>CM060901.1:515627882-518261632 GCA_030737815.1 Allium fistulosum | reverse complement strand
TAATGTAATCATTGTTTGTGTGGACATGTGTTTTAGAAGAATAAATTCTCATTTTGCTATAAGCTGATTGAACTGTTTGGACATCTATTTAGAAGGACAAATCACCATCCTGCTATTATGTTATTTGGACATGCATATGCTTGTATTTATATTGACATATTATTCCCTGTTTTGAATATGAATTGAGTTTACATACCTGTTGACCTATGTAGATAACTGTTAAGTGAATTGAAATTGAATGGTAACTTAAGTTAGTACCATTGGGATAGCTAAGCCTCTTTTGAATTTATAAAGTGGGTTTTGAGTTAACTTAATTTCTTTCACCAAATTGGGTTTTAAAGTTTATAAATGATTTTCAAGTTATACTATTGTTTAATAAAGGTATTTATAAGTAATAACTTGCTTATAAAAGGAGTTTTTATTAAATAAAAGGGTTTTCCTAAAGTGTTTCACAGATGATATTTTATAAATGATATTTTAAAAAAGGATTTGTTAAAGCAGATATATTTTTGGAAGAGGTTTGAACATGGAAAATAAGTTGGGTTTTGAATGATTTTAGAAAAGAGGTTTATAAATGGTTTAGTGATTTGGAAAGGGAAGTTTTATAAATGATTTGAGATTTATAAAAAGGTATTTTTCTAAATTAGAATTGAGAATATATAAAGAAGCTTTATAAATAGATTTGGATATATTTACGAAATAAAGAGATTTTGGAAAGAAATGATTGATTTTCATGGTGTAATTCGAGGGGCAGAGATTGCCTATAGTTTACTATGTTTTCTCAGGGATAGAGACGTAATCATTGCGTAAACTGCGATCCATGACTGATATTGAATGGTACCGTCCATATCTATTTTTAAAAGTTTCCAAGTACTTTTTAAGAAATGGTTTGTGAATATACTTATACCGGTGAGATAAGATATGAATATTTTAATAAATATTTGAAAGATGATTTTAAGTTAATGGAAGATTAATTTAAGAGGCTTAGTGACTTCCGTGGGAAATGTAATTTCTATTTCGAATGTTTTTTTATTTGATAGTTAAATAACCGACTATCAAATCTTGGCCTAAATATGTAATCCTTCTTAATTTTGGTGGTTGGAAAATATTACCTACTTAACACCGAAGGATTTTAACTCTGGAAATATCTAGGAGAAACACAGGAATTATATGGTACAGTTATCGCCGATGGTGCTATACTGTAGGTATAAACTCGTTTTGTTTATATAGGACAAATGATAAGGAGATCCGTCCACTTAAACGGTTGGAGGGTGATCCCCGCTCTTATGAATTGTTTGATTATTTCCTAAAGAACTGGCATTGCGCATTCCGAGAAATCGACGATTGGTTTTTGGAGCGTCAGGAAAGCAGAACAGTGTGCTCGTAAGAGATGACTCGAAAATCGTATCCACTTCGAAACCATATACAATTCTATGGAGGAGTTTCGTGATTTATTGAGATGTTGGAATTCATGTGTGGTTCCGAGACCCATTGGGGAATGTGAATCCATGTGGGATTCCGTGATCTATTTTGATGGTGATGCTTGAGCTAGAACGCCACACGTAGCCTCATCATTGGAAATGACTAAAACCAGAGATAGGAGGCATGACCAGTAGGGTTGGCAAACCCATAGGGAGTAGTCGGCTCCACCTTGACGTTACCTATAGTTGTTATGCATGCATGGGGTGATGCACTCGGTCTTAGCGAGACCAGCTAGGTTTTTCCTATGGTACATCACTAAGGATGTATGCTGCTTTGGAAGGATATCTCTAATCCTTGTGCAGGAGGACCATTTATCGAAGTACTGAAGGCACCTCCATGGAATCCTACACAATTAGCGAACACACCTTATTGGTTTTTGATTATATACCTATTATTGTTGTGATGTACACTCAGGAGCATCACAACTACTTTATTATTATTATTTTCACCATTAGACAGTATTATAATATCATTGGTTTCTCTTATATAAATGTTTTGGTTATCGTAAGGTGTAAAAACCCGTTCGTATTTATGTGCGGCGTGGTCTTACGTGATACCCTTGATTTTGAAAGGATTTTAAACATAATAATTCAGTTGTTTAAGTTTACCCACACCAGACCCATATCTGACCCGGAGTTTTATTTTCTTTCCCTAAAACTCTTGGGTGCTCAAATTTTTATGGGCAGGCAAGTAGTTCATGTTTTCCTCGGATGCATCTTGGAGGAGCTTGGAGCAGGAGGCTTCATCGATAGCTAGTTACTATGTGATAACCCGGATTTTGGGACATTTGATAATTGGATAATTAACTGTTTTAATCAATTGAATAGATAAAATTCTAATAATAAAAGATATCTAGATATGTAAATGAATTTCGAAATATAATAAATTTTGAATTATAAATATCTGGATAAATATTTATTTGACAATATCTTAATTTAATTAATTTAAAATTGGCAAAATTGTTAATTTCAAATCAATAATAATAATATGTTGTATATATTCATGTATAGAGAATTATTATATATAAATTGAATTTGTGTTTGTTTAAATATATATGATATATATACATCAAATTGATTTTTAAATTGATTTTGAATTTTCTGGATTTAAGTTTGGAAATTTAAAGGGTAGATATTTTAAATAGGGGTTTTTAGGTTCAAGGAAAAAGTTGTTAAAAAATTTAGTCTTAGGGACAACAAGTTTGCTTTTTAGGCTGAAGGACACTTTCTAGTGCAAATCACAGAATGATAGTTGTAACTATCATTTTCTATTTACACTAAAAAATGTCCTTCAGACTAAAAAGCAAACTTGTTGTCCCTGAGACTAAATTTTTTAACAACTTCTTCCCTGTGCCCATTTTCCTGTTTTAAATATTTTAAAATAATATATAAGCTTTTATTTATAAATTTAATTGGTTTTATTTTCATAAAGTAATTTTTATGTATAGATAAGTATTTGTAAATTAATAAATTAAGTATAAAGCTTTTATTAATATTTAAAAATAAGTAAAGATTACTTAAATTACAAGTGTTAAATTATGAGATCATGTAATTACATGTGTAAGCTAATGTTATCATGCAATTTAACAAGTGTCCCTATTTTATTTTTATTTTTAAAATCTTTAATAAGAAGATAGGATAGATTATATATATACATCTCCATACCTCTCTTACGTTTCCTTTTATCAGTTCATTCTCTTAAAAACAAAACACAGAAGGAATCTGTAACAAAACCAGTAAACAAAATCAAATTCAAAACTACTTAAATCTTTCACAAGTTCTCAAGCCTGAAGCAAATCAAATGATAAAAACAGATTCAACGCAACCTGAAGCTATAAAAAGGGGTCAACTCGGCTTTTAATCAAATTCGTATTCAAATTCAAGATCATCAAAGAATAGATCAAATTACACAAACAGGGATCAGTTCAAATCAAAAAAATACAAGTTCAGATCAAGTTGAAAACCTGTTCTCTGTCCACCTTTTCACAGGTGAGTAAACAAACTTCAAACTGTTTAATCTTGATGCATGTGAATGATATTTGAAATGATGATGTGTTAGTGTTTGCATGAATGAATTTCTGCTTGCATATGAATAAATATGTAATTGTTAAGTGTGCATGTCTGTATATACTTCTCTGTTATATTACAGGCTACAATTTCATCAAATAAAATTCGTATCTTCTTATTCTAACCAATTCAAGTTATGATTCCTGAAAAGAAAATGATGATAACTATGCAATCTCATTTTTTAAAATAATTGCAAGTAAAAATATTCAGTAGATATTTCAAAACAATACCTCACAGTGTAACTTTTGAAATAACAGGAAAATCAAATATTTTAATTTTATAGTTTGATTTCATAACCAAGTTCGAATTTGGAAATGATGATTTTAGAGAATCATTTCATGATTTTTAGTTTTAAAAATGGCGAGAAATTGAATGTTGAACGGAAAACCAATTTTCACCAAATACTGGTTATAACGACCCGTAAATTTCAACTGTTTTAATAACGTAATTAGTTGAAATTTTGTGAAATTTTAAACGATAAAATTTTGAAATATAAATTTGGTATTTGGAATGCGTCTAGTTAAACATAGCAACTGGTAAATTTTCGTTCGAAAATATGGAAGTTTATTTCGCGCGTAAATTTACTTCAATTTAATCAGTTAAAAAGCGATGAAAATAAAACGTTTTCGAAACCTAAATATCTTTACATAGAAAAATTCTAAACCATCTTCTGAGCAAGATGTCAGTTTGTCGTTTTTCCAAATTCGGACATCTTTGGCTCCGTCGATCTTATTTTTCAGTGTTTTCTTGCATTTTTCGTAGTAGAAAAATTCGAATTTTTATAATTCAAATCATACCACTGGTATCTTTATACCGTTGTGATCGTCTCGTCGTGCTGATCTTTACGGTATACTCATTTCTGCGTTTTGACGTCTGATGCACAACGGAATCGGTTAAACCGATCAATCGCATCGGTACCCGTCGTTTTGAGTCCTTTCTCCTCTAAGTCTTTTTATCTCCTTCATCTATTCAGTTTCCAACGTGAAACAAGCTATCATCCACTTATTCAAATATCAAAGAACACGTACATTAATTGTATTCACATTAAATTTTGGTGTCTGTTCATTCTCATCCGTTCAAAACATTTTACTCGTGCCTTCCACTGTAAATTTCTAATTTCCTGCTCCACTTCTCTTTTCCTTCTCTAATTCCATTCTTCTTCTAAAATATGTGTTCACGTTAAACTCCCTCCATGCTTCTTCCTATGGCCATCATCCCCTTTCCATTCTACTCCCAACCACTAGCCGAACTCCTTGCCTCCGGATCCCGCCACATCATGAGCGCGTGCACAAACCCCAACCGACAGACTCTCTCCCCTCTTCCTTGCCACGTGCAGCATCCAACCCATAGTAGGCGCCACACACACCTCCTCACTCCCATCCACCTTCCTTGCCACCTCGTCCACAAGTGCCTTTCCCTCGCCTGTGCCACCTCACACCCCACCGCGTGCCACCGCCTACCCCTGACGTCGCCGAGCGAAACAGACCACCTAGAACCGGGCCTTCCTCCCTTCCAGTTCACCACTTCCCTAGGCCGAAGCTTCCCCCATCAGTCGCCCACACCTCCACGCGCAAGCTCTGCAGCGCCACCAACCTCCGCCTCCAGAGAAGCCAAGCCCAGCCGCAGATCTACTCCTTCTGACCTTGCACCGCCTGTCACCGTCCACCCTGACCTTCGAAGGCCTCACCTTGCAGCACCATCCAACCACTCGATTGGCCTCCGCCTCGACAGCAACCCGACGCAACATCTCCATCAATAGCTCGATCGTTTGCAATTTGTAAGTAAATTTGTATATATATATCAAGAGCAGCTTACCTTTATATTTACTGATATGGTTTTAATAATAATATATATAGCTATATATCATTTGTTGGGTCAGTATACATTTGTATAAATTATGTTTGTTTGTTTTTGTATATATGTTATAAAAGTTTGTTCTGTTTGCATATCATGTTTAAAGTAGTATTATTATATATTTGCCAGTCGTTCGTACATATATATTAGTTTTAGATAGTTGATTTTATATATATAGTATTGATTTGAACTAAAGTATGAGGTTTGGATATAATAGTAGATATGAATAAGAAGCTGTTTATATACTAGCTAGTTAGTTATATCTATATATATATTTCGATTTTGTTTTGGGTCTGTGATGTTACGTGTGCTATATAAAATGTTTTACATATGCAACTTGTTATAAAGTATACCCACACTATTTTAGACTGGTTATATATTAGTTACGGCATATAGGTTACAGTGATAATAAGTTATATTAGTCCCTACTTTGTTTACAGTATATATATAAAAGTATATCCATGTTAGTAAAATATTTATACAGCCTGTATATGTTGGGTTCAGCTTGTTATATATATGAGTATATATGAATTATAAAGCTTTGTTCGTAGTTTCCTTTTATAGTTAGCATATACTGATGTCTGTTATAATAACAGTGTATGTATTTTTCTGTAAAACTTTAGCACAGCACTGCCGTATATAATCAATTGCGTATATATATGGATTTTATGTTATATATTTTATCATTGATTTTATTATATTTGGATATGGATTTTGATCATATGTATATATAGATTTTAGATGTGAAAATATTTTGCATTTTTAATAAGTAGTATATAAGTAATTATTTAATATAAAATGTGTTTGGATTTTGAATATGATGTAAATAGATATATATATATATATAATTATATATAGGTTCACTTATATTAATTATCTTCATCAGTTCAGTCTGATTTATTTCGCCAATCCCTTTTATCAGCTTCGTCGTCAAATTCGCGTTCAATCGTGCTTCGTTTTGGGATTCGGGCTTGGATTCGTAACTCATTTCGCTCTCGTTCTTCTCTAACCTCGAAAGGTGAGCAATCACTCACGATTAATGTTCTTTTATTTATTAAATTTAATTTCAATTGAAACGACAATTAAAATATGCTGCTGTTAGTTATTTACACTGTTATATATGTTATTTCCTGTATCTGTTCACCTATGACATCTGACACCATTATCTGTTAATGCGATGATAATACAGTTTGGCTGATAATTGATTGATTGTTGATGTTTAATTAGACGTTAATTGTAAATGTTAAAGTGATAAATAGTATGCAATTGAATTTGATATAAGATAGTTAACAATTTGAAAACTGATTTATATGTTAAATTTGATTAGTTGAATATGATCCCTTTAATTGTTAAATTAATTGACATGTAGAATAGTGATAATTACACTTTGAACCATCGACGTATGTTGGATTAATTGTTGCAGTATAAAATTGTAATTGAATGACAAGTGTAAAACCGTATAAATAATTAGTGGAATAATCTTTAATCTACATAAAATGATAGTGTAGATTCCAGAAATAATTATATTAATTCGCACAAATAGCAATGCGAATTAATACGGTTATTTCGGGATTATTTGAATTGATTATTGGATTGTTATTGATAGTTGTTATTTCTTGTTTATTTACTTTGACACCATCACAGTTATCACACTGCAAGTTCCCTTTGATATGCTTTGATTTTGAATTGAATTGAAATCGGGTTGAAATGATAAATACCCAAATTGAACTTTGACCTAGGATAGAGAATTAAATAAAACCCGATTGGTCAATAATTTGATTTAAAAATAAAACGAAGATTTTATTTGAATAAAGAATATGGTTCTGAAATGAAGTTGAAATTTGAATTTTTGATGAAAGGAAAATGTTAATATTTAAGAATCTGAAACAAAAGATTAACAATGCAATTGATGAAAGAACGATGTTAAATTTGAGAAATGATTGAATTAAGTTTGAAATTTTTAATAATTAAGTTTGAAATTTTTAATAATTAAGTTTGAAATTATTTAATAATTAAGTTTGAAATTATTTAATAATTAAATAAGATTGAATTATTTAATAGTTAAATAAAATTGAATTCTTTATTAAGTGGAATTGAACTTCTTGAATAACTGAAATTGAGTTTCTTTATTGATTAAGTTTTGGAAATTTATTTAAGTAAGTAAATAAGTGAAATTGAATTTCTTTAACAAAAAATTAAATGTGATTTATTGAAATTAATGTAAGACTTGAAATTTAAAGAATTTGATTTGATGAATTTAATTTAATTCAATTTGTAAGTTTTGATTTAATGAAGTTGAACTTAAGAAATTGATTTAATGAATTGGAAATTTAATAGAAATTGTTTTGAATGATAAATTAACTTAACGAATATTGAATGAAATCGATAAATGAGTTTAAATTGATTTGAATGTTAAATTTAATTTATTTAAATGATTTTGGAATGAAACTTATATACGAACTTGAATCAATATTTGAATGGTTTTAAATAAAGATTGAAATTGAATTATAAGGTTTTGAAATGATAATTTGGAAGTTTTGAAACGTAAATTATTGGAAATTGGTTTTGAAAGACAAATGAATGTTGATTTACGAATTCTATTTGAAATTGAAATTGATTTGGTTTTGAAATAAATAAACGACCAATCGGTGAAATAATTTTGAAAGTTATTAAAGAGACCGGAGTCGGCTATGGATATACTCTCTATCTAAACCGAAAACCACTTTAATAAATATACGCGGAGTGATGATCCAGAATGAAGTGGTTGGAATGATGTACGTGATGACTGAAAAAAGAGAACGATAATGGATAGCCTTGACACTTGTGTCAAATTGGAAATGACTAAAACAGGAGTCGTGCCGGGCCAATGGAGGATTAGCTACCTCAAGTGGACACACTTCTTCGAACTACTTATTACTTGTTGTCGATTGGTGCACCCTTGATTTTGGGAGTGTTGTTTCACGGTGTTGCGGGCGCTGCGGCGTTGCGTTCTCACCAGTCCGGATCAGGCAAACGGTAGTATCACTACCTTGGGTATTGCCTCATGTGCCTTATCATACTTGTATTCCATTTATACGCGACCACTACGAATTTGTTTTGTACCTTTAGTATATGGATTTCCCTCTGGTGACTTCCGGTTTTGGGGAAACTACGTTCTTGTATATGCTTTTGGGAATAAAAATGTGTTAAGGGTGGAATGGGCCATGACTTAACGCTATTTTGATATCTTATATTACTAATAGACATTATCTACTTATCGTACACTACTACATAGTAGATAGTTCAACGGATCCTTAAAGGATGGTTATTCCAAACATCCTTTGAGTTACTTGTATTTCAATTGCTATTTCACTTGAGTTGGATTTATTAATATAAGAATGTTAATCCTGACTCGAGTGTTTTGTGTTTTGCTTTACGCTCGGGTCAGACTGAGTGTACCAGTATTCGAGACTCACCTTTGAAGTTGGAGCTTTGCTTGAAGATCCAGCCATCTATTCTGCCTTCAGCATTCGATGATTCCAGTGATGTATTCTGATTTGTATCTGATGTATTGTATTACTCTTCTGTTGTAAACTCTGATGTATTTTACATATTCATATAGTAGCTTCATGAACTACTATCTCTTTTATTTCCGCTGCACTTATTACTCTGTGTCTGTGATCTATGATTTTTATTTACTGTATATGTTCAGTTTTGCCAAATTTAAATTAACAACGCGATATTTTGAGCAATTCAATTCTGGCATGAGTGTCTACCTATACACTTATAATGGATGCGAATGGTCCAAAATTCCGGGTCGTTACAGTTGGTATCAGAGCTTTGGTAGCTCTAGGCAAAACTTAACATATAGGGTAAATGTATTTACAAAATCACTTTCATTCGACTTCGAATCTCTTCCTTTTCGACTTCGAATCTCTTCCTTTTTGACTCGATTCCTTGAATTTTGGAACGTTCCCTCGGTTCCAAAATCCACTCTTGTCCCTCACTGTTCACATTCGTCTGAATTCTGGAGTATCCAATAACTCCACTTTGTATGATCTCTATAATAACTTGGCGGTCTCGCCAAACTTCGAATGATTTGTAAAGGGGTGAAACTTTTTACAATAGGCATTGATTTACCGGAGATTCCTGTATCCTCGGTTTGCGATGCTATCTATCTCTTGCTATACCTGAATTCTATTTCTTGAGATCGAATGTCGATTTACCTCGGAATTCAGCATCGATCTTATTCTTGAAGTTACGGACGACCCGGTTAAGGTTGTCCGTGAATTAAATAAACTCATCCATCTCCCAATTGTTATAATTGAATTATCTTATCTTCTGTTTCAAACTTATTTTCAAATCAAAATTCTCTTTGGTTTGAGTCAACAAAAATTTGGATCCCTATCCTTATTTTGAAAATTCATTCCTGTATCGTCGAGCAAAGAAATGTATTTGTAAACTAATATTTAAAATGTTTTAAAATATATTGTGTTGTTTGAGTTGTTGATGTTGATTTGGGTTTCCGATCGATTCGTCTGATCAACGCTATCGATAGGATTTCCAAAACACTTGAACAGAGCAAACTGACACAATATTATTTTCAAATTCTTGTAAATGAAATAAATTTGTATGAATATATTATAGATATATATAGGTAAAATTTTCTGAAATTTAATAAGTTAATTAAATTGGTTGTTGAAATGATAATAATTGATTATCACTTATTGTTCTATAAATGAATTTTAAACATGGGTTATAAACTGATTTGAAATTTAAATGAATTTAACATTTAGAATTTGAGAATTTAATTTCCAGTAATTTCAAGCTTTGGTTTTAAATTTTTAAAATGTATATTATTAAAGGTATTTTCAAATAGAAACCGTTTTCAAAGAATTTTAAAGTGTCGAAAACAGTGCTCTTCTCTTTTGTCGCTGGAAAATAATTTTGGTGATGGCGGCCGCATCATCGATATTCATTTTCGAGTTTCGAAGTGGAGAAATCATTCTGTAGCTTTGCTACGGTTTTGTTTTGAGAAAAAATAAATAAATATATATTTTGATTTGAATTTCTTCGGTATATTTTGATTCACATATATATAGGTATCTTATTTTAAAATTTTAATTTGATTTGATATAAATATATTATATATATCTCTAGATTGTTTAAAGTTAATCGGAAATCTAATTCTTAAATTTGTTAAAGGATGATTTTAATTATAAATAAAACCAAAATTTGGAATAAATATTTAAACTTGAATAATTGAATTGAGAAAATTTTATTTGTATATTGTTCAACTGCATTCTAATACAACTTACCTAAATCATTCAGAAGTTGAATATGTAATTGGATAATATATAGGATAAATTGAATTTATAAATAAAGTTTGAGTGTTTATAATAAATGCTATACACTAAAATTTTGATTAATAAAGATGTTAATAGAGTTAGATAGGATAATAAGTAAACTCAGTTAATAATGAAATAAATTTGTTTTGAAAGAATTAATAAATTTGTTTTGAAAGAATTAATAAATTGAAATTTGATCAACATATGAAAATACCTTGAATTTAAAAGAAACTAATAGATGTAAATTAATTTAAATCGAAACTTTTATGTTTTAAATTAATTTATATGGGTTAAATATATGTGAGTAGATATATTAAGTAGAATAAATTTAACAGTAATTTGGAATAAAGAAGAATTTAAAATTGTTGGAGAAAATATGATTATAATAAAAGACTATTCAAATTTATGGTTTTAGAAATTGTAAATTTAAGAAAATGGGATAATAAGATAATGAATTTAGAAATAGTTGAGATTGATTTTAGTGAAATCAAATGGATTAAATCAATTATTGAATATCAATTAATTTAAATTTGAATTTATATGGGTTAAATTAATTGTTATTTTGTATTTCAAATCTGTTTTCTTTCTGGTTGTTTCTATTCTCCTACCTCGTTCCTTTTCGGGGACGAAAAGTTTTGAGTGGGGGAGAGTGTAACGACCCGTAAATTTCAACTGTTTTAATAACGTAATTAGTTGAAATTTTGTGAAATTTTAAACGATAAAATTTTGAAATATAAATTTGATATTTGGAATGCGTCTAGTTAAACATAGCAACTGGTAAATTTTCGTTCGAAAATATGGAAGTTTATTTCGCGCGTAAATTTACTTCAATTTAATCAGTTAAAAAGCGATGAAAATAAAACGTTTTCGAAACCTAAATATCTTTACATAGAAAAATTCTAAACCATCTTCTGAGCAAGATGTCAGTTTGTCGTTTTTCCAAATTCGAACATCTTTGGCTCCGTCGATCTTATTTTTCAGTGTTTTCTTGCATTTTTCGTAGTAGAAAAATTCGAATTTTTATAATTCAAATCATACCACTGGTATCTTTATACCGTTGTGACCGTCTCGTCGTGCTGATCTTTACGGTATACTCATTTCTGCGTTTTGACGTCCGATGCATGACGGAATCGGTTAAACCGATCAATCGCATCGGTACCCGTCGTTTTGAGTCCTTTCTCCTCTAAGTCTTTTTATCTCCTTCGTCTATTCAGTTTCCAACGTGAAACAAGCTGTCATCCACTTATTCAAATATCAAAGAACACGTACATTAATTGTATTCACATTAAATTTTGGTGTCTGTTCATTCTCATCCGTTCAAAACATTTTACTCGTGCCTTCCACTGTAAATTTCTAATTTCCTGCTCCACTTCTCTTTTCCTTCTCTAATTCCATTCTTCTTCTAAAATATGTGTTCACGTTAAACTCCCTCCATGCTTCTTCCTATGGCCATCATCCCCTTTCCATTCTACTCCCAACTACTAGCCGAACTCCTTGCCTCCAGATCCCGCCACATCATCAGCGTGTGCACAAACCCCAGCCGACAGACTCTCTCCCCTCTTCCTTGCCACGTGCAGCATCCAACCCATAGTAGGCGCCACACACACCTCCTCACTCCCATCCACCTTCCTTGCCACCTCGTCCACAAGTGCCTTTCCCTCGCCTGTGCCACCTCACACCCCACCGCGTGCCACCGCCTACCCCTGACGTCGCCGAGCGAAACAGACCACCTAGAACCGGGCCTTCCTCCCTTCCAGTTCACCACTTCCCTAGGCCGAAGCTTCCCCCATCAGTCGCCCACACCTCCACGCGCAAGCTCTGCAGCGCCACCAACCTCCGCCTCCAAAGAAGCCAAGCCCAGCCGCAGATCTACTCCTTCTGACCTTGCACCGCCTGTCACCGTCCACCCTGACCTTCGAAGGCCTCACCTTGCAGCACCATCCAACCACTCGATTGGCCTCCGCCTCGACAGCAACCCGACGCAACATCTCCATCAATAGCTCGATCGTTTGCAATTTGTAAGTAAATTTGTATATATATATCAAGAGCAGCTTACCTTTATATTTACTGATATGGTTTTAATAATAATATATATAGCTATATATCATTTGTTGGGTCAGTATACATTTGTATAAATTATGTTTGTTTGTTTTTGTATATATGTTATAAAAGTTTGTTCTGTTTGCATATCATGTTTAAAGTAGTATTATTATATATTTGCCAGTCGTTCGTACATATATATTAGTTTTAGATAGTTGATTTTATATATACATTATTGATTTGAACTAAAGTATGAGGTTAGGATATAATAGTATATATGAATAAGCAGCTGTCTATATACTAGCTAGTTAGTTATATCTATATATATATTTCGATTTTGTTTTGGGTCTGTGATGTTACGTGTGTTATATAAAATGTTTTACATATGCAACTTGTTATAAAGTATAACCACACTATTTTAGACTGCTTATATATTAGTTACGGCATATAGGTTACAGTGTTTATAAGTTATATTAGTCCCTACTTTGTTTACAGTATATATATAAAAGTATATCCATGTTAGTAAAATATTTATACAGCCTGTATATGTTGGGTTCAGCTTGTTATATATATGAGTATATATGAATTATAAAGCTTTGTTCGTAGTTTCCTTTTATAGTTAGCATATACTGATGTCTGTTATAATAACAGTGTATGTATTTTTCTGTAAAACTTTAGCACAGCACTGCCGTATATAATCAATTGCGTATATATATGGATTTTATGTTATATATTTTATTATTGATTTTATTATATTTGGATATGGATTTTGATCATATGTATATATAGATTTTAGATGTGAAAATATTTTGCATTTTTAATAAGTAGTATATAAGTAATTATTTAATATAAAATGTGTTTGGATTTTGAATATGATGTAAATAGATATATATATATATAATTATATATAGGTTCACTTATATTAATTATCTTCATCAATTTAGTCTGATTTATTTCGCCGATCCCTTTTATCAGCTTCGTCGTTAAATTCGCGTTCAATCGTGCTTCGTTTTGGGATTCGG
This sequence comes from Allium fistulosum, assembly GCA_030737815.1. Classification (NCBI taxonomy): domain Eukaryota; kingdom Viridiplantae; phylum Streptophyta; class Magnoliopsida; order Asparagales; family Amaryllidaceae; genus Allium; species Allium fistulosum. The sequence continues at coordinate 518,247,841 of CM060901.1, read as the reverse complement.
GCTTGGATTCGTAACTCATTTCGCTCTCGTTCTTCTCTAACCTCGAAAGGTGAGCAATCACTCACGATTAATGTTCTTTTATTTATTTAATTTAATTTCAATTGAAACGACAATTGAAATATGCTGCTGTTAGTTATTTACACTGTTATATATGTTATTTCCTGTATCTGTTCACCTATGACATCTGACACCATTATCTGTTAATGCGATGATAATACAGTTTGGCTGATAATTGATTGATTGTTGATGTTTAATTAGACGTTAATTGTAAATGTTAAAGTGATAAATAGTATGCAATTGAATTTGATATAAGATAGTTAACAATTTGAAAACTGATTTATATGTTAAATTTGATTAGTTGAATATGATCCCTTTAATTGTTAAATTAATTGACATGTAGAATAGTGATAATTACACTTTGAACCATCGACGTATGTTGGATTAATTGTTGTAGTATAAAATTGTAATTGAATGACAAGTGTAAAACCGTATAAATAATTAGTGGAATAATCTTTAATCTACATGAAATGATAGTGTAGATTCTAGAAATAATTATATTAATTCGCACAAATAACAATGCGAATTAATACGGTTATTTCGGGATTATTTGAATTGATTATTGGATTGTTATTGATAGTTGTTATTGCTTGATTATTTACTTTGACACCATCACAGTTATCACACTGCAAGTTCCCTTTGATATGCTTTGATTTTGAATTGAATTGGAATCGGGTTGAAATGATAAATACCCAAATTGAACTTTGACCTAGGATAGAGAATTAAATAAACCCGATTGGTCAATAATTTGATTTAAAAATAAAACGAAGATTTTATTTGAATAAAGAATATGGTTCTGAAATGAAGTTGAAATTTGAATTTTTGATGAAAGGAAAATGTTAATATTTAAGAATCTGAAACAAAAGATTAACAATGCAATTGATGAAAGAACGATGTTAAATTTGAGAAATGATTGAATTAAGTTTGAAATTTTTAATAATTAAGTTTGAAATTTTTAATAATTAAGTTTGAAATTATTTAATAATTAAGTTTGAAATTATTTAATAATTAAATAAGATTGAATTATTTAATAGTTAAATAAAATTGAATTCTTTATTAAGTGGAATTGAACTTCTTGAATAACTGAAATTGAGTTTCTTTATTGATTAAGTTTTGGAAATTTATTTAAGTAAGTAAATAAGTGAAATTGAATTTCTTTAACAAGAAATAAAATGTGATTTATTGAAATTAATGTAAGACTTGAAATTTAAAGAATTTGATTTGTTGAATTTAATTTAATTCAATTTGTAAGTTTTGATTTAATGAAGTTGAACTTAAGAAATTGATTTAATGAATTGGAAATTTAATAGAAATTGTTTTGAATGATAAAGTAACTTAACGAATATTGAATGAAATCGATAAATGAGTTTAAATTGATTTGAATGTTAAATTTAATTTATTTAAATGATTTCGGAATGAAACTTATATACGAACTTGAATCAATATTTGAATGGTTTTAAATAAAGATTGAAATTGAATTATAAGGTTTTGAAATGATAATTTGGAAGTTTTGAAACGTAAATTATTGGAAATTGGTTTTGAAAGACAAATGAATGTTGATTTATGAATTCTATTTGAAATTGAAATTGATTTGGTTTTGAAATAAATAAACGACCAATCGGTGAAATAATTTCGAAAGTTATTAAAGAGACCGGAGTCGGTTATGGATATACTCTCTATCTAAACCGAAAACCACTTTAATAACTATACGCGGAGTGATGATCCAGAATGAAGTGGTTGGAATGATGTACGTGATGACTGAAAAAAAGAGAACGATAATGGATAGCCTTGACACTTGTGTCAAATTGGAAATGACTAAAACAGGAGCCGTGCCGGGCCAATGGAGGATTAGCTACCTCAAGTGGACACACTTCTTCGAACTACTTATTACTTGTTGTCGATTGGTGCACCCTTGATTTTGGGAGTGTTGTTTCACGGTGTTGCGGGCGCTGCGGCGTTGCGTTCTCACCAGTCCGGATCAGGCAAACGGTAGTATCACTACCTTGGGTATTGCCTCATGTGCCTTGTCATACTTGTATTCCATTTATACGCGACCACTACGAATTTGTTTTGTACCTTTAGTATATGGATTGCCCTCTGGTGACTTCCAGTTTTGGGGAAACTACGGTCTTGTATATGCTTTTGGGAATAAAAATGTGTTAAGGGTGGAATGGGCCATGACTTAACGCTATTTTGATATCTTATATTACTAATAGACATTATCTACTTATCGTACACTACTACATAGTAGATAGTTTAACGGATCCTTAAAGGATGGTTATTCCAAACATCCTTTGAGTTACTTGTATTTCAATTGCTATTTCACTTGAGTTGGATTTATTAATATAAGAATGTTAATCCTGACTCGAGTGTTTTGTGTTTTGCTTTACGCTCGGGTCAGACTGAGTGTACCAGTATTCGAGACTCACCTTTGAAGTTGGAGCTTTGCTTGAAGATCCAGCCATCTATTCTGCCTTCAGCATTCGATGATTCCAGTGATGTATTCTGATTTGTATCTGATGTATTGTATTACTCTTCTGTTGTAAACTCTGATGTATTTTACATATTCATATAGTAGCTTCATGAACTACTATCTCTTTTATTTCCGCTGCACTTATTACTCTGTGTCTGTGATCTGTGATTTTTATTTACTGTATATGTTCAGTTTGCCAAATTTAAATTAACAACGCGATATTTTGAGCAATTCAATTCCGGCATGAGTGTCTACCTATACACTTATAATGGATGCGAATGGTCCAAAATTCCGGGTCGTTACACTGGTGATCGTGTAGTTGTGTGGTCTCGAGATTGATGCTGAATGTAGCTTGAAGACTGAGGACCATCAGAAAAATGTACAATGGATTTATAATCCGTTGAGGTGGTGAGGCGATGATGATTTAGGGTTTAGCAGTCGTTTTGGTTAAGGATGTCAGAGAGTCGAATTTCATCGTCTCTGATGAATCGAGTTGCTTGATACTCAGGGAATTGGAGCCATGGAGTGTCAGCAGGGTGCAGCCAAAGTCATCTGACCTCTGGTGGTCGGAGCGGTGGGAACGAAGAATTTCTCTGACATGGATTTTGTTTCAGATTCGATTGGGATTGCTCGATCTTACTCGAGAGCTAGTGATGGTGGTTTGAGGATCTGAGTGGGCTGTTGTGATGTAAGGTGACGCGCCGGAAGGTTCGTCGATGGCCGAAGTGGTTTCTGGTGACAGTGCACTTGCACAAGGAGGTGTGTGTGTCAGTGAGTTGTGGAAATTTGGAAAGAAGGTTGTTGTCTCGGGTATTAGCTCGGGTTCGACTCGTGGAATTCACGAAAATACTCGGGAAAAAGGAAAACGTGGGGGAAACTCGAAGTTATGCTCGCGGAAATCATATAAATGCTCGGGTCTTTTGTTTTAATATAAAACAGGTTTTAAACTTTAAAAACAAATAAAGTTTTATTGAAACAAGTTTGTTAAAACTACTTCTTTTGTAAATAATGAAATATTTATCCAAGTTTAAATTAGTTAAAGTTTTTTTAAAAAAAAAAATTATTTCGGATTTATTAAGTTTAAAGTGTTTAATCTATATAACCTTTATTTTAAAAAAAAAATATTTTAGATAAACTTAATATTGTAATTTATTAAGAGATGAAAAAAATTAATTTAACTTAAAGATTTTAAGTTAATAATGGATTTATTTTAAAGGTTATTAAATAAGATTTAAATGATGAAATGAGGTAGTTAATTAAGATAAAGGATTTATCTTAAATTAAGGTATTAATTAATGAAGATTACGGTGATTACGTAAGTGATTTATTAAGATTAATTAATGTAAGTAAGTAAGGTAATTAATTACTTAAAGATAATTACTTAATAAAAGTAATTAAGGATAATTATTTAATGATTAAAGGTGAATTAATTAATGGTTAAAGGTTAATTAATTTATTATTAAAGGTTAATTAATAAATGATTAAAGGATAATTAATTAAAATAGATTGTAATTAATTAATGTTAATTAACTAGGATTAGAAATTTATTCATAAGTAATTAATCTGGTTTAAGTTAATTTCAGATAATGAATTGATCTTACTTATGGATGATTGAGTAATATTGAATGCCTTGGATTATTTTATATACTTGATATGTGATTGTGATGCTCTGTGATATGAGATGCTTCGGATGAATTATGATAATGTAAGTTATTTATCTATGATATAATTGCTATGTGAATACGATATCCTAAATTTAAATTAAATTGTTTAACTTAAACATCTTAGATAAAAAGGATGACATTTGAATTCGAAGAGACCGGGGTCGGTATCAGTAATATCCGAAACCACTTCGATTAGTGATCTGCTATAATTCTTTGTAAATTTGATTATGGAATCAAATAGGCTGGAATGTAATAAATTAAGTAACATGACTATTTTAACTAAGTAACGGTACTTAGATATTGTTGTGTGAAAATAAGTGTTGATTATATAAGTTGTTTACTTGTAGTAAAGTACGAGTTACCCTGGGTTTAAATAAGTTCTATGGGTTGAAATTTCATGTTAGATGAGTTTACTCACGCTGGTTTCCAGCCTGACCCGGGTGTTATTTTGATGTAATGCTTGGGTCAGACCGAGTATTACAGATTTTCAGGTAAGGACGTTCGGAAGCTCAGGAGGCGAGCTGGATGACAGGAATGTATGGAGTATTCCGCTGTGTATATGAGACTGTGTAGTCTGTATAGATTGTAGTCTGGAACAAGTTGTATATCTGTCCAGTTCATGTATAAATGGTTGTAACTCTGATGTATTGAATGTAAAGTAACAATTACAGCTTTTCTTTGTATAAATGCTATTATTTCATATTATATTTGATCCACTGCGTAATGTGAGATTCTGAGTTTTGTTTTCTATTCTTCTTCTATCTCTTTCTTCTTCTTTTCCCTAACAATCCGGGATTTTTTCGAGTCGAAAATTTTGGGTCGTTACATTTGGTATCAGAGCTGAAGGATAAGCAAGAACCTTGGCTCTGGTGGGATTACTCATTAAGGATAGGGTCAATGTACCCTAGAATGAGTTGAGTATGTATATATATATATATATAAGAGCGTACTTGTTATTTTCTTATATAAAGATTTCAAAATGGTTTCAAAAGTAAATGAATCTTATATAAGTTTATTAAGCAATAGTTTTTCTAATATATTAAATTGGTTGTTGTATTAATTGGATAAAATAAAATAATGAAAATTAAGTGGTAATAGAAATACAACCAAATTGAAATTGAATGAAGATAAGTTTGAAATGGATCCAAACTGAAATTAAAATCTTGAATTTATAAAAGTGTTTTTAGAATAAAAATAATAATGAATTTTGTTTCCAGATATAATAATCTTAGTTATTATCATAAATGGTTATTGTGTTTAATAATGAAATGTTGTAAATGATTAAGCAAAATGAAATGTTTTAGGGAAGTAAAACATTTAGGCAAGTATGACTTGTAAATTGAAGTGGGTTTTAAATTATGAAGTTTTAAATCTAAAAAAAACTTGAAATTGTTTTAAAGAAATTTGTTTGAATTAAAACCGAAGGTGGTTTAAAAATTTAAGGTATAACTTGGTGTGCAAAGAAAATAAATGTATATATATGAGGATATGCATAATATCAAACATGATTTGAAATAAACTATAAGTGTTGAATTTTAAATTTTTCCTTGGAATGTGATATGAAACCCAAAGTGATAAGTTTTTGAACTTATAAGTGGGAAGATTATTAATATAAAATTTAAAATTTGAAATGGGAATTCAAATTGGGTAAAGTTGACTGGATTAAATTGAATTAAGGAAAATTAAATGAGTTTAGAATGAACAACTTGAATTGGAAATTTTAAGATGAAATTGAAATTTAACTTGGGTAGTTAAATGGTTGATTTTAAATAGGAGTTATGAGTGATCTCAAAATGGGTGAGATCTGGAAATTGAAAATGGATGCTGTTAATTGGTGTGGATAGATTTGGATGGTTATTTATCCATATATCATTCTATTGTTATAAATAATCTATGAAACTGAGAATTGGTTTTGAAGTTAGAAATAGATAATAAATTAGAATCTGAAGATCAAATTGTTTTTGAATTCTTATTTGAACTTTGTAATAAGTTAAGTAAAGATAATTTTAAAATGGAATTTTAGAATTTGGATTCAGAATTAAATGGTTTAAAGATTTAAGTTGTTAAATAAAAAAATAAAAAAAATAAAGGATGGTTTGATTTAAAAGTAAGGGTTAATTTCACTTAAGTGATTAAATTAACATTTAAAAATTTTAACTTGAATTTATATAATTCGAGATGGTTTTAAGTTGTGATTTGAATAGAATTAGTTCAAATTGAATTTGATTTGAATTAATTAGAATTGTGATTGAATATGTATAAGTTTAAAAATTCAAATGGTAAATTAGAATTGAAATGATTTGAAATTGAAGCTGGTTCAATTTGAAATTAATCCAAATTGATTTGAAATAATTTGGAATTGTGATTAAAGTTGAATAAGTTTAAAAATCAAATGGAATTTGATTTGAATTTGGAAAGGAATTAAGGTTAATTCAACTTAAATTGGGATTAAATCAATTTCAATGGAAATTGAAGTATTGAGTCAATTTAAATGGAAGTGGAAATTTAAATTGAATTGATGGGAAATTAATTGGAAATGGAGATTGGGAAATTAAATAGTTTGGCTCTGGATTATTTTCAAAATAAATTGTTTTAATACAAATATATTTTTCCAAACTATTTACTATACAATCTTTCTTCTTAAATCCCAAACTATCTTATACTTATTTTACAATTATTTTGGAACTATTTAACTATTTTGAAACTGTCTTATAAACTAATTACTATTTTTCAGTTACTTATATCTAATCACTATTTAAAAAAAACTAGTTTGCAATTATCTAACTATTTTATACCTACTTAACTATTTTACAGCTATTTTACAAACTAATAACTATTTTTCAACTACTTATCTATTTTAAACTTTTCAAGCTATTTTTTTTAAAATAGGTCAGAGTTCAAATTGTTTGTAATTGAAGTAATAACTCAATTGGAAATGGAAGCAATTGAGAATAAGTGAATGGAATTAAAGGAAATGTGAATAGAAAAGAAAATTGATTTGGCTAATAACCAATAAAGATAAATACGTAGGATATACGTATATTATTCTATTCGCATAGTGATTTGATCCAAATTCGAACACAGAATTTCGAGATAGTATTATCGATCCGAGTTAGGATTTTTCGCTCGATTTTCGACGGTGAACCTGGATATGGGTTTTTGATTGGTTCTGGATATTCTCTATCATAGCTACGACTATGCAAGGAGAATGACGGTTTCTGATCAAGAAACCAGATCTGAGTCCGCACTAGGAAGTCGGGTGGACGATACTAGTTCGGAAGAGAAATTGTGTGATCGAGTGAGCGATCGGATTGATATAGCGTATGAATGGTATGTGTACATCATACGGGTTTGAATGAATTGGCATTGAAATTTTATGGATAAGAACTGTGAAATGTTTTTGAAATAAAAGGTATATTTTGTGAAATATATGATGTAATAAATGGGAGTTGAATATTTCTATGATTAGAACTCAGTTTATAGAAAAGTGATATGGTAAATAACTTTATAAAAGAGAAATTAAATTTGAATATTTGATTTAGAATAAAATAAAGTTATATATCTTTGTTATATAAGATAAATCTTCCCTTGTTGACTCTATTGTCAGAAGAAAAAGGGTTTTGAAAATATTTGAAGTATAAAAGAGGTTTATACAAGTTTGAAATGATCCAAAGATTTTTAAAGTTTTATATATCTATATATATAAAGGATCTTGTGAGAATGATTTTGGAAAAGGTTTTGGGAACCTATGGATTTTGGAAAAGCTTTTGATTTTTGAGAAAAATCAGTTTTGGGAATTTGGAAAGCCAAGTTTGGAACTATCGATTTGGGATATCGATTTTGTGTAAAGGAGATTTTGATATAAATCATAAAGGATATGATTTGAAGATACTATAAGTGTATAGTATAAAGTGTTTTGAGAATGGCTTTGGGGAAAAAGGCGCTCCCTTGAAATGAACTTCTCAGGAGTGCCACAGGGTGGTACTGCCTTGAACCCCAAAGGGGGGTTTCTAAAGTTGATCCTGTGAGGAGTCCGGACAAAACTAGTTCCTGAGGATTATTTGTGTAGCGAAAGTCGAGGGGCTGGTGCCCACAGAGGCATTTGGGTTATGCTGTGACGACAGTGTAACTCAATGTTACTGCGATCTACTACAGACCATAGCGAAAGTCGTGTGAGCCGCTGAGATCCAACAGTCTACGTTTTATTTTATATCGGTAGACTGCGACACTATAGTAATATAGCGAAAGTCATGTGTGTCGCTGAGAGCCAACAGTCTGCGTTTGATTTTATATCGGTAGACTGCGACCTATGTAGGAGTGGAGAAGTTTCATTTTGACAGCGAAATCGTGTGTGCCGCTGAGAGCCAACAGTTACATGGACTTTTGCTGTGACGGCAACGTAACCCTGGAATGTAACTGCGATCTGTTGTGGGTTCCATGGTGTAATCAGTTACATGGACTTTTGCTGCGACGGCAATGTAACTCGGGATGTAACTGTGACCATGGATGGGGGTGATGATTTCCAGAGCATTCTCACCAAAGATATTTCCTCTATTTTCAAAACTATTTTCTATATTTTCATAAATTATTTTCCAAGTATTTTCAGTGGGTGTTGAGGACGGGTTTACCAAGTACTTATAGATTTTCAGTCCTACGCCTGATCAACGTATGACCGAATTTCTGTGAGAACGAGGATGGACTTGTGGAAACATCGAGTTATAAAAGCATTTTTATAAAAACTAATTTAGTAATATTATAAAGATTTTTAAAGTGTTTTAAAAATGTGTTCAAAGAGAAAATTTAACTGATATTAAGAATTTTAAATAAATTGTGGCTTCGTTCCTTTTCGAGGACGAAAAGATTCTAAGGGGGGAGGAATGTGATAACCCGGATTTTGGGACATTTGATAATTGGATAATTAACTGTTTTAATCAATTGAATAGATAAAATTCTGATAATAATAGATATCTGGATATGTAAATGAATTTGGAAATATAATAAATTTTGAATTATAAATATCTGGATAAATATTTATTTGACAATATCTTAATTTAATTAATTTAAAATTGGCAAAATTGTTAATTTCAAATCAATAATAATAATATGTTGTATATATTCATGTATAGAGAATTATTATATATAAATTGAATTTGTGTTTGTTTAAATATATATGATATATATATACATCAAATTGATTTTGAATTTTCTGGATTTAAATTTGGAAATTTAAAGGGTAGATATTTTAAATATTTTTAAATAATATATAAGCTTTTATTTATAAATATAATTGGTTTTATTTTCTTTAAAGTAATTTTTATATATAGATAAGTATTTGTAAATTAATAAATTAAGTATAAAGCTTTTATTAATATTTAAAAATAAGTAAAGATTACTTAAATTACAAGTGTTAAATTATGAGATCATGTAATTACATGTGTAAGCTAATGTTATTATGCAATTTAACAAGTGTCCCTATTTTATTTTTATTTTTAAAATCTTTAATAAGAAGATAGGATAGATTATATATATACATCTCCATACCTCTCTTACATTTCCTTTTATCAGTTCATTCTCTAAAAAACAAAACACAGAAGGAATCTGTAACAAAACCAGTAAACAAAATCAAATTCAAAACTACTTAAATCTTTCACAAGTTCTCAAGCCTGAAGCAAATCAAATGATAAAAACAGATTCAACTCAACCAGAAGCTATAAAAAGGGGTCAACTCAGCTTTTAATCAAATTCTTATTCAAATTCAAGATCATCAAAGAATAGATCAAATTACACAAACAGTGATCGGTTCAAATCAAAAAAATACAAGTTCAGATCAAGTTGAAAACCTGTTCTCTGTCCACCTTTTCACAGGTGAGTAAACAAACTTCAAACTGTTTAATCTTGATGCATGTGAATGATATTTGAAATGATGATGTGTTAGTGTTTGCATGAATGAATTTCTGCTTGCATATGGATAAATATGTAATTGTTAAGTGTGCATGTCTGTATATACTTCTCTGTTATATTACAGGCTACAATTTCATCAAATAAAATTCGTATCCTCTTATTCTAACCAATTCAAGTTATGATCCCTGAAAAGAAAATGATGATAACTATGCAATCTCATTTTTTTAAAATAATTGCAAGTAAAAATATTCAGTAGATATTTCAAAACAATACCTCACAGTGTAACTTTTGAAATAACAGGAAAATCAAATATTTTAATTTTATAGTTTGATTTCATAACCTAGTTCGAATTTGGAAATGATGATTTTAGAGAATCATTTCATGATTTTTAGTTTTAGAAATGGCGAGAAATTAAATGTTGAACGGAAAACCAATTTTCACCAAATACTGGTGATCGTGTAGTTGTGTGGTCTCGAGATTGATGCTGAATGTAGCTTGAAGACTGAGGACCATCAGAAAAATGTACAATGGATTTATAATCCATTAAGGTGGTGAGGCGATGATGATTTAGGGTTTAGCAGTCGTTTTGGTTAAGGATGTCAGAGAGTCGAATTTCATCGTCTCTGATGAATCGAGTTGCTTGATACTCAGGGAATTGGAGCCATGGAGTGTCAGCAGGGTGCAGCCAGAGTCATCTGACCTCTAGTGGTCGGAGCGGTGGGAACGAAGAATTTCTCTGACATGGATTTTGTTTCAGATTCGATTGGGATTGCTCGATCTTACTCGAGAGCTAGTGATGGTGGTTTGAGGATCTGAGTGGGCTGCTGTGATGTAAGGTGACGCGCTGGAAGGTTCGTCGATGGCCGAAGTGGTTTTTGGTGACGGTGCACTTGCACAAGGAGGTGTGTGTGTCAGTGAGTTGTGGAAATTTGGAAAGAAGGTTGTTGTCTCGGGTATTAGCTCGGGTTCGACTCGTGGAATTCGCGAAAATACTCGGGGAAAAGGAAAACGTGGGGGAAACTCGAAGTTATGCTCGGGGAAATCATATAAATGCTCGGGTCTTTTGTTTTAATATAAAACAGGTTTTAAACTTTAAAAACAAATAAAGTTTTATTGAAACAAGTTTGTTAAAACTACTTCTTTTGTAAATAATGAAATATTTATCCAAGTTTAAATTAGTTAAAGTTTTTTTAAAAAAAAAATTATTTCGGATTTATTAAGTTTAAAGTGTTTAATCTATATAACCTTTATTTTAAAAAAAATTATTTTAGATAAACTTAATATTGTAATTTATTAAGAGATGAAAAACATTAATTTAACTTAAAGATTTTAAGTTAATAATGGATTTATTTTAAAGGTTATTAAATAAGATTTAAATGATGAAATAAGGTAGTTAATTAAGATAAAGGATTTATCTTAAATTAAGGTATTAATTAATGAAGATTACGGTGATTACGTAAGTGATTTATTAAGATTAATTAATGTAAGTAAGTAAGGTAATTAATTACTTAAAGATAATTACTTAATAAAAGTAATTAAGGATAATTATTTAATGATTAAAGGTGAATTAATTAATGGTTAAAGGTTAATTAATTTATTATTAAAGGTTAATTAATAAATGATTAAAGTATAATTAATTAAAATAGATTGTAATTAATTAATGTTAATTAACTAGGATTAGAAATTTATTCATAAGTAATTAATCTGGTTTAAGTTAATTTCAGATAATGAATTGATCTTACTTATGGACGATTGAGTAATATTGAATGCCTTGGATTATTTGACATACTTGATATGTGATTGTGATGCTCTGTGATATGAGATGCTTCGGATGAATTGTGATAATGTAAGTTATTTATCTATGATATAATTGCTATGTGAATATGATATCCTGAATTTAAATTAAATTGTTTAACTTAAACATCTTAGCTAAAAAGGATGACATTTGAATTCGAATAGACCGGGGTCGGATATCAGTAATATCCGAAACCACTTCGATTAGTGATCTGCTATAATTCTTTGTAAATTTGATTATGGAATCAAATAGGCTGGAATGGAATAAATTAAGTAACATGACTATTTTAACTAAGTAACGGTACTTAGATATTGTTGTGTGAAAATAAGTGTTGATTATATAAGTTGTTTACTTGTAGTAAAGTATGAGTTACCCCGGGTTTAAATAAGTTCTATGGGTTGAAATTTCATGTTAGATGAGTTTACTCATGCTGGATTCCAGCCTGACCCGGGTGTTACTTTGATGTAATGCTCGGATCAGACCGAGTATTACAGATTTTTAGGTAAGGACGTTCGGAAGCTCAGGAGGCGAGCTGGATGACAGGAACGTATGGAGTATTCCGCTGTGTATATGAGACTGTGTAGTCGGTATAGATTGTAGTCTGGAAAAATTATATAACTGTCCAGTTCATGTATAAATGGTTGTAACTCTGATGTATTGAATGTAAAGTAACAATTACAGCTTTTCTTTGTATAAATGCTATTATTTCATATTATATTTGATCCGCTGCGTAATGTGAGATTTTGAGTTTTGTTTTCTATTATTCTTCTATCTCTTTCTTCTACTTTTCCCTAACAATCCGGGATTTTTTCGAGTCAAAAATTTTGGGTCGTTACATATTATCTTGTTTCCATTGTATTATATGTATCTTGTATCAGTTAGGGAGGGACAGACTGTTATAATTGTCCAAGGGTAGAATTGTATTAGTATGACCCTGATGTATCATTTTTGGAATAACTTTGTAAAGTATAATGTTGATTAATATATGTTATTCCATTGTGTTGTGAGATTCTATGATTGTTTTTGTTTCTTCAATCTCCTATCTTCTTCTTTAACCCTAATGATCGGTTTTTCCTGCACTTGAATGCTCGGTACATAATACAATGGAAGTATAAGAGTCGATTTTTGAGGGTCGAAAACCCCACCCGTTACACTTAGTTAGAGCTCTATTGCTTCATGGGTTTGAGCTCTATTTCTCCATCCATACTCAACATAAATCTTAACTCCCAGAAATAGGTAAGCCAAGCCTACTTCATCGGCTTTTAGCGTTAAGCAAATTTAATTACCTTTTAAACAAGTCCATAAACAACAAGATCAACACGTTTCCGACATTCCAACTTAACCATTCCTCATTCAAGAGGAAAGTCTGATAGGTTAGAGATCTATTGCTTCATACCTACTCGACGTCAATCTTAGCTCTTAGAAATTAGAGAAGTCTACCTCGTCGGCTTTTAGTGTTAAGCCTCTTCTTTACTTTTTCGAAATATATGTATTATTAAAAATATATTTAAACTTCAAACCAACTTTAAGATACTTCATAATTTGTTTGAATATAAAAAGATTAGAGAAAAATACTAAATTTAAATATCATTTTTAAACACTTAAACCATAAACCAGTTACTATAGCATTTATAAATGCTGTAAAAAGTCCTTGTTAAAACAACATTGAAAAGAACGATCTTTGTAACTAGTTTTAACAACTTTAGCAAATAATTTAAGACTTGAAATTTTTCTAGTAAGTACTAACATTAGAGTACTTAAAAACGTGGAAAGAAACCCTTAAGAATATCTTCTAATTTATTTATGAAAATTCACGAAAATGGAGGATTTAGAAGTGCACTTATAACGACTATTCTCGCTTCAAACGCTTTCAAACTTACTATGATTTCACACACAAGTTAAACAACCATTTAAACATCAAGTCAAGGCCACGTCACATGTTTAAGAGTGTAATAAAGTGATTTTATATAATATAAACTTATTATTTGCTTTCAAAAGCAAGAGGGGTCCAAAGTTTATAACTTCACTTAGCTAATATCACTTTAACTATTATACTTTGCACACAACATATATATACACAATATATACTTATAAGATAGTGAGATAACTCACATAGATCTATAACAACCCCAAGCACAATGTCACAAGAGCAAAAGAACCACCACCTTCCATCACGACATGCCTAAAGATCCAACCTTTAGCACTTCCAAACAAAAGCAACATCTTCCATCTCCTCCCATTGCTCACGACCCTCCTTGGATCCCCTGCTTCCTCTCATCTTCTCTGACTTTGTACTTGCTAATCATGCTTCCATGATGTTTAAGGCCTAAGGCCAAAGTTTAAAAGAGATTGGAGATGATTTGGTTAAGACTTGAAAAAGTTAATGAGTAATTAGTGGATTAGTGCTTAAGCACTTCCACCATTCTTAACTCTCATACTTCATCTCAAGCTCAAGTGAATTGGTGAGTTATGAAGTGAACCCCTCCCTTCTATTCATAGGCTAGGAAATGAGATGTTGAATGTAACGACCCGTAAATTTCAACCGTTTTAATAACGTAATTAGTTGAAATTTTGTAAAATTTTAAACGATAAAATTATGAAATATAAATTTGATATTTGGAATGCGTCTAGTTAAACATAGCAACTGGTAAATTTTCGTTCGAAAATATGAAAGTTTATTTCGCGCGTAAATTCACTTCAATTTAATCAGTTAAAAAGCGATGAAAATAAAATGTTTCCGAAACCTAAATATTTTTACATAGAAAAATTCTAAACCATCTTCTGAGCAAGATTTCAGTTTGTCGTTTTTCCAAATTCGGACATCTTTGGCTCCGTCGTTCTTATTTTCTGCAAAATAGCAGTATTCTGGTACCGATATCGATTTTTATCGGATGACCGTACCACTGATTTCTATATGCCGTTTTGATCGTCTCGTCGTGCCGATCTCTACGATATATTCGATTGTCAAATTCGGAGTTCCGTTGCACGTTGCACTTAGCGTAACGCCTACCGTATCGGTACCAGTTTTAAAATCTTTTAGTTTTAACATCTTTTAATTTTTCCACCCACCATTCGTTTGCTCCAACAGTAAGAAATGAATGGACACTGTTTTATTGATTCCCTGAATTCGTTCATGACTTTTACTATACCCATCGGTTCACTTTTGGCTCTCTATATTCCCACTAACTCAATTTACTTCCGATTTGTTGCAAGTTGTCGTTCATTCTCTCTTCATCTCTCATTTTGTTCTGGAACAAAATATATAAGAGTATTTGAACATCTATTTACTGTAACCATGCCCACTCGTCCCTATTGAAACTACTTCCACCTTTCAACCAAAACCACGCCCACATCAACCGAGCCCACCACCGAAGCTCAGCCTAGCCTCCAACCATCCACCCGAGACCGCTTCCCACGTGCTCGCGCCATGTAGCAACTGCCTACCACCCTCCGACTTCGCCTTGTCTCCTTCCCACTGCCGACCCGCCACTGCACCCAGCAGTCTCCCCACCAGCCTCCGCTTCCAATCCCCACCAGCCGGCCAAGCGACCGCCCCTCCCACACGCAAGGCCTTCGCCCACACTTCCCCTTGGCCTCTGACCTCCATCAGCATCCATCCATTCGAAACCTGCCTCTCTTTACCTCTTGCATCCATCAACATCCTTGCATGGCCACAATACTATCTCACGCAAGCACACGCAACAGACATCACCAACAAATTCAAGCCGAGAATTCCATCTCCGCTTCGACTTTTGACGCCACCTATCTTCTCTTGATCCATAGGTATATATGTATTTTATAGTAGTTATATATATGCTACAATAGTTGTATATTTCATCAATACAAATCTTAAATATCACTCTGTTCCTCTTGTTTCATTTTACAATTTATATAGGTTTTGATGATATATAAGTTAGCATGTTTTATGATAGTTTACGTATATTATATTATAATCCTATTTTGCTTTGTTTTGTTCGGTTATATATATCGTTTATATAAGCTAGTTTAAGAGTCGTAAAATCTGTTGTACAATTTATATTGGTATCATACAGTGTTACTTTTCTTCTATCTATATTATATATAAATAAATTTAAAATATGTACTGTGTTTCGTATAAGTGTGTACTGATATAAGTGATGGATCTTTTAAGTATACATATATATATATAAGATACGTTTATATATAAGTTGTATAGGATTTGTACTATTAGTTGGATTATATATATATAGTTGTTAAGGGTGTCTGCTATTTCAATAATACCGTAATATATGCATAATTTTATTTGTCACAGTACATATGTAGTGTATATATATATTATATCGAAATATTGTTTGCAAAGGTTGATTTAAGTATTGTTTTGAAATTTTAACATACATTGATTCAAAGGCAGATTCATTACATCTCTTTTGAAAATTTAATAGATCAGTTTGAACTGTTGATATAACCATCTCTTTGTAGCTGTATGGAGATGGATGAGCTCAAAAGTATAAATATATCTGACCTGCATAAACATATTATATAAATTACAATTCATTTGTGCAACTTAGTTATTATAATATATAAATATATGTTTAGTCTGTATAGTCTGTAGTTACCTAGTCAGCATGCATTTTGTTGAACATGTTCATCTACATTGGTTTGTTTGAATTCTGAATTGTATAAAGATTTAAATTATATAATAGTTGTATATATTGATTTATTTTAAAATGTTGATTCTATATTAAGTAACTCTTCATACTTTCATCTGTATGTATATATATATTGTTGATTTCAAAGTACAGATAAGTTGCTATTTAAAAGTATGATATATATATATATATATAAGTTGTTTTAATATTTGTTTCAAATTTAATATTGATTTCATGGGAATAATAATAACAATATATTTTCTGTTTCTATCGACCTGATTCTAATCATTCCATCGATTCCCATTTATCAGCTTTTGTTCGTCGTATATGCTTTCTTCATCGAAGTCGTGCCAATCTAGACTTGATTTGGAATGTGTGCTTGGATCTGTAACTCAATTCATTTCCTATTTCTCTTTAGCCTCGAAAGGTGAGCACTCACTCACGATTAACGTTCTTTTATTTATTAAATTTGATTTCAATTGAAACGACAATTGAAATATGCTGCTGTTAGTTATTTACACTGTTATTACCTGTATCAGTTCACCTGTGACATCTGACACCATTATCTGTTATTATTTATGTGATGATAATATAGTTTGGTTGATAATTTATTGATTGTTGATGTTTATATTGGACGTTAAATTGTTAATGTTAAAATGATAAACAGTATGAAATTGAACTTGATATAGGATAATTAAATGTTAAATTTGATTAACTGACATTTGTATAATATGACCCCTTTAACTGTTAAATTTATTGACACGTAGGATTTGTTTAAATTGCACTTTGAACCACTGAATGTATGTCGTTAATTGGATGATGTATGAAATTGTAATAGATGACAAGTGAAAAACCCGTAATGTAATAAATCTTTAATCTACATGAAATGATAGTGTAGATTCTAGAAATAATTATATTAATTCGTACAAATAACAATGCGAATTAATACGGTTATTTCGGGATTATTTGAATTGATTATTGGATTGATATTGATTGTTGTTATTGCTTGTTTATTTACTTTGACACCATCCCAGTTATCACACTGCAAGTTCCCTTTGATATGTTTTGATTTTTGAATTGAATTGGAATCGGGTTGAAATGATAAATACCCAAATTGAATTTGTACCTAGGATAGGAAATTAAATAAAAACCCGATTTGTCAATAATTTTGATTTAAAAATAAAACGAAGATTTTATTTGAATAAATAATATGGTTTTGAAATGAAGTTGAAATTCGAATTTTAATGAAAGGAAAATGTTAATGTTTAATAATCTGAAACAAAATATTAACAATGTAATTGATGAAAGAATGTCATTTAATTTGAGAAATGATTTAATAATTAAGTCTGAAATTATAATTAAGTTTGAAATTATTAAACTTTGAAATGATTTAATAATTAAGTTTGAAATTATAATTAAGTGTGAAATTATTAAACCTTGAAATTATTTAATAATTGAGTTTTGAACAATTTAATAATTTAATGAGATTGAATGATTTAATGATCAAATTGAATTGAATTCCTTAATAAGAAAATTTAACTTTTGAATAAGTGAATTTACTTCGTAAATAATTGAAATTGAGTTTTCTTTATTAATTAAGTTTTGGAAAATTATTTAAGAAAGTAAATAAGTGAAATTGAATTTCTTTAGCAAGAAATAAAATGTGATTTATTAAAATTAATGTAAGACTTGAAAATTTAAGAATTTGGTTTGATGAATTTAATTTAATTCAAATTGTAAGTTTTGATGTAATGAAGTTGAATTTAAATAATGGATTTAATGAACTGGAAATTTAATAGAGATTATTTTGAATGGCAAATTTACTTAATGGATATTGAATGAAATCGATAAATGAATGTAAATTGATTGGAATGTAAAACTAAATTGATTCTAATGATTTCGAGATGAAACTTTTGTACGAACTTGAATCAATATTTGAATTGTTTTCAATATAAGATTGAAATTGAATTATAAGATTTTGAAATGGTAATTTGGAAGTTTTGAAACGTAAAGTATGGAAACTGTTTGATAGACAAATGAAATGTTGATTTGCGAATTGAAATTGAAATTGAATTTGATTTGGTTTTGAAATATATAAACGACCAATCGGTGTAATAATTACGAAAGTTATTAAAGAGACCGGAATTCGGTTATGGATATACTCTCTATCTAAACCGAAAACCACTTTAATAACTATACGCGGAGTGATGATCCAGAATGAAGTGGTTGGAATGGTGTTCGTGTTGACTGAAGGAAGAGAACGATAATGGATAACCTTGACACTTGTGTCAAATTGGAAATGACTAAAACAGGAGCTGTGTCGGGCCAATGGAGGATTGATACCTCAAGTGGACACACTTCTTCGAACTACTTATACTTGTTGTCGATTGGTGCACCCTTGATTTTGGGAGTGTTGTCTCACGGTGTTGCGGGCGCTGCGGCGTTGCGTTCTCACCAGTCCGGATCAGGCGAACGGTAGTATCACTACCTTGGGTATTGCCTCATGTGCCTTGTCATACTTGTATTCCATTTATGCGCGACCACTACGAATTTGATTTGTACCTTGAGTATATGGATTGCCCTCTGGTGACTTCCGGTTTTGGGGAAACTACGGTCTTGTATATGCTTGTGGGAATAAAAATGTGTTAAGGGTGGAATGGGCCATGACTTAACGCTATTTTGATATCTTTATATTACTGATAGACATTATCTACTTAGCGTACATCACTACCTAGTAGATAGTTTAACGGATCCTTAAAGGATGGTTATTCCAAACATCCTTTGAGTTACTTGTTTTTCAATTGCTATTTCACTTGAGTTGGATTTATTAATATAAGAATGTTAATCCTGACTCGAGTGTCTTGTGTTTTTGCTTTACGCTCGGGTCAGACTGAGTGGTTCAGCTTTCGAGACTCACCTTTGGAGTTGGAGCTTCGCTTGGAGATCCAGCTATCTATCCAGCTTTCAGATATTCGATGATTCCAGTGATGTATTCTGTTTTGTATCTGATGTGTCATATTACTCTTCCGTTGTATCTGGTTTAACTCTGATGTATTTTATATATTCATATAGTAGCTTCATGAACTACTATCTCTTTTATTTCCGCTGCACTTATTACTCTGTGTCTGTGATCTGTGATTATTTTATTTACTGTATATGTTCAGTTTTGCCAAATTTAAATTAACAACGCGGTATTTTGAGCAATTCAACTCCGGCATGAGTGTCTACCTATACACTTATAATGGATGCGAATGGTCCAAAATATGGGGTCGTTACAGTTGGTATCAGAGCTTTGGTAGCTCTAGGCAAAACTCAACATATAGGGTAAATGTATCTACAGAATCACTCTCATTCGAGTTTTCAATCTTTTCCTTTGACTCGATTCCTTTGAATTTTGGAACGTCCCCTACGGTTCCAAAATTTCATTCGTGTCCCTCACTATTCGTCTTCTTTAAATTCTGGAGCATCACATTTCTCCACATCGAATGATCTTTATAATGAGTCGGCGGTCTCGCCAATCTCAAATCGATTTATAAAAGGGTGAAACTCCTTTACAATAGGCATTGATTTACCGGAGATTTCTGTATCCTCGGTTTACGATGCTATCTATTCCCTGCTATACCTGAATCTCATCTCTAGAGGTCGAGTGTTGAACTACCTCGGAATACAGCATCGATCTTATTCTTGAAGTTACGGACGACCCGGTTAAGGTTGCCCGTGAATTAAATAAACTCATCCATCTCCCGATTGTGGTAAGTGAATTGTCTTATCTCTGTTTCAAACTTATTTTCGAATCAAAATTCTCTTTGATTTGATTTCCATCAAAAATTTGAATCTCTATCCTTGCTTTGAAATCCATTATTGTATCGTTATGTGAGGAAGTGTATTTGTAAATTAATTTTAAAATGTTTATATATTGTGTTGTTTGAGTTGCTGATGTTGATTTGGGTTTTCGATCGATTCGTCTGATCAACGCTATCGATAGGATTTCCAAAACACTTGAGCAGAGCAAACTGACACAATATTGTTTTCAAATTTGTTTGATTATATTGTAAAAGTATAAGTAAAATTTTTTGGAATTTAATAGGTTAATTAAATTGTTTGTTTGAAATGATAATATTTGATTATCATTTATTGTTCTAAATAAATTTATAAATACGGTTTATAAATTGATTTGGAATTTGAAATGAATTTAATTCAGGAATTTGAGAATTTAGTTTCCGGTGATTTCGAACTTTGGTTTTAAAATTTCAAAGTATATATTACTGAAAGTATTTTCGAATAGAAATCGTTTTCAAAGAATTTTTTTAATGTTGAAATCAGTGCTCTCCTCTTTGTCGCTGGAAAATAATTTCGGTGATGGCGGCCGCATCATCGACGTTCATTTTCGAGTTTCGAAGTGGAGAAACCATTATGTAGCTTTGCTACAGTTTTGTTTGAAAAAAAATATATATTTGATTTGAATTTCTTCAGTATAATTTGATTTATATATATATATAGGTATCTTATTTTAAAATTTAATTTGATTTGATATAAATATATTATACATATCTCTAAATTGTTTAAAGTTAATCGAAAATCTAATTCTTAAATTTTGTTAAAGGATGATTTTAATTATAAATAAAACCAAAATTTGGAATAAATATTTAAACTTGAATAATTGAATTGGGAAATTTTTATTTGTATATTGTTCAACTGCATTCTAATACAACTTACCTAAATCATTCAGAAGTTGAATATGTAATTGGATAATATATAATATAAATTGAATTTATAAATAAAATTTGAGTGGTTATAATAAATGTTGTACACTTAAATTTTAATTATAAAATGTTAATAGAGATAAATAGAATAATAAGATAATTGAAAAATAAATTTTGTTAGGGTTAATTAATAAATTGAAATTAGATCAACTTATGAAAATACCTTGAATTTAAAGGCAGTTAGTGAATATAAATTTATTTAAATTGGAACTTTTATGGGTTAAATTAATTTATATGGGCTAAATTTATGTGATTAGATATATTAAGTAGAATAAATTTAACAATAATTTGGAATAAAGAAGAATTTAAATTGCTGAATAAATATGATTTTATTAAATGACTATTCTAATTTGTGGTTTTAGAAATTGTTAATTAAAACATAATTGGATAAAAAGATAATGAATTTAGAAATAATTAAGATTGATTTCACTTAAGTGAAATCAAATGGATTAAATCAAACTATTGAATATTAATTAATTTAAATTTGAATTTATATGGTTTAAATTAATTGTTATTTTGTATTTCAAATCTGTTTTTCTTTCTGGTTGTTTCTATTCTCCTACCTCGTTCCTTTTCGAGGACGAAAAGTTTTGAGTGGGGGAGAATGTAACGACCCGTAAATTTCAACCGTTTTAATAACGTAATTAGTTGAAATTTTGTAAAATTTTAAACGATAAAATTATGAAATATAAATTTGATATTTGGAATGCGTCTAGTTAAACATAGCAACTGGTAAATTTTCGTTCGAAAATATGAAAGTTTATTTCGCGCGTAAATTCACTTCAATTTAATCAGTTAAAAAGCGATGAAAATAAAATGTTTCCGAAACCTAAATATTTTTACATAGAAAAATTCTAAACCATCTTCTGAGCAAGATTTCAGTTTGTCGTTTTTCCAAATTCGGACATCTTTGGCTCCGTCGTTCTTATTTTCTGCAAAATAGCAGTATTCTGGTACCGATATCGATTTTTATCGGATGACCGTACCACTGATTTCTATATGCCGTTTTGATCGTCTCGTCGTGCCGATCTCTACGATATATTCGATTGTCAAATTCGGAGTTCCGTTGCACGTTGCACTTAGCGTAACGCCTACCGTATCGGTACCAGTTTTAAAATCTTTTAGTTTTAACATCTTTTAATTTTTCCACCCACCATTCGTTTGCTCCAACAGTAAGAAATGAATGGACACTGTTTTATTGATTCCCTGAATTCGTTCATGACTTTTACTATACCCATCGGTTCACTTTTGGCTCTCTATATTCCCACTAACTCAATTTACTTCCGATTTGTTGCAAGTTGTCGTTCATTCTCTCTTCATCTCTCATTTTGTTCTGGAACAAAATATATAAGAGTATTTGAACATCTATTTACTGTAACCATGCCCACTCGTCCCTATTGAAACTACTTCCACCTTTCAACCAAAACCACGCCCACATCAACCGAGCCCACCACCGAAGCTCAGCCTAGCCTCCAACCATCCACCCGAGACCGCTTCCCACGTGCTCGCGCCATGTAGCAACTGCCTACCACCCTCCGACTTCGCCTTGTCTCCTTCCCACTGCCGACCCGCCACTGCACCCAGCAGTCTCCCCACCAGCCTCCGCTTCCAATCCCCACCAGCCGGCCAAGCGACCGCCCCTCCCACACGCAAGGCCTTCGCCCACACTTCCCCTTGGCCTCTGACCTCCATCAGCATCCATCCATTCGAAACCTGCCTCTCTTTACCTCTTGCATCCATCAACATCCTTGCATGGCCACAATACTATCTCACGCAAGCACACGCAGCAGACATCACCAACAAATTCAAGCCGAGAATTCCATCTCCGCTTCGACTTTTGACGCCACCTATCTTCTCTTGATCCATAGGTATATATGTATTTTATAGTAGTTATATATATGCTACAATAGTTGTATATTTCATCAATACAAATCTTAAATATCACTCTGTTCCTCTTGTTTCATTTTACAATTTATATAGGTTTTGATGATATATAAGTTAGCATGTTTTATGATAGTTTACGTATATTATATTATAATCCTATTTTGCTTTGTTTTGTTCGGTTATATATATCGTTTATATAAGCTAGTTTAAGAGTCGTAAAATCTGTTGTACAATTTATATTGGTATCATACAGTGTTACTTTTCTTCTATCTATATCTATACTATAATGCAAATACCTGGTCAAACCGGTCAAAGTGAAGCCTTTTATCCAATCCCTAAATTGTCCCCCGTTCATAATAGAAACAAATCCCTACACAAGGATACCTCCAGTCTTTTACCCGACCGCCTGCCCACGTTTCCCACGTCCCCTGTCCACACGTACCCTACCTCTCCCATTTCTCTTCCCCTTTTCTTCCTCTTTTCCCATTTCCTTCCCCTTTCTTCTCTCACGACTAAAATTGGCGACTGTTTTCCAACACCACATACTACTCCCTGTCCTCCCAGTCGTGGTCGCCCATCAATGGACCAGTTATCCCATACCGACGACGCCCACCGACAGCAACTTGCTGTCCAATTACTGCTCGAAGCTGTAGCAACCGGCAGCCTTTCTTTGTCAGGTAAGCTCTAACCTTTTCCCCTCTTTACATTTCCTAATAAATTAATCTCTCCTTATACAACCTGAGCTTTCCTCTGATTATTTCATCACCATGGATTTAGAAAGAATAAGAACAAAAGACGCTGAGATGTTGCAAGTAATAACTGTCGAGCATCAAATTTGAGATCGCGTTATCAATAAGGAGGAAGCAATTGCTCATACATTCAGAAATCATAGCTTTGCTAAAACATGGTACTGTTTTTAATTAAATTGATCTCAACTTAAGGGGAACTCTATTAATTGATTAGTTATTGTCATATTTTTTTATATTGTTGATATGATTTGACAGAGTAAATATGTAAGGTTCGAATGTTCCTTGCTCCTTGCCATTCGTCTTAAACCCCCCTTATGTTTCCCACTTGATTTAGTCGGTCTTTTGTAGCATAATTTCTTCTTCCAAGTTTTATCGCTTTTTAGTAATATATCTGTATTATATTTGGAGATAAACAATTGTATTGGTGGATTCGTGTTTAGTATCTAAAAGTTTATGCTCAAAACTGTAAAACTCATTAAAATTTCAAGCCTGCGGTTGATTTTTTTACATTTGAGTTTTTAATTTACTGGGATTTCCAATATAGGAAAGTCATTTTTGATTATCTGATTTGCTTGCCATCTCCCAGTAATTACAGTCTGTGATTTCGACATTTTCATTTTTCTGAAATATGGATGCTGACTAAATATGGAATTTATATTCTTTACTCTTCATTTTTTAATTTTAAAACTCTATTTCATCGATGTTATTTTCGCACACAAAACAGTGATTCAGATGGCTCTACAGAAGGTGACAATCCATAGACAAGAGCACTGCGGCGAAGACGATGGCGCACTAGGGAATTCTCACTCACGGTATCGATTTTCTAAATTCAACTAGAATATCTATTCTTTAGTCTTCATTTGTTTATTTGCAACTTATTATTGGATTTCATTACCTTTACCGACAAGTCTCTTCTGGAATTGTGGAACTTATTTACTATTTAATCTGCCCATGTCTAATTGTATAATATTTGCAATTAAATGATGGTACTAAATTGGCTACGCACCATTACCTCAACCTTTTTATCAGTGCACTTCTCCCTGAAGTTTAGTTTAAACAACGATTTTTGAAAAGGGAAAATCAATATAAAGAACTAACTACCATGAAGTGATCCGCTATGTAAAAGCATTAAAAAGATTTGGCTCCTCTTTTAGCAAACATTGATAGCCAGATTTCAACCACGACACTCTAAGAAGCCCTATTTTTTAGTTTTTTTTATCAGTTCATCTTTTTATACTTTCAGTTTTGATGTTTGTAGTAAATTTGCTCCCACTGAATCTCAAAGATTTGGTTATTCAACTGCTAACTTTAGATATTGATTTTCGAAAATTATTTTGCATCATCTCCGTGTCTAATTGTTTTACGTTTAAAATAGAAAATACTGAAAATTGTTTGATTTCTCTGGCCAGACTTTTTTCGATTTAAAAGTTCCCAAATAATCAAATCCTTTGTTAATGTTAATATTATGAAATTTGAAAGGAAATAAAATAATTATCTAGACAATGTTTTGGGTTTTCAAATTATGATATGGATCTATGCTACATGGATTGGATGTTTTTTACAGTTATTTTTGGTTTATTATATTGTTGATTTTATTTGGTTTAGGAACATCTGACAATGAAAAGAGGATCGATTTGTTCTGGGACTGGCAATTATGTCTAGACATTCAGGGTACTAGATTTCCATTCCAACTCAAAACCAGGTATTCACTTTCTTTCAATAGTTTTTTCATGCTAAGTTTGACAATGGTTAGTAGCAAACAAAACAAATATTTTTATCACATGAAGCCCTGAAGCATTAGACTTTTAAGAAATTTGAACATTGAGCAACTTCGCTTTTGCTTTTATCATCTGCAAACTTTCATAAATATTAAGTAGTGAGAAGTCCAATGCAATTTAATATGCATATAAAATGATAGTAGGGGCTATAATCAACATTTTACTCATCGAATAAATGCTGACATTATTCTTCATGCCTGGAGCCCTTTCCGTATTCCATCATATTGAAATGCATGTACCTATAAGAACTTATTCTAAGTTTTGAGTAAAATCTAAGAAAGACAAAAATAGGCATAGAGATGTTTATGGACAAGTCCCCTCCCTCATCTACTTCTTCCCGTTAGTCAAAGTTGAAAAGGAAAGGTATGTTGTTCTGTCACCAAAATTAAATTAGTATTGTTTGAACTAGCATTAGGTAGTGTTATGTTGGATCATTGCTATTATTATCAAATTCTATTATTAAGATTAATCTTGAAATGAAAAGTATCATGAAGCTTGATTCATAAATTTTCTCACTTCTTTCATTGTCAGGTGCTCATTATAATTTGAAAGAAAATGCAAATTAAATGAAGTGGAGAAGAATGATTATTTCGAATGAGTAAAGTCACAATAGAACAAGCAAGGTGATGATCTTTTTCTTTATTAATTTTAACAAATATAATTCAAATTCGACAATGTTAATTTGTTGGTTTTCTACTCTCTTTAGATGTTTAATTATAAGGGTAATTACATTATATCAAGGGAAAAGAAAAAATAATATATCACTGCACATTGAGAACCATAGATTAAATAAGGTAGAAAACCTTTAACCTATTGCATATGACCTTTGATAAAATTTTGTACCGCACATTGCAATATGCAATAGGCCTATAGTCTGATATATCTGAAGGTATATCCTTCTTTGGGACTAATGTCAAAAAAGTATGATTTAATCCTTCAGGTATATTCGCTGAGATATAAAAAAATTAATAGCTAAAGTTAACTCATCTTTAAGTTGTGCCCAGTGCAGTTTGTAGAATTTAGATGAGAAGCCATCAGGTCTAGGTAATTTCACATCTTTAAGTGAGAAAACTGCATCACATACTTCCTTATCTGAAATAAATTGTTGCAGATAGTGTTTCCCAAATTATTAATGACTTTCCTGCAGTTTATATTTTTAATTTGGTTATTTTCTACATGTCTCTGTTGAAAAAATCACTGTAGTATTAAATTGCCTGGAATTGGATCTGGACTGCATCAAATATTATTTCTCCTTTATCATTGTATAATGACTTTATGTCCTATTAAATTAGCAGCAACATAGATATTATTTGAAGGCTGAATTTATGTTTGAGATGGTGACATAGCTGCTACTTCATAACTCTCTGAAACGGTTTGGTGTGCAGCACTCATTGCAAATCATATGTAGCAGATTGTGGATGGTAATGCCTTGCAGATTGTGGTGTTCAGTCATGCTATGTAATGATGTGAGAATTCACTGTCAAATGCAAAGCATTAAAGCATAAGGCAATAGAATAAGAGAGGCTTTCATGAAGTTGAATAACAGAGGCATGCAGTTGCAGACAGTTGAATGGCCTAGAAAGTAGATAAAGAAAGACACTACCACAAGAAATATATCCAGTCTTGAGATGCGCAGTTAGTCCTATTGCATTGGATAAATTAATTGAATAATTATGTACTTTTTCTAATAAGTTTCTTTTACTATTATTTGATACGACTTCTTGGAACAAAATATTGACATGATCTTTTTAAATAGAAAATTATCATAAAGTTCGTTTGTCCTATGTAACTTAAAATCAGAAGCGTTTAGCTTTACTTTTCATCATAGCAATAATGTGTACTAAACTCCCTTTTTTCAATTGCAATACAGAGCACTTCTATTTCGTGTTTCGTAGCACATTCAAATTTTATGTTCTGTGATGTATGCCTCAAAACTTATGTTAAGAATTAAGATATATTTATATAAAAACAGCAATTATACATAGCACATATGCCATGATTAATTTATTGCATACAACAATAGTAGTTTACTTACTAATAAAATGAAAAGAGAATAAACTGATTTAAATTTTGAATGGGATAATAATCAATCAAAAATTATAAATATAATACGGTGAGAAAGTTTAACATGTAATAGTTTAAAACGACTAACATTTTAGAAAAAAATGTTGAAAACTTATATTTTGTGAAAATGTATACCATTAACATAATGATTTTGAACTTTTTGTTAGATACTCATCTACGACAATTTTATTTACTAGGATAATATATTTAGCAACATTTCAACAAATACACTCAAAGTATTTTTCATATTCATGGGTACTTTTTTACTATCGTTTTATATGTGTGCGTTGTTATGTATGCGTGGTGAATTGGAGTGTGTGCATGTATCAAGCCCAACCTCACCAAACGTAAAATAAAACCAGATTCGCTTCACCAAATATATATGGTAGTATATAGAGATCAACGTATTAGAAAGTTATGAATTTAAATAATTTATTCAATTTGTTGGGTTCGGTGGAATGAAACAATGGCAATGATGAAGCTAGATAGAGTTTACTCTCAGGCATATTACAATTTCGATGCTCATTATGATGCAAATAAAATAAGTTTAGTTAACAAATTTGATTTCAATGTACAATGGTGTCTAACATTGAATCTCTAATGGTAATAGAGTGTTTTAAATTTGATTGTAATTATCCTTTGGAACCGTAGAGGCAAACTGAATCAGACTTGACTATCTGAATTGTCAACTAAAGATCAATGCATGTACAGTATAATTCCTTATGAAATCATTTCTTGAAATGCTCGGCTTTTTGGATGATACTAAATTTTGAATGGCGGAGCCATAACTACTGTATATATCATATAACTCTCCTTTTATATACAAAATACCAACATTAATGTAAAAAAAATTGATTTGTGCATGTACGCACATAAAAATGCAACATCACATACAATGTCATTTCGTAAGGTGACAAAAAAAAACCAACAAACAATGTTTCATAATACCAATTCCTCCTGCACACGTGCACGTGCCAAAAAACTCCTACAAAGATGCTTCATCATTATCGGGTTTACCTATCGTCTTTCTTACAACACCTTATTTCTGTTTATTTGTCATATCATCTTCCTCTTTTTTTTCGTAATAAACGAAAACATTACTATACTCTCTCACAATATCATAATTGTAACAAAGACAAAATAAGTCACTTCCTTCTTTGCACACGTCCAACGGACGTGCCACCATACTTGTTATATATAAATAAATTTAAAATATGTACTGTGTTTCGTATAAGTGTGTACTGATATAAGTGATGGATCTTTTAAGTATACATATATATATATAAGATACGTTTATATATAAGTTGTATAGGATTTGTACTATTAGTTGGATTATATATATATAGTTGTTAAGGGTGTCTGCTATTTCAATAATACCGTAATATATGCATAATTTTATTTGTCACAGTACATATGTAGTGTATATATATATTATATCGAAATATTGTTTGCAAAGGTTGATTTAAGTATTGTTTTGAAATTTTAACATACATTGATTCAAAGGCAGATTCATTACATCTCTTTTGAAAATTTAATAGATCAGTTTGAACTGTTGATATAACCATCTCTTTGTAGCTGTATGGAGATGGATGAGCTCAAAAGTATAAATATATCTGACCTACATAAACATATTATATAAATTACAATTCATTTGTGCAACTTAGTTATTATAATATATAAATATATGTTTAGTCTGTATAGTCTGTAGTTACCTAGTCAGCATGCATTTTGTTGAACATGTTCATCTACATTGGTTTGTTTGAATTCTGAATTGTATAAAGATTTAAATTATATAATAGTTGTATATATTGATTTATTTTAAAATGTTGATTCTATATTAAGTAACTCTTCATACTTTCATCTGTATGTATATATATATTGTTGATTTCAAAGTACAGATAAGTTGCTATTTAAAAGTATGATATATATATATATAAGTTGTTTTAATATTTGTTTCAAATTTAATATTGATTTCATGGGAATAATAATAACAATATATTTTCTGTTTCTATCGACCTGATTCTAATCATTCCATCGATTCCCATTTATCAGCTTTTGTTCGTCGTATATGCTTTCTTCATCGAAGTCGTGCCAATCTAGACTTGATTTGGAATGTGTGCTTGGATCTGTAACTCAATTCATTTCCTATTTCTCTTTAGCCTCGAAAGGTGAGCACTCACTCACGATTAACGTTCTTTTATTTATTAAATTTGATTTCAATTGAAACGACAATTGAAATATGCTGCTGTTAGTTATTTACACTGTTATTACCTGTATCAGTTCACCTGTGACATCTGACACCATTATCCGTTATTATTTATGTGATGATAATATAGTTTGGTTGATAATTTATTGATTGTTGATGTTTATATTGGACGTTAAATTGTTAATGTTAAAATGATAAACAGTATGAAATTGAACTTGATATAGGATAATTAAATGTTAAATTTGATTAACTGACATTTGTATAATATGACCCCTTTAACTGTTAAATTTATTGACATGTAGGATTTGTTTAAATTGCACTTTGAACCACTGAATGTATGTCGTTAATTGGATGATGTATGAAATTGTAATAGATGACAAGTGAAAAACCCGTAATGTAATAAATCTTTAATCTACATGAAATGATAGTGTAGATTCTAGAAATAATTATATTAATTCGTACAAATAACAATGCGAATTAATACGGTTATTTCGGGATTATTTGAATTGATTATTGGATTGATATTGATTGTTGTTATTGCTTGTTTATTTACTTTGACACCATCCCAGTTATCACACTGCAAGTTCCCTTTGATATGTTTTGATTTTTGAATTGAATTGGAATCGGGTTGAAATGATAAATACCCAAATTGAATTTGTACCTAGGATAGGAAATTAAATAAAAACCCGATTTGTCAATAATTTTGATTTAAAAATAAAACGAAGATTTTATTTGAATAAATAATATGGTTTTGAAATGAAGTTGAAATTCGAATTTTAATGAAAGGAAAATGTTAATGTTTAATAATCTGAAACAAAATATTAACAATGTAATTGATGAAAGAATGTCATTTAATTTGAGAAATGATTTAATAATTAAGTCTGAAATTATAATTAAGTTTGAAATTATTAAACTTTGAAATGATTTAATAATTAAGTTTGAAATTATAATTAAGTGTGAAATTATTAAACCTTGAAATTATTTAATAATTGAGTTTTGAACAATTTAATAATTTAATGAGATTGAATGATTTAATGATCAAATTGAATTGAATTCCTTAATAAGAAAATTTAACTTTTGAATAAGTGAATTTACTTCGTAAATAATTGAAATTGAGTTTTCTTTATTAATTAAGTTTTGGAAAATTATTTAAGAAAGTAAATAAGTGAAATTGAATTTCTTTAGCAAGAAATAAAATGTGATTTATTAAAATTAATGTAAGACTTGAAAATTTAAGAATTTGGTTTGATGAATTTAATTTAATTCAAATTGTAAGTTTTGATGTAATGAAGTTGAATTTAAATAATGGATTTAATGAACTGGAAATTTAATAGAGATTATTTTGAATGGCAAATTTACTTAATGGATATTGAATGAAATCGATAAATGAATGTAAATTGATTGGAATGTAAAACTAAATTGATTCTAATGATTTCGAGATGAAACTTTTGTACGAACTTGAATCAATATTTGAATTGTTTTCAATATAAGATTGAAATTGAATTATAAGATTTTGAAATGGTAATTTGGAAGTTTTGAAACGTAAAGTATGGAAACTGTTTGATAGACAAATGAAATGTTGATTTGCGAATTGAAATTGAAATTGAATTTGATTTGGTTTTGAAATATATAAACGACCAATCGGTGTAATAATTACGAAAGTTATTAAAGAGACCGGAATTCGGTTATGGATATACTCTCTATCTAAACCGAAAACCACTTTAATAACTATACGCGGAGTGATGATCCAGAATGAAGTGGTTGGAATGGTGTTCGTGTTGACTGAAGGAAGAGAACGATAATGGATAACCTTGATACTTGTGTCAAATTGGAAATGACTAAAACAGGAGCTGTGCCGGGCCAATGGAGGATTGATACCTCAAGTGGACACACTTCTTCGAACTACTTATACTTGTTGTCGATTGGTGCACCCTTGATTTTGGGAGTATTGTCTCACGGTGTTGCGGGCGCTGCGGCGTTGCGTTCTCACCAGTCCGGATCAGGCGAACGGTAGTATCACTACCTTGGGTATTGCCTCATGTGCCTTGTCATACTTGTATTCCATTTATGCGCGACCACTACGAATTTGATTTGTACCTTGAGTATATGGATTGCCCTCTGGTGACTTCCGGTTTTGGGGAAACTACGGTCTTGTATATGCTTGTGGGAATAAAAATGTGTTAAGGGTGGAATGGGCCATGACTTAACGCTATTTTGATATCTTTATATTACTGATAGACATTATCTACTTAGCGTACATCACTACCTAGTAGATAGTTTAACGGATCCTTAAAGGATGGTTATTCCAAACATCCTTTGAGTTACTTGTTTTTCAATTGCTATTTCACTTGAGTTGGATTTATTAATATAAGAATGTTAATCCTGACTCGAGTGTCTTGTGTTTTTGCTTTACGCTCGGGTCAGACTGAGTGGTTCAGCTTTCGAGACTCACCTTTGGAGTTGGAGCTTCGCTTGGAGATCCAGCTATCTATCCAGCTTTCAGATATTCGATGATTCCAGTGATGTATTCTGTTTTGTATCTGATGTGTCATATTACTCTTCCGTTGTATCTGGTTTAACTCTGATGTATTTTATATATTCATATAGTAGCTTCATGAACTACTATCTCTTTTATTTCCGCTGCACTTATTACTCTGTGTCTGTGATCTGTGATTATTTTATTTACTGTATATGTTCAGTTTTGCCAAATTTAAATTAACAACGCGGTATTTTGAGAAATTCAACTCCGGCATGAGTGTCTACCTATACACTTATAATGGATGCGAATGGTCCAAAATATGGGGTCGTTACATTGAATGACCAAAAATCCCTCACAATTGACCTAACATTAATTACAAACATCACTTCTCCTTTATCATTTACTTAACTTTTAAAACTTTCCATTTACGCACATTTCTTAATATCTTTGATGCCATCACCCATGCATCATCCATAAAGTTTATTCCCATAAGTAGAAAAACTTTTTATTTCATTTTCTCAATTTCCTAAGATATAAGTGTATGTAAAAAAAATCTAAACAACTTATGACGGTTAAAAAATTGTTTATCGGTAAAACGATTTTCGGTCACATTATCGATATTTTTCAAAGTATTTATTTTTGTAAACATTTTTCCAAAACAAGTTTACCATCATTAGTTATGATTTAAAATGGGGTCAAAAAGCTTATTAAATCATTTTAATAACATTAAATCCAAGATTCAAATATTTAAATATTTCAGATATTTAAATACGAAGTGTTCAAAATTCCGAGTCGTTACATTCTTCCCCACTTAGAATATTTCGTCCTTGAAATTCCAACACGAGTAACCAAAGAAACAATCACATAACAATATTTAACAATATTCAAATCACTTGGCGAACAAAACTCACTGTTTGCTCAAGTTCAAAACCTTCTCATCGCACAAGGATGATAAACGACCTATTAAGTGTATCGTGCGCTCAACAACATCGGGTTATTACTTCGTAGACTATTCATAATACCTCACAACAAATCGAAGAGTCATCACCTAAACTCTCCATAACCCAATCAAACATAGTATGCATATACTAAAACCTATACGATGCACATGGACCGTCCGTACACAATATCAATTATGATCACTTGGTCGATCGCATAAATTTCACTTTCCAACTATTATAGATCACTTGATCTCTTTAGATCGGACTCCGATTAGGTTTCTTGATTAGAAACCTTCGTTCTCCTTACATAGCCATATGCTATGATAGAAAACTTCGGGATCATATCAAGAATCTGTATCAACTGTTCGCCGTCAAGGATCTAGTGAAAGATCCTTTTATGGACTGGTGTAAACTACGTCGAACATGTACTCGAATATTGGATCAAGAATAGTCCTATGAATAAAATGATCTACGTACAACTTACTATTTGTCCTATTAGTTTCTTAACTACACCAATATCTTTTATCACATTGTTTTATCCAAATAGTTTATCGTTCAATACTAAAATCCTTTATGAATCATTACATAAAACATAACTCCAAGTTTATCAACAATTGACAACTTAAGTTCATACTTTTATAATACTCTATGACATCCGAAGGGTATATACAAAACATCAAATTCATTTTACTTAACAAGTACATTCAACAAATTTAAACTTCTTTTACTTACTAACTTCTTAGTTCAAGTTTTATATAAACTCATCTTTATATTTTCACAAAACACTTAGTTTAAAATTCTATACGATTTGGAAGTTTCCGACTGTGCAAAATCGTTGGAAATACCATTTCATTTTAACGAATGAAAACTTCCAAACAATGTATCATAACATGATGCATATACAATACAATCCTAATGCATAGGCTATGTGTCTATAACCTAACTTAACAAATTTCAATAATTTATCAAACAAACTTTACCCAAAAGAGGAAAACATGAAAATGTTTCATCATTTATTCTGGGCAATGCCCCTACAACTTGAGCACCCTACATAGTATACATATAAAACTTTTCTACATAAAAATTTCATATCAAATTTCTTTCCAAAAAAAACTTTAGAACTAATCACCGGGTTTTATTTCAAGTAACTTTGAAATAATAATACAAATATATATCTTTTGTATAACAAATCACACTTTTCAGATCAAATCAGAATCCATTTTTACTAAAACAACCCTATAGAATTTCTACTTAAAAACCCAAAAATAAATGCCAATGATGTTGAAGTCATTACTATAATTATTTTCAACCGATAGGAGTGAGTTCGGTACATCCAATTCTTACCTTTCAGACTTAACCAAAATCATTTCCAAACCGTATCAAATACTTCATAAATATTACTAAGTACTATGATCTCAATTTCATAAACCAATTTTCCAAATACTTACTTTCAAATAACACTGCTACTATTTTTTCGAAAATCTTGAAAGACATTTTCAAAAACACCACGATTTAAGTTCTCGAAAATATCGGTTAAACCTTTTTTGTTTATAAATCATATTTTATAACTATAAATCATATTTTATAAACCATGCTTATATATAATCACTTTCTTATATAAGATCTTTTCACAAATGCTTATCTACTAAATATTTTATCTTTCTTATATTAAAATAAACATCTTTTGGCTAAATTCTACTTTTAACCCAACATTGCCACCGAACGTCTTGTAGTCAAACTATGAAACTAAATTCATAGGGTGCTCATTTCAATGTGTATACAAATACTGTCTACCCAACCCATGTAGTGAAAAGGTAAAACTGCCCATAAACTGGTTGAGCATAAACCAATAATCAACAAATGATAGTTAATGCTCATAAACTGGCCGAGCAAACTAAACTAATTAGCGAGGGATAATAGATAAATATCATTAACCCCTATATTAATTAAACTATACTTTAACAGATCACACTTATATAAGTTACCTTATATAAGATCTTTAAATTTCGTAGTTATAATTACCTTTAAGGTATATGCTTTAACAAATACAAATACGCTCTCATATGTATAATGCACTCGACTCATACTAGGGCATTCCATTACCCTATCTTTTAATGAGTCAAACCACACTAAAGCCAAGGTTCTTGCTTAACCTTCAGCTCTGATACCAGCCAAAACGACCTACCTTTTCGACCCCAAATGTCATCACATCCATGGTATTTACGTGCCGAGCACCCAAATGCCGGAAAGACGAATTATTAAGGTAAGATAAAAAGAAAAGGAAATAGAACAAGAAAGAAGGAATACAATATTAGAATCTCATAGCGGAATGATGATATATAATATCAAAGGAACAATACACAGGGTTATTCCGATACAAAAATTTCAGAGTTACAAAACTTAAGCACCATCATCAGTCTGGACAGTTATGACAGCCTGTCTTCACAAATTCTGATATATATAATAGTAATGCAATAGAAATAAGAATACTACGGTAGGTGAAACATGTATCTCGTCTTCTCGAGCCCCAAAGAATATTAATGAAAAATCTACCTTTCTCAGACTACTCGAAAGAGCACATGAGGAATTTAGGGAAAGCAAAAACCAAGTGTCAAACATAAGTCTAGTATGAGAAACTCAAGAAATATATGTATAGAATATAACAGTACTTTTGAGACCGCATGGGATGCCATAACGGATATCCCCTCAAAAGAACAACCATCTAATAAATACATAAGGTGATATAATAGATAATGTCTAGGATGTAGGAAATAAATATTATGACATAGCTGGAATGAATGGTTACATTGGTCACATTCAACATCATGTTAGAGTATAATCAAAACCAATAAGGAACGTTTGCATATTGGATTTTTCCATGGAGATCTCTTCGATGGAGCCTGATCCAAATTCCTTGTACAAGGATCAGAAAACACCTTTTGAGCATTGTATATCACTAGATAAAATATACCATAGGTAAACACAAAGGCCCACATCCGAGGAAGAAGAAGAAGAGGAAGAGCCGGAGAGTGAGAAAGTTTAGTTTTCTTTATCCTATGCATATTTAATTTCATTAAATTCTGTTGTCCCTTATGTTAATGTACACTTGTTGTGTTTTTTTGATGTTGTTTAATGTTTCTTGTTTGTTGTTATTTATATGCTTTTATAATATTGTTCTTATGCTACTTTTGTTTATCATTTCTCATATATGTTCATCTTTGATATTATTTTTATACTATCCATATATTCCTTTTAGTCGATGACAAAGGGGAATAAATATAAATATTCAATCAATATTTAGCAGGTAGATCATTGATTTAGGGGGAGTAACAATCTATTTTAACATTTTTTAACTTACATTGTTGTCATCGTCAAAAAAGGGGAGAATGTTAGAACCTTGTATTTTGATGTTTTGATCTTGACAACTATATAAGTAAATATTATGTAAACTAACCATATTTGCAGGAGAAGATACTATTCTACTCGACAATAGATTGAAGACCAAGAATTCGAAGAGAAATTTCAAAATTTATTAATGGTTTGTCTATAGTCTAGTTTTGTAGTTAATCATTGTTAAAATCTCTCCTAGGTGGTATATGCATGCACACAAGTATTTAAATTATTTTCAAATCATATACACATAAATTAATTTGTTATTCTCAAATTCCATTAACAAAAGTTTTCACAAATACTTTAATATGGAAAAAAAACTCTAAATTCAGTCGACTAAATGAGGAGTTTCAGTCGACTGAATACTTGTGCACATGCACAATGCACTTGAAGGTTCAGTCGACTGAACCACCCCATTCAGTCGACTGAACTATGTGTCTTTTCAATATTAAAATTTAAATTTTGAAATTTTTGAATATTCAAAAGAATGAAATATTTTCCTTAGTCTACTGAATATTCATAATGGCTATTTTTCTGAATGGTCACTTCCATTTATCGAACAAAAACAACCCTTAATTCAAGAGTTGTTTACGTATCTTTTGACCATAACTCTTCACGAAGAATTGCATCACTTAAACTCTATATATAACCTTCAATTCAGTTGTTTTAATAACTTAATTTTCTGATTCTATTCTCATATTCTCATTATCTAAAATATTCTGCCATTTGCTTTTAAATCCCATTCAAATCACTTGCACATTCAAGCACAAATTCATTTGTGATTAAATTAACTTCCAATCTTCACGAACTACACTATATACCACAAAGGAGAAGATTATAGTAAATGTGTACTCTAAAGACTTATCCGTGCTATTAAAAGAGCACAATCAGTCAAGAAAAATCTCTGTATTGTAGAAGTCCTATTCGGTTGTTCAGGCAGTAAAAGTCCTATTCAGTTGTCTAGGCGGTAGAAGTCCTGTTCGGTTGCTCAGGCGGTGTATAATGATAAAAGTGGTTTAGGATATAATAAAACCGATCGTAGAAATAGCACTAGATATGCTTTCATGTATAGTAAAAATGTTAGTGCTAGTACTAAATTTCGAGTAAAGTCTAAATCCAATTTTTATAGAAATTCAAATACTGCTATGACCAATATTGTTTATAATTTCTCTAGAAGTACAAAATCATTGACCAGAAATATGAATAAAAATTATCTAAGCATTTGGGTTCCTATTAATTGGAAAAATAGAGAAAAATACATTGATGATTATTTTGATATGGTAGTTAATAATGAAAATTATATTTATAAAGGTTCAACCACACCCAAATGGGTATGGTTTCCTAAGACCTAACCCCCCGGACCCTAACATAATAAGTGGGTACCGAAAATGATTATTATTTTTTGCAGGTACTCAAAGAAACAAAAGGAAAAGGATAGATTTTGGAATTTTAAAGAATGTTCCATACGGTTAATAGAATTACGTGCTTACAATGAAATATGGACTTCGGCAAATATGGTAAAATCTATTTTATTTTTTCTTCATAATTAATAATGAGTTTATCTCGTTATTTACAAGATATTTTATATAATTTATTATATTCCCTCATTCTTTTTTATAATGACAAAGGGGGAGAAATTCATATGCATATTAATAGAGGGAGATATTATACTTAGGGGGAGATGTTATACTTAGGGGGAGATGTTATACTTAGGGGGAGCTTTAAACATATTAATATTATTTTTTATATAGAATGAATATTTTTTTTTTAAAATTGTATAGTTGTCATCATCAAAAAGGGGAAGAATGTTAGAACCTCAATTGTTGGATTTTAATGACAACAACTATACAATTATGTCAAAGAATCTCTAAGCTAATTTGCAGGTACATGAGCATCAAAAAGAGATAATCAAATACGTTCAAAATGAAGATACACAGTACAAAAGTATGAAAGAATGTATCTGGAGATACAAGAAGAGATATATATGATAGAGACAAGACGAAGGTGACAAACAAAGTATTATTAGTCATAGAATGTCGTGTCTAGAGTTTACAAATGTTAAAATCTTCTCAAAATGATATACACACATATACATTCATATTTTAAATCAAAAACCAAGTTTTCAAAAATTGCATGGAGCGGGACTCGAACTCGGGTCACTAGTTCAGAAGGCAAGTGCTCTAACCATTTGTGCTATGGTATTTTTTAGTTACATTCAGACGTCTGAATGTACCAAATCAGACGTCTGAATCTGGAAAAATGAGTATTGTTAGTACAATATTCAGACGTCTGACTTGGTAATTTCAGACGTCTGAAAATGGTTGTTTTTAGCCTATTTTCTTTCTGGTTTGAGCCCGTGCAATTTCAGAAGTCTGAATATCTATAATGGCTATTTTTTTCAAATAGGCACTTCCATTCATGAAGAGATGCGTTCTTCATTTCAATAGATATGACCATATCTCTTCATGATAACTCTTCACGAACATATGCACCTATTTATAATCTATATAAACACATTACAATCAAGTTTCCATAATTCAATTGAATCTATTCTTACTCTACTCTCATATTCTTTGATTCTAACACTCTTGTGCATTCAAGTTCATACAAAATCATTCATTTACTTCCATATTCTTCACATACACACATATATATATCAAAAGGAGAAGATTATAGGAAGGTTGTACTATCAAGAGACAAATCTGTGTTATCAAGAACACACTGTGTCAAATACTCTCCATATAAGTTGAAGTCCGGTTCTGCTGCTCGGGCGTGTGAAGTCCTCTTCGGCTGTTGAGGCGAAATCCTATTCTGTTGCTCAGGGGTTGTATAGACCTGTTCCTCCGGGTTAAGTGAGGGTTGTTGTTTTAGTGAAATTCCAGAAGGAGTCTGGGACTGGACGTAGAACGGGAAGTTCGAACCAGTATAAAAATTCCTGGTGTGCTCGTTTATTATTTACTATTATCTGCTAATTGTTCTATTATTCTGCACTGCTTTTATACTATTCCAAATTACTCGATCCTATAGTCACTTTCATGATGGGTGTAACGTGAACCTTTGCTTAAATAATCCTAAAAACCTCATCGGATCAGAAGCTTTGCTAAGCAGAATGCATCTTAAACTAAGGGTTGCCTCATTAATTATACTCACCAAGGGTATGAGTTAATTTTTGAGGAGGCTTTTCTCAGCATGGCTCTCACCCGATGAACCAAGGAACATTTTTGGAAAATTGAATATTTGAATAGACCCTTTCTCATGGTTTTCAATCAATAAAGAAACGAGGAAAGGGTTTTGAGAATTGATTTTTGTTAAAATCTTTTCTTGGTATAGGTTTCAATTAACAAATTGAGAAAAGTTTTATAAAATTAAATTTTGAGAAAATTCCTTTCTCAACATTTTTCAATCAATAAATTGAGAAGAGCTTTTGAAGATCAGTTTTTGTAAAATCTTTTCTTAATTTGGTTCTCGGTAGATGAATCGAGACAACTTTCTTAGCAATTTGAATTTTTGTCAAAGATCCCTTCTTTGCATTGTTATCAATCAATAAACTGAGTAATGTCTTTAGGAAATTTCGCAATTGAAAAATAAATCTCAGAAAAGAGACTTCTGGTCATGATTCATGAACTAGTAGTTTTTTAATCAAAAATATACTTCTTTACCTGGAGTTTGTATAATGCTATCTAAGGATCTTATTTACGTCAAAAATGACACAAACACCCAATAAAGTAATAAAAATGAAAATTATTAAGAAGAAGCAAGAAATAGAAAAGAAGAACACACAATTTTTATAGTGGTTCGATAAATACTCCAGCCTACATCCACTTAAACTTTGTTATTTGATTTTTGTAACTTTTACAAACTGTGATTTTATGGATCGGTATTTAACGGATCGGTGGACATCCAACAAGGTTCCATGGCAAAAGTCTAGAAATTCAGAAAAGAAGAAGAAAAAAAGTCCCTTTTCAAGTACACTCCACCTCTATTTATAAGCAAAAATCAGAAGATAATCTCCGAAAATTACTTCAAACGCCCACCACGTCATGCACGTTTTACCACAAAAATCATAGGGTCAACCGATCCATAATAACATGGATCGGTATCGATCCATGTCTCATGGATAATTACCGAACCGATTTGGAGTCAGATCCAAGAGTTTTGTGTGTTTGCTTTGAGTCATGACTTGGATTTTCATGAGGTTGCTGAGCTTCGAGTTTCAACTTGCTTGCTTCGAG
The DNA here is from genome assembly GCA_030737815.1 of Allium fistulosum. Classification (NCBI taxonomy): domain Eukaryota; kingdom Viridiplantae; phylum Streptophyta; class Magnoliopsida; order Asparagales; family Amaryllidaceae; genus Allium; species Allium fistulosum. The sequence continues at coordinate 518,206,837 of CM060901.1, read as the reverse complement.
TCTGACTTGAGATTTTTGTGTGTCTGACCTGAGTTTCATAGATCGGTACTGATCCATGGCCATGGTTCAGTACCGAACGGTTGCACTTGGCATTTTTTGCATGGGTTGCATCGGGTCTTGCTTAGAGTTTTCCCAAGGCTATTGTGCTTCGAGTTTTTTCTCTTCTGCTTCGAGTCCAACACGACAATGTTGTTTGTTTGCTCTAAGTCGGCTCTTCCAAAAACTTGAACATCTAAATTTTCAACTATTTTCACCCATTTTTTGATATTTCCTTTTTCTTGCCTTTTTACTATGATTCCCAAGTTCTTGGGTCATTTCTTCGTTATTTGCTCATTAGATTCGATCGTTTAAGTCTGTTCGAAGGCTGTGGAAAATTCGGCTGTAATACTTAACCTTTAAAGCACACCTTGTGAATGGAATGTGTGCTTTGCTCAAGGACAAATGTTACGCCCCACTCCAATACCCACATTAGCAAAGAGTATTACTAAGTAACACTGTTTGCTAATACGGAGAATAGAGCTGGATAGGAGCGACCATATATAACCTTGTCTTAATTATCTATTGAATACGCCGACAATGCCACTTCTTACTTAAATGGATCGACATATCCAATACATACTTAATACAAAGCCATAGGTGGCTGAGGGATCTATCAGAATAAAATATAATAACTCAAATGTAATACACATCACAGAACAGCAGATCATCACATACATTTCACATATACAGATAATCACAGAGTTTACAAAATGATACATGTCAAGTGGTAAGGCAAACCACAATATACAGGCGAGTCAATAAGTACATATCGGAGTTACAGACCAAAAACGACTACACAAAAAGCTATAACAAAAAGGAGCTAGCAGAATAGTCCATGCGGAAGCAAAATAGGCTAAGTCCAATGTACCTAACCTGAAACATCTCGGTCTGACCTGAGTATAAAATACACGGGTCAGTCTAGCTAAACAAATCAGTTAGATAAACTAAATGATAATGAACATACAAGATCGTAAAGTACCACAAATATCTCCAAAAAGATAACCAAATCATCTAACATAAGATGAATCAAAACAAGCCTCATATCATAGGCAACTCAAATACGCCAAGGACATACATATCCCAAAACAAGCCAAAAGGCAAATGACAAATACCAATAAAGGTAACACAAGTTTCCACAAGGTAATCGCTATATATCGTGTGGTTCAAAGAACCTATACCGAAGGGCGATACTCTAGGGAAATATAATTTTCAAAGAAACAAAAGATGCTCGAGCTCAGTACTGTAACAAGGATCCATACGCCCGAAGGCAACGCCCGAAGGCAATGCCCAAAGGTAACGCCCGAAGGCAACGCCAAAAGGCAATGCCCGAAGGAAACAAACCGTAGTGGCGGTACTGGACACCACTGTCCGGCGGAATGTGTCACAACTCTCAGTAAGGAACCCGAAAAATGTTAACGTGAGTCCCATACCCCACGTTCGCACTAAATGGTTTACTAACCGTTAGTCAATTTCACACTCAAAGCAGTACAAAGTTCACCTCATCTCACCGGTAAACCAGACCCAGAGGTCAAAATGTTCAAACGAATAGATTAAGAATTAACTGAAAAGATGAACGCACGTGTTCATAGCACGCATTTTATCTAATCATTTAATTCTCCTCCCCCTTCGCTCGGAGTGCAAAATTGTGTGTGTGTTTTAAATAGAAATTATAAATTGGGGCAACGATCTTTTACTACAATTTGGAAAGATCATTTTATAAATAAAAAACCGTGTATGAAATCAAGAAGGAATCATCAAAGTCAAATATGCAATCACAACTAATTGGAATCGACACAAATCGATTGAAATTTGAAAAACAAGCAAATAGGCAAAAACAAGCAGGTCAGTCGACTGACTATAGAGGCCAGTCGACTGATCCAGAAACCCGAAAGTTTCATTTCCTGCAGTCAGTCGACTGACTGTAGAGGCCAGTCGACTGACTGCAGAAAACAGAGACTTCCATTTTCTGCAGACAGTCCCAGGAACACTCATTTGCTACAGCCAGACGACTGACTGCAGAGGCCAGTCGACTGACTAGCACTGGGGCTGTTTTTCAGCCTATCCAATGGAGAGCAAACTCTTCCAATTTGCAACCGGACGAGCAATGGGCGCTATGGGTTTATGCCAATCGACAACCCAGCCCTATTGGCTCTTCAATACACCTCCAAAAACATGTTCATACATCAAAGCTAGGATTTTTAGAGTTTTCGACTTCAAAACACCAAAGATTGAAATGTTCACCAAATCAATTCAAATCAAAAGAAAATGAACATGAATAAGTGTTAGGAATTCATACCTAACATCAATGATATGAAGAGAAGTAGATGTGAGTTTAAAACTCACCTTTTTAACTCAAAAACGAAGATAAGAAGCTCAAACACAAGGAGAAGATCAACCACTCTTCACTACAACTCTACAAGCTTCAATCTAAGATCAAAACAAGTATTTCCTAAATTAGGATTTAGGAATTTTCTGAAATTGGAGAGAGAGATAGAGAAGATGAAGAGGAGGCTTACCTTAGCTTCTCTTTGAATTTAGAGCAAGAATTTGAATTTGCTAGAGGAACTAGGGCTTTGAATATTAATTTCCCATTCCTCTCCACATTTTCAGTTGCTTGAGTGTTTAAGAAAATAGAATGAAGTGAAGAGGAGAGGAGAGGGGCTGAACTAGGTTATAGAGTGAGTTGGGGTGAAACCCAAACCCAAAGCCCAACAGAAAATAGCAAAATTCAACTCACTCTAAACCTATCAAAGCTTATACTCAAAAAAGTCGCAAACGCCATTTTGGACTCAATGGAAGTGGTCCCGAGTACTAATTTGACCGTTTGCAAAAATTAGCTTTTCGGACTTTAATCCGATTAACAATGTTATATTTAAATAAAATATTTAAATATAAAATCGTAAAATATGCGGGTTGTTACAGATCTCCCCTCCTTAACAAAATTACGTCCGCGCAATTCCTAGAGAAGAAATTCGTAACAACTACATACTTACATCACCCAAAAAGAAAAGAAAATAAGCTTGAGATAGAGAGATATCCTCACCATTGCTAAGCAAAGATAGAAAACCCAGATAGGATCGCTCGATAAACTCTCTGGTTTCCCAAGTACAGTCATTGGGATTAGCGGACCATTGAACTTTAATGAGCGGCACGTCTTTGTTCCGAAGGTGTCTTACCTCCGAGGCAAGTACGCGAATAGGCTGTTGTACAATAGATAAATCTGGTGAGATCTCAAGCCCTTGCAAATCAGGAGAGTCGATAACAGAATCCGATTCTCGGAGACACTTCCGGAGCTGAGAGACGTGAAACACGTTGTGAACACCGGATAGATGAGCTGGAAGTGAAACTCTATAAGCCACGGGGCCAATACGTTCACTAATAGGAAATGGTCCCACAAAGCGAGGATCCAATTTCCCTGTCACACTGAAGCGCATAACCCCTTTTAAAGGAGAAACATGAATAAAGACAAGATCATCAACCGAGAACTCGAGAGGCTTCCTACGGTTATCCGCGTAGGATTTCTGGCGGCTTTGTGTCTCTTTCATTCTCTATCGAATAAGAACGATCTTCTCAGAAGAATCATGAACAAACTCCGGGCCAAGAATAAGCTTTTCCCCAGATTCCAACCAACAAGAAGGTGATCGCCATGGCCTTCCGTATAAGGCTTCGAAAGGAGCCATACCGATATTGGACTGACTATTATTGTAGGAGAAATCTACAAGGGGTAGATGATCCTACCAACTACCTCCGAAATCAAGAATACAAATACGGAGGAGATCCTCTAAGATACGATTCACCCATTCAGTCTGTCCATCAGACTGCGGATGATAAGCTATGCTGAAATTAAGCTTTGTTCCCAAAGCTTGCTGAAGACTCTTCCAGAAATGACTGGTGAATAAAGGATCACGGTCACTCTCAATCGAACTAGGAACACCGTGAAGTCTCACGATTTCCTTGATAAATAACTTAGCCAAAAGAGAAGCAGTCCTATTAGATTTAATAGGAACAAAATGAGCTGATTTGGTGAGGCGATCAACAATAACCCAAATGCTAGAATAGCCCGATCTCGTACGAGGTAGGCCATCAATGAAATCCATCGAAATCTGACCCCATTTCCACAATGGAATCTCTAGAGGCTGAAAGAGACCAGAAGGGCACTGATGTTCGGCTTTAATACGTTGACAAGTCATGCAGTTACTCACATAACTCGCCACATCGCGCTTTATGCCTTCCCAATAATAAAGGCGATGCATATCGGCATACATCTTACCACTGCTAGGATGAATAGTATACTTAGAACGATGACAGTCATCAAGAATGTCATGCCTAAGTGCAGAATCAGAAGGCACAACAAGACGGTTCTTCTTGCGAAGACACCCATGAAGATCAATGTTGAAATCCCGCAACGCCTCATCACGGGATTTCGTTCCACAAAACTGAATAAGATGCACAAGGTCAGGATCATGCCGCTGAGCTTCGGCAATCCGATCCAATAAAAAGGGTCGAGCTTCCAAACTGAATAATACTAGCGAAGAATCAGAGGATGGAGCTCAATCACGAATATCACAAAAAGATAGAGTCTCAAGAATATCCCATTCGGCAAGCATCATAGAAATGACAGCCGAATGTCTGCAACTAAGCGCATCAGCAACACGATTACCCTTACCAGGGGTATATTGGATATCAAAGTCATAGGAGGCAAGAAACTCGAGCCAACGCTGTTGCCTCATATTGAGTTCCTTCTAAGTGAACAAATATTTCAAGGATCTATGATCGGTATAGAGAATGAAGCGCTCGCCTAATAAATAGTGTCGCCAAATCTTCAAGGCGAAGACAATGGCGGCTAACTCAAGATCATGAGTGGCATAGCGAACCTCATTCGGATGCAGTTGCCTAGAAGCATAAGCAACTACCCGATCTTTCTGCATAAGCACGGCACCAAGACCACTACCACAAGCATCGGTGTAGACAACAAGATCATGATTCCCCTCGGGAACCACTAGAATAGGAGCATTAGTGAGAAGTTCCTTTAATGTCTGAAAGGAAACTTCACACTTATCGGACCAAATATAACGAATGCCTCTCCGAGTAAGGCTGGTGAGAGGAAGCACAACACGGGAGAAATCCTTAATGAACCGACGGTAATAACCCGCCAATCCGAGGAAACTACGAATCTCATGAACATTCTCAGGCCTCTTCCAATTCTGGATAGCTTTGATCTTTGAGGGATCGACCGAAATGCCGTCGGAAGATACAACATGGCCTAAGAACTTAACCTTATTCTCCCAAAAATGGCACTTGGAGAATTTGGCTTTAAGCTGATGGTGACAAAGAGTACTCAAGACAATTCTCAAGTGATTAGCATGCTCGGCTTCAGACTTAGAATAAATAAGAATGTCATCAATGAACACAACGACGAACTTATCGAGATATTCCCGGAATACCCGATTCATAAGATCAACAAAGAAAGCAGGAGCGTTCGTTAAACCGAATGGCATAACGAGCCACTCGAAAGAACCATATCGAGTGCAGAAAGCTATAAGAGGTATGCTATCTTTCGCGACTCGGAGCTGATGAAAACCAGTGGCAAAGTCGAGCTGAGAGAAGACCTTAGTGCCACTCAATAGATCGAACATATCATCGATCCTCGGCAAAGGATACATATTCCTGATGGTCAACTCGTTAAGCTTGCGATAATCGATGCAGAGCCTAAGTGTTCCATCGGACTTCTTCACGAAGACGACCGCGGCACCCCACGGTGAAAAACTGGACTGAACCAATTGCTTGGACTCAAGCTCAAAAAGCTGCATCTTGAGTTCCTCATTTTCTTTTGTAGACATCCTCGTGGGAGGACGTCCAACTGGCTGTGCGCCTGGAATGAGATCAATGCGGAACTCGATCGCCAACTTGGGTGGCAAACCCGAAACCGGCCCAAAAACATCAGAGAATTCACAAACAATAGGAATACGAGATATATCATCATCATCTCGTGAGTCAAGAGAATATAAGGCCATTTCGGAATTATCCACATTTCGAAGAACAAGTGATAGCTGAGTAGACGAATCCGGATGTCGAAGATGTAAAATTCTCTCTGAACAAATAATCCTGGCATCGTATCTCACTAGCCAGTCCATCCCCAAAATCATATCAAATCCCAAATAAGAAATAATGTGCAGATTCACACGAAAAGAAAAGCCACATAAAACAATCTCAACATCATCACAAAGCATGCTAAGGGTTGCGGATCCCCCAATAGGATTCACAATCCTAAATGAAGTAATCATACAAGAAACATCCAAAGACAAATCATCGACGAGCTTTTTCTGAATGAAAGAATGCGAAGCACCCGTATCGAAAAGAACTCGAATACTACGGTCATGAAATAAAATAGAACCTTCCAAAATAGATGGAGATATACCTCCGGGCTGAGAAGAACCTCTAGAAGCCTTAGCAACATAAAGCTTGCCAGACTTGGCACTAGCAGGAGCGGTAGGGCAGGTGGAAACACAGTGACCTTCCTTCTTGCAATAATGACAGAAGAGAAGCTTAGGACAAGCTCGAATCATATGATCAGGAGAACCACAGTTGAAACACTTCCGAATGGAAGGTTTTCCAGCAGATTGAGAGTTAGAACCAGATTCAATAGGCTTCTTTTTCTTAGAAGGGAGAAATCCCTGCTTATGGAATGGAAACCTCTTCTTATTGGGGTTCTTGCGAACCTCAACATCATCACCACTATCACACTCCTTCTCGATGGCCTAGAGATGAAGTGCTGAATCAACCAACTCCTCAAAAGAAAGCTTAAGCTGGAGCATTAAGGACTTCTTAAGATATTTCTTAAGACCAGAGACAAACTTCATATTCTTCTTATAAGAAGTGCTAATGAATTCAAGACCATACTTAGATAAGGCCTCGAATGATGCAACATATTCAGAAATGGAAGACTTCCCTTGCTTCAACTCAAGGAAGCGACGGGCTAATAAAACTTTCTCAGATTCAGGAACGAATTTGAGTTCGAATCATTCCCGAAACTGAGTCCAAGAACGAATAGACTCATCAAGTTCGGCTATAAGAAGCTCTTACCAATCAAGGGCACGCTCTTGCAATAAGCTAGAAGTTACAAGAACTCGATCATGGTCAGAAAGATCCATGCGAGAGAAGATACGTTCGCATGTGCGAATCCAAGATTGGACCTCAAGTACGGACTCGGAGCCTTTGAATGGTTTTCCACCAAGATGAGAAAAATCACTGCACAGGCATGCAAAAGCAGACTTGCATGGAGGAGATGCACGAATAGGAGCTGGAGGCTAAGTGCTCCAAAATAACTCCAAAAACTGATCGGCAGACATTTAAACGTCGTCCGGATGCGAGCCGTTGGATTGCCCCGCATCCGAGCGTCGTCCTCTGCCTCTTCCGGCCATTAGCTAAAAGATAAGATAAGATAAAGAATATTCACAAGGTAGATATCATTAATTCAAATATGGAATACTACGGAAAATGCATTCCCAGACGTATTCCCAAAATTCTATCTACCCCAAAGGCACGGAAAGGATAAAGGCACGATGATACAAAGATTCGTAACATTCGTACTACCGTTTGATGTACCGTAATATGTGTCTTTATTCTGTGTTTATCATATTTTGTCCTGAACTCAGCTCTGATACCAAGCTGTTACGCCCCACTCCGAGACCCACATTAGCAAAGAGTATTACTAAGTAACACTGTCTGCTAATACGGAGAATAGAGCTGGATAGGAGCGACCATCTATAACCTTGTCTTAATTATCTATTGAATAAGCCGACAATGCCACTTCTTACTTAAATGGATCGACATATCCAATACATACTTAATACAAAGCCATAGGTGGCTGAGGGATCTATCAGAATAAAATATAATAACTCAAATGTAATACACATCACAGAACAGCAGATCATCACATACATTTCACATATACAGATAATCACAGAGTTTACAAAATGATACATGTCAAGTGGTAAGGCAAACCACAATATACAGGCGAGTCAATAAGTACATATCAGAGTTACAGACCAAAAACGACTACACAAAAAGCTATAACAAAAAGGAGCTAGCAGAACAGTCCATGCGGAAGTAAAATAGGCTAAGTCCAATGTACCTAACCTGAAACATCTCGGTCTGACCCGAGTATAAAATACACGGGTTAGTCTAGCTAAACAAATCAGTTAGATAAACCAAATGATAATGAACATACAAGATCATAAAGTACCACAAATATCTCCAAAAGAGATAACCAAATCATCTAACATAAGATGAATCAAAACAAGCCTCATATCATAGGCAACTAAAATACGCCAAGGACATACATATCCCAAAACAAGCCAAAAGGAAAATGACAAATACCAATAAAGGTAACACAAGTTTCCACAAGGTAATCGCTATATATCGTATGGTTCAAAGAACCTATACCGAAGGGCGATACTCTAGGGAAATATAATTGTCAAAGAAACAAAAGATGCTCGAGCTCAGTACTGTAACAAGGATCCATACGCCCGAAGGCAACGCCCAAAGGCAACGCTCGAAGGCAACGCCAAAAGGCAATGCTCAAAGGCAACGCCCGAAGGCAACGCCCGAAGGCAACGCCCGAAGGCAACAAACCATAGTGGCGGTACTGGACACCACTGTCCGGCGTAATGTGTCACAACTCTCAGTAAGGAACTCGAAAAATGTTAACGTGAGTCCCATACCCCACGTTCGAACTAAACGGTTTACTAACCGTTAGTCAATTTCACACTCAAAGCAGCACAAAGTTCACCTCATCTCATCGGTAAACCGACCCAGAGGTCAAAACGGTCAAATGAATAGATTAGGAATTAACTGAAAAGATGAACGCACGTGTTCAAAGCACGTGTTTTATCTAATCATTTAATTCTCCTCCCCCTTCGCTCGGAGTGCAAAATTGTGTGTGTGTTTTAAATAGAATTATAAATTGGGGCAACGAGCTTTTACTACAATTTGGAAAGATCATTTTATATAAAAAAACCCGTGTATGAAATCAAGAAGGAATCATCAAAGTCAAATATGCAATCACAACTAATTGGAATCGACACGAATCGATTGAAATTTGAAAACCAAGCAAAATAGGCAAAAACAAGCAGGTCAGTCGACTGACTGTAGAGGCCAGTCGACTGATCCAGAAACCCGGAAGTTTCATTTCCTGCAGTCAGTCGACTGACTGCAGAGGCCAGTCGACTGACTGCAGAAAACAGAGACTTCCATTTTCTGCAGACAGTCCCAGGAACACTCATTTGCTACAGCCAGTCGACTGACTGCAGAGGCCAATCGACTGACTAGCACTGGGGCTGTTTTTTAGCCTATCCAATGAAGAGCAAACTCTTTCAATTTGCAACCGGACGAGCAATGGGCGCTAAGGGTTTATGCCAATCGACAACCTAGCCCTATTGGCTCTTCAATACACCTCAAAAACATGTTCATACATCAAAGCTAGGATTTTTAGAGTTTTCGACTTCAAAACACCAAAGATTGAAATGTTCACCAAATCAATTCAAACCAAAAGCAAATGAACATGAATAAGTGTTTGGAATTCATACCTAACATCAATGATATGAAGAGAAGTAGATGTGAGTTCAAAACTCACCTTTTTAACTCAAAAACGAAGATAAGAAGCTCAAACACAAGGAGAAGATCAACCACTCTTCACTACAACTCTACAAGCTTCAATCTAAGATCAAAACAAGTATTTCCTAAATTAGGGTTTAGGAATTTTCTGAAATTGGAGAGAGAGATAGAGAAGATGAAGAGGAGGCTTACCTTAGCTTCTCTTTGAATTTGGAGCAAGAATTTGAATTTGCTAGAGGAAGTAGGGCTTTGAATATTAATTTCCCATTCCTCTCCCCATTTTCAGTTGTTTGAGTGTTTAAGAAAATAGAAATGAAGTGAAGAGGAGAGGAGAGGGGCTGAACTAGGTTATAGAGTGAGTTAGGGTGAAACCCAAACCCAAAGCCCAACAGAAAATAGCAAAATTCAACTCACTCTAAACCTATCGAAGCTTATACTCAAAGTCGCAAACGCTATTTTGGACTCAATGGAAGTGGTCCTGAGTCCTAATTCGACCGTTTGCAAAAAGTAGCTTTTCGGACTTTAATCCGATTAACGACGTTATATTTAAATATAAAATCGTAAAATATGCGGGTTGTTACAACAAATATCAAAGTCGATGAATCACTGGTAGTTTAATTCTCAAGCTGTTAATCGATCAAACCGCAGTGAATCGTCCGATTCCCTTGGATTCACCTGTAAATCAAAGGTCGTTTAGACCAATATAGTTAAGGACTCGAGTCCTTGCTTGAGTTTAAGTCACAAATAATCAACATTCTATGTTCTCCTAAAATTATTATATCGTATACTATATCATAAACCAGAACCATCCCATGTTTATCTGGGAATTAATAGTCATATATCAAAATCAATGTTATTTCGTGTTCGTCTGGATGTTAGTAACGACATACAAACCATATATCGGGTAATCAAAGGTCAACAATTGTGGAAGCTCATTGCCACCGATTGGAACGTTATTTATAATCGTCCAGTGTTTCCTAGAATCCCATTATAAGAATGCCCAATCGAATCGAAGCTGTGACTTATTCTGATAATCGCTATCAAGTTGTTTCAAAGTCAAGTGGGGTTCAAATCCAAAGTCTAGTCTTCGAATTCTCTAGATCGCATTATCAATATCCAGGTTAGCTTCCGATCTCCCCTGATTGTTAGTTTAATCATCAATCTCTACGGATAGTTAGTTCAATCCTCAATCTCCTTGGATTGTTATTAAATCCTCGATCTCCCAGGATCGTTAGTTCAATCCTCGATCTTTCTAGATTGTTAGTTCATATTAAGTCCAATCTACTCGCTCTTCGACGATGGGACCTAACGATCAGGTGAGTCCAACCGCTCACTCTCTATGAGTGGACTCACAATCTCATGCATTTCCAATCCACTCACTCTCTGGCAGGGGGACTTGCACCTTACGGTTCATTGCCCCATCTCTCCTGTCAGGAGAATCGCGTTCAATCAATTCATAAATCAATATTAGGGGTAACCATTCTTCGTTGGTGTTTCGAAATCAATATCAGTTATCACATTCAAGTAATTCTTAACATCAAGCATTCTTTCATAGAATTCAAATTCAAACATTCAATAAACATCACAACATCCATCACATCAAACACTACAGCCAGGCATCCAACTTAAAGCGTGCCTAAAGACCGATCGAGGTCCCATACACGAGTAAGTCGCTTAACTATAATATCGCATCATTTATTGAAAATAAAGGCAAAGTGTAGGAACCAAACTTGACTCCTTATCGTCTCGATTATGAGATAACTATACTTGACCTAGATCCAAGGCTGCTTCCATTTACTACTGACAGTGGCTGCTCCTACTGCATCACTACAGCTTGGTTCCCCATATACTGCTATAGTCGGTTGTTTCTAACATGTTCCTCAATCAGGTTATGAAGGTTCTTACAATCATTTGTTTCATACCCATCCAGCTCATGGAATAGACAATACTTTCCTGATCTTTTTTCTCGATCCGTGGGTTCTCTCTGCATCAATTTCTGATAGAGAATCTGCCCCGTGGTATCAAAGTAAATCCTCTCTAAGGTTTCGTTGAACTCTACGTAAGAAGATATATTCGGTTCCCTTCTCTGCCGCTTCGGTCCTCCAAACCCATCATCCATCTTTCGCTTTCCTTTGTCTTTTCCTAATCATGCTTGGACGGTCCACTGTCATCCATAGCATTAATCTCTGCCTTTTTAGCTTCATCATCCTCCTAACCCAAGTATCCCTCAGCCTCATTTTAAAACTCTGCAAAATTTACTAGTGGATTCCTTTCCAAAGCAATCTTAAAATCCGTTTTACTGGCAACTCCTGAAACTGCCACCATCAGCACCACCGATGGATCCGTCTTATGAATTGCAGCGGCTACCATGTTAAACCTAGTCAAATAAATCCTTAGGGTCTCTTCGGCTCTTTGATTCATGCTCGTTAGCATCATTACATTCTTTGGTTGTGAAATATGAACTCTGAACTATCTCAAAAACTTATTCACTAACCCGGTCCACATGCTTATGGACCCATTCTCTAGTTGTATGAACCACATTGCTATTAAATCTGCTAAATATAATGGGAAACACCATCTCATTACCTCCTCAGAAGCACCTGACACCTCCATATGTCAAATGTACTTCATCAAATGAACTGTTGGATCTGTTTATTCATCGTACATTTCCAATGTGGGCATCTTCAAATCAGGAGAATTTCTAGCGTACCGAAAGGTAGGAGTGATCGGGTTTCTATGTACGTCCTTCAGACTTTAGTCTGATGGTCCACCTCTCAATGCTCGTCTAACTACTTCAACAATTCTATCACTATCATCAAAAGGAAGTCTCTATCCCACATTTTCATTATGCCCCCTCATTCCCATAGGGAAATTCTAGTACATACCCCTATGTTGCACGTTCGTATTCTAGCTCCCACTTTGGGGTTCGACATCATCCCTTTGGCATTCATCATTCAATCCCAAATCAAATCGGCTGTGCCCCCAAGGATTCTTGGATCGGTACTGATCTGACTCCTCGGATCGGTACCAATCTGAGGTATCTCTTCTAGTTATTCCACCCAAGGGCGTTCTCTCTGCCTTTTGGCCTTTGGTTTTAGTTTTCAGTTATTCCAACCATCGTTCCTTGCATGATTCTTCTGAAGAACCTATAGAACATTTTTTTTCTGTTGAGTCACCGTTTTATCCTGCAATCCGCTTCATCACTCTCTCCATCTCATCCTTAGTTACATAGATGTACGGGGGGTTCAATCCTAAGGACACCTCCTTGCTGCCCCCATGTTCTTGCTCACTTCTTCCGATCACAGATTCGGTGTTAGGCCTCTTCATCTTCTTCAAATTCAAGTTTCAAGTTGTCAAATCCGAGTTTTCACGGTGAAAGTACCAAAATGTTTGCGTCAAAATGGCATAAATACCCAATAAAGTGATAAATATGAAAATTATCCAGAAAAAGAAAGAAATAAAAAAGACGAACACACAATTTTCGTACTGGTTCGGCAAATACTCTTGCCTACGTCCACTAAAACTTTATTATTCGATTTTTGTAACTTTTACAAACCGTGATTTAATGGATCGGTGGAGATCCAACAAGGTTCTGTGACAAAGTCTAGAAATTCAGAAAAGAAGAAGAGAAAAAAGTCCATTTTCAAGTGTACTTCACCTTTATTTATAGGCGAAAATCACTGAGATAATCTTCGAAAATTGCTCCACATGTTAACTACGTCATACATGTTCTTCCATAAAAATCGCAAGGTCAACCGATCCAAGACATCATGGATCGATACTGATCCATGGCTCGTGGATCAGTATTGAACTGACTTAGAGTCGAACCCGAGAGTTTTGTGTGTTTGCTTGAGTCATGACTTGGATTTTCCTAAGGTTGTCGAGCTTCGAGTTTCCCTTTGCTTGCTTCGAGTTTGACCTGATATTTTTGTGTATCTGACCCGAGTTTCATTGATTGGTATTGATCTATGGCTATGGTTCAGTACTGAACGGTCGTGCTTGGGGTTTTTGCATGGGTTGCTTTAGGTCTTGCCAAGGGTTTTCCCAAGGCTATTGTGATTTAAGTGTTTTCTCTCCTATTTTGAGGCCGACCAAAGGATTTCGTGGGTTTGCTCCGAGTCAGATCTTCCAAAAACTTGAACATCCAAATTTTCAAATTTTTCCTCATTTTTTTAAATTTCCTTTTCTTGTCTTTTTATGATGTTTTCAAAGTCCTTGGGCCATTTTTTCATCGCTTTCTCCATTGACTCGATCGTTTAAGTCTGTTCGAAGACTACGGAAAATTCTATCATAACGGATCTCAAAATTTTGCAAACCAGTTTTGGAATGAATATACACACACACACACTTTTGTTGTAAATAGAAATATTTAGTATTAAGTTTAGTGAACCTTGGAAATATTTTATCAAAATATTCTTTGGCCAAAATTTTAAATAAAGATATTATTATTAATACAAGAATGATTTCATACCCTTTTTGAAATATAATAGTACTATTTTCTTTTTCTACTTTCTAAGAATCTATGCTAATATAATCTCTTATATTCAGAGCATAATAGTACTATGGATTTCTTCTTAGCAAAAAGATATATCTTGTTGTGAGCCTTAGAAGTCATGATTCATGGATTAATAACCTCTCCAAATAAGAATAACTTTTCTAGTAAGACTCCTTCCTTAAATAAGATATATGATGAACTTAAGAAAATGTTTTTTTTCAAAGTTTAAAAATTCATTTTCAAAGTTTAAAAATTCATTTTCAAAAGCATGTGAACTCTATGTATTTGTGTATAGGAAGCTATTTTGTGAATCTATTATTATATATTTTATTCTGTAGAAATGAATACAAATCTTTTGGATTTAATTATTATTATACTGAAAGTTTGAGAAGTTTAATACTGATCTTTCCGAAGATCCATATGAAGGAGGGAACCATAATAATATTTTATTCAAGGAATCTTGTAGATTATCATGTAAAGAGCGTCATGTTTTAATATAAAGAGTCTATAATCCATATAATAAAGAAGACCTGAAACCCATATGATAAAAAAATCCATTATCACATAATGAGGAATTTGAACCCGGATCTTAAAATAAAAGGCACTTCATTTCTGATAAAATCAACTTTTTCGGTATAATAGAAAAGTTAGAAGTTATAATCCTACATTATAAGTGAACCAGAATCCCATGCGATGAAGAAATCAATTCATTAGATAAGTTTTGGTGAGCCTCAATTCCTTATCATTGATGCAAAGATGAATCACTTCCTTTTTAACGAATACTTCCACAATTTGAAGGAGAATATTTTGAATTTCATTACTAAATAATAACTCTATATTCCAAATATCATGTTTGTAACTCGTTAACTAAAATTCAAAGTGATGACTAGAAAATCTCGTGCTTTGACAAAGAAATCCAAAATTTTGTTCGACTATGCTCTGAATTAATAAATTATATAACTTCTACATAGAATTCCAAAAGTCCACATTTTAATGAAAAATCCATAAGCTTATATAAAGGAGATTGGCGGATCATTTTTTGACAATGAAATCTGTAAGCTTGAATATTAGGCAAACCATGACTTTCACTTGTAGACAAAACTTGAATCCTATATAAGTGGATCAAAGGTTATCTTTTTTAATATATTTTCAGTTTATTATTAAAAAAATCATAATTTAATAATACATATTTATTTAATATCTATGTAAAAAATGATTTTAGTTTGTAACTATGAATTTCTTTGTTTCTATAAGTGTGTTATTCCAACATTACTTTATAAGTTATCAAAATTGTTCTTATTCTTTTAGTAACTAAATTCATTCAAAGTTGTTCGATAATGTAATGACCCGTATTTTATGCATGGGAGGATAGTAATATATAATTTTTAAATATGGATTGGATTGGATTTGGCTACAACTTTGGGCGATGTTGAGTAGTGACATTTTTTACACTTAGTAATTTTATTGAACGATTTTAACTTTGAAAACTTTTAAGACCTATAACTTTTGAGAGAAGCCAAATTAGGGTCCGAGACAACTTCCATTCGAATGATATGATGGTTTCTCTTTCCATAGAATAGTCATATTTGATTTTTAGGTTTTACCATTTAAAAGGTATGGTCATTTGAAGTTAGACAGTTTTTGAATAGCTTAGTCAAGTAATTTGTGAGGTTTGGGCTAAGCCAAAAGCTCATTTCGGTATTTGAGCCAAGTTGGGATGATGGGACATCCTCCTATCATTATTTCACTTCTTAAAAATAGTTAGAAACTCCATTAATCTTCTCCTTAGCCAAAAAGAGGCTCCAACCTTACTTTAATTAGCCAAATCAAGCAATAAGAAGCCAATTAGCAAGATTATTGGTAAAGAAGACCATTTATTACTGTTGGATGCATTGAGATCCTTGATTGCTACTGTTCATCCCGGATTCATCTTGATTTGTGTGCATTTGGACCCCTAAGTGAGTGATTATTGTCTCTCACTCTACTATTGATGCTAATATAGTATAAAAATGTGTTTTAAATTGATGTTAAAGTTTAAAACATGATTTTGATTAAATCTAAACTTACCTATGTTTTTCAAACTAATTGAAATGGAGTAGATCTAGAAAATTATGTATCTGTTCATTTGGATAGGACTTTTCATGCTTTTAGCTTGATTTTCATTATATGATGATGATTTCATTATGTGTATAACGATTGTATTTTGTTTATAATGTTGCTATGATGTTTGTTTGGTACTTTTGTTGTGTTTTGTTGCTTATGTTAGGACGTAGAGTATCGATATGAACTTTGGAGGCTCCACCGATTTCAAAGCATTTAGAGTTAAATCGACGCAATAGATTACATGGGGAGTTAAGGCATTTTGAGTAGATAAGGGAAACCAACTCAAAAAATTCAAAAATGAAATTAAGTTATTTTGGACGATTGATCATACTCGATCGATCATACCCGATTGATCATACCTGACCCATAACAATTGATCGGTCCAAATTTGCTCAAATGGACTTTCGATCGATATAAGGTATTAGAGTTAGTGTTAGGAAGCTATGGGATGGGTCATATGTAATTTGGAGTAGAGGCGGTGGATTTATAGCCCTTGAAGTGACGGGTCGGTCGTGGAGCACTACGTGGAAACTCCAGGCTTTTGTGTGAGAAACTTTGGGTTTTGACTAGAGATACTCCAGGACTTCTTGGAAAGGCGTGGAAAGCATTGGTGAGTGGAGGAACTTAGCCAAAATGACTAAGTCTTTGGCCAAAGATGATTCGATACTTGCTAACATGGGTCGGTATTGACCCATTTCTGTTTTGCATATTGGATTCGTGGATTTGGGGTTTGAGTCATGGGGGAAGTGGAAGCATATTTTGGGTCATTTGGGTCTTGACTTTGGGTCTAGATAGCAAGAACGTTATGGTGGATTGATGTGATGGGACATAACCAACCCATAGCTTATGTTGTCCAATGGAGGTGTGACTAGTCTGGTATGGTCGTGGTGGCATGGAAAGCTTCCATTATCAATCGCAAGGTGTATGCCATAGAGGATGTCAAGTTACAACATTGGGAAGTTTAACATGGAAAATAAGTGGATTCCCTAGGCCTACTTCGTGTTTATTAGTTGCTGACTTTAGGCTTAATGATAGCTAACTTCAAAAAAAATATAGGGGAGTCCAAGGAAATAAGAGTAGAGTTACGAGCTTTGGTGAATCGATGACATAGGACGTTTGACCGAGTACTTTGGGTGAGAAGTGTGCGGGGACTTGATGATAGTTGATAACTAACTCTGGATGGGTAAAGTGATGTGGTGGGATGCAATGCGTTCCAATATCAAGTCGTATGTTGAATGGATAGTCGATAACTAACTCTGAATGTGATAGGTGTTTCATGGGGTTAGGCTATGTGAGGACGCGCAACTGTGTACTACGGACCTTGGTGATAGTATAGCCTGCCTCGTTGATGGTACATGATCGAATATGGAATCCAGTAGAGATATGGTGTGCCATCGACCTTGGTGATGGTCATATGAGTTATCAAATATTAGAAGGCCTCTTAATGATGATGTGAGACCTTGGTGACAGTCATTACTTTGCATGTTTGTTATGTGTTTGCTATTGTTGCTAAGATTGGTGTGATCATTGTGTGATTGAGATGGATGTCTTTATGATGTAATTATTTCTGTATTAGGTACCCCCAACACTCATACTACACTTAGTGTATTATACCCGTATGATGATGATGATGATAGTGTAGCATATATGGTGTTATGTACCAACTTGTTAAATGAAGAGATAAGTTAGGTATGACCCTTCATACTTAGTGTCTCTGTTTTACTATATTTGCTTCTATAGTATTTTGAGATTATTTATCGTTGACGCTAGACTATTATCTGACTTGAGGTTTTATGCTTTGATTCTTATTATCTTGGATACTCTTAAGTGAGTATACTTGATAGTAGCTCTGATATTAGCGCATGGGGTTATTCAGTGGATGAGAAGGAGGCTGGCGTTTATCTATACTTGTCTTTTGGAGCTTATTTCTATTCCACTGTGTAGCATTATGGAGCTTTATTGGTGTTTTAACTTATTTAGAGATAGTACGTTTTTGGTTTATTATTTGATGTGTAAACTCTATGATCAGTGCATATAACTATGTTGAATATGTTGCATTCTGATTATGTGGTTCACTCGAGTTATTACCGTCTCTACTATTATATATCTATAATGATTATTATATTTTACCTTTGTGTTGTGGGATATACGACATGTTTATTTATTGGAGACTGGTTTTTTACCACTCATTATCATCCTACATCGGTTGGGTATCACTATAGCGCACTCTACAAGTTATATTAGGTATCAGGGGGTGAAAGTCAGTCGTTACATTTGGTATTGGATCTTAGGTTGCATAGTTGACCTAAGTTGATTCGGATTCATTAGAGATAGAGTAAGGGGAATAATCTAGAATGGATAGAGCGATATATGAGAGAGCATACTTGTTATATATTTTGGTTTTCAAAACTATGTATTAGTAGTATATATAGTATAAGTTGCATTGCACACATGAGTACCATTGATGCAACTTTCCAAGACTGATCATTCGTATTGTAGATTTTAAGAATAAGCCAGCATACAAGTAACATTACTAGAAACTACATCTCTGGTGTAGAAGAGGAAAGTAAGTGCTCGAGAGTGGCTAACCTCGATACTTAGACCATGTTCATTGAGATGATGAAGAACATGCTGCGAAATGCCCAAATGTGTCACTCTTGCAGTTGCTATTAGTGGTGATGGTGCTCTGATGCAAGCACCCAGGGCAAACTTTGCCAAGTTGAATAAGAACTACTCTAGCCTAGCGGACAAATAGTTCCTTCAGATTGAATCGAATATGGCAGTGCAAGATTGGATTAACACTTATGAGTGGAGGATGCTGTGAAAAGGAAGTTGTCTTCTCTACAACTCCAAGCAAGGGTAGTGTACTAGTGGAATGTGATGAAGATAGCTACACTCGAGGAACACTTTACTTATGATGTTCAAAGCCAAATTCGAGGTGAAGTTCATTCCAGTTGCCCAAAAGTTGGTATTGTTTAAGAAGTTTGTTGAGTTAAAGTAGGCAGAGAAGACTGTTTTTGAGTATGTGGCTGAGTTTGACATGTTGTTGAAGTACGGTTTGTCCTGTATTGACACTCCATTTAAGAAGAATGAGAAGTTCATAGTTGGTTTAAATTAGTATATGGGTGAGAGGATGACTGGCTATATTGATGAGACCTTCGAGAAGGTCATAGAGAAGGAATTAAGGCATGAAAGCCTATACCCAAAGCCAAAGGCTGAAGTTATTGTTTGTTTCTAAAGAAAAGTCAAAGCCGTAAGTGTATAAGGGAGCAAGAGGAAGTGGAACAACAATCAGGAAAAGATAGTCTTAGGAAGAGGATGACCAGAAGAAAGGCAAGTGGGAGTCGATGCTTTAATTGTAATGAGAGGGGTCATCTAAGTAGCAAGGCCTCGAAGAGTATGAAGTGATTTAACTACTATAGGACTTTACACATGAAGAAGAAGGACTGTCCAGAGCTGTAGAGGAATAGGAACGACATGTCCACTTATACATTGAGTACCATACCTACATCATCGATTGTTCCCTCGACGAAGAAGAAAGGGAAGGCTGTTCGAGGTATGCTTTTTGTTTAAGATATACTTATACATATTTTATTTGATATCGATATATTATACCCTTGTATCCAGTAACCTAGTAGGAATGTTAAGATTGAGTCCTGGCCTAGTAGGTAGCCTTTTGTTGTTTCAAACTTGGTGGACGGTTCAACAAACCTTGGTGTGGTTTTTCGAGACTTAGTGTCATTAAATCATGAATGTTTGTTTGTTGTGATTGCTTTGTTTGGGTTTTCTTAAGTTCGGTGTCGCTTGGGGATATTGTGACTAAAGGGATACAGAGTTATGGTGAATTATGAGAAGCCGTAGATGACGATTGGGATAGGAGAAGGGCATAATCTATAGTTGGACTGTACAACTAAGGGTACAGTTTTGGTTAGCTTGGTGTATTTGCTTGAGATCCCATACGAGGAGTCACCGTCATTGCCCATAGTGAGAGAATCTCCGAAGGTGATCGGACTATCGTCACATAGAGAGAATTTGTTTCATATCGGCATAGTGGCCAATTGTTAAACCTGTGAGGGGGTAATACTCAAAGGGCAAAGAGGGTCGAGAGTGCAAGTGAATGACCTGTAGAAGAGTGAATTCATTTGTAGGAGTACTTATAGTACTCATGTAGTATGGGGATGACTCTTTGAGATAGTGTGGAGTGCTGAGAGCTAGGTATGCTTATACCAGTGTTTATAGGTGATATTCTTGTCTTCTAGTAGAAAGGAAGTACATGGTACACTTGGATATTGCGCGTAAAGTGTTGAGGAGACATACCAGCTTAGGAGTAGTGTTCCTAGTGTAGATCCAATTTCCATATGTTACTGATATGATTTTCAACTAAGATGAGGGTTAAAGCTATAAGCATTGGTGAGCTAAATGATTAGACCTACTATAATAGGGTGGATAGGAGATAGCCAGAGGCGAGATGCTAGACTTGTGAGAATCATTACTAAGATAGAGGTAGAGTTTAAGGAGTTGAGGCAATCGGACCTAACCGAGAAAGTTGGCTTTATGAAGATAATAGACTGGTTATACCTGACATTGATGGATTTAGGAATGAGGTAATATGAGAATACCATCATTTGAGGTTGATATACATCCAGTACCAATAAAATGTATAGGAAAGACGTTTTATTGAAACGGGATGAAGGTGGACGTCAAGGTTGAGGTGTAGGATCTACCAGTAGTGAAAGCTAAGCAAAAGAAGCCTAGTGGATTGTTAGAACAATTAGGATTCTCGAGTGAAAGTGGAACATAGATGGACAGATTGCTAAGGACTAGAGGAGGGTATGGTAACATGTAAGTCATGGTCGATGGATTGATGAAGAATGCCAAGTTTATACCTATGAAGTCAAGTAGAGCAGCAGTGGAACTAGCTAAATGGTAGGTGAAGTGGATGGTGCGATCCTACAACATACCAAAGAGCATTATAGGTGATATACATCTGTTACCCACAAGTGGATTTCTGGAAGAGCTCATAAGAAGCACTGGGAAAAATGGCACAGGATCAACTTGATGATATCAAAATTGAACTAGAAGCTTTGAGACCTCTTAGGCTCATTCGTATAGTCGGACATGATATGAAGCGGCTTACGAGGAAGTCACTAAAGTTGGGGAAGATTTAATAGAATGAAAACAAGAGCGATTGCATGAGGGAGGCCGAAAAAGGCATAAGGACTACTTACCCAAAGCTCTTTACTTGGTAAGATTTCCATTTTATCGTTAGCTTTCATATTTGATATCACATTGGATGTTCCATGATAGGTAGCTTTACCTTGCATGCTGGAATAGGCATAGATATTATTTTTGCTTATGTATGTGCAAGTTTAATGCTTGATATGCTTGCTTATGGTTGCTAGGCATGTGGGGTGACTATGATGGTTGTCCTTACCTTATATGATGGGATTTCAGGGGTGAAATTCCAAAAGGAGGAGAGTGTAACGACTTGTATTTTACATATCAGATGATCGTAAAATATTATTTTCAAATCCTAATTAGATCGGATTTGGATATAACTTTGGGTGATGTTGAGTAGTGACATTTTTTTATCCTTAGTAATTTTATTAGATGTTTTGACCCTGAAAACTTGTTTAGCCTATAACTTTGATAAGTGCCGAAGTAGGGTTCAAGACCACTTCCACTTGAAAGATATAATGATTTCTATTTCCGTAGAATGGTCATAGTAGATATTTGACTTTACCAAGTAGGAGAGGTTACCATTTGAAGTTAGATTATTTTTGGATAGCTTAGTGAGGGTAATCTCATGAAGTTCGGGATAAGCCCAAAAGCCGATTTCGGGATTAGAGCCAAGTAGGGCTGATGGGACATCCTCCTACCATTTTCAACTTCCCAAAAACTGTTAGAAACTCCATTAATCTTCTCCTTAGCCAAAAAGGGACTCCAAGCCTTACTTTAATTAGCCAAATCAAGCAATTAGAAGCCAATTAGCAAGGGGATTAGTAACGAAGATCATTTATTACTATTGGGGGCATTAGGATCCATGATTGCTATTGTTCATCTCAAATTTCTCTTGATTCGTGCGCTTTTAGACTCTTAGGTGAGTGATTATTGTCTTTCATTTTACCATAAATGTTAATATAGTATTAAAATGTGTTTTTAAATTCATTTTAAATTTAAAAACGTGATTTTGGTTAAATCTTAACTTACCCTTGATTTTCAAAATGAATTAAAATGGAGTAGATCTAGAAAATTGCTTATATGTTTATATGTATAAGACTTTTCATGATTTTAGCTTGATTTTTGATGCAGCGCAGCCCTCATTTGTCCAAGGTATAAGTCGTGACCGACTTAAGGAAGGAAGCATAAGTCGTAACCGGCTTAAAGAAGCAGGTTTGCGACCTAAGGAGTCATGTGAAAGAGGGCTACGACTTAAGTCTAGAGGGTTACGACTTAACCAAGTTTGGGAGAAAAGGCTTTGAGTTAACAAAGCTCTTAAGTCGTTGGAACGACTTAGGGAAGATAAGCGAGATAGCAAGCAGTTAGATCGTGTAGACAAGGTACGACCTACTGGTGACGAGTTACGACTTAACGAAGCCACGACCTACCATAGGTCGCTGAAGTTCTAACTCGTAAAAGCTTAAGTCGTAAGTCGCTGATAGCTTAAGTCATTGGGTCTTAAGTCGCGAAGCATTGGATGTCGTTGATGTGTCTGCCGAGTTAACCTCTGCCTTTGATTTCCTTTAAACGTTGATTTGGAATGCCGCTAATGTTTTAAGTCACAGAAGCTCTGGATGCCGTAGAATCTATGCCGAGTTAATCTAAAACCGTTGATTCTTTAAATCGTGAAGAAGCTGCTGTTAAGTCGTTAAGGTCTTATGTCGTAAGTCGTTCTGTACATATGTCTTGAGTCGTATGTTTTGTAAGTCGTATGTCAACTGTTTTAAGTCGTATGCATTGTGTTGTACTGGTAATGTTGTTAAGTCGCTATGTTGTAACTGTTTGGGCTTAAGTCGTCACCGAGATAGGCTAAGTCGTAAGTCGTAAGTCGGTTTCGACTTAGGAGTTGTATTTTCTTTTCTGTTGCGAGTTGTAGCCTATAAATAGGCAAGTTGTTTCATTTGTAAAGGTTGTTGAATATTGAATAAAATTCTCTTTTGTTAGCTTTGTGCTCTCAATTTCAATTGGTAGTCGAGTGTATCTCCTATCTCCACTTACGTCATTCGAGTGCGCTCGAATCATCGTTTGTTGAAGCCGATTCACGGTATCTTGTGCGCAAGATCAACGTCGAAGAATCGTAGATCTCTTTCCCGGTATCTTCGGATCAACGAGTCAGAGATAGCTAGAATTCGGTATCTTCGGATCAACGAATTTGGGCATTTCAGTATCTCCAATCCACTGATTACTACTTTCACCGATTGAAGGTCGTTTTGATTAATCCGCTGCGTCAATTTTGATTATATGATGGTTGGATTACATGTATGATGATCGTATTATATTTACAATTTTGGTATGATGTTTTTTTGGTAGTTTTGGTATGTTGTTGCTTAGGATAGGACATAAAGTATCGATATGAACTTTGGAGACTCCGCCGATCTTAAAGCGTTTGGAGTCGAATCGACACAAACGGATTGCATGGAGATTTAAGACATTTGGAGTAAAGGGAAAACCAACTTAGAAAATGCTAAAACAAAGTTAAGTAATTTTGAACGAGCAATCATATACAAGGCATAAGAACCAATCAATTAAACTTTGCTAAACTGGACTTTCGATCGATATGTGGTGTTTGAGATGGTGTGGGGAAGCTATAGGTTGGGTTGCATGTAATTTGGAGTAGAGCTGGTGGGGTAATAGCCCTTGAAGTGATGGGTTGGTCATGGAACATCACGTGGAAACTCTTGGCTTTTGTGTGAGAAACTTTGGGTTTTGAGTGAAGATACTCTGGCACTTCCTTGGAAAGACATGGCAAGCATTAGTGAGTGGAGGAACTTAGCCAAAATGGAAAATTCTTGGGCCAAAGATGGTCCGGTAATGGCCTAACATAGGTTGGTACCGACCCATTTCTGTTTTGCATATTGAATTCGTGGTTTTGGTGGTTGAGTCATAGGGGAAGTGGAAGCATATTTTGGGTCTTGATTTCGAATTTGCGGAGCTAGAACTTAAGGGTGGATTGATGGGATGGGTTATAACCAAGCTATAGATAATGTTAGCCAATGGAGGTGCGACTGATCTGGCATGGTCATGGAAGCTTGAGGAGCTTATATTATTGGTCACTGGGTGGTTGGGACGGAGGACTTCAAGTTATAGAGTTGGGAAGTTTGACATGGAAATAGGGTAGATTCCCCAGGCCTACTTCAGATTTGGTGGTGGCTAGTGATGGCAATGGGGCAGGTCTAGGGTCTAAGCCTGGTAGACCTGCCCCAGTTTTGACCCGCTCAGACCCGCCCTATTAGCTTATCAGGATGGGTAGACCGGTGACCTGTTCTTCAGACCTTTGGGTCTAGGGTCGGGTTAGGGCTCGGCTGACCTGCACTAACCCGACCCGCACTACTGAGATATCCTGAAAATTGCTTTATTACAATAATGATGATTTTTATTCTTTTTAGATATAAGTGATTATGACATAGATATCATAATGTTCCAATCCATAAGCTATAAAATTTTATAGTATTAAATGGCATCACTGATAATTATACATTAACAGATGCACATTTTTTGAACTATTAATGTACACCTCATTTTTATTATCTTCCCTTATCATTGTAAACACATTATTACTTGTATTTAATGTATCATTTAGTGATAAAAAATATAAATAAATATATGTACACTAGTACATCATTTTGAATCAATACATAGAGCCTTACTAGGTCTTAAGGCGGGGTGGGTCTACCCTGACCCATATGTGTTTCGGGTTCGGCGCAAAATTACGGACCTGCATCGGGTCTTTAAGGCGGGGTCTAAAAAACCCAGGCGGGTCTGGGGCACAAAAACCCACCTAACCTGCCCTATTGACATTCCTAGTGGTGGTCGACTTCGGCCTTTATGATGGATAACTTTAAGAAAAATATAGGGGAGTCCTAAGAATGGAGTCTCAAACTTCAATGAATCGACGACTGGGACATTTGATCGAGTTTTTCAGGTGAGAAGTGTATGTGGACTAGGTGATGGTCTAAGAAGGCACGTTTGATGGGGTGAAGCGATGTGGTGGGATGTAGTGTGTTCTGGTATTGAGTCGTGTGCTAAATGGATAATTGATAACTCTGGATGTGATAGGTGTTTTGTGAGGCAAAGATATGCGAGGATGCTCATCTGTGTATCTTGGACCTTAGTGATTGTCTAGCATGCCTTTATGATGGCAGTACCTGGATGATGGTACGTGATCGGACAATGAATCTAGTAACGACATGGTGCATCGTCGACATTTTTGCATATTTTGCATGATTCTACTGCCACTATGCCTGCTTTGATCGTGGTTGGTTGGAGGTTAGATGGGGCTTTTATTTGTAGGTGGTTTCTTATTTTATTAGGTCGTGGTTGATGCAACTTCGAGCTCTAACCATGTATTAGTTTTCTGATCTAAGCCTTAAAGGGTTTCTATTTTCCATGTCCACACTTTGCAGCTATAGATAAGTGGAGGTGAGATGATGAGTACGTCGAGTCTCCTCTATCGGTTGATAATTTTCCAGTTCCTAAATTAAGCTGAATCGATGGTAATCACCTTAGTCGAAATTTACTCTGTGGATGAACTTTGCATTATATTTTTATTTTCCTTTTCTAAAGCTTTTTAATGTGTTGAAACTACTGTCGGTCTTTTCTTAAGCCATCGTAAATAAAGAATGAGTTGTCGTCACTTTATAATGATAGCTATTGAAGATGTAGACATAGGATGCTGTCACAAGTCCATCTTTTGCTATCGTTGATTAACGAAATAAGCTATCGATAGTCGAAAATCGATGATCTACAGGCTATCGAAAGTCTAGAAATTAGATAGCGAGTATCACAATTTAGAAATGGGAGAAGGATTTAAGTCTAAAAATTGGAGAGGGAGGCATCGTCATTCTAGAAATGGGAGAATGAGGGGTATCGTAGGTCACAAAACATGGAATGAGATATGCCATGGCTTTTTTTAAAGGGACAATTTGGCACAAGTCCCTAATAAGTTTCAAAATACACAAAAACCCCAGTAAAAAGGGTTTGTAAATTAGGTCCCTAGAATTAAGTTACCGAATAATGGCATACACTTATGCAATTATTCAGTGAATAATTGCAGACATTTATGCAATTATATCAAAAAATTGTAGACATTTCCACAATTATTCACTAAAAAATTGCGGAAATTTCCGCAATTATTCACCGAAAAAATTGCATAAATTTATGCAACTTTTGGATATAATTGCATAAATGTCTGCAATTATTCAGTGAATAATTGCATAACTATATGCAATTACTTAGTAACTTAATTCTAGGGACCTAATTTACATACTTTTTTTTACTGGGGTTTTTGTGTATTTTGAAACTTATTAGGGACCTGAGCCTAATATTCACTTTTTTAAGTTTAAAAATTTTCAAAGAAAGAAAAATTCATATCAGATTTGAAAAATTCTTCGACCTGTGTACTCCAAATAATATTTCCCATTTTTCAGAATAATTTGTATTTCTTCATTTTTATTTGAAATTAATGGAATTTTTGTCCTTTTTTAAACTCTTGAGTTCGATTCTCAATGAAAATGTAACAAACCAGAATTTTTTCGCTTTGACTCGTGAATATTCGGTTAATTTTAAATATTCAAAATAATGGTTTTAATAACTAATATAGCCCTTTTTAATTTATAACTAGTAATTGTGAAATTATTTTCAAGATGTGTTTACAAAAATAATTAGTTAAAAGGAAATTAGAAAATGTGACTGGAAAGCTTTTTCAAAAATCTTGATTTTTGATCATCTAAAAGTTGTTAAAAAGGTTGTAAAACACCTTAATATATTTAGACACACACTTATATAAATAATGAGTACTTAATTAAGTGTATTAAAATGTAAATATATGTATACTTATGATAAGAAAGTGATGTGATAGTTTTCCAGTTTAAAATTTTAAATAAAAAGTAAGTTATGTAATGCCACATTACCTTTCTACATCATAGTACACTTAAGGGCTTTGCACATTGAATAAAAGGATTTAACCCTTGGTTTAGGCATGTATGATGAGGGAGAGAGTGGTGATGATGATGTGGCAAATTCTTAGTGGAGGGTAGTGTACTAATGATACTAGTTAGTTAATCTAAATTTATATAAAAACAATTTCAAAATTTCTCTCTCATTTCCACTTTATTTTCTTAACTTTTCCAAACTTTACCTTTTCCTTAAGCTTTTCAAAAGACCTTTTAATGGCTTTCATATTTTTAAAAGTTTTAAAAACACCACCTTTTTCACTTTGAAAGCTCTTAAACTTGTTTAAAATACTTCTTTTCATTTCTAAGCACCTCCTCCTTCTTAAACAAAACCATACACCCGACACCACCTTAGGCAGAGCCTAAACTCACCTAAGTTGAGCCCATATCACCAAGGCCAAGCCCATCAACCTCCAACTAGGCTAAAGATCAAGTTTTGCTTAGGAAAATCAAGTTTTTACAAAAAGGAAGCTAAGATCTAGGCTCTTTTCAAGTTTAGGGAATATTTAGTTGGCTTTCATAGTCTTGGTGAGTAAAAACTCACATCCTCTTGTAAAATTTATATCTTTAAGTTATGTTCGCATTAGTATGTGATATTGCTTGGTTATTGTTACTTACATGCTTGTATGTGATTTTATATGTGCTTGTGCTTGGAAATCGCCTTAGACTTGATAAATAAGTCTAAATGTGTTATGGATGTAATAAAGTTTGGATTTTTATGTTACTTGTGGTTATTGTTGTGTTGTATGTTCATTGGACAATTGTATGTAATAGTATGCTAAACAAAGTTAGCACCTTTGTATGGTTTGGCGACTTGGAATCCTTATGTAAACAATTTGGTTATTTATTTTCAAAAATTAAAAGAGTTTTCAAGTTTCTAACTTTGTTTTTAGTCTTACAAAACTCTTACTTTATGTTTGAAAAAGTTAGTAAGCTTACATGAGTTAAGTTTCAAAATGGAAAGCCAAGACAAGTTTTTTAAGTTATGGTCCATATAGCGCTAGTCAATATGGATGTAGTTTCGCTAAAAGTCCACTTTTTGCAAATTATGTTTTTAAACTTAAAACACTTTGGAAATATTTCATAAAACTTAATTAATAACGATTAAGGAGCGAATTAGAGATTTATTTATTAATTATTTTAATTATTAAGTATGGTAATTAATAATTAATTAAGTATTAAACAAGGTTTATTAATTATAGTTAAATGGAGATTAATTTTAATTAATCTTTGATTAACTATATGAATTATTTTTAATTAATTATTAATTAAGTATGGTTTGATTATTAATTAATTTATTATTAAATAAGTGTTTAATTATTCTAATAATAAATTAATTAAGGGTTTGATTTATAAACAAATTATTTATTAAAGGTTAATTATTTCTTAATTAATAATTAAGTTAAGTTAAGACTTAATTAAGATTTGATTATGATTCAATAAAGGGTTCAACTTGTAATTAATGATTTTTAAAGTGGTAAAGTTTTTAATTGCTTTGTTTTCCAAAGATAAATTTGTTTAAATGCAACTTTCTTTCCAAAGAATAGTTTGAGTGCAAGGGATTTGATTGTCGGTATCATTAAGTAACCATACAAATGTGATTAGGTTATACTAAACTTGACATCTGTCTAGCAGAATAAATCCCCGTTCTGCTATAACTCAATTGTTTAATTATGTGGACATCTGTTAGTAGAATAAATCCCTATTCTACTATAATTGTACTCTATAGTTTGTTTGGGCATCTATTTAACAAGACAAATCAATATCCTGCTATTATGTGAATTGGACATGTATCAACCAATTGGTTTGTATTGATATGTTATTCCCTGATTTAGTTATAGATTTCATTCACATATATGTTGGTTTATGTAAATAACTGTTACATGACTTGGAAATCAAATTTAATTAAAATGGTAACTTGATTTAGTACCATTGTGATCACTAAGCCTCCTTTCAAATTTGTAAATTATGGTTTTTAAATTGACTTTAATTCTATATCAATTTGAGGATAAGTGTTTTAAATGATTTTGTAAATTGTCCAATTATTTTGATAAGGATATTTAATAATGATATTTTGTAAATAATATTTTATAAAGGATTTATTTAAAAGATATTTACAAATGATATTTTGTAAATAATATTTTATAAAGGATTTATTTAAAGAAGATTTGCGAATGATATTTGTAAATGATATTTTTTAAAAGGTAATTTATAAATGGAGATTCATAAAAGAGTTTTTATAAATGATTTTGTAGATTTATAAAAGAGTTTTATAAATGATTTTGGATATTTGTAGAAGAGTTTTATAAATGATTTTTGGATATTTATAAAAGTGTTTTATAAATGGATTTAGAATTTAAGCAAAAGGAAATGTCATAAATGGAAATGATTTATAAAAAGGATTTATAGAAGAAATTTATAAATATGGAATTTGAGATCTGGATTTTCCTTAACTGACCTTCTTAATTATGGTGGCGTGGAACTTTAGTTCCATCCTTAACACCGAAGGAATAATGTTTAGTGTTGTTCTTATCTCTAATGTAAATAACGTTTGTTTAATCCTTTTATCAAAATAAAATCTCTAATGAAAGGAGATTTAAATAAATGAAAACTTATTTTGAGGCTTAGTGGTTACTATGGGAAAATTAAATCTCTGAATTATTGCTTGTTTTTTTATTTGATAGTTAAATAACCAACTGTTAAATCTTGACCTATTTTAAATCAGGAAGTATGTTGTGTATATTCAAGTTCCTCGGTGAGGACTCGAATACTTGTTGCATACTTCCAAAGAACCGGAATTGAGATAACCGGAAATTACAGCTTAGTTGGGACACATGGGTTTCAGATAGATTTATCTGAACCACTCCAAACTAATAACGTTCATGATGGATTGTTATGAAGTATGCTATGGAGCTATACTATTCTTCCTAAGGGTGATTCCAAAATGGAAGGTAGTAAATGTTGAATGTTTGTTCAATCCCAAAACAACTTGTATGGATGAATGCTGACATCGCATTTTTGCCTGAAGGGCAGTGTTAGCATTCCAAGATAGTTTGCTAGGAGGAAAAAGGTAATCATGACCTCTCAAATCTCACATCTCAACAATGGTTAAAACAGAGTAGATGCGGTAGGCCTATGTGAGTCGCACCCATTAGGGTTTGATCCTCCCAAGATTTAGTGTCGATATCTCTATGTATGCTTCAGGGCCCATTTTTGGTTGTTGATCACAACCAAGGGGTGATCATATTCGCTATTATCCAGTAAGAGGTAGGCTGGTTCTATGTTGGCTGAGGTCGAAAGGTTTTTGATCTCACTGTACATTTTATCTAGAGGTGTATAGATTTTCGGAAGGTTGTCCTTTACCTTGCCATTTGTTGGAATTCATTCTCCAGTAAGCTCTTTCGGTTTTTGATTGTATACCTATTGTTGTTATCATGTACACGCATTACCGCTACTTGGTTATTAAATACTTTAAAACCTATTATAACATCACTGGATTTTATAATAAAAAGGTTTTGGTTATCGTAAGGTAGAAACCCTTCCGTGTTTATGTGTGACGTGGTCTTACGAGATACCTTTGATTTTAAAGGATTTTATAAGTTATAATAAAATTCCTTATGATTTGAGTTTCTCACGCTGGTTTTACCAGACTGGCACGGGCGTTGTTTTATTATAATGCTCAGGTCAAACCGAGCATGTTTTCATATTAGCTTTGGATGCTTTGGAGTTCACGAGATGGGGTTGATACTTAAGATGTACTTCCGTATTTCCTTTTATTTTCTACCATTTTTTATTGTTGTAGATATCAGAAATTGTAAGGACAAGTGTTATAACTGTTTAGGTAGATGATAGGTAGTACTCAAATGGATGCATGTATATAAAAGTTTTCCTTTGTAAAGATCATTGTTATATTATAGATTATTCGTTGCAATGTGAGATTATGTGCTATTTAGTTCCTTCTTGTCTTCTTTCTTCTTCTTTCCTCTAACAATCTGTCCTTCCAGCACTTGGTTGTTCGTCACATGAATATCGTGGATGTATTAATGTCGACTTCTAAAGGTCGAAAAGGCAGATTGTTACAGAAAGCACTAAAATGTTGAGCTAATTTTCAGCCTAACACCCAAAATATCTTCAAAATTATTGTATTTTATATATAAATTCCAACTATGGCCATAGTCGGATAAATATCAGCCCTCTTGTCCAAAGTTAATGTCATCTTCTTTCAAATAAGCAATAAAATTCGAGTTCATACGCAATATTTTTCCATTCAATGACCTTGTGTCAAAAATACATGTCATCGTCTTTTCTCATCGTCCAAAATATCAAATTTAGAACTATATGTAGTTTCCTATATTTATTGAACCTTATGTCAAAAATACAAGTCATCATCTTCATCGGCCATTAAAATAGTCCTCAAGCTGTCTTGTGTGCTTGTAAATGTCAAGTACAAAAAATGAGCTAGGTTGGGAGAAAGAGAATAGGAGCCCCTTCTTATAAAGGGTATGTCCCTATTCATAGTATTTGGCGAATGATGTAGTCTTCTTGCATTGGTCGATTAAAGTTGACGTGGACTAATGACTTGGCAAGATGGAGGATCTTGCTGGTAGCATATTCATAATCCTAAAATTTGAGTAGTTCACGTAGGTCATATCACTATCTTTTCTGTGGCATTAAAAAAAGTGGTATGGTTTCATAGTGAATGCTTTGATCCTTTTATCACTAGTTGAATGTAAACTCCCTTCCATGTCAATGCACTAACTCTTCACATCGCTAATTTATCTTTACTTCTTTATGTTGCTTATCCTTCATACCCCTTTCCTTGTATATACTTAATTAATTTTCTCTTTAAGAATTCATATCTTTAAGAATTCATTAGTGTATCTTAATGAATATGCCTTCTCTCAATATTCTTAATGTCTTCACTTCTTCAATAGCTTCTTCCAACTAGATAACATCTCTTCCCATATATCCCATAACTACATGTTTAGAGGCTCGATAGCTCTTTTTCAAATTTGATTATAACATCCTTTCGGGAAGTTAAGACAAATATCTTTTAACACGGTAATTAGTGCATGTTATTGCTTTCCTAGGTGGCAAAGTTTGAATCCCATGGTTGTCACATTTGGTATCATAGCTAATACCCAGCCAGAATTATGTGCCGTAATGCATAGATGTCATTCGGTGTGGTCGAGTTATAAATACAACGCTTGGATGGTGTGTGTTGATGAACCAATTGGGACGCTGGGCTCTTTAAGAGGGGTAGCCTCTAATATTCTTTTCAATAAATTAACATAAAGATATTTTAACACAGCGGTCAGTGCATGTTGTTATTTTCTGAGGTGGCAGGTGTCTGAATCTCACGGTCGTCATATCCATAGCTCTTCTACATTCTTGATATAACATTTATATCTTTCTTAATTCTTATATATCTTTCATAGCTTCCTTCAACTTAGACATGGAATAGCTCATTAATTCTAGACATGTGATAGTTCTCCAATTATAGACATGTGATGGCTATCCAACTCTAGACACGCGACAGCTATCCAACTCTAGACATGCGATAGTTATCCAACTCTAGACATGCGATAACTCTTCAACTCTAGACATGTGATAGCTCTCCAACCTTAGACTAGTGTTAGCTTAAGATATTTGATAGCTGTTCTTGTATAAATTGAATACTATACCAGCATAATAGCTTTAAACGCATAACAACCATTTTAATCCTCTTCCTTAAGAAAATTGGGTATAACAGTTGTATTTGGCACTCGTATAATCTCTTCTACAAATTTCTAGAATGCTCATTAGTATTGACATCTAATTCATCCATACCTTCTATTGCTTTTTATTGGAACAGAGATTTGCATCGCTTGAGGCAAGAGCATGGGACGAATAATTTGTTAATAGAAGAAATGAGTTTTTACGACTAAGACCTATCGACATTTCGACTCCAATGCAAATGTTGACTTGGGAAATGATAGTCACTAGAAAAATGTATCACGTGTTTGGAATGAAAACAAATATTTAGTTATGTAATGGTGGAATATTACATGTTTGTTCATTCATATTTTTGTAATGAATTGACCGTTTATAATTTGTAGTGTTTACTGTTTGTTAACGTACTTAGGGCAACTCCAGTGGTGCAATTACACGCTGAATCAGAGCCAAAAAAATCTCCAGTCGAAGAGTTAAGGCTGAATATTCAGCTTAACGTTCAGGATCCGATTACGGATCCTGAACTGGGCTTGGGCGCCCATTTAATGGGCGCCCAAGCCCTGGCGCCCATTTTATGGGCGCCAGAGCTCTGGCGCCCATAAAATGGGCGCCAGGGCTTGGGCGCCCATTAAATGGGCGCCCAAGCCCATCATACCCCTCCGGTCTTCATCCCCCTCTGCATCCGACTTCCAACGGCTCCGAGAAGTCAAATTTTGACTCCAACGGCTATAAACGGTCGTATTTCAAATTACAACGACTATAAACGGTCATATTTCAAATTACAACGGCTATAAACGGTCATATTTTTGATTTCACTACATATACCGGGAGATTATTCAGATTGTAATACACACATCTCTTCTTCTATTACAATTATATTCTCAATTCGTTAATATTGAATACATGTCTCATCCATTTCAATCATATACCGAAGCGATGAATATGGATAGCTGGGATTTAGATTCTCAACCCTTTCAAAATGCTCATCCCCTTACCGCCCCCCCTCTATCATTCCATTCTTCGGCTCCATGGTCTAGCGATGAAGATAAGGAATTGTGTTATATTTATTGTCATTTTTCTAACGACTCGGTAAAGGGGAATGACCAAAGTGGAGAGGCGTTTTGGGCAAAAGTCATGAGTGCGTACAATAAAAAACATGTTGAAAAGACGAGGTCAATGTCTGCAATCACTGGTCGTTTTGGGAAGATTAATCGACAAACACAATTCTACGAGTCGCAGATCCACAAAATAAGAACAGCAAATCCAAGTGGAATTGGTGGCGAAGCTGACTTGGTAGCATTTTGTAAAAATTGATTTTTAATTTACATTCATCTCTGATCACTTTGTGAATATATGATTTTTTGTTTCTGTTTTTGTAGAAGAGAATGGCAAACGATCAATTCTTGAAATTATTTCCAAGAGAAAATGGTACAAAGAAACCACACTACTATCAGTTTGCAAACTGCTATGACTTGCTTGTTAGTCAGCAAAAATGGAACTCAAACACAGCAAAAAGCTTAAGAGATGTCCAGACGAAGTCGAAGGGGAAGAAAAAAACAAGTAGATCTAATTACAATTCTAGCCCAGGCAATTCTTCTCATATGGACTCAAATGAATGCCCAGATAACGTAGATGAAGAAGCAGTTCCCGCATTTGATGAAGACGCTAGACCGATGGGGCAACGAGCAGCTAAGAAGAAAATTGATGTTCAATCTCAAATCGATTCTCGTTTAGCCCTAATGCATGAAAAACATGCAAGAGAAAATGCAGAACGTCAAAAAGGAAGTGCAGAAAAGCTTGCCGTGTTAAAAGAATTGACTCAGATTGAGAAGGGCCGGTTTGAGCTAGAGCGGCAACGCCAAGAGACCTTAGTAATGGAAAAGGATGTCACCGGAATGGACCCAATTACAATGCAATATTGGATGGAGTACAAACAACGCATTGTTGAGAGTCGATCTGGAACAAAACATATGTAGTTGACGTAATAATGTGATATTTCTAGTTAATGTAGTTTCAATATCCATGTACCTTCAGTTCATATATGCAATCAACTTCCCATGATCAGTTTTACATTATTCAACGGCATATCATTTTTTCGATGCATTATGTAGATATCAATATCGATTTAATTCATCAAACATAAATGATATTACAAACGTTAAAATTGAAGCATTATACACTTCGTTATAGGAAATAAAAGGCAAACATATGTAATCAAACAAAAGTCCACCATCTTCAACTACTGATTTCCATGAGAATTCCAAATATGCTCCATTAAATCCCTTTGGAGTCTATTATGAATAGC
The DNA here is from genome assembly GCA_030737815.1 of Allium fistulosum. Classification (NCBI taxonomy): domain Eukaryota; kingdom Viridiplantae; phylum Streptophyta; class Magnoliopsida; order Asparagales; family Amaryllidaceae; genus Allium; species Allium fistulosum. The sequence continues at coordinate 518,171,397 of CM060901.1, read as the reverse complement.
TGCATTATGATATAATTCATGATGATCGTTATGAATTGCGTATTGTCCTTCATTTTGTAACGTGGTTGTGCGAAACAATTCGGGGGGTTGTCTTGCCCCCTCATACTCGAAATCGGGATAATCCATATCGCGTTCATCTTCAATGATCATGTTATGCAGAATTATACAACAGAACATAATTGTAGCCATTTTTGATCTCTTCCATAATCTACATGGATTGCTAACCATTGCAAACCTTGCTTGAAGGACCCCAAACGCCCTTTCTACGTCCTTCCTTTGTCCCTCCTGCATCGCAGCAAAGTGTTTCTGTTTTGCCGTCATTGGGTTCGCAAATGTCTTTACAATCGTACTCCATTTGGGATAAATTCCATCTCCTAAATAGTATCCATGCTCATATGTGTTCTGACCAAGAGTAAATGATACGGGAGTTGACTTACCTTGCGCCAAATCATTAAACAAATGAGATCGTTCGACAACGTTTAAGTCATTAAGAGAACCTGGCATTCCAAAGAAAGCATGCCAAATCCACAAATCATGAGAGGCAACTGCTTCTAAGATGATAGTTGGTTTTTTTTCTTTGCCGTTATATGCTCCGTGAAAAGCTTTTGGACAGTTCTTCCACTCCCAATGCATACAATCTAGACTTCCAAGCATTCCAGGCCAGCCCTTGCTTTCATGCATTTCACGCAAGCGCGTTATATCTGCCTCGTTTGGAGAACGAAGATATTCCGTCCCATAAATATCCACAACTGATTGACAGAAGTGATCTAGGTTTTCCAATGCTGTACTCTCTGCAATACGATATGCATCGTCATGGGCTCAGCGGGTGTACCGTAAGCTAACATCCTTAAAGCTGCGGTCATCTTTTGATGCCCACTCAAACCTTGTTTTTTTGCAGCGTCCTGCTTAAAAACAAAATATTTGTTATTATGCTGAATACTTTCGAGAATTCTTATAAATAATGGACGACTCATCCTGAATCGTCGTCTAAACATCTCTGGACCGTAAGTTGGATCACGGGCAAAGTAATCTTGCATAAGTGTTTTGTGAAATGCTTGCTGGTTACGGTTGATATATTTCCGACCCACAACGGAACCACCATGTTTTCCAGAAGTTGATCCGTATGCTTCACGGTATATCTCCATCAGCTCCTCCTCCTCTTGTTGATGCGCTAACGCGTACGCTTCTTCTTCAAAGTCACTGTCGCATAGCAATACAGCTTTTAGTAAATTTGCAGACATTGTTTGATATTTGAGGTTAGTTGTTTGATATTTGAATGTTTTGTTAGAGAAAATTGTGATGAACAAGTATGACATCCATATGGTTATATATATATGACTAATTGTCGAGTGGGGAGAAGGTATGTCAGTGTGCGGTCTAATCACGTACTGTAGCCACGTTCATTTGCCGGTCAAGATTCTCTGCTTTGTTGAGAGGAGAGTAGGTGTGTCAGTGTGCGGTCAAATCACGTACTGTAGCCACGTTCATTTGCCGGTCAAGATTCTCTACTTTGTTGAGTGGAGAGAAGGTGTGTCAGTGTGCGGTCAAATCAAGTACTGTAGCCACGTTCATTTGCCGGTCAAGATTCTCTGCTTTGTTGAGTGGGGAGAAGGTGTGTCAGTGTGCGGTCTAATCACGTACTGTAGCCACGTTCATTTGCCGGTCAAGATTCTCTGCTTTGTTGAGAGGAGAGTAGGTGTGTCAGTGTGCGGTCAAATCACGTACTGTAGCCACGTTCATTTGCCGGTCAAGATTCTCTACTTTGTTGAGTGGAGAGAAGGTGTGTCAGTGTGCGGTCAAATCACGTACTGTAGCCACGTTCATTTGCCGGTCAAGATTCTCTGCTTTGTTGAGTGGAGAGAAGGTGTGTCAGTGTGCGGTCAAATCTCGTACTGTAGCCACGTTCATTTGCCGGTCAAGATTCTCTACTTTGTTGAGTGGAGAGAAGGTGTGTCAGTGTGCGGTCAAATCAAGTACTGTAGCCACGTTCATTTGCCGGTCAAGATTCTCTGCTTTGTTGAGTGAAGAGAAGGTGTGTCAGTGTGCGGTCAAATCACGTACTGCTCAAGAGGTCAGCAATATCCACTATATAAATTCACAAATCGTTATATGTTTAAATCATTTACAAACATAACATTATTCAAACTACATTGGCGAACATGACATTTACGCCTCATGAATTGAAGTTGCTTATGCAGTACTACATTCAAATCGATGAGATGTGCGATAATCAGGAGTCAATGGTAATTAATTTTTGGGACACTCTGGCTGAACTCTACAACAACGACGTTGGCTCTCAAGTCAGACGTACTGCTCAAGAGGTCAGGACTGCATACAGAAACTTTACTAGGGCATGCACGCGTTACACAAAGATAATTAATGAGGTAATATTGGAAAATGTGTTTGAGACTACACGTTCGACTTATGACGGTCGATACAATTTAAAATATGGCATCCCCTTCATTGCCCATGATGCGTACTTTATACGTCAAAACTGGCTAGAAAGATTTGGATGGCCTTAAGATAACATTATTGCTAGTTGGTTATGTAACGTTCGTTAATGTGTCGAGAGCTATCTTAATTGTCTTCTCAAATGATAATTTCTGTTGTTGCTGTCAAAGCTACTGCCTATGTGCAATGTTTGTTGTTGTCATTTCTGATGGTGCGGTATAATTCACAGTATACACAGACATATAGAATGCACAATATAAATCCAAGAAAGTGAAAGTATATAAACATAAAGAACACACCATACACTCAAACAATGACATAAGTACATAAGCTATAGGAACTGCAACATAAAATAAAACGTCTACTGCATATAAACTAAAGGGTATAAAACTAAAGGGATGCAACGTCGTCGTCGTCAGCATCATCACCATCATCATCATCATCGCCGTCATCGTCATCATCATCTCCGTCATCGTCGTCCTCATCATCATCTCCGTCATCGTCTTCCCCACCGTCCTCGTCTTCCCCACCGTCAACATCATCATCACCATCCTCGTCTTCCCCACCGTCCTCGTCTAAACCACCAGCATCATGCCCACTGGGACCAGCATCACCTCCGCCCTGTGATCCGAAAGGCTCATATACAGCAAGTCTAGCTGACAGCTGATCAATCTGCGCCTCTAGCATATGTGTATGATGCATGTACATATCATGCATGGTGTGTGTATGCGTAAGAGTCATATCGCGAAACACACCAAATGAAACTCTGCTTTGGTCCAATCTAACGGCATACTACATAAAGATGACATTTGACATAGTAAGAAACCAAACATAAAATAAAGGGAAAAAGGCAATAAACAGCAAACGTACCTCATACGGAGGATATAACCCGACTGAAGGCACACCAGGATAGTCGGGGTGATCTGGAAGGACTAAAGGCTGCTCAATCAAAGTACCTGTCACGTCATATGCTCTGAAAGTAGTATCAGGCTCCAACTGCATGGGAGTCTGGGAGAACTGTGACGGAATAGGGTCAAATGAAACCTGCGGTACCTGAACTCTACCGGCTGCCAGATGAGGGCCAATATGATCAGAGTTGACCCCACGAACATAATCTGGTACGATGTATCTACGGGGTGCCACTCTAGCCCAATAAGCATCGTAATCCCCATCGATGAAGAAAGTACTACTATCCACCCATCCAGCCAGTCGTAGAGTAGCTATGTACTGATCGCCGATCACTCTATGTCTACCAAACATGTCCTCACAAGATAAATGATCATATGGTATACGGCGATCACCCGTAATCTGATAAGCACATCTCTCTCCCAAATACCACATAGGCATAAATGCAGGTGTATGCAAAGCAACCCTCCGTGTAGATAGTGAATACGCAACCATCAAGGGATGGTCGTCCACCAAAATACCTGCATCTGCTAGATGAGTCCAATGTGAGGCCCAAGGTGTCCGAATGATGTTACCTACAGTACGCATATCAAGCTGTGACCTAGCCTCCATCAAGTCATGCCGTACACCTAAGGGGACATGATGTACGTACTGCATAGTCTCCCATCGTCTCATCCTAGGGAAGTAATGCTCAACAGCCTGACTAGTCGTGTCATGCATGCGGGGATGCATGTTTGCCGTGTACTCGTAGTACCATAACGGCAAAATATACCAAAAAGCATACATCTGCTTAACGTCGCCAAGCGCAAATGAATCTAGAGCGGTATAAAGGGTGCCTAATATCGCCGTGCCCCAGTCAATAGTATGTAGCTGGTCTAATCTGACTAGAGAAGCTAAATAGCCTAGTCTAACCGTACCTTTTTGGTTCGAAAAAAAGGTCGAACCAAACAGGTACAACAGAAATGCTCTAGTAACCCCATCCATCATATCGGCTCTACCTATATAACTGGTGATGTACTGCTGCAGGTACGTCAACTTAACAGAACCACTACTGACGCAGTCAACATCTATCAGTGGTAAAAAAAACAGTAAACAGATTGGGCGACTCGTATAAATCATCAAATGGAAAAGGTCGAAGACCATGTCGTCCAATCTCAATCCCAGTAAACATGTAGAAATCAACTGGCGTGATACCAAGCTCAAAATCTGAAAAATGAAACGTATGCGTGGTGGGCCACCACCTCTCAGCTAATGCCTGAATGAGAGGTCGATCAAAGGACTGAACAGGCCTAATCAACAAAAATGATGCAAAAGGGCTGGCCTGTAGCCTCTCAATAATAGGACCGGGAAGATAGTCATAAAACTGGGTAATGCACTTAGCCCAACTACCCCGACAGTGAATGTAATGATCCTATAGATAATTTATGAATTAACACTTTTTGAGACAGTAAGGGTTATTTAATATGAGTATGTACTGTACATATTAAAATAACAAGTTATATTCGTTTGCAGTTTATACCTGTATGGTTGTCAAAGCGGTTTCGGCTCTATGCCGATAACCATCTGGCAGCTCATGTAAAACACGTAGATCGTCTGAAGAAACGCCTGGTGGTGGCGGAACGTGTAATGGTCCAGCTTGCTCCGCTGGATGTCTCTGAACCGTTCTACGTGCGATTTTGGTTGGACGCGGCGGCATTTTGTTTAAATTTTCAAATTTAAAAAAAAATGAAAAACAGAAATAATGGGAAGGGAGGGAGGGGGTGGGGAGGCAGCGCCCATTTTATGGGCGCCTTTGTGATCAGGCGCCCATTAAATGGGCGCCTGACCACTGAGGGCCCATCCCCCATTACGGGCTGAATATTCAGCTCCCTGAATATTCAGCCCGTAATCTACTGGAGTTGCCCTTAGTGTTTATTATGATTACTGTATTTTATATTGGATTAAAACTGTTATGTATGTCTCATTTATCTTGTCAAACCGACCGTAGGGAGGTTTGCCTACTTCTACTAGGCAAAATCAATTTTCCTGAAGCCAAAAAAACATTGCCCCTGTTTTGTTATTTTCTTTTACCCATATCCTTCTCCCCCTTATTTTCTCTCGTTCTTTTTCCCCGTTTCCTTCTCCCCCGTATTCGCCTGAATTTCCATGCTTTATGATCTTATCAGATTGTCATATCAACCCATATGCTGGCAAACTTATTATGGAAGCCGATTCATCCATTCAGATTGTCATGGATAAGCTGCAGAGTTATAAATCTCCAAATTATTTTCACTTTCCACCAAATCTCATTTCCTCCCCAAATTCGCGCTTCATGATCGCTTTTACTTTTCTTTATCGCAAAACCTTCTCAAGCAAAATCAAGGGCTAAATCAGCTAAAGGTATCAACGCTTTTAGTTTTTATTAATCTACGCTCGTTGGTTATTTAATTACCGATTTGTATTATTCAGATCATAATATTGGTACGATGCAGCTTTATTGAAGCTGCCGACAAATTCAAAAGCTGCTCAGGACTTTGAACAGTTGGAAAATATTCTTCAAAGCAATGGCAACGCGAGTAATGCCTCTTTTCTTTTTCTAATTTTTGATGAAGTTTTAGTCTTTTTTTAAACAAACAGAATGTTTGCTTATGCGTATTGCGTATGATAATTTATTGTTTTTTTCTAATATTTGGAATTTTACTTTGATTTGAATGTCGCTTGATTTGCCTAGCTCCCGAATAAAACTGAAAACACGGTATGCAGTAAATCAAGTTAAACTAGAGATCAAACACATATTGGGAGATTCCTTTGTAAATTTATTTGTCCAATCTTATTCAATTTTGGATCAAATAATCATAAGGTGGTTTGTACGAAAGAACATAGTGAACAATTTTAGATCAAATAATCATAAGGTGCTGCCGAAAAATTTGTAAGTACTTCAACATCTATTCAAGACTGTATCGGTAACTGTAAGTATTGCCCATTGGGTTTGAGAATTGGATTTGAGAATATGCACTTCTCTTAATAAGGGGCTATTTTTAAGTATTTGTATCTGTCATCAAGGGTTAGATAGGAATATTGTTTATACAAGTAGACTCCCAACAAATCTGATGTACTTTCTAAAAGATTCCATCCATGACCTACCAAACTATATTTCACGATCTTCTTTTTGGTAGAACGGTCTTTTGTATTTCAAAATATAAAAAAAAACAATTGAAAACAGATTTTTGAATATAGCTAACCTTGAAATTATAACATATAATAGGTTAAACTGAAATAGATATGGTTTTAACTTTATATATAGCTTACTTGGTTATTAAAATGGAGAAAGAATTGCTACAGTCATTGTTATCCCAGTTGCAAACAATAATCATGTAAACAAAAGTATATTCTTAGAAAATTCAGGCAAAAAGGAAAATGAAATAGTGGGCAAACAGAAGATTCCTACTCTTGTTTAGTATTCGTAGCTTTTGGTATCATGAAGTTTACAGTTTAAACTAATATATTCGTAGCTTTTGGTGATTGCTGCAAAATCACCAAAGAAGGCTGCTGCAAAGACACCCAAAAAGGCTGCTTATGCTATTTTGTTGGTATATGTCAAAATATGTGTTAATGTAATGTAGCATGTCTTTGTTTTTCTATTGAATTTCTGGAGTTAATATTCTCATAAAGTTTTAATGGTAATTGAGGTTTTTATCATCTAGATCTTAGTAACCTTATTATATTCTCTCTGAGTTTGCGATTTTTAGACAATATATCACATAATTACTTTTTCAATATTTGTTTGTTTTTCTATTCAACTTTTGAAGTTAAAATTCTCATTAAATTATAAGGGTCATTGAGGTTTTTTAAATCTAGATCTCAGTAAACCTATTTTATTCTCTTTTCATTAGCAGTTTTTAGACAATATATCACTTAGTTACTGCTTTCATGATCCTATATACTCAATCCATTATCACACTACCAAACTTGTATGACACGCGATATGATACAGATCTTCTGTACAAAAAATTATTTGTTTAATTTTTATCCGAGTATCTACGTGAGCCATCCGTGTTGCAGAATAAAACCTTACAACTGTCCATAAAGGAGAATACGACCATAAATTCTATTTAATTTGTCAACTACGGCTCGTTCTTTCATTTTAACTGCAGAATTGTTATAATGATTTTTTTAAAACTAATCCATTAAGTTACATTTTCGTTAATATATTTAACTTGTACACATTAAAAGTGGAATGCCGACTGTTGTAACACCATAAATAAACGTCATACCCTATATTTCGGATAATATGCATGAAGTTTACAAAATTCATTTTCTTGTCACTATATTCGTAGCTTCAGGCAAACTGATTTTTTTTTAACTAATAAGTTTTTTTTTGTATCATGAAGTTTACAGTTTAAGGCTTGTTTATGCTTCATTTTGATGTTGAAAAATAACTATCAGGTTTGAAATCTTGCACTACCTTCTCATTAACTAACTGTCGGTTGACCACAACTAATCACTAATTATCACTCCTTTTTGCATTGTGTTGTACTAGAGTCTTCTGAAAGGAGTTCACTTGTATTTCTTTATTTTATTTTCTCTGATATATATATATATATATTCAACATATTATTTTGTCCGGAACTCGGATTTATCACGGATCCAAACAAGTTGAATTTACATTTGCGCTGCCACCAAGCAAACTATGACTTGGAGCGGTAGTTCATTATTTTCCTTTCAAGTACAAGCAGTCACGCACCAATGTTTTATGCCTACCAAAGATTAGCGGTTAACAAAGTGTGTATTTTTTTAACTTGAATAATCGGCATCTATTTTCTATTTTCTTTTTCTTTTTTCAATTGAAATGGAACAAAATAGCATGACAGGAGGATGTTCAATAAACATCAATTGCTATTCTATAATGCAGATATTTAGAATTGAAACAGTTGTAAATGTGTTTGTGCTGCAGAATATATAACAAAAGTAGCTAGTAATGCAGATATTTAGAATTGGTGATGGCGATAGTTTTGGTTAATAATAGCTACAAGCATTTGCATACTAACACGCAATAAATAGCCTATGTGTTAATGAGCCTCAAGTATTCTATAAATGTTCAGTTGATAGCGAATATGACTTTTAATTGCAATGTGACAAAGCGGCCGGAGAATAGATATCTTGGTTGGAAAACGAAAATACTTTTGTTTGTATAATTGAGTTTCATTGGTCAAAAGGCATTTTGTGTCGCTAGGAAGTGGCTTATAAGGCTTGGCTTGGCCCACGGTGAGAACCGGAAACTAAGATCAGGATTTAGGTGAGTATTGTAGAGAACTAGAGGAAGGAAGGTGGTTCTTAAGTTGAGGATTGATCTTTAACTCCAAATTGAGAAAGCTTACAATTCGGCCAAGATAGGAGCTTCTGTATAATCCTTTCAAACAGAGGGATACAACTGGCCTTTATAATTCTAGAAGAGAACAAGGGGAGGCCCAGATACTGAGCATTGGGATGCATTTCTTGTATTCCAGACATTCCTATAATTGCTTGCTTTTGATCAAGATTAAGGCCTGCAACTAGAATATTAGATTTGCTCATATTTATTGGGAGACCTGTGATTTTGTGGAAATAATGTAATATATTGAGAATGCATTGAATATTATCACTTGAAGGCTTGGTGAATATTACCAGGATATCTGCAAAAAGAAGGTGGGTAATTTTTGGGTTTTTGCATGCAGGGTGGAGCTGAAGATTTCTCAGGTTGATCTGCTGGTGAATTATGGAGTTGAGGAGTTCCATCACTGTTATGAATTGGTATGGAGTAAAACGAGATTTGTTATAGTCCATAACTTTGATTCATTATATATTCAGGTATGGATGAATTTCACTTTCTATTTTTCCCGTACAAGAAAAGGTTTGAATGGTATACAAGCAGAAAATAAAGTACAGAAAAATAAAGTACAGAAAATAAAGTACAGGTTTCTTATTGACATTACAGTACAATTTTTGGTAGGCTGAAGTTAGTGTAAGAACAGAAAAATATGATTGGATTAGTTGACGTAGACTGTTATGAATCAATTCTAAGAAACTAGAATTACAATTTCATAGAGTAAAAGAGTTTGGTTGGTTTCATTCTCACACCCCTTTTCCTTTTCACATCTCGGTATTTTATCTGTTTTCAAATGTTTTAAAATTGCCTCTATTTTCAAACCACAATAGATCATGTTTTTCTAGAAACAATTATGAAAATAAGTTTCAATGAAAACCTAGTTCGGTCCAAACTAGATTCGTATAATAACATAGTTTGGGTCGAGCATGTGCACTAATTAATACTTGCCACCTTAGATATTTTTTTGTTCTTTCTATTAGCAGTACTTGGGCTTTCGGTGTACTTGTGGTTTTCCAGATTACTCTTTTAACTTTTTTAGAAATAATACATTTGTTACTGTCTTCAGATGAACTTCAAATAGGACTTTTATTTTACAAGTGGGTTGTTTTGGTTGGTAATTGTTGAATATTGCCACCAAAACATAAGAGATGCTGGCAAATTTTCTTTTGAGTTCTCATCAGATGTTACAATGTTTAACTTCATAAATTTTCTTTTGTAATAATGTACACAGGAGAGAAACCCACGATTCCAAGAAAGAGGGGATTCGGATGATGATGAAGATGATGATAGAAAACGCCGCGGATAGAGTCTGCTAAGTGATAGGTTCCATGTTATGTTATGTATTGAAACTCCAATTTTTGGCACCACCTTTTCAGGTACTCACATTCTACTTCTGTTTGCTTTAACTTTGTTCTGCAATTAGATGATTTTTATAATTAATAAACTTGAAAATATAACACTTCAAATCAGGCACTAACACTTCAAATTTCATGGTCGTAGGAGGAAGGAAAGCAGCAGTCATGTTCTTGGGTTGTCGGTCTGGTTGTAGTTGTTGAGGACAGGTGTAGGCAAATGAGATGATAGTGATTTGAATAGCTGTGAAGATGATGGGTTCTCACAGTTGTGGAGTCAAGTATGTGTTTTTGATAAGGTAATGGTTGAGGTGAAAACAATTGTTGCGGATGTTTGGATGTTGTTTTTAAACCAACATTGAGCGGTGGGTTAGGTTGATGGCAGCATGAGAACTAATAATGGAGGGAGGGGCTTGGTTTTGTGACTTTGGTCGTACAGGTGGATTTCAGGGGGATTGGCTGTAGTGAATGGTGGATTGGCTGCAGTGAATGGTGATATATGCAGTCGTGCCTGTTGTCCTGGAGTTGCTGGAGTATGACTGGTTGTAGGCAAAGTGAATGTGAAGGCGTAGTGGAAATGTGACATCAGTTTTGAAAATGGAAGGGGAGATGAAGTTTGAAATTGCTAGAAGTGTGTATGTGCAAGGTTATTGTAGTGTGCGCATGCACACAGGGGAGATGTAGTAGAAGTGCTGCTGAAGGTGGATGGCAGAGTTGTAGAAATGTTGACAATGGTCGAGATATATGCATACAATGGAGTATGCTATGATGTTGAATGGAGTATTATAAGTCAGTTTGATGATGATGACAGTAGAGGCTCGTCAATCATGACAGTGGAGGGTTGCAGTTGAAGGTAAGTGGTGATGATTTTATCTTGATGTGGAATTGGCAGTCAGGCTTGTAGGGGTTTTGAGGCAGCACAGTGATGATGGCAAATGTAGAGGATGGTGACTATGATATCTGGTGGTATGGTGTGACAGTTATTTAGTTATGTATGATGAACTTGTGAAATTTCGAATCTTCCTTTAATTTGTTGTCAAATATTTGTGCAATTTAAGTTGGATGTTTGGATGCGTAATTGCTTATTGTTATTGAAATTCTGTAATTTTTGATATGTATGTACCTACTGTATTATAATAGACAATTCTGTAGTGTAAATGATAGCAAAAATGCAGCTTTACATGGTTTGGTAGCTGTAACGAACATATTCGTTACTAAAGACGAAATTTATAATGAGCATAGTCGTTACTATTGATGAAATTTGTAACGAACAAGTGCGTTACTAATGATGAAATTTGTAACGGACAAGGTCGTGATAATTTAGAATGACAACCCTTTCTTTCACCATGAAAGGGGAAACTAAGTAATGAAAAATACCCGTTACAAACCGATGCAACTAATAACAACCTATTTCGTTACAAAAATTTAGATTTCTAACGACAAAGTCCGTTGGTAAGTGATATATCTAATAACGGGTAGAGACCGTTATAAATATTTGTAACGACATACCTCACGCCTGTACCGTTCACGACTATATCTGTTATAAATTTCATTTGTAACGACTATATTCGTTACAAATACACCTTTTTGGTGTTATGTTAGATAACTCAGTTGAAAAAATTACTTCAAAAAAGAAAAAACTTATATAACTCTTAATGACGCATTGAATGTTAACTGTTGCAGTTGCTTCAACTTTGTGACGTGGAGAGTGTTTCTTACCTTGATGAAATTGATGTGTCCGGAAATAGCATACGCTTTGCCAAATATGTAGCATTGTTGGTCTGTTATTTATCAACATGTATTAAATTTGGATAAGTCCCCTAAATCTCACTTATTCAATATATTGATAATGAAATCTCGAGATTTGCTTCTGAGTCGTAACTATAGTAAGTTCTAGATTGCTTCAACTAAGTACCTTTTTAGTGTAAAATGGTAAATTTGAATTTTGAAGGCCTCATAGTGGATATTGAGATTTAGAGAACATACTTTAAATCCTAAAAGTCTGAACAATATTTGTTTGATTAATATGAGCCACCACTTTCTATGGTGCAGATTCTTGATATACTTCAGACTGCATTTGGGAAAGAAGCTAGAGGAACTGGATTACATATTGATAGGAGCAACCAATAAATTTGTTTAATCAAAATATTTATGCTTAGATTTAATTTACAGAATCAAAACTGTTATGGGGAGAACTTGCTCTAGAAATGGTTGATGAATCTTCTATAGTAGCTATTAAATACGCAAAAGTTGAAGATTTTCAAGGAAAAAATTGTTCTATTTTTTTAACCTTTGCTATGCCATCGTTTTTTAAGATTATTTAATGTTTCTCCAGGTTTATCTTTATCAACATTGAGTAAAATTAACAAATACTTTTTTCTTTGATATCAAATAACACAACGGTCGGTTTCTCCACCGTTGTGCGGTTATACTAGTATAGTTTACGTTTTTTTTACCACAACTAAATAGCAATAAGGCACCGCCTGAAAAAACAATACAACAACAGTATACTACGTTTGTTGAAGAATATCGATGATTCTATAATGCAGACTGATATTGAAAGAAAGCTAATTTATTTAATCGAGCGGGACAGTGGGGAAATGTCCTCTGTACAAGAAGTGAACGATATTTCAGTGTCGTATGTTTTGAATATGTAAGTATTTTGTAATGCCATCTGAAATATTGAGATAGTTGTATTAATTAAGCACAGCAGGTCGCATTTCACTACCGTCCACTATGAATTTGGAATGGTAGTTTATCGTTGTCTATAATGGAAATACAGACCAGTCTTTGGTACCGTTTGGTAGTGAGAGAAAGCTGCCTTGTTATATTTAACCAGGGTGGTAACACGTTGTATTTTTTCACCACTTTGGAAGGCCTTGTTGTGCTGTCTATAAATATATAAGGGAATTTTTATGTTGCCTTTAGAAATTATTTGAAGCTTTTCTAAAATTTCGCTACAAATTTCATACTTATTCGACCATATGTTTAAGCTACAACACATCCAACAAAATATGAAATAATTCTACAAATTTCCATACTCACCCGACCTATATTTAAGTTACAACACATACAATAAAATACAATTTAGTTTCACAATTTCATACCACACACTACAAGAATTACTGTTTATAGCAACGGGAAGGCTCAACAAATGAACATTTTAATAATGGTGTTAGCGTATTTATGGATTTTGCTTTACGTAATAACGGAAACTACAAAGAAATCCGTTGTTCATGTAGTAAATGCAAACTGTTAAAGCATTTGATACCACAAATAGTTAGAGTTCATTTGCGTCAATACGGTTTCGTGTCGAACTATTTGATTTGAGATCGTCATGGAAAACAGTTAGCATCTAATCATGTACAAGATGAGGAGGTGGTGAGTAATGAAATTAGTACGACAATTCATGTTTGCACTATTTGTGGCAACTATATAACTCATATTTTTTTCAAACGTGCAGGAGAAGTGGACTTGGCCGATTCTGATGTTTCTGTTGTCCAGCGCCATTGGAGCATCAAAATTGCAAAAAAACTATCGCGAAACAATAAACAGCATCAAAACATCAGGAAAGAGGCATCATTGGATGAGTGAAGCTGTCTTTGATGAGTTCGCCACCTGGTGGAGCAACGAGGATTTTGTGGTAAATCTATCATATATTTAATTTAAATTGTTTGAGGCAAATAATATATAAATCATTAAAACTGTCAAAACAATTTTTGTTTTCAATTTAAATTTGCAGAGGCAGTTCGAGAGGAATTCTGCAAGCAGGAGCAGGAACCCCGTTACACATCCCGGTGGTTCCAAGTCTTTCCAGCATCACCGGGAAGATTTGGTATAATTATTAAATAAGATAAATAGTTAATTATTTTAAGTTTTAATTTGTTAAAATATAAATAATGTATATTTATATGTGCATATTTCAGGAGAGACAACGCGGGGGGCTGTTAGTTATTGGGATGTGTTTACCCATACACATGCCTTGACTCAGGTCGATGATTCCGGCGCAGTTTCTTACTCTTAGGACCACGATGACAAAGCGCGTGCTGCCTATGTAAGTATAACATAAGTAACTAAAACTTACAAGTTAATTGAAATAACGTTAACTAAATTCAATTATATTTTGCATGACAACAAAAGTTCCAGGAAGCACGGACAGCCTTACTTGAGGATACGGGACGAGCTTACTTGACCTCCGATGAGGAGGACGCCATTTTTGAGTCTATCATGGATCCAGTGACCCGCGGCAGACGCTACGGATATGAAAGCCAATCGGTAATTTTAAGTTAAATTTTAAGTTAGTAAATATCCTTATTCTAGTGCATTCCATTCATATTTTGAACTATCCTTATACCCGCGGCAGACACTTCCATATCCGTAGTTTGTTTTATGAATTTGTTAGGGAATATATATAGATTAGTTAATTTGCAATTATTTTAATACTAATTTTTTTAGTGTAGTTGATAATTTAAATTTGTTTACAGGCTCAGACAGTCCAAAGAGAATATCAAAAGGCTCAAGATAAGGAAGAGATTGCGCAGCTACGAGCCGAGCTTGCCGAGATGCGGGAACGCAATTTGCTGCATGAAGTAAGGACGGAGGAGATGAACCGGCGTATGGCGGAGTTCATCGCACAGTATGGACAGCCTCCTTCATCTGGTGGTTCTGGTGCGGAGTGATTTAGATATGTTTTGTTATTGGCATGTATATTTTGGAGTTGGTGAGAATTTGATACATTCTGATTGTTTCTGTGTATATTTGGATTTGATACATTCTGATGGTTTGGTTGTGGATGTTGGTTTGGATTTTTTGATGTTGGTTTGGATTTTTTGATGTTGGTTATGTTTGGATATTGGTTTATGTTTAAATATATGCATGATTTGGTTAAATCTATATGTTTGGATATGTTTTGATATAGTTGTTATATATATATATGCTCGAAATGGAGCTGTTTTGATATAATTGTGGTTGTGTGTGGCTGGAAGCAAGCACTGCTGGTTTTATTTAAAAAAAATACCCAGATTTACAACGGCTTCCAACGGCGCCCAACGGCACACTGGTCATTTACGTCCAACGGCTTCCAACGGCAAATTCCAACGCATTCCAACGGATTTCCAACGGCAGTTTGGTTAACATGATTTGTCACGTTGGCAAACTTGCCGTTGGAAGCCGTTGGTGCCGTTGGAAGCCGTTGAAACGTATACCAACGGGATTTTCAACGGCCTCCAACGGCTTTCCAACGGCCTCCAACGGCTTACCGCCGTTGGAAAGAGCCGTTTCTCATGTAGTGATAGAAGACCATATATTTAACTTACAGCACGCCCAACAAATTACAGAACAATTCCATAAATTTCATCACATAGCCATCATATATCTAAGTTACAACACATCCAACAAAATACAAAATAATTCCACAGATTTCAAACCATAACGACCATATGTCTAAAGTTAAAAAATAATACAAAATATCGTTCGCTACATAACGACCATAACATTACTTTTTCCAACGATTTTCTTCAACTGACATTTCTTGTCATGAAATTTTTTTGATCTAACTTTAGTTCTTACTTCTCTCCTGTCATAATCCTACAAACCAGTCAATAATAAGCTTTTAGTCTTAGCCATTCTAGCATGGAACACTCAACATCGGCTTCATTGTTGTAATGAATGCCTTCATTCAAAAGGTCAAAAGCTTCTTCAACGGCATTAACCTACAAGGTATATTATAATAATTTGTAACATATAAAAAATGTGTTCATAAAAGCATTATAAAATAAATAAGAAATGAGAAACATACCAAATTATACGGTTGCAAAAAAAATTTCGTCGTATCCTTTTGTTCTAAATTTGGGGTTTCGCATAATTGGATGACACTTACAAAAAACCAATCCATATAATCTTCACTACAATCCATGGTGCACGAATAAACATAGATCTAGAATCAAATGTAAAAGGTGATCTTGCCAACACTAACTATACCAAAATCCATTATCATATGAAATCTTGTATTGATTAACATTTTTACATCAACCGTAACTGGTAGGAAGCATTGGTTTGTTTGCACACGACTAAATTGTCTAAGTATACGATCGGGATAATAAGATTTGAAAATGTCGAAGCACACAGTAATTCCATTATAAAATGCAATTCATTTAATGGATATTAATTTTTTAACTTTGAATATAAGTTCCAACAAACATGCATTTTAAACATAAGAATACAATAAAATGTACATACATTACAACAATATAGTATTACGGAACCATAAAAATTACTAATTGAAAATTTTACATTTATTCGTTCAAAGAGTCAATTTGCTTTCTAAGACGAGCTATAGCACTTTTCAATGTATATACTTATTTGGTGCTAGTTCACTTGCACATCCAGGACATGGTTTATTATATTCATCGTTAGGAACCTCGGTCTTTAATATATTATGGAAATGATCATAAATACATACCCAAAGAAAATTTATTACAAAAAATGATTATTTAATGCGATAGGGTAAAAACTAAAATTATTAATATTATTAAGTGTTAGCATCAAAATTGGTCACTAACACCCTTGAGTCGAGTTATGTAGAGAGATTAATGAAGAGAGTAAATTAAAACAGAAGAATAGTGTAATTCAATGCCAAAAGAACAACAAAAACGAGAACACCAGATTTATAGTGGTTCGGCGTAACTGCCTACGTCCATTTTGAGTTTTGATCTTTATTTCTTTCACAAGTAGTTGAATACAGATACAATCCATATATTAATGACTTGAATACAAGTTTGAATTAAAAAGAGGAGAGTATAAAAAGTGGCAGAGTCTCCCCATTGTTCTTCCCAAAAAAGGTCCATTTCATTGTGCTACTGCCCTCCTATTTATAGACAAGAAGGATTGGACTTCCCTCATGGGCTTAGGAACAAGGTGCCTCTGCCCATAGTAGGTGAATCTGTGCACCAGGCCAGGCAGGCCGAATGCTCTTGCTTTGTTGTGGGCCTGACAACTTGCTACCACCTCCAGTCTCTTCTTGATCAGAATCTTGTCTAGTGCTAATGATAATTTCTTCAACTGTCGTTTTGTAACCGGGCCAAGATGTCGGTTAACATTTGCCCCCCAAAGTGTGTCGTGTGAAGCAACACAACACGCTTTGAATCAGCGAGTATTCCTTGTCTTCAGAAAGAAATCCACCATGTTTCTTGAATAGTCGTTATCCTCCAATTTATCCTCCCAAGGTGTTGTATCCTTCTTTGGTCATCGTGATGCTTGGTCGATTCCCAATATTATAAATCCAGGGTTGTAGTTCATCTGTAACAACCCGGTATTGCGTACCAATTATTTATCATCTTTGGACGGTCATCTTTCCTATTCGATTGCTGTTTGGAAAATTGTTAAGTGTTTAATCAGTTGATAATTGTTATTGGAATTCGAATCGGGTTTGAAATGTGAAAATTGTTTGATTTCAATTGAGATTTATTCGGGTTAAAATTCTTTAATAAAATTTGTTGAAATGGTTCGCGGGCTTTAATTGGACCTTGGCCCACGTTCTTTTGGTTGTGGTAATTATCTAGGGTCGAAAACCGTTCCTCCTTGATCACTTTTTCCCATTCGTTTAAACCCTAACCTAAAACAAAGCATACGAGAGAAATAAAAATGGCGGTCGCGATTGCTCTTCCTTCGATCTCGAAAAACTAGGGCATTCACGAAGGAGAATTGAAGACGCCAACTCTACTTCGATCGATTTCTTCTTCGTCTTGCTCACGGCTGCCTCCTCGAGCGTTCGTTGTTCTGTCGATTGATGCCTGCTCGTCTCTGTGATGCTTGGCCGCTTCCATGGAGTCGTTCTCGTCGCCGCTTCGAAGCAAGGTGAGTTAAACTCACATCTAATTCGAACTGTTACATGAGTATCTTGAATTCGTTCGTATGTTTGATTTTCGTGACTTGGGATTTAAGTGATTTAGTAATTGATGGTTCGCTTAATTTGGGTTTGAACCCCTCGATTTCATTCGTATATGGTCTTTGAATTGTGATGGTTCAGGTTTCTCGACTTGTTCGATTTCGTTCAATCTTGTTGTTTGTTTCTCGGCTATCACTGCTGTGAACTCGAGTGATTTCTTATCACTCACATTTAGCCCAATTTAATGCTTTCTGCCTTCTTCGATTGGTATAATGTGTTGCTCGTCACGGTTTGATTTGCAGTCGAATTCGTCTGTTTATTTAGTTGTAGTTGCCTTTAGCTTCGACTTGATTCTTCGATGTTGCTTATGATCGACGTTTGCCATACTATTCTATATCTTTGGTAGTACGTTCAACCTTATTCCTTTAATTATATACTTATGTAACGTCAGCTGGGCATGTTGCATACAGATTTGATTGCATTATGTGGTCTGATTCATGTGTAGTCTGCTGCCCCTATGCAGTTTGTACTTGGTATACAGGCGCATGTTTATGTTAGTGTTGATTCGCCTCACTGCTCGATTCTGTATCACCTTATGGTTTGAGGTTACACATGTTTATAGGGTCATTTTGACTATGTATGTTTCACTGTGTTCATATGTCCGCACTTGCAGTGTTCACATATGGCTTTGACTTTACCATTACCTGACTTCAGCACTGTCTTCATGTAAATGCATCAAAATCTGGGTTAGATTGATTGGCCACTATGTACATTGTTGGTTTATATTCCTATAAGTTAATTTCATACATGTGTGATTATACCTTCAAGCTACCCTGACCTGCAGTATGCATGGTCACTCTGGGTTTCCACTTGTCTTGGTGGAGCTCGTACTGTTGTCACACTATTCTGGTCTGGTCATTGTGTAGTTGCATTGCATTGAGTTCCTGTTGTACCATACACTTGAACTCAGTTGCCTTGTCTGGTTAAGTCTTGTACCACTCGAAGATATTTTCTCTATTCATTGATGCAGTGGCCATCTCCACTTGTTCAAATACAGGATCTAGTTCATTTAAGTTATGTGTGTTGACTTCCTGGGTAGTTTAGTTTGACATTGAATTAGGGTTCATGTCTGAACCTACCAGTCAGGCCTGATTTCCTCATATGTATGCTCTGTCCACTGTTCTTGTTCTCGAATCTGATACATTGCATTGATGCCTTGTATCATTTGCATTTTTCTTGTCATTTTGCTTCACTGATGACCTTATCTTCTATGGAGGCTGATCTGCGTCTTTTCTGTGAGTGTGACATTGTTGTTGCATTGCTACCAGTTTACTTGACCATTTGTATATGTTTATGTTAGTGCATTGCTCTGTGCTTTGACATTTTAATCTTGGCCTTGATGTTCTCTGTTCTGTATTGACATTTATGTATGGCTTCACTTGCATCTGTTCTCACTGTGTTGTACATGTGTACTTTGATGAGCTCTGTATTCTCCCTGGGTGTATATTCAGTCTTCATTATTCATGTTGTAGCTGTGCACATTCACATTGATGAACTGTTTCGTTTATTTCCTTGCTGAAGATCTCACTTCTTAGTTCATCTGGACATTTCGGTTCCTGTCTGCATTGCATACAAGCAATTGCATTCGTTATAGATAAGTTGAAGCTTATGCTGTGGCTTCACTCGTATCTCTTGTGATATCTTTTGAGTCTGTTTACTTTCTGACCAATATGGGTTAGATATTTTGATTTCTTCGACGTATTAATTACTATTAATACTCGGAATTGTGGTGACTTTATATTTTGTTGTGGCGAGGCAGTGCACGCGTGCGTGCACTGCAGCCACACCGAATTTACAGATTTTAATCGATATCTCTTTTATTCTTAATTCATCGACCTGTTGCGTAATTCGTAGGCTGTATTGGCGAGGCAGTACACGTTAGCGTGTGCTGCAGCCAATTAGCATTGATATTTTTAAATTGACATTTCAATTGCTTAAACTGCTTTGGATTTCTGTTTTGTGGATTAACACTGTTTAGTGTTATATCTGCCGTTATCCAATTCTCGTACCGAGAGTTGGATATACGAGATTTCTGTGACTGCCATCTATATTGAGATTGATTATTATTGCTTCTATGCTCTAATAACTGATTTTGAATTAGACTGATCCGAGTATTATTTTCTTTTGAATGTAATACTCGGGTCAGACCGAGTATTTACAGGTTGTAGATTTTTAGCTTTGGGTTGCTGCTAGAGCTATGAAGACTTTTTATATCATTTGAAGAGGTCTTCGTCGTGTTGTAGTAGTCAGTGTGTCTGTTTTAAGATGATAATGTATTCGTGTATATTAATCGATAATGTACGTGTATATATAACTTTTTGAGTCGACAGCTGTAGTTGTATCATTTGTATTGTGTCAAATGTATTGTAACTGCTATCAGTTATTGTATATATGAGACTTCTCGTTCCATCTTTATTCCGCATTTATGTTATCTGTGTTATTTTTATATCTATTGTCCTAAACTATTATAGCCACTGTGTAGTAGCTTTGAGTTTGTTTCGGTATGTCGGATTCCCTCTAAAGATGAAATGCAATGTTTTATTATCTGACATATCGGTGCTCGCACAAGGCAATTACATAGATGGTCGCTCCTCAACAGCCTTATTCTCCGTGCTTGTTGACAGCACTACACCGTAGTGTTCTTGGCTAGCGTGGGTATAGAGGTGGGGCGTCACAGCTTGGTATCAGAGCCTGGGGTTTAGGACAATTATAAAACATAACTTAGATGGAACATGCGTTACAACTATTTGTCGATGTTTTATCTCTCATCTTTACATATGACTATTTTTGACTGTTAGGTATGAATTCCTAACACTTATTCTTGTGTTTTCGGCTTTGGATTGATTTAGCCGATGTTGATTTTGATAACTTCTATTTCTGGAATTTTTGGTATTCCTACTTTGATGAATTTGGAATCGAATTCTTTGGATTCTATTCACATCTTCGTATGTGAATTCTTGTGATTGATTGTTTCTACAATCATTTTTGTGATTTGTCACTTTAAAAATATAAAGGTTTTCTATACTAGTAGTAAATATTAAAATCCTTTTTCTCCAAACGATTTCAAAAATTATTTTACTACAAAGCTCTTTTCCTAAATCGTTTTCCAATCTATTAATATATACAAGCCTTTATTTCACTCGTATGAGAAATTGAATTAAACGGCCTAGTAAAACAAGTGGTATGAAACGCTTGCGTTTACTTCGTCGGTTAACTCCTGGACTTGTTCGATTGAACCCTTTTTGTGACAATTTCCTAGTGAAGATTTACAGCTTGTTCGTGAATATTTAAGTTAAGCAAGTGGTTATGGGACATGAAGCTAAACTCATATATTTACTAGCTTGGTGTGATTGACACTTCTTTATGATCATGACGATCATTTTTATGATTTAGACTAGGCCTCATCGGTGTGATTTCGTCTCACACATATCTCTTGGGCTTTGAGGATTGTCTAGACACCAGTGTGTGATTTCGTCTCACACATATTGCACGGTTAGACTAGGCCTCATCGGTGTGATTTCGTCTCACACATATCTCTTGGGCTTTGAGGGTTGTCTGGATACTCTTTGTGTGATTTTTATGATTTAGACTAGCAATTGTGCGATGTCTCTTTGTCCATATGAAGGACTGTACTTCATTTTATTGAGCTTCGTCTCATTTCTTTGTGGGCTGGCAACCCAAGTACTTTTAATGTGTTTCGATTCATCTGATGTACCGTTTGTACTACATCGATGTCTCTGTCTTTCTGATTCATTGGACGTACCGTTTGCACTGCGTCAATGTTTCGATTCATCTGATGTACCGTTTGTACTACATCGATGTCTCTGTCTTTCTGATTCATTGGACGTACCGTTTGCACTGCGTCAATGTTTCGATTCATCTGATGTACCGTTTGTACTACATCGATGTCTCTGTCTTTCTGATTCATTGGACGTACCGTTTGCACTGCGTCAATGTTTGATTCATCTGATGTACCGTTTGTACTACATCGATGTCTTGGCTTTCTGATTCATTGGACGTACCGTTTGCACTGCGTCAATGTTCGATTCATCTGATGTACCGTTTGTACTACATCGATGTCTCTGTCTTTCTGATTCATTGGACGTACCGTTTGCACTGCGTCAATGTTTGATTCATCTGATGTACCGTTTGTACTACATCGATGTCTCTGTCTTTCTGGTTCATTGGACGTACCGTTTGCACTGCGTCAATGTACCGGCATTCATGCTCCTGTTTGGGATTGGCCATCCTTTTCATGTGTATTCTGGATTTCTTGTGATGATTTCTAGAATTTGTGCTTCACCAATTTTCGTGATTTCTATTGACAAGTTTTGTCAATTTTTGTGTATTGGTGAATTCATGTGTTATTAACTTGTTATGAATACAAGTTTAGGGTATGATATCCCTTTCTATCTTTGAGAAGATTCTTGTGACAAATTTTGATGAATGAAAATTCATTTGGCATTATATTTTGATGCCAGTTATTTTAATGAGACTTTGACGTGTTAACTTCGGTAACCGTCAATTTTGAAATGGATTTACAAGCGGTTCTCCCGCAACACTGATATTGCTAATTTAATCACGCGTTTTCAAAATTCTTTATTTTTAAAAGTTGTTTCAAAAATATAAATTAAAATTGTTTTCAAATTTTTACAGCTTACATTTTCAAAAGAACGAGGAAGCGATTTAAACATTTCAGAAAAATCGAGGACTATGACCCCTTTCTTTTACTGATTCGCTTAATTCCGGACTTGTCCGTTTGAGAATGTGAAATGTTATTTTTAAAACACACAATTCTGCACTTTCAAGGAAACGATAAAGAGATTTAAATGATTTAGCAAAAGTACGGACTATGAAACCATACTTTTACTACTTCGGTTAATTCCGGACTCGTTAATTGAATATTTATGACTTCTGATTATCGTTTTTGATAATCAGATGTTGTGATTTCTGATTATCGTTTTTGATAATCAGATATTTGTGAAATTTGATTATCATTTAAGATAATTAAATATTTTTCGATTTGATTAATCGAATATTTGTGTTTCTGATTATCGTTTTTGATAATCAGATATTTGTGAAATTTGATTATCGTTTGAGATAATTAAATATTTTTCGATTTGATAATCGAATATTTGTGTTTCTGATTATCGTTTTTGATAATCAGATATTTGTGAAATTTGATTATCATTTAAGATAATTAAATATTTTTCGATTTGATTAATCGAATGTTTGTGTTTCTGATTATCGTTTTTGATAATCAGATATTTGTGAAATTTGATTATCATTTGAGATAATTAAATATTTTTCGATTTGATAATCGAATATTTGTGTTTCTGATTATCGTTTTTGATAATCAGATATTTGTGAAATTTAATTATCATTTGAGATAATTAAATATTTTTCGATTTGATAATCGAATCTTTGTGATTTCTGATTATCGTTTTTGATAATCAGATATTTGTGAAATTTAATTATCATTTGAGATAATTAAATATTTTTCGATTTGATAATCGAATCTTTGTGATTTCTGATTATCGTTTTTGATAATCAGATATTTGTGAAATTTAATTATCATTTGAGATAATTAAATATTTTTCGATTTGATAATCGAATCTTTGTGATTTCTGATTATCGTTTTTGATAATCAGATATTTGTGAAATTTAATTATCATTTGAGATAATTAAATATTTTTCGATTTGATAATCGAATCTTTGTGATTTCTGATTATCGTTTTTGATAATCAGATATTTGTGAAATTTGATTATCATTTGAGATAATTAAATATTTTTCGATTTGATAATCGAATATTTGTGTTTCTGATTATCGTTTTTGATAATCAGATATTTGTGAAATTTAATTATCATTTGAGATAATTAAATATTTTTCGATTTGATAATCGAATCTTTGTGATTTCTGATTATCGTTTTTGATAATCAGATATTTGTGAAATTTAATTATCATTTGAGATAATTAAATATTTTTTTCGATTTGATAATCGAATCTTTGTGATTTCTGATTATCGTTTTTGATAATCAGATATTTGTGAAATTTGATTATCATTTAAGATAATTAAATATTTTTCGATTTGATTAATCGAATATTTGTGTTTCTGATTATCGTTTTTGATAATCAGATATTTGTGAAATTTGATTATCGTTTGAGATAATTAAATATTTTTCGATTTGATAATCGAATATTTGTGATTTCTGATTATCGTTTTTGATAATCAGATATTTGTGAAATTTGATTATCGTTTAAGATAATTAAATATTTTTCGATTTGATAATCGAATATTTGTGATTTCTGATTATCGTTTTTGATAATCAGATATTTGTGAAATTTGATTATCGTTTGAGATAATTAAATATTTTTCGATTTGATAATCGAATATTTGTGATTTCTGATTATCGTTTTTGATAATCAGATATTTGTGAAAATTCAATTATCGTTTTTGATGATTGAATATTTGCGATTTTGAGATTCGAGCTTCGTCTTTTTCTCTGGCAATCCAGGTGAGTAATTTGATTTACTCACATTCAATTCGTGCAGTACGTGATTTCTGCTCTGATTCCCTTTCTTTCAATTGCTAGAACTCGATTGATTCTTGCTTCTAATAGTCGTCTGATTTTGATTCCTTGATCCCCTCGATGTTGATTCTTTTAATTTTAAGCAATCGAACCTTTCGATTTTTATCTGATACTTCCATAATTCCTATACTTTCCTGCTGACATTTGCTTTGCTTATGCATTCGACATTGCCATGCTCTTATGGTTGTTACTTCTTTCCCACTTATCTCTTAGGATTGCGAGGACGCAATTTCTTTAAGGAGGGGAGTCTGTAACAACCCGGTATTGCGTACCAATTATTTATCATCTTTGGACGGTCATCTTTCCTATTCGATTGCTGTTTGGAAAATTGTTAAGTGTTTAATCAGTTGATAATTGTTATTGGAATTCGAATCGGGTTTGAAATGTGAAAATTGTTTGATTTCAATTGAGATTTATTCGGGTTAAAATTCTTTAATAAAATTTGTTGAAATGGTTCGCGGGCTTTAATTGGACCTTGGCCCACGTTCTTTTGGTTGTGGTAATTATCTAGGGTCGAAAACCGTTCCTCCTTGATCACTTTTTCCCATTCGTTTAAACCCTAACCTAAAACAAAGCATACGAGAGAAATAAAAATGGCGGTCGCGATTGCTCTTCCTTCGATCTCGAAAAACTAGGGCATTCACGAAGGAGAATTGAAGACGCCAACTCTACTTCGATCGATTTCTTCTTCGTCTTGCTCACGGCTGCCTCCTCGAGCGTTCGTTGTTCTGTCGATTGATGCCTGCTCGTCTCTGTGATGCTTGGCCGCTTCCATGGAGTCGTTCTCGTCGCCGCTTCGAAGCAAGGTGAGTTAAACTCACATCTAATTCGAACTGTTACATGAGTATCTTGAATTCGTTCGTATGTTTGATTTTCGTGACTTGGGATTTAAGTGATTTAGTAATTGATGGTTCGCTTAATTTGGGTTTGAACCCCTCGATTTCATTCGTATATGGTCTTTGAATTGTGATGGTTCAGGTTTCTCGACTTGTTCGATTTCGTTCAATCTTGTTGTTTGTTTCTCGGCTATCACTGCTGTGAACTCGAGTGATTTCTTATCACTCACATTTAGCCCAATTTAATGCTTTCTGCCTTCTTCGATTGGTATAATGTGTTGCTCGTCACGGTTTGATTTGCAGTCGAATTCGTCTGTTTATTTAGTTGTAGTTGCCTTTAGCTTCGACTTGATTCTTCGATGTTGCTTATGATCGACGTTTGCCATACTATTCTATATCTTTGGTAGTACGTTCAACCTTATTCCTTTAATTATATACTTATGTAACGTCAGCTGGGCATGTTGCATACAGATTTGATTGCATTGTGTGGTCTGATTCATGTGTAGTCTGCTGCCCCTATGCAGTTTGTACTTGGTATACAGGCGCATGTTTATGTTAGTGTTGATTCGCCTCACTGCTCGATTCTGTATCACCTTATGGTTTGAGGTTACACATGTTTATAGGGTCATTTTGACTATGTATGTTTCACTGTGTTCATATGTCCGCACTTGCAGTGTTCACATATGGCTTTGACTTTACCATTACCTGACTTCAGCACTGTCTTCATGTAAATGCATCAAAATCTGGGTTAGATAGATTGGCCACTATGTACATTGTTGGTTTATATTCCTATAAGTTAATTTCATACATGTGTGATTATACCTTCAAGCTACCCTGACCTGCAGTATGCATGGTCACTCTGGGTTTCCACTTGTCTTGGTGGAGCTCGTACTGTTGTCACACTATTCTGGTCTGGTCATTGTGTAGTTGCATTGCATTGAGTTCCTGTTGTACCATACACTTGAACTCAGTTGCCTTGTCTGGTTAAGTCTTGTACCACTCGAAGATATTTTCTCTATTCATTGATGCAGTGGCCATCTCCACTTGTTCAAATACAGGATCTAGTTCATTTAAGTTATGTGTGTTGACTTCCTGGGTAGTTTAGTTTGACATTGAATTAGGGTTCATGTCTGAACCTACCAGTCAGGCCTGATTTCCTCATATGTATGCTCTGTCCACTGTTCTTGTTCTCGAATCTGATACATTGCATTGATGCCTTGTATCATTTGCATTTTTCTTGTCATTTTGCTTCACTGATGACCTTATCTTCTATGGAGGCTGATCTGCGTCTTTTCTGTGAGTGTGACATTGTTGTTGCATTGCTACCAGTTTACTTGACCATTTGTATATGTTTATGTTAGTGCATTGCTCTGTGCTTTGACATTTTAATCTTGGCCTTGATGTTCTCTGTTCTGTATTGACATTTATGTATGGCTTCACTTGCATCTGTTCTCACTGTGTTGTACATGTGTACTTTGATGAGCTCTGTATTCTCCCTGGGTGTATATTCAGTCTTCATTATTCATGTTGTAGCTGTGCACATTCACATTGATGCACTGTTTCGTTTATTTCCTTGCTGAAGATCTCACTTCTTAGTTCATCTGGACATTTCGGTTCCTGTCTGCATTGCATACAAGCAATTGCATTCGTTATAGATAAGTTGAAGCTTATGCTGTGGCTTCACTCGTATCTCTTGTGATATCTTTTGAGTCTGTTTACTTTCTGACCAATATGGGTTAGATATTTTGATTTCTTCGACGTATTAATTACTATTAATACTCGGAATTGTGGTGACTTTATATTTTGTTGTGGCGAGGCAGTGCACGCGTGCGTGCACTGCAGCCACACCGAATTTACAGATTTTAATCGATATCTCTTTTATTCTTAATTCATCGACCTGTTGCGTAATTCGTAGGCTGTATTGGCGAGGCAGTACACGTTAGCGTGTGCTGCAGCCAATTAGCATTGATATTTTTAAATTGACATTTCAATTGCTTAAACTGCTTTGGATTTCTGTTTTGTGGATTAACACTGTTTAGTGTTATATCTGCCGTTATCCAATTCTCGTACCGAGAGTTGGATATACGAGATTTCTGTGACTGCCATCTATATTGAGATTGATTATTATTGCTTCTATGCTCTAATAACTGATTTTGAATTAGACTGATCCGAGTATTATTTTCTTTTGAATGTAATACTCGGGTCAGACCGAGTATTTACAGGTTGTAGATTTTTAGCTTTGGCTTGCTGCTAGAGCTATGAAGACTTTTTATATCATTTGAAGAGGTCTTCGTCGTGTTGTAGTAGTCAGTGTGTCTGTTTTAAGATGATAATGTATTCGTGTATATTAATCGATAATGTACGTGTATATATAACTTTTTGAGTCGACAGCTGTAGTTGTATCATTTGTATTGTGTCAAATGTATTGTAACTGCTATCAGTTATTGTATATATGAGACTTCTCGTTCCATCTTTATTCCGCATTTATGTTATCTGTGTTATTTTTATATCTATTGTCCTAAACTATTATAGCCACTGTGTAGTAGCTTTGAGTTTGTTTCGGTATGTCGGATTCCCTCTAAAGATGAAATGCAATGTTTTATTATCTGACATATCGGTGCTCGCACAAGGCAATTACATAGATGGTCGCTCCTCAACAGCCTTATTCTCCGTGCTTGTTGACAGCACTACACCGTAGTGTTCTTGGCTAGCGTGGGTATAGAGGTGGGGCGTCACATCATCAGTGGCCATCCGTGTCCGATTCTGCAGAGCTAATAAGCTTCGGCTATCTGATCTAGTCTTCTCTTAATAACCCTATGTGAAAATCCAAATTCTGTTGATTTCACGAAGTCGAATTTTATGACTATAAACGTGCACATTCAGGTACGTGTTCTTGCCATTGGCTCCTGGATGCGTTTTATATTTTCGTGAGTTATCACCAATTCCTTCTAGTTTAATTGCAATTCAATTGCAATTCCTTGTTTATATTATTTTTTTGTAATATTGGTTGTCATCAGCCACTCGATGAGAGGGGACTTCAAGTTCTACATAGATGATGGCCTTGGAGCCATAAGTAAGGGCGAATGGAGTATGGCCAGTTGCGAACTCATGGGTAGTTCTACAAGCCCATAATGCTGTTGAGAATTCATACACCCATTTACAACTAGCCTTTTCCAAACCTCTCTTCAGAATAGACTTTATGATGATTTTGTTCATAGCTTCAACCAATTATAATGGATCATGGAAGGTCATAAGGACAGATGACATTAAGGACAATGAAGTTGATTATTTTCTTCATCTTGGTCGTGGTTAATAGTTCTTCATCTGCCCATTTGGTAAAGTAATCAACCGCTATGATGGCGTATTCCACGCCACCTTTAGGATCGGAAAGAAGACGATGATGTCAATGCCCCCAAGTGGCAAACGGCTACGGACCAGCCATTTGAGTAATTTCCATCGGCGGGGTTCCCAGAGTTTTTTGCAAACATCTTGCACTCATCGCATTGTCTAGCATGACCAACTGCATCTTGATTGATAGTTGGCCAGTAATACCCGTAGCGGAGTATTTTCTTTGTTAGGGTTTGCCCCCTGATGTACTTGCCGCATTCTTCTTCATATACTTTGCTCAAGACTCATTTGATATCATTATGGGTGATATACCAAAGCATGGGAATGGATAAACTTCTTTCTACACAAGGCTTCTTCTTGGATGATTTGGCATGAAGCTTTTAGGAGGATCTGTCGTTTTCCATTCCTCCATTCAGTAAGAATTTCTCATTGTAGACAGTCTTTGATAGGAGTCAATCATGACCCCTTTTCTGGCTCTGTCTCCAAGATCTAGCCGATCTCTATCCGTCAATGCTTGGAATATTAAGTATTTCAATTGAAACAAAGTATGTCTGTTGCGCGTCCCTAAAACTGGCTAACTTGGCCAGTGACTTGAATCTTTTCATTTCGATCGCTGAGGATGTGTGTAATGATGTAATACGTGAAGTCGGCTAGTAGCTCTTGGACCTGGTCGAGATAAGGAGCAAGATAATGCCCCCTAGCAAGATCAACTTCCATAACTTTGCATACTACTAATCAGGAATCACAAAAGATATATAAAATTTCCACTCCAAGTCCTCTAGCAAGTTTGAGGCTGGTGGTCGAGGCTTCATACTAAGCATCGTTGTTCGTTACAGGGAAATCGAGTTTCAGGACGTAGCAGATCGATCGTTCATCAAGAGTCATTAACATGACTTCTGCGCCATAACACTTATCACTGGATGCTCCATCCGCGTACATTTTTCATCTGTTGGTGGGCTCTCTACTACTCGTCGAGTAGTCATCTAATGAAGTGAATTTGGGTATGAGGTCTGCTAATTTCCGTCTTTGGATAGCCCTTCGAAGGAAACAAGTGATATCGAATTGGGTTAGTTCGATATTCTATTTATGTAGTCTTTCAGACGTCTCAGGTTATTGTATGCCCTGTCGTAATGGATGGTAGGCATAGACGTTGATGGGGCGAGCCTAAAAGTAAGAGTGGAGCTTTCATGATGAACTCAATAGACATTGCGCTAGTTTTTGTAGCTTCGGGTCGGTATCCAATGCATGGCTCGCGATAGCCGGTGGAATCACACATGCATGTCAGAATGGGTCCTAGGGAATATATCATCATTTATTCAGAAAAATCCAACTAATTCTTTTATCATCCTTGCACTGAGCTGTGATCCGGTATTCAGCACCCAAAAAGGGTCGCCATGGCTGGCTGTAATGTCGACTGTCAGATCAGTGGGCGCAATCCTGGATTCTATGAGTTTAGATGTAACTATTTTGCATAACATTCAATGTGAAATATGGTTGGGATGGTCAATGTTGATGGTTACTCTGGTCGGATCCTAGAGTCTTGTCATGAGTTATTAAGTCTAATAATGAAGGGTTTTGAATGCTCTAATTGATTATCTGCAAATGGCCAAAGATCAGGCTTAAAAGCACGTTGAAGGAAATGTCGAGTAGGGGTCAGCCTCGAGTAGCGTGCAACTGCATAGCTGGATCTTGCTATGAGTTTGAATTTGCTTGTAGATTCGAGTAACACATTTTCTATTCAATGCATTCATGATCCTTCACTCACCCTTCGGGTTGGAGTAACAATCAGTTGCCCACGAGCTTTGGCATCGATTTAATGATTCTATCTCTAGGCATTCTTTTAGTCGTAGCCTTGAGTAACTGTAAGCACTATATATAAGTTTCAATATTGAGCTATAGTAGCTAGTCTTTGGATGATCACGCTTCTGCTCCCAGTCTCGGGTTGACAAATGTGCTGCGTGGACGGTTGAGTCTCGCCCTAGCTATGTTTATATTCCCACCTAAACTCCAAAAACATAGAGTTGATCGGTGAATAGTCGGTTCACATTCATCCTACTTCTCACTCGTGCCCCCAAGCCTGGGGTATATACCGATAAGTAGGAAGGCCAACATGCCCTTTTTAGCTTTACTCTCTTTCCCCTTGAATTGTGGGATCAGGTCAGTTGATGAAAGGCTGAGTCTCGCCTATCCTGGATTGTATTGTGGTTTTTCATTCCAAGGGGAATACTCCGATGCGTCGTCAGTTTATAGGCGTAAGCTGGATATTGGACGGTCGGCCACGTCCACTTTGGTTCATGTTCTGTAATCAGATCTTGGGGTAAAGTTGCCTCAAGAGCAGTCGAGTCATGATCCTCCAGTTTCATACTCCTCCTGATGGATCGAAGAAGGGTGCTGGAGAATTAATGACCAAGTCTTCATGGTTTACTCTCCTTTCCACACCCTGGTGGTCAAAGTTTTTCAAGGGACATTCGAATCACATTCGTATGTGCTTGGTGTGGATCGATATTGACCATCGATCTGAGGTATGTTATAGTCAGTCGTTCGTAGTTTTGGACGCCGTTCCGATTGGCTTTGTATTGAGGTTTCCTTGCAGTTGTTGCCTTAAGTTGTAAAGAACGCCAAACTAGAGCTACAATGAGCTGTCGTATTCAGCTTTTAGTGATTTGTACTCTTGCTTCATACATTGATTTGGCCAGGCCACAGGTCGGATGGTCGAAGTCCATCCCTAGCGAGTTTACACTCCTCCCGTCGATTTTAGGCCGAAGTTTGCAGAATAGAGAACGGTCGGAATCCACTCGTCTATTTATCAAAGTTTATACGCCACTCTGCATTCTAGTGACTTGGAGTTATTCTTCCCCCGGTCGGCTCGTGCCCAATTTGTGTTCATGCTTCGATCCATGCTCCGGGGACGTAGTGATTTGTCGAATGGTTTATGCTCTAGTCTGCTTTAGGGAATTAGAGATTTTTCTGAAGTCATTTATATTCTAGTCCGCGCTCTGGGGACTCAGAGTACTCTAGTCCGCTTCAGGGACATAGAGATTTTTCTCAAGTCGTTTATAATCTAGTCCGTGCTTTGGGGACTCAGAGTACTCTAGTCCGCTTCAAGGACAGAGAGATTTTTCTCAAGTCGTTTATACTCTAGTCCATGCTCTGGGGACTCGGAATACTCTAGTCCGCTTCTGGGACTTAGAGATTTTTCTGAAGTCGTTTATACTCTAGTCCGCGCTCTGGGGACTCAGAGTACTCTAGTCCGCTTCACGGACATAGAGATTTCTCTCAAGTCGTTTATAATCTAGTTCGCGCTTTGGGGACTTAGAGTACTCTAGTCCGCTTTAGGGACATAGAGATTTTTCTAAAGTCGTTTATACTCTAGTCCGCGCTCTGGGGACTCAGAGTACTCTAGTCCGCTTCTGGGACTTAGAGATTTTTCTGAAGTCGTTTATACTCTAGTCCGCGCTCTAGGGACTCAGAGTACTCTAGTCCGCTTCAGGGACATAGAGATTTTTCTCAAGTCGTTTATACTCTAGTCCGCGCTCTAGGGACTCAGAGTACTCTAGTCCGTTTTAGGGACGTAGAGATTTTTCTCAAGTCGTTTATAATCTAGTCCGCGCTTTGGGGACTCAGAGTACTCTAGTCCGCTTCAGGGACATAGAGATTTTTCTCAAGTCGTTTATACTCTAGTCCGCGCTCCGGGGACTCAGAGTACTCTAGTCCGCTTCTGGGACTTAGAGATTTTTTTGAAGTCGTTTATACTCTAGTCCGCGCTCTGGGGACTTAGAGTACTCTAGTCCGCTTCAGGGACGTAGAGATTTTTCTCAAGTCGTTTATACTCTAGTCCACGCTCTGGGGACTCAGAGTACTCTAGTCCACTTCAGGGACGTAGAGATTTTTCTCAAGTCGTTTATACTCTAGTCCGCACTCTGGGGACTCAGAGTACTCTAGTCCGCTTCAGGGACATAGAGATTTTTCTGAAGTCGTTTATACTCTAGTCCACGCTCTGGGGACTCAGAGTACTCTAGTCCGCTTCAGGGACATAGAGATTTTCCTCAAGTCGTTTATACTCTAGTCCGCGCTCTGGGGACTCAGAGTACTCTAGTCCGCTTCAGGGACATAGAGATTTTTCTCAAGTCGTTTATACTCTAGTCCGCGCTCTGGGGACTCAGAGTACTCTAGTTCGCTTCAGGGACGTAGAGATTTTTCTCAAGTCGTTTATAATCTAGTCCGCGCTTTGGGGACTCAGTGGATTCTCGTCCGCTTGGTGATTATAGCTCTTCCAATCAAGTCAAGGAAGGAGGTATATGACAGATGGTTGGATCACATCCATGCTGGGGTTAGATAATCAAGTCTCGCACAATTTGCTTCGTATCTCTTTCCAGAAAACGAGGATGATGGATTACTGGGTAGACAAAGTAAGTTGCATATGTTTCACGGTGTAGTCGCGTCCATGTATTGAGAGCGATGGTTAACGAGTAGGCAGTCTACATAGCTACTTCAAGTTGGGCTTTCGAACAACCTTTCGTGTTCAGGGTAATATTTGATGTGTAGATGATCAAATCACGTCCACTTTAGACGGATCCCGATGTCACTGAGCTTCATGAGGGGTATCTGTATTTTGTCGAACTTTGTTCTATGACTCGATTGGAGTGGATGATCGGGCCATATTCATTCCAAGCCTCGTTTAGGTCTCCAAGTCAAATGTGGAGGTTGATGGATGGATGGTCGGTTATGTTGGCTTTGTATTGGGCTCTGACCGTGATGAGCTTTTCAATCTCTAGTCCTTGGCCCCAAATCAAAGGCACATGGTTGATGATGAGCGAATGAATCATGCTCGTCTTGATGAAACTCCACAAATCCGATTAAGGTCTGCGTGGATTGGTTGGAAGCCAACTTTGAGTACTTGGCCACCTGCATCGTTTTGGAAGAAGTTTAGTTTAAGTCTGTTGCAATTCAAAGCACATTCCAAATTGAAATAGAAAATAATCCAAAGAAGTTTGGGATAAATCTCATTGATAAGTGGAGCGGCATCGTGTGCTTGCTGTTCAATTCTGCCCCTGACTCCTTCTAGCGGGATGCCGACTGCCAACGGTTCAATTATTAATTATAGTTCTTTATTGATGGGCATCCGCAGTTCCTGGCTCGCCCTTCTATGAGGCTTGCATGTACTACTGAAGCTTTCTTTTCCGAAAAAGCTTTTCGATCACACCTCGGAGGTGTTTGTAATCGCCAGTGTCAGGATCAGTGTGCATCTTGGAATTTACAACATTCCTCCGATTTTCTCTGGACTTCGATAGGCTCTCTCGAGGTTGGTTTCCAGTACCAATTTGAGTCGTGAGCTTCCAAGTAGAGGCTATCGATTGAATCTATCAAAGAGCATATGAGTCGAATTTTGAGATCTTGTTTGTCTACTAGAATCAATGTCCTTAGCCGATAGGCCTGCATTGTTATTTTTTCTAGTATGCTCCACTCCTCCTCACTTTAGTTCTGATTCATTTTGTAAAAGAAACGATCCATAGTCGTAGGAGGCTCTTTAGCTAACTAGCTGCCAAAATATATCTGGAGGTCAACTTTCCTCAAACGCGATCAGTATGATACCCTTGTTAGTATTTGGAATAAATTGCTTAGAGCCAAACATTGGTTTGCTTGGAGTCACTAAATTCGAAGTGCCGGGTCAGCGAAGAATGGTGCTTGGAGTCATATCATCTATGTTCTCCAACCTTTGGGAGTACCGTTTGAATAGCGGTTGTTTGTCCGTTCCCTTGATGCCGTTCATAAGCTGCCGCTAGATCCTCTATGCCCTGGTCAATCATGGGATGTCAGGGAAGTGGATAGAATGTTCCTTTATTAAGTTGAGTTTTGAATTCACTATCCGGAGGCCCTGCGCTGCGGCTGGCCTCTTTTTCGGAAATTTGGGTCGTACCCGATTTTTTTTTATAGGGGTCGTTCCCCATCCATAATTTTTTGGAATAGGGACCGGTCAGATTGTTTTTTGAGAGAGGGACCGGTGTAACTTAATTCCAGAGGTGTTCGGCATTCGTTCTCGTTCGGCGCAACCGAGTCGTCCGGTATACAATACCGTTCGGCATTACAAAGGTGCTCGGCATTCATTCTTGTTCGGTAGAACCGAGTCGTTCAGCATACAATACCGTTCGGCATTACAGAGGTGCTCGGCATTCATTCTTGTTCGGCAGAACTGAGTCGTTCGGCATACAATACCGTTCGGCATTACAAAGGTGTTCGGCACTCATTTTTGTTCAGCAGAACCGAGTCGTTCGGCATACAATACCGTTCGGCATTACAGAGGTGTTCGGCATAGAGGTATGGATCGGCCTGGAAGAGCGTTCGGCCTAGAGGTATGGTCGGCCTGGAAGGGAGTTCGGCCCTAGAGGTATGGTCGGCCTGGAAGAGCGTTCGACCTAGAGGTATGTTCGGCCTGGAAGGGCGTTCGGTCTAGAGGTATGGTCGGCCTGGAAGGGCGCCTAGAGGTATGTTCGGCCTGGAAGGACGTTCGGCCTGGAGGTATGGTCGGCCTGGAAGGGCGTTCGGCCTAGAGTGGCTCGACCAAGGCGGATCGGCATACACCTTTCCTGCAGCGGTCGACATAGACCTTTTCTTGAGCGTTCGGCGCATGCCTTTCTTAAAGCGGTCGGCATAGACTTTTTCTGAAGCGGTCGGCATATGCCTTTTCTGGGGCGATCGGTTGAATTGCCTTCAGAGGAGGTTCGGCCTTCATTCAACTTGAGTGCAAACTTCAACATCCAATCACCAAATCTTTCGTACATCAGTGAATCCAATCTATGGTTATCAGCTTCCTTTAGATTTCTTTCAAATCTGAGTAGAATAGGAAGTTTTCTAGTAGACAACTGGATCTATCTCCCGAATATGGAAATCCACTAGTAGATGATGAGATCCAATCAAGCTGAGAATTCAATTCTCAGTGAAAGCACCAAAATGTTAGCACCAAAATTGATCACTAACACCCTTGAGTCGAGTTATGTAGAGAGATTAATGAAGAGAGTAAATTAAAACAGAAGAATAGTGTAATTCAATGCCAAAAGAACAACAAAAACGAGAACATCAGATTTATAGTGGTTCGGCGTAACTGCCTACGTCCACTTTGAGTTTTGATCTTTATTTCTTTCACAAGTAGTTGAATACAGATACAATCCATATATTAATGACTTGAATACAAGTTTGAATTAAAAAGAGGAGAGTATAAAAAGTGGCAGAGTCTCCCCATTGTTCTCCCCAAAAAAGGTCCCTTTCATTGTGCTACTGCCCTCCTATTTATAGACGAGATGGGTTGGACTTCCCTCATGGGCTTAGGAACAAGGTGTCTCTGCCCATAGTAGGTGAATCTGCGCACCAGGCCAGGCAGGCCGAATGCTCTTACTTTGTTGTGGGTCTGACAACTTGCTACCACCTACAGTCTCTTCTTGATCAGAATCTTGTCTAGTGCTAATGATAATTTCTGCAACTGTCGTTTTGTAACCTAGCCAAGATGCCGGTTAACATTGCATACCATTAGAAGAGTAAAAATTCAATATTTTGCTTCACTTTCTTTGTCGAAACCAAGGTGTCGATATAAAAAGGCTAATATTGAGATGCCTCATGCTTGCTCGTTAATATGATCAACTTCTTTTAGAGCATTTACATAATTGAGATCTTTGTTCTCGGTTTATCCTGGAAAACCTATAGAAGATAAGCATGAGTCGCATATGCATCTCCATTATCATCTTTTGTTGATGTGCTCGTAAATTTAGCTTTCAACCAATCTATTCTAACCGTTCAAGCCCTCATATATACGATGTCCTTCTTCTATCATAAGATCTTCATTAAGAGCCAATCACAAAACTTTATGTATTTACCTCTGTCTTCTTTATATAAACATGTCCTAATAACAGGAACTCTAAGAATGTGATACTCATCATCCAAACTAATCGACGTCCTACCAAATGGAAAGTGAAATATATTAGCCTCGGGGTGCCATCTCTCGGCAAAATCGGATATGCTACATAATCAAATAACTTATATGAATGCTCCACTATTTCAAATAATCTGGACCGCTTAACTTGCTCCATAAATTCACTCTCGCTTCTTTAATAAGAACCTACTCTTTAAGCTTCCAGTTGGGTAAAACACATTTCAAACGTGGAAGTTCCTATAAGTGAATATTTAACACAAACAAAAAAATGGAACTAAAATGAAGATTTTAAATTTAGAATAAACTATACTTACGTAATTATTAATCAAAATAGAATTTCATGTATAACATTTAAAGTCATGCAAAATAGATAAGTCTTGTCCACTATTTTTACCTGCAGTAACAATAGCACTAGACGAACGACGAAAATCAACGATGTGATAGGATCTTCTTCAGTGTCATGTTCATAATGGAAACCGACTCCACCAAGGAACAGTCATCTTTGGGATCTACAACCATTTTACCTTTTGTTTTTCCCTTTTTATAGCACTTGCCCTTTGCAATAAAATAATCATATGTTCTGCAAATACATTAGCGGAGAAAAACTATGTTGTAAGACAATAAACAAAAGAACATAAATATTAAACAATATCCACTCAATACGTTTACTCGAACAATAGTTTACTCAAATAAGAAAATAACACTATTAAATTCAATACACTAACGTATTCAAACAATCATCTAATTTTCATCTCCTTAAAATCTGCAATTAAATACATATAATACTAAGTAACTAGAACTGGTAACAAATTATTAAGTTATTACTTGAATCTAAAAATAGGAAGTTCAATCTGTTTATGTGGTAGCACTGAATTTAATATTCCGAAATAGCTGGCTTATATCCACCATCATCTTTTTCCTAATAAAAAACACAAAATCTATCCCTTCCACTACCCCCACTCTCTTTATTTCTACAACAACAAAATTAATCTCTCTCATAATCTCATTCCCTCAAACTCTCGTATCTCCCTACTTTCAATATAGCCGCATTAAAAGAAATCACATACTTAACATTGCCAAAACTATAATAATCGAAACCTTAATTAATAGCTCCTATGTTTATTAGATTGACTCTCCATCGCTTTGATTTATATCTACAAAATTCAGCTGTCTCGCAGACGAAATTGGACCTAAGTCATTTTTCTATCTCACATATGATCTACAAGTAATTATCGTTTTCAGTAATATTTAGATACACATTCATTTTCTATCTATCCCAAAATTACTCTCTTAATTGCCTTAATTATTACCTATATGTACGTACCAACTTCTTGTACGAGATGTTGTCAAAGTATATGAACCTTCGTTAACTCTAAAAGCTAAGGGTCCGTTTGATTTCGTTTTGTATTTTGAGTTTTGTATTTTCAATTTGCATTAAGAAATAGCAAGAAATAAGAGAAGAAATTTATAATTCTTAGCCTACCAACGGACAACGAAAGAGTTTGATTGTTCTCTGTGCTTTTGTTAACTCTCGAAACACGAAAAATAAAATAAACTTGTTTTTTATTTTATATGTTAATTTCATTTTTCAAAATGATTTGTTTTTCAACTATACATACAACGGACGCATTTTTGTATAGCCGAAAACACAAAACTAAAAACGACAAGTCAAACGGGGCCTAACATTTTAGCCAAACTTGATTTTGTACACTCATTATTAGATTAAAGCCTACAAAATGATACATAATTCTTCCATTTATGCCACATCCCTATCATTTAGAGTTAACAAAATTGTAGTATACAGTATGCCATGGCAAGAATTGTAGTACATGAGAATTAAAACATGTATGGAAGTACTCCTTAAAAATGATATAGAATAGTATACATGTAGCATTTGTTGCAAACGATGTTCTTTGTTCGATTTTGTTTACCAACAAATGGATACAAATATGTTTGGAGAAGAGTTTTGCATGCAGTAGTCATGCTATGTTGGCATAAATAGACATGTCAGAATTGTAATGTTCATTTACCATATGCAATATGGCCGACTAGATGACTACAAATTTACTATAAATCTAAGTTTTGTTATACAATTTAAAGTAGTAGTCATGAGTTGAAGCGGACAAGCACAACTTAATTTTCCTCAAAAGTTTACCGGTCCGTCAGATTCCCCTGAGTGTATTCGAAAAAAAGTAGTATTCATGTTGCATAACATGAAATTTCATTTTATTTCTTTATTGTTGGTTTACACCTATATTTTGTTGGAGGAATTTGTAACGTTGATGAACTTGTTGAAGAAGCAAGAATTCCATTTTTTCAACCATCATTCGTCATAATATTTGGAAGGAATAGGTAATTTTATGATAGTTTGATTGTCCATTTAAATTTTGTACACATCATCACCATTCTTAAGGCATGTGCACTTAATGTTGTTGGATTCGGAAATATGGCAACTTAAAACTACTTGGTTAGACTTAATCAGCTTCTTTCTTACATATGTTGGTCCTGGGTTTACTATTGAAAAAACTTCAATTTTGAAAAAAAAAAATCCTTTGCAGTTGGTTGGATAAACAATATAGTGGATGAGTATTATATGACCAAGTTACTACAGCTTTCTCTTTGATGAAAGCACCTATTCAAGGGGGCATCATTAGTCAAATAGGTAAGTTTTATTTTGTCAATCGGTATATCGATATGTGTTTCAAAAATTATAATATCATATATATTCTCGAAAATATTAATGTTGTTCAATGATGATAGTCATGACTAAATTTAATCCCTTCATGTGTGAACTTTGATTTTTATCTACATGTTTTTATTGAGAATGAATTTCTGTTTCACTTAATATGATATGTTCAAACATAACATATCTATTACAATAAACTGATTTGTTAATCGTCGGTTCAAAATATGAAAAATAGAATTAGTGCTGGGACGAACAATTTATAACAACTTAGAAACCACAGTTTTGCAATGTTGAGGGAGATTGCATCTGTCATTTTATTAGTTGTAGTCTGATCCCAACATTAAGCCTGTTTTGGTACTGTGTAAGAACATGTATAACATTCATAGTTTCGTGTTTGTGTTTCGTGTTAGAGGAAGCTTGAAACAAAAATATAGTTTTCTGAAAAAGAAATTTAGGGTTTTCCTCAGCCATGGGGGAAAATCTATCTCCTCACAGAAATCTCCCTCATCTTTCTTCCTCTAACCTTCTAAACAGACCTCCTGAATCTCACATCAGAGAATCAAACAATGGAATCATCATAGATAAAGATGGGTTTCAGTTGGTTCAGTCTAGATCACAGAAGAAACGTCAGCCTATGTTGAATGAGTATCAGAGAAATTCGCGGGGCAGTTATTCTCAAACAAAGAAGACAAATGGTCAGAATTCAACCATTCCTCCTCTGAATTCAAGAAATCAATCGTACCCACCAAAGAAACCCACAAATTTTTCTCTGAATAAGACACAAGGGCAAAGATCTTGGGCTGAAATCGTTTCTGAGCAATCTAAAGAACCTAACAATGATGAATGCAATCTTGAAACTATTGCTCCGATCAAAATCAACAGTAAAAAATTCGGTTTGATTAAAGAATCTGTTTGCAAAAGAGCAATAGATTGTTGGAGTAATTCGATCTTAGTTTATGTTGTTGGAACCAAACCGTATTATACATATTTCAAAGCTTACATTCAACGTGTTTGGAAACCTGTTGGAGAATTCGAAATTTTCACCAGAGAAAACGGATTTTTTATTGTTAAATTCAAAGAAGTTCAAGATTGCGATTCGATCATTCAGAATGGCCCATACTTTTATAATGGAAAGCTCATCATAATGAGAAGATGGTCTGAGTCCCTTAATATGGATAGGGATCTCCTTAGTACGATGCCGATATGGGTTAAGCTACCCAATGTTAATCTCAAACTTTGGGATCGCGAAGCCTTCAGCGTAATGGCTAGCATTATTGGAAAACCCATTAAGATGGATGCAGCTACAACCTTGAAAACGAGATTGAATTATGCTCGTCTTCTGGTGGAGGTATCTGCAAATGATGAACTTCCTCAAGAAATAAATCTTACGTTATATAATGGAGAAAACATCACCCAAAAGATTGAGTATGAATGGGTTCCACCGAAGTGTAGTATCTGTAAATGTTTTGGACACATCAGAGAGCAATGTGTCACTGAACAAAGATGGATACCCAAAGCTCTCAATCAAAATAAAGAAATAGTTATTGACCAAGAAAATGATGCTGATACAACTCTTCTAAATTCGCATCTCAACAAAGAGATACCGGAAGAATCCAATATTCAAAAAAATAAAAATCGAATCAACCAGAATGGTATCATTCTCGATCAAAAAACATCATCTCTTTTGCTCACTGATCAAGATGATCAGATCCTTGCTGAGGAAGTTCATCATACTGGAAAAATAATAGAAAATTTAAAAGACAATTCTCAATGCAGATCTGAGGAGGGAATATATAGTAAAGAGGTCTTTAACTCCGAAATCCCCCCAATTTCAGAGTCATGTTTAATTACAAACAATCATGAGAATATCACTATCAATGTTCAGCCTCTGTACGCCAATCAAAGTCCTGAAGTCACTATGGAGAGCGAACCACCACCAGTTATAGCTGCAGAAGTTGAGGACAATGGTGGCATCCACTCAACCTTGCCTCGCAATACTGAGGAGTTTGACATCTCTCGTATTATAATCCCAGAAAGTTACATTGCAACTTCCTCTGATAATGTTATGGAGGAACCTGAGAAGCAATTCGATATATCAGAACTTCATATTCATAAGACTAAAGCTATAGGAAAATACAAAAGCATGGGTAAAGAGAAGAAAGCTTTTGGGCAGAAATACATATCAATCAATCCTGACTGGAATGAAATGACCACAAGGCTAAAAGCTAAGAGATCAGACAAAAAGAGGAAAGGTAAGGGTAGCAGTGTCTCAGGTTCGATCTGAAACTCTGTTTCATTTTGTTCTACCTTTTTTTTTTTATGACTATCATAGCCTGGAATGTTAGGGGGATGAATTCCCCTGCTAAACAAACTGATATTTTAAATATGGTTAGTATTTACAAACCTTTTGTAGTTGCCCTTATTGAAAACAAAATGGATAACAACAACACAGAGAAATTCTGTTTCAAGCTTTCTAATAATTGGAAATCTGTTAACAATAATGACTGTGGCAGTAAAGGTAGAATCCTTGTAATTTGGGATTCTAATATCTGGAATTTAGTTAATGTTAATAAAGATACTCAATTTATTGATTGCAATTTCAAAAATGTTGGTGGGTTTTCCCTGCAGATTACCAATATTTATGGTAGTAATTTCGAAAATGAAAGAAACAGTCTTTGGTATAGATTAAAAGCCCTAAGTCATAGCTATGATTTCCCTTGGATTATCTTGGGTGATTTTAATACTGTTTTTCATGTTAAGGAAAAATTTGGTGGTAATAAAATTCCCCTCAGTAAGCTTGATAAAATTAATAAATTTTTACTTGAATCTGGGCTTATTGAGCCCAATGTGATTGGCAATAAATATACTTGGAAATCTGGGAAGGAGAAAAATATTCATTGTAAGCTTGATAGAGTGTTAATCAATGACAAATTTTGTAATTCTTTTCCAAATTTCTGTTGTTACTCTATTGAGCAAAATACTAGTGATCATACTCCTTTATTGATAAATTTTTTCCAAAACCAATCTATTACTTATAATAATCCTAAGGCTGCTCCTTTCAGATTTAAAAAT
The DNA here is from genome assembly GCA_030737815.1 of Allium fistulosum. Classification (NCBI taxonomy): domain Eukaryota; kingdom Viridiplantae; phylum Streptophyta; class Magnoliopsida; order Asparagales; family Amaryllidaceae; genus Allium; species Allium fistulosum. The sequence goes on along the minus strand of CM060901.1, from coordinate 518,128,945 downwards.
GGTTGGGTCTTAAACAGTGAATATAATGATATTGTAAAAGATTGTTTTGCTTTTTCTAATACTGGTTCCTATCAGGCCCAGTTTAGCAAATTTCTTAAAAATACTAAAACCACTATTAAAAATTGGAATAAGGCTAACTCTAATAATAATGACTGTTTAAAGAATTTAAGGGAAGATGGGAAAATTTTACAAAAGCTTGCTGATGATAACCCTGGTAGCACTGAAATTATTGACAAATTCTTTTCTAATCAAGCTAAACTGTCTCATGAACTTTATATTAACACTATTAATCACAAACAGAAAGCTAAAGTTGATTGGCTTACTAAGGGGGATGAATGTACCAAATTTTTTCATGCTAAAATGAGTTGCAGAAAACATGTCAACAATATTGGTAAAATCATTGACAGTAAAGGGGAATGCATTAATAGCATTGAAAAAATTGTCAAAGAAGCTATTAATTATTATTCACAGTTATTTTCCTCTGACCATATTGAAACCAGCTTTCCCAATATTGTCTGTAAAAATGTGTTAAAGGATAATGCTTCTGACATTCTGCTTGCTCCTGTTAACATTGATGAGATTAAAACTATCATTTTTAATGCTGGAGACAATAAAAGCCCTGGTCCAGATGGGTTCAATGCTAAATTTTATAAAGCTCACTGGGATAATATCAAAGATTCTATTTATAATGTTGTTAATGAATTTATGAATGATGGTAAGTTGCTCAAAAGTTTTAATCATACTTTCATTACCTTAATTCCTAAAAATAAAAATCCATCTTGCATTGAAGATTACAGACCTATTTCTTGTTGCAATTTCATTTACAAAATCATTGCTACTATTTTAAGTAATAGAATTAAGCTTTTTCTCCCCTTTTTAATTTCTGAAAATCAATGTGCTTTTATTCCTGGCAGATTAATATATGAAAACTCTTTGCTTGCTCATGAAATGGTCAGGAATTTCAATTCTAAAAAGGGGGATAATATGTGTCTTAAAGTGGATCTTCAAAAAGCTTATGATAAAGTGAATAGAAATTTTATTATCCATATCATGAGATGCATGAATTTTCCTGATAAATTTTGTAAGTTAATTTTTGAATGCATAAATTCCCCCACTTTCTCGATTTTATTTCAGGGTAAACCTGAGGGTTTTATTAAGAGCTATAGGGGTATTAGACAGGGAGACCCCCTTTCTCCCTATCTTTTTACTTTAGCCATGGAATATTTCTCTATTCTTATTGATATTGAAACTATTAAAAACAATATATCTCCTATTAATAAAGTTCAGCCTTCCATTACTCACCTGATTTATGCCGATGATCTTATGTTTTTCTCTAAAGCTAACAAAGATAATGCAGAGGCCATTAGTGAGATTTTTGAAAAAATGTATAATTTTGCTGGGCTTAAAATTAATGAATTTAAAACAAAAGCTTACTTTAGTAAATACTGCAGACATAAAAATGATGTTCTAGAGGTTCTGAAAGTCAATGAAGGTAATCTTCCTATCAAATATCTAGGACTTCCTTTATCTGCCAATCAAATCAAAGATAGTGATTGTGCTTTTCTGATTGATAATATTCAAAGCAAAATGGAAACTTGGTCATGCAAGCTTCTATCCATTGCTGGCAGAATTGAATTAATCAAAACTGTTGTCTATGCTATCATTTTATATTGGTTTCAAACTCACCACATCCCTATTGCTACAATTAAAAAAATTGAGAGCAGATGTGCTGAATTTCTTTGGGGTGGTAAATACCATAAAATTAGTTGGGACAATGTTTGCAAACCTAAAAATGAAGGTGGTCTTGGTATCAGAAATCTTAATGATCTCAGTCTTACTTGCAAATTAAAGCTTTTTTGGAGATTTATTAGTGGAGATTCTTTATGGACCAAATGGATGACTTGTAAATATCTCAAAAATGGTAACTTTTGGACAATTTTACCAAAAAATAATCAATCAAATACTTGGAATCAAATTTTAAAATGCAGAGACTTGGGTAAATCTCTTATTCAAAGAAATTTCAAATCTGGTTGTGAAACTAGTCTTTGGTTTGATCCGTGGTTTCAAAATGACTCTTTTATTAATAGAGTGGGTTGGGATAATCTTGTTATTTGTGGTGAAGCTAAAGCTAATGTTAATGTTATAATCAAAAACAATCAATGGCAGCCTCACCTGCACCCTATTACTAATCCTCATAAAAACTTTATTGCTAATATCCCTTTAGACCCTAATGCAGATAGTGATCATTGGGATTGGTTAGCTAGCATCAATGGTAAGTTTTCCTTTAAGAAAACTTGGGAGCATATTAGAAACAAGCAGCCTACTGTAGAGTGGTACAAGTGCATATGGAACAAAGTGAACAATCCTAAGATGGCTATCTGTACTTATTTTGCTATTAAAAATAGATTGCCAACTCTGGATTTAATCAATAAATGGGGGAGGAATAATCTTTCACTTTGTTCCTTATGCAACTTAGAAAATGAAACTGTCTCTCACTTATTTTTTGAATGCAATTTCAGTTATTACATATGGAGCCAGATAAAAGCTAAGATGAATATAAACAATGTTAGCAGCATGGACTTAAAGCAGATTATCATGGACATCTCCAAACATTTCAAAGGAAAATCTCTCGAAAAAGATCTTGCTCATGTTCTGATAACCACAGCTGTTTATCATATTTGGAAAGAGAGAAATAATCGTACTCATAACAAGCTTAAGATGTCCAAAGAGCAAAGATGGCTGATTATTGATAATGATAGCAGAATCATTCTTCAGAAATCAAAGAAAAAAGTTAAAGACCAAACCAATTTTGACTTCCTAGCGGATCTGTGGAGCAAAGATGCTGGTTGCAAGCATACAGAAAGTTATCTCCTCAATCCGAAGGATCATCTTAACGACTTAAGCTCTCATCAGCAATCTACTCAGAGAGACAATGAGCTTCAAATCTTTAGGCATCGTAGAGCTGGAGATTATAGCTACAGATCTACAGATCTGGGTCGCGATGACACCAGATCTGTAAATCTTAGCTTGAATAATCAAATCGCTGGTATGAATAATTACGCCAACTCTAGCAAAGATGACAGTAGCATGAGAAGCAAGCTCAATCAAGGGCTTTCTTATTGGGAAAGGGGAGAGAGTAGTGGGAAGGAGAAGACTGAGGAGATTTAAGCTCTCGCGTTCGAGATTTTCTGTCGCCATTTTTTAGTGCTTTGTAGCTGATGGTTGTTTTGAGTCGGCAACCCTAGTTAGGGTTTATTTGTTTTGTGCTTTCGGGTTTGGTTGTTTTATGCCCGTTCCATTTCTTTGTTTTGATTGTTTTGGGCCGGGCCCTTATACCTTCTTTCAAAAAAAAAATGTTATGCTTGGAGAACTAAGATTTTAGATGTCCATAAAATACCTTAGGTCAAAATGAGTTTACAACACCTTCATTTTCATGATTGTAAAGGAAATGTAAGAGCAAATTTTTGCTTTGCACTGGTTTTGTAGAAGATTTTTCATCCTTCACTGATATTGGATCTGAATCTTTGTGAGTGAACCTTGAGTTTTTGCGCACATGGTTATCTGAGGGTTGAGCTTCTGAAAGGTCCTTGCTTTGCGACTCTCTTGTAGAGGGATTTGTGTCTTTAACATGAAGTTCTTGCTTCAATCTGAGGAAGCTTTGTTTGGACAGTGGTTTGGTTAAAATGTCTGCTTTCTGATAAGCTGCAGGTATATGCATTAATCATTAGTTTCCCTTTTATAACTTGTTCTCTTACGAAGTATAAGTCCAGTTTCATGTGTTTTGTCCTTGAATGCAAGACTGGATTTGCTGCAAGTAATGTTGCACTTAGATTATCACACCATATTGTTGCTTTAGTGCTAGTCTTAACTTGTAGCTCACTTAGTAATGACTCAATCCACATTATTTCTACTGTAGTACTAGCGACACTTCTATACTCAGCTTCAGTGCTCGACCTGGACACTGTTGGCTGTTTCTTTGAGCACCAGGAAATAGGATTCTTACACAAGAATATACAATATCCACTAGTTGATTTTCTGTCATCACAATCTGTAGCCCAATCTGCATCTGCATAGCCATTGATGTTGAGTGTTTTGCATGATTGTAGTGTTAAGCCCTGATTTGCAGTCCCTTTGAGATATTTTAAAATTCTTTTGACTGCTTTCCAATGCTCATCAAGTGGTTTGTGCATAAACTGGCTGATTTTATTTACACTGTATGTGATCTCTGGTCTTGTTATTGTAACATACTGTAGTGTTCCAACAATGCTTCTGTACTGCTTGTCATTGATTATTGGATTGCCTCTGTCTTTTGATAAGTGTAAGTTGCTTGCCATTGGTGTGCATAGAGAATTTTCCTGAAGCATTTTTTGATTTTATCAGTATATCAGTGATGTGTTTGCTTTGACTTAAATGCAATGTGGTAGATGAGATTCTTTTAACTTCAATCCCAAGAAAGTAGTGCAAGTTTCCCAGGTCTTTAACAGAGAATTCCTTGTCTAGACACAGTGTGAGGTTCTTTATTTCTGTGGCATTGTTCCCTGTAATAATAAAATCATCAACGTATATTAGAACATAAGTAATAGTATCATTGCTAAACTTGGTAAATAATGAGTTGTCAGATTTTGTAGGATTGTAACCAAGTTTAGCTAGGGTTGATTTTAACTTCTCAAACCACACCTTTGGGGTTTGTTTAAGCCCATATATTGCTTTGTTTAGTTTGCAGACACAGTTTTCATATCCTTTTTGTATGAATCCTTGGGGCTGATCCATGTATACCTCTTCCTGCAGTATACCATTTAAGAATGCATTATTTATATCTAATTGTTTGATGGTCCAATCTCTTTGCAAGGCAATTGTTAGAATAATTCTAACAGATGTGGGTTTCACAACTGGTGAATAAGTTTCATTAATCCATGTTGTTGTGAATACCTCTTGGCTACTAATCTTGCCTTGTATTTAGATATTGAACCATCAGCATTCTTTTTAAGTCTATATGTCCACTTGCATCCTACAATACTCTTATTAGGTGGCAAGGGAACAAGTGTCCATGTTTTGTTTCTTATTAGTGCATCATGCTCTTCTTTCATAGCGATGACCCATTTCTCATTTTGAATTGCTTGTTGGTATGTATTTGGCTCTTCTGCCTCTAACTCTGCAGTATATACTTTTGATTTGAATATACCACTTTTTGCCCTTGTTGTCATATGGTGACCAGTTCTTGTAGGCTATTGTCTTTCCTCATTTGATGTGGATTCATGTTGAGTATTGGATGATTGTGTATCATCCAGTACTTGATGAGAATCTGATGGAGAATTATTGTCTTGTTGTGATGAGTGAGTTGAGCTCTCTGATGATTCATTGGGCTCCTGACTTGATTCTGGACTGAGACCCCTTTGACTTGAAATTGGTGTAGGTTGTTCATTCTGATTTTCATATTCTGTATTTGTTTGCTTTGATGTAGTTTCCTCCAGTTGACTGGGTATTGGTGGTAGTGAACACTTTGGATTGTACACTTTCTGTGTGGTTTTAATTTCTGATGTGTTGAAAGGAAAAACCTGCTCATTGAAAACTACATGCCTAGATATGTAGATTCTGCCATTAGTATCTAAGCACTTGTACCCCTTCTGATTAGTTGCATAACCCAGAAAGGTGCAAGGAGATGATCTGAAACTTAATTTGTTAGTATTATAACATCTCAAATAGGGAAAGCACAGACACCCAAATACTTTTAGTGCTTGATAATCAGGTTTAACTTTGTAAAGTAATTCTAATGGATTGTTAAATTTCAGCACTTTTGTGGGTAACCTGTTTATCAAGAACACTGAAGTTGCAAATGCATCTGGCCAGAACTTTAGTGGCATTGATGCATGAGCTAGTAGAGTGAGACTTGTCTCAACTATGTGTCTGTGCTTTCTCTCTACAAGCCCATTTTGTTCAGATGTGTGTGGACATGTCATTCTTTGTGTTATTCCTCTCTTTTGAAAGTACTCTTTTAATGGCATGAATTCTAATCCACCACCAGTTTGAATAATTTTCAATTGACAGTTTGTTTGTTTTTCTGCATTAGCTAAAAACTGTAAAACTGCATTATGAGTTTCAGACTTAGTTTTTAGGAAATATATCCACACATATCTGCTATAGGCATCAACAAAAGATATATAGTACTTGTATCCATAATCGGAAGTAATTGGAGCTGGTCCCCATAGGTCAACAACAACTAATACAAGTGGCTTAACATAAACAGTGTCAGAGTAAGAAAATGGAAGCTTGTGAGACTTACCCATTTGGCAGTAAGTACACACATAAGACATAGAGATATTGCCAACAGGAATATTATTATCATGTAAAATTTGTCTTACAATTTTTACACTTGGATGTCCCAATTTATAGTGTCAAACATCAAATTTCACACAGTTTTCTCTCTGTTTGATTTCAAAAACATTACACTGCTTATTTGTAGAATTTCTTGAATTAGCAACATTGAATTGATAGAGTCCCCTAATTTCTCTACCCTGCAAAAGAGTTTCCTTAGTTAGAATATCTTTGACAAGGCAGTATTTTGGGTAAAACTCAAAATAAACATTGTTGTCTTTGGCAAACTGTGATACACTAATTAAATTTTTTTTAATTAGGGGAACTCTTAACAAGTTATTAAGATAAAATAGCCTCTTCCCATTTATGTAAGCACATCCAGTATGAGTAATAGTAATGGGTTTACCATTCCCCATATGTAAAGAATGCGTACCTTTGTATTCTTTATTGCCAAGATTCAAGTTGCTGAGATTATTTGTCACATGATTTGTTGCTCCTGTATCTGGATACCAGTTTTCATCCTGTATATCCTCCAATTTTGTGCATTCTTGATTATCAGGATGACCTTTTGTCTCCTGTTGTGCATTGATCATATTGACATTGGGAATGAAGCTTCTTGAGTTATTGTTGGCTTGCTGTGATGGTGTATAATTTGTGTCAAATCTGAAATAGCACTTATTTGCACTGTGCCCATACTTTTCACAGATTTGACATCTAAGTCTATTACTGTTATTGTTACTCCATCTTCCTCTCCCTCTACCTCTGAACTGCATATTTCCTTTTTGATGACTGCTTGCTTGATTTCTTGCATTAAAGTTTATTTCTTGAGTTCTGCCTTTACTGTTGCTCACAAAATTAGCAGAGAATTATGAGATTACAGGTTTCTTTTGTTCAAGTCTTCCCTCATGAGCAAGAAGAGTGGAATGAACATACTGGATAGATGGGGTAACTTCCTTTGATGAAATAACAGCAACCACAGATTCATAGTCTTCATCAAGTCCTCCAAGTATACACAAGACTTGTTCTGTGTCTAAGACCATGTGGCCCACAGAAGCAAGTTGATCACAAAGAGTTTTGATCTTTGTCAGATATTCTCTCATAGATAAGTTTTCTTTTCTGCGGCCTTGCAGTTGCCTTTTATAATACATTATTTTGGTTGCAGACTGAGTATTGAATACTTGTTCTATAGTTGTCCCAATTTCATGTGCACTTTTGCACCCAACTAATTGTGGCAATATGTTTGCACTGACTGATGACAAGAGCCAAGAACTGATTAAACTGTCTTGTCTCTGATGAATTGTGTAATCTTGATTGATGAACAATTTTCCTTCTTGATTTGTGATGTATTTAGGTGGTGTGGCAAGTGTACCAAGAACATGTTCCTCCAGTCCATATCCTTCGATGGCTGTTTCAATTTGAAACTTCCAAATCAAATAATTTGAATCATCTAACTGGATATTGATCAACTGACTTTGGGGCTTGATGATAGACTTGATCAGATCTTGTGTTCTATTGATGGTTGTTGCAGAATTGCTTGAGGCTGAATTTGCAGAAGTATTGCTAGAGTTGTCTTGATTTCCCTCTGCCATGGTGTAGAATTTGAGTCTTGATTTGGGGAGATAGTTTCAAAGATGATATCTTGAGCAAGAAAATGCAGCCAGACTCTCTGGATGATGAAAGAGGATCTGACAGAGAGATTCTTGGCGAGGCAAATATCTGGGTAGATTGATCTCGATCTTGAAACAGATGAGAACAGCTAACTGCACTGAATCTTGGACAGGTATGAGTAAAACTGCTTGCAGTAGTAATAAGATGATGAGAATTCTGATCTATGAGTTCTCAGATGATTCAGAGGCGCAGCCTAATTCCAAATGATGATTTTGATTCTGATGGAGTTACTAGCAGGGCGTTTCTTGCTGTTAGGCAAGTTTGGCTCTGATACCATAAAGGAAATGTAAGAGCAAAATGAATTTTATTGATAAACTGAAAAGATTATCTCAAAAGTGATTCAACGGATAGTTGTACAACTTGTATTTATAATACATGAAGTGTTATGGGCTGGCAGATATAAGCCCAATTACATTCTGACTATTGGATAATAAGTTTTGTTATGAGCCGTTGATTACATTCCTTGAAGATACTTTAGCAGCCGCATATCTTATATCTCTTATTGATTGTTGTAATTGGATACTGTCATATAACTCGTAGTAGCAAAAACTAATCATTTTTTATAAAGTCTATTATTAAAAAATCCATATATCAAAGTATGTAATTCATTATGATTCAAGGCGAATGGTAGAAATGCTAATATACTTGTTCAAAATGAATGAAATGGAAGAAAATGTTATGACATTAATCTTATTTACTACGAATTGCCCTTACTTCTTGTAAACGATATCATACCAACATTCTATTGTCTATATCGAAGTATATACATAATAATCAATGAAATATATACATGTGCTTATACATATTCATTAAGCTAATGTACTTGAAATTTATCATTAACTGACTTTTTATACATACTATTCTGAATGGACATCTAATTATTATATTCACTTTCATTTTATTTAATTGGGTTAAAATAACAAATTCAACTAATATTATTGTGCACTATGCTTCTCATATGCAGATTCACATACTTTGACAATAACCATGTTGCAATTAACAAATTTATTGTGCGTTGGACCACGTGGGAAAACAAAGAAACACTTGTAGACCCCATGCAATTTCTCTTTCCCATGTAATAAATACTGCAATCCATTTTCTTTTTTTACTTTTCTCTATATAACTGGATTTGTTAATATTTTCCTATCGTAAAGGATATTGGAGAATAACTTAACTAAGTGAAGATAAACATTTTTCGATATGAGCAATTGGGTTACTGCAAAAGCATGAGAAATAATATTGTCATTTATGCTTCTATTGTAGCTAAATTGGAAACTTAAAGCAAGATAAGTATTAGTTTTCAATTAATGACTAATTATTCCAAGTTGTATCTTTAACAATCATTAAATGTTTTCAGCAACATCTTACGCATAAAAATCTTATCCATACTTAATATATTCCAAAAAAAATTAAGCGGTGTTTTTATTTCTCTTTTGCTATTGTGTTTATTTCTTTGCTCTATTGTATTTAAAAGCACTAAAGTTAATGGTAGTGTTAGCTAAGTAAATTTGTTGATTAATTCAAGAGCTAAAATTCTTGGCTACCCATAGTTGCATTATTTAGTATATTATTTCCCTCATCAAATAGCTTAGTCTATTATTGAAGATCATATACAACACAAGCATTTGATAGAGCAATCTTTTTGTTGTTATAGTATTCCCTTTACCTATGAGTTAAATGATGTATTTACTTTAGTTTACATAAAAGAAGAAAAGGAGAGGCGAGATTCCATGAGCATTAGAAGCCACGTCAAATGATTACTGTAGGTTGCATTCCAAATGTTTCTTCTTTTAACAATGATTCAAAAGCATTTTAAAGTTCAAAGAATAGAGCATTTGCTACTGGTTCGTAATAAATTTCCGATGGTCCTATTTTCGCTATAGAGTTGTTGCTCACCTGTATGCTCTAACCATAATTTCAACATTAAGAAAATGGAAGTAAATGATACACTAATTAATGTGATGATATGGCTCATGTAGATCAACTATGCATAAAAAATTGAAGGAGTGTCATATGGGTTGTTTCGAAGAATGATGGCTAGTATTGTTGAATTTTGGTGACACTATATGGAGAAATTGAAGTGGTCGGAAGTATTGGTGATGGAGAAAATGGTTCGCAAATCGAAGCTCGGAGGAAGAAGATATGACAAAAAGGTGAGTGGTGTGGCCAACATCAGGCGACAAATGTCTGTCATAAGGTAACAGACGTTTGTGACTACAAAGTTTGGAACCCGAGAATTTAGATAGACGTCTGTCACTTTATGACAGACGTCTATGGTTTTAGGGATAATTTCTCATGACCTATGACAGACGTCTATCACTTATGACAGGCGTCCGTGATGACTTTCTGCCTATATTTTTACTCGGGTTTGGTGTGAAGATTTGTGATATTCGAAGGGACAATTTTGGAATCTTGTCTAGGTTCTCTATTCTCCTATATAATCTATTTTCTGGATTCAGATATGTATGCAACTACAAGTGACTGCAAGGGTTTGAGCCTTCATTAATTAGGGTTTATCTAAACCTAATTTTCTTCAATTATCTTCTCCACAAATCAATTCTATTAGAATTTTGATCAATTTAATCAGTCTCTTGTACTTTTCTCATTGATATTAATAAAGGTTCTCTCTCAAAGTGGATGTACACTAACAAAACGTTAGTGGAACCATTATAAATCGGTGTGTGATTTATTTTATCATTATTGCTTTGATTATCTATTGCTTGTTTGGTGATTGTGATCGGATTTGGATTGAGATATTGATTGGTTGTTTTTACACTTCTTAAATCGATCTCGTTTTCCCTCTGTGCTTTGGGGTTTTGATTTGAGTGGTCTCGAGTTAGAATTTCCTACAACATTTGGCATCAGAGCTTTGGTGTTGTGTAACGACCCACCATTTTGAACCATTCAAATCAACAATAATCAACACATGTCAGACTTGAATTGCTCAAAATAATAGATTGTTAATTTATATTTGGCAAAATTTAGCATATACAGTAAATAAATCAATCACATAATCACAGACACAGAGTAATATAATAATAAGCAGTGGAATAGATAAATAGTAGTTCATGAAGCTACTACAGAACATCAGAGTCTGAAACAAAATACAACAGAAATCTCAAATATAAGAAGTCTCGATACAAAAGCAACCAACAAGCCTGAACATAACAACTGGAAATAACTGAAAAGCTGAATAGATCTCCAAGCAAAGCTCCAAGCTCCCAAGGTGAGCGTCAAATGCTGTGACACTCAGTCTGACCCGAGCATAAAGCAAAACACAAAACACTCGAGTCAGGATTAACATTCTTATGCAAGTAATCAACTCAAGTGAAATGTCCAAGTGAAATGCAACCTAACTTAAAGGATGTTTGGGATTCCCATCCTTTAAGGATCCGTTAAACTATCTACATACATAATACAATACGCTACATAGATAATGTTTACAGTAAAGTAAAATATAAAAATAGCATTAAGGCGTTACCCATATCCCCCTTAACACATTTTATATAAATATCGTAGTCTATACAGTACTATAAACTCCACCAAACCGGTGGACTATCAAGAAGCACTCCATATGTACAACACAAACCAAACTCATAATGGGCACAATAAGGCATGTGACAAGGCACGCGAGGCAATGCCCAAGGTAGGATACTACCGTTTTGCGGATCTGGACTGGTGGTAACGCATAGCAGCTGTGATAACTCGGGCTTTTTAGCAATAATAAATTTAATAATCTTCTTATATAATCATTTAAATAGGCTAGAACCTGACTGGTTAACTAAGGAAATTCCGTCTGAGGCTTGTCGAAACAATTTTCTTAAGAATTTTTTATTCAAATTCTCCCAAGATACAACAGACGTAATCTGCACGAGACTATAATGAGTATGTCAACTCTGTGATTTATTGTATAGAGCAGTAGAGAAGAAGAGACAGAAGAAAAGGAATTGAAGTCGAATGAGAATGTGATCAATATTCTCTCTTATTTATAATTTCGTCCGCATCCCTTCAAACAGTCGTGTCCGCTTGACGGGTCGCACCCGTTGCCTTTTTAACTGTTACTGTTTGTTAACGGGTCGCACCTGCATCTGTTCGCCTGCGCATCATCAGTCGGGTCGCACCCGCCTACTACTTGCATCTGTTCGCCCGCGCCTCTTCAGTCAATCCGCGTCCGCTTCCGAATAGATCCGCACCTGTTCGTATAGCCTGCAACTGTCTGAAAACCCAGCCCAGTTTTGCAGTAAAAATAGGATCATATTAGACCCAAACCCGATCTCGATCCCGAGTCTGAGCCTGACCCGGCCCGGTTCGGTTCGGTCGGACGGACGGCGGCGGCGCGTGCGTGTGTAGTGGTGATGCATGATCTCCCTCCTCACAACGAAGCAAACATTTGGATGCCCCAAGGCCCCAACCCCTTCATTGCAAAGCTATTAATATATTAGAATAGTTTTGCAATTTTGGCGATGTGGGACTATGTTATTTTCATTCAATTTAGTATTAGGAATTTCAACAATCCCCCACATGAATGATAATATACATATCCCCCACACTAAGCGAAATATCACAGATTACATATGGAATAATGCTTTATCGTGGATAAGTAGATATTTCACTTTGAACTTTCCCTAGTTAAAACTTATCGGATCTACTTGGCTAATCGGTGAATTATTTCATCTTGAACCATCGGCCTTTATTGTATATCCAGACAATAAGCTTTACGAAGCATTGATTCCCTTCTCATCCAATCTCTTGGTTGTGTTCATTTTGGTCCTGAGCACATTTTGGTTCTGCGAGTGTTATAGAGAATTTAAGCATTTAATATTCTCATAGAGCCTACCCAGCTCACACTAACATAGATGATCGTAACCATTAAGAGTATCCTACATATACCCCACTTGTTATTTCCAAGATATGGTCATCATTAAAAAACATAGTTTTAACCTTTAACTACTTCTATAGGCATACATTATATTTTGCACCATAGGAATGGAGTAGGACCAAGTCCAAACAAATGCATTGCTTCTTGAGTTACTCATAACTGGTTTGCCTATTGATCCTAGTCCGTGGGATCTCCAGTTGCTAGGATAGGTTTCTGTATAAGGTAACTCTTGTTGGTTTAGGCTTTTAAACTCATTCCCCTCGATGCGCAGTCAATTTTTTCTCTTGTTAAACCTTTAGTAAATGGATCCGCTAGGTTATCATTTGTTCTCACATAATCAATGGAAATAGTTCCATTAGAGAGTAACTGCCTAACTGTGTTATGGCGACGACGAATGTGTCGTGATTTGCCATTATACACAAAGTTTTTCGCTCTACTTAGCACTGCTTGATTATCGCAGTGAATACATATGGCCGTTACAGGTTTGGGCCAAAATGGAATATCTTCTAAGAATTGACGAAGCCATTCTGCTTCTTCGCCTGCTTTATCTAATGCGATAAACTCAGATTCCATAGTGGATCGAGCTATGCATGTTTGTTTAGTAGATTTCCATGACACTGCTGCTCCTGCAAGGGTAAAGACATAACCACTTGTGGATTTTGATTCCTCTGAATCTGCGATCCAGTTTGCATCACTATATCCTTCTAAGACCGCAGGATATTTTCCATAATGTAAAGAAAAATTAGTGGTATTCTTTAAATATTCTAACACTCTCATTAGTGCTTTCCAGTGTTCCTTCCCTAGGTTACTTGTATATCTGCTTAACCGACTTACCGCGTAAGCTATATCTGGTCTAGTGCAATTCATGAGATACATTAAGCATCCTATTACACAAGAGTATTCCAGTTGCATTTCAATCACTTTGTCTACATAGTGTGACTGAGACAATTCAATTTCAGTAGGTGTTCTTATTATTTTGATTCCCAAAATAACGTCTACAACTCCTAAGTCTTTCATATCAAAATTGTTGATTAACATCTTCTTTATGGTCTCTATTACTTTAGTGTTAGGACCAAAGATTAGCATATCATCTACATATAAACAAATCATAACGTATGATTGTCCAACTTGTTTGTAATAAACACATTTATCACATTCATTTATACGAAAACCATTTTTCATCATTACACTATCGAATTTTTCGTGCCATTGTTTTGGAGCTTGTTTGAGTCCGTATAGTGATTTTACTAACCGACATACTTTGTTTTCATTTCCTTTGGAAATAAAACCCTTAGGTTGCTCCATGTAAATCTCCTCATCGAGATTTCCATTTAAGAATGTTGTTTTTACATCCATCTGATGAATCTCTAGATTATATATGGATGCAATTGATATTAACATTCTTATAAAGGTTATTCGTGTAACCGGTGAATAGGTATCAAAGAAATCTACACCTTCTTTTTGACGATATCCTTTGGCTACTAATCTGGCTTTATATTTATCAATAGAGCCATCTGGTTTCATTTTCTTCTTAAAAATCCATTTGCAGCCAATTGGTTTTATTCCAGGTGGAATATCAACTATTTTCCAAGTTTTATTACTTAGAGTTGAATCAATCTCACTTTGGATTGCTTCTTTCCAACATGAAGATTCAGAAGATGACATTGCTTCCTTGTAGGTCTAAGAAATGCTGATACAACCTATATGAGAACATGCAAACATCCAGGCAAGCATATACATCAATAATTTGATCAAATATATCAATAACTTGCAACTTTGGTATTTTTAACTTTCAGCGATACTACTTCAGAATTACAGATGGTTCACACACAAATAACTACTGAAATCATCGAGAATAAACTAAAACCAGTAGCATGCAATCTAATCAGAGATAGTGGTGAGGTTTACTCACCTTAGAACTTGAAATAGCTTGCCAGAACTGAAATCAAGCTTGCTTTTACAGTTTTAGAAAACCCTAGGATAACTGAACCAAGAAGAAGAACAAATAGGAATCAAAGCACTGTAATATCTGAAATTAACAAGCCTGCGAGTTGTAATATGGTTTGAGATTAATACCTGATTTTTCTCTGATTTTCTAGCAATTTACTTGGGATTAAAAGGAGGGATATGGCCTTAGGATTTGAAGAGAGGGATACTAAAGTTTCAAATTTCAAATTTCTCATTTAAATCCCCAATATAAATCATTATATAATTTATTAAATTAATTCTAAAATCAGGGTTGTTACATAGGGTTCATAAGAAAAAAGTAATGTCTTCTTCTTTGTCTTTATTTTTAGTATTATGATTTTGAATTTATGGTGCACATAAGTTTGAAGTAGGATGCGAAAGTGCCAGAGAAAAGGGATACAAAGTGAGCTAGCCATAATGCTAATAGATAAGGGAGTTTCATCTTTTTTGGCCGCATGAAAAAGAAAGCGAGTGAAGCATAGTTAGATGTTTATTTTGGCTAAAGACACCAAGTCTTTTTAGTCTTAGCCGATGCATCCTAACTCGAATGGGAAAAAGGCGACCTCAGCTACATCCTAACTCGAATGATTATTTTAGCGCATGCACAGTAACGTAGGTTGTTAAAATGTCATTTGTTAATAGTGTTGAATATTTTACTTCAAATTTCTATTTAAAAGTATAACGATGTCAAAAAACATAATACTTATGTTATGATTTTGTGTTCAAATATATATAGCCATAGATGTTAAAATTAGTTTACGTCTCTCTTCTGCCTAATTTTCATAATGTTGCAATATGAGGTTAAATTTGTAAAGGTGATAAAGAATAGAAGATCAAACTTAAGCATTTGGCCTTTTGTCAATCATGTGGAGTATTTGTAACCAACATGGAGGGAACTACGTCTTATAGGGTTGTTGATGAAGAATGTGTTTTTACATAGGTTGCAATATACACTAAAAGATTTATAATTATTAGTGTACAATATTGGATGGTACAAAAAGGGCATATGGCACATAAATAGCACACGGAACAAATACATTTTCCGCATACTTATCTAGATTATTATTCATTCTTAATTTGAATAGAAATATCTTTTATAAAGAGGTATTTGAAATATCTTTTATAAAATGGTATTTTGAAATGATTTGAAAACCATATGATACCTTTAAAAGAAGAGTTTCTATTATGTTTATTGTACAACATTTTGCATCACTTTCCAGCTTTGATATAAAAAGTTGAGGCATAAGGCATTTGTCAAAGGAAACGATGGCCGTACATGATATAATGAATTCTATCTTATTGTTAATATCTTCATACTTACGTTTTGAGTCCATAATTTTAACCTTTGATAAAAATAAATGTATGCTTATTGAAAATGTGTGCCACTCGTTGTGGTAAACAATAAATTTTCATAATTGTAGGCGTATTTTACACAACTTTATTGATGAAAATAACTATTACCAAAAACGCCTAACAAAATTAAAAGCTTCAAATCCATGAAATAGATAAGGTGATAATCCCGATCACGGAGAATATTATGGAATATCGCAAGGTTAAGAAAATGACGTTTCCATCAAGTTAATGCATTAGATGCTACTACCTAAACCAAATTAACCATTGACACTGCAAATCCATCATCTTCCCATCTGCAAAGCACATATTCCAACCTAAATTATTAATAACAATAGAAAATTGTTCACTCTCATTTCCTGATCAGCATCGCTTTGTCGATTAAACAACAATATGATCTGCAACTGACAACCGAATGAAAGTTTTTTTTACCTACATCCATGCAAAATCAATCGGCATTGTGTGCAACCTAACCTAAATCCAAATTGAAACGGTCATTGTTTGACATTACTTCACATCTTCCACGATCAAAAATTGATAAATTTTGTATTAAAAAAGAAAAGAAAAGGGTTGGTACTTATGCTTTTGCAAAGTTGTGTCCACCGCCGCCTCCATTGCCTTGCCTTCCTCTGCAGCACCCTACTTTCTTCACCAGCATGATTAGGGTATTGATTGTTTCTTGCATGTTCTGATGCCGATTGAAACCGTTAGCATCATTTTTCTTATAAAAAAGGGATAATAGATAAGGGTAATAACTAGAGACTAATGATATTACTAAGAAGTGTAAAATAGACACGGAAGGACAATAAGTTTTATTTTTAGACTGAGGAATAAAATTTGAAAAAATTTAGACTAAAGGACAATGTTAAATATGGCCAGCATTTTGTACAGTATAAAACTGAAGGACAACACTAGTTATAAATAACATTTTGTATAATGTAAAAACTGAATATAATGCTTGTTCATCGGTCTAATTTTCTTTCAAATTTTGTCCTTCAGTCCAAAAATCAAACTTGGTGTCGTTCAGTCTAAATTATTTTCAAAATTTGTCATTCTATCTAACTAATTCCCTCTACGAATCAGGTATTTCTTATCGGAAAATGTGGTGCTAACTCATACGTAATCACCCTAAATAAAATTTTCGAAGGGCTTAAATAAAAAAAATGGGTTAAATATAAATCACACAAGGTTGTAGGGGTCCTCTTAAAATTAAACCTCAAAAGGTGCGGGACAAGACTGGAACAATCTAGACTCTCCGGAAGTGTTTCTTCCTTATCACATCGTCATCGTCATTGTGTGTTACTATAAATTCACTCTAGGAAAAAATAGTCCACATTATTCAGGTATACTCGCAAGTGTTTCAGTCTGTAATACTCTCAGAAAGTAAAATGAGGTTTGTTGCTGTTTTTATTTTATTTCAGTTTGTTTCTTTTGTATGATGATCATTTGTGTTGAATTTCGGTTTCGAATGTTAAATTTTGTCTAAAATATATTCCAGTGTGTTGGAAAATGTATCACCCAACAATTCTTAATTCAATGTATTGGCAAACAATAAGATATTAGATATTATGTTATCGCCAGAACAATTATTCAATAATCATTAAATTGGCTGATTTGATGTATAAGATTTTAATAGTTTTGAATGGTATAATCGTTCATTTTGGAAAACAAAAAAACAGTCCTTTAGCTAGAAAGAAAAATCAGGAAGAAGATTTGTGATTGTCCTTTTGGTGAAAATTTAGAATTCAAGTAGAAATATATGGTTTGTGAAAGTTAACAAGAAGCTATCTTAAGTCAATTGTTTAACATGTGTAATCAAATTCATGCAGTAGGTTTTTATGTTTAAAACAAAATTAATGAAAAGAAATGTTTTCATGACATCATATATTTATAAATAGTATTTTGTGTCCAACAGTGCAGTCCCAAGCTGGGAAAAATAGAGCAAATAACATTGCGTGTAAAGAGCTACTTTAATCATCATTATAAACATCGGTGTATAATGCTCGTTTAATAAATGTCATTTGTGGTGGGTATAATTGGTATAACAAAAACTTTTTTAGCGTTCGATGCTTCATTTATTTCTGTATGTCGTTTAACCTGTTAGTGGATTCATCAGGTTTTGTTATATTTCTACAACTTGCTTGAATATTCAATATTTCGATACTGAATGCATACAAAACTCGACATACAGGCTGTTTAATTTGGTGCTTTAAACAAAATTTCTTAGCAGACCTTTATATATTTTGCCTTTAGCATTTTTACACTTGTTATTAAGAACTCTCATTCATGTTCTGAATTTGGGACAGACAATATACGATAACCTTTTATCTGTTCCACTGAGAGTTTTAAAGAAGTGCATTCTGGTTTCTTGCTATTTAAGCAACTGGACTAAATTCATACTCCCAATTAGATAAAATCTACTAAATGGCAATATTGATGTTTGATTACACTATGTTTGATCAGCCGACATCCAGTTACAAAGTGGGCACAGAGATCGGACAAGGTGTACATCACCATCGAACTTCCTGATGCTAAGGATGTAAAGTTGAATCTGCAACCAGATGGCCACTTCTCTTTTTCTGCAACAAGCGGTCCTGACAATATTCCATATGAAATTGACATTGAATTGTATGACAGTGTCAATGTTGAGGTAAGCTCTTCGAATTCTCTCTATTAACTTGCATAGCTTCTTGTTGTTATGCTTTACCTTTTCATAAGAACCATTCTTAATGTTCATTTAGCATTATGGTTTATTATTGTCATGGTCATGGTCATGTTCAGCTGAATAAGAACTATTCCTATATTATATATATTTATAACCCAAATAATCCAGTCAATTATTTGGGTCATCTTGTAAAAATGGCTTATTGTTATGATTTGAAAAACTGTATCCTGAAGCTTGGAGTAAATTGTTCATGGTTCTTCAGTAAAACACAATCTCATTCCTATTAATTTTTATTTAATCAACATCATCAATTCATCATCGTCTTGAAAGAGAGAATCTCATTCATACTCTATCGATGAGTGAAATGTAGGAAAGTAAGGCGGCAATTAGCTCAAGACACATCTGCTATCTGGTGAAAAAAGCGGAGGAAAAATGGTGGAGCAGGCTGCTGAAGAAAGAAGGGAAGCCACCAGTATTTGTAAAAGTAGATTGGGATAAGTGGGTAGATGAAGATGAAGAGAAAGAGGATAAATGTGAGTTATATATAAACTAATCTCTCTCTTCTGTTTTGTTACTTTGCCATGTTTTCTTCAAAACTAACTTGTCACTTTTCTGTATCAGTTGGAGACTTGGACTTCATGGATCTCCCGGTATGTAATGACATGCTGATGAAGTTTTGTAGGTAGCCTAGTGTAATCCAATTGTAACCCTTGTGCTCAATTTTCATTTGCAGAAAATGGGCATGGGAGGTGATGATGAGGACTTTGACGATGATGCAGTTGCTGATCTTGAAGCTGACGAGGATGGCGGTTAGTGTTTTTATCTCTCTGAATGCTCGAGTCTTATACTGCCTTTGTATATCCAAAATAACAGATTGTGGGAGTTGTATTTTATTTCTATACTTAGCATCGTTCGCCGTTACTTGTTAATATAATATGGTGGAGAGTGGGATATGATGTAGAGAAAATAATCAAAATGTGTGTGCCTTCACTAACCGATTAAATTGAATACTTGTGCAGAAGATGAGGAAATGGGATCAAAGAATGAAAATGGGGAGGCAGGAACTTCAAAGACTCCTGCTGAAACCAGTTCTGAAGCGATGGCATCAAGTCCTTAATTATAGCATCGTACCGTTGCTGGAGAACAATTAAATGACTTAAGTTTGAGAAAATTATCGATGGTGTTTCGATGTGTTATGTTGTTCGTTTGGTTTGTTAGTTGTAAGGGGATTTGACATGCGGACATGCTGGCTTCGATATATGGTTACTTTCCAACTGTGTACGTTTGTCTGCTGACGTCGCTTCTTTGTTGTTATGTTACAGTAACTTCTCTTTTCCAACGTGAAACTGATGCTGGTACTGGTGGTCTCTGACTTACCGATAAATTCTTCACGATTTGTTGTAATAGGTTCGGTGTTACATTTTTTTAGTATCAACGTGAACTATCAAAAACACTATTGTATATATTATCAAATCTTAATCACGTACTTAAAAGTAGTAGGATCTAACAATTAAACATGATTTATAATTCAAAACACTTTTAAAAATAAGATCTAAAATTAAACTTTCTTTATAAATTTATAATATCATTTGAAAATAAAAACTCGTTTTTTGACTGATTTAAACATATATAATTTATATAGAGTGCGTGTCATAACACTCGTAATAATAATAATAATAATCAATATGCGTTAAATTATTCACGCAACTACTATTATATATTAATAATAATAATAATGATAGTATTAATAATTTACTAAAGTAAAAAAGAATTTCTTGTATTTTTATTAATTTTAGAATTCTTCTTCTTATTATCCTTAATTTTCTCAAGTCTTTATAATTCGATTCTTTATTAATAGGTAGAATAGAAACACTATTTTTTTGTAAGTTTCAAAATTATCTTCAAAATGGATTAAACTTCTCAAAAGGGTATAGATTTACCAAGTTGAAAAAAAAGGCTCTCAAAGAAGATATTTAGTTAACATATAAGTTTGGCCAAATAATGCGGGGTTCGGAAGATTCTTTCCATCTTGTAACTCACTATGTTTTTCCAAAAAAAAAAGCATTGGATATTTAATTACTCAAAATAGACAAATAACGAAATCAATTCTTTCCACCTTTTAAATAACACCGTCCACGTTAATTTTTCCATTGTGTTTTTTTACATCTTTCCTCCTCGTTTCTTCTACACCCACGCCTTCTATTTGCAAGTTTTCCCCCATCTTTCATTGATTTCTTTACATTTCTAATAAGAAATAGGGTAAAACTTGCTTGATTTGATATCAAATTTGATAAGTTTTAAAGGTAATTCTGATAAATGCTTTATCTTTCAAAGAAACATATTTAAGTTTGCTTATAAACTTAATTCATACTTGATATCAAGTAAATTTACTGTATGAATTAAAGTAGGTATATATCTATTAAAACTATCATTATACTTAAGTATGTTTCAAGACGTCTTTGTATATATACTAAAGAAGGCGTTCGTATGTACATTATGTTATGGAAACAAACTCAAAATATGTTTGAAAAATACATAGTAGG
This sequence comes from Allium fistulosum, assembly GCA_030737815.1. Taxonomy (NCBI): domain Eukaryota; kingdom Viridiplantae; phylum Streptophyta; class Magnoliopsida; order Asparagales; family Amaryllidaceae; genus Allium; species Allium fistulosum. The sequence continues at coordinate 518,107,560 of CM060901.1, read as the reverse complement.
TGTTCGTATGCGCTCTAATTGCGCTCTAATTTTGAATTTACCAATTAGACTTGTCCGTAATTGCTGCAAACTTTTAGGTTTGTAGCACTTACAAAATTTCAAAAATTGTTCCCTTAATTTATGTTTATACTTAACAAATTCCAAAATCTTTTGAACATAACATATATTTAATTAGAAACATACTATATATTTGGAAAAACCTACCATTCCAACTGATTTAAATTTGTTTCTATCGCCACCAATTGTAAATTCCAAAATTTGAATGCATGTTATGTAGATTTGTCCAAAATGATGTTTTGATTACTACGTGCATATCGTTTGCACTAATTATTTTGACTTGCACCCACAAATCATGTGTCATGTGTATTTTCAATTGAATAATTTGTTTGGCATTTGTGAAACATACATTGTTTGTATAAAAAAATACCCGCGCGTGCCTCTAGGACTTGTTTATTATTATTATAATTATTGCAATGTTATACCGATTCTTTATCGTATCATTTTACATTTAAATACCAACATTTAATATATTCTTCAATATTTACAAAATTCTTCCAAGTCTTCTTCTATTTTTTAATGACTGCCTTATACCATCGACACTAATGTTATATTAATTGTGCGCTTTTGTCATGCCCGGCCAATATAGGACGATCATTAGGGTAGAAATAAATCAATATAACCTATCATATCTCACAGCGCATAGATAAAATATAATATTACAGATATAACAAAAGAGACAGTAATAACAATGTGAACAGACCATCATCAGCAGAGTATAATATCCACAAAGTTATACAACAATAGTAAGTTTATACAACGGGAACAAACTCAAATAAACTGTCTCAACAAATAGTAATAAGCAAGCACTGCCACAGGTTCCACAGTGTTTCTCAACGGAATAAGCATAGACTCCATATATGTATATAATATGAGATAGCTCCATCCAGCTCGTCTTCCGAACAACTACTGCGTCATCTATACCTGCTATGTATTCTACTCATTTAAGAGTATCCAAGATAATAAGAGGCAAAACATAAAATCTTGAGTCAGACAATAGTTTGGTATGAGCGGTAAATGAGTCTTAAAATACTAAATAGGTAATATGGTATGGAACAAGAGTACACGAAACATACCTGACATGTTTCTGCAACCAAAGAGTTAGCACATAACACTAAAATATGCTACTCGACAATATCATAAAGATATACTACCAACCAAATAAGGGATATCAGTCTTTCAAGTAGTCCTATCCCCAATACCTACTTCACATTATATCTTCGAGTGACCTAAGAAAGAAACCAAAGCAATCATAGCAACCATAGCATCCATCAAGCAATCCTAGCTATCACTCCACCCTTGTGCCCTGAATATATGACAACCCGTATGACCACCAAGGTAGGGACTAATGAAAACCTCGGTTCTCTATTGTAATCTCGTATCTCGCAACCTAAACCTGGATACGTGTCTCACAGCTCAAAGCTGGACACTATACGTAAAGCTACAGGTCCAAGGTATACAGGCCTCCCAATTGACCAATGGCATCCCCAGTTACAATACTCCTACTTCGAGTACAACCGAAAACTCTCCAAGTGTCAACGATTCCTTAGCACCTATAACTGAGCTCTCCTTTGCTCCATTTGGACACCGAGCCCATCTTGCTCAATCCAGTTTCCATTATTCACAAGGAGTACCACTCACGTTCCCCGATTCTACGACTCCCTCTTTTACGAGTAGCCATCTTCAGAACCTACTCTCAACACAAGCCAACGTCTGAAGACCATGGCTTTTCATCGGCTTTTCATCATGTTGTTATATCATCGTCCAACCTAATATGAACGAGAAAACACCTCCAGCATGACCTATAGAGCACCCTCTTCCTACCCTGAAAGTTCCACATCCATACCACTCAATGTGATAACTCGGTACTGACTTAGCCTTTAAGTCGGTACCGAGTTAAGCAGTTAGCCAACAATTGGGTATCTCCTTTTTCCTAATTGTCTAAAGTACTCTTCCCTAGATGCCTTAGAACATGAATCATCCCTCTTTGATAACTCAGCCTTCAATCCAAAGCTCCACTTCCAAGTTCAAGAGATAACTCAACCCCACTCTAACACTTAGCCAAATTTCTACACCAAGCAATAAACATGCTCCTTTGACCAGGTTCTATCCAGTCATAACAAAGACCGACTCATAGCCACCATTCCCCTGACTCGGTACCGACTTATAGCCTTAACTCGGTGTTGATTTATCACTTTAACTCCAAACACCTTGTGAGTTATCATGTAGTCTCCTTCCATACTCCAGAGTCCATCTGTCAAGTTTCGTCCAATTCCGACCAATTTTGCCTTTGATTTGCTCAGTTCTCCGACCTAACTTCTATGCAATCACCACACAAACAACATCAAATCATATCATCCAAGCATAGAATAACAAGCAATTTCATACATTCAATAATGCGATTCACAGAAATGAGATAAGCAAGTCAATTTCTAATATAGATTTACATATAACATGAACATATGAGCATAATAAATAGTGATTTCTATTCAACCTGATCATATTCACAATTTAACATGTAATTAAAGTTAGGAAATGTTTTATGGCCAAAAATCGATTTAAAACATGTTAAATCCTACCATATAAACATGCATAGTATAGTGAGAAGGCATAAATCACTCTCCAATTACCAAATTCAACCAATAATTGTATAGATCTAATCCGGACGGCGAAGATCCAATGCAGACAGCGAAGAAAAGTGCTCTAAATCAAACAATTCGATTATCTCTAGCATCTAATTGAAGATCTAATTTATAATCTACAATCTAGTTTGATTTAGAGAAAAATATTATACCTTATGATCCTTTGACTCTTGCTGTATGAATTATCCCACCTCTGGATGTTCTTCATAATGTTATAAGAGCATTCAACCATAATATGGGTGGGTGTGACACTCCTAATTGCGAGAGCTAGATCCATGATGTCAAGAACAAACAACATGTTCTCCTAATAACCCTTAGAGTTGGTCCCAAACAAGATGATAATATCATTCAAATTGGCAGATACTTTAATCAAATTAGTTGAAAATAGAACAAAAATAAAGATTAACCGTATATGCTCATATCCAAATATCAGCCATAGTAAATTCAAATAATTGGTAAGTCTCTTTTTAAGATCCCTAGTACAACATTGATATCAAGTTTTTGGACAGTAATATTAACTGTAAGTGATACTCTAGTCATAATGATTAAACACTGACAATAAATCTAAGTCAAATAATAATCTTTCTTTAGGCCGATTAATGATTCACTTGTGAAATCTTATAATTTTCACATATTTATCATTACACATGTGCAAGCGATTTGGTCAAATATTAGTCTTCCTTTGGACCGGTTAATATTTGTATGAATAGATACACAAATATCAAACATTTTCATGAACAACTAAAATAAAAGAGATCATTTTAGTGACATGTTATTTCAATTAGCTCACTTGAAATGTAAGATAGTTACAATTAGTTTGCAAAGAGACATCAAAGATATATTTGTATTTATTTCTAAGTGTATGTACAATATATTTCGAGTGCTATAAAACACTCCTGAAAATACTTTAGGCCTACAGGACACCTGAAAAAACTCAAAATTATAACCGTGACATGACATGTTTTAATCATAGTTGTTATAATCTTTTGCTTTAAATATGTGGTTATATTCATGACATTCTCTAAATAAATATGACATAAGACATCATAAATAAATCGCATAAATATGTCACAGATGAACGGTAGAATTAAATACCATATGGAATTATATATAAATAACATAGTAAATGTCATACTAAATAACAAGAATAAATGTAGTAGCTATGATGTATATCTGAACCATAATATAGCAATATAAAATACTACCGTGTCACTTTATCTTTAGTTTATTATTTGAATACTTAATTAAAGTCAACAACCATGCATTTTTTGATGACTTAGATTCCAGAAGATCCAAATAATGCAAACAGGTTTGTATTAGTCGTTATAAAAACCATATAGGGAGTGAATCCTGAATAAATACGATAGGTTACCAAATAGGGGCTTTGCGCAGAAGGTTTCTATTTCTGATGTTGTTACAAAAAAATTCCTTGAGCAATGTGTATATAAATTTGGTCCATGTTTTTTCCAATTTGCACAGAAGGTTTTTAGTTTGTGCTTTCCTGATAGATCTTGCGCTTTTCAAAATTTTCAAATATTAAAAAAATTAAAAAAATATTTTCAAAATCAGAAAGCGCAAACTAGTTTGTGCTTTTCTGATAGAAAGCACAAGTTAACTTGCACTTTTCAAAAATTCAAAAAAAAATTAAAAATCAGAAAAGTGCAAGTTATCTTGCACTTTCTATCAAAAAAGTGCAAGACATCCTGTGTTTTCTATTTTTCAAAAATAGAGATCAAATTTACATATTCAGTTCTGCAGAGACTTTTCTTATAATAACATCAAAAATATGGATCTGTAGCTCTTTTCTTGTACCAAATAACTATGAAGATGCACATGTTAATAATAGTTTACTTTAGTAGCTTGTGTCAGGTCGGCATTTGAACCCATCAAATGGAATTTGCATTTCACGAAAATGTAGGCTAAATCCATATTTTCTATTCAACATTATCACCGGGTCAAAATTAAAACCAGATCCAACCATTGCTCTTTTCTTTCAAAATTTTTATTTTTTAGATTTTTAACGTATGAAATATGCATCAGCGGTACATTCTAGCAGAAGAAAAGTTCCATGCAAAATTGTAGGATCTATTTAATGCTAAGGTACCGTTCGCAGTCAAAATTTGCCACGCTACCATTGGCAAAGAGTCGGACACCCCCAATGTTTCAACCCCAAAAAATGGAACGTTTGACTGTTTGGAGTGAAGAGATACGTTCACGTCCGACGCGTTGGACGTGTCATGTCTTTATACTCCAATGGCCGAACCATTTCGGCTCCCTCCCCTTCAAGTTAATCACCATCTCCCTCTTATTTCCCATACTAGCAGCAAACAGCCCCAACCCTGCTTTCTCAATTTGTACCGATCCGCTCGAGCATATTTTCAGGTATTTTTTTCGCTATTATGTTTTTTTTGTCTATCTATAACTTTTTTTTTTGGGATTTTTTCTATATTTTGCAATTTTAACTTTTCAGTATGGCGCACTCTTATAGTTCCTCCCAGCCCATTGCTTTATGAACATCCGAAACGGAGGAGCTATCCATAGTCTTTGCGTTGACTTTCTACCGGACTGAAAGAGTTCGGTTAGTGAGTTCTATGTGTTGGTGGCGGCTGCATTTAACGACTGGTTGAACCTTGACTAGTCCCACACACAGATAAAGAATAAATGGGACAGTCTAACGCGTTCTTGGACTAATTGGGACAAAATTCTACAAATAGAAGGAGGGATGTGAGATCAAGAGAATGATCAGTTGGACAGTTCCGATGAGTATTGGAACACCACTGCAAGAAGATATAAGAGATTCAGAAAAAATTCTCCACTCAAATTCAGAGTTCGGTCAGCTATTTGGATGTTGCATAGTAAAAGACACTTGAAAATATCTGATACCTCCTACTCCACTAGCTCAGTCTTTCATTGCTGTCGATGCAAATTTGTATTCCAATTGGATGGTCTGTGACACTACATCTGTTCAGCCCAAACACAGTAAACGAACCGAGCATGACAGCTTGAGCAGGCTTGTCGTTGGACAGTCATTCGTTCAGACAGAACGTTTCACCAACGCCGTCCAACGTTGTCATTTTATATTGTCTGCCATTTTACAGTTAGGAACTGGAGATAGTGGTTTTGATGACAACAACCTTTATAACTTATTTTATTATAACTTATATACTAACACTATTGTCTAGATATATATGAATGTTATTATGCATGATATGTATAAGGCAGGTACTGATTATTGAAGACTGTACAGTATAAAGATCAAGAATGAAGAAATCAAGTTTGAAGACTCATGAGTATCAAGATCAAGATTTCAAGATAAGTGTCTAGTTTTTGTTAAAACTTCATAATAGCACAGAAATCTTCATTCCAAATTTCATTTGCGATGGAACCCATTTCTACCTTCTTAGTGGCTTACAAACCCACGACAAGTAGCTTACAAACCTACGACAAATGGCTTACAAATCCACGAACAACCTGGTTTTGTACAAGTTCTCGAGTTCTGATGTGATGAGATATTCTGCAGGAAGAAGCTTGCAAAACTACTTCAAAATGGTTTTTCAAAATGATTTTCAAAATTGCTTTTCAAAATATTTTAGCCTTAAAAATTATCTTTTCAAATGATTTTCAAAAAGATGTTTTAGCCTTAAAATATTCTTTGTTTTTGTGTTTTAAAACATAGTAAAATTAGTTTATTTTACTCCAGAATCATTTCATCTTGTTTTCATTTCAATACCATTTTCAAAACAAATTTTGCATTATTTTTAACTAGGGGATGCCGACATCATGGGATACCCCATGTCGACATGGTGGCCGTTGAATTCAAAAGTTTCAATTTTCAAAAGAAGTGTTTATTCGTTTAAATCCCTTCACGAATGGTTATGACCGTTACTAGTCTATAAATAGCCTTCACAAACGAATTTTTTAACTAACTATTTTCATATTTTCTTCACTCCTTCTTCTCCACAAATCAATATTCTAAAATATTCATATTTTTAAGTTCGTGCCGAAATTCTGCCGAATTCTCAAGTGAATCAAATTAGAATCTCATTTTGTTTGATTCTTTGTCCTCTCTCGAAGATCAAAGTGCTATTCAGAGTTATAGGATCAATTTGTAATCAAAAGTTTACCGAGTCTCTCTATAAGGTGTGGTTGTGCCTGGAAATCAATTGGGTAATCTTGTGGTCCGTAAATCAAGAGAGTTTGCCCCGGACTCGTGAGACAGGAGGGTACCTCAAGGCCTTTAGAAACTGAGGATTATAATCTCGACTTTGGTATAATAAAAATCTATATGAGGTGTTCTGTCTTGGTACATGACTGGATGTAGGGTAACTCCGAACCAGTATAAAATCCAGTGTGTTTTTTCCTTTTACTACTTTTTATTTACTTTCTGCATCTGTGTTTGATTTTGTGATTGTTCTGTGATTAAGTTCTGCATTTGTTTGTATCATAATTTTAATTTAGTCCATATAAGTCTTAGAATCCATTAAACACTATTCACCCCCCTATAGTGTTAAATTAGCCTTAAGATCTTTAATCCGCACTCCCTTTCATTTACATGTTCAAGTGTATGAGATTATTCATATCTTTCACGAAGATTCCATAACCTGCCTGATGATGAGATACAAAGATTTATGGTGTACCTGTTGACTATATTCTGTAACCTGCCTGTAACTTTTTTTTGCATGTATTTGAATATAAAATGCATTAGTTTGTTATAATACAAAATCGAGTAATTTAATTTTTATATTTGCAATTATTAAACTCGTATTACACGACAAAAATAATAACTAATAAATTATAAATCAATTACATTAAAAATCACAACTTAAAAACATCGTTCAAATACACCATTCGTAGCTCCAAACGTATTTCAACTTTTTCGCTCAAATACCCAACTCAAATGCTCTGTTTTCATTCATTACACATGCACCTAAGTCAAAATAAAAATAAACAATGCATAGTGTGCTTTTAATCATTACGTGATACAAAGCCTCGTATGTACAAAAGAATAAATAATGAAACTTTAGCCAAACTTCCTATCGTTAGCAAGTTTGTTGTGGTCCGTTCACGTTTGTGACGCATTGAACATCCAAACATAGTTAATCCTTTTTCCAGTCCGGATTGGTGAATGTTGGAATGAAGTACGTTGGCATCCGACGTGTCAGACGCATCTCCGTTTGACCATTTTAATAATGGTAATTGATAAATTTAAATTTTTATAAATTTCAAAAATCAATAACTTGTGCAAATGAGGTTCGTTTGAGTTGCGGTTTTTTACGTTGCGATCGTATCGAAGTGTTCTACATTATGAAGTGGTTTGAACTGAATCTGAGCAATTTATAATTTAACAATTTGTTTATTTGAATTTAAAAATGTATTTATTTGTTTTAATGAAATTCCACAATTTATTTTGTGTTACTTGCAATTATTAAAAACATATTAGACAATTAAAACATATAATTAAATAACTACAAATCAATTAAATAAAAAATCATAATTTAAATGTCATGTTCAAATATCCCGCTCAAATATCCCGTTCGTATCCCCAAATGTATTCCTCGTTCACCCAAGTGCTCGTTTTCTTCGTCGCAAACGCACCAAAGTAGTTGATTTGATTATTAAATTACATCAAAGTGTCAGACTTACGTTGCACGAAATTGAACTTTGGATTATGTTCATAAATACAAAACAAACGGAAGTATAAAAACTTGTTTTTTATTTCATTTTAAAAAATAATTTGATCTCAATGATTCTATAACCGGACGAATCTTGGTGCAAGGTAGCAAACTAATTGCAACAATTTAGACCTTTAAACAAAAATTAATTTTGTATATTCTCGGTTTGTTAAAATTTTTCTCAACAAAATCAATAATGAATGGCTCTGATACCACTTGTTAGATTTTTTTTATATTCTTTAGCAACAATCAATTATTAAACCGTAGATTCAAAATATGTAATTCATATTGATTTAATTGAGAAGAAACTAAAGGAAATATAAATAAATTAGCGGAAGCGTATCTGAATTCATAGCTTGTCGAGAAGAAGAAACTGACTTGGTCTTCCAAATTAACACAAACCTTAGATTTGATATTAGCACTCCATAGATGTGGGTTAAAAATTGCTAAGGCTTGTATAATTTGGAACCATAACTTTTTTATAATTTGATCTTTCAACAAATTAAAATGTCCCGGTATTTACACATCAATACCATAATAATTAGATTCTTAAGTCTTTTATCTTTAGTGTAAATTTGATCACTTAATTAGATTTTACACTGAAATATCATAACACAATTTATTTTACATGTGCGGCTAATACGTTGAAATATTCCAACGTTGTAATCGGAATGCTGAAAATAGTTTATAAATTACCATGAAGCATGCATACAACTCTATTCAAGAAATTCCAAATTGTTTGTGAAGTTCCATATGCAAACTAGTAATACTGCTTGCAGCTATAAAAAATTGAATGAAGAAACATCTATAAATAAATTGCGCCAAATAGCTTTGTCAATAAACTAACCATTTCAAGAAGAAATCACAGTGGACTCATTTACTTAGAGCATCTTCAACCCAACCTTAATTTAAAAGTAATGTCAAACCACATCAGTAATTTAAGAATGTCTTTTAAACTACATTCTCCAATGCTAATATAATTTATAATTTTAAGATACATTGTGAAGTGCAATGTCTAGTTTTGGACATTGCACATCACAATGTGAAATATTAGACCTAAATACTTATTAACAAATTATGTAAATTACTTTAATTTTCTACAAATAACAGAACGACACATATGCAAAAAATGATCATATTTTACATTTGCATTGAAGAGAAATTGTAAATATCATTGTCATGTATGCAAACGTTGAATTACAATTGTTTACAACCTATTGGCACATAAGCTTTAGATGACATTATTTGTGAAATAGGGTGGAGATGCTCTCGTGTAACAAATAAAAGTAATAAAAATGGTACATGCGCATACGCTGTGGATCTTGTCGGCAGCAATATCAGATGCAATTAAGCAGTTCAGTGGCTATCCATAGAATATAAAAGTAACTTAAATGGTCTGAAAAATATTATTTCTTACGAATAACAAAGGCTTCTTCTTTTTTTTCTTGTATGAAATGACATAATCATGATTCATCAAACTCAAAAAAGTTACATCTCAAGTAGTATCGCAAAGGATAGTAGTTTTGTAATAGATAAACAAACTAAGATATAATTGACATACCAAACATAAATATAAGGCATTTTTTGTCCAAAAAAACACTCAAATATTACCAACCCCAACTACAGATCTTACATGCATTATTAACTAATTCCCTCAGTTGGAGTTTCTTGTTCTGTGATTGAAGATAACTATTCTCAGATTCAATAACATCAAACTTTCTGTTCAGCACATCATAAACTTCTTCTAGTTGTTTTGTTCTCCTTCTTGCCCTTGTGTTTTGAAACAGTATATCAATTTGCCTAGGTTGAAAGTTGAAACCCTACTTCTCTAGCCAGTTGTGTTTTCTCTTTCTACTTCCAACTCATTTCTGATTTCAATATTTGTCACCTAAAGTCAATACTTGTGCTATTCACACATTCTCTTCCTCTTTCCTATTTGTGAACAATCATCAGAAAGATCGTCTCTTTGTTTGTACGGTTATAGCAAAATTCGACATTGATTTGTCGCCTAGCATCATCAACCTACCGGTACACAAGAAAAATGTGAAAATGGTTAACATAGCATATGAAGAAAATTAACATTGTTGTATTATGTAAGAAGTAATAATTACCTCTAGATTCTTGAGTAGTAGTTGAGATTTGAAGTATGTTGGTGATCCTCTGTCATGGTTGCATGAGATTTCCGGATTTGATGAAGAAAATTTGCAGAAATAAAATGGACATCCAGCAGTAGCCATATGGTCTAAACCGAGCTTGGGTTTCTTCAGTTTAGAGCAACGTTAAGAGAAAAAAAAATACAAATGAAGAACAGATGGAGAAAGATGAATGTGAGAAGGACTGGTGGGAGAGCAAGTATGATTAGGATGGAGAAACTTATCAATGGAAAATGTATTTGTGGTATAACAAAAGTGGCCTTCTTTGTTATATACCATATAAAATTGCAATTATGTCATTTTCTCCTCTCATTATTTCATACAATTATCATTGTATTGAACTGAGATGATTGTTTGAATTAGAAAATTCTTTGTCATACCTAATGTCATACCAGAGAATCATTGTAAGATTCATGTTGCCAATATATTTAATAAGTACGATTTTGAATTTAACGAGATTCATATTGCTATTATCTGTAATGAATTCTTATTAAAAAGGGAACTCATATTGATCTGAGCTATAGATAATGAGTTAAAGGGAACTATGGTCTAAATACAAATACCAAGACCTTCACTGCAATGTTGGGGTATTGGTAGAACAATATTACAAGGAATAGCATTTGCTGTCGCAGTACTTCAGGTCTTCAATGCAGCACTCACAAAACTGTATCAAATTTGTTAGTGAAATTGATAATGATAGGAGTAGACTCTACGTATCCCAGAGAGAGAATCCTTGCATCTTAGCATTTCAGGTCCATTAGGTGAAAACAACTCGACGGTTTCGCTTGATGTTGATTGGGATCGTAGTTTTATCTATTTCGAAGAATCGTCTGGCTATTTTCCTGATCTTTAGTTGGCAAGGTTGAATATAACAGATGCTTAGTTGGAAACATTTTGCTGCATAAAATTTTTGTACTGGGGTATTTTAACTCTACTCCTATACTCTAGACATTTTATTATTGAAATATATGGTAGGAAACAATTCAATCATGTTTGCATTGCAAGAAATTTTTTTTTTATCCTATATGGTAAATTCGAGATCATCTTCACAAGGTTGCTTTCCTAAGGTAGTGTTTGGTCTACCATTTTTAGTTTTGAGTTTTTGTTCATACAAAAATGCACACGACTCATGTATCTTGTGGAAAACGACCAATTTAGAAAAGAAAGTTAACATACAAAATAAAAAATAAATTTTATTTTATTTTTATGTTTTGAGAAATAAGAAAAGCACGAGAAACAATCCATCCTTCTATCGTTCCTCCATCACCTCCGTGGTCCCCTCCATCTTCCTTCCATCACATCCGTTGTCCGTCCATTCCTCTCATATTTCGTAATTAATGTTAAAAACTCAAAACACGAAACTCATTTTAAACCAAACGTTCCCTAAATTTTTCATAAATAAATAAATACACAAGTTTTGATAATTTTTACTTTAAAGGGGAAAAATGGCTTATTGTTGATAGGAAATCATATTGATGATGAAATATTAGTAGTATGACATAGAATATTACAAAGAAAGGATATTATTTTTATGTAATACCAATCCAAGAATGATTTTGTAATTATAGATGTCCACACCAAAACTGTTGTAGCACCAAATCAGAACCATGATGACAAGGGAGTGATAAAGGCGCTCCCCCATTCAATTACTTTAACAACTCACACTTCCATTTGCTTGTAATATTATTTGTGAAATGGGAGTATGAGTGAAAAAGGAGGGTGTATTAACCACATCTCTCATAATACAGATAGAGAAATAAATAAATATAGATATTACTGAAGATGGCGTTTATAAACAAAAAAGCACATGTCTAATTCTCAAAATCTTGATGTGTGTGAACAGTTAGTATCCTATGACTAAAGATGGTGCAGAGCATCCTATGTGGGAACAACTTCAACACTTATTAATTAGTGTAAACTATTAGGAAATTCATTGTTTTGTCACTCCCTGTCCCTTGTGCTGTGTTTTCTATTGTACAACCTACAATAGTAAAATTGAAGCACATACAAGCTACATTGCTTTAGTTGTAACTAATATTGTCGACCACGATTTTCACAAACATGGATTTGGTACAAAACTGTGCATCAAACAAAGCTCGTGCTCAACTTGCAAAAAGTGGCATATTTATGTCTTTTTACAAATATCTATTCCTTCAATTTGATAGATATCAAGTTTACACCTTTAGCGTAGAAGCATAAATCGAGCACATCATAATAAATGTAGGCATATCCACCAAATTAATAAGCAAGTACAGCAATATAAACTACATTTTAGACTGCATACAAACCAGAGCCAAAGGGAATGGGAACGTGCAAGAGATTCAAACCTCAAACATAAGCAAGCAACTTGAAGTAGATCACAATATAAATAGATAAAGAAACCACTGCGCAAACATGCTGCCAAAACAGAAGTGCGGAAGCTTCCTTCACCGCATAGCCTCTCAAACTTGCAATTGCTCCCAGCAAAATAGCACTTGGCATAGTGTACTGCAACAACAACACAAATCTATACATATCATCTCCTTGCACCAAGAAATTCAATTTATCGGCCAATGCCACAACTCCAATTCCTATCAATGGAAGAACAAGAAGCCTTGCTACAGAAATCCCTATAGTAGTTCTTATACCAAGAGATGAATCATTCGGCCCTTCAGAGAGTATTCCTCCAAGAATCAACATAACTGAAGGAACAACGGCTCCTGCTAAAATCTCCAAACTATCTGTAATAAAGGCTAATGGTGCATTGTCTCCAAAAAACAAGTTTCTAAAAACCGGGACTAAGCCAATCACAATAGCCAATAGGGAAGCAATTGTAGGAGGTTGAAGAATATGCTGAATAGGAGTTTGTTCGGCAACAATTCTAATTCTTCGAACCATCTTTGGTTCTGCTAAACAGTTAATAGACCTAGGACTGTTGCTACCACCATTATTAGCATTAGCTGTAGATAGTCCTTCTTCGCTTAAATCAAGATCAGGAAAAGTTGTTTGAGATGAACCCGAAATACTTGCAAAGACTCTAGCAATAAATGGTGTTTTTGAATGTTCAGTTTCTTTATCATGCATTCCTGGCCATTCACCGTCATGTAAAAGAGGTCTGCTTATATTACTGCTACTAATAGGTGCTGCTTCCTCTTCTATTTCATTATTGTTCTCTGAAACAATCTCATAATATTCCATAGGTGGTTCCATCATATGATAAACTAAGGTGTAGACAAGAATCACAGCTACCCATTGTGCAAATGAAACATAAGCTATGCCATTTGTGTGGCAATTTGCACCAAAAGGATGACCTTTGCTATGACAAATGGAGCCTACAATTGCAATCGGAAGATTACCCGTGTTTCCAAACCCAGTCATTATGATTGTAAATCGAAAAAATTGAGGAGCTGGACGACAAATTAGTGCAACAATATAACCCAATATGCAACCAAATATTGTACTGATTATAACATTCATAGGGATAAACCACCATAAGAGGAAGTCGTCTAGTGTGATGGTTTGACCCAAATGAACAAAAATTAAACAAGGGAGAAAAAGGGCAAAAACTAATTTTGAGAGAAGCTTGAATGTAGCTCTTGGGATGATTTGAGTTTTTGGATGTGCCAGGAGTAATCCAATTACCGTTAAAGTCAATAGCTTCATTAAGGGCACAACAGCTGATAGAAAATTTTCACTTTCACTGCTCAAAGTTGAAGCCATGATGAAGTTTCTTGATTGCCTTGACTGAATTTGATATGCGTTGGTAGAATTTCACCTGAATAAGCAGGTATGATAATCAATTGTTAGCAAGTCTGCATCAAATTTGATATAAAAGTTATAAACAAAACGCAAATAGAGACGCAAACTTGATGAGAAATTAACGTTTGTGAAATCTGATTCGCGATGCATTCATACTGAATAACAGGATATTACTAAGTATAGCAGAATTTCAAATTATTGGGACTTACCGGAAAAATAAGAGTGATAGAGAATGAGCACAATCTACGTAGGGATTCTTTGAGAAACAAGGACGGGGACGGAAAGAAAGATAAATAATAAATGATTGTTGAGTTGATACAATAAAATACTTCTGGATCTATCCCCTATGTTATATCAGATTCTCATGTACGTCTTAATCGCAATACACTGTTGGAAATAATTGAATGAATTTTACTCTCAATCGACAGACTTTGTTAACTTAAGCGGGGGCAATTTCAATTATAGGCAAATAGGCATAAAAGACAAATTTATAAAAAAAACACTAGACTAAACGACCGCAAGTTTTTTTAAGGCTGAAGGACAATGCTAGTTATAACTAGCACTTCGTACAGTGCAATATACAAATGATATATGATCTATCTTTTGTCTAATTGAAAGAGACAATTTGGGAAAATGATAAATTTTGAAAAAAATTTAAGCTTAAGGACATCAAATTTTATTTTTAAGATAAATGTTAGCCATAATTTAGATGAAGGACAAACTTTAAAAAAAGTTTAGACTGAAGAACAAATGCTAGTTTAATTTTTAGGCATTATATTCAATTTTACACTGTAAAAACTAGCAGTGTCCTTCAGCCTTAAAAAAAACACATGATGTCCTTTAGTCTAATTGTTTTTTCAAAATTTGTTTTTGTGTCTGTTTTTCTGTTTCTACAACCTTTAAAGAATAAATTTTTATTTTACAACATTGTTATGTAAACACACCAATTACACCAATAAAAATTAGGTTGTATAAAATTCTCATTTTCAACATTATATTAAGTCTTACTCAACTCATAACTTAATTAAATGTTACAGAACATTATTTTGAAGTGATCATAGTTGTAAACATGATGTCCTTACAACATAGAATTCATGGTTAGCTGCGAAGTTGAAATAGTTTAATAATTGAAATCTCAAATAATGGATAACAGTTTACGTGTAGATAAGTTAGCCATAAGATGTCCTTCTCAACTACAATTATGTACAAAGCTCTTCTCATTTTTCTCCTACATTTTCACATTCAACTCCTCATAAATTATTTAAATAAATTCAATTATGTAATATCATTAATTCATTTATAAATCCTAAAAAACAATTCAATATATATACTAAACATTCATATTACCATAAGTGGTAAAGTTACTTTTTCATTCAAAAAAAATGCATATCACATAACATCTACTATTTACATATACAGTAATAACAATTCTAATTAACTATACACACATACACACATACATACACATAGATTTTTATATATATATATATATATATATATATATATATATATATATATAAGTTAGGGCATTACTTTCCACATGTATACGTTTTCATAAGAATTGAACCATCTACCTTACACATGAGCATAGCATGTCATTTTAACTCTTAATTTCTCTATCTTACTAAATTTATCATCTCTACTACTAATAATAAGAATTCAGGGAACTATTTTCAACCGCGTCTTTTTGGATTTCCAAAATTACCCTTATCTATTATCGTTTCACTGTTTCCTTTCGTTATCCATTTCGCCAGTAGAAAACCCTTATCGTCCTAACTTAAACATCAATCTCGTCATCATCGATAATCCACCGTCAACGCCAATCAACCACACGGCTACCTAATCACCGAAGCTATCCTTTGCCGAACATTGCACCTGCTCCATTCGGCTACAATTTGGAATCGAAGTTCTATACTAGGGTTACCTTATTCTCTTCCGATTCCTACACTTCGCTAACCGCTATTCGATTTGGCAGTTGTTGCTTCGACAAAGAACTTCAAGCATGATTTAGGTACATATTTTTATACTGCTATTTAGATATCGATTTGTCTCCCTCTTTTCTAAATTGCATATAATGTTCGAACTCATTTGGGTTGACCTAATCCCCTGTTTGACTATGGTTACCTTTTGAGTTTCGCATACCGTACTCAGAACCCCTAATTTTAGACTATTTTTGTAGTATCAGATTTATCACACAAATGCAGATATTTGTTTTGATCTTAATTTTCACCTTATAAGTTAAATTTAATGAATTTTTCATAATTGTTCAACTTTTAATTTAGGGGTTTTACTTCTGACTTATATTACCATAAAACTATTTTATAATGATTTTGATTTTGATTTTTAACATTTGATTTCAGTTTTGCATATGATTTTTGATGACTTCTTTTCTTACCATTTTCAGTTCTAATTTTGTTTTCTCACTATAATAATAGCCACATTGTTGGATACGGTTAATATTGTAAACTAATTTAAGAATAGTAAAACTTACCCACTTTTCTTTAGAATTACAACTTGATTAATATATACACAATAATCCAATCTAAAACTGAGAAAAAATCAATATGTTTGCATTGGACGCATATAAGTATGGACTGAATGAGAAAATCATTTCTTATAATCTTATCCTTAAGTTATTTTGAGTTTGACAAAAACCAACTACTTTTAAGGTATATAAGTAGTTCATCCAGTTTATATAAAACGGTATTTGTTATAAACAAATGCATGTAGATTATGGAGTACCATATTAGTTTTAATTTCTTACTGCCTGGATAAGCTTCACTCATTTTTGTCAGTGGTCAACATTACTTGCTTCCTGAGCTCGTATATTGTTCACTTTACCTGTTTATTTTGAATTTATAATTTATAAAATATTTCTGCCCATGCACTAAATCAAATATGTGAGAAACTGTGAAAACCATCTAAAACTTCGGTGTAGCAGTAGCATAAGTGAATCTTTTAGCTTATAGACGTAAGTTAAACATTTTTGGATGATAATTCATGTGCCCGTACAAACATGAAATGAATATAGAATATAGCATATACATATATAGCTACATATAGTGTTTCATGCTTCAAGAATTTCAAGTACTATGTTGGCAAATATAGCATACAAATATGCTTCTTAATCTATCTACTATGTTGACAAATTACATGAGCATACTACAAGTATTTCATGTACAAAGAGGAGCTAATTCTAAGTAGAACTTCTTTGGTAGTATTTACTACTTATAATGAATGACAGGTTAGTTATGATATTTACATGTACGTGCACGAAGGGGCGCTAGCATTTATTCTAACTACAAAAGAACATTATGCGGATCCAATTGGCTACTCCAGTAACAGAAGGAACAACGGAAATATCCAAAATTCCAGTCCATTCATCACCGGGCTTCAAGGTGATAGGGTTCTCTATAGCAAAAGCCTCTACACACAACATATGTTTTCATTTGCAGTATTGATGAATGAAGTTTTGGCTATGTACAGAAGTAGACTGCAGATCCAAAACATGCTCTTATGAAGTCTGCTAGATTTTAATATAATTGCAAAAAAAGGTTTCAGGTAGTTATTGTTTTCTTTTTTAGTTGGAATAAATGCGCTGGATCAGTTTATCTCTCCACCACCACCTTTCAGGTTCACGGTTGGATCAGTTTCTATTCAGCTCTCCACCATCACCTTTGAGGCGCACAGATGGATCTATTTTTGAAACCAAATAATCAATGCTGCGGTTTCCTTATACAAAGGTATAACATTTTCCAGCTACAACCATGTTGATTCGAATGTAAGCTTTTACACCAAAATTCTACATGTTTCGAGGATAAAAGATTAAAAAAATATTATTATTATTTTGAAATAAAATGGTATATAATTAAAGAAATCATCATTTTCAGTAAGAGAATGATAAATGGGCTTGGAACTAATTATTCGTCCCATGCTATTCTATCTACCGCTTTAATCGTATTGTACTAACAAATCACATAAAAGAAAATTACTTACCATTTTCAGTACAGCTAAGCATAAAAGAAAAAGAAATGTTTTATAACACAATAATGAATTGTTATCCCCATATTGAAAAAACGTACATTTAATAAAAACAAATCTTTACTACTAATAATGATAATTCATTGAATAAGGATTCAACCGTGTCTTTCTGGCGCACCGAAAATGCCCTTTTATCTTACATTCTGTTTCTACACGATGTCCCCTTCGTTTGCTATGGAAAAAACCTAAATCTGCTCTCTCACGTCTAATGGCGATTATCGTTGATTTTCAATAGCTGCTTACGATTTTGATTGGTATCTCTTTTACTTTTTGTTTCTACATATTCATCCAAATCCATATATAGTACTGATACGATGTCTCCTTTAATTATTTAGCTTCCTACAGGAAAAGTTAAAACCCTAGATCGGCTCTCTCGCCTCTACTGGCGATTGTCGACCACCACATAAAGAGTTAACCTCAAGCGTCACCAATCAATATCCATAAAGACTTCAGGCTTAGGTAATTATTTACTGATTTTCATTAATTGCTTAAGAATTTGATTAGTGTGATTACCGATTAGAATCTGCAACGTCAATTAGTATCTGCAACTGTGATTTACGATTAAGCATGAATTGCTTAGGATTTTGAGTAGTATCTGATATTCTGACAGTTAATCAGATTAATTGTATGTTGTTCTGAAGTTCTTTATTCTAAATCTAACAGTTAGTCAGATTAATTGTTAATGAGTAGCTTTGTGCTTTTGAAGCATTGCAAATCTTGATTCTCTGACTATAAATATAAAAGAAAATATGGCACGGTATTCTAATTTCATACAATTCGGGGCTGTGGGAGATACATGCATTTGAATAGATTATGAGACATAATGTAATTAAAATTAGTGCATGAAATGGATATAGAGTTGTCTTACCTTTAAGTCTGTAATCTGATGGTTCGTAGGAAAAACTGCAACATATCCATGTTGATTCCTTCATTAATCGTAATAATAACTATAATTATACTACTACAAGTGGGCAAAAATAACCACATTGCCAATCAAATAGAAATCATTCAGCATCAATATAATGTTGTTTCCAATGTTGGTTGTAGGGTTTTCATACTGAAACATTAAATGTGTAACAACATAATGATATCTCTTAGTCATGAAAGAGTACATAAAAAAGATTTGCAGTGTGCCGAGATAGATTTATCGAGATCCTCAATAAAATCAAAAAGTTCATTCTGGATTGATATCTAAGGTATATAGCAAAACAAAGACTTACTTGAAACGCGTAATCTTTTCACCTATACCCAAAAAAAAAGAATGCTGAATAATTTACGGTTTATGTTGCTTTCAAATGACTAAAACTCAAAGCACCATTGTTGTCAGTCACTAGACTACATTGAAAGAACATGCTAACAATGATAGCGGTAAATTTATACTCTCCACCAAAGACACGCGGTCAATGGTTATATAAGTTGTGTATATGACAGTTTATAAAATGGAGCATAACATATAAATAGGTCTGATATATTTTCTAAGGTAGAAGAAGGTTAAGTATAATAAAACAAGTATAAAAAAGTGAAGGATAATAAATTGAGATCTAATGTGAGACCCTATCAGGACTGGTAATATACATCAATAAATATCCACAAGTTGGAGACACTTCTTTAAGTTGTTATTATTATTTTAATTTTTGGAAAAAAGATCCTAAGTAGTAAAAGACTTAAGAAGTGTACAAGTTTTTGTACATTTTTTCGGTCTTTTCTTTTCACTTTCCATGTATAACATGCTTAACTGTGAATTGAATGGTCATGTGATGTTGATATTCAATGCGTCTTAGGATTAAAATGTGTAAAGTGAATGTACAAGAGTACGAAGATTCACTTTCTGTTGGTTTCCGTGGTTCTGTTTAGATTTCTTTTTTGTCTTTAAATTACAGGACCTCAAATCTTTCTGTTTAGTTTAAACTCACTGTACTATATATCGTTGGGCATTGTCTGGTATAGTTAAAATGCATGGTCGAAAAATCATATAATGAATGATTATATTTATGTTGATGTTTGATGTTCGATTTGTAAGGTATGTTTACATAAAAAATGATGTATTCCCCATCTTTCTTTTATCAATGTAATGCCTAGAAGGCATGTCAAAATGCAGCAGTAGAAATGCATGTAGAATTTTTACTTCACCGTTTTACTTATTCCAAAGTCTTCCTGTATTAATCTAATCTGACTTTTAATTATGTAGTGATGCAACCAATTGTACACACCACAAACTGAGTTGTCAACTTACTATCGCATTAAATTCTAGAATAGCTATAAAGTAAACAACTTTGTTGATGTGCTTGAAAAAAAAGAACTTTATTATATTCTGAGGCAATGTTGATGTCTGATATTTCTCTACCTTTGATTTATAGGTGGTTGAGGATACTTTTGCAGACCAAGTCAGAACTCCATGCTTAATACCAATAGATCTGTGAAGGGGCTAATACTATATTTGGTGCTTTCACGAGGAGTTTCAAGTGTTAATACCAAGGTGCTAGTAGAAAAGGACATGTTATTGGACAAACCTGAACTTTCACTAAAAATGTTGTCTACAGAGATGTTTTACCAACTAGCTAGGAATAAAGGTATATAAATTACATTTAGCTATTTTTTTTACTTAATTTTTCAGACATGTTAATGTTTATACACAATAATTTTAATTATATATTTTATAGTAGTTATGCACACACATATGTACACTTACACACATATTGGTATTAATTGGATAATAAACTAACGATAATATTTAATTTATGTTCATTTAATATTTAAATTTGAACTAAAATTTATTTATTTTTCAACAGGAACTATACATTTATTATTGCACAGTCTTGCTTAATCAACTGAATTTAATTAGTGGGGTTACTTTCACACTGTTTTGTTACTATTCATCATTCATTTAAACTGAAATCGGTTCTATATTAATACTATTGTAATTTTTTTAAATGTTCATTATTAAGGAACGGTTGTGATTCCTAGAGTTTGGTTATTAAATTTGTTCAAGTTTTTTAAGAGTTAATTTGAGCTACCTGTTGTGATTCGTGCCACTATAATAACCTAATTTCTTCTTGATTTAGGAAGGTGGTGTCTTGGCTCTCAAAAAGATTGGTGATATTAGGATTGATTGATATTAGGATTGGATCTCAAAAGGACAATATTTTGTGGTATAAAATTGTCTAGCGATTTCTGCACTAAGAAAATTGCAGCCGATAAATTTGGTGGCAACAATTCATGCCACTAGCACATGTTGAGTGTACTTATGGAGAAGGAATCAATGTTAGTCCTTAGTTTAATTTATGCCAGCTTGATGATTTATGAGTGTTTATTTGCTTTAGAATTATCTATAACTTTTTTTGTACTCTTTCTAGGAGACATGTACAGTTGCTTGATTGTTGTAGCAGATGAATTTACAATGTAATTTTCTTCACTGCTAGAATAGTGAGAAAGATGCATGGTACATATTCGATGTCATAAAAGTTCTTAATATAACAGGGAGAAGTGCGAACCCCTATGCATTAATTTTTATTTTAGTCAAAATTCTTTATTAAGTATGCAAATGTGTAATGATATGTAGCAATAATTTGAATCATAAAATCCATTTTTTTTCATGGTTTTAATCCTCTACATTGACTTCAAAGTTAAAAAACATGTTATCTTTTAAAAACTTGAAATTGTTGTTTTTTTATAACTAGATTGAGTCTTCTTCCCATGAATTGTGCAGACGCATTCCGGCATATACAGTTTAAACAAGCTTGGATATAAAGGAAAGGAACCCATGTTCCGAAGTAGTGAATTTCTTTTCTGTATATAATACAAATACACCGTCCATCCCACTCATTTTTATATATAAATTTTAACTTCTCAAATATAGCAGCACATTTTATTTGGTTCCCTTTAATATGAAAACAGAAAACAAAGACATTTTCTTACACAAAAAAGTTATATCTCACTACAAGTAATCTTGAATTAATATACAGGTTTGCATGATGACAAAGGACAAATGTCTACGATATATTTTACCGAACTTACTCTTCCTACCAATACACAAAGTCATATGCAGCTTGGATGGCAATGAGTAAATGCATTAAGACTATTGTGACACAAGTTTAATTCCATGGATAGAACTTTTTACTGTATTTTGAGAATTGAAATTCCAATGAAAATTTCTATCTTTTACTTTCATAATGCATCAGACCGTTAATGTAACAAAAGGATGATTCAAATTTAGTTGTTGAGTTTAATAAGCAGTAACCAATCTACTGTTATCAGTCGTTTCTTCGAAAATTGCAGAGCCTGATATAATGGTATGATACTAGAGACATGCCTCCTACTATCTATGCATGCTTCATAGATTCCAATTAAGGGTTTATGGGTTTATGCATGCTTTACAGATTCCAATTAAAGCCGCTAAAGACTCCTAAGGGATCTTTAAGTAATGCATCCCAAACTGACCATAATAATAATTTATTGGAAGCTACCAATCAAATTTCAAAATATAAACATGGTCCTATATCAGAATCACCTTTCAAAATTGAAATTTCAAAAAGCCATGGTGAAAATTATATTCATTAAATTCTCACAATTAATAATAGAAGAAGAAGAGATAAAGCCATGTTGTGAAGTGATGATGTATTTAGATACTTTTTTGCTCATAACCCACCCAGCTAAAAGAGCATATGCATTTATAAGTACAAATATTATTTCCTTTTCTAATACTATAAAATAAACTAAAACAAAAGAAAAAATGATAAAAATTTAATATTATAAAAAATTGGTTCTACGACGGTTCTTCAGTTGTTTCAATTTGTCAGTCGCTGCTTTAGGTTCGGTTTATGTTGGCAAAGGTACTGTTAAATCTACTTCCAGTGGTGCAACTATAAATGCATGCACATTGTGATTAAACGCAGGTCCACCTGGACGTGCATATATACTCGTATTACATAATAAAATTTTATTTTTAACAATAGTTAAAATTTAAATATTATTCTAACGACATTACCGTGTGCAATGCACGGGTTACACGCTAGTTATTATACTATTAAAGATGAGTCATTCATTCTTTGCTCTGCATTCTCCTCAAGCTTGACTTTTCATTTCTTTACTACCATGTGTTATTTCAAATTTTCATTATTTTTTAACCTTTATAAAAATCTGCCCTTTCCGCTATCTTCTCCTCCTTAACACAAACTATAAAATCTATACTGTACTGTTAAATAATACATTTTTAGTACCAAAACTTATATGCCATCCCTTCCTTTGAACCCTAGAACATGGTTGTTGCCCTTGGTTTTTCTCGCAATGCCTCGGTTTTCCCTCTCCACACAGTGGCAGGTTGCATGAATATCAATTACTGCTAAATCCTTGATTACTACTATGTTCGTCTTGCGTAGTCTGGAATTTGCTCTCTACTGTAGGAGACAACTGTATGTATTATACATTTGTTTTCTGAAATATCGTCCTAGTGGTTAAGTGATTCGACTTTGGTGCGAGATGTCACAAGTTCGAAACTTGCGTAGCGTGATTCGAACATTTATTGAAAAAAATAAATAAATAAATAAATTGGATACATTAATTTAAATAAGATATGGTTAAAGATGGAAATTTCGTAGAAGTTTTAAGCCGACCATAAAAGTTATGTCATTGTATTCGTGGTGATTTTCTGATCAATTTTTATATATAATATGATGAAAACAATGTTCAAACGAGAAAGTTGTGGACCTTTGAAGCTGCAAATTAAAATTAATTTAAGTAGAATTAAAAATAAATAATTAATTTCAAGATTTGAAATTCAAAAGTTAACTGTAATTATACTTGGGGGTTAAGTAAATGTTAGGTTAATGTAAACATTAAATACTAATTAACGATAAAAATATTAACGTTCCAAGAATAAGGACCGGTCGACCACCGATCGACCGATGGGAAGCGATGGTCGACTGACGCTATTAAGTGGCAGCTACAATTTTGTGCGTTTTAACGTACCAGATTTTATTATTTTTAACTGACCTTAATCTGACGGCTTTATTGCGTTCCAACCACTATAAATAAGAACTTAGTCCCCTCGCTTTTATTCACAAATTATTTTGAAAACCTAGCAAAGCTCGTCAGATCATCTCTTCTAAGATTCAAAAAAACTTCTTTAGGGTTTTAGGTAAGAAATCTTATATGTTTATTTTTGTTTATTTTTATTTTCTAAACCTCTTCTCCTTCAAATCTCTAATCTTCTAAATCTAACATATATACAAATCTCTTGTTGTATATATAAAAAAGAAAAGATTTGAAAGGGATTATTAAAGGCGTGTCAATCCAAAAGAAGGAAAAGCTAAGGACCTACAATAAGTGGAAATCTTAGTTTTTCTATTTTAGCAATCGAACATTATGGTTCGGATTTGATATATGCCTCGGGAAATTTTGAATTACGAAAACATCACATTAAAAATCTCAAAAAATCCTCCAAAATGAAATGTCAATTCTTAGATTAGAATCTTAATTATTTTGTATTAAAATAATGGAATTTGTAAGGTTCTGCAATTTAAGTGTTTTACCTTCTATTCCACTTCTTATTCTTTTTCTTTGGATCTGATGAAGATATTCAATTAAGAAATGTGGTGTAAGGTATGAATTCTTATTCGTAGTTTACACCTCATATTTCTATAAATTGAATAAAATTTCCCTTTTCTACCTTCATGTAAAAGAAGTTGAATAGAGCGTAAAATTAATTAAATTGTAAGTTTCCATTATTATTGATTTATTCTACTGTTTTAATATAAAATGAGTTGGACTTGGATTCTCTATACAAGTCTATTTATTTAGCTTTGGAATATTGGATTTATTGAATAAATGTTATTATGGAAATAAAACTTATATAATTTTGAAAGATATGACATTTGAACGTAAGTTTAGGGCAAAATCTCTACACGCATAGAAATTGATAGATGCGTATTTATATATAAGCTAGCGTAAATAACGTACAATAGTGATGTATTAATTGTGTAGGGTAATAATTATCATTAAATTCCCTTTTAGAAAGTAATTCATTATTAAGGCAAATTAAGAAAGAATTCTTATTAGGCCTAAAATAATGAATAACAGTGAGATGTGCAATAATATAATTTGAGAGAATTATGAATTATGACTAAATTATAGGGATTCAATGTAACAACCTGCCTCGAAACAGACCTAATTTCAACCCAATAAAATCCCGTTGAAACTTAGGCCCATCTCAAGGCGAGTTGTTAAGTTGATAAAATTAAAACAATACATAGTACATAGATCTATCCATCTATACTTTCAGAATCTCACAGCGGAATGGATAAAATATAATATCAGAAACAAGTACCTATTTCAGAAACATAACATGTTAAATATTACAACATGTTTACATAAAGTCTCCACCATAAGTCTTCATCTCCACCTTAGCCTCCAAAAATCAGCACTGCCTCCTCTAACCTATGTGTTATGATGAGGAGTGGGTCAAAACAACAGATGTTTAGTGAAATGGAAATCTCAAGCTTTACCGTAATTGTACTTGGGAAGTATTATTTAAATAAGAAATATGTCTTGCATATTTAAGACTATACCAAATATAACAGTCACCCTAAATGGTGGTGCTATAAATACTAATAACTTTAATTGTAAGCCCAAAAGCCTTTCTAGTTCGATTCTAAAATTCTAATGCAACTATCATCAATGATGTAAGAGAAAGCATCCAAACCAATAAATACCCTCTATTGGTGATTTGGTAGATGCTAACCATTTAACACCTATAAAATAGGCAGGTCCCCATCCTTTAATACCTAACATATTTTCAAACTCTAATGCAACTATCGTTAACGATGCGAGAGAGAGAACCACCAAACCACTTAATACCTCTTTCATGGGATTTAAGCAGACTCTAACCATTTAAAACCTATAAAATAGGCAGGTCCCTTTCATTTAAGAGCTAACCTAAGGTGGGTCCCTATATGGTTCTCACTAGTTGGCATCGTAAGAAATCTCATCAGGTCACTTAATACTTCTCCTAAAAAGAGGCACGCCCTAACATAGCCACTTAATACCTCAAACTCGAAGCGGTCCCCTTCGAAGGATTTCACGTACTGTATCCAAAACACAATTGATAACCCATAACCCACTCGTGACGTCTCACATTAGTCCGACCATTCGTATGTACCAATAGCAAAAATAACTGGGCAGGTTTACCTATGGAATTTGGACTAACCTCACATCCATTGTGGTTATTTATTATAGACGATGTCCCACATTAGTCTGCAAAGCCACAACGCTGGTAACCATATTTGACTAGACAGAATTCCATATAGTTTTGGACTAACCTCACATCCCTATGACTTAGTCATAACTTATATGTATATCCACTATTTACATACATCATCCTACATGAATAATAATTGAGGTCATATAAGGTATCCCTTTATTACGCCCCTAATTAGGGATTAACTCCCTAATTTATACCAACTTACTTCATACAAATTAATGCTATTTACGATCCTATTAATTCTTATCAATACGTTCAATATGCTATAATTATTACCTTATTGTTAACTTTAATAATCAATACATTAATATTATATACGTATATTTTTACGCATGGAATTTAAAGTCTAATCATTATGTTACAATAATTCAATAATAATTCGCTTACAAGGTATTTTGAAATATCAATCTCATACAAATATATAATTCCAACAAGAACTGCTACTACCATAGCCAAATAAAATAGATTTATATAAAATGGAATATCTACAATCATTCCATATTAATACACTAGAAGCCCTTTTCTATTTTAAAGAATAGATCATCACAAATTAGACCGTTTCTG
Source organism: Allium fistulosum (assembly GCA_030737815.1). NCBI lineage: Eukaryota > Viridiplantae > Streptophyta > Magnoliopsida > Asparagales > Amaryllidaceae > Allium > Allium fistulosum. The sequence goes on along the minus strand of CM060901.1, from coordinate 518,080,439 downwards.
TTCAATTCAACCTTCATATACAACATTTTGAAGTGAGATCCTTATTTATTTAAGTGGTAGAAATAGACGGTGCAAACTACAAACAATTCAATTCATATTTTACGCACCATTTCTAATTTATTTTCTTTTTGAACCCTTGAACACTTTAATTCTAAAGAGGGAAAATAGGTTAAATTGACCATGGATTGTCTAATTCTAATAATTAATTAGATTATAATGTATCAATACCAAAAATAATTAAAATTCCAACATATGCAAAGATTGATATTTACTCAAGGAGATTCTAGAGGTTTTAGATGTTATGTTTTCGTTTACCAAAATTTTCCAAGGCATACATCAAATCCAAATAAATACTATTCGATTACAGAAATGTGAAAAACTTGATATTTCCACTCACAAATAATTGTTTGCTTTCTAACTAGATTTGATTCTACTATGCCTAACTCTCTTTCAAATCTCCTTCTTTATACAACAAAGTGAATTGTATATAGAGATTAGATTAATAATCAGAAACTAGAACAATAGAACTAGGAATTAAAAGAATTAACATCCAAAATTTTTATCTGAAAATCCTAACTGATTCTGGAATCTAAAGAAGAAGAAGAGATCTGATTTATACCGCTCCCAATTCTCTGTTAAATCTTCCCATTTTTGAATATAAAACAAATAGATTGTATATATAGACTAGGTTTCAGAAATTAAAAGATAGAGAGAAGAAATATTAATTTAAATTAGATATTAGAAATTAGAATTACTTACCAGAAAGTTTACTATTTCTGAAACCCTAAGGAGAAAGATTTTGATAGAGCTTCGTCAGCTTTTCTAAAATTTTATAAAGGAAACGACGATCGTTGGATTAAAAATAAAAAAATCTGGAACGTTAAAATAAGAAAACCCTAGTCGCCACCCACATTTTTGCCTCTCACCGATCGACCGCCTTGACCTACCTGCTGACCACTAGCGGTCGATCGGTCGTAGTTCAGGGGTCGACCGGTCCCCTTTTGTGTGCGTATGCTTTCTGCATTGATTTATTTACCGTTTAATTCATTAATTACTCAAATAATTCTTATGTTAACCCATGTTAAATCAAATGTTAATCTCAACCAATATATTGAAATTTAAAATTCAAACTTTTAATTTGAAATTCAGATATTCAAATTCAAACTCGTTTGAATTAATTTTAATTTGAAAACTTCAAAATGCCCATAATTTTTTCATTTAACTCCGATTTGAACATATTTTATATGTGAATTGATCAGAAAATCACCACGGACGCAATGGTGCAACACCTTTAGTCAAATTTCCAACTTTGTAAAATTTTCATCTTTAACCTTATTTTAAATTACTTAATTTCTCATTAAATTTTACAGGGTGTTATATTCTCCCTCTTTAAAAAGAATTTTGCCCCCAAATTCATCAAGGGAAAGATAGTGTAATGCACGCTCTACGACTATATTATATAACCAATTTATTTTTAATAACATACACAACCATTTATTCAACCAAAAAATGCAAATTATGTATGCAAACATACTATAGGTGAGCTCAATCCTAGCATGAATGCAAGATCGTGACATATAGGCATGTATGCAAGCATCCTAAATATACCTAATATCCTATATGAGTGCAAAAATAACACTAAAATGTGTGGTAACTATCTCCTATTATCCAATATAGCAACCGCGATGCAACCAAAAACCTATATTTTTGGACAAAAAAGTTTACCAGAGAAAAGCTCGGGATGAGAAATCTTCACCTTTCCTTCGGTTTCCTATGTGTTTTTCTCCGGGTTATCCCCTCATCTACTCAAATCAACCTAATTTCTTCATTACAAGGCCTCTTAATACCATGATCCTCTATGCGGGTTGGAGCATGAGGGGCGATAAGCTCCATCTCAATATCAATTAACTGATCAAGCTCTACTACAAAGGAAATGTCATGTAGACATCTCCTTAATTGTAGGATATGAAAGACATTATGAACTCTCGCTAACTAGTTCGGAAGCTCCATCTAACAAGCAAGTTTCCCTTGCGCATTCTAAAATCGGCAATGGCCCCACGAACCTAGGCACCAACTTCATAGAAGTACCAAAGCTCATAACCTTTCTAAGAGGGGAAACCTTAATGAATACCATGTGCCTAACTAAAAACTCCAATTCCTATCTTTGTCTGTCAGCATAGGACCACCACCAGTCCTGTACGGTCCTCATCGCCGCCTCAACACTTCAACCTTCTCCAAGACCTTCCAAAATCCATAATGTAAACTTTCCACAAATCCTCAAAATTCTTGTTTACCATTTTCGTCTAACCGTCGGTCTGCGGATGGTAAGTGGTGCTAAGATCCAAAATCGTTTCCAAAGAAAATTGCTAGACTCCTCCAAAATTCGCTAATGAACAAAGAGTCTCTGTCACTGATAATGCTAACCAGAACTCCATGCTATTGCACCATCCCCTTAACACAATCTGTTCTAGAGATGCTATAATCCTATTACTTCCAACGGAAGTAAAATGAGCCAATCTAGTATAACTTATATAGCTTTATTGCTTCGAGGTAATCCATCTATAAAGTCCATCGATATGTGCTCCCAGTTCCAAGTCGGAACCTCCAATGGTAATGGCAATATTTTGGGCATGCCTTTCTTAGCTTTAATCCTTTTGGCACGCTAAAGTTCTAGAAAAAATTCAGTGGAACTTTCTTCATCCTTGTCCAATTATAAAATTCACTTCGTATCTCCACACACCTTATCACATTCTGGGTGAATGGTGATGCTCCACAAGTCTTGAATTTGAATCATTCTGACCTAAATTCTGATTAACTTCCGGTCTTATATTCGGTTTATCACTAGTTAAGTGTCCTTATAAAATTTCCTTATTTACAATATTCCTTGATATATATTTATTTAGTGGTCTAATCTCATCCCTAAAATCAACACAGTGATAAAACAGGAGCATGCCTTAAACCATATCAAACACTTTTCCCTAAAAGAGACAACTAGCGATTTCAACTCAAAAACTCTAAAAGAAAATTTTGTCTGGAAGTTGTCCTTAATAATTAACTAGTGTTAATGATGTTAAGGTTCTAATGCTTCTTACGAATTTAAGATGTACATTCCTAGAATGTCACTTCACCAGTACCCCTAATAACTGGTCATTAATGTCAAATTGACAATCTCTAATCAATCCTTATTTAATCTCTTTAAATCCATTTACCAGTTTAAAAATTTACTTATTATGAGTAATCAATTCCTCCATAAATACCATATCAGTTTTTCTTAATCAGTCCCTTATCTAATTTCCTTTTTATTCTTTATTAATTACAAATTTATTGCCCATTAAATATGTAATTAATGTCCATCAATCCTAGTCCTATAATTACTATGCTTTTCATAATTAATACGAATACCATTGTAAATTACATTATTTATATGTTTCTTATTTCTAATTATTAATTTCTAAACTATAACATTCCTTTCACTATTTTATTTTATCAGAGCCATCCTTCCAAAAAGGATTACCGTTATAATCTTTCGTCAATTAACCACAAGTGATATTTTTTCTTTGTTTGAAATTATAAGGGACTATATCTTTTACTTTTAATGAAACAGACAGCGTAAACTACGGAAAAGAATATCCATATCTTACACATCTCTTTCCCTTTTGGCACACCCTTTGTAAATTCAAATGTCGTTCTTTTATATATTTAAGGAATTAGTTAATTTATGGAAATTACGCGGAGCCTGCTTCTAATAAATCAAAATATGGAAATTTACATTCCAAGGGCAACTTAACTTGCAACAAAATTATAGATCTGGAATACCTTTACAACCTTACCAACATTCTACAAATAAATGTTTGGGACTAATTTCCAATTTGCAAATCAGGTTGTATATACTATTCTTATTTTGTTCAAATCCTGAAACCTTTAATCTTTCTTTCCTAGATAATGGTCCCTATCCACTCCATAAATTATAAACTTAGAAATCCACGTTACGCTAGTATGCGACATTTGAAACTAAAACTTGCAAAAGAATTTCTACATCTCGAAAGAAAACTTTTAAGCATATTTTTCAAAAGAATTTTCAACTTTCCAAAAACAGTTTGAGGGAATTGAATTCTTAAAAACATCTAAACACCATGTTTTATTCTATTCCATATATCTATTTCATTTTTATTAAACATTTGGACAAATTCTTCCAATATTATTTGAACCCAACTTTTCACAATTTTCAAAACAATTACCACTTTATTCTTTACCCCAAATTCAAAAGTTCCCAAGTTACTTAGTAAAATAATTTCCTTTCTCAATCACTTTTTCCTTAAAAACCTTTTACTTTAAAAGTAGGGCTTTTAACCCTGAACATTCAAAAACTCAATTATTTAACAAAATTTATTATTAAATTAAAATTCAGAAAGGATTGCTTAATTCCCAAAAAGAAGCAAAATAGATTTCCTTTTCCAAACTTTCTCCATCAAAGATTTATTCCTTTGAAAGTTAGTCATTTTTTAGTTTAAAATATTCAAAACGACTTCTATAATTTTAAACAATAAAGAGTGAAGTAGACACGGTAAACTCCTATCCGAACATTTTCCTATCCCATTCTCTTTATTTCTCTCCTATATTATCTCTATCTGGATTACTAATCTTATTTTATAAGTTCCTTGTGCTATTCCTATACAAGCCTCCCACTATTGCCCTTGTTTATATTTTTCCTACTTAAATAGCTTCATCATCATTTTTAATTAAGTTCCAATTTTATTTTTAAAAGAATAATTTTAAAGAACTTCCAAATTTATGAAATAGGAAAAATCATCAAGTCCAACCTACGCTTTACTTTACATTTATTTGAAAAGAATAATCACTTTATCGACAAAAAACTTTAAACTGGAAACCTCTTGTCTACCAAATTTTAAACTAAGAGTTTCAAAAACGAAAAACCCTTTTTACCAAAAATCTTTTAATCAAAACTTACTTCTTTTTATTCACAAACCTTTGCCTCAGCAAAAATTCTAATTTATGAATTTCTAAAATTCCATTCTTTTTTTAAAACAACAACTCCTCAATAAATCCTTTGAAAAACTTTTCAAAACATCTCAAGGAAGTTTCCAAAAATCATTTTGATCAAATTCTTTTACATGGGGTTAGATTATAGAAAATATTTTTCAAAACAAAACTTCTTTTTAATTGTCTTCTCTGTTGCATTTTATTCTTCCTTCATCCCTTACTTTCGGATCGTGCCTTATAATATTTAATCAATACCTAACATTTTTATTTATTATTCGTATAAATGCCACTTGGCCTGTATTAAATGGTTATTACCTTAACGGACGTTTCCTAAAAACATTTATTTACTTATTCAACTTTTACCATAATGGTCTTATTAATATATTTAATTAGACCATTCATATCCTAATACATTATTATAACCCCCTATTTATTCCATATTTATTACCCTACTAATCTTAAATTATAATCTTTTCCATTTACATTCCTTAAATTATGACCTTCGTCGCACATCCCTTACCTCATTTATTTTTCCAACCCATAGTCGCCTCGTCCATCTTTTCGGGATATGGTCGAACTACTTCTATGGTCGAAAAATATAGAGTAAATCCTAGTTAAATGTGAGTGTGTATATATGTATGTATGTAGTAGATTTTTGAAAAATAGTTTAAAAAATAACAAGTACGTCACTCATACATATACCTATCCTCGTTGATCAGATAATCTAAGTTCTGATACCGAATGTAACAATCCACCTCGAAACAGACTTAATTTCGACCCAATAAAAGCCCGTCGAACCTTAGGCCCATCTCAAGCGAGCTGTTAAGTTGATAAAATTAAAACAATACACAGTACACAGTACACAGATTTATCTATCTATAATTTCAGAATTTCACAGCAGAATAGATAAAATATAATATTAGAAACAAGTACCCATTTCAGAAACATAACATGTTAAACATTACAACATGTTTACATAAAGTCTCCATAGTACAACATCTAATAATAACATAACTGTTTGAACTGGGTATAGTAAAAATACTTAAAAAGCATAAATAGATATATGTATATATAACTGCCACAAGTCTTCATCTCCGCCTTCGCCTCCGAAAATCAGCACTGCCTCCTCTAACCTGTGTGTTGTAATGAGGAGTGGGTCAGAACAACAAATGTCTAGTGAAATGGAAATCTCAAGCTTTAGCATAATTTTACTTGGGAAGTATTATTTAAATAAGAAATATATCTTGTGTGTTTAAGACTATACCAAATGTAACAGTCACCCTAATTGGCGGTACTATAAATACTAATAACTTTAACTGTAAGCCAAAAAGCTTTTATAGTCCGATTCCAAAATTCTAACGCAGCTATCATCAATGATGCAAGAGAAAGCATCCAAACCAATAAATACCCTCTATTGGTGATTAGGCAGATGCTAACCATTTAATACCTATAAAATAGGAAGGTACCCGCCCTTTAATACCTAACCCATTTTCAAATTCTAATGCAACCATCGTTAAGATGCGAGAGAGAGAACCACCAAAAGACTTAATACCTCTTTCATGGAACTTAGAAAAACTCTAACCATTTAAGACCTATAAAATAGGCAGGTCCCTTTCATTTGAGAGCTAACCCAAGGCAGGTCCCTATATGGTTCTCACTAGTTGGCATCGTAAGAAATCTCATCGGGTCACTTAATACTTCTCCTAAAAAGAGGCGGGCCCTACCATAGCCACTTAATACCTTAAACCCAAAGCGGACCCCTCCAAAGGATTTCACCTACTGCATCCGAAACACAATTGATTACCCATAACCCACTCGAGACGTCTCACATTAGTTCGACCATTCATAGGTACCAACAGCCAGATTAACTAGACAGGTTTACCCAACGGAATTGGGACTAACCTCGTGTCCACTATGATTATTTATTATAGGTGATGTCTCATATTAGTCCGCAAAGCCACACAACTGGTAGCCAAATTTAACTGAGTAGAATTCCATGTAGCTTTGGACTAACCTCGCATCCTTATGAATTAGTCATAACTTATATGTATATTATCTATATACATACGTCATTCAACATGAATAATAATTGAGGTCATACAAGGTATCCCCTTATTACACCCCTAATTAGGGATTAACTCCCTAATTTACACTTACTTATTTCTACAAATAATGCTATTTACTATCCTGTTAATTCTTACCAATACGTTCAATAAGCTATAATAATTATGTTATTATTAACTTTAATAATCAATGCGTTAATATTATATATGTATTTTTTATGCACGAAATTTAAAGTCCAATCATTACGTTACAATAATTCGATAATAATTTGCTTATAAGGTATTTTGAAATATCAATCTCATACAAACCTATAATTCCAATAAGAACTGCTACTACCATAGCCAAATAGTAGATTTATACAAACATGGAACACCTACAGTTATTCCATATTAATGCACTAGAAGCCCTTTTCTATTGTAAAGAATATATCATCACAAATTAGATCATCTACGTTCAATTTAACCTTCGTATACAACATTTTGAAGTGAGAAATAAATTCCTTATTTATTTAAGTCGTAGAAATAGGCGGTGCAAGCTACAAACAATTCAATTCATATGTTATACACCATTTCTAATTTATTTTCTTTTTGAACCCTTTAACATTTCAATTCAAAAGAGGGAGAATATGATAAATTGACCATGGATTATCTAATTCTAACAATTAATTAGATTCTAATATCCTAATATGAAAAACAATTAAAATTCCAACACATACAAAGATTGATATTCACCTAATGAAATTCTGGGGGCTTTAGATGTTATGTTTTCATTTACAAAATTTCCCAAGGCATATATCAAATCCAAATAAATATATTCGATTACAAAAATGTGAAAAACTTGATATTTCTACTCACAGAGAATAGTTTGCTTCCTAACTAGATTTGATTCCACCATGCCTAACTCTCTTTCAAATCTCATTCTTTATACAACAAAGTGAATTGTATATAGAGATTAGATTAATAATCAAAAATTAAAGGAATAGAATCAGGAATCAAAAGAATTAACATCTAAACCTTTTATCTAAAATTCCTATCTGATTCTGAAATCTAAAGAAGAAGAAGAAGAGATCTGATTTATATCACTCCTAATCCTCTGTTAAATCTTTCCCTTTTTGAATATACAACAAATAGATTGTATATATAGACTAGGTTTCAGAAATTAGAAGATAGAGAGAAGAATGATTAATTTGAATTAGATATTAGAAATTAGAATTACTTACCAGAAAGTGTACGGTTTCTGAAAATCTAAGGAAAAAGATTTTGACAAAGCTTCGCTAGCGTTCCTAAAATTTTATGAAGGAAAAGCAGGGGTCTATTTATAGAGGTGGAAAGGAACGACGATTGTTGTATTAAAAATAAACAAATCTGGAACGTTAAAATAAGAATACCCTAGCTGCCACCCACTTTTTTGCCTCCCACCGATCGACTGCCTCGACCCACCAGTCCACCGTCAGTGGTCGACTGGTCATAGTTCAGGGGTCGACCGGTCCCCTTTTGTGTGCGTATGTTTTCTACGTTGATTTATTTATCGTTTTAGTTCATTAACTACTCAATTAATTCTCACATTAACCCATGTTAACTCAAACATTTTCTTAAATGTTAATATCAGCCAATATTTTGAAATTCAAAATTCAAACTTTTAATTTCAAATTTAAACTCATGTGAATTAATTTTAATTTGAAAACTTCAAACGCCCATAACTTTTCATGCTAACTTCGATTTCAACATATTATAAATGAAAATTGATCAGAAAATCGCCATGAACGCAATGGTGCAACTCCCATGGTCAAATTCCTATAGTGTAAATTTTCCATCTTTAACCTTATTTTAAATTTCTTAAGTTCTTATTAAATTTTACGAGGTGTTACATACTAATTCAGTCAAAAGCACACAGAAGTCTGCCAAAACAACCCGGTTACCAACATGTGAATTTGGGGCTGATACGAGATATCATCTATACTAAGTAACTTTGGATAACGTGAGGTTAGTCCCAATTCAGCAGGCTAATACCCAGCTAATCTGACTACCAGTTCCTACGAATAGTCAGGCTAATATAAGACGCCTTCATGATGTATGATTCATAATACGAAGGTCATGCTTTAGGGATTGAAGTTATCAAGTGCTCATTTGAGGGCTCGCCTCCTTTCCATGTATGAAGTATTAAATGGTAGGGATTGGGTTTAGGCATGCTTGAGGATATCACGAAAAGGTCCGCTTCAATGGGAAGTAGTAACTGTCCGAAGAGATTTCCATGCAATGTCAGCTAGATAGTCATCTATGAGGAGTCCGCCTTGAAAGTAGGTATTAAACGATGGGGACCTACCGCAATTGATGTCTTTAATGGTCAGGGTCTATAACACCCCATAGAATCAACCATAAATAAATTGAACAAATTAAATTAAATAAGGAAGGGTTGAAAATGCAAATTTGATAAAAGTTGGAATTTGAACACGAAATTATTCTGTTGTGTGTTCGGCCAAATTCTGATCTGTTTTTATATATAATATGCTAAAAACAGAGCTCAAACGAAGAAGCTATGAGCGTTTGAAGTTTTCGGATTTAAACTAATTTAGTTTGAATTCAAATTCAAATGAGTATTTAAATTTAGGGTTTAAATTTTAAAAATTAACTATAGATTTACTTGGGGGTTAAGTTAACGTTAAGTTAAACAATTAATGTTAAAAGTTAACCAAGGAATAAACAAACGAGTAATGAAAAAAATCAGCGCACCCCAGAACTGTGGAGAGGTCGACACCTCCGACCCCAAAGTGGTCGACTGGACAAAGGGGCGGTCAACCCCTATTCAGGGTGGCGGCTAGGGTTTTTCACGTTTAAGCGCTCCAGATTTATCCGTTTTTCACCTAACTTCATCCTGCAGTTCTGATGCGTTTTAACTCCTTTAAATATGACCCTATCCTCTCCACTTTTTATTTATAAATATTTAGGAAATTCCTCGAACCTCTACCATTCTTGTCTGTAATGCCTCACCTCTATACTCACACTAGCCAAGGACACTACAGAGTAATGTCATCGACTAGCACGAAGAATAAGGCTGTTAAGGAGCGACCATCTGTGTAATTGCTTTCTGCGAGTACTGATATGTCAGATAGAATGACTTGCATTTCCTTTTAAGAGGAAATCCGACATATCAAATACAAACTCAAAGCTACTACACAGTGGCTATGTGGGCTTTGGAAACAAATATAGAAATAAGCATAATACAAATCAGTCACAGATATTCATATCATAAAGGCGGAAACTGATATGAATATATCACATAGAAGTGTACATCAAAGTAGGGTCATACAAGATCCACTGCATCAAAAAAGAATAGGTACAAGTGCTAGACAAAAGAATAAGTATACATCAAGGAGTCTCTATCTCAAATGTATAATAACAAAAACTACTAAGCTAAAGCAATTAGCCAAAAGTCAGGTGACAGACCCTGATAAGAAGTCAAGCAGAAGCACTTGAAATACCTCGGTCTGACTCGATTATTATTTAAGAAGAAAATAATAAATGGATCAGTCTAGCTATAAATAACATATAAAATGAGATAGGATAAGAGATATAACAGAAATGTATGATAACAATAAGGTTATACTGTGACAAGTATATATTTGATGACAACGAAAATCATACAATATCTCAAATCTACTCAAACACACAAAAAGAATGTCATATTCTTTAACTTATTCACCAAACCCCAAATATTTACAAAACATATTAATGCCAATCGCAAAAATTGGTGAAACACAAAATTCTAGAAATCATCAATCAGAAATCTAGAAATCAAAACACAAAGGGGGAGGCCTATAAAAAATGAGAGCATGAAAACTCACCAACACGTGTATCACAAATGGGATGCTATCCCATGGTCGCTAACCATAGAGCCGGTGCAACGACGTAGTATAATAACGGTATACCTGATACTCAAATAATTTGGAACAACGACGTAGTACAATAACGGTACGCTCGATGAACCTGATAAGCTGGAACAACGACGTAGTACAACAACGGTACGCCCGATGAACCAAACTCCATAAAACCATAGGTTGCTGGCCTATAAAAATTAAGACGAAGCTCCATAAAGCCATAGTTTGCTAGCCTATAAAAATGAGACGAAGCTCGACATAACGGGGTACTGACCCCTTCGAGGACAAAGAGACATCGCATACCGCTAGTCTAAACCATAAAATGATCACCATTGATCAATGAAAAGTGTAGATTACACTAAGTTAGTAAATAAATGAGTTTAGCTTCGTGTCCCATAACCACTGGCTTAACTTAAATATTTATGAACAAATTGTAGATTTCCACTCGAAAATTGTCACAAGATTTCAATCGAACCAGTCTAAGAATTAACCGACGAGGTAAACGCAAGCATTTCATACCACTTGTTTTGCTAAGTCGTTTAATTGGATTTCTCGTACGAATGAGGTAAAGGTTTGTATATACTAATAGATTGGAAAACGGATTTAAAAACGAGTTTTGTATTGAAAATGGTATTGAATCATCTTTGTAAAAGCGTTTGAATATTTACTACTAGTATAGAAACCTTTGTATTTTTGAAAGTGACAAATCACAGAAATGATTGTAGTAACAATCAGTCAACCAAATATTCACGTTCGATGTCGTGAATCAAAACCCTAGAAATCGATATCAAATCCATCAAATGGATATTCCCAAAAATCCCGAAAAGAAGTCATCGAAGTCGATAATAAATGACAACAACTAATCGGATCAACCACAAAATCGATTAAAATGGAAATCCACTCAAAATAGGTAACTTGGCTGAAATAAGCAGCTCCAGACGTCTGGTGGTTATCCTAGACATCTGAGCTGAAGCTCTGGAATTTTCTTCTAGATCGCCCAGACGTCTGGTAAGTAAGCTCAGACGTCTGAGCTGAAGGACTGGAATTTTATTCCCGAAGCATCAGATGTCTGAGCTTATTACCAGACGTCTGAGCTAAAGCTCAGGGCAATTTTTGCCATGGCCATTGATGGCCAAATCAAATTCAAAGCAAACGAATGAGTGACGATGGCTAGGATCGATGTCAAGCAACAACCCAACCCTATAAACACATCAATACACTCCAAATAACATGTCCAAACATCCATATAAGGATTTTCATAGATTTTGACTTCAAAATACCAAAATTGGAATATTCACCAAACCAATTGAATCCAAAAGCAAATGGACAAGCAATAGATGTTAGGAATTCATACCGAACAACTATCAAAGGTATAGACATAGATGTGAGTTCAAGAACTCACCTTTAAACCCAAAAACATGAATGAGAAGCTCTAAAACAAAGGAAAGGCCAATTCCTCTTCAACTTCAACTCAAGAAGCTCCAATCTAAGCTAATAAGAAAATATTTCCTAAGTTAGGGTTTAGGAATTTCTGAAATCGAAGAGAGATTGAGATGGAGAAGATGAAGAGGATGCTCACCTAAGCTTCTCTTTGATTTTGGACTTGAATTTGTATTTCCTAATCAAACTAGGGTTTTGGAATTCTAATTTCCAATCTTTTCCCCCATTTTTCTCTTGAGCTTGAGTGTTAGGAAATGAGAAATGAAATGAATGAAGAGGAGTTGAGTGGAGTTAGGGTATTATGTTGGGTTAGTGGGCTGAAACCCAAACCCAAAGCCCAAAATAGAAAAATAGCAAAATTTTACTCAACTCCAAACATATCGATGTTTATACTCAAAAAAGTTGTAAACACCATTTTGGACTCAATGGAAGTGGTCTCGAGTCCCAATTCGACTGTTTACAAAATGTAACATTTCGGACTTTAATCCGATTAATGATGCTATATTTAAATAAAACATTTAAATATATAATCGTGAAATATGCGGGTTGTTACATTGTCTCTCCAAATTAGATTCATAAACTCCATAAGGAATTTAGATAAGAACTCAATCGAGTTTTCTATTTATTTCTTCTCCTTCCAACTTATTCTTATTCTATTCTTCTCCAACTATTCAAAATCTAATAAACATATATACCTCTCCTTTGCTGTGTGTATATATGTATCAAAAGAGAGATTCTGGAAGAGGTTGTAAGATGTGAATATCCAAGGAAGGCAAAGCTAAGGATATTCTACGAGTGGAAACCGTAGTATTTCTTTTTCAGTAATTGATTAGTATATGTATATAGATTTGAATATGCCTTAGGGATTTTGGGATTGCAAAAACAAAATAGATAAAATCCCCCAAAATTCCTTTTTATTTAAAAATGTCAATTCTAGATGGAGATTCTCAATTATTATGTTAATTTGATGGAATTTATATTTTTTCTGCAATTTTTGATAATATCATAGTCTATTTTACTTCTCCTCCTTCTTTGATTCAAATTATGAGTCTTCAATAGTAAAATAAGGGTGTAGAGAATGAATTCTATTCGTAGTTTACACCACTTATTCCATACAAAATTCCTTTATTTATTTCTATATAAAAGAGAAGCTGAATAGAATATGAAATTAGGATTGCAATTCCTATTATTTAGGATGTTCCATTGAATTGATGTAATAAATTGAGTTTCTATTTCTATTTACAAGTCTATCTATTGCAGTTTTGGATATGAATATTTAATCCCTTGTTATGGATATTAAAACCTTGGAAATCTAAAGGGAATGGACTTGTATTAGTATCATGGTTAAGGAATTGACATTTAACGCTAGTTTAGGACATATGAACTGCACGCTTAGAAGTTATTAGGCGTGAATATATATTTATTTCTATTAGCGTAATAAACGTATAGTTATAGCGTATAATTGCGTAGTTAATTAGGTAATAATTGTCATTAATTCTTCCTTACGAAGGTAACTAATATTTTAAGGCGTAATAAGGAAGATTCATTATATGGCCTTAATTATGAAACAGTGAGATGAGTATTATATATGGACAGTGAGAGTATTTAAATTATGGCTATGTCATAGAGATGCGAGGTCAGTCAAAAGACACACAGAAATCTATCCAGCTAATCTGGCTGCTAGCAGTGTGACTTTAGGGCTGATGTGAGATGTCTTCTATGATAAATATATGTGATAATGCAAGGTTAACCCTAAATTCTATATGGTAAATCTTCCCAGCTAATTTGGCTACTAATTCCTACGAATAGTCGGACTAGTATGAGACGTCATTATGAGTATAGGTCATAATACGAAGGGCCTGCTTTGTGGTCTTGAGTTATTAAGTGGTTGTTTGAGGGCCCATCTCTTTTCTCCAAATGAAGTATTAATATGGCCACGGGGCTAGTTATTAGGCACGATAGGTGGAATCTCGACAGAGGTCCTCTTTGGAATACGGTATTAAGTGACTGATTGAGGGTTCGCCTTTCCATAAAGAAGTATTAAGTGGCTCGAGAGATTCCATGTGATGTCAGTAAATAGTTACCACTGAGGGTCCACCTTGGAAATAGGTATTAAATGATGGGGTCTGCCTCAATTGAGGTCTTAAATGGCCAATGTCTACCTATTTTCCAATAAAAGGTATTAAGTGGCTTGGATACTATCTCTCGTATTGTTAGATAATTATGACGTGTGATTTAGGTCATGGGATTTAGAAACCTGCTTCGGGAGTGGAAGGTATTAAGTTATTGATTGAGGAACTGCCTTCTTTCCTTATAAGAAGTATTAAATAGTTTTATGTACGCAAGACATATTCTTATTTTAAAATATACTACCTAAGTAGTGAAATGGTAAGACTCGAGGTTTTTATTCACCAGCATTTGTTGTTCTAACTCCCTCCTCGTTACAACAAAGGTTAAGGACAGAGTGATGACGGTGACCATGCTTGAAGGTGGAGTGCTTAAGCCTATGGTAGTTATTATAATTATCTTTTATGTTGTTTTATGTTGTACCCATGTGTTTTGGATAAATGATGTAACATATCTTATTTAACAATTAATGATGTTTTGTATCATGACATTTTAAATTGTTTTGAAATGTCATGATACAATTTGCTATTATATTTTATTTCATCTGCTGGGAGTTCTGAAAGAATAGTTATTGCTCTACGCTATTACTTCATTTTCCAATCAACATCCTTAGAATGGATCTAAGTTTTGATGGGCCTTTTCTGGGTTGAAATATAGGCATGTTCTAAGTTGGGTTGTTACAGAGTCTGCATATTTTCCATTAAAAATGTATTAAGTGGCTTGGATACTATTTCTAGCATTGGTAGACATTAATAACGATGGTTATAGGTTATGGAATCGGATAAGACTTAGGGCTTACAATTGGAAAGACTTCGAATATAGTTTAAATTCGAAAGAGATATCCTTATTTAAATTAGACTACCCAAGTACTGATATAGAAAGGTTCGAGATTTCTATTCACCGGGCCTGGTTGCATGTAGATGCATCATGATAGGGGTCCTTGCATTGTGAACTGTAGTGAAGCTTTGTTTCTTACCCCTATACGTCCCGATAATGTGGATTGGTCAAGCAGTCGAGAGGCTGGACCATAAAACTAGTGTGTTTGGGATTACCATTTGTAGCTACCCACCATTTTAGGGTGATTGTTACATTTGATATCAGAGCTTAGGTTACTCGATCAACGAGGATAGGTATACGTATGAGAGACGTACTTGTTATTTTTGAAAGTATTTTTCAAAAAAAACTATATGTAAATATATATACTTAGTTTGATCATACGCTTAACTTTGTAAATTCCGACTATAGAATTAGGTGCGACCATATTCTTAAAGGATATATGAGATGCCTATGAGTTAGAAAAACAAATCGGGTTAAATTTATACTGCTACCTCGATTACCCATTGGATGGAGGTTGTATCATGGGGAGCGGGCTACGAGGAGCATGACCATGACATATAGAAACACCCAAGAAGCTGAATGGTACTTGACACCTTTGTTGGAACTAGACTTCCTTATAATTATGGACTATAGAAGCGTAATAAGTAATAGCGGTAGAAATTGTGGATGGAAAAGATTGTAACTCCAAGGCAATAAATATGAAATAAATAGAAAGTTTCAAGAATTTATGTGACGACCCGGAATTTTTGGATATTTGAAATTGAAATATTTAATTGATTTTAAATATTTGAAAGTTAGCTTAACTTGAATTTCAATATCGCTATTTATTGGATAATTTAAATATTGAATTTAATAATTGGAAATTGGGTAAATTGTTAAATCTGAAATTCTAAGCTTGTTAAAAATAATTGGAAGGCTTGTAAAATTGATATTGGTAATACTGAAGATAATAAAAGTTTTAAAATTGGCTTCGGAAGTGTTTTGTTCAGTTTTAAAAATATATCGTTTAAATTGATATTTAAAAATAGCCTTCCGAGGCACAGTCTCGGAATTCGACGAAACCAGTTCCATCGGATTTGTAATAGTGTATTATTAACGGATTTCAAATTTCGTAGTGTTTGGAGTTGTCGTGAGATCGTACGGTAAGTAAACGCGTTAAAATTTATATCGAAAACTCAATATAATAATTGGATCCAAAAAGCTATCTTCCCCATACGATCGAATTAGGACTCGAAACCTTTTCCATTATGTTCGAAATAGGGGTATAACATTATAAACGCCTAGCGGCACACCTCGATAGGAGTTCGAGATTTTAAGTTGCATTTATCGAGACGATTTGAAATTAAAATATATACTTTTATATACTGGTCAACTTCAACTGTATTTCCTTCACATCAGCACTTTTTTCTTTCCTATCGAAATTACTATAGCAAAACCCTTCAAACACGCCAACGTCTTCTCCTGTCTTCCTCATTTCTTTTTAAAATCTCACGCATCTCAAATTTTCAAAATTTATTTCAAAATCGAAAGAAAACAATGGCCGCTCCTTTCTTTTTCTTTTCTTTTTCAATTCAATTCAAAATGCCAGAGCCTTCGTAAGGCAAGGCGAAGCTTCAGCGAGTGATGGCGACGTACGCGAGCGTGCGGCGGAGATAAGTTCGATGAGGATGGTAGCTCGTTCGAAGCCCTAACGCAGTGAAGCTTCAGGCTTTCCTCGAGCCGAAGGAGGCGCGCCTAGGTGATGTCGAGCTGAGCGCTCGAGTTCTGGTGAAATCGAGGGGCAGAGTTTTGGGGAGATGAGATGTCGATCGAGCGATTTGGGGTTTCGTTCGAATGGGAGAACTATGCACGAGCGACGAGGACGGATCTCGTATGGAGCGGTCGAGCAGGCAACGAGTCAGTGAGGTACCATTCGATTTACTTTCATTTAATTTAAAATTAATAATGTATATATATATATATGTATATATAGATATACAGAAGCGGAAAGAAGAAATTTTTATAGGAAGAAATAAAAATAATATTTTTACAGTAAGTTATGCAAAACAATTCTGTTTAAAAATTAATTGTACTTTCATTTGGGATAAAAGGAATTTTATTTATTTGAATTTAATGTGTAGTTAAACCAGAAAATTTATTTTTATTTACTAGAAAATATATAGGGTTAAAACAAAAAATTTAAAACATTTTGATTTGAATAGTTATATTAAAATTGGACTTTCGGTTTATATAGATTATCTTATAAAAATAATGTATTTGGGTGATTAACCTGATTAATTTACTTATTAAATTTATTTTAGTTACAAAAAGATTTTTAAAAGGGAAGAATTATTTAGTTAAAATCAAATTGTTAGTTAATTAAATTTATAAAAAGGAAATTGATTTTTCGATTATTTCAAATATCAATAAATTGTATAAATATTTCTACAAGGACAATAATCGTGAAGAACAAGTCGAGATGGAATGGATTGCAAATCAAAAATCAAATGTGAGTTAATCTCACTCAAATTGGATTGCTAGTTAATTTAAATGGTTAAATTTAAATTATTGGATGATTGATTGAATTGATAATTTATTATCAGTCTGGATGTGATATTATATATAGTAGTATATATATATTGGAGTGATTGATATTCCCGCATTATATAGCGGATGAGACCCTATGCGCCCTGCATAATAGCGGATGACCCTTACCGCGATATCCCCCTCGAAGTGGGATTGGTATTTTTATATTGTGCTAACTTCTGTGGATGCAGGGAAATAGATTGGGGGGATCCAACTGGATTCCTCAAAATGTTGAATTATTTCATATTCAGTGATGTGATTTATTTGTTAATCTGTGATGGACTATATTGATTATATTGAAAATTGAAATAATGAATGCTATGATTGATTGAATATATCTTGGTACTTTAAGATGTCAAAATAATAAAGATTGGATTTTTGAAGAAAAATAAAAAGGGAAATTTTTAAGTAAAATAATTATAGTGAAGATGAATTAATAAAAAAAGGTGAAATGGGGAAAAAGTAAATGGTTGATTTTGAAATCCTGTTTAATAAATTCCGGGGTGTGGGAAAATAGGGATTTTGAATAAATGGGAAATAAAGAGTTTTTGAAAACTTAAACGATATTTTTTAAGAATTAGAGGGATTTATTTTAAATCCAGGATTTAAAATGGTTTGAGGGAAATAAAAAGGGGGTTTTGAAATTAAGTGTGGAATGGGTGTTTTCAGATTTAAATAAGATTTTAATTCAGAAGAGGCAAGTGGATTTGAAATTAAGGGTTTGGGGTACTTTTGATAAATCCAAAAATAAATTTCAAAATGAAATTAACTCAGAGAATCGATTTGAAATTGATTTAGTGTTTGAACGGTGGTTATAAAGGAAAATGAGGCTAAGAGATTTATAAATTGGGTTTATAAATAAGGTGAATATTTATCAGTGGATAATTTGGATTTATAAATTCACGGTGGGAATTTATAAGGAGATGGTAATTTGCTTTAAAAAAAGGTGGTTTTATTTTTAAAAGTGTGGAAAAGAAATTTACGGGTTTGGGACGTAAATTAAAGTGGGATAAATCGAGAAGGATTTTAAAATGGTTAGACTGGAATTATTGGAATGGAAAGTGTATTTTCCTGAAAAACTAAGTATATTTTCAAAGAAGGATTTTTAAGTATAAATTAGAAGTTTTAAAGATGTTTTAAAGGAATGTTTTAGAAAAGTTATTTGTTTAGTTGTTTTAAATTTTTTTAAAGTAAATATTAATTAAGTTAGTTTTAGTAGTAATTATTTTAAAGGTTAAATTAGTATTATGATTTAAAAGATAATTATTAGATATTTATACTTTAGACAATAGTTTAATTTTTAAAATGTAGTTTTTGGCTATGTTCTACTTAGAGAATTGTTTTAGAAATTCATAAGTATTATTTGGATAAAGGATATAAGTAGTTTTGTACTTAAAAGGTTTAAGTGTATATTTTGGGATAAAGTGATTTAAAATCAAAATTTAATAAAACTTGGGGTTTTCAGTGGAAATAAAATAATTGGTTGAATAATTGTTTAATTTGATAGTTAAATAACCGACTATCAATATTGGCCAATGCGTTGATCGTTTCGAAGAGACCGAGATCGGATTTAATTATCCGAAAACCACTTCGATCCGGTTTGAACGTAGCGAATGAATACCGTGAAGATGATGAAGACGGTGATTCGGTTTGTCTAGACCCAGGACAACTTGTATGGACGAATGCTATCAGACCATCGTCATTGGAGGACGATGAGCATTCTAAGTGAAATTTGTTCCTAAAAGGTAACGTTTAGCCTCAAGCCTCATCAACCGGGAATGGCTAAAACAGGGGAGGTGCAGCAAGGCTAAGTGGGTAGCTCCAATTAGGGTAAGGTCATTCCTGTCTAGAGTCCCTTTTATTCCGGCTTAGTGGCGGTTGCTGATACCAACCGCGGGGTGATCTTATTCGGACTATCCAGTAAGGGGTAGTCCGGTCTTGTGTTGCAGGGGGTCGGGAGTGATCCTCGGTACTCTGATCTAGGCCAGGTACTGTGACGGGTGGTACCCCAATAGCCCTGCCATTGTATGGAATCCAATCTCCAATAAGCGCTTGTACGGTTTTGCTTGTGCCCAACTATTGCTGGAACGTGAGATGCAAGCATTTCAGCTAGATTCTATTTTACTTTCTATAGACACTATAATAATATCAGACGGTTTTAATAAAAATATTTTGGTTATCGTAAGGTAAAAACCCGGCATGTTTATTTGTGGCGTGGTCTTACGAGATACCTTTGATTTTAAAGGATTTTGAAAACTTTAATAATTCAATTGAGTGTGATTTCTCACGTTGGTTTTCCAGACCAAGTCAGGTGTTATTTTATTATAATGCTCGGGTCAAACCGAGTATTACAGATATAGGATGGCATGCTATGGAGCTCAGGAGACGAGCTGGATGACGAAGCATATTTCCGTAGATTTGTATATTCTGCTGTGTAAGGACAAGTTACTAAACTGTCCAGGATTTATGTGATGATTGTGTACTCTGATGATTGTAAGTATTAAACAGTTACAGATTCTTTGTATAAAAAATATGTTGTTATATATTATATTTTGTTCCGCTGCGATTGTGAGATTCTGATGTTGTTTTCTATTTCTTCCTCTACCTCTTTCTTCTTTAACCCTAATGGTTCGTATTTCCATCCAATATGAGTTGAACCGATGTGGAATATTGTCGACTCAAAGGGGTACGGAACTGCGGGTCGTTTCAATTTAATAAGGATATAAATAGACTGATTATAGGGGTTAACATGGTAATTATGGAGAGATAAGGAAGGAATAATGGGTAAAAATTAGTATGAATAAATAAATGTCATCAGGAAATGTCCGGCTAGGATAATAATCATTTATTACAGAAAAAATGACATTTATAAAGATAGCAAATAAACATGTTAGGTAGTAATTAAATAGTATTAGGCAAGGTATTTATAAACATCCAAAAGTAAGATGTAAAGAATGAATGGATCAAGTTTCCATAAGAAGGTATACATTAATCAACACAAGTAAATAACTAGATTTTAAAGTTAAGTAGAAAAGTTCAAAAGAAGGAACAATAAAATTCAATGTCTAAACTCAAACCTATGTGAAAGAATTTGATAAAAGATTTTTGAAAAATTCCTTGAAATGTTTAAATGGATAAATTATTGATTTGGAAAAAAAAGATTTGGAAATTCATAATTTGAAAACTTGCCGAATCAAAAGAAGGAACATAAAGGATTTTTCTTTTATGAAATTCTTGATTTAAAAATTTATCGAGTTAAAAAGTTTTCAGTTTTTGGATTCTTCATTTTTTTGAAATAAATGTAAAATAAGGCGTGTGTAGGACTCAATGGTTTTTTCTACCTTATAAATTTGGAAGTTCTTTTCTTTAAAATTCTTTTTAAAGGTTGTATAGATGAAAATGATACTTAATTGAAATAGGAAAATAGAAAATAGAAGGGTAAGGATGTCCAATAAGGTAGGTAGGAGGAACACTCCCGTATAAAGAAAATGCGAAGAATAACAGCTGAAATTTAAATAGTAATAACATTGGAAAATTTAATCCAGTAATAAATAATATAGGAGAGAAGCAATTAGAATAAGATAGGAAAGTAATAATATAGAAGTTATCCATGTCTACTCCATTTTTCCATCATTTAAAGTTATAGAAAGTGTTTTTGACAATTGAATGGAGTTACATGATAATTATTAAATGAGCCGGATAATTTTTTATATAAGGAAAAGCATTTATGTTGAAGACGAGAATTTAATGTATACATTTCTCTATTTGTATTTAGAACTTGTTTGAATAAGAATATTATTTAATTTAAAATGGTAATAAAAGAGAAATAAAAAGGAACTGATAAGAAAAGGATAGCAAAAGACTATAGGAGATTTAAAACAGAGTTATAAAATGTATTTGGTTAAGTGACAGTACATTTTGAGTAATAAAACAATAGATGTTGAGATATATCTTTAGAATAATATAACAACTTGAAATTAGAAATTTGTCATGCACATGAAATATCTTTGAAATAATAAATGATTAATAGAGGAAAATTTGTTATTTTGGAATAATATTGCAGTTATAAAATGGATTTTAAAAGATTTAAATTTGGAAAGTAGTAATAATAATAATAGTATATCCTTAAAATGGTAGTCAGTGAACTTTTCATAAGTTCAGGCTATGATATGGGCAATAAATGTTGATTTTGAATTTAATGTAATAAGTTTATTCGTATAGAAACAATTTATTGAAAATTATATTGTATGTTATAAATAATAGTGAAAACCTAATTTTTAGGGAGTAGATAGGGATCACTACTTAGGTAAGGCGTGGTAAAAGTTTTAGAATATGAATAAAATAAGAATAGTATGTACAACCGCATCTGAAAATTTGAAATTAGTCCCAAATCTTTATTTGTAGAAGGTTAGTAAAGTTGTAAAGATATTCCAGATCTATAATTAGGTTGTAAATTAGGTTACCCTAGATGATTTGGAATGTAAATTTCTATGTTCTAATTTATTTGGAGCAGTTTTCGTGTAATTTCTATAAATTATCATATTCCAAAATATGTATAAAAGCACGTTGTTTGAATTAATAAATGATGTACCAAAAAGGGAAAGAGATTTATTAGATATAGATATCTTTTTCGTAGTTTACACTATCTATCTTAGTAAAATAAAAGAAATAATTCTTTGTAATTTTAAACAATGCAAAATATTCATTTGTGGTTAATTTATGAGAAATTATAATGGTAGTCCTTTTTAGAAGGATGGCTCTAATAAATAAAAAAATGTGGAAATAAGTGTTCTAGTTTGGAGATTAGTATACACATATAACCGTGCTTAACGACTAAGAATAAAAATATATAAATAGCATAATTTACATCTATATATGTATTAATTAGTTATTAATGGACTAAGATTTATGGACATTAATTACAAATTTAATGGGCAACAAATTTTTAATTAATGAGAGTAGAAAGGAATTAAATGGGGACTGATTAGTAAAATTTAACATGGCATTTATGAAAGAATTGAATTGGAGAAACATATGGATTTTGGAATTTGTAAAAGATTTAAGAGACATAGATGAGGGTTGATTAGAGATGCTCCAATTTTGACAATAATGATCAACTATTATGGATATATTAACTAAAGTAATAGATGGACCACATTTATTAGTAACAAAGAAGGAAAATTAAAGAAGATGGATGACAGTGGAATGACATATTAGGACTGTTCATCCTAATTTAGTAAGGAGTGTTAAGACCTCAACATTAGTTAATAATAAATTGATAAATAGCAACTTGCAGCAAAATTTTCTTTAGAATTTTTAGGGTTGTTATCGCTAGTTTTCTCACTTAGTTATTGGAAAAACATAAGATATGGTATAAGACATGTCCATGTTTTATCACTATGTTAATTTTATGAATGAGATTAAACGGTTTGATAAATATGTACATATTAAGAAGCAACGTAAATAAGAAAATTTTATATGGACGCTTAACTAGCGATAAACCATAGGTGAGACTGGAGTTAATGAGGGAATTAGGTTAGCAGCTATAAGTAAATGAATGCTCCAATCCCAAAATCTTTACGATCTTGGGAAAAATAACTTTTAGCTTGCAGAATGTCACCATTTAATAAAATGTATGACATAAAAAGGTATCAAGGAGATGTGAAGAGGACTATCTATTGAATAATGATGAAGAAGAAGGTAGTAAAATTTTCCGCTAGGTGTTTGACATAAAATATTCCTATTAAGAGCAATAGGACTGCAGCATCTCTAGCACAGATTTGTATCAAGGAGATGGTTCAACTTCAAGAAATTCTAGTTAGCATCATTAGTGACAAAGACCCCTTATATACTAGAGAAATTTTGGAAAAATTTACAGCTTTAGGAAATTCATTGAATCTTAGCACTACTTACCACCCGTAGGTCGACGGACAAACTGAAGGAGTGAATAAGATCTTGAAGGATTCGTTAAGAGCTTACATCATGGACTTTGAAGGACACTAGGAGCATCACTTACGTTTAGTAGATTTTGCTGTCATCAATCGATGATTTGTATGACACCCTTTGAAGTGCTTTATAGGAGGCCATGCAAATCGCTAAACTGTTGATGGGAAATCACTAGCAAAATCCTACTTGGACCATATTTAATTCGCGAGACTTTGGAAAGATAGAGTTGATTAAGTAGTGTGTGAAGGTTGTATGATTTGGAAAGATAGGAAAGTTGGTACCAAGATTTATTAGGTCTTTCCCAATTTTGGGAAAAATAGAAAAAACTTGCATATCATGTGAAGTTACAAGATAAATTGGTAGGAGTCCATGACATTTTTCACATTTTGCATTTGAGAAATTCCTTTCATGACACAGCTATTATGGTAGAGCCTGATCAGTTGGGGGATACTGAGACGGAGCCAATAGCATCCCGTGCCACCGCATGCATTATGGAGCACATAACTAGGTACAATAAAGAAATCAGGTTTGTTCGAGTATAATGGGAAGAAAATTCGATGGAAATTATGGGGACTTCTCATCCTGAGCTTTTCTCCGGCAAACTTTTTCTCTCCAAAATTAGGTTTTAGTTAAATCATGGTTGCTAGATTGGATGGTAGGAGATGGTTTCTAAACTTTTCACTATCACTTTTTACTCATGTAGAAATTTTTGTGCATGTTTAGGGTGTTTGCAAACATACTTATATGTCACAATCACACATTCATACAAGGATTGAGCTCACTTATAGTAAGTCCATAGTACATAATTGCATTGCACTTCTGGTTGAGTAAATTGTTGTGTAGATAAGTTGGTTATATAACATGGATGTTTATTGCGTGTTATGTTGTTCCTCCCTTGGAAAGATTTCGGGGATAAAATCCTTTTAGGGGGGAGAATGTAGCACCCCATAAAATTAATCATAAATAAATTGGATAAATTGATTTAAATAAGATAGGGTTAGAAATGAAAATTTTGTAGAAGTAAAAATTTAACCATGAAAGTTAAGTTGTTGCATTCATGATGATTTTTAGATCAATTTCCATATATAATATGTTGAAAACAGAACTCAAACGAGAAAGTTATGGACATTTGAAGTTTTGGATTCAAATTAATTTAAGTAGAATTCAAATAAATAATTAATTCCAAGATTTGAAATTCAAAAGTTGAAAGTAATTATACTAGGGGGTTAAGTAAACGTTAAATACTAATTAAGGAAACAAATAAATTTACAATGGCAAAATAGTAACGTTCCTAGAATAGGGACCAGCTGACCCCCTACCCATGACTGGTCGACCGCTAGCGGTCAACCGGTAGGAAGCAACAGTTGACCGGTGCTGTCAAGTGTTGACTAGAGTTTTGTGTGTTTTAACGTACCATATTTTATTATTTTTAACCAACCTTAATCTGATGGTTCTGGTGCGTTCTAACCACTATAAATAAGAACTTGGTCCCCTTACTTTTATTAACAAATTATTTTGGGAACCTAGTGAAGCTCTGTCAATTAATCTGTTCTAAGATTCATAAATACTTTTTTATGGCTTTAGGGAAGAAATCCTATATTTTTATTTTTGTTTATTGTTTATTTTCTAAACCTCTTCTTCTTCAAACCTCTAATCTTCTGAATCTAACATATATACAAAATCCTTTGTTGTATATATATCAAAAAGAAGAGATCTGAAAAGGATTATTGAAGGTGTGTCAAATCCAAAAGGAGGCAAAGCTAAGGACCTATAGTGAGCAAAAATCTTAGTTTTTCTATTTTAATAATCGAATAATATAGTTTGGATTTGATATATGCCTTGGGGAATTTTGGATTATGAAAACATCACATTAAAAATCCCCAAAAACCACCCAAAGCAAAATGTTAATTCTTAGGTTGGAATCGTCATTGTTTTGTATTAAAATAATGGAGTTTGTATGGATTTTGCAATTTAAGTGTTTTACCTTCTATTCCACTTTTTATTCTTTTTCTACCGAACCGATTAAAGGATTTTATGATGAAATTGTGTGTAAGGTACAAATTCTTATTCGTAGTTTACACAGCCTATTTCTACAAATTAAATAGAATTTTCCTTGCCTACCTTCATTTAAAAGAAGTTGAATAAAGCATAAAATTAATTGAATTGTAAGTTTCCATTATTATTGATTTATTCCATTCTTTTCATATAAATTAATTGGATTTAATATACAAGTCAATTGATTTGATTTTGGAATATTGGATTTATGGTATAAATGTTATTGTGGAAACGAGACTTGTATAATTTTGAAAGATTTAACATTTAAATGTTAGCTTAGGGCATAATCTCCGCACGCATAGAAATTAATAGATGCGTGTGTGTATGTGTGTGTGTAAGCTAGCGTAAATAACGTACAATTATGACATAGTAATTACGTAGTTTATTAGGGTAATAATTATCATTAAATCCCCTTTAGGAAATTAATTGATTGTTAAGGAAAATTAAGAAGAAATCTTATAAGGCCTAAAATAATGAATAATGGTGAGATGTGTGGTAATATAATTTGAGAGTATTGTGAATTATGACTAAGTTATAAGGATGTGAGGTCAGTCAAAAGCACACAGAAGTCTGCCCAATTGATCTGGCTACCGGTAGTGTGACTTTGGTGCTAATGTGAGATATTTCCTATAATAAGTAACTACGGATGACATGTGTTTAGTCCCAATTCTATAGGCTAAATCTACCCAGCTAATCTGGCTACCAGTTTCTACGAATAATCTAGCTAATGGAGACGTCTCAATGGGGTACGGGTCATAATACGAATAACCTGCTTCGCGGATCAAAGGTATTAAGTGGTTGGCTGAGGGCCCGCCTCCTTCCCATGTTGGTGATATCTCAGAAAGGTCTACTTCAATGGAAAGTAGTAAGTGTCCGAAGCGATTTCCGTGCAATGTCAGCTAGATAAGCAACTATGAGGAGTCCACCTTGGGTGTAGGCATTAAATGATGGGGGCCTACCTCAATTGAGGTCTTAAAAAGTTAGAGTCTGCCTATTTTCCATTAAAAATGTATTAATTGGCTTGGGTACTATCTCTTGTATTGGCAGACAAATAACGATGGTTATGAGTTATGGGTTATTGGTTATGGAATTGGATAAGCTATAGGGGTTATAATTAGAAAGACTTTGAATATTGTTTAACTGTGAAAGACATATCTTGATTTAAATTATACTGCCAAAAAACTGATATAGAAAGGCTCGAGATTTCTATTCACCAGACATTATTGTTTTTATTCTCTCCTCATTACAATATAGGTTAGGGAAGGAGACAATGATCAAGATGGAGATGACGATAAGAGGAGCTTGTGGCAGTAGTCTATTTATCTATTTATGCTATTTTATGATGTAACCATTTGAAGATGACAATGTATTTTTGAACACGATTATGTAACAGTTACTATTGACATTATGTTATGATTTTGTGACAATTTGAAATTTTAAATAAAATGGGTATTGTTTATGCTATTATATTTTATCCTTCTACTGTGGATTCTGAATGAATAGATAAATAGCTCTAAATTGTTCTTTTTACTAACCAACAGCCAACTTTGGAATGGGTCTAAGTTTCGTTGGGCCTTTTCTTGGTCACGATTTAGGCCTGTTTCGGGGCGGGTTGTTACAATATCACTAATTTCTTCTCAATTAAGGTTCGATCCATTTAATTCACGCTTCTACTTTCCCAGAGTAAATACAAACACTTCTTCTTTTGCTTCTCTTAGCCCATGTAACTATGTTGTTCCCTCGATTTGAGAAGAAATTGGCTCACAAGATCCCGAAATTCATTCCTATTTAGGTAAAACTTTTATCTATGTATTATTTCATGTTATCTTAATTTTTGGTTTTCAGCTTCTGTTAGCCTAATAAAGTGAACTTTTATATTTTTAGGATTATAGGTTTCAATTTGCTTTGTTTCAATCTTTATTTTTTTATGGCAAATACATAGCAGACAATTAAACAAAATTCTTCAAGTCATAACTTATCTTCTAGGTAAATGATAGATCTTACTTCCAATTAGAATATATTCAATGCACTACTGATTTTCTTATGAAGCAACAACCTTGAAATTTTTTCAATTAATGTTTAAGTGTCATGAATATGATTATAGTTGAATTAGAATAAACCTTTGAATTTTAATTTTTGTTGTATTTTTTACCTTTTTAGGATAGCTAAACAATGTCTATTACTTTATTAATTTGGGTCGAAATTTTGATACTTTATATGTAGTCTTCGTTTTGAAAATTTCAGATAGTTATGGGCATACATTTTCTTCTTCAATTTTTGATATTTTAATAAAATTAAACCATGCTCTTCACATGTTGGTATCATGCTTGCTTTTAGCTCATAAAACATGACTCCTTTGATTTCATTCCAACTTTCTTTCCTTATGTGTTCATTTGGAATCCATATTAAATAAGGTTCATAGTACAGTTATTTCAGTTATATTGCAATGATGATTTCATGTGTTTGAAGTTTAGAAGTTTGGTAAAGTTGTAATGTGAATGGATGTACATTAATAACTTAATTAAATTCTTGATACAAAAGTCAATTTATGTTTCAAATTTTGCAATCTCATCTTTGCTGTGTTTACTGCAAATGCACCATTTTAGTGGATTTTGGTTTAACCTACGATTTGTTTTCATTTGATTTTAATGCTTTTGCATACTTACAAAAATTTATGTTTCTTATTCCACTTTAATTTCTTCACCTTACCTTTAGCCTGAATTAACTATAATGGTAAATCTCACATACATCGTGTCTTCTTTGGATTTTGTTTTCTTTCTACGGATACAAAAATAGTAAGGTTCACTTACATTACACTGATCATATCCCCCTTTAGTAGGAGGCCACACCATATTCCAACCTATTTGTATTCTATCATTCTTTGGAAAGTATCGTCAAATTATTTCGAATATTAGATGTCCGAACGAGATACACTATGCAGCTTAACATTCCCTTCGATTTAAGGGAAAATTTCTTTGTTTTGGTTATCGATTTATTTGTTTGTTTTCTATTTTCCATTCGACTGTATCTTATTATTCTCTGGATTTCCTCTTTTTGCATTTTTGAATTATAATGGAAACAATTTCTTCTTCTCTTTTCATTAACAAATAATCTACATTTTTTTGTGTTCTTCTTTTTAGGCTTATCTCAATTTTCCAATATGTTCTTCAATTTCCAAGGTAGGATCTATTTTGTGTTGAAATTGATCTCGGTTCCAATTGAAGAAGAAGAAGAAGGAGCTGGGAGGAAGAAAAGCAAGCGAAACCCTAGCTGAAATCACCGAACGAGAAATAGGGGCAAATGATTTTGCCGAGCTGTGATTTGGAGCGGCAACATGAATTTGGGGGAGAAATGTTTTCATTCGGTAGTTTTGGAGCGGTGATGTTGGAGCAGTGAAATGTTTTGGAGCGGTGAAATGGTTTGTTGCCAAACGAATTTGAAGTGGCATTAATCTTCGCCCGGTGGAAGGAATGCCGAACGAAATAGTCGGAGCGGTAATTTGGTGATGCCGAACGAATAATCTCATTCGGCATTTGAGCTAAGCCGGTCTAAATTTTTTGCTCGGCGTTTTGCCGAACCAAATCTTGCCAAACTAGATACATGCCGAACCAAACCCCAGGGCCGCTATATAGCAGCTACCCCTCCTCATTTCTTCACTGTATAAATAGTGGAGCTTCTGGACAACAATGGTAGCCGAAATTGAGAGCTAATTTCAGCCAATTTCAGAGTCATCCTAGAGAGCTGAAACTTTGTAGAATTTTGTTTGTATTGTTAATTCTTCTTATGTATAGCCTCCAAAAGTGAATCAATCTTGTAACTCTAATATTTCAATGATTAATGAAATCTCCTCTCCTTAAGTGTACGTACACTGCCTCACGGTAGTGGAACCACTATAAATACTGGTGTTATTTATTTTTTTGCATTGCATTGATCTATGACTATCTATTCTGGTGTTCATCTTTTGTTTGTTTCGTCTCACTACAATCACGATCTAGTTGTTTTTCGCTGCATTAGGTTTTTTATTCCCTTAGACATATCATCTGAAGGGATTTTCCCCAATAGTCTGGTATCAGAGCTGCAAGGTTGATTGAGGAGTGTTAGACGCTATGGCAGGAGATGAAGCGACTCCAATTGTTACAAGACCCTATACTAGAGTGATGTATATCTCGTCAGGATCACAGTTGGAAATTAAGAATGGAATGGGGATAAATACTTCGAGAAGTGGCAATGGAGGATAAAGGCTGTTCTAATGAGGAATGAAGTCCATCCAGTAGTGTTTGCTCCTAAGGAGTTGACGGTTGACATCTCAGTCACGGAAAGGAAGGAGATGGAGAAATGGGCGTTTACTACTTTACAGCTAGCTAGGAGAAAATGTCATCTCAGAGATTAGCAGTGAGACCACTGCTAGGGTCATTTGGACCAAGTTAGAAAATCTCTACTTGAAGAAATCTCTGACTAACCGTCTGATATTACTGAAGACATTTTTCACCATGCGGATGAGAGAGGGTACTTCAGTGAAGGAACATCTTAATTTCTTTGATGATCTTGTGATGAAGATGAAGACTGTTGACTTGAAGATGGATGAGGAGCAAATGGCAATGATTCTTTTGTGTTCTCTTCTGGAGCGATACATAGGTTTCGCTAACAGCCTTATCTTCGCTAGAGACACATTGACAGTGGAAGATGTGAAGTCGGGCCTTCTATCTGAGGGCTTGAGAGATCAGATGAATGAGATAAGTGAAGGAAGTAGAGGTGGAAGTAGTAGTCACGACCTGTTTGTTGAAAGAGGTAGAGAAGATAAAAAGAATTGGCACTCTAGAGGGCGTTCCAAGTCTAGGAAGCCCGGTAATGGCAGGAGAGGAAAGTATAAGGATGGGAAGTGCTTTATCTATAAGAAACATGGTCATTGGAGAAAGGATTGTCCAAATTTGAAGAAGAAGGAAGAAGACGAATCTTCATCATTCACGGTGAAGAAGTCTGTATCTGACGATGTGTTGTCTGCAGTAGTATCAGATGTCTCAGGCCATTGGGTGTTGGACTCGAGGGCGTCTTTCCATATGACGCCTAATAAGGATTACTTAAGTTCTTTCGTTGGACGAGAGGGAAGCTCTATTCTTATGGGTAATGATGCTAGCTGTAGAGCAATGGGTTAAGGTACAGTGAGGATCCGGATGTTTGACGGAGTGATACGCACTTTGACAGGTGTCCGGTATGTTCCAGTTCTTCGGAAGTCCTTAATTTATTTAGGACAATTGGCATCTTTGGGATGCAAGGTAACTATCGAGAAGGATAGTCTGAAGGTTTCGAGAGGTGCACTAGTTCTTATGAAAGGAGATGTGTTTCGAAATCTGTATTTGCTGAAAGGAACCACAGTTCTTGGAGAGTCATGTGTTGGAGTAGATAGTTCTCGTGCATTGGTTGTCACAAAGCTTTGGCATCTCAGGTTGGGTCATATTTCAGAGAAGGGCTTAGAGTTGCTTCAAAGACGGAAGATGATCAAAGGAGAAAGCTTCGACAAGATGGACTTTTGCCAGGAGTGCGTGTTAGGCAAGCAAACTAAAGTATCTTTGGGAGTTGGACTCCATAGATCAAGGCGAGTACTTGAGTACGTGCATACAGATGTATGGGGACGGTTGCTACTCCTCTTAGAGGAGCAAAGTATTTTATCTCTTTCATTGATGATTTTTCTCGGAAAGTATGGGTGTATGTGATGAAGGCCAAATCAGAGAGTTTTGAGAAATTCAAAGACTGGAAAGCGCTTATTGAGAATCAATCTGGTTCTAGGTTGAACGTGCTAAGATCTAATAATGGCGGTGAATTTGTTCTAGGGAGTTCCTCGATTTCTGTAGATAGCATGGCATTCAGACACATTTCACTACACCCGGTGATCCGCAATCCAATGGGGTTGCAGAAAGGATGAATAGGACTCTGTTGGAGAAGACTCGTTGCTTGAGATTGACGGCGGGCTTGTCTAAAGGCTTTTGGGCTGAGGCATTATCAACTGCGGCGCATATCATAAATCGAATTCCGTGCTCAGCCTTAGATGGGAAGATCCCAAAGGAAAAGTGGAGAGGTAAAGTAGTGTATCTTGGTTACTTCCGAATTTTTGGTTGTCATGTGTATGTTCACCATACAGGTGATGACAAGTTGGAGGCTAGAGCATACAAGGGCATACTAATGGGATACACTGAAGGTATCAAAGGGTATCGAATTTGGAACTCTGTTGATCATAAGGCTGTTTATTCCAAACATGTTACTTTTGATGAGCCTGCTATGTTCAATCAAAAGAAGAAGCTACCTACCACATCAGAAGATTCTGATAGGCCTAAGGAGATGGAAGAAGTTCCCACGTTCCAGCCAAATAGTGGAGTTGTTGTTGATGCTGTCGAGGAAAACGCAGTTGATGAAACATCATAGGATAGTCCACATGTACCTTCTAGTAGTGCTGGTGATGTGCATAAATCTAGAGGAAGTTCAGTTCAAGGTGGAGCTGAAAGGAGTTTAGGCGAAGCAGTACCTACCCGGGTCAGTCGTAGGACTATTAGGCCGCCCGAAAGGTATGGTGATTGGCAGTTTTCAAACCTTAGCCTTGGTGATCAGTTTAACCATGTGGTTCTTGAGGAGCCGCTTGACCTTGATGAAGCTTTGAAGTCATGTGACAGTTCAAAGTGGATGTGCGATATGGAAGAGGAATTAGAGTCGTTGAAGAAGAACAAGACTTGAGATTTGGTACCACCTCCTCAAGGTAGCTGAGCCATAGGTTGGAAATGGGTATTCAAGGTGAAGGATGATGGGAGATACAAGGCTAGACTAGTTGCTAAAGGGTTTTCACAAAGAAAGGGATTGGAGTATGATGAGATATTCTCTCTAGTAGTGAGGCATACGTCCATCCGCATTTTGCTCGCTATCGTCGCAGCTCATGACTTAGAGCTGGAGCAACTAGACTGAAAAACGCTTTCTTGCATGAATATTTGGATGAGACCATCGAGATGAAGCAGCCATAAGGATTTGTTGTAGATGGAAAAGAAAATTGGGTTTGCAAATTGAAGAAGTCATTGTATGGACTTAAGCAGTCGCCGAGACAATGGTACAAGAGGTTTGACTCTTTTATGCTTTCACTTGGTTTTGATCGTAGCATCAAAGCCGCTTGTGTGTAATTCAAGCATTTAAAGAATGGTAGATGGGTGTACCTACTCTTGTACGTGGATGATATGTTGATTGCTTCCAAGGATAAGGTGTAAATCGATAGTTTAAAGCAGAAGCTAAAAGCGGAATTCGAAATGAAGAACCTTGGAGAAGCAAAGAAAATTTTGGGTATGGAAATCCAAAGGGATAGAAAACTAGGACTTTTGAGCCTCACTCAAAAGGAGTACATTCGAAAGGTGCTTGCTCGGTTTAGCATAGAAGGGGCAAAGACAATCAGCACACCTATGCCTTTGCACATACAGCTTTGTAGTAAAGGCTCTACGATCTCGGAAAAGGACAAGGCTTATATGATGAAGGTTCCATATGCAAGTGCAGTTGGCAACTTGATGTATGCCATGGTCTGCACTAGGCCTAACATTGCACAGGCGGTTGGATTGGTGAGTAGATTCATGGCAAATCCAGGAACGACGCATTGGGAAGCAGTGAAGTGTATCTTCAGATACCTTAGAGGAACTCTAAACCATGGACTTGTCTTTGGCAGCAGAGGAAGAGATTTAGCTTGGTTGGATTTTGTGATTCTGACTATGCCAGTGATAGAGATCGAAGGAAGTCAACCTCCGGACATGTGTTCACCATTGGTGGGACAACGATCAGTTGGAGAGCGAGGTTGCAGACGATTGTGTCTTTGTCTACTACAGAGGCAGAGCTCATAGTCGCAGTTGAAGCAGCTAAGGAGACGCTTTATTTGAGGTGATTGCTGTGTGATTTGGGCTTCTTATACAAAGGAGTGAATGTACATTGTGACAATCAAAGTGCAATTCACTTAGTTGAAAATCTGGCATTCGGCTCGAGGATGAAGTATATTAAGGTGAGAGAGTCGTTCCTTGTCTCGATGAGTGAAGAGAAGCTAGTTCGTCTTTAGAAAGTTCACACAAAGAAGAATGCAGCAGACATGTTTACCAAGTCGTTGCCTGTTGCTAAGTTCGAGCATTGCTCAGACTTGATTCGCTTAATGAAGTGCTAGGGTATCACAGGGTGGCATGGGGGGAGAGTTGAGATGGTTCATGGAGACGTTTGTTTTCATGGTGGAGATTGATAGGTTCTACATGGACTGGGAACTTCGAACACTTTGTTGATGAGCGGTGGCCTTGCCGAGTTCGTTGACAGAGTGTAATGGGTGATGGCATTGCCGAAGCTCATTGGGTAATTATCCATTGCTTGGAGCATGAAGGTGTAGATGGAGTTGGAAGGCTTGTTTGGAATTCGGTATCAAGGAGGAGATTGTTGAAATCGATACCGGTTCCAATTGAAGAAGAAGAAGGAGCCGGGAGGAGGAAAAGAAAAATCAAGCGAAACCTTAGCTGAAATCACTGAACGAGAAATAGGGGCAAATGATTTTGCCAAGCAGTGATTTGGAGCGGTAACATGAATTTGGGGGAGAAACATTTTCATTCGGTAGTTTTGGAGCGATGATGTTGGAGCGGTGAAATGGTTTGTTGTCGAACAAATTTGAAGCGGCATTAATCTTCGTCCGGTGGAAGGAATGCGAACGAAATAGTCGGAGCGGTAATTTGGTGATGCCGAACGAATAATCTCGTTCGGCATTTGAGCTAAGCCGGTCCAAATTTTTTGCTCAGCATTTTGCCGAACCAAATCTTGCCAAACTAGATACATGTCGAACCAAACCCTAGGGCCGCTATATAGCAGCTACCCCTCCTCATTTCTTTACTATATAAATAGAGGAGCTTTTGGACAACAATGGTAGCCGAAATTGAGAGCTAATTTCAGCCAATTTCAGAGACATCCTAGAGAGCCGAAACTCTACAGAATTTTGTCTGTATTGTTAATTCTTCTTATGTATAGCCTCCAAAAGTGAATCAATCTTGTAACTCTAATCTTTCAGTGATTAATAAAATCTCCTCTCCCCAAGTGGACGTACACTGCCTCGTAGTAGTGGAACCACTATAAATACTGGTGTTATTTATTTTTTTGCATTGCATTGATCTGTGACTGTCTGTTCTGGTGTTCATCTTTTGTTTGTTCCGTTTCACTACAATCACGATCTAGTTGTTTTCCACTTTGGGTTTTTTATTCTCTTAGACTGATCATCTGAAGGGATTTTCCCCAACATTTTGCACTATAATTAATCACTGACTTTTCTGCCTTCGGATTAAGGTTTGTGTTTTACTCTTTAATTTAATGTACAATTTTTTCTCATTTTTGTAATGTACACTTTATTGTTCAAACAATCAATTGTTTATGCAATCATTGGTTCATTGATCTTCAAATCAAGGTCTGCATGCTCTACTATTTAATTTATAACTAGTAATACATTTGTGTAATTATCCATTAACCATTGGAGAATAATAAATAGTATTTATAGGTATTTCCTTTGTTATGTACTCTAACTAAATAAGGGATCAAATAAGAGCATATTTTCCATCTATTTTTTAGTTCTCTATAAAATTTTGTCTATGGTTTCTACTGTACTTCGTTTTCAACTAGAATTGACTTTTTGCTATAGTCAATGGTTCATTGTTCTTTAATTCAAGGCTTTGTTCTTTTCTCTTTATTATTATGTCAATAGACTTATGAAGCTATATACTCATCTTTATTGGTTGCATATCAAAAACTATAGAGTTTGCCTCTATTATATACTCTAACTATAACCATGCCACTTACAAAACAAGGAATCGTAAATGCACAGTCAACTTTCAACATATATGGAAAAATTGTCCTACATTGTCATTATTTATAGATAAGTACAAAACTATAAACTACCATTAACGTCTTTTCACTCCCTCATTTTGCTTATTGTTCAAATGTATCACCATTATTCCTCGAAACTTGCTACTAACTGAATGTTTATATTTGAAATTTAAGTGGGAGAAAGTGGAGACAAACTCAATATAGCTACTAAGGTGTTAAAGGGTAATATTTTTTCCTTTAAAAAAACTTCTAATCACCAAATGTTGTGATGTTTCTCTTATTTTACATGTTTTATTTGTAGTTTATTTAAACTAATTTTTTGATGTCTACTTCGTATAGATACCAATTTTTGTTCAAGAGTTTTCTTTTACATTTCTTTAACCATTTTGAAACAATGTTAGAATAAATGTGGTTGTTAAGTGGTGGTGCTAGATTTTATTGTCTGCTATTGTGAACTAATAATTAAAGGTAACAACTCCGATAGCATTGAAATTTTCTAAAAAGGACAAAAAATCATGAGATTAAATGAAGAATATTGAATTCTCTTGGCTTGCTTTTGTATAGATGCATGGATCGTGATATGTCTTTATTAATCCGCTTTTGAGCAAAAGCAGACTTCAACTGGACTTAGAAGATTCAAGCGAAGACGAAACGACTTGAAAATTGGCAAACACACTTAGATGGACAAAGAAAATAACTCAGGAAAAATTTGGACGGAAATATGCTAAGCACATAACTTGGCACCTAGTTATCCATATACATCGGTACCGAGTTATGGTGCTCCACCACCATAGTCTCAAACTTCATACAAGTTATCCTTTAGCCCAAGCATGCCCAAGTGATTTCGTAGATTTCTAGACGACTTATCTGAAGAATTGAAGAGTTGATTGCTGTGAACTACAAAACAAGCCAAGTTATAAAGGAATGATCATCAAAACAAGTCAATGATCTACAAAGATACATGCGGAACCCTAAATAAAGTAAGTAACATGATTGCAAAAGAGATAGGAAAGTTTCCCCTTAAGGGGATAACTCGGCACTGAGTTATAGGTATAACTCGGCACCGAGTTATACCCTTAACTCGTGTGCACCCCTAAACTTCCACACTACTTCAGACTGATATCTGGACATCATTGTAAGCGTGTTTCTAACCTAATACCTCCTCTACCCCTATAAATATAAACCATAGAGCAACCAAAATTGGGGCTGGATTCTCTTACTACAGAGACTCTTATACTTCTTCACGTCAAACCTCTCCTCCATTAAAGTCACATAGGAAACAACTATTTGTTGTTCTAGGACTTAGATAGGCAAATTATTAGTACTATTGACTCAAAAACAACCTAGAAACTTCATCGTAAGTCTTAGGTCCACTAGATTATGGTCAGATCTGGTATAACTAGTTGTAACCCAGAGAGAGAACAACTAATAAAAGAGATCAAAGTGGACATAGCTCGGAGATTACGCCGAACCACTATAAAAATTATGTCTCTTTTTATAGCTTTTTTGTTTATTTAACTTGAATTGGTGCTTTTGTTTGATTTCTGGGTGTTGATCCATTTTTCGGGTTAACATTTGGGTGCTTTCACTAAGAATAAGAGCTAGATCCGAAGACTTGAAGCTTGAATCTGAGGTTTAGATAAGATGAAGAGGCCTAATACTACATCTAAACCGAAACAAGTCAACGAGAGCCTAGGGTAAGCCTGGCATTGTCATCAAATTCTCATCAATCCATCTAGGTAACCAGAGAAGAGATGGAGAAAATGATGAAGGAGATGTAGGATGGAGTGATAACTAGGCAACAGAAACTACTAGATGGATTTTTCCCAAGGATTAGATAACATGAAATAGCTGGAGCGATTGGAGTTTAGAACCAAATGCGAAGAACTAACGCAGGAGCATCTGAAGCGGAGCAAACTGGAACAGTGCCCCACAAATAGAACAACCCGGTACCGACCCAAATTAACTCGGTACTGAGATAATTATATTAGGAGGCAATGTTGGTGTGACTGCAGGGGTGCTGGGAGTGGATAATACTGGAGCTAAAAACGCAAATCAAAATGTGAATGCATAACAACTGAAAGAGCATGTGTCAGATCCTCCCCATAGGAATGGAGGATGGAATGAAACCAGAGAAGTAGTTCAAAGTGCTAAAGTATAGTCAGAGGAGTATGTGATAGAATATGTTCCGGGATTCCCCTACAGGAGAGGGGGGCATAATATTGCTTTTGGACGAAGATCATCATTGGACGATGAAAACTGAATTGCTGAATTGATAAGGAGAATAGTTAGAGGTGGACCCCCAAACCAAAAATTGGAGGATGTGAACATGAATCCATTCACTTTAAATATCCGAAATGAGAGAAATCCTCCTGATTTCAAGCTTCCGCCGTTGGAAATGTATGTTGGAAAGTCGGATTCGACTATATATCTAATGAGATAAATTCAACATATAGAGGTATTGGGTGCATCTGAGGAACTAATAGGATTAGTTTTTCCCATTGCACTTGACAGACTTGGTGGTAATATGGTTTAAGCAACCGGAGAATGGATCCATTGGCAAGTGGACCAATTTGGTGAATAAGTTCTTGAGACAGTTCAGAGTTCATGTCTCGCGATCGAAGAATGTGATGATGTTGTCCGGTGTGTAACAAAGGCCTGGAGAGACCTTGATAAGCTATTTGACAAGATTCAATGCAGTAGCAGCAACAACTGATAAGCCGGATCCATCTATAATCTTAATGGCGGAAATATCTGGAGTCGCAAGAAAGACTGGATTCAAGTTGCACTAGGAAATGATCAATTGATGGATCTTGCAAAATTTTACCATGAAGTTGAAAGATATTTTCATCAAACGCCAAAGTTGAGCATTCGGATGCTGAAATTAACCCAGTGGGTGATAGAGGACTGTTTGGAGCAGGAAATGGAAAAGACAAGGGAAAAAGAAGAACCAATGACAACTTCGAAGAAATGAAATAACAAAGGAGGTAGTCAGAATTGCCTTCCTACACCGATTTAACTGAAACCCCAGAGAGGATATATCCGGACACCAGGGGCAGATCCTCTTTCGAAGCCAGCTAGGAGAGTGCCTACAGATTTGGAGAAAATATCTAGAAAATTCTGCATCTTCCATGAGCTGGATGGACATAAAATGAACGAGTGTCAACACCTTCGTAATTTGAAAGAAGAGCTGGTTCGGAGCAACCGACTACAACAGTATGTGAGAAATCAAACTATGATGGAAGTGCGGCCAACAACCACCATCTACGACAAAGGCATCACAAAAAAACTAGGTATCTGGTACAAGACTTGAAATCCCATGATTGAGATGAATGGGAGTCGAGCCTGATTCCCGCACTTTGCCTTTTTGTTACTGGTCTTATACTTTTCTTTCCGTATTAAGTAATAAAGATAATAATAGCCTCAGAACGCTTACTCGTGTATGGGATCCCGAACGGTCCGTAGGCAGGCTCTGAGTCGGATGCCAAAGATGTCTACTTAGGACAATAATAACGTCAGACCGCTTACATGTTTACAGGAACTAGATTGGTCCCTAAGCACACTCTGAGTCGGATGTCTAGGATGAATGCTTAGGATTTCTGCTTATTTTCTTTTCTTTGATTTGAATATTTGATTTTTGAAAAATCCACATTGAATGTGCTGATTAAAATGATCGCTTTTTAGTTCCGTCTAGAGAAACAAAACCAGAGTG
The DNA here is from genome assembly GCA_030737815.1 of Allium fistulosum. Lineage (NCBI taxonomy): Eukaryota > Viridiplantae > Streptophyta > Magnoliopsida > Asparagales > Amaryllidaceae > Allium > Allium fistulosum. The sequence goes on along the minus strand of CM060901.1, from coordinate 518,040,963 downwards.
CAAGATGCAAGTCCCCTTGCCAGAGAGCGAGCGGATGGGCTTGTATGAAATTGGTCTCCTTTGAGTCTCGTCCAAAGAGACGGGACCGGAGTGTAGGGTGCAGGCTCCCTTGTTGGAGAGAAAATGGATGGGTTTGTACAGAAAGTAATTCCCCTTACCGAAGAGTGATCGGATGGGCTTGCTTGGTCGTTGAGTTTCTTTGCTAGAGAGCAAGCAGATTTAGCAAGGATCTAGAGAGATCGAACCCTTAAATAGAGCACCGAAAGATCCGAAGAGATTACTTCCTAAATAAAATGCCAAACGATCTAGAGATATCATCCCCCTAAACTAAATGTAAAATGACCCGGAGAGGTCAAACCCTAGATTGGAAATTAAATGATCCGGAGAGATCGCATGCTAAGTTGAATATAGAATGATTCGGAGGGATCGAAACTTTAGATTGAATGTAAAATGGTCTAGAGAGATCAAACCTTAGAACAAATATAGATTTGATAAAAGGATTCGAATGCCTTGTAATTAGAATAAAATAGATAAATCTCGGATGAACACGGGATGATATTGATATATGATGTAATAACTCTAAACAAAATCGGAATAATAAAGATGTATAAGCAACACATAAGCAAGAGCTGGAGTTCTTAGCTAAACCGACAATACAAGAAAAAGCATTTTTAGTTGCATTTATTACAAGTGCAAGCAAAAAGTCATTTAAGTGCAACCAATGAAGGAAACAAAAAAAATTTGAGAGATGGAGGGAAAAAAAATTAAGGCGAGACTTAATTTTTTCGTGGCCGCACAAAAGCTCTTCTTCCCTCTTTTATTTTCATTTGCCGCTTAAAACTTATTTTACTTTCTCCCTAAAATAAGTAACCCTAAATCATTTAACGTTCCCAAATCCAAATTCATCGGTTGTTCTGATTCATTCACGACCCAATAGTTACCGACTATCTGCTATCGCTTAAAACTAGTGCCAGAATTAATGGTTGAGTTTATCTCTCCATCGCAATACCTAATAGAATCAAGAGAGAAGGTCTTCCTTGGTATTAGTTCATCAAATGAAGATGTTCAGTTTGCAGGTACTAGAGAAAGTACAGTTTGTGTCGTTCCCAAACCCTCATTTCTTTTCCGCGTGTTACCAGGTTCTAAAAACATTTTTTTCAATTTGCGATGGAACTATGTCAGCGTTAGGGGTCAAAATCGGAGCAGTGGCCGGCCTCAGCGTCGAGAGATGGATGGCAGGAAGAGGACGCAGTGGAGGACTGACTGTAGAGAAGCATGAACTATAGTTATTGCATTAGGTTGTGGATGGGAAGGATAGTTGCATCACTTTTGAATATTTTCCATATTATTTAAGGTAAATGTTCGTTTTTTCCTTTTCTTTTTCATGTTAAATCTTATTAACTCCTCGAGGTATTTTCTACGATAAATAATTTAAAGAACTCCCTAGAATGGAATTCTCATAGTGTGAGCTAAATTACTGAAATACCAGATGATGGATGTCAGATAAATAGTATCATCATGTGGTGCATTAGATATATTTGAGGAAATAGTGTTATTCCTAATTCTTTTTTCAAAATGCTTGTTCCATGGCGAAGATGAAGATTTCAAAACATCTTATAACTGGAACTAACTCTGTTGGAGCACCAACTTTGAATTCCTAAAAGCACAACAACACATAGCATTAGATCTCTAGGTAAACTGAAGCTGGAAGTTCGGAAATATACAAAAGTTTAACTGTATCTTTTCAACTGGACTGTAGTGAAAGATAAAATAATATAAAAGATCAGTCATAATGTGTAAGTGAAACAACTATTATGTATCAAATATGAATACTGATGCTATAGAACTAGGGGTTTGATTGCACATAAACACTTCAGAGAAAATATCGTATGATGGTTAATATCAATGTAACTAGGAGGGTAAGGCAAGCTAGTCAATCGCATGCGGCAACCCCACACAATAAGGAATCTTTTGATCTGAAATTCGGTATATAGAAAAGTTTGTAATACCTTAATGGAGTATGTAGATATTTAACAGTTGTAACTTTTCACTTTAACATAATTTAAAATCTAATTAGGTTCGTCTTATTTATCACTACCGATGTTAATTCTAGTACAATTATTATTTTCTTCAACTTAAGGCAATATAATTGCACTTCATCTAGAGCAACCCAACTGATACTGAATGTAACTAAATTATGTGCTCATTAGAGCTTGTCTTAGACCTAAACCAAATTAATATTGAACTATAAAAGCATGTTTCACTAATTTTTGGTTAAGTAATGTTGTAAGAAAAAGAGGGATACATAGACCTCATAAATTTATATCAAAATACACAGCAGCCTAAGGTGAACTGCTTACCTAAGATATAGTAAGAGCTATCTATATGTGAATAAAGTGTAGAAAATTAACTGTGATTTATGTGGGGTGTTGTTGGAATTCATCGTTTAGATAGGGAAATTTGTGATCTTACTCACTTGTCCACAACTAACATAGTTAACAGGGTAAAGACTCATTTAACTAAACTTAGTAATAAGATAATGGTCAAATAATTGGTATTTTTTACCAAAGGCTGGAAGATTCAGACAGTGGAAATGTTATCAACTTTATTACAACATATGTAATAATGTATGTAGCTATTACTACTAATATTTAGCACCTGGCATGAATTAACTAGACAACAATATAAGAAGAGTCAATTTCTTACTAGGTCAAAATTTGATGTAGAACCTGAATAGAGTTGCCAGAAATTATGGTTAAAATTCTTTTATAGTCTATTTTTAATAACATTGGAGGTGATATTTTAGGCTTGTAGTAAACCAAAATGGAAGAACTGAGATATTAGGAACTCTAACTAAGACCGCTATATTAGAATTTGGTCTAGATTTAGGTGAGAATTTTTCAAAAGATAGAAATGAAGTCGAGTTAATCAAAGTAGAGATATTTTATTCTACAAAAAGAGCATATGAGTTCTGATTGAACTTCAGAAATTGTATTAGCTTGCTGTTATAAATATTTCAATGCTGAGCTAGCTACTACAAAATGTTATTCTCTATTTTATATTAATATAATTAACATTGCATTTATAAGCTGGCACCTAGATATTATCACTTCTTCCGAGCAATGGACATAATCTATTAGCATTTCTAGTTCACTAGATTCTTATCTTGTTTACACTCTTTTGCAGGAAAAACTAGTTTTGATTTGTTCCTAACGTCTTTATCCGAGATCAATTGGTTGAATGATTGTCATTCACAAGTTTGGGAAAAGGTTAGTTGGTCTTATGAACTCATAATATAACTATTTCTTTTATATGCTACTTTATTAACAAATACATGTACTTGGAAAGTAATTATATGGATGTCATCAATGCAAATTATTTGATATGGTTGTTTGATTTGAAGATAATTTTATGTATATATAAAATACATAGTAGGTATTGATGGATGTCATCAATGCAGGGTATGAACATTTGTCATAGTTATAGGAGAAGAAAGTAAATGTCGTGGATTTAGAAGATCTAAAACATTTGTGCAGTAAATAATACACTTTAGTTTGTATGTGAGTTTGAGTTGCGGATAAAATTAATAAAATTCAATCTAATTTGAATTACTATTGTTGATGTTGTTCACCTATGGCAACGGGAAAAATAAATAAAAATAAACCATGTTTCTTCATGCTGACCAGAGAATGCATTTATTTATTCAGCATAGACTTTCTTCTGACTCCTTATGTAGGATGTCTACACTTTCAAAGATGCACCAATTGAAATGAGATTCCATTAAAAAATGCAAAGCTATTTATAATTCATAATTTATAATGATGTTTTTTTAGGAATACTGACTTGCCTCTGAATTTACATGTGGACTGAGCTAGGCAATAGTTTTTGCATCTTAACCATTCATCGGTGCATTTATGCACAAAACAGTGTCTATGTTGTTCTTCCGAGATAAACTATCTCTTAGCTAGAACACCACTCTTTTCAATATTTAATGATCGGATTATTAAAGTGTCAGTTTTCTCAAAGGGCATTAGCTGATTGGAACTAAGCTGTAACGACCCGTATTTTTACGGATCGAATGTTTGTAAAACAGTTATCATTAGGTCGTATAGAAGATAAGTCGTGTGTAGCTTAGGTCGTCTGGAAGATAAGTCGTGTGATGGCTTAGGTCGTAGGGTAGGTTAGGTCGAGTAGTAGTTAGGTTGGGTGAGCGACTTAGGGGATTGGAGCGACCTAAGGAAGTTGGCGACTTAAGGTAGTGGATGACCTAAGAGTTAGCAACCTAAGGTTTGAGCGACTTAAGGAAAGACAGCGACCTAAGGGAGTTAGCGAGTTAACAACCTAAGAAGGTTAGGTCGTGGACGAGTTAAGGAGATAAGTGGGATGAGTCGTTAGGTCGCGAGGATGTTAGGTCGTATCCTAGTTAAGTTGTTAGGTCATGTAGCGTTAAGTCGCTAAGAGTTAAGTCGTAGGGTGTTAAGTTGCGCAAGGGCTTAAGTCGTAGGTCGCGCATTAGTGTTGAGTCTTAGGTCGTGACATTTTTAGGTCGTGGAAGAGCATATGTCGCTAGGACGTGCGCATGTGTGTGTGGTTAAGTCTCGTGAAGGCTTAAGGGGTTAGGTCGCTGAGTGTTAGGTCGTGAGCGACCTAGGAGCGAGCTAAAGTTAGGTCGTGGCTTCTGTTAAGTCGTTGAGTCGAGTGTGCGCTAAGTTGTAAGTCGCAGGTCTGTTAAGTCGTAAGTCGTAGGTCGCGTGTATGTGTTAAGTCGCGCGAGTGTTAGGTCGAAGGATTTGTTAGGTCGTGGACGACCTAAGGGAGCGGACGACTTAAGGGAATTTCTGCCTATAAATACACGGGTTCTTCTTCATTTTTGGGATCCGGATTTTGAAGCGATGAAGTGCTGCTATTTTGAGAGCTCGAGTTCTACACTTCTTCACTTCTTTTCTCCACTCTAATCTTGTGATTCCTTCCATTCAAATCGAAGATCCAAGAGCTTAGATTGAAGATCTTCATCCATCGAAGAGAGATTTCGTCGTTTGAAGCGGAATTTTGGAGAATCGAGTTAGATTCTTCGCTGTCCAGATCTGGAGTGTGTTGCTTTTGAAGTGTTTAGGTGATTCGGTGAGTGGTGATTATCTCTCACACGGATCCAAAGGAGTATATCGGATTGTTGGCTAGATTTGGTGTTAAAATAGTGATTTCCATGCATTTTCATAAACTTGAGTGTAGATCTATTGTTCATGATGATTTGACATCTATTTTACTGCATGTTAACCTATGCAAGTTCATTCATCAAGTTGTAGAGTTATTGCTCATGATTCATGCTTGTTAGATTTTGACTCTTTAATTACAAGATTGCCATTTTTGTTATAATTGTTTATTTGATCATGTTTGAATGCTTGATTACTTGGATTAATGTTTGGCTTGATTGATTGTTGTAAATTAGTTGATTGATGATTTGATTTGGACAAGTTAGTCGAAGATGATTCAAAAGCTAAGGGAAAGGCTCTTGAATTGGAAAAGCTGCTTGTGGCATATGTGGCGGATGATGAAGCTCATATGGATAGATTGATGATGTCGATGTTGAGATGTGGCTTTGCTAAGATGAGATGAAGCGAGGCATAGTATGAGATAGCCTTGGTTTAATCCAGACGGGATCATTCCAAGCATGTTGATAACTCGGTGAAATGGTTCGAGTTGAGGATAATGGTTAGCTCGAGAGGCGCTTGGGCTAGTATGGAAATAGTCGTCGAGGAGGATGACTAGGAGGCTGAGATTTCATCGTTATTGAAGGTTCTAGCAGGCTCAAAGCAAGAGTACGTTGGGCAGATTCGATAGTCCCTAAAGACTATGATTATAGTCGAGTACTCTGGGCAGATTTGATAGTCCTAGGCACGGGCTGCGACGACGTGCAGAGTTCTGTCTAGAACCGGGGTTGCCATTAACCCTTGACGGACGGCTGAAAGAATGTGCTGGTCATTCAATTAACGGTGGTATCGAAGCAAAGATAACAGTGATAGCCAGAGTCATGGATGTTTGGTTATATCGTCATTCGATCTCAAGAGCGATGTTTTCTGGGTGCTTATCTGATCTTGGTTTAGGCCTTGGGGGTTTGTACTTGGAAAACACCGACCTTGACTCGAGTGATAATTGCTTTACTTTAAATGTCTGCTTTGCTATGTTTATTTCTGCTTAGTGTGTCTGGGGGCTATCACTGTAGATAGAGGTGGAGTGGGAGGGTTGGATTCCTATTCCTTTTACCTTTATGCTCTTTTGGTATGTTGTTAGTTAATTTACCGCTCACTAAGACTGTTGTCTGACTCAAGGTTTTATGTTCCACTCTTATTACCTTGGGCTGTTCATTCATTTTGGAATGGGCAGACTAGGTAGCAGGTGACAGGTGCTGTTCTTAGTGACCGACGATGCTGATGACGAAGACGGGCTGGAGGCTTGCGTATTAGTTTCTTACTATATGTACTGGATGTTCCGCTGCTTGTATATTCTCTGAGTGATATGTAGTGAGGCTTGATGTATTGACTATTTAGATGTTGTACCAAACTATTATGAGGTTTAATTGAGATTCTGTTCTGTAAAGCTTCACTATATATACTTTCTATTGTATTTTATCCATGCGCTGTGAGTAAGACGATAGATTCTGTTGTTTTAACTTAACCTTGGCAATCGTCCATGGTTGCCTGGCACACTTTACAGCGCACCTTTCTATGTTCAATGCAGGGGTCATGGGCGGTCGTCACATTTGGTATCGGAGCGAGGTTAATCGATTCTACCCAACGCTCGCTGACGTAACTACGTATGAGAGACGTAATTGTATTTTTATGGATGATTACTATATATAATATAGTAGCTTAGAAGGATTTGAGTTCTTTATGCAGTTGTTCTCAAGGTGTATTAATCATTCCTTTTTATAGATATTAAGGATGAGTCGAAGAGGGAGACCAGCTGCTAGGGAAGGCCGTGCTGCTGAAGGAGCTGCTGATTATGCTGCTATGTTCGAGGCTATAATGACTTCGATTATGAGAAGGATGCCAAATCCGGGGCCATCAGTAGATGTCGGAGTTCAAGTTCAAACTCCAAAACCGGTGGATTTTGCTAAGCTGTGTAAAGACTATACTGCTCTTGGAGGAAAGGTTTTCTTGGGAACAGAATCAACCATTGAAGTCCAGAGATGGATAGATGCTTGTAGAAGGATATTTGGTGATTTGGGAATCGAGGATGCAACTAAAAGGAAGCTCGCATCAAGACAGCTTCAAGGAAGAGCTTCTGATTGGTGGAACTCTATCACCATTGATACTCCGGAGGAAGAAATTACTTGGGAGCAATTCCAAGCCAAATTTGAAGCTAAGTTCATTTCTACAGCTCAGAAGTCTGTTCTGTTCAAGAAGTTTGTGGAGCTCAAGCAGGGTGGGAGACCAGTTCTTGAGTATGTTTCTGAGTTTGAAGCTTTGTCCAAGTATGCCCGGTCATATATTGAATCTCCTTATCAGAAGAACGAGAAGTTTGTGACAGGCTTGGACAGTTATCTTGGGAGGCAGTTGGTGGATCATTTGGACGATCCATTTGAGAAGCTTGTGAAGAAAGCTCTCAGGCACGAGAATCTGTTTCCTAAGGAGGGATCTGTTGTTGCTGTGACCAAGGAAGAATCTAAACCACAGCAAGGTGGAAACAAGAAGAGGAAGCAGCAGCAGCAAAAGGGTAAGGATGGCCAGAAGAAGCCGAAGGGCGAAGTGACTTGCTACAATTGTCAGTAGAAGGGCCATTTCTCCAGAGATTGCAAGAATCCGAAGGTGCCGATGAAGTGCCACAACTGTGACAAGCCGGGGCATATCAAGAGGAATTGTCCGGAACCGCGGAAGGACAAGCAGATTGTGCAAGCTTATGCTTTGGGGGCTGTTCCATCATCTTCGAAAGCTCCTACCGCTGAAGAGAAAGGAAAGAGTGTGGTAGTTCAGGGTACTCTTTCCATTTGTGGTGTTTCAGTTAGAGTGTTATTTGATACTGGGGCGTCGCATTCTTTTGTTTGTAATGAACTTGTAGGCCGGTTGGGTTTAGAACCGGATATCGTTGATAGGCCATTGGTTGTGACTAATCCGGTTGGGGGTTCGTCATGTCTGTGTATGCTTTGCCGTGGTCTGATTGTATCGAGTCATGATTGCTCTTTTGTTTGTGATTGTTTTGTTCTGAACTTTGCGGGGTTCGGAATTATTTTGGGTATGGACTGGCTTAGGAAGTATGCGGCAAAGGTGGATTGTGAAAGGTTGGAGGTGACAGTCGAGAATGTGGAGGGGCGAAAGGTTGTGATACGATGTAAGCATAAGGAAGGCGTTTTCATGAGCTTCATGTATTCACTGGTTGTTCCACGGGATGGACTGTCATCTGTGCCAATCGCTAATGGATTTGAGGATGTCTTTGATGGGGTCAGAGGGTTACCGCCGCATAGAGAGATTGAGTTTCGTATTGATCTAGTTGAAGGAGCCAGACCTGTTGTGATGCCTCTTAGGCGGATGGCGCCTAGGGAACAGCAAGAGTTGAGGGTGCAAGTTGATGACCTTTTACAGAAAGGATTCATTCGGCGTAGTGTGTCCGAATGGGGTGCACCAGTTGTGTTTGTAACCAAAGCAGATGGATCGCTGAGGTTGTGTGTGGATTATCGTGAGCTGAATAAAGTGACTAAGAAGAACAAGTATCCATTGCCGAGAATAGACGACTTGTTTGATCAGCTTCACGAAGCTAAGGTGTTTTCTCAGATGGATTTGGCAACGGGATTTCACCAGTTAAGAGTGGCTAAGGATAGTGTGCCGAAGACTGCTTTCAGGACACCATCCGGTTTCTTTGAGTGGATGGTAATGCCGTTTGGATTGACCAATGCACTAGCATATTTTGTGGATCTTATGAATAGAGTGTTCAGAGATCAGTTGAACAAGTTCGTACTAGTGTTCGTGGATGATATTTTGATTTATTCCAGAACTGAAGAAGAGCACAAGACGCACTTGCGTATTGTTTTGGAAATCTTACGGAAACATCAGCTGAAGGCTAAGTTTTCGAAGTGTCACTTTTGGAAGAGAGAAGTGAGGTTCTTAGGCCATATTATCTCTGGAAGCGGAATAGCGGTTGATCCCGCCAAGATTGCAGCAATCCAGGATTGGTGTAGACCTAAGAATGCATCTGATGTGAGAAGTTTTCTTGGATTAGCAGGATACTATCGTCGATTTATCAAAGACTTTTCCAAGGTGGCTACACCGTTAACAGGATTGACGAAAAAGAATCAGGTATTCAGATGGGATGCTAAGTGTGAGCAAGCTTTCGAAATCCTGAAAGAGCAATTGACAAGTGCTCCTGTTTTGACTATTCCAAGTGGTAATGAAGAGATGGTGGTTTACACCGACGCATGTGGTACTGGTCTTGGAGCAGTGCTGATGCAGAAGGGTAAAGTTGTTGTGTATGCAAGTCGACAACTGAAGCCGCATGGAAGGAATTATCCGACTCATGATTTGGAGTTAGCGGCGATTGTTTTTGCTCTGAAGATGTGGAGACATTACCTATTGGGAGTTCGATTCGAGTTGTTTACAGATCATAAGTCGTTGAAGTATCTTTTCTCCCAAAAGGATTTGAATCTTCGGCAGCAACGATGGCTAGAGTTTTTGGCATCATATGATTTTAGTATAGCCTATACTCCAGGAAAGGGTAACGCAGTGGCAGACGCGTTAAGTCGAAGACATGTAGGATTGGGAGCCATGTTTTAAGAATGGAAGAATCTCGAATATTTAGCTGGATTTGACTTCAGGCCCAGATGTGAATTGGAACCTGAGATGTTGGCAAACTTATCGATAAGGCCGACTCTTGTGGAAAGGATTGGCGAGAGCCAAAAGCGAGACGACAAGCTTGTCAAGATTATCCGTGATTTGGAATCTGGATTGGACCCAGAAAAGGATAAAGGATTCGAGGTCGATCGAGAGGGTTGGCTTCGGAAGCAAGGATGACTAGTTGTTCCCGATATAGATGAATTGAGATATGAAGTTCTGAAGGAAAGTCATCACTCGAAGCTGAAAATTCATCCAGGTGGAAATAAGATGTATCGAGATATGAAGAGAACCTATTACTGGGAAGGCATGAAGAAGGATGTTGGAAATTTTATTTCCAAATGCATGAACTGCCAGTTGGTAAAAGCCGAACAGAAGAAGCCAAGTGGATTGCTTCAGCCATTAGAAGTTCCTACATGGAAGTGGGAGCAAATATCGATGGATTTTATCGATGGGTTACCTAGAACAAGAGCGGGAAATGAAGGGATTTGGGTCATCATAGATCGTTTGACTAAGAGTGCAAGATTCATTCCTGTTCGATCAACTAGGACTGCATCGAAATTGGCTGAGCTGTATGTTAAGTGGATAGTTCGATTCCATGGTATTCCGAAGAGTATAGTGAGCGATCGAGACCCATTGTTCACTAGTGGATTTTGGAAGAGCTTTCAGGAAGTTTTGGGAACCGAGCTGTTTATGAGTACAGCTTATCATCCCCAAACAGATGGTCAGACTGAGAGAGTCAATCGAGTTTTGGAAGATCTCCTTAGAGCTTGTGTTTTAGATTTTGGAGGATCATGGGAAGATCACCTTCATTTGGTGGAATTTTCGTATAATAACAGTTATCAGTCAAGCATTGGTATGGCACCGTATGAAGCATTGTATGGGAGACCGTGTAACTCTCCGACATGTTGGTTAGAAACAGGAGAAAAGTTGATACTTGGGCCAGAAATGATTCGACAGACTTCGGATTTTATAGAGATCATTCGGCAACGAATGAAGGCAACCTAAGACCGACAGAAAAGCTATGCCGATAAGCATCATAAGGATTTGGAATTCGACGTAGGTGATATGGTTTTTGTAAAGATTTCTCCACTGAAGAATGTTATTCGATTCGGGAAGAAAGGAAAGTTGACTCCGAGATTTGTTGGACCATTCCCGATCATCAAGCGAATTGGAAAGCTCGCCTATAAATTGGAGTTACCAGAAAAGATGTCGAGTGTGCACAATGTTTTTCATGTATCATATCTACGGAAGTATGTGCACGACTCGAATACAGTGGTTTCTGCTGATAGTAGTGAAGATTTTGAGATTGATCCAGTCGATAAGAGACCTCGTAGGCCGCTTCGTGTTGTGGAAACTGACACGAAACAGCTTAGGAGGAAGGTAGTTAGGTTGCTCAAGGTACAATGGAGTGATGATGTTAACGACTGTACATGGGAGGTGGAAGAGAGAATGAAGGCAGCTCATCCTGAACTCTTCGAGGTATGGCCATCAGGTGTCGTGACATCTCATGACATTGTAACTTGTTCTAATTTTAGAATTCTGCATGCTAGGCTAGAATTGGATGCATGGTTTGTTGATTGCTATGGATGGTAGGCATGCAGAATAGCTTTTGATTGCTCTTGTTTGTTTGGAATTTCGGGGTCAAAATTCCTAAGGGGGAGAGAATGTAACGACCCGTATTTTTACGGATCGAATGTTTGTAAAACACTTGTCATTAGGTCGTATAGAAGATAAGCCGTGTGTAGCTTAGGTCGTCTGGAAGATAAGTCGTGTGATGGCTTAGGTCGTAGGGTAGGTTAGGTCGAGTAGTAGTTAGGTCGGGTGAGCGACTTAGGGGATTGGAGCGACCTAAGGAAGTTGGCGACTTAAGGTAGTGGACGACCTAAGAGTTAGCAACCTAAGGTTTGAGCGACTTAAGGAAAGACAGCGACCTAAGGGAGTTAGCGAGTTAACGACCTAAGAAGGTTAGGTCGTGGATGAGTTAAGGAGATAAGTGGGATGAGTCGTTAGGTCGCGAGGATGTTAGGTCGTATCCTAGTTAAGTTGTTAGGTCGTGTAGCGTTAAGTCGCTAAGAGTTAAGTTGTAGGGTGTTAAGTCGCGCAAGGGCTTAAGTCGTAGGTCGCGCATTAGTGTTGAGTCTTAGGTCATGACATCTTTAGGTCGTGGAAGAGCATATGTCGCTAGGACGTGCGCATGTGTGTGTGGTTAAGTCTCGTGAAGGCTTAAGGGGTTTGGTCGCTGAGTGTTAGGTCGTGAGCGACCTAGGAGCGAGCTAAAGTTAGGTCGTGGCTTCTGTTAAGTCATTGATTCGAGTGTGCGCTAAGTTGTAAGTCACAGGTCTGTTAAGTCGTAAGTCGTAGGTCGCGTGTATGTGTTAAGTCGCGCGAGTGTTAGGTCGGAGGATTTGTTAGGTCGTGGACGACCTAAGGGGGCGGACGACTTAAGGGAATTTCTGCCTATAAATACACGGGTTCTTCTTCATTTTTGGGATCCGGATTTTGAAGCGACGAAGTGCTGCTATTTTGAGAGCTCGAGTTCTACACTTCTTTACTCCACTCTAATCTTGTGATTCCTTCCATTCAAATCGAAGATCCAAGAGCTTAGATTGAAGATCTTCATCCATCGAAGAGAGATTTCATCGTTTGAAGCGGAATTTTGGAGAATCGAGTTAGATTCTTCGCTGTCCAGATCTGAAGTGTGTTTCTTTTGAAGTGTTTAAGTGATTCGGTGAGTGGTGATTATCTCTCACACGGATCCAAAGGAGTATATCGAATTGTTGGCTAGATTTGGTGTTAAAATAGTGATTTCCATGCATTTTCATAAACTTGAGTGTAGATCTATTGTTCATGATGATTTGACATCCATTTTACTACATGTTAACCTATGCAAGTTCATTCATCAAGTTGTAGAGTTATTGCTCATGATTCATGCTTGTTAGATTTAGACTCTTTAATTACAAGATTGCCATTTTTGTTATAATTGTTTATTTGATCATGTTTGAATGCTTGATTACTTGGATTAATGTTTGACTTGATTGATTGTTGTAAATTAGTTGATTGATGATTTGATTTGGACAAGTTAGTCGAAGATGATTCAAAAGCTAAGGGAAAGGCTCTTGAATTGGAAAAGCTGCTCGTGGCATATGTGGCGGATGATGAAGCTCATATGGATAGATTGATGATGTCGATGTTGAGATAAGGCTTTGCTAAGATGAGATGAAGCGAGGCATAGTATGAGATAGCCTTGGTTTAATCCAGATGGGATCATTCCAAGCATGTTGATAACTCGGTGAAATGGTTCGAGTTGAGGATAATGGTTGGCTCGAGAGGCGCTTGGGCTAGTATGGAAATAGTCGTCGAGGAGGATGACTAGGAGGCTGAGATTTCATCGTTGTTGAAGGTTCTAGCAGGCTCAAAGCAAGAGTACGTTGGGCGGATTCGATAGTCCCTAAAGACTATGATTGTAGTCGAGTACTCTGGGCAGATTTGATAGTCCTAGGCACGGGCTGCGACGACGTGCGGAGTTCTGTCTAGAACCGGGGTTGCCATTAACCCTTGACGGACGGCTGAAAGAATGTGCCGGTCATTCAATTAACGGTGGTATCGAAGCAAAGATAACAGTGATAGCCAGAGTCATGGATGTTTGGTTATATCGTCATTCGATCTCAAGAGCGATGTTTTCTGGGTGCTTATCTGATCTTGGTTTAGGCCTTGGGGGTTTGTACTTGGAAAACACCGACCTTGACTCGAGTGATAATTGCTTTACTTTAAATGTGTGCTTTGCTATGTTTATTTCTGCTTAGTGTGTCTGAGGGCTATCACTGTAGATAGAGGTGGAGTGGGAGGGTTGGATTCCTATTTCTTTTACCTTTATGCTCTTTTGGTATGTTGTTAGTTAATTTACTGCTCACTAAGACTGTTGTCTGACTCAAGGTTTTATGTTCCACTCTTATTACCTTGGGCTGTTCATTCATTTTGGAATGGGCATACTAGGTAGCAGGTGACAGGTGCTGTTCTTAGTGACCGACGATGCTGATGACGAAGACGGGCTGGAGGCTTGCGTATTAGTTTCTTACTATATGTACTGGATGTTCCGCTTCTTGTATATTCTCTGAGTGATATGTAGTGAGGCTTGATGTATTGACTATTCAGATGTTGTACCAAACTATTATGAGGTTTAATTGAGATTCTGTTCTGTAAAGCTTCACTATATATACTTTCTATTGTATTTTATCCATGCGCTGTGAGTAAGACGATAGATTCTGTTGTTTTAACTTAACCTTGGCAATCGTCCATGGCTGCCTGGCACACTTTACAGCGCACCTTTCTATGTTCAGTGCAGGGGTCATGGGCGGTCGTCACATAAGCAGTGTTACTGGAATCGATTGATGTACGCTAAGTGGTCTTAAGCTTCTTTTACCAAACCCGAAGTCAAAATTAACAAATATAGTTACTCGAACTAGTTAAGAGGTGTTTGACTGTAAGTATAGCTACCGGAATAAACTACGCTTTTTGGTGTTGGTCGTCAACAAGGTAGAACTTGAACTTGTTGATAAATATCTTAATTTATTTGGTTCTTCCTTTTTAAGCAAAGTTCAACCTTCCAAATTTGGCACTTTTAAGTTCTTATTCCAAATATTCTGTATTCCAAATATTCCAAACAGATGTGAAGGGTATTTCAAGAAGATGATCCTTAATTGGAGTTGGAAGTTATTGTTGATGGCTACCCAGGAGACAACTACCCAATGGAGAAATTTTATAAGGTATGTTCTGTATAATAATGAACATGGGCCATATACAAGAAGCACTGTAGTTATAAGCTTCCATATTTGAACCACAACGACGTAGCATCTTAATTATCTGTTAAAGAATTTTGTTATGGACAACTACAGATGGTAGAGATTTCAGCCTGGTGTTTGAATGAGGAACCATTGTTTGGCCGAGTTCTTTTGTTTATATTCCTTTTATGATAACAATTTTAAGGGTAGTTTGTTGGAACCAACCATTCTCTATATTACAGCAAGTAACGATAAGTTTTGCTTGATTAAAAATCAATAAAAATTTGGAGAAAATCCTTCTCCTTCATCTTGATGTTCGCTTGTCTGTTGTTTCCTAATAAACAATGAATTTGATTCCTTATATATTACTAATTTTGTTTTCTTGTTGGCATTTGTTAGAAATGGTAAAGAAAAGGGACCTTCAGCACATTCTGCAATATATTAACATAAAAATGAAGACCACTAGAAGCTATCATCATCATTGGTAGTAGTATTCATATTAAATAAGCAAAAATAGAGTCTCAAAATCGAACAAAGGCCAAGAGATTGGTTTACTACTTCAGGTTTCATTTAAAAGTTCAAATTTTTAGTTCCTTCGTTATCATCTATACCTCTTCTTTTATTATTGTTTTACAGTTTCTTTCTTTAATATTCCACAAAAGTAAAATATATTCTTTGCTTTATTTACCTGTAAAATATTAGTTTGATATGATTCTCCGTATGTTTTAGTTAATTTTTTTATGTTTCAGATATTTAAATCCTTCAAAGTTATATACTCAAATAAGTTTTGGTTTTACATTAGTGGAAATTATATACTCAAATATACTTGGAAAGTAATCGTATGTTTTACATTCATGCAAATTATTTGTGTAGTTTTTGATATTTAAACACATATCATTGTTTGTACTTGCACTTTGAACTTAGATGTTTTGTACTGGAACTTGGAAGTTATACATGAACTTGAACTTTGGACTTTGATAGAAACACCCATGAAAATCTTTACTCGTTACACTTTTGTATAAAGTGTATTGCCAATATAGAGAATTTGTTAATACGATAAAGCATTTATATAATTCATAGACACAGCTGTACAAATCATCCAATCCTAACTCTTACTATAATAAGTTAATTGAGTTTTATAAATAATAATTATAATAACAAATTAACTAAGTTAACCAAGATAATAAAATTAACTAAGTTTTTTTAAAATTAAACATGTTTTTTAAAAACAAGTAAGTTTAAGTTAACTAAATTTTATAAATAATACTACTACTACTAATTTAACAAAGTTTTATAAATGATGATGATGATGAAGAATTACCTAATTTAGAAAAAAAAACTAATTTTATAATAATAATGAATTGACCAAGTTAATAAAAATTAACTAAGTTTTGTTAAATTAAACTAGTTTTACTAAATCAACTAAGTTTAAGTTAACTAAATTTTATAAATAATAATAACACAACTATTGTCATGATGTACACTGTCCAAGGAAATTGTTAGTTGTTGATGCTCGTGTAGTCTTGATAACCATCAGATTTTGACAACTACTTTCATTTATTCCTTACTAGCTGTTCTTTTACATCAAATTTGGCTCATTAAACCTATTGGTGTGCAAGTGAGAAATAGCAATAAAATAATAATAATAATAAATTAACCAAGCTAATAAAAATTAACTAAGTTTTGTTAAAGTTAAATAACTTTTATAAAATGAACTAAGTTTAAGTTAACTAAAATTTATAAATAACAATAATATAACTAATTTAACATAAATTTTATAAATGACGACGATGATGATGAAATAACTAAGTTTATAATAATAATAATAATAATAATAAGTGTATGTTAACTAAATTTTATAAATAATAATAATATAACTAATTTAACAAAGTTTTATAAATAACAATGATGACAACGATGATGAATTAACTAAGTTTATAAAATTAACCAAGTTAATTTGTATTAATAACAATAATAATAATACTAACTATAATAATACAATTAAATTAACCTTTTATTCTAATAATTAAATCGACCAAGTTCTAAAAACTAAGTTCTAAAAACTTATAAGATAATATCAAACTTCCACAATAAACATTAGCTTAGACAAATTATGTATTGTAGTAACTATTGATATAAAGACTATAAACAGAATGAAATTGAAGTAAATAAACGATGCTGGACTCAGATGGTATGTACTCAAACTATAATTCATTTTGTGACCATTACCTCTGTCCCCACTTAAATTTATGACGGGAAATACACTAATAAAAGGAAATTATTTGAAACTAGAACTCAAATACAGTTTAAATAAATTATGTTCCAACACCCATTGCTTGATAACTGTGCTTTAGTCTTTGAATCAGTAACTTAGCATTCAGTTTTGGTTTGTAATTCTTATTGTTGATTGCTAAACTCGTTTGCAGGTAATTAGCTATTTCGAAGTGAAGACTGCCGACAACAAAGAATTATTGGTAACCAAGCAATGAACATGACTTTAGTTGTTATATATATTGTCATATTTTGTTAGTACTATTTGTGTAAGCTTGTTTGTGAGTGCTTGTAGTATGTGACTTATTTTGTTGAAAACTACCATCGAATTGATTATGAATATTATATTTGATTAGGAGATTAGCGTGTTTTTTTAGTTATTTGAATATGATGATCATATGATTGATTGATTGTTTGTTTGTATATGCTAATTATGTGATTTAATTGTTCGTTTGAATATGAAAATTATGTGATTGATCGCTTGTTTTAATATAAATATTATATAAGCAGTTGTTGGAAATGGTACAAGCCATCAACCATAAATAACAGCATTTAAAATATGCTGCCAAATAACCAATAACTTTTAGTAGCGTTTTAAAAATGCTACAAAAAAATGTTAACTAATATAAAAAGTTATATAGTTGCATTTTAAAATGCTATAGAAAATCAGAAAAAAGTGTACAAATAAAAACGTAACCAAAAAATGTTCATTTTGGTAGCGTTTTGTAAACCCTACAGAAAAACCTATAGTTGCATTTCAAAACACAACAATATGGATATTTTTGGTAGCGTTTATTATAACGCAACAAAAAGTTTCAGACTTTCAGTTGCATGTCGTATCACAGCGTTCTCTAAAACGCTACTACAAGTTATAGTAGCGTTTTATCAAGGCTACCAAAAGTCTTTTCTAGTGTAGTGCGAGTTTGGAATGACCTGTAATTTACAAGAGAACCCGAAGGAGCAGAACGATTCAGATTAACAGATAGCCAGAGAGCTCAACTATCGAAGACTGATTACTGGAGCTTATTCTTAAGCAAAGCACACCTTACATTCAAAATGTGTACTTTGAGGGACAAATGTTAACCCGCTTTTGAGCCAGAGCAGATTTCAACTGGACTTAGAAGACCAAGCAAAGACGAAACGAATTGAAAATTGGCAAGCATGCATAGATGGAAAAGGAAAATAGCTCGGGAAAAATTGGGCCAGAAGTATGCTAAGTACATAACTCGGCACCAAGTTATCCCTATAACTCGATACCTAGTTATGGTGCTTCACCATCGCAGTCTCAAACTTCATATAAGCTTTCCTCTAGCTTTTGCAAGCATGTTCAAGTTATTTCACAGAGTTACAAATGACTTATCTCAAGAATTGAAGAGTTGACTACTATGAACTATAGAACAAGCCAAGTTATGGAGTAATGATCATCAAAACAAGTCATCGATCTACGAAGATACATTAGGTACTCCAAAATAAAGCAAGTAACATGATGTAAACGAGATGGGTGAGTTTCCCTTTAAGGGGATAACTCGGCGCCAAGTTATAGGGATAATTCGGCATCGAGTTATGCCCTTAACACGTGTGCACCCCAAACTTTCCACACTTCTTTAGGCTGATATCTGGCCCTCATTGCAAGCGGGCTTCTGACCCAATACCTCCTGTACCCCTATAAATACAAACCATAGAGCAACCAAAATAAGACATGGATTCTCTAACTGTAAAGACTCTGCTATTTCTTCACCTCAAACCTCTCCTCCATTAAAGTCACCTAGAAATAATTATTTGATGTTCTAGGACTTAGATCGGCAAATACTTAGTACTAGTGACTCACAAACAAACCAGGAACTTCACTGTAAGTCTGAGGTCCACTAGACTATGGTCAAATCTAGTATAACTAGTTGTAATACAAAGAGACAACAACTAACAAAAGATATCAAAGTGGACGTAAGCTTGAGATTACGTCGAACCACTATAAAAATTATGTCTCTTTTTACCGCTTTTCTGTATATTTAATCTAAACTGGTGCTTCCATTTGATTTCTAATTGTTGATCAATTTTTCAGGTTAATAGTCTGAAATTCACCACAAGCAATAATATAATGCTAAAGTTGTTTTATCAATGCGATCATGCCTTGCCTATATCTCAGTAACAAGTTGCTAATTTTAGTTAAGCATATTAACGTTTTTTAGCAACTATGAAACAACATTAGATCTTTTCATATTCACAATCAATGCATATAATTCTAAAATAGAACATATGATGTCTATTATATCTGCGAAAAGAAATCCCATTATAGCCACCATGTCATAATTTTATATGATTTAAATATGTTGAATTGAAAAGGATATTTAATACTTACATTAAAATGAATAAACAAATTTTTTTGGTAAAACAAGTACATTTACTATAGTCATATTCATCGAGATGAGAAGATGGTCATTTTTAGCATTAGCATTTAGCTACTAATTTGGCAAGTTAGCTAGAGACATTGTGGAAGAAATAAATGCTAATGATATCATCAAAGCGATAGTTGATGTACTTGAATTTGATCTCTTTTACATAGCATCAATAGAATAAATTACTTTTGCTTTCCCCTATTTAAATCTCCCACTTAATAATTGGATCAATATAACATGAATATGGTTACAACATATGCAGTTTCAAAATATGAAATAGAACTTTAGTTTCACACAATCATTTCAAACATTTCCTTCGTACTAATCTTTGTTAGACAACATAACATATGCAATTAGGAAACCAGTACTGAAAGTAGGATCATTATTCTTGCATCAGGATTCAAGAAGTTATAAACTTACATATTATAAGGAAGTCCGTTATGCTAAGATAAGTAGGAAAATCGAGCTTTTATGCAAATAGACAGTAAAAGCTTGCAAATATACACAAGCAAATCAGCTTTCCAACCGATTTTAGGGAAAATGGGTGAATACAACTATAGAGATCTATAACTATAGGGACCTTCTATGTCTTATTGACACTAAATAATAACATCGTGTAAGGTTACATTTGTCTATAGTAATATAGTCATAAAATATACTATTTAAAAAAGTTGGGTAACTTGCATGTAGTTAATACGAAGGAGATGATATTTATAAGGGTCTGTGATTCTTTATGGTTCTTGGAGCTTATCTTATTGGCAACTCAATTAAATTAATGGTAGAAGGTTTTTAAGTAAAAGATCCAAGAAGATAATATATGACACATGTGCTTATAACATGGAAGAGAGTATGTTAACCCGCCTTTTGGCAAGGCAGTACATGGGTGGATTTAACCCAACAGACTTCACAATTATTAAGGCCAATGAGTGTAGAGCGTCGGTTCTAGGACTCGAAGGTAAAATACAAATGGTTATACGAAGCCAGAGTTGGATGGAGTTGGTAGGTAGACAATGCAAGATACTAGAAATATGAAATATAGCTTGGATCAGCATGTTTCAATATGGAGGAATCGGTATGGGCATAATACATGAAGGAGGGATCGACATACCTTCATAGAGTAGGAGGGATCGACACACTTTATGGAGGATGGATCGACAAACTCCATAAAGGGAGGATCAGCATTGTCAATTGGATGGTGGGATCGACATAGGTGATGGAAGGGGTCGGCGACGGTCACCGGAGGGATCGATATGTTCCAATAGCCTAGCAAGACAGAGGGATCGGCATAGGTGATGGAAGGGGTTGACGTGGTTGGTCATTAGAGGGATCGGCATATCAGATGGATCGGCATACTTTGACTCACAACAAGGGATCGGTATAAGATGAATTGGCAAGCAATAACATCAAGGGATCGGTAGGCTTTAGTTAAATGGCATGGTTTGGTTTACCTTATTGGAAAAATAAGGGATCGACATACATTGAGGGGTCGGCATATGTCAGAAAACCAAGGGTATTCTCGCATTCAACAATCAATAACTCAAGCTCCTTGATCTGAATGACACGAAACTTGGAGAATAAGCACAAAACAACATAGAGAATCCCCCAGTACCAATCTCTTTTGTGGGCCCCAATGGGCTTGGAAATTTCTGGGTGGCCTCGTTTTGGTCTCTCGTACCTTCTATCAAAGTTTCAGCCCGATCCATACACATCTTCCCCTATAAATACAGCAGGCATGGCTCCAGAAAAGGGATCTTCATTCTGCTTCTCTTCATCTTTTACCTAGGCTATACTCTACCATTTTTATTCTTGAATTTCATAGGTTTGTAACTATAATCAGCATTATAAACTAAATAAAAGAAAAATATTTGGAGTGGACGTAGGCTGGAGTTAGCTGACCCACATAAATCCGTGTCTCAAATGTTTTAATTTTGTTCTCCATTTATTTCTCTTTATATTTCTGTGACTGGATTAAATTTTGGTGCTTTCATACAACTGGGTGTTTGTGACCAATTTTGGTGTAAATATTTTGGTGCTTTTCACTATGAAGACTTGCATAAGACAGATTTTGAAGCTTGGATACTTCGATTTAGACAGCAATGGCTAGGCAATCAACAAGGAGAGTGCTACCAGAAAGGAGTCAGCATGAAGGGAGTTTGGAGGCTTCCTCATGAGCTGGAGCCAATAAAGCATCTATCTACATCACAAGGGATGAAATGGAAGTAATGATGGATGTTATGCAAGAGAGGATGCTAAAAAGGCACGAGGATAGGATGCAGAATCTACTCCAACAAATCAGACAGGCTTGAGCCATAGGAGCTGCTAGAATGCAAAACTAAAATAAGAACCAGGAATATGGAAATGGTGCTAATAGATAGAGGAGTGGAATAGAGCAGCCGGGGCAGTCCTCTACCATCCAAGAGGGATCGACACCTATCCCACCAGAGGGATTGGTACCGATCCCCAAAAAATGGGGGGCATGCCCCTGGGTCCAGTCTATAGTGATGTTGGAGGACCTACGATCAATCCTATGGAGCTTGGTACGAATCGGAATTTGGAAGCTTGTACGGAGGAGTACTTTCCAGAATTCCCTCATAGACTCGAGGGGCAGCTTGGGCATGACGATAGGAGACTACCATTGGAAGATAATGACAGTTTGCAGAGATGATAAGGTGAGCAATGCATGGAGAATTGGTGAATAGGGATCTCGAGGATGTAAATAAAATTCCATTCGCTCCAAATATCAGGCAGGTCAGGAATCCACCAGAGTTCAAACTACCGATGCTTGATACATATGATGGAAAAACGGATCCCGCTGTTCATTTGACTAGATACATGAGACGCATGGAAGTACTGGGGGCATCGAAGGAAGTCATGGCACAGTGCTTCCCCTTGTACTTGACGGATTTAGCCGCGCTATGGTTTAGATAGTTGGAAAGCGGCTCTATTAGCATGTGGACGGAATTGATCGAAAGGTCTATGAGGCAATTTAGGGTTCACATCTCGAGACATAAAAATGTGATGAGTTTGGCAACACTAAAACAGAGAACCGAAGAGTCCATGAGTAGTTTCTTAACATGGTTTAATGCCGTGGTGGCATCGGTGGATCGTCTAGATCCATCCATGGTTTTAATGGCAGCTGTATTTGGAATTGCCGATGGCACAAAGTTCAAGGATTCACTGGCACAGGATCCACCTATGGATCTCGAGGAGTTTTATCATGAAGCAGAAAGGTTCCTATGGTAGGAAGACGCACGAGCAAACATACCAGAGGTGAATGCTGTGCAGTGTGTAGGATCATCAGGAGATGTAAACAAGAATGATAAAGGCAAATGGAGAATGAATGATGGAATTAATGTGTCAAAGAGGTAATGGAGATAACCAAAGTTCTCTTCTTACACTGATTTGACTGAATCTCTTAAAAATATTTATTTGGATACTCGAGGACATCTTCGGTATCAAAGGCCGGCAAGGAAGGAACCCTTCGAACGTGAGGGGGCATTAGGAAGGCATTGCCTATTCCATAAGCTAGATGGGCATGATACAAATGGTTGCAGGCATTTGAAGGATATCATTGAGGAACACGTGAGGAATGGTCAATTACAACAATACATAAAGACTCAGGCTGCGGCGGTGGAACAGGAGCAGCCACCATCCACCTCTAACAAAAATGGCACTAGATCAAGGCATCATCGTCAACTTGTCATCAATTGATTGGGTTAGCATGGAATAAGTAATAAACTCCACAGTAATATGGCTAAGTCACTTACACATGTATGGGATCGAGGATGGTCCCTAGGCATGCTCTGAGATGATGATGAACCATAATGCTCGGGTTTGTGAGATTTTGTTTTTCCTTATTTGCTTCGAACTTTGGTTTATTGGTTGTGCGAAATTTTATTTTATGGACTTAGGGATACTTAAGTCTGGAGGAAAGTAATAAATAACATAGGTCATGGTTATGGCCCCGACCAAAGAGACGGGGCAACAACTGTAAGGTACGAGTCCCTTCACTAGAGAGCATATGGATGGATTCGTACACGGATTAAGTCCTCGACTGGGGATCGAGGCTAGAGAAAGTACCCCACGGTTTAAGTCCTCGATCGAAGATCGAGGCTGGAGAAAGATACCCCATGGTTTAAGTCCTCAACTGGGGATCGAGGCCGGAGAAGGTACCCCACGGTTTAAGTCCTCGACCGAGGATCAAGGCTGGAGAAAGATACCACATGGTTTAAGTCCTCAACTGGGGATCGAGGCCGGAGAAGGACACCCAAGGATTAAGCCCTCCATTGCAGAGTCGAGGCCGGAGAATAAAACCTAACATGTCGTCAAGTATGGATTGTGCTTGGCAAGGATCCGGAGAGATCAAGGTCATTGGGTATGGACTATGCCTGGCAAGGGGTAGGCCACTTCGACGGAGAGCGACAGGATCAGCCTACTCAGATTACCGAGTATGGATTGCGCTTGGCTAGGATCCCGTGAGATCAAGGATTTGGATTAGACTAATGACCCGGACAGGTCTATGGATTTGGATAAGGACCCAGAGCAGTCCCGGATTTGGATAAAGCGACCCGGATAGGTCTATGGATTTGGATATGGACCCGAAGCGGTCCTGGATTTGGATAAAGTGACCCGGAGAGGTCTACGGATTTGGATATGGACCTAGAGCGGTCTCATAAAGCAATCTCGAGAGATCAAGGATTTGGTTAATGAATTTGGAATGGATTCGAAATTGGATATCGACTCAAAACAGTCATGGATTTCACTAATGATCCGAAGAGATCAAGGAATAGGATTGACAACGGATTGGATTCTGGATTGGACAATATGGCAATCAATGGATTATGGACTTCATATTTTGGATTTATGGCAACTCAAAACACGCCTTCCTATCGCAAGGCATGTTTTGGGGGGCAAAGTGTTAACCCATCTTTTGGCAAGGCAGTATACGGGCGGATTTAACCCAACAAACTTCACAATTATCAAGGCTGATGAGTGTAGAGCGACGGTTCCAGGACTCGAAGGTAAAGTACAAATGGTTATACGAAGCTGAAGTTAGATGGAGGTGGTAGATAGACAATGCAGGATACTAGAAATATGGAACATAGCTTGGATCGGCATGTTTCAATGTAGAGGAATCGCTATGGGCGTAATGCATGAAGGAGGAATTGGCATACCTTCATGGAGTAGGAGAGATCGACGCGCTTCATGGAGGATGGATCGGCAAACTCCATAAAGGGAGGATCGGCATTGTCAATTGGATGGTGGGATCGACATAGGTGATGGAAAGGGTCGGCGACGGTCACCAGAGGGGTCAATATATTCCAATAGCCTAGCAAGTCAAAGGGATCGACATAGGTGATGGAAGGGGTCGGCATGGATGGTCGCTAGAGGGATTGACATATCAGATGGATTGACATACTTTGATTCACAACAAGGGATTGGTATAGGATGAATTGGCAAGCAATAACATCAAGTGATTGGTAGGCTTTAGTTGAATGGCATGGTTTGGTTTACCTTATTGGAAAAAGAAGGGATCGACATACATGGAGGGGTCGACATATGTCAGAAAACCAAGGGTATTCTCGCATTCAACAATCAATAACTCGAGCTCTATTGATCCGAATAACACGAAACTTGGAGGATAAGCACAAAACAACATAGAGAATCTCCCAAAGGGATTGCACCCCATTTGGGCACAAAAATGGGGATTGGTACCAATCCCTATTGTGGGCCCCAATGGGCCTTGAAATTTCTAGGTGGCTTTGTCTTGGTCTCTCGAACCTTCTGTCAAAGTTTCTGCCCGGTCCATACACGTATTCCCCTATAAATACATCAGGCATGGCTCTATAAAAGGGATCTTCTTCTCTTCATCTTCTACCTAGGCTATACTCTATCATTTTTATTCTTGAATTCCATGGGTTTGTAATTGTAATCAGCAGTATAAACTAAAAAAAGGAAAACCTATGTAGTGGACATAGGTCGGAGTTAGCCAAACCACTATAAAACTGTGTCTTAATTGTTTTAATTTTGTTCTTCATTTATTTCTCTTTATATTTTTGTGACTTGATTGGGTTTTGGTGCTTTCATACAATTGGGTGTTTGTGACCAATTTTGGCGCAAACATTTTAGTGCTTTCACTGAGAAGACTTGCATAAGATAGATTTTGAAGCTTGGATACTTTGATCTAGAAGGCAATGACTAGGCAATCAACAAGGAGAGTGCTACTAGAATGGATTCAGCATGAAGGGAGTTTGAAGGCTTCCTAAGGAGCTGGAGCCAATCAAGCATCTATCTACATCACAAGGGATGAAATGGAAGCAATGATGGATGCTATGCAGGAGAGGATGCTGAAAAGGCAGGGGGAGATGATGCAAAATCTACTCCAATAGATCAGATAGGCTGGAGCCATATGAGCTGTCGTAATGGAAAACCCAAACCAGAACCAGGAACATGGAAATGGAGCAAATAGACAGAGGAGTGGAATAGAGCAGCCAAGGGCAGTCCTCTGCCATCCAACAGGGATCGGCACCGATCCTCCAGAGGGATCGGTACCGATCCCCAAAGGCTAGAAGGCATGTTCCTGGGTCTAGTCGATCGTGATGTTGGAGGACCTGCGATCGATCCTGTGGAGCTTAGTACTAATCAGAATTTGGATGCTCGTCTGGAGGAGTACGTTCTAGAATTCCCTCGTTGACTCAGAGGGCAATTTGGGCATGACGATAGGAGACTACCATTGGAAGAAAATGACAGGTTTGCAGAGATTATAAGGCAAGCTATGCATGGAGGATTGGTGAACAGGGATCTCGAGGATGTAAATAAAAGTCCATACGCTCCAAATATCAGGAGAAGCTAGGAATCCACTAGAGTTCAAACTACCGACACTTGAGACATGTAATGGAAAAATGGATCTCACTGTTCATTTGACTAGATACATGAGACACATGGAAGTACCGGGGGCATCGGAGGAAGTCATGACATGGTGCTTCCCTTTGTACTTAATGGATATAGCTGTGCTATGGTTCAGACAGTTGAAAAGCAGCTCAATTGCACGTTGACAGAATTGATCGAAAGGTTTATGAGGCAATTTAGGGTTCACATCTCGAGACCCAAAAATGTGATGAGTTTGGAAACACTGAAGTAGAGAACCAGAGAGTCCTCGAGGAGTTTCATAACATGGTTTAATGCCGCAGTGGCATCTGTGGATCATCCAAATCCATCCATGGTTTTGATGGTAGCTGTATCTGGAATTGCTGATGGCATGAAGTTCAAGGATTCACTGGCACGTGATCCACCTATGGATATTGGGGAGTTTTATCATGAAGCGGAAAGGTTCCTATGGCAGGAAGACCCAGGAGCAAATAAACTAGAGGTGAATGCTGTGCAGAGTGGAGTATCATCAGGAGATGTAAACAAGAATGATAAAGGCAAACGGAAAATGAATGATGGCATTAATGTGTCAAAGAGGCAATGGAGAGAACCAAAGTTCTCTTCTTACACAGATTTGACTGAATCTCTTGAAAAGTTTTATTTGGATACTCGAGGACATCTTCAGTACCAAAGGCCAGCAAGGAGGGAACCCTCCAAACGTGAGCGGGCATCAGGAAGGCATTGCCTATTCTTTGAGCTAGATGGGCACAATAAAAATGACTATAGGCATTTGAAGGATATCATTGAGGAACACGTGAGGAATGGTCAATTAAAACAATACATAAAGACACGGGCTGCGGCGGTGGAACTGGAGCAGCCACCATCCACCTCGAACGAAAATGGCACTGGATCAAGGCATCATCGTCAACTTGTCATCAATCGATTGAGTGCTCTCCTCAAGTAAAGTACTACTTATTCTAAATGAATAAAGTTAAAATCATGGAGAAATACCTATCTCAATCTCTATTTCGGTCTTTATTACCCGAATCTTCATTTAGATCTCTATGATATAGATATTGATATCTTCCTTCTATTAAAGGTTCCACTAATGTTCGAAAAATTAATCTCAATGTTTTTATGTATTTGACAAAAAATGATACAAATGGATTTTCAATTAAAGATAACGTACATTTATGTACTTAGATTTAAAATGGTACAAATGAATTTCTAACTAAGGGAGAAGAGGAAGGTGATTTTGAAAAATAAAGGGAATGGATACTACCGAAAGAATAGGTGATAATTTTATATCAAAAATCAACTACATATTTAATATTTCTCCTTATATAAGATTTTAATTTTTCTACAATAAAAAATCCCTTGACTTGCATTCCATATTTCCAAGTTACTGCTCCCTGCATCAATTCCCTTTTAATGGGCTTCGCCCGATTTATAAAGAATTATTATTATTGTGAATTTTATTAATATTTTTCCTTTGAAATGTTATATTTGCATTGATAAAGTAATAAATAACTTTAGAATATTTGGCCCCAGAATCAAAATTAGCAAATGATATT
Organism: Allium fistulosum; assembly: GCA_030737815.1. Lineage (NCBI taxonomy): Eukaryota > Viridiplantae > Streptophyta > Magnoliopsida > Asparagales > Amaryllidaceae > Allium > Allium fistulosum. The sequence goes on along the minus strand of CM060901.1, from coordinate 518,013,259 downwards.
AACAACTACTATTTCGATTTAATAAACTACATTTCAAAATAAGAAACCCTTAGGGCTTTATTTTACTTCTTTTCCATGCTACCATCAGAAAGAAACTCATATTATTCCTGTCTAGTACCTTCTGATTGACAGAGCGATCGATCGGCAACAACCTTGTTAGTAAATACATGGTATCTAGATCATCGAGGGTCGTGGATGTTGGAGGCTGATTGGCAAGGTATATTGTATTGACCCGCAAATTCGGCATAGTTAATACTAAATTAATTAAAAGTGGTTTTTTAATTAAAGGGTGAATTGGACGTCATATTTCTAATTGCTACGAAGGCCTTTCCAAGATGATCAGTTTGGTATATAATTTTAATGGGTTTCGAGTTACAGTTTGTGAAATAGAGGCATTACGGCATTCAAATAAGGCACGAAGCCAGTTTTGGTTCAAACGGACACATACAACTGAACCCACCTCATTATCTATATAAGTGATGCTTAGAGACCTTAGGAGGCAGCCATTATATCAGTCTCTCTTCCTTAATTCTAAACTTCTTCTTAATCATATTATAACGGCAGATGATTTTCGCTAATTACAAATTGATTTATAATTTAAAATGTCTAAACCATTCAAATTATATATCGTTGTTAATCTCTCAATGAATGGAGTTGATGGGTAATGTCCGTTTGTCTAAAAGGTATCTCAATGGAAATGAAATCATGGTCAAAAGGGATGGTGACGAAACCCTAGGTGTCGATATGGGGGTTTTTGATTTGACGGCCAATTGATGCAATCAAAGATGTAAAATCATAGTGCTCGATTAGTGGAGTGTAAATCTGGTTTTGACTTGATGAATGAAGCAGCGAGAAAGCAGGAATTTGCCTTGAAAGTTTTTTCAATGCTGGCTTAGGGTGAAGGTGGAGGCGGAATCGCTGCGTTGGAAGGTAGCGGGTGTGTGCTCGAGTGGAGGTAAGGTGGATGGCGGTGGTCTCAGGTTCTACGATGGTCTGAGGCATCGGTAATCTTCGGTCAAAGTTCGGTATGATGGGTTTAATTGTGATGGGGAAGGTGGTGTAAAGTTTTAGTTTAATCCCTATAATTAATTACAAATTAAACCTTGGACATTCTAACTTTCGCATCTTCCATATACGAGCTTCGATTAATGTCACGTTTCTTTCATTGGACGCATGGAAAAATTCTAGATGATTTCGAATTAGGTTGGCTGGACATTAAGGTTGCTTGCAAAGTCATGTTGGTATGATTTCCTAAATTTAATTAATTGAATTTCAAATCGTAAAATACATATCTACCGATGAAAAGTCATCTTAGTTGATATGTTTATGTTCAATGGATGACTGTTTGGTTATTGTAGTATTCTGGATGCATTGTGCATTAATTGGATAATTATTAATTGCAGTATTTTTGGATCTTTAATTGAAACAAAATTCATTTATTTGAATTGGAAAAATATTTAGTTGGGATATAATTGTATAATAATGAGAATAATAGGCAAATAAGTAATAAATGAGGTTATTTACAGATTTTGGATGGTATCTATAAACAACAATTATTTAACAACTTAAGTTAAAGTATGCAATTTAATAAGGTTATTATTTATGAATTTCTGAGAAAATCCATAAATAATAACTAAAATTATATTTTAAATAGAGGTTTGGGTATTATTATTTATAAAATAAAATGGGATTTTAAATAATAATAACATGAATTTCAGAGAAAATTGTATCGTTTTGTATAAATGATAAAAGGATCGATGCTTTCATACAAAATCAGCAAGAATGTTTGGGAAAGTCTCCCAAGGGAGAGTTCTCTTGGCATTTGCTTTCGAATGCGAAGCACTTAAATGTTCGGGACCGAGGTTTCAGGATGCAGTAATTCCCCTCAGGATTCCCCTAGAAGAACAGACCACGAAGCAATTTCGATTTTCCTGTTTCGACGAATAGGTTTTCCTGGTCCTATGAATCAACCATTTTTCCCAATGCAAGCCTAGTGAAATCGAACGCAGACAGGCATTTTTGGCTCAAAAGGGCCGATTCTTCCCTTTGAGATAAACCAAATGACTTTCCGCAATAGCCAAGCAACCACCTAAGATCAAATATTTCATCACGAAATAATCATACGAATCAAGATGGGTTTTCAGTTCTGTTCTCTTGTCTATTTCTAATATCTTTTCTTTTTTGGGAAAAAACTTGTCGATTGCTGATAGGAAGTAGGGACGTATTCATTTAGCAGTAAACTACTCCAGCCAGAATCGGATAGCTCACACCACTGACTTTTCGGCCTACTTTCAACGGTCAGGCAGGAATCGAGTTGGATTACTTGCTTCTGTCTCAAACAATTCAAAGAACCTAATCCTAATCTCAAAACAAAAAGTGTGAGCCGGGATTTCTTTTGCTCTGTGTAGCCAATGACCGATCTATCGACTATTACGTTCCTTACTCCACTATCAAGCATTCACTTTGAATCAAGCCGAAAAGTAGAACTATAGGGGACACTTAGAAGAAGAAAGGATGACACGAAGATGGTTAGCTGCAAGGTGACTGACAGAAAGCAAGTTTGTCCTCTGTGGAGGAGTGGAGCGAATCTACCATAAAGAATCTGAGATGGATACATAGACCCATAGAGGTAAGAGAGTGCCATATGCAATGTTAATAGAATATTTGAGGAGAAAGAGATAGGCCTAATATATTAATTGTGTGAACTCACCTGACATGTGACTGGTAGCCCCGGAATCGACAAATCGAATCACTAGGAATGGAAGAAGAAGCAGCAAATCCAGATACCTGATTTGCCCTGTTTACAGAATGAGAAGGCCCGAGATCATCAATCTTCTGAGTGATAGCAGACATCAATTGCTTAAGAATCTCCAGAGTAATAGGACTTGACTCAAAATGAACATCAAAATAGAAAGAAGCACAACACCCTATAACTCTATGAGATCAGCTACGCACCTCCACCTTTGGAGGAGTAGATAAAGTAGCAACATTAGACTGAGGATGTGTCCAACATTTCTCAATAATGTAGCTTTAATCATTAGCACACTTTAATATTGGCAAAATGCTCCACCCTGTCATTATTGAGAAATGTTGGATTCCTTTTGTTGAGTGACTTCGTTTACCGGGCCTTGTTTTCGTGAGTTGCTTCTTTCTCTTCTCCGAGTTTACATGTTAACTGGCTTTTCCCGGTAATAGAAAAGTGACAAGCCAAGCGATCCAAGTGATCAACGAGTAAAGTAAAGAAAGCGATCAACTTCGTTTTTAGCAGGATGTTCATAAGGACAAGCACTGGCTCTATCCAATTCTGAGAAGAAGATATGGCTCGAAAATCTACCTCGTTCATCTCTAAACCTTCAACATTGTCAGGATCTATCTAAGAGTGTTATTACCAGGTTCCCTGGTAGCATTATATAAAAAATGAGTGGCATTAGATATCTTTGGTAGAACCTATGCACCGAGTTCACTATTCTCATATATAATGTGAAATGCCATTTCTTATCCATTTCTTATATGCGTATGAAATAAATAAGAATGTTCATTTCTTATATAATGTGCGATAGAACCTCATGATCAACCATAGGTGGTGGTAAGCGAGAGTGGGAGGTACCTCTCCTTATGATTCGTTCCTCTCCATCGAAGTCATCTTGATTGGTTCCACCTCATAATGCCTTAATGCTGCTAGCAGCATTAAAGCAAGTGTAAGCAAAGCTGAAATAAAGCTTTTAGTTGCCTCCTAACACTCTGGGTAGTGAGAAGCTAAGCATACCAAGCAAAGTGAGAGTGGAGAGTTTGGGATATGGGGTTGAGCTAATGGAGCTAATGTTGCTAGCTGGTCGGTGGGAAGAGAAGCTAGAGTTACCTATGAGTTGTCCGTTCATCTTTGCACTTTTCCTGGTAAGAAGAGAAGCAAGTAAGAGTTCTGTTGCTACGTTCGGGTGGCTAGATGTTGCTAGAGTTCTTTGGTCTAAAGCTTAAAGCTTTCGAAACGATAAAGCGAGAGCCTAAGAATGATACTAGAGTTGTCTTGTGAGCGATCTGAGTCGGATGTAGCTAATGCTTTAGGAGGTAGGCAGCTATGAGCGAAGGAGGAGACTGACCCGTCCTATTCGCACTTCTTTTTTATGTCATTCATTTTCTTTTTCCCAGTTCTATGGTTTTCGAGTCCTAGCATAATTAGCGGATAGGCGGCCAGCTGCTCTTTTATTTTATTACAACATTATGTTATTGATTGTTCTCGCATGGGAGGAATGATCTTAACTACTATTATATTAATAGTATAATATACTGATCTCACTATCACTAAGACAATGCCATTATTCTTAGGATAATATAAAAGTAGTGAGTTCTCCACTAATCGAGAGAGCATCTCTCCTTTGAGGTTGAATTGCTTTTGCACATATTTTTATATAAAAACAGAGAAGATTGTTCTTGTGACTTAGAATGAACCCCAAGGCTAGCTTATGATCAGGTTGAAGCGCAGGCGAGGTCCAATCCTTCTACACTAAAGCCGATAGAGCGGAACATAGGAGCGTACCACCTAATGGCATGTTTCCTCCTCTCCTTGCGGGATGTCTTAAGTGCGACTGCAGTGCTTGTAAGACTATCTTCCCCTAACTATAGTGTGATTGTTGACAGAAAAGAAGATGATTGTTGATTCATCAAGGACAGAGTTGAGGTTAATCTGGTATACTATGCTCGGGAGAAGGAAGGAACCGAAAGAAGTCAATCCTATATGCTTGATGAGACATGCTTTCTCGCTCAAGATGGAATTCTCAGCCTACTTAACCTAATATCTTAGAAAGATTTTGGCCCCCCGGGGCTTCTTTCTGATTTTCTATCTTATTTGGTATCTCAGCTCGAAGGGAAGTCAAACAATAAATGAATGTGATGCTTGAGTGGCGTTCGATGACATGTAGAACCAGACCCATAAATATCCTTCGATCGGCTTCGCACCTTGGTATCCAATTAATATACCTCCCTTCGGTTGCCTTGGGTAAAGTCCATTTTCACTACACATACATTAACAAGAGCTCAGAATGCTTCCCAAAGGTGTGCGACCAGTGGAACAAGATGATCATTCAAGCTCAATGCTTATTAGTAGTGCCTCTGTTTCATAGTAGAGAAATGAAATACAGTAAAAGACAAAACGGGTGGATATCCGCCCTCTTCAAACATTATTCTTTATATTAAGAAAAAATACAACCGGCCATTTTCTTGGGTTAAGAGATTTGGGCAAGAAATCCCAAGAACTTTCCTGTATATTAATTGGGAGACCACGCATTTCATTCAATTAATATACAACCCAGTATATTAACCGAACCTCCATTTTTGCGAGTACCGAATAAGGCTTCTGTTGGTCAAAAAATGGCTTCCCCAAATGGATTGGATCGTTTTAAGGTAAGGAGCTCGACGAAAGCCTTAACTATTCATATGGGAGAGTCAGATCAGGTTGGTCTATGATCAGGCAATGTCTTCCGTCAATCTTTCTGCTCTCCCTCCTTCATCTTTTATAGAAATTGTCTCAGCCAACTCGCATGGGCGAAGGCCAAGGGAGAACTTATGGATGAGCTGTTCATTTTCGCCCAGCTTCGCACCTCATCTTTCTCGGTCTTGCAAGCAAATTGTAACAAGCAAGCCCTAAACCCTCTAAGGGAAAGTAAGAAAGGTTGCTAATCATATAGCTGCAAAATGAGTATTAACTCGTAATCTACTGAATCAAAAACGATTATACAATCAGTTCCCCCACTTCTACAGGGCGCTAGCCTAGTTAGCTAACCATTTGATTCTAGCTTCTCACCTTGTCTCCATCTTTGGTTTTCACCGATAATAGATAAACGAATAAGGCAAGGGTTCGGGTTGAGCTTTATTTGAAGGTGTGATTAATGTTTTGGCTTCGATTTTCTACAGTTGATAGCATAGCCCCAAAATTATAGGGGGCCAAGGAGTCAACAATTATGATAGTTTTTTATCTTAATTACAATAATTCAATTTCTTCCCATCTTGAATCCAAACCATCCAAATAAAATCTAGTAAACAAATCCCACCATGAGGCCCTCTTCCTTATTGAAACGAAGAATCGAGTCCAGCCTTGTATTATTTCGCGTTAGCCTTAACTAATCGTATTGAAACCACTGGCCCAGCTCCTGAGGATACCAGATGATAGGGGCATAAAAAAGGATGATAAGGGCAAACAGTCGATGGTCCTCTAGTAACAGGAACTAGCCAATCATTTTGGAAACGTGGAATATGTGAGATTTGTAATAAACGTATTCTTTCTCATTATCATTGGTCTCTCATAGACCGTGCGAATGTCGCCGCTTGTCTAAAACAATTCAGCGTCAAATCAAAGATTACACAACGAATTTTACTAGTCATCTCCCTAATTTTTATATTGGCGCCTCACCCGAAAACCTATAGATGCTTGCGATTTGGACTCAAAATGATACAGACTCTAAGATTGCATGTCCAATGGGCACCTCGTGACAAGTATATTAATTTCGGATCTCAATAGTTGAGCTGATGGATCAGGTAGAGAAAGAGTACCGAAATCCATACCAGTGGTAAGTCTTATGATAGCTAGTCTTTGATTCATAACAGCCTCAAAGGAATGGTTATACTCGTGGAATTTCCCATAACTGGCTGCATTCACTCATCTCCTTCCTTTTCTCCATCTTATAGGTAAGGTGCATAAGGGGAATGGTCTAACAAGTAATAAAACGATGTAGAGCGGGAAGGCCGGTCTATTATCATTTCTAAACTAGGGGAAGGAAGGTAGCGAAGCAACTTTGGTCTACAAACCTAAGGCCGGTATATTAATTGGCCTAAGTATACTGGGATACCAAGTCCAGTATAAACATAGGAAGGATCAGCACCAAAGGAAGTCGAAAGTCGAGAATGAATTCCCATTCGGTTCAGATGCAGTACTTCCAAGAGCAAATAGGATCACAAAGACGGCCTCCATTACCGCAATCGATATCTCCCAAACCCTGGAAAACCGAGGCCTTGTCCCATTATCCCTAGGAAACTTGATACTCATGGAGCTAGACGAGGTGGCCAAGTCTTTATTCTAGGGAAAGGTGCGGGCTCTTGTCTCTGCATAATACGGGGCCTTACCCTCGCCCAAATTATTATACTTGGCTTCACAATTAACATACTGGCGGTGATTGAACAATTTCCACTTTTATCGCTACACTCATTTAGTCTTTCCTATTCCAATAGGTTACTTGAAAGATCATTTTTCGATGTTTATACTGGCCAATCAAGATACTGGCTGTAACACTCAAATATCAGCTATGCTACCTCCGACTCATGAACAGTTGAAACTAGCTACGCCCAATCTTTATATTCTGGCATCCGTTGTTCCGTCCTGGTAAATAAGGGAGGCTTCTATCACTTGAAAGAGAGGCCTGTCTATTCAAAATCAGTAGGACCCAGGATAGAGTCATTAAACTCCTTCGTCCTTCCCAACTCATAGCACCCAGGATAGATAGCTTCTCCGTCTCATTGGACAATGCTTTACTCTGGGAGATGAAATGCCTGAGTACATGGGCGGATAGTCATATTTAAATAATCTCCCCTTCCCCGGAATAAATAGGTAGTCAAATAGAATATTTGCAAATAGCTTTGCTTAACAAATGAAAGTCAAACATCTAAGCTTTAGGGGTCAAGCGAAACCAATCCTCAAGGTGGTTGCGTGAATCATAGGACCCTACTTCCCAGTAGCTAACTCGCAATGCTCCATTGTTGGTCTTAGAGAGCGAGTAAGGTAAAGTAAACTACAAGAACGGGTTGGTCGACTTCGCCAGTTCTCCGCTAACTCAATTAAGTATCTAACTTAAATATGATCTTTCGTATCATTGTGATGTTCCTACAAACGTGCGGCATTCCTTTGAGATTAAAACCATCTTCCTACCACGGTGTAGTGTAGCAAGGCGATATCTCTAATGGGTGCTGGTGCCCTAGGTAGCAGAGTCTGGGTTGGAGGTCTAGTCTAGAGAACTATTAGTACGACTAGCTGCTCTAACATCGGGATTTCCACTGCCTTAAAGAAGGAATGATCCAAGTAAGTGAAAGAGAACATACCTTGAGATAGAGGGAAGGAGCGATCCATAATCATCGACAAGGAGGAAGGCTTAGATCATCAAATGCAAGTTCACCTTGATTGGAAACTAGAGCATATAATTGAACTTAGCTATGCCATGTATTTTCAATCACTTTCGAATAGCAAGTTGGTTACTTCTCTATTCGCTTCGCACCTACTCCTTTTTTGGATATGATGAATAGCTAGTTGAGCGAGTGGACGCGGAGAGAAAGATTACCCCAGTATATTAATTCTATGGTTTATGGTTGTCTGCTACTAGGGTAGCAAACCAAATGCTTATTCTATGGAAGCAGCTATCCAAACTTCCTAGGCCTACAGTACCTTATTCAAGGTAGGATCTTCATGAAAGAGAAGTATCCGCAGCTGAGTGAAAGCCGACTTCCTTTCTTTTAAGAGTAGTCTACAATTAATATACCGAGGAATTCTTATCATTAGCTCAATCCAAGGCCTCTTTCGGAACACTCGTTCTTCATTCTTTCCTTATATATAATAGATATAATAGGCAGTGCCGATAAGTAAGCATGCCCCATCAATCCAGGGATTGAACCGATCCACAATGGGGGAAAGGATGCAAGAGGAAAGCAACCGAACTAATCTTCCTCTAGTAACCAGGACACTTAGGAGTGCTGGGACTTGTTCGTATGAGTTAAGCCATTCATTTGATATGTTAGGTCTTTTGCTTTAATAAGAAAGGCAGATTGCACATGAGGTTGGGTTTACACTGGCCAGAAAGACAATGTTCACTCAATTGGAAGAAAACTCAACCATAAGTTTCCTCTGGTACCGCAGACCAATTAACATGATCACTATTGGATGCTATCACTTTGCTAGTAGAAATTGTTGTGCTGTAGCGTTATTTTTGGAAGTTGTTCTTATACAACGAGCAGAGTACTATGTTTTCTAACTCCTTGAGATAGCAAAGGCATTGTATAAACCACATATATTAGGGGCAACCGGCCTAGTATAAACCATCTGGAGGCAGCAACTGAGCTTCAGGCTACGACTCAGCATCCAACAAGATTCGAACCTGCAAATTCCCCACTCGTTTACATGTGGCGGATCGCTTTCTCCATTCAGCCATGGCGAGTAAACTAGGTCTTTTAGGTATTCCTTCTCGAGCTTCTATTTCCTTTGTTAAGGGAGATTCGAGAAAAGATAGAAGAAGACGGGTTTCAAAAACAAACAATATACAGGTGGAGAAAGGGGAGTTAACAAAGTTGGACAAGATTGGAATGAGCATAGAAACGTGTATGGATGTACCAGGTTGGCCAATGCTCCCAGGTTGATGCAATATATTCCACTAGTTGACTGGATATTTAATTATTGGTATATTGATCGTTCCAGCACAGATTGAAATGGGAGCCGGTTTGACAGAAAGCTTTTGAAAACATATTGCACCCAGGTAAATAAGGAATAAGATTTATACATAAGTGAAACGAGCATCCCACACCCGAAAGGTACCCTAAATAGGCCTTCCTCGAAACCCATCGGTCACTAAGGTAAACAAAGTAGAAAATGCACCAATTTCTGTACCAGTTCTGGAGGAGCAAAGAAAAAGGGGATGTTGCGCTAAGGCCCCTTCTACCGAAGCGTCCCCTTCTACTGAAGCGTCCCCATAAGCCAAATGCTCTGAAGTTAGAAGATGTGGACGAGCGAATTCTTGCTCGAAATGAGTTGCTTCTTCAGTTGATTACAAGTGGGAAGCCTATGCTGACCATCATCAGTAGGACAAGATCGATCGGAAACGAAAGAAAGCAGTACAAGATCCAATCTTTCTTCAAGGCAACTCACTTTCGCTACACACCTACGGACCCATAGAACTACTCGAGAATTTACAGTGTCTTGACATCCTTCTCATTAGAGTCGTTCTCAAATCTATTAATTAATATGCTGGATTTTCATTGATCTCCTAGTTTTTTTTATTTTAATAGTACAAAAAATGATAGGGGGCATAGGCACATGAGGCCGTAGAGAGCTACACGCCAAAAACAATGTTCTTTCGGGAACCCCTCTTTAGGTGAGGGGGTAGAGGGTGTTCCTCCCTGGTTAGGAGAGTGGAGGGGGTTCGAGGAAGGAGAGATGGCTCTGGTTGTGCCACTAATATCCATAGCATATGAATACCATGAGGCTAGCTGAGTTAGTCCAAGCGTATTCTTATGAGCCAGGCGACCTCAGGGCTGTACTTCGAATGAATTGGAAGAGGCATCCACTTACACCAGATTTAGGCTTTGATTCTAAAGTGTATTCTTATGAGCTAGGTGACCTCAAGGCTGTTAGAAAATATTATTGTTATTGTTTGAGAAATAAAATAAAAAGGTATTTTCTAAAGGTGATTTTTGTAGTAAATATCATTTTTTTAATATTATCATTTTTGGAAAAATTATTATTGTTTTGACATGTATAGATAAAGGTGATTTTTGTAATAAACAAAAATAAAGTGATTTTATATTTAAAAGGAAAACATTAGTCATAAATATAATGTTTTGATGGATGTAATATATGATTAGTTGTTGTTTGCGTAGAAAATTAACAAACACCTCCAATCGAATTGATGTGGGGCTGTGTATACGGGTGTATTACATAGTTATATAGTGATAGAGAATAAGAATGTAATAAAGTAAAATACACACAAATTTATAGTGGTTCAACCAAAGTGTGGTTGCGTCCACTATGCATTTTCATTGCTTTCCTTATAGTTTAGATTTATAATGATTGAAATGAAAAATACAATGATTTGGAATGAAACATGGAGCTCGCCCAATTATGTTTGTCTATTTATATTCGGTAGTAGTTGGATCTTCCTGAAGTTCTCCCCTATTGCTGTTGGAGGCTTTGATATTCGTTGGAGTGAAGGTATAGGGAGACCAGGATGCTAAAATAAGAAGTTTCCTTATACAACATGCTCATTCAGTTATATTCATATATAGAAGATACGATCAAAAACTTCCTTATATTCAAGATTGTATTTCCTTATATGCTATGCTCAGTTTGATGGGAGGAGGATGATTCGATAATGGTTGGTTCGATAGGTGAACCTAATTACAATCTTGGCCAGATTTAGATTCACCTTTGGTTGCTTCGATGGTTCTCCAATTGCCAAACATACATCCTAGTCTGGTAGCTTTACTACTGGATATGAATTCTTATTCGATACTCCTACTATGGAACAGGGATTTATGTTCGATAGTTGGACCACCGGACAATAATTTCTATTCGGTAGTTTGATTATCGGATAGGTGAGTATAGTGTGGTTTTTCCTACCTTCTCTTACCTCTCCACTTGCATTACTTTTTTCTTCATTTGGGGTACTTAGACACTCCTTTGACCTACACATTTCCACTTCTTTGGTATTTAGTTTTGGACTCTTTACAACAATCATTCTATGGGCGGAAATGCCCATAACACTTGCCCCCAAAGTACACTTTGTAAAATATGGAGTGCGCTTTGGTCACCATTCTTCTAGAGTTCCTTGTTTCCTTGTATGCTATCCCCTATGGTTTCCTTCACTTCATTACTCTTGATTCAAACTCATCATACATAGATTTCTTGGTCCTGCACATGTCTTGGTCTAGTATATTTCTACTCGGTGATTCCCTACCGAAAAGAACTTGTGTTCTGTCCATTTATGGTGCCAAACAATACACGTTGCCTGTATGAAACCCCAGCACCTAATCCATACACACTGTATCGAATTTTACTCTAGCCCTTTCTTTCCGCGCCTGTTCATCTCCTAAAATTGCTAGTGCAGATATTTAGCCCCCAAATTATACCAAACTTATATTTTCATCATATTATCTATAATTTGTCAAGTCACAATTTCTTGTTAATTTCAATACTTGATGCACCAATTTAGCCACTGACCCCTCTTGTTCCCCACCGCCTTTGTTCGGAAAAATATGGATAGCAGATTTCTTCTGCTATGGGTACTTAAAATCCACAAAACACTTAGTTGAGATGCTTTGACCCTAGGTATAATAGTTTTCTCTAAAAATCTTTGCGCCTTTAGGATGTTAAGTTTTGTTCGACTAGGGCCCTTAACTGCCAAACAGACACAAGCCGGACAGAAATGGTTGAAACGGGTGTGAAGCCATCCTAAGTTGTGTAGTTGCAATTTAATTTGTCATTCTGAATCTTTTTTGGTGCTAGGATATCGTTTGGAATTAGGATGGAATTGGCTCGGTGGTTGGTTCATTGGCTAACCCTAATAAGTATAACATTTAGGAAATTTTTTAGCTCATATGTCCCTTGCAGTTTGACCATCGAGCTAGACACTTAGGATTTCTAGATCAATTTTTTCTTTTATTTTTTCATGCATTCTTGTAATGATGTATTTCGTTTATCATGAACACACACATATTCAGTGATCGTATGTTAGACAGGTTGACATATTAGGCAGGCATGTCAGATTGTTGTAACATTCGTTTATCGAGTGCTGTTGAAGCTCAGACTCCTCCTTCTTCTACTCTTACTAAGTCTACACCATCAGGACACATCGTTAGCCAACATATATTGGCTCATTCCTTAGTTCACGAGTATGATCCACAACAGCTACTAATGGATCCTATTGAGTCAATAGTTTCTACCTTGACTTCCCAGAAGTTGGATACTATAATTGCTGCTCAAGGATTGCCCAGGGGGACATGCTCCATCTGAACCTTGGTCAACGGGCTTACACTTCTCTCGAAAGATATATGACCTACTCTAGGTATCACTTCATGGAGGGAGCCCCACCTCCCTTTGATCAATGGATTATTGTAGGGTTTCTAGTATATTTGAAGATTGCCCCATTCTAGCTACATCAGAATGGCAATGCTATTCTAACTAGCCTTTATGTTATTTTTATATGGGAGTTCCAAGTTCCTCCCATGCATAGGCCAATTAGATTATAATATATTATCAAAAGCAAAGTAGAGGGCTCGCCTTTTCGTTATTGTGAGGCGGGTAGCAGGTTTAAGTATGTGGAGGATTTATACTGGAAATACAGCATGCTGAAGAAGGAATACTTCTTTGTTAGGGATAATTCTCCTTGATTTCATCAGTTGTACTCAGAATGTAATTTTCCTTAATTGTCTATTTATATTTCCTACACAGGGATCTTTGTATAGATGGCTAGTCCTTTACGTGGTTGTTTCTTAGGCTTGATGAAGGCTGCCACAGGTAAAGATTTAGAAGACATGCTCGAGACTTTGAAGAGGATCCTGGTGGAGTTAAGAGAAGTTCCTCATTTGGTGATGGATGAAAATTTAATACAATTCAGGCTGCTGGTTGAAGGGCATTCTGTTGGGAAATCCAGAGCCCCTTCTACATGAAGTCCTATAAAAAAGGGGAAAGAGAAACTTCTTTGGTCAGCAAGACAAGTGAGAGACAAACTTCTCAACCTTCTGTTCCTAGTGTTAACTCGACTTCAGTCTCGCCTGATATTGATACCGTAGTGTACACCAATATTACCGATTTGGAGTTGGATTCTTTCAGGATTCAACCTTGCATGAGTGGTTGATTGAAATCTCTAAAGGAGTGGGAAAATGACGATATTGATAATAAAACTGTTAAGGGGAGAGACTGCATTCCCATGACAGTGACACCATCGCCTCTGACCAAAGTGAAGCTTACTTTGCTGCACAAATTGGTCTCGAATCATTATCTAATGCTGATGTGGAGGAGGGCCTGCAGAAAACTTTTGGGTTGGAGGATCGGGAGGAGTGTGTCCTAATGGACATTACCATTTCTAACTATTTATAAGACCCTGAGCTAAGGATTGATTATGGGGACACTACCTTATTTGCAAAGGTCCAGCAACATTTGGAAAGACAGAGGATCCTAAGGATTTGTTTAAATGCTATACACTCTTCATATGCACCCACATTTCCTATGTAGCACCGACGAATTTTCTTCATTGTAGCATTGTTTTAACACTTATTATTATATTCTTTATAGGGAGCATGAGTTCAAGGAGAAGTAAGCTTCAAAAATTCAAGCAGTTGAAATGGAATGACTCTCTACCAGAGGTTATAAAGGAAACCTCTTATTTTGGCCCAAGAAGAATGTTAGGCAACCAAAAACAAAGCTTAAAACAAGGGAGAAAGTATCTCATCATCCCTATCTTGACAAGGCTGACTGGGATAGACAAAGTGATTCTCTGAAGAGATCTCGCTCCCTTGGAAAATCATGGTCCCAACGCCTCCCCTTCCATCCAAGTCTCCAAAAGCAATTCCTTTTACCCTTTTGCAGATGGTGACATCCAAGCAACAAGAGAGAGCAGACAAACAAGGGGGTGTCCTAACTGTCAAGCAAACTTCTACTTCGGGAGCCATTTCCAATGATAAGGAGGAGGCAACCATCATTATCGACTCTAGCGATCCCAACTATGATGAATTTTAGCAACCATACCAACTTAGGGATCATATAGCTTGACTTCATGCTGATGTCCCCGCTACCTCTTTTACTAATGTGATTGATCTTCTTGGGAATGGACTTAGAGGTATAAAGGTGCTATCAGAGTTCCACACTAAAGTGACAAAAGCTGGTGAGGAGATTGAAAAGAAAAATGTTGAAAAGAATTTGAGGATCATTGAGCTTCAAAAGCAATTGTACGAAAAGGGTAAAGCGAATCATGCAGTTTTTGAGGCGCTGAAGAGGTCTCAAGCTGAGGAAATTGGGAAACTCAAGTGCACTCATCTCAAAAAATTAAACAAGCTTAAAAGGGGCCATTCCATTGATGTTAAGGCGCTAAGGGACAAGTATAATTCCGAAGCCAAGAAGCTATTCGAGGTTTAAAAGAATGTCAAGGCTAAGTATACAAAGAGGCTGGATGATATCTAGGATGTAGTTGATAAAGCCAAGATTGGGTATTTGGAATTGCTAAAGATGGTCGAGAAATGAAAGAGTAAGAGAGCCTCCCTTTGAGGGAGACTCAAAACCATGACTACCAAAAAGGAGATTGAGATGAAAGTTGCTGGTAAACTTTGGAGTGAGAATGATGAGATGAATAACATACTAGTCCAGGTTGAAGATCTGCTAGACCATATCTACTTCTGGATGTATATGAAGGAAAATCTGATATGGGTGGGTGATTACCAAGAGGTCATGGCCTCTATCCATCGAAGGTAGGTTAAGGAAGCTAGTGAGAAAGGAGGGCCATCCTTTAGTCTCGATGTTATTAAGGCCCTGTTCACTATAAAGGAAAAAGAAGCCATATACCTAGGCTATGTCAACTTGACAGCTGATGAGAAAGCCCAGAAAGAATAGGAGGATGAGGAAGTGAAGAAAGACGATGGTTCCACTTCAAGGATATTACTCTAGGTCAGAATTCAATACAATTATCTATGCCTCATGCATGACATTCTACTAACTGTTTATCTCGTCACTGCAGAAATGACCATCTAGAGCCAACGATGGGGTGATACTCCATCTCTCCCAAAGGAGGTAGGATTCGTTTATACTGCCCATGGGTCACTACTTAGTACATTCGAGCATGTTTTGGCAAGTTGGTACCTAGTAGTCCCTCACTTTTATGTAGGTATAACGACCATGATAGACTCCACTGGAGCTATGGTGCCCTTTAAAGATTCATCATCAGGAATTGTGCCCTTAGATCCATTAGACTTCACAACAGAAGAAAACCATGAAGAAATGATCTCCACTCTTAAGAATGATACTGAGATCGAGACCACGGGCTGCAATGAGGAAATTGAGGATTTTGATAGGGACAAAGCTCTTATGGCGAGTGTAGTGGCGCAGTTCCTGGTGGAGATGGCCAGGTTCAAGCAAGAAGCAGTGGAGGAGCTCAAACTAATGAAGAAGAAGAAAAATGAGCTCAATGTATCTACTTTATCCAAGGCCAATGAGGACAATAAACAATAGAAAACTGCTGGACCCAAGCAATCCGAGAAGAGTCGTTCATCCAAGTCCACGTGATGGTTGCATTTCCTCTATTAGAAATTATTTATTTCTCATTTTTGTGTGCTAAACATTCAAACCACACACATCCAATTTTATCATTTTTGTGAGGATGCGTGCGTATTGTTTTCGATGGTCGTGACATTATGATGTGGATATTTGGTTGCTTGATGATGTCTAGATGTTTTGATTTTATATAGCTTGTTTTCTCATTATTTCATATTATTCCTATTTAATTGTTTATATATGCGTATTTATATATAAGCCATACACAAAACATCCTGGTAATGATAAGTTTGTAATCACCACATGAGATTCCAGGATTGATCACCAATGGTTAACTGTTAATTCAGTGGCTATATCCCACTGCCAAGTCCGACTAATCACTGTCAGCCAATGTCTTGGGGTCAATCATCAATGGTGAACTATCCAGTTGGTGGTCCTGTCCTGACCATGGATAAGTATGATCCACCATTATCGGTTAAGATTTTTGGGTCGACCGTCAATGGTGAACTTCCTAGTCGGTGGTCATGTTTCAATCATGGGTAAGTCTAGTTCACGAATGATGACCGATGTTTTTGGGCCGATCGTCAAAGGTGAACTACCTAGTCAGTGGTCATGTCCTGACCATGGGTAAGTTCGGTTCACCATTGCCAGCCAAATTTTTAAGGCTGTTCATCAATGGTGAACTACCCAACCGGTGGTCATATCCTGACCATGGGTAAGTCGGGTACACCATCATCGACCGAAGTATTCTAAGACAATCATCAATTGTGAACTACCCAATTAATGGTCATGTCCTAACCATAGGTAAGTCTAGTTCACTATTGCCGTATGAATCTTTTTGGGGCAATCATTAATGGTGAACTATCCAGTCGATGGTCATGTCCCGATCATGGGTAAGTTCGATTCACCATTACCGGCTGAATTTTTGGGCCGACCATCAATGGTGAAATATCCAGTCGACAGTCATGTCCTGAGCATATGTAAGTCGAGTTCACCATTGCGTGTCGAAGTTATTTGGGTCGATTATCAATGGTGAACTATTTAATCGTAGGTTATGTCCCGATCACGGGTAAGTTCAATTCACCATTGCTGACTAAAGTTTTTTCTGAGGGCAAGTTCAGTGCCATTTTTACGTGCCCTACCCCCAAGTATGATATTCTATTCGAAAAGCTTTTAGAACACTTAGCTCACATGAATAAAAACACGACATTGCTTAACTCTATCCCTATCAGTTGCCAAGTGGAGCTGGGTTGGTTGAAACTAACGACTATGTTCTATTTCTTAACCTTAGTTTCATAATAATCCATATGTAGTAAAAGAAACTAAATACAGTAAGATTTCAAGGAACATACATTATTAATAATCACTTGATAGTTGTCTTGATTATAAAATTGCAGTACTTGAATAAACAAGAAAGACAATAACAATTATGTAAAATAATGACAAAGGTTTGCATTCCAAACTTTCTTGAATATAGCCCTATATACTGTACTGATGATGTAGGCTCCATTTTTCAAATCTTTATGAATGACGTACTCTCCTTTGCAAATTAGGTCGAGTGCCCCGGTCTAGGGAATATTCGCTTCAGTACTAAGTCCCCTTCCTTGACTAAGCGATGTTTGAATTTAGAGTTATATTTCTTGGCTATCCTTTGTTTGTGTGCCGTAGTTTTTAAAGTAGCCTCATCATGCTTCTCACCGATCAAATCTAGAGAGACATATTCAGCAACTTCTTACTCTCATCCAGGTCATAATGAACTCTTCTATGGGATGGTATTGCAGTTTTAATAGGTAGCATGACTTCTGACCCATAAGCCATAGAATGGGGTATGTTCTGTCGTAGTCTTGAAAGAAGTAAGATATGCCCATAGTGCCAAAGGGAATTCATCCGCACATGCTCATTTTTCCATCTATGTCCGCTTCTTTATTAGAGTCTTAAGGATCTTTTGACCACTTCCACCTACCCATCGCTTGCGGGCATGCTATTGCACAAAAGCTCTTTTTTATCCCATGTTGCCGACAAAATTCGGTAAACTCCTTGCTGTCAACCTATAATCCATTATCCGAGATGATCTAAAGCAGGACTCTATACCTGCATATTATATTCCTAACTAAAAATTTTGTGACCTTGGTAGAAGACACAATAGTAAGTGGTTCTTCTTCGACCCACTTAGCAAAGTAGTTTAATGCCGCTATAGCATAGTTAGAACCACCCTTGTCTATGGGAAGTTCCCTAATCAAATCGATCCCTAAACTAAAAAAGTATATAGGTTAACTATGTCTATCAACTTGGTCTGGGGCAACCTTAGGATTTTCCCGAACCTTAGGCACTTGTCACACCTCTTTGCATATTTCATCGTGTCATGACTTAATGTCAGCCAAAGTATCCAAATCGCAATATCTTCTTCACTAAAGTTTGCCTTCAGTGTGGTCTCTACAACCGCTTTGATATATATTATCCAACACCAGTTGGGCTTCCTTTCTAGCACCACACCTTAATAATGGGTTAATGAATCCTCTTCGATATAGCATACCATCCTGAATAATGTAGCAAGGTGCCTTCCATTAAACCTTATTGGCTTCGTTTCTATTACCTTGCAAGACCCCCACTCGAATACTTTATGATCAGGGTGATCTAGGTTTCCTCCCCATCGATAATTGCAACCACATTCACCACCTCAAAGCTAGGGCTTGGTAGTGTCATCACCAATACCGATCCTAATAGCTGCTCATCTTCTGCACTTGCCAATTTTTCTAACTCATCTACATCCCAATTATCTTCCCTTGGAATGTGTTTGATTACATACTGTTCCACCTCGTTAAGCTATGCCTTTTCCTTTCTTAGACAAGATGGCAAGCATTCCCTTTTGGCCTAGAATTCCTCAAGTACTTGGTGGATGATCAGCTGAGAGTCACTGTGCACACACAGTGAACTTATCCCTAATTCCTTTAATCTCTCTATTACTGCTATTAATGCCTCATTTTCTGCCTTATTATTAGTTGCCTTGAACCCTAACCATATTGCATTGCCCAGCTTCCATCCCTTGGGTGCCATCAACACTACTCCAATGCCAAAATCATGCTCATTTGATACTCCATCCACATACATTCTCCTTTTAAGAGCCTCCTCTTCCCGAGGTCTAACTCCGTCATCCTTAATAGCAAACTTAGTAATAAAGTTCGCCAAGAGTTATCCTTTTATTATTTTTCGAGGATGGTAGGTGATCTCGTATTGGCTCAGCTCGATACTCCACTTCATTAACCTTCCCGAGGTATCAGGCTAATGTAGGACTTCAATGGTTGATCTATCAATACCTAAATAGGACGAGACTGGAAATAATTCCTTAGTTTTTGGGATGCTATTACGAGATAGTAGACCAATTTATCAAGTATAGGATATCTAGACTCCATTCCAATGAAATATTTGCTTACATAATACACCGGCTGTTGTGTTCTACCTTCCTCTCGAACCAATGCCGCGCTTCAGGTGTGATAGGCCGCACTTCACTAAACACAGATATTGTCCCCAACTTAGTCACCTCGGCCTCATAGGCCAGTCAAGGTGTGAGGTTTTGTTCCTCAAAGGGCCTTGTCGTTGTTATGAGGTGAAGGCTTTGGTATATAAGCACCCACTTCATAGTGTTTTTCCATGATCCGGGACTATTTTTCCCATTTTGAGGGGCGTTACACCAGGCATGTGTCGACACTTCAATGTATAGATATAGATCCTCCCTTTCTACTGGTGTAGAAAAAACTAGCAGCTTTTGCAAGTGTTCTAGTAAGTTAAGAAATGCAGCCAGGCACTCATCCGTCCAAGTGAACTTGCCTTTCTCATTTTTTAATGCATTAAACAATGGGATACTTTTATCATTTGCCTTAGATATGAACTTTCTTAGCATCGCCACTTTTCCATTCATACTGCGCATCTCCTTTTGCATTTCGGGGATCTTGATGTCCTTTAAAGCTTGGTCTTGCTTCGATTCCCCTAGCATGCATGACAAAGCCCATGAATTTTCCTAAGGAAACTTCGAAAGAACCCTTCAGTGGGTTAAGCTTCATTCCAAAATCCCATAAAATATAGTACATCTCATCCAGGTGAGTAATATGGTCCTCAGCCTTCTTGGATTTTACTAACATATCATCGGCATATACTTCCATAGTTCTTCCAATCTAATCAGCAGACATCTTATTGACTAAGCATTGGTATTTTGCTCCTGCATTTTTAAGTCTAGACATGACTTTATAATAATAGAGTACCAAGTCAGTAATAAAGCTAGTGTGTTCCTAATTCGGGACATACATAGCAATTTGATTGTACCTAGAGTACACATCCATAAATGATAAGTGTGCATGTCCTGCAAGACCATTAACTAGCTGATCAATCCTTAGTAGTGGGAAATAATCTTTAGGGCACGCATCGTTCAAGTTGGAAAGGTCAATACACATTCACTATTTCCCATTCGGCCTCTTCACCAGTACTAGATTAACTATCCATACTGGGTAGCAGGATTCCCTAATGAGCCATTTTCTAGTAGAGTTTCGATCTCCTCATTAAGGGCCGCCGACTGCTCGAGGCAATATTCCTTTTCTTTTGTTTCACCAGGGTTTTTCTTGGGTCAATTTTCGAGGCATGACATGCAATAGTGGGGAAAATTCAACACGTGACTACATGAGACCAAGCAAATACATCCTGATTGTCTAGTAAGAATCCTATCAAATGTGTCTTCAGATCCCGTTCTAATCGAGATTCGATTTTCATCAACTTTATCGGTTAATTACCATCCACTTCCACAAATTCTACCACTTCTCCACTCTTTGCTATGGCTCCCTCTCATTCGTATCTCGAGTCAAGCTCACTGAAAGGATCGCTTGTAAATCCAAGCGTAGGACCTTCCTTTAATTGCTATTCGGTCGATTTTTTAGCACAGAAGGTGACCTCTGCATTTTTTCCTTTTTCCAACTGCTTATTTTCATGAAGCTCTACTATGTAACACTCCCTAGCAGCATCTTGGTCTCTTTCTACTACCCCCACTCTATGAATGGTGGGAAATTTCATAATCAAATGCCACTGGGCTACAACTGCACGAAAGTCTGTCAAGGTAGGTCGTCCTATTAAGGTGTTGTACGCTAAGAATTCATCCACCAAAATGAATGTTTTCTTCTGTATGGCTGATCAGGGATGGTTTCATAGTTCGACAAACAAATCTAGCTTCCCTAAGGCCAATTTTCCTTCTCTAATGAAGCCATGCAGCTAATTATTGCATGACACAACATCTTTCATGGATAACCCCATCCCGTCAAATGCATCTTAAAACAGGATGTTAACCAAACTTGCATTGTCCATTAAAATTTGATGTACCTCTACTGGACCGAGCATTGTTGAAATCGCTATGGGGTCTGTGTATGTATACTGCTACATATGCAAATCTCTATCACTAAAACTTACATCATCCTGCTCCTGATGAGGTTCTTTAGCCTTACGATCCTTGCCTATGGCATATATTAAATTTCTCCATTCTTCGGGGACTTAGCATATCTGCACATCTTGGCTCAGCTATTCTCCGCTACATGAAGTCCTCTTATTATAGTGTTAATCATCAATCTTCCATCCATTTTGTGATTAGCACTGGTTCCCGTCCTTCATTTCCTTGTAGGGGTTGTTTTGGTGTCTCCTACAGAGGAACTGTGGAAGACTTAGGATTTCTGATATATTGCTCTAACCTACCTGCTTCACTCTTGATCGAGGGATAGTGTGAGATAAAAATATCGAAAACATAACAAGTATATGAGACTTGGTTTCCAATTGTGATCGCTCTCATTGTCATTGAATGACCAAGTTCATCGATTCAGTCTTGAAGAGACCGGGATCGATAAGTGTTTGCCTTATCGAAAACCACTTCAAGATTGAGATACATGTTCTATCTCTTGGAAATGGACATGTTCGAGATGCTGGAATCCATGTATGGTCTATTGGAGATGTAGAATACAATTGGGGATTCATGTTCCGCTCGAGTAATGAAAACTCATGTGAAAGATGTTGAACATGACCTCGACATTGAAAATTGCTAAAGATAGTGTAGGACGCACAATTTGGGATTTTGCAGTCCCATTAGGGTATTATCAACTGCATAAGAGTATGCTTATCGATATTGGTACCGGGAATTGATGATATTTGGTACCACATGGTTCATGTTTATGTTCGAGCATGGGCCTTTGTGTTTACCTTATGGTATATTTTATCTAGAGATATATGGCGCTCGTAAGGTATTTTCAGATCCTTGTTCATGGAGTTCGAATTCATCTCCATCGAGGAGATCTCCATAGAAATCCAATATGTGAACATTCCTTATCGGATTTTGTTGTAGTCCTAATATGTCGTTGAATGCAACCAATGTAACCATTCCAGCTATGTTATAATATCTATATTCTACACCCTAGACATTATCTAATATATCACCTTATATACTTATTAGATGAGTGGTTCTTTTGAGGGGATGATCGTTATGGCATTCCATGCGGTCTCAAAAATACTGTTATATGTTAGCTACATATTTCTTAGGTTTCTCATATCAGACTTATGTCTTACACATGACTTTTGTTTTTCTCACCCGTGTGCGCTTTCGAGCAGTTTCAGAAAGGTAAGTTTTCGTTGATGTTCTTTGAAGCTCGAGAAGATGAGCTGGATGTTTTATCTACCATAGAATTCTATTTCCGCTGCAACAATATATTGTATATATCAACATCTGTGAGGATAGATTGTTATAACTGTCTAGGCTGATAATGGTACTTAGGTTTTGTAACTCCGAAATTTCTGTTTTGGAGTAACCCTTTATGTTGTTTCTTTGATATTATATATTACTGTTCCACTAATGAGATTTTGATATTGTGTTCTCTTCTTTCTTGTCTGTTTCTTTTTTTTTTATTTTACCCTAACTTTCTGCCTTTTTAGCACTTGGGTGCTCGACATGTGAATACCGTGGATGTATTAGTATCGACATTTGAAAGTCAAAAAGGCGTATCGTTACATTTACATCTTGGCTCAACTCTTCTCTACTACATGAGGTCCTCTTACTATGGTATTATTCATCAATCTTCCATCCTTCTTGTTATTAGCACTAATTCCCTCTCCTCTATTTCCTTGTAGGGGTTGTTTTGGTGTCTGTTGCAGAGGAAGAGGGGGAGAGTTAGGATTTTTGATATATTGTTCTAACTTTTTTATTTGATGTACTCCTCAATAATGTCTCACAAGTGATGGCATTCATTAGTGTCATGTCTATGAGATTCATGAAACTGACGGTACTTTCTTGTATTTGTGTCTATTTCAGTTTCCTTTGTTTGCCAGGGCCTATTGTACTTAAGCTCCACTTTCGTCCTAAGATAGTGTTTTCCACAATATCATTCAGGTCGATATAGGCTCGAAGCTTGGCCTAGGCCTGAACCTCCTTCGTTCTACCTTTATTCCACCTGAGTCACTTTAGTTGCTATTCTTCTTCTTCTTAGTGAAATTACTTCTGTTTCCCTTTATCATAGCGCTCACACTATTAGATCGTCCTGATGGTTTAATAGCCATCCCAGTTTGTCTCCCAACTATAGCCTTCACCAAATTTATATACTTTGCTACCTCATACAAAAATCCTATAAGGTGGTCGGTTTCCCCTTAGTTAACTTTCTAGCCATTTTCATGTTTAGATGCACAACACCGCACAATGCCATCAAAGTCATTCATCGATGTATTGAACCCTAGCAACTGCAGCATTGAAACAAGATAAATTATGTGTAGTGTTTCCTCCTTCCTTTGCTTTACATCTAATAATGAATACGGGTCCTTAGGTTGTTCCACGTACACTTGGAACTGGATGATAAACATTTCTTTTAACATCGTCCATGAGTGGATTAAGTCGAAAGGTAGAAGACAGAACCACATTGGTTCTAGGTCTGCTAGAAACAAGGGAAAGTACTTACACTTGACCTCCTATCTTTCTTCACTCATTAGCATATGTTGGGTGTATTACTGGAGATGTACTATGGGGTTAGTAAGACCTTGGTAAGGATCCATGGTGGGCATCAGAAGTTCCTAGGATTTCAGATGGTTTCAATTTCCATGGAGATAGGGCTACCACTCTCGCTCCAATACGCCATTCTACTTGTTCACGTCAAACACATTCCCCAATGATTTGTGCCATTTTGTCTTTCGATTCAGGTGATGCTCGAAGATGGGTCGACCTCTCCCTTAAAGGTGAAAGACCACTTTCAAACTTCTTCCATAATGACTTGACCTACAATCCTGTCTTGATCCTAACTTCAAAACTGTTTCCGTTGGTTGGATCGCCTTCCATCTGTTGCTATTTCAGATGGGTGAGCGTCTCCTAGAGTGAGAGGGGTCAGCCACAACTGGTCTTGATTCAGAACGTCCTCTAATTGGTTCAATGCCGAACCATTCCATGGGTTAGTTTTGGGCTGAATCCTTACTCATTCCACTTCCTTGACATTTACTCTCCCTGTTCTTTGATTCTCCTGACCAAATCTGCTATTAGAATACGACCTCCTTTGCCTTGTGGACCCTTTAGACTGGGATCATCCTCGGACTTTAGTGTTGTGTTTGTTTGTTTGTGTCTATCCCAAACATGCCATGATCTGTTCCACAATAACTTACTGCTAGGCAACAAATCAATTGTCGAGCTCTACTACAACTCTATCCAGGTTGTCTCTGGTTATAGTGTCTAGTTCCAAAGTGTTGAATGAATGATTATCCTTATTGGTAGCTATCTAGTTAGCATTCCCAATGGTGTTACCAACCCCAGCCTTCGGTTTTGGAGGCATATAGAAGCTCTTAGTGAAAGCACCAAAAATGTTAGCATATAAAATAAACAAACAACTCCACTCGATTTGATGTAGGGATGTGTATACTAGGTGTATAACACAGCTGTAGAGAAATAAAAATGCAATAAAGTAAAATACACATAAATTTGTAGTGTTTCGATTAGAACGTGCCTACATCCACTGCTTGTTTTCGTTGCTTTCCATATAGATCGGTTTTTCAATGATTAAAATGCAAAATACAATTATTTGGAATGAAATGTGGATCTCCCCCATTTCTATTCGGCTATTTCTGTCAGGTAGTTGTTGGCTATTCACAAAGTTTTCCTCCATTGTTGGTGGAAGCATGGATATTTATAGGAGTAAAAGTATATGGAGATCAGACTGCTATAATAGGCAGTTTCCTTATATAACATGCTTGGTTCGGTTATTTCTATATTTAGAAGATACGATCCAAAACCTCCCTATATTCAATATTGCATTTCCTTATATGCTCAATTTGATTCGGCGGGAGGAGGTAGGCTTGGCGATGGTTGGTTCGGCAGGTGGACCTAGCTATAATCTTTGCCATGTTAGATCTCACCCTTGGTTGGTTTGGTGATTCTCCAAGTGCTGAACATACATACCTATATGGTAGCTTCACTACCGGACAAGAAATCACATCCGATACTCCTACTATCAAACAAGGATTTATGTTCGGTAGTTAGACCATCAAACATGAATTTTTGTCTAGTAGTTTGACTATCGAACAGGTATGTATAGTTTGATTTTTCCTACCTTCTGCTACCTCTCCACTTGCATTACTTTAAGAGCTCCTTGCTTCTTTGTTTGGGGGTACTTATACATTCCTTGTAAACTAAACTTTTTTACTTCTTTGGCATCTACTCTTTGACTTTTTACAACAATCATTCTATGGGAAGAAATGCCCATAATAATTGTTAATTATAATCATCACGTATGTTTACTTGTGATGAAATCATAGTAGGATGTTTGTGCAATGTTTTACCATTATTACTACTAGATGATGGATAGTTGATCAAGGTTATTTGATGATTGACATTGTGTTACTAATGTTGGTTAGATTAGTACACATTTGATGATATTGATGTTGTAGTATTAATAATACAAATTTGATGATATTGACGTTGTTTTACTATTGTGGAGTGATTAGTATATACTAGATGGTTGTAATAACCCACACCTCAGTGGGCCTGAATGTTTGCTAAATCAAAAACCTAAGTCCACCAAAGTATGGATTATTGGTATTTCGCGTCCTGCAAATAACAAAAGTATATCAAAGCACTACTGCTATAATCTTACAGTGGAGTAGTAAAGTATAATAAAATATATGACTACTCACTAAGATTGACACCTTTAGTCCTTAGTGTTCTTGTCAGTGTTGAGCATGCATCAGGAAATCGTCCTTCCACTGTACTTGCTTTGCACCAGTACATGCCGCTCTAAATTTATCATGTGTGTTGTAATGAGGAGGGGTCAGAATAACGTTCTGGTGACTCGTAAATTACACGCTTTATACATAGCATTAATTTATGTCGATTGCCTTCCATTACATGTTATGTCTTTTGTTTTACTTAGTCATCCTGACTCCATGTATGCGTTCTATGCGCCTCATCTACTCATGGTAGACTACAACTACATACATGTGTGTGTGTCTAATGGTAGACTATAACTACATACATGTGTGTGTGTGTGTGTTTATATATATATATATAAGTACCTCGGTCCCTCCTTTGGACCAAGGTACTTCCCTACTAGTATCTACAACTCAGCACCTTGTCAAGATCCATTGTCAACGCATTATCACGTCCTTGTCGTCGTACATACTAAGAAACTCTCTTAGAGCCTAATGTAGGAGTCACATTTGTTTAGCCGTATTTTATCTCGTCTTTGGGATTTATTTAAATGCTTCATATTATGAATTCAGCTCTATAGCTTATTGGGGACTCAGCTCCTCGGATATATACAAATATTCATACTTAATTACTTATTTACTGTACCTCAAATGTTCAACTGTTACTAATACCCATTACTTTTACATGCATTTACTTTTTATTTCATTAGTGTCAATTTAGAGTCATTTACTACTTACTTTTAACTTAAAAGATTTTTTATTATTTATTTCCCTTTTATATCGTTTAATCTATTTTACGGTTCCTTTTAACTCTTATTGTCTTTCTTTAATGACCAAACTTTCTTTCCTACTTGTTCCATTACTTTACCTACATTTTGTCACTTATTATTTAATTTATATCTTGTCTTTATTGCATATAATTTTACAGTTTGACTATTATTTTTATCACTATTACAATTCTTTAATTCATACTTAGAGATTTCTGCATTTTAATGCATTGGAATTACATCTTTTCCAAAAAGGAAATGTTAATACCGTAAATTTCTATAACTTATCTAAAAGGAGAATTTGTGTTATGTTTGAAATTACAAGAAATTATCCTTTTGTAATTATTGAAATAGACTGTACAAAATACGGTAAATATCCCTATTTTATACATCTCTTTTTTTAGGCATATTCCTTGTTATTTCAAACAATAGACTTTTATTTATAAATATGAACTTGATGATTTATGGAAGCTTACACTGCGACAACCTACATTCCAATTGATTAAAATACTACTTAAATCCTAACAAATTTTGAGATAACTTCTAATTACATTTGCTTACCTAAATTATTTAATCAAGAAATCTATAATTACTTTACAATTTATTAATTTCAGGGACTACTACTACCTACTACTTTCCAGATTCAAGTATATGAAATATTAAATCTGTAACGACCCGCAAATTTTAGTGGTTTTATTTATTTAATTATTGAATTTTTGTGAAATTTGAAATAATAATATTTGAAATTAAAAGCTTAATATTTGGTATACGTCTATTTTAACATAGCTACTGGTAAATTTTCATTTGTTAATATTGAAGTTTATTTTATTGTGTAATTTTATTTCAATTTAAATCAGTTAAAACTGATGATAATAAAATATTTTCCAAACCTGAATATTTTACACAATAAATTTCTAAATCATCTTCTGAGTGAAACGTCATCTTTCATTTCTTCGAATTTGGACTTCTCTTGCTCCGTTCATCTTATTTTCTGCAATTTTACAGCAATTCCGGTAGAGGAAATTCGAAATTCTATAGTTCAATCATATCACTGATATCTGTGTACCGTTCTATTCACCTCGTCGTGCTGATCTCTACGGTATATTCAATTCTGTATTTTGAGGTCTGGTATGCGACAGAAACAATGAAAAGGTACGTCGTATCGGTACCATAAATTGTGACTTTACTTTTCCTTCGGTTTCAAAAATTGAAACGTTCAGCCCAAGCAATCAATAAATTGCTTTAACTAGTCAGTTGAATCTAGGGAAGACCGTTACCATTCCTCTAAATATATATTTGTATATTTTGCTCTGTCACTTTGTTACCATTCCCGTTCATTTTCACGGCCCCACAATTCACCTTCTTCGTTCGTTCAGCTCTAATGAAAAGAAAAACCCAGCCTCGCTCTTCATTCTTCTCCTGCGTCGTTCTACTTAACCACCTCAAACTGCCGAAACCCACCACCTACCATAGCCGCGACCTGGAGCACGCAGCCAAACCCCAAGCCGAGCCTGCTCTTATCCAACAAACGTATCCGGCAGTTTCCCATCACATGTTATCTCTTGTCCCATCATTTTACTCAGCCTAACTCCCATGCTTTTGCCAAGTTGGCCTCACTGTGCCTCTTCCCATCACCTGACAACGGCAGCCGAACACCTGACCTCTACTTCCTAGCATACCACTTCTGACCACGCATTTTCTCCTTCAGCTAGCTCGGGTTTTTGAGGTAGATTGTTTATATATATTCTGATATATATATTTCTGTTGGTTTCAAATGATTTTAAGTTGAGAACAGTTTTATATATGAGTATATATACAGCTATTTTATTTTGGTTGGAAACTGTTGGATTTATTTATATATAACTTGATTAACAAACATATATATCTAACTAAGTTATATATTTAACAGTTTTATAAATATATGTTAGTAGAAGCTATATTATTAACGTGAAATATATTTGACAATTATATATTTATATATGTGGTATGTATATATATGTACTACTCACGTGTTTTATTACCAAATCATATTGACTGACATGTCAAGTGTCATCTTTATATATTAGTTATATATGATATATTCTGTTTGATTCCTATACGGTATATATATTCATGTGTTGTTATATAGCATGTATATAACGCAATTGATGTATGTATATTGGTTATGTAAAATTTTATATTCTAAGCTATATATATATAATGTTATAGTATTATATATATAGGCCTGCTTTGTTATAGATATGGTCTGCTCTATTATGGTTTTGAAAGTTTGCAGTTTTTTATATTTGAGATTTGTGTGTATATATATATATATATATTAGAGTTGATTTTAAGTATGAATATAGGTTATTTTGAAACAGTTTTGGGTTGAATATATATGTGGTTATATCAAACTATAGTAGTTTGTTACTTAGGGTTATATAGTTATATAGATATATTGGTTATATACGAATATACCTTAGTCTGTTGTTTTTATATATGAAGTATATATATAGTGTAAGCCATATGATTTGTTGTATGTATATAGTTATACTAATTTACGTTAATATATGTTGCAGCATAGTTTAATGTGTTGCTTAAAAGTATATACCTCTTTATATATAGCATAGTATATATATATATATATAGGTTTTCAAATTTTATTGCATATAAGTTATAAATCTGGTTTCCAAAGTCTGTTAATATTTTTAAGCATATGTTATATGTTTAATAATATATATGTCTGTTATATTTGTAATATAGTAATATGTACATATTTTACTATTTAACGTGTATATGTTCATATACATGAATTTTATATAAGCTATTTGTAAATGGTTGTTCGTATGCAGATAGACGAGTATACTTGAGTATGGGTTTATATATATTAGCATGCAGTTTTATATAAAGCAGTTTTGTTTATATATTAAAGTATATATATACATAAACTTTTATTTTTCGGGTATATATATTTATGTTTATGAGATGCTATCAGGTTATATATTGCTATTTCATATTAATTTATAAACATTTATTTACTGGTTTATTGTATAAGTTATATGAATTTATATATATGTTAGATTATGTTAGTAGATAATATTAGTTGTATATGATATTAATTCTTTCTATACCTTTATAAGTATTTTTATAATATGTTATATAAAATATTGTGGGCAGTTTGTGGTTACAGTCAGTTTACATATACCAGTTTTATAGTTGTTAGATATATAGTTGATTTCAAAGGTGTGTGTGTGTATATATATATATATATATTATTTCAAATTTTAACATGTAGATATGGTTGTTTATTTTGTGTGTTGTTATCCCGCCTTTTGGCAAGGCCGTGACACCAAGAACTTGACTAAAAACCAAGGGCAGTTCATCCTGGAGATCGGTTGTACGCAGGCTCACTATGGATGTCGACGAATTTTTTTCGAGCCCGGATCGAGCTAAAATTGATATGACATGACAAGCAAAGCTATGAGAGCCAACGTTCCAAATTTCAAGTCAATCGGAGTTCGTATGCTCAAGATATTGATCGATCACGGTTGAGAAATCCAAACTTGCATCGATCATAACTCGAGATCTACAAGTCCAAATGCCACCAAATTTTAACAGGAGCTTAAGTATGACCTAAGGAATGTTCCTGCCAAATTTCGACTCAATCGGAGCTAGTCTTGACCGAGTCGAAATTCGTTCGTATCGATCGCGGATGGAAAAACTCCAACTTGCATCGATCATATCTCGAGATCTACAAGTCCAAATGCTATGAAATTTTCACAGCAGCTTAAGTACAACATGAAGAATGTTCCTGCCAAATTTTGACTTGATCGGAGCAAGTCTTGACCGAGTCGAAATTCGTTCGTATCGATCGCGGATGGAAAAACTCCAACTTGCATCGATCATATCTCGAGATCTACAAGTCCAAATGCTATGAAATTTTCACAGCAGCTTAATTGCAACATGAAGAATGTTCTTGCCAAATTTCGACTCGATCGGAGCAAGTCTTGACTGAGTCGAAATTCATTTGTATCGATCGCGGATGGAAAAACTCCAACTTGCATCGGTCATATCTCATGATCTACAAGTCCAAATGCTATGAAATTTTCACAGAAGCTTATGTACAACATAAAGAATGTCCATGCCAAATTTCGACTCCATCGGACGCAATATTGATCGATACGAAATCCGTTTGTATCGATCACGGATCAGGCCGAAACTTCACGGGCTTGGGCGCGCGGGCCTGGTCACGTGCCAGAGAGGGTCTCCCGAGATCTGAGCGAAATACCAGCCTCCTACACCTATAAATAGAGCCCCAGGGCATACAGAAAAGGGGCTCCTTCTTCTTTGAATTCTCCAATGCCCAGACTCTGCCGGATCCTGATCTAAACTCCCTTGTTGCTTCCAATAACGAAATTCACTGCTGCAAATCATAATTATCTGTTCTAACTCACTGAATTTATTTGTAATCTTCAAAGAAAGATCAATAAAGCTATCAACTTCATAGTCGACATAGGCGATACACCGAACCACTCTAAATTCTTGTGTCTCCTTGCATTTTAATTATTTTCATATCTGAAATTTGGAGTTTTTGTTAGATAATTCCTCTCTTTCCATTTAATTTCTTCATTTTATCTCTTCAAAAACTTCCGAAGAGTGTTGTGCCCAATTTTGGTACAAACACTTTGGTGCTTTCATAGAGAAAAACCTTGCTTTTCTCCTGCTCTGTGGATCTACTACCGTAGTTGGATTGCAAAAATCTAAGGAGGAGATCCAGATCTGTCGTCAAGTGGTTCCATCTATTCTATTCAGATTGCTCCAGATCTAAGAGGAACTGCATTCATCAATCATTTCGTATCCATGAAAATATGGTAATTTTCGTATCCAGAAAACATGGGGCATTTCGTATCCATATTTTCATATCCATGAAAATATGGTGATTTTCGTATCTATGTTTTCGTATCCAGAAAATATGGTCATTTTCGAATCCATCATTTCGTATCCAGAAAATATGGTCATTTTCGAATCCATCATTTCGTATCCAGAAAATATGGTCATTTTCGTATCCATGAAAATATGGTGTTTTTCGTATCCATGTTTTCGTATCCAGAAAATATGGTCATTTTCGTATCCATATTTTCGTATCCATGAAAATATGGTGTTTTTCGTATCCATGTTTTCGTATCCAGAAAATATGGTCATTTTCGTATCCATATTTTCGTATCCATGAAAATATGGTGTTTTTCGTATCCATGTTTTCGTATCCAGAAAATATGGTCATTTTCGTATCCATATTTTCGTATCCATGAAAATATGGTGTTTTTCGTATCCATGTTTTCGTATCCAGAAAATATGGTCATTTTCGTATCCATATTTTTGTATCCATGAAAATATGGTGTTTTTTGTATCCATGTTTTCGTATCCAGAAAATATGGTCATTTTCGTATCCATATTTTCATATCCATGAAAATATGGTTTTTTTTGTATCCATGTTTTCGTATCCAGAAAATATGTCAAAGTTCATATCGATCAAGAGTGCTCTGTTCGTATCGATCTGCTTCGCATCACTCTGTTCGTATCGATCTGCTTCGCATCGCTCTGATCGTATCGATCTGCTTCGCATCGCTCTGATCGTATCGATCGCCACTTTCCTCTTCGTATCGATCAAGAGTGCTCTGTTCGGCTCGCTCCGCTTCGCCTCCATCAGAAGCCAACTTCGACTCGCTTCACAACCATCAGAAGTGACTATTTCGACTCGCTTCACAACCATCAAAAGTGACTGCTTCGACTCGCTCACTTCGACTTGCTTCACAGCCATCAGAAGTGACCATTTCGACTCGCTTCACAACCATCAGAAGTAACTATTTCGACTCGCTTCGCAACCATCTAGGAAGCCTACTTCGGCTCGCTCCATTCGAACCACTGTTCGACTCCATTGACTTCGACTCCATTGGCGAATCCACTGTTCGACTCGCTCCGCTTCGCATCCATCAGAGAGCCTCTGTTCGACTCGATCTGCTTCGCATCGCTCTGTTCGTATCGATCGCTTGTGCTCTGTTCGTATCGATCGCAACTGCTCCAATTCGTATCGATACTCACACGCTGTTCGTATCGGTCCATCTGCATCCAATTCGTATCGATCCATCATACGATGTTCGTATCGATACGAAAAACTTCACGGGCTTGGGCGCGCGGGCCTGGTCACGTGCCAGAGAGGGTCTCCCGAGATCTGAGCGAAATACCAGCCTCCTACACCTATAAATAGAGCCCCAGGGCATATAGAAAAGGTGCTCCTTCTTCTTTGAATTCTCCAACGCCCAGACTCTGCCGGATCCAGATCTAAACTCCCTTGCTACTGCAAATAACGAAATTCACTGCTGCAAATCATAATTATCTGCTGTAACTCACTGAATTTATTTTTAATCTTCAAAGATAGATCAATAAAGCTATCAACTTCATAGTGGACGTAGGCGATACGCCGAACCACTCTAAATTCTTGTGTCTCCTTGCATTTTAATTATTTTCATATCTGAAATTTGGAGTTTTTGTTAGATAATTCCTCTCTTTCCATTTAATTTCTTCATTTTATCTCTTCAAAAACTTCCGAAGAGTATTGTGCCCAATTTTGGTACAAACACTTTGGTGCTTTCAAAAACCTTGCTTTTCTCCTGCTCTGTGGATCTACTACCGTAGTTGGATTGCAAAAATCTAAGGAGGAGATCTAGATCTATCGTCAAGTGGTTCCATCTATTCTATTCAGATTGCTCCGGATCTAAGAGGAACTTCATTCATCAATCATTTTGTATCCATATTTTCGTATCCATGAAAATATGGTAATTTTTGTATCCATGTTTTCGTATCCAGAAAATATGGGGCTTTTCGTATCCATATTTTCATATCCATGAAAATATGGTGATTTACGTATCCATGTTTTCGTATCCAGAAAATATGGTCATTTTCGAATCCATCATTTCGTATCTAGAAAATATGGTCATTTCTGAATCCATCATTTCGTATCCAGAAAATATGGTCATTTTCGTATCCATGAAAATATGGTGTTTTTCGTATCCATGATTTCGTATCGAGAAAATATGGTCATTTTCGTATCCATATTTTCGTATCTATGAAAATATGGTGTTTTTCGTATCCATGTTTTCGTATCCAGAAAATATGGTCATTTTCGTATCCATATTTTCGTATCCATGAAAATATGGTGTTTTTCGTATCCATGTTTTCGTATCCAGAAATTATGGTCATTTTCGTATCCATATTTTCATTTCCATGAAAATATGGTGTTTTTCGTATCCATGTTTTCGTATCCAGAAAATATGTCAAAGTTCGTATCGATCAAGAGTGCTCTGTTCGTATCGATCTGCTTCGCATCACTCTGTTCGTATCGATCTGCTTCGCATCGCTCTGATCGTATCGATCGCCACTTTCCTGTTCGTATCGATCAAGAGTGCTCTGTTCGGCTCGCTCCACTTCGCCTCCATCAGAAGCCAACTTCGACTCGCTCATTTCGACTCGCTTCACAACCATCAGAAGTGACTATTTCGACTCGCTTCGCAACCATCAAAAGTGACTGCTTCGACTCGCTCACTTCGACTCGCTTCACAGCCATCAGAAGTGACCATTTCGACTCGCTTCACAACCGTCAGAAATAACTATTTCTACTCGCTTTGCAACCATCTGGGAAGCCTACTTCGGCTCGCTCCATTCGAACCACTGTTCGACTCCATTGACTTCGACTCCATTGGCGAAGCCACTGTTCGACTCGCTCCGCTTCGCATCCATCAGAGAGCCTCTGTTTGACTTGATCTGCTTTGCATCGCTCTGTTTGTATCGATCGCCTGTGCTCTGTTCGTATCGATCGCAACTGCTCCAATTCGTATCGATACTCACACGCTGTTCGTATCGATCCATCTGCGTCCAATTCGTATCCAATGCGCAGAGCACCCGCATAGTGAATTCAAAGCTCAATTTAATGAAGGAACATTCCATCTGTGCTTCTAATTGTTCCATGACTGAACAAGACATAGGAGATCACAACAACAAATGTTGAGTTGCAATCAAGGAATGAGTAAAGAAATACTACTCAACCGTACTCCCAGAGGCTGGAGAACCTAGCTAATATGCCAAGAACTGGAGTTGATTAATATATTATGCTTTTAAGGTGGAATGCAACTTCCTCCAATTGACCAGCTTTTAAACTTCTGAATTGACAACTATGATACGATGGCTAATATGACGACTGCCCTACAATGTCTACTCTGCCAACTTAAATCATAGCTGGTCACCGCTGAACCATCTTCAAATGCCCGCATCTTAATCATTCCACGTCCACATGACTAAAAGCATGACATACAACCTCAAGAGGACTTCCTTAATACCCTATATAGGTCTCCTATCTGGATGAAAGTTTGGGACAAACACCAATCTATTAGCCCATTTTAACAAACT
The DNA here is from genome assembly GCA_030737815.1 of Allium fistulosum. NCBI lineage: Eukaryota > Viridiplantae > Streptophyta > Magnoliopsida > Asparagales > Amaryllidaceae > Allium > Allium fistulosum. The sequence goes on along the minus strand of CM060901.1, from coordinate 517,977,862 downwards.
CGCCGTCCAATCGGCGTTACCAACCACTCAAACGTTGGACAATCATGCACGCATCATTCACTACTGTTACAAGACCCCTTGGCAATAAAATGGACCTGGTCATAATGTCGATTGGAGAATCTTTCCCAGTCGAGACCTATTCGTTGAAACCATCCTACATGCAGAACTTCCAGTGAAAATTCAACATGTTAACTATGTCGGTGCACTATGGAAATACAACCCTCGACACAACATTATGAAGTGGGAATGGCGCGTGGACTCCACCAAGAGTGATGAATGCCATCAAATGCAGATGTCTTCCCCCATTCCTCAAAGAACACTGTCATTCATGGTTAGACATACCAGTTCTACTTCTCATATTGTTGAAGGGAATGAAGAAGCTGGCAGCCAACGAATTTATCCAAAGCCCACAGCCAATTGCTGCCAACACCCATAAATGAATTCATCACCAGAGCTTATTTCCAGACTTTAATAAGAGAACTGGTGGATAGCCGTCGATGACTACACCAACATGTCCAGGCCAATATTGAGTTGATGAATTAGATAAAGGATCAACGTGGTGAGATATGGAGGGAACCTACTCCATACTCTAGATCAGAAAACTCCTCTTCCTTAGATGGCTACCGTGGACACCAACGCCATAAGGCTGCTCCGGAAAGGATAGCTCCGACAATATGTGCAAGCCCCATAAAACGAAGGACCGGGAACATCCGACCCCTATCGATCAAGGACTTTGATCAAGTTGAACCATTTGCATTAGACTTCCAACTGAGAAGGGCTGGACTGAAGAGCAATAGCGAGCATACGACGCTGCCTCACTTATCAATGAGATTTGATCTGATCTCTTTTGAATTATTTCTAATTCAATTTCATTTACGTTGTGAAATATGACCTACTTGAATTAAACTACTTGCAAATGATGCAGGTAATCGAGTACTTAAGGTTGGGTGCAAAACAACCTCCGCGGACTATGATCAAATCATTGAGGTATCATCGTGACGAGCATGATTCAACCACTCATCGGCTACTATATGCCCCTGACTGGGGGCAAGGCATCAAAGTGGAAGAGACCGACAAGGTCAAGACTCTAGTACAAAGTGGATGCAACCGACCATCCCCTCATCCGCCTATGCAATTTAATTAGAAGATTTAAGAAAGACTTGGAGTTATATGTCCCAACAATGCACTCTCCATCTCGTGTTTGAAGCTCACCAAAATACTTATGCTTCTTCTGATGCCCGATAAAATCGGAATCACACCAAGGGTGGACGTGATGTCACCATCCAAGCATCCAATCCTACATTAGACATTTGGGATTATTTGAGGGAACACATGTTTAAAGGTCCAACCCTCAATTTAAAGTCATCCACGACTGACTGCCTACTCGCTAACCATCACGAGCTGTCATTTCAACTCTCTTCCTTAGCTCGATCGAAAGAATGCAAAGTATAAGTTGGATGTGACTCGACTGTCTGCTCTCCAATTCTTGCACCCGACTTAAGAGAAAATATACAACTCAAAGTGGATGTAGTTCGACCATCCTTTCTTATGCTCGAGCACAAAGCTTGCCAGAACACTAATCTTACTCCTTAGGCTTAGCAAAAGTGGAATCCAAACGAACATGGACGTGATCCAACCATCCATAAACTAAATCTCATCCTTCGTTGAGGGGCCTATAAGTGCAAGTTAATCAGGATCCCACTGAACACTCGCTAAGTGAAACCCCGAGCTCAGGGACAAGCCATCACACTGCGGCAATAAGGGATTGATACACGACAATCCTCTAACTAACTCCGGCTCCCAAAGTGTGAGCTGGAGTATAAACTTACGGACATGGGCTCGAGGAGGATGGATCCGTCCATCTAACGACTTCGCCCATGTTCAACCTAAACCCAAGGAGGATGGATCAGTACATCTAACGACCTCGCCTTCCATATTTACAAGCTCGAGGAGGATGGATCCGTCCATCTAACGACTTTGCTTGCCTACTCAGGGTGGATATGATACAACCGTCCACGTACCTGATCAACTAACTCAAGATTCCCAGAGTGCGAACTGGAGTATAAACATCAACTCCGGATTCCTAGAGTGCGAAATAGAGTATAAACATCAACTCCGAACTCCCAGAGTGCGAGTCGGAGTATAAACATTAACTTCAGCTTCCCAAAGTGCGAACTGGAGTATAAACATCAACTCTGGATTCCCAGAGTGCGAAACGGAGTATAAACATCAACTCCGAACTCCCAGAGTGCGAGTCGAAGTATAAACATCAACTCCAGATTCCCATAGTGCAAACTGGAGTATAAACATCAACTCCGAACTCCCAGAGTGCGAGTCGGAGTATAAACATAAACTCCAGATTCCCAGAGTGCGAACTGGAGTATAAACATCAACTCCGGATTCCCAGAGTGCGAACTGGAGTATAAACATCAACTCCGGATTCCCAGAGTGCGAGTCGGAGTATAAACATCAACTTCGAGCTCCCAGAGTGCGAGTCGGAGTATAAACATCAACTCCGGATTCCCAGAGTGCGAAACGGAGTATAAACATCAACTTCGAGCTCCCAGAGTGCGAGTCGGAGTATAAACATCAACTCCAGATTCCCAGAGTGTGAACTAGAGTATAAACATCAACTCCGGATTCCCAAAGTGCGAAACGGAGTATAAACATCAACTCCGAACTCCCAGAGTGCGAGTCGGAGTATAAACATTAACTCCAGATTCCCAGAGTGCGAACTGGAGTATAAACATCAACTCCGGATTCCTATAGTGCGAAACGGAGTATAAACATCAACTCCGAGCTCCCAGAGTGTGAGTCGGAGTATAAACATCAACTCCGGATTCCCAGAGTGCGAAACAGAGTATAAACATCAACTCCGAGCTCCCAGAGTGCGAGTCGGAGTATAAACATCAACTCCAGATTCCCAGAGTGCGAACTGGAGTATAAACATCAACTTCGGATTCCCAGAGTGCGAAACGGAGTATAAACATCAACTCCGAACTCCTAGAGTGCGAGTCGGAGTATAAACATTAACTCCAAATTCCCAGAGTGCGAACTGGAGTATAAACATCAACTCCAGATTCCCAGAGTGAGAAACGGAGTATAAACATCAACTCCGAACTCCTAGAGTGCGAGTCAGAGTATAAAGATCAACTCTAGATTCCCAGAGTGCGAACTAGAGTATAAACATCAACCAACTCCGAACTCCCAGAGTGTGAGTCGGAGTATAAACATCAACTCCAGATTCCCAGAGTGCGAACTGGAGTATAAACATCAACAACTCCAGATTCCCAGAGCGCGAACTGGAGTATAAACATCAACTAACTCCAGATTCCCAGAGTGCGAACTGGAGTATAAACATCAACTAAATCCAGATTCCCAGAGTGCGAACTGGAGTATAAACATCAACTAACTCCAGATTCCCAGAGTGCGAACTGGAGTATAAACATCAACTAACTCCAGATTCCCAGAGTGTGAACTGGAGAATAATCTTCAACTAACTCTAAGTCCCAGAGTGTGGACTGGAGTATAAACACCAATTGGGTGCGAATGACCACCCATCAACTTGCTTCGGTCCCGAGAGCGCAGGCTAGAGTATAAACACCAAATGGGTGTGACTAACAACCCATCAACCAACTCCAGTCCTCAAAGCATGGTTTGGAATATGAATACCAAAAGGGATGTGATTCGACTGTCCATCGATCAGCTATGGTTCCTCATCAAGTTCTGCAGTACAAAAAGCGGATGTGGTTCGACCGTCTGCTTTCCAATCTTCCCCTGACATGGGGGCACACTTAACACACAAAATTGGATGCGATCCGACCATCCAGCACTAAGCGGGCATGACACAACCGTCCAAGCATCAACCCTTATCCCCGGCACGGGACCCATAATGTAAATTTTATACGGATGCACTCCAACCCTACAAGACAAAATTTCTTCCTTGATTCGACAGAGAGATGCAGATTCGCAAAGCGAACCTGGCTGAATGTCCTATTCTAAATGGATGCGACTACCCGTTCTACTGCAAACGAACGTGGCACGACCGTTCATCCGCTAACTCTCCCATATGATCCAACGTGTTGTTCGTGCAACATGGACGGATGTGACCTAACCATCTGCCAATCGATTCCTTCCTACAGTTCAGTGGGAGAAGCATCAAATTAAAGTTGTTGTAATATGATCGACCACACTTCGACTTTCACCATTAACTAGTGCTAGAGGGATTAATTGAGGAAAATGCGGTCTGACCATTTTCTACTAAAACTCTTAGTCCCCAAGGTGTGGACAGGGGTATAAACATCAAATAGGTGTGATGAATGGCCCTTCAACAGACTCTGATCTCCAAAGTGTGGCTATAAGAATAGACAAACGAATGAATGTGATTCGACCATTCATTCACCAACTCTGACCTAGACTCGAAATGAGCAATATAAACTCACTACAGGTGCAATTATACCATCCACGAACTAACTCTTCTAACTCAAGAATGGAGGTAGGAGTACAAATCACCGAAAGAAGAGAAAGGTGACTCGCTACATCTCTAGCTTAGCGTCCTTTACAACTTAAGGCAACGACTACAAGGAGACCCTAATGCTAACCAATCAGAATGATGCCCAAAGTTCTGGGCAACCAATTATATCGTACCGCCAGATCGACGGGCAATATCGATCTGCACCTTTCACATCATACCATTGAATCGACGGTCAATATCGGTCCTCTTCGTCTACAAGTCGATATGACCTGAACTCCATCGAATACCTTTGACCAACAGAGCATGGATAGAAGAATAAACCACGAATGGGTGTGACTTGACCATTCGTCCTCCGTTACCTTCCTTCGATCCGTCAGGAAGAGCCTGATACCAGATGAGCATGACATGACCACATTCGAGCTAACTTTATCCCTAAATCTTATAGGAGAATGTAAATCGAAATGGACATGGTTGATCACCCAACTCCAAATGAATGCAACGCGACCATTCATTCATTGACTCTTACCATGATCCGACTAAATGAGCAATTCAAAACAAGTGCAACCTAAACATCTGCACACTAATTCTTACCCTGGATTCAACAAGGGAAGCATCAATCCTGCATTGGATCTGACTGGACGATTCACTCTTCAGTTTTTGCCCAAAGTATGGCGACATAAGCAGCGAAGTGAATGTCATTGACCGTCCAGAATCTTGCTTATGTCCGAATGTCGGCAAAGTAACAATGTATTCCGCCAAAAGGAAAGAACTAGAACATAATACAAGATAGGCGTGACTCAGCCTTCCATCGGTTAACTCGATCCCATGGTTCAATAGGATAGAATACAAAATTGAAGCGGACATTATCTACCCTGCCACTTATCGAGATATTCCCCTGACTTGGGGGCACGAAAAAGAAGATAAGATTAATATGATTCAACCATTCATCAGTCAACCCTGGTTCTTAAAGCTTGAACTACAGTATAGACACAGCTAGGACGAGACTAGACCGTCCGCGTAATGCATCCGCCAACCCGAGACTGGGGGCAAAAGAGTAATTATCCGAGAGTTGACTATGACAATTTGAACCTATGACCCATGCCTGATATTCATAACAACTCAAGGTTATGACTGAAAGGATGCCTAGAGATAGAATCATCAGATCAATACCCGAACTCATGGGCGTCTAATCATCATTCCAACCCTTACAATGAGCAATGGATCGCGAGTACATTGCATGAAAAACGCATCATTCAGAAACACAAGTGAATTCAATCTCAGAGCTGGAGCTAGCTATGTAGCAGCGTGTAGTACAAGGCTAAGTTCTACTAATCCTTTGATTCAACGTCCTTATAAGCCTGATCATTTACCATTGCAAATAAACACATGAGGGGCCTACAACCCATCACGAGTATTGTAGATCAGATCACAACTCTACGCAATTATGAAGAAAGAGTCAATTGTTTTACTTCAGGTGAATCTTGATGTGTTCGCTTGGACTCGACCTCATATATATATATATATATATATATGGACTCTCACTAGCCATGAAGAACCCGTCATTAAATGTCGACCCGAGGCATGTCTCGGTGAACAAAAACGATGCGACATGGATCCGGAGAGATCTGTTGTACTTAAAGAAGAGGCGAATCTGCTCAAAACCAGTGGGTTTATCCATGATGCCCCCAACCAAAATGAGTATCCAATCCTTTACTTATAAGAAAAACGAACAGAGAGTGGAGGACATACGTCAACTACTCAGATTTGCATGGGGTATGACAAAGCTCAGCTTTCCACTCCCAATGATCAACCAACTAATGGACCCGACCATCAGACATGAATTACTGTCATCCATGGATGCAAACTCCAAATACAATCAGATATTGAAGCATGTCCAAGACCAGGAATACAACTGTTTCATTATTGACCTGGGCCTATAGTGCTATGCTGAAATCCCTGGATTCAAACTTGAGAACGCTTATGCTACTTACCAAAGGACGATTAAGAAATCATTCAAAAATCATATCGGCTGATCGATGATAGTAGATGTGGTTAATATGCTCGTGAAATCACGACTATCAAACGACCATATCGATTACCTGATAGAGGTATTCAGCGCTCTCCGAAAAATGCAGGATGAAACTCGATCCTTTGAAATGCTCTTTCACCATTACATTAGAAAGATTCTTTGTTTTCATCATCAATTCTCATGGAATCAAGACTAATTTCTAGAAAATTCCGACAATTAGAGACACCCATGTACCGAGAACAACCAAGCAGCTTTGATAGATCGCTTAAAGAGACCTCCCATTTTACCTAAACCTTTGGATCGCGAAGATTTATACATCAATTGGGTCGTGTCAACACACGCCATAAGCGTCGCAATGCTATGTAAAGAGGAACGAATCCAAAGACCAATATATGATGAAGGCTGACTATTGACAAGCTCACCCCGTTAACGTCCATATCGACCAACCGTTGCGATAGGTCCAATAGAAACCTTAGATGTATGAAAAGTTAGTCAAATGGAGTATCAAGCTAAGCCAATTCGATATCACTTATCTCACTCGGAGAGCTCTCCATGGTCAAACATTAGCATACTTCATATCTGAATCCACCACATCAGACGCCTATCCGAAGAACAGTGGAGAACCATCCAACCGATGGAGAACGTACACCAATGGAACTTACAATAATCAGCTTCCTAACATCGAAGTTGCGTTAATGACTCCTGAGGAACGAACGATCTGCTACGCCCTGAAACTCAACTTCCCTGCGATAAATAACGAAGCTAAGTATGAAGCCTTGGCGCTCAAACTTGCAAGAAAACTACGAGTGGAAACTTTGCATGTCTTATGTGATTACTGGTTAGTAGTACGCCAAGTCAGGGAAGATTATCTGATTAGGGGGCAACGTCTTGCTCCTTATCTCAACCGGGTCAAAAAGCTACTAGCCGGCTTCGACTATTACACCACTACACAAATCCTCAGAGAACTAAACGAAAAGGCCGAATCACTCGCCAAGCTAGCCAGTTCTGGGGATGCACGACAAATAGACTTTGTCCCAGTTGAAATGCTTATTATTCTAGGCATTGACATATGAAGATCAACTAGATCTTGGAGATGGATCTAGAAAAAGAGTCATGGATGACTCCTATCAAAGATTATCCACAATCGGGGATTCTTATTGAATAAAGGAATAAGAAATGACATATCCTAAGTGAAGCATCACAGCATGATTATGTCTGGATCGTTCGACTCCATCGATACAAAGCATTACTCCTGTATCCGCCAATCTGAGACCCAATATGACGTATCCATCGATACGGAGCATACATTGCAACATCTCAGATCGATCCAGGAGAGGATCGATATAAAGGAAGGACTTAAAAGAACCATCGAACGTTGTTACAATTCAAATTTTACATCGATCCTGGAGAGGATCGTTACGAAACTCGATAAAAAAAACAAAAAAAACAAAAAAAAAACTTGACAACGACCCATGAACGTGCAAACGTTGACGGGAGTCAGGTTAACATACATACACGTATGACGAACTAATATTAATTTTTCAAAATTTACAGGAATTGAATGCTCACCTGATGACAATTACAACAGCGAACAACAAATCGCTAGCACTCGACACTCAGTTACAACAATGCACTACATAATCATTGGCAGTCAACAAATCAACATTTATATTACTGGAAATCAATCGAAGGTTACATCTTTTGACGAAAAGATAGCAACTACTCAACGAATCAGATAGAACTTTTTCAGAATGAAGGATGCAGCATTTCAAAGCATGTCATGTTCACACAAGACGTACTTTGGGGGGCAAATGTTATCCCGCCTTTTGGCAAGGCCGTGACACCAAGAACTTGACTAAAAACCAAGGGCAGTTCATCCTGGAGATCGGTTGTACGCAGCCTCACTATGGATGTCGACGAATTTTTTTCGAGCCCGTATCGAGCTAAATTTGATATGACATGACAAGCAAAGCTATGAGAGCCAACGTTCCAAATTTCAAGTCAATCGGAGTTCGTATGCTCAAGATATTGATCGACCACTGTTGAGAAATCCAAACTTGCATCGATCATAACTCGAGATCTACAAGTCCAAATGCCACCAAATTTTAACAGGAGCTTAAGTATGACCTAAGGAATGTTCCTGCCAAATTTCGACTCAATCGGAGCAAGTCTTGACCGAGTCGAAATTCGTTCGTATCGATCGCGGATGGAAAAACTCCAACTTGCATCGATCATATCTCGAGATCTACAAGTCCAAATGCTATGAAATTTTCTCAGCAGCTTAAGTACAACATGAAGGATATTCCTGCCAAATTTTGACTCGATCGGAGCAAGTCTTGACCGAGTCGAAATTCGTTCGTATCGATCGCGGATGGAAAAACTCCAACTTGCATCGATCATATCTCGAGATCTACAAGTCCAAATGCTATGAAATTTCACAGCAGCTTAAGTACAACATGAAGAATGTTCCTGCCAAATTTCGACTCGATCGGAGCAAGTCTTGATCGAGTCGAAATTCATTCGTATCGATCACGGATGGAAAAACTCCAACTTGCATCGGTCATATCTCATGATATACAAGTCCAAATGCTATGAAATTTTCACAGAAGCTTATGTACAACATAAAGAATGTCCACGCCAAATTTCGACTCCATCGGACGCAATCTTGATCGATACGAAATCCGTTCGTATCAATCACGGATCGGGCCGAAACTTCACGGGCTTGGGCGCGCGGGCCTGGTCACGTGCCAGAGAGGGTCTCCCGAGATCTGAGCGAAATACCAGCCTCCTACACCTATAAATAGATCCCCAGGGCATACAGAAAAGTGGCTCCTTCTTCTTTGAATTCTCCAACGCCCAGACTCTGCCGGATCCAGATCTAAACTCCCTTGCTGCTGCCAATAACAAAATTCACTGCTGCAAATCATAATTATCTACGGTAACTCACTGAATTTATTTGTAATCTTCAAAGAAAGATCAATAAAGCTATCAACTTCATAGTGGACGTAGGCGATACGCCGAACCACTCTAAATTCTTGTGTCTCCTTGCATTTTAATTATTTTCATATCTGAAATTTGGAGTTTTTGTTAGATAATTCCTCTCTTTCCATTTAATTTCTTCATTTTACTCATCAAAAACTTCCGAAGAGTGTTGTGCCCAATTTTGGTACAAACATGTGTCTTTGTTTAATACAATGGATTTCTGAAACGTATAAATATATATATATATATATATATTTAATTTGATTTATATTTAATTTAGAATATAATTTTATATATGGTTATATATAGTTATATAAGTTCACTTATATCAATTATCTTCATCGGTCTAGTTCTGATTTGATTTCGTCAATTCCTATTTATCAGCTTGTCTATCGAATTCGTGCTCATCTTGCCTTGTTTTGAGATTTCGTACCTGGATTTCGTAACTCGTTTCATCTTGTTCTCTCTCTAGCCGTGAAAGGTGAGTAATCACTCACGATTACCGTTCTTGTATTTATTAAATTTGATTTCAATTGAAACGACAATTGAAATATGCTGCTATTAGTTATTTACATTGTTATATATGCTATTATCTGTATCTGTTTACCTGTGACATCTGACACCATTATTTGTTATTTATATTGATATTATATACCTGTTATATTATTATCATATCTGTTATCACTCTGCAAGTTCCCCGTTAGTATAGAATTCACTATGGGTTGAAATGATATATACCCGAACGATCTATAGAATAGGAGAAAATCGTTATGGGTTGAAATGATAAACCCAAGCGATTTTCATTGCATTGAATTTGGGATTGTGGGTTGAAATGATATATACCCGTATATATTTAAATTACGGATTGAAATGATAAATATCTGTATCTCTTGACCATAATATAGAAAACTATATATAGACACCGTTCATCTATATATATAAATATTTTGAAATTGATTTCTATGGTTTGAAAGGAAAAATATATGGTTTATTTAAATTTGAAAATATCAAGTATATGAATAAGTTTTAATATAAAATATAAGATTGAATAATAAGCTTTAAATTTAGTAAAGTTTGATTTAAGTAAATCACAATATGTTTAAGTATTTATTTAAAAATTTATTTTAAAAATAGATCTTTATAATGATTTTATAAGTTAAGGTTGGGAAGATAAATTTGAATATATTCGGAATTGTATTTAATTAAGAATTTTGTTTAATTAAATTGATTTGGAACTTATTGAATTTGAGGGTTTTAAGATATGATTTTTATACTTGGTTTCGATTTAAAGCCATTAAATGGATATTTCAAGTTTTAAGTAAATCGAAGGGAATATACATACTTTAATGTAAATTTAAGGTTATTTAAATGATAATGGATTTATTAAGTGAATATGTCAAAAATAATAATGAAGTTAAAATAATATATATATGAAATTGTCAATTTAGTTTTGAAAGTGCAATAATTTGGAAATATATATATATATATATATATTTGAAATGGAAATGATATTTTGGTTTTGAAGTATAAATTAATTTGAAATGATCATAGTGTTATAATGATGTTTGGTTGTTAATAGCGTATATTTATACATTGTAGATAGTTCCACGGATCCTTAGAGGATGGTTATCCCAACATCCTTTAAGTTACTTGTATTTCAGTTGGTATTTCACTTGAGTTGTATTTGTTGATATAAGAATTTTAATCCTGACTCGAGTGTTTGTGTTTTGCTTTACGCTCGGGTCAGACTGAGTGATACAACATTTGAGACTCACCTTTGAAGTTTGGAGCTTTGCTTGGAGATCCAACTATCGATTCAGCCTTCAGCTTTTCCAGTTGATTTGTTCAGAGATGTCATCAGTCTGTATTTGAGATATTCTGTTGTATTTTATTTCAAACTCTGTTGTTTATATAGTAGCTTCATGAACTACTATTTATTAATCTATTCTGCTGCATTCTGTTATAATACTCTGTGTCTATGACTCTATGATTATTTTATTTACTATATCTGTTGAGTTTTGCCAAATATAAATTAACAATCTGATATTTTGAGCAATTCAAGTCCAACATGTGTGGATGCAGATGGTTGAAAATATCGGGATGTTACAGTTGGTATCAGAGCCAGGTTTTAGGCTAACTTAGGATATGTAGTAGATTTAATTACAGAATTACTTTCGTTCATGCTTGAATCTCTTCCTCTTTGATTTGGTTTCCTTTGAATTTTGGAACGCTCCCACTTGTTCTGGAATTCATTCTTTTCTCCCCCTATTTGTATTCTTTTGATTCTGGAGCATCCCATAACTCCACTTCGAATGATCTCTATATAAATCGGCGATCCCGCCAATCTTTGAATGATTTGTAATGGTGTGAAACTCCTTTACAATTGGCATTGATTCACCGGAGATTTCTATACCCTCGGTTTAGATGCTGCTATCTTTTGCTATGCCGAATTCTATCCCTGGTGATCGAATGTCGATTTGCCTTAGAATTCTGCATCGATCATATTCCTGAAGTCACGGTTGACCCGGTTAAGGTCGCCCTCGATTTTTATAAGTATATCCATCTTCTATTTTGAAATTTAATTATCTCATCTTCGATCGAGCCTATCTTCGAATTAGAGTTCTATTGATTAGAGTTCCGCTAATTTGAATCTCTATCTTTGTTTTGAAATCCATTCTTGAATCATCCTTTGAAAAATCATGTTTATTTGTATTTTAGAAATTGTTTTATATATCGAAATTATTATTTTGATAAGTATGATTTTATTATATATATAAAGGTGAAAATGCTTTCGATGGGGATTATACATCTTTTAAAACGAGAAATTTAAGTTTCGAAAGGATTTGAAATTTTGAAAATTTTATAAGAAATTGATTTATATAAAAATGATTTATAACTGAAGGGTTTTGAATTTGAAATTTGAGGAACTGAACTCCGGTATTTTGAAAATTGGTTTTAAGATTTTGAAAATATATAATAATATGATTTGAAAATAATTTCCGAATAAGAAATGTTTCAAAGGACTTCAAATGAGTTCCAATGATTTCGAAGAATTTTCAAAGAAGTTTTCAAGGAAATAAAAGTCCAGAACTCACTTATGTCGCTAGAGAATAATTTCGGTGATGAGTGCACGCATCATCGACATTGATTTTCGAGTTTCAGAGTGGGGGATAGGCCACTTTAGTAGCTTTGCTATGTGATTGATTTTGTGAAACCAATTTTATTTTCATATTCCGAAGTCCAATTCTGTTTTCAAATTCCGAAGTATGATTGATATTCGAAAGATATATGTATATATATTTGAAACAATTTGATGTAAGCCCGGTGTTCAGTCCTCGAGTTTCGGATTTGATTTGGTATAACCCTATCTATTGATTGATTTACTGATTTGTTGCTGATTTCCAACTCTTGGATTGGAAATTTGATTTCTCCGACTATTTTGAATGTTCGAACACTTCCAAATCGAGGCTTAATTTTCAAAGCTAAGTAATTTCGAAAAGTATAAATTATTTGATAAAGTATATAAGTTTAGTTTTGTATGTTTAAGTATGAAGTATTATGATTTAAATAAGTTTGAAACGGTTTTGTTAAGTAAATGAATAAGACTATTTTGAATTATACTAATATGAAATTTAGTTTTCAAATGTTTTGAATAAAATTTAGTTTTAAATGTTTTTAACTTAGTAACATCTTTTATAAAACTATATATATAGAATAATAATTTTCAAAAAGTAAATTGGATCTTTCAAATAGAAATAAATAGTTCAAAGGTTTTAAAGGGATGGTTATAAACTTGGTAATCATTTTGGGTATAATTGATTTTGAGAAAAATATTTGGTTTCAAAAATAGATTGGACTTTAAAACCCAGTATTTATATGATGATTTTGGAAATGAATTTGTTTGACCTAAATTATGTTGATTAGGAAACTAGGATTATTTTCTAAACCTATTATTTTGGAAACTTTGAAACCGAAGATATAAAATTTGGAAGAAATAATTTGGTGAAATCGTATACGATTTTGAAACTGAACTGATATTGAACTAATTGAAATTGAGAACCTTGTTTTACTAAATACTTGATTTGGGAGTTATCGAATTTAAATAAAATTAATTTGTATAAGTATGAAGTTGATTCGAAAACTATTGATTTGGAATGGTACTCAATTTGAAAAGCGAAATCTTGTATAATCAAAGTCTATATAAGTGTGATTTGATATACTATTGATTTGGAAAGTATTTGATTTGAAATGTAATCTTATATATAATGGACTTTATATAAGTATGATATTTGAAATTGATTTGAAAAGGTACTATATGATACATATTTTCGAAGTAAAGATATGGAAAGTGCCTTCTGCTTGATATCTGCTTTGTGGCCACATTGTTGATTCATTATATCGATATTATTCTCTCTGATTTGGTTTTCCGGATATGATACTCGAGTGTCCATCGAATTCCATGGCGATCTCCATGGTCTTACGAGCGCGACTGCATAGCGTAATTCGCAGGGGCTGAGATGGCCTACGGGTATGGATGTTTCCTAGGGGATCCAGGCGTAACCATTGTGTATCTGTGATCTATTGGGTTGCTTGGTAGCGTAATCCGCAGGGGCTGAGATGGCCTACAGGTATGGATGTTTCCTGAGGGATCCAGGCGTAACCATTGTGTATCTGCGGTCTACCAGTCATCATGGCATAATTGCAGGGCTGCGGTGGCCTACGGGTACGGATGTTTCTTGGGGGATCCAGGCGTAACCATTGTGTATCTGCGATCCATGATTTGACATGTTTCAGTTGTTTGTTTTGTTTGGATTGTACTTTCCATATCTGTTTTTAAAAGTTTTTCCAGTATTTTCACTAGGTGTTGAAACAAGTCTACTAAATACTTGAAGGGATCTAGCTTTGAGCCTGATCAACGCATGGCCAGAGTCTGCAAGAATGAGGATAAACTTGTCGAGACATCGAGTTATAAAAGTATTTTCAAAAGGAAAATTTGTTTCGATATAAAAGTACTTTATTATAAAAGTATTTTGATAAAGTATTATATAAAGGATATTTTGATCAATTCTCTCTCTAAATAATTTAAAATGTTTAAAATATAATTTATTTATATACTACATGGTTTAATAGTAAATTATTAGGGTTGTAAATATTTTAGAAGTTATTAATTAAATACAACATATTTAAAGAAAATGATTATTGATTTATAATATTGAAAGGTATCTTGAGATAAATTAAAATTTATGAATTATGGATTTAATGTTTTCAATAGCTTCTTTGTAAATATAAGTAATGATATAAACAATTGTTTTCAAATAGTTTTCATATATTTATAAAGGTGTTATTTAAACATATATACGGTATTTATAAAGAAAGCAAGAAACTTTACAAAAAGGGTTTTTGAAAAGACTTAAAGTATTATGGATAATTGAACTGCAAATGAAGTTTTCAAATGAATATTTCAAGTAAAATTTATATAGTTTTGAATTAATTGTTTATCCCTGTCTTGCAATCTATTTATCTTTCTGGTAGTTTCTATTCTTCTACCTTCTTTCTTTTCGGGGACGAAAAGTTTTGAGTGGGGGAGAGTGTAACGACCCACAAATTTTAGTGGTTTTATTTATTTAATTATTGAATTTTTGTGAAATTTGAAATAAAAATATTTGAAATTAAAAGCTTAATATTTGGTATACGTCTATTTTAACATAGTTACTGGTAAATTTTCATTTGTTAATATTGAAGTTTATTTTATTGTGTAATTTTATTTCAATTTAAATCAGTTAAAACTGATGATAATAAAATATTTTCCAAACCTGAATATTTTACACAATAAATTTCTAAATCATCTTCTGAGTGAGACGTCATCTTTCGTTTCTTCGAATTTGGACTTCTCTTGCTCCGTTCATCTTATTATCTGCAATTTTGCAGCATTTTCGGTAGCGGAAATTCGAAATTTTATAATTCAATCATATCACTGATATTTGTGTACCGTTCTGTTCACCTCGTCGTGCTAATCTCTACGGTATATTCAATTCTGTATTTGAGGTCCGGTACGTCGTATCGATACCATAAATTATGACTTTACTTTTCCTTCGGTTTCAAAAATTGAAACGTTCAGCCCAAGCAATTAATAAATTGCTTTAACTAGTCAGCTGAATCTAAGGAAGACCGTTGCCATTCCTCTAAATAAATATTTGTATATTTTGCTCTGTCACTTTGTTACCATTCCTGTTCATTTTCACGGCCCCACAATTCACCTTCTTCGTTCGTTCAGCTCTAATGAAAAGAAAATCCCAGCCTCGCTCTTTATTCTTCTCCTTCGTCGTTCAACTCAACCACCTTAAACCGCCGAAACCCACCACCTACCATAGCCGCGACCTGGAGCACACAGCCAAACCCCAAGCCGAGCCTGCTCTTATCCAACAAACCCACCCGGCAGTTTCCCATCACATGTTTTCCCCTGTCCCATCATTTTGCTCAGCCTAACTCCCATGCTTTTGCCGAGTTGGCCTCACCGTGCCTCTTCCCATCACCTGACAACGGCAGCCGAACACCCGACCCCTCCTTCCTAGCATCCCACTTCTGGCCATGCATTTTCTCCTTCAGCTAGCTCGGGTTTTTGAGGTAGATTGTTTATATATATTCTGATATATATTTTTTTGTTGGTTTCAAATGATTTTAAGTTGAGAACAGTTTTATATATTAGTGTATATACAACTATTTTATTTTGGTTGGAAACAGTTGGATTTATTTGTATATAACCTGATTAACAAACATATATATCTAACTAAGTTATATATTCAACAGTTTTATAAATATATGTTAGTAGAAGCTATATTATTAACGTGAAATATATTTGACAATTATATATTTGTATATGTGGTATGTATATATATGTACTACTCACGTGTTTTATAACCAAATCATATTGACTGACGTGTCAAGTGTCATCTCTGTATATTAGTTATATATTATATATTCTGTTTGATTCCTATACGGTATATATATTTATGTGTTGTTATATAGCGTGTATATAACGCAATTGATGTATGTATATTGGTTATGTAAAATTTTATATTCTAAGCTATATATATATAATGTTATAGTATTATATATATAGGCCTACTTTGTTATAGATATGGTCTGCTCTATTATGGTTTTGAAAGTTTGCAGTTTTTTATATTTGAGATTTGTGTGTGTGTATATATATATATATATATATATATTAGAGTTGATTTTAAGTATGAATATAGGTTATTTTGAAACAGTTTTGGGTTGAATATATATGTGGTTATATCAAACTATAGTAGTTTGTTACTTAGGGTTATATAGTTATATAGATATATTGGTTATATACGAATATACCTTAGTCTGTTGTTTTTATATATGAAGTATATATATAGTGTAAGCCATATGATTTGTTGTATGTATATAGTTATACTAATTTACGTTAATATATGTTGCAGCATAGTTTAATGTGTTGCTTAAAAGTATATACCTCTTTATATATAGCATAGTATATATATATATAGGTTTTCAAATTTTATTGCATATAAGTTATAAATCTGGTTTCCAAAGTCTGTTAATATTTTTAAGCATATGTTATATGTTTAATAATATATATGTCTGTTATATTTTTAATATAGTAATATATACATATTTTACTTTTTTACGTGTATATCTTCATATACATGAATTTTATATAAGCTATTTGTAAATGGTTGTTCGTATGCAGATAGACGAGTATACTTGAGTATGGGTTAATATATATTAGCATGTAATTTTATATAAAGCAGTTTTGTTTATATATTAAAGTATATATATACATAAACTTTTATTTTTCGGGTATATATATATATTTATGTTTATGAGATGCTGTCAGGGGTATATATTGCAATTTCATATTAATTTATAAACTTTTGTTTACTGATTTATTGTATAAGTTATATGAATTTATATATATGTTAGATTATGTTAGTAGATAATATTAGTTGTATATGATATTAATTCTTTCTATACTTATAAGTATTTTTATAATATGTTATATAAAATATTGTGGGCAATTTGTGGTTACAGTTAGTTTACATATACCAGTTTTATAGTTGTTAGATATATAGTTGATTTCAAAGGTGTGTGTCTCTATATATATATATATATATATATTATTTCAAATTTTAAAATGTAGATATGGTTGTTTATTTTGTGTGTCTTTGTTTAATACAATGGATTTCCGAAATGTATAAATATATATATTTAATTTAATTTATATTTAAATTTAGAATATGATTTTATATATGGTTATATATAGTTATATAAATTCACTTATATCAATTATCTTCATCGGTCTAGTTCTGATTTGATTTCGTCAATTCCTATTTATCAGCTTGTCTATCGAATTCGTGCTCATCTTGCCTTGTTTTGAGATTTCGTGCCTGGATTTCGTAACTCGTTTCATCTTGTTTTCTCTTTAGCCTCGAAAGGTGAGTATTCACTCACGATTACCGTTCTTGTATTTATTAAATTTGATTTCAATTGAAATGATAATTGAAATATGCTGCTGTTAGTTATTTACATTGTTATATATGCTATTATCTGTATCTGTTCACCTGTGACATCTGACAACATTATTTGTTATTTATATTGATGTTATATACTTGTTATATTATTATCATATCTGTTATCACTCTGCAAGTTCCCTGTTAGTATTGAATTCACTATGGGTTGAAAAGATACATACCTGAATGATCTGTAGAATAGGAGAAAATCGTTATGGGTTGAAATGATAAACCCAAGCGATTTTCATTGCATTGAATTTGGGATTGCGGTTTGAAATGATATATACTCGTATATATTTAAATTACGGTTTGAAATGATAAATATCCGTATCTCTTGACCACAGTATAGAAAACTATATACAGACACCGTCAGTCTATATATATAAATATTTTGAAATTGATTTATGGTTTGAAAGGAAAAATATATGGTTTATTTAAATTTGAAAATATCATGTATATGAATAAGTTTTAATATAAAATAAAAGATTGAATAATAAGCTTTAAATTAGTAAAGTTTGATTTAAGTAAATCACAATATGTTTAAGTATTTATTTAAAAATTTATTTTAAAAATAGATCTTTATAATGATTTTATAAGTTAAGGTTGGGAAGATAAATTTGAATATATTCAGAATTGTATTTAATTAAGAATTTTGTTTAATTAAATTGATTTGGAACTTATTGAATTTGAGGGTTTTAAGATATGATTTTTATACTTGGTTTCGATTTAAAGTGATTAAAAGGATATTTCAAGTTTAGTAAATTGAAGGGAATATACATAGTTTAATGTAAATTTAAGGTTATTTAAATAATAATGGATTTATTAAGTGAATATTTCAAAAATAATAATGAAGTTAAAATAATATATATATGAAATTATCAATTTAGTTTTGAAAGTGCTATAATTTGGAAATATATATATATATATGAAATGAAATGATATTTTGGTTTTGAAGTATAAATTAATTTGAAATGACCATGGTGTTATAATGATGTTTGGTTGTTAATAGCGTATATTTCTACATTGTAGATAGCTCCACGGATCCTTAGAGGATGGTTATCCCAACATCCTTTAAGTTACTTGTATTTCAGTTGATATTTCACTTGAGTTGGATTTATTGATATAAGAATGTTAATCCTGACTCGAGTGTTTGTGTTTTGCTTTACGCTCGGGTCAGACTGAGTGATACAGCATTTGAGACTCACCTTTGAAGGTTGGAGCTTCGCTTGGAGATCCAACTATCGATTCAGCCTTCGGCTTTTCTAGTTGATTTGTTTAGAGATGTCATCAGTCTGTATTTGAGATATTCTGTTGTGTTTTATTTCAAACTCTATTGTTTATATAGTAGCTTCATGAACTACTATTTATTAATCTATTCCGCTGCTTCTATTATAATACTCTATGTCTATGACTCTATGATTATTTTATTTACTGTATCTGCTGAGTTTTTCCAAATATAAATTAACAATATGATATTTTGAGCAATTCAAGTCCAACATGTGTGGATGCAGATGGTTGAAAATATCGGGATGTTACAAAATCTAAGTTATCAATCGCAGAATATGTATGCAGAGTTTATAAATTTATTGCATATGTACAATTAGGCCTATAAATCCAAAATTACATTTAGGCAGACATGAATAGATTTACAATGATATAAATCCAATATTATATAAAAATATATAATTTTTCACTCACCTTTTAGCTTTCCAGATCTAAACCCTACTATTCTTGTTTGACTCCCTTTTTCCCTTAATGGAATAAGTACCGCAAGCATACACATATTTTTAGAAATTTAGATCTAAGAAAAGGTTTGAATTAAATTTAGATTTGGGTTGAGATTTACCTTTTCTTTGCAAAATTGATTTACTCCTTATTCTTCTTCTTTTTAATTTTGCACTGTTATCCATACACACACACAAATTTATAATTTCTTTATTTCCCAGAATTTGCTGAGAAAGGAAAATGGTAGAGCTTTGCTCTTTGCTAAGAAAGGAAAATGGTTGAGACGCACAAATCAACTTCATCCATTAGATTTTAATTTATTAAATCCAGGCAGTTAGGCATAGGCTCAATATCGCCGCCAACAGCCACAGGTCGAATACTACGGGGACGCTGTATATGTTAAGTTTTTATTTCGTCTTATTTTGTTTATTTTCTTCTCCGCATGATCTCTTTCCATTTGAGATAAACTTTAACATTAATTTAATGTTGCTTAAATATTAAATATTATTCTACCGTTAATTTAATTTGATTAATAATATTTATTTCCCAATTTACTTCCCTTAAACGTTAGTTTTTTTCTTATTAACGTTCATTTTAATGTTAACTAATTATCATTTATTTATTTCCTTTTCAATGCTAATTTAATTTGTTTAACGTTAATCTCGTTTGATTACTTCCTTCTAATAGCTGATTTGATTAGATTTAATATAGCCAATTTTTTAAATGTTAAGATTTATAGCTAATGCTTACATTAATGTAAATTATTAATACTTATTTACTTCTATGCCTAATTTATTTACTTATATGCTTTCTTAATTATATTTTGATTGAGCGCCTTTAATTACACTAGTATGTATGGCACGTCCGTTGGACGTGTGTTAAGACAACCATGAGTTAACTTCTTTTTAATGTAAAACAGTACATACAGTCATGCATATTTTTTCAGTGTATATATTTTTCATGTACTACTGTTTATATAATAGCTTACTTTGTTTTGCTAGCATGCGCTATATAGTATAAACAATTGGATGATCTTTAGTCCTTACCATGGCATGATGTTGCAAGTAGCTCAGATTTTGTTTGCATATCCAGAATAGGCTCGTATGCTCAGATCATCCCATGTCCAAAACATGCCTTGTCCTATAACTGCCTCAGCTTACTAGTTTAGTTTGCATACTCATATTGTCATTTTGCTGCTAATCCTGCATGACTATAGTGTTGCGGTATGTTGACGTTAACGAAGAAAAATGTCACCATTTGTTCATAAATTGTTTTCTCTCCTCCTTTATCCGGGCTTGAGACCGGCATCACTAATTAGTTGGTGATGGCGGAGTTAAAAACATTTTTTTAAGGGTTATTTTATGTAATTCATGTTACTATAATGACCATAAAAATTTAAAATTATTGTTGTTATATATTTGACATAAAAAAAGTTTCAAATTTGAGAATAAATTAATACAAGTTAAGAAAAGTAAATGAAATATAAGTGAGATCATGAAGTCCCTTTGGTAAATGTAGAATGATATTACTTAAAAAGATTTTGAAAATGAATAATTTATATAAAAAAGTTTGATAGAAAAGATACTCTTAATTCTAATTAGTTTAGGATTTAATTACACGACAATAAAACATCTTTGTATACTACATTTCTAGTGTGAGTTCCTTTGTTCCATGGAAATTTTCCATTTTGTACTAAAATCATTATTGAGTTTCGTGCAACTTCTCTAGATAATGCCACATATATTTGACCATGACTAAAAACACGCTCTGGAAGATAAATTCCTACATGAGGAATGGTTTGTCCTTAAGATTCATTAATTGTTAAAGAAAATGGTAATTTAATTGAGAATTGTTTGCGAATTAAATTAAAAGGCATGTTAATATTTTCAGAAGGCTTTAGGGGTATACGTGGAATAAATACCCTTGTACCACGATAATGACCAACTGTAATTTCTGCATCAATGAGATTTCTATAAAAGATACGACATATTAATCTTGTTCCATTACATAATCCAATTTTTGGGTCAATATTTCTAAGTAACATTATTGGGTATCCTACTTTAAGTGTTAGTTTATGCGGTGGCAAACCACCTAAAGCAAGCGAGTTTAAAAATTCCGATTGATACAAATTAGTAGTATCATCTTCAACTCTATCAAAAGAATAATAAACATGTTCCTTTCCAGGAAACATATGTATGGTTGTATTATTTATCTCATATATTATTTCATTTCTGGGTGATAATATTGCTCTATTCATTATATAATCAGTGTCACCTAATTTTTCATGAAGTGTAGGGAAGAATTCCTCAATTAAACGACATAAAGTACTTGCATTAGTGTTGGATATAACGATATCATCTGGGAGTTTAATAAAGTCATCTTGGACATAAGGTTCCGTTCCATTTCCAATACGTAAAAGCAATTCAACATACGATTGATCGTTTCTCGCTCACATATTTTGTGTTAAATGAATTACATGTACACTTGTCCATAAATATGATCGCACAATACATAAATCGACTATTTGAGCTCTAGTACCTTTTACGACAATGGGTAGTACTTATCGAAAATCGCCACCTAATATAATAATTTTCCCACCAAATGGTGTATTTATACCTGTTAGGTCCCTTAATGTTCCGTCTAAGGCTTCAAATGCATAACGATGAGCCATTGTTGCTTCATCCCATAGTATAACAGTGGACACACATAATAGTTTTGCATTATCAGATTGTTTAGGAATGTAACATGTTGACAAAGAGTCCAATTTGATAGGAATTTTAAATCTAGAGTGTGCAGTTCGACCTCCAGGCAATGCTAAAGAAGCAATTCCAAAGGTTGCAACCGCAATAGCAATAAGGCCTTGGATTCGTATATGGGCTAAAATTGCTTTATAAAGATATGTTTTTCCTGTACCTCCTGGACCATCTATGAAATATATTGAGTTATTTTTTCCTTTACTGAATGCTTGATCATTTGAAATGCATCATTTTGTTCTGTGTTTAAGTTATTTACATAATCTATATCGATTTGTGGTATTTCTATATATTGTTCTTCTAAAATAATGGTTGAACTATTATAATGATGGGAAAAATCTAGATTGTTACGAGGGATGTCATAGTCGAAATAGTTTTGTTATATTGTTTTAGTAGGTTATTAAGGTCGAAAAGACGCCAGTTTATTAAATATGTATTATTTTGGTTAATGGTATGCGTAGAAGGATAATCTTCAATTAAATATGGTAAAAACTCATCCCATAGCTCTCGCACCGTGCAAGGCTCATAATACACTAAAATTGTGACAAACAATCTTCTTAAAGCGGTGGGCATGTGTGTGTTTGAAGCATCTTGTAAACATTCCTTTATACTATTATCATTTTCGAGCAAACATCTATGTTCTGCGGCTTCTTTAAAGGTGTTATAGTGAGTTCCATTAACGATAAGTAAGTGCACAAAAGTTGTTGAGCCTCTAATATGGTTTAAAAGTAATCGTAAATAAAATCGATCACCTTCTGTGGGAGATACTGTATAAATTTGACCAATTACCTTATGGTTGTTTCGTCTACATATCCATTCTTTTTTGTTTATATTCCCACCAACATTTTTCAGGAAATTCATATCCAATAGTATAAGTATTGGCGTGCATTTACATCGTTAATATTCTTAGTAAAAAATTCAATAAGCATTGTTTTAGATCTATGTTCATCACTCAAAATAGTTTCTAAGTTTTCGTTTGCACTAAATTGTAGTTGTTGTCTTTTTGGAAGATGTATTTGTAGTCCTACAACAAAAGGAGAAATGGAACTTAGTGGAAATTTAAATATTCGCCATACTGACTCAGGTGCACAAATCCATCTAGCGTTAACAAACCGAGAAATTTCATCCCCATCGTTTGTATTAGAATATATGTTTACAGAAACACGATCCGACCCTTTATAAACATATTTATATAAATATTTCACAGATGTAATACTTGAGCAAATTTTAACATTTATATGACAACCATATTTTAGTAGTAAATAAGGATTATAAGGAACGACCCAACGATTGTCAATTATTTGTCCACCTCTTTGTACTTTTATTCCATTGTCACGTCTTCTATAAATTGAAAACGAATCACTTCCTTGTAAAGTTATAGGTGCAAAAGACTTTGGAAATCCATTCTTACATTGATTATTTTTCATGCACGTGGTGTTAGCATTTAAACGACCATATGGAGTATGAACCATTTGTTTTATAACTACAGTATGTAATTCTGGTTCTAAATCTTTATTTGGGATTTCAGCCCTCACTAAAGCATCATAATCGTCTGAGTTGTTAATCTTATCATTTTCATGAAGAATAATTAATATATGTGAATGAGGTAGACCTCTCTTTTGAAACTCAATGACGCGCACATGTGCAATGAATTTACCTAATATGCCTTTTTCATATAAGTCGTGTTTTAGTTGTTCTAATTTTGCACGAAATATCCTTATTGTTCAATCAGGTCTATCTTATGCTTTTTGACCGGGTAGTAGTTCTTGTGTAATCTCTAACCACTTATCGTTACATGTGATAGTAATAAATAAATCAGGTTTTCCATACCTTCGCACTATTGCCATTGCATCTTGATATCGATTATGCATATCTCAAGGACTACCGGTGTGAGATGATGGAAGGATTTTCCGAACACCAACATTTCCTAAAGGTTATAGCAAAATGAAATAAAATTACAAAATATAATTTTCATATAAAGTTACAGGAACATAATAAATAATTGATTATGAAGTATTACTAACCGGCAGTTGTCTCTCTAGAAGTTAGAGCATCCTGTAAACCTTGATATAATTCAGCTCTAATAGTAACTTGATTGTTACGAGGTACCTTAGTCTCATAGTTTATATTTTAACATAATTGTCAACCACATATTGCCGCAATAGGCGACCGCCATGCAAAATTAGTGACATCTCCATTGGTCGTATCTAAACACATAAACAAATCACTACTGATTATAAAATAAAAGTAAGTAAAGGTAAATGGTATGTTATTTACTTGCAAAAGATGAGAATATTAAGCTCTACAACTTATTATTGTGGCTCCATTGTCATGTATGTGTAGATCCTATCCATGTTCACCATATGGTAATAAAAGTGGATATTGTAATGGATCATAAAACCCTGCAGTATCTTGAACCCTTTATAGATTTCCACTTCTTTTTTGAACTATAATATCCCTATTATTCAAATTGGTATCTTCTTCGTCTCCTACAATTACACTTGCTACTTGTGACGCAGTTGGTAACTCATAAATGTGCCTATTTACTACAAGCTCTTTTATTTTTATTCTACAATTTTGTATATCATCCCGCTGGCTCAAATGTCGAAATACTTGTACAAAAGGATTATGGATATCTAAAATTTGTTTTAATGTCAGAAGTAGGTCTGGCCTCATTGTTGCATTATCATGTTGTCTATTTTCAATCTCATGGTCAGTATCAAAATATATAACTGCAAATATCTTGGTCCCATTCCATCCATAAGTAAAGAACTACCAATGCTACGATATACGAAGCCTTGTGCATGATATGAATAAACTCCATTTGTTGCATTTGCTAAGCTATAATCAATGTTAGCACCCATCGATGTAAAAGAAAACACATTGTTATAAGATCTTATGTTACTTCTAAAATGCATACCAACTTCAGTTTGATCAAAATACAAATCTAGTAGATGTTGATGTGTTATTGATCTTCGAATGGTATCTCTAATGTCTCATGAAAGAATATCTTTGAGCGACAAAATGGGCAGTAAGTAGGAGTAGTAGCATGTATTTGTGAAAATACTGTGTAGCAATAAAGTTTCGACCACAATTATAGTTTGTCATGAAAGTGGATCGAGTTATCACTTGATCTTCATAGTCAGATGATCCTAAATGATTAGCAACATTGGAATGATTAGAATGACAAAAATACAAATTAAATGAGATGGTGATTAGTTTAATTAAAGAAAATTACCTGGAACATAAGATGTTAAAATTCTTGGTCTTCTACGTGTTTGAGTTGATCGTTCTCTTTCTTCCATGGTTAATTATCCTAAAAGAAATGACAAATATTCTTTATATTTGAAACATGTTCTTTAAATAATATGCACTTGAAACATATAATAAAAAATAAACTTCAAATTTGTTAACTCTTAGTTTATACTATTTATATTCAAAAATTGCAACAAAAACCCAATTAATCATTTAGCAAATGCGGGCATCAATTTGGAAAAATTGAGGTAAAAGACTTTGATATAATAAAATTAGATGTAACTGATAAAAGAAGTTGATCTAACACCCAACTGAGTGTGACATATATAACATGTAGAGATAAACATGAACTCACTCAATTTTTATCACACAAATTATTATGTATCGCTTAAAAGGATTAGTAAAACTCAATAATTAATTATTTTGTTACAGACTAAAAAATACGTGCAATTTATTTATATTTAATGCCTATAGCATTTTGATGCATCGAAACAATCTAATTTTAAACAACGTGCTTTGAAATATATTTTTATAGGTCGTATTGAAATGGTCCAGTAGGTTATAGCATCCTAATTTGGTCATGTCTGCCTACCCATCAGCTTATCTTGCCTTCTGCACCATTTTATTTTGTAACCAACTGACAAAGGGTAAAATAATCCATGTAGTTAATTCAATTATAATTAATGTCAATGATAAGTTGACCTTAGCTCTCCGTTTGTTCTATTAAAAGCACAAGTTTTGAAAAGAAGTGATTTTTATAGAAATATGTATTTATTTAAATTAAATAGGATTTAGAAATATAATAAAAGAACATATATATATATACATATATATATATATATATATATATATATATATATATATATTACTTATTTTGTTTCCAAGGCCCAAGCCCAATACTTTTTCCGGAATTTTCTTTCCTTTATAATATTGTTCACGATAATCTCCCTCTGTTAACCCATCTTCCTCCGTAAGTAAAAAAAACTAATAAACCGACCTCACTTGGACATATAGATGGTTTCAAATATCCATTATTCGTATCAATTTTTAATTGATCGTTTAAACTTTGATTTCATATTCAAATTCATATAGAAATCAATAGCCATTACAATCAAAATTATTACACGGAAGAAAAAAGAAGAAAATTATATGGGTTAAATGCATTATTTATTTTTAGGTTCGGATAAATTGTGACTTGAATTTAAGTATGAAATTTGGATGTAAAAACACCTTCCTTTCTATATTATTTATTTGATTGTACTGAAAACGTATATGCTTGTGATTCTTAGGCGTTGACTCTAAAAACCATTTTTTTGAAAATATTGAACAGTTTCTTTACAAATGAAATTTGTGGCATTCAAAATTAGAATTTTAGAAGAATTTAATCAGAACCTTGTATGAAATAAAAGATTATCAAACAACCTTAAAGTTACTTCAGTTAGTTCAGGAATCACAATACTATTTTAATCAACATAAGCCTCTCCTTAAAGTAGTTTCTTAAAAAAATTAGAAAAATAAAAAATTTATTAATGAACGGTTAAAATTTCCCAGAAACAGTAGAAATATTCAGTTGCATATAGTTCAATGAAGGTTTTACTATCAACTGTAAGTTTATCGATTCAACTTTGTCACCATAATAAAAAACATGCATATCTAATAATATGACAAAAATAATAGAGACAACAACCACACTATAGTAAACAATATCTTATAATAATAGAAAATATGTAACCTTGCTTCAATATAACTCAAACCCACTATGAAATTATTTATTTCAGATTCTAAGGGCCTGTTTGGTATCGTTTTTAGTTTTGCATTTTGTATTTTCAACATACACTACAAAATACAATAAAATGAGGGAAATCCTTTTACAATTCTTAGCCATTACGACGATCGACGAGAAATTGAGAGGATGAATTGTTTTCCGTCCTTTTGTTATCTATCAAAACACGAAAAATCAAATAAACTTGTTTTCTATTTTCTATATTAATTTCATTTTTCAAAATTGCGTGTTTTCCAGCAATGTATAAGAAATGCGTATTTTTGTTTAGACGAAAACACAAAACTAAAAACAGCAAACCAAACAGGGCCTAAACTTCTAGATCTAGAGTCTATAAAGAACAAAAAGGTTCGGTTTGTCTATATTGATATTTGAGATGATTTTTTACTTTTGGTTTCCATATACCATGAGAAAAATACTGATTTTCTAGTTGAAACTAAAAATGTAAACTCAGAAACCCTTTCGATGCTCCAAAATATGAATTAGAGTACTGAAAATACCTCAAAAGGATCATAAAAGAATCATTGTCAACTGTTCTGAGAAGTTTGTAGTGCTTTATCAATAATTTTCCATTTTAGTATAAAAAGAAAAAAGATGTTTTCTAAATGGGAAAGAGATATGGGCTAGTGATAAAATACATGCCTAGGTATAGGGGAAATGTAGCACCCGCTGTAGAATGTCAAAAATATCTGTAATTGTTCATCTTGAATTAGAAAACAACAAAGGATATGTGGACAAAGCTAAGCCTATAGAGCTACAATTGAGCCAGGTGCTATGAAGAGCTCCAACCACATGTTGAAGTGATATGAGCTTGCAACAAAAGAGGAGTTTTTGAGACATCGGTGGTTGCAGGGGCTGTATTACAAATAGGACGAAGGCTAGGGCCATGTTAGTGCCTGTCAGTTCTCCAAATGCTTTGTCTATGTTGTTATAGACTAACATGTATAAAATATTTGGTTTTCTTTGATGCTGATTGATTTTGACAGGCATTTATAAGTTTATAGACTTTCCTTTTTTGTTATGGTTCTCTGACAAAAATGTTGGAACACATTCAAACAAATAATGTTCTTCAATATACATGCATAGGCACACAAATGTAAGCACTATTTTTTTTGGTTTTGTCAATCCATATCATGTTATATTCATATTGCTAAGTAGATTCTAAGCAGTCTTTTAGGTTCTAAGCTGAGTTCAATACAGTATTAACATAAATTGAAAACAAAAATATCTATATAAAATAAATACCTGGTTGAGTCAAATGTGAGTTTTCATTTGTTTGAGACCTTCTATTTGAAATAGTTTGCTCTCTTGCATGCTCACGTTTAGATCGTTGGCTCTCGCATCGTCTCTCTCTTTGTATTTCAGCCATAAGACGATGAAGATTAAAGAAACTTAATAATAAACAAAACAATATGAAGCAGTTCAATAAAGTTCAATAAGAGTTGTTTGGTTAGCTTAGAAAATAGGAAAATTTGCTAACCTAGGCTCGTATTTGTAAACAATAACAGAAATAACCCAGTTTTGATAATAATTACAAACGTAGACGTGTTATTGCCAAGTAGACGATGGCGAATTTTCAAAATGCACCTTCGGGCGAATTTCCAAAATGCGCCAATAGGCGACATTTGAAAATGCGCCTTTGCAAAAACTGTGCACACAAAATAACCAGAGAGACAGTAGACAGCAGCCCCCCTCCTCATTTCCACTCTCTCCCAACCGAACCCAACATCCCCAAATTTCTCAAAACCTTCCTCCACTTCCATTTCTTCAATTTTTAATCAAATTCTTTCAAAAATTTGTCAATGGCAAGCATGTCAGGCATAGAACAAGACATAGGTATGAATCTATACCCATAATTTGTCATTTCTAATTTAGGGCATGGATATTTTGCTTTGTTACTTCATAAAAAAAAATTGAGCTTGTAAAGTAAAGCATTTTAATATCAATGTTGATAAAGCATTTACAAAACTATCATTACAAGTATTTGTACACATTTTAGTCTTAGATTAAAAGCAATTTGAACTAGGTTAGAAGTAGTTTATAAAAGTCATATTAAAAAAGGTTCTTAAAAGCAACTTAAGATTATTTTTATAAGCAATCTATATGAACGACAAGGAGTTTACGTGCATTCGTACTACTTTGTGGGTTAGGAGGTTGTCAATTTTTGGTTAGTGTATAATTTTTATCGAAATGAATTGATTTTTAATATCTGTATTTTGTAGAGTATGTTGAGATGGAGCCCGGACCTGTTAATGGAAGGGTATTATTTCTTCAAGCCTAGCATCGTACTTCTAACGACATATTGTGTCAGTTGGTATAATTCCTGCTTTTTAATTATCTATTTATCATTTGATCAGCGTGACATTCTAGATACCACTATAGATCACTCCACGTCGCTGAAGAAAGTGACTTCAAACCATCCAGTAGTATTGGCTGAGATTGAGAGGGCTGGTTTTTTTACACATAATGAACTTAGGATACATCCAGCTTGACCACTATCTTATCACTGCTTTGGTAGATAGATGATGACCGGAGACCTCCACTTTTCATTTCCCTGTTGGTGAGATGACGATTACATTAGGAGATGTAGCCGTGTTGTTAGGTTTGCCTATTGAAGGCAATGCAGTGGCTTATGGAGGAGTGGCATATGACTATATGCAATTGTGTCGTGATTTACTTGGTCTTGACC
Source organism: Allium fistulosum (assembly GCA_030737815.1). NCBI lineage: Eukaryota > Viridiplantae > Streptophyta > Magnoliopsida > Asparagales > Amaryllidaceae > Allium > Allium fistulosum. The sequence continues at coordinate 517,947,620 of CM060901.1, read as the reverse complement.
CACCCCCCACCCCCCGAACAAACACGGGCCAATGAGTTCGTGGAAGTCATGTGGTATCGACGTCAATTGTCGCATGATATTCCTGCTGATGCTACAGAGGCTCAGATTCAGCAGCGAGCACGTGCTATTATTTTGCACATTATTATTTCCCGATTGATGTGTGAGCATACATAGACTCGGGTAGATCTGAAATAGCTATCGTATATTGCTGATTTAGGGGAGTGTGGTAAGTTTTCTCGAGGCAGTGCTGTGTTATCTTATACATATATGGAGTTATCCAGACTCTCTCTTTTGGAGAATAAATCTATTGGTGGATGTCTGACACTAGTACAGGTTTGAAACAAACTTCAATATTTTATTGTTTTACATGATTTGTCTCATTTTTGGTCGTAATATTTTCTTTTAAATGCAGCTTTGGTCGTGGACTTATCTTCCGATCGGAAGATTGTTAGTAACAAACGTTGTTGTCGATCAGTCGATGCCGCTTGGGTCTCGGTATATTTTTATCCTTTTAATTTGATTAAACAGTGCAATTTTCATGTGTAATATTCAATTGTTAACATCTTATAACAGGTGGGTAGGACCCAAAAAAATGCGCCAAACTCCAAAATGGAGTGTGAAGTTCTACCGCAACGAGTTAGATATGCTGGAGGATGACAAGGTGACATGGACACCGTACACACAGGATGTGCTAGCACAACTTCCAGCCATGTGTACAGCTGCTAGATACTTGTGGACTGCGAGAGTACCACTCATATCTTACACCCAGACTGCATTTCACTTACCCAACAGGGTTATGAGACAGTTCGGCATGATGCAGCATATACCAGATGATGCGCCACCCTACACGTCTACGTACAATGTAGAGGAGTATGGAACCCACATTCAGTTGTGGAATGAGCACCATACAGCTACCCAGATTGAGAGGGAGCCCACCATTACGCTAGAGCAGTACAAAAGGTGGTACTGGAACATAACACGACGATATGTTCTTACGGCGCCAGTGGAGGCAGTGTATAGAAGTCCGTACGTTCCCAGAGCACTACTTAAGAGGAACATGGTAAGTTGATGTTGTAAGTAATATATCAATTAGTTATGATAGTTGTGTCTATTGCTAATTTTCATTCAACTTTACAGGCAGCTGATATAAGCAGGGCTTAGGAAGAAACAGAAAATCTTCGCAAATAACAAACCGACGAGGAGGGTAGGAGGATGTGCACTAACATCCAAAGGATTCTAGATGTTGTGTTGTGCAAGAATAAATTTGATAGGCCGAGACCTCCATCTCCACCTCCAGCGCTTGTGTACACACGACGTCGTCCTAGAGGAGGTGTGGGTTCATCGTCATAGGGCACCTCATCACAAGCTGCACCGGTACACGAAGAATTTGTTCTTGGCCCATCTCAACCAACGGCCGCATTACCTTCGTCCTCCACTGCGCGCAGGGAACTGAGCAGCAGCAGCAGCAGTAGTAGTTCGAGACCACTAGTAACGCGTCGGTAGAGAAGAAGCCCGCGCGAATTTCATGAGCTTCATGACTAAATCGATAATGTTGTTTGATGCGAATAGTTAGAGGTGATGTGGAAAGTGATATGTACTGTACAAACTAATGTTGTTTGGATTTGTAAAATGATGTTGAATTTGTGCAGTTGTGTTTTGTTTGCGTGTGGTCCAAACTAATGTTGTTAGGATTGGTAATGTTGTATGACTTTGTGTAATATGATGTTGTTGGGGGATTGTAATTGCTGCTCTATTTGCAGCAGCAGGCTTCCTTTGGCGAATTTTCAAAATTCGCCAATGGGCGAATTCTTAAAATGTGCCCAAAGGCGAATCTTGAAAATTCGCCCTTAGAAACCTGCTATGTTAAAAATAGTTAGCCCCTTCTTTCTTTTTCATTTTTGTTTGCTTTAAGGTCGAACCAAAAACTTAAATTTGTGCAAAATCATTCGCAGAAATCATTAAAGTTGGTATTTTTTCCAATTTTTCCTCTATTCTCACATTTGTAGATGTATAGTACGCCATTCTTCAATTTTGTTCAAATCGGAAAGTAAATCGACCCAAACCATGGTTGCAAGTTTGACTAATTTTGGTATTTTATTCAACTTTTCTTTTAGGCGAAAATGGATGATTGGGAGATCGATGATCAAACAATAATGGAAATATATGATGATTACGAATGGAACAAGGGCGTAGACGATGAGGTAGAATTTGTTCCGGAGACCCGAGTGGAAGATCTACCAAGAGTGGATGCTACAGAGACAAATGAAGAAGTAGAGACCAAACTTGTTTGTGCTACGTGGGCAAATGTCGTACTCGAGAATCCCCAACCGGTTCAACAATCATTACATTCCAGGCTGATGACTGTACTTGCTCATCAAAACCCTGATAGATCAAGTTCTAGCATCATGGGACGTTCGATACTTTGCTATTGTGGAGTTGAATGTAACGTTGTTGTTTCCAAAAGTCGGAGGAATGCAGGACGTCGCTTTTACGGCTGTAAAGCGTATATCGATGCACAGACGCGTCAGGGGATGCATAGTTGTAAATTTTTTGAATGGCTCGATCCTCCACTGACAGAAAGGGGGGTCCAATACGCGCTTGAGATGCAAGCTAAGGTTAGTCGCTTGGAGAGGATGAATATTGCAATTCGCAATGAAATGCTCGTAGGGTGCTACCGTTTACCACGCGATTGACCATATGTTTTGCTGTATTGGTAGTAAAGTAGTATCAGGTGGTTGTTGTTTGTATATACTTGATTTTTATAATTTGTTCGTCCTGTATTTTCTATTGAGGGGTATCCTGTAGTTCAATAGACTAATAATCTGTTTTATATCGTGTTTTAGGGTGTTTCTGAATTGGCGACTTTCCAAAAGTCGCCTTTGGGCGAATTCTCAAAATTTGCCTTCAGTCGACTTTTGTAAATTCGCACAAAGGCGACTTTTGAAAAGTCGCCAATTCATAAACTGCTTTATATCTAGTCAGCTTAAGCACTCACATTCTCATAACATACCCCTAGTTTTTTCATATCTGAAGAACCCATTTTCTTTCAGCTTATATCCCCAAATACCAAAACTCAATTTCTTTCGATAATCTGTTGGTTGTTGCCATAGAGTCCTTGCTGGTCTATGCAAACGTTTTCACTATATATGTGCATCGAAATTGGTAAGAAAATTACAAACCCTAGTTTTGTTACATCCATTAAAATATTTCCATATGAATGGCTAGAAATTGGTTGGTCAAATAAAAACCATTTGTTTGTAGAATGGCTAGAAATCTCATTCCCACACTTTGCTACTATGACGGTGAACTGATCGTCGACAAACAAAAAAACGGGAAGTATGTCGACGGTTTTTGTAAACCAGGGAGAGTACGCAAATGTTGCACACTAATTGAGTTGAAATAATCTGTTTACAAAGCGACAAAAATAAGCGCAATCGAATTTGATATTGAGTTGGTCGTTAACTGGCCTACAGATTCGGGTTCAAAAGCAATAACACTTTCAGACGATGAGGATGTTGAAGTTATGTTTTCTGCAGTTACCAAATCCATTGAGTTGTACGTTGGGAAAGTTGCAAAAGAAAATCTGCAAGAACATGTACAATCTCCTATCGTTAGCACAGGAATAGGGTATTTTATAGATATGTTGGAAACTGATAATCCTTCAGCAAGTTTAGGTTCTCCTACTTACAGTAATCCATATGTACATTCTGGGGGTCATGGTCCTCCTCCCATAAACTATGGTTTCATGCATTACATGATGTCGCAACCAACTCCAGAACAGTAATTTCCATACTACACACCACCTACGATGCATCCAAGGTATCGTTGTTAACATTGGTATTTTGCGTGTACCTTTTTAAATTACAATTGCCTAATAGTTTCTTCTTACACATTCAGCTTCCAACAACAAATGCATCTACAAAATGTCCATGCTGAACAATAAAATATTCATTTGTCGCAACCGGTATATCCTACTCCATCAGAAATATATGATATAAGTCAAAGGTTTGTTTAGCAATTTATTTGGGTAATGTTTCCTATCTACTCTAGCTTCGTACTAAAACACTGTTGTAAACAGATGTACAAGTCTTGAGGATACTGCTGCAGAATGTGGTGCTGGACCGTCACAACACTCACATGATTCCAATATTGATACTAATATGGATGTTAATATAGATAGAGACAATGGACATGATCCTCCAATTGATAGTATGGCTGTTGCGACGAGGACTAATAATGATGCGTGTTGGGTAGAATGAATGCAGGTGAACAATTAATCGTTAAACTATGACTTTCCGAACGTAGATGATGTTGAAGGTGACGGTGAAGAAGCTCAAATGGAAGTACCGTTGGATGATGGTCTATGTACTGCACAAATGATGGCAAGATCGGTCATTGCTAATCTGCAATTTGCTGGGGGAAAATTTTCAACCGCGTGCATACAAAATGGATTTGCTGTTGGGATGGTATTTGAAAGTAAACAAAAGCTGCTACACCAATTAATCGAATGGTCAATTCTACATGGATTTTCGTACAAGCCGATCAAGTCGAATAAAACTATATACACTGCTATCCGTAATGTTGACACTAACTGTCCATGGAGAATACATGCAATAGTCTCAAAGAAATCGCAGTCTGGCTGGTGGGAAATCAGAAAATTGCCTAACGAACATACCTGTGTCAGTCCTACAGTTAATTCCAACCACAAGCAAGCCACTTCTAATTTTCTTGTGTCAAAAATCATGTCATTTGTCAAGGCCGATTTGGATATCTCAGCAGATACAGTCCAAGTGCTTGTCGACGACCAACTGTTCATCAAAATTAGTTACATGAAAGCTTGGCGAGCATTGAACAAAACAATAGAAAGAATTTATGGTGACTAGGCCGAATCGTATGCGACTTTGCCTCAATATTTCGAGGAAATAAAGAGAAGTAATCCGAGGACTGTTGGGCATGTGACCCACGATGAAGTTGGAGTATTTGATCGTGCGTTTTGGGCATTTGGCCATTTCATTACAGGTTTTCTACACTGCCGGCCATTGCTATGTATTGATGGGACACATTTGTATGGTAAATACAAAGGGACATTGCTTGTTGCTACTGCTGTAGATGCGGATGACTGTCTGTTTCCATTAGCTTATGGAGTTGTCGAATCCGAGTCATATGATAGCTAGGGTTGGTTTTTTTCTTGCATGCGTGAATTCATTCACAATGTATGCAATCATCGTATTACTTTCATATCGGATCGAATGAAAGGAATTCCGAAGGCTTTATAGAGAAATGGAGAGAACCACACAAACATAGGTTCTGTGCACGACATCTTAAAGCTAATTTTCAAACAGTGGATTTTAGGGATAAACGACTTACAGCTTTGTTTTATTCAGCTGCATGTGCTTCAGAAGTAGTTGAGTACAAAAAAATCAGAGAAGAAATTAAAGCTACAAATTCACGGGCTCATGAATGGATTGAAAGAAGTTTAGGGAATTGTGAAGAAAATTGGACCCTATGCTAAGACGATGGAAGACGCTTTCATGTTATGACCACCAATGCATCTGAAAGTTTTAATAGTGTACTGAAAGGTGCTCGATCATTACCTATAAAGACGTTGGTTGCACGAACCTTCTTTCGATCGGTTGAATATTTCTGTAAGAGACGAGAGACGACGGATGCTATCACAACACGTTTGACTCCAAAATAGGAAGCTAAAATAGCTAATCGAGCTATTGAAGCACGTCGTTATAGACTAGTTCGATTTAGTCGAACAGAATGGAAGTGATTCATTGCTACGGCGATGAATTTAAAGTGTTAATTGATGGTCCTAACTGCTCATGTACATGCAACATCCCCCTACTGCAAAAATTACCATGTGCCCATGTAATGGCGGCTTGTTCGGCACAGAATTACGGTACTAACAGAGCACATCATGAGTTTGCATTAGAGTGGTACTCTGTTCGAAGTTACAAAGCTTCATATCAGTCAGAGTTTCATCCCGTGCGTGATAAGAGATACTAGAGACCATACACCGGTCCACATATATTGCCTCCACCTACAAGAAGACAACTTGGGCGACCTAAATCTACGAGGATAAAAAAGTTATGGACGAGCATCAAACGCTTAAAACAAACAGGTGCAGCAAATGTGGATCGCAGGGCCATAACAAAAAGCGATGTACTGCAGCGACCTAAACTTCCATTATCAAATGTATGACTGCGTAACGAATTAAGATTTCTGTGTATTCAACTTTAAACGAATGTAATTTCTATGTATCAAACTAACTAGTTATGTATCGAACTTAAATGAACTTCGCAATTGTTAGATTTGCAAGCTAATATCTATGAAAGTTGTTAGATTTGAAAGCTGATATCTATGAAAGTTGTTAGATTTGAAATTATATATCTATGCGGTTGTTAGATTTGATAAACTTTCTGCCTACTGTCTTGTTTGTGTGCAGAGTTTTTGCAAAGGCGAATTTTCAAAATGCTCCTTTGGGCGCATTTTCAGATGTCGCCTATTGGCGCATTTTGGAAATTCGCCGTCGTCTACCTGCCAAAAACAGATCTACGTTTGTAATTATTATCAAAACTGGGTTATTTCTGTTATTTTTTACAGATACAAGCCTAGGTTAGCAAGAGATGAGAAACTATAAGAGGAAATAATGGACCTCGTCAGAAATATGTTTCATTGAGTGTATCATTTGTAATGAACCACCTCAAACATTTCAATTCAAGGGCAAGCTTTTACTGAGCAACTCCATTCGGTTTATGTATGTAAACTCGCCATTTTTATGTATGTAAACTTATAGTATAAGATAGGGTGAGCAAATTCATTTCTCTTTTTTTTTGTGGATTTGCTTCATCAATGTTGTAAGAAATGCAATCCAAATATTTGACAGATTTAAAAGTTAGTTTGACGAATTCAATTATAAATATTGTTTTGATAATCTTTTTGTAACCATTGCTACTTGGTCATCAACCCAATTATCATATTTTGTAAACTATTTTGTCATTACATTGCCTGCACCATGCTTCTTGGCCATGTATATATCACCGTGTACTACTTTATTTTGCATGTTTAATGGAATAACTTTATTTCTTAAGAAAATCGCCATATATATATATATATATATATATATATATATATATATATATATATATATATATATATATGAAAGCTTTAAGAATATTTGAATTTCAAATGTATGATTTTAAGTAAGCACAATCTACAGTACAAATTTTCATATACACTTCAGTTTTCAAATACTATATGGCTTCAGTGTTACATGCATGCAGTTGTCAAATATGATATTGATGCAGTGCGACAGAGCACAAGAAAGGAGGAATCAACGAGACGTACCTTAGATTGTCTACGACCTAGCAACGGCGACTTACGACCTAGCATCGGCGACCTTCATCAAACCCACGACTCAACTTCAGCATCGCGCGGCAATTCAATGACCCACGACTTAAAACCCCACCGCGACCTACGACTTAGCCACACCCACGACCTAACGGTCCACGACCTATCCCTAAGTCGCGAACAATCTTCACGACCTAATTCCTACGACCTATATCCACCATACAAGTTCTCCGACCTATCTCCACCATATAACGACCTACCGAAAACCAAACGACCTAATCTCCAATCGCCTAAATCGCGAACGACTTACCAATCGCCTAACTCGCCAGCGACCTACCCATCTCCTAACTCGCCAGCGACCTACCAATCTTCTCCTAACTCGCGAGTCCCCATAAGTCGCAAGCCTCCAATGCTTTTACCGCACCAGCAGTAGGTCGCCTCTAGTAAAGTCGAACGAGACTAGGTCGCAAACGACCTAATGGATGCCGCATTCCTTCAGTCGGGCGAATGAAGTTAGGTCGCGAACTCCACTTAAGTCGCAAACGAGAATTTTAAGTCGAATAAATTTTGTTTCTTAGGTCGTTGAAGCACTATTGATAAATCGTTGACTTTGGTACTCTGTTTTCTTAAGTCGTGTGTGTAAAGTGTTGTAAATTTTCTTAAGTCATTGTATCGTGTTGTAAACCCTATAAATAGGGACGTGATGTCATTGTAAAGGTGGTTGATTTTGAAATAAAATTTCCTTTGTTAGCTTTGTGCTTTCATCCAATTGGTAGTCGAGTGTGATCTCCTATCTCCACTTTCGGTCAATCAAGTGCGCTCGATTCAACGATCGTGAAGCCAATTCGCGGTATCAAGTGCGCTTGATCAACGCTCGAAGAATTGAAGATCTACTTTCACGGTATCGTGATCGATCAACGTGACGTAGATAGCTAAAATTCGGTATCTTCGGATCAACGAATTTGAGCATTTCAGTATTCATCAATCCACCGATTGCTACGTTCATCGATCTACCTTGTTTTTGTCTAATCCGCTGCGTCTATTGAGCGTGCACTGTTTCATATATATCAGTTTCAAGGTGTATATACAAAAACTTTGAACATATGCAGAGTGTTGAGTACAAAGAATCGTAATGTTCTAATGTATATAAGTCTCTGAACATATCCAGTTTTCAAAGAAATATAGGATTCATAAGATACTCAGCTTTCAGTATATGCTTTTAAACTTCAGATATGTTTAAGCATACATATTTATGTTCATGTCAGAAGATTCCAAACGCATACACCATTATTTTTCGAATGTGTATGCAACTTTAAGTGCATATGTGACCTTAAGTGCATGTCTGTTTTCAAAAGTATATATCAATTTCAAGTTTATGTATAGTTTCCCCTGTATATGATATACACATTATCCAGATTCAAGTTTACATGGCTTCGTAATATATTTGGCTTCTAAATATATGTCATCGAATTTCAAGAATATTAGAGCATCGAGTACATTTGCATGGTTAAAAAAAGTAAGTAGCATTTTACATGATATAAGGCTTTGAAACATGTTTGCTTCAGATGTTTATATATGTTGGTTTTGAATATCCGAGTAGTAAGATAAATATATCATCAGCTTAACGTATGAGTACTACCCACTCATAAAAATATGCACTAACTGGGCTAATTAATAATAAATATCATAGCTTCTTGAGTTACAAAAATTTAAGTCATTTTGTTGATTAAAAAAATGCAGAGGGAAAGAACCATTAAAGAATTTTTCAGAGGCAAAGACTGTCCACATTTATATAATCATAACAATAGTTAACATTATTTTTATAAAACAGGGGTAGTAGCAAAATTCTATCAATGGGACGTCAGTGGAAGTACAACGGAAAAAATAACAACAAAATGGAGAAGAGAATGGGGACCCTGTGCTTTGCAGTAGGGTAGTCCTCATGTTATAGTGTCATTCATTCCTATTGTATTAGTACTTACTTAAACTATACAGTTTAACTGACTGATAGTATGGTAGTCAGTTTTACAGTGTTATTTTACATTCCATAAGTTTGTCCTAATTAACATGATAACATTTTCTTGACAAACACGCTTGGAAATTGAATACGTTCAACCATGTAGTACAATTAGTTGATACTTGTATATTTGTTTCTTTGATGCGTATTCTAAATAGCATTAATAAGTTGGCGTGAAAGAGCATTCAGACATTGTTTTGTCACTTGTCAAACATGAGTACAATTGGATTTGACAGTGGTTAAGTACAAATACATAACAATAAAATTCATGAATTTAACCTTCGAATACACGAATATTTTCAAACTACAAAAACACAGTTATCTAGTAGCAATAAACAAATAGAAAATAAACCTGCAAGGCTATTCAAACTACTCTCTTATCATCTTTTCTTGCTTATATACAATCAAGGTGTTGTGGTATGTAAAGTACTTAGGGTTGATAGTACTGATGTAATATTGAGAAACAGATGTACGTAGAAATGATAATTTCGTTTGTTATTGACTTGTGGTTTAGAACATGTTATAGCTAAAATTGAAGGGTAAGCATATTTAGTTAGTTTGAATAAACGTTAGTAACTGTAAATAAGTATGCAAGCTAATTGTTGGTTAAAAAAACAATTAAACATTGGCTGCCGTGTAGCTTGGATGTAGCAAGATTTGTGGTGATACATATATGAACTTTCAAGCATATACAATTCCATATATATGCCAAACTTTCGAAGATGAACTGCTTTAGTATAAATATATAAGTTTGGAGTATACATTGGTCTCAAAATATATATCTTCTAGTTTCTAATATATGCAATGCATTATAATCTCGAAAGTATAAAGTACTAAGTTTATATATAGGATTGCAAGTATATATATAAAGTTCATCTATATCGGCCTCTGAATACATAAAGGTTACAGAGATATTTTAGTCCCAGATATGTGTGTTTTTGATGTATGTATAAACTTTAGACGAACAAATCTTGAATATATATACAGTTCAAATTTGGATAAGTACAGATTTTAAATGCCTACATATATATACTTTTCAGCATCTATTACGATAAACAGAGAACATATTTTTTGAATGAGAAAATGACAAAAGATGGACAAATCTTTTGTTTTATTACAAAGCTTAACAATGAAAAACGTATATGCTAGTTTCAAATAGGCAGAGAAGTTTCTGATGACTGATTGAATGGTTCTATTTTAACCGAGAGGAGGTTTGAATGTTGTAGCAACTCATCAATGTGTTTCTGTTGGAATTCCTAAAGACCAAAATGAATGAAACATACATAAAGTCCCACATCGCCAAAATTGCTAAGTCATACGAGTTTATATGGCTTTACAATGAAGATGTTGGGGTCTAGGGACATCCAAATGTATGCTTCGTTGTGAGGAGGGAGATCATGCATCTTCACCACACGCGCGCCCGCCGCCGCCGTCCGAATCGGATATGATCTTAATTTTACTGCAAAACTGGGCCGGGTTTTTTAACAGTTGCAGGCTATACGAACAAACGCGACTGTTTATAAGCAGACGCGACGAGCGGGTGCGACCTGACTGAAGAAGCATGGGCGAACAGAAGCGGGTGCGGCCCAACTGAGGAGGCGCGACCTTACGGATACAAGCAGCAGGCGGGTGCGACCCATTAATGAACAGCAGCGTTCAAAAGGCAGCGGGTGCGACGCGTCAAGCAGACGCGACTGTTTGAAGGGATGCGGACGAAATTATAAATAGGAGAGAATCCTGATCACATTCTCATCCAATTCTAATTCTATCACTACAAGAAAAGGCTCCATTTTGTGTCGGAAGGTTGCAACGGCTGGCACCGGCTAAAAAAAGCGGCCGTTGCTAGCCGTTGCTAGCCGTTGCATATCGCGACTACAGATCTGTAACCCGCGAACAGATTCTCATTTCCCACCAAAACAAACTTCCTCCCCAAATCCTCCTCCCCGTCGCAATCCGCCGCCTCTCCGACTCCAGCCGTTGCTCGTTGCCTCCACGTCGCTCAAACACCTCCAAAACTCGCTGGTATATCTTTTAAACTTGATTTGGCTTTGATTTAGGTTTAATTTAGGATTAATTGGTGTAACGACCCGCCATTTTGGACCATTCGCATCCATTATAAGTGTATAGGTAGACACTCATGCCGGAGTTGAATTGCTCAAAATACCGCGTTGTTAATTTAAATTTGGCAAAACTGAACATATACAGTAAGTAAATAATCACAGATCACAGACACAGAGTAATAAATGCAGCGGAAATAAAAGGGATAGTAGTTCATGAAGCTACTATATGAATATATAAGATACATCAGAGTTTACAACAAAAGAGTAATACGATACATCAGATACAAATCAGAATACATCACTAGAATCATCGAATACTGAAAGCAGAATAGATGGCTGGATCTTCAAGCAAGCTCCAACTTCAAAGGTGAGCATCGAATACTGGATCACTCAGTCTGACCCGAGCGTAAAGCAAAAACACAAGACACTCGAGTCAGGATTAACATTCTTATATTAATAAATCCAACTCAAGTGAAATAGCAATTGAAATACAAGTAACTCAAAGGATGTTTGGAATAACCATCCTTTAAGGATCCGATAAACTATCTATATATAGTAAAGTACGATAAGTAGATAATGTCTATCAATAATATAAAGATATCAAAATAGTGTTAAGTCATGGCCCATTCCACCCTTAACACATTTTTATTCCCAAAAGCATATACAAGACCGTAGTTTCCCCAAAACCGGAAGTCACCAGAGGGCAATCCATATACTAAAGGTACAAATCAAAATCGTAGTGGTCGCGCATAAATGGAATACAAGTATGACAAGGCACAAGAGGCAATACCCAAGGTAGTGATACTACCGTTCGCCTGATCCGGACTGGTGAGAACGCAACGCCGCAGCGCCCGCAACACCGTGAAACAACACTCCCAAAATCAAGGGTGCACCAATCGACAACAAGTAATAAGTAGTTTGAAGAAGTGTGTCCACTTGAGGTAGCTAATCCTCCATTGGCCCGACACAGCTCCTGTTTTAGTCATTTCCAATTTGACACAAGTGTCAAGGCTATCCATCATCGTTCTCTTTCTTCAGTCATCACGTACATCATTCCAACCACTTCATTCTGGATCATCACTCCGCGTATAGTTATTAAAGTGGTTTTCGGTTTAGATAGAAAGTATATCCATAACCGAATTCCGGTCTCTTTAATAACTTCCGTAATTATTTCACCGATTGGTTGTTTATTTATTTCAAAAACAAATCAATTTCAATTTCAATTCGTAAACCAACATTTCATTTGTCTTTCTAAATCAATTTCCAATATTTACGTTTCAAAACTTCATAATTACCATTTCAAAATCTTATAATTCAATTTCAATCTTTATTTAACACAATTCAAATGTTGATTCAAGTTCGTAAATAAGTTCATTTCGAAATCATTTAAATTTATTTAATTTAACATTTAAATCAATTTAAATTCATTTATCAATTTCATTCAATATTCATTTGGTAAATTTTCCATTCAAATCAATTTCTAATAGATTTCCAATTCATTAAATCCATTTTTTTTTTAAATTCAACTTCATTAAAACAAAACTTACAATTTTGAATTTTATTAAATTCGTCAAATCAATTCTTTCACTTACAAGTCTTACATTAATTCCAAAATGTCACAGTTTCATTTCTTGTTAAAGAAATTCAATTTCACTTATTTACTTTCTTAAATAATTTTCCAAAACTTACTTAATAAAGAAAACTCAATTTCAATTATTTACGAAGTAAAATTCACTTATTCAAAAGTTCAATTTTTCTTATTAAAGAATTTCAATTCAATTTAATCATTAAATAATTCAATCTTATTAATTATTAAATAATTCAAAACTTAATAATTTCAAAGTTTAATAATTTCAAACTTAATTATAATTTCAAACTTGATTATTAAATCATTTCAAAGTTTAACAATTTCAAACTTAATTACAATTTCAAACTTAATTATCAAATTATTTCAAAGTTTAATAATTTCAAGCTTAATTCAATAATTTCTCAAATTAAACAACATTCTTACATCAATTACATTGTTAATATTTTATTTCATATTTTTAAATATTAACATTTTCCTTTCGTTAAATTCAAATTTCAACTTCATTTCAAAACCATATTATTTATTCAAATAAAATCTTCATTTTATTTTTAAATCAAATTATTGACCAATCGGGTTTTATTTAATTTCCTATCCTAGGTCAAAGTTCAATTTTGGGTATTTATCATTTCAACCCGATTCCAATTCAATTCAACATCAAAGCATAGCAAAGGGAACTTGCAGTGTGATAACTGGGATGGTGTCAAAGTAAATAAACAAGCAATAACAATCCAAAAATCAATTCAAATAATCCCGAAATAACTGTATTAATTCGCATTGTTATTTGTACAAATTAATATAATTATTTCTAGAACCCACACTATCATTTCATGTAGATTAAAGATTATTACATTACGGTTTTCACTTGTCATCTATTTACAATTTCATACATCATCAGTTTAAACAACATACAATTGATGGTTCAAGGTGTAGTTAACAATCCTACGTGTCAATAAATTTAACAGTTAAAGGGGTCATATTATACAAATGTCAGTTAATCAAATTTAACATTTAATTATCCTATATCAAGTTCAATTTCATACTATTTATCAATTTAACATTAACAATTTAACGTCCAATATAAACATCAACAATCAATCAATTATCAACCAAACTGTATTATCATCGCATAAATAATTAACAGATAATGGTGTCAGGTGTCACAGGTGAACTGATACAGGCAATAGCATATATAACAGTGTAATTAACTAACAACAGCATATTTCAATTGTCGTTTCAATTGAAATCAGATTTAATAAATAAAAGAACGTTAATCGTGAGTGAGTGCTCACCTTTCGAGGCAAGATCGGTTAGAGAAAAAAATGAGCTACGAATCCAGGAACGAATCTCAAAGCAAGGCAAGATTGAACTCGAATCGACGAACGAAGCTGGAGGCTTGAAATTGACGAAATCAAATCAAACTGGATAGACGAAGATCGATGGTATAAGTGAACATATATATATATATATATATATATATATAACTATATATACTATGTACAAAATCATATACCTCTTAAAATTTTAAAATAAACACATAACTTTCAAAATCTATATATATACACATATAGATAACAGAAATTGCAAATTTAAAACTTACCCATGTATATATCTATAACTATATAGATTCAATATTTAATTTAAAACCTATATAAAAATAAAAATATATACATAACAATTTTATAAATTTTGCTTCATACAAAATATATCTGGTATACATATTTCACCGTTTTCACAGCTAACAACACGATTGCCTTGTATAACAATATATATATACTAATAGCTATATATACAGACCTTATATAAATGCAGACACAAAAAAATGTATGCAGACAGACAAAATAAATTTATAAACAAACTTTATAGATAAAACTTTCATATTGTAAACTTAAAACAGTACATATACAATAAACATGCATATTATTATTACAAAAATCTGTTAAATATTGTAACTAGAACATACAACACTTAAACAATATTTTAATAACAAAATATATAAACTGACATATATTAAAATAACAACAAGTATATATACTCATATAACTTATATGTATATGTATACAACAATAAAATATATCACACTAACATATATGCGAATATACATGTAGAATATATATATATAATAGGAATATAAGCACGGTTCACATACATGCCATATATACATAACAACTTGTATAATATACATTTAAAACAAAACAGAAATGTAAACTAAAATATAGTATATATTATATAAAATGGTATATATTGTAAAATCAACATAACTTACTTTAATATAATGTACATATATATATAAACTGTTCTTGTAAAACTTTCATATACTAACATAACTATCCCTCCAAAAAAATACAAAAATGTAACTAAATTAATATGTGGAATATATATGTAATTCATTATATAATATATTGAATTAGAAGATAGCAGTTTATACAAACCTAAACCTAACAGCATGTGTGTGTGTGTGTGTATATATATATATACACTGACATATACAACCCAAAAAAACATACATATATATTTTTATCAAAATAAAAGAATAAACTAACATCTATTCAAACCTGAACATACATATGTGCTAACAAAAGATAACTCATATACTAACTCACCGACTCCCCATATATGTACATATGTATATAGGCTGCATATGAAACCTTATATATATTAAAGTTATTTCAAAAATCCATTCAAATTTATTATCATAGGCTTAAGTAGGATATATACATATTATATATACCTGTACACAAAATTTAGATAAGCTAACAAGTGAGGTCCTTCGGCCATGAAAAATGGAGAGAAGGGAAGCTTGGAGGAATGGTGGTCTCGTCAGGGAGTTCGGTTGTCAGGGGTTTGCGGGCACTCGGGCGGTTGCAGGTGAGGTCAGAGGCCATGGGAGGTGGAGGGTGGCCTTCAGGTTTCAAGGCTGTTGTACACGTAGTGGGTGGCGGAAGTTCTGGCGGTGGAGTGAGAAAGGGAGAAGGGAAGGATCATGATGAGGTGGCCCGGCCTGGGTTGGTGCAGCTCGGGGTGGTTTCAGTTTCAAGGCGGTGGTGGTGGGTGAGCTTGCGTGTGCGGCTGGGATGAGGAACTTGGGTGGAACAGCGGTTAAGGTGGAAGTGGCACTCGGAGAAGTGGAGGAATGGTGGAGAGAGGCTGCACTCGGTCGAGCAAGCTGAAAAGGGGAGTAGTGGAAGAGGTTGCAGCCACAAAAGCTCTGCTATTATATATATAATTATTTCTTTGAACAGAAATGAGGGGAGAGGAGAAGACAAGCCCAGTTTCAAATCTCAATGTATCTAAAAGTTTAATAATATATTTCTTTTTTCTTTTCGAATGGCAGTCGAATAGCCTAAGCTATACTGAAATGGTAAGGGAGAAATGAAGGGACAACCGGCTGTAATACCCCAAGATTTTGAGGAAAATCCTTTTAAATAAATGATTAAAATTCTGGGGGGAAAATCAGAATTATTATATAGGTGGGATTTTCAGTGGTGCAAGGTTGTGTGCATGTGTGCACGTGCACACTAGTTATGGCACTAAGAGAAAATCCAGAATTCCTGAATAATAAAACAAAGAAGGAAAACATTTAGATAAAATGTTTTAAATAAAGGAAATATAGGCCTAGACATGAATATTAAAATTCCTGAGGATATGTATATATATATATATATATCTATATATATATATATATATGCATATGTATGACTTGTCTAGAAATTAAGACAGAAGAGAACATTGATTTATAATGAATAAGTGAAATTTTATTTGAATAATAGGAGTGTAGAAATGCATATAAGAATGCACATGTTTTCTGCAAATAAAAGAAGGTTAAAGTTAAACTAACACCCATAGTTGTATAAATGTATATACACAGATATTATTTGAGCAGAAAATTAATAAAGGAAAAATAAGTAAAAGAAGCACTAAAATAGTAAGAACCAAAGTGCAAGAAAGCAAATGTATAAAGGCAGAAAATAGAAAGTCACACCATTATCATGTTTGAGGTAAGTATAATAAAAATACTTAAAGTAATCACTTTCTGAAAAGAAAAGAAAATGGGCACAACTTAGCCTTGTTTTAAAATATTGGCCGGGACATTAAGGGTTAGGAGGGAGAGAATATGCAATGCCAAATGCATGATTCTGGTTTGGGCTAAAATAGGGATTTTGCATCACCCAAAACCCTAGGTAGAACCCTTATATAAATCAAGAGCCTAACCAGAAAACTACTCTCTCACTGAATTAATTAACCTAAGGAAGAAGAGGAAGAAAAGGCTAAAGATTTGAGGGGTTTTCTGGATTAAGCTTGTGTAAGCATTTAGGTGAGTATCCTCACTCATATACATGGCATTAAGACCTGAGATTAGGCAGCTAAGCTTTTATATGCTATATTTTGCATGTTTTGATTTACAAACCATGTTGACTACTGATGGTTTCATGAATGCTTGATGAGATATGATCTGCTATGATGGATGTATAACTTTGTTGTTCTATTTTCATCCCTGTATGTTATATCAAAACCTTAAAGAACATGTAAGAGAGTATTTGTAACTAGTCTGAATCATGGCTTAAGACAAAGAATGAAGAAAAAAAAACTATGAGCTGCATATACAATGGTATAGTGCTGAGGCTTGAAATAATTGGTTAAGGGTGCAATGGAGTCTTTCTCTATAAGTGCTGAGCCCTAAACCAAACAGAAAATTTACAAGCCTAAAAATTATGTTTAAACAAGATTAAAAATCTGGCTAAACATAGTTGCTTGCAAAATCAAAATAAACCCAATAGAGCCATGCATTTATTCTCAGTTGCAAACACTCTGGTATATGTTTGAATAGGGTGTTTATATGCTAAATAATGTGAGATGGAATGACTGGGTGTTATACCTCTAGAAAGTAACCTTTAACTTGCTTGCAATATTATGTCTACAAGGTAACTAGTATGTTTCATGTATATAAGTGGTCTGTACACCTAGCTATCATTGATAAAATGAACATGAATACACTTAGTAATATAACTAAGGATTTTGTGCCAAGAAGGCTGCTGGAATGCTTGTCCTATTTGAAGTAGACAAGTTGACACATGGTTTGTTTAAGTCCTGAGATCTTTGTGCCATGATGTTAATTAGTTCATGGCAATGTGTCCCTTTGATTCCTTATAGCAGATGAGGCCAGGAATTTATAAGAAGAAAAGGCAACCTTAAATGATGATATAGGAAACTTGGGCCTTTCCGGGATTAGGGTTGGTATGAGGAACCTTAGTAGTTCCAGATAAAAATTGTTTTAATGCATATGTTTGCTCTTGTGTATGTATATGGGAATACCTGATCAATTTATACATTAATCATTCATGATAATACCTGTCAAGTTATGCAAGGTACATTTATGCTGTATCCTTAGCTTAATATCATGGATATGTTAGAAATGCTCACACCAGATCATAGATCTGACCCTTATTGCTCATGGCACATGGGGGTGTCTCATTCATAATGGGGCAGCCACTAATGCTTTTGCAGGTTGTGATGGAGCTAAGTAAGCAAGATTAAAAAGATATGGAATAGAGAATGCTAAGATAATTAGAAATAAGAGCTAGAATGTGTTAATTCATGCATGTATTTCCTGATTGATATGGCTATCTAAATGTATTAAGAAGGAAGAACTTGTAAGAAATACGTGTTATGTTGTTTCTGGTTATTTCTGGTTTGGTATGTATTAAGGATATTGATGTTAAACTGATTTGAAAATCTATTTGCTAAAGTTGTTTTTGATTTAGAGGAAAAACCTGGATTTTATAAGCATAATCATTTTATGATGATTTTAGTTCATCCTAAGTCCTTTCAAAAGATAGATATATAGGAAATTATATTGGGAAAATCCAGAAAGAATTATAACTGTTATATTTTCAAGTCATGATATTGATATATGTCCAAATGCAAGTAAAAGTGTATATACCCTGAATATGCATTTTTAAAAGAGAATTATGGTTAGGAAGGATGATATAAATCTGATCACAAGGTGTCTGATTCATACATATATAAACATGCTTTTGAAAAGAAGGAGTATCAATGTTTTGGGTAGATTCTGGTTTGTAAAATGCAAATAAAAGAATGGTCAGATTAACCACATGGTTAGACCATAGGTCAGGCCAAATGTTCACTTCAAATCAATGAAGCAAGGAACCATTTGAACCCAGTTTTCTGGAAAATGAGCAAAGACATTGACATGTACATGTATATCTGTGTACATGTTGATATTTGGGCAAAAATATAAACATAAATTCCTAGAACAGTTGTAGGAATGGGTTTCAAAAATAATAAAGCAAGAAATATTGTTTTGTATGTTAGATTATAGGCAAAAATTAAGTATATATGTGTAGATATAGGTAGATATCAGATTTTAAACCAGACAGGAGAAAAATAAAAAGAAAAACAAAAATTGGGTTTGAACCGACCAGCATAGCACTCAACTCGTGACCTCTCATGTGTAAGTTAGGCGCGTTTTCATTACGCCTAGATGTTGCTTGTGTTCACTTATGATCCACTTTCTTTTAGCCTGAGTTTGATACTATACAGACTTTAACACAATCATCCATATTAAAAGCTTTCTTCCACCTGATTATTACTTGATCATTTCTTAATTAGAATAACAGACTAAAGTACATGTTTCCAGTGGATTCTATGGTCAAAAATCAGTATACAATAATTAATCTTTTATCAGGGAATTATCACATTTTAATAGATTTAAAAGGATTTCTACTTACATATTATCATGCTCTGATTCTAGTAGAATATAACATAGATATCTTCATATATGTATGTTAGGAATGATTTAGATTTAAAACAATATTTTTATATTGTGAAAGATCCTGGATAATATGAGAATAGGGAAGGATGACCCTAGGTAGTCTTAGCTAAGTATGATAAAAAAAAATTATTTTTTTTTTGGTTAAGAATTAGGGTCATTGCATTTGGTATCAGAGCTATGTTTTAATTAACATAGCAAAATATTTGTGTGCTTATGTTTATACTAGGTTTGTTTGTGATATATTTGACTGTTTATAAGTATTCCCTGAATGTATGTGTGTGCATGTGACATACACAATGATTAAATAGGAAAGATACAACCAATTTAAAATTAAAGCGAAGTATTATAAACTAATATAATGAAATACATATACTTTTAGAAATATGGTAGGAAGAGGGTCTCATCATCAAGGAGGATCTAGCACACCACAAATGCTTGACATGCAGGAATTTGTGAGAGTTTTGAGAGATGGAATTGGGCACAGACCTGAGAACCCATATGAGGAGCTCTCCAAGTTAGTGAAGACTTATACCAATTTGGGAGGCAAGAGCTTTGAAGGAACTGAAAGTGTAATGGAGATTCAAGCATGGCTGAGGACATTAGAGAGGATCTTCACTGATATGCAACTAGATGACCAAAGGAAGAGGCAAGTGGCCTCAAGGCAATTAAAAGGTGCAGCTTTGAGTTGGTGGGAGGTGATCATAGCTGGCCGGAATGAAAATGATATTAATTGGAATCAATTTAAGGAGATGTTAGAGGCAAGGTTTGTTCCAGCCTCAGCAAAAACCACTTTACTTGAGGAGTTCATCAAACTTAGACAGGGGACTATGAATGTCACAGAATACACCCAGAAGTTTGAGGGATTGTCAACCTATGGGGCAATGTTAGTGGCTGATGAAGCATCCAAAAATGATAGATACATCAAGGGATTAAACCCAGGGCTTAGCAGGGCTATATTACCTTATGCTGACAGAACTTTTGATCAAGTGATAGATTTGGCTCTGAAGATTGAGCAGCATGACAAGGAAAGAGATAAGTTTAGGAGCTTCAAAAACAATAGCAACAAGAAGAACAAAGGGAAGTACCATCCTTATGATAAGAAGAAAGGAGAGGCAGATGGTAAGAAGGCAGTAGATGCAAAACCCAATGAAGCCAAAAGAAAAATAGTTTGCAACCATTGTGGGAAAGAAGGCCATATTAAGCCAAGATGCCCAGAGCTTAAAGGGGGAGCTTTCAAATGCTTTCTATGTGGGAAGGAAGGGCATATGAAAAGAAATTGCCCAGAATACAAGCAACAAGGGAAAGTGGCAAACCTGGAAGGTAGGGGCAAGGCCATAATTGAGGCTAATGCTGAAAACCATGGTCAAGTGGAAGGTACACTATTTATTTGTACCATACCTTTAGCTGTAATATATGATACCGGGGCAACCCACTCACTCATTTCCCATGAAATAGTTAAAAGGTTGAAAATGAACTGCAATTTGGCTAAAATACCTCTGTTAATACAAAGCCCTTTAGGAAGTTCTAGTGTATTAGATATGATTTGTGTGGATGTGAATTTGAACATAGGGGGAAACACATTTGTTTCCAATTTATATGTTCTAAATTTCCCAAATATAGGAGTTATATTAGGGGCAGATTGGCTAAGACAATTCAAAGCCATAATTGACCTAGATGCATCCACCATTTCACTACAAAATTCTAAAGGCCAAAGGGTTACAATTCTGTGTGAACCTATCAAAGAAAACAGGCTAAATCATTTAATTGAATTAGAAAATAATCCCAAGGAAATAGCTATTAATGAAATCCCCATAGTTAAAGAATACTTGGATGTATTTGGGGAAGTAAAAGGTGTCTCACACCATAGACCTGTTGAATTCCAGATTAACCTTATGCCTGGGGCTAGCCCAATTATCAAAAAGCCTACAAGGATGGGGCCAAGTGAATTAAAGGAGCTAAAGAACCAGCTGGAAGAATTAGAAGCCAAGGGGTTTATAAGGCCAAGTAATTCATGCTGGGGTGCTCCTGTAGTATTTGTTAAAAAGCATGATGGTACCTTAAGAATGTGTATAGATTATAGAGAATTAAACAAAGTAACCATCAAAAACAAATACCCATTACCCAGGATAGATGATCTCTTTGATCAACTCAGTGGAGCTAAAGTGTTTTCTAGGCTAGACTTGGCATCTGGGTTTCATCAGATGAAGGTTGAGGATTCAAGTGTTAAATATACAGCATTTAACACAAGATATGGTTTGTATGAGTTTCTGGTTATGCCATTTGGGCTAACAAATGCCCCTTCTTACTTTGTAGACCTAATGAATAGGATATTCAGAGATTACTTAGACAAGTTTGTTCTGATTTTTATAGATGACATTCTAATCTATTCTAAAACAATAGAGGAACATGAGAACCACTTACATTTGGTCTTATCTAGATTAAGAGAAAAAGATTTGAAAGCAAAGTTCTCTAAGTGTGTGTTCTGGCAAGAGGAAGTACATTTTCTTGGACATGTTGTCTCTGCTAGAGGGATTTCTGTAAACCCCAATAAGATAGTAGCAATCCAAGCATGGAAGAAGCCTAACAATGTTAGTGAAGTTAGGTCATTCATGGGGATGGCAGGATACTATAGGAGGTTTATACAAGGATTTTCTAAAATAGAAATGCCACTCACTAATCTGACTAGGAAGAACCAAAAGTTTATATGGACTGATAAGTGTGAACAAGCTTTCACCCAGATCAAGGAGGCTTTGGTAAAATCACCAGTGTTGAGAGTACCAGAAGGCAATGAGGGATTAGTTGTATATACAGATGCATGTGGGTCAGGGCTAGGGGCTGTGTTGATGCAGCAAGATCAGGTCATAGCCTATGCATCTAGACAACTAAAACCCCATGAAACTAGATATGCAACTCATGATCTTGAGTTGGCAGCAGTAGTATATGCCTTGAAGCTCTGGAGGCATTACTTATTAGGTGCAAAGTTCATTTTATACACTGATCACAAGGCCTTAAAGTATCTCTTTTCACAGAAAGATTTGAATATGAGACAACACAGATGGGTTGAATTTCTTGCTGCTTATGACTTAGATATACTTTATACACCAGGCAAGGCTAATAAAGTGGCAGATGCATTGAGTAGGCAGCATGCAAAAGTGGCCATGTTGATGATGGAGGAGTTTAGAGACTTGACCATGCTCACTGATTTGGAAATAGATGAGAGCAGTGGGATAAGTATGGAGATAGTTGAGGAAGAAAGGAGTAAAGGAAGGTTAAGTTTAATTACTTTACAATCAAATTTGGTCTTGAAGGTGGCAAAGATGCAAGAAGAAGATCAAGACTTAGCAGAAAAGAGGTCTCTCCTATTAAAGAAGGAGGAAGTGAAGGATTATCACATTGATGGAAAAGGATACCTAAGGTACAAGGGTAGGGTATGTGTCCCAAACATCATAGAATTGAAAGAAGAAATCCTTAATGAGTACCATAGGAGCAAATATTCCATACATCCAGGCAGCACCAAGATGTACCAAAACTTAAAAAGGGACTATTGGTGGAAGGGAATGAAGTCTAATGTAGCAAGACATGTTGCTAAGTGCATGGTTTGTCAACAAATAAAAGCTGAGACCCAAAGACCTTCAGGGTTGTTGCAGCCACTTAGCATACCACAGTGGAAGTGGGAAAACATATCTATGGATTTTATAGATGGTCTTCCTAGATCCAAGAGGGGAAATACAAGTATTTGGGTAATTGTAGATAGGCTGACTAAAGTAGCCCACTTCATACCAGTAAAAGCAGACAGAAATGCACCTAGGCTAGCCCAAACTTTTATGAGAGAAGTGGTAAAGTTGCATGGTGTTCCTAAAACTATAGTGAGTGATAGGGATACAATCTTCACTTCAAGATTCTGGAAGAGCTTCCAAGAAGCTACGGGGAGTGAATTGTGCCTAAGCACTGCTTATCACCCCCAATCAGATGGGCAAACAGAAGTGGTAAACAAGATTTTAGAGGATTTGCTTAGAGCATGTGTGTTAGACTTTGGAGGAAATTGGGAGGACCATCTCCATTTGGCTGAGTTCACATACAATAATAGCCACCAAAGCACAATTGGAATGGCACCCTTTGAAGCCCTATATGGAAAGCCATGTCTATCACCTATGTGTTGGCCTGAGGCAGGAGAGAAAGCTATCCTAGGGCCAGAATATGTCAAGGACATCACAGAGAAAATAGGACTGGTGAGAAAGAGGATGGCAGCAGCTCAAGATAGGCAAAAGAAATATGCTGATGCAAAGAGGAAGTCAGTGGAATTCAAAGTAGGTGATTATGTCTTCATTAAGGTTTCACCAATGAAGAAAGTCTTGAGATTTGGCAAGCAAGGGAAACTCAGACCCAGATATGTTGGACCATACAAGATTTTGGAGAGGATAGGCTCACTAGCCTATAAGCTGGAGCTTCCAGAGGAGATGAGTGCAATGCACAATGTGTTTCATGTGTCACAACTAAGGAGATGGGTACATGACAAGGAGGAAATCTTAGAAAAGCCTACTGAAGTTCAGATTAATCCAGATCTAATCTATGAGAAAGAGCCAGTGGGAATTGTGGCAAGGGAAGAAAAGAAATTAAGAAACAAGACATTGAAGCTTGTAAAGATTCAATGGAGTATAGATCCTAGTGATTGTACTTGGGAGCTAGAGGATAAAATCAGGATGGATTACCCTAGGCTCTTTGCAAATTTAAAAGGTAAATTCTTAGATTACTAAGAAAGTTTAATATGTATGATAGACAGTGACTAATTGATTTGCTCATGCATATGCTGAATAATTTTTCCCTAAGAAATTAGAAGTACTCAAAGATTATGTTGCAAATTGTGAGGACACAATTCCTAAAAGAAGGGGTGATTGTAATATCCTAAGATTTTGAGGAAAATCCTTTTAAATAAATGATTAAAATTCTGGGGGGAAAATCAGAATTATTATATAGGTGGGATTTTCAGTGGTGCAAGGTTGTGTGCATGTGTGCACGTGCACACTAGTTATGGCACTAAGAGAAAATCCAGAATTCCTGAATAATAAAACAAAGAAGGAAAACATTTAGATAAAATGTTTTAAATAAAGGAAATATAGGCCTAGACATGAATATTAAAATTCCTGAGGATATGTATATATATATATATATATATATATGCATATGTATGACTTGTCTGGAAATTAAGACAGAAGAGAACATTGATTTATAATGAATAAGTGAAATTTTATTTGAATAATAGGAGTGTAGAAATGCATATAAGAATGCACATGTTTTCTGCAAATAAAAGAAGGTTAAAGTTAAACTAACACCCATAGTTGTATAAATGTATATACACAGATATTATTTGAGCAGAAAATTAATAAAGGAAAAATAAGTAAAAGAAGCACTAAAATAGTAAGAACCAAAGTGCAAGAAAGCAAATGTATAAAGGCAGAAAATAGAAAGTCACACCATTATCATGTTTGAGGTAAGTATAATAAAAATACTTAAAGTAATCACTTTCTGAAAAGAAAAGAAAATGGGCACAACTTAGCCTTGTTTTAAAATATTGGCCGGGACATTAAGGGTTAGGAGGGAGAGAATATGCAATGCCAAATGCATAATTCTGGTTTGGGCTAAAATAGGGATTTTGCATCACCCAAAACCCTAGGTAGAACCCTTATATAAATCAAGAGCCTAACCAGAAAACTACTCTCTCACTGAATTAATTAACCTAAGGAAGAAGAGGAAGAAAAGGCTAAAGATTTGAGGAGTTTTCTGGATTAAGCTTGTGTAAGCATTTAGGTGAGTATCCTCACTCATATACATGGCATTAAGACCTGAGATTAGGCAGCTAAGCTTTTATATGCTATATTTTGCATGTTTTGATTTACAAACCATGTTGACTACTGATGGTTTCATGAATGCTTGATGAGATATGATCTGCTATGATGGATGTATAACTTTGTTGTTCTATTTTCATCCCTGTATGTTATATCAAAACCTTAAAGAACATGTAAGAGAGTATTTGTAACTAGTCTGAATCATGGCTTAAGACAAAGAATGAAGAAAAAAAACTATGAGCTGCATATACAATGGTATAGTGCTGAGGCTTGAAATAATTGGTTAAGGGTGCAATGGAGTCTTTCTCTATAAGTGCTGAGCCCTAAACCAAACAGAAAATTTACAAGCCTAAAAATTATGTTTAAACAAGATTAAAAATCTGGCTAAACATAGTTGCTTGCAAAATCAAAATAAACCCAATAGATCCATGCATTTATTCTCAGTTGCAAACACTCTGGTATATGTTTGAATAGGGTGTTTATATGCTAAATAATGTGAGATGGAATGACTGGGTGTTATACCTCTAGAAAGTAACCTTTAACTTGCTTGCAATATTATGTCTACAAGGTAACTAGTATGTTTCATGTATATAAGTGGTCTGTACACCTAGCTATCATTGATAAAATGAACATGAATACACTTAGTAATATAACTAAGGATTTTGTGCCAAGAAGGCTGTTGGAATGCTTGTCCTATTTGAAGTAGACAAGTTGACACATGGCTTGTTTAAGTCCTGAGATCTTTGTGCCATGATGTTAATTAGTTCATGGCAATGTGTCCCTTTGATTCCTTATAGCAGATGAGGCCAGGAATTTATAAGAAGAAAAGGCTACCTTAAATGATGATATAGGAAACTTAGGCCTTTCCGGGATTAGGGTTGGTATGAGGAACCTTAGTAGTTCCAGATAAAAATTGTTTTAATGCATATGTTTGCTCTTGTGTATGTATATGGGAATACCTGATCAATTTATACATTAATCATTCATGATAATACCTGTCAAGTTATGCAAGGTACATTTATGCTGTATCCTTAGCTTAATATCATGGATATGTTAGAAATGCTCACACCAGATCATAGATCTGACCCTTATTGCTCATGGCACATGGGGGTGTCTCATTCATAATGGGGCAGCCACTAATGCTTTTGTAGGTTGTGATGGAGCTAAGTAAGCAAGATTAAAAAGATATGGAATAGAGAATGCTAAGATAATTAGAAATAAGAGCTAGAATGTGTTAATTCATGCATGTATTTCCTGATTGATATGGCTATCTAAATGTATTAAGAAGGAAGAACTTGTAAGAAATACGTGTTATGTTGTTTCTGGTTATTTCTGGTTTGGTATGTATTAAGGATATTGATGTTAAACTGATTTGAAAATCTATTTGCTAAAGTTGTTTTTGATTTAGAGGAAAAACCTGGATTTTATAAGCATAATCATTTTATGATGATTTTAGTTCATCCTAAGTCCTTTCAAAAGATAGATATATAGGAAATTATATTGGGAAAATCCAGAAAGAATTATAACTGTTATATTTTCAAGTCATGATATTGATATATGTCCAAATGCAAGTAAAAGTGTATATACCCTGAATATGCATTTTTAAAAGAGAATTATGGTTAGGAAGGATGATATAAATCTGATCACAAGGTGTCTGATTCATACATATATAAACATGCTTTTGAAAAGAAGGAGTATCAATGTTTTGGGTAGATTCTGGTTTGTAAAATGCAAATAAAAGAATGGTCAGATTAACCACATGGTTAGACCATAGGTCAGGCCAAATGTTCACTTCAAATCAATGAAGCAAGGAACCATTTGAACCCAGTTTTCTGGAAAATGAGCAAAGACATTGACATGTACATGTATATCTGTGTACATGTTGATATTTGGGCAAAAATATAAACATAAATTCCTAGAACAGTTGTAGGAATGGGTTTCAAAAATAATAAAGCAAGAAATATTGTTTTGTATGTTAGATTATAGGCAAAAATTAAGTATATATGTGTAGATATAGGTAGATATCAGATTTTAAACCAGACAGGAGAAAAATAAAAAGAAAAACAAAAATTGGGTTTGAACCGACCAGCATAGCACTCGAACTCGTGACCTCTCATGTGTAAGTTAGGCGCGTTTCCATTACGCCTAGATGTTGCTTGTGTTCACTTATGATCCACTTTCTTTTAGCCTGAGTTTGATACTATACAGACTTTAACACAATCATCCATATTAAAAGCTTTCTTCCACCTGATTATTACTTGATCATTTCTTAATTAGAATAACAGACTAAAGTACATGTTTCCAGTGGATTCTATGGTCAAAAATCAGGATACAATAATTAATCTTTTATCAGGGAATTATCACATTTTAATAGATTTAAAAGGATTTCTACTTACATATTATCATGCTCTGATTCTAGTAGAATATAACATAGATATCTTCATATATGTATGTTAGGAATGATTTAGATTTAAAACAATATTTTTATATTGTGAAAGATCCTGGATAATATGAGAATAGGGAAGGATGACCCTAGGTAGTCTTAGCTAAGTATGATAAAAAAAAAAAAAATTTTTTTTTGGTTAAGAATTAGGGTCATTGCACCGGCATATGTTGGAACCAGGGTGGAAAACAAAAGTCACTATAAATTGTACAATAATGATGGCTAGTGGCCATTGATTTTGTACGGTTGAAAATTGAATGGTTGCGTGAAGATCAAAAGGTTTAAACGGTACCTATACGGAACCCGTTTTACTGATTTCATAGCATACCAGGATTCGAAAAACACAAATGATTATACCGTTGAAATCCGCACGACAAGACGATCAAAACGGTATACAATATCAATGGCATGATTTGAATTATAAAAATTCGAATTTTCCTACTACGAAAAATGCAAGAAAAACACGGAAAAATAAGATCGACGGAGCCAAAGATGTCCGAATTTGGAAAAACGACAAACTGACATCCTACTCAGAAGATGTTTTAGAATCTTCCTATATAAAAATATTTAGGTTTCGGAAATATTTTATTTCCAACGCTTTTTAACTGATTAAATTGAAGTGAATTTACGAGCGAAATAAACTTTCGTATTTTCGGATGAAAATTTACCAGTTGCTATGTTTAACTAAACGCATTCCAAATATCAAATTTATATTTCAAAATTTTATCGTTTTAAAATTTCACAAAATTTTAACTAATAACGTTATTAAAAACCGGTTAAATTTACGGGTCATTACACTCTCCCCCACTCAAAACTTTTCGTCCCCGAAAAGGAACGAGGTAGGAGAATAGAAACAACCAGAAAGAGAACAGATTTGAAATACAAAATAACAATTAATTTAAACCATATAAATTCAAATTTAAATTAATTGATATTCGATAATTGATTTAATCTATTTGATTTCACTAAAATCAATCTCAACTATTTCTAAATTCATTTTCTTATTATCCAATTATCTTCAATTTACAATTTCTAAAACCATAAATTTGAATAATCTTTTATTATAATCAACAATTTAAATTCTTCTTTATTCCAAATTATTGTTTAATTTATTCTACTTAATATATCTAATCACATATATTTAACCCATATAAATTAATTTTAAACATAAAAGTTTCGATTTAAATTAATTTACATCTATTAATTTCTTTTAAATTTCAAGGTATTTTCATGTGTTGATCAAATTTCGATTTATTAATTCTTTCAAAACAAATTTATTTATTCTTTCAAAACAGATTTATTTTTCAATTATCTTATTATTCTATTTATCTCTATTAACATTTTATAATTAAAATTTAAGTGTATAACATTTATTATAAACACTCAAATTTTATTTATAAACTTTTTATCCTTTATATTATCCAATTACATATTCAACTTTTGAATGGTTTAGGTAAGTTGTATTTGAATGTAGTTGAACAATATAAAAATAAATTTTTTCCAAATTCAATTATTCAATTTTAAATATTTATTCCAAATTTTGGTTTTATTTATAATTAAAATCATCCTTTTACAAAATTATTAAGAATTAGATTTCCGATTAACTTTAAACAATTTAGAGACATATATAATATATTTATATCAAATCAAATTAGATTTTAAAATAAGATACCTATATATATGTAAATCAAAATATACTGAAGAAATTCAAACCAAAATATTTTTTCAAAACAAAACCGTAGCAAAGCTACAGAATAGTATCTCCACTTCGAAACTCGAAAATGAATTTCGATGATGCGGCCGCCATCACCGAGATTATTTTCCAGCGACAAAGAGAAGAGCACTGATTTCAACATTTTAAAATTCTTTGGAAACGATTTCTATTCGAAAATACTTTCAATAATATATACATTAAAATTATAAGACCAAAGTTCGAAATCATCGGAAACTGATAAATTCTCAAATTCTGAATTAGATTCATTTCAAATTCCAATCAATTTATAACCAAGTTTATAAATTCATTTATTTATATTATGCAATAGTCAATGGTTTACAAAACAATAAATGAAAATCACATATTATTATTTCAGACAACAAATTTATTAACAATTTAATTTCAGAAAACTTATATTTATATATAATATAATCATTCAAAACTATTTTGTTTATCAAATTTGAAAACAACATTTTAATATAAATTTAGAAATACATTTCTTTACTCGACGATACAGGAATGGATTTCAAGGCAAAGATAGAGATTCAAATTTGATGGACTTAAATCAAAGAGAAATTTGATTCGAAGATTGGTTTGAAACAGAAGACGAGAAAATTAAATAACAAAATAAGGCGATGGATAAGTTTATATAAATCGTGGGCAACCTTAACTGGGTCGACCATGACTTCAAAAATAAGATAGGTGTAGAATTCCGAGGTAAATCAACATACGATCTCAAGATATAGAATTCAGATATAGTAGGAGATAGATAGCATCGTAAACCGAGGATACCGAAATCTCCGGTAAATCAATGCCTATTATAAAGGAGTTTACTCCTTTACGAATCATTCTAAGATTGGCGAGACCGCCGATCTATTATAGATAACATTCAGAATGGAGTTATGGGGTGCTCCAGAATTGAAAGAAAACGAATAGTGAAGGACACAATGAATTTCGGAACCGAGGGGAACGTTCCAAAATTCAAAGGAATCGAGTCAAAGGAAGAGATTGAAACTCGAATGAGAGTGATTCTGTAAATACATTTACCCTATATGTTAAGTTTTGCCTAGAGCTACCAAAGCTCTGATACCAACTGTAACGACCCGCCATTTTGGACCATTCGCATCCATTATAAGTGTATAGGTAGACACTCATGCCGGAGTTGAATTGCTCAAAATACCGCGTTGTTAATTTAAATTTGGCAAAACTAAACATATACAGTAAGTAAATAATCACAGATCACAGACACAGAGTAATAAATGCAGCGGAAATAAAAGGGATAGTAGTTCATGAAGCTACTATATGAATATATAAGATACATAAGGGTTTACAACAGAAGAGTAATACGATACATCAGATACAAATCAGAATACATCACTGGAATCATCGAATACTGAAAGCAGAATAGATGGCTGGATCTTCAAGCAAGCTCCAACTTCAAAGGTGAGCATCGAATACTGGATCACTCAGTCTGACCCGAGCGTAAAGCAAAAACACAAGACACTCGAGTCAGGATTAACATTCTTATATTAATAAATCCAACTCAAGTGAAATAGCAATTGAAATACAAGTAACTCAAAGAATGTTTGGAATAACCATCCTTTAAGGATCCGATAAACTATCTATATATAGTAGAGTACGATAAGTAGATAATGTCTATCAATAATATAAAGATATCAAAATAGTGTTAAGTCATGGCCCATTCCACCCTTAACACATTTTTATTCCCAAAAGCATATACAAGACCGTAGTTTCCCCAAAACCGGAAGTCACCAGAGGGCAATCCATATACTAAAGGTACAAATCAAAATCGTAGTGGTCGCGCATAAATGGAATACAAGTATGACAAGGCACAAGAGGCAATACCCAAGGTAGTGATACTACCGTTCGCCTGATCCGGACTGGTGAGAACGCAACGCCGCAGCGCCCGCAACACCGTGAAACAACACTCCCAAAATCAAGGGTGCACCAATCGACAACAAGTAATAAGTAGTTCGAAGAAGTGTGTCCACTTGAGGTAGCTAATCCTCCATTGGCCCGGCACAGCTCCTGTTTTAGTCATTTCCAATTTGACACAAGTGTCAAGGCTATCCATCATCGTTCTCTTTCTTCAGTCATCACGTACATCATTCCAACCACTTCATTCTGGATCATCACTCCGCGTATAGTTATTAAAGTGGTTTTCGGTTTAGATAGAAAGTATATCCATAACCGAATTCCGGTCTCTTTAATAACTTCTGTAATTATTTCACCGATTGGTTGTTTATTTATTTCAAAAACAAATCAATTTCAATTTCAATTTCAATTCGTAAACCAACATTTCATTTGTCTTTCTAAATCAATTTCCAATATTTACGTTTCAAAACTTCATAATTACCATTTCAAAATCTTATAATTCAATTTCAATCTTTATTTAACACAATTCAAATGTTGATTCAAGTTCGTAAGTAAGTTCATTTCGAAATCATTTAAATTTATTTAATTTAACATTTAAATCAATTTAAATTCATTTATCAATTTCATTCAATATTCATTTGGTAAATTTTCCATTCAAATCAATTTCTAATAAATTTCCAATTCATTAAATCCATTTTTTTTAATTCAACTTCATTAAAACAAAACTTACAATTTTGAATTTTATTAAATTCGTCAAATCAATTCTTTCACTTACAAGTCTTACATTAATTCCAAAATGTCACAGTTTCATTTCTTGTTAAAGAAATTCAATTTCACTTATTTACTTTCTTAAATAATTTTCCAAAACTTACTTAATAAAGAAAACTCAATTTCAATTATTTACGAAGTAAAATTCACTTATTCAAAAGTTCAATTTTTCTTATTAAAGAATTTCAATTCAATTTAATCATTAAATAATTCAATCTTATTAATTATTAAATAATTCAAAACTTAATAATTTCAAAGTTTAATAATTTCAAACTTAATTATAATTTCAAACTTGATTATTAAATCATTTCAAAGTTTAACCATTTCAAACTTAATTACAATTTCAAACTTAATTATCAAATTATTTCAAAGTTTAATAATTTCAAGCTTAATTCAATAATTTCTCAAATTAAACAACATTCTTACATCAATTACATTGTTAATATTTTATTTCATATTTTTAAATATTAACATTTTCCTTTCGTTAAATTCAAATTTCAACTTCATTTCAAAACCATAATATTTATTCAAATAAAATCTTCGTTTTATTTTTAAATCAAATTATTGACCAATCGGGTTTTATTTAATTTCCTATCCTAGGTCAAAGTTCAATTTTGGGTATTTATCATTTCAACCCGATTCCAATTCAATTCAACATCAAAGCATAGCAAAGGGAACTTGTAGTGTGATAACTGGGATGGTGTCAAAGTAAATAAACAAGCAATAACAACAAACAATAACAATCCAAAAATCAATTCAAATAATCCCGAAATAACTGTATTAATTCGCATTGTTATTTGTACGAATTAATATAATTATTTCTAGAATCCACACTATCATTTCATGTAGATTAAAGATTATTACATTACGGTTTTCACTTGTCATCTATTTACAATTTCATACATCATCAGTTTAAACAACATACAATTGATGGTTCAAGGTGTAGTTAACAATCCTACGTGTCAATAAATTTAACAGTTAAAGGGGTCATATTATACAAATGTCAGTTAATCAAATTTAACATTTAATTATCCTATATCAAGTTCAATTTCATATTATTTATCAATTTAACATTAACAATTTAACGTCCAATATAAACATCAACAATCAATCAATTATCAGCCAAACTGAATTATCATCGCATAAATAATTAACAGATAATGGTGTCAGGTGTCACAGGTGAACTGATACAGGCAATAGCATATATAACAGTGTAATTAACTAACAACAGCATATTTCAATTGTCGTTTCAATTGAAATCAGATTTAATAAATAAAAGAACGTTAATCGTGAGTGAGTGCTCACCTTTCGAGGCAAGATCGGTTAGAGAAAAAAAATGAGCTACGAATCCAGGAACGAATCTCAAAGCAAGGCAAGATTGAACTCGAATCGACGAACGGAGCTGAAGGCTTGAAATTGACGAAATCAAATCAAACTGGATAGACGAAGATCGATGGTATAAGTGAACATATATATATATATATAACTATATATACTATGTACAAAATCATATACCTCTTAAAATTTTAAAATAAACACATAACTTTCAAAATCTATATATATACACATATAGATAACAGAAATTGCAAATTTAAAACTTACCCATGTATATATCTATAACTATATAGATTCAATATTTAATTTAAAACCTATATCAAAATAAAAATCTATACATAACAATTTTATAAATTTTGCTTCATACAAAATATATCTGGTATACATATTTCACCGTTTTCACAGCTAACAACACGATTGCCTTGTATAACAATATATATATATATACTAATAGCTATATATACAGACCTTATATAAATGCAGACACAAAAAAATGTATGCAGACAGACAAAATAAATTTATAAACAAACTTTATAGATAAAACTTTCATACTGTAAACTTAAAACAGTACATATACAATAAACATGCATATTATTATTACAAAAATCTGTTAAATACTGTAACTAGAACATACAACACTTAAACAATATTTTAATAACAAAATATATAAACTGACATATATTAAAATAACAACAAGTATATATACTCATATAACTTATATGTATATGTATACAACAATAAAATATATCACACTAACATATATGCGAATATATATGTAGAATATATATATAATAGGAATATAAGCACGGTTCACATACATGCCATATATACATAACAACTTGTATAATATACATTTAAAACAAAACAGAAATGTAAACTAAAATATAGTATATATTATATAAAATGGTATATATTGTAAAATCAACATAACTTACTTTAATATAATGTACATATATATATAAACTGTTCTTGTAAAACTTTCATATACTAACATAACTATCCCTCCAAAAAAATACAAAAATGTAACTAAATTAATATGTGGAATATATATGTAATTCATTATATAATATATTGAATTAGAAGATAGCAGTTTATACAAACCTAAACCTAACAGCATGTGTGTGTGTATATATATATATACACTGACATATACAACCAAACATACATATATATTTTTATCAAAATAAAAGAATAAACTAACATCTATTCAAACCTGAACATACATATGTGC
Organism: Allium fistulosum; assembly: GCA_030737815.1. Taxonomy (NCBI): domain Eukaryota; kingdom Viridiplantae; phylum Streptophyta; class Magnoliopsida; order Asparagales; family Amaryllidaceae; genus Allium; species Allium fistulosum. The sequence continues at coordinate 517,912,579 of CM060901.1, read as the reverse complement.
TAACAAAAGATAACTCATATACTAACTCACCGACTCCCCATATATGTACATATGTATATAGGCTGCATATGAAACCTTATATATATTAAAGTTATTTCAAAAATCCATTCAAATTTATTATCATAGGCTTAAGTAGGATATATACATATTATATGTACCTGTACACAAAATTTAGATAAGCTAATAAGTGAGGTCCTTCGGCCATGAAAAATGGAGAGAAGGGAAGCTTGGAGGAATGGTGGTCTCGTCAGGGAGTTCGGTTGTCAGGGGTTTGCGGGCACTCGGGCGGTTGCAGGCGAGGTCAGAGGCCATGGGAGGTGGAGGGTGGCCTTCAGGTTTCAAGGCTGTTGTAAACGTAGTGGGTGGCGGAAGTTCTGGCGGTGGAGTGAGAAAGGGCGAAGGGAAGGATCATGATGAGGTGGCCCGGCCTGGGTTGGTGCAGCTCGGGGTGGTTTCAGTTTCAAGGCGGTGGTGGTGGGTGAGCTTGCGTGTGCGGTTGGGATGAGGAACTTGGGTGGAACAGCGGTTAAGGTGGAAGTGGCGCTCGGAGAAGTGGAGGAATGGTGGAGAGAGGCTGCACTCGGTCGAGCAAGCTGAAAATGGGAGTAGTGGAAGAGGTTGCAGCCACAAAAGCTCTGCTATTATATATATAATTATTTCTTTGAACAGAAATGAGGGGAGAGGAGAAGACAAGCCCAGTTTCAAATCTCAATGTATCTAAAAGTTTAATAATATATTTCTTGTTTCTTTTCGAATGGCAGTCGAATAGCCTAAGCTATACTGAAATGGTAAGGGAGAAATGAAGGGACAACCGGCATATGTTGGAACCAGGGTGGAAAACAAAAGTCACTATAAATTGTACAATAATGATGGCTAGTGGCCATTGATTTTGTACGGTTGAAAATTGAATGGTTGCGTGAAGATCAAAAGGTTTAAACGGTACCTATACGGAACCCGTTTTACTGATTTCATAGCATACCAGGGTTAGAAAAACACAAATGATTATGCCGTTGAGATCCGCACGACAAGACGATCAAAACGGTATACAATATCAATGGTATGATTTGAATTATAAAAATTCGAATTTTCCTACTACGAAAAATGCAAGAAAAACGCTGAAAAATAAGATCGACGGAGTCAAAGATGTCCGAATTTGGAAAAGTGACAAACTGACATCCTGCTCAGAAGATGATTTAGAATCTTCCTATGTAAAAATATTTAGGTTTCGGAAACATTTTATTTCCAACGCTTTTTAACTGATTAAATTGAAGTGAATTTACGAGCGAAATAAACTTTCATATTTTCGGATGAAAATTTACCAGTTGCTATGTTTAACTAAACGCATTCCAAATATCGAATTTATATTTCAAAATTTTATCGTTTTAAAATTTCACAAAATTTTAACTAATAACGTTATTAAAAACCGGTTAAATTTACGGGTCATTACAATTGGAAAACCCTAATTTCGAAAATAATTGTATTAGTTGATCATAGTGATATTGGGTGATGATTATAGTGATTTATAGTGATATTGGATGATTATAGTGTTTTAAGTTAGGTGGAAGTTAAATTAGTTTATCATTATGTTGAAAATGATGATTAATGCGACGTATTAGTTATGGTAATATTTGTATTAGTTGATTTTGATTGGTGATTTGATTTTAAAATTAGTGTATATTATTGATGAACATGCTTGTTGATATTTAAGTTTATGACAATATTTGTTTTTATTTAAAATAATGTGTATAGTTTACGCCAAAGTTAATTGTATAGAAATTAATAGATATCATGATAGATTGGTACAGTTAACGATAATTTAATTCAGAAGTGCTAATTATAATTGTTATCATAGTTTAAAATAAGTATAATTCGTTGAATGAATTATAAAATTTTGAAATGAGCGTAATAACAATGAGCTAATTATTCAGTGAAAGTTAAAATATAATGAATTAATTAATTATAAAATATTTTGTAGTTGTTAGAAGAATAATTAGAAAATATGTTTTATTTCTGTAAATCCCTTAGAGATATTTTGGCCCCGTCTGACAAGTGTTGTATATGATCGTTATATGGATATTCGTTTTTTCCAAGAACGGACATTTATATTCATCTGATACAATATTTGTTGGATTTGTCCTAGTATTTGGACAAGTTACAAACACAATAAAGTAATCACATTTTGTAAATCATTTCAGTTTAAACGATTTACAAAATTTTGGTGGCACTTCCTTTTTGTTCCCTATGTACACGCATTTTGTGTACGATACAGGGAATAAAGGGAAGTGCTGCCGAAATTTTGTTGAATCGTTTAACCTGAAATGATTTATAAAATGTAATTACGATATTGTGTTTGTAAAGGGAAGTAGGATGACCGGCCGTCAATGAATTATAAAATGTTTTTCAATTGTTAAATAGTTGATTTAATGACAAATTATAAATCAATCGTAAAATACTGTATAATATGAAGTGAAGTGTTTAGTTGAATCTTCTAACATATTTTATCAAATCAGGAAAAATGTTCGATTATTTTCTCGATCGTAGTTGGATGTATGAAGTCCGAACTGGTATGAAAGGATCAATAAAGGAACATTTCTGTAACGGTGTACATGAATTTATTAGATTCGCTAAATCTAATAATCGGAATAACGATGAAATTCGTTGTCCGTGTAGTAAGTGCAAACATTTAAAGCATTGGAAATCAGATGTAATAGAAGTACATCTGTATAAATTTGGTTTGTGCCGAATTATTACTTATGGGATCGTCATGGTGAACTTGTTGAACGTACACCTAATCCTGTAGTGTTAGAGGACGATAATATTATGACGAATCCAATAGAAAATATGGTGCAAGATGCAGCACGGTCGATGTTTCCTACCATTGATCAGGGCGATGATGACAATGATAACGTTGAAGAAGAACCGACCGCGCAAGCTAAAAAAATTTATGATTTATTGGATTCTGCTAAGAGGCCCTTGTGGGATGGTTGTAAAAGCGGAACCGAATTATCCATAACCGCCGAATACATCACTATGAAATAAAAATTCAACCTTACAGAAGCTGGATTTACAGCAGTTGTACAAGCTGCAAAACGACACATGTCACCCAACAATTTGATGTGCGATAGTCATTATAAAGTGAAAAAACTTATGTCTGCTTTTGGATTGCCATACCAAAAGATAGATACATGTATAAAAGGTTGTATGTTGTATTGGAAAGATGACGTTGACCTTAGAAAATGTAGAATATGTAACGAGGAAAGATTCAAACCGAGAAAAAAAAAGGAAAAGAAGTTTCGTACAAGAGAATGCATTATTTACCTATCACTCCTAGACTTCAAAGGTTATATGCATCTTCTGCTACGGCATGTCATATGCGATGGCACGGTGTTAGAACACCAGAAGAAGGAACTTTGATACATCCATCTGATGGAGAAGCGTGGAAACATTTCGATAAGACTTATCCCGCGTTTGCTGCAGAGAGCCGTAATGTCAGACTCGGTTTATGTACAGATGGATTTTCACCATTCTCTCAGTTTGGTAGTAAATACTCATCATGGCCTATTATTGTTACTCCTTATAATTTACCTCCATGGATGTGTATGAAAACTCCGTATATGTTTCTAACGATCGTCGTCCCCGGTCCCGATGATCCGACACAAGGAATTGATGTTTATGTACAACCATTGATCGAAGAATTGAAAACATTGTGGCATGAAGGAGTTGAAACATACGACATTTCAAGAAAAAAGAATTTTCGTATGTTCGTTTCTTTATTATGGACTATTAGTGATTTTCCTGCGTATGGGATGCTTTCAGGTTGGAGCACAGCCGGACGTCTAGCTTGTCCTCATTGCATGGATGAAACACGAGCATTTTCATTAAAGTATGGAAAGAAAATTTCTTGGTTTGACTGTCATCGATGTTTTCTACATGTTAATCATAAATTTAGAACGGATAAAAAGAACTTTAAAGCAAATAGAGAAGAGAGTATGCTACCACCGAAGGTTTGGTCAGGTGAAGAGATATATGAAATCGTAAAAGACTATCCAAAGATACATGAAACTGGGGTACAAGTTGAAATTCCAAGTAAATCAGACATCCATAACTGGTGCAAACAAAGTATATTTTGGGAGTTACCTTACTGGAAAGATCTGCTACTCCGACATAATATTGACGTTATGCACAATGAAAAAAACGTGTTCGATAACGTGTTTAATACAGTTTTGAATGTAAAGGGGAAAACTAAGGACGATGTGAATTCGAGACGTGATATATTACACTTTTGTAAGCGGCCCGAGCTTCATTTGTACGACGATACAAAAAAACCCAAAGCATGCTATGAGCTAGATAACAAACAAGTAAAACTCGTGCTAAAGTGGGTGGAAGGACTAAGATGTCCTGATGGGATTTCTTCTAACCTCCGTAGATGTGTTGACTTTAAAAACAGTAAATTGAGTGGGATGAAAAGTCATGATTGCCATATAATGATGGAATATTTTTTCCCTGTGCTTTTCAAAGAACTGTTGCCTGGCAAAGTATGGAGTGTTATAACAGAATTAAGTATGTTTTATAAACAACTTTGTTCGACGACGTTAAAGGTAGATCGCATACGTAAACTTGAGAAATCCCTATACTGCTCTGCAAACTGGAAAAAATATTTCCACCAGGGTTCTTTAATGTAATGGAGCATTTACCTGTTCATCTACCATCCGAAGCACTTCTTCGAGGTCCTGTGCAGTATGGATGGATGTATCCATTTGAGAGGTAATTTTGAAGTTTGCTTAAAATTTAGATTTATATACCAAAACAGAAATTAAATTAATTTGTATTCGTAATTGGAGGGTAGATATGAAGCGGAGCGGGCAGCGATGGCGCAAAGAACTGGACGGGAGGATATTACGCTTCAAGAGTTCAATCAAATATGGGATAGAATTATTGATCCGCCTTCTCGCAATAGGCGTTATGGATACCGCAATCAGGAGGTAAACTGTTTTAATAACTTATATTTGAATTTAATATAGCCGTTGCGAGCGTGAATTAGAACTAGATTGTTTGATCGTTTTACAGGCTCTTAACTTCCAGAGGGCTTACAAGAAATCTATGGCCGAAGAGGAGATAGCCCAGATGCAACGACAGCTGGACGAGATAAATGATTGGCGATAGAGCTTCTTGTCTCAGCAGATAAATGAGCGCATTGCCACATTCGTTTCAGAGCATGGGACCATGCCAGGGTCAGGTGGTGGTGGTGGTGATGACGATGATGATGAGTAGGTATGTTTTGTTGATGGTTAATTTTTTTGGACAAGATTTGTGGTTTTAATGGATATTTGTTGGACTTGTGTACTTATGTTTGTTGATGGGCTTGGTAGTTTGTTTGGTGTTTTGTGTACCTATGGTGTTGGTGATGGATATTATGTGTGATGGATTTGAGATGTATTTTGTTTGGTTGATGATGAAATATTTGTGTTAGTTGATTATATAGTTGCGTGATTATTGATGTATATGTGTTTTATTTGATTATTTGCGATGTATTTGGTTGTATTATGGTTGGAATGGAATGTATACGATGGTTTGGAAGTGATTGTTGTGTTGTGGAATGGTTTGGAGGTTGGAAGAGTGAAAGCTAGCTGCTGGAAAACAGAAAAGTTCCAGGCTTGCAACGGCTAGCAATGGCTATCTGGTTCCAGGCTTGCAACGGCTAGCAACGGCTATCTGGTTCCAGGCTTGCAACGGTTCGCGACGCCACGGGACGATAACGGTTGGAACTAACTGTTTCCACGTGGACAAATTATCGTCGCTAGCCGTTGCTAAATTGGCAACGGAGCCGTTGCTATTGCCGTTGCTGGAACTCGTAGCAACGAGCTTATTAGCAACGGCTTATAGCAACGGCTAACAACGGCTGGCAACGGCCGCCAACAGCTAATTGCCGTTGCTATTGCTTCCGTTCCTTGTAGTGTATTTCGTTCCCTTCTCTTCTTCTTCGCTGCTCCTGCATACAATAAATCACAGAGTGATATACTCACTACAATCTCGAGCAGAATACGTCTGTTGTATCTTGGAGGAATTTTGAAATAAAATTCTTAAGGAAATCGTTACGACGAGCCTCAGACATAATCGGGTTAGAATTCTAGTCTGTTAGTATATTTATATACATTATTCTACATTCTATTCTTTAATTTTGTTATACTATTTATTCAAAATAGTATAACGTTGTTGTTGTAATTTATTTACAACAGTCATATTGTTATAATAATTAATACAGAATTCCAGTGTAGTGGAAATCTGAGCTATAAACTTGTGCGACGAGTTTATAATTATTTATTCTCTGTTTTGGTATACTAGACGTATAACAGTTTCTTCCCTGCTCGCTTTACTGTTGCTTTCGAGTGCATACTGAATTATCATTTTTGTTACATGTAGATTTACCCTAGAGTAAAATACGTAATAAGTAAATTTAAAAAGAGAAAAGCATTATACAATATAAATAAATATAATTTTGAATTATCTTAGGCATGATCACGGTTTAGTAGACAAAGAACACAATTTACCTCAAGAGAATGAAAAATATATAGCTTGATATTTCTTCTAGAATGGAGAAGGGATACTGAATACTTTATATAGGCATAGATAATTATAGAAAATGGAAGTTACTCAACATAAATATGGACATTAAAGTAGGCTGAAATAATGGGTCATGCAAACTAAAACGGTAAACCTATTTTTGTTCGTGCAAATAGTCAATTACACAGTGAATCATACACTTATAAATCATGTGAGTGACCGAGTGCATGAGTATGTGTGAAGTTTCGTGTATGTACATCTTCTTGGTTACTGTCCTGGTTGCTGAGTATATAGTAAACACTTCATTTTATTTTGTTATGCTATGTATAAATCAGATGTAAAGATACCTATACATACTATATGCTCTGAATATTTTTCCCTTTTTATATGATGGTATAGTTGTAGACTTGTAGGTGCCTGCTACGTATTATGATGTGTTTTCTTTGTTTACCATTACCGCCTTTTTATATGATGGTATAGTTGTAGACTTGTAGGTGCCTGCTATCTATTATGATGTGTTTTCTTTGTTTACCATTACGCTTGAGTGGCTCATAATATGATATAGTCTCTCAGTTTATAGAAAGAACTACAGTGGATTACCGAAAAATGTATACTTTTCATTTATTTTATTGTTACCTTCAATATTAGCATAATATTTAGAAATGGAAAATTTGAACTTCAAAATAACAGTAAAAATTTACGTCACCCTGACTATTTGGCAACAATGTGTTCAAGACAAAGTTTTCTATGCGCCATTTTATTTCATTTAATATGTCCTTAATGTGAAGCAATTATTATTAGATATCTTGTCCTATAAAATATATATGGACTGCATCACATGCTGGTTATAATAGAATTTGTCTGAAACTTCACTTGAATTGGTGGTGTGATTGTTGCAATTCGCACCTGAAATAATTTCTCATTAGCCTGAATATACTTGGTTCGAGCGATTGCAAGATTTTTGATGTTGTAAGATATATTACAACCTGAGATGATGCTTTAAATTGTGCTACCATGTGAACTGTTGCTCAATTGAAGACATATAATTTTGCACTTCGGGTTTAGGGTTGGAGGTTTGTAGATCTGGTTTGTATAAATTCTTTTACTTTTAGTTTTGTATGATCTGCGAACTTCTTACACTATCATGTTTTTATTTATGGTTAAGTTGATTATATTACTAGATTGTTTGTTTAATTTATATAATTATTATATTTTATCTATGCACTTTGAGATATTCTACAATTTATGTGTTTTGATTTTTGTTACTTTCCCCAATGACTACCGTTTTGTATTGGCTGGATACCTCCATAGCACACTCTATCGGCATATTATGTATTGGACGTGTAGAGTATAGGACTTGGTATTCCAAATCTCTCCTTCTGTAGCATAAGTTCTCATTCATACTAGTTTGTACCATATTTTCAATTGGTTGTCGTGCGATTTTAATATCTCCATATAGATATCGTTTAACATCAATACGTTCAGAGTCCAACCAATGAATTGGGGGATGACAAATTGAAAAATTAAAGCAGTAGGGATTCTCAAAAAAGAAACAGAAAATGTATACGATGCCCAAGGGGAAATGAAAAATAAAATTGTAAACAAACACCTTAAAACACGAACGATTGGATCATAAGTAAATTTCGAATATGATATGGCGGTGATGGGGAAGATGGTGATTGAACTTTGAAGTGAAGGAATAAGAAATAAGAGGTAGACTTAAATATTGGAGGTACTGATGCATAAGAGGATCAATTTCTCATCTTACTGGGTTTGACTGATCTTATCCAAATTTCTGCGTCTGATACTTAAATAACTGCAGTCATAGGTTTGAGGTGTTGGACCGTGGAGGGTCTGTTCTGGGTAGGTGTAGCAAGCGAAAGGGAGGTTGGTAGTTCAAGGTGAAGTGGGTCTTGGTAGAGATAAGGCGGTTGCGGGTTGCTGACAAAGGAAGACAAACGATAAATTTTAAAAATGCAGTTATATTATCTATGCTGGCAATTTTATATGTAATTATAGTTGTACAAATGCAGTTTATATTTTCAAGCTTTCTTCTATTTAAATTTTAACATATAAATTTTAAAAATAAAAAAAATGCACGGTTCCTCGGTTCGACTGGTCGGACCTTCGGAACCTTGAGCCTTCCGTCGTCGCGGTTCGACTGACGGTTCGGTCTTCATAACATTGATTTTGACCTTAAGCTTTTGTATGGGAGAAGAAGCGCTGAACTGGGGATTACGAATTGCGAAATTGGAGAGGAAATGTCCATTGCAGCTCTATGTGTAAAAACATGGTTTTTATGAATTACGAAAATATCCTTATCATATAGAATAAAATTAAGAGGGTAGTTTAAACAATTCAAAAGCTTCAATGAGGGTATTCTCATTATATATAGATTTATATTTAACGTTAACATTTATACATAATGCTCATATACTTAATTGGTTCTGAATTGTTTCTGATTCGAAATTTTTTAACATTAATAACTTTTTCGTTGAACTCTGATCGTAAAATTTTATATATGAAAATTGATCAGAAAACCACCAAGAACTCAATGGTGTAAGTTTCATAGCTAAATTCTAAAGTTTACAAAAATTCTATTTTTGAGCTTTAATAATTAATTATTAATTAATTTTCTTTTTATTTTATAGGGTATTATATTCTTCCCCTTTAAAAGAATTTCATCCTCGAAATTCCTCAAGGACTGAATCGTATAACATAGCAAACAACCAATCTAAGCTATCCAATCAATTAGTGTACAATCAATTTTGCAAGCAATAGTGCACAAGAGCATGATGTATCACAACATATATGATATGTATGCAGATTAATACTAAATCGGTGCCTCCTATGTGAATGCATCACTTAATTTTTATTTTGAAAATATGGTACAAACAACCTATATATATATATATACTAGCAGTTCTATATGTATGCAAAAATTTGAAAATCAAAATCTTTGTTTTTGCACACAAATTTTCCCACACATGTATGAATAGGAGTATAGTTCAATGAATTTTACATCCAATACCTACCATCCAAAGTCCTAGCACACCATTTCTAAGATTCAAAAAGGGTACTTTTGGCACAGGTCCTTATTAAGTTTCAAAATTCACGAAAAGTCCTTCACTAAATTTCAGTGTAAATTAGGTCCCTGTTTTTTATTCACGATTATTGCAGAGCATGATGCAATATTTCATAAAAGTTGCTGACATTTCCGCAACATTTCTATACACTGTGAACATAGTGTATAAAAGTTGCTGAAATATCAACACTTATTTATAAAAGTTGCTGATATTTCAGCAACATTTATGTACACTGTGAACACAGTTTATGAAAGTTGCTGAAATATCAGCACTTATTTATAAAAGTTGCTGACATTTCAGCAATAATTTTTCTTTGTTTTTACAATAAAACTTTGACACAGATAGTTGCTGAAATATCAGCACTTATTTATAAAAGTTGTTGACATTTCAACAATAATTTTTCTTCGTTTCCAAAAAACAGGGACCCCCTTTACAATGAAACTTTAACAGGGACCCGCTTTACAATATGAAAGTATGATAGGGATGCCTCCCTAATTTCCACATTCAAAAATTTGAAAATCCAATTTTCTAATCCTAACATATCTTTACTATAACGATCCCGAATTTCGGACACTTCGTACTTAAATATCTGAACTATTTAAATATTTGAACTTTGGATTTAATGTTATTAAAATAATTTAATAAGCTTTTTAACGCCCTTTTCAATCATAAGTAATGATGATAAACTTATTTTGGAAAAATGTTTACAAAAATAAATACTTTGAAAAAATATCGATAACGTGACCGAAACTTTTTTTATCAATAAACAGCTTTTTAACCATTAGAAGTTGTTCAGATTTTTTTACATTCGCTTATTTACTTAGGAATTAAATAAAATTAATCAAAAACTTTTGGCCATTTGTGGAAATAATTTTTTTGGATGATGTCATCAAAGATATTTAGGAAATGACCTTTTATGGTAATACTTAACTTTTAATAAAAATAAGAGAGGTGTAATATTAACATGTGAAAGGAGGCACCTTTATGACCTTTCATGGAAGGTAAGAGATGGTTATGACCTCTTGTAAAACTCTATATAAGGAGGGGCATATCCTTAGAAATAGATCACTAATTCATTTAAGCTTGACATGAAGTATGAGAATTAAAAATGATGGAAATACTTTAGCACTAATCCACTAATTATTCTCTAATTTTTTTAAACCAAATCATCTCCAGTCTCTTTTAAACCTTGTCTATGGGCCTAAAACATCATTGGAAGCAAGATTAGGGAGTACAAAGTAGGAGAAGGTTAGAGGAAGAGGAGGATCCATGGGGGCCGTGAGCAATGGGAGGAGGAGGAATGTGTTGCCTTGGTTTCAAAGTGCAAAGGTTGGATCTTTAGGCTTGTGGTGATAGAAGGAGACGGTTCTTTGATTCTTGTGCATTTGTGCTTTGGTTTGGCGTGGATCTAAGTGAGTTATCTCGCTACCTTATAAATATACATTGTGTGTAAAGTATAAAGTTAAAGTGACATTAACTAAGTAAAGCTATAAACTTTGGACCCCTCTTGCTTTTAAAAGCAAATGATAACTTTATACTATATAACATCACTTCTATTACCCTCTTAAACATGCGGCATGGTCTTGACTTGTTGTTTAAATGGTTGTTTAACTTGTGTGTTAAGTTGAAGTAAGTTTGAAGTGTTTGAAGCGAGAATAGTCGTTGTAAGTGCACTTTCGAATCTTTTATTTTCAAGAATTTTTATAAATAAATGGACAGATATTCTTAAGAGTTACTTTCCATGGTTTCTAAGCCCCCTAACGGTAATGCTTACTATAAAAATTTCAAGTCTTAAATCATCTGTTTAAATGGTTAAAACGAGTCACAAAGTTCATGCTTTTCAATGTTTCTTTGACAGGGACTTTTACCAGCATTTATAAATACCGCAGTAAGTCGCATATGGTTTTAAGTGTAACGACCCGTAAATTTTAACCGTTTTAATAACGTAATTAATTAAAATTTTGCAAAATTTTAAACGATAAAATTTTGAAATATAAATTTGATATTTGGAATGCATCTAATTAAACATAGCAACTGATAAATTTTCGTCCGAAAATATGAAAGTTTATTTCGCGCCTAAATTTACTTCAATTTAATCAGTTAAAAAGCGATGAAAATAAAACGTTTTCGGAACCTAAATATTTTTAAATAGAAAAATTCTAAACCATCTTCTGAGCAATACGTCAGTTCGTCATTTTTCAAAATTCGGACTTCTTTAGCTCCGTCGATATTATTCTTCTGCGTTTTTCTTGCATTTTCCGTAGTAGAAAATTCGAAATTTTATAATTCAATCATACCACTGATATCTATATACCGTTTTGATCATCTCGTCATGCTGATCTCGGCGGCATATTCGATTCTGTGTTTTGAAACCTGGTACACAGCGGGAACCGTGAAGCGGTAAATCGTATCGGTTCCAAAATTTTAGCTTAAAATTTTCCGTGACCATTCAAATCTTTTTCCAATGGCCATCAGCTTTTATTATCAGCTTAGATTCAACGTAATTGACTCTTGTTATTCCTATGGTTTTAATGTAAATTCTGGTTCATTTCATTTGGGGTTCACCTTCATTTCTTTCTCTTTCGTTCTCTGCTCATCTATTTGCTCTTCTTTTTGAAAGGAGAAAGAATATATAATATACAATATTTCAACAAATTATATTTTTTTCAGAACTCGACCTGCTTACCTTCTTAGGTGCGAACCAGCTTGCACTCACCCCTCCACATGAACCCATGTCCGATCTCCTTCCAGCCCACTGCCACACCACCGCTCGAACCACCATCCAAGACCGAACCGATCCCACTTCCTCAGCCCGTCACCCACTCTCCTCCGCCTAGCTCACGCGCCAACCGCTCGCCGCGACTCCTTGCTCCACCACAAGCGCCTCCAGCCTCCATCTCTCCACGGCCTCACGCAACCCAGCGCCGCCACTTCTCTTCCTTTCCCCTCCTCTGTTTCGCAACCCACTGCCCAGATCCGTCACGGCAACCAAGCCATCGCCACCTCCTATTTCCTCCTCCATGGCCGAGATTAACCACCATCCTCCTCCCCTCTCGTTCATCGCAACCCTTTAGCTTCTCAATCATGTCAGATCCATCACCTCGCCTTCTCTAGCGTAGCAGCAAAGCACCACTTCTCTCCTCTCCCCAGCAGTTTTCCTTCATTCTTGTATATGCGGGTGAGTATGTATATTTAGATATATTATTTTATATATAAAAGTTATAAAGTTTTATAGTATAGGCTATATGTTATGTTGTTCATTTATAAACCAAAATGAGTATATGTTAGTATATATGTTTATTTTCTAAGTTGTTTTTTTATGTTAGTTTATAAACTTTTGTTCGAACAGTATATATATATATATAGAAAACTGTGTTCATACTTTAAGTATACATGTGTATACAAGAATTTTATTTTCCAAGTGCTTGATATGTATGCATGTTTAGATTTGATTTCGGTTTATACTAAAGGAAGTATTGAATGGTTACAATGTATTATACTAAGGGAAGAACTCTATATTATAGTAACAAAGGAGCTTTATATCATAATTTAAATAGTATTGTATATATTTTATAAGTTTTAAGCCTGTCAGTTTATATAAATAGATTATATGTTAGCTTGCATGTTTTAGATACAAGGTCTATGGATCGTTGCATAAGTTGTTTGTTTTGGGTTTTGCGTGCTGAAAGGAGAAAAAAAGGGAGCATATACTGGATATTAACAAAAAAATATGTGTGCAAGTTGTATACTATATATATATACTGAATCTACATATAGCAGTAACCTTTAATAGCAGTTGCATAGCAGAGTCTGTATTCCAGTTATATAAGTAGTTATTTTAATTCATATATAATAGATACTGTAATATATAGGTTTGTAATATATATACTGTTGTATATATATATATATAGATTCGCTTATAACAGTGTGGGTAGCGTGAATATATATATATGTCTGTTATTAATGTATGTTTATATATATATATATATATATTTATAAATGTGTTGTTTTATAATTTATAATGACTAAATAATATATACCCGTATACATAGTATATTATGTTGCTTCGGCTATATGTAACTTATTGCTTATTTGGGTGTCTCTATATAATTGTATTGTATATTTGTATTCCTCTTATATGTTAGCTTATTATCAGTTCAAGGCATACAGTAGATCATTTAGTGATGTATATTGTCTCGTATGTTGTGGGTTTGCTGAATGAAAAAGTTTAAAACACATATATGTTGACATATATTAGTTATATATGTATGGTTAATCTCAAAGTATTTATTTCCAAATATATTATGATTATATGTTGATTTTATATATATAATATATTTTAATTCAAATAAATGATTTTGAAATGCATATATATTTTTAAATTTTAAAATGTATTTGGATTTAGAATATGATTTATATATCTATAGTTATATTTAAGTTCACTGATACCATTTATCTGCATCAATCCAGTTTTGATTTGATTTCGTCAATTCCTATCTATCAGCTTTGTCCGTCAAATCCGTGTTCAGCTTACTTCGCCTGAGATTTGTTGTTTGGATTGGTCGATCGTCTAGATCGTGATTCAATTCGTAGCTTGTTCCTTTGTCGAACTCTCTAGCCTCAAAAGGTGAGCACTCACTCACGATTAACGTTCTTTTATTTATTAAATTTGATTTCAATTGAAACGACAATTGAAATATACTGCTGTTTGATATTTACACTGTTATTACCTGTATCAGTTCACCTGTGACATCTGACACCATTATCTGTTATATATGCAATGATAATCCAGTTTGGTTGTTAAATGATTGATTGTTTGATGTTTACAACTAGACGTTAAATTTGTTGATGTTGTAAGTGATAAATAATTTGAAATTGAAATTGACGTAGGATAGTTAGATTTGATATATGTGTTAAATTTGTTTTGATGACATTTGTTTAATATGACCCCTTAAATGTTTAATCATTTGACACGTAGAAAATAGTGTTAACTACACCTTGAACCATCAAGTGTATGTTGTTTAAACTGATGATACATGAAATTGAAAATAGATGACAAGTGAAAACCATAATGCGATAATCTTTAATCTACATGAAATGATAGTGTAGATTCTAGAAATAATTATATTAATTCGTACAAATAACAATGCGAATTAATACGATTATTTCGGGATTATTTGAATTGATTATTGGATTGTTATTGATTGTTGTTATTGCTTGTTTATTTACTTTGACACCATCCCAGTTATCACACTGCAAGTTCCCTTTGCTATGCTTTTGAATTGAATTGGAATCAGGTTGAAATGATAAATACCCAAATTGAACTTTGACTTAGGATAGAGAATTAAATAAAACCCGATTGGTCAATAATTTGATTTAAAAATAAAATAAAGATTTTATTTGAATAAATAATATGGTTTTGAAATGAAGTTGAAATTTGAATTTTAATCAAAGGAAATTGTTAATATTTAATAATCTGAAACCAAATATTAACATAGTAGTTGATGAAAGAACGTTGTTTTGAATTTAATTAATAATTAAGTATGGAATTATTTAATAATTGAGTTTTGGAATTATTAATAATTATGTTTTGAAATTAGTTAACAATTAAGTTTTGAAATTATTAAATAATTAAATAAGATTGAATTATTTAATAATTAAATAAAATTGAATGCTTTAATAAGTGAAACTGAACTTCTTGAATAAGTGAAATTAAGTTTCTTTGTTAATTGAGTTTTGAAATTGTAACTAAGTAAATTAATAAATGAAATTTAATTTCTCTAATAAGAAATAAAATGTGTTTTATTGAAATTAATGTAAGACTTGAAATGTAAAGAATTTGATTTGATGAATTTAATTTTAATGCAATTTGTAAGTTTTGATACAATGAAGTTGAACTTAAGTAATTGATTTAGTGAATTGGAAATTAAATAGAAATTGTTTTGAATGATAAATTAACTTAACGAATATTGAATGAAATAGATAAATGAATTAAAATTATTTGAATGTTTAATTAAATTAATTTAAATGATTTCGGAATGAAACTTATATACGAACTTGAATCAATAGTTGAATTGTTTTAAATAGAAATTGAAATTGTATTATAAGATTTTGAAATTATGAATTTGGAAGTTTTGAAACGTAAATTATGGAAATTGATTTGAAAGACAAATGAAATGTTGATTTACAAATTCTATTTGAAATTGAATTTGGTTTGGTTTTGAAATATATTAAACGACCAATCGGTGTAATAATTACGAAAGTTATTAAAGAGACCGGAATCAGTTATGGACATACTCTCTGTCTAAACCGAAACCACTTTAATAACTACACGCGGAGTGTGATCCAAAATGAAGTGGTTGGAATGATGTACGTGTTGACTGAAGAAAGAGAACGATAATGGATAGCCTTGACACTTGTGTCAAATTGGAAATGACTAAAACAGGTTCCGTGTCGGGCCAATGGAGGTCAGCTACCTCAAGTGAACACACTTCTTCGAAACTATTCATTACTTGTTGTCGATTGGTGCACCCTTGATTTTGGGAGTGTTGTTTCACGGTGTTGCGGTCGCTGCGGCGATGCGTTCTCACCAGTCCGGATCAGGCAAACGGTAGTGTCACTACCTTGGGTATTGCCTCATGTGCCTTGTCATACTTGTATTCCCATATTCGCGACCACTACGAAATTGTTTTGTGTTATACCTATGGAGTACTCCCTGATAGCCTACTAGTTTACGGTGGAGTTTACAGTGCTGTATAGATTATGACATTTATAAAATGTGTTAAGGGGGATAATGGTAACGCCTTAACACTATTTTGATACCTTATATTACTGATAGACATTATCTACTTAGCGTACATTACTACCTAGTAGATAGTTTAACGGATCCTTAAAGGATGGTTATTCCAAACATCCTTTGAGTTACTTGTATTTCAATTTCTATTTCACTTGAGTTGGATTTATTGATATAAGAATGTTAATCCTGACTCGAGTGTCTTGTGTTTTTGCTTTACGCTCGGGTCAGACTGAGTGTACCAGTATTCGAGACTCACCTTTGGAGTGGGAGCTTTGCTTGAAGATCCAGCTATCTATTCTGCTTTCGGTATTCGATGATTCCAGAGATGTATTTTGGTTTGTATCTGATGTATCGTATTACTCTTCCGTTGTATCTGGTTTAACTCTGATGTAACTTATACATTTATATAGTAGCTTCATGAACTACTATCTTTTTTATTTCCGCTGCATATTTATTACTCTGTGTTTGTGATCTGTGATTATTCATTTACTGTATATGTTCAGTTTTGCCAAATTTAAATTAACAACGCGGTATTTTGAGCAATTCAACTCCGGCATGAGTGTCTACCTATACACTTATAATGGATGCGAATGGTCCAAAATATCGGGTTGTTACAGTTGGTATCAGAGCTTTGGTAGCTCTAGGCAAAACACAACATATAGGGTAAATGTATTTACAGAATCACTTTCATTCGGGTTTGAATTTCTTTCTTTTTGACTCGATTCCCTTAAATTTTGGAACGTTCCCTGCGGTTCCAAAATTCATTCGTGTCCCTCACTTTTCGTCTTCTTTCAATTCTAGAGTATCCAAAAACTCCACTTCGAATGATCTCTATAATAACTTGGCGGTCTCGCAAATCTTCGAATAATTTGTAAAGGGGTGAAACTCCTTTACAATAGGCATTGATTTACTGGAGATTTTTATACCCTCGGTTTACGATGCTATCTATCTCCTGCTATGCCTGAATTCTATTTCTTGAGATCAAATGTAGATTTGCCTCGAAATTCTGCATTGATCTTATTTTTGAAGTCACGGTCGACCCGGCTAAGGTTGCCCGCGATTTATATAAACTTATCCATCTTCTTATTTCGTTATTTAATCATCCTTTCTTCTGTTTCGAACTTGTCTTCGAATCAAAATTCTCCTTGATTTGAATTAATCAAATTTTAATCTCTATCCTAGCTTTGAAATTTATTCTTGTATAGAGTATTTGTAAATCTATATTTAAATGTTTTAGATATTGTGTTGTTTGAGTTGTTAATGTTGATTTGGGTTTTCGATCGATTCATCTGATCAACGCTATCGATAGGATTTCCAAAACACTTGAGCAGAGCAAACTGACACAATGTCATTTTCAAATTTGGTAAACAAAATAGTTTTGTATGATTATATTATATATAAGTATAAATTTTCTGAAATTGAATTGTTAACTGAATTGGTTGTCAGAAAGGTAATATTTGATTTTCACTATTTGTTTTGTAAATCATTGATTATTGCATAATATAAATAAATGAATTTATGAAACTTGGTTATAATTTGATTTGGGATTTGAAAGGAATTTAAATAAAGATTTTGAGAATTTAATTTCTGGTGATTTCAAACTTTGATTTGAAAGTTTCAAAGTGTATAGTATTTAAAATATTTTCGAATATAAATCGTTTTAAAGAATTTTAAAATGATGAAACCAGTGCTCTTCTCTTTGTCGCTGGAAAATAATTTCGGTGATGGCGGCCGCATCATCGACATTCATTTTCGAGTTTCGAAGTGGAGAAACCATTCTGTAGCTTTGCTACGGTTTTGTTTTGAAAAATATTTTGATTTGAATTTTTTCAGTATAATTTGATTTATATATATATATAGGTATCTTATTTTAAAATTTTAAATTTGATTTGATATAAATATATTATATATATCTCTAAATTGTTTAAAGTTAATCGGAAATCTAATTCTTAAATTTTGTTAAAGGATGATTTTAATTATAAATAAAACCAAAATTTGGAATAAATATTTAAACTTGAATAATTGAATTGGGAAAATTTTATTTGTATATTGTTCAACTGCATTCTAATACAACTTACCTAAATCATTCAGAAGTTGAATATGTAATTGGATAATATATAAGATAAATTGAATTTATAAATAAAATTTGAGTGTTTATAATAAATGTTATACACTAAATTTTGATTATAAAGACGTCAATTGAGTTAGATAGGATAATAAATAAAACTCAGTTAATAATGAAATAATTTGTTTTGAAAGAATTAATAAATTTGTTTTGAAAGAATTAATAAATTGAAATTTGATCAACATATGAAAATACCTTGAATTTAAAAGAAATTAATAGATGTAAATTAATTTAAATCGAAACTTTTATGTTTTAAATTAATTTATATGGGTTAAATATATGTGAGTAGATATATTAAGTAGAATAAATTTAACAGTAATTTGGAATAAAGAAGAATTTAAAATTGTTGAAGAAAATATGATTATAATAAAAGACTATTCAAATTTATGGTTTTAAAAATTGTAAATTGAAGAAATGTGATAATAAGATAATGAATTTAGAAATAGTTGAGATTGATTTTAGTGAAATCAAATGGATTAAATCAATTATTGAATATCAATTAATTTAAATTTGAATTTATATGGTTTAAATTAATTGTTATTTTGTATTTCAAATCTGTTTTTCTTTCTGGTTGTTTCTATTCTCCTACCTCTTTCCTTGTCGGGGACGAAAAGTTTTGAGTGGGGGAGAGTGTAACGACCCGTAAATTTTAACCGTTTTAATAACGTAATTAATTAAAATTTTGTGAAATTTTAAACGATAAAATTTTGAAATATAAATTTGATATTTGGAATGCGTCTAATTAAACATAGCAACTGGTAAATTTTCGTCCGAAAATATGAAAGTTTATTTCGCGCCTAAATTTACTTCAATTTAATCAGTTAAAAAGCGATGAAAATAAAACGTTTTCGGAACCTAAATATTTTTACATAGAAAAATTCTAAACCATCTTCTGAGCAATACGTCAGTTTGTCGTTTTTCAAAATTCGGACTTCTTTAGCTCCGTCGATCTTATTCTTCTGCGTTTTTCTTGCATTTTCCATAGTAGAAAATTCGAAATTTTATAATTCAATCATACCACTGATATCTATATACCGTTTTGATCATCTCGTCATGCTGATCTCGGCGGCATATTCGATTCTGTGTTTTGAAACCTGGTACACAGCGGGAACCGTGAAGCGGTAAATCGTATCAGTTCCAAAATTTTAGCTTAAAAATTTCCGTGACCATTCAAATCTTTTTCCAACGGCCATCAGCTTTTATTATCAGCTTGGATTCAACGTAATTGACTCTTGTTATTCCTATGGTTTTAATGTAAATTCTGGTTCATTTCATTTGGGGTTCACCTTCATTTCTTTCTCTTTCGTTCTCTGCTCATCTATTTGCTCTTCTTTTTGAAAGGAGAAAGAATATATAATATACAATATTTCAACAAATTATATTTTTTTTCAGAACTCGACCTGCTTACCTTCTTAGGTGCGAACCAGCTTGCACTCACCCCTCCACATGAACCCATGTCCGATCTCCTTCCAGCCCACTGCCACACCACCGCTCGAACCACCATCCAAGACCGAACCGATCCCACTTCCTCAGCCCGTCACCCACTCTCCTCCGCCTAGCTCACGCGCCAACCGCTCGCCACGACTCCTTGCTCCACCACAAGCGCCTCCGGCCTCCATCTCTCCACGGCCTCACGCAACCCAGCGCCGCCACTTCTCTTCCTTTCCCCTCCTCTGTTTCGCAACCCACTGCCCAGATCCGTCACCGCAACCAAGCCATCGCCACCTCCTATTTCCTCCTCCATGGCCGAGATTAATCACCATCCTCCTCCCCTCTCGTTCGTCGCAACCCTTTAGCTTCTCAATCATGTCAGATCCATCACCTCGCCTTATCTAGCGTAGCAACAAAGCACCACTTCTCTCCTCTCCCCAGCAGTTTTCCTTCATTCTTGTATATGCGGGTGAGTATGTATATTTAGATATATTATTTTATATATAAAAGTTATAAAGTTTTATAGTATAGGCTATATGTTCTGTTGTTCATTTATAAACCAAAATGAGTATATGTTAGTATATATGTTTATTTTATAAGTTGTTTTTTTATGTTAGTTTATAAACTTTTGTTCGAACAGTATATATATATATATATAGAAAACTGTGTTCATATTTTAAGTATACATGTGTATACAAGAATTTTATTTTCCAAGTGCTTGATATGTATGCATGTTTAGATTTGATTTTGGTTTATACTAAAGGAAGTATTGAATGGTTACAATGTATTATACTAAGGGAAGAACTATATATTATAGTAACAAAGGAGCTATATATCATAATTTAGATAGTATTGTATATATTTTATAAGTTTTAAGCCTGTCAGTTTATATAAAATAGATTATATGTTAGCTTGCATGTTTTAGATACAAGGTCTATGGATCGTTGCATAAGTTGTTTGTTTTGGGTTTTGCGTGCTGAAAGGAGAAAAAAAGGGAGCATATACTGGATATTAACAAAAAAATATGTGTGCAAGTTGTATACTATATATATATATACCGAATCTACATATAGCAGTAACCTTTAATATCAGTTGCATAGTAGAGTCTATATTCCAGTTATATAAGTGGTTATTTTAATTCATATATAATAGATACTGTAATATATAGGTTTGTAATATATATATTGTAGTATATATATATATAGATTCGCTTATAACAATGTGGGTAGCATGAATATATATATATATATGTCTGTTATTAATGTATGTTTATATATATATATATATATATTTATAAATGTGTTGTTTTATAATTTATAATGACTAAATAATATATACCAGTATACATAGTATATTATGTTGCTTCGGCTATATGTAACTTATTTCTTATTTGGGTGTCTCTATATAATTGTATTGTATATTTGTATGCCTCTTATATGTTAGCTTATTATCAGTTCAAGGCATACAGTAGATCATTTAGTGATGTATATTATCTCGTATGTTGTGGGTTTGCTGAATGAAAAAGTTTAAAACACATATATGTTGACATATATTAGTTATATATGTATGGTTAATCTCAAAGTATTTATTTCCAAATATATTATGATTATATGTTGATTTTATATATATAATATATTTTAATTCAAATAAATGATTTTGAAATGCATATATATTTTTAAATTTTAAAATGTATTTGGATTTAGAATAAGATTTATATATCTATAGTTATATTTAAGTTCACTGATACCATTTATCTGCATCAATCCAGTTTTGATTTGATTTCGTCAATTCCTATCTATCAGCTTTGTCCGTCAAATCCGTGTTCAGCTTACTTCGCTTGAGATTGTTGTTTGGATTGGTCGATCGTCTAGATCGTGATTCAATTCGTAGCTTGTTCCTTTGTCGAACTCTCTAGCCTTGAAAGGTGAGCACTCACTCACGATTAACGTTCTTTTATTTATTAAATTTGATTTCAATTGAAACGACAATTGAAATATACTGCTGTTTGATATTTACACTATTATTACCTGTATCAGTTCACCTGTGACATCTGACACCATTACATGTTATATATGCAATGATAATCCAGTTTGGTTGTTAAATGATTGATTGATTGATGTTTACAACTGGACGTTAAATTTGTTGATGTTGTAAGTGATAAATAATTTGAAATTGAAATTGACGTAGGATAGTTAGATTTGATATATGTGTTAAATTTGTTTTGATGACATTTGTTTAATATGACCCCTTAAATGTTTAATCATTTGACACGTAGAAAATAGTGTTAACTACACCTTGAACCATCAAGTGTATGTTGTTTAAACTGATGATACATGAAATTGAAAATAGATGACAAGTGAAAACCATAATGCGATAATCTTTAATCTACATGAAATGATAGTGTAGATTCTAGAAATAATTATATTAATTTGTACAAATAACAATGCGAATTAATACGATTATTTCGGGATTATTTGAATTGATTATTGGATTGTTATTGATTGTTGTTATTGCTTGTTTATTTACTTTGACACCATCCCAGTTATCACACTGCAAGTTCCCTTTGCTATGCTTTTGAATTGAATTGGAATCGGGTTGAAATGATAAATACCCAAATTGAACTTTGACTTAGAATAGAGAATTAAATAAAACCCGATTGGTCAATAATTTGATTTAAAAATAAAATAAAGATTTTATTTGAATAAATAATATGGTTTTGAAATGAAGTTGAAATTTTAATTTTAATCAAAGGAAATTGTTAATATTTAATAATCTGAAACCAAATATTAACATAGTAGTTGATGAAAGAACGTTGTTTTGAATTTAATTAATAATTAAGTATGGAATTATTTAATAATTGAGTTTTGGAATTATTAATAATTATGTTTTGAAATTAGTTAACAATTAAGTTTTGAAATTATTAAATAATTAAATAAGATTGAATTATTTAATAATTAAATAAAATTGAATGCTTTAATAAGTGAAATTGAACTTCTTGAATAAGTGAAATTAAGTTTCTTTGTTAATTGAGTTTTGAAATTGTAACTAAGTAAATTAATAAATGAAATTTAATTTCTCTAATAAGAAATAAAATGTGTTTTATTGAAATTAATGTAAGACTTGAAATGTAAAGAATTTGATTTGATGAATTTAATTTAATGCAATTTGTAAGTTTTGATACAATGAAGTTGAACTTAAGTAATTGATTTAGTGAATTGGAAATTAAATAGAAATTTTTTTGAATGATAAATTAACTTAACGAATATTGAATGAAATAGATAAATGAATTAAAATTATTTGAATGTTAAATTAAATTAATTTAAATGATTTCGGAATGAAACTTATATACGAACTTGAATCAATAGTTGAATTGTTTTAAATAGAAATTGAAATTGTATTATAAGATTTTGAAATTATGAATTTGGAAGTTTTGAAACGTAAATTATGGAAATTGATTTGAAAGACAAATGAAATGTTGATTTACAAATTCTATTTGAAATTGAATTTGGTTTGGTTTTGAAATATATTAAACGACCAATCGGTGTAATAATTACGAAAGTTATTAAAGAGACCGGAATCGGTTATGGACATACTCTCTGTCTAAACCGAAACCACTTTAATAACTACACGCGGAGTGTGATCCAGAATGAAGTGGTTGGAATGATGTACGTGTTGACTGAAGAAAGAGAACGATAATGGATAGCCTTGACACTTGTGTCAAATTGGAAATGACTAAAACAGGAGCCGTGCCGGGCCAATGGAGGTCAGCTACCTCAAGTGAACACACTTCTTCGAAACTATTCATTACTTGTTGTCGATTGGTGCACCCTTGATTTTGGGAGTGTTGTTTCACGGTGTTGCGGTCGCTGCGGTGATGCGTTCTCCCCAGTCCGGATCAGGCAAACGGTAATGTCACTACCTTGGGTATTGCCTCATGTGCCTTGTCATATTTGTATTCCCATATTCGCGACCACTATGAAATTGTTTTGTGTTATACTTATGGAGTACTCCCTGATAGCCCACTAGTTTACGGTGGAGTTTACAGTGCTGTATAGACTATGACATTTATAAAATGTGTTAAGGGGGATAATGGTAACGCCTTAACACTATTTTGATACCTTATATTACTGATAGACATTATCTACTTAGCGTACATTACTACCTAGTAGATAGTTTAACGGATCCTTAAAGGATGGTTATTCCAAACATCCTTTGAGTTACTTGTATTTCAATTGCTATTTCACTTGAGTTGGATTTATTGATATAAGAATGTTAATCCTGACTCGAGTGTTTTGTGTTTTTGCTTTACGCTCGGGTCAGACTGAGTGTACCAGTATTCGAGACTCACCTTTGGAGTGGGAGCTTTGCTTGAAGATCCAGCCATCTATTCTGCTTTCGGTATTCGATGATTCCAGAGATGTATTTTGATTTGTATCTGATGTATCGTATTACTCTTCCGTTGTATCTGGTTTAACTCTGATGTAACTTATACATTTATATAGTAGCTTCATGAACTACTATCTCTTTTATTTCCGCTGCATATTTATTACTCTGTGTCTGTGATCTGTGATTATTCATTTACTGTATATGTTCAGTTTTGCCAAATTTAAATTAACAATGCAGTATTTTGAGCAATTCAACTCCGGCATGAGTGTCTACCTATACACTTATAATGGATGCGAATGGTCCAAAATATTGGGTCGTTACATTAAGTGTTTAAAAATGATTTTAAATTTTGTAGTTCTCTCTAATATTTTTAGAGATATTTCCAAACATGTTTTAAAGTATCTTAAAGTTGGTTTGAAGTTTAAATATATTTTTAATAATTATATATAAATTTCGAAAAAGTAAAGAAGAGGTTTAACACTAAAAGCGAATGAGGTGGACTTCTCTATTTCTACGAGTTAAGACTGATGTCAAGTGGGGATGGAGCAATAGAGCTCTAACCTACCGGACTTCCCTCTTGAATGAGGAATGGTTAAGTTAGAATGACGAAAACGTATTAATCTTGTTGTTTACCTACTTGTTTAAAAGGTATTAACTTTGCTTAAAGCTAAAAGCCGATGAAGTAACATTATCTATTTGTGAGAGTTAAGATTGATGTCGAGTAGAGATGGAGCAATAGAGCTCTGACCTACCTGGCTTCCCTCTTATACGTGGAATAGTTAAGTCGGGAATGTCAAAAATGGGTTAATCATGCTGTTTGTTACTTGTTTATGAAAATCATTAATACCATACTTAACACTAAAAGCCATCCAGTATGCTTGTCTATTGTGAGATTCAAAGATGAAGTGTTTAGGCAAGGCTTTGATGCAACCAGTGCTCTAACTTACCTGGCTTTACTCTTGAATGAGGAATAGTTAACTTGAAATGTCAGAAACGAGTTAAGTTTAAGAACATTGATTTGTATAAGAAAGTTTTTTAATTAGATAAATGATTAGTTGACTATCGAACTTAACATATTATTAAACTTAGATCTTTAAGAAGAATGTTTTAAAGATAATACAAGTATGGAATGATTTTGGGTTTGTTTTGACAATGTGTTAATAACATTCGTCTTTAACCCTTTTTGATTATACTTATGAATGTAAATAGATCTTTGAAAAGAAGGTTTTAAAGATAAGCATAAGTGAAATGGTTTTGGGTTTGTTGTGACTATGTTTAAGTAATATTAGTCTTAAACCTTTTGAATAGAGCATTTAGATATTTTGAATGGATATTTTAAAGGAAATTATAAGTATGTAATCTTTTGGAAAAAGATAGAAAAAGTAAAGGTTTAAAATGAGAACTCTTGTTAATGATTTTTGAATATACTTATACCATTTGAGATAAGTATATAAACACTTTTGAAGTATTGAAAGGGGTACAAATGAATAGTAGAATTTGATAAACTATGTTTTATTAGATAAAAGATTTTTACTAATAAAAGAGGTTTTCATTAATTAAAGTTTAATTAAACAAAAAGGGGATTGGTATTCGCTTATGAGACTTGATCGTGCTTTGTATGTTTACTCGTTTATAGAAAATATTTAGTCATATACATAGCACTAAAAGCCGATTAAGTAAGCTTGTATATCTATGGGAATTAAGACTGATGTTTGTATAGGAATATGAGCAATAGAGCTCTAACCTACCGGCTTAACTCTTGATCGAGGGATAGTGTGAGATGAAACTATCAAAAACGTGATAGGATACGAGACTTGGTTTCCATATGCGATCACCCTCATTATCATTGAATGACTAATTTCGTCGATTCAGTCTTGAAGAGACCGAGATCGATATGTCTTTACTTTTAACCACTTCAAGATTGAGACACGTGTTCTATCTCTTGGAAGTAGATATGTTCAAGATGCATGAATCCATGTGTAGGTTTCGAGATCTATTTGAGATGTGGGAATCCAATTGAGGATTCATGTTCTGTTCGAGTGATGAAGACTCATGTCAAAGATGTCGAATGTGACCTCAACTTCAAAAATGGCTAAAGGCGGAGTAGGATGCACAATCTAGGGTTTTGCAGTCCCACGATAGGGTATTATCAACTCCGTATTTAAAGTATGCTTATCGATGTTAGTATGGGGAATTGATGGTATTTGGTACCACATAGTTCATGTTTATGTTTGGGTGAGGCCTTTGTGTTTACCTTATGATATATTTTATCTAGAGACATACGCGCTTGAAAGGTATTTTCTTATCCTTGTGCATGGAGTTTGGATTTGGCTTCATTGGGGAGATCTCCATGGAAAATCCAAAATGTGGACGTTCCTTATCGGATTTGGTTATACTCTTAATATGCTGTTGAATGTAATAATGTAACCATTCCAGCTATGTTGTAACATTTATATTCTTCACCCTAGACATTATCTAATATATCACCTTATGTCTTATTAAATGAGTGATTCTTTTTGAGAGGATAACTGTTATGGCATTCCATGTTATCTCAATACTGTTATATGTTAGCTACATATTTCTTAAGCTTCTCATACCAGACTTACGTCTGACATGTGGCTTTTTTTTTCCCTAAATTCCTCGTATGCTCTTTCAAGTAGTTTGAGAATGGCAGGTTTTCATTGATGTTCTTTGAAGCTTAAGAAGACAAGTTGGGTGTTTCACTACCATAGTATTATATTTCTGCTACATTAATATATTGTACATATCAGCATTTGTAAGGACAGGTTGTTATAACTGTCTAAGCTGATGATGGTACTTAGGTTTTGTACGCAACTCCGAAATTTTTGTATCAGAGTAACCTTTATAGTTCCTTTGATATTATATATTATCGTTCCTGTATTGAACTTTGTGCACATGATAGGAGGTTCTCACACTGGTGAACATGTGACAAAGCTTTGCCTCTTACCCCTGCACATCCCTCTACGGGTTGGTTGTATGAAGTGAGAGGCTAGCCGTAAAATCAAGAACGGGGTTACCATTTTTAGTCACCACCTTGGAGGGGTGATCCTTTGGGTCGTTATACTTGGTATCATAGCTGAAGGTTAAGCGAGAATGTTGGCAAAGTATAAAGTTAAAGTGACATTAACTAAGTAAAGTTATAAACTTTGGACCCCTCTTGCTTTTGAAAGCAAATGATAATTTTATATTGTATAACCTCTCTTCTATTACCCTCTTAAACATGTGACGTGGTCTTGACTTAATGTTTAAATGGTTGTTTAACTTGTGTTTTAAATTAAAGTAATTTTGAAAGTGTTTGAAGCGAGAACAATCGTTATAAGTGCACTTCTGAATCTCTTATTTAAGGGAATTTTTATAAATAAATGGGAAAATATTCTAAGGGGTTTCTTTCCATGGTTTCTATGTACCATAATGGTAGTACTTACTATAAAAATTTAAAATCTTAAATCACTTGTTTAAGTGGTTAAAACTAGTCATAAAAATTATGTTTTTCAATGTGTTCTTCGAAAAGACCTTTGACAGTATTTATAAATGCCGTAATAAGTCGCTTATGGTTTTAAGTGTTTAAAAATAATATTTAATTTGGTAATTCTCTCTAATCATTTTAGAGATGTTTTAAAACATGTTTTGAAGTATCTTAAAGTTGGTTTGAAGTTTAAATATATTTTTAATAATTATATATAAATTTCGAAAAAGTAAAGAAGGGGTTTAATACTAAAAGCCGACGAGGTGGACTTCTCTATTTCTGAGAGTTAAGATTGATCGAGTAGGGATGAAGCAGTAGAGCTCTAACCTACCGGGCTTCCCTCTTGAACGAGGAATGGTTAAGTTGGAATGTCGAAAACATGTTAATGTTGTTGTTTACTTACTTGTTTAAAAGGTAATTAACTTTGCTTAAAAACTAAAAACCAACGAAGTAGGCTTATCTTTTTTATAAGAGTTAAGATTAGTCTTGAGTAAGAACGAAGCAATATAGCTCTAACCTACCAAGCTTCTCTCTTGAACGAGGAATAGTTAATTTGGGAATTTCAAAATTGGGTTAATCATGTTGTTTGTTACTTGTTTATGGAAATAATTAATATTATACTTAACACTATTAGCCGGTGAGTATGCTTGTCTATTTGGGAGATTCAAAAATGAAATGTCTAGGATAGGCTTTGATGCAAACAATGCTCTAACTTACCTGGTTTCACTCTTAACGACGAATAATTAGGTTGAAATGTCGAAAAATGAGTTAAGTTTAAGAACCATCAGTGCAAAATTAACATGTTGCTTCGGTCATTTTACCCTTGTCGTTTTGGTTTCTCAGCCGATGCATATAAATACAAAGCAACAGACTAAAATCTACTACTTCAGTTGTTTGATCGAAGCAAAAACATGCTTTTTGTTTCGGATATTTAAAAAACCGAAGCAAAAGGTTCACTTTTTGCTTCGATTGTTTAAACAACCGAAGCAAAAAAAATTCACTTTATGGACAACCGAAGCAACTGAGTATATTTTGTTTCGATCATCACATGACAATTGAAGCAAAAATGAAGTAAATAGTTGATGCCCATGTTCTTTTGCTTCGGTTGTCATGTGACAATTGAAGCATGTCATGTGACAACTAAAGCAATTTCAGTTGTCACCTGACAGCCGAAGCAAATTCTTTCTTTTAAAAAAAATATTGACATGCTAACGAAGCTAGATCTATTAACAGTATTATTGAATATAGTTTTGGTAGTATCGATGCTAAGAATGGTTTCTAGAATAAATAAATAACATTTAATTTAAAATTCAACAACATAACGAATATGCATAAACAATTACAATTAAGCTAGACAAAAGGTGATGTATTACAAGATAAAAAGTAGTGAGCATGCAAAGATTTTGTAACTCCATGTGAACCACAACAAAATTAATTAACAATATCGAATAGTCCATTGGTCAACAATTGCACTTTATTATTTCACTTTCAATCCAAGGCAAGTTATTTTAAATTAATAAGTTGCTAAGGACCAGAATATCGGTTTGAGTACAATATAAATTAAAAAGTAATTTTTTGCACATTCAACAAAACTATTAAAACATATATTTTAAATCTACGATATATCTTGCACAATTTGAGAAGTTGGCTTCTAATCACAATACAAACTTCAACGGTTAGTTCGTCAGAGGAATATCTATGTATCATAAGAAAAAACTCTAGTCGTTAGAAAATATATTTGAATAGAAAGGAGGTGGAGAGAGTGAGAAGAAAAGAAGGAAAAAATTATTATACACTTACTTTCCATATTTCAAAGATACTGAACAGAACTAGATGATTCAAAAATCAATGCCAACGACTTTGAATACGGAAAACCCAAGCAAAAAAAAGTAAGGGGCTGACTCATCAGAAAGGAAGTAAAATGTTAGTGAAAATGCTAACCATACGTACATTATCAGTATTAGTGTCGTTTATTTTTTTTACCTTGAAGCTTTTCAAGTGGGATAGAGAAGATTCATACGATTTTTTACCCACAAAACTAAAGGCTGCACAAGCATATCAGCAAATCCAAGTCTCTTGCTAGCAATGTAGACTTATTAAAACTCGAAGTGTATCTTGTATGAGTAACATTGTCTGCTCGTGTAACAAAGACAGTACAGTAAATAGAAAAACCTTATAAACTTCAAAGATAAAAAGACTGAAGCACTTACACAAAAGGAAACTTTCAAAACCATATATGCAATCCTACTAAGTTGAGATGTCAGTTGAACAAGTAGCATTTTTGAATACTCAGGGCCTTAGGTTGTAAATAACAGCACATATATCCAACAGCTTCTGGCTCTAATACTGTCCCAATGCATAATGTTTTAAGAGCACAAAGAGGAGGCTTACCATCTTTCCATATCCATAAACCTTCTTTGTTGAATTTTGACGACACTATATAGAGAATTGAAGGGGTCAGAAGTAGTTTGGTAATGGAGAAAATGGTTCGCAAATTGGAGCTCGGAGGAGGAAGATATGGCGAAGAAGGTGGAGTGGTGTTGAAGCAACAACGGCAGACGTTTGAGAGAAAGGGACAGACATCTGTCGCCTTAGGTTTTGGAATCCGAAAGTTGGGATAGACGTCTGTCATTTTGGACAGACGTCTGATGCTTCAGCAGATTTTTCCAATGACCTATGACATACGTCTGTCACTTTCGACAGACATCTGACTCTTCAGGGAAAGTTTTCCCAAGACTTTGGACAGACGTCTGCCGCATTGTGACGGACGTCTGTGGCAATTTCTGCCAGTCTTTTGGCCCGGGCTTGATATGAAGATTTGTGGTATACGAAGGGGCGATTATAAAACTTTGCCTAGGTTTTCTATTCTTCTATATATAAGTTATCTTCAGGTTTCAGAGATAATGTGAATCTACGCATCTGAAAAGCGACTGTTAAGGTTTTAGCCTCCATTAATTAGGGTTTTATCTAAACCTAATTTTCTTCAATTCTCTTCTCCACAAATCAATTCTATTAAAGTTATTGATCATCTGTAATCAACCTCTTGTACTCTTCTTAGTGGTATCAATAAAAGCTCTCTCTCAAAGTAGATGTACACTAACAAGACGTTAGTCGAACCACTATAAATCGGTGTGTGATTTATTTTTCGTTATTGCTTTGATTTCTATATTGCTTGTTTGAGAATTGTGATTGGCTGAGATTTAGATTGAGCTATTGATTGGTTATTTTTACACTTCTTACCATGATCCCGTTTTTCTGCTACGTATTGGGGTTTTGATTTGAGTGGTCTCGATTTAGAATTTCCCATAACATTTGCTATCAGAGCATTGGTGTTGGTAGGTGGTTGTAGAAATGTCAGAATCAGATAATACTTAAGGTAGTTCTTCAATGGATAATCCAAGTGGAGTAGCGCCTTATGTACGTGGTTTGTATGCTGCTTCGTGATCACAATTGGTTATAGACAAGTGGAATGGTGATAATGATTTTGAAAAATGGCAATGAAAGATGAAAGCGGTTCTAA
This sequence comes from Allium fistulosum, assembly GCA_030737815.1. Taxonomy (NCBI): domain Eukaryota; kingdom Viridiplantae; phylum Streptophyta; class Magnoliopsida; order Asparagales; family Amaryllidaceae; genus Allium; species Allium fistulosum. The sequence goes on along the minus strand of CM060901.1, from coordinate 517,881,187 downwards.
GGAGGAATCGGGTGTATCTGGTAGTGTTTGACACACATTTGTTTCCAGCAGACATCTCAGATGTTGAGAGAGAGGAAATGGAAGAGTGGACATTCACTACACTTCAACTTGCTATGAGGGAGAATATTATCTCAGAAATTAGCGTTGAGACTACCGCTAAGGGCATTTGGGACAAGTTGGAGGAGTTGTATATGAAGAAGTCACTGACTAATCGTTTGATCTTGTTGCAAACGTTCTTCACATATAAGGTGAAGGAAGGTACTTCGCTACAGGCGCACCTGAATACTTTTGATGATTTGCTAATGAAGATGAAGGCGGTAGATTTGAAGATTGAGGAAGAGCAAAAGGTGATGATATTGTTGTGTTCATTGCCGGACCGTTATACGGGTTTCTCAAATAGTTTGATCTATAACCGGGATACTTTGACTCTAGATGATGTCAAAACATGTCTTCTTAGCAAGAAGTTGTGGGATCAAATGAAGGAGTTGGGTGATTGAAGTAGTGGTGCTAGTAGTAGTCATGGTTTATTTGTGCAGAAGGAGAGGTATGTGAAGATGGAGAACCGGGGGCGTTCTAAATCAAGAATCCTGGTTGGAGAGGAAAGTCGAAGGAAAGAAAGGGCAAGTGCTATATTTGTAAGAAGCTCTCATTGGAAGAATGAGTGTCCGGACAAGGAGAAGGAAAAGAAGGAAGTAACATCTTCATCAGTAGCGGTGGAGAGTGCAGTTGGTGAAGGAGACGTAGATGTGTTGTCAGCGGTAGCATTGGATGTTTCGAGTAGCGAATGGGTGTTCAATTCAAGAGCATCTTATCATATGACGCCGAATAGGAATTGTTTTTCTTCTTACATCGACAAAGAAGGAAATTCAATTGTTACGGGAAATGGTGCTATATGTAAGTCGAAAGGCATTGGTTCCATGTAAATTCGGATGTTTGACGGAGTGGTTCGTACTCTCATCAATGTACACTATGTTCCGGGACTTTGGAAGCCTCTTATCTCTTTAAGGCAGGTGGATTCTTTAGGTTGTAAAATCACTATTGAGAGTTATAGTTTGCGGGTTTCAAAGGGTGTGCTTGTGGTGATGAAGGGTGCTAGGACTCATGGTATTTATTTGCTTTAAGGAGTGACTGTAGAAGGTGAAACTTGTGCATGAGTTGATAGTTCTTATGGCTTGGATGCGACTAGGTTGTGGCATTTGAGGTTAGGTCATGTCTCGGAGAGGAGATTGGATATTCTTCAGAAGAGAGAGATGATCGGTGGAGAGATTTTCAACAAACTAGAGTTTTGCGAGGAATGTGTCATGGGGAAGCAAACTAAAGTTTCATTCAGTGAGGGAAAACATGATTCGAGAAGGGTTCTTGAGTATGTTCACACAGATGTTTGGGGACCGGCACCGGTAGCTTCTTTGGGGGGAGCTCGCTATTATATTTCTTTTATTGATGACTTTTATCGAAAGGTATGAGTGTATGTAATGAAGGCCAAGTCGGAGGCATTTGCAAAATTCAAAGCATGGAAAGCTCTTATTGAGAATGAGAGTGGCAAGTTTCTGAAGGTTCTAAGGTCCGACAACGGCGGGGAGTATGTTTTTGGAAAATCTTGGAGTTTTGCAAGCATCATGGTATTCAGAGGCATGTTACTACACTGGGAGATCCGTAGTCGAATGGTGTTGCGGAGAGGATGAATCGTACTCTATTTGAGAAAGCTCGATGCTTAAGATTGACATCAGGTTTGTCTAAGGGATTTTGGGCTGAAGCTTTGTCAACCATAGTGCATATTATTAATCTAATTCCGTGCTCGGCTATTGGTAATAACATTCTAGAGGAAGTGTGGAAGGGAAAGAGCATTGACTTGAGCTATCTTCATGTGTTTGGAAGTTCGGTTTATGTGCATGATCCGGGAAATGATAAGCTTGAACCTAGAGCTTTCAAGGTGATTTTGCTTGGTTATACAAACGGTGTAAAAGGCTATAGGATTTGGAATATGGAAACGAAGAAGGTTATGAATTCTTGTCATGTTACTTTTGATGAGTCGGCGATATTTAAGGAGAATGAGAGCTCATCGGATGTTCTGGATTTGGCTCATGATGAATCAAAGGAGAAGGAAGTTATTCTCATATTTTGTCCAAGGAGTATAGCAGTTGGAGATGCTTGCGAGGAGGTAGCGGTTGATGTAACATCACATAATCCACAGGATTCCTCTAGTAGTGTTGGTGATGTGCATGATTCTAGAGAGGATTCAGTTCAAGATGGAGCTGAAAGGAGTTTGGGTGATGGTATTGCTACTCGGGTTGGTCGTCGTGCTATAAAGCCACCCGATAGATATGGTGATTAGAACCATCTTAGCTTTTGTGATAATTTGGACTATGCTCTTCATGTAGTCCAAGATGAGCTGATGGACCTTAATGACGTTATGGAGTCGAGTGATAGTTGGAAGTGGATTTGTTTCATGGAGAAAGTGATGCAATCGTTGATGAAGAATCAAACTTGGGACTTGGTTCCACTTCCTAAGGGAAAACGTGTTATTGGGTGCAGATGGATATTCAAAGTGAAGGGCGATGGAAGATACAAAGCTAAGCTAGTGGCTAAGGGGTTTGCACAAAGGAAGGGAAAATAGTATAACGAGATATTCGCACTGGTTGTGCACCATACCTCTATCCAGATATTACTTGCCATAGTTGTTATTCACGACTTGGAGTTAGAGCAACTTGATGTGAAAACTACCTTCTTGCATGGTGATTTGGACGAAGATGTTTACATGGAGCAACCTCAAGGGTTTGTTGTAGATGGTAAGTCAAATTTGGTTTACAAGCTAAAGAAATCACTATATGGTTTAAACCAATCACCTAGACAATTGTACAAGAGATTTGATCATTTTATGCTTGAAAATGGTTTTGATAGAAGCATCAAGAATGCTTGTGTATGTTTCAAGAAGTTGAAAAATGATTGTTTGGTGTATTTACTCTTGTATGTGGACGATATGCTCATTGCTTCTAAAGATAAGAATGAAATCAACAAGTTAAAACTGAGTTTGAAATCAGAGTTCGAAATGAAGGAACTTGGAGAAGCAAGAAGGATATTGGGCATGGAAATAGAAAGAGATCGAAAGCGTTTTGAGTTGAAATTGACTCAAAAGGAGTGCATATAGAAAGTGCTTTGCTGGTTTAGCATGGAGAATGCAAAGGCGTCAAATACACCTTTACTTTTGCATATGAAGCTTTCGAGTAAAGGATCACCTATCTTAGAGAAAGAAAATGCTTAATGGCGAAGGTGCCATATGCTAGTGCGGTTGGAAGTCTAATGTAAGCTATTGTGTGTACAAGGCTCGATATTGCAAATGTCGTCGGGATGGTTAGTCGATATATGGTTAATCCGAGGAAATCGCATTGAGAAGCTGTGAAGCTTTTATTGAGATACCTTAGAGGTACATCATATCATGGTCTTGTTTTTGGTGGTAGTAAGGGGATAGATTGGAAGTTGGTTGGTTATTGTGATTCGGACTATGCCGATGATAGGGATCGAAGAAAATCAACTTCCGGATATGTCTTCACATTTGGTGGTGCGGCCATAAGTTGGAGATCGAGATTGCAGACCATAGTTTCTTTATTCACTACGGAGGCGGAGTTGATAGTCGCGGTGAAGGCGGCAAATGAGGCACTTTATTTGAAGCGATTGTTGTGTGACTTGGAATTCGAGCATGATAGCATCGATGTTCGATGTGATAGCTAGAGTGATATTCACTTGGCAGAGAATTTGGCGTTTAGCTCACGGACTAAGCATATTGAAGTGAGAGAGTCATTTTTGGTAACCATAGATGAGGATAAGCAAATATATCTTCAGAAAGTACACAAGGATAACGTGGCGGATATGTTCTCTAAGACATTGCCGGTTGGAAAGTTCAAGCATTGCTCGTGCTTGATTCGCTTAGAGAAGTGCTAGGTGCCACGGGTTGGCACGGTTGATGGAGGAGCATGGTTGTAGATGATGAAGAGTATCAGTGAGAGATTGAGGTCCTATCTTCTTGGTAAGTGCTAGTTTACACTCCTTAGCACTTCAGTCTTTGGTGAGACAGTTTATGATTGGATGGTTTCAACACTTCATTAGTGGGCGGGGGCTTTGCCTGAGCTCGTTGATGGAGTGCAATGGGAGATGGCTTTGTCAGAGCTCATTGGGGAACCATTCACTTTTGGTGAAGGTGGAAGAAGTGATAGTTGGAGCTATCGGTTGTTGTTGACGGTATGGTACCATTGGAGTTGGAGATGGATATAGTGTTGAGGTGGATTGCTGAATTTTGGCTACACTATATAGAGAATTGAAGGGGTCGGAAGTAGTTTGGTGACAGAGAAAACGGTTCGCAAATCGGAGCTCGGAGGAGGAAGATATCGCGAAGATGGTGGAGTGGTGTTGGAGCAACAACGGCAGATGTCAAATAGAAAGTGACAGACGTCTGTCGCCTTAGGGTTTGGACCCCGAAAGTTGGGACAGACGTCTGTCATTTTCGACAGACGTTTGAGACTTCAGCAGATTTTTCCAGTGACCTATGACAGATGTTTGTCACTTTCGACAGACGTTTGAGGCTTCAGGGAAAGTTTTTCTGCAACTTTGGATAGACGTCTGTCACATTATGACATACGTTTGTGGCAATTTCTTCAAGTATTTTGGCCTGGACTTGGTATGAAGATTTGTGATATACGAAGGGGCAATTCTGGAACTTTATTTATTCTCTTATATAAGTTATCTTTAAGTTTCAGAGATAATGTGAATCTGCGCATCTGAAAAGCGACTCCTAGGGTTTTAGGCTCCATCAATTAGGGTTTTATCTAAACCTAATTTTCTTCAATTCTCTTCTCCACAAATCAATTCTATTAGAATTATTGATCATCTGTAATCAATCTCTTGTACTCTTCTTAGTGGTATCAATAAAAGTCTCTCTCAAAGTGGATGTACACTAACAAGACGTTAGTGGAACCACTATAAATCGGTGTGTAGTTTATTTTTCATTATTGCTTTGATTTCTATATTGCTTGTTTGGGGATTGTGATCGGATTTGGATTGGTTGAGATTTAGATTGAGTTATTGATTGGTTGTGTTTGCATTTCTTACCACGGTCTCGTTTTTCCGCTGTGCATTGGAGTTTTAATTTGTGTGGTCTCGATTTAGAATTTCCCACAACATTCTTCTGGAAATAGGTCACACTTTTCACCAAAAATGAAACACAAATTCAATTTCAAGCAACACAAAAAAGTCCCTAGCTTCGATGAATAACAATATTGGATGGACAATAAAAGCAAGTTTGTTTGCTGCCTGAATTTTAAGAGATTATACTTGTTTTCTCCTAACAATATAACATTTGAAAATGTAATAGATATGCCAAAATAAAAATATAATTAACCATGTTCCAATTAAGTAAGATTATATTTGGTAGATAAAGTACAATTTTTTTCCTATAAAAACTAATAAATTTTAACTCAAAAATTTGGGTGAGAGATATCTGTATTGGATACATTTATACCGAAAGTCAATAGTGTGTAAAAAAAGAAATCACCTATAATAAAATGTAACGGAAATTTCATTGGGTTAAAATTGACAATTTATACTCCCGTTGTGTTATAAAACAATATGGGTATTTGCGTGTGTGAATGTTTATAATACAAGTTGATGGTAATTGGATTAATATTAGTAATAATAAGGTGGATTTTCAAGCATATTTACATACCAAAAGATGTAGAATGTTGCATGCTTCGTTTGGTCCCAAGGCCAATGATCAATTTGTTTGAGAATTTCCCAGCAAACAGCGAAATAGACCAGGTGTCCAATTGAAAATAGCCCAATAGGCAAGTGCAGATATGATAAGTTGACACGCAACACCATAACCAAGTACAAGACTTAAATAGGAGGAAGAATAGTCAGTTACACATACAGCTACTTTCGGACTGCAAACATCACATAGAAAATAAAATTGATTTCTTGCAAAAGGAACTAATTCTAGCATAATTTCGTTATTAGCCCAATTCTCGATGCAATCGTAGAAGAGCATTGACAAACTTCTTGTTTCTACATGGTTCCTTTGGTTTTGCCTCCTATAAATAATACTGATTATTTCCATGTTATAGAAACAAATATTGTATATAAAAGAGCAATAAATGTTTTATCATGATGTAACAACTGACATTGATGTATGATCACTGGACATATGTTAACATTGCCCTTTTAGTTATTATACTCAAGTTTTTTTTCCTATTCCAGACTAACATATAAGTTTACAACAATTTAAGCAGGTAATATGAAATATAGTTGCTTGCTTTAGGCCATCTATCATAAGCATTTGATTGTGTGTTTTTAAGATAATACTAGTGCGAATCCATGCTTCACACACGGGCTAGTGAAAGTAGTTGTATAATAATATGAAGTCAGTAATAGTTGAAAAATAGTTTAAGGGATTGATTCATCAAACAATAAGTAGCACCCAACCTTGAGCAATAATGTCGCGCTGTAGGGAATTAACGCATCAAGCTTGTAAAATAAGTGTGTGTTATTATTTGCATTTTGTTGGCACATAACGGGTTAGGTTTCAATACATATAATAGAAATGCCGCCTGCTTTTACAGATCACACCAGTAATATATAGTAAGTCTTTAGAAAAACCAAGTAACTTAAATATGAGTTCAAAACTGTAAATAAAAGTCGTAATTAAACTCACTGTTTACATTGAAAGAACTTGATAACCAAATTCTCTTTTACCAAATTAGTACAATCGCATATCATGCAGTATAACAACTCACTGTAGAATTCAAGGTAGATTAATAATTGGACAATATGAATTTAGCCATAAAAATCAATAAACCAACAACAATTAAAATATATATGATAGAACTTGTATTTTAATATGTATAGTTCAAAACACAAATTTTCAAGTTCAACATATTGATCTTGGAAACTAATTGATAGCTGATCTTGCTCCTAAGTCTACAGTAACCAAATTTTGAAGCATGTTCCTCAATAGAGTTTTATCCATAATGACATTTCCTTATCTGTGAAAAAAAAGAATCTCACATCAGCAGTTGCTTAATATTGAAGTAATCATCTAAGTTAAATACATACAATAACCGAAGCTTGGATTAAATTACAGACTAAATGATCATAATATAACTGGAAAAATGCAATAAAAAATGTAACAATCCCGATATCTTGCTTCACATGCAGTCCAATCATTGGTTGTTAATATCCAACATGGCTCCATAACTCATAATTAAAATAAGCTTAGAAAATTGAATGAAAAATTATGTTGAAGAAATAACCATGCTTGTGTAACTTCAATCTTACCCTTTCTTTGTCTTTTTTGAGCAAAGTTCTCGTTCTTTCAGGATCAAAATCAAAATTTTTGCTAAGAAACTTTTTAACACAGTAACTCAGGAATTTTTTTTTCTTTGAACTGAAAATGGCATCGAAACTATATTTTTATTTTAAACCGAGGAAAAAATAAAATTAGATAATGGTGATATGTTGTATCTAAGTACCATTTCAAAAAAAAAAAGATAATGGTGAAAAACATTTCTATTTTCAAATTTAGGCACACTCTGTAAATGAAGTAGCCAAATGATCTTACACCTACCATGTTTGTGTTTGTCCATGGTTCCTAAGTGCAGCTCTATTTATGTTGGATTATTAAAGTGGTAACATGTTCATCCATGAACAATGTAAATCTTGATATAAGAAAGTAGCTTAATAGTGGTTTTGGAACAAAATCTAAGATGGAATGGAAGCTGCAAAGAATTTAAAACATGGAGCAATAAAAACTATTAAATGAACAGCTTAGATCCATTTTCAAATCCTTAAAAGGCACAAAATAGAGGTATTTTGATTTAAAAGTATAGTATAGATTAATCTTTATCTCAAACATACCGAAGTTACCATATTTTTACCACCTAGATCCATTTTAACTTGAATTTTCTTTGAGTCAGGCTCATGACTTCGCACATTGAGATAAATAGTTTTGCACTCGAAATTTGATTAGCCTTTTCAACAAAAAAACTTTCAGCTTACTTCTTTGGAACTTCAAAAGGCTAGAAATATTGCAGTTGTGTATTATGAAGCATTAATGCCAATGAACAACTTATAAATTTAAGTGAATATACCTAATATTTAATAATTTTTTATTGAATGGTGGTTGTGGTTAACATATCATTGAAATGAATATAATCCCTTACATACATGATGGGTTTTTGGATATGCATGTTAAAAAGAACATTGGTAGCATATTATCTCTTTAAATTCAGTATGTGTAAATTCAATCTATATTTTTGAACTATTTTATACTCTTGGCACTGCCTAGTTTGTAATCGTTAAATTTAGACTATAATTCCTATGTGGAACTTGTGCAAGCTTTATAGTTCAAATATGATTCATAATTTATATCTCTTCAAAGGTTTCATCTCCAACATTACATATTCTACCTCACGAATCCTAAAAGATCATTTCCATAAGAAGCTTTCCAAATTTCAGCTTCTAATAAAAAATAAGACTACAACCACTATTGAATAAATATATAAATAGTTATATAAGATATATTTACTTGGAAGTGTAGGTTCTCATATTCATAGGCATCAAAGTTTCATAATTTTTGCAAATGAAGTATGTATTGTTGGTATGTTGTATAATATTTTCAAGAAGTAGTAAACGATATTTTCTTAACATCACAACCATAACATAATATCCTGTTTAAAATATATCCATACAGTGATAAGTATGTAATCACTAACTATTTACTTTGTCTATAATAATTATAATGTATAAAATATTCTTAAATAGTCAATCAACTATAAAAATATGTTAATGGATATTTGCCATGTCCTACAGTAATAAGTGGTAAAATGACCTAATAACATATCCAAATTATTAACCAAGATTGTTTAAAAACTTAAGTAAATCATCAATTAATTACCTAAAACTGTCTCGCTTAACAATACAAAATGTATGGGCAATCAAACCCATGAGTCTTGTACCTTCTTGTTCATGAATAAAATATTTTTTACTGATAAATTCAATAAAAGAAATGTAGTAAATAAGTAACTCAATAAATACATAAGAAAAATTCAACTAAAAAGTGGTAAAGACCTTAGCTTTCAAGATATAAAGTAACAGTTCCTCCTTCCCACTTAATTCTAACAAACATTTGTGTGTAGTTATAGATTCACAAAACCCAAAAAAGTGCTTCTTTCAGCTATTGAATCTAAAAAATATAAAGAACTAAACATGAATGAAGGCAATATCATGAGAGTATCAGTCATATTCTAAGTCTGGGCTCTTCTGATTTTGAATATGATATCATGGGCACGGTCATCGAACAAATATTTTCCTATAAGCATGATTTTCTAAATATATATCTCTAATCTAAATTATTACAAAGGATTAGAAAAGGTTGCAGTAGAAAATTTGAACAAAATATAAACATTGTTCAAACTGATTAACAACCATATAATTTATTAAATAAACATCAGAACCCACATGTTCACATATTAAAAAAAATTATAGACAAAAAATATTCTAACGAAATGTAAGTGGTGACTAAAAAAAGAATAAATCATTTTTATTCACGTGTTGGCTATTTTACCACTTAGTCAAGTTCAAATGCTATTAATAGTGAAATTTAGACAGTTGAAAAATGCAAAGGAGTTATGCTGGAGGAAAAATGCCATCATTACCTTTAATAATAGTTGTAATAGCTTTGGTGTCACACTTTTTAGGTATCAACGTGAACTACCAAAAATGCCCCTCTATATAGTATCAAATCTTAATCACTTAAAAATATGATCTAATATTAAACTTTTATTTACAAATTCAAACGTCCCTAAAAGTAGGGTCTACCAATTAAACATGCTTTACAAATTCAAAACGCTTCTAAAAATAGGATCTAAAATTAAACTTCCTTTACAACTTCAAAATACTTCTTTACAAATATACAAATCTTGATATCATTTGAAAATAAAAAATCATTTCTTTTGACTGATTTAAACATATATAATTTGTAAGAAAAACAATTCATGCACAAAGCGCATGCCGTAACGCTCGTACAAATTATTCTAGATAAAAAGCAAAATTACTCAAAGCACAATTGATGTGTTATTAATAGAGCAATGTTCTAACTTTGTTCCCATGGATTGAAGTAAAGCATATATGACATAGTTTCAATAGTGGAAATGAAAAAGATAAATAACATGAAAATTTCATTTAAATATCTTATACTTAAAGAGCTTCATCTTTTAACAAAGTTAAAGTACGACAAATCGTATAATCTTAATTTGAATATTGATACATTCTATTATCGTATATTTTAATATTATATATTAAATAATAAAAAGCAAATTCTTATTAAAACCATTATTTATTGGCAACATTATACTTGAAATACATTATTTTAGATATGATGCAAGAAAGAAAAAAAAGTAACCAAACAGATTAACAAACACTTGACAATGATAAATATTATTGCACATAACCTAATAACCTCTCTACTCTAACCATTCAAGTTGGAATAATGTAACATCCAAAATTTCATTGTAGGTTAATACTAAAATGGGTGGACGCTCTTAGTGTAAAGGAAATGTGGGCTTTGAGCTCCCATTTTTCCATTGACCCTTTGGGGGATGCTTAAAGTCTAGCTCAAAAGACCATTTTATTGGCATGATATGCTCCTAAATGAAAATAATAAGCATAATGGTTGCACAATAAAATAACGAATAAAATTAAAGGTGAAAAGTATCTATGGTTTTTTGTATTCCTTTGGTATTATATCTATGCATGATTGGAGCTATTGATTGAGAAAATAATAACAATAATCTAACAAACAATATAGAATTTTGTGGTGCCAAGTTCACAATCAAGTCATATTTTATGACTTTAAGATAAAAGAATTAACAACCAAATCCATCATGCATGTTAAGATAGAGAGCGCAATAAAAAAAGAAAGGTTAAAAAATAGTAATACAACAATGAATGCATAATCAAAATCTTACAAGTGTACAATCATAGTGCAAGCGAATAATGTTAGAACAATAAACCATGCGTCATATATACGGAAACATAAGCATCCATATTCTTGAAGGGGCGTGGTGATATAGGCACAACATCTAATGGACAGCTTCCACCGTGAATGAATATTAAGGGATAGCTTAACACAATTTTTATGCATCGAAAAAAAAATCTAGTTACGAAATTTAAAACAATGAGATTCAAGTTAAGTGGACGTAACCCGAGAATTCATTTAGCTTTTTGTCATATAATTGTTGGTTAGAAATTAAATTCATTAACAAATTGGAAGACTGTATATATGTCAATACATGGTCCACTAAATGCCAAGGAGGTTCAAAGACTCTAATAAGCTATATATTGAACAAAATAAAAGAAAACGGAAAGATGTATGAACCAAAGTATGTCGAATTGTTGATTTCAACTCAAAACATTATTGTTATAGGATAAATACTCTTTCCATTATAAGACCCATCAAGCCTATGACATGGTTGCACAAGATTTAATCTCCAAATCCAACGGTCTGAGATCCACAAGTGACACTATAGATAAGACCCTAGGCCTAGCTATTTTTCTCATTCAGATTTTCTCCATCTGGGTTCATTGCCTAAGGCTGGACCCTAAAAGGAATATTTTTCCAAGGAGAAGATTTTTTAATTAAAATATTTTGTACTCTACAAGTGGATCCGGGAGGGCCAAGGAAAAGAGCTAAGGACCACAGGTGAGTGTTTAAGTAATTATTTTATATTTTTAAGTAATTTAAATAATAGGGTTTCAAATAGTTGTAGTTTTTCTACAATTTTGGGATAACCTTTATGCAAGTTTATTTACAGTTTATTTTTAAGTAAATTTTGGACTTGCTTTCCAGTCTATTTTCTTTTACCTATTCTATTTTAGTTATTTGCAATTATTTACTGTTAATTATAGCTTTTCCAATTATTTACATTTGTTTACAGTATTTACAGTTATTTACTGTTATTTACATTTTATTTGCATCTATTATACGTTGGGATTTATTCTATAAATGTTAGTTCTTTTTAATTCCCCTTTTACGCAAATGGAATAAATAAAAGAGAATAATTCACTAATATGGACTAGAATATAAGAACAATGGATTTACAGAAAATTAGATGTAAAATAAGAAGAACTGTAATAAGTTGGATATAGACCGAAATAGGCAAATTTAAGATATTTGCAAGCATAATTATAACATGTAATTATAACTAAAAAGAGAAAATAGAAGAAATAGCAGAAGAAGCTTATTTTTTTAACTTAGCCTTGGGTTAAATTAATAAGCGAAATTATAACACACAGGTTATAATTAGAGACAACAGAAAAATGCTTATTATAGAACTTATATTTAAGTTAATAAGCAAGCGTAGCGGAAATAATAGAAAAGGCTTATTTTAAAACTTACACTAAGTTAATAAGCAAAGATAGAAATAGGACCCGTACCAACAGCATTCCATTTCAGTCAGGAACTGATGGTCTCACAATAGATTAGGTGGGGCTGAGCACGCTTATGCTGGAGTAATGGTAAATAAGAGGTCAATAAATAGAAGCTCAAATCAGGGGATTTGGGCAAGGGGCGCAACTAGATTTTGTTTATTAGGACCCGTACCAACAATATTCCTCTTCAGTCAGGAACTGGTGGTCTCACAATAGCACAGGTGAGGCTGGGCACGCTTATGCTAGAGTTATGGTAAATAAGAGATCAAAAGAGGGAGCAACAGATAGCGCGAGCCGGCGGTTGTCGAGCGTGCGGCCTCGGTATAGGAATATAAGTCGCTATTGAGTTTCAAGCGCTAAATAGGTATCTTTTGCTGTGGGACCCACAAGATGAGACTAGCTCACAGTGGCACAACAGAGATAGAAGGCCGATCAAAGGGTAGAATTAGGACTTCGGCCTAATTAAAATAGGATTGGGATTTCAGCCTAATCAAAGCAGTTTTAGAAAAGTGCAAACAATCCAATCGAACTATCTAAGCAAAGCAGATAATTAAACCGTTTTTTATTCCAGCTTTATCTTTTCCTTTATTTCCTTTTATACTAGAACTGTTGCAAAGTCTATTATATTTATCTTGCTTAAGAATACTAGTAATTACTTTCATTCACCAGACTTTTAGTCTGACCCACTCCTCTATTTTCCCCTTTCCCCCCATAGGCCAGCAGAGGCAAGGGCAGTAGACTTTCAGCTTTCTTGGAGTGATATTCTTGGTGATTCTTCATGTATTCTTCTTCTTTTCCAGTTTTCTTTTTATTTGATTTTGGATGTGCTAGTTCTGATGAGAGGGATGGTTTTATTTATGTACTCTGATAGTAAGACTGAGATGGTATTTTCCTTTTTATAAGACATGTATGTGGTAGTTTGAGATATCTTATGTATTGGGTTTTATGACTCTTTTTATGATTATTTTTTTTGAATAATGAGATCACTTTTTTTCCGCTGTTTTATTTATTTTGTCTTGTGAATCTTAGTCTCTGTAAGTTTTTAGCTATACCTATAACGCACCATATTCTTTAGTGTGCCCTTTTTAGGTATACTAAGGGGTGTGGGGTGTTTCAAGGCCTAATGTACTTAAGCTTTGCTTTCTTGCTAAGATAGTGTTTTCCACAATATCATTCTGGTCAGTATAGGCTCGAAGCTTGGTCCTGGCCTAAACATCCTTCATTCTACCTTTTTTCCACCTGAGCCACTTTATTTGCTATTCTTCCTCTTCTTAGTGAAATTACTTCTGTTTTCCTTTATCATAGTGCTTACACTATTGGATCCTTCGAATGATTTGATAGCCATCCCAGTTTGTCTCCCAACTTTTGCCTCCACCAAACTTATATACTTTGTCGCTTCATAAAGAAATCCTATAATGTGGTTGGTTTCTCCTTAGTTAACCTTCTAGCCATTTCATGTTTGGATGCACAACGCCGCACAATGCCATCAAAATTAGTCATTTGTCGACGTACTGAACCCTAGCGACGGCAGCGTTGAAACAAGTTAAATGCTATTGTGGTGTTTCATCCTCCCGCTGCTTTACATCTAGTGATGAATATGGGTCCTTAGGTTGTTTCATGTACACTGGGAACTGGATTATACACTTTTCTTTTAACATCGTCCATGAATGGATTGAGTCGTGAGGTAGACGATAGAACCACATTGGTTTTAGGTCTTCTTGGAATAAGGGAAAGTACTTGCAGCTAGCCTCCTTTTTTGCTCCGCTCATTAGCGTATGTTGGGTGTATTGCTGGAGATGTACTACAGGATTAGTAAGACCTTGGTAAGGATCCATGATGGGCATCTGGAAGTTTCTAAGATTTCAGGCGGTTTCAATATCCATGGAGAAAGGGCTACCAACTCTCACTTTAATACGTCATTCTACTTATTCACGTCGAATAAATTCCTTACAGATTCGTGCCATTTTTTCTTTCGATTCAGGTGATAGTTGGAGAAGGGTCGACCTCAACCTTCAAGGTGAAAGGCCTATTTCGCTTCTTCTGTAAGGACTTGATCTACTCGATCTCAACATCAAAACCATTCTTGTTGGTTGGATCTCCTTCCATTTATTGCCAATTCAACTAAGGGGGAGCATCTCCTGGAGCGAGAGGGGTGATCCATAGCTGGTCCTGACTCAACACCTCATTAGTTGGTTCAATGCCGACTCGTTCCTCGGGCGTAGTTTTGGGATGAATCCTTACTCATTCCACTTACTTGACATTTACTCTCCTTGTTCTTCGATTCTCCTTGTAACAACCCAAGTTCCAGTGGGTCCGGATTTTTCACAAAAAATGCTAAAACCCAAGCCAACCGAAGCCCGATTTTTCACAGCGGAATTGACTAAAATATAATAGTAAGTAAATACTCACCAATAAAATAACACTTTCTAAACAAGTGTCTCAAAGCTAGGAAGTCTCTGCCATCTACCTAACTTGTAGGATGTTATGAGGAGGGGGTCAGAACTAAAGTTCTGGTGATTGGCTAAATTATATAAGCTTAATTTTACATATACCATTTTATTTCCATTTACTCTTATGTTAGGTTCATTGGGTTTATAATACTCTCGCCTCTGTGCGTGGATCCAGCCCATCCTCTCCCTAGTAGATTAAAACCTAATAACTGATATATATATATATATATATATATATATATATATCAGTTATTAGGTTTTAATCTAGTAGGGAGAGGATGGGCTGGATCCACGCACATATGTAGCTATATTCCCAATGACCGCATTGGTCCTAGGTACTACCCATAGTACCTTTCGTATCCTCCTCGCAAAGGGCTCCATCGTCTTGCTTCCATGGCATTCCGTGACTACATCTATAAAGGACTACCTCATAAGCCTACAGTACAGATGTTCCGTCGTCTACTTGGAAAACGTAAACGGCGTCCGCACTAGTCTATACTAATGCTCGGACATCCTCAATGTACCACCCAGTGCGTACCTTGAGGACTATACGTAATCGTTTTGCCTACTCCCTGAATCCCGCTTAACAAGGTCTACCTTGTACGGAATTCAGTCGGGGATTTTTTATTTCTATAAAGGACTTTCTCGTTAGGCCTACAAAACAGATATTCTATTTCTGTAAATGACTGCCTCGTTAGGCCTACAATACAGATATTCTATTTGGTCTGTCTTTTTTCTTATCGTGGCTATGGCCCCACGCAGCCGCCCCTCAACTAATCGAAAGACTTCTAAAGAGATAAGTGGTTGTGTCCTACTGCAAACAATCTAAACATCCAATTGCCTGCGCCCCTCATCCAATGTCTCGATATTAAAAGTATCATTGGACTGTTGGTTTAACTCTAGTCCTTCCCAAACTCGCTCTTGGTTTTGATGCTGGCCTGATATACGCATGCGACTATCCTTTTGGGTCCTGCCCACTAAACTTACTTGCAAGTACTGGGACATACGAATATCCTACTCCAAACATCCACCCCTTTTGACTGCCTGCAATGGTCTTGCCATGCAAAAAGTATTCAAGGCATACTCTTTTGATGGAACACCTACAGACCTGTCTCTGGAGGATTGCTTCACTACGCCTACCCCAGAGGGTCATCCTAGAGTACCGTCACGCCCCGTTGAAGTCTCGTATTTCCTTCTAGCCCAAAATAACTAAGTTGGATGTAACGACCCAGAATTTTTGATAATTAAAATTCGAATATTTAATTAATTTTAAATATTAATAAATGAAATTTAGAAGTCGAATGATTTATTTTTCGAATATTGGATTTAATTGATTATTAAATCGATAAATTAAATAGTGAAATTCCAGAAATAATTGAAAATCGAGTTAATATGATTGAAAATGATTTGGAAAATTTTATTTTATCATACTGGAGTTATAGAAAGGTTATAGAACTTTTAAAATTGAATTTGGAGTTAATCTATGAAAATTGAATATTTTAATATTTAATTATCGACTGTAAAAATAGCCAATTTTCGAACAGTCTCAGAACTGAACGAGACCAGTTCCATTGGATCTGTAATAGTTAGTTATTATCGGATTTCAATTTTCGTAGAAATCGAAGTTATCGTTTGACCGTGGCAACTCGAAACGCATCGATATCGTTTTAATTTTAAATCGTCGAGTTAAAAATAGTCATTTTTCAAAAAGTCTCGGATTTCGACGAAACCAGTTTCATCGGATCCGTAATGTGATATTATTGTAAGATTTCAAATTTCGTAATTTTTGGATTTACCATTTGTCCGGTACAAATTAAAACGCCTCGAAATCGATTTAAATCGGTTTAATTTAAATTGATCGTTTTTCTCCGTATCTCGCACAGATGTCCGAATTAGCTTTCGAAACCTATTCCATTGTGTCCGGAACGCGGGGTAAACCCCAGAAACGTCAGTTTCGGCGCGTAAATCGGAGTTCGGAAAAGTCGGATAAATAGTGTCGTTCAAACTTCTATAAATAGGCCATTTTTCTTCACAAAATAAAAAAAAGGAGCTAGGGTTATAAACAGCAGCCGCCACCATAGAATGAACGGCCAGGAAGCTCTCGCGTTCTTTCCCTCCGATCTCCCAATCTATCAACTTTCACAGGAAATCTCCAACTACAAAAATCTAGAGGCCAACGAGACGAAGATATTCAACGGTTGTGATCAAATTTGGAGGCACGAGTCAACGGGAAACCACGAGCAAAGAGGGACAGTTCAGTCTCGTTTCTCGTGCAAATGGGGGGACCGAGCTTGACCCTGGTTCAGGCGGAGGTGGAGCTTCGAATGGCGAGTTGAATGGCGTATTCCGATCGAAGTGGAGATGCTCGTATTTAGTCGCGTCATTTAGGGTTTGTGGCGGCTTCTTTGGGTTCACGTACGTGAAAATCACGTTGGAGAAGAAGCACAAAGGTGCGGCCGTGATTTGCAGTTGAGGGATGGATGGCTCAGATCTGTTAGGGTTAGAAATATAAAAGAAAATTGTAAATATAATTATAATTTAATTTGTGTAATCTTTAAAATATCGTATCTCTTTCATACGAGGTCGGAATTCGACGAAACATTTTGCGTTGGCTTCGTATTCACGAGCACTTCGCGATGCAACTGGATTGGAGTCGTTTGGAGCTAGTTTGAATTTCGGGTAAAATTAAACGCGCGTTTAATTTTATTCGAAATAAACGCTGAAATCAGAATTAAAATCAAGGTGAGATCTTCTCACTCAAATGAAAGTGGATTTTTTTTACAGTTATTGATTGATTGATTTACTGCTTGGATGTGCTATTAGATATGATAGGATATATCTATATATATAGCAATATATACATATTGGCATATGTATATATTGGATTGATTGATTTCCCGCCTCGTATAGCGGATGAGACCCTATTGCGCCGTTAGTAAGCGGATTTTTATAAAACCCATATACCGCGATAATTCCGTACTGGAGCGGAATTGGTATTGTGCTAACGTCTTTGGATGCAGGGAAACAGGTTGGAGGGATCCAACTGGATTCCTCAACTGTATTTACTTATTTACAGATATTGATATATATTCTGTTATCATATCGATATATGATATTGACTGTTGTGATGGACTGATTGGTGTTGTTGCATCATCGGATTCAGTTTTGAAATGTAAAAATAACGACTTTTAATTTAAAAGGATTTTTTTAAAGTAATTTTTTGAAAGTAGACGTTTTATTGAGTTTTTGAATTGATTTATTTCAAATAAATAAACGTCTAAAATTTTAAAGTTATAAAAGTTAAGATTTTTGTGAAATAAAATCAAAGTGTGATTTTTGAAATAAAAGTTAAAAAATTTATGAAATGGTTTAAATTGGGATTTCTAATATTGGAAACGGTTTATTTAAAAGATGTACAAAATTGGATATTTATAAATTTGAAATATTGGGATTATAAGACAAGTTTCTATAAGTATTTAAAATGAAGTGAAAATGGGATTTCATAAGTTAATGAAATCTGAAAGTTTAAATTTTGTAAAGTTTAAAAGAATGATTTCTTTTAAAATAAATGAATTATAAGTTATATTAACTTATAAATTGAATGGGTCATTAAAGAAGACGTATAAATCGAAGTTGTTATAAAATGGAAATAGAATTTATAAACGTTGTTTTTATAAATTCGAAAATAAATCAAATTTGATTGATTTTAAATATAGAGATTATTAAGGGAATTTTATCCACGATTTTGGACAGTGGATAATTCTTGAAATAAATGTGAAAAAAAAAGATTGAAATTTAGTTATTGAAGTATATTCACGATTTTGGACAGTGAATATATTATTGAAAAAAAATAGTATGTTTGGGAAAGCGATATTATAAATGAAGTTAATTGTTTTAAAAGATGTTTTAAAACGTGCGAATTATCGAAATCATAGATTTCAACATTTATTGTTGAAATAGACGTTTTTCGAAAAATAAGGAAATGGTGGACTATAACACTGTTGTTATAGTAAATGATTTCCGAAAGGAAATGTTTTTAATGTAGTATTGGGATTTATATATCTATCAAAATTTCGAATCCCTATACTAGAGATTTTGAGTCGTCGTAACGATGTTTTACGTAACATTCGTTTTGACTCAAATAAAAATGTGTTTAAAGAATGATTTCCTTAAAGAATGAATATATACTTAATATTGATTTAAGTATATCGAATATTTTCAAATGTTGAAAATAAATAGATTTGTGAAATACTTATTATTTAATAAGTATGGAAATGCTTTTCCAATATGAAATGAACTGTTTTGAGATTTTATCTTCAAAGATAAAATGAAATGTGGAAATTGATTTGAAATTGTTTTCAAACGGTTAAGTGTGGAAATTATATATCTAGTAAAGATATTTTTGAAGATGAAATAATTTGGAAAATTATTTGGAATCTGATGATGTTGCGCATCTTTATTGATAGTTAAATAACCGACTATCAATAATTACTTTTAGATAGGTATTTGTTGTGAATTGGATGAATTTGAATGCCACACTTATTTTTGAATAATCGCTCACTATTCGGGTTAGCCGGGAAAGGACCATGGGGTCGTATAACCCATTCCGAATATGTGATACGTCGTTATGAATTGCATTCGAAGACCGGTGTTGAAGACCGGATATTTTTGAAAACGGAAGGATTACCGTCGAGTTACTCTACATCGGCTGATCTCCGATTTAGAGGTTTTATCACCCTTAGTGACGGGAAGTCCTGACGTGATTAGAAATTTATCCGGATGTGCAAGGGCTTCGTGAGAAGTGCCTTCGGTTCTGTTCGATCCCGGAACAGACTTGTATGGATTGTGTGTCTGACGTTACAATTTGAGATATAAAGCTGATTTCTTTCAAATACATTTCTGTTGGTGGCGGAGAATTTATTCTCTTAGCTTAACACCCTTCTCTGAGACGTACGAGCTCAGAGGTTATGTAGTTGAAATTTATCAGCGATATATCCCAATTTGGTAACGTGGCATACTAAGTGTTGCTGTGAAATGATCAGTGTTTGATCATGTGTGATATGATCATTTGTTTGATCTTATATCTTTGTGATCATAGGTTGATCATTTTGTTTGACCCGAAGCAGGGCTTTGTAGAAAGCGTAGCTTTGTGGACGAGACTTCGTCGAGCCTCACACCCCGGAAATGGTCGAAACAGGAAGGATGCAGCAAGGTTCTAGGGAGTAGCGCCCCTTAGTGTATGTCATTCCTTCTGGATAGAGGTGGTATCATGGTATGGAGCCCAGATACTTAACCTATGTGGTTGCTACATTATTATCTATGTGGTTTGTTGGAAATCGGGGATCCTCGGGAAGATCGGTTACGATCGGGGGATGGCATACGCGTGTCAGTAGTTACCTATTTTTGCAGAAGTAACCCGGCCTTGTGTTGGCAGAGATCCGGTTAGGTTCTCAGGTCGTCTATTCCAGGGACGTACCCATCGTGGAAAGGAAGTTCCTTAGCCTGACCATTTGTTGGAAATCCAAAGAAACAATACGTGACTTGTACGGTTTTAGTTGTAGAACCTGCCATTCACTTATGGTGGCGCCCCACTGTTTGGATGGTAGCTATAGTAGGCATACGATACTGGTCGTATGTTGGCTAAGATTAATATTATACTTTCGAAATGATTTCTACACTATGCACTAATAATAATATCAAAAATGATTTGATTTTGCGTAGTAAGCATCTTTGACTATCATAAGAAGAAATCTCCTCCAATTCTGCGTTTGCATTGTGTGTGTGGTGGGAGGTCTTATGGCAGTCTCATTTTCCAAAAAGCATTGCGAATTGACTTTAAAATTCTCTGCTGTTTATTTTTAAAGAATAACTGTTTTACGATCTCACACCAGTCACCATGACTGACTCGGAGTTTATTGTTTCCCTTCTAAACTCTGGGTGCCCACCAATTTCCACACGGGCAGTCTAGAGTTATATTATCAGGATATTCTGGATATTCTGGAGCTTGGAGATAAGCTGGATGGCGAGACGTAGTATTTGTATCTGATATACTTATTCCGCTGTGTATTCTGTATGAGGACAAGTTATATAACTGTCCATTGTTGTATATTGACTCTGATGATTGATGTATGTATAAACTGATATAGTTCTTTGTTTTAAAGACTAGTGTTTATCTATTATATATTGTTCCGCTGCGATATGTGAGATTCTGATATTGTTTTCTGTTTCTGCTCTTGTTCTGTTGTTGTTCTTCTTTCTTTTTCTTCTATCTTCTTCTTATACCTTTTTCTTCTTTCTAAAACCCTCACTACTGGAGTTCCCGGCACTCGATTGCTCGACAGTCGATAAAGTGAGTATCGATGTCGAATTTTCGAAAGTCGAAAATCCGGTACGTGACAGCGTGGTATCAGAGCATATGGTTAAGCGACAACCCTGCTCTGTTGGGTGTTACTCATTAGAGATAGAGTCAGTAGTACTCTAGAATGAGTTGAGTGTAATAATAGATACGAGTGCGTATTTGTTAGTGAATATAAAATTGTTTTATATTGTGATGATTGGTTTGTTGAGTGTATATGGATTCTGGTCGGTATTGTCCGTACAACTCTATCGATAGGGATCTCTAAACACTTGTATAGAACAATTCGGCACAGTATTGTTTTAAATAGGGTAAATGAAATAATTTTGCCCAAAACTATTTTTGTATAGAAAAGAAATGTTTTTCTATGAATTACTATAGTATATGGTTGCATGGTTGTTAGGAAAGTGATGATATTGAAATGTTATCATTACTATTGAAAATTGAATAAGAAATTGGAATCATAACTCCAAAGTTAAGAAATAAATTCACATGCAAATGAAATTTGAGAATGTAAATTATAAAAGTGATTTGTAATTTAAAACGGAATTCCAGAGAAGTTTTTGGAAATGTTTTGAAAAGAATTTGAAAATTTTGGAGATTTGGAAAGTTTAAATCTTTTTGATTTGAAAATGAATTTCAAAGGTTTTGAAAAGTATTCTTGAGAAGATGAAAGCTCTAAACTCTTTTCGGTCGCTGGAAAATACCTTCGGTAATGACTGCAGCATCACTGATGTTCATTTTCGGGTTTCCAAAAGAGAAATTGCTGCCAAATTGTTTTAAATAGAAGTTGTTTGAAAAAAATTTGGATTTTGTTTTAGAAAATTCAAAAGAATAATTTGAATTGTTTTCAAAAAAAGGTTTTGAAAATGTTATTAAGACTCTGGAATGCTATATAAAAATATTTATGGGATATTATTAAGTTGATAACTTATACAAATTGAATTTTGATAGAATAAATTTAACTTAAAGAATGAAGTTAAATCAAAGCAAGTATAAGTGAATCAATTAAATGAAAATGAAATTGAAAGTTGAAATTCATTTCGAATTCGTAAGCCAATGAATTGAATTGAATAATTGTGAATGAAAGATGAATTAAAATTCGAATTGGAAATCCAGTTTAATATAAGTGGTTATAAACCAAAATAGTAAATTGTAATAAATTTTGGGAATGAACAAAAGTGAATAAAACTGGAATTGAAACTGAATATTGAAACAGATTTGAATTTGTAAGTGGATTAGAATTAGAAATGAATTAGTAATTGAAACTAATTTGAAATAAGCAGTTGTAAATGAAAGCTAATCGATAAAATTCAATATTCAGGAGATAAATAGAATCCAAATTTGAATTAAAATGGTAAAGTAAATTCAAATGAAATTTGAGATGCAAAAATTGAATGAGAATAGATATATAACTTCAACAGTGAAGTAAAAATGTATAAGCAGTTTATACTAGAAATTTTGTAATCAAATTTGCAAAATGTTTGAATGATGTAACTAGATATTATGGCTAGTAAGATACAGGTGTTATTAAGGAATTGGATTTGATTTTCGAAGATAAATTTGAATTGCTCGACAAAAGGTAAGTATTTGAATTTCAATATGAGATTTGATGATTTCTTCTCTAGCCGCTTGGCTTTTTCTTTTTCTTTTTGAAATCTGAGAGTCCGTAGGGACGTTTTGTAGTCGTGCCGTATTAGCCGCGCAAAGGAGACGCTGGCGAATTTTTTTGAAAATTTCGAGTGTTAGAAAATTTTGAGAAAATTTTGGAAGTTTAAAATTTGAATTTAAACTCGAATTTGAATTGTTAAGTAAACAATGTTGTTTGAAACTTATAATTGAAGTTAGAAATTTAGTTGAATGATAACGAATCTTTAGTAGAAAGATTTGTTTTGAAATTTGATAAAACCATTGGATTGTGAAAAAATAGTAGACGAGTTAAGGACCATTTTTCCTAACTTGGTAATTTCGAGGACGAAATTCTTTTAAGGGGGGAAGTCTGTAACGACCCAGAATTTTTGATAATTAAAATTCGAATATTTAATTAATTTTAAATATTAATAAATGAAATTTAGAAGTCGAATGATTTATTTTTCGAATATTGGATTTAATTGATTATTAAATCGATAAATTAAATAGTGAAATTCCAGAAATAATTGAAAATCGAGTTAATATGATTGAAAATGATTTGGAAAATTTTATTTTATCATACTGGAGTTATAGAAAGGTTATAGAACTTTTAAAATTGAATTTGGAGTTAATCTATGAAAATTGAATATTTTAATATTTAATTATCGACTGTAAAAATAGCCAATTTTCGAACAGTCTCAGAACTGAACGAGACCAGTTCCATTGGATCTGTAATAGTTAGTTATTATCGGATTTCAATTTTCGTAGAAATCGAAGTTATCGTTTGACCGTGGCAACTCGAAACGCATCGATATCGTTTTAATTTTAAATCGTCGAGTTAAAAATAGTCATTTTTCAAAAAGTCTCGGATTTCGACGAAACCAGTTTCATCGGATCCGTAATGTGATATTATTGTAAGATTTCAAATTTCGTAATTTTTGGATTTACCATTTGTCCGGTACAAATTAAAACGCCTCGAAATCGATTTAAATCGGTTTAATTTAAATTGATCGTTTTTCTCCGTATCTCGCACAGATGTCCGAATTAGCTTTCGAAACCTATTCCATTGTGTCCGGAACGCGGGGTAAACCCCAGAAACGTCAGTTTCGGCGCGTAAATCGGAGTTCGGAAAAGTCGGATAAATAGTGTCGTTCAAACTTCTATAAATAGGCCATTTTTCTTCACAAAATAAAAAAAAAAGGAGCTAGGGTTATAAACAGCAGCCGCCACCATAGAATGAACGGCCAGGAAGCTCTCGCGTTCTTTCCCTCCGATCTCCCAATCTATCAACTTTCACAGGAAATCTCCAACTACAAAAATCTAGAGGCCAACGAGACGAAGATATTCAACGGTTGTGATCAAATTTGGAGGCACGAGTCAACGGGAAACCACGAGCAAAGAGGGACAGTTCAGTCTCGTTTCTCGTGCAAATGGGGGGACCGAGCTTGACCCTGGTTCAGGCGGAGGTGGAGCTTCGAATGGCGAGTTGAATGGCGTATTCCGATCGAAGTGGAGATGCTCGTATTTAGTCGCGTCATTTAGGGTTTGTGGCGGCTTCTTTGGGTTCACGTACGTGAAAATCACGTTGGAGAAGAAGCACAAAGGTGCGGCCGTGATTTGCAGTTGAGGGATGGATGGCTCAGATCTGTTAGGGTTAGAAATATAAAAGAAAATTGTAAATATAATTATAATTTAATTTGTGTAATCTTTAAAATATCGTATCTCTTTCATACGAGGTCGGAATTCGACGAAACTTTTTGCGTTGGCTTCGTATTCACGAGCACTTCGCGATGCAACTGGATTGGAGTCGTTTGGAGCTAGTTTGAATTTCGGGTAAAATTAAACGCGCGTTTAATTTTATTCGAAATAAACGCTGAAATCAGAATTAAAATCAAGGTGAGATCTTCTCACTCAAATGAAAGTGGATTTTTTTTACAGTTATTGATTGATTGATTTACTGCTTGGATGTGCTATTAGATATGATAGGATATATCTATATATATAGCAATATATACATATTGGCATATGTATATATTGGATTGATTGATTTCCCGCCTCGTATAGCGGATGAGACCCTATTGCGCCGTTAGTAAGCGGATTTTTATAAAACCCATATACCGCGATAATTCCGTACTGGAGCGGAATTGGTATTGTGCTAACGTCTTTGGATGCAGGGAAACAGGTTGGAGGGATCCAACTGGATTCCTCAACTGTATTTACTTATTTACAGATATTGATATATATTCTGTTATCATATCGATATATGATATTGACTGTTGTGATGGACTGATTGGTGTTGTTGCATCATCGGATTCAGTTTTGAAATGTAAAAATAACGACTTTTAATTTAAAAGGATTTTTTTAAAGTAATTTTTTGAAAGTAGACGTTTTATTGAGTTTTTGAATTGATTTATTTCAAATAAATAAACGTCTAAAATTTTAAAGTTATAAAAGTTAAGATTTTTGTGAAATAAAATCAAAGTGTGATTTTTGAAATAAAAGTTAAGAAATTTATGAAATGGTTTAAATTGGGATTTCTAATATTGGAAACGGTTTATTTAAAAGATGTACAAAATTGGATATTTATAAATTTGAAATATTGGGATTATAAGACAAGTTTCTATAAGTATTTAAAATGAAGTGAAAATGGGATTTCATAAGTTAATGAAATCTGAAAGTTTAAATTTTGTAAAGTTTAAAAGAATGATTTCTTTTAAAATAAATGAATTATAAGTTATATTAACTTATAAATTGAATGGGTCATTAAAGAAGACGTATAAATCGAAGTTGTTATAAAATGGAAATAGAATTTATAAACGTTGTTTTTATAAATTCGAAAATAAATCAAATTTGATTGATTTTAAATATAGAGATTATTAAGGGAATTTTATCCACGATTTTGGACAGTGGATAATTCTTGAAATAAATGTGAAAAAAAAGATTGAAATTTAGTTATTGAAGTATATTCACGATTTTGGACAGTGAATATATTATTGAAAAAAAATAGTATGTTTGGGAAAGCGATATTATAAATGAAGTTAATTGTTTTAAAAGATGTTTTAAAACGTGCGAATTATCGAAATCATAGATTTCAACATTTATTGTTGAAATAGACGTTTTTCGAAAAATAAGGAAATGGTGGACTATAACACTGTTGTTATAGTAAATGATTTCCGAAAGGAAATGTTTTTAATGTAGTATTGGGATTTATATATCTATCAAAATTTCGAATCCCTATACTAGAGATTTTGAGTCGTCGTAACGATGTTTTACGTAACATTCGTTTTGACTCAAATAAAAATGTGTTTAAAGAATGATTTCCTTAAAGAATGAATATATACTTAATATTGATTTAAGTATATCGAATATTTTCAAATGTTGAAAATAAATAGATTTGTGAAATACTTATTATTTAATAAGTATGGAAATGCTTTTCCAATATGAAATGAACTGTTTTGAGATTTTATCTTCAAAGATAAAATGAAATGTGGAAATTGATTTGAAATTGTTTTCAAACGGTTAAGTGTGGAAATTATATATCTAGTAAAGATATTTTTGAAGATGAAATAATTTGGAAAATTATTTGGAATCTGATGATGTTGCGCATCTTTATTGATAGTTAAATAACCGACTATCAATAATTACTTTTAGATAGGTATTTGTTGTGAATTGGATGAATTTGAATGCCACACTTATTTTTGAATAATCGCTCACTATTCGGGTTAGCCGGGAAAGGACCATGGGGTCGTATAACCCATTCCGAATATGTGATACGTCGTTATGAATTGCATTCGAAGACCGGTGTTGAAGACCGGATATTTTTGAAAACGGAAGGATTACCGTCGAGTTACTCTACATCGGCTGATCTCCGATTTAGAGGTTGTATCACCCTTAGTGACGGGAAGTCCTGACGTGATTAGAAATTTATCCGGATGTGCAAGGGCTTCGTGAGAAGTGCCTTCGGTTCTGTTCGATCCCGGAACAGACTTGTATGGATTGTGTGTCTGACGTTACAATTTGAGATATAAAGCTGATTTCTTTCAAATACATTTCTGTTGGTGGCGGAGAATTTATTCTCTTAGCTTAACACCCTTCTCTGAGACGTACGAGCTCAGAGGTTATGTAGTTGAAATTTATCAGCGATATATCCCAATTTGGTAACGTGGCATACTAAGTGTTGCTGTGAAATGATCAGTGTTTGATCATGTGTGATATGATCATTTGTTTGATCTTATATCTTTGTGATCATAGGTTGATCATTTTGTTTGACCCGAAGCAGGGCTTTGTAGAAAGCGTAGCTTTGTGGACGAGACTTCGTCGAGCCTCACACCCCGGAAATGGTCGAAACAGGAAGGATGCAGCAAGGTTCTAGGGAGTAGCGCCCCTTAGTGTATGTCATTCCTTCTGGATAGAGGTGGTATCATGGTATGGAGCCCAGATACTTAACCTATGTGGTTGCTACATTATTATCTATGTGGTTTGTTGGAAATCGGGGATCCTCGGGAAGATCGGTTACGATCGGGGGATGGCATACGCGTGTCAGTAGTTACCTATTTTTGCAGAAGTAACCCGGCCTTGTGTTGGCAGAGATCCGGTTAGGTTCTCAGGTCGTCTATTCCAGGGACGTACCCATCGTGGAAAGGAAGTTCCTTAGCCTGACCATTTGTTGGAAATCCAAAGAAACAATACGTGACTTGTACGGTTTTAGTTGTAGAACCTGCCATTCACTTATGGTGGCGCCCCACTGTTTGGATGGTAGCTATAGTAGGCATACGATACTGGTCGTATGTTGGCTAAGATTAATATTATACTTTCGAAATGATTTCTACACTATGCACTAATAATAATATCAAAAATGATTTGATTTTGCGTAAAGCATCTTTGACTATCATAAGAAGAAATCTCCTCCAATTCTGCGTTTGCATTGTGTGTGTGGTGGGAGGTCTTATGGCAGTCTCATTTTCCAAAAAGCATTGCGAATTGACTTTAAAATTCTCTGCTGTTTATTTTTAAAGAATAACTGTTTTACGATCTCACACCAGTCACCATGACTGACTCGGAGTTTATTGTTTCCCTTCTAAACTCTGGGTGCCCACCAATTTCCACACGGGCAGTCTAGAGTTATATTATCAGGATATTCTGGATATTCTGGAGCTTGGAG
Source organism: Allium fistulosum (assembly GCA_030737815.1). Classification (NCBI taxonomy): domain Eukaryota; kingdom Viridiplantae; phylum Streptophyta; class Magnoliopsida; order Asparagales; family Amaryllidaceae; genus Allium; species Allium fistulosum. Next base: position 517,853,121 of record CM060901.1, on the reverse strand, counting down.
ATAAGCTGGATGGCGAGACGTAGTATTTGTATCTGATATACTTATTCCGCTGTGTATTCTGTATGAGGACAAGTTATATAACTGTCCATTGTTGTATATTGACTCTGATGATTGATGTATGTATAAACTGATATAGTTCTTTGTTTTAAAGACTAGTGTTTATCTATTATATATTGTTCCGCTGCGATATGTGAGATTCTGATATTGTTTTCTGTTTCTGCTCTTTTTCTGTTGTTGTTCTTCTTTCTTTTTCTTCTATCTTCTTCTTATACCTTTTTCTTCTTTCTAAAACCCTCACTACTGGAGTTCCCGGCACTCGATTGCTCGACAGTCGATAAAGTGAGTATCGATGTCGAATTTTCGAAAGTCGAAAATCCGGTACGTGACATTGGACGTGCTTATTCTGTGCTGAAATCTGTGATGAACTGCTTCATTAGGCTCTTCATCCTTTGGGCTGCTCCAAATGCATCTCACTCTTTCATTAGACCCTAAGTCTAATCTTTTAATTTACGTTTAGTTTACTTTTCTTATTCTATTGGCTACTTATTTACCCTAATTAGCATAATCTTGTCCCAGCCTCACCTAACTATTGTGAGACTATCAGTTCCTGACTGAAAGGGAATGCTGTTGGTATGGGCCACTTCTATTATCTTGCTTATTAACTTAATTTAAGTCTTAAGTTTATTAAAATAATCCTCTTATGTTCTTTCTACTTAATTAATCTATGTTATAATTTCACTTGTAGTTGTTGCTTTTATTTTCTTTTATAATCTATACATTATAAATATAATTACAAGCGTCTCTTTTCTATTCTAGTCTGTCTTCTTTTATTATGATGCTGAATTCTCTTTAATTCTCTTATATTATATGACAAGCTTATCTTTGGACTACGTCTGCTTGTCACAAATTTACTTATCATAATAACTACTTTACTTTTATTCTATTATCTGCGCAGTAATTGCAGATCTAGTACATTTTTGTTTATAGCTTCTAGTCTTATCTAATAATTAACTTGATTCCTTCAATTCTTTGCTTTATCTTCTTATATTATGCGAAGTAGTTCTATTCTATTTGGTTGGTTACGAAAACTGTGCTAAAAATTCATTTCCATATTTTAATACTAAATAATGCTATAAACAATAATCCGTAACTGCAAGATATTTTTTTTATTACCTCTTTACTTTTTGGATAGTGCAAAATAAAGTGGTTTCTCTATTTTACACTAATTCCCTTTTTCTTTCTTTTATTCTTGCAATTACGTTTATCGTTATCTTTTTGAATATCAAACTACAGAAGTGTATTCTAGTTTCTAAACCAACCAATTAATATGTCACGTACTTCCAAATCAAGTTATTAGATTTTTCTTTAAGTTATTACTCCCGTTTTAGCACAATTACTGTAAATTTCTATCTTTCTCTTTTTATTTAAGCTTTTCTTATTTTACATCTAATTTATGTAAATCTAGTATTCTTCTATTTTAGTCCGTATTTGCGAATTCTTCTCTTTACTATTTTATTCGCGTAAAAAGGAATAAAAAGAAGCTAACGTTTACAAGTAAAATTTCTACTTTAAAATAGATGTAATCAACTGTAAACTTCTTACTTTTAGACTTACGTCTTTCTCTAACTATCAAGCCTAATATTAATTAAATATAAGCTCTTTTATACAATTTACAGTTTCAACATAACTAATTAATAGAATTAATTATTTAAATAAATACTAAATAAAATTTTTTAACGGGAATCTAACGATAATATATCATAAATGTGAATGATATGTAATTAAATCCACTCACAAGTTGTCCTTAGCTTCAATCTCTATCCCTTTTAATTTCCTATGCTTTTCTCCGCTTTTTCCCCCTTTTTATTCGTTGTAAATTCTCTGATTTTTTGCGCAATTCTCTGATTTGTTTGTATGTATTTCCTTGCTTAATTTTATTTTTGGTTTGGGGAAAGATTTGTTTAACAGAGGAGAAAGGAAGAGGGAGAAGAGAAGAGGAGTTTGATGTAAATGACGACAGCTGATTCAGAGAAAACAGTGTGGGCTAGGGTTAAGTTACGTTCAATTTATAGGTGCAGTGAACAACTAGGAACCATCCGATTAACCCTAAAAACAATCCTTACCATCAGAACTTGATTTGTTTACGTTAGCTTATAACATATAACTCTCCAATATTATTCATTTGTTCCTTTGTTTTATGACCCAATTAATTCACGTTTCCTTCTAAATAAGATTCTCCCATTAATTATCCAATTAGTTAGATCATACATACATACATACATACATACATATATATATATATCCAATATTAACTGATTCTTATAAGTTATAATTTCTTACCTATTTGAACACGTCAATTAATACCTCTATTAATTGAATGCATATAAAAGTTATACTTTTTAATTTATTCTTATTAATTTACCTACATCATAAACCTAATTACTTTGTTTGATTTTTGTTGTTCCAATTTTTTTTAACTTGGAAACAAATAATCCTATAACTAGTGTTTTCTTCTAGCTAATTAATTTACATTATTAGCTATTGTAAAGATGGCATATTCTTTAATTAATTGACACCCATTTTAAAACGATCAACTAATTGCCAATTAATTAATTGACACGTTTTCCCATTTTAATCGATATTCAAATTAATTCCTATGCGTCACTCAATCACACATTTATTAGTTGTACATATTTAAACCACCAATTCATTACCCAATTAATTGACATATAAGTTTCCCTCTTTTATTAATTGACGCTTACTTAATGTCTTTAATTAATTTCTCAATTAATTGATTGCGTTAATTATAAATTAATATATGTATGTTATCATTTAATTTATTCCCCACATATATTTCCCTTTATTAGAAAATCCCTTAATTAATTAATGTTATAAAAGTGACATATTCTCTGACTAATTGACGTCTTTATGTCTCTTAATTTATTCCTCTTTTAATTGATTGATGCGTTAATTAATCACACACTCATTGGTTGTATATACATATGTAACCTCTTAATTTTTAATTGAATATATTTGACATTTATATTTTTCACCGTTTTGCAATTATGTTAATTCAATTGATTTTATTTGTCATTAAAGCGCGGGGTGTTATACTCCTGACCAAATCTACTACTAGAATACGACCTCCTTTGCCTTATGGACCCATTAGACTAGGATCATCCTCGGGCTTCAGTGTTGTGTTCGACGGTTTGTGTCTATCCGACACATGCCACTATCTGTTCCACAATAGAACGAATCAGTTTTCGAGCTCTACTACAACTCTTTCTAGGTTGTCTCTGTTTTGGTTTCTAGTTCCGGAGTGTTGGGATGAATGGTTATCCTTATTGGTAGTTGTCTAGTTAGCATTCCTACTGGTGGTACAAACCCCAACCTTCGGTTTTGGAGGAAAATCGAGAAGCTCTTAGTGAAAACACCCAAAATTTTAGCATAGAAAATAGACAAACATCTCCACTCAATTTGATGTAGGGCTATGTATATTGGGTGTATAAAACAACTGTATAGTAATAGAGAAATAAGAATGCAATAAAGTAAAATACACAAAAATTTATAGTGGTTCGATTATAATGTGCCTACATCCACTGCTCGTTTTCGTTGCTTTCCGTATAGATTGGTTTTTCGACGATTGAAATACAAAATACTATTATTTGGAATGAAACATGGAGCTCGCCCATTTTTGTCTGGCTATTTCTGTTAGGTAGCAGTTGGCTATTCACAAAGTTCTCCTCCATTGCTGGTAGAAGCTTGGATATTTATAAGAGTGAAGGTATAGGGAGATCAGACTGCTAAAATAGGCAGTTTCCTTATAAAACATGCTCGGTTCGGTTATTTCCATATATAAATTATACGATCCAAAACTTCCCTATATTCAATATTGCATTTCCTTATATGCTCAATTCGGTTCGGTGGAAGGAGGATGGCATGGCGGTGGTTGGATCGGCAGGTGGACCTAGCTATAATCTTTGCCATGTTTAGATCTCGCCCTTGGTTGGTTTGGTGATTCTCTAAGTGCCGAACATACATACTTTTCCGATAACTTCACTACTGGACAAGAAATCATATCCGGTACTCCTACTATCAAACAAGGATTTATTTTTAGTAGTTGGACCATCGAACATGAATTTATGTCTAGTCTATCGAACATGCAAGTATAGTTTGATTTTTCCTGCCTTCTGCTACCTCTTCACTTGAATTACTTTAAGAGCTCCTTGTTTCTTTGTTTGGAGTACTTATACATTCCTTATAACCTACACATTTACACTTCTTTGGAATCTAGTTTTGGACTTTTTACAACAATCATTTTATGGGAATAAATGCCCATGATAATTGTTAATTTGAATCATCACATATGTTTACATGTGATGATGAAATCACTTTAGGATGGGTGTGCGATGTTTTACCATTATTACCACTAGATGATGGGTAGTTGATTAAGCTTATTTGATGATTAACATTGTGTTACTAATGTTGGTTGGATTGGTATACATTTGATGACATTGATGTTGTACTATTAATAGTACAAATTTGATGATACTGAAGTTGTGTTACTATTGTGGAGTGATTAGTATATACTGGATGACTATGACAACCCGCAACTCAGTGAATCGAAAAACCAAGTCCACCAAAGTATGGATTGTTGGTGTTTGGTATCCTACAAATACCAAAAGTATATTAGAGCACTATCGATATAATCTCACAGCGGAATAGTAAAGTATAACAAAACATATGATTACTGACCATGGTTGACGCCTTTAATCTTTAGTGCTCTTGTCAGTATTTAGCATACATAAGGAAATCAGTCCTTCCACCATTCCCGCTTTGCACCAATACCCATCCCTCTAAAGTTATCATAGGAGTTGTAATGAGGAGGGGGTCAGAACAACGTTCTGGTGACTCATAAATTACACACTTTATATATAATACTAGTTTATGTCGATTGCCTACTATTACATGATATGTCTTTTGTTTTACTTAGTCGTCTTGACTCCACGTACGTGTGCGATGTGCCTCATCTACTCATGGTAGACTATAACTACATATGTGTATATGTATGTATATGGTTATACATATATATATAAGTACCACAGTCTCCCTTTGGACCAAGATACTTCCTCGCTGGTATCTGTAACACATCACTTCATCAGGATCCATTGTTAATGCATTATCATGTCCTCGTCATCGCACGTATCAAAGAACTCTCATAGAGCCTATTAACGGTGTCAAAATTGTTTATCTAAATTCTTCAAATTATCTAAATGCTTCATATTATGTAATTAGCTCCATGGACTATTGAGGACTCGACTCCATGGACTATTGAAGACTTAGCTTCTCGGACTACCCCGATTGTTTGAAAGACCTCCATTAAGGGTTATCTAGCATTGCCACCTAACAACAAAATACCAAACAACTATGGTGGTGCATGACTTAAATGTGATCTACACTTGTAGAAGGTATAGCCCGTTTAGGCGTAACCCTCATCTTTCCACTGACCACTCAGGACCGATGACGTTCTCGACCTATGAAACAACTCCTACTCCTGCATATGGTACCAATCTCACTGTCATAGCATCGAGCCTTGATCAACGTCCCATTTAGATTGCCTAATGCAATCAAGGTAATATCCATTTGGATACTTAAAATGTACTCCCCTAAAAGGTTGAAGCATACTCTATTTTGGGTATCCCTCAACTATATGTGAACACATAATTCCACAGATCCTACAATTGGATGTGTCCCACATCAGTATAATGTATACACAGCTGCTGGCTACTCCTTGCGGTAGGCAGATTTATGTTGTATAACACTACTGACCTCGCATTCCAACTCATTTTAATAACTGTGTCATTCTTATTTAGTTTAAGTTATTAGCTAACTTTTATAATTAACACCCATCATAATGCATACTTGAGGCTACGTTTATACACACACGCGCGCGCGCGCACACACATATATATTCATGCTTATTTACTTATTTACTATGCCTCAAATGTTTAACTGTTAATAAAACCCATTACCTTTACATGCATCTACTTCTTATTCCATTAATGTCCATTTAGATTCATTTACTGCTTACTTTTAACTTAAAAGATTTAAACATCTTTTATTACTTATTTCCCTTTTATATTATTAAATCTATTTTGTGGTTCCTTTTAAACTCTTATTGTCTTTCTTTGGTGGCTAAACTTTCTTTCCTACTCATTCTACTACTTTACCTACATTTCATCACTTATTATTTAATTTCTATCTTGTCTTTGTTGCATATATTAGTTTAACAGTTAGAACTTTATTTTTATCACTATTACAATTCTTTAATTCATACTTAGGGATTTCTACATTTTAATGCATTGGAATTACGTCTTCCCTAAAAAGAAAAGGTTAACAATGTAAATTTCTATGACTTATCTAAAAAGAGAATTTGTGTTACGTTTGAAATTATATAAAATTACATTTTTGTAGTTATTGAAATAGACTATACAAAAGGTAAATATCTTTATTTTATATATCTCTTTCTTTTAGGCATATTTCTTGTTATTTCAAATGATAGGCTTTTATTTATAAATATGAACTTGATAATTTATAGAAGCTTACATTGTGACAACCTACATTCCAATGAATTAAAACACAACTTAAATCCTAACAAATTTTGTGGTAACTTCTAATCTACATTTGCTTGCCTAAATCATCTAACTAAAAAATCTAGAACTACTTTATAATTTATTAATTTCAGGGACTACTACTATCCTCTACTTTCCATATTCAAGTAAATGAAATATTAAGTTTAAGTTATCAATCACAGAAATGTAGGCATGGTTTATATATTTATTACATGTGTACAATTAGGCCTACAACTCCAAAATTACATTTAGGCATATAGGAATAGATTTACGATGATACCAATCCAATATTAATTTCCCACTCACCTTTATAGCTTTCGAAATCTCCAGATCTAAACCCTGCTATTCCTATTTGACTCCTTTTATATCCCCAGTGGAATATGTACCGCAAGCATACACATACATTTTTGAAATTTAGATCTGAGAAGACATTTGAATTAAATTTAGATTTCAGCTGAGATTTACATTTTCTTCGCAGAATTGATTTTCCACTTATTCTTCTTCTTTTTTATTTTCCACTGTTCTCTATACACACACACTAAATTATAATTTTTATATTTCCTGGAATTTATGGAGAAAAAAAAATGGTAGAGCTTTGCTTTTTGATTCAGGAAATATGAGAAGAAAAGTGTAGGGTTAGGCTTGTATTTTTAGACGTACAAATCAACTGCATCCGTTAGATTTTAATTTATTAAATCCAGGCCGTTAGGCTTAGGTTCAATATTGCCACTATAACAGCCACTGTTCGACCGGTCCCAATAAAGGGGTCGACCGAACGCCGTATATGTTAATTTTTTACTTTTTATTTTGTTTTATATTGTTTATTTTCTTCTCCACCCGATTTATTTCCATTTGAGATTAACATTAACATTAATTTAACGTTGCTTGAACATTAAGTATTATTTTACTGTTAATTTAATTTGATTAACAATATTTTTTTCTTGATTTTCTTCCCTTAAATGTTAATGTTCTTTCTTATTAACGTTTATTTTAAGGTTACCTAATTTTCATTTATTTATTTCCTTTTCAGCACTAATTTAATTTGATTTAATGCTGATCTCCTTTGATTACTTCCTTTATAACAACCCACCCCGGAACATGCCTAAATTTCGACCCAGAAAAGGCCCATCGAAACTTAGATCCATTCTAAGGTAAGCTTTTAGTAGTAAAAAGAAATAACACTACAAAGCCATAACTAAACGTTCGGAACTCACAGCGGACGGAACAAAATATAATAGTAAAATGCATCAATTTATTTCAAATTCATAACAATGTCAAAATACAAGAATCCATCAAACCGTAACATAATTCGTTACAACAATAGTCTGAAAACATGGGTACATAGGAAAACAAATAAAAATGGTAAATACTACCGTAAGTCCACCACATCCATCTCCGAGCATCACCTTTTCCATCAATGTCTTTAACATGTGTTATGTTGTAATGAGGAGGGAGTCAGAACAATAATGTCTATTGAATAAAACCTTGAGTCTTTCCTTTTCAGTACTTGGGAAGTATATCTCAAAATAAGAATATGTCTACGAAAATAGACCATTAAACCATTTAATATTTCTTTATAAAGAAAGAAGGTGGGTCCAACCACTTAATACATTTTATTCCAGAAGCAAGTTTCTAGAATCCCATATCCCAACATACATCATAAATAGCTAATAATGTGAGAGACGGTACCCAAGCCACTTAATACCTTTTATTGAAAAATAAGCAAACTCTGGTTATTTAATACCTTAATTAAGCCAGACCCCATCATTTAATACCTATTTCCAAGGCATGCTCCTCAATGGTATAATCTGTTTGACATCATATGGAATCTCTTAGGACACTTAATACTTCCTTGTGGGAAATAGGCAGACTCTGGTCATTTAATACCTTAATTAAGGCAGACCCATCATTTAATACCTATTTCCAAAAGTGGACCCCCATTGAGATACCACCTAACGTAACCGCTTGGCCATTTAATACTTCATCTAGGGAAAAGAGACGGGCCCTCAAACAACCACTTAATACCTAAGGACCCCGAAGCAGGCTCTTCGTCTTATAGCCCATACTCATAATGACGTCTCACATTAGTCCGACTATTCGTAGGAACTGGTAGCCAGATTAGCTTGGCAGATTTTCCCTACAGAATTTGGGATTAACCTCACATCATTACAAATATTTTTCATAAATATATTTCATATCAATCAAAGTGTACACAAATGCTTGTAGCCTCAAAGTGAAGGGCAGACTTCCATCATGTAATTCTATTGACCTCGCATCCCTATGACTTAGCCATACATCAATTACTCTCCACACACACACACACGCACACGCACACACACACATATATATATATATATATATATATATACACAAACACATACTCATCTCACCATTTCATAAATAAGGCCTTATAAGGAGTCTTCCTTATTACGCCTTAAAATAATAATTAGGTTATATACGAGTTTCCTTTTATTTCCGCCTACAAATCAATTACCTTGCTAATGAGGGAAATAAATGCTTAATTAACTATGTCATATATGCAATAATTATACGTTAATTACGCAAATAGAGATAGATAAATATTCACGCCTAATAAGTTATAAACGCATGGATTTTGCGCTCTAAACTAGCGTTAAATGTCAATACCCCAACCAAATATTATTACAAGTCATTTTTCTTCGAATTCCCAATATTTCAACATACAAAATAAGGCATTCTAATATCCAAAATAGAGAATAAATATTCATAACTAAAACTGCAATAACAGATTTGTAAATAAAATAAAATTTTAATTTTTTTATACCAATTCAATGGAATATCCTAAATAATAAGAATTGCAATCTAAACTCCATATTATATTCAACTCCTCTTTTATAAAGAAATAGATAAAAATAAGTTGTGTAAACTACGAATAGAATTCGTAATCTAAACTCCTTATTTCATTGAAGAACCACAATTTGAACCAAAGAAGAAAGAGAAGTGGAATAGACTATGAAATTATCAAAAATTGCATAAATGAAACAAACTCCATAAATTAATGTAAATAATTGAGAATCTTTACATAATTGACATTTCGTAATAAACAGGAATTTTGGGGGATTTTATCTATCGTATTTTTGAAATCCTAAAATCCCTAAGGCATTTAAATCCAAAAGGAAATACACTAAACAATTACTCAAAAGGAATACACTAAATAATTGGTGAAAAGAAATACTAAGGTTTTTACTCAGAAATTAGCCTTAGCTTCACTTAAATGGATTTGTAGCCTTCCATCTCTTCCAGAATCTCTCTCTTTTGATATATGTATACATAATAGAGAAGAAGTATATATATTCCTTAGATTTAGAATAATTAGAGGAAAATAGGATAAGAATAGATTGGAAGAAGAAACAAATAATGAATAAGTTGAATTCTTACCTAAATTCTCTATGGAATTTCCAAATCTTATTAGAGGGAGAGCAATGATAGAATTTCATTGTATTCCCCAAAATAATACGAATAAAAAGTGGAGAACATTATGGACTCCTGTGAACTTGTCAGGAAGCTCCACATGGTATGTCAATTTTCCTATTCTTTCCAAAATTCTGAATGGCCCAACAAATCTAGGCGCCAATTTTTCAGGCTTACTAAACCTAACAACTTTTCTAAGAGGGTAGATTTTAACAAACACCATATCTCCAACCTCAAATTCAGGCTCTTCCCTTCTTTTATCTGCATAAAATTTCTGGCGGTCTTGCTCTACCTTCATTCTTTACCTAATCAACTCCACTTTTTCCAGAGAATCACGGATCAAATCGGTTTCGAGAAATACTTTGTTGTGGTTTCCTACCAACAACTAGGTGACTTGCATGGTCGCCCATAAAGAGCTTCAAAAGAGGCCATATGAATCGTCGCTTGATAACTATTATTATACACAAACTCAACCAAAGGTAGACGCTGCTTCGAATATCCTCCAAAATCCAAGACGCAAGCTCTCAACAAGTCCTCCAAAAACTAATTCACCCTCTCTGTTTGTCCGTCAGTTTGTAGGTGATATGTTGTGCTAAGGTTAAAAGAAGCTCTCAAAGCTGTTTATAGGCTCCTCCAAAACTCGCTAGTAAACAAGGGGTCCCTATCACTGACTATGCTTACCGGAATTCCATGTAGACGAACTATCTTCTTAATATAAATCCGTACGAGAGAAGCAACAGTCCTATTTCTCTTAATCGGAACAAATGAGCAGTCTTAGCAAGTCTATCCACAACAACCCAAATAGCCTCATTGCCCTTCTGACTTCTAGGAAATCCTTACTCAAAATCCATTGAAATATGTTCCCACTTCCAAGTTGGAATTTCCAAAGGTAATAATAATCCACCAGGCTTCCCTTGCTTAGCTTTTACTTTCTAACATGTCAAACACTTAGCAAAAATCTCAGCCACACTCTTCTTCATTTCATTCCAAAAGAAGATATTCTTTATGTCCTTATACATCTTATCTCCTTCAGGATGAATGGTCATCCTTGAGTGGTGACACTCCATAAGCACTTATTTCAACAAATCATTAATCATCAGAACACAAAGACATCCATCTCTTCTCTAACATCCCTTCTCATCAACTGAATACCTCTTAGAATAGGGAAAATGCTCTCCATTTCTCAATTTCTCCAAAATCTCTACTAACTCCTTATCCTTTACTTGTTCATGCCCTATACAATCCATCAAGGCTACTCTAATCTCCATAACTGCTAGAAAACATTAGATGGGTTCTGTTGACGGTTGGAGGTTAAAATTTGAGAGAAATTCCAACTGTCTCCGTTCATATATAGCACCTAGGGTAGCATGTCTCCAACTATGGGCATCAGCGACTACGTTCCCTTTTCCATAGGTATATTGAATACTAAAGTTAAAGGATACTTCATACCCCATCCACCTCTGCTACCTAAGATTCAAATCTTTTTGGAAAAATAAGCATTTGAGTGATTTATGATCAGTGAATAACTCAAACTTTCCCCCGGGAGATAATGCCTCCATATCTTTAAGGTAAAAACAATGGTTGCCAATTCCAAACCATGCATTGGATACCTCTTCTCATGGTCCTTCAGCTGTCTACTAACATAGGAACTACCTTCCCTTCTTACATAAGAATTGCCCCTAATCCTGTGCCAAATGCATCTGTGAAAAACGTAAACGGCTATCCATCTGGAATAGTGAGCATAGGTGCACTATTCAATGACTCCTTAAGCTTCTCAAATGCCTTGGTGCATCTATCATCCCAAACAAAAATTAGATTCTTCTTAGTCAATTGGGTTAAAGGGGCTGCTATTTATGCAAATTTCTTGATGAACTTTCTATAGTAGCCTGCCAATCCTAGAAAACTCCTAACCTTTGATGCATTACTAGGAGTCTTCCATCCATGGATAACTTCCACTTTAGTAGGGTCCACAGACAATCCTTGTTCCAAAATAATATGCCTAAGGAACCTAACTTCATTTTTCCAAAATTGGCATTTAGAAAACTTAGCTTTGAGTTGGTTTCTTCTCAAGGTCTCTAATACCTCCCTAAGGTGGTCCTCGTGCTCCTTATTGCCTTTGGAGAAAACCAAGATATTATCAACAAACACTATGAAAAATTTATTAAGTTGCCCTATAAATACTCTACTCATCAGATCCACAAGGTATGTTGGGGCATTCGTCGGTCCAAAAGGCATTACTTCCCACCCAGAAAGCCCATCTAGAGTACAGAATGCGGTCTTTGGCTTGCTTTCCTCTGCAATCCTCAAATGATGGAATCCTGCTGCTATGTCTAATTGGGAAAAGACTTTAGCTCCTACAAGTTGGTCAAACAAGTCATCTATTTTAGGTAGAGTGTAATATTCTTCCTTGTCAACTTGTTCAATTCTCTATAATCGACCCAAAGTCTCAAAGAACTGTACGCCTTAGTAGAAAAAACAATAGGGGCTCCCCATTCAAATGTACTCCTACGAACAAATCCTTTCTTCAATAGCTCTGAGATTCGCTTATCCAATTCCCCTCTTTCTTTGAGGGTCATATGTCTCGAAGGCAGAGCGATGGGCCTTGCATCCTTCTCTAAATCGATTCGGAACGCAATCTCCCTATGGGGTGGGAGACTAGAGACCTCCCCGAATACATCAAGAAATTCATAAAGTATGGGTACAGATGATGGCTCTCCAACAATAGATAGACTTAGTAAGTATAAATGGCTTAACTCAACTAAATCGTTGGGTGTACAAAGAACTTCTAGGTCACGACCTCCATAACTCCTTGATCGTACTACCCTCTTATCGTAGTTAAAAATGGTTACATAATATGACAACCAATCCATATCCAAGGTAAGCCCATACCCCTCAAAATTTAGAATGTATGCAGTACATATAAAATCAACATCGCATATGTCTAACACCAAGTCTTTGCAAATAATAGAAAGATGGGTCGAACCCCTAATGGGATTAGAAACCTCTATTGGGCTGTTGACCATCTAGGTTTGAAGGTTCAAGAAATTTACAGCATTCCTAGCTATAAAGGAATGCGATTCCCCTGAATCAAATAGGGTACAAATAGTAACCCAAAAAATAAGAGTTATACCTTCTAGAGCTGCTTTTCCTTGGTCTCTTGTTTCTTACTAGCAATAGAGACGGGTTCAATAACGTAGGCCTATCCGCTTGATCCTTTCTAAGCTATCTTGGGACACTGCCTCTTGTGATTCCCTTTCTCGTGGCAGTTAAAGCACCTACCTTTAAAGGCTTCCTTCATTAGACTCACCCTACAATCTTTAGCTTCATGACCCTTCTTTTGGCATTTCTTACACACCTTTCCATCCTTCTTAAACTTCCCCTTTGACTTCTTATTTGAATCAAAAGCTCCCCTTTTCGGATGCTCCTTGCTTTTGGGTTGGTGCGGATTTCTCCTTCTATATTCCCTAATCTTCCTCATTAGCCATGCGCAGCGTTGCCATTTCTACCAACATCTCATACGTGACCCCAATAGGTACTTGGGTCAACAACATTTCTCTTAGCGGGAAATTTAAGCCATTCAATAACTTCATGACCTTTTTCATAGGTGTATCTATTAGGCTTATTCATAATTTAGCCAATTCAGTAAACTTAGCTATGTACTCCTTAAGGGTAGAACCTCCTTGTCTCGGCTGAATGAATTTTCCAATTGCAAGCTAACCTTTGATCTAGACATAAAGCTCATCTTAAATCTGTCCTTTAATTCATCCTAAGAGAATATTCTTTCAAGGTGCTCATTAGTCACAAAGTTCCACCAATTCAAGGCTTCTTCTTCAAGGTGCCAAGCTACTATTCTTCTTCTTAGCTGATCATCCCAACCAAGTTCTCTAAATATCTTCTCATAGTTGCTAATCCAAGCTTCAGCTTCCGAATATCCTTCAGTTCTAGAGTATGTCTTCACTCCCATATTGAGAAAGTCCTTACACAACTTAGGAAAGTCGACATGATAGGGTGTTGCATCAACTAGCGGGGCAGTGGATGCTACCGGTGCAGTTGGAGGAATAGGAATCTGCTCGAAAGTCTTAAGATATCGTTTAAACCATTCAGGCATTCCATGAATGGGTGGTCTTCTGCGGGTAGGGTTTCCTTGTTTGGAAGAAGATTGATTATCAGCCATATCAACTATCTATAGGTTAAACATTTAGTGACAATCTCCTACGATAGTGTCTATATGGTGAAAGAAAAGGGTTGCTTAGTGTATATGCCTATGTTCTAGAAAATAGGGTATATATAGAATTTTGTAATTTATTTGGAAAACCTTTTTCAAAATAACAAATATGTCTCTCATACGTATAGTTTTTCCCCGTTGACCGGGTAACCTAAACTCTGATACCAAATGTAACAACCCACTCCGGAACAGGCCTAAATTTCGAACCAGAAAAGGCCCATCGAAACTTAGATCCATTCTAAGGTAAGTTGTTTGTAGTTAAAACAAATAACATTGCAGAGCCATAACTAAAATTTCAGAACTCACAGCGGACGGAGCAAAATATAATAGTAAAATGCACCTATTTATTGCAAATTCATAATAATGTCAAAATACAAGATTCCATCAAACCGTAACATAATCTGTTACAACAATAGTTTTAAAACATGGGTACATATAAAAGCAAATAAAAATGGTAAATACTGCCGCAAGTCCAATACCTCCGTCTTCGAGCATCACCTTTTCCATCAATGTCTTCAACCTGTGTTTTAATGAGGAAAGAGATAGAAGAATAATGTCTGGTGGATAAAAACCTCGAGTCTTGCCTTTTTAGTACTTTAGCAGTATATCTTAAAATAAGAATATGTCTACAATAATAGACCATTAAGCTATATAATACTTCTTTATAAGGAAAGAAGGCAGGTCCGACCAGTTAATATCTTCCATTCCAGACGCAGGTTTCTAGAATCCCATATACCAATCATATGTCATAAACTGCTAATAATGTGAGAGACAATACCCAAGCCACTTAATACCTTTTATTGGAAAATAGATAGACTCTGGTCATTTAATACCTTAATTAAGATAGACCCCATCATTTAATACCTATTTCCAAGGCATGCTCCTCAATGGTACCATCTAGCTGATGTTATATGGAATCTCTTAGGCCACTTAATACTTCCTTGTGGAAAATAGGCAGACTCTGGTCATTTAATACCTTAATTAAGGCAGACCTCGTCATTTAATACCTATTTCCAAAAGTGCACCCCTATTGAGATACCACCTAACGTAACCCCTTGGCCATTTAATACTTCATCTAGGGAAAAGAGATGGGCCCTCAAACAACCACTTAATACCTCAAGACCCTGAAGTAGGTTCTTCGTCTTATGGCTCATACTCATAATGATGTCTCACATTAGTCTGACTTTTCGTAGGAACTGGTAACCATATTAGCTGGGCAGATTTCCCCTATGGAATTTGGAACTAACCTCGCTTCATTACAAATATTTATCATAAGGATATCTCACATCAATCAAAGTGTACACAACTGTTGGTAGCCTCAAAATGAAGGGCAAACTTCCATCATGTAACTCTACTGACCTCGCATCCTTATGACTTAGCCATACATCAATTACTCTCCCCCCCATCAATTACTCTCCCCCCCACACACACAGATATATATTTATATATATATAGGCACACACTCATCTCACCGTTTCATAAATAAGGCCTTATAAGGAGTCTTCTGTATTATGCCTTAAAATTATAATTAGGCTATATAAGAGGTTCCTCTTATTTCCGCCTACAAGTCAATTACCTTCCCAATGGGGTGAATAAATGAAAATAAATGCCTAATTAACTACGCTATATACACAATAATTATACGATAATTACGCAAGTTGTAACAACCCGCATATTTAACGAATTTTATATTTAAATGTTTTATTTAAATATAGAATCGTTAATCGGATTGAAGTCCGAAAAGCTACTTTTTGTAAATGGTCGAATTGGGACTCGAGACCACCTCCATTGAGTCCAAAATCGCGTTTACAACTTTTTTGAGTATAAACATCGATATGTTTGGAGTTGAGTAAAATTTTGATGTTTTCATTTAGGGTTTTGGGTTTGGGTTTCAGCCCATTAAGCCAACGTATCAACCCAACTCCACTTCACTCCTCTTCACTCCTTCATAATATTTCCTAACACTCTAGCATTAGAAAAATGGGGGAAGAGAAAAAGAATTAGAATTCCTAAGCCCTAATCTTCTTTGCAAATACAAATTCTTGCTCCAAATTCAAAGAGAAGCTTTGGTAAGTTTCTCCTTCTTCTTCTCCAACTCATTCTCTCTTTAATTTCATAAATTTCCTAAACCTAACTTAGGAAATGTTCTTCTTTTGAGCTTAGATTCAAGCTTCTAGAGTTGAAGTTGAAGAGTAGTTGATCTTCCTTTGTTTTCAAGCTTCTCCTTCATCGTTTTTGGGTTTAAAGGTGAGATTTTTATCTCACATCTATGTCTATAACTATCCTTGATTGTTAGGTATGAATTCCTAACATCTTTACATGTTCATTTGATTTTGATTCGGATTGATTTGGTAAACATTTCAATTTTTGGTGTTTTGAAGTCTAAAACTCTAAAAATCTTAGCTTTGATGTTTGATCATGCTTTTTGTGGTGTATCGAAGAGTCTATAGGGCTGGGTTGTCGATTGGCATAAACCCCAAATGCCCATTACTCGTCCGATCGTAATTTGGAAGAGTTTGCTCTTCATTTGGATAGGTTGAAAAACATTCCCAGTGCCAGTCAGTCGACTGGCTGTAGAAACCAGGCGAATCTGGGACTTTCTGCAGAAACAGAGAGTCTCTGTTTTCTGCAGTCAGTCGACTGGCCTCTGCAGTCAGTCGACTGACTGCAGGAAATTAAATTTTCGAGTTTCTGGTTCAGTCGACTGACTATAGAAGGCCAGTCGACTGACCTGTTTGTTTTTGCCTATTTTGCCTATTTAGCTTGAGGTTCCAATTTTTATCGATTCGTGATTATCCGATTTATTGTTATAATTTATTATTGACTTTGATGACTTCTTTTTCAGGATTTTTGAGAATATCCATTTTGATGGATTCAGTATCGATTTCTTTGGATTTGATTTGCGTCTTTGAATGTGGATTTTTGTGATTGATTGTTTCTACAATCATTTCTGTGATTTGTCACTTTAAAATATAAAGGTTTTCTATACTAGTAGTAAATATTCAAACTCTTTTCCAAAAATGATTTCAACTCTACTTTTAAATATAAAACTTGTTTTTCAAAACCGTTTTCCAATCTATTAGTATATACAAACCTTTACCTCATTCGTATGAGAAAATCTAATTAAACGGCTTAGCAAAACAAGTGGTATGAAACGCTTGCGTTTACTTCGTCGGTTAATTTTTGGACTTGTTCGATTGAAATTCTTGTGACAATTTTCTAGTGGGAATCTACAATTTGTTCGTAAATATTTAAGTTAAGCTAGTGGTTATGGGACATGAAGCTAAACTCATATATTTACTAGCTTAGTGTAATCGACACTTTTATTGATCGATGATGATCATTTTGTGATTAGACTAGCGATGTGCGATGTCTATTTATTTGTTTGGGGATTACAATCCCCGTTTGTGGAACTTCGGTTCAATTTGGCGAGGTAGCAACCCGTGGTCTTCGGGCCGTTTGTGGATCTTCGGCTCAAAATTTATGGTTAGCGACCATGGAATAGCGTTCCGTTTGTGATACATGTGTTGGTGAGTTTTCATGCTCCCATTTGTGATAGGCCTTCCCCCCCCTTTTTGTGATTTCTGGATTTCTAATTGATGATTTCTAGAATTTGTGTTTCACCTCTTTATGTGATTGGCAACGATATGTTTGTCAATATTTGTGGTTTGGTGAATAAAATAAAGAATATGACATTTTTTTGGTACTTTGAGATTCTTGAGACATTGTATGATTTTGTTGTTGTTTAAGCATACTTGTCACAGTTTGACACTATTGTTATCATACGTTCTTATTCTATCTCTGCTTATATCTCATTTCTTTATCTGATATTTATAGCTAGACTGATCCGTTTATTATTTTCTTATTAAATAATACTCGGGTCAGACCAAGATGTTACAGGTGTTTCTGCTTGACTCCTTATCTGGGATCATCTTCTGACTTTTGTCTAACTACAATACATTTGTAGTTTTTGTTGTTATACATTCGAGATATAGACTCCATGATGTATACTTATTCTTTTGTCTAGCACTTGTATCTATTCTTTTGTGATATTGTGGATCTTATTTGACCACTGATGTACACTTTTATGTGTTATATTCATATCCGATTCCGCCTTTGTGATATGAATGTCTGTGACTAATTTGTGTTATGTTTATTTCTATATTTGTTTTCCGAAGCCCACTTAGCCACTGTGTGGTATCTTTGAGTTTGTATCGGTATGTCGGATTTCCTCTGAAATGAAATGCATGTTATACTATCTGACATATCGGTACTCGCACAAGGCAATTACACAGATGATCGCTCCTCAACAGCCTTATTCTTCACGCTAGTCGACAGCATTACCCAGTAGTGTTCTTGGCTAGCGTGAGTATAGAGGTGGGGCGTCACACAAGTAGAGAAAAATAAATACTCGCGCCTAATAAGTTCTAAATACATGGATTTTACGCTCTAAAGTAGTATCAAATGTCAATTTCCTAACCAAATATTATTACAAGTCCTTTTTCTTCAAATTCCCAAGATTTCAAAATTCCAAAATAAGAGATTCTTATATCCAAAATAGGAAATAAATATTCATAACTAAAACTGCAACAACAGACTTGTAAATAAAATAAAAACTCAATTTATTACACCAATTCAATGGTATCCTAAATAATAAAAATTGCAATCTAAACTCCATATTCTATTCAATTCCTATTTTACAAAGAAATAGATAAGAACAAGCGGTGTAAACTCCAAATAAAATTCATAATCTAAACCTCTTACTTCATTGAAAAATAACAATTTGAACCAAAGAAGAAGGAGAAGTGGAATAGACTATGAAATTATCAAAAATTGCGTAAATGAAACAAATTCCCTCAAATAATGTAAATAATCGAGAACCTCGACATAGAATTAACATTTCAAAATAAAAAGGAATTTTGAGGGATTTTATTTATCGTATTTTCAAAATTCCAAAATCCCTAAGGCATATTCCAATCTAAAAAGAAATACACTAAACAATTGCTAAAAAGAAATACTAAGATTTCCACTCACGGATTAGCCTTAGCTTCACTTAAATGGATTTGTAGCCTTACAATCTCTTCTAGAATCTCTCTCTTTTGATATATATGCACACACAATAGGGAAGAGGTATATATATTCATTAGATTCGGAATAATTGGAGAAGAATAGGATAAGAATGGATTGGAGGAAGAAGAAATAAATAAAAAAATAAGTTGAATTCTTACCTGAATTCTCTACGGAGTTTCTGAATCTTATTAGAGAGATAGTAATGGCAGAATTTCATTGTATTCCCCAAAATATTATAAATAAAAAGTGGAGAGGATAGGTTTCTATTTATAGGGGTTGAAACGAACCAGAACCATAGGATAAAAATAGTTTAAAACGGAGAAATCTGGAGCATACAAATAAATAGCACACCCCTTCAAACCCTAGCCGCCACTGCCAAAATTTGGCTTTGACCGGTTGACCACCCCTCTTCAACCGGTCGACCTCTAGGGTTGACCGGTCCCAATTAAGGGGTCGACCGGTATGTTTGTTCTGGGAATGTTTTTATTTCTGTTTCTTTTTAATTAATACCTTAATTAACTTTAACGTAATTGTTGATTAAACATTTTCTTAAACACCAAGCTAATTTTTAAAATCTAAATCCTAAATTTAAATCTGTATATTAATTTGAAACTAATTTATTTTAAATCTAAAAAAACTTCAAACGTCCATAATTTCTTCGTTTGAGCTCCGTTTTCGGCATATTATATATGGAAGTAGATCAAAATTTCACCACGAACGCAACTGAATAACTTTCAAGGTCAAATTCCAAAATTTATAAAATTTCCTTGTTAAACCCTTATCATATTTAATTCAATTTACTTCATTTATTTATGGTTCATTTTATGGGGTGTTACATCCTTCTAATCTCTGACTTGATTAGATTTAATATAGCCAATTACTTAAATATTAAGATTTACAGCTAATGCTTACGTTAACGTAAATTATTAATACTTGTTTACTTCTACGTCCAATTTATTTACTTATACGCTTTCTTAATTATATTTTATTGAGCGCCCTTAATTACCATTTATATTTAACGATAACATTTATACTTTATGCCCATTTTAATGTTAAATTATCATTTACTTAATTAGTTTTGAATTATTTCCGATCCGAAAATTCAAACATTACTAACTTTTTCATTTGAACTCTGAACGTAAAACTTTATATATGAAATTGCTAAGAAAATTGCCATGAACCCAATGGTATAAGTTTCATAACTAAATTTTAAATATTTTTGGGCTTTAAAAATTACTTATTAATTAATTTCTTTTTTATTTTATGGGGTGTTACATTCTTCCCTTTTAAAAGAATTTCGTCCCCGAAATTCCTCAAGGATTGAATCATGTAACATAGCATGAAACCAATCTAAGCTATTTAATTAATTGGTGTACAATCAATTTTGCAACCAATAGTGTACAAGTGCATGGTGTATCACAACATAAATGATATGAACGCAGAATAATACTAAATCGGGCGCCTCCTGTATGAATGCATCTTTCAAAACAATTTCGAAAATATGGTGCAAACAAACTATATATACTGGCGGTCCTATATGTAGCAAATTTTGAAAATCAAAATCTTTGTTTTTGCACCTAAATTTTCCCACACTTGTATGAATAGAAGTATAGTTCAACCGACTTTACATTTAATGTCTACCATCCAAAATCCTAGCACACCATTCCTAATATCGAAAAATTTGAAAATCCAATTTTCTAAACATATATTCTTATGTTGGAATTTAGATGGAGAATACCATATTTCCATCCTTCTCTTGTTTACCAATTCGACTGTATCTTGGAACCTTCTCTTTTGCCCTCTATTCTTTTCCTATTTTTCCAAGTGCAATCCACATAAAGAAATTTATTTTTATAGTTCTAAAATTTTAAAACAAGTTTTGTTCACCTATCGATAAGGTATGAAAAAGGAATCCCATCATTAAAATAACTTTTTCCCTCATCACTAACTAACTTTTATTTTATTGTCACTTCTGCTGCACATAAAATTCATACTTGCTAACTCGTTGACTTTGTCCTTATGCGAAGCATGTGACATTTCAAAAATTAGATTTTAGCTCTTTTTCTTTCAAAAATTTTTTCAATTAAAATTTTGAAATGGTTGGAAAATTTTAAAATAAAAACTCATTTTTCAAAAATTTTCACAAAAATATTTTATTTTTAAAATCAAGATTTTTGATCAAAAATTTTCAGAAGTATTTGTCTTTATCTTTCTAAAACAAACTAAGCCACATCCTACGCTGTCGGAATTTAGTCAATAGGTTAAAGTCTATGATTGTCTCTTTTCTACTAAATGGTAAATTTTTAATTCTCTAAACCTTTACTTTTATTTTAGAACAACAATCAGCACACATGTTCATTTAAAAATTTCAACTTTTAAGTGTACATATAGTGACCCGTGGTTTCGCAACAACCTTTCCTTGTCCTTTACTTGCCAAAATATATCTTTCAAAATTTTTATTACCTTTTGGGATTTAACTTAGCTTTTCTTTTAGTAGCTAATTTAATAAATTTTCTAATTTATTTTATAAACTTCCAGTCTTTTATTTATTACTTTGCATTAGTTAAGTGCACTTTATGAGATTTCCTTATTTATACTGTTTTCTAATAAATATAGCGCTCAATCCAAAAACAATTAAAAAAGGAACATGTCTCATAACATCGTATACATTTTATACAAAAGAAACAACTAATGCTTACAATGTAACAAACCAAAAAGAAAAATGTTGGAAGCTACCCTTCAACATCAACTGACATTAATGATGTTGTAACCATATCACTTCTTATCTAAATTAAATGGACCTTTCTAGCATGCCATTATAATCCACATATCTTAACTTTCCTTTTTTTGACTACTAATAAATAAGGTCCATCCATTACTTCCATCACAATGTCTAATTATGTCACTACCTTCTTTTAATCTGGATATCTTGATAGTATTCTCAAATCTTGGAATATGCTTCCTTTATTTTTCATGCGGGTATACCCTAAAACTTGTAGAAATATTGATACCAGTTCCCCATTTCTTATGGGTTCCTCTTTATGGTCTTCACATATGTTTAATGAAACATTCCTAGGCTCATACCCATATTTTTTATATTCTATAAGGGTCCACTTTTGCAACTTTACGAGCATTCATCGCTATTTCATTCATAGCCTTTACCTTTACCTCGCCTTACATAAGCAATCATCCATATCCACTCCATATTAAAAATTTAGTTTAGTTTCACCATTTTTTTTTTCAAAAATTGGAACTTCACGATTATGAAGTCCTTAATTCCAAAAAATTTATCTTTAAAAGTACAAACTTAGAAACTTTTTATTAAATTCAAAAATAACTTGGGTCTTAACTTTTAAAACTATAATTTATGATTTTTGATTTAAGCTTATACATAAAGTCTAAAAGAAAATGTTGGCATTAATTTAAAACGTTCCTTTCCTTTTCCTTCAAATCAACTTTTTCTTTAAAACCTTTTAACAACGAAGTGTTTACTTCTTAAAATTGGATTTTTAACACAAACTATTTATTAGGTTTTGTATTCCAAAAACTCAATTTTTATACCAAATAATTTTCTTCAAAAATTCACTTTACAGTGTTTATAAAACTTCCTTTTATAACTTTTACTAAAAACTAGAGCAGACAAGGACAACTTCCATCTTATTATTTTCCTAATACTCATGCTAATTCCACTTTCAACCTTAGTGGAGATTCTAATAGCATATAAGGGGACTTCTAAAAAGGTGTCTGTAGTTACTACACATATTTGTGGAAACTATCCATTTTTCTTTCTTTTAATTTCCTATAATGTTTCTAATTACTAACATTATTTTATATAAATATCTAATATTGTTTCCATTTATATTTCATAATATCACTACTATTTAACTGTCTTTTACCTAAACAACTCTTATATAATGGCTCCTCTTTAAATAACTTTTCTCTCAATTCTTTATTGAACATTGCAGTGCGTTTGCATACTGCTTCTATTTTCGGGTTCTATTCTTCTTTCCTGTCCTATTGCCCCATTTAAAAGTAGTACCACTTCCTATTATCCACCCATAAAAAGAGTTTTACAACTTAATATTTTTCTTTCATCTTAGGAATTTCAACGAACTATATACGCTCTACTATTATCATTTTTCAAAGGAATAACTTTTAACAAAATTCCATTTACTGAAATTTTTGGTCCAACAAATCTTAAATTTTCTACTAATTTTTTTATTTAGATATCACTTAGATACTATATATATGTTTTATTTTTTTGAAAATTTAATATTTACTTATTTCCAAAAATAGGGGTTTTCTACCTTCAAATAGTCCCCTTGAAAATTATTTCAGATATTATCTGTATATTTTTCTCAAATTTTTATATTAAATTCTTTCAAATGCGGTCGGACTCAGAGTGTGTTGACCCAAAAAATGGATCAACATGCTGGATTGAGTGTGAAAGCACCAACCATGTTCTTACAGAGCAATAATAAAGAAAGTAAATGTAAAAAGAGCAGAAATAGTAAAGAGACAAGAAATTTTATATAGTGGTTCAGCTGTTAACGAAGCCTATGTCTACTTTATAAGCTTTATTATCGACTGGCTGCTATTACAAGTTTAATTTGGTTAGAAGTTGATGAGATTAGAATAAGTCACAAGTGCAAGAATTCATTGGAGAATCATAGGAGTTGACTGTTGTATGGGAGAAGAAGAGTGAAGAATAATCTCTATAGAGTTCCAATAGCTAGTCCAGAAGATCCTCTTTGTGTTGCAGGTAGGATTGTATTTATAGAGGTACGAGAGCAGTTTGACCAAGACCGACTTGTCAGAAGCCTCTACTCAGTGCTAAGAAAAAGTCCAGAAAAAATCAGGCGACCCGAGCTAATATAATGGATCGCTAGCGATCCATGCCCTTAAACTATTTTTGAGCCTACCCTTTTGGGTTGCCTTCCTTTCATCGATTTGGATGCCTTATCCAACTATTAAGTTGTTTTTAGTTTGTTTGATCATCCGTCTTCATGGGTTATTTGGTCCAGAAGAATCATCCATAACTCGCTCAAAACTTAATGAAACCAGACAAAACTTTGTATGTACAGTATAGAGGGTATCTAGGACCTACCTTAAAAATTTTAGGTGGTGAGGCCTGCTCTACATAGATCTCTAGCGATCCATATAGTTAGGTCACTGGAGATCCATCTAGCCTTATCTAATCAAGCCCATTTTTGGTAAGTGCCTTCTTTATTGCCTTCTAAGTGTCCTTCCAAATTTTCAAGTCAATCGAACTATGTATGAGTTCTCTAGGTCCATTTTAATTTAGCTGCTTTGGTCAAAAAGTGGGTAAACATAGTGGATTTTTGTTCGTCCCTTCTATTGGACTTTTCACCTTTTTACTTACTTTTGACTTATCTTCTTTCAGAATACTAACATCTGGCTATCATCTTAGAGTGATTAATACACACCTTATTTAGGAAACTAGCTCAATTCTTACTTTCGGATATCTGCAACATATAGATTCTTACTTTCTCACTTATCTGGACCCATCATTAATTGACAACCCTATAGAGATCTACAATCATAGAGCAATCTATACTCTATAAGGGAGTCAAGTACTATCCCGTTTCAGGTACCCTTCCATTTGTTGCATTCTTGCTCTTCTTAAGATAATGCCTTCCAATACGACCTACTTCCCGTGGGGTAATCAGGATATGTGTATATCTTCATCTTCATCTATTGTTTCAACTCATAATCGCATTGTCTATCTTTTAAGAATATGATTGCAACTGCATACATAGTAGGAATTTTTAGAGTTTGGCATATAATATATATAATTATAGATTAAAAATACAAATGCGTTTACTCATCATATCCTAATTTTCTATGATCGATTAACCTAAGCACTGATAGCAAATGTGATAACCTGCAGCTAATAGGCCTGAATTTTTGCAAAATTGAAAAGTCAAGTCCACCAAAGTACGAATCGTTGGTTTTTGGTATCCTACAAATAACAAAATAATATCATAGCATAATCGATATAATCTCACAGTAGAGTAGTAAAGTATAATAAAACATTGATTACTAACCAAGGTTAACACCTTTAACCTTTAGTGCACTTGTCAGTGTCGAGCATGCATAAGGAAATATGCCCTTCCACCGTTCCCACTTTGCACTAATACCTGTCACTCTAAAGCTATCCTGTGGGTTGTAATGTGAAAGGGGTTAGAAAAATGTTCCGGTGACTGGAAAATCATAAACTTTATACATTACAGTTGTTTATGCCGATTGCCTTCCATTACATGTTTTGTCTTTTGTTTTACTTAGTCCTTTTAACTCCATGTACGCATATGGTGCACCTCATCTACTCATGATATACTATAACTACATACATGTGTGTGTATAAGTACCACAATCCCCCTTTGGACTAAGAGACTTCCCTTCTAGTATCTATAACTCATCACCTTGTCAGGATCCATCGGTAATTTTATATCACGTCCTCATCGTCGTGCATACCAAGGAACTTCAATAGTGCTTAATAATGGCATCACAATTGTTTAGTCGTACTCTATCTTGTCTTGGAGATTTATCTAAATGCTTCATATTACACACTCAGCTTTATGGACTATTAAGGACTCAACTCATCGGACTACCTTAATCGTTTGAAATATTTCCATTAAAGGTTATCTATCCATGCCTCCTAACAAACAAACTAGCAAACAACTATGGTAGTGCATGGGAAAAACATGATCAGCACTAGTAGGAGGTGTAGCTCGCTTCGACGTAACCTTTGTCTTTCCACTGACCGCTCAGGACTGATGATGTTCTCGACCTATGAAACATCTCCTATTCCCGCATATGGTACTAATCTCATTGTCATAGCTTCGAGCCTTGCTCACCATCCCATTTAGACTGCCTAATGAAATCAAGGTAATACCCACTTGGATACTTATAATGTACCCTCTAAAATGTTGGAGCATACTCTACTTTGGATATTCCTTCACTTATACGGGAACATATAATTCCACGGGTCCTGCAACTGGATATATCGTACATCAGTATAATATATACACAACTGCTGGTAGCCTCTTACAGTGGATAGACTTTTGTTGTATAACACTATTGACCTTGCATTCCAACCCATTTTAATGTTATGTCATTCTCGTTTAATCTAAGCTATTAGCTAACTTTAATAATTCACACCCATCATAATGCACACTTGACGCTATGTTTATATGTATTCCTACCTATTTAATTATTTACTATGCCTCCATTGTTCAACTGTTAATAATACCTTTACTTTTACACGCATTTACTTTTTATTTCATTAATGTCAATTTAGTGTCATTTACCGCTTACCTTTAACTTAATATATTTAAACATCTTTTATTACTTGTTTTCCTTTTATATATTAAATCTATTTTACTATTCCTTTTTAACTCTGTCTTTCTATGGTGACTAAACTTTCTTTCCTACTAATTCCATTACTTTACCTACATTTTATCACTTATTATTTAATTTATATCGTGTCTTTATTGCATATATTAGTTTTATAGTTAGGCCGTTAATTTTATCACTATTACAATCTTTAATTCATATTTAGGGATTTATTTATTTTAATGCATTGAAATTACGTCTTCTCCAAAAAGGAAAGGTTAACACTGTAAATTTCTACAACTTCTCTGAAAAGGGAAAATGTGTTACATTTGGAATTACAAGGATTTATGTTTTTGTAGTTATGAAATAGACAGTACAAAGATACGGTAAATATCCTTATTTTATACATCTCTTTATTTTAGGCGTATCCCTTCTTATTTCAAACGATACACTTTTATTTATAAATCTGAACTTGATAATTTATAGAAGTTTACATTGCGATAACCTATATTCCAATGAACTAAAATACTACTTAAGTCCCAACAAATTTTGCGATAACTTCTTATTTACATTTTCTTGCCTAAATCATTTAATCAAACAAATCTGGAACTACTATATAATATATTAATTTCTAGGACTTCTATTATGCAATACATTTTGGATTCAAGTATATGCAATATTTAATCTAAGTTATCAATCACAGAATATGTAGATAGAGCATATAAATTTATTACATGTATATGTTTGATGTGATTTTTTGTTTGATGATAACAAACATATATCAATTTATATATGTGTTTGCAGATTGTACTATACACATATAGGAATAAATATTCATATTGAATAATAATACTATTGCACATAATTTATATAATTCAATCAGTATTTTTATTCAACATAATATTTTATTTCAACACTTATACAGTACAAAGTTTTCAGCTCTCTTTATATACATACACCGGTTTCATACATTTCACATTCACATATTTTTTCTCACTACAACGCTCAACACTTAGTTTTTTTTTCACTCTGTCTGCACATCTGCATCTATCTGCATTGTCCAGCTCCAGTTCTTGTCATGTCTCTTGTGTACATGTATAATTAGCAACTACAGCAGTAATCTGAAAATAAACAAATTTGAATTTGCAAAAATATATATATTTTTTTATTGGTGTCTCAGATCTATGGGTTATTGTCATCATTTTTGATTGTTTAATATCTGTGCATATCAGTATTCTTATCAGGGACAGGTAATCATGAGTGGCTGCAATACACACGTGTACATTTATACACGTGTGCACTGCCTCGCCAACTCGTGTGCGCAGTCAACAAAAGCAATACAAACTCAGTCTGCAATTCAAACAACCCAACTATCATGAACACAGCAGCCTCAACATCAAAGATCAGACCAGTAAAGACATAAATCAGAGAACAAGCTACATGAAGACTACCTGAAGTGTGTCGACCATCAATACACAATGACAACATCAAATATACATGGGGTAGTGACCTGTTTTTGACCAAGGCTACAATGTGCACAGATGAACAACTAAGGATAAGAACTCAATGCATATGAAAGCAAGAATGCAAATGCACAAGTATCAATATATAATGATCAAGATGCTTCACAGTACAACAACCTTATCAGATCAGAATGCTCAAATACAATATGAACTAATGAACACTACAGGTCAGTAGTGAACCCAAACAAAAGTCAGAGAGTGCAGACATGATTATCAAGCTACAACAGATCAAGTGACATGATGAAGCAGTGCAAACTCAAATGAGCAAGTGCAACAGAGAATAGCATCAATGCATAAATGACTACAGAACATCAAGATGAACCAGACAAGATATGACAACAATAGACCAGCAAAGCAAAAACTTAAGTGTAACAAGTTCAATCCACCAGTAAACAGTGATACACAATGATCAAGTGTCTGCAACAATACCAAAGTCACCGTAAACAAAGCAAGGTCACAGTGAAATCAACATCATCAGAAAAGGTCAAAGCCGAAGACAGGGATGAACTCGAGATTATCTATATGCAATGTAGACTATACTTGAAGCCAGAAGAAATGTAAATGCAGACCAAAGAATCAACATCGTCAAATGAAATCAAGTATGTGTACAATTTGAAAAAGTCAAAAATCAAAGTTAAAATAAAAGAGGAAAGTTTCTGCCGTATCGATCAAGGAAAGATCGAACGCTTCGAAATCAAAACCGTGTGAATCAAGTCAAAAATATACGTATTTGACTAAGTCGCAAATATCACAATCATCAATATATTATCAAGCAACCGAGGAAGGAAAGTGTGGAAGTCAAGTAAATGAATACGAACGAATTCAAGGGTCTCGAAATCCATATATATATACACCCAAAATCATCATCGGCTAGAGTGCGAAAGAACAATCGAAAATTCAAGTAATCGAATCCTGAAAAGCAAAAGGAACGAACAACGTACCAAAGTAGATTCGCAATCAATCATCTCGAGGTAAGCAGCCGATCATCAGAGAAGCAAAGAGCAACACATTCGATCGAGCAAGGCAACACGCAAACCAGAGAATCGATCAAATCTAATAGGAGATTTGAGAAAGCCCTAATTTTGTCTTCAGAGCAACAAAGAAAGAGCCACCATTTTTTCTCAGAGAGATTAAAGAGGGAAGTGGCCGTGTTTTATTTTCTTTTGGGTCGGGTTGTTTATGGGCAAAAATTTGTACTCAAGTTTTTTATTTATTTTTGCTCTTATTTTTATTTTTGAAGTCTGTACTTTTCAAATCAAATCTTGGTAAATCACCACCTAGGTTTTAAGTTGTGTCAGATTGTCTAGTTAGGATTAGTTCAGTAAGCAGGGTTTGCGAGTTTGCAAAACTCTATAGGCGGTAGCAGGGTTTGCGAGTCTGTTAGAGTGTTTGTAAGCAGGAGACTGTTTAATTCTAATAGAAATCTGGGAATGCAGCAGTAGGCAGGGGTTGCCGAAGCTGGGTAAATTTTGTGTGTGATTTACTTTTCAGCATATTTACTTCTCTGCAGTTTGTTTTTGTGTTTAATTCGAGAAAATTTGCTATAACCCTATTCACCCCCCCTCTAGGGTTAATCTAGATCCTACAAGTGGTATCAGAGCCCGGTATTTTTCTTTAACTCTAGAGTCATGAATCCACCATATAATGCTTTTTATGAGGGGCAATCTATTGCTAGGCCACCCATGTTTAATGGGAATGATTATGCTTACTGGAAAGTTAGGATGGGTATTTATCTTAGTTCTGTTGATTATGATGTTTGGGACATTATTGAAACTGGCTATAAATCTCCCACTATAACTGTTGGTGATACTGCGATTCCTAAACCTAAGGATAGGTGGGATGCTAACGATAAGAAATTTAAAACTACAAATGCTAAAGCCATGAATGCTTTGATCTGTGCTCTTGATAAGACTGAATTTAATAGAATTTCTCATTGTAAAACTGCATAGGAAATTTGGCATACCTTGGAGGTGACACATGAAGGAACTTCTCAAGTCAAGGAGTCTCGTCTAGCCCTATTCAGCAATGAATACGAGAACTTTGTGATTGACAAAGGCGAGAGCATAAAGGACATGTTTGGACGCTTTTCAACTTTGGTGTACAATGCTAGAGCGATTGGGAAGGTATTCACTGAGGTAGAGCTTGTGAGGAAGGTGCTACGAGTCTTACCGATGAGCTTTGAGGCAAAAGTCACGGCAATACAAGAATTAAAAGATCTGAGTAAACTAAGCATGGAGGAGTTGATCGGCAACTTGATGACATATGAGCTTGAGCTAAAAGCAAAGGAGGAACGCAACAACTCCGAATCAAAGAAGAAGACGATTGCCTTAAAGAGCAAAGAAGAGAGCGATGAAGAAGATCCAATTGAAGAGCTTGCAATGGCTGTCAATAATCTTAGAAAATGGTCAAGATTCAGGCCACACAAGAAGAAAACAAGTAGTAATAGGTCAAAAGATTCTGACAATTCCGATAATGAATTGACTTGCTTTAACTGCAAGAAGCCTGGCCACTTCAAACAAAAATGCCCACTTCTCAAAAACAACAAAGGAAAGAAAAAGAAGAAGAAGGCCTTTGCAGCAACTTGGGATGATGAAGAAGGAGACGAAGTTTCGAATAATAGCTCAGAGGAGGCTAACTTGTGTCTTGTGGCAAAATCAGATTCAGAAGCAAGCTCAGAGGAATCTAGTGAGGTAGGTGACTATTCTTATAAAGAGCTTGTTTTAATGTGTAGTGATCTTACTAAAACAATTGATACCCTTGAATCTAAAATTGAAAAACTGAAATCTGATAGGAGAGAACTTGTCCATGAAAATTCTAGGTTAGAAACTGAACTTGAAAATATTCAAAACCTAGACTGTAAAAAATGTAAAATTTTAGATTCAGAATTATCAAGACTTAAGAATAGCTTTGAGAATCTTGAAAAAGAAAACTTGAGTCTTAAGGAAACCATTGACACTAGGAAAAAGGATTTTATAAATAGATGCACCTCACTTGTGACTGAAAACACAACACTAAAGACCAAAGTCCAAAATCTTGAGAAATCTCTGAATAACTTTTCAAGAGGAGAAAAATCATTCAACATGTTATTGGGAAATCAACTTTTTGCTAACAACAGAAAAGGACTAGGCTTTGGGAAAACACAAGTTGATGATAATGCAAAAGGTAAGAGTGTGTTTACTAGATGTGAAATAATTGGACATCATGTTGAAAATTGTAGTCATAGGAACAAGAACACAAAATTTATACAAGTTTGGGTTCCTAAGAATTCTACAAACAAATTTCATGTCTATTGGAACAAGAATGAAAGGAAAAAACAAGTTTGGGTTCCAAAGGGATTGTTTATTCACAATGCTTCAGTCACTAATATCATTGGACCTAAGAGTTTCTCTAGGTCATCCTCCTCTCTCTTTATGTAGGTTTGTTGGCAGGCTAAGGAGCAACAAGAATGGTTTCTAGATTCAGGTTGTTCTAGACATATGACAGGTGACAAATCGAAGTTCCTTAGCCTAGAGAATTTTAAAGGTGGAAATGTGATCATGGGAGACAATAGCAAGTGTAAGATTATTGGTAAAGGTGAAGTAGGTAATGGTACTTTTTTCTTGACTAATGTTTTATACGTTGAAAATTTGCATCACAATCTCATTTCTATTATCCAACTATGTGACAAAGGAATGAATGTGGTTTTTGATAGTGATACTTGCAAAATCATTGATAAATCTTCTAATAACATTGTTTTTATGGGAAAAAGAAAAGGAAATGTTTACACGCTTTTGTTTGATAATCTAAATCTTTCTAGATGTTTGGTAGCCACTGACGAAGAGGCATATTTATGGCATAGGAGACTTGGACATGCTAGCATGGGCCTCTTGAAAAACCTTGAAACGAAAGAATTAGTCAGAGGGTTACCACATCAGAAATTTAAAAATAATAAAGTGTGTAAAGCATGTTCCTTGGGCAAGCTTAGTCGATCATCATTTCGCCCTAAAAACATTGTTAGCACATCAAGGGTCCTTGAATTAATTCACATGGACTTATTTGGACCAAATGAAATTGCAAGTTTGAATGGAAAACGTTATTGTTATGTATTGGTTGATGATTATTCTAGATTTACATGGGTTTATTTCTTAGCCAAAAAGTCTGAATCTTTTGATTATTTTTCAAAATTTGCAAAACTTGTTCAAAATGAAAAGGGAATTTCAATTAAAACTTTGAGAAGTGATCATGGAGGCGAATTTGAAAATTTGGAATTTGAAAGCTTTTGTGAAGAAAATGGTTTAAAACATGAATTTTCTGCTCCACGAACACCTCAACAAAATGGGGTGGTTGAAAGGAAAAATCGTACATTGCAAGAATTGGCTAGATCCATGTTGAGTGAGTATAAACTACCTCTAACCTTTTGGGCAGAGGCAGTGAGTACTTCGTGCTATGTAATAAATAGAGTAATGATTAGACCAATACTTGGCAAAACGTCTTATGAATTGTGGCATGAAAGGAAACCTAACATTTCTTATTTTCGTGTATTTGGATGCCCTTGTTTCATTCTTAACACAGGTGATCAACTTGGAAAATTCGAATCAAAGGCTGATGAGGGAATTTTCATGGGCTATTTAACAAGGAGCAAGGCTTACAAGATATACAACAAACGAATAAAGACAATTGTTGAATCAATCATTGTGAAATTCGATGAATCGGACCTGGGAAGGATGACTGAAAAGGCGGTTGACGATGGGGTAGATCATGAAGGCATTGAAGAAGGGACATCTAGTGAGAAAGCTGAAAGTAGGGCTATTGATGCTGATAGATTGAAGTTCAAATCCAATCATCCTCCTGAATTGGTTATAGGTGATCCTACGGAAGGTATACGCACTCGCTCTTCATTTGATAAAAATTTGTGTGCGTTTTGTTGTCACAGTGGTTTTATTTCTGAGATTGAACCTGATTCTGTTGAAATGGCTCTTAATGATGAAAGTTGGGTTTTAGCAATGCAAGATGAACTTAATCAATTTGAGAGAAATAAAGTTTGGAAATTAGTTCCTAGGCCTAATGACTATCCAATTGTTGGGACTAAATGGGTGTTCAAAAATAAACTTGATGAATCAGGAAATGTAATTAGAAACAAAGCTAGGTTGGTCGCAAAAGGATATAACCAAATAGAAGGCATAGATTTTGATGAAACATTTGCTCCAGTTGCTAGGTTAGAAGCCATTAGGATTTTGCTAAGTTTTGCATGTTATAAGGGTTTCAAACTTAAACAAATGGATGTAAAAAGTGCCTTTCTAAATGGTGATTTAAAAGAAGAAGTTTTTGTTGAACAACCCCTCGGTTTTGAAAATCATGATTTTCCAAATCATGTGTATAAACTAGAAAAAGCATTATATGGTCTTAAGCAAGCTCCTAGAGCTTGGAATGACTGTCTTTGTACATATCTTTTGGAAAATGGCTTTAAAAAGGGGAGTGCTGACACGACACTGTTTCTATTACATAAAGGAAGTGATTTTTTGATTGTTCAGATTTATGTGTATGATATCATTTATGGTGCTACTAATGAACTTTTGTGCGAGAAATTTGAACAAGTCATGCAGGCTAAATTCGAGATGAGCTTGGTTGGAGAATTGAAATATTTTCTTGGATTTCAAATCAAGCAAAGCAGTGATGGTATTTTCATTTCACAATCCAAGTATGTGTTGGAACTGTTGAAGAAATTTGGAGTTGATAACTCCAAACCATTGAGAACTCCTATGAGCCCATCAACAAAGTTGGACAAAGACGAGAAAGGAATTGCTGTTGATCAGAAGAAATATCGAGGGATAATTGGTTCACTTCTCTATCTTACTGCTTCTAGACCTGATATTATGTTTTCTGTGTGTTTCTGTGCACGTTTTCAATCTAATCCTAAAGAATCTCATTTGAAAGCCACTAAACGAATTTTGAGATATCTTTCACACACACACAAATTTGGACTATGGTACCCTTCTTGTGAAAATTTTGATTTAGTTGGTTATTCTGATGCTGATTATGTGGATCATTGGTTGACAGGAAAAGTACTAGTGGGACATGTTTCATGCTAGGACATTCATTAGTTTCATGGTCAAGTCGAAAACAAAATTGTGTTGCATTATCCACCACTGAAGCAGAATATATTGCTTTAGGAAGTTGTTGTGCTCAAATTTTATGGATGATGCAAACTCTTTCTGATTTTGGCTTAGTTTATAAACAAGTTCCATTAAAATGTGATAGTAAAAGTGCAATAGACTTGTCAAATAATCCTGTTCATCATTCATGCACAAAACACATTGATGTGAGACACCACTTTCTTAGAGATCACATTGCTAAGGAAGACATTTGCATTGAACATATTCCAACTGAGGCTCAACTTGCTGATATTTTCACAAAACCCCTCCCCGAAGACAGATTTTCCAGATTACGTTTGGATTTGGGGATTATAGAAATTGACTAATCATTTTCCATTTTTTGGTTGAAATATTCTTGGATATTTATTTTCAACTTCAATTTCTAGGATTCAAACCAGTTTTGGATATTATTCAAAGATTGATTCGAATATGGTATTCAGTAGTGGAAATATGTTTTGTTTTATTTCTTTTCAAAATTAAAAAAATATATTTCATAATATAATTAACTTGGTAAATTATTCCACGATCATTTTTATTTCTACCATCTTTCTATCATTCATAATGGTTTTGTAAAATGAGAAGAGTGATTTCTTTTAAAATTAAAAAAAATCTCATGCATCCATTTTCATTTAAAGGTCCATATGGTTATGCATGGATGGAGCATGTGAGTGAATTATTTTTATTTTATCATTATTCCATTCTCATTTAAAAGTCCTTATGGTTATGCATGGATGGAGTATGGTAGCTAAGTATTTTTCTAGTCTCACTTAAAAGTCCGGATGCTTAGACTAATAAGTAACTGCTAATCCCATTTAAAAGTCCTTATGGTTATGCGTGGTTAGTAAGTGCTTATTTTTGTGCTTAAATGTCAAATTATTTTTAAAATATCTCTCTTCTCATTATATAAAAACCAAATCATCGATCCATTCTCTACAATGTGGAAATTGTTACCTCGTTATGATATATTATGTTTTTTCTTTGTTTTGCATTTTTTTATTTACAAAAAAATAAAATCCACTACTGTTCCATTAGTTTTGTCAGTCTTTTGATGATAACAAAAGGGGGAGAAGAACAAGATTTTGATAGGGAAGTAAATATTTTTGGAATACTTTAACAAATTTGTTAAATGTTGTTAGTTAATTTTCTTTAGTTCTTTTATTCTTCTATAATTTTCTAAATCTTCTAAATAGGGAGTGGTCTCAGTTGTAGGGGGAGCATTCATATAGGGGGAGCTAAATATTTCATGCTCAAACACATTTATTAGAATTTCAAAATCTTTAATATATGTTTGTCATCATCAAAAGGGGGAGATTGTTTGATGTGATTTTTTGTTTGATGATAACAAACATATATCAATTTATATATGTGTTTGCAGATTGTACTATACACATATAGGAATAAATATTCATATTGAATAATAATACTATTGCACAGAATTTATATAATTCAATCAGTATTTTTATTCAACATAATATTTTATTTCAACACATATACAGTACAAAGTTTTCAGCTCTCTCTATATACATACACTGGTTTCATACATTTCACATTCACATATTTTTTCTCACTACAACGCTCAATATTTAGTTTTTTTTTCACTCTGTCTGCACATCTGCATCTATCTGCATTGTCCAGCTCCAGTTCTTGTCATGTCTCCTGTGTACCTGTATAATTCGCAACTACAGCAGTAATCTGAAAATAAACAAATTTGAATTTGCAAAAATATAAATTTGTTTTTATTGGTGTCTCAGATCAATGGGTTATTGTCATCATTTTTGATTGTGTAATATCTATGCATATCAGTATTCTTATCAGGGACAGGTAATCATGAGTGGCTGCAATACACACGTGTACATTTATACACGTGTGCACTGCCTCGCCAACTCGTGTGCGCAGTCAACAAAAGCAATACAAACTCAGTCTGCAATTCAAACAACCCAACTATCATGAACACAGCAGCCTCAACATCAAAGATTAGACCAGTAAAGACATAAATCAGAGAACAAGCTACATGAAGACTACTTGAAGTGTGTCGACCATCAATACACAATGACAACATCAAATATACATGGGGTAGTGACCTGTTTTTGACCAAGGCTACAATGTGCACAGATGAACAGCTAAGGATAAGAACTCAATGCATATGAAAGCAAGAATGCAAATGCACAAGTATCAATATATAATGATCAAGATGCTTCACAGTACAACAACCTTATCAGATCAGAATGCTCAAATACAATATGAACTAATGAAAACTACAGGTCAGTAGTGAACCCAGACAAAAGTCAGAGAGTGCAGACATGATTATCAAGCTACAACAGATCAAGTGACATGATGAAGCAGTGCAAACTCAAATGAGCAAGTGCAACAGAGAATAGCATCAATGCATAAATGACTACAAAACATCAAGATGAACCAGACAAGATATGAAAACAATAGACCAGCAAAGCAAAAACTTAAGTGTAACAAGTTCAATCCACCAGTATGCAGTGATACACAGTGATCAAGTGTCTGCAACAATACCAAAGTCACCGTGAACAAAGCAAGGTCACAGTGAAATCAACATCATCAGAAAAGGTCAACGCCGAAGACAGGGATGAACTCGAGATTATCTATATGCAATGTAGACTATACTTGAAGCCAGAAGAAATGTAAATGCAGACCAAAGAATCAACATCGTCAAATGAAATCAAGTATGTGTACAATTTGAAAAAGTCAAAAATCAAAGTTAAAATAAAAGAGGAAAGTTTCTGCCGTATCGATCAAGGAAAGATCGAACGCTTCGAAATCAAAACCGTGTGAATCAAGTCAAAAATATACGTATTTGACTAAGTCGCAAATATCACAATCATCAATATATTATCAAGCAACCGAGGAAGGAAAGTGTGGAAGTCAAGTAAATGAATACGAACGAATTCAAGGGTCTCGAAATCCATATATATATACACCCAAAATCATCATCGGCTAGAGTGCGAAAGAACAATCGAAAATTCAAGTAATCGAATCTTGAAAAGCAAAAGGAACGAACAACGTACCAAAGTAGATTCGCAATCAATCATCTCGAGGTAAGCAGCCGATCATCAGAGAAGCAAAGAGCAACACATTCGATCGAGCAAGGCAACACGCAAACCAGAGAATCGATCAAATCTAATAGGAGATTTGAGAAAGCCCTAATTTTGTCTTCAGAGCAACAAAGAAAGAGCCACCATTTTTTCTCAGAGAGATTAAAGAGGGAAGTGGTCGTGTTTTATTTTCTTTTGGGTCGGGTTGTTTATGGGCAAAAATTTGTACTCAAGTTTTTTATTTATTTTTGCTCTTATTTTTATTTTTGAAGTCTGTACTTTTCAAATCAAATCTTGGTAAATCACCACCTAGGTTTTAGGTTGTGTCAGATTGTCTAGTTAGGATTAGTTCAGTAAGCAGGGTTTGCGAGTTTGCAAAACTCTATAGGCGGTAGCAGGGTTTGCGAGTCTGTTAGAGTGTTTGTAAGCAGGAGACTGTTTAATTCTAATAGAAATCTGGGAATGCAGCAGTAGGCAGGGGTTGCCGAAGTTGGGTAAATTTTGTGTGTGATTTACTTTTCAGCATATTTACTTCTCTGCAGTTTGTTTTTGTGTTTAATTCGAGAAAATTTGCTATAACCCTATTCACCCCCCTCTAGGGTTAATCTAGATCCTACAGTATACAATCAGGCCTACAACTCCAAAATTACATTTAGCATACAGGAACAGATTTACAACGATATAAATCTAATATTAAATATATAATTTCTCACTCGCCTTTTTAGCTTTTCAAATCTCCAAATCTAAATCCTGCTATTTCTGTTTGACTCCCTTTTTCTCCCTAATGGAATATGTACTACAAGCATACACATATGTTTTAGAAATTTAGATTTGAGAAGAGATTTGAACTAAATTTAGATTTGGATTGAGATTTATGTTTTCTTTGTAGAATTGATTCACTCCTTATTCTTCTTCTCTTTTATTTTCCACTGTTCTCCATATATATGCACACACTAATTTATAATTTCTATATTTTCTAGAATTTATGGAGAAAAGAAACTGGTCGAGCTTCGCTCTTTGATTCAAAAAAATGAGAAGAAAAGTGGGGGGCTAGGCTTGTATTTATAGGCACACAAATCAATTTCATCCATTAGATTTTAATTTATCAAAATTCGGGCCATTAGGCCTAGGTGCAACCTCGCCTCCACAACAACCGTTGGTTGATCGCTTTCCTACTACCGGTCGACCACTAATGGTCGATCGTTCCCAATAAAGGGCCAACCGGTCACTCTATATGTTAAGTTTTTATTTTGTTTTATTTTATTTATTTTCTTCTCTGCTTGATCTCTTTCCAGTTGAGATTAATGTTAACTTTAATCTAACTTTGCTTAGAAATTAAGTATTATTTTACCATTAATTTAATTTAATTAACAATATTTATTTCTTGATTTCCTTCCCTTAAATACTAATGTTCTTTCTTATTATGTTTGTTTTAACGTAACTAATTCTCGTTTATTTATTTTCTTTATAATGCTAATTTAATTTGACTTAACACTAATCTCATTTGATTAATTCCTTCTAATCTCTGATTTGATTATATTTATCATAACTAATTACTTAAATAGAAAGATTTACATTTAATATTTACATTAACGCAAATTATTAATACTTATTTACTTATGCGACCAATTTATTTACTTACACGCTTTCTTAATTATATTTAATCCGATTAAGTACCCTTAATTAACATGTATATTTAATGTTAAAATTTTTATTGAATACCCATTTTAATGTTATATTATTATCATTTACTTCCTTAGGTTGTTTTGATGTATTTTCGATTTGAAAACCTCAAACGTCAATAACTTTTTCGTTTGAACTCCGATCGTAAACCTTCATATATGGAAATGGATTTAAAAATCACCATTAACCCAATGGCATATGTTTCGTAACCAAATTCTAACGTTTACAAAAATTCTATTTTTAGGCTTTAGTAATTACTTATTAATTAATTTCCTTTTTATATCACGGGGTGTTACGATAACTTATATTTACATTGATGATATATTATAATAGTCGAGAATTAATAATGTATGTAAGTATATTAATGATATTGCTATTTTATTATTTGATAATTGGGTTAACATTACGTGTTGTTGATGTTTGATGGTTAAGTGTGATATTATTGTGTTGCCCAGTATGATGATTTGTTGTGATGGATGAATAGGAATGTTGTTGTCTACTTGTACTATTTGCATTAGTTGCAATTATTGCATGGATATTATAGTTGTTATATAATAATGACTATTTGGATGTAGGAGAAGAGTGTGAAATAGAACTGCTTGGGCTTGACCCCTAAAAGGGGTACGTAGGCAGTCTTTTTATTTGCAATAGCTCACGATTTCCTTATGGTCGAGGTGTATAGAAATTAACGCGGTCCTAAGCATATTTAACACATTTTCCTTTTATTATATGTATATATGTGTATTTGTAAGTCTGTAGGTGAAAGTAAAGAAGGGACCAAAGGGTCTGAGATGAGTCATGTCCGCAGGATGATTCAATATATCTCTTGCATCATAGTTATATAGATGTTGCTTAGTAATTACTGTAATGAAATGTGTAAATTATATATGTATTTTATTTGAGTAATATTTAAATTATTGAAATCAGATATGTATATATTGATGTTTAAATTCCACTGTGAGGTTTTCCTATTTTATGTTTATTGCTTTGGACTCTTTCTAATTTTTTATACCCATGGTCCAATGCCTTTATTTTCTAAATTTAGTTGTAAGTATATTTCGATGTTGTTTATAAATGAATTTAGACATTACAGATAGCCGGTCATCACATTTAGTATGAGAACTTAGGTTTAGCGATTCTCTAAGCTATGGGTAAATTTAAACCAATTAGGGAGTTTAATTCATACCTTAGGTTAGGTTAGAATATAAATAATAGAGTATTTGATTGATAATTCTATGCTTTATGTGTGTGGGGTTTTTTGTTTGATCGATATTACCTCACTCTAAACTGATGATTATTTATAATGATTTTTGTATAGAAGATAAATAAAGTGGAGTGGATTAGGATAAACACTTATAAGAGGGGATAAGTGTCAATTATAACCCACGTGACATGCACCCGATATTAAATTACAATTGGAACCTGAACTTAATAAGATGGAAGTGGTTTTATTTTTAAGCGAATATTTTTTATTTGGAAAATTTATAAAGCATACATTTTTGCTTTTAAAGATATTTTATTAAGAATGGAAAATTGTTTATTTTTGAACATAAGGTGATTTGTTAAAAATTTTGTTGAGAAATACAGTATTTAATTTGAGGATATAAATATTTTTATGAAGATATTTTGGTAAAAAAAGAGTAAATATTGTAAAAATAATTTATTTGAAAGTATTTTAGTAAAACGGTGTTTTAACAAGATATTCGAAGTTGAATTCAATTTTTGAAGAGACATTTTTGTATGGGAAAATTTATTTGTTTTTGAAACCCCCTTTGGAATGTATTTCCATAGTAGTGATATAATTTATAAATGCATTGTTGAATGTGGAAAAAAATTATCTATAGAAAGAGAAATTTTTGTTGAAAAGTGTTATATCTGAAAATACTTTTATGAAAGGATGTTTTGGTTTAAAATATTTTATTTTGGTAGAAATATTTTAATTAAAACATTTTAGTTAAAGTTTTTCTTTAGTTTGGTAACATCATTTGAAAGGATATATGTCGAATAGTATTTTATAACCTCATTTTGATTTAGGATACTTTGTAAAATGTTCCCTTAAGGGATATTTTGGAAAAGAATATTTTTGGCTAACAAACATTTTAAACTATATATTGTAAAGTTTCAGGAGTATTTATTTACTAAGATCTTATAAGGAAAAGAATTATTTTGATAATGGTATAAGATTTAAAATGTTTTTGTCAAAGTTAGCTTATTGGGAAATGCCTAGTGAGAACCCTTATTTCAAAAGAAAATGATATTTTGTTGAAACATTCTTTACAATTGATATTGTATGATTTGTAGAAGATTTATTTTTAAGATACTTTATAAGAAGGTTATTTCTACGAAAAGATGTTTTATTTTAAAGTATTATTTTCTCAAAAGAAGTATTTGAAAATAATACAATGGAAATATTTTTAATTGGGAAATTGTTTCATTAGTGGAAGCATTTGAAAATAATTAATGGAAGTATTTTTATTTGAGAAGTATCTTTTGAGTAAAG
The DNA here is from genome assembly GCA_030737815.1 of Allium fistulosum. Taxonomy (NCBI): domain Eukaryota; kingdom Viridiplantae; phylum Streptophyta; class Magnoliopsida; order Asparagales; family Amaryllidaceae; genus Allium; species Allium fistulosum. The sequence goes on along the minus strand of CM060901.1, from coordinate 517,811,489 downwards.
AATGTGATAAAATATATGTTTGAAATTTTTTTATATCTAAAAAGGTATATTTGATTTCAGAAAACTTTTGTTTGAAAGTTGATTTTGGTTGTAAGGGTATTCTCTTATAGGGTACTCTGTGATAAACGATGTTTTGAAAAGTAAACATTTTTGGGTAAAGAGTTTTAGGTTGAAAATGAACTGGATTGAAAATTGTTATGTTAAGGATATATATTATTAAGAAATGATGTATTATAAAAAATGTAGTTTTGCAATACCTTTGAAAGTGTGTATGCTTGTGCACACTGATTACGGATCGTGTAATATGGACTAATATATGCGGAATGTTATTTACAATTGCTATATAAGTAAATATTCAATAAACTAACTATATAGCAATTCACAGATATAGAATAGTAAATGCAGTAAACAGTAAAATCACACCAGGGATTTTTATACTGGTTCGGACCTCTCGTCCTACGTCCAGTCCCAGACTTCTATCTGGATTTCACTACCAACTACCTCGCTTCACCCGGAGGAACAGGTTTATAACACCCGAACAGCCGAACGGGATTTCGTGCCTCTTACAACACCGAGGACTTCAACAAAAATAAATACAATTGTTGTTGACAACTTGTGCTCTTGATAACACGGATTTGTCACTTGTAGTACACCCTTCCTATAATCTTATCCTCAAAATATGTGAATGATGTTTGTGAAGATTGAAGGAAGTATATTACTTATTTGAATCAAAAGATATGAAATAATTTCAATGATTCAATAAGCAATTGAAATGTTTGAGAGTTCAAGACAGAGATCAATAGAATAGAGATTAGAATAATAGAATTCGTTTTTTTGGAATAATGATTTCATGATGTTTATATAAGAAATAAACAGTTGTAACCCTTTGTGAAAAGATACAAACAAAGGTCATGATCATTGGTGAAGAGAAAGAGAAGCAACCGTTGAAGAAAAGGAAGTGTCTATACGAAAGGTTGCTCTCTGTTTGAAAACGGTCGACAGGTCAAAAATGGCTGGTAGACAGGATTTCAAATATATAGACGTTATGTGCATGTGTGCACGTTCTTTGAAATCCAGATAGAAGTCTGGGACTGGACGTAGGACGAGAGGTCCGAACCAGTATAAAAATCCCTGGTGTGATTTTACTGTTTACTGCATTTACTATTCTATATCTGTGAATTGCTATATAGTTAGTTTATTGAATATTTACTTATATAGCAATTGTAAATAACATTCCGCATATATTAGTCCATATTACACGATCCGTAATCAGTGTGCACAAGCATACACACTTTCATTTGGTATCAGAGCAAGGTCATCATATAACCGTAACACCGTTATTTGATATATTCTTGTAATATGGCAAATAACGCAAGCACTAGCACTAGCACTTACACGGAAGGTCAATCAACACAAAGACCTCCATTCTTTAATGGTCTCAACTATAGCTATTGGGCTACACGTATGTCATTTTTCATGCAATCAAATAGTTATGATGCTTGGAATGCTACTCAAAAAGAAATAGTAAATCCAACAACTGAATATTCAGAATGGACAACGGCTGAGAAAACAGCAGCAGCCGTAAATGCAAAGGCAATAAATATGTTGTTTTGTGCATTAGACCAAAATGAATATAACCGTGTTAGTATCTGCACTACTGCATATCAAATTTGGCAAACGTTGAAAACCACTCATGAAGGTACTAACAAGGTTAAACAAGCCAAAATAGCCATGCTGAAGAGTCAGTTTCAAAATTTCAAAATGAAACCGAATGAGACAATCAATGATATGTATTCAAGGTTTCAAACTATTCATCATGCACTTATCGGATTAGGGCAAAAATATTCAGATTTTGATGTTGTTTCAACAGTCCTACATTCTCTGACTAGTGAATGGGAAGGAAAAGTATTAGCAATTGAAGAAGCTAATGACCTTTCCATCATGAAGCCAGATGAATTGATAGGAAATTTAATGTCCTATGAAGCAAATTTGCAGGCTAGAAAAGAACAGAAAGAAGAAAAGAAGAATGTAGCATTTCATGCTGAGAAAGATGAAAATGAATCAGATTCTGAAGATGAAGATTTGGCATTCATTGCAAAAGGATTCAAAAAATTCCTAAAATATCGAAAAGCCAGTCGTTACAACAAAAGGAAATCTGGATCAAACAAACCATCTTCATCTACTATAGAATGTTTCAACTGTCACAAAAAGGGGCACATGCAGAAGGATTGTCCAGAACAAAAGAAGAAGTCAGAAAATGATAAATTCAAACATAAGAAGGACAAGTCAAAGAAACGAGCCTTCTCAGTGACATGGGATGATTCAGACTCATCTTCATCTGAAAGTGAAAGTGATCAGGAGAATGAACAAGCTAATGTTTGTTTTATGGCAATAGAAGATGAGGTACAAATTCCTACATTTGATGAATTACTTGATATTAATTCTGAATTGATAGTCAAATATAAAGACATAAAACGTCAATTAAAAGTAGCCAAAGCAGATTTGAGTAGAGCAGATTTTGAACGAGATATGTTAAAAGATGAGAAGAAAATATTAGAAGAAGAACTTGAAAAACTTCAAGAATCATCATCTAATGTTGACTCTCAACTATCTCTTTTGAGTCAAGAAATTGAAACTCAAAAAGAGAAAAATGATGCTCTCACTACTGAAAATCATGAGCTTAAGGCAAAAGTTAAAAATCTGGACCTAGAAAAGGCGAGCTTACAAACTAAGTTAGATGACATTACTCAAAATGTTTCTAACTTTAACAAAGGTCGAGAAAATTTGACAAAGATCATTGAAAGTTCACAATCTGTTTCAAATAAACAAGGTTTGGGATATAAGAAACAAGAAACCAAGAAACATCTTGGTAATGAAAGGAAAAAGAAAGTACAAAAGACTGAAGCTAAGAAAAATCTTAGCTTATTATATTCCAAACCAAAGCCGGTTGTGAAATTTCAGAAGAAAAATGTCAAGACTATCAAAATATGGGTTCCTAAAACAAATAACAATTTGATTAGGAACAAATATATTCAGAATTTCATGAATACTGTGCATTATAATTCTAATTATGTATATAAAGGGGATACCGGACCCGTATGGGTTTGGATTCCTAAGATCTAACTCTTAGGACCCTATAAAAAGTGGGTACCATGGTCTTAATTATATTTTTTGCAGGTACCACTTAAGAAAAGAGGAAAATGGATATTCTGGTTGATACATTCCTATATTATTCCATTATCTATTACTCCTTTTTGTCGATGACAAAGGGGGAGAAAGAGCTAACAATTATTTGCAGGAATATATATATATATAAAGAATACAGACAAAATCTCAGGGAGATCACATATTCAGGGGGAGATTCAGAACTTCAGATATATGTTGTCATCAATCAAAAAGGGGGAGAATGTTGAGTCACATAGTCCATGAAGTTTTGATTTCTGACAAAGAAATAAAGGCGATCGACAAAAAGAAGACATCTTGGCTATAAAGAGACACAAAAGAGCTACATATGGTACTCTAGATTATAGGTTGATTATTCGATGTTGTAATAGTGTTAAACTTGTTAAAATCTATCCTCAAATAATCATGCACCTCAATATAATCAATATATATACGTTTGAATGGCATTGCACATTCATTGTGCAATTTGACAGGGACCGGTCGACCGGTAGGTTTTTGGGCGGTCGACCGTTTCTGTGTAAAATGCACAAAGAACGTGCACACATGCACATAACGTCTATATATTTGAAATCCTATCTACCGGCCATTTTTGACCTGTCGACCGTTTTCAAACAGAGAGCAACCTTTCGTATAGACACTTCCTTTTCTTCAACGGTTGCTTCTCTTTCTCTTCACCAATGATCATGACCTTTGTTTGTATCTTTTCACAAAGGGTTACAACTGTTTATTTCTTATATAAACATCATGAAATCATTATTCCAAAAAAAACGAATTCTATTATTCTAATCTCTATTCTATTGATCTCTGTCTTGAACTCTCAAACATTTCAATTGCTTATTGAATCATTGAAATTATTTCATATCTTTTGATTCAAATAAGTAATATACTTCCTTCAATCTTCACAAACATCATTCACATATTTTGAGGATAAGATTATAGGAAGGGTGTACTACAAGTGACAAATCCGTGTTATCAAGAGCACAAGTTGTCAACAACAATTGTATTTATTTTTGTTGAAGTCCTCGGTGTTGTAAGAGGCACGAAATCCCGTTCGGCTGTTCGGGTGTTATAAACCTGTTCCTCCGGGTGAAGCGAGGTAGTTGGTAGTGAAATCCAGATAGAAGTCTGGGACTGGACGTAGGACGAGAGGTCCGAACCAGTATAAAAATCCCTGGTGTGATTTTACTGTTTACTGCATTTACTATTCTGAGAAATCCACGGTTCGGCTGCGCCCTTGCTTTCTTTCCCGTCCCTCCCCTACGCTTCGCACCAGGACGCGCAATTCCAATTCCTTCGAAACCTGAGGATATTTTTTTATTTGATGCTTCAACGTCCACTCCGTCGTGCTCTCATAGATCCACTATATCTGTGAATTGCTATATAGTTAGTTTATTGAATATTTACTTATATAGCAATTGTAAATAACATTCCGCATATATTAGTCCATATTACACGATCCGAAATCAGTGTGCACAAGCATACACACTTTCAACCTTGAGATAATATTTTACTAAGATAAGGATGGTTTAATTTGAAAAGTAAATGGTTGAAACAGCAAAATATTTTATTGAATAACAAACTTTGGAGGTATTTGTTAAATGGTATTTTATAAAAAGGTGTTTGTTTAGGAATTTCAATCGAGAACTATAAAACTAGACTTTGTAACATGGGGTGAAAGACGATTGGGTAAGATGAGTTTTGAGTTTGCCCGACACCCTTTATGATGATATTACCTTTATGACTATTGTGTATGATTTTCGCTAACAAGCTATAGGGACATCTATTTATTACTTTCCATGAAGAGATTTAGGATATGAAGAAGGGACTGCCCATTTTGATGTTTGGGATAGTTACCCTATTGCTGTATTCGTTTACTTTGATTGAATTGTTTGTATTGCATTGTTATTTGTTAAATTATTCACAATAAAGAAAATTTATCTGCTTATTTACCCATGTTTGCTTATCAATTTATGCCGTGCTCATTTAAATCAATTTCTTATCCTTGTATTATGTTGTTAATTGCTTGTTAACTATCATTGATTTTAATTACTTGTTTGTTTACCTATTTGTTTGATGTTTACCTATTATTCAGGTCATGCTTGTTTGGATTGATCTCTTTTGCTTATATTGGTTGTTGTAGATTGTTTGTTTGCTATAATTAGTTTGTTTATTGCTTGTTGTTTTTCTGATATGCATGATAATTTTATGATGTAGTATTAAGGGTTATATTTGACTTAGTCATTATGGGATAACATAGTTTCCAAAGCTGAGAAGACTCAATGTTCGGATTGACTAAAAAATGCGAGATGTTCCTAAAAGACGTGTAAAAGTGATTTAAAGATTCTAGTGACTAAACTCTTGATGGGTACTGCTGAGCAATCAAAACTATGAGCAGGAGGTTATTATACAAAATAAGAAGTTTCAAAATATGCATTCCAAAATTTGTTTTATAGAAACAATTACTGACTTCCATAAACATTTTAAAAACAAAGTTTTTCTATTTTAAGATATTTTTACGATCTTAAATTCTAATAAAATGATGTTTCCTCCAAAATTATTTTAAATTGATTTAAAATTATGAAAATATTTTGAGAAATTATTTTATAAAATAGTGGTGATATTTATAAGAAGAAGAGGATTTTTGTTTTAAAAGAACATGGAGACTTTGATTTGAAAATAAAAATATTTTGGTAAATGTTCTGCTTTGAAGATGCATTAGAACTCCTCGCTAGCAGATCCTTCTTTGGTATTTTAAGTGAGTCATCCCTATAATCAGAGGAAGGAATCATTATAAGAGGATATTGGAATCAGATTTTTTGATGTTATCTGGAGGTTGAAATAGGATGGGTTTTGATGTGGATGTGTACTAAGAGATCGTTAATGACCACAGACCTTGGTGTATGCTCTTAAAGAGAGGGAGTACGTGAGGAAGCTGACCTGCATTTTACGATGTGATTAGTATACCCTATGCTTTTATGATGTGAGTTTAGTATCCTAGCCTTCTAAGTGGCATGGATTCTGGTTACATGTAGCCATGATTCTCTTACGATGTTGTGTATTTTGTGACCTTACGACACTGGTCATTTATGTCATCATATATCCCAAGGTATAATACTTTTACGATATTTAATATTTATCTACTTTACGATGGTGGTCATTTAGTATGTGTTATTCGATTTTTGGACCAAGCGACTTTTAATTAAATTTGGATGTCAAGATGAAGACGAAATGATTCAAGGACTTGGAATATGGTGGGAAAGATGATGGAAGTGGTCACAAGAAACTGGAGAAAAATTGGAGTCAAGGAGACATGTTAGTACCAATTAATTTTAGATCGGTACCGAACACTTTTTGTGCGCCTTAGTTGGTTTTTGAGCTTAGGCATAGGGATCTCTAGCTAAAGTGATCGTCTTGGAATGCATTTCTAAAGCAGTAAGAGAACAACTTCAAGGAAGTTGTGTAGGAAAGAACAAAAGTATTAGAGATATTAGAACCTCTTGGATACACCATGAATTCTTAAAAAAAGTGCTTGAAACTCAATAGATCAAAGATAGAAGGCCAAGGATCGGACAATGGAGCAACTTCCCCTATGAAAATCAGATCGATACTGATCTCCTTTGATCGGTACAAGATGGTTTTTTGGCTCTGGGGACTCCATCTCCCTCTCTTACGTTTTCGGTCCAAAGTTAGACTTGTTATGTGGAATCTAACGATTTCGTTGGATGATTTCCATATAAATGAGACACTTAGAGCATTTTGAAAAGGACTTTTGGCACTTTCTTTCTTCATCTTCTTTCTATACACGACCCTAGTCCCTAAGAAAGCTGCATTTTACTGTTCTAGGCTATTGGATCAGCGGAACTTTTGTACTTGTGGCTAAAATCCATAAGCAATAACATTACAGTGGACATAGGTTTAAGATTTGCTGAATGGCTTTAAAAATTTCTCAGTGTTCATATTTTTATTTGTTATATCTCTTTATTTTAATTCGTTTTTAGGTGTTGTACCATATTCTGCCTCAACATTTTGGTGCTTTCACTGAGAAAGGAGTTTCTCAGTGTAGATCTAGCTATCTATTAAGGTTGGAGTGTTTAGATGTTAGATCCAAAAGATTTTCATCAAAGGATTTGAAGGAATTTCAATTTGGAATCAATAGCACCATTAAATAAGTTTGGTAGATCGGGAGTAATAGTTGGTGTAGACAAAGGAGCTTCTCATCATCTTCAAGTTAGCAACTAGCCGACAAACAACAACATTGCTAGGACCATCTGCCCCTCAGGAAATGGTAATAAGAGTGGAGTTTGATAAGATGATGGTGGAGTTGAATCAGAAGATGACAGATAGTCAAAAGGGTCTATTAGATAAAATGGATGCTAGCATAGCCTTACTGACCTATCCATCGTAGAGGATTAGGTGAAGTAGAGGGAAGACGTCGCCTGTTGGATCTGAAGAGGAGAACTCATTGCATCTTGTCATAACAGAAGAATTGGAAAGCAAAAATAGAAGAAACCGTCTATTGAAGCAGTAGGGAGAAGTGCTGGAGGATCTTGGAGCGGGATAAGTGATGGATGATCTTGGAAAGCCCCTACCAAGGGAATTCAGATCAGTATTGACCAGGATCGGGTCGGTACTGACATAAATTTGATGCCCTTGGAGGGGAAGGAAGCTGAGGCTGTCAACTTATCCGAGTCTGAAGACGATGTGTAACATGCTGGTGATGATCTGGATGTTGAATTTCGGGTTGTTGGTGTTTAAGCAATCATTGTGAAGCCAATTAGACGTTGAAGAAGAGCTGAAAGAGTGGTTCTCCTATAGATTGGAGTACCTAGATGTCAACGAGCAAACCGAGACCGTTTGTAGAGTCAAACACCTGGCATGACTCTTGGTGATCGTCCTTCAGAGTACTAGGCTAGTGAGGAACATATAGCAGATATGATCAAGTGATTGATGGAGGAAAATAGATGGAGAAAGAATGAGGACCGAGGTGTTGCGCCTAGTAGAAATATATTCATGGAGACTATTCTAAGGGAGGAATATCTCAGAAAGTTTATGATGCTAACAATGTAATTGTATAATAGGACTACCGATCCTAGGCAGTATTTACTTAAATATGAATGGCACATGGATGGTGCCAGGGCAACATATGCGGTTCAATCCAAATGTTTCCCTATTTTTTTTTGGATGAAATTGCATCAATAAAGTGTACTCGGCTTCCGCCAATATCCATATCATCATTTGAGGAATTAGCAAAGAATTGTTTGAAGCAGTTGAGGCTCTACATTGCTCAGCCTAAGGACATGATGTCCTTGTCGAGCCTTTCTCAAGGACCTCAGAACTCATTGTAAAGGTTCTTGAGCAAGCTTAATATAGCAGTAACTGAAATTAATAACCCAAATGAAAATATGATGTTGGTGGTATTGGTCTAGAGCATACATCCGGATATAGACTTTGAAAAATGGTTGAGGATGAAGTAGCAAACAACTATGGAGGAATTCTACTAGAAAGCTAATCAATTCTTGGGTTTGGAGGAAGCAAGTTAGGTTACTGGAAAGAATGGTGGTGGACAGTCGAAGGAAGCGATATAGAGTAAATAAACAAACCGGAGAGAGCTCAGGTAACGTGGCCGTGAATGTTAGAAATTCTGGTATTCAAAGGAAAATAAATCAGGGCAGTAGAGGCAGGTAAAATGAAGCTAAAAAGTGCCAAAGGAATATATGGCCGGATGAATATACAAGTTTGAACAAAACAACTGAAAACAAATATCTAGCCAAGCAAAGCATGGAAAGGTATAAAAATCCACCTAGAAGAAAGGCGATCGAGTAAGAGAGGCGCTAAGTAAAGTTTATCAGTTCCATGAAACTCATGGGCATAATACGAATCAATGTCGTCATTTAAGAGACTTTATCGAGGAGTTGATAAGGAAGAAGAAACTATAGTAGTATATAAGGGAGCCAAAGGATGACAAACAAAATGCTAGACTCCAAGAACCAAATGTTCAAGGGAACCAACCTGGACCCAATGAAGAGGGGCCCGGGTGGACAGATGGAATGATGGTTATAGATACCAAATTGGAGGACCTCATCCAGTAGAGAAAATCTAGAATGAAATGGAATTGTATGCGAGTTCATTAAGGAAGGTACTACAGGAGAGCCGCTTCGCCATCGAGAACAGAGCTCTAGCTAAGTGATGTGCATGTAAACGTGCATATATTTACATCCATATTTTATCTCTTTTTATTTAAATAAATATCATATTTGGGTATTTTAACATGTTTAAAACCAAAATTTAAATATTTTCAAATCATCATATATTCATCTTCATTCAGGAATAAAATGGTCATTTTTGTGCATGTGTCAATTTGAGAATTTTTACTTGGAAATTTTTATGATTTTTATAGGAAATTTTGATGCATATGAAAGAGGGATTCATGAAGAAATATGCATGCACAAATGAATACAAAGGAAAGAAGAGGGAAATAATTCAAGACCATGATCATGGAGGACCCCACCCACTTACCTAAATCTACAATTAGAAGCTAATGGACAACTAAGTGGAGGTTAAAGCTTCAAGCACATTTAATGATTGATTAATTTGTGGCTAATAGTTACTTGGTGTCCACACTTCCTAAAGGGAATTTTGGGAAGCACCCTAAAAATGGAATTAGGGTTTTATGCATGTATAAATAGCCCTCTTATGTACATGTAAATATCTTCTACTCTTTGAAATTAGTTAGAAAATCAAAATGAAAGTTGTAAGCTCTATGTTGAATGAAATAAAAATGGCTTCCTAGCCTCTTTCTCTTCTCTTTTCTACTTGTGTTTATTTACTTTTATGTTCATTTTTACTTCTATGCTCTCTTCTTTCCTTTGTTAGTAGATTAGATTTACATTCATGCAAGTAGTGTAGTTTTGTTTTATTTCTTTTATGCAAGTAGCTTAATAGTTAATCTCATTTCCTCCTTTGTTTAGTTTATATTTCTTTTGCTTTTAATGTTGAAAATTACATGTGTTGATATGATAACACAAATGAGTAGCTAAACCCTTTCAATTTAGGGGTAATGAAGCTCTCTAATATGTAATTTCAACATTTTTATGATTTATGATCTCTTTAGCTTGTGCTTCATGAAAGTGAATTTTGATGTAAGTTTATACAAGTGGGTCTGATAGCTTATATTGCTTATGCAAGTGAGCTATTCTTATTCAACATAAACACAATTTACATTATCATTTGCTAATGGATTTTTGATTTTGAAAAGAAAGTAAAAACAAAATTTGATGATCTATCTTACTAATTACAATAGTAAATAGATCATACTTAAAATAGCTTTTGCTTTGGCTTCATTTTCATGAGAATTTATAAGTGGTATAATTGTTGTATTATAGTTTGATGGTTTGAGTTATGTTAATTAATAACATAAACAAACCATACTTATGATAAATGCAACAATTATTTCACTTGATTTCATAACTAGAGATCATAAATTATTTGTTTATTGACTTACAAAAATATGAGAGTGGATTTGCCTTTAAATTGTTCTCTAGTCTAATAGTTTTTAAATCACATTTTAATTCTAGTTTTAGCTTCATTTTTGTAGTTAACAATTTCCTCTCACTTTGGTCTAATTTGATTGAACTGATTTTTAAAATGTAAAACAATTCCCTACGGATCGACCCGTACTCGCCACGTACTAAAATTGTACGCCGTGCGCTTGCGGTATAAATTTTATTATAAATTTTTCGACAGTTTTCTAATGCGATTGAAATTCCGCCGATAAACACTAAGCAGCAAAGGATGATGATAGATGATATTGTGTTTCGGAATAGGGATTTTGATGGGGTAGAAGCGGCAACCTTCAATGCCATAGTGATTATAGCTATTGTTGGCCCAGCTGCGGTGCACCAGGTCTTGGTGGATGGTGGAAATTCAATGAATCTTTTATTCAAAAGAATGTTTGACCAAATAAGCATTATTACGAAGGATGTTAAACCTTGTAAATCCATGATTTAAGGATTTACTAATAGGGTGAAACAACCTGTTGGGACAATTGATTTGTCTGTGGAATTAGGAGATGAAGACCGCAAGATAGTGTGGGTACCAAATTTTGTAGTCGGGATTACTTGGCGTATAACGCCTTTTTAGGCCTTCCAGCCCTTGCTGATTTCAGGATAGCACCGTCAACTTGGTGCTTAATAATGAATTTCCCCATGAAGATTGGAGTCAGATCAATTAGGGGAGACCAGAGTGCTGGACGGAAATGTTATGCCATTGAGCTATGAATGGAAAGCGAAGGGAGAAAGGCAAGAATGTAGAGAGGGCTCTCTGCATTAAAATTTTAAAAGCATAGCAACTAAAGAAAAAGCCTTGGCTCGAGAACCATAGCAGGTACGATAAGTCTATGGATCCCATGAAAAAGTCGAAGGAAGTGCGGGCAGCACCAGCTGAGCTGACAGTTAATGCTTTGATCGACATCGACGATCCTTCTCAGGCTCTCAAGATCAGACCTCAACTCAACGTAGGATTGAGGAAGGAATTGGTCAGTTTCTTATAAGAAAATTTGGATATGTTTTCTTGGACACATTCGGATATGTGCAGGATGTCGCCGGAGATAACATGCCATGCACTAAATATGGACCTGAAATATCCACCGGTAAAGCAGAAGAGACGCGGTCTGGGTTCGGAGAGATCCGCTGCATTGAAGATGGAAGTAGATATGCTGAAAGCAAACAACTTTATTTGTAATGCTATATACCCTGAATAGATATCAAACCATGTATTGGTCAAGAAAGCGAATGGAAAGTGGCAAACATGTGTTGATTATTCGGACTTAGATAAGGCATGCCAGATGGATAGCTTCCCTTTACCTAGGATTGACCAACTAGTAGACGAGACCACAAGACATGTGTTACTCTTGTTTATAGTTGCGTATTCTGGTTATAATAAAATACTGATGCACGTTCGGGGTCTGCAGCGCACAAGCTTTATAACGAATTTGGGATTGCACTATTACCGAGTGATGCAGTTCGGTCTAAAGAACATATGAGCTACTTAACAAAGATTAGTGAATTCGATGTTCAGGGATCAGATCGGACATACTATGGTAGTGTAGATGGATGATATGCTCATAAAGTCACAACTATCGAAGAATCACACAGATGACCTTTAGGAGATATTCGAAGTATTGTGAAAGTACGAAATAAGGTTAAATCCATTGAAATGCTCTTTTAGAGTTGCATAGGGGAAATTTCTAGGATTTATCGAGAATTTAAAGGGCACTACTAATCCAGATCAGATTAACGCCTTGAGGAATGTAACTACCCCGACCACGAAGAAGGAGTTACAATGCTTAAACGGGAAGGTTGTTGCATTGATTCGGTTCAACTCAAAGGCAACGGATAAGTGTATTCCATTCTTTAATGCCCTCATAAAGGAAAAGAAGAATTTTGAATGGATGAAGGAATGTCATGGTGCCTTCAAGGAATTTCTAAGGGACATGGTAATACCAACTGTGCTATCCTAACCTTTGGCGGAGTGGATTTGTTCATTTACTTGACAATGTCGGCACATGCACTAAGTGCCGTATTGTTATACGGGGAGGCAAAGATTCAAATGATGGTTTACTATATTAGCAAGTGGTTCACCAGAGCTAAAAAGTATCATCCTAAGTTGGAAAAATCTGCATATTGCCTGCTGATCGCATAGAGGATGTCGCGACTGTTTTTCCAAGTTCATCTGATTAAGGTGCTAACGGATCAACCTTTAAAGTAGGCGTTGTACTGATTTGAGACTTTAGAAAGGTTATTGAAATGGAATATTAAGCCGAGCCAGTATGATATCACTTACCATCCGAGGAGAGCGATGGATGGATAGGCATTGGTGGATTTTATCGCCGAATTCACTGTATGGGATGGTAAAGAGAAAGACGATTTGGTCACACTTTTTGACGGAAACTATTTGTTGATGGAGCTTCTATTGAGTGATGTCCTAGAGCAGGAGTAGTACTTATGACTCCGGAAGGACGATCGATTTTTTATGCATTGAAGTTGGAGTTCTCGAGACAAACAATAAGGCTAAGTATGAAGCGTTGGTAACAAGACTCAAAATAGCAAAGGAATAGGAGGTAAGGATGTTGCATATATTCAGTGAATCCTAGTTAACGGTTTGCCAGGTGAAGGAGGAATTTTAGACTAAGGGTGTGAGACTTTCTCCTTAGCTGACAAAGACATTGGAACTGTTGGATGATATAGAATATTACATGATTATGCACATCCCCAGATAAGAGAATACGAAGGCCGATTCATTGGCCAAGCTAGCTAGTTTTGGAGATGCCAAGCTGTTGGGTTTAGTTCTGGTAGAAGTATTATCAGCTCCAAGTATCGATCGAATGAACGTTGACTGGATTTTGGAGGTCAAACATTTGAAGGAGTCATGGATGGCTCCGATTAAGGACTATCTACTTAGGGGAACTCTCCTGAGAGGAAATAACGAACAATGGAAACTCCTTTATGAAGTACAACAATTAATGCAGGGAGGAGTGCTTTACAAGAGAGGATTCTCGACCTTTATGCTTCGATGTGTAACCAAGGATGAGGCTAGGAAAATCCTCACGGATGTCTGTGGGAGTAGCCATGGTGATCACACTAGGGGCAAACACTAGCGAAGAAGATATTTTGCTACGAATATTTCTAGCCAACAATAAACTGCTATGTTGTTGAATACACTAAACCATGCGACCGATGCCAAAGATTTGCGTAAGTACTAAGAGCCTCATCTATAGAGCTTACACAAATGGTTAGCACTTGGCCATTTGTGGTTAGGGAATTAATATTATCGATGTGCTACCGATGTCGAAAAGAGGAGCTAAATATGTAATCGTTGTGGTGAGTTGCTTCACAAAGTTAGCTGAAGTGAACCATTTGCCATGATCACAACAAAAAAGGCGATCAACTTTGTGAATGGAATATTATCTAAAGATTCAGAGTACCTCAGAAGATTATAAGGGATAATGGAACTCGGTTCGAAGGTACTGAGTTCGAGGATTTCTACAACCAATACAAGATCGAGAAAAGCCTATTGGAGTAGCACACCCTCAGGCGAATGGACAAGTAGAGGCAGTGCATAAGATCATTAAGTCTATCTTGGAAAAAATGGTTAACTAAAGCTTAGGGTAAATGGGTTGATGAGCTTCCACTGGCATTGTTGGCTTATAGGATGACCCACAAGTCTACGACTGGATTTACACTATTCACTTTAGCCTACGGATTAAAGGTTATGATCCTTATTAAACTGGAAGTCCCTTCTCATCGGAAAAGTCATCATGACCTCATGGTCAATGAGAAACTTCTCCCTGAGTCCCTCAACTTGATTGATAAATAACGAGAAGAGGCGGAATTAAAGGTACCTGCTCACCAAAAAAGAGTGGCACGACATTTTGACAAAAAGGTCTAGAACCGTTCCTTCGAGGTAGGGTTTCTCATTTTGAAATGGGTTCTCCCCAGTCAGGGGCACTTGGTCCAAATTGGGAAGGTCCTTATGCAATCGAACAGAAATTTGAAGATGATACTTTCAGCTGCTACTATCGATAGAATCCTGATCCCACAGGCATGGAATAACGACTTATTACAACATTATTTTATTTAGTTTTATTCAATTTATGTTTTGCAAATAAGCCACCCAATGGTTCTTGGGGCTATGTAATAAGGAATGATTTGCCTCGCTTTTCATTTATCAATAAAAGTTAGCTTCTTGAATCAATGGAACCATGTTCTTATGAGTAAAATCTTGTAATGCATGATTAGCAGTGTAATCGGGTACTTGAAGGCAAGTGCCGACTCCTTTAGTCTAGGATTCGGACAAAGGAGTATTATCACAATGGTTGATTGAAAAATTCGACCTTATTGTATTAACTATTTCTGGGAAATAGGTAGGATTAATGATGATTACCTAGAATAGGGTAGCAAAAATCGCCAGTTTCCAAATATAGAAATTGGTGCAAGGATGGAAATTTAATGACCACGCTTGCAGCATGGTAGGATATGCTAGGATGAGGATAAGCAAGGACGGTTAAGAAATACTCTCGGTTTACACTTGGAGATAGGTGAGAACGAGAGCGGATGCCTAGAGATAGGCATTCGAAGCATCGGTTCTTGAAGGTAGGAACTTGTGCATAATCAGGATTTTACGACCGTAATGTCGGCCCTACTAGACATGCTT
Organism: Allium fistulosum; assembly: GCA_030737815.1. NCBI lineage: Eukaryota > Viridiplantae > Streptophyta > Magnoliopsida > Asparagales > Amaryllidaceae > Allium > Allium fistulosum. The sequence continues at coordinate 517,796,096 of CM060901.1, read as the reverse complement.
TGCTGAGGATAAGCTAGGATAGTCGGCAGATGATTTCGATTAATGCTTGGAAAATAGGTGAGATCGAATATGAGTACCTAAAGATAGGTATAGTTAGGTTCCTATGGTCCAGGATCAAGATGGGGAGAGTATAGTCAGACTGGAGGAAAGTGGATAATTTACCCTACGCTATTAACCTTTGATTGATGCTCAAAGGTAGGCCAAGTCAAGGAATGGTGCCCGGATTCTGGCACTGGAAAACCAAGTCTCGAAGGTAGGACTCGGTATGTAATTGAATTACAAAAGGTATGGTTACACGCATCGCATAGAGAGACACGCTTGGCTGAAGTTGGCTGGTGGAATTCTATGGATAATATCGATCGCAACTAATTATTGGCAAGATTGGAGATGTCATGATATGAACATCCAACCACCTTTCCTGGATAATAAGGAACAACACGAAATTTGGATTACATATAACTGGTTATTTGTCGAAGGAAACTCGACCCCTGTGCAGTTAAAGCGCTCGGCGGATTCAAAGCGGTGGAGGTGCAAAAAGTCATAGCGGGGATACAGCGAGGATATAGTAGGAGATAGCGGATGGCTCTAAAATAGCATATAAAACTCGTACTGAATGTTTTTTCAAATATATAAATGGTAATTAAATGAAAAAATATCATTCAATTGAATTATAATTAATACATAAATAATTTTAAATAAAAACATATGCGAATATACTTTAAATAAACATAAAACTGTTATATAACATAATTGAATTTAGTAGAATATTAGAGTATTTTCATTTCTAAAAATATATTAAAAATTAAATCAAATAAACTAGTTTCATAATTTTTATAATGTATAAATGCAATTTTTCAATTCATTTTATTAAAAAAGATATAGCGGAAATAGCGGAATATAGCGGGAATAACGGGATATAGCGGAAATAGCGGGGCTTAAAGCGAAAGGCTATATTTTGGGGCTATATGGAAAAATCGTAGCGGTAGAAATCCGCTATGAGATATAGCGGGGTTATAGCGGGGCATTAACTGCACAGCTCGACCCGGAATAAATAGGAATAACCGTAAAGTTGGTTAAATAATAGTTTTATTTAGCCCAGCTGAAACACTTTGGCAATGATAATATAGATCTAAATAATGAAGGCAATTATAGGAATTTTACTTATATATACAAGAGTTACAGTAATTAAAAACATTACACTAGCACAAGTATATCTAATATGGATAAAATGCAGTACAAGTAGTTATATTATATATGCATGCAACTATATATAGGCAGGAATAGTATACACAGTGCGGAAATGTAAACGGAGCAGAGACTGAAATAAAAAAATAGTCTTTCATTGCATATTAACTTTATACACAATGGACGTAGGAGCCAATCCTGCACAACCACTGCCTAGGTACAGCAAACATAAAAAACAAAAGGTACAACCTAGAAGGAGACAAATGGAGACTATCTTGTTGTCACTGGAAGATAGCGGAGGAGCCTATTTCTTTTGAGCCTCCTTATTTTTCTTTCTAGCCTTGCTGCCTGAGTTGTCATGAGGCCTCTTCTGGCCCTCCTCACCCTGGGGTGTGCTATCACCAGAAGGGCTGGTATCGCCTTTAGTAGTAATGGTGGCAGGATCTTCAGGATGATCAACATGAGGCTTGAAGGTCTCCTTGATATTGCCGATGTTGCTACTCTTTGGGGCTTTATGGTAATGGGAAGGACTCTCAAAGAAGGATTTGGCTCCTCATCTCCCGCTGGCTTTTCAAGTCCAGGCTCGGTCTTAACCTTAACTTTGGAAACATCAAGCTTTAGCTTCTCCACTATGGAAATGGATTCGGTCAAGCCTGATGCGCTAGTGGTAATGATGTCTTCCCTAAGGGACTGGGAAGCGTCATCTAATCCTTCCAAAGCTGCAATTTTTTCTAGAACCAGGATTGGAGTTGGAAGGATGGCTTGGAATGACTAATCCCGCGGTCAAGGAGCTTGACTTGGTAGTAATTATAGTAGGGCATAACCCTTGAATAATCGATGATGGGGGAGGTGGAAGAGAAGGATGACATATAAGGTCACAAACATAGTGGTAAAGATTAGTAACAGTCTCGGGTGAGAACTGGGGGACCTCGAACACTAGTGAGACAAGAACGTACCTTCACTTGGACTTAATTATTATGTAGGAGACTTAGTAAATTTCCTCTCTCCAAGTGATGATTACCTCGGTTAGTCGATAAAGGTGGGAATATAAGATTCAATAGGAGTAGTAGCTGCAGAATTTGGGATGATTTTGGTGGCCTCGAAGTTGACCCCCTCAGATGATGGAATCTTTACTATATGGTCTTGATATTTTGAAGGATACTGTACATGGCCCGATGCACTTGGACCAGAAGGAGCTTCAATAGCAGCTTTAGCAATAGCATACTCTACAGTCAAGATCGCCCTTCCTTCTTCAAGTTTTAAAATGTCCTTAGCATCGAGGTACTTGGCTTTTAGCTCATCCTCGGTGAGGTCATCACTGAATGCCTCTGCACGACATACTATCTCTTACCATGCATCGGCAAGAGTAACAACATATATAATTCCCAACAACTTCAAGTTCTTGTATCAAACGATGATGGCAAAGAACTGTTGAAGAGTGGAGTTTAATTCTTCTATTTCTTTGGCCTTCTGCTCCTTTAGCTCGTTCAGGTCACGCACAACTGCAGTGTAATCGACTTGGGTCTCCAGTCACTCTGTTTTCACTAGGAGCAATTTGGATTCAATTCTCTCTTTTTTGTCCCAAAGCTCCAGGATTTAGCTGCCTGGTCCTTGATAGTTTTATCATTCTCTAGGAGGGCCATGTTCTTGGATGTAAACTTTGTCTTGAGAGCAGTATTGCCCTTGTAAGCAGTCTTTATCAAGTCTTTCATCATGATCTCAGACCAAGTGGGCTTTCTTCATATCCTTAAACAAATCTTTGGCCTTTGCCCCTGATTTCAAAGCCGCATCTCTCTCTTTCTCGGCCTTCTCCAATTCACTCTTATAGCCTTTTATGAAACTATTATAGTCTTTTTCTTTGACCCAAACGATTATATGTTCATTTTATTGATTCGATTGATGTAGAGAGGGCAAAGAAAAGTTTATTCCACTTATATCCCTGGTCAATGAGTTCTTTAACCCATCCAACCCTGTGGTCTGCCTCCTACTTAGGAATGTCCTTGATGTCACGATCGAACATGACCCCAGTCAAGCAAAGTTCTGGGAAAGAAGCTTGCATGTGGCTCGATGGGGCTGGAATAGGAGCTGGATGGATCGAAACATCTTTGGATTGAGGGAGAGGAGGAATAGTGGTAGTTAGAAAGGATGATTTGGAGTTTTTAATTGTGGAGGGAGTTATGGTTGAGATCGAGGCGAGGGAACACCTAAGGAGGAACCATGGAGGTTGTGTGAATCCTTATGCCTTTTCCTATGGTTGTAGGACCTTCTTTCCTCCATATGTTTCTTCTTTCTATCCCTCTCGGCCTAGCAGTCTTTTTTCACCTCTCACTCTCTATCATTTCTTCAAGACCTCTCTTCATCTGTTTCTCACTCCTTACAAGAGCTAGAGTGAGGCGGATATGGTACAGGAGTTATCCTTCTTTGCTTAGAAACCCCATGGTGGAGATAGTCGAATAGGTATCTGCCCATTATACCTGAAATGAAAGAAAGGAGCATATCAGTTTGGAACATTGGAATGTAAGAAAATTCAATGGATGTGTATTCATGATCCTAGGAGTGTATGGAGTGCCGGTGTCCCCTAAATACTTTATGGATCATGTTCGAAAGGAAGTAAGGATGGAATCTGGCCTCCTTCAACAAGAATACAATCAGAGAGGAAGCTGAAGCCAGAGGAACACTCCTTAAGGAGGTCAGCCATCGGAATGTCGAAGTCTCTAAGCAAACCAAAAATATCATCAAAAGAACCAACTAGAGGAATCGCCTCAGTTATTGGCACAATGTTTGGGACTGCTGAGTGTCTAGATGATTATTGGTTTCGAATGAGATGAGGAAGGAAGTTTGGTGCCTTCTAAGGACTACTCTCCATACGACTCGTCTCCTCCTTGGTCAAAGTCACTGTCATCGTTGCCTCCTTCATCACCTTCATCTTCTGCCTTTTCATCTTCCACTTCTTCTGTCATATCTCCTTCTTTATGGATGGTTTTCATTTGGACTCTCTCTCCTCCTTTTACTTGCACTTCGTCGGCAACTTGTGCTTTTGCTGGTCTACCAATGGGCTTATCAATGTTTGCCATACCAGATGGGCCTTTAATGCCCCCCTTGGATGTCATTGCCAGAATTGTGAATGAGGGCACAAGAGCTGGTTGGCATCTTAGAACTAATTGGTGAAGTCTTAGTAGGAATGACAAAGCGATTATGATTGAGGGGTTTAAGAATTTTAGAACACTCTATGCTCGTGTCTCGGGTAGGAATATTTGTAAAGGAAGGAGATAACAAGTTTTAATACTTGAAAGGTGAAATAAAATGCATGGAGAAGGAAAGGAAAGGATCTTAATTTCAGAAAACCAGAGCCTTTTTGTAATAACCAGATTTTTTTAGCAACAATTAATTTAAGTTAATAATAGTAATTTAATTAGTTAAACTGGAATTTAGAGATTTATTCAATAAATTGATTTTGGAATTATTTAATAAAAGGATTTAAATAGTGAAATGTGATATCTAAATTGGAATGAGTTAAAAATGTGAATAATAAATTTCACAAAAGTAATGAAATTGGAATATAACATTAATATGTAATAGAAGTAATTTTGAAATATAGTTTTTATTTAGTTAAAATTAAATAGAATTGTGTACTAAAATAAAAAGAAGAACATATATATATATATATATATATATATTATTAAGCCAAAACCCATCTACCTCAAGCCTAACATTGCTCTAGAGTTTTCTTCCCTCTCTTCTTGACAAAAATTTATTTACATACACTTCTTCCAAAGGACACTTCCATCTTCTTATAGTAAAAAACCTATCAATCTTTCTCCTTTAAAAATAAAAAACAAATTGTATAAATTATAATAAAATTTGAAATTTAAATAAGTGCATCTTTATACTGGTATTCATCCATGGCATGGGGCAAATCAGATTGTGTGTGTATTTTAGGACGTGGAGGTAGGGGAAGATAGAAATGCGGTTGTTAGGTGAGTTTCTCATACTTATGAACCTATGCTAATCATATAATCCTAGTTTATATATATATATATATATATATATATTGATTGTATCAAGTTTAGGCAAGTTTGTGCTGTATATCATAAGCGCATTAGGTTAATCTAAAAGTATTCAAAAATTTATCATAAGGAAACAAAAAGTGTGCCAGGTTCGACTTCACAGGCCGACCCAACCTAACTATGGTTGACCAGAAGCGATCGGTAATTGGTTTACCCAGGTCGACTTGCTATGTTTTGTTTTGTTACATTTCAGGGTGTTTTTGCATTGCTTTTCATTAGTTTCCATATGTTCTTATATTTATATGTCCTATATATGCGTGCATATGTATATTTGTGTGTGTTTATATGAGGTGTTGTTGGATGTGTGTATATAACGACCCACTATTTTAGACCATTCAAATCGACAATAAATCCACACATGTCGGACTTGAATAATTCAAAATATCAGATTGTTATTTAAATTTGGCAAACTCATCATATACAGTAAATAAATCAATCACAGAATCAAAGACACAGAGTAATACAATAATACGCAATAGAATAGATAAAATAGTAGTTCATGAAGCTACTATATAAACATCAGAGTTAGAAATAAAATACAACATAATATCTCAAATGCAGTGAAGTCTCCAGTACAACAGATGACTTCTCTGAACAAATCAACTAGAAGAGCTGAAAGCTGAGGCGATAGTTGGATCTCCAAAGGAAGCTCCAAACTCCAAGGGTGAGTCTCAAATGCTGTATCACTCGGTCTGACCCGAGCGTAAAGCAAAACACAAAACACTCGAGTCAGGATTAACATTCTTATATCAATAAATCCAACTCAAGTGAAATATCAATTGAAATACAAGTAACTTAAAGGATGTTTGGGATAACCATCCTCTAAGGATCTTCGGAACTATCTACAAGGTGGAAATATACACTATAACACCGTGGTCATTCCAAATTAATTTATCCTTTAAAACCAAAATATCATTTTATTTCAAATATATCTATTTTCCAAAATAGTATATATATAGGTTAAATAATTTAAAAGTAAAGTATTTAAAATTTCCTTAAGTCTCACAAATCAATTCACATCCACCCAAATTCCAAATTCAAATTTATTCAAAGCTCAATTCATCAATTGAATTCAGTTTTAAATATACCATTTAAATTTTCAATATATTTCAAAGCTTTAATACTCAACATTTTCAAAGTTAAATTTAACAGATTCATATAGCTCTTGATTTAACTTTATTATTATTTAATCAAGGAATATTCACTTCATAAATTCAATATCATCTAACTAGCCTTAAATTTCATTTTACTAAATATTTCCATAAATTTATTTAAACAAGAAATATTCATTAAATTATTTTAAATCAAACCCAAGTTATAAATCATATCTTAAATCTCAATTCCAATAAGTTCCAAATCGGTTTAATTAAAAAAATTCTTTAATGAATGCATTTTCAACTAAATTCAAATTATCTTCCCAACCTTAACTTATTCAAATTATTACTGAAATCTATTTTGAAACATAACTTTAAATACTTAACCATATTATATGTATTAAATCAATCTTAGTTAAATTAAACATTATTATTAAATCTATATATATATCATTACCATTTATATATACTAATTTAAGAATCAACATTTATTAAAACCATATATTTCTTCCCAAATCCATAGAATTTATTTTCAATATATATATATATATATATGGACCAACGTTGTCTGTATATATATCCATCATATGGTTAAGTGATACGGATATTTATCATTTCAATCCGAAATTTAAATATATACGGGTAGATATCATTTCAACCCGTAATCCCAATTTCAATTCAAATGAAAATCGCTTGGGTTTATCATTTCAACCCATAACGATTTTCTCCTATTCTAAAGTCCATTCGGGTATGTATCATTTCAACCCATAGTGAATTCTATACTAACAGGGAACTTGCAGAGTGATAACAGATAATATAAAATACAACAACAGGCATATATCATAAATAACAATAAAATATAAACAACAGGATATGGTGTCATATCCCACAGGTGAACAGTTACAGATAATAGCATATATAACAATTTAAATAACTACAACAGCATATTTCAATTGTCATTTTAATTGAAATCAAATTTAATAAATATAAGAATGCTAAATCGTGAGTGATTACTCACCTTTCGAGGCTAGAGAGATTTGAAATGGGTTACGAATCTAAGAACGAATTTCCAAAACAAACAAGATTGACATGAATCACGGATAAGCTGATAAATAGGAGTAGACAAATTCAAATCAAAACGGGATCGATGAAGAAGATACATTGCATAAGTGGATATATATACAACTTATATATAAAGTAAGAAAATAGCTTATATTTTTAAAACAACTTTATACGTATAATATATATACTAACACCTTTATATTAAACTTATATAACTAGTATATATTCTCAAACAGATAAACAAATGTCTAACTATGAATACCTTAATATAAAAACTATTACATATATATATGTGGATTCACCATCGAATTGTTATATCTAAATACCTACAACATAAACAAACTGGTATAATGTATGACAACTTGTATATTATAACTTTAAAACAAAGCAGGAATACAACAACAACTTACCTTAATATAAAATTTATACACTACATAGATCAAATATAAGCTAAACTGTCCTATATATACTTACCGTACTCAGGTTCTATATCTAAAAACAAAACAGAGTTTTATAATATATATATTTATAACACGTCAAAGGGAACACTAATGTATGAAATGTACATACATTATATTCCACAACCTTTAACGTGACTAAACCCAGAAAATATGCAGACTGTATAAGCTTTTAGAACTTAAAATACTTTATATTATATATATTGTAACTTTTTAAAAAAAACCAATATGTAAATAATGTATTCAACTTTTCGTATCTTCATATACTATAAACACCGATATATAGATATATACAAACGTATATAAACATAACTAATAGATTTTATACATGCGTAAACTTTATAAACATAATAAAACACATACATACGTAGGCATATATGTATATAAAAACCTTTATAAAACAAATCTTATATTTCTAGAATATGTACAGGCAACCTTGGTATAAAAGACAAACCCAAAATGCAAATATATAAATAAACCAATATGTACATAATTATATAACTTAACTGAGCATATTGACCCTCAACTGTGTATACAAAACCATAAAGCAAAATACAAGTTCTGACTATATTTAAGATATGTATACTAACCTATTTGTGCAGACTCGACAGATCTTTTAAAACTATGACATATATAAACTAGTATGTACATAAACAGCTTTATATATATACAATAAAATATATATATACAAAAAACTAAATCAATACTTCCAACAAAATATAACTCCATATATATATATAAAAGAGAAACTGTAGAAAAACAATAGTTTTTAAAACTGTATATATTCCTCTATTTAGTATACACTGTACAACAATGTTTATAAACATGCGTACCTGCATACGTATAAACAAGAGGTGGGGAACAATATTGCACGACAAAAGAAGGAAGGGGAGAGGAGGAGTAGTGCGCAAGCTTGGCCATCAGTGGTTGGTAATGGGGTGTGGGCATGGGTGGCGGCTCACGGTAGAGGCTAGGTGCACGACAGATGACAGGCTGGTGGGATCTCGGCATGGGTGGAAGGTGATGGCGTTGGGTCAGACGTTTGGAAGGGGCGGTGGAAGGCTTAGGTGTGGTTGGTGGGGATTCGGTGGTTGAAGGCCGGCGATTTTGGGGTGTGCTCGGTGCTGCTGCGTCTGGATGGGGAAGGGTGGAGACGTGTCGGCAACAGGGGTGGCAAGCGGAGGGGAAAAATGAAGGAAGAGAGGGTAGAAGTGGGGAGCCTGAGGCCGGCATATATCTGGGTGGCTGTCGAATGATATGTGGATGTTTGGGAAGGAGGCTTCGGCCATGTTTTTTTTTTCTAATTGCAGAAGAAGAAATGAGAAAGGGAGGAGTGAACAATAGAAATGAGCACGTAGATATTATAAATTTAGTAACGTATGAACAGAAGTGAGAACGAATTAAAGCAATGTGAAAAGGGAAGGGGATGGCAACGGTCGTAAGTGGTACCGCTGGAAAATTTTAAATCAATTTATTATTGTGGCTACGGTTTAGATTTGAAAAGCAAGGAATACCAAAAGTAACGAATCTTGGTACCGGTACGCCGCACAGTTTGATTGTTTCCGTCGCGTACCGGACCTCAAATCACAGGAATAAATATACCGTGGAGATCAGCACGACGAGATGATCAAAATGGTATATGGATATCTGTGGTACGATCATCCGATCAAAAGTCGATAATCGGTACCGAAAATGCTGTTATTTTGCCAGAATTAAGATAAACGGAGCAGTAGAAGTCCAAATTTGGAAAAATGAAAGATGACATCTCACTCAGAAGAAGATTTAGAAATTTACTGTATAAAAATATTCAAGTTTGGAAAACATTTTATTACCGTCAATTATTAACTGATTTGAGTTTGAATAAAATTATACCATAAAATAAACTTCAATATTATCAGGTGAAAATTTACCATTTTCTATGTTTTTAAATACGTATCCCAAATATTATATTTTTATTTCAAAATTTTATTATTTAAAATTTCACAAAAATTCAATTAATTACGTTATAAAAATTATTAAAATTTACGGGTCGTTACACTCTCCCCCACTCAAAACTTTTCGTCCCCGAAAAGAATGGAGGTAGAAGAATAGAAACAACCAGAAAGAAAAATAGATTGAAAGTTAAGATTAAACAATTAATTTGAAACTATATAAATTTTACCTGAAATATTCATACTTTTCAAAAACCCATTTGTAAAATTTCTTGCTTCCTTCATAAATACCATCTATATGTTTAAATAACACCTTTATAAATATATGTAAACTATTTGAAAATAATTATTTATCATTACTTATATTTACAAAGAAGCTATTGAAAACATTAATTCGATAATTCATAAATTTATTAATTCTCAAGATACTTTCAAATATTATCAATAATCATTTACCTTTAAATATATTTTATTTAATTAAAACTCCTAAAATATTTATAACACTAAAATTTTCTATTAAACCATGTAGTATATAAATAACAATATTTAAAAAGGATATAGTCAACAAGGAAAAGAAGGAGGATTTGGAAAAACAGAATATAGGTGAATGAATAAAGTTGAGCAAATAAGGTAGATTCAAAAGAATAGTATCAAGCATGAATAATTAATTCAAACCATAAGAATTTCAATTTCGAATATTACTACAAAATTTCTTTGTTGGAAATACTTTTATAATAAAATACCTTTATAATAAAATACTTTTATAACTCGATGTTTCAAGAAGTTTTATCCTTGTTCCTGTAGACTCTGGCAGTGCGTTGATCAGGCGCAAAGCTAGAATTCTTCGGGTACTTAGTAGACTTGTTTCAACTCCCAGTGAAAATACTGGAAAACTTTTAAAAACAGATATGGAAAGTACAATCCAAACAAAAAAAACAAACAAAACCTTTGTCTGACCATGGTTCGTAGATACACAATGATTACGCCTGGATCCCCCAGGAAACAATCCATATCCGTAAGCTTTCTCAGCCCTGCGAGTTATGCCATGATGACTAGTAGAATGCAGGATACACAATGGTTACGCTTGGATCCCCCAGGAAACAATCCGTACCCCTAGGCCATCTCAGCCAGGCAGTTTCGCTACTAATGTGATACATAGATGCAAGATACACAATGGTTACGCCTGAATCCCCCAGGAAACAATCCGTACCCCTAGGCCATCTCAGCCAGGCAGTTGCGCTATGCATCCACGCTCGTAAGACCATGGGTAACGCCATGGAATTCTATGGAAACTCGAGTATCATATCTAGAAAACCAAAAATCAGAGAATATCGATAGAATGAATCCACAAAGTGGCCACAAAGCGGATATCAAGTAGAAGGCACTTTCCATATCTTTACTTCGAAAATATATATCATATAGTACCTTTTCAAATCACTTTCAAATATCATACTTATATAAAGTCCATTATATATAAGATTTCATTTTCAAATCGAATACTTTCCAAAATCAATAGTATATCAAATCACACTTATATAAACTTCAATTATATAAGATTTCACTTTTCAAATTGAGTACCTTTTCAAATCCATAGTTTTCGAATCAATTTCATACTTATACAAACCAATTTTTTTATATAAGTTCGATAACTCCCAAATCAAGTATTTAGTAACACAAGGTTCTTAAATTTCAATTTGTTTCAATATCAGTCCAGTTTCAAAATCATATACAATTCCACCAAATTATTTCTTCTCAAATTAAATATCTTAAGTTCCAAAGTTTCCAAAATAATAAATTTAGAAAATAAATCCAAATTTCCAAATCAATATAATTTAAGTCAACCAATTCATTTCTAAAATCAATGGTTTTCAAAATTATCTTATACTTACATAAAGTCATCTTATATAAGAATCAAAATTTTCTAAAATCAATTATGCTGCATGAAGAGCCATATGGGATTGAATATCTTTGCTTTTATGGGTTATACATCTTTGTAATTTAAATTGGAAATTTTCTTTTAGTAAGCAAAGATATTCTAACCTGACAGCTTTCAATTTCAGCGTAAAAATATATCATTGATATTAGAATATAAGATGTACATACGTCATCATTTCGCAAAATCACATTTGATCGCTCGCTCGATCACACAAGTTTGCTTTCGAACTCGATCACACAAGTTTGCTTTCGAACTAGTATTATCCATTCGACTTCCCTAATGCGGATTTCGATATGGTTTCTCGACTAGAAGCCATCAGTCTCCTTGCATAGCCATATACTATGATAGAGAATTCTAGAATCACGTCCAAAATCCATATCAAATATTCGCCATCGAGAATCAAATGAAAAATCCTAACACGAAATGGTGTAATTCACCTCGAAGTTGTGTACTCAAACTTGGATCAAATTATTTATGTGAATAAAACAGCATATGTACGACTTATGTATCTATTCCAACTTGTTAAATATATAGTTTCATAAGGATGTTACTAAGTTAAAACATTTAAACTAAATTTTTATTCAAATTTTTTTTTGAAGACCAAATTCTTTTCAAAACATTTCAGATCTAAATTTCATATTAGAAAATTTCAAATAGCCTTATTCATTTACTTAACAAAACAGTTTCAACTTATTTAGATCATATTACTTCATACTTAAACATTCAAAACAAACTTATATACTTTATCAAAATACTTTTCAAAATTTCTTAGCTTTAAAAAGTTAACCTTGATTTGGAAGTGCTCGAACCTTCAAAAAAGTTGAAGAAATCATTTTCAAATTCAAGAGTTGGAAATCAGCAACAAATCAGTAAACCAATTTTAAAAGATAGGGTTATATCAAATCCGAAACTCGAGGACTGAACACCGGCTTACTTCAAATCATTTCAAATATATATATATATATATATATATATATACATCTGTCTTTCGAATATCAAATCTTACTTCGGAATTTGAAATCAAAATGGTTTCACAAAATCACTCGCATAGCAAAGCTACTGAAGTGTCCTATCCCCCACTCTGAAACTCGAAAATCAATGTCGATGATTCGTGCACTCATCACCGAAATTATTTTCCAGCGACATAAGTGAGTTCTAGACTTCTATTTCTCAAACTTCTTTTGAAATTTCTTCGAAATCATTCGAAACTCATTAGAAGTCATTTGAAACATTTCTTATTCGGAAAATACTTTTAAATCATATGATTATTATATATTTCAAAATCTTAAAACCAATTTCAAAACACCGGAGTTCAATTCTCGAATTTCAAATTTAAAATCCTTCAGTTATAAATCATTTTTAGATAAATCCAATTTCTTATATAATTTTTCAAAATTACAAATCCTTTCGAAACCTTAAATTCTCATTTTAAAAAGGGTATATAATCTTTATCGTAAACATTTCACTTTTATATATAGAATATAATCATACTTATCAAAATAATAATTTCGGTTTAGAAAACAATTTCTAGAATACAAACAAACCCGATTTTCAAAGGATGAATTAAGAATGGATTTCAAACAAAGATAGAGATTCAAATTAGAGGAACTCTTAATCAAATAGAATTATGATTCGAAGATAAGCTCGAACGAAGTTGAGATAATTAAATTTCAAAATAGAAGATGAATATATTTATATAAATCGCGGATGACCCTAGGGTCAACCGTGACTTCAGGAACAAGATCGATGCAGAATTCCAAGAAAAATCAACATTCGATCGCAAGAGATAGCGGCATCTAAACCAAAGATATAGAAATCTCTGGTGAATCAATGCCAATTGTGAAGGAGTTTCACCCCTTCACAAATCATTCAAAGATTGGTGGGATCCTATTCTTATAAATATCATTCGAAGTGGAGTTATGGGATACTCCAGAATCAAAAGAATACAAATAGGGAGAGACAAGAATGAATTTTGGAACCGCAAGAAACGTTCCAAAGTTCAAAGGGAATCGAGTCAAACGGAAGAGATTCAAACTTGAACGAAAGTGATTCTGTAAATAAATTTACTATATATGCTAAGTTTTGCCTAGAGCCAAAGCTCCGATACCAACTATAACAACCCACTATTTTAGACCATTCAAATCGACAATAAATCCACACATGTCGGACTTGAATAATTCAAAATATCAGATTGTTATTTAAATTTGGCAAACTCATCATATACAGTAAATAAATCAATCACAGAATCACAAACACAGAGTAATACAATAATACGCAGCGGAATAGATAAAATAGTAGTTCATGAAGCTACTATATAAACATCAGAGTTAGAAATAAAATACAACAGAATATCTCAAATGCAGTGAAGTCTCAAGTACAATAGATGACTTCTCTGAACAAATCAACTAGAAGAGCTGAAAGCTGAGGCGATAGTTGGATCTCCAAAGGAAGCTCCAAACTCCAAGGGTGAGTCTTAAATGCTGTATCACTCGGTCTGACCCGAGCGTAAAGCAAAACACAAAACACTCGAGTCAGGATTAACATTCTTATATCAATAAATCCAACTCAAGTGAAATATCAATTGAAATACAAGTAACTTAAAGGATGTTTGGGATAACCATCCTCTAAGGATCTTCGGAACTATCTACAAGGTGGAAATATACACTATAACACCGTGGTCATTCCAAATTAATTTATCCTTTAAAACCAAAATATCATTTTATTTCAAATATATCTATTTTCCAAAATAGTATATATATAGGTTAAATAATTTAAAAGTAAAGTATTTAAAATTTCCTTAAGTCTCACAAATCAATTCACATCCACCCAAATTCCAAATTCAAATTTATTCAAAGCTCAATTCATCAATTGAATTCAGTTTTAAATATACCATTTAAATTTTCAATATATTTCAAAGCTTTAATACTCAACATTTTCAAAGTTAAATTTAACAGATTCATATAGCTCTTGATTTAACTTTATTATTATTTAATCAAGGAATATTCACTTCATAAATTCAATATCATCTAACTAGCCTTAAATTTCATTTTACTAAATATTTCCATAAATTTATTTAAACAAGAAATATTCATTAAATTATTTTAAATCAAACCCAAGTTATAAATCATATCTTAAATCTCAATTCCAATAAGTTCCAAATCGGTTTAATTAAAAAAATTCTTTAATGAATGCATTTTCAACTAAATTCAAATTATCTTCCCAACCTTAACTTATTCAAATTATTACTGAAATCTATTTTGAAACATAACTTTAAATACTTAACCATATTATATGTATTAAATCAATCTTAGTTAAATTAAACATTATTATTAAATCTATATATATATCATTACCATTTATATATACTAATTTAAGAATCAACATTTATTAAAACCATATATTTCTTCCCAAATCCATAGAATTTATTTTCAATATATATATATATATATATGGACCAACGTTGTCTGTATATATATCCATCATATGGTTAAGTGATACGGATATTTATCATTTCAATCCGAAATTTAAATATATACGGGTAGATATCATTTCAACCCGTAATCCCAATTTCAATTCAAATGAAAATCGCTTGGGTTTATCATTTCAACCCATAACGATTTTCTCCTATTCTAAAGTCCATTCGGGTATGTATCATTTCAACCCATAGTGAATTCTATACTAACAGGGAACTTGTAGAGTGATAACAGATAATATAAAATAAACAACATGCATATATCATAAATAACAATAAAATATAAACAACAGGGTATGGTGTCATATCCCACAGGTGAACAGTTACAGATAATAGCATATATAACAATTTAAATAACTACAGCAGCATATTTCAATTGTCGTTTTAATTGAAATCAAATTTAATAAATATAAGAATGCTAAATCGTGAGTGATTACTCACCTTTCGAGGCTAGAGATATTTGAAATGGGTTACGAATCCAAGAACGAATTTCCAAAACGAACAAGATTGAAATGAATCACGGATAAGCTGATAAATAGGAGTAGACGAATTCAAATCAAAATGGGATCGATGAAGAAGATACATTGCATAAGTGGATATATATACAACTTATATATAAAGTAAGAAAATAGCTTATATTTTTAAAACAACTTTATACGTATAATATATATACTAACACCTTTATATTAAACTTATATAACTAGTATATATTCTCAAACAGATAAACAAATGTCTAAATATGAATACCTTAATATAAAAACTATTACATATATATATGTGGATTCACCATCGAATTGTTATATCTAAATACCTACAGCATAAACAAACTGGTATAATGTATGACAACTTGTATATTATAACTTTAAAACAAATAAGGAATGTAATACAACAACAACTTACCTTAATATAAATTTTATACACTACATAGATCAAATATAAGCTAAACTGTCCTATATATACTTACCGTACTCAGATTCTATATCTATAAACAAAACAGAGTTTTATAATATATATATTTATAACACGTCAAAGGGAACACTAATGTATGAAATGTACATACATTATATTCCACAACCTTTAACGTGACTAAACCCAGAAAATATGCAGAATGTATAAGCTTTTAGAACTTAAAATACTTTATATTATATATATTGTAACTTTAAAAAAAACCAATATGTAAATAATGTATTCAACTTTTCGTATCTTCATATAATATAAACACCGATATATAGATATATACAAACGTATATAAACATAACTAATAGATTTTATACATGCGTAAACTTTATAAACATAACAAAACACATACATACGTAGGCATATATGTATATAAAAACCTTTATAAAACAAATCTTATATTTCTAGAATATGTACAGGCAACCTTGGTATAAAAGACAAACCCAAAATGCAAATATATAAATAAACCAATATGTACATAATTATATAACTTAACTGAGCATATTGACCCTCAATTGTGTATACAAAACCATAAAGCAAAATACAAGTTCTGACTATATTTAAGATATGTATACTAACCTATTTGTGCAGACTCGACAGATCTTTTAAAACTATGACATATATAAACTTGTATGTACATAAACAGCTTTATATATATACAATAAAAAATATATATATACAAAACGAAATCAATACTTCCAACAAAATATAACTCCATATATATATAAAAGAGAAACTGCAGAAAAACAATAGTTTTTAAAACTGTATATATTCCTCTATTCAGTATACACTGTACAACAATGTTTATAAACATGCGTACCTGCATACGTATAAACAAGAGGTGGGGAACAATATTGCACGACAAAAGAAGGAAGGGGAGAGGAGGAGTAGTGTGCAAGCTTGGCCATCAGTGGTTGGTGATGGGGTGTGGGCATGGGTGGCGGCTCACGGTAGAGGCTGGGTGCACGACAGATGACAGGCTGGTGGGGTCTTGGCATGGGTGGAAGGTGATGGCGTTGGGTCAGACGTTTGGAAGGGGCGGTGGAAGGCTTAGGTGTGGTTGGTGGGGATTCGGTGGTTGAAGGCCGCCGATTTTGGGGTTTGCTCGGTGCTGCTGCGTCTGGAAGGGGAAGGGTGGAGACGTGTCGGCAACAGGGGTGGCAAGTGGAGGGGAAAATGAAGGAAGAGAGGGGAGAGTAGCAAGAAGGCGTGATAGAGCTCGTGCTTGATTTTGTGGCGTTCTCAGCTAAATCTCCATTGGAGATCTGCCATTTTTATTCGTTCTGTGTTTTGGAGGCGGTGTTGTGATAACCTAATCTGTTTTTAGGGTTTGTATTCTGAGTTTCGGGTAGTCGTGTTTTTACCCGATTGCCTTTTAGCTTTGTAAATCTATGGGCTTGGCCCAATTACCTTCTTTCAAAAAAAAAAATGTTTGTGTGTATATTATGTGTGTGTATTGTGCATATATGTGTGTGAGTCAAAGTAATGTATAGATTATTGGGTTAGAGAGAATTGTTGTGAGAGTGTGTTGTTTTGTGTATAGCTGAGTGCGGTTGTCCAATTTTCTACCGCGTGCATGTATTCATGTGCTAATGTTTTTATGTTAATATGCATTTGCTATGTATATAAATATATGTGATTATGTGTGAGTGCATTATTTTCCAGTTGTACATCCTCTGCTGTGATGATTTTTGCATTGTTTTATTTCAATATTGCTTTATATGTTTATGTTCATATGAATTTCTCTGTCTTTGTGCAAACAGGGGCGCGAGTCTTACTTTAAGTGGGTATTGCAATTTGAAAATAAATCTGTGTGTTTGAGTTTTAGTGTGCATAAGTGTTTGTATAACTATGTTATTTTAATATATATGTTAATTAATTATTTATATAAATAATAAGAATTACTACTAAAAGGAAGTTTGGTACTTTGTAAACTTAACTAAAGAAAGAAGTTTTCTAAATATAAATTTTTTATCTAATTTTCAAAAGATAGAAAATTGATTATTTGTTGTAATGTGATAATATATCTAGTTTGAATTAGTTATCTATTTATTTTGAAATGTCTAATATGTTATTAAGGCTATACGTATATAAGTAGAGTTTGATTATTAAAAAGTATGAAACAATTGATATATGTAAATTTTAATTTTATTAACCAGTTCTGCAGTTTTAAAGAAAGAAATGGATTTTCTAACGTTATAAGTAAATATTTAATATTTAGTTAATTTTATGAATGATTAAGAAATTAGTTATTTGTTGTAAATACTAAACTATAGTGGAGTTATTTGATATATTTAATAAATATTTAACTACTACTTATTTAAACTAAAGATTGAGAAATTAATTATTTACTATAAATAATAAGTTTACCATTGAGTTTATTTCTTGTTAATTCATGTATATCTATACATTGTTCATTTATAAATATTTATTTTCTTTTATGAAATAAAAATCATGTGAATGATTTTATTATGAATTGATTTAGTTATTTATAATTACATTTAATTTAGATAACATATTTTATTATTCCCCGTTTAGTATTTAACGTACATTTATTTGGAATATATGAAATAATTTTTGTATGAAGTATTTAGCTCTATGACTATTTTGGAATAAGTATTTATTATCCATCTCCTAGTATTATTTTATTATATAAAATTATATGTTGTGAATGTTTCGTTATTGAGCATTGATTTGTTTATTTATATTTATTTGAATAATTTATTTTTATATTAGTTTTTGATTCTGATTTCCCATCTTCTCGATATCAATTTTGATGTTATGATTGATTCACCATTGAGATGGATTTGATTGATGATTTTAGTATGATGCGGCGATGACACCATTATATTTGAATTATTGATATTTATTCTGTGTGACGAGAAATCTGAATAAATGGTTTAGTGATACCATCTAGTATGAGACTTTCAATAACACTTTTTTAGTTATTCTTTCTCGTTATATAGAATAAAAGAAGGAGTGAGTGTGATGTGTAAGCATAGAATAAATGGACTAGTAACATGAGGTGGTATGTCACACTCTTATGTTATTTATTCAGTTATTCTTTGCTCATGGATGATACTCATAAGGGGTATGTTTTGAGGAAAATGTGTGATCCTCTAGAATAGAGGAGAGCACACACATACATACACACACACATACATACACACATACACAGATATATATATATATATCACAGAAGACAAGGTGTTGCCAACATGCCTGGCAGGTAGCTAACCATAATACAAATAACAAATAAAATAACTCAAGTACCCCTAGAATGAGCTCCAGTAAGGCCACCGCCCGTTACACCCCAATATCGAGCTCTGGCAAGGCCACCGCCCGGTATTGAGGTGTTAGAAGTATCTAAAAAATCTAAGAAGTAACTCAGCGCCAATGACAATAGAAGATAGCTCCATCTAAGAAGGAAACGCCACACTGCAGACTCGGAAGAACTGGAAGTGCGAATGATCTGGAATGAAAAAACGCCACTCTGTCGTCTCGGGAACTGGAGAGAGTGCCTTGCTGAAAAGTGAATCATGCAGAAAGTAGAAAGCCACACCGAAGAAATAGAAGAACTGAGAAGAACTCCTCACTGAAAACAGCAATCCTGCCATCAGTAATCCTGTGAACTTGCAAAAAGAATCTAACACCATTTCTGGCCAAAACCTGTATCTGTAAAAGAAACTAAAGAAAATTATAAGAATAATATACATATATGTATATAAATGAAATTTATATACATATATATGTATTTATGAAATAAAAGTGAAGATACAAAAGCTAAGATAATAAGACAGAAAACAACAAAAATAGAAAACAGACTAAAAAGGAATCCATGATCAATCTAAGATAAAAATCTATAAACTAAAACAAAAAACAAACTAAAACTAAAACAAAATAAAACTTATTCTTATGCTCCTTTGATCAAAAGGATATTATGATAATCAGTGAAATCATCATTTAAGTTTGAAAAAATATTAATCCTACAATTATTAATGTCAAAATATTGTTTTTATATTTAAATAACTTAATATTATTATTAACCTTATTAAGATATTCTTTAAAATGATTATTTTGAGCTAATTTATGTTTAGGATTTGAGATCCAATTAAAATAAAATGAATAAATTATAAAAATTAATTTATTAAAATGACTATTATTAGTAATAAAAATTCTCTGATTTCTCTCAAACCAAATATACCAACAAATTATAATGAATAAAGTATCAAGTAAAAATCTATTTCTATTTTAAACTTAAATCTAAAATTATTCCAATGGTAATCACAATCGGTAATTTTAGTTGTAAGACTAAAGTTAAAGATTTTGAGAGTATTATTCAGAATGTAATAAGTATCCATACAATCATAGTATACATGTTTAATGTCTTCAAAATGCAGACTACAAAAATAACATTTATTATCAATTTGCATATTTTTTCTTTTTAAAAATTCTATAGTATTTAGTTTTCCATGCATGATTAACCACATATGAATTTAGATTTAGGAGGAGCATTTGTTTTCCAAATAAATTTAAAAGAGTTATTAGCTACACACGAGAAATTAAGAAATTTATAAAATGAATTAGAAGTATATTTCTTACTCTTATCCCATTCCCAACTAATATTATCATTATCGTCATCAATATTATATAGATTCAATCTAGCATAAAGCAAAGAAAGTTTCCTAAGAGTTATACCAACTAAAATTCTATTAAAACTAAAATTCCAAGGGGGGTCATTTCAGGAGAAAAAACATCCATAATTAAAGCATTCTTAAAGTTACAAATTTGGTAAAGCTCTTTAAATTCTATCCTAAGAGGGATAACATAAATCCAATGGTCATGCCAAAAAGAAATACTATTTCCTAATGAACTATTGTATTAGTACTGGGTTAAAAATCTCATGACATTTTAAAATTGATTTCCAAAAATTAAACAATTTATTTATAACTGCAGGAGTAATTTGATGTAAATTATTACTATCATTATAGTAATATTTAGAAATGATTTCTTTCCAAATAGGATTATCATTAATATCCTTAAATTTCCATAACCATTTCCCTAACAAAGACAAATTCATGTTAGGCAAATTAATGACTCCTAAACCACCTTCCTTTTTTGGATTTACAAACAGTTTCCCAATTTACTAAACATTTAATACTGCTATTAGTGTTGTCCCCACTCCATAAGAAGTCCCTTCTTATTTTATCAATTTTGTTAATCACTCAATCTGGAAAAAGATGCATAGACATGCAATAGATCGGGAGAGCTGATAAAACAGAGTTTATAAGAAGTAATCTACCCGCTCTCGATAAAAATCTCCCGTTCCAATTAGAATCCTATTTTTAGTTTTATCTATGATAATAAGACAATCATCATGTTTAAGTTTAGTTGGTTTAATAAAAAAACCAAGATAATCAAAAGAAAAATTCATAGTTTTACAATTAAGCGTATTAACAACTAAATTTTCAACCTTTTCAAAATCATTTAAAACTAAAACCGAACTTTTATCGAAATTTATTTTTAAACCTGAAAGAAGTTCAAAACTATATAAAATAAATTTAAGGATAATAACATGATTAGGCAAATGAGAGGTAAATAGTAAGGTATCATCCACAAATTGAAGGACAGATAAATCATTACGCGAGATTTCACTACCAACACTCCCCAAAGATCCATTATCAATCGCTTTTTTATTATCTTAGCGAAAACATCTGCGGCTAAGTTAAACAAAAGAGGTGATAAAGGATCACCTTACCTTAAACCTCGTTTAGATTGAATTTTATTACCTAGAATACCATTAACCATTATACTAGAATTACCAGTTTTAAGTAAAGTCATAATCCAGCTAATCCATCTATGACTGAAACCTCTAGCTTGTAACATATCAACTAGAAAATCCCAATCCACCGAATCAAAATCTTTCGCAAAGACCAATTTCAAAATCGCAAAAGTAATATTATTCTTACAATGGTGATTAATGTATTCTTGAACAACAGCCACACCATCAGTGATATTTCTCCTCTTAATGAAAGCAGTTTGTGAACAGTCAATTAGATCATTCATTCTTTTACTAAGTCTATTAGCTAAAACTTTTGAAATAATTTAACGGAACAATTAATTAAGGTAAGGAAATAGGTCTAAAATCTTTTAAATTATTAGCACCTATTTTTTTGTGGAATAAAATAACATTTGCAAAATTAAATCTTCCTAATTGCAATATTCCATTATAAAATTCATTGAACATGCTAATTAAATCGAATTTTAAAACATCCCAAAATATTTTGCAAAGGAAAATAGGGAACCCATCAAGATTCAGGGATTTATCACTAGCCATGTCATTTATAGCTTTCAAAATTTCCTCTTCAGAAAAAGGATTATTAAACTCAAAAAGGTCAATTCTAGAATCAGAAGAATAAAGATCATCTAGCGCTAATTCTATGTTTATTTTTATTACCGAAAATATATCTATGATAGACTGTAAAAGCCTTAATAAGATCTCTTTGATCGACCAACTCCATGTTATTCACAAAAATAGGATTTATCATATTACTACGCTTTCTACCATTAGCCATATTGTGAAAAAATTTAGTATTATTATCACCTTCATTAATCCATTGAATTCTAGATCTCTATTTCCACTTAACCTCCTTTTTCTCTATAATTGAATTAAGCTATTCTTTTAGATTAGCAAGAACATTACGTTCACCTAGATTAAGCTGTCTAGTTTCTTCTATTTTGTTTATTTTAAGCATTTTGGAAAGAATGTTTTCTTTTTAAATTTTAATACTACCAAACACATTCTTACTCCAATTTTTAATAAAATTCCTAAGACCCTTAAGTTTTAATACAATTTTTTTTACAGAATTATCCATATTTCTGAAATTATAAAAGTTCATTGAAATCCATTTATTTTTAATTAAATTCATAAAATTGGATTCTAATAACCACATTTTTTCGAATTTAAAAGATATATTAACAACTCTATGATGATCACCGTAAGGATGATAGGACAATGATTAGAATAAGTGTAAGGCAAACCAAAAACTCTACAAATAGGAAATTTATCCTCAATTTCATTACTGACGAAAAACCTATCAAGAAGAGCCATAGAAGGGGACTCCCTAGTATTACTCCACGTAAATTCTCTATTAGAAAGAGGAATTTCAATGAAATTAGAATTAATAATAAATTGGTCAAATTCCTCCATAGCAGAGAAATCCCCTTCTCGTGGAGAACGCTCTCCCAGAAAACGCGTAACATTGAAATCACCCCCCAAAATCCAAGAACCAGGAACTAAAGATCTAAATTGTAGAGATTCATTCCAAAGAACCCGATGGCCAACTTTTGAGTTTGGCCCATAAACATTAGAAATATTTAAAATAGAATTATCACTAAGGTTAATGAGAATAATATGAAGTGAGTGTTGCTTAGAAATACAATGGAGAAATTTAAATGAATTATCCCGCCACCCAATAAGTAAACCCCCAAAAGCACCAACAGAAGGTAAATAAGCCAATTTCCTAAAATGATAACCACCTAATCTTCTATAAAAACGAATATCAAGACATTCGATTTTAGTTTCCTGTAAAAGTGCAATGTCAATAGAATAGTCTTTAAAAAAAGCTCTGATTTTATCACACTTATTTAAATCGTGCAAACCTCTGATATTCCAACTAATAATCCTCATAAACCGACAAATCTAGCCCTTTCAATCTCCTTACTTCTAATGAACGTAGTATCTAACTCAACATAAAAAAAAGCGGTATCCCTAGCTAACTAGCATAACTCAGATGAAGACAAACTACTAAAAGCATAAGAAGAATATGTATTGCCTAAAACAGAAGACATACATGAGCATGTATTTGTAGTGCCACTAATGGCACTCGAAACAGGTAACTCACCCAAAAATGGAGAATGGCTATCGTTGTTCCCGGCACTACGACGAATAAACCCACTTACAGCAACCGACCTCTTACGTCTACCTCGCCTTGACGAAGAACAATTAAGAGAGGCCTTCTTATGAGAAAAACACTCCTCGACATTTGCTGAAACATTACCTTGAAAATCAACTGCTTCATTACACTTATTCACAATCTCAGAGGAATTAACCAAATCAGACCCATCAACCCCTTTTTCTGCACACTGTAAATTACCAGTAGCATGTGCACATCGAACACCATGTGCATGCTGAGACGCAACCCATTTGAGAAATATAAATGACACCCCCCATCTCTATACAATTATCAATACCATCTTTATACACTGCCATATCATCTTTATATTCCACCCTGTTGCTTATAGAAGAATTTATAACTCCAACATCTAAAAACGCAGCATCAACATATAAGTTGATGTGTTTAACAGCAGCCATCTTATTATCACAATACAAGACCATTCTGGATTATGAACAACTAAACTAAGATCATCACAATTAGTTGGCAGTGTAACTCCATCCCTATGAGAACAAACACTATCACAACTATCAGTAGCATGTGCACGTTGATTACTATGTGCACACTGAGATACACAATCATTATGAGAGATGTAAATGCCATCACACATCTCTATAATTATAACAGTACCATCTTTATACTTTGCCAAATCATCTTTATATTCAGCCAAATCACTTATAGATGAATACTTAACTCCAGCATTTAAATCTGCAGCAACCTCTTATATGATACTATTTTTATCAACAACCATGTTATTATCACAACACAATGCCTTATCAGAGATATGAGAAACTAAACTCAGATCAGAACCACCATTGACAGTAGGCATTGCTACTACATCCCCATCTGAACAAACACCATTTATTAACATATCACTTCTATTTCCAACCAACAACACTTTATCACTATCCATCATTGCGATCAAATTATTATGCATATCAACCTCCTTTTGACAGTTAGACTCGTTAGAATTATTGATCATTTATGGTACATGAACCACTAGACTCATATCAGCTCCATTAATAACAGTAACAACATCATCATTGAGCAAAAAATCACCATCTCCATCAATACAAACATCATCAACCACCGAAACACTTCCCTCTCCAACCAAAAGTGCATGTTCTTGTAAACATGTTCCAGCAATAGATTCAAGACTATTTAAGTTAATATCATTTGTCGTATACATGCTCATGTGTACACCACCCATCTTATGTATGTCATCAACCCCTTCATTGCATTCACTTACAACCTCAAAAGAAATAACCAAATTAGATCTAACTACCCAATTTACTGCATATTGAACTTTATCACCCATCTCTGCTCGATACTCTTCCATATTATCGTTAAACTCTGCCATTTTCCTTTCATTCGTATACATTCTCTGATCAACACTATCTTCTAGTATCACTAAATTTGCTGATGACATATCATTATTAATAACATCAACCCCTTCAGATTTCATATCAGTAAACTCCAACGAATTGAGAAAATCAAATCTATTTGAAGTGGCTATCTTAAATGTATCCATTACAAAAGAACCTGATCTGGCTTTTTTATTATGAACTTGGACATAACCATTATTCAGGCTACTATTTAGAATTGAAGAATCAGAACTCTCAAAACCGCTGTCATGAATAGAATCCTTAATTTCAAATGAAGATGCATTCAGTTTACAGTGAATAACATCTGGATCTAAAGACATTGGGTTAGAAAAATTATCTCTACAAACATCTACAAAGGAATCAGATATAACCTTAAAGTCATTAGAATTAAACAAAACACCATTGTAATCATATGATTCAGAAATCTCATTCACAACCGAGATATCATCATTCCCTAAAGAAGCATAATCACCGAAATATTCTTTGGGATCACCGAATTTCTCATTATAATTCCTGCCGATATTAACTTTGTTAATAACATCAAAATAATAAAAAAGTTCCTCCAAGAAGCCAATTCCCTCCTTCCTCTGTACCCTAAATGATCAAACAAAATCCTCTTTAGCTTCATACATTTCAATACAAATTGAAATCCATGATCGACAATTGAAAGGTCGTGATTCCTGTTAACAAGTTTACTCGAAAACTCAAATCTTTTATGCCCAAAGAAACCACATTCGAAGCATCTAGTAGGATCTATATATTCAAACGCCATATGAGAAAATTCCCCATAATGAAAGCAATGTTTTCTCCCCTTTCTTGAATCGATCCATTTTTTAACGTTTTGAGATCGAGGAAAAATTGGAGTAGATTAGACAGTCAAACCCTTAGAGCATAAAAACGTGATGGATGAGGAACACGATCCTTAAGAGAAGAAGAATAACCATATCGAGATTGGCTACGAGAAAGAGCAAGCGAATTTAGAAATTGCGGATACGAGTATGAAGAAGAGGCCATTTTCAAATCTTTTTGGAAATAAATTGTGGATTTTGAAAAATTCATACGGGGGCATGTTGTGTATGTTATTCGCCGCAGTGAGCATTTATGGAGGCTAGTTGTTAGCCATATATATTATGTACATTATGTGCCTATCTACCTTTGTCCAGCTTCTTTTATGTTTTGAAAGTGAACCATATTGGCCAGTATCCATCCTGGTGGCCTGATCAAGGAGGTCGCGCCCTCAATTGCAACACTGTCATGGTATATTATATTTGATGCGCATCACTGGAGTTGGTTGGCCTTGTGTCGCATAGGCCAGTAGTCGGTTACCATAGGGGCACATTGGTAGTCGTGGCCGAAGAGGCTATGCATTGTCGAGCCTATAGTGGATCATTGTCACGATACCAAGAGGGGAGAGTTAATGGTAACCGATGATTTTAGAAGTCGTGTCAATAGACCACATGTGGCTCCTAGAGCAAGTAAATGTGTTGTCAGTCTCCCTTCTAGTTCTGGTGTAGGTGTATGTATGTGGATAGTAGATAGACATATACTATGTATATATGAGATTATACCTGAGATTATGTCCGGAGTATGGTCAACCCCATATCCTTCTTAGGTAGGTAACCTATTCTTTGTAGGCAAACGACCTACATATTATTGATTATATTTGGATGTTGTTATAAGCTGGATCAAATCTTTCTTATTGATTTTTATTGATTTGATGATGATATTTTATGATATGAGATTGAGAGAGGTTGTAGGCATTGCTTTGTTACAGCCTGACTTCACTTAAGGACATCTCACTATTGACATTTCTAGGTTTGATAACGATTTCTAGATATATACGATTCACCCATTTCTATTGATAATATGATTTCTGATTTGATGTTTTTCCATATAGATGATGACATCTTTTGATATTAGAATTGACTGTTTTCATGTGGATTTGAGTTAATTGATTGATATGTTGCCTTGATAATTATTTATAGTGTTATATAGATATCTTAGACATACATTTATATATATATTGATATATGTGTGGTGTTTTGAGTATCTCTGGAGATGATATTATATTATTAATTCCTTTTTACATCGTGCTACCCTTATCATGATACTTGATCAGACATAGTCTGACCTGTGTGTTATTTATAATACTCGGGTCAGTCCAAGACATTTTGGGTACATGAACGACATGACCAACATTTGTTTTATTGGCCTTATAGGAGACATTCATTAGGATGTTATATAATATTTATATGACATTGATTCATTATGTGTATATATAATATTGAGTTGTATATTGTTAGTTTAATACATTTTAGTGAGACGGATATCATTAGAGATATTTTGTATTTATACAGACCATTATGTTATATATTACATATTATCCCTGCGATTGACTCTGTGTTCTCTATTATTTGCTGTATATTATGTATTGTTCTATCCTAGAGGCACACATGTATATTGCTTTGTACCAAGATCGTGTAAGTATAGCTGATTTATTTAATCATTGTTTAAATACGTATCCGTGTTAGTCCAAGGTAATATTCACATATGTACCTCATATAGCCGCACTCTCCGTATTATATGACAGTATTACTCGGTAATATTCTTGGGTAGATGGGTATAGAGGTGGGGTAATACACTGTTGAAGCCATACGGGGATCGAACAAAGAAATAATCGTTCTTGAAATATGAAAATTTGTTATGGACTGCTTCAATGACTTTGCATTGGTACCGGCTTTGATAATCATGTTGGAAGGTGATTCACACCATTGCTAGAAGCTAAGGACATGTGTAAGCTCACTGAAGACCGGAGTTTGCTGTAATAGATTCATGAAGAATTAATAAGGCGTAACCATTAGGATGGACTTGTGTAAGAGCAAGTATTAGCTCCTAAGCACATATATTGATTGCAAGCCGTATAGCCTATTAGAGGATTGTGCACCCATTGGCCCTATTTAGGAAGTAAGCCATCACTTTCGCGAATCCGTGTTGTCAACAAATAGTCCGAAGTGATTTGGGAGTTAGAACCGCTGACATATGTTCAGGTAGATCATCCAAAACTCTTAAGCCCATTTTTTCATTTAAAAGAGGAGGCTGGT
The DNA here is from genome assembly GCA_030737815.1 of Allium fistulosum. NCBI lineage: Eukaryota > Viridiplantae > Streptophyta > Magnoliopsida > Asparagales > Amaryllidaceae > Allium > Allium fistulosum. The sequence continues at coordinate 517,767,493 of CM060901.1, read as the reverse complement.
TTTGAATTAGTTCTATTGGTAAAAGTATTCTCTGTAACTCAACAGTTATCGAGTACCTTGGACCGACAGCTTAGGAGTTAAAGCCTGAGTAGTGATAGACCCGGCTTCAGGAGAAGTTGACTGCTAGCGCCAACATTGAATCTAGGAGAATGGTGTGTCATTATGGACAAGAAAACTTGATGGTCAACACTATCATGTATGTTTTATTTCCGAATTTTATTTTTAAATTTAGACCCATGTGACCGGCACCCAGAATCCAACGGATGTCGACATGTGTTGACCAATCGTATTATGTACGTCGAACGAAGCAGTTGGAAGTGTTAGTTATACGGTGCCGGTCCTATGTCCTATACATGATGAATAGACCATTTTGTGTAGATAACCAGCTCATGTTGGAAAACGAGCTACATCGCATGATGGAACTATGCATCGGATCTTACCCGTTATTATCGGATAATCGATAACAGAACTATAATCCGGATCGACACGAAGTTTCCTTTTGTAGGAACATGGGAAGTATAGTGACTATAAATATTGTACGATGGAATCATTCGAACATTGAACTACATTTGACACGATCATTTTTTAAGCAAGAACCATCTCATTGGACTTTGGAATAGCGATTTGCAAGCCACATGCCTTTTTAGAGCATGCACTTGTATTTGGAATACATAAAGGAGGGAGGGCCATTGCAAATAGAAAGACCTAGAGAAAATACTAGGGTGACAAGAAGCCAGGCGTTCAAAGGCTCGAAGTCGACGTTAGGAATGCATTGGGCCAGCACGACCCGAGGAGGTGCAGCGTCTGCTTCGAGTTAAACTCGAAGCCTCACCCCAGAAATCTCCATGTCTACAATGACCAAGGTAAAGGCATGGTATCGTCGCAGATCCTTAAGTTTCAATCATCCATTCGCCATATATGAACCCCAACAAAGCCAAAGCGTCTTAGCAGCAGTGCCACGAACATTCTCATGCCATTAGATGGCAGATACCCACCTATTGATGGTTGGATCTAAAGTTGAGAAAGGATTCGGGTCAAGCCCTACTAAGATGGTGGCAATAATAAAGGTGGAAGAATGGTTGATGGTGACAGTTATAGAGGACGGTGGTGAGGAGTTAGCGGCGATTGGTTTGGGCGAAGAGTTGAAGTTGCTTGAATTTGACCGGTCAGAAAATCTAAAGGTGATCTAGGGAATGATAAAGTGAAAACATGAAAGGAAAAAAGGCTAAATATTTGACTTATATATAAGTATTGAATTGACAAGGTAATTCTACTCGGTACCGATCAAAACAATCAGTACCGACATGAATTTTTGATCGAAAATAAGAGGAAAGGAAGGAGAGAGGTAGTACCTACCTAGATAAGGCATGGAATGATCTTCGAAGTTTAGATTTTATCCTTAACATGAAGAATGGAACTTTTACTATATAAAGCAATTAGAAGGGTATCCATGGAATGGAAGCAATGATTTGAAGCAACTCTTAAATGATCAACATGGATGTATAGATGATGGTCTGTGTCTGTCTTGTTCTAGAGCACGCATTATTTCCGATAAAAGCATACTTTGGAAAAGAAAGTGTTATCTGGTTTTTGGTCCAGGCGACTTCCAATCGAATTTGGATGTCAGGATGAAAACGAAGCGATTGAAGCACTTGGGAATATGCTTCAATGGAAGTGGTCTCAAGAAATTATAGAACAACTGGAGTCAAGGAGACAGGTCGGTACCGATCACTTTTAGATTGGTACCAAGCACTTTTTGTGCGCCTTAGTTTGTTCTAGAGCTTAGGCATGGGGATCTCTGGATAAAGTGATCGTCTTGGGGTGCATTTTTAAAGGAATAAGTGAACAAATCCAAGGAAGTTCTGTAGAAAAAAAGACAAGTACTAGAGGTATCAGAACATCTCATAAACAACATGATTTCTAAAGAAAAATGCTTGAAACTCAATATACTGAAGATAGAAGGCCAAGGAAAAGAAGATGGAGCAACTTCCCCTCACAAAATCAGATTTATACCGATCACTTTTGGTCGAGGCATATATTATTTTGAAAATTTATTCATGAGTGGGCATGTGAATTATTTTGGAAGGTGCAAAATGGAGGTGGTACACCGATTATTTTAAGGATGAGACTATGAAGAAATTCATTGACAACTTTAAATCATCACATATTAGGATAGATGTGTAGTCAGCATAGGGATTAACACACTCACGGTATTTGTTGGTATGGTGGTATGGTGATTGCCCTTTTAAGGTATGTGCGTGCTTTATTTTTAATAGGCTATGCTGATTATTGGTTCATATATGGTCATTTATTTGCACATGCATGTACTGATCAATCTATGTTTTATTGTGGACTTTTATTTTAGTCTATTATGTTTGAATTTTTGGCATGCATAATATGGGTAAATCTATGATTGAGATTGTTTCACCCTTTTGCCGATGAAGTGTTATTTTTACATATAGTAATTTAGATTGTATGATTGAGGAAGTGTATATGTTACTATAGTATGTATATGTTTAAAATTAAATTCATTATTGTGAATGGATTGTATTATGTAATAGTCGATGGTGTTATGTGGTTGTTATACACTACTTTTACAAGTAGTTAATCTGGGAACAATGTATTTCCTTACATTTTGCAATTAAACCCATAGTAATGATTTATTGATTTGTTTAGGGTTTGTAATTAGGGAATTGCGAGGACGCAATTCTTATAGGGCGAGTGTAATGACCCATAGAGATGGTTAATATTAAATTAATCAAAAGTGAATTTTTAACGAAAAGGAGGAATTGGATGTCGTATTTATAACTATTATGAATGTCTTTCCGAACTAATTAATGTAATATAATTTTGATGGGTTTGGAGTTATAATTTGCGAAATAGAGGCATTATAATGTTTAAATAAGGTACACAACCACTTTTGGGCCAAATAGATACATACGACCGAACCCGCATCGTTGCCTATATAAGTAACGCTTTAAAATCCTATGAGGCAGCCGTCATATCAGTCTCTCATCCTTAATCTCAAAATTTTCTTAATCGCATTTTAACAGTGACTAACTACAAATTAATATAAATTAGGAGTATCCAAACCATATCGAATCATATATTATTGTGATGCTCTCGACGAATGGAGTTGACAAGTGGTGTGCATTTGTAAAATAAATGTCTGAATCGACCGAAAATCTTGGTCAAAGGGGCTATTAGCAAAACCCTAGGTGTCAATTTGAAGGTTATTGATTTGGTAACCAATTGATGTAATTGAAGATGCAAAATTATAGTACTCGATAAGGGAAGTCTAAATCCGGTTTTGAATTGATGAATGGAGCAACGAGGCGGATATAATTCACCTTGAAAGTTTCATCAATGTTGGCTTAAGGTGGCGGTAGAGGCGAAATTGCGGCACCGGAGGGTGGCGGCCACATAACTTAGACAAAGGCAAGGTTGTTGGTCGTTTTCTTGGGTTCTGTGGTGGCCTGAAGGGGTGATAATTGCTAGTCAAACGTCAGCGCTAATGATTTTAACGGTGATGAGGAAGGTAGCGTAAAGTTTTAGTTTAATCCCTATAATTAGTAACAAATTAAACATTGGATCTTCTAACCTCCGTATCTTTCATATATGAACTCCAATTCATGGATGTTTCTTCTATTGGACTGTGGTGAAATTCCGAACGATTTGACATTGGGTTTTATTGGATTCTAAGGCTGCTTACAAAAGCGTATTGGTACGGTTTACTTAAATTTAATTATTTGAATTTTAAATTGTAAACACATCTATTGTTGAAAGATTATATTTATTGATGTATTTTATGTTCAGTGGATGACTATTTATTATCGTAGCATTCTAGATGTATTGTGCCTTGATTGGATAATTACTGTTAATTGTAGTATTTTTGGATGTCTAATTATAATAAAATTCTTGTATTTGAATTTAAAAATGTTTAGTTTGTATACAATGTAGAATAATGAGAAAAATACATAAATAAGTGATAAATGAGGTTATTTATATATTTTGGATGGTATATGTAAACAATGATGATTTAACAAACTTTATTGAAATTAAAGTATGAGATTTAGTAAGGTTGTTGTTTATGAATTTCTTGAGAAAATCATAAATAATAACTAAAATTATATTTTAGATTGAGGTTTGGGAAGCTATTATTATTTATAAAATAAGACGGGATTTTAAGCAACAATAACATGAATTTCAATGAAATTGTATTGTTTTGTATAAACAACAAAGGACTGATTTTATGGTATTTATAGTAGAGAATATTATTATTATTGTTTAAGGAATAAAATAAAAAGGAATTTTTTGAATAATAGTAATAATGGTAAAGAAATCTTTTCAAAGGTTTTTTTGGATAAAATAACTACTATTTTGGGATAAACAGAAATAAAAAGGAGCTTTAGTGATTTAAAATAAAATATTGTTGGAGTAAATAGTAATAAATCGGTTTAGGAAAATATGAGGTTTTAATATATATTAGTAATTTGGTGTAAAATAATAGTAATATCATTTTAAAAATCAATTTGATGAAGGCCACCATTTATAGAAGAAATAAAATATTTCAAATGATTTGAAGTAATGAGATTATAATAAAATAAATTTGAAGTATATTATCATTGATGGAAAATTATTATTGTTTCGACATCTATAAATAAAGGTGATTTTTGTAATAAACAATAATAATATGATTTTATACTTGAAAGAAAAACGTTGCGTAACACCCCTGATTTTGATTAACATTATTCAGGAGATTTAACCAGATAAATTAAATAGAATAATGTGATATGTAGTGTGATAAAGAATTGAGATTTGATAATCCACATGGTTGAGCCATAGTTAACTAACTAACTGGTTAATAAGATTGTTTTATGATTTCATAATAATAAAAGATATGAGAGGGGTGGTTTAGGAATAGGAAATTAAACCCTCCTCTCCCTATCATTCTCATTTTCATAAACCTTAAGCAATCAAAAGAACAAAAGTAGGCTGGCTATTTCTAGGTGGAAAATCATGAAATCAAGTAGGAGATTCAAGAGCAAAGTTAGGGAAAACTAAAGCACTCATCAAATCTCAACTCTATTATCAAATCAAATAAATAATGATAAACCATCTCATATTTAAAGCAATTTTGTTTTAAATCTTACTTGTGATGATTCGTGTATGTTGATATGATATGCCATGTTGATTTTATCCTTGTTCCGATTAAATGATGATTTATGGAAATTATATGAAATTATTTATAAGGGTTTTAAGGGTAAAACCTAAGATTTTTATCTCCAAATGATTTGAAATTTTCATATGTTAAATAGAACAATATTTTGGAGATGGGTTTTTAATTTCATAATTTTCCAAAATAACAAAAATATTCTATGAATTTCATAAACGAGGAAATAGCTTAATTTCAGGTTTAATTATTTTAATTAATAAAATATGGAATTTGGCCCTAAATTTTTTTATGATAAAGAATATCATAATTCTGAATTTTGTGAATTTTTGGGATTTTTCCCAAATGATTTTGATTTATTGTGAAATAATTATGCTAGTTAAGCATTTAAATGGTTAATTAATTAAGAATAATAATTAATTATTTTGAAATATGGTTTGAACTTTGGAACTTGAGTGCGGCAGTAATTCTGCAAATAAAATGTAAAGTTTTGTTGAAAACCAATGGTGAAAAGTAATTACTTTTAGTAGTAATAAAATAGTTTTCGGTAGATTTACGATCTTGCCATGCTGCATGTACCCTCTCTGCACCTATAGAAGGCCGCATCTCATGAGTGTTGAAGTTGTGCTTGAAGGAAAATAGGATAGTTCCTTTGGTAATTTTGTAATGGTTCCCAAGTATGCCGAAGTCGACCTCGTCGATGACATAAGATATGGGGTAATGGCACTTCGTGATTCCCTAAAGGTTTTAGAAGTTTTAGAGTAGACATCGACGACACCGCTTGTTTTCACTATAGTATGAAACAATGCCACATCTCACCTCTTTGCATGTTTCCAAACCAAGGCAGTGATTCCGCTTTTAATGACTTCGACTCTATATAAAAGCGACGTAATAGACGACGTAGTTTAAGTAAAGGAGTTTTATAGTGTCATCGAAGGTCATGGGTGTCGGTGTGCATCAAGGTTGAAGACCTTATGTGTAACGTCCCGTAAATTTTCGATAATTAAAAATTGTTAATTTAATAAGATTCTGTGATTTAATATTGAAAGAAATAAAATTCGGGATTTATTAATGAAATAATAACTAAAATGAAAAGCAACAATGTTAATTAAAGTTAATTATTAACAATTTGAAGGGAGTTCCAATCAACTGAAATTATTTAAAGGTTAAACTTGGTTATAAAGCGAATAGGAAAACAAATGTAAATATTGAATTTAACTAACGAAATAATATATATAAATAGTGGTAATTGAATAAAAGTTGTGTTATGAAAGAAATTGTAACATTTGTTGGTAAGAAATAAACTTATGTGTAATTAAAAGTTAATGGTAACAATTGTTATAAGTTACCTATTTATTTAGTTTGTTAAATTAAAATTGAAATCAATTGCAATTAATTCACTTGATTAGTGAAGTTAATGTAGATTTAATTGATAATTGAAGAATGTTAATTCAATAAGATGTAACCAATGTAAATTCTATTTCATAATATGATAATTGATTGAATAAAATAATTGAAAATCAAAATTAATTAATTTTTGGAATTTACAATTATAATAATTGAATTTATTGCAATTAATTGTAATTAAATATTACGTTAATGGGAATTCAGATGAAATTGTAAAATATTAATGTACTAAGGTATAAACCAATGTCAATTATACCCATAAGATGATAATTGATAGAATAACAAGATAAAAATCAAATTAAATGGAATTATTGGAAATTTGATTGATAATCTCTGAACTTATTGAAATTGAAAGTAAACCCTATAATTGGTAAATTTATTAACTTTAAATTGAAATCTAAATTGTTTAAATTATTGTACATGTTTAAGAAATCAAAAATGATAAAATTTGTAAATTTTAGAATTTAAATTGAAAAAGTGATTTAGTTAATTTAATATTAATTTATTTAATTAACTAAAATATAGCCATTCACTGACTCGGATTTCGACGAAACCAGTTTCATTGGATCCGTAATGGTGAATTTTTGTAGGGTTTCAAGTTCCGTAATGATCGGAGTTGTCGTTTGATCGTACGGGCTTGAAACGCCTAGAAATCAATTTAATTAAAATCAATTGAAATCAATTTGAAAGCTGATTTTAACATAACTTCTTCATATGATGGAATTAGGACTTGAAACATGTTCCATTGAATTTAAAATTTTTGAAGCAATCTGTTTTGATATATGGGATGATCCATTTTTGTTCCGTAGACATAACGGGCTTTTCAGGTCGTTTATCGTTCAAAACCCAAAATCAATATTTACCGTTCTTTCTATTTTCAGCCCTACCTATAAATAACTTGTTATAAACCCTAGCCACTTCTTATTTTCAGTTGTCTGTACGTACATTTCCTTCTCATCTCCTCTTTCAAATGGCAGACAAACCAAACAACTTCCCAATTCAATTTCAAATCAAATATCAAATTTAAAAAATTCAAACTCCTCAAACTATATCAAATTATATGTCGATTTAAAGCTCTCGACGAGCGCAAATCAAATTTGCAACCTATTTTACGATTTGGGTTTCGGTTTGGCCAAAAATCATTGTTTTCGTCTCGGCCGTTCCTATGTATGGGTGTGTGTTCGACGGTAGATCTTCGACCGTTTGGCGATCAGAAGGCGCTGCTGTGTAGAGGAGGTTGTAGGCTCTCGATCCATACGGCTGCATCTTCATAAAGTCGACAAGATTTTCCAGAAATTGGCTTTGAACACTAGCGTTTGGGTTCGGGTGGAGGCTTGGGAATGGCATCACGTTTGTCGCGGTGGGGTCGGAAGCGGCGGCTCGGCACAGGGGAGTTGGTGGCGAGCTCCGATTGGGGCGAAGAGGCATGGAATGGCAGCGATTGGGTGGCCTTCGGTGGCGGCTGAGGCATGTTTGCGATTGCATGTCCAGTGTAGAGCATCGGTTAGGGTTTGCGGGAATTGGTGATGACGTGGCGGAGGAGTGGTAGCTTTATTTTTTTATTATTTTAATTAAAATCTCAAATCGTTCTAACTAACATAATTTTTGCATACGAGATCCGATTCACGCGCAGTTTGTTCCACTGGGATCATATCAAAATTCCGGACATTTTGACGCTTGTTTGGACGAATTCTGAGATCGTTTGAATTTTGGGCTTAAATTGAATTTTAATTCGATTTAACTTCAAAGGTGAGTGATTTGACCCACTCACAACTTCTAAAATTTCTTATGTTAGTTAAATTAAATTTACGATGTGATTAGGAATTTATTTATGGCTGTTTGATATTTTTAAATTGCTATTCCTGCTAATTTGAGTTTATTTTGAATTTAATTGTCATTTAATTTATTATTGAATTTAAATTTCCAGTCAATTTCCTGTATATAATAATCTGTTAATTGTTGGTATTTATTGGTTGAATTGGATGACGATTGTGATGGATGTCTGAATTTATTATTAGATGATTTGATGTCATAGTTGATTTATGAAATGCTATCACTCTGCAAGTTGCCTTAATCATTATTTGGAAAAAAACCATTATGGGTTGAAATGATATATACTCGAACGATTTATAAATTAAGGAAAATCATTATGGGTTGAAATGATAGACTCGAGCGATTTTATGGATTTTTAATATAATTCGGGATTGTGGTTTGAAATGATATATAACCGTAAAATTTTAAATTACGGATTGAAATGATAAATATCCGTATCATTTGACCCTAGGGTAGAGAATTATATACGGACACCGAATTAATTAAATTAATTGATTTTAAAGCATAAACTTTTTGAATCCTGTTAAATGAGATTTTGAAATTTAAAAAAATTGATTTATATAAATTGAATTATTATCGAAATTCAAGTTTTATGTTAAAATTGGAATTGGTTTATAGAAATTGTTAAAAGAATTTAATTGAAAATTTCAAAGTTGAATTTGGAATATAAGTGAAATTTATCAGAATTGAATTATTTGAATTGTTTGAAATATAACTTTGTAATGTATTGAAATTGGAATAATTTAAATTGATATTTCAAACACGGATTGAAATCAATATAAAATTTAATAATTGTATTGAGAGTTTGAATTGGAAGTTTGAAATTGAGTTTTGGAAATTGAAATTAGTCCAAAGGCGTTGAAAGGAAATAAGTAGTTAAATTTTAATATAAACTGTTTTAAAAATGAATTATTTTAAAGATTCTAAATTTTAAGATTTTCAAACTATTAAACTATTTTAACCTATATAACTATATTAAATCATTTAACCTATTTTAAACCATTCAATTTATTTTAAAACCAATTAACCCATTTAAACTTATTTTAAATCTAATTAATCTATATTTAAAGTTGTTTAATCTATTTTAAAATATTTAATCTAATTTAAATCTATTTAACTATCTTAATTCAATTAAACGGTATTTTAAAATATTTTAACTATTTATAACTATTTTAGTTATTTATAACTATTTAAACTATTTTCTAAATTCTCAGACTAAGTAAAGTGGAAGTGTTTATATTCAAACTCATTGGTTTAAAGGAAATACGGTTAAATGATGTTGTAACCTAAGTTGGGATTAAAATGTTATAATTAATTGAATATGATGATTTTGAAGCAAGAATTTTACGTAATTGGAAATATGATTTTGAAAGAAATTATGATTTTGGAAATGATATGATTTCAAATGGGAATATAATTTCGAAAGTGATATGGTTTTGAGAATATGATATTTTGATATAAATTGTGAATTGACTTTTGAAATGTAAAAGAACCATCCGGTGTGAAATAAGCGTTTGGTTGTTAAAGTGACCGGGATCGGATATTGTCTACTCTCTACCAATACCAAAAAACACTTTAACAACTGTGTACGTGGTGGAGATTCCAGAAATGAAGTAGGATGGTTTGGTGAACGATTTCTGTTTGAGGTATGATGTGACCCTGACTCCCGTGAGTTAGCTTAGATGTGACTAAAATCAGGAGCCACGCCGGGCCAAGGGAGGTCATTCCTCTGATCGGCCATACTTCTTCGATACTATATTCTGAATTTGTGATTTGATTGGTGGCCACCCTTGATTTTGATTTGGGAGTGTGTTCCGAGGTGGGCGGTAGTAGCTGCTATGCGTTACCACCAGTCCGGATCCGCAAATGGTATATCTACCCTGGCATTTCCTTGTGTGCCATGTTTACATGCCCTAGAGCGCCTTCTATGAGTTTGTTTTTTACCGTACCTATGCGATGTCCTCTGGGTAAACCTCTAGTTTACGGAGAAGCGTACGACATTGTATAGACTACGGGAATATATATAATGTGTTAAGGGGGATATGCGTAACGCATTAACGCTATTTTAATACTTTTACTTTACTGTAGACATATTATAATAGCGTATTAGTAGATAGTTTAATGGATCCTTAGGAGATGTGAATCCCGAACATCTCTTAAGTTACTGCATCACGTTAGACACTAGATAGGAGATCTCAAACCCCGTAAACATCTCTGATGCCGTCACACGCATATTTACCATTGATTTAACTTACATAAGATCTTTTAGTTCTAACTCGAGTGTTTTGTCTTTTCAATTTGCTCGGGTCAGCCTAAGCATTTCAGGGTTGAAGACCATATTTCTGGAGGATGAAGACGAAGATTGTACTATTATTATTTATGATATGTATTCCACTGCATCATGTTGTTCCGCTGCATTTATTGTTTATCTATTCATGTTTCTGTAACTCTGATTTTTGTGTTGTAAAAGAATAGTCAAATGTATTTATAAAATAGCTTCATGAACTGTTATTTGATTATTATATTTTGTCATTCTGCTGCGAGATTCTGAATTTGTTTTATTTCTTTCTCCTTTTCTTATTTACCCCATAACAATCTGCACTTTTGGAATGGTTTGAGTTGATGTGTGTGTCTGCTTAAACGTCCAAAAAGGCAGGTCGTTACATTATGTCCTCGTGCTGATGCCACTTGGCCACCATGCCGCATCATAACTTTTAATGCCGAAGTGGCTTGTTTTCGAGGCTATGTAAAACCATTTTTAAAGAGGAGATGAGGCCTATAATTTAAAGGGTCGACGACCCTATATCTCTTCGGTGGTAAGCTAGAAAGCATAGAAAGGTTTTAAGTTATGAATTTGATCCAAATAAGGGTCGACGCTTTTTCCAAGTGTAAAAGATTTTATTCTGTTAAAGGCGGAGAGCCTTTGGCTACTATATTGACGTCGTTACTGACGATGACGTTGATGGTTTTAAATCGATTAAAGGGTTGAGCATTTCCTTGATTTAAATATGATTAAAGGGGATTAATCATATATCATTATAAAAGTGATTTCAAGGATTTTAAGTATAAAATAGCCTAAGTTTGAGTTAAGGATTTCCAAAGAGAATATTACTTATGATTAAGTGATTTGAACATATGAATGATGAATGTTATACGTTCTTGTGTTTATGTGATCAATTATTATGCATAATTTATTATTATCATACTCATATCATTTATAAGCCATAATTGTATTTTGAGGGTGTTAAGGGCAGAATAACCGGCTAGGTTGTCCCTAGAGTGAGTATTGACAGACTAACTCCTAAGTGAGTAGAATTGCATCTAGGATAGCAGGAAGATCAAAATTGATTTAGATGCCTTAGACTGATCAAAAGGTACCATAAAACCAGATAATAAGTAGAATGTGGGACTGGTGTAGAGTCGCGTCCTATGCTTCTACCATTGCCCCATGGTTGGTAAAGGTCCGTGATTCCAGTGCATAGGGCTTAATAAGATTAAAGGATGGGTACGCACAGGAAGGAACTTGTAGCTTTATATGCTCACATATGATAAAGGAAAACTCCTAACTGTTCTTAAGGTCTGTAATGATGGAATCCTCCTAACCGTAGCCGGAGCATAATTATAAACTCCTAACCATATATGGAGTGTTGAATGTCTCTCCTAACCATATTTGGAGACATTGGTAAATCTAGTTGAATTGAAGTAGGACAGACCATTCCGTTACCTCCTTACCGTATTTGGAGATAGTTATTAGTTGACCTGTGAAAACGAATAGGTTTATAGTGACCCTTTGAAAACTATAAGGTAAGACCGTAGGTCTAGGAAAAGAGTTAGGGTAAACCTTACTAATGAGTAACCCTAAATTGATAGACTAGTAAGAATTATCCACGTCATACATGTGCATATGTTTATGTCATATTATCATATGATTTAACCATTATGGATGCAGAAGCATGATTTATGGTTATTATACTTTGATTAAGATACTAGTGAAGGGAAACCTATTTCGTTCAATGGCATGGTCTCATTAGATATATATTGGTTCGAGATGGTAGGGTATCATTCACACTTGACTTTTTGTCTAACTCAAAGTTTTTGTTTTCGCCCTTAAACTCTTGAGTGCTCAAAATTAATTTGAGTAGGTTGGGAGTAAGGGTTTTTCAAGTTTCCTAGTAGACGAATAAGCTTCTGGAGACATGTAATAGGCAATCTAACTATCTAGGATTATTTATCTATTATCCACTATGTTATTTTGGATGTAAAGTCAAAGTTGTTATAATTGCCTAATATTAGACTTTGATCGACCAAGGAGCATCTTCATATGTCGCTCTTGGAGTATGTTGTAATAATTATATTTTCCCTGAAAGTGGGTTTACAAATGTGATTATGAAATAAATATGAAAGATTATTTGGTGAAATGAAATGTGAAAGTTTGCTATTGAAATTATGTATAAATTTTTACATATTCATGTGTTTTAAGTATTGCCAATATGATTAACATAGCCGCATTTTATGACCAAGGATTAATATATATGGATGACTACAGCATCCGTAACGATTAGTTTTAGGCCTTAAAATGGGGGATGTTACAAGTTGGTATCAAAGTATGGGTTTATTTAAAACTAAAGAATTTTGAACCTTAAAAAGAGTTTTTGAAAACATAATTCTAATGAATCAAAGAATAATATTTGGGGTATGGGATAACGCTATATTAACGTACTTGTATTTGCTATATATAGGTATACACTTTATCTCTATTCTCCCATCTCTCTTAAACTATTCTTCTGTATCTTACTAAGGTTCGTATGCAGATTTACCAGAGAGAATGATATGGTGGCAGGAAATGGAAGAGTGAATTTGGGTGGAGGAAGCACCATAACCAATGGAAATACTTGGTCCAACACCAGGAGAAACCAAGGTCAACAGGCAAACGCTAATCAAAATGCAAATGCCAACATAGGTGTCGGAACCCCACCAATAGATAAAGGGACTATGTATCAGTTCTTCGTCAATCTGATGCAAGTTAGAGCAGCTGCGGGAGTAGTGGAGGGAATGTTTGCTAATGCAGGAGGATTTAATCCCGTAATGCTAGTTGGTAATAACTACACTAAGCTAAGTCAAGATTACACCAATCTAGTGGAAAGCCTTTCCTAGGAACTGAGGAAGCTGTAGAAGTGTAGAACTAGTTATGACACTGTGAAAGAATCTTTGCCGATCTTGGTTTGGACAATGAGCAGGAAAGAAGATTAACTTTGAGACAGTTGTAGGGTGAAGTGTTGTATTGGTGGAACGGAGTAACCATGGGTTTTCTTGAGGAGGAGTTGGCTTAGGAAGAATTTCGAAGGAGGTTCGAAGAAAGATTTTTGTATGAAGTTGCCAAATCGGCATGGCTTAGAAAGTTTATGGACTTGGGCAGGGAGAAATGTCGATGATTGAGTATGCCACCAAGTTTGATGAGCTGTCTCGGTATGGGAATTCCATCATAGGTAGTGTCATTAAGAGGAATGAAAAGTTTATCAGTGGTTTGAAGCTGGAGATTGCTAGGGCAACCATGCCACATCTCAGAGATTTGAAGTGGTGGAAGTGGAGATCATAAATGAAGAAATGCTTTCTACCTTTGGGAAGGTAAACCAGAGGAGACTCAAAGTCCACAAAATAAGAAGAGGAAGTTCTTTAAGAGGAAAGGGGCTCAGAAAGGTGGAGCTGCCAAAATGAAGAAGCCAGAGGTAGTTTGCTATAGTTGCAACAAGAAGGGGCACTATGCTAATGAGTGTCACTTTGTGAATGGAAAGAAAGACTCAAAGAAGAAGGTTGCGGGGAAGAAGAACATGACATGCTGCAATTTCAACCAGGTTGGGCACTTCAAGAATGAATGTTCAGAGCTAATCAAAGCGGAAAAGGGAAAGGTGTTTGTTTTGGAACCTTCATCCTCTAAATCGACTGCTGTTGAGAAAGGAAAGTCTATGATGGAAGGTATGCTTTTGTTTCATAGCATACTAGTTAGAATATTGTTTGATACAACAACACAACATTCTTTTATCTCTCAGTGTTTGGTAGATAAGTTGAATTTAGAATCATCATATCTTATTACTTCCTTTAGGGTTGCTAATCCAATATGAGGTTGTGCAACCCTTGGGATGAGATGTGACCATCTAGAGTTTGAGTTGCTAAGTTATGCTTTTGTCGGCATTTGTGTTTGACTTTGTGGGATTTGAGATTATTTTTGGTATGGATTGGTTGAGCAAATATGATGCTAGGATATTCAGGATAGAAAAATATCATTGAGACACCTTGATAGAAGTGATCAAATATTATACTCAGTTGAGCATTCGAGTCCAAAAATTTGTGCTTTATTGGATACCATAGGAGTGGAAGATGAATTGGACTGGTTTTTAATTTTAAGAGAATTGGCAGATATTTTTGAACCGGTTACTGGACTACCACTGAAACAAATTGTTGAGTTCCGTATAGATCTTGTATTTGGAGCTGAACCCGTAAGTGGACCACCTTACAGGATGACACCTACTGAGATGAAGCAGTTGAAGGTGCAGCTAATGGACTTAGAAGGAAAAGTTTTATTAGACCAAGCAGTTTGCCTTGAGGAGTGGCCATAGTGTTTGTGACGAAACCGGACGAGTCATTGAGATTATGCATCGATTATCGTAAGTTGAATGAAAAAACGATAAATAATCAATATTCGTTGCCGAGAATTGATGATTTATTTGATTAGCTGAGTGGAGCTAAAGTATTTTCCCATTTGGATTTGGCGATAGTGTTTCATTAATTGAGAGTGGCGGAGGATAGTATTCCATTGACGGAGTTTCGAACAAGGTACGATTCGTACGAGTGGTTAGTGATGCCATTCACATTAACTAATGCACCAATTTTTTTTGTAGATTTTATGAAGTGGATTTTCCAAGAGCACTTGGATAGGTTCATGTTAGTGTTTATGGATGACATACTGACATATTCCAAGGATGAAAGGAGCATGGAATTTGACTTAGAATTGTGCTTGAGACATTGAGGCAACATCAACTTAAAGCGAAGTTTTTGAAGTGTCATTTTGGAACAAAGAAGTAAAGTTTCTTGGTCATGTCATTTCAAAGAAGGAGTTGTCATTCGATCCAGTTAAGATCGAAGCTATTAACAATTGGAAGAGACCCGAGATTAGAAGTTTTCTTGGACTTGCTGGCTATCACTGGAGAGTTATAAAGGATTTCTCGTGGATAGCAGCACCTTTGACTAAGCTCACTGGAAAGGACGTGAATTTTAGCTGATCCGACAAATGGGAGGAAGCATTCCTTAATTTTAAGCGGTTCTTAGTCAATGCGTCTGTTATCCCGCCTTTTGGCAAGGCCGTGACACCAAAAAGTTGACTAGAAAACAAATGACGGTCCGTCCTAGAGATCAGTCATACATAGGCTCACCATGGATATCGACGAATTTTGTCCGAGTCCGGATCGAGCCAAAATTGATAGGACATGACAAGCTAAGCCATGAGAGTCAACGTTCCAAATCTCAAGTCAATCCGAGCTCGTACGCTCAAGATATCATCGATTCAAGATGGAGAAAATTACCCTAAGTTCGAATCCATGAAGTTCGTATCCATCACACTAGCACCACAACCATCCTGTTCGAATCCACCAAGTCACTGTGCTTCGAATCCATCCGCGCATGCCCTAAGCTTCGAATCCATGAGAAGTGCTTCAGCCTTCGAATCCATCAAAACATCCTCAACGTTCGAATCCTTCGGCTCAGAGTCTACGTTCGAATCCATCGAGAAACATTCATTCGAATCCATTTAGATGAACCACTTCGAATCCATGATGCCACCTCACTTCGTTTCCTTCAGGTTGAAGTCTTTCGAATCCATCCTCTGACTTTGCTCCGACTCCATCTTGCAAGAGTAGCTTCGAATCGAGTAGGGAAGATATAGCTTGGTTGATTCGAACGAGCATACGTTCGAATCCATGTACTTCGAATCCACTACTTCGAATCGACCAAGTCACAAGCAGCTAAGGACGTGGATTCGACCCAATCAACTCGGCGAGAAAAGTGGATCGACTCGAGAGATGCGCGCCATGTCAACATCCTCACATACAAGCATATCGATTCGACCCTATCGAGTCGAAAGGGATCGATTCGAACGAAGCACATCAACCAGAAACGCAAACTTGAATCGATCATAACTCAAGATCTACAAGTCCAAATGCTACGAAATTTGGACAGGAGCTAACTGGCAACCAAAGGAATGTCCATGCCAAATTTCAGCTCAATCGGAGCAAATCTTGATCGATTCGAAGCAAGGGTCGAATCGATCCCAAAGTGGGCCCGGATTTCCAAAGAGCGGGCATGTGGGCCCCCCTCACGTGCCAGAACTGGTCTCCCCTCATTTTAGGCGAAATATCAGCCTCCTACACCTATAAATAGAGCCCCTGGTCATTCAGAAAAGGGGTCGGACAATTTTGAGAGCTAAAGAGCGCCCAGACTCTGCCAGATCTACTCAGAATCACCACTGCTTCCTTAGATTCAGATTGTAATCATATAATCAGTTGTCCTACATCAGAATAAATTGTAATCATCAAGAGAACATCAATAAAATCATCAACTTCAAAGTGGACGTAGGCAAGATCGCCGAACCACTATAAATCTCGCGTTTATGTTCATTATTTCTGAATGGTGATACTCTGTTTGCTTAGATTTGAGATTTGTGTGTGAATATTGTTGATTTATATCCATACACTGGTGCTTTCGCAACATTCGGGGTTTGTGACCAATTTTGGCGCAAACACTTTGGTGCTTTCACCGAGAGGAACTAGCACCCGCTACACAAGATTTGAAAATTTGAAAGACAATGACTCGACAAACAAGTAGAAGGCAAAGAGCTGAGAGAAGTCAGCACGAAGGAAGTCAAGAGGCTTCCTCTGGAGCAAACCAAGCATCGGTCTTCATCACCAGGGATGAGATGGAGACAATGATGAAGAGACAGGAGGAGATGATCCAGAATTTGCTTCAACAAATTGGACAACTTGGAGCACAAAATCAAGGAACAACCGGAATCCAGAACGGAGCAGGACCATCTGGTGCAGCGCCGGAGCTGGGGGGCACCCACTTAGGACATGTTGATCCGAACACGGGAAGAGAGACAAGGACATCCGAGCAACCTGACAGCAATAGAGGGATGAACGCTCAATCAGGGGGGCAAACACCTGAAAGCTCACACGGACTCGGGGGGCAGATCGAAGGTAGTGAACGAGGACTACAGCTTGGAGACAATGATAGGTTGGCAGAGATGATCAGGCGAGCCATGAGAGGTGGATTAGTAAACAAAGATCTTGAAGACGTGAACAAGAGTCCCTTTTCTCCTGCGATTAGGTTGGCTAGGAACCCACCAGAATTCAAGCTGCCAACAGTAGAAAGGTATGATGGGAGGACAGACCCTGCGGTCCATCTAACGAGGTATATAAGGCACATGGAAGTGCTGGGGGCATCACAGGAAGTCATGGCCCGATGCTTCCCATTATATTTGACAGACATAGCAGCTTTATGGTTCAGACAGCTAGAGAGCGGCTCCATCGGGACATGGACCGATTTGATTGAGAAATTTATGAGGCAATTCAGGGTTCACATTTCAAGACCCAAGAATGTGATGAGTTTGGCAACGCTAAAACAGAAAGCTGGAGAGTCTTTGAGGAATTTCCTGACGCGATTCAATGCGGCAGCAGCATCGGTGTATCGGCCAGATCCATCCATGGTTATGATGGCAGCCGTGTCCGGAATAGCTGACGGCACAGAGTTCAAAAATTCATTAACTAAGGATCCGCCTATGGATATAGGGGAATTCTATCACGAGGCAGAAAAGTTTTTGCGATTGGAAGACGCTAATGCTGAAAGAGAAGAAGGAGAGGGAATAGAAGTTTATGTACTTAAAGACAAAAAGCCTCTCGAAAATAATTCAGGCAAGGATAAAGGAAAACGA
This sequence comes from Allium fistulosum, assembly GCA_030737815.1. Taxonomy (NCBI): domain Eukaryota; kingdom Viridiplantae; phylum Streptophyta; class Magnoliopsida; order Asparagales; family Amaryllidaceae; genus Allium; species Allium fistulosum. Next base: position 517,749,101 of record CM060901.1, on the reverse strand, counting down.
AAGGCTGAGGACAATGGTGACAGGTCAAAACGACTGCGAAGAGAGCCACGATTCACCACTTATTCAGAGCTGAATGAGAGTTTGGAGCGAATCTACCAAGATACACGAGAGCAAGTTCCCTACCGTAGGCCAATACGAAGGGATCCCACTGTTGACGAGAGGAAATCAGACAGATACTGCTTATTCCACGAACTGAATGGTCATAACACTAACGACTGTAGACATCTGAAGGATGAGGTGGAAGGGCACATCAGGAACGGTATGCTACTTCAGTATGTGAGAAGGCGAGCTCCAGCAGTGGAGCCAGAGCAACCGCCGTCTACATCGGCCAGGGGTGCCCCCGAGCCGGGGCATCGTATGATTATCAATTAGTTAAAATAACGATGGACAAGTCGTAAACCTCTCACCAACACGGGTAAGTCATTTACACATATGCGAGATCACGAGCGGTCCATAGGCATGCTCTGAATGACTGTTAACCCTATCGTTGCGGGAGTTTGCACTTCGACATCCTTGCTTTGCTTTTGTTTCATCTTGATTTGAATATTTGGACTTGATTTTGTTTAACATTTCTGCTAAAGACTTATTTTCAATGAAAAAATGCTACTTGTGATTTCATAACGGCTAAGCCACTTACACATGTACGGGATCACGAACGGTCCCTAGGCATGCTCTAAGATGGCGATAAACCATTGCAACAAACAATCCGGGAATTCACCCGAACGTGAAACCTGGTACGGATGATACTAAGTCCCTCCCCGGGCACACTCAAATCGCCACGAACGGCACCCGACCGCGAACGGTCACAATTCGATCGCGAACGATCACACTTCGCCACGAACGGCACCCGACCGCGAACGGTCACAATTCGATCACGAACGATCACACTTCGCCACGAACGGCACCCGACCTCGAACGGTCACCATTAGCCTCGAACGACACTTGACCACGAACGGTCACAATTCACCTAATACGACATTCGATCGCGAACGATCACATTTTTGCCTCGTACGGCACGCGATCGCGAACGATCAAATACCTCTTTCCACGTCACCCGACCGCGAACGGTCACAACTCGCCTCGAACGGCACCCCTCGCCTCAAATGGCTTGATCACGAACGGTCGTCATTTGGGGCCATGTAGAAATGCTAGATCGCGAACGGTCGCATACCACCTCAAATGGTTAGATCGCGAACGGTCGCATACCACCTCAAATGGCTAGATCGCGAACGGTCGTCATTTAAGGTCATATAAAACTGTCAAACTCTTCGCAGGTTGTACCACAGGTCATCAGCAGGATATGAACATCCAACTTGTGAAACTACAAAACACACCTTCCTATCGCAAGGCATGTTTTGGGGGGCAAATGTTATCCCGCCTTTTGGCAAGGCCGTGACACCAAAAAGTTGACTAGAAAACAAATGACGGTCCGTCCTAGAGATCAGTCATACATAGGCTCACCATGGATATCGACGAATTTTGTCCGAGTCCGGATCGAGCCAAAATTGATAGGACATGACAAGCTAAGCCATGAGAGTCAACGTTCCAAATCTCAAGTCAATCCGAGCTCGTACGCTCAAGATATCATCGATTCAAGATGGAGAAAATTACCCTAAGTTCGAATCCATGAAGTTCGTATCCATCACACTAGCACCACAACCATCCTGTTCGAATCCACCAAGTCACTGTGCTTCGAATCCATCCGCGCATGCCCTAAGCTTCGAATCCATGAGAAGTGCTTCAGCCTTCGAATCCATCAAAACATCCTCAACGTTCGAATCCTTCGGCTCAGAGTCTACGTTCGAATCCATCGAGAAACATTCATTCGAATCCATTTAGATGAACCACTTCGAATCCATGATGCCACCTCACTTCGTTTCCTTCAGGTTGAAGTCTTTCGAATCCATCCTCTGACTTTGCTCCGACTCCATCTTGCAAGAGTAGCTTCGAATCGAGTAGGGAAGATATAGCTTGGTTGATTCGAACGAGCATACGTTCGAATCCATGTACTTCGAATCCACTACTTCGAATCGACCAAGTCACAAGCAGCTAAGGACGTGGATTCGACCCAATCAACTCGGCGAGAAAAGCGGATCGACTCGAGAGATGCGCGCCATGTCAACATCCTCACATACAAGCATATCGATTCGACCCTATCGAGTCGAAAGGGATCGATTCGAACGAAGCACATCAACCAGAAACGCAAACTTGAATCGATCATAACTCAAGATCTACAAGTCCAAATGCTACGAAATTTGGACAGGAGCTAACTGGCAACCAAAGGAATGTCCATGCCAAATTTCAGCTCAATCGGAGCAAATCTTGATCGATTCGAAGCAAGGGTCGAATCGATCCCAAAGTGGGCCCGGATTTCCAAAGAGCGGGCATGTGGGCCCCCCTCACGTGCCAGAACTGGTCTCCCCTCATTTTAGGCGAAATATCAGCCTCCTACACCTATAAATAGAGCCCCTGGTCATTCAGAAAAGGGGTCGGACAATTTTGAGAGCTAAAGAGCGCCCAGACTCTGCCAGATCTACTCAGAATCACCACTGCTTCCTTAGATTCAGATTGTAATCATATAATCAGTTGTCCTACATCAGAATAAATTGTAATCATCAAGAGAACATCAATAAAATCATCAACTTCAAAGTGGACGTAGGCAAGATCGCCGAACCACTATAAATCTCGCGTTTATGTTCATTATTTCTGAATGGTGATACTCTGTTTGCTTAGATTTGAGATTTGTGTGTGAATATTGTTGATTTATATCCATACACTGGTGCTTTCGCAACATTCGGGGTTTGTGACCAATTTTGGCGCAAACAGCGTCGGTGTTAGTAGTTCCAGATGGAAACCATGATTTAGTAGTGTGTACAGATGCATGTGGAACTAGATTAGGAGCTGTGTTGATGCAGAAGGATAAAGTAATTGCCTATGCTTCACGGCAGCTTAGGCCACATGAAGTTAGATATACAACTCATGGCTTGGAGTTGGCAGCGGTGATTTTTGCATTGAAAGTATAGAGACACTACTTCTTAGGAGAATGGTTCAACTTGTACACAGATCACAAGTCTTTGAGGTATTTATTCTCTCAGAAAGAGTTGAATATGAGATAGTAGTGGTAGTTGGAATTTTTAGCTATTTATGATTTCGGTATTGAGTATACACTAGGAAAAGGAAATAAAGTAGTGGATGCACTTAGCAGAGAACATCAAAATGTGGTGTTAGCCATGTTGATGGAATGGAAGGATCTAGAGGCATTGACCACCTGTAGTGTGTAGTTAAGATCGACTGCCAACTCTAGTCCAAGTAATGCGATGTTATCCTGCTTGGAAGTTCAACCAGTATTGATCGAAAGGATTGCTTCTAAGTAGAGAGATGATCCATTGTTGGCCGAAAAGATTAGAGGGCTTGAGAGTGGCATTAAGAATGATGATCTAAAGGATTTTAGTCTTGAACAGAAAGGACGGTTGAGAAAGAAGGGATGGTTGTGTGTTCCGAATGTTGGAAACCTAAGGAGAGAAGTTCTTAGGGAGTGTCATCGATCAAAATTTATGATTCTTCCTAGAGGAACTAAGATGTATCAAGATATGAAAAGAAGTTTCTTCTAGGAAGGTATGAAAAGGGATGTAGGCTTATGGGTAAAGCAGTGTTCAAATTGCAAGTAAGTAAAAGTTGAACACCAGAAGCCAAGTGGTTTGCTTCAGCCTTTAGATATACTGATTTGGAAATGGGATTCAAGATCCATGGATTTTATTGAAAGGTTGCCAAGGTCAAATAAAGAAAATGAAAGTATATGGGTCAAAGTGGATAGATTGACCAAGAGTGCCCATTTCATTCCTGTTAAGTCAACCAGGACATCACCTTTATTAGCCAAGTTGCTCATGAAGAACATAGTGAGACTGCATGAGATTCCTAATAGTATAGTAAGTGACATAGATGCATTGTTCACTAGTGAATTTTGGAAGAGTCTATAGGAAGTGTTAGGTACCAAGCTTAAGATGAGTACCTCTTATCACCCATAGATGGATGGGTAGATAGAGAGAGTCAATAAGGTACTTGAGGATTTATTGAGAGCTTGCGTCTAGATTTTGGTGGGTCATGGAAAGACCATTTACACCTAGTAAAGTCTTCCTATAATAATAGTTATGAGGCTATTATAGGAATGGAGCCTTTCGATGCTTTGTACGGAAGGTCATGCAAATCACCAGCATGTTGGTTAGAGACCGAAGATAGATTGGTCCTTGGTCCAAATATGGTAAAAGAAGCCACAGAGAAGATTGAGTTAATCTAGGATAGGATGAGAGAAGCTTAGCCTAGATAGAAAAGTTACATAGACCAGAGGTGTAAAGACCTAGAGTTCTCAGTTGGAGATAAAGTTTTTATCAAAGTATCACCGATGAAAGGTGTGGTACGATCTGGAAAGTCAGAAAACTGGCACCGAGGTATGTTGGATAGTTCCATATCATAGAGAGGATCAGAAAGCTCGTGTATCGAGTAGAGTTACCAAGTAGTTTGATAGGGGTCCATAATGTATTTCATGTTTCTCATCTTAGGAAGTATGTGCATGATCCAGAGACTATTATCGCTCTGACTATACTGGAAGATTTAGTAATAGAGCCAAATCTGACTTTTATTAGGCAACCAGTTCAAGCTGTAGCAATAGGTAAGAAGGGGTTAAGGAACAAGATAGTCAAGTTGGTGATAGTTCAGTGGAGCGACAACGAGAAAGATTGTACTTGGGAGACAAAGGACAAGATTAATGAGACTTTTCATGCACTGTTTTGAGGGTATGTTCTATATTTGTTGTATATAGTCTATTTACTAGTCAGATTGGCTAGTATTTTGTTATATGTTGTTACATATGTCCGCATGTTTAATATGCTTAGTATATAGTCCCTACTAAATTTCGAGGACGAAATTCTTTAGGGAGGGGAGCCTGTAACACCCCTAATTTTGATTAACATTATTAAGGCGATTTAATTAGATAAATTAAATAGAATAATGTTGTTAACCTAAAAAATGGATAAACACTCTGGATTGAGTGTGAAAGCACCAGCCATGTTCTTACAGAGCAACAATATAGAAAATAAATGTAAAATGAGCAAAAATAGTAAAAAGACAAGAAGATTTTTATAGTGGTTCGGCTGTTAATGAAGCCTACGTCCACTTTATAACTTTCTATTAATTGACTGCTGTTACAATTTGTGTCAGATTACAATTTCATTGAATTTTCTAAGTAAGATCAAGTCACAAGACAAGAGTTCACTAGAGAATCACAGTGAACCCCTAAATGACTATTGTATGGGAGGAGAAGAGTGAAGAATAATCTCTGTAGAGTTTCAACAGCCAGTCCAGAAGATCTTTTTTATGTTGCACGTAGGATAGTATTTATAAGGGTTAGAGAGCTATTAGGCTAGGCCGCTTTGCCAGAAGCCTGCACATGATGTCACGAAGGAGTTCTGAAAGTTCCACAGCGATCTGAGACATTTTGATGGATCGTTGGCGATCTATGCAATTGGCACATTTTTAAGCCAACCCTATTGGGTTGGGCTCCTTGCTCTATGTAGCTGTCCTCCATGTAGTTTTGTAGCTTGTTGCCTTGTTTTGGGGATGGTTCACACATGGGTTAGATTGTTCTACAACTTGAATCAGATGAATGTTCACTTCTCAAACTAGGTTGCTTGGAATGCTATAAAACTTGGCAAACATCTCTAGAAAAGATACTGATTCATGATGCAAGAGGCTTTAATGACCCATGAAGCTTCCTTACGGATCGCTAGTGATCCATCCCCTTAGTGGATTTTTGGGTAATTCTTCTTGTGTCCCTCTTGGCCTATTCCTCTGATCCTTTTGGTTGAGTCTTGAGTTGTTTTGGCTTGGCCTAGATGTTCTAACTAATCTGGATTCCTACTTGGGTAAAAACCCAGTTAACATTTTCCCCCTAGAGTTTTCTTTCGTTGGAAACAAAGTGTGCTCTAGAACAAGACAATTTTCAGATTACTATTCTGTGAATTTCGGTGAATCGTCGGAGTCCATCTCAAGATGTTGTTTTCAATTGACCAACTTCTGATAGCCGTTCGTTTTTTGATTTCGATCTGAATTTCAATTCCTGGTATTGGCAATGCAATCTTTGCTCCGTAGTTTACACAAGGGTTTAGGTCCGTAAGTGGATGCACGCTATAGGTTTGGAATCGACCTGTATAGATTTAACTTGGTTGGCGGTGAAGCTAAGTTTTGTCTTGAACGATTGTATGCCATTCTGGAGCGAAGTTTTGTTCTGTATTTAACTGTTTCTTTTCGAGGACTTGGTTAAGTTCCTGTATCCATTTTGAATTATAATGCAACAATTTATTTTAAAATCAGATATAGTGGATGATTCAATCATATTACACTTCCTGTTTATGTACTACGGTGATCCAAAAAAGAAAAACTTCCCGTGTCATTTCACACGGATAAGTATGGAAAAGATGATTTCAAAGGATGACATGGATTTTTTTTCAAATGTAAGCAAGCTATCTACACTAGATTGTTCGTTTGTAGTATTCGGGATATTGGACTCTTCTCATGTAGATAACATGTTGCATCTGCCCCGGTCAATGCTCAGAACCCGACTAGTCAACATACACCGACTTCCCTTGGATTCTGGGCGTTGGTTATACGAGGATATTATTTAAAGTAAAACATACCCGACAGGGTTGAATGCTAAGTTTTATTGTTGAAATGACTTTCCGGTCATCCAATCTTTAATCTAGTAGAGGGACTTCCACTCTTCTAGAAACTGGGTCTTTCGCAACTTAAGCTTCACTTATTATTCCTGTCATATTGGGTAGATTGTTTACAGTTAAATTAACAGGCACAACTTCTCTTGTAGAGTTGTAGTTGAAGTTCAATCAGGCACGGTTTCATTCTTCGGAAACTAGCGCATGACTTATTCGATTACGATTACCCTTCCTTTGTGTTTTTTTGAATTCAACCTGCACACCAGCCTCTATCTTTGAGGACTATTGGTTTAATTGCTTGATTCCGAGCATTGCATTTTCTCGCTATTGCACCTTTTGTGTTCATGTGCAGCATACTCGTTTACTGTAATTCTATACATGTAAGTAATACTTCTACGGTCATTTCGGCATATTCTATTTCATAGCTTTGTCCAGAACTATGAGATAGCTTGGTCTATCCAATTCTATAACTAATCCCTACTTATGCTCAATTGTGTTCGTTTCAAAAAAGTGTTGGTGTATCTGCCCTAGTCCATAGGGCTGATTTCTTTGAATACTAAGTTTATATGTTTTCGGGAGTCTCTTGGGCAACACGTTCGATTACCAAGGTTTGATTGACATGATAGCTCCTATCTCCAGGAACTAGGTACTTTGCTACTTGATTCCAAGCTTTGATTTTTTCAATGATGTCTGCTTCCTAACTGTAATTGAATTCCTCTAAGTTGACATCGTCATCAATGTCATTCTGGGTACCTGTGCTGGAAAGACGCGTCGCCTTCATCTTTTGCTAGAGTGAATTCTTCCAAGTCCAGTGTTGAGACCCTAATCATGTATCAGTTTCTATCTCTAGAAACTCGTGCATTGATGACTCGACTCTTTAGATTTTTCCTTGATGTTGTGAATCTTCAGATAGCATGAGATGCTAGATGATAGGGCTGAAGATTCAATGAAACTCTTGCTTCTGTTTCTGAAAGCAGGTGTATCGATAAGTTCATTTGGGGTGTTTCTTCTTAGCATCTCCAAACTTCGGGTAATGGCATATTCTTGCAAGTTGGAACCAAATGATCTAGTTAGACCGTAAGTAGGTCATCGATCCTTCTGGTCATCAACAGACTGCGAACGACGGTTGATTTCTGAATGTTAAATCCTTCATTTACTTTGTTGGCGATTTTGTTGGCAGAATGCTCTATTTTGCGATACAGAACCGTTATCTAACCAACCTCATGGTTGTTTGTGATTGGACTTTGCAACATTTCTTTCGATCAAGTATCTGTGTGTTTATCCCTACTCAAGGGTCTAGCTATTTCGAATGCCTATATCTAGGTGATTATGAGAGATAGAGAGGTTTGGGACAAATGATTTGATTGCCCCTGGTCTGGCTCTTAATCCTATTCTAGGATTGAGGAAGTTTGATAGTTTTAGTTCCGACCTTATATGATTGTACCTACATGTCCTTACTTATGCATGCTTTGCTTGATTGCTATCGTCATGGAAGTTCTATTCATATGCTATTTCCTGTCTTTAGGAATTGATAACTTAGCTGCTTAGTTCCAAGCAACATTTCCTCGAGGATGCCTATCTTTTGGCTATATCTAAATTCTTTCTAAGTTGAATTCAAGAAATTCGGTTGTGCACTAGCTTTCATCCTCGGATCCTAGTGCATTGATGGTTTACTACAATGAGTGTTTTTCATCGAACCTATAGATTAAAGTTTTCGTGGCCATGCCGAGACAGCATCGGTACATAGTGAATTGCAAATTTCCCGGCAGTGTCGGTACTTAGGAATAGAGGGTTTCTCGATGTTGCCGGGGGAACACCGATACTTATGGAATAGTAAGTTTCTCGACGTTGTCGGGGAAACACCGGTACTTAGGAATTGAGAAAAGGCCTTAGCGTTGCCGGGGTAACACCGACACTGAAGAGGTTGGGATCGATTTTCCCCGCCTATCTGGCAATGCTTTTAATCCAAGTGGGCACTAGTTTTAGTCTTCGAAAATTTGCACTTCGATGACTGGATTGTAGAAGTCTTTTCTTAGCGTTGCCTGTCTTTGGGCAATGTTAAAGTCATGTTGGTTAGGATTGACTCATTCATCCGATCTTGAATAGTGAGTAGATCCCTTTCAACCCAATGTGGATGTTTTTCTTAATGTTGCTTAACTTCGGGATACGCTATGGTCTGGAAGGATTGGAGCCCCAGGCATTTCTATTGCCTAGCCTTGTTTATCACCATTAAGTGTTACCCTTGGAAATGCAGGGTTATTGCTTAACCAATTCCTTGGTTATTCTTATTTATGAAAAATCGGATTTCCTCCAGCCGGTTTTTGTTATGGTCTGACTTCTATCGGCGGAACCATTCATTTCTATGTGGAACCCTTCATTTCCATGTGTCAAATTCTAAGTTCTTATAGAAAATTAGAAATTATGGAGCGAGTCATCACATTGCCCCCTGTACGACCGCGCTCATTCCTATCCTGATCACGGACTGATAGAGTTCGATAGTGTTTGTCCTGAATCTGTGACACTTAACCTTGCTTGTTTTAGGTCATATGCATTATGCTGGGCTGATAGCATTGTTGTAGATATCAACCTTATTCGTTGGTTCCAATCTTTGGGAACCAATGGTTTTGCTGCTCGATTTCGAGCATTCTCTCCTTGTCGTTGTCTGTCTTCGGATAGCAGTTGGTTTTCTGCAAGTTGCGATTTGAGACCTCAGTCGAGTACCACTTCTGTTTTTGGAAACTGGTGCACTGATGATTTGATTCTGGAAATGCCTTCCATCGTCGTTTATCTCTGGACGACGGTAAGTTCCTCCTTTTATTACAAATTGGAGCGATTTTTTTATCCTAACCAAGTGTTAATGTGTAATGTGCCCTTCAGTCCGCATTGCCGATTATTCTGAACAATTAATGTGAGATTTGATGTTCTGGGCGCTCCCTGGATACCCCAGTCAAAGGCATACCGCAGCTTCTATCTCTAGGAACTCGTGACTTGGATGTCACGAATTTAGACATTTTGTACATTAACTTTGGCTAAAGATTAGAATTCTTTGCCAACTTCTTGGTTTGTTAACTTTGCGGCACTACCGGAGCAATGTCGGTTCTTTTGGGTGGCGGAATTTGATCCCTGTTAATCCTGCAATATACAAGTTTCCCGTTGTTGTCGGGACAACACCGGTACTTAGAAAATTTTAACAGTTTGTTGATGATGCCAGAGCAACATCAAGCAGTGTTTGCGCATCTTATTAGATGCATGGCTTATGAAAATGCACGGCTTACGAAAGGCGTGACCTTTGAGAGTGCACGACTTACGAAATGCATGGCTTTTAGGAGTGCGCGACTTACGAAATGCACAATTTTGAGACCGTGTGACTAACAAAATGCGCATCTTTTAATAGTACACGGCTTATGAAATTCGCGGCTTATGGGATCGATACGACCCGTCGATCTAGAATGGTTTGGAACTTCTTGATGTTGCCAATCTTCGGGTAACATGAGGAGTTCTTGTGGTTCCACGAATCAAGAAGTGATGCGTGGCTTATGAGAGTGCATGACTTATAAGATCGATACGACCCATCGATCCATAACAGTTTGGAACTTCTCAATGTTGCCAATCTTCGGGTAACGTAAGGAGTTTCTGCTTCGAGAGTATGGTTCCACGGCTCAAGAAGTGATGCGCGAATTATGAGATCAATATGACCCGTCGTTCCAGAACGATTTGGAACTTCTCGACATTGCCAATCTTCGGGTAATGTAAGGAGTTCGTGCTTTGAGAGTGTGGTTCCACGGCTTAAGAAGTGATGCGCGACTTATGGGAGTGTGCGGCTTATGAGAACGATACTACTCGTCGATCCGAAACAGTTTGGAATTTCTCGACTTTGCCAATCTTTGGGTAATGTGAGGAGTTCATGCTTCGAGAACGTGGTTCCATGACTCAAGAAGTGATGTGCAGCTTATGACAGTATGTGACTTATGGGATCGATACGACCCATCGATCCGGAACTGTTTGGAACTTCTTGACATTGCCGATCTTCAGGTAATGTGAGGAGTTCGTGCTTCAACAGTGTGGTTCCACGATCAAGATGTAATGCGTGGCTTATAAGAGTGCACGGCTTATGAGATCGATACGACACGTCGATACGGAATTATTTGGAACTTCTCGACGTTGCCAATCTTCGAGTAACATGAGGAGTTCGTACTTCGAGAGCGTGGTTTCATGGCTCAAGAAGTGATGCGCGGCTTATAGCAGTGCGTGGCTTATAGGATCGATAAGACCCGTCGATCCAGAATGGTTAGGAACTTCTCGGTGCTGCCGGAGTCGACTTGGCAGGTTATTTGCCTGAACATGGTTTTATCGGTTCAAGAAGCTAGGTGTGGCTTACGGGATGCACATAATGGTTTAGGCCTTCCCGATGCTAGAGGAGCGATACCGGTTCTTAGAAGGTAAGGATAGAGTTTTCCATCAATCCGGTGATTTGACTTCGCTGGAACGTGATTTCGTTAGTTATAAGAGATAAGTGGTTTTGGGATCGTGTAAACGTGGTATAGACGATCCTCCCATATTCTGTGAAGATGTGCATGATCAAATAGATAAGGTTGCCATGTTAGAGAGATCTATAGCCGACTGCATGGAGATGGTTATTAAGAAAGAGCTTATGGGGTTCAAGGCAAGACTCTCAGTTTTTGGTCCAAACTACCTTTAGAGAATTGGTCTTCAATTGGCATACAGTCTAAGAGGAAAAGTAAATGGTTACCAAGGGTGGTAAAGGAGGAGTTGGAAAGAAGTAACCAAGTATTATGCTTATATTTCGTTTGTTACTCTAGCTAGGTCGTTAAGTCCGTAGTTGTCAGAATGCCAGAATTTTTGATCAGGCATAACATAACTGTGGTATGATTTGTCTTGGCTTTCCATGTAGATATTCAAGTATGTGTGGTGCCCCCATGCCATAGGGTTGTTTGTGCGCTTAAACTGTATCCGGGGTTTCTCCATAACCCGTTTGGTTGCACGTGGTCTAGTGGATGTAACTGTGTCTTCTAGATGATTAAAGCATGGGAAAGCCTCTATCTTCAGAGATTTATATATTAGGTATTTGAGATACTTGGTTCTCCTAGGTGCCGAATCTTAGCTTGATTCGAGTTGGCCTTTGATGGATCATAAGGTCAGTACAGTTTTGGCTTAGTTTCTTTGAGCGACTTTAAAGCTCTGGAATTCAGCACTATTTGTCTCATTGGTCGTTGGAAGTGATTATGTTAATTTTGCAGAGTGACTAATGTGATTGACGATTCGTGGCCCCGAAGCATGACTTCACTAACTTCGTGCAGTTTTGGATGAGATGACCGTAGATCTTCTAGTTGGCCTTCGCGGCGCTTTAGTTCTTGAAGGATTTTTGGATCAGATGATTGTTGATCTACCAGTTTGCCTTCACGACACTTTAGTTTATGAAGGGCCTTCACAACGCTTTAGTTCGTGAAGGAGTTTTTATGGTCGGATGTCCGACGGCCAAACGCCCTTGGAACGATAACTTATCGATTCCGAGAGGAATTTTTGTTGGATATCCAGCGACCAGACGGCCCTAGAGTGATTATTCATCGACTCCATGAAGAGTATTAGGTCATGTGTCCGACAGCCCGGCGGTCTTAAAGCGATGATTCATCGACTTTAAGAGGAATTTTGGTTGGATGTCCGATGACCAGACGGCCTTAGAGCGATAATTCATCGACTCCAAGAAGAGTTTTGGGTCATGTGTCCGATGGCCCAGCAGTCTGAAAGCAATAATTCATCGACTTCAAGAGAAATTTTGGTTGGACGTCCGATGACCGGATGGCCATGGAACGATAATTCATCGACTCCAAGAAGAGTTCTGGGTCGTGTGTCCAACGGCCTGACGGTATTAAAGCGATGATTCATCGACTTCAATAGGAATTTTGGTTGGATATCTGGTACCGGACGTCCTTAGAGCCATAATTCATCGACTCCAAGAAGAGTTTTGGGTTGTGTGTCTGACATCCCGGTGGTCTTAAAGCGATGATTCATCGACTTCAAATGAAATATTGGTTGGATGTCCGATGACCAGACGGCCTTGGAATGATAATTTATCGACTCCAAGAAGAGTTCTGGGTCATGTGTCCGACGGTATTAAAGCGATGATTCATCGAATTTAAGAGGAATTTTTGGGATTCGGCTCGTGGAACACAGTTTTATCGGTTCCTGGAGACTAGGGGGTTGGATTTGTATGTTCGACGATCCTTTGGACAAGCCTTCTCAATGCTACTAGAGCAACGCCGGTTCTCATAAAGTGGATCGACAGACTCGGCGACGACATAGAAACATTTCTTTTGCGTGTTGTCTTCAATGCCCCTAATATCCCGGTACAGCTCATTTGGAAAGGAAAGTAGACAAGGATGGATGAGAAGGGATCACTTTAGGTTGCTGCCTCATTCCTTGGTAACTAGCTGGCCATAGTGTTATTTGATAATCCTTCATTTGTCTGATTTTGTCAGTTAGCTGGGGTGCTTTTCTACTGAGTCATAGTGGTCTTGCTTGGCCAGAAGGTACCTGAGGTCCTGTAGCTCCTTCACCATTTAGTATGTTCTTTGGCAAATCATCGGGTTTGCCTTCTACCAATTGCACTACCTCTAGTCTCTAGAACCAGTTTTCCTTTCCATAGAATTCTTCCAGGGTAGTATTTCATCCTTTAATGATTCCTAAGGGTGTTGCAGTAGACTATATCCATCGCCCTCGCTTTGTCCATATGCTATTCATACTGTAAAATAGCAATTTCGAATCAGTTGTACAGTTGTAGGAAGGTATAGTTGGCATGATAAACTTCTTTTGATATTCTACATGTTGAACGACTTCGGTAAATGGGTTTCGATTGGGGAAGATGCTCTAATCCTTGTCAGTCCAATCCGTTTTCAATTTATGGCTATTAATAATATTTGAGAATGATATATGCATGATTATCCTATGCTTGAATGATTGGAAATGCCGCTTGAATGGAAAATCACTTAGGATGGAGTCGTGGATCAGTGACGATCCCTAAAAAATTTCAATCTAGGTGAGATCGGCCTGGGGCAAAAAGGAAAGTCCCATAAAATTGCACTCCAAATTTTAAGGCATTTGGAGTTCGCATGTTCGAGTTATGTGCAAAAGGAGATGGATTGGCGTTAATGGATTAATGGTATTTTACTTGGAGTCCGACCCGAGATAATTTGCCATTTTCTTGGAGTCAGCACATGGTTCGCTTGGAGTCACGGAATTTGAAGTGCTGGGTTGGTGACGAATGATGCTTAGAGTCATTTGCATGTTTGCTTAGAGAAAATCATGGTTTTACCTGAGTCTGATTTCGGGCCAGAGTTTCCTAGGTTTTCTTCGAGTCAAATGTGTGATTATCCGAGTTCGACTTCGAGTCGGGACTTCCAGAATCTGCTTCAATTCAAATAGGCAATTACCCGAGTTTGACTTCGAGTGAACCCTGAAGTGAGTTTTTCAACGACCATTTTGACGATTTTTGATGATTTTCGACAACGACCATTCGTGATTCGACGATGGGAGCTCCATGATGGGATTGGAAGCTGGTCAGTTGGGAGTGGTCACAACAAACCACGGAAGCTTGGCTTTGTAATGATCACGGTTTGTATTATATCTTCTTGGTTCTTCCACCTCTGGGAGTACCGTTTGAGTAGCGACTCCTCGTCCATTGCTTGGCACTGTGCTACGGCGCAGGTTTTAGAGCTTCTTCTAGTGTTTTGCACGTCTACATTTTCATCCATTTTGTCTTCCTCAAATTGTTTGTCATCTTCAGAGCCGGAGAGATCCATCGTTATATCTCCCCGTGGGGTTTTCATCCCTAAGTTCGAGTTTGTGGTAGGTGCTTTTACAGTAGGTGGATTGCTAATGTTTTCTTCTATCATGATTCTTAGAGCTCCGCCAACTACTTCCTTTTGCTTTTGCCTTTTGTTTCTTCCATTCAAGCAACAAATAGAAGAATGCTCTTGCTTCGTAGCAGCCACGGCTTCGAGCACCGTTCTGGGAGTAGTTAGTGATTGGAGCGCTACGAGAGCATCCATCTTTTCCATAAGAGCCTTTTAATGTTTTCCATTTTCTAGTTAATTTCATCAATCATCTTCCCTTAGTTAAAATTTCATGCTGTGTGGAGGATCCTGGAACCTGATCTCCAGAGTTAGCTCCTAACAGTAGGTTGTTGGTGTTGTTGACTTCAATTTGCTGAGGGTTTTTTTCTTCTCCATCAATGGTAGCTCCTATGGATCTTCCGAAGGTAGTTCTTTTTCTTCCTGGTGCCATTGATTCTCAATAGAAAATCTTCTAAGAAAAAATTAAGGATCTAACTTCTGAACCTATATCATCCAAAGTAAATAGCTAGATCTAAGCCTGAGTTGGGCTCTCAGTGAAAGCACTAAAATGTTAACCCGAAAAGTGGCTCAACATCCATAATTGAGTGTGAAAGCACCAGCCCTGTTCTTACAGAACAATAATATAGAAAATAAATGTAAAAAGACAAAAAGTTGTAAAAAGACCTAAGAGGATTTTTATAATGGTTCGGCTATTATGAAGCCTACATCCACTTTATAACTTTCTATTAACTGACTGTTGTTACAAGTTGTATCGGATTACAATATGATTGATCTTCTAAGTTAGATCAAGTCACAAGTAGAAGAATTCACTGGATAATCATAGTTAACCCTTAGATGACTATTGTGCGGGAGGAGAAGAGTGAAGAATACTCTCTGCAGAGTTCCAGCAGCTAGTCCAGAAGATCCTATTTATATTGCAAGTAGGATGGTATTTATAGGGGTTGGAGAGCTATTAGGAAAGTCCACTTTGCCAGAAGCCTACACATGATGCCACGAAGGAGTTCTGAAAGTACAACGGTGATCTGAGACATTTTGATGGATCGCTAGCGATCCATGCCCTTGGCACATTTTTGAGCCAACCCTGTTGGGTTGGGCTCCTTGCCCTATGTAGTTGTCCTCCATGTAGTTTCATAGCTTGTGGCCGTATTTTGGTGATGGTTCATACATGGGTTAGATTGTTCTACAACTTGACTCAGGTGAATGTTCACTTCTCAAACTTGGTTGCTTGGAATGCTGTGAAACTTGGCAAACATCCCTAGAAAGGATATTGATTCATGATGCAAGAGGCTTGAATGACCCATGAAGCTTCCTTATGGATCGCTAACGATCCATCCCCTTAGTGGATTTTTGGGTATTTTTTCTTGAATCCCTCTTGGCCTATTGCTCTGGTCCTTTTGGTTGAGTCTTGAGTTGTTTTGGCTAGGCCTAGATGCTCTAACTCATCTGAATTCCTGCTTGGGTAAAAACCCAGTTAACAAATGTGATGTGAAGTGTGATAAGGAATTGAGATTTGATCATCCACATGGTCGAGCCATAATTAACTAATTAATTGGTTAATAAGGTAGTTTAGTGATTGATAATAATAAAAGATATGAGAGAGGTAGCATAGGAATAGGAAATCCTTCATGCCTTAAACCCTCCCTCTCCCCTATCATTCTCACTTTCACAAACCTTAATCGGTCAAAAGAACAAAAAGAGGACGGTTATTACTATGGGGAAAATTACGAAATCAAATAGGAGATTCAAGAGCAAAGTTAAGAAAAACTACAGCACTCATCAAATCTCAACTCTATAATCAAATCAAGGTGAAAAATGATAAACCATCTCATTATTAAATCTATTTTGTTTTGAACCTTGCTTGTGATGATTCATGTATGTTGACATGATATGCCATGTAGATTTTATCCTTGTTTGGATTGAATGATGATTTATAGAAATTATATGAAATTATTTATATGGGTTTTAAGTGTAAAACCTAAGATTTTTATCTCTAAATGATTTGAATTTTTGATATGTTAAGTAGAATAATACTTTGGAGATTGGTTTTTAATTTCATAATATTCAAAAATAAAGAGAGTATTATATGAATTTCCTAAAGGAGGAAATAGCTTAATTTTGGGTTTTAATTATTTAAAATAATAAAATATGAAATTTGGCCCTGAAATTTTATATGATAAAGAATATCATATTTATGAATTTTTATGAATTTTTAGGATTTTTCCCAAGTGATTTCGATTTATTGTGAAATAATTATGCTAGTTAAGCATTTAAAGGCTTAATTAATTTAGAATAATAATTAATTATTTTGAAATATGGTTTGAACTTTGGAATTTGAGTGCGGCAGTATTCTACAAAGAAAATGTAAAGTTTTGTTGAAAACCAATCATATTTTGACAAATAATTAGATTTGGTGAAAAGTAATTACTTTTAGTAGTAACAAAATAGCTTCCAGTAGATTTATGATACTGCCATGCCACCGTACCCTCTCTGCGCCTATAGAAGGCCGCATTTCATGAGTGTCAAAGTTGTGCTGAAAGGAAACATAGGATAGTTACTTTGGTAAGAATGTAATGGTTCCCATGTATGCCAAAGTCGACCTCGTCGATGACTTAAGATAGGGGGCAATGGCACTTCGTGATTCACTAAAGGTTTTGAAAGTTTTAGAGTAGACGTCGACGACAATGCTTGTTTTCACCATAGTATGAAAAAATGTCGCATTTCACTTCTTCGCATGTTTCCTAACTAGTGATGTCGCTTTTAATGACTTCGACTTTATATAGAAAGCGGCATAATAGTCAATGTAGTTTAAGCAAAAGAGTTTTATAGCGTCGTCGAAGGTCTTGGGTGTCAGTGTGCATCAAAGTCGAATACTATATGTCCTTGTGCCAATGGCACTTGTCCATGATGCCACATCATATCTTTTAATGCCAAAGATGCTTGTTTTCGAAGCTATGTAAAACCATTTTTAAAGAGGCGATGAGACTATAATTTAAATGGTCGACAACCTATATCCCTTCGGTAGTAAGCCATAAAGCATATAAAGGTTTTAAGTTATGACTTCGACCCAAATAAGGGTCGATGTTTTCGCCAAGTGTAAAATATTTTACTCCGTTGAAGGTGGAGAACCTTGGGCTACTTCATCGATGTCGTTAATAACGATGACATTGATGGTTTTAAACTGATTAAAGGGTTAAGTGTTTCCTTGTTTTAAATATGATTAAAGGGGATTAGTCATATATCATTATAAAAGTGATTTCTAGGATTTTAAGTATAAAATAGCCTAAGTTTGAGCTAAAGATTTCCATAGAGAATATTAATTTTTATTAAGTAATTTGAGCATATGAATGATGAATTACATGTTCTTGTGTTTATGTGATTAGTTATCATGCATAATTTATTTTTATCATACTCGTATCATTTATAACCTATAACTGCATTTTGGGGGTGTTAAGTGTAGAATAACCAGCTAGGCTGTTCCAATAGTGTGTATGGACAGACTAACTCCTAAGTGAGTAGAGTTGCATTTAGGAGATCAGGGAGAACAAAATTTATTTAGATGCCTTGGACTGATCAAAAGGTACCATAAAACCAGATAATAAGTAGAATGTGGGACTAGTGTAGGGTTGCGCCCTATGCTTTAACCAGTGGCCTGCAGTTGGTAAAGGTCCATGATTCCAATGCGTAGGGCTTAATAGGATGAAAGGATGGGTACGCACAGGAGGGCACTCATAGCTTTATATACTCACATATGATAAATGAAAACTCCTAACTGTATCTCGAGATCCTTAATAATGGAAGCCTCCTTAACGTAGCTGGAGCATAATTATAAACTCTTAACCGTATCCAGATTGTTGAATGTCTCTTATAACCGTATCTAGAGAATTTGGTAAATTTGGTTGAATAAAAGTAGGACAGACCGTCCCATTACCTCTTAACCATATTTGGAGATAGGTTATTAGTTGGTCTATGAAAACTAATAGGTTTATAGTGACCCTTTGAATACTATGAAGTAAGACTGTAGGCCTGGGAAAAGAGTTAGGGTAAACCTTAGGGATGAGTAACCCTAAATTGATAGAGTAGTCGGAATTACCCATACCATACATGTGCATATGTTTATGTCATATTATTATCATGATTTAACCTTTGTGGATATAGGAGCATGGTTTATGGTTATTATACTTTGATTAAGTTACAAGTGAGTGGAAACCTGTTCCGTTCAGCGGCGTGGTCTCACTAGATATCTATTGGTTCGAGATGGTAGGTTATTATTCACACCAGACTTTTTGTCGGACCGAAGTTTTTGTTTTCCCCCTTAAACTCTTGGATGCTCAAAATTAATTTGAGTAGGTTGAGAGTAAGGGGTTTTTAGGTTTCCTAGTAGACGAATAAGCTTTTGGAGATGTGCAGGCGGCAATCTAGCTATCTAGGAGTATTTATCTATTATCCGCTATGTTATTTTGGATGTAAAAGTAAAGTTGTTATAATTGCCTAATATTAGACTCTGATCGACCAAAAAGGCATCTTCATATATCACTCTTGGAGTATGTTGTAATAACTATATTTTTCTGAAAGTGGGTTTATTAATGGGATTATGTAATGAATATGAAAGATTATTTGGTGAAATGAAATGTGAAAGTTTCCTATTGAAATTATGTTTAAAAATTTTCATATTGCGTTTCTGGTATTGCCAACATGATTAACATAGCCGCATTTTGTCACCGGGGATTAATAACTATGGATGACTACAACATTCATAGCGACTAGTTTCGGACCTCTAAATAGGGGATGTTACACATTGGTCATAAATATATTGTTTTGGATTGATGTAATATGTATAATTAATTTTTAGTTTGAATTATTACATATGTTTGCTTCATCTTTCGACGAAAAACAAGAAAAAGGTATGATGGTGAAATCATATTAGGATGGGCATAAGATGTTTTACCATTAATACTACTAGGCATGGGTAGTTGATAATGGTTATCTGATTATTGATGTGGTGTTACTAATATTGGTTGGACTAACACACATTTTACGACACTAATGTTATGTTGCTTATAGTACAAGTTTGATGATATTGATGTTGTGCTACTATTGTAGAGTGATTAGTACATAACAGATGACTTGTACTTACATTGGTGATGTATTACAATAGTTGGGAATTAATAATATATGTAACTAAATTAATGGTGTTGTTATTTTCTTATTTGATGATTAGGATTGACATTGCGTTTAGTTGATGTCTGATGGCTAAGTGTGCTATGATTGTATTAACCATATGATGATTTATTGTAATGGATGAGTAGAGATGTTTTCTGCTTGTACTGTTTGCATTGGTTACATTGGTTGCATGGATGCTATGGTTGTTATGTACTAACGAGTGTTTGGATGTAGGAGAAGAGCGGGAAATAGAACTACGTGAGCTTGTTCTCCCAAAAGTTGTGCGTAGGTAGTCTATTTCTATGCAAAAGCCCAAAGTTTCCTTGTGGTCAGGGTGTATAGAAATTAGCGGACCCCTAAACATAGTTGACACATTTTCCCTTTATTATATGTATATACGTGTATTTGTAAGTTTGCAGGTGGAAGAAAAGGAGGGAGCATAGGGTTTGGGATGAGTCGTGTTTGTGGATGGTTTGGTATATCTCTTGCATCATAGTTATATAGATGTTGCTAAATAATTGATGTAGTGAAATATGTAAATTATGTTATGTATTTTATTTGAGTAATATTTAAATTGTTGAAATCAGATATGTATATATTGATGTTTAAATTCCACTGTATGGTTTTCCCATTCTATGTTCACTACTTTGGACTCTTTTTAATTTTTTTTACTACCATGATCCACTGCCTTTATTGTCTAAATTTAGTTGTAAGAATATTTTGACGTTGTTTATAACTGAATCTAGATGCTAAAATTAGTCAGTCATCACATATATTCCGGAGATCAAATATCTCTCTTCCCTTGTCTAATTCACTAGTTTGTTGTCTAATCTTTTGCATGATGATTTTACAATGATTATTGATTGATTCATAAGTTTTCCTCTTGTTTGTGAATATTTGTTTGAATATTCGGTGATTTCTTTCACATCTATCAACTATACCGAAGAAGCAAGACTGATTTTACCTAATTCTCACTCTTTAATTACTATGATATATGTTGTTAAAATGTTCAATTTTAGGAGTTATGTTTGGGATAATGTTACTTGGAATGATTGTATCCCTCCATTTCAATCTCACCTATTTCCATATGTAGTTACTGAAGTTACATGAAAAGAACTCATGCTCAATTGTCACTTCATCTTTATTGCATAATACACATATATTTGTAATGAACATGCCTTGGTTAATGAGTTTATTTTTCTTGGTAGTTGATTATTAAAGGTCATGTACAAACAAAATTACATCATGGGGTTTGCTTTTCTTTTCTATAATGTTTTATGCCATTTTACTTGTCTGCTTGAATTCTTATTTTATCCCATACGTCATTGAAGGTAAACCAACCATATTTGTTGTTGTTGTCATGCCAAAAGTCCTACAAATTTACTATTGGAAACTTTAATGTATGAGATTTTATTACTTATGTTACATATTTCGCTGAGTTTTCTGGTTTCCATGTATCATCATTAATGATATGGTTTACTTTAAGATTAAATCCCTTAAAGCATGCTAATTAGGCATGGCCTAGTCTTAATAAGTTTGGACCCTTCAATCCAAGGGTCAAACCATAGGCTTATGTTATTTCCATTTGAAAATTTTCTATCAATCAAACTAAGATCTTTTTTTATCACTCTCATATGCTTTTCATGATACATGAGAAAGTGGTAATTATTTGCATTTACCAAATGTTTTTTTTTTGCATTTTTATACCCTTTTATTAGGTATTTTCCCATAGTGAATCACCATTCAATAATTTCCATAGTCTTTTTAAATAATAAATGTCATTTATAACCTTTAGTTTCTTTAATCCCATGCCCCCTTCTTCCATATGGGTTATTACCATATCCTATGGAATTTTGTTTCTTCCTTCTCCCCGTAAGAACTTACTACATATTTTAAGGAAGGTACCAGTTATATTAGCGGGTATTTGAACACTGGATCCAGTAACAAACAGTGGGTTAAATTGCTTCTTTAATTAGAGCCAATTTACCTAACATATTGATTAACCTGCTCTTCCATCCCTTAATTTTCTTCAAGATTATATCCACCAAATTATTATAGTTGTTTCTTTTGATATGTGTAACAGAAAGTGGTATGCCCAAGTATTTGATGAGGGTAATTCCACTTTTAATGTTGAGTGTGTCCAATATTTTGTTTTAGTTATATAATTTTTTTACTGAAAACGCTCTGGTTTTTCCTATATTCAAGTGTAATCCAGTCCATTGCTCTAATTTTCTGAAAACTTTGTTAACTACTAGAGCACCTTTTTCATCTGCTTGCATGAATATTAATAAGTTATCGACATAAATCAAATGAGTAATGGACGAATTTGTAATGAATCGCCTTTTCGACCCTCAAAAGTCGACACTAATACATCCACGATATTCATATGCCAAGCATCCAAGTGCTAGAACGAAAAATTGTTGGGGTGAAATAAAAGAAAAGACGGAACATAATCTCACATCTTGATGAGTAATTTATAATATCCAAATGATCTTTACAAAAAAAGCTTTAATATTCACACAACAATCAGAGTCTAATCTATTATCAGCCTCAACAGTTATAACAGCTTGTCCTTACAAACGCTGATAAATACAAATAGGAAATGCTGTGGAAAAACAAAAGTACGGGAATACATCTTGGAGGTATCTGACTCGTCTCCTGAAGCTCCAAATTATCCAAGGCTAACTATAAAAAAATACTTAGGTCTGACCCGAGCATTAAAAGAAAATAACAGCTGGATTAGTCTGGTAAACCAGTGTGAGAAACCCAAATCATATGGATTGTTATGTTTATAAAACCTTTTCAAAAATAAAGGTATCCCATAAGACCATGCCACACATAAACACAGATGGGATTTTACCTTACGATAACCAAACCATTTCAAATAAAAAATCCAATGATACTATAATAGTGTCTAGGGTTTGAAATAAATATATAAAATATTTGGAATTGTTACCTATAATTACATTCAATAGTACTAGGTTCAACAACTAAAATCGTAAAGCACGTATTAGAAAATGGATTCCATCAATGATAGAGCTACTGAGGTACCGCACGTCATAGTACATCTCTAGATAAAATGTACCAAGGTTACAAACCTTGCAAACCCTACATGGAAAGACCAGCCTACCCCTTCCTAGATAGTGTCGAATATGTCATTGTCCTGGTTGATTTACAACTTTTTTTTTCTTGTGAGCTCACATGTGTATACCAAATCCATAAATAGTTCTCTAAAAAGGTGATGACCATACCCCAATCGGTGTAACGTACATAACCTTGCACATATCCTCTGTTTTAGTCATTCCTGGGTGTAAGGCTCATGAGGCCACGATTACATTTTTCATCTTAGAAAATGCCTCTTGGAATGTTGACACTTCTCTCCAAGCAACAATGGAATGCCAGCATTCATCGATACAAGTTGTTCAGGATATGAACAAACCGAAGGCACTACTTCTACTACATCCTTTTTTTGAAAACACCCTCAGGATTAGTAGCAAGCAGCCTTGCACTTCAAAGAACTACGTCTTTAATCATCTTCACTCTAATTCAAATGCTTATACCGGTTCAAAGTAGTTTTTAGATAACTAATGCTTATTCGATCCTGGTCTTCCCGAACCAATAATTAATAGCTTCCGGTTGACACAATCTCGGTTCTTTTAGAAGTAAGCAGACTATATAAGAGTATACAAGAGTCCCAAGGGGATCTCTAATATACCCCTTAAAGACATGTTTCGCCAGAATGAATTCACCCATGGGATTCTCAAACCTTTTGAAATCACGAAGCTTTTATATGCTTTCCAAGTCAACACTGGTCAAATTACCGATAGAGGACAAACATTATCTGGTGTAAGTATCTAGTTTGCATATGAAAATCAGATATCTTATAGTTATTATCACTTTCCAATTTCAACCAGTATCATCCCTCAATTAACAATGTTAAGCTATCGTACTATCTTGCCTCGACATACATTCTTAATTCTCAAGATAGAGACAAGCTTCCATACCATGGAATTTGGTGTCAAGTATAAGATGAAGTACCTTCCATATACTTAATTAATCATGACCTATTTATTGAAATTAAACCTCTCATACTTATCACGTTTCCAACATTTCGACTTCTTTATCCCTCTCCCAGAATCAAAGTCAAGTAAGTCAGAACACGGATTGCTTTCAGTCTTATCTTATTCAAACACTTTGATTCTAGATCTCAGAGATAAAGAAAATTCTACTCATTGGCTTTTAGTGCTAAATAATAGACAACTTACTTTCCATAAACGTGTCAACATTTTAACACTATTTTATCATATATTTTTTTGCTACTTAATAGCACTGACAAAGAAATCCCTTGTATAAAACAAAGTTTTTTTAAAATAAATCCAAAAACTTATTTTTAGTCTTCCATTTCAAATGAGTACTATTCATCAGCTAGAAATGAAACCATTCGAATTGGGTTATTATTACCTCTCAAACCTTGACTCAACTTTTACTTCTAACTTTTAAAATAGAAGCAAGTTTCCATACCTTGAAGTCAAGAAATTAAAATAGAATCTGAGAGTTCCACTGTACTTGTTATTAAAACAATTTCCAAATCACATATTTTAAAACAAGGTTTGATTTAAAAGGCAACATCTTTCTTTTTATGAAGGTAAACAACTTATAAATCGATGAATTCCAAACCACTTAAACATCTTCCATTTATAAAAGTAAACAACTTGTTTAATAATAACGAAATGTTATAAATTAACTTCCTTTCCAATTTTCCAAAACCATTTATTATAACGAAAAGAATATTATTGTCCATAATCTCTTTTCTATTCTCAAAAACATTTATTACAATAATAGTGTTGTAATCCATGATTCCTTTCTTCTTTAAAAGTATTTTTTAAAAACACTTTTAAAACAAGTTGGAAACTTGTATTTAAAACATTCCTTTAAAAATTATCCCTTTTTAACAAACTTGACTTTTTTTAAACAAAGCGGTAAAATTTAAACCTCTTCTTTAAATAACTAAATAAATATTTAAATTATATTTAAAACTTCAAATTCCCTTTTAAATACTTATAATCACATTTGAAAAGATTTTTCAAAATATCTAAAATAGATAACTCTTTTTATCTGTCAAAAATGAATGATTTACAAAACTACATCTATAGCGACTATCGCTATATGGACCGTAACCTTCAAAACTTTTATTTATAAATCAAACAACTTTAAACCCCTTTCTTTTTATAATTAAACCCTATAAATATATTTGTTGAAAAGGTTTTAAAAACAAAAGTCAAGTTTCAAAAATTACTTTAAATACTTTTAAACACAAATCTAGTAAATCACTTTTGACAAAAATACGAGATTTCAATGTCGCATATGAATATATTATCAAACAAATCAATTTTCAACACAACCACTTCATCACATCACATCTAGAAATTATTCAAAATAAAAAAACATTAGTGAGGGGTCTCGTTGGATCCCTCCGTAAATTCATAACTTTCCGAAGTGTATTCGTCTTGGCCTTTCTGTTATGAACCACTTCGACACTTTCCATAGTTTCCTTTCTAATCCTATATGTTTCACATAGTCCCCTGCAAAAAATACAAGCTCTATGCCTCCGCTATTCGAGGGGAATAATATTACAAATTAAATCACATATTTTTTACCTACTTATATTACCACATCATAATTAAACACCAACAAATTATTACCACATTTGTCAATAATAAAATATAGCAAATCAAGATAAATCTCACTTTTAAATGAAATGAGATGCTAGCACAAGCCAACCACCAAATAAATCAACTTCCAAATTACCAATATACGATGCGAAATTACCAAAACGCGACACCACCACCTTGCACACACAAAAGCAAGTGGCCTACAAGGCTCTAGGGTTGCATGGCCCAAGGCAAAGTGCCAAGTGGGCTCGGTTTATGATGGAGGACACACGGCCTAGGGGAGGTGGTGGCGGTGTAAGTTGCTTATTTTGAGAATGGAAATGGTTTGAAATAAGAATTGAAGCTATATGAAGAAGCATGGAAAAGTTTTGAAGTAGATTTCCTTTGTTTTTGAAATGAAGAAGGTAGAGAAGAGAAGAACAAAATGCAAAATGAAAATGAGAAGGTGGTGGTTACTTTTATAAACAAACACAAGTGGCAATTTACCAAATTACCCTTCCTAAATTTAAGCTAATACCCCTCTCTAAAATTTTAACAACACATCTTCTCTCATCATGACATGTACTTAAGCATCACTCCTCTTTTACAAAGTCATTCACACTTAAAATAAGAAGAAAGCGTCACATCTTACTTTATTAACTTTAATTAATTTCTTTTTTAACTCTTAAATCATGCTTACTTTTTGTAATCTTCCTTTCTTATATTTGACAGGTTTTAATATGTGTAAATGTGTGTGTATGATTGAAACCGCGTTGCGAAAACTTTCATTCGATAAAAAGTCAAAAAATCTGAAAATCGATATTCGGTTACATTTTCAAATTTTCATTTAACTAACTATTCATGTAAGAAAATTTTAAAAATGAATTTTCTGCCATTACTTATTAATTAAAAGAGGGTTATTTAACTACTAAAAACCATTTAATTACATATTTAAAATTTAACAAATATTCACAAATTATAGCGATAAAATTTCGAGTCGTTACATTCTTCCTCCCTTAAAGGAATTTTGATCCCGAAATTTCATCACAATAAACAACTACAAAACAACCAATATTAATATTTAGCATTTCCAAAAAGGTTATTGACTAACAATCAAAATTAGAGTTTGCTTAAATTTACAACCTTCTCATCACCCAAGGATGATAAACAATCCATTGAGTATACCTCATGCTCAACAGCTATAGGTTATTACTCAATCCATTATTCACACAACCTTATGATAAATTGGAGAGTCATTTACCCAACCCTATAAAACATTAAATTCAAATACACCTGAGCCTATACGATGTATATAGACCCTCCATATGCAATATTTGATTCGATCACTTACTCAAATACATAAACTTTTCTTCCAAACAAGCATCTCTCAGCCTACTTCCCTAATGCGGACTCCGATCAGGCTCCTTGATTAGTAACCCTTATTCTCCTTGCATAGTCATATACTATGATAGAAAATCCTGATACCCCATTGAGAAATCTCATCAAATGTTCACCGTCAAGAATCGAGTGATAAATCCTAATTCGGACCGGTCTGAATCACATCCAAGTCATATACTCGAATCTTGGATCAAGAATCATACATAGAAATGATCTACGTACAACTTACATTCAAATTTTTATTGGTTCTTAATCATACTAATTTCTTTTTAAACTTTATCGTAAAATTCTTTACGGAAACATTTCTTAATAAGAGAAACTAGAATTTCAAAATAAGATACATATAAACCATGTCATAAAATACTAGGTACGTTACTAGGTTTCAATCAACAAGTCCCAACCAAATACCTAAAAAGTCATAGCCCGTACAATGGGCTTACATACTACGATACATAACATGGACATCTAAGCATATAATGAAATACAATACTAATACCCCAAAAGAACAACCCCCAATAGACCCAGCCCAACACCTCAAAGAGGGTTGTTCCCATCAGAGTCCTCCACCCAAGGTCCCACCAAAATTATGGATTCATCATCCTCAAAAATAAAACCACCTACATGCTCTGGCCCCTAGGCTCTGCTACTTCCATCCACACCTCATCAAGGCCTTCTTTAGGGTCCTCTTCTTCCACGTCCACTAACTCCTCTTCTACTTCATCCATAAACTCATCTTCTTCTTCATACTGGCGCCCTACTAATGGTTCCTCCATCTCATAAATGATGTCATCATCATTCTCAAACTCCAGCTCCACCTCTGGCCTTTCTTCTGATTTCTCCTCCTCCATAAGCTCCTCCTTTTCCACTATAGGCTCCTCCTCTTTCTCGAATCTCGAGAGTCCAAGAACCTCCATACTATGACGACCCACCTTTCTTATCCCTAGGAATGATACTTAATACATCCAAGGTATTCATGTGTCGTTGCCCAAGCGTTCGAAAGATGAATTGTCGTGGGGTGAAAATAAAGAATAGAAAATCTCACAACGAAATTGTTAAATATAACATAATAGGAATATAGTACATAAGTTTACTCCCTTACTTGGAGTTATCAGAGTTACACAAAAGTACTACAATTAGCTTAGGCAGTTATAACAACCTGCCTTTACATATGCTGAAACAAAATACATTTACAAGAACTAAACAAATAGCAAAAATAGACAACTAAATGGATAAAGGCCTCCTGCATAGACGCCATCTTCAAAAGAGCATATAAAAGACCTGCTACTCTCGGACTACTCAAATATAAATGAGTACCCGAGATTTTAGGGTGAAAAAACAACTCGGGTCAGACAATATGTCTGGTATGAGCAAAACTCTAAACAATAAGTGTAATTCAATAGCAACATGTGAGACCATGCCGCCAAATGCGGAACAGGTTTCCTTTCACAAGAAAAACATCCAAATGCAAAGAATGGATATAAATAATTAACATCGCATAGAGTGCTATACTCTTCCAGATGCAATTAAGGAAAATAAATTCAAAGGTTCGAACCAACAAGGATAGGAAATTTACCAAGAATGACCAGAAGGGTGTGCCTCCTTTTTTGGAAAGTATACCTCTAGTAAAAATACTTGAGAGGGTCATTTCCCCCTATGACTCCTCTCGGGAACTCCAAGACAGACCTTGCCAACCTTACCAAGAATCCGAGTATTTCACATTTTAGTGCACGAATAACGGAAACCAATCTAGAGTAGATATCATTATACCCTAATGGGAGCAAGCCCACATAACTTGACCCCCACTTGCTTTCTGGCTTTAGTCATTTCCAACAAAGGATAACAAAGCTCAAATGAGCAACAAATCATCTTAGATTCTGAATCGATAGTTAACAAACCAACTATCGGGGATTAAAAAACGATCGTATATGGATAGTAAATCTCATATTCCTACCATTACTCATCGATTTCAAACTTGTACTATTTCTTGGTCAAAATGAAGTCGGACAAGTGAAGGTAGTGTTACCTCTAGGCATTGCCATGATGACCTTTTAACTTTCGAGATAGTGACAAGTTTCCATACCTTGACGTTTCATGTCCAGAGTATGACTAAATTCTTTCCATATAAGTGATATCGTTTACGGAAACTTCTTTTCCATAATCGAGTTGAACTTTACCTTTTAAACCAAATTCATGCTCGGGCTTCTCATTACAAGTTTTTAATTTTAAACATCTTTGTAAAAATGGTTCACTAACTTTAAAGCCCCATTATAAAAAGGATCTAAGAACATAAAACATTATTATTAAATTGATTAATCATCTTTAACCGTCATTAATAAAAGTGATTAATTATCTTTAGACTTTGTTAATTAATTTGATTAATTAACTTTAGATACCCCTAATTAAAGGGTTAATCACTTAAAAATATCAATAAAATTTATTAATTAATTTTAAATCTCATTAATTAAGTTGATTAATTAATTTTAAAACATCATTTATTAAAAAGGATTAACTAATTTAAAATATCATTAATGAAAAAGATTAATTAAATTTAAACTAATTAATTAACTTTAAAAGTAATTAATTAAAATTGATTAGTTAATTTTATGCACCATTAATTAAAATGAATATTAGCTTTAATTCACCATTATTAAATAATTAATTATACTTAAATATCATTAGATAAAATGATTAGTTAAGTTCAAGCATCATTAACAAAGTAATTAATTAACTCTAAACACATCATTACTAAGTTAATTAATGAACCTTAATCCTCTTAATTAAAATAATTAATTAAATTTAAAATCAATATTAAATTTGTAAATTAATTTTAAATCCATCCTTGTTCAAAAACTTAATTAATTTTGTAAAGTAAAACCAAGCTCGAAAGTAAAACAAAGATCGAAGAGATGGTATTTTCCGAAAGTGTCGATACAACGATAGTCGCTATACGGACACTTCAAGAACTACTTTCATAACATATTGATTTTCATCCAAGCATCGCATCACATAACAAAAGTGAAGCATATATATACTGTAACGACCCGTAATTTTTTACTATTTTAAAATTTTAAATTTAATTTAATTATTGAACAATAATGGCTAGAAATAAAATTTAATGAATTGTTTATGTAATTTATTTAATATGAACTTGAATAAAATTTTGAAATAATAATTTCGATAAGATTTAAGGAAATTATTTGTATCTTAATGAAGTCAATATATTGAATGTGTTTATAATCAATAGCTGGACTTGAATAACAAATGTTGAATTACTGTAAAATGGAAATGGTTTTTTTATTATTTGAATTCGTTTTAAAAAGTTAAATAACTTATATTTCAAGTATAATGATTTATTTGCTAATTGAATTGTTAAAATTTAATCCTGACAAATAGTTAAATAATTGAATCTTGAATTTAATATGAATGAAAATGATTGAGGAAGTTGGTTTAAATTTTATTTAAACAAGAATGAAAATTGTTAACTTTTAAAATTGAATTTAAAAGTGAATAAACTGATATTGGAAATTACTTATTTTAATTAACGTGTAAAAATAGTCTTTTTTGGCATTGTCTTGGATTTCGATGAAACCAGTTTCATCAGATCCGTAACAGTGAATTATTATAGGATTTCAAGTTCGTAGCGATCGAACTTATTGTCTGGCCATGCGAGCTTGAAACGCGTAGGTTTATTTTCAGCACTTTAATTAAAATAATTTGATTTTGAAAAGCTATCTTCTGAATATGATGGAATCGGCTCCCGATATATGTTCCATTATGTTCGGAATGGGGGTATAACATATAAAATGCCAGGCGGCACGCTTCGTCTGGAGTTCGGAAAATATATGTGTGAATCGGGTCAGAAATCTATATAAAATGTCGTGCCTCGTTCTCATTTCATCAAAACCCCAACTAAAATCGTTCAGCCGCTCTCAAACATTTTAATGGCCGAAATCATCATTCTTCTTCCCTTGATTTCTCGTAATCCACTCAATGAAATCAAACGACTCCAAAAGCAAAGTTGAAGACCTCGTCGAGCTCGATGTTATGGACGGTTGGATCGAGGCAAATCGTCTCGTATTCGCCGGGATCTGAGTTTGATTCGTTGTGGGTTTTGGGTTTTCTGGGCTTTGTTTCGCATGCTGGCGAGGGTGCTGGAGGTGGAGGGGCAGGAGGTCGGTGATGTTGAGATGGCAGCGATCGATTTAAAAAAAAAACGAAGAAGTCGCGATTTCATTCGTCATGTGGAAGGAGGAGGGAACGGGCGTGAATAGTAGTAGAGAGAGGGTTGAATGTTTGGTTTAGTTAATTTGTTAATTATGTTTTTAATTATTTTAGTTAATTATTTTAATTATCGTTATGCCAATTATCGTATTACATTCTCGTACGAGGTCCGATTCGAGTGAAACAAGTCGTGTTGCCATCGTATCGACAGAGGGTACGACATGGAATTGGATTGGAATTTATTTGTCACTGAAAAAATTTCAGTTTCAAATAAAGATGAGTGTTTTAAAACGCTCACAAAATACTAAAATATTTCTGATGTTCGTTAAATTGATATCATGAAGTAATTTAATTTTATTGACTGTTGTTTGGTAATTTAATTAACATTAAAATTGAACTATGAATTGACTGTTAGGAATTAAAACTGATAGTTAAAGTGAAACTAAAATTAAAATGCTAGTTAAAAATCTAATATTTAATAACAAGTTAACTGTTGTGATTTATTGGCTATTTTGGATGTTGATTGTGATGGATGATTATTGGTTGATATATTGGATGATTGGATGCTTATTTATTTATATATATCATGTTATCACCCTGTATATTATTGACAGTATATAAAACTATAAATTGAATTATTTCAAATAAATTAAAAAAATAGGTTGAAATGATATATTCCTATGACACTGAGATTTGTATTGAAATGATATATATCCATCCCTGAAATAAAATATTAAAATAACTGTTCTCATGGCCATAGGGTAGAAAATTATATATGGATACCGGATTGGTAAAATTAAATGGTTTTAAAATTCTTGGTTTTGAAATTATTTAAATGATATTGTCATTGAAAGAAAATTCAAATTTATGGTAATGGAATTATTTTCAATTTGAGTTTGAAATGTTAAAAGTGAAATTGATTAAAGGAATTAGTTAAAGAATTTGATTTGAAATTTGAAGTTATAATCGAAATATGATTTGAATTATGGAAATTGATTTGTTTTAAAAGATTTGAACTTTTATTCGAACTTTGAAATAAATCCAAGTAAAGTAGTTTAAATGGATAATTCAAATTTGAACTCGGAATTGAATTATTTTAAAGATTTGAACCTTAAATTGAACGTTAAAGTTTAATTTGATTTAAGTGATTTAAATCGGTAAATGGAAATTGGACTTGGAATTTATATAAATTGAAATGGTTTAAAATAAGAGTTGAATTGAAATTTAAACCATTGAATCGAATCGTTGAATCGAATTTGATGTTAAAAATGAACATTTCGAAATTGAAGTTAATTTGAATTGAAATCGAAATTGAGTCGATTTAAATTAATTTGAGATCGAAGATGATTTGAATTAGAAGATTTGAAATTTAATCAGTTTGATTGAAATGTGGACCTAAGTCCAGATTTATTAGAAATGGAAAGAAACGGTTTAAATTTGAAACTATTTTCACTATAAACTATTTTACTATAGACTGTTTTAAAATTCATCCTTTTAAAATTTCAAATTATTTAAATTTTTGAACCATTTTAATTTATAACCCATTTTCAATACTCAAACTATTTTATAAAAAAAAATTCAATCTCCAAAATGTTTAAACTATTTTAACTATTTTTAGCTATTTGAAATTTTCAAACTATTTCCAAAAATTCAAACTGTTCATGTTGGGAACTATTTATAGTTAAATCGTAGATTTAGATGCGAATTGGTTAAATTGAAGTTATAACCTAAGTAGAAATTTGAAACGATTTGGAAGTAAAATTGAGATATTGGAAATGATTTCCAAATGAAATTGACATATTTTAAGTAAATATGATGTTTTAAAATGATATTGATTTCGAAGTGAATAAAATGATATTTTGAAGTGAATAGGACATATTGAAGTAAATATGATATTTTGAAGTGAATATGATATTTTGATATCAAGTATGAATCGTTTTTGAAATGTAAAAGAACCAACCGGTGTATAAAATGACGTTTGGTTGTTAAAGAGACCAGAGCCGATTATGGGCATACTCTCCGTCAATGTTGGACCACTTTAACATCTGTGTACGCAGAGGAGACTTTCAGTTATAATTTAGGAAAGTGATTACATTTATAAAAATATAATAAAACTTCTCAAATCAATTATAGTTTCAAAAAATAATAAAAACCTTTAAAAACCTTAAATATATTAAATAATATATTCACTTTATTTATTTAATCACAATATATGGTTCAATTACTAAAATTCATTTCAAAATCCTTATATATATATATATATATATATATTTCAAAACTTCCAAAATCACTTTACAAATCAAAAATAATTACAAAACCTATTTCATAATCTTTTAAAATTAAATACTATTGTAAAATAAATTTATAAATTGCAAAATAAATTATATTTATTTCAAACCATTTCAAAATCATTACAATTACTTCTAAAAGTAAATACTTTATTTCCAAAATTTTGAAACTGATACAAAATTATTTAAATAATATTTACAATCACAACACTCTAAATAAGATAATTACTTTATTAATATATTTTATAAGATTATAATAATGACATACCAACTTTTGTCTTTAAAAAATTTCAAATTTATATATTATAATAATAATTGAGACTTTTAAAGTATTTTGTAACTAAAGAAATTTATATTTAAAAATATAATTAAAAATAGATTTTAAAATATGAAAATAACTAGATTAGGTAGAATTTTAGCAAATTGTCTATAAAATATCTATAATAAAATTTAAAACTCTTGAATAATTTTCAAAGCTTCTCAAACATCTTTTTAAAATAAGAAAATCGATCGAACATCCAAAAATATAAATCATGGAGCAAAACTCTTCAAAGTTATTAAATTATCAATATAAACTTTATCGTGTGGCTCGAGACGAATTCCATCGAGTTTCGACCAGCCAAACAATGCACACACAACATACATAAATTACACAAATTAAATGCAAACGGACAGCATCTCCTTTGCATATTTGTTAATCAACATACACAATCCAAAATTGCAAAATTAATTGAATATCTCAATCAAACAATCTAATCCAAAAACTACCCAATATCACAATATTCATTTAAATTTTCATAACCAATGTATATCAAGCAATTTGTTCAACTAAGTTATTCATTCAATAATCGAAATAATTGTGTAAACAGTGGCAAAAAGGTGTAGTTGTGAACTTAGAAAACTCATAGAAATGACGTACAAATCCAAATCAACTGCCACTCACATCTCATCAACATTGGCATTAAACCAGCTTCTGACTTTTGCTTTACGAAACACATCAGCTCGCTTCCACTACGCCAGCAGTCCTAATCTCCATCATCGCACATTGATGCCCTCCACTTCATCGCTCAAACTCCAAGTCGTGAATGCCTACCACCACCAAACATGCTCGTCCACTTGCAGCCATCTCTACATAACACACCAGCCTGCAGCCATTGCCATCCTTCACCACCTTCGATCCTAATTCATCATCAGCAGCAACTATCGAGCTCCAACTTCCAACACCGCCACCGTCCATCGACAAACACCGGTCACTGCTACATCCCGACCAATTCCCCTCTATGAAACCATCGATACCATTTTCCTCCTTATTCGATCGTCGTTAGGTCACATGCACAAATTATTGCCCATGTCGAGATGTTATCTATAACCAACTACCACTGCACCGCGGTTCTTCCCCTATGCGATGTCACCGTTTTTGGCCTCGCGATACTATTTTTTTAATTTTAATTTTTCCTATCACGTGAGTGGTTTTGGGAAAATCGAAAGAAAAGGGGTTAAGATCCATGAATATAGTGTGGGCTTGGGCAAAATTTTTAGGCTCCTTTTAATCTAGTTAATATAATTTTTTTCCTTCTAGTCTTTCCTTTGTCTACTCCTTTAATTTATTTGTAATAAATTCCATTTTATTTTAAACTAATTTGCATTTCATTCTACAATTATATTTTAATAGCTAAACAATTTCATTCATTACAAGATTTGTTTATTTCTATTTGGTTATTCATTAATACATTTTATTTAAGTTTCAATTACACTAACTAAAAGAAATTTATTAATTTAATTCAATTTATCAAAACAAATATTTCATTAAATATAATTTAATTAATAAAAAATTATTTTCAAAATATTAATTATCGAATATTCAAATAATTTATTTTAATTAAATTTATTATTATTACGACGTAGAAAGTAGGGTTGTCACAGACTTCCGTCTTATGAAAATTAAGTCCTTGCAATTTCTTATAGGAAGAAGGTAGACAACTCATACCCTGATTTTCTTTGTATCTACGATCTTCTATCAAACTTAAACTACTCAATCCTCTTTATGGCTCTTTCTCCAATTCCTCTTATTGTATGCTGCAATTTAAATAGATTCAATTTAACGACTTTCTATTTTCGCATACGATAAAAAAAATTTGAAAATTTTCGAAGTACCAGAGATTTCGACATAGTCTCCTTTGTACGGAGAGCATTTAGAAAAATCATAATATGATAAAATAGATATACTTTAATCAAAACATGGTCAGAAATAATAGATATACAAAAATCTTGCCGCGCGGCATATAGTTTACAATATATCACTCTTTTAAGTAAAACGTACCTTTTTTTGCATTATTAAGTGAGTTCGCTTAATTTATATGTGAATATGCACCAAATTTGTCCATAAGATGCTCATGTACCTATACTTACTCAAAATGCATATAAAAGATCTTATATATAAAGATTAATAAACATTGCATTTTTGTATTAATAAGCATCCAATATTGCATATAATGTAACAAACTAAAATGTCGGTCTTCTGATGTAACTCTATAGATATTAGAAACTAGTATCACTTTGTTAATGCGATCAATTTCTACAATTTGCTTTCCTTTGAAATAAAGCTGTGAATGCGATGATTATATATATATATTAACAAGTTACACTATATTTCTAAATTTTGATGATTTGCTAATTGACTGTTAATTTCAATAAAATAATCCCATTCATTGGGTTTCGGAAACATGGTTTTCATACTATGAAGTTTTTCGTTGTTTGCTCATTCATCTTATACAAAAACAAAGTTGAAAATTATATCCCATTGCCGAGTTAGATACCAAATTATGTAACTATAATTCATCGTTGCATCCATGATTAGTTGTTATTGTAAATTACATAATTGTTATTATGTAGTCATTGGAATAAATTATGTTTCATAGTTTTTTCTTTTTCCATTTCATTATAGTAGCATTGTTACTTATGCTTTGACTAATGGAAGTACATATGATACATAAATGCAAATATTAGAGATCTCACCATCTTACAATTCAAGCAGGTTTCATAAGATTTAGCTTCTAAATTTCATTTATATATTATTATTTTTTCCTTCACATTTTTTACAAAATATCATACATATTAAAATTTCTTTTCTTAAAATCAATTATTTCGAACTAAATTCAAAGATAACAAAATTATCATTTCAAATTATCAACCTTACTTGAATTTATTATTTTAAATTATTCAAAAACTTTGGCTAACATATTGGCTCATATTCAAAATTTTAAACCTGAAATTTTAATTTATCACATTTCCTTTTTCAATCTCCTTCATTTCACGAAATTATAAACTTGCTTCGTTTATTTTCAAATCTATTACTTCATATTAGAAGAACTTACTTTCTAAAATTATCTTATCGATATTATTATATAATATATATTTCTTCCTTAATTCATATATACATTTTTAATAATCAATAAACACTTCATTCTATCATTCATATTTTCAAGACATATATATTGTTTTCTCATACTTTCTTAACAAACCTTTATTAATAAAGTGAGTAGTATATTTGTTTTATTTAATTTTTCTCTTTTAGAAAATTTTATATTCATGTCAAAACAAATTCGTTATATATCTACATATATATTTCATTAGAAAATTCTTTAATACTATCTTAAAAAAATATTTATTTCTGTACATACTATAATCCATAAACTAAAGTATGTTAAAATATACGACGTTGTTGCACCACAAAGTTTAGTGATTCGTTTCTTCAATTGTCTGTAATATTGACTACGTAGGATAATATGTCAATATTGCCTCGCCAGTGATCTCAACTTTATAATATCAAATGGCAACATACATTATTCAAAAATATTTAAATCTAGAAAATAATATATTCTCCATTTTCTAATACAATATTACTTAATAAAACAATATACAATTTCAAGTAAAATATTTCTTTTACCATTTTCAAAATACCACGTTAGACTGCCTCATATAAGCGTTTAGGAATCCCTATCGACAATACTGATCAAACGTATCGACCATAATTCTTAAATCGCTCTACGGAGAAACTAACACCATAATAAAATACTAAAATAATTTCAGACACTTTATAAAAGCAATCCTCATATTTTATTAAATTATTTTCTTGTTTAAATAAAAATATTTATTTTCAAAATTTGTATATCAATTCAATTTAGCAATCATTTTTTCTGGAAATAGGTACTTTATTAACAATCAATTTAGCAATCGTTAATAACAATACAAATCATCATAAATCCATAATATCAATCAAGCAATCTATTAATTTAATTTAATTTAATGTTTCCACACATTAAGTCATATACATTATTATTATTATTTCTTAAATAGATTCATTATCACCTAGCGATCCAAATTTGGATAAACCATTGGCTTCTATTAATATTTGGCTCTATTCAGATTGAAGTGGATTTAAAAATATTCGAGTTATAACTCTTACTCAATTCTCACATCCTCGACTAGGCCAAATAAGAACAAAAATTAATGCAACCAAACACACATCAAACAAACAAACAAACAAATTCCTTCAGTTGAAAGCTATTTATTAGCGTCGGCTTTGCACTTTGATCTCTACTGAATATTTCTACACAACTTTCCACACAAAGGTTTATTCAACAACACCAATGCCGACACTACTGGTCTGGCTAATAACTCTTTATTTTAGTACCTCCATTCACAACTTCCATTTCATTTAGAGATAACAAATAGAAGAGATAAGGATAAGGAATATATATATATTATAGGAAAAATAACAAGTACGTCCCTAGATTATTACACCAGTAATCATCGTATACTCCTACCATCCCTTTAATATAGGGTAACTACCCAACACATCCAAAAGGGAAGGGACTCTACGTTTCTCTAAGGTCTTGACTTATGTCTCTTATATACGATGTTTTGTTCTGAACCTGCTCTAATACCAAATGTAAACACTTCAACCTCTATATTCATACTATCTAAGAGTACTACATGGTAATACTGTCGGATAATACGGAGAATAAGGCGATATGACGTACACACGTGAATATTCCCCATGGACTAACATCGGTACGTATTTGAAAATCAAATATAACTCACTATAAACGTACGTAGTATCGGCACAACGCAATAAACATGTGTATCGAGTCAATTGCAGTGGTAATATATAATATACAATATACAAAATATGTCCAATATTCAACACAATAATACATACATGAGAGACCATACAATATAAGATAATAATCTACAATAACAAATATCTAGCCTCCTCTATGCTCAGAATACACAAGCTGGTCTCGTCATCCCTGTACCTAAAATGTCTCGGTCTGATTCGAGTATTATATAAATAATAAACGGGTCAGACTATATCTAAATCCAAGGTCAATAAACATATGGAACTTTATATATACTGGGTATAAATTTAATAATGTTATCTCAAATAATCCTAAATATCCTATAACATAGAACACCACAAATCCAGGTATAAAAAGGTCATCACCCACACAAAACTCACTAAATCAGAAATAATGAAATAACATCAAATGGGTGAATCATTCATATCCAAAAATCATCATCTAAAACCAAAAAACGTCTACAAAGACATATCACCATGTATAATCAGGCTAACCAGTAGCTTGCCCGAATATATCAGTCAATCTCAATAAATAAAATATTCTCAATATCAACATAAATCATCATCCATAAACAAATCAAAGAAAGAGTGACACACGCCAATGAAGGAGATAATCGATGTAACGACCCTGAATTTTGAACAAATTAAATTGAGAATATTTAATTAACTTTAAATATTTGAACGATGATTTAATTTGAATTCCCGATATAACTTTGAACTTGACGATTAAAGTATAAAATTTAATCTAGTGAATGCTGAATATAAAAATTTGAATCTTC
Organism: Allium fistulosum; assembly: GCA_030737815.1. Taxonomy (NCBI): domain Eukaryota; kingdom Viridiplantae; phylum Streptophyta; class Magnoliopsida; order Asparagales; family Amaryllidaceae; genus Allium; species Allium fistulosum. The sequence continues at coordinate 517,709,871 of CM060901.1, read as the reverse complement.
AATTTAAAGTTGAAGAAAAATATTTCAAAAGCTTTTAAAATTCATATTGACAATACCGAAGATAATAGAAGCTTCAGAATTGAAATTTAAACTGTTTTGCTCAGTTTTGAATTTAATTGTTTGAACAGATATTTAAAAATAGTCATTTTTCAAACAGTCTCGGAATTCGACGAAACCAGTTCCGTTGGGTCCGTAATATTAAATTATTACCGGATTTCAAATTTCGTGGCATTTGGAGTTGTTATGTGCGAATACGACACGTAAACGCGCTGAAGTTTTAAATCGAATTTGATTTAAAATTTAAATTTTAAATATTTGTCAACGCACACACGTTCTCCCCTCAACCACGCCTAAAAACATGCCCCTTTGTTTCAGCCTAATATCACGCAAAAGCAATTATGCGAACCATCCTCTTCCATTTTTAAATTCCCCTCTTCCTTCCTCAGTTCAGTTTAAAATCAAACGAAGAAAAAAAAATGGCCAAGCCTCGTTAAAAATTCAAAATAAACTTCTCCTTCACAAAGTAGCCCTCCGTTTACAGTTCAAGGGAAAGTTCGCGATTTGGTCGACGAGTCGCTTGGAGGAGACGAGCAGCGCCATCGATGAGGGGGGTTATCGATTTCTTCATTCCAGGCCGCGTGGAAGTGGGCGGCGCTAGAGTTCTCGGTGACAATCGAATCGACGACAGGGCATTGAGGCTGTGGCGCTTTCGATAGGGTTGAGCGCACGTGAATTTAGGGCCTCGCGTGGAGTTTCGAAAGGAGGGGTCGCGTTCGAAATTGGGATTCACGGGATTGCTGTGGGTTCGTCGAGCATTACTGGGGCGCTGGCAATCAAAGACAAGCTAGGGTTCGCGATGAGATTGGGGGAGGGGGCACTGGCACGAACTTGGGCGGTCGAGCGATGGTGGCTCGAGCTTGGCGATGTCGTGAGGTAACTGTTGTTGCTTTAATTTAGTTTAAGTGAAAAATATTTGTAAATTTCAGAGTAATAAATGATACTATACATATTTATATGTATATAGAAAAAAAAAGAAAGAAAAAATAGAAATTATTTTATCTTTGGAAAATATAAGGATTTAAGGTATATAATATATATAAACAGAAACTGATAACTTGATACTGTAAGTAATTTGGCTTAAAATTCTTAAATTGATTTGATTAATCTTGTATATGAGTATATTACAAAAAAAAATATTACAGTAAGGTAATTTTTTTTATATGATTCAAAATAATTATAAGCAGTTGAAAAAAAAATGAAGGTATTTTTGACTTATCTAAAAAACTATTTAAGTTGCTGAAAAGATTTATTAAAGAAGAATAAGTTAAAATAAATCAATAGTTGATTTAAATTTGTTAAAATGGAATTTAATTGTTCGATCTGTATGAATATTAATAATTGCATAAAATTGTTTACAAGGTCTAATACTGTGAAGAAACAAGTTGGATTCGAAAATGGATTGCAAATAAAAAGCTAAGGTGAGATTTTTCTCACTCAAAATGATTTGCAGTTATTATTGATTTGATTGATTGCTATTTGGATGTGATATTAGATATAGTAGGATATATCTATATATATATATAGCAATATATACATATTGGCATATGTATATATTGGATTGATTGATTTCCCGCCTCGTATAGCGGATGAGACCCTATTACGCCGTTAGTAAGCGGATGATATTTTTATAAAACCCATATACCGCGATATTCCACCTCGAAGTGGAATTGGTATTGTGCTAACGTCTGTGGATGCAGGGAAACAGGTTGGAGGGATCCAACTGGATTCCTCACCAGTATTTATTTATTTACAGATATTGATGTATATTCTGTTATCATTGTTGATATATGATGTTGTTGTTGTGATTGACTAATTGGTGCTGTTGCATCATCGGATTCAGTTTTGAAATGTAAAAATAACGACTTTTACTATAAAAGGATTTTTAAAGTGATTTTTGAAAATAGACGTTTTATTGAATTTTTGAATTGATTTATTTTAAATAAATAAACGTTTAAAATCTTAAAGTTATAAAAGTTAAGATTTTAGTGGAATATAACCAAAGTGTCATTTTTTGAAATAAAAGTTGATTTATTTATAAAATGGTTTAAATTGAGTTTTTCACAGTATTATAAACGGTCTATTTAAAGGATTTAAAAAGTCGATATTTATAAATCTAAAACATTGGAATTTTAAACGAGCTTTGTAAGTGTTAGAACAAGATGAAATAAAAATTCGTAAGTGAATGAAATTTATAAATTGTGAAGTATAAATTGAGTAGATGTTGTAGAATAAAAGATTTATAAGTAATAAACTTATAAATTTGATTTTTGCACTTAGATGGAATATGAATAGAATTGGCTAATAAAATGATTTTGCAAGTTGAAATTGTTATGAAGTATGAACGTGATTTATAAACGTTGTTTTATAAATCCAAAACCAATTGAAATTGATAAGTTAAACATAGAAGTTTAATAAAGGAGATATATCCGCGATTTTGGATAGTGGATAATTTTTGAAATAAAACGTGTAGAAAATATTGAAATATGGTTAGTGAAGTATATTCACGATTTTGGACAGTGAATATATTGTTAAGTAAAATGGATGTTGTTTTGGGAAAAGTGATATTTGAAAATGAAGTTAATTGTTTTAAACGATGTTTTAAAATGTATTGAATATCGAAATCATAGATTTCAACATTCATTGTTGAAATAGACGTTTTCGAGAAAAAAAAGAAATGATGGACTATAACACTGTTGTTATAGTAAATGATTTCCAAAAGGAAATGTTTTTATGTAGTATTGGGATTTATATATCTATCTAAATCCGAATCCCTATATTAGTGATTTTGAGTCGTCGTAACGATGTTTTACGTAACATTCGTTTTGACTCAAATAAATGTTGTCAAAGTAAATGATTTCCTTAAAGAATGAAATTTATACTTAAATTTGATTTAAGTATATTGAATATTTTCAAATGTTGGAAAATAAATGATTTGTGAAATACTTATTTTTAAATAAGTATGGAAATGCTTTTCCAATATGAAATGAACTGTTTTGAGATTTTATCTTCAAAGATAAAATGAAATGTGGAAATTGATTTGAAAATTGTTTTCAAATGGTTAAGTGTGGAAATTTTATATCTAGTAAAGATATTTTTGAAGATAAATAATTTGGAAAATTATTTGGAATCTAATGATGTTGAGCATCTTTATTGATAGTTAGATAACCGACTATCAATAATTACCTTTAGATAGGTATTTGTTGTGAATTGGATGAATTTGAATGCCACACTTATTTTTGAATAATCGCTCACTATTCGGGTTAGCCGGGAAAGGACCATGGGGTCGTATAACCCATTCCGAATATGTGATACGTCGTTATGAATTGCATTCGAAGACCGGTGTTGAAGACCGGATATTTTTGAAAACGGAAGGATTACCGTCGAGTTACTCTACATCGGCTGATCTCCGGTTTAGAGGTTTTATCACCCTTAGTGACGGGAAGTCCTGACGTGATTGAAAATTATCCGGAATTGCAAGGGCTTCGTGAGAAGTGCCTTCGGTCCTGTTCGATCTCGGAACAGACTTGTATGGATTGTGTGTCTGACGTTACAATTTGAGATATAAAGCTGATTCCTTTCAAATACATTTCTGTTGGTGGCGGAGAATTTATTCTCTTAGCTTAACACCCTTCTCTGAGACGTACGAGCTCAGAGGTTATGTAGTTGAAATTTATCAGCGATATACTCTCAATTTGGTAACGTGGCATACTGAGTGTTGCTGTGTGATGATCAGTGTTTGATCATTTGCGATATGATCATTTGTTTGATCTTATATCTTTGTGATCATAGGTTGATCATTTGTTTGACCCGAAGCATGGCTTTGTAGAAAGCGTAGCTTTGTGGACGAGACTTCGTCGAGCCTCACACCCCGGAAATGTTCGAAACAGGAAGGATGCGGCAAGGTTCTAGGGAGTAGCGCCCCTTAGTGTATGTCATTCCTTCTGGATAGAGGTGGTATCATGGTATGGAGCCCAGATACTTAACCTATGTGGTTGCTGCATTTTTATTTATGTGGTTTGTTGGAAATCGGGGATCCTCGGGAAGATCGGTTACGATCGGGGGATGACATACGCGTGTCAGTAGTTACCTATTTTTGCAGAGGTAACCCGGCCTTGTGTTGGCAGAGATCTAACCGTAATGTTAGGTTATTTCTAGGGTCGTCTATTCCAGGGACGTACCCATCGTGGATAGGAAGTTCCTTAGCCTGACCATTTGTTGGAAATCCAAACTCCAATACGAACTTTGTACGGTATTAGTTGTAGAACCTGCCATTTACGTACGGTGGTCACCACTGTTTAGATGGTAGCTATAGTAGGCATACGATACTGGTCGTATGCTGGCTAAGATTAATATTATACTTTTGAAATGTTTTCTACACTATGCACTAATAATAATATCAAAAAGAATTTGATTTTTGCGTAGTAAGCATCTTTGACTATCATAAGAAGAAATCTCCTCCAATTCTGCGTTTGCATTGTGTGTGTGGCGGGAGGTCTTATGGTAGTTTCATTTTCCAAAAGCATTGCGAATTTGTTTTATTTTCTTTGTGAAAAATAACTGTTTTACGATCTCACACCAGTCACCATGACTGACTCGGAGTTTATTGTTCCCTTCTAAACTCTGGGTGCCCACCAATTTCCACACGGGCAGCCTAGAGTTATGTTATCAGGATATTCTGGAGCTTTGGAGATAAGCTGGATGACGAGACGTAGTATTTGTATCTGATAGTATTTATTCCGCTGTGTATTCTGTATGAGGACAAGTTATATAACTGTCCATTGTTGTATCGAGTTGTATATTGACTCTGATTGATGTATGTATAAACTGATATAGTTCTTTGTTTTAAAAGACTAGTGTTTATCTATTATATATTGTTCCGCTGCGATATGTGAGATTCTGTTATTGTTTTCTGTTCTGCTCTTGTTCTGTTGTTGTTCTTCTTTCTTTCTTCTATCTTTTCTTCTTCTTCTTACTTTTTCTTCTTTCTTAAACCATCACTATTGGAGTTTCCGACACTCGATTGCTCGACAGTCGATAAAGTGAGTATCGATGTCGAATTTTCGAAAGTCGAAAATTTCGGTCTGTGACAATCGACGACGCATGCCTATAAGGAATAATCGAAGGCACATGCCTGAGAAAGATAAATAGGCAACACAAAAGATAAATAGACAACACATGTCAAAGAGAAAGATATTCGGGGGTACATGCCTGAGAAGGATATAAGGATTGATCATATTCTGGACATAGTCATATATATAATCATAGTTCATAATCTCAAATATATATAAGTATATGTCTATATCGCACAACCTAGAACCGAATGGGAGACTGACAGACACACTTGCTCCACGAGACTACACACGTAATTGGCAAACACAACATACGTATTCCACCAGCACGGATCCTACAGTCTTGGTTACCTCGACGGACATTGTGACTTATATCCATCGCATGTCATAAACACGCTACAAGACTACGCTATGCATTGGTCATGACCCTACACACGCCCCCAAATGGTAACGGACTTTTGGCCGAGATGACACATAGGGGCTTTACATTATCGACACATGACGATATATGTTGCTGACAGATAGCTATTTATATTACCGACACACACCTATAGTGTCGCAGATTCAAGGCGTAACAACCGCGATCAAGCCACTAGGATGGATACTGCCAGTCTGGTTCAACTTCCGTAATATAAAGGGAGTCGGATAGTGAATAAACAAATAGTAAATACATATAATAGCGGACACACAAATATATACACATGCCAACATACAGCATGATACATATGCCGACACACGGCTAAATTCATGAATCACCGCAGCGAACCTCATCATGAATAATAAATCCTCGTGCAAAAGTCATCTACAAGCAAAGAGTAATCGTATAAATAACACAATGATGTCCCATACCACCATATGTTGCTAGTCTTTTTATTTTGTGCTTACACATCACACTCGCTCCTTCAGTATTCTATACAAGTCCAAAGTATAGTCGAAGAAATATTACCGAATGCCCCATCCCAAACAGTATTATAACTCCATTTATTCTAATTCCTCGCTACACAGAATTAAATATCATAAAATCAAATAGAAGAATGTCATCACCGTGTGAAATCACATCAACATCAACTAGTCAAAATAGATAACATTTAATCACTCATAACGAAAAAATCAACGTGGAATTATAAGAAATCAGAAAAATGTTATAAAGCTTCATTAAACAAATACATAGAATAAACTACTTATTTTCATAATTATATAAACTTTTAAATAATTATTTAAGACCAATTATTGCTTTCTTTCAATAAATTAATAGCTTTGAATAGAACTTATCTTCAATTAATTTTATATTCCAAAATTAGTAAATCTGGTAAAACATCTATATATCAATAAATTTACCTCACTTATATAATTACCGAAAATAAAGATTAAAACACTATTATTTACTTTAAATATATATGTTAGATATTTTATCTGTAAATCAAACCATAAAATAATTTCAAAACTTTCAGTTATAAATTAGGAAAGTGATTATATTTGTAAAAGTATAATAAACTTTTTAAATCAATTATATTTTCAAAAAATAATAAAACATTTAAAACCCTTATATATTAAATAATATATTCACTTTGTCTATTTAATCCCAATATAAGATTCAGTTACTAAAATTCATTTCCAAATCCTTATATATATTCTAAAACTTTCAAAATCACTTTACAAATCAAAAATAATTATAGAAGCTGTTTCATAATCTTCTAAAATTAAATACTATTTGAAAATAAATTTATGAATTGAAAAATAAATTATATTTATTTCAAACCATAGCAAAATCATTACAATTACTTCTAAAAGTAAGTATTTTATTTCTAAAAGTTTGAAAACTCATCCAAAAATATTTAAATAATATTTATGATCAAAGCACTCTAAATAAGATAATTACTTTATTTATATATTTTATAAAATTATAACAATAATATACCAGCTTTTACCTTTAAATAATTTCAAATTTATAATATAATAATAATAAAGACTTTTAAAGTATTTTGCAACCAAAGAAATTTATATTTATAAATATAATTAATTATATTTTAAAATATGAAAATAACTAAATTGGGTAAAATTTTAGTAAATTATGTATAAAATACTTATAATTAAATTTTAAAACCCTTGAATGATTTTCAAAGCTTCTCAAACTTCTTTTCAAAATAAGAAAATCAATCAAGCATCCAAAAATATAAATTATGGAGAAAAACTCTATCAAATCATTAAGTTATTTAAATAAACTTTATCGTGTGGCCTGAGCCGAATTACATCGAGTTCCTGCCATCCAAACAATGCACACACAACATAAATAAATTACACAAATTAAATTGAAATGGACATCTCCTTTGTATTCTTGTTAATCCAACATACACAAATCCAATATCGCACAATCAATCGAATACCCCGATCAAACAATCTAATCCAAAAATACTTACCCAATATCACAACATTCATTCAAATTTTCATAACCAATATATATCAAGCAATTCGTTCCATTAAGCTATTCATTCAATAATCAAAATAATTGTGTAATAGTGGGATATAGGTATAGTTGTGAGTGTAGAAACTCATTGAAACGATGCTCAAATCCAAATCAACGACAACTCAAATCTCATCACCATCTGCATCAAACCCACTTCCATCCTTTGCTTCAGAAAATGCATCAGCTCGCTTCACTACGCCAGCATTCCTAATCTCCACCATCGCATGCTACTTCCATCCACTTCGTCGCTCAAACTCCAAGTCACGACTGCCTACCACCACCCAGCACGCTTGCCCACTTGTAGCCATCTCCATGCAACACGCCAGCCTGCAGCTATTGCCACCCTTCACTACTTTCGATTCAATTCATCGTCAGCAGCCACTATCGAGCTCCAATTTCTAACACCGCCACTGTCCATCGACAATCGTCGGTCGCTACAACATCAGAACCAATTCCCCTCCATCAAACCATCGATACCGTCCCTCTCCTTATTCATTTGTCGATAGGTCGCATGCACAATTCATCGACCATATCGAGGCATCAGGTCTGTTGTCAACCGCCACTACAATGCGGTTCTTCTCTTGTGTGATGTTGCCATTTCTGGCCTCGCAATACTATTTTTTTCCTATCGCATGAGTGATTTTGGGAAAATCAAAAGAAGAGAGGGTTCGGGATGTTTCGTTTAAGAATATGAAGAGAGGTTAAGATCCATGAATATAGTGCCAACTTGGGCTACATTTTTGGGCCCTTTTTACTCTAATTAATATGTTTTTCCTCACTGGCTTTCCTTTGACAACTCCTTTAATCTATTTGTGAATAAATTCTATTCTATTTTAAATTAATTTTCATTTCATTTTACAATTATATTTCGATAACTAAACAATTTCATTTATTACAAGATTTTTTATTTCTATTTGGTTATTCATTAAAATATTTTATTAAATAGAATTTAATTAACAAAAATTTATTTTCAAAATATTAATTATTAAACATTGAATTCGAACAATTTTATTTTAATTAAATTTATTTATTATTATGGCGTAGAAAGCAGGGTTGTTACACATTTTGTGTAGGTTTAGGATTGTGATGCCCTCTAATAATTATCATACGATTAGCATAATTGCATTAGGCCTATGCAGTTTGCTCTATTGATCCATATTGACAAACATAATACCTTTAATTCGAGGTTGGTACAGCGTCGATAGTTTCACATGAATTTTGGATTGTTCATTTGTGTTGGGAATAGTTTGTTAGGCTTCTTATGTTGCATCTTGAGACATGCACGATTACATTTTTATGGAGGCATGGATTGTTTTTATTTTCCCATTAATTATCATAGTCCATTGGCTTTATACATCCTAATCTACACAATGCATGTTATGTGAGAAAAATGGGTGTAACAACTATGGTGTGATTTTATTTTTTTTGTAGATATTGGCATTTGGATCCACCTTTTTCAATGTTTGTGCCAATATTTTGTTGATTTAAGTATTAACCTCTTAATATAGTTTTTTTTTGCATGTACAGAAGTTTGAACATGCTATATTTATTTTGTGAAAAATTGAGATATGGTTCAACTCTTATTTTATATGTTAGGTCCAAAATACACCGATTCCTGAACTTGAATTTTTTGGATAGGATCTAGTAATTAAGTTGGTCATACGAAAGCTAATAGGGTTATAACACCCCTTTTTATTACACATTATTCTGGAAATTTAATTAATTACTAATTAAATAATAATCTAGGTAAAAAGTGAAAGTGCTTAGGTTTCCATATTAATCAAATTTGAATTTAAATATATAATATAATAAAGGTTTAACATGTAGAAAGAAATTAAAGGAATTTAATTAAATTAATAAAGGGAGAATAAGAAAGGGAGTATTAGGCCCAATATAATCACCGAACACCTCTCTCCCCTACCTATCTCATACTAAGCAAAAGAAATGAAAATAAGATTCATTAGCACTCTCCACTAAGAAGAAGTAGAAGAAGATAATGCTCTGAAAAAGGAAGCTTAAAGAAAATCTCTCCACACATAACTAACCAAGATGAATAATATTATCAACCCTAAGTTTTCATTATGTTCAATTTTGTAATTGATGAAACCCTAATTGATTATGATGCTAAAACATGGTTTTGAGTTGAGATATTCATTTAAAGGATTATAAGAATGCTATATGTGAATTAATAAAATTGAAGGATATTTTTTTGGATTAAAACCTATGATAACAACGTTCAAATACTATTAAATTTTGATATATTGTTTATAATATTAATTTGGACCGTTTTTAATTTTATAAAATTTTGAATTATGATGAATTTTCTAAGTTGAAAAAATATCTAATTTTATGTTTCAGTTATTTAAATTATGAAATTAATTATTTTTCCCTGTTATTTTATATATGGATGAAGATAAAAAAAATACTTTTGAGAATTTTTTTGGATGTTTCCCGTGTAATTTAGAATTATATGAATTATTTAATGAAAGGTAAAATTAGTAAAAAGGCATTTAGTTAAATAAGTACGGTATTGATTAATTTTTAACTTTTTTGAAATTTTCTTAAAGGAATTATGTAAAGATATTGATTTATAATTGGAAATTTGACATATGGAATGATTTGGCGAAAAATAATTAGTTTAAGAGGAAATAAATCAGTTTTAAAGTTAATTACATAATCGCTTTTTTAGACATGCAACAACTTTGTTTTTAAACATGTGATACCTCTAAAGATATATCCGATAGCTATGTTTTAAAACGTGTGATAGCACTAAAGTTATACTTTCAATAACTATAATTTTTGATATGTGATAACATATGATCAAGATGTTATAGTTATATGGTCGATAGCTCACTCTTAAACATGCAATACTTATGTTTTTGAAGGTGTGATGGCCATGATTTTAGAAGTGTGATAGCTATATATGCGATGGCCTTATGCTTATGATAGATATATATACAATAGCCTTATACTTACGATAACATGTTAGACATGTGATAGCTTTATACATGTAATAACATGTTAGACTTGCGTTAGCTTTATAATTATGATAGACTCTTATGGGAACAGAAGATGTTTGATTATTATGTTTATGGCCCTAGTCAGCCTTATAGGTTTTAGTTGGCTAGTGATAACAAATAGGTTTATAGTGACTTTAGGAAAACTATATCGATGTATGGACACGTGATGGGATGGTTAAATGTAGGGAATGTGTAGCCCTATTGAATATTGGTCTACTCATCTTCAAACATTATGTATGATATTATATTATGTTATAACCATTGTGGTTGCAGATGGATAAGGAGAGCGTAATTTGTTAGGTTTGTCTCTTCATATCCAATGAAAGTTATGTTGACATTTTGATGTTAAGATACTAGTGAGGGAAAAACCGGTTCCACTTAGCAGCATGGTCTCATTATGTATCTATTTGAATAGGATGAATTAATATTATTCACATCAAACTTTTTATCCGATTCAAAATTTTTATTTTCCCCATAAACTCTTGGGTACTCATTTGAGTAGGTCAAGAGTAATGTTTGCAGGTTTAAAAAAATATAGCTTTCAGAGATGTACAGGAGGAAAGATTTTATTAGTCTTAGTTTATTTCTGCTATGCAGGATAACTTCTTATGTTTTATGTACAAAAGAGATTTGTAACTGTCAATAGCTTTGACTTTGATCAACTAACAAGGCATCATCATATATCAGTCTTGTAATAAAAAAAATTATCTATTAGTTTTACCGAAATGATGTAATCATGGGATTATGTAATAAACATGTATTGAATGAATGAAAAATGTTTTATGATATTTTCTGAATTTGTGCTCTTAATGTTAATGATGCAATAACCGATCTCATTTATCATTGGAAAATAATACAAAAGATGAATGCAATATCATTATTGTCTATTTTCTAGTCTCAGAATAGGGATGTTATACCTTGTTATCCGAGAATAGGTTTGCTTAAAGCCCATTAAGATTTTTGAGAACATAACCCAAATAAATTAGAAAATAATAAAATTGGGGAATGCGATAATGTTATAGAAACATATTTTTTATTATATATAAGTACATATAATATCTATACTCTTCCCTCTTTCTTTAGCACTTTCATCTAAATCTCATGAAGTCTCACATGCAGATTATGAAAAATGAAATTATGGACACTAGAAGTGGAAGACTTAATTAGGAGGTGGTGGCACCACAAACGAAAATGTTTGGCCTAATTCAAGAGCAAATGCAACCATACTACCAATGCTACACATATGTGGATGCTAGGACTGCACTAGTTAATATGGGGACGGTGTATCAATTCTTTGTAAACATGATGCAAGCAGAGCAATAACTAGGATAATTAGAGGTAATGCTAGTAATGTAGGAGCTATCTCATCTAAAGTAGCTGCTCATAATAACTTTGCAACATTAAGTTGAGACAACACTGGTCTGGGAGAATAGCCATTTATAGGTACAAAGAATGCCATAAAGTGGAGGATTGGTTTATCCACTGTGAAAGAAATTTTGTTGATTTAGGTTCGACGGATGAGCATAAATGGAGGTCGGCTTCTAGGCAGTTGCAAGGAGCTGCTGTGTATTGGTGCAATGTTGTAACAACGGATATACCAGGGAATAATCTTACTAGGTAATTTTTAGGGGAAAGGTCTAGGGGTAGTTCCTGCCTGAAGCCGTGAAATCAACTATGTTTAAGAAGCTTTCAAAATGGAAACAAGGCGATATATTTGTTCTAGAATATGCAACCAAGTTTAATGAACTCTCAAGGCATGGGCAGACTATCATTAATACTTTGCTTAAGAAGAATGAAAAGTTTATTTAGGGATTGAATCCCATGATAACTAGAGAAACTACATTTCACCTTAAAGATCCATATAATGTTGTCATGGATACAACTTTGAGGAATAAAGACTATCTTGCATCTCTTGGGAAAATTAAGTTTGTAGTTGGGGAGAATAAGACCACGGGTTCCAAGGTAAGAAGAGGAAGTTCTTTAATAAGAAGAGAGATTAGAAAGGTAGAGTTTCTAAGAAAGGGAAATTAGAGGTGACTTGTTATAAGCGTGGTAAGAAGGGAGACTTTGCCAATGAGTGTCATTTTTTGGGATAATAGTAAGACCGTGGATAAGAACGGAGTGAGATGCTTTAACTGCAATAAGCTAGGGAATTTTAAGAGAGAATATCCCAAATCAATTAAAGTTGCAAAGGAAAGGTTTACGCTTTGGAACTATAGCTTCTGGACCAACTACCGAGGAGAAGGGAAATGATGTGTTAGGAGGTAAGATTCTAACACATAACGTACCTATAAGTATTATCAAATACTAAAGCATTGCATTCTTTTATATTCATATGCTTGGTGGATAGGCTAAATTATGAACTGACGTACCTTATAACCTTTAAGGGTTGCAAATCTGATATGGGGCTATGCAACTCTTAGATGAGAGGTGACGACTAAGAATTTGATTTGCTAGGTTATAAGCTTACCTGCGATTTGCATGTGTTTGATTTTGTCGAGTTTGGGATAATTCAAGGTATAGATTGGTTAAATATATAAGATTCTAGGATATTTTGTCGAGATAGAATAATATTCTTAAGACTTCTTAATTGCAGTAATTGAATCTCATTAGAAAAATTAATATTCGATATATATGCACCGTTGTGTGCTGTGGAGGATTTGGAAGATGAAAAAAATAGAATTTTTATAACAAGAGAATATGCGGATGCCTTTGAGCCAGTTATGGGACTACTGCTGAAAAGTGCCACTTAGTTTCAGATAGATCTCGTACTAAGAGTTGTACCCATAAGTAGTCCACCTAGCAGAATTACACCTACTGAAATGAGGGAATTAGAGGTGAAGCTGATGGAATTGGAAGGAAATAATTTTATTAGACCAAGCATGTTAACCCAGAAAATGGATCAACACCCATAAATCTGATGAAAGCACCAGTTCCAGTAAAATTAAAGGAAAAAGCAGAAAAGGTAAAAGAAGGCACAAGAATTTTATAGTGGTTCAGTGTATTCTCCCGCTTAAGTTCATTTTAATCTTTTTTATAAGTTTTTCTCTCTCTGGATTACAATTAATTATATCATATCCAACCACAGTCTAGTGGATCTCAGATTTACGATGATGTTACTAGAGAGTTTGAGAGATACGGGATATGAGTGATGAAGAAGAAGTTTTTAATGGCCAAGAAATAAGCCCCTCTCTTGGTTGCAGCTATGCTGGTATTTATAGAGAAACAGAGGTATTGTTACAGGAGCCCACTTTCATTAAAGCCCAGGAGAGAGCTCGAACTCGCATAAGAAAATTTGAAGACCATCAAGCTAAAACCATAGCACGGTACCGAGTTATGTTTCTTGGTGCAAGTTGAGTCATTCCACTTTGTTTGCTTTTCTTTCATCCACTTGAGTTGTTCTAAGTCCTTTTCCTTTGGCTTTGAGTTTATTCTCGTGATCTTCTTGATAGCACTTCAATTATCATGCTATCTTCTCGTCAATCCTTGGAATTGCTCATCCAAATCATTGGAAAATCACTTGATCATGAGTTATTGGAGTACCATAAGAGGCGTACGGTGTTTTGGAAGTGAAACAGGGAGGATTTATAGGTCCATACTGACCTATGATAGCTCGATGCTGAGCTATGGACTAAGCCATTTTTCCATTCAACCTTCTGGAGTTCAACTTTCCAGTCCTTCTAATCATGTTTCCAAGTTCGTGAATCGTTTCATTCTTATTTTAATCTTCTAAGTCCAGTTGAAATTCGCTTTTCTAAAAAGCAGGTTAACACTTGTCCCCTAAAGTACGCCTTTTGAATGTAAGATGTGCTTTGCTCAAGAATAAGTTCTAGCTATCAGTCTTTAATGGTTGAGCTCTCCGAATATACATTGGTCCTAGTCTTGGTGAATTATCCAAAAGTATCATTCCATATATCCAAGCCATCCTACATTCACCCAGGGCTTATCTTCCTTTCTCTGGTTGTAAAGCGTTCAAATCCTTTTATCAATTCTGCATCCACTCTGGGGCTTGGTCTCACCGGACTGTTGACCTTTCGATCTAGGGTTTGATCTCTTTGGATCTTCTTATCGCCCAATCTAGAGTTTAATCTCTTTGGATCATCTTATCACCCAATCTAGGGTTTTAGTCTCTTCGGATTCTTGCTGAGTCCAATCCGCCCACTCTCCGGTGAGGGGACCCAACGACCAAGCAAGCCCTTCCACTCACTCTCCGGCGAGGGGACTTACTTTTCATACAAGCCCATCCACTCGCTCTTCGGTAAGGGAGCTTGCACCTTGCACTTCGGTCTCATCTCTTCGGATGGGACTTATAATGATCAATATCATACAAGTCCATCCGCTCACTCTCCAAAGAGGGAACTTGAACTCTGCACTCCGGTCCCATCTCTTCGGACGGGACTTATAGTGATCAATATCGATTGTCGCATTCAATATGGATTTTTCAATAGTAAAATATTTAAATCAAAGTAAAGAAGCAAAAGTCCTAATTATCCATTCCAAACATTCGACTCAGAGTGTGCCTAGGGACGAATCTAGATCCCGTACACATGTAAGCGGTCTGAGGTTATTATTGTCCTAAATAGTTTTCCCAAACATCCAACTCAGAGTGTGTCTAGAGACCAATCTAGGCCTCGTACACATGTAAGCGGTCTGAGGTTATTATTATCCTAATTATTCAAAGCAAGAAAAAGCCAAGCAAGGAAGTCAAACCTTACTCCCGACCATCCCGATCATGGGATCTCCAGTCTTGGACCAGATCCTTGGTTGTTCCTTTATGCTTTCGTTGCAGATGGTGGTTGCTCCAGTTGGACCATTGTAATTCGGTCGGTTCCTCACATGCTGTTGTAGCTGGTTGCTCTAAACCAGTTCTTATATCAAATCACGAAGGTGTCAACACTCGTTCGTTTCATGTCCATCCAGCTTATGGAAGATGCAGAACTTTCCAGATCTTTTATCCCGATCAGTGGGATCTCTCATAGCTGCCTTTCGATAAGGGATCTGCCCTCTACTATCCAGATATATCCTCTTGGAGGTCTCTATTAGCTCAATGTAAGAAGAGAACTTCAATTCCCTCCTCTGCTCTTTCGGTTCTTCAAAGTCATCATTAGCTCTTCTCTTTCCATTATCCTTTCTGTTTCCTACTCCGGATAGTCCTCTGTCATCCACAGCATTAATATCAGCATCCTTACCTTTATTGTCTTCCTGACGCAAATATCTCTCAGCTTCATGGTAAAATTCCATAAGATCCACCGGTGGATCCCTTTCCAATACAACTTTGAAGTCGATCTTGCTCGCGACTCCGGATACTGCCACCATTATGATTATAGATGGATCCAGTTTATCGACAGCTGTAGCTGTTGCATTGAACCTTATCAAATAGCTTCTCAAGGTCTCTCTAGGCCATTGTTTCACCGCAATTAGTGTCATCACAATCTTCGATCGTGAGACATGAACTTTGAACTGTCTTAAGAACTTATTTACAAAATCGGTCCGCGTGCTTATAAACCCATTCTCCAATTGTCTGAAACACATTGCCGCCAAGTTTGTTAAGTATAGGAAGCACCGCCCCATTACCTCCATAGAAGCATCCAACATCTCCGTATGTCAGATGTATCTCATCAGATGAACCGTCGGATCCGACTTTCCATCGTACATTTCCAGCATCGGAAGCATAAAATCAGGAGGATTCCTCGTATTCCTGATATTAGAAGTGAATGGATTCCTGTTTATGTCCTTTAAGCTTTGACCTGGGGGCCCACCCCTAATTATCCTCCTTACCAACTTAGTAATTCGATTTTTGCCATCTAGTGATGGTCTTCAACCAAAAGCGATATTCTACCACCACACTCTTGTGGGGAAACACCGGCACATACTCCTCAAGCTGTACGTTCTGATTCGCACCTCTGGATTCATTCTAAATCCATTCCTACGAGGAAGCTCTAGCATATATTCTTCCGATCATTGCTCATTTACATTCTGATTTGCATTTCTAGCTCCAGCGCTATCCATTCTCGGCATCCCAGCAGTCATACTAACATTGCCCCCTAGTATAGTTCTTTTGGTGCCGAGTAGATTTAGGTTGGTATTAAGTTGTTCTACTAGTGGGGGCATTGTTCCAGCTTGTTGTGCTCCAACTCTAGATGTTCCTGTGTTAGCTCCTTATCCTTGGTTTCGGATCCCAACAGCTCCAGCTATTTCTTATTGTCCCATCCTTTGGGAAATTTCTTTATGTGTTTCCTACTGTCAAGTCATTAATCTATCCTACATCTTCTTCATCATTTTCTCCATCTCTTCTCTGGTCACATAGACAGATTGATGAGAATTTGAGCACACCTCCTGGTGGCCTCCATGCTCTGGTTGGCTTATTTTAGCTTTAGATCTAATGTTAGGTCTCTTCATCTTCTCCAAATTTCAGATCCAAACTTTAGGTTATGAAATCTAGCTTCCCTCTTAGTGAAAGCACTAAAATGTTAACCTAGAAAATGGATCAACACCTAAAAATCAGATGAAAGCATCAATTCTGTTAAAAATAAAGGAAAAGGTAGAAAAGGTGAAAGGAGGCACAAAATTTTTTATAGCGGTTTGGCGTAATCTCTGACGTACATCCACTTTAATCTTTTTATTAGTTATTCTTTCTCTGGATTACAACTAATTATCTCGGATCTTACCACAAGCTAGTGGATCTCAGATTTACAATGATGTTTCTACAGAGTTTCAGAGGTAGGGGATGAGAATGATGATGAAGAAGAATTCTTTAATGGCCGAGAAATCAGCCCCCCTTTTGGTTGCAGCTAAGCTGGTATTTATAGAGAAACAGAGATATTGGTCCAGGAGTCCGCTTGCACTGAAGCCCAGGAGATAACCCAAAGTCACACAAGAAAAATTGGAGACCACCGAGCCAAAACCATAGCTCGGCACCGAGCTATCTATAGCTTGGTACCAAGTTATGTTTCTTGGTGCAAGCTGAGTCATTCCACTTGCTTCTCTTTTCTTTCATCTACTCGAGTTGTTCCAAGTCCTTTTCCTTCAACTTTGAGTTGATTCTCATGGTCTTATTGATAGCACTTGAATTATCCTACTTTCTTCTTGTTAATCCTTCGAATTGCTTGTCCAAATCATTAGAAATCACTTGACCATGAGTTATCAGAGTAGCACAAGAGGTGTATGGTCTTTGGGAAGTGAAATAAAGGAAATTCATAGGTCGGTCCGACCTATGATAGCTCTGTGCCAAGCTATAGCTTTAGCCATTTTTCCATCCAACCTTCTAGATTTCAACTTTCTAGCCCTTCTAATCATGTTTTCAAGTTCGTGAATCGTTTCATTCTTGTTTTGATCTTCTAAGTCCAGTTGAAATCTGCTTTGCTAAAAAGAGGGTTAACAAAGCAGTTCACCTTGCTGGGCTATGATAGTGTCCTTGAAGAAACCAGATGGGTCATTGAGAATGTGCAGTGATAATTGAAAGCTAAATGAGAAGACCATGAAGAATTGGTATTCTTTGCCTCGAATCGATGATTTGTTTATCTATTGAGTAGACCTAAGGTGTTTTCACAGTTAAAATTAGTGAATAGCTTCCATTAGTTGAGAGTGGAAGGGGAAACTATACCATTAATGGTGTTTCATATGAGATATTGTTCCTATGAATGGTTAGCCATGCTCTTTAGATTGACCAACGTGCCTGCTTTCTTTGTAGAGGAATCGAATCTTTCAAAAGCATTTAGATTGATTTGTTTTGATGTTTATTGATGATATCTTGATATATTCCAAAATGGATTTGATTATGAAGTTCATCTGTGGATAGTGCTATATATGATGTGGCAGCAATAGCTAAAGGCAAAGTTTTCAAAATGTCATTTTTGAGAAAAAGGAGTGAAGTTTCTTTATCTTGTGGTTTTTGAGAATGTATTGTCTATAAATCCATTAATAGTTGGAAAAGTCCCGAGACTGTAACTGAAATTAGTAGCTTCTTGGGGTTAGCTGGCTATTATCGAAGACTCGTTAAAGATTTATCTCGTATAGTAGCACCAATGACCAAACTAACAAGGAAGGACATAAAGTTTGTTTGATAGATAAATGTAAAGAATCATTCTTGAAACCAAAACATTTATTAACCAATACACTTATGTTAGTTGTATCAGATGGGAATCAAGACTAGGTAGTGCATAATTATGCTTGTAGAACAGAGTTAGGATTTTTTTTGGACGTAGAAAGATAGAGTTATTGCCTTTGTTTCTCAACATCTTCTACCGAATAAATTTCAATGTCCTACTCATGGTTTGGAGTTGGTAGTGGTAACCTTTTCATCGAAAGTGTAGAGATTTATCTTTTAGGAAATTGATTCGAGTTATTTATGGACGATAAGTCCTTGAAGTATTTATTCTCTCAAAAGTAACTGAATATAAGGCAACAAAGATGGCTTGAGTTTTTAGTGGGAGATGATTTTGAGATTGAGTATATACTGGGAAAGGAAATAAGGTTGTTGATGCACTTAGTAGAAGACATCAGAATGTGATATTGGAAATGTTGGCAGAGTGAAATGATTTAGAGGCATTGGCTTAATGCGGAGTTCGTATGAGGTCCATAGCCAATTCCAACCGAAGTACTACAATGACCTCTTGTTTAGGAGTGTGATCATATTGATCAAGAGAATTGCTCTAAAGCAAAGAGATGATCCATTACTGGTGAATGGGTTAAGTGACTAGAAGCTAGTACATAAATTGATGATTTCAAAGACTTTGATCTTAACCAAAGAGGATAATTAAGAAAGAAGGGACAATTATGTGTATTAAATGCCAAAATCCTAAGGAAGGGGCACTTTAGGCAATGTCATAGATCGAATTATTATTCATCCCAGAGGTACAAAGATGTACCAAGATATACAAATAATTTTCTTCTTGAAGGGAATGAAGAGAGATGTAGGTTTATGGGTGAACCAATGTTCGAATTTCCAGCAAGTAAAAGTTGAACATTAGAAGCTAAATGGATTATTTCAACCTTCAGAAGACCACTATGGAAATGGGATTTCATATTGATGGATTTTGTAGGTTGTTTTCCAACATCTAATAGGGAAATGAAAGTATTTAGGTCGTAGTTGATAGATTGACCATGAGTGCAAACTTTATCCCTATTAAGTCGACAATAACGACACCAAATTTAGCGAAGTTGTTCATGAAAAATACGATGAAACTACATGAAATACCGAGCAATATTTTAAGTAACACTACAACAAAACTTGCTTTTAGTTACATTAATTGGTAGCTTTTCAAACTATATGCAATCGTTGGTCAAGTTAACTTATAATAATGAACATATAAACATGGCGTTCCCGCCAACCATACATGGAAATTTCCCTTAAATTTTCTGTAGCTGCTCCTTATCTCTTTTAAACATTTAAAAAAACTCCTTGCTCAAATTCTATGGCCACTCATGTCTCCTTTCTCTCTCGTCGTCCAAATTACAAATCCGAATGTAAAACCAATTTTCACCTAATCAAACTCCAAATACTTCATCAACCTATCCCTTCAAACTCCCTACAAATTTTCGCATCTCTATTCATCAACGTACCCTTAGCATTCGCCGAAGAGAAGGCATCGAATAAACACTAGCGAAGATGGGGGCACAATATTAATGTTCGTCGGAGAGAAATCATCGTAGATGACTGAAAAAGTGGATTAGGATTTTAGCTTGGGTATGATTTGGTAGCAACGATAATCGCTAGTTGAGGTTCCCTCATTGCTGATTAATGATGCTCGATCAAATATGGCTTCTGATTTCTAAATTGTTGATTTCTACCGGCTTGCTTATTTCCACTAGTTTGTGATTTCTTAATTTTTCTAAGTTGATTTGTGGAGACTGTTTGTGATTTCCAAGCATAATCAATCATTTCTGTTGTGATTCTTATAAGTGAAATCATTTAACCCATTAACAATTCAAGTTTTTCAGCATTTTCTTCTATCTGTGTTATCTTATTGTCTTAGTTATTTTAGATTTATTTTAGGAAATTTTATGGTGAAGAGGATAACCGTTAGCTGGTCGAATTTAATCATCCTTTACTTGCCAATAGCTGACATTTATCCTGGACCATAGCTGATTGAATTATGTTTATATCCAAGGTAACTCGCTTTTTTTGGTTGATCACATATTGTAGTTCCCAATATACTTGTTAGGTCAAACATGTTTCTATCCTAGGTAACTTGCTTTATTTGGTTGATCACATTACTGTTTCATTTCAAAATTATTAAAAGTATCGAGAAAAACCGAAGTATGTTGTATTCTTTTATGTTTTAACATATTAGAAGTGGGTATAAGGGTACGGGTTTGTACATCATACTGGGTCGAGCCCAATACTCCTTTATTCATAAAATCTTTGTATATAAGCTTTTGCTTCTACACTGATGTATTATTATCAAATCAAATAATAAAAACATTTTGCATTCAACTGTTGAGTAACTTTTCAATATGGTATCAGAGCAATAAAAAGGTCTAACGACAACTTCATGATGCTCTTCTTCTCCTCTCAGATTGAGATCTACTGCAACTTCTCATCATCATAGAGGGAGTTTTTCCTTTTACCTCTTTACCTTATTTTTCTTCTTTATTTCACTGCTTAATTCAGTATATACATCATTGAGCCATATCAAGAATGCCATCAGATCAATTTCATTACCTGGCTTCTTGATTGCTCTCAGTATTTGTTAATCTTTTTATCTCACTGGTACTTGAATTTGCTGCTTATTAAGCCTCGCCAAGAAATTCTTCAATTTCTGGCTGCTTTTCATATCTCAAACTGTTGAAAAATTTATCATTAATAATCACTAAGAAAGCAGTCAAATATATATATCATTCCATTTTCTTGGTCATTTTTTGCAAATTTTTCTCTATTATACTTTTGAATCAAGAAAATCAGAAATTTCTTGATCATTTTATCTTGATCATCACTGATCAACAATTCTTCACCGAGCAATACTTGGAGTATACCTCCAGCATCTCTTAGAATATTCTCTGTTTTTTCTTTATCAATATATCTTTATAATCATACCTGAGTATCTCGACTACCTTTCTTGCTCTATTTCAAAAATTGCTTACAGTTTAAGCCTCTTGCGATTCTATTTTCATCATGGCTGGAGGTGACATAGAAAATACTGGCTCTTCTATGTCACCAAATTCAACCTCAACACAGCAGTAAGTCATTGAAAACTTATCAAAGATTTTGATATCTCCACAAAATCAGGCCATATCCAGTCAATTGGAGGAATCCAATTTCCTCTTTTGAAAGTTTTTGATAATCACCGCTGTGAGAGGTTATGGTTTAGAAGATTATCTTCTTGGTACCAAAGTCATACCAGAGCAATTCACTACAGACAAAGAAGGGAACAATATTAAAAATAGAGACTTCATTATAAATGATAGACAAGATAATTTGTTGAGTTCTTGGCTACTCTCTTCTATTAGTTCAAGTCTATTGCCACAATTAAGAGGGTGTAAGAATGCACATGAAAATTGGTCAACAATTGAACAGATATTCAGTGCCCAGTCAGCAGCTAGGATCATGTACTACAACAGACAGTTACAAAATGTAAAAAAGGAAACCATGGCAATGAGAGAATATTTGACTAAAGTCAAATCATTATGTGATCAACTTGCTGCTACCGGTCATACTGTATCAGACATAGAGCAAGTTTTTTCTATTCTAAATGGATTCAGTGATGAGTATGTTATCTCTTCAAGGGACATTGCTCCTTCTATTCAATGTGTTCATTCAATTCTCCTTACACGTGAAGGAAGAATTGAGCAAAAGAAGCTAGTGACGTCTGATTTCTCTGTCAATTATATAGCTAACGATAACAAGGCAAGAAATTAAGACAAAAGAAATACATTTAACAATTTTTAGAGGGTGGTCTGAATAACAGAGGATGAGGAAGAGGTGGCAGATGGAATAATAATGGAAATAGACTTAGATGTCAGATATGTGAACGATATGGACATGCTACTAACAAGTGTTATTTTAGACTTGTTTTAAATTACATACCTAGGCAACAAAATACTTCTGTCGGTCAAAGAAACTTCAATCCAAGTGCCAATCTAACCAGTATGCAACAAAAACAATGAAATCAGTTAGAAAGTGCAAGGAATAACACTGGTGGGACTAATGACAGTGCCAAGGTTGATGATATTCATGACGAAGTTTGGTACCCAGATTCTGGAGCAACAAATCATGTAACAAACAATCTCAGCAACTTAAAACTTGGGAACAATGAATATAGAGGTAAAAAGTGTATTCACATGGGTGATGGTGTGTCCACTAAAATAACACACACTGGTAATGCACTTACACAAGGTAAGAGGCAACTTTATCTCAACAATTACTAAGAGTTCCTCTGATTAAAAAAAACTTGATAAGTGTGTCACGGTTTGCTAGAGATAATAATGTATTTTTTGAATTCTATCCCAATTATTGTCTTGTTAAAGATATTCTAACAAGGAAAATTCTCTTGCAGGGTAATGCAATCAAGGGACTTTATACATTTGTTTTTGTTGACCCCAAAAATCCTAATAATGTTGAAAACTGTTGTAATCTTTCTGAATCTACTTAAAATGAATTGAGTAAGAGTATCTTTGATTTGTGGCAATGTAAATTGGGACATCCTAGTACTGATATGTAAAGAAAATATTGAAAAATGATAAAATTACTTTTGATAATGTATCTATTCCCTACATATGTACTTACTGTCAATTAGGTAAGAGTCACAAGCTCAGTTTTCAAAACTCTAAAACTATATATCTAAAACCTCTTGAGCTTGTGGCTACTGACCTATGGGGTCCAGCTCCCATTGACACTGACTATGGATACAAGTACTATATCTTTTTTATAGATGCACATTCTAAATTTGTTTGGATCTATTTTTTAAAGTCAAAGTCTGAGACTCTTCGTGCAGTTGTACAATTTATAGCCCATGCAGAAAAGGTGACAAATCATCAAGTTAAGGTTATACAAACAGATGGAGGAACAGAGTTCAAACCTCTTAAGGAATTTTTTCAGAAAAAAGGTATCGGTCATAGAATTACTTGTTCCCACACTTCTGAACAGAATGGATTAATTGAGAGAAAGCACAAACATATAGTGGAAACAGGACTTACACTGTTAGCTCAAGCCTCATTACCACTAAAATTCTGCCTATATGCTTTTTCTGCTGCTGCTCATCTGATTAATAGACTTCCTACCAAGATTTTACAAGACAAAAGTCCTATTGAAGTGTTATTTGATAAATCACCTGACTATCATACCTTGAAAGTCTTTGATTGTCTGTGTTTTCCTTGCTTAAGGCAGTATAATTCTCATAAGCTAAGTTACAGATCTGCTCCCTGTACATTTCTTGGATATCCAACCAACATAAAAGGTTATGAGTGCATAGATAATTAAGGAAGGATATTCATTTCTAGACATGTTATATTCAATGAACATGTATTTCCTTTCAGTGACTCCAGTATCAAGACATCTCAAAAAATTTATAATACCAGATTTTCAATCCCACTTATACCTCTGAGTCATGAGGTAATTTCTCCTTCCAGAAACATACATCATCACAGTCAGGATCTGCTCATGACTCAGTTGATATGTTTGAAAGTCCTGCTCATCTGCCAGAACCTCTGACTCACAGTCTCAATTAAGTCAAAGTCATAGAGATAGATCCTCTATCAGTATTCAACCTGAAAATGAAAATGATTCCTCAAGTCAATAAACTACTAATGTTGGTCATCATATGATTACTAGACCAAAACGTGGAATTTTAAAACCTAAAGTGTATATTACTGACCTTGATACTAAAGAGCCAGCTACTTATCACCAAGCCACTCAAAATGAAAAATGGATAAGAGCTATGAATGAAGAATACAATGCTCTCATAAAAAACAAAACCTAGTATCTAGTTCCTTTATCCAATCACAAAAATGTCATTGGTTGCAAATGAACATATAAACTGAAGAAAAATGATGAAAGAGCCATATCAAAGTACAAAGCAAGGCTAGTTGTAAAAGGGTTCTTTCAACAAGAAGGATTTAGTTTTAATGAAACTTTTTCTCCAGTAGTTAAACCAACATCTATAAGAATTATACTCACAATTGCTATTCATAAAGGATGGAGTATAAAACAGTTAGATGTTAACAATACTTTTTTAAATGGTATACTAGAGGAAGAATTTTACATGGAGCAACCACCTTGCTCTAAGAAAACTGAAAATGTTGAACTTGTGTGCAAGTTAAACAAGGCCATTTATGGTCTTAAACAGGCCCCCAAAGTCTAGTTTGAAAAATTGAAAACTACTCTAATTAAACTGGGTTACAAATCCACAAAGTCAGATAATTCTTTATTTGTTAAATTTTATAATGCAACTATTATTTATATTCTTATTTATGTTGATGACTTTATTGTAACAGGAATAGTAATGAAGAATCAGTCATCTCATTATTCAATTGAATAAAGAATTCTCTATCAAAGACTTGAGGAACCTGAATTTCTTACTTAAAGTTCACAGATCAAATTCAATAATTTTCTTAAGTCAGAAAAAATATATTACTGAAATTCTTCCCAAAACAAAAATAGATCAGGCTAATAGCTTGCCCACACCTATTATTAGTAATCTTTCATCTGACCAAAGACAAAGTTGCACCTATTCTTAATGCCAAGGAATATAGAAGTATTGTAGGTGCTCTACAATATGTGATCATTACCAGACCAGAGATTTCTTATAGTGTAAACAAAGTCGGTCAATTTATGCAAAAGCCTTTTCATTATCATTGGAAAGTTGTAAAAAGAATTTTAAGATATTTGAAAGGAACTATAAATCATGGTTTAATTTTAAAGAATCACTCTAATTTAAATTTATCTGGTTTTGCAGATGCTGACTGGGCTACAGATCTTGATGATCGAAGATCAATAAGTGGATATTGCATTTTCTTAGGACAAAACCCTATATCCTGGTGTTCAAAAAAACAGTCAACCATTTCAAGATCGAGCACTGAAGCAAAATTTAGAAGTGTTGCAAGTGCCACTGCTGAGATAATGTGGATAGAATCTCTACTCAGTGAATTAAAAATTAACATCAATAGCAAGGCAACAATCTGGTGTGACAATTTAAGTACTGTCTCTCTAACAACCAACCCTTTTTTACATTCTAGAACAAAACATATGGAACTTGACCGATATTTTGGAGGAGAACAAGTGCTCAAAGGAAAACTTGTTGTGAATCACTTACCAGCTACTTACCAAAAGGCTGGTATCCTTACCAAAGCTCTTCTAGCCAGCAGTTTCCTTCGACTGAAACTTGAGCTCAAAGTGAACATGCTTGACAGCAAGGTTATCAACAACACAGATACTCAACTTCAAAGTCAGATCTACTACTCCTTGCTGTCCTATAACTCAGCTCCAAACTCAGTCAAATGACAAGCTTCCTTCTATTTTTAATTCAAGTCTAAATCCAATGAATAATGTTCCTGAACACTACTTGCTGAATTACTTGATGATATGAACGAGCTAAAATTTCCAAAAGGATATGAGAATAAAACATCAAAGGCTTCAACGGCAAAGGCTAAACCCGCTTAACCTCAGATCTACTTGATATAACTCAATCGCCTCAACTCAGCAGCATAAAATAACTCTTTGATAGCTTTGAGCTTTCTATCAACAAGCAATTTCTAGAGTATTACTTGTTAATTTTTCAAAGATCGAGGATCATCAAAGAGATCGAGTTCATTTGAGAGGCGGCGGAAACCATAGTATAAACTGAGGGAGGATATTAGAAGTATCGAGATAAACTGAAGTATGTTGTATTCTTTTCTGTTTAAAATATTAGAAGCTAGCGGGTATAGGGATACGGGTTTGTACATCATACTGGGCCGAGCCCAATACTCCTTTATTCAAAAAATCTCTATATATAAGCTTTTGCTTCCACACTGATGTATTATTATCAAATCAAATAATAAAAACATTTTACATTCAACTGTTGAGTAACTTTTCAATAAAAATCTTTGAAAACAAAAGGATGAATGTGGGTATATTGAACTTTAGTTAAGGGAACATGATTTGTATTTCTCTATGCTAAATATCAAGTATAGAGTTTAACATACTCCTTACGGCAAATATGCTATCTTCCCAATGTTTGAGGATCATCCATGCCAAATAATTGTTGTAGGTCTTTATGTAAAGAAAAAATTGAAATTATAAGTAAAAATAACAGTGCAAGTAAAATGTTTTGAAATTTGATACTCTGATTAATTTTTTAAAGCTTACGAGTAATAACATGTATGTCAAGAAAAAATATTACACCGTGTTTGCGCCAAAATTGGTCACAAACCCCAGACGTAGTGAAAGCACCAATGTTTACACACAAATCCTCAATAACCAAACACAGATCTCAGATCCAGATGATGTAGAGAGAAGAAATGAATATATAAGAAAATTAAAAGGAGCATGAAAACAAAGAACACAAGGTTTATAGTAGTTCGGCTATCTCCGGCCTACGTCCACTTTGAATTAATTCTTTTATTCCTTTTATATTGTGATTACAGTTACAAGCCTTTGAAATAAAAAACCAAAATGAAGAGTTTAGCCTAGAAAAGCAGAAGAAGATCCCCCTTTTAGTTGCCATTGAGTCGCTACTTATAGGAGTAGATTTGGAAAAATCTACCTCAAAACTCGAAATACATTTTCTCATGCGCAGGTGGGCCCTAATGATCGATCCAAGGTGGTTTAGGATCAATCCCGATCAATCCATATAAATTTCGTATCGATCAAGAATCGCTCTGATTAGACTGGGATCGATCATGGTGAAAGACAATAGTGCCAAGTCCTTGCTCTCCAAATTTCATGAAATTTCAGTGTGTAATTTGTGAGATATGATCGATCCAAGTTTGAGATTGCAAGTGCAGAGTTCGAACCCCGATCGATCCATATAAATTTCGTATCGGTCAAGAATTACTCTGATTAGGCTGGGATCGATCACGGTGAAGGATAATAGTGCCAAGTCCTTGCTTTCCAAATTTTATGAAATTCCAGTGTGTAGTTTGTGAGGTATGATCGATCCAAGTTTGAGATTGCAAGTGTAGAGATCGATTTCCTGATCGATCCATATCAATTTCGTATCAATCAGGAATAACTCCGATTAGGCTGGGATCGATCATGGTGAAAGACAATAGTACTAAGTCCTTCCTCTCCAAATTTCATGAAATTCCAGTGTGTAGTTTGTGAGATATGATCGATCCAAGTTTGAGATTGCAAGTGCAGAGATCGATCCCCGATCGATCCATATCAATTTCGTATCGATCAGGAATCGCTCTAATTAGGCTGGGATCGATCATGGTGAAATACAATAGTGCCAAGTCCTTGCTCTCCAAATTTCATGAAATTCCAGTGTATAGTTTGTGAGATATGATCGATCCAAGTTTGAGGTTGCAAGTGCAGAGATCGATCCCTGATCGATCCATATCAATTTCGTATCGATCAGGAATCGCTCTGATTAGGCTAGGATCGATCATGGTGAAAGAAAATAGTGCCAAGTCCTTGCTCTCCAAATTTCATGAAATTCCAATGTGTAGTTTGTGAGATATAATCGATCCAAGTTTGAGATGGCAAGTGCAGGCTGATGATTTCATATCCATCATATAGTATCCATCATTTGGTATCCATCAGCTGGTATCCATCATTTCATATCCATCAGCTGGTATCCATCACTTCATATCCATCAGCTTGTATCCATCATTTGGTATCCATCATCTGGTATCCATAGTGATGGATACGAGAACATCGATACGGGCTAGTTTTTTCATGAATATTGATCCATCCATAACTTGAGCATATGAACTCCGATTGACCTGAAATTCGAAGTGCAGCCTCACCGAACCTTGTTTATCATTATTGATCGATCCCATCTTGATTGGAGCTTGGTCCAATTTTGACAGTATCGATCATAGCTTTGTTTCCAATCGATCATAGAATATTGATCCATCCATAACTTGAGCATATGAACTTTGGTTGATCTGAAATTCGAAGTGTAGCCTTACCGAACCTTGTTTATCATTCCCGATCGATTCCACCTTGATTGGAGCTTGGTCCAATTTTGACGGTATCGATCATAACCTTGTTTCCAATCTATTATACGAATATTAATCCATCCATAACTCGGGCATATGAACTTCGATTGACCTGAAATTCAAAGTGTAGCCTCACCGAGCCTTGATTATCATTCCCGATCGATCCCACCTTGATTGGAGCTTAGTCCAATTTTGAGGGTATCGATCATAGCCTTGTTTCTAATCGATCAGACGAATATTGATCCATTCATAACTTGAGCATATGAACTCCGATTGATCTGAAATTCGAAGTGTAGCCTCACCGAACCTTGTTTATCATTCCCGATCGATCCCACCTTGATTGGAGCGTGGTCCAATTTTGACGGTATCGATCATAGCCTTGTTTGCAATCGATCGCCAATCCTAATATCCATCCTTTTTAGCCAATTTGTTAGTATCCCGGCCTTGACCAAAAGGCGGGGTAACATTTTCCCCCCAAAACATGCCTTGCGGTAGGAAGGCGTGTTTTGAATAGCTTTAAATCCGACATTCAAAGTCCATATTCCATCCATAGCCATTCTATCCGAGTTCCATATCCTTATCCAAATCCGCGAATGCTCTGAGTCGATATCTGATTCCGAATCCAACAACCAAATCCTTAGCCAATTCCATACCTATCCGAACCCGACAACCGAGTTCTAATCCATCTATATCCAGTGACCAATAACCAAATCCATGACTTCTCTCGGTCGATATCCAAATCTGAGACTGCTCCGGGCCCTTAGCTAAATCCTTAGCTGTTCATAGCCAATATCTGAATCTGTAACCTCTATGGGCTCTTGCCAAGTGCAATCCACACTCGACGACTTGTGTCAAGCAATGCCTTGCTCAACAGTGATCTTGGTTCAATGTCCCTGAATGTTATGTAATGCCGTGGCTTAAGTCCTAAGCCGAATCCTGGTCGCTCCGGACCCTTGCCGAGCATAGTCCATACTCGATGACCTAAATAAGTCATCTCACCATGTTCGAACGAAGCGACTTACCCCTTGCCAGGCATAATCCATACCTGACGATTATTTACCAAAAAACAGATAAAAATCCAGTCAAAATCCAATCTGAAATCCAGATTAAATCAGAAAACCAAAAATCCATACCAGAAATCCAAACTAATATCCAAACCGGAAAACAAGCATCCAAACCAAAGTCCAAACCAGAAAACAAACAAAAGCGGGAGTTCAAATTAAACTCTGAAACCAAACCAGAAAAAAACAAATGTCCAAACCAAAAAAGAAAAAGCAAATTTCACAAACTAGAGCATCGTGGTTTATCATCATCTCAGAGCATACCTAGGGGCTATCTCCATCCACGTACATGAGTAAGTGACTTGCCTGTTTACCCAGAGTTTGTTACTTATTACATATCATCCCTATCAGTCGATATCCAATCGACCATCATTCTTGGGCCTTGCACCATCGTCATTTGAGGTAGACGGTGGTTGCTCTTGTTCCACCACCGCATTCCAAGCCCCGACATATTGCCGCAGCTGACCACTCCTTACATGCTTCTCGATTATATCCTTTAGATGCCTGCAGCTATTGGTATCATGCCCGTCCTAGTCATGAAAGAGACAGTGCCTTCCTGATTCCATCTCACGTTCCGAGGGTTATCTCCTTGCCGGCCTTCGGTAAGGAAGGAGATCCCGGGTTTCCATGTATATCTGCTCCAACGTTTCATTCAATCCAGTGTAAGTGGAGAATTTTGGTTCTCCCCAGCATTTCCTTGCCCTGCCAGAATCGTTATCTGACTTCCTCTTCCCTTTATCCTTATCCTTATCCGAGCTCTCACCGGATGGTCCTACATCCTTAATCACGTTTACTTCCTTTAATTTTATATCTGAACTTGCATCCTCCTGCTGAAGGAATCTCTCGGCCTCGTGAAAGAATTCCCCGAGATCCATTGGTGGATCCCGTATCAATGATACCTTGAAATCTGAATTGTCCCTAACTCTTGATACTGCTGCCATTAAAACCATCAATGGATCCGGTCGATCCATCGAGGAAACCGCTGCATTAAATCGAGTTAAAAATGTCCTGAGCGATTCCCCTGTCCTTTGCTTCACCGATGTCAGTGTCATCACATTTTTCGGCCTCTTGATATGAACCCGAAACTGCTTCAAAAACTTGTCCACCAATTCTGTCCATGTCCTAATAGATCCATCTTCCAACTGCCTGAACCACATAGCAGCTATATCTATAAAGTACAGAGGGAAACACCGGGCCATAACTTCCTCCGATGCCCCCAACACTTCCATGTGTCTCGTGTACCTCATCAAATGATCGGTAGGATCGGCCCTACCATTGTATACCTCCATTGTATATAGCTTGAACTCTGGTGGATTCTGAGCCATTCTGATGTCATGGGTAAACGGACTCCTGTTTACTCCTTCCAGATCTCTATTTGCTAAACCTCCGTGCATAGTTCACCTGATAATCTCAGCTAATCCAGTGTTGTCCACCAAGGGTTGCCCTCCGAGTCCCTGAAGGAATTCTGGTACATACTCTTCATCACGTACTCTTGTGCTCCTACCGGCATCCTGTTGTGTGGTGTCACCTGGAATCCCTCCATGAATTGGTCTATCGTTGCATGGTGGTATGCCCCCGAGTCTGGATCCATCCAAATTGGTAGCTGTGTGCTGATTGGGGGATGTGCCCTGTTGAGCTGCTCCATCTGCTTGCCTGTTGAGTCCTTCTATTCCAGCTCCGTGGATCTGAACTCCAGCAGCTCCAGCTGTTCCTGCCTATCCAAACTGTCTGAGAAGGTTCTGCATCATTTCCTCCTTCCTTTTCAACAATTCTTCCTGCATAGCTTCCATCATCATCTCCATCTCATCTCTGGTGATGAAAACTGAGGCCTGATTTGCTCCTGAGGAAGCCTCCTCACTCCCTTCGTGCTGACTCCTTTCCGCTATTTGTCTCCTTGTTGATTGCTTTGTCATGGTTCCTTTTAGATCTGATCCTTTAGCTTTCCAAATCTGAACTCCAAATTCGGTATAGCGAGTGCCAGTCTCCCTCAGTGAAAGTAACAAAGTGTTTGCGCAAAAATTGGTCAAAAACCATAGAAGTAATGAAAGCACCAATGTTTACACACAAATCCTCAATAACCAAACACAGATCTCAGATCCAGACGATATAGAGAACAGAAATGAAGAAATAAGAAAATTAAAATGAGCAAGAAAACAAAGAACACAAGGTTTATAGTAGTTCGGCTATCTTCGGCCTATGTCCACTTTGAATTAATCCTTTTATTCCTTTTATACTGTGATTACAGTTACAAGCCTTTGAAATCAAAAACCAAAACGGTAGAGTCTCGCCTAGAAAAGCAAAAGAAGATCCCCCTTTTAGTTGCCATGGAGTCGCTATTTATAGGAGTAGATCTGGAAAAATCTTCCTCAAAACCCGGAATACCTTTTCTCATGCGCAGGTGGGCCCACATAATCGATCCAAGGTGATTTGGGATCGATCCCCGATCGATCAATATCAATTTCATATCGATCAAGAATCGCTCTGATTAGACTGGGATCGATCATGGTGAAAGACAATAGTGCCAAGTCCTTGCTCTCCAAATTTCAAGAAATTCCAGTGTGTAGTTTGTGAGATATGATCGATCCAAGTTTGAGATTGCACGTGCAGAGATCGAACCCCAATCGATCCATATCAATTTCGTATCGATCAGGAATTGCTTCGATTAGGCTGGGATCAATCTTTGTGAAAGACAATAGTGCCAAGTCCTTGCTCTCCAAATTTCATGAAATTCCAGTGTGTAGTTTGTGAGATAGATCGATCCAAGTTTGAGATTGCAAGTGCAGAGATCGATCCTCGATCGATCCATATCAATTTCGTATCGATCGGGAATTGCTCCGATTAGGCTGGGATCGATCATGGTGAAAGACAATAGTTCCAAGTACTTGCTCTCCAAATTTCATGAAATTCCAGTGTGTAGTTTGTGAGATATGATCAATCCAAGTTTGAGATTGCAAGTGCAGAGATCGATCCCCGATCGATCCATATCAATTTCGTATCGATTAGGAATCGCTCTGATTAGGCTGGGATCGATCATGGTGAAAGACAATAGCGCCAATTCCTTGCTCTCCAAATTTCATGAAATTGCAGTGTGTAGTTTGTGAGATATGATCGATCCAAGTTTGAGATTGCAAGTGCAGAGATCTATCCAGGTCGATCCATATCAATTTCGTATCAATCAGGAATCGCTCCGATTAGGCTGGGATCGATCATGGTGAAAGACAATAGTGCCAGTCCTTGCTCTCCAAATTTCATGAAATTACAGTGTGTTGTTTGTGAGATATGATCGATCCAAGTTTGAGATGGCAAGTGCAGGCTGATGATTTCATATCCATCATATAGTATCCATCATTTGGTATACATCAGCTAGTATCCATCATTCCGTATCTATCAGTTGGTATCCATCATTTTGTATCCATCATCTGGTATCCATCACTTCGTATCCATCATCTTGTATCCATCATTTGGTATCCATCATCTGGTATCCATAGTGATGGATACGAGAACATCGATACGGGCCAGTTTTTCATGAATATTGATCCATCCATAACTCGAGCATATGAACTCCGATTGCCCTAAAATTTGAAGTGTAGTCTTATCGAACCTTGTTTATCATTCCCGATCGATCCCACCTTGATTGGAGCTTGGTCCAATTTTGACGGTATCGATCATAGCCTTGTTTCCAATCGATCATACGAATATTGATCCATCTATAACTCGAGCATATGAACTCCGATTGACCTGAAATTCGAAGTGTAGCCTCACTGAGCCTTGATTATCATTCCCGATCGATCCCACCTTTATTGGAGCTTGGTCCAATTTTGACGGTATCAATCATAGCCTTGTTCCCAATCGATCATGCGAATATTGATCTATCCACAACTTGAGCATATGAACTCTGATTGACCTGAAATTCGAAGTGTAGCCTCACCGAACCTTGTTTATCATTCCCGATCGATCCCACCTTGATTGGAGCTTGGTTCAATTTTGACGGTATCGATCATAGCCTTGTTTCCAATCGATCTCCAATCCTGATATCCATCCTTTACAGCCAATTTGTTGATATCCCGGCCTTGACCAAAAGGCGGGGTAACACTATGGATCTATAAGCCTAATCACAGAATCATGCAAGTCAGAACATATTGTTGCCACTAAACCTACTAAGGATGCTAGAGTTATACTTCCATATGATCCAAATTTACGACTTCCATTGTTAATATTTCTTCCAGATATCTTATGTGCCAACTCAAAGTGATTTGATCCTTTATGTAGGTGAGGTATTTTGGAGGTATAACTAATTTACCGTTACTTGAATTCCTCCAATAACATTTATTTTTTTTATTGACATGAGATTCATGCTTTTTTTATGTTGTGACTTCAAATCATGCGGACTTGATATTGAAGACGGTGGAAAAACATGGAAGCAAGACCAAAAAGTTAAACTTAAACACGTTGACATAGGTGGTTACCTATACATCCATGATTATAAATACAATCAAATAGTAGGTGGACAACAAGAGGTACCATCAAACTAAAATTGATTTCATTTTCTCCCTTTTATAGACTACACACTGAGTATGTATATACGCTTATTTCATTATTAACCCTTGTTTCTCAGTTATCAGCTCAATGCATCACAAAACCTTTTTAGTGTACCAAGCACCTTGTTAATATATGTCTACTAGAGCAAGACAACTTCAATGATTGGGAAAATTAATGAGAATCTTGTATGGATTAATTGTACCTATTATAGGATATTTAAATATAATGTTTTACTTTTGAATAAGATTTGTAGAGTAAAAGAGAAGCGCCCTGATAATATATGGGTTGCAACAAAGGACGTTCATCTTCCAATATGAATTAATCTTGTCCTTTCAGTCTCGCCTATTTTCTTTTGTTACTTATTCTGTATATTTCTCATCATTTCGATTGCACTGTGCAAATTGGATATTCATAATTTGATAGGCTGGATTTTGGTGTTCATCCCCAATTCCAGTCCGTTGTCAATATCTTTTTAAATAACTATCATTCATTATTTCAATCATTTCAGATCTGCAAAGCCACTTTTCCATTGGCCATGTACTTACTAGTAGCTACAATAATTTTAGAAAACAAATGCTCTCATCTTAATAGCTCTTTCCATACTAAATTTGAAGGGTGTTACTAAAACTACAAACTAAATTAATATATTTTGTTGAGATTACACCACGTGGACCATGCATGTCATGATAAGCTATGCATACTTTCATTTTCGGACACTACATGGTTGTTATATATATATATAACACATACAACATGTCAGTGAAGAAGAAATCTCATCTCTTACTGAAGGTGGAGATCCGTACGATGATAGTGTCGTAAACTTTACCATCCAAACTTGAAATTACTACTTATTATTGAAGGACCTGATGGATGCAGAGATTACACTAAGATGTGTCTATAATCATCTCCGTTTAACTTCACTTACATGTGTATAGGCTGAAATAAGTCATGAGAAAATATTTGTTACTTAAGACTTGTGCGTTTCGATGTAACTTATTTTCAATGCTAAATGTTTGTTGATATAGTCAAATTTAGCAAAAAAAATTGTAGCCCAATGATTCAAATCTATATATTATATTTTCATATTTCCATAAAAATACATTGAAGCATGAGTATTAGGAGCAGTTGCACATAGATAGCAGTTGGCTCACACCTAAATGTGATCTAAAGGGAGATGACTTGTTTGTGATATGGCCAAGGAAATATGAGCTGATATCAGTAGGAAACCCTACTAAAAGCTTACTTGTTTGTGATGTGGCCAAGGTAATTTTTTGTATGTATACTTATTTCACTATTATATACCCTGACAAGTCCAACAGTGTCTATAAACCTCATACTTATATTAGTGTTGTGATCAGACTCTTGCATACATCTGAATGATTTAACCAAATCTATTTGTCTTTTAGGCTCATTGTTTGTAACCACCCATACCTTAATGAGTCTAAATTTCAAAAAAAACCAAAACCCAAGTTCATCAAAGCACAGATCGTTGAATTTGGTACCTTCAAATAAACATGAGCATTATCAGAGATTGATAGAAATCTAAACTCAAAATGGAAACAATAATAGGATAAGAATAATGACAATAACTACGACCTTGGAATTAATGGTATTTCTTGGATATCAGATTGTCACATCAGCATCGAGCATGAGAGAAAAGAAGACTTATCCAATAACTAAACGCATACAACTCCAGTGACTTATTCCTCTAAATCTATCATATGGGTTGTAACGAGGAGGGGATCTGAACAACGTTCTGGTGAGTGGAAAGTCTATAAACTATCCATAACGTAAATTTATACTGGTTTGTTTTCATTTAATTGTTATGTCTATTAATGTTAGCAATTCTAATCTAACCTTGCATTGCACAAACGATTACTTACCTATCCATTCCCAAGGTATGAAATACTGATGAAGCCTTATCAACTACCTAATATTTCCATTACCCACTTGATACTTCTAAATATGAAGCGGGCTTCTACTATCGCCACATAATACTTTTAAATGAGAAATATGTAGACTTTTCCATTTAAAACTTCACTTGAGGTAGACTCTGTCATTTAAGACCAATTCCCAAGGTGGACTTCTAGCATCGTCACTATTGGTCTATTGGTTCTAACTATAGAGACCTTGACAACTATATATTTCCTTATAATTTATAATAGCCATACCACTAGCGCGTCTATCGTTATTAAAGTCTTAGCAATGTGAGAGACTATACCCAAGCCACCTAATACCTCATTAATAAGAACTAGGCAGGCCTCTAACCATTTAACACCTATTTATAGGTAGGCCTTTGCCATTTAGTACCCAACTCCAAGGCAGACTCCTCACTAGTACTACCTAGCTGACATTGCTTGAAAATGTCATTGGGCTACATAATACTTCTTTTATAGGAAAAAGGCAGACCATACAGCCGCTTAATACCTCAAACCTGAAGTAAACCTCTCCCAAGATATCTAGTATCACTCTTATATATATAGAATCTCATTAGATAACTTCTTTCGGTAGGGAGGCGAGCCCAAAGATAACCGCTTAAATACCTCAACACTGAAGCAAACCTTTTTATAGGTATCCCTCACCGCTCCTAATTCCAAATTTGGACCATTTAATACTTTCCAATTAAGAAAGCAAGTCCAATCTATCATATCGTCATGGGTCTTAGGACTAGCGATATCTCACATCAGTAGTAAATGCACCCGACTGTTGGTAGCCTCAAAGTGAAAGGCAGTCTTCCGTCGAGTGACTCTACTAACCTCGCATCACTAACCTACTAAGTCCAATTAACCGTCCTAAGTCTTTATTTATACTATCTTAAGTTGACATTGGACTTAGCTTACTTATTCTCTTTTTATTCAAGGCAATAAGATTTACCTTAAATAATTATCTATCCATAAATCCCCTTTTAATGCTCATAAATGTCAATTTGCCTATAAAATCCTAACGGACATTTCCAAAGACATTTATATATGATTATACTAATTTCAAATTAGTAACCTTTTTATATTTATTCCATTTTTATCAGTCCCATTAATCAATTTGTCCCTATTAATTGTAAATCTTAATTTAATACTATCCATTATTTCTCATTAATTGCCCATTAATTTTGGTGACAATCTTTCATTTTCTATTAATTAATTAATAGGCATTCCTAATTTATGTTCCATTAATATGAATTACTACCTTTCCTAATTCTAACTGTTCACTTTTCTAAATATAATAATAACTAATGAACGTTACGCTTAAATAACGCATGAATAAATGCTGTTCTTTTTTATTAATGCAATGAATACGTATAAACTGCCTAATAAAACTACTTATTTGTAACCAAATATATTCTAGTCATAAATATGTAACTAGCATATGATTTCCATATTTAATTTGCTGGAATTAAATTCCTTAAGAAGATTTTTCGCTATGACTTTTGTAAATCGGCTTAACACAAAAAGGAAAGATTGACTCTAATTGAAATTACAAGAAATTGATTTCTTTTTTATTTGGAACAAATTGTGTAAACTACGGAGGATCTGTATTTTACACATCTTTTTCCTTTTTGTTTGTGGATATTCCTTGTTAAATCAAACGTCACCCTTTTGAATGAAAAGTGGAAAAGGTAAACAAATTTATAAAACTCAAATGGATGTTCTTCTCACAAATTAAACTATGAAATACAACATTGCACAAATTGGATATTAATCCAAAAATCCTATTTTACACCCAAGCATAGATCTGGAATAAAAATATACAACATTCAAATTCTAAAATCTTTGGGACTGATTTCCAGATCTTGTTGTAATCGTATTTCAAATTAGATCTAAAACAAGAATATGTTGGCAACAGTTTTCAGCTCTAATTTATGCCTACAATTCACAAATAAAATTGATTTAGGCATAAAAATCAAACTAATGCCAACGAAACGGATTTACAATCATAAACAATATATAAAATTTCCCACTCACCTTTTAAAAGTGATCCAAATCTACAGATCTGAAGTTGAACCTTAAATTCATCTCCAAATTCTTTTTAATCCAAGAAATATGTAGAAAAATGGTATATACATACATTGAAATTACAGATCTGAGAAGAGATTTGGGATTGAGAAAGAAAATAGATACAAATATATAAATTACTTCAAATACGCATATAGTTGATTCTCTTCTCTTCTCCTTTTCATTTGATTTCTATTCTTCTCCAATTTGTATGAATATGAATACAAATATCTTATTTTTATAAATTGGAAAGAAAGTGGAGAGGAAGAAATGGCTAAGCTTCATTGCTCTATTCAGAAAAATATGAGAAGAGAACAAAGAGTTAGGCCTGAATTTATAGGCGCTAGAATCAACCAGAACCGCACGATTTAAAATCCGGGCCGTATATAGCCTAGGGTTACTGGAGCAACCATATAGAGGCGGGTCGACCGCCCCTACCTAGGGTCGATCGTTCCCTATCGACCGCTTATACATGGCGGTCCACCTATGGGCCCAGGGAATATTAGCTAAATTTCTTATTTTAATTATTTTCCTTTCGTATTCGTTTTTCGTCCGTAACTTCTTCGTTTGAACTCTGACGCAAAACTCCAAATACAAAAATTGCTCAAAATTTTACCATGAATGCAATGGTGCAAATTTCATGGTCATGTTCATCATTTGCACAAATTTCACTTTTGGAGCTAAATTAATTAACTAACTAATTAAATAACTAATGCCAAATTATGGGGTGTTACATTCTTTCCTCCTTAAAAAGAATTTCGTCCCCGAAATTCCATCAATGACTAAGTCATGGTTTTGGCTCATAATTATCCTAAACACATGACCAATGAGTGTACAACCAAATTTTGCAACCAAACGTGCCAAGTGCATAGTGTATTACTGTATCACCACACACAAAAAAATATGCAGAATAATTCTAAATCGGACCCTCGTATATGAATGCATTTCTTTGAAAACATTTTTGAAAAATATGATGCAAACAACCTATATATACCAACAGTTCTATATGTATGCAGCTTTTGAAAAATCGTTTTAGCCAAAACCCCCATATTCCTACGAATAGAAGTATGAAGCAACCAATTTTGCATCCAATTTGTACTATCCAAAAATCTACCATGTCGAAAAAAATCACTTCCTAAACTTTACTCCTATGTCGGAAAAAAGAATTTAGTGGAGAATTTAACATTCTTACCACTCTATATTCTTCCTATTTCCGTAGTATGGTGGAAATTTCTTTGCTGCCTCGGATTTACTTTAAATTTTCCACCCAAAAAATGCATATGGAGGCTTATTTTTAGGCTCTAAAATGGAATTGAGTCTAAAAATAGACTCGCACGGGTCGTCGACATGGTATAGAAATAGAAATTCCAAGGCTAAAACAACTTTTTCCTTGTTACCGCTTGCATTTATCGCATTGAGATCCTAATGCACCGCTAAATCCACAAATTCTAACTCTATTTGCCTTCCCTACGCCTAACATATGGCCTTCAAGATCAAAGATTTCACAAAACTCTTTCTTATTTTTCAAATTTGTACATCATTAGAAAAATGAATTCCAAAAATATTTAGACGCACATTTTCTGTTGAAATCAAATTTTTGGACAAAAACTCTAAAAATAATTTAAGACCCAAAAATAACTAAAACCTAAAAATTTTTTTTCAAAAGCGATGCTTTTAAAAATATTTCCTTTTCAAAATAAATTGATAAATTGAGCCACAATTTCAGCATAGTCGGAAGTTGGTTATGCGCTAAACGCATAAACCAAATTCTAAAATTCTACAACTAACCATTACCCATAAAACTTAACATTTTATTTAAAAATGTCATCATGCCCAATTATCCAAAAAAATTAGCTTTTAACGAACATGAGCAATGATCCATGATACCAAAACAACTTTATCATGTCCTTCACTAAAATTTTCCAACTATTCTAAACTTCCACTCTTATGTTGCATTTACTATTAGGTAAGTGCTTTTATTAGATTTCCATGTTTATACCGCTTCTTCACTATGCATATATAAGAGCGGTTTACATGTCCAAAAACAACAATACAGTAAACAAACAGGAACTCATAATATCGTGTGTGCATGTTACAAGAGACAACTAACAGTTACAATCCAAACAACCTAAAAGAAAAGACCAAATTCTAGAACGGAAAAGACAACAACACCATAAATCCTAAAATAATGTCTATAGACCACGAGATGCCTTACTCCACGGTTGGAGCTCGACCCATTGCATCGACCCTTGGATGGTCATAGCATGGCGGCTATACACCCAATCTTGTGCCACTGGTGCTGCTGGTGTTGCTGATGACTTTGAAATTACCATCTTCCTAAGGAAGGATCTAATGATGGCGGAAGGAACCTTCTACTAAAATGCCTCTCCATGGAAGTTCACCCGTTTTACCTAAAGACAAAAGTGAATAGGTGAAAATATGGAAAGTGACTCTATGGAGTGCTAATCCTGGATCAAAAAATTGCATCATAAGGGTGTTGATCCAATTGAAGGCGATGCCGCTAATATCAACATAGGTGGTCTTCTACACCATGGGATAAATCCGGTCATAATTTCACGTCATAGGGAAGACATTATACTGAATGATGCGCACAACCTAATAGGCAATCAAACGTAGATTATCTATCTTTTAAACGCTGACACCTTGGAAAAAGATCTGCTGCAAAATCTTTGAGTCGATCACTTCAAAATCATCCAAGTCCATGTCCTTTGTGGAGGCCTCCAAAATCTCAGCGAGATCATCATTAATCAGCTTAATCAACACACCCTTCACCTCTGAACGAATCAAACTATTGCCTCCATCGAAATTCTGCACCGACAGAACATCAAAAAGGCAGATGTAGCAAGAGTAACATTCCCGCCCAAAGGCATCGAAGTAGAGGATTGGTTTAAATCGTATTGCAACAAATAGCTCTTCCAGCCCAAAAGCGGTGAAACATTATGCTCATTCCGATCCAGCCAAGTGGCCTCTTGAGGGTTGGGCCATAATGGTTCAAGGAAAAATTGGTAGTGCGGAAAGGTTTCTTAGGCTAAGAAGTGGTCGGAGGAGAAAATAGGGTTTTGATCTAAGATGGTGGTGGGGCAAGATTTAACGTGCAAAACTAACAAGAGGGAGAGGCGAGGCTGCTGCTCCTAAGGAAAAACAATGTCGCATATGGGAGGAATGGAAGAGAGAGGTTAATACTTTGAGGAGAAGGATGATGGAGATTGGGTTCGGCTTGTTGAGGAAGGTGGAACGAAAGAAGACAATAGGGGGACTCAGACGCGACTTTTATAGTCCCGTTTTAGGTTCAAGTTGTGCCAAAACTCGTTAGTTGGTAGACCACTTCTAAGTTTACCGCTAGGTGGTCAACTTTTAGATGGGCTTTGGGTGTTAATTGAACCTAGACCCAAATAGGGTTGGATTAAATAATAATAATCATTTCACGCCATCTCCTTCGATTCGACACGATCCAAAAAATTCCTATCATCATCACGATGTGTCAAAGCCTGCCGTGTAGTCTCGAACCATACTCCAGCAATTCATAGTTGTCCTAACAGAACTGTTGCGACCAATAATAATTCCAAAAACCCAACTATATTCCAGCTGCTATTTCCTGACTACTTCGCATGGAAATATTTCTCCCGATAGTTGGTTGTACAAGAACACTTCAAACTACATACCCCAATAAAATTGAATGTCATTCCTATTTTATCTGTACCTTAAAGAGAGAAGATTTTAAAAACCTTCATTTCATAAACCAAAAAATCACTGAGCTAAATATATGCTCCTTTATACCTGTTTCTAAATAGTAGAAACTATTTCATACCAAAACTTCCCCTGAAAATCAAACTTATATTTATATTTCAGGGTTTCCAAAAACCTTTTTAAAATACAAATTTTC
Source organism: Allium fistulosum (assembly GCA_030737815.1). Taxonomy (NCBI): domain Eukaryota; kingdom Viridiplantae; phylum Streptophyta; class Magnoliopsida; order Asparagales; family Amaryllidaceae; genus Allium; species Allium fistulosum. The sequence continues at coordinate 517,667,684 of CM060901.1, read as the reverse complement.
CAAATTGGAAACTATTTCCATGCCAAAAATAAAATTCAAGCCTTTATTGATATATACATATAAATTTCTAAGGATTTCAAGAGTTAATCTATAAACTAAAAATTTCTTAACACGACCAACTTAGTGGTATACGTATTTCTTTGAAAATTAAAATTTCAAAATTTTCCCAAAACAAAATTTCCAAAATAAATCCTTAAGAAAAGAAATTCTTTGAAAACCCTTTATTATAAGTATAAGGCGTTTCCAAAATATAATATATAAAAATTCACTCATAGGTTTTAGACTAAGGAATTGACACTAAATATTCAAATAAAAATCCGGTTTGCCATCAAAGAGGTGATCAATGAATGCCCCTAGCAAAAACTTGCCTCTGGACAACTACGACATATAGACTCTAATTTCCCGCCTGTCTGGAATAAATTTGTGTCTCCGACTAGAACTCATCATCAAAATCCAATATCACAAGGTAGCTGGAATCTCAACCATCAAGTCGAACACCTCCAGTCTTCGGGATTTTGCCACATGTCGTACTCATGCTCTTTATCATTAGTGCCTTACGCATCGCCAACAATCCATAGGGTACTTCGGAGTCGGGTTCAAAGTCTTAACTCTAAGATTTTTCAGTCCAGAGTTGCTTTGCCCATTCCTTTGGAGTGGAACTACAACTACTTCTATGGTTAGAATTCTTAGAATCTAACGTAAAAATATAATAATACTAAATAGGAAAATACGAATGTGTTCTCTCAATTTATCGTAATTCCTTTGATATACTAGTCGAAGCTTTGATACCAAATGTAACAATCCAAACGGTCACCCCTTAAAGGGCATGGCTACAAATAGGAACCCTAGATATCCTTGTTTTACGGCCATCCTTCCGACTGCCTAAGCTACTAGCCTGCCAACCCATCAGGACGTGTGGGGGTAAGAGACAAAACTTTGCCACCATTCACAATGTGAGAACCCCCTATCACATAAGCATAAACATGCCAACAAGGTATGGTGACTGGAAAATCTATAAAAAGTCCATAACATAAATTTAAACCGCTTGATTTCCATTTAATTGTTATGTCTATTAAGGTTAGAAATTCTAATCTAATCTTGCATTGCACACATGATTACTTACCTACCCATTCCAAGGGTATGAAATACCAATGAAGCCTTATGAACCATCCAAATCTTCCAAGTCCATTAGCCACTTGATACTTTTAAATATGAAGTGGGCTTCTACTATCACCACATAATACTTTTAAAAGAGAAATAGGCAGACTTTGCCATTTAAGACATCAATCAAGGTAGACTCCGTTATTTAAGACCTATTCCCAAAATGGACTTCTAGTATCATTATTGTTGGTCTATTGGTTCTAACTAAAGAGACCTTTGACCATTATATATGGCCTTATAATTTATAATAATCATACCATTAGCGCTTCTATTGTTATTAAAGTATTAGCAATGTGAGAGACTATACCCAAGCCACTTAATACCTCATTAATAAGGACTAGGCAGGCCTCTGACCATTTAACACCTATTTATAGGTAGGCCTTTGCCATTTAATACCCAACCCCAAGGTGGACACCTCACTGGTAATATCTAACTGACATTGCTTGGAAATCTCATTGGGCTACTTAATACTTCTTTTATAGGAAAGAGGCAGACCATACAATCGCTTAATACCTTAAACCTGAAGCGAACCTCTCCCGAGATGTCCAGTATCACTCTTATAAGTATGGAATCTCATTAGATTGCTTCTTTAGGTAGGGAGGCGGGCCCTAAGATAGCCATTTAATACCTCAACACCAAAGTAAACCTTTTTAGAGATATCCTCACCGATCCTAATTCCAAGGACCATTTAATATTTTTCAATTAAGAAAGCAAGTCCAATCTCTCACGTCATCATGGGTCCTAAGGTTAGTGATATCTCACATCAGTAGTAAGTGCACCCAACTACTGGTGGCCTCAAAGTGAAGGGCAGTCTTCCGTCAAGTGACTCTACTGACCTCGCATCACTAACCTAGTAAGTCCAATTAACCATCCTAAGTCTTTATTTATACTATCTTAGGTTGACATTGGACTTAGCTTATTAATTCACTTTTTATTTAAGGCAATAAGATTTACCTTAAATACTTATTTGTCGATAAATCCCCTTTAATGCTCATAAATGTCAGTTTGTCCATAAAATCCTAACGGACATTTCCTAAGACATTTATGTAAATTAGTAACCTTTTTATATCTATTCCATTTTTATCAGTCCTATTAATCTATTTGTATCTATTAATTATAACTCTTAATTTAATTCTATCCATTATTTCTCATTAGTTGCCTATTAATTTAGGTTAAAATCTTTTATTTCCTTTTAATTAATTGGAATTCCTAATTTATTTCCCATTAATATGAATTACTACCTTTTCTAATTCTAACTATTCGTTTTTCTAAATATAATAATAACTAACGAACGTTACGTATAAATAACGCACAAATAAATGTTGTTCTTCTTTATTAACACAATAAATATGTATAAACTGCCTCATAAAACTACCTATTCGTAACCAAATATATTCTAGTCATAAATATGTAACTATCATATGCTTTCCTTTTTTAATTTGCTGGAATTAAATTCCTTACGAAGATTTTCCTCTATGATTTCCTCAAATTGGTTTAACACAAAAAAGGAAAGATTGACTCTGTTTGAAATTACAAGGAATGGATTTATTTTTTATTTGAAATAGACAGTGTAAACTATGGAGAATCTGCACTTTACACATCTCTTCCCATTTTATTCGTGGATATTCCTTGTTAAATTTAATGTCACCCTTTGAACGAAAAGTGGAAAAAGTAAACAAATTTATTAAAAAAAACAAATGGATGTTCTTTCTACAAATTAAACTATAAAAAAATCTACAACATAGCACAAATTAGGCAATAATCCAAAAATCCTATTTTACACCCAAGTATAGATCTAGAATAAAAATATACAACATTCAAATTCTAAAATCTTTGGGACTAATTTTCAGATCTAGGTGTAAACATATTTCAAATTAGATCTAAAACATGAATATGTAAGCAATAGTTTTCTATACTAATTTAAGCCTACAATTCACAAATAAAATTTATTTAGGCATAAAAATCAAACGTATTCCAATTAAATAGATTTAAAATCATAAACAATATATAAAATATCCCACTCACCTTTTAAAAGAGATCCAAATCTGCAGATCTGAAGTATAACCTTAAATTCATCTCCAAATCCTTTTTAATCCAAGAAAGATGTATAAAAATGTATATACATACATTATAATTACAGATCTGAGAAGAGATTTGGGATTAGGAGATAAAATAGATACAAATATATAAATATACAAATTACCTCAAATACACGTATGGTTGATTCTCTTCTCTTCTCCTTTTCATTTGATTTCTATTCTTCTCCAATTTGTATGAGTATAAATACAAATATCTTATTTTTATAATTAGAAAGAAAGCAGAGAAGAAGAAATGGCAGGGCTTTATTGCTCTATTCAGAAAATATGAGAAGAGAAAGGAGGGTTATGTCTGAATTTAAAGGTGTTAGAATCAACTAGAACCGCACGATTTAAAATCCGGGCCATATATCTACCTAGGGTTACTAGAGCTGCCACATAGAGGCAGGTCGACCGTGCCCTACCTATGGGTCGACCGCCCTCTATCGATCGCTTATACATCGCGGTCGACCTATGAGCCCAGCCAATTTTAGTTAATTTTCTTATTATAATTATTTTCGTTCTGTTTTAATAATAATAATAGTCATATTAATAAATTGATTTTTATAATATCATAATTTTGTTTTAATTGGATCTCAAGTCCTAAAATTATAGATTAGCTAAAAATAATCATTTCAAAGAATATATTAATAAGGTTAGTAATAGCATTAAGCTATTTAAGCCTAAAAACAATATTTTTAACATTAATAATTATAGCATTAACATTTTCTCAAATTTGAATGATGATTTTATTGATTATCATAATGTTCTTTTAATTAAAGGAGCATAAGGATAATTTTTAAGAGGTTTTAGTTTATAGGTTTTTAACTTCATATTTTGTTAATTTTTTACGTTTTTGTTTTCGATATCTCTTTTTTACATCTTTAGAGTTGGTTAAGATGTTACATAATGAGCTTGGATTCTTTTTTAGTCCGTTTCTTATTTTAGTTGCTTTTCCGTTTTATAATTTTAGTTTTAGTTTTATTACTTTTACTTCATTAATACATATATGTGTGTATAAACTTCATTTATATACATATATGTGTATTATTCTTATAATTTTCTTTAGTTCCTTTTACAGATACTGGTTTAGGCTAGAAATGATGCTAGATTACTATTTGCAGGTTTTCAAGATTGTTGTTGACAAGATTGCAATGAGACGTTCATTTTGGACCTTCCATGTCCGCAATGAGGAGTTCTTTCCGATTCTTCCATGTCGGCACTGTGGCGTTCTTCATTCTGGATTATCCGCATTTGTAGTGAGACGTTCTTTCCAATTCTTTCGCGTCTGCAGTGTGGCTTTCTTCATTCTGGATCATTCGCATTCACAGTGAGGCATCCTTTCCAGTTTTTCTACGTCTGCAGTGTGGCTTTCTTCATTCTGGATCATCCGCATTTGCGGCGAGCTGTTCATTCTAGATTTTTCGAGTTTGCACTGAGGCATTCTTTCTCAGTTGGAGCTGTCTATCGATCTCATCCGCACTGGGTTGCATCAAGGATTTTTTGGGTACTTCTAACACCTCATTACCAGGCACTGGCCTTGCCGGAGCTCGATATTGAGGTATAATGGGCGGTGGCCTTGCCGGAGTTCATTCTGATGTACCTGAGTCCTTTTACACTGTTTTTGTATTATGATTAGTTAGCTTCCAGGCATGTTGGCGGCACCTTTATTTTCAGTGATACACACACACACGTGTGTGCTCTCCTCTATTTTTGAGGATCACACATTTCTCTCAAAAAAATTATTTTCGTTATGAATTCATTTTTTGTCCGTAACTTCTTTTTTTTTACTCCGATCGCAAAACTCCAAATATAAAAGTTTCTTAGAATTTTACCATGAATGCAATGATGTAAATTTTATTGTCAAATTCCATCATTTTCACAAATTCCATTTTTGGAGCTAAATTAATTAACTAACTAACTAATTAAATAACTAACGCCAAATTATAGGGTGTTACATTATTTGAAGGTGCATTTATAAACATGTTTTCCTTTGAGTTAATCAACGACAAAATTTGGCAATAGGGGTTGCTCAAAGTTTTAGAAGAAGGAATTACTGCACTTGATGCAATAATTGATGATGGCTCAATGATCAGGTTTTCTATTTACTTACTATCTTGTTTTGTTTCAATCTTGTTGTGTCAACTATCGAAGATGTTGCATTGCTCTTATTGGCAACTGTGTTGTAGGGCTCAAATGTACACATAGTGATTTGTTTAATAATTTTGCTTCTGTTTTCAATTTCTATAGAGTAGTATAAAACACTATCAAAATATGTCTCTATGATTATTCTCATATGCAAAAAACATTAAAATACCTTTTGTCTCTTCATAAGATTTGCAGATGCAGCCATCAAAGCATCCATTGGAACTATATACTTCAGCGATGCTTTTACCGAATTTGGAGTGCTTGAATTTCTTTTGGATGTTCTAGAAGTTAGACCTCATGGCAGGCTTTGGCATTTTGGATTTTTTTTTTGTCTTTACTTGGTGTGGGATTAATTATAATAGCAAGAAAACTTCTTAGCTTTCCTGTTACCTATGACATATATTATGGTAAACTAACAGGTCTGTATATATTATGATCATGTTCTTATAGGTTTGTAATGGTATATTGTGCATTGGTGAATTTATATATTGGGTGTAAATATTTAAAAGCCAAAGACTAGGTTTAATATATTTTGTATCGAATTGTTTGTATATCATATTTTATTATGTAATTAATGTATTTTTCGGTTGTTTGAATGTGATAATTATAAGTGATTATTGATTTCATGCTTAAATATGTTAGTTATCACTATATAATTTAATATATATTGTGAACAAAATGAAGTAAATACTGGATGAGCTACCACAACGATGAAAATCTTTACAAAGAAATCAATAATTCTTGGCGGCATTTAATAAATGCACCAAAATATATATGGTAGTTGATAAAAAACGCTAGTGTACTTTTTAGTTGCATTTATACAACGCTACAATAAGAAAATTTGGGCGTTTAAAAAACACTATATTATGTTGCTTTTTTGTAGTGTTCATGAAAACGCAACAGAAAGTCCTAGATTTTTAGTTGCATGTTTTTTGACGGTGTTCTTTACAACGCTACCATAAGTTATGGTAGCATTTTTTGTGCACCACCAAAAAGACTTTTTAGTGTAGTTTAATTGAGATCCTTTGTTTACTAGTGAGTTCAAAAGGAGCTTATAGCATGCATTAAGTTCCAAGCCGACATTAGTATCGCTTACCATCCACGGATTAATGGACGGATGGAAAGAGTTAATAGGATACTTGAAGATTTATTCAGAGCTTGCGTACTAGACTTTAAAGGGACATGGGAAGACCGTTTACACTTAGTGGATTTTCCTATAATAATAGCATCAAATTACAATAGAAATGGCGTCTTTCGAAGCTCTTTATGGAAGGTCATGCAAGTCACCATCATGTTGGTTGGAGACATAAGATATACCAATTCTCAATTTGAATTTGGTAAAGAAACGATTGAAAAGATCGAGCTGATCTGAGAAATAATGAACAAAGCCTAATTAAGGAAAAAGCTATGCTAACAAAAGGCATAAGGATTTGGAGTTCTTGATTGGAGATCATGTTTCCATGGAAGTATCACCTATAAAGAGTGTTATATGATTTGGGAATTCGAGATGTTAGCATATAGATATGTTGGGTGATTTCCTATTATAGAGTGTATTGGGAAACTCACATATCCTATTAAGTTACCGAATACTTTGGCAGGAGTCCATAGTATTTTCCATGTCTTTTATTTGGAAAAGTATGTACATGATCCGAAGACTATATTGAACCAACGGTTTTGAAGGAATCAGTTGTGAACCTGATGTAACAATTATTAGACGATTGATTTGTATCATGGATAGAGATACGAAGGGACATAGAAATAAGACAGTCAAGCTAGTGAAAGCCAGTGGAGCGATGATAAAAGATACCATACTTGGGAGACTGATGATATGATTAGAGAGACTTATCCTGATTTATTTGGATGTGTATTCTACATGGTTGCATCGACTTTTGACTACTAGTTATTCTTATAATATTTGATGTAGTATGAGCTCGTATCAAATGCATGTATGACTTGTTATGTATGGTTATACCTTATTGAAATTTCAAGGACCAAATTTTAACAAATAAGTGAGCCTGCAACACTCCTATTTTTAATGCACATTATTCTTGAAATTTAATTAATAAGTAAATAAATAATAATGTACGAAAATAGTGGAAGTGTGGGGTTTACCATATTCATCAATTTCGAAATCGAATATACAATAGAGAGATGGTTATATATGAAGAAAGAAATTTAAGGAATTCAATTAAATTAATAAGGGGAGAATAAGTAAGGAAGGATTAGGCCATATAGTCCCCTAACACTTCTTTATCTCCTTATCATTCATTCACTTACCCATATTAAGCAAAATAAAAGAAGATAACCTCCATTAAATCTCCGTGGTAAGAAGAAATAAAGCTTGGAAAAAGGTAGATTAAGTCAAATCTCTTCTCACATAACTAATCAAGGCGAAGGTTTCTATTTTGTTTGATTTAATATTTGATGAAACCCAAATTAATCATGATGTTGAAAAATTGTTTTGGGTTGACATATTCATTATATGTGAGTTACTAATATTTAAGGATAGGTTTTCAATTTTTAAATCTATGTTACTGACCTTCCTGTGCTTTGAAATATTAATATATTATTTACAACACTAATTTGGAGATGATTTTTTAATTTCAAAAAAATTCAAATTATTATAAAAAATTTATGAATTTTCTACGTTGATAAAATGTTTAGTTCCGGGTTTCAGTTAAAATTATGAAAAATAATTATTCTGTCTTGAAATTTTTATACATGGAATAAGATAGAAAATTTGATTTTTGAGAATTTTTTGGGGATACCCAATTAATTTCAAAATAACATAAATTATTCAATAAAAGGGAAATTTTTATTAATTAATGTTTTATGAAAGGAAAATATACTTCTTGAAATTTCCTGTAAAGATATTGAATTAGAAATGAAATTTGACATATGGAAAGATTTTGTGAAAAGTAATTAATTTAAAAGGAAATAAATCAATTTTAAAGTTAATTATAGAATTTCCATTTTACATATGCGATAACTATGTTTTTGAACATGTGACAGCACTAAAGTTATGTGCATGATAGCTATGTTTTTAAATCCGTAATAACACTAAAGTAATACTTGTAATAGCTATATTTTTAGATGCGACAGCATATGATCTATATATGCGATAGTTATATGGTAGGTAGCATATTTATAAACATGCGACAATGGTTATGATTTTAGAAGTGTGAAAGCTAAGCATATGATAGCCTTATGCTTAAAATATCTATACATCCGATAGCATTATACCTATGATAACATGTTAGACAGGTGATAACTTTATACGTGTGATAACATATTAGACTTGCGATAGCTTTATACTTGTGATAGAATGTTAGACGTGAGATAGTTTTGAAGAAAATATATCCCTATTTTACATGATCGGCAACACGCTTTTAATTACTAGATCGGGTTTCCCTAATAACAAAAAATGGGTTTTGCTGAATTTAAAAATTTGAACATTAATTCTTTCAAAGATGGAAAAAGGAAATTTAGCCTAAAATTACTTAGTTTATATGAAATAAACCGAATGACTTAATTATATGTGATTTATGTGTAAATGGCTATCATGAGAACATGTTTATACAGTTGATGAAACTTTGTATGTTCATTCGTGTATTTTGATTGGTTACGATATTTCTTATGTAAACTATTGACATTCTTGCATATATGATATCGCCAAGTATTTATGACATTGGGAAGGAACCGATGACCAAGTAGGGTTGTTTCATTAGTGGGTATGGTCATACTAAAGTCCTTATTGAGTAGAATTGTATTTAGGGGATCAAGAATATCGAATTATGCTAGTATTCCTAGAACTGATTAAAAGAAATGACTTATTCGATTTTACAAAACCAGATTTAGGTAGTGAGGATCGGCATCGAGGTAGCGCCTCATACTATAGCCGATTAAGCTCCTCAGCTATTTAGGTCAATAATTCTAATGCGTTGGACTTTCCAACATTGAGGCTAAATTTTGTTTATGCATCTAGGAATCAAGTGAGGACACTCACTATTATGTTTCTTCTATCACGGGGTGTCTTGGCATCCTTATGGGAACAGAAGACGGTTATTATTTTCCTTCTATCATGGGAGTATTTGGGTACACTTATGGGAATAGAAGATTATTAGATTATCTAGTTTATTGCTCATGTCGGCTTTATAGGTATTTAGTTGGCCTGTGAAAACTAATACGTTTATAGTAGCCTTGGGAAAACTATATCGATACATGGACACATGATGGGATGTATAGATGTAGGGAATGTGTAACAATTAAACTCTATTAAATATTGGCTTATTCATCTTTGACCCATAATGTATGATTTTATGTTATGTTCTAACCGTCGTTGTTGTAGATGGATGAAGAGAGAATGATGTGTTTGGCTTCTCTCGTCCTATCAAATGAATTTTATGTTTGACGTGATTGTTAGGATATAAGTGAGGGGAAACCCCGTTCTTCTTAACGACGTAGTTTCATTATGTATCTATTTTGATTGGGTTGAACTAATATTATTCACATCATACTTTTTATCTAACCTAAAGTTTTTGATTTCTCCTTAAACACTCGGGTACTCATTTGAGTAGGTAAGAGTATGGTTTTTAGGTTTAAAACAAATAAAACTTCTGGAGACATGGAAGGGTCAATATCTTGTTAGTCTTAATCTATTTCTGATGTGCAAGATAACTATTTATGTCGTATGTGAGGACCGGATTATAACCATCAGTGTTATGGCTTTGATCATCCATAAGGCATCATCGTACGTATCTTTTGGAATTATAATTTGTATTTATAATATTTTATATGAATGATAAAATTGTGGAGTTATGTAATAGACACATATTGAATGAATAAAAAATGTTTTGTAAATTTTTTTGTATTCTTGTGCTCTTGATATTAATGATATAATAATTGATCTCATTTGTTGCTGGAAAATAATACTAAAGATGACCGTAGCATCATTAGTGTCTATTTTTGGATCTCAAAATGGGGGATGTTATAGGGATTATGATCACTAATTTCTCAGAGCAGGTGCACTGCTTGTGTTGTTGTAAGCCTTTGTTACTTTTAAATGAAGTCAATTTCCGTTGTATAGAGTCTTTAAAAAGATAAGGTAGGTTAGAAAAGGAAAAAATTTCATGGTTTCTTTTGGAAACCAAGCAATTTTTGAATTTGATAAAAATATTTCTATGTTCGTATTTTTAAAGATAAAAGATTTTTATCGATGTGATCATCGATCCATTAGTTTGGACCTTCCTGACGTTACTGGAGCAACGTCGGTTCTTAAAATGTAGGTGTGACCATCGATCCATCGGTTTGGACCTTCCCGATGTTGCCGGAGCAACGGCGGTCCTCAGGGGCCAGTGGACGATTTGACTATCGACCCATCGGTTTTAGGCCATCCCAACATTGCCGAGGCAACGTCAGTTCTTAAAAGGTAAGGGGTCGATGTGACCGCTAACCTGACGGTTTTGATCTTCCTGACGTTGCCAGTCTTGGAGCCATGCTGGTTTTCAGAAGATTGGGGATCGATACGACCCATCGACCGGCGGTTTAGACCTTCCCAATATTGCTAGTCTTGGAACAACGCCGGTTCTTAGAAGGTTAGTGATTGATACGACCCGTAGATCTTGCAGTTTAAACCTTCCTAACGTTGCTAGTTTTGGGACAACGCTGGTTCTCAGAAGGTTTGGGATCGATATAATCTGTCGACCAGGCAGTTTAAACCTTCCAAACTTTGCCAGTCTTAGGACAATGCCAGTTCTTAGAAGGTTGGGGATCGATACGACCTATCGATTTGGTGGTTTAAACCTTCCCGACTTTGCCAGTCTTGGGACAATGTGGGTTCTTAGAAGGTTGGGGATTGATATGACCTGTCGATCTAGCAGTTAGCGAGTCTACACTCCTCATCCATCATTCAAGTGCAGAGGAGTGAATACTCGACAGTGCTGCCAGTTGCGTGGCACAGGAGTTTTGCTTGCAAGAACACAGTTCCAATGGTTCAAGAAGCAGATTTTATTAATAAGTAGGATAAATGGCAAGTCTTGCCTATTTACAATGCCTCTAGTGTTCTTGGGAGGCTTATTTGTGAAAGGAAATTGCATAAGGATGAATGAAATAGTGTTATTTTAGGTTGCTACCTCATTCCTTGGTGACCGGCTAGCTTGAAGGTTATTTGATTACCATTATTCTATTAGCTCGCCTAAGCCCCACTCGCCGGATCCAAGCAGTTTCCCTTAAGCCAGTAGACCCCAGGGTCATGCAGTTTCTCCGCCATTCTATGGTTTCCTAACATACTGCTGGAGCTTGTTTTTCCTTATCAAATCCTCGATCAAATTTCTCAAATGTCGGCATTCATTAGTGTTATGCAAATGGGTTTTGTCGAAGCAATAATACTTCCCAGAATGTTTATCTTGATCTGTCGCTTCCCTCCTTGATGGCTTCTTATATTGCTCAGTTCCTTGAGTGGCAAGATTATATACTCTATTGTGTCATTCAAGGGCGTGTAATCTTCCAATCCAAAGTTCTTTGGATGTTTCACATTTGCATCATGCCCGTTACTAGAGTTTTGACTTCTTTTCTTCTGATTACCAGACTTTCTAGCATTTACTATGATGTTGCTCTGGATTACTTCCTTCTGTTGTTCATCACCAACCTTTCTTTCAACCAATCCTGCTTCCTCCAGCCGTATGAACTAATTTGCCTTTCGGTGAAATTCTTCCATGGTAATCGGTTACTTCATTTTTAACCATCTACCGGGACCCATATCTGGGGGAATGCCTCGAACCAATGCCATAAATGCAAGATCCTCCTTCGGATTGCTGACTTCTATAACAGCGATGTTAAATTGGTTCAAGAAAGCTTTCAGAGACTCCTTGGATCCCTAAGACGGGTTAGATAGGGACATCACATCCTTTGGTCGGGCAACAAGGAGCCTGAACTACTCCAGAAATTTCTTAACTAATTCATCAAAAGTAGAAATAGATTTCAGTGCGAGCCTAGTAAACCACATAGAAGAACCTCCTTCTATGAAGATTGGAAAACATCTGTAGCGAATAGCTTCCATAGCTCATGCTCCATTCATATGCCATTCGTACTTGACTAAGTGTTGTCTGGGATCAATGGTTCCATTGTATGATGGAATCGGGCATCGTGAATTTCCTAAGGTACTCCCCTCTCAGAATATTTTTCATGAATGGAGTTCTACACTATGCAGAACCCTAATCTTTGTTCTTCAAGCTCTGCTTTCCTCGACTAACCGCTTAACCATATCAGCTATGTGTTCCTCGCTAGCATGCTACTCTGTAGGGTGACCACCAGGGACTGCACCGAGAGTTTGGCTCTACAAACGGGCTCGGCTTGCCGACTGGCATCTGGACTCTCCAGTTTTTGGGAGAACTACTCCTACGGTGTTTTGTTGCCGTAAGGTTGGTTCAGCTGTGGTTGTTTGAAAGCCGACAGCATTTCCTTCAACTACCGGTTCAAAATCATCTACATCAAGCTGCATCTCGTCATTAGATTCAGAAACAAGCATTGCATCGCCTTCCTAAGGAGCGTTCACACTAAGGTTTGGGTTGGTACCGACGTATCTTGGCTCGGTACCTAGTTGTTTTCAGGAGGAATGATCCTACTTCCTCATGCAACATTCCCTACAACTTCTCCAGTCACTTCCTTTTGTTTTTGCTTTCTATCTCTCTGGTTTTGGCTAGAAATGAAGGAGTTCTCTTATTCTATTACAGGAGAAGTTTCCCTCATAGTTCTTCTTGTCATTGGTGGATGCAAGATTAGCAGTGCATGTATCTTATCCATGAGAGCTTTTTGACTATCCGCAAACTTCTGGTTGAGTTCATTGATCATTGTATTAAGCTCTCCTCTAGTAAAAACTTCATGTTGAGAAGAAGAGCCTGGAACTATGTTTCCATTATTAACTTCCGTTTGGTGGGTGTTTGCTTCGTCACCACCAATTGTTGCTTCTATAGACCTTCCAGATGTAGATTTTACCTTTCTAGGAGCCATTGAAATACAAAAGTCCAAATTCTTCAAGTAGAACTTCTTGATTTATCCAATCCAAATAGTGAGTTGGATCTAAGCCTAGGTTTAGTCATTCTCAGTGAAAGTACTGAAATGTTGATGCCAAAAATGGATCAACGCCTAAGATCAAATCGCAGGCATCATGTATAACCTAGATCTATCAGATAGTATTGAAATAATAGAAAAAGAAGAAAGAGACACAAGATTTTTATAGTGATTCGACAATCTCTGGCCTACGTCCACTTTATAGTTTTATTGATTATGGATCTGAGATAGTTTTATGAGTTTACAGGGAATTAGAGTCACAAGTACAAGAGGTTGACAATTTCTAAAGCCTAGAACCGCCAAGAGTAGTTTTCCTGGTGACTATTGTGAGGGAGAAAGAAAGTGAACAACAATGGTATAACAATCCGAATTTTAGGGGTAATTAATAATAAATATTTATTTAATTAACAACAGGATTAAATAGTTTTGAGAATGAATTTTCGTTTAAGAATTGGGAAATGAATTAATTAAAAAATTGTTTAATATTGGATTTATAATAATAAAAGTTTGAATTTAAATGAGTTAAAATATGGAAAAACAAATTGTAGAAACTTTATTGTGTCGAGTAAACAATTGAGTATTGTGAATATAAAATTTTGTTGGAATTTTATGGTAATTTGTTTTACATAAAAAATAGTTATGTAAAGAAGAAAAGAAAAACAAATTTATATATACTCACTTATTCTATATTATCATGGCCAAGACCAATTATCCCTAACCCAAACATATTTCTAGACCTTTCTCTTATCTTGACTTTTCTTCTCATTCTATTTATACAAATCATCTCGTTCCTTTTAAGGGGATATCTCTTCATTTTATAGCTTCCTCCTGAAGCCAACAAACTAAAAAACCATTGTCACCTTATAAATTAGAATCTATTTTAGAAAATTATATAAAATCTTCAAATTCTAATATATTTTGACCCTGGTTGAATTTTTGATTTCGATCTTGAATTGTTCAATTCGTGCTTTGACTCAATTTTTGTTTCTTGCTATCTCTGGCCGTTGATTCTCGAATTTATGGTTATACAATTTTCTAACTGTATATGTATTTTTCTGATGTTTTGTATTTTCTAAGAGAAGTTGATTTTGAATTTTGCAATTTGAATTCCTATTGTCGAATCCTAAGTTGGGTTGATTTCGAATTTTTCATCTGGGTTTCCTGCTGTTGAATTGCCTTGTTTGTTATTGCTAAGTTTGCATATCTATCGCTTCCACTGATATATGTTGTGTAAGAAAATCTTGATGGTTTGAAATGGTTTGAAATGGAGATAGTTTGAACTTTGCTTTTGGAGTGTGTTGGGTTGTGTCTTGGTGCGTCTGAACTGTGTGCACATTCCCTTGTGTACTATGTGCACTGCGCATGCCTGAGTGCATTTGTAGTTGTTTAATTTCTGCACCATGTTTACTTCTTACCAGTTTGTTTGTGAACTTCTTGCTCCTATTTGTATTGCTACACTTGTTTGGTTCTACTTGCATGTACATGTATTTGTTGGTTGCACTTGTTAATGTGCATGAACTGGACTGCACTTGTATATGTGCATTTTTATATGCCTTTTACTGAACCTCGTGTTTCACTTTTGCCTTGTGCATGTTAATGTTCATGTGAGAGTGTGTGTACTTGATATTGTATCCGAGTATGTGTGTGTGTTATGTCAGTACAAGATTATGTGTGTTTCCCTTATTTGCTAGTTTACACTACTATATGCAACCGTTGTTTGCCATGCACAAGCTACTAACTTCTATTTAATAATTAGATATGTTCTTCGTAAACTACTAACTTCTACTTGATAATTTGATACATGCGTGTAATGGTGTCATAGTGCTTCACCTTAATTTTGGGTTGTTGCCTTGTGTATGCGTGTGTATAAAATTTATGGTTGTGGGTTTTGCGCCATAATAGCATTGCCAAGCTGAAGTCAAATTGTTTTGAGAAACTTGGTTAGCTTTTCTAACATTCTTAATTTATAAACAACTTGCTTATAAGTTGAATTAGATATATAACTTTCACTTCTTAGTCATTAAAACAACTTGCCATATGTGTTAAACTGAAACTCCATAAAAACCCAAAACCATAATGTTCCATTGACTTCAACATATGAAAACTGTTTTAATCAACGACTAATCGTGTTGGTGGCAATGATTATATTATGAATTGAGGTGTTTTTATACCTTACATCACTTGTTTCCTTTAACCTGGTTATAAGTGAGTTTCCTGTGCAAATGCTACTATGTTGTCTTAGAGTAGAGTTGTGTATTTATTTCGCATGTGTGTGTAACTATGTGTGCGTTTTTGTATATGTGAGTGTTTGTATATTTATTTTATTTTAATATATATGTTAGTTAATTATTTATATAAATAATAATACTTTTTAAATAAAAAGATGTTTAGTACAATGTGAATTTGATTAAAGAAAAAGTTTTATTTAATAATAGTATTAATTATTTAATTTAGGAATAAATTATTCAATAAAATATTTAGCTTTCGATTTTAAGTAAATTTATAAAAATTCAGTTTGAAATTCTAGAAAAACATGATACTATTCTAATTGATAATTTATAGATTATGAGCATATTAAATTGTTTTGCATAGTATAATATTACATAAAAATGGAGAAAGAAGAAGGAGATGGTTTCAAAGAAGCCCATAGGTAGTCGCCTCATTTTATCTCCTTTACACAAATCCACACTTTTGCCCTGGGACGGCCAAGGGTGCATTGGTATGGACGATTACGCTGGCCTGAGGGATGCTGATGGTTGGCCCATAGTTGATGCGGACGCCCTTTCTGATGTGCCATCGGAATGGCAGGAGTATGATCCAGCAAAATATAATGGAACTTCTGGCCAGCCTATGTCCTCGACCCTTGGAGAAAGTGTGACTTGGTCTTCCTCGGGTGATGGTCCTGCTGAAATAGGGGTCGTAATGCTTCTGAACCTTGTGCACCTCTAATTAGGAAACAGAACCTGCTCCACCCGATAGTTAATTATGTTTATCTTTACCATGGTTGGTTCCTTGTTTTCTAACTTGTTACATGTCCTTGTTTCAGTGGGTCAGATCAAATTTGAGGAGCTAGATGACGCGAACGATCCCCCCACGGATCTTCCAAGGCAAGATGTCGGGGGAAAGCCATGATGGTCTCTCCTTTGCCACCCCTTCCCCACCCCCCCCCCCTCAAAGTGGTGGTCGATGCTTCTTGCTCTGTGATTCATGTTGATGAAGAGTCCAGTGCTAAGGAATCTCTAGGTAGCAAATGGGCGAGGATCGGAGTGGCAGAGGAGGAGCGACCAATGGGACATAGGAGGAGAGGATCCCGTGGTGGATGAAATAGGGATAGCTCGTGGCGAAGCTTATAAAGACGATGTTGATGAGTCCAAGGTTTGGACCGTGGGATGGTTGCCAGGTGGAGGGTTGGTAGCGATACATGCAATAGTGACAAACTGTCTTTCTGTATGCTGGTTGCTTATTTTGTAGGATATCAGGCGGCGTAACTCAGAGTTTGTTGCTACTTTCCACATTGGATGGGAGCAATTGGTAGCAGGCGGTTGTATTAGTGCTTTTCCAGGGTGGCAGGACTTTAGTAGGTATGCTTTTCTCTACCGGTCTGACTGTCCTCTCTCCTTAGAGCCACTTCGGTCGGTTTTCTGTCCTTATGTGAGAGGAACCTGGGCATATAAATCGACCGAAGTTGGTTCCCAAGGAAACCTGGATTAGTTCGCTATGCATTTATCTTCCTACGGGCCGCCATTATGCCCTATTAAACTTTTGCGAAAATTTTGTGCAACAGACTTTTTATTTGATAAAAAATTGTTTGACATTTTTTACACCTATATTGTAAAATATGAAGACATTTACAAATATTTAAATTGCCTAACTCATTAAGAAAAAATTAATTATAATAATTACTTCTAGAAGGAAACATGGAAGAGGCTTTTAAGGAGGAATTTAAGGAAGATTTTTTTCAAAGCATGGAGTATAAAAAGTGGAGACATGGACTAGGTGAGAGAGAGCTCTCCTTTAGGGCCGGCCATAGATGGGCAAGCAAGGTCATTTGCCACTTCTCTAAAATCTATAAAAGAATGCCCATAGTCCAGTTGTTTTGGTTACTCATTCACTTAAAAGAAAACACTCTCAAACACCCTTTTGTCTTCAAAGAATCTTGAATTAAAACAACTCAATCTTCCTCTAAGCTCTTGCTATGGTTATAAAATAGCCTAGCAACTACTTCCATCATCTTGGAAGTTGAAGATTCAAAGCATTTCTTTTTAAACCATCCTTGGCCATTCTTGCTTTGGATCTGGCCTTGTGCATATTCTTGCCTTGGCCGAGCCCAAATAGGCCTGATCTAGCCTTGTGCATGTGCAAGTAAGGCAATATCTCCTTAGGGTCATGAGTTATTGGGCTAAAGTTAGGAAGTTTGGGAAGTTTTCTAGGTTGTGGTAGGAAGTGGTGATAAGGTCGAGGCTTGTGCTAGCTTGTTCTTTGGTTTAATAGTGAGTTATCTCACTTTTCAAATGAAAATAAACTTTATTGAATGCTTGTTAAACTATAATAACAGTCACTAAGTACTTTAAGTTATAAACTTTTTTGTGTGCTTTGGAAAGCATTTGATTGTGTAGTGCTTTCGAAAGCATTTGATTTGTGTATATTTGTTGTGCTTTGGAAAGCACATAGCATATGTAATTATGGACTATGGACTTTGGACTTGTGTATTTGTGCATACGTAAATTCTATGGCATATGACTTGGACTTGTAAATTTTTGCATATTAATGGCATATGACATAGGTTTGGACTTACCTATTAAAAGTGCTTATATAATAGAGTAGAGTTATGAAATGGTTCATATAGCGATAGTTATTATAGAAGCACTTTGATATTCTTGTATTTTATCTTGCTTTCCATTTGTGTTTCATGTTTATATATGTTGTATATATGCTTTTCTATGCTTCTTTGAGATGTGATTTGAACTTGAGAATTGTTTAAACATATGTGGATGAGTGAAGTTTGAATTTGAATTGAATATAGGATGGTTCGTATAGCAATAGTCGTTATAGATGCACTTTGAATCCCCTCCCTTCTAACTTGTTTTTCTAAAGTATAAATGTGTTATTTGCTTTAGATATTTTATGAAATCATCAAAGGAGTTTTATAAAGGTATAGAAGTATTTTAAAAGAAGTTCGAAGTTAAAAGTATTTTTAAATAATTTAATTTGAAATTTTAAAGTAAAGAGTTTCTTATTATATATATAACATGTTTATTTTGTTAAAGTAGGAAAAGGTTTTAGATCAATGTTAAGTAATTATTTTTGAAGTAATATTTTACAAAAACATTTATAACTTATTTATAAGTATTTTAAAGTGTATTATATATATATATATAACTTTATAAAACTAGTTTAATAGTTTATTAAAGTATAGAGATTTTTTGTTACATTTTTCTTCTTTAAGTTTTTTTAAATTCTATTAAGTAAAGTAGCTTTATGAATAATTTTTTGGAAGGTAGTTGAGCTAAGGGAGCCCGACCCATTTAATTAAAAAGATAAACCTTACAAGGAAAATAATGCCAAAGGCAAAAAGGCCCTAATGCAAATACACACATGTTTGGACAAGGACAAAAGGCCAAAACAAAATGACAGCTAACCGATTCCCATTCTCATAGCAGTCATCTTACGTTCTGCCACGTACAAAAATCACGATTAACTTGGGAAATTAAAGTACGCAGGATGGCCAAATCAGTGCTAACAGAAATACCAAAGCTTCTATTTTTGCGCTCATGCCAGATAACAACCATAAACCTCTTCGAGAGGATGAGCAGAGCACGAGATTTCGGAGTTCGCCATCTAGAATGAATGAAATTTCTATGCCATTCATCAAATAATCTTTTTGCTAGACGCAAGAGGTTGTCATGCCTAAGAAGAGCTATCCGGATCTTCATGGAGAAAGAATGATCAAAATGCAAATGCGTATTTGTTTCAGGTTGAGAATTGCAAAGGAAACATATGGGGGATTGGATTATGCCATATCTATGAAGCTTCTCCTTGGTAGGAATAGCATTCGTCGTAAATTTCCAGTGGAGAAGATTATTTTTCATTAATCCCTCCGCACTTCATATGCACTTCAACCAGGGAAAGCGATCAAGGTTGCACAATAGTTCCTTATAAACTGCAGAAATATTGTACGATTTGCTGATATTAAGCCAAGTGATAGCATCCATAGAGGAAGGAAACTAAGCTGTTGAAATTAAATTCCAAAGTCTCCTAATATCATTAGAGTTGTAGCACGGAAGCGAGGGAGGGCCATCAATTATATATTCAATAGCATATGCATTGGGAATAATACTTGCCAAACTTTGCATGTTGTGGTCAACAACATCCTTTAGAATGAGACCAGGATAGGCCTAGGGTTCTTCCCAGAATTTAGCAGACGGGATTTTTAAGGAATTTCATTGGATCAGAGAATGAATGCCTGAGCTTGAGAATATTACGCCAGCTCCAGCTAGCATTCGAGGGAACCGGGATCATCCATAAATTCTTACCTTTGATTAAATTATTGTAAACCCACATTGACCATAAATTAGAATCTTTAGAAAGCAAAATGTGGAAGTATTTAAAAATAGATGCTTGATTCCATTTCTTGATATTTATGAGACCAAGACCATCGTTCTCTTTAGGAAGCTGAACTTTGCTGAATGCTATTGGGATGATCTTGTTAGCAGAAGGAGTACCATGCCATAAGAAGTTATTTATGCCTTGTTAACTATTGATATTAGCTTGGAAGGGAGGATGAAGTGTCGAGACCTATAGGAGCACATCGTGGTAGCTATAGAAGAGATGTCAGGCAGTCTACCAACTTGGGAAATTTTTGTATTGGGCTAGCTCATGAGCTTCTTAGTGATTCTTTCACATAAGGAAATGCAGCAAGTGGTTATTAGTGTTTTGGAAACAAGTGGTATGCCAAGGTAATGAGAATCCAGTGGCATTTCTTCTAGAGATGAAAGAGTAATCATAGCCTCCTTATCAGCAGGACCAAGACCAAAAATTAAGATCTCGGATCTGGACATGTTGATGGAGAGACCAGTAAGAGCTTTGAATTCACATAGAGTTTGGAGGATGTAAGTGATATTGGTTGTGGATGGTTTGGTGAAGCAAACAATGTCATTAGCAAAGAGAAGAGAAATAATGGTTAGATTTTTACACTTGGGGTGGAGTTGAAGCTGATCATTTTGTACTTCATATATCACCATGGAATTTAGAACTTCCATAACAACAATGAACAGTAGAGCCGATATAGGGTCACCCTGACGGATACCTTGAGATCATTTGAAGTGTCCATAAAAGTGATCTTTCCTTATGATTGACTAAGATGGAGATGATATGCAAGTGTAGATCCAAGTGATGTAAGGCAGAGGGAAGTTCATTCTAGATAAGATAGCAGCAATAGCCTTCTAGGAAATGGAGTCAAAAGCCTTATGTATGTCTAGCTTCAGCATACATCTAGGAGAAATATGGCTTCTATTATAACCAATCAACAACTCATAAGTGAAGAGAAGGTTACCAGAGATGGATCAACTAGTAATGAAGGCAATTTGGTTGGGAAAAATAATTTTATTCAGAACAAGTTGAAACCTAGAAGCTAAGATCTTCGAAATGCATTTGTATGTAGTGTTGGCACAAGCAATAGGTCTAAAGTGTGAAATATGGTTAGGGTTATCAATCTTGGGGACAAGAGAGATATTAGTAGCATTAAGACCAAAAGTGAGCTTATTAGATTTAAAGAAATACTGAATTGCATTAGTAAAGTCATCAATAACTATACCCCAAGCATCTTTGAAAAATAAGGCACTGAAACCATCGAGACCACCCGAGCTTGTAGAATTAATAGAGAATAGAGATGATTTAACTTCAGAAGCAATAATTTGGGCAATTAGAGATGCTGCCTGGGTAGCAGAAATGGTTGGAAAATCAAGGGAGTGGAGGGAAGTGAGATCGGGTTTGTGGGGAGATGAGGTAGCAAGGATAGATTGAAAGTATTAGACAAATGAATTATTATTGGAAGAATTAGTGCTATGCAAGTTTCCATTAATATTATATATGGAGTGTATCATTCTAAAAGCTTAGTTTACAGCAAGTTTATTTGTGAGAAGATATGAGAGAAATAAGAAATCTAAAAAAATGAAAAAAAAAATATAGGCATGGGTCAACCTATGCCATAAGCCAGGTCGACCTATAGGTCGATCCATGCTTGTGTAAGGTCGACCTAGGGGTCGACCCCCTTAGTAGCTAGGTCGACCCACCTTGTTTTTGGATGAGGAAGCGTCCAGATTCGAGCCGTATGACGTGTTTTGCAAATTTCTTCAAATCCTGTGCGTTTGTGCTTCCATCCGACAATTCCTAGCGAGCCTATAACGTGGTTGCACCAGATTTAATCTTCAAATCCAACGGCCTGGGATCCCTAAGCTACACTATAAATAAGACCCTAGACCTAGCTTTTTTTCTCATCCAGATTTTCTCCTAATTGGGTTCATTGCTTGAGGCTGGACCCTAAAAAGAAAAAATTTCTAGGACGAAGATCTTTTTGATAAAAATATTCTAAGCCCGAGAAGTGGATCCGAGAAGGCCAAGGATTAGAGCTAAGGACCACAGGTGAGTCTTTTGTAATTATTTTAGATTTTTAAGTAATTTAAAATAATAGGGTTCTCAATAGTTGTAGTTTTTCTACAATTTTGAGACAATTTTTATATAAGTTATTTACAGTTAACTTTTAAGTAAATTTCAAGAGTTCTTTTCAGTCTATTTTATTCAGCTATTTTTATTCAGTTATTTATAGTTATTTACAGTTATTTACATTTATTTACATCTGTTTAAGTTGGAATTTAGCTTGTAAATGTTTGTTTCTTTTTATTCCTTTTTACGCGAATAAAATATTAAAAAGAAGAAGAATTCGCTAATATGGATTAAAATAGAAAAACACTAAATTTACAGAAATCAGATGTAAAATAAGAAAAATAAAAATAAAAATAGAGATGGACTGAAATAGGAAAATTTAAGATATTTGCAAGCATAATTATAACAAGTGGTTATAATTAAAAAGAGAAAATAGAAGAATAACAGCTGCAAGAACAATTATAACACAGGTTATAACTAGAAAGAAAGAGATAACAGAAGAGGCTTATTTTAAAACTTAGACCTCAGATTAAGTTAATAAGCAAATATAGCAGAAATAACAGAAGAGGCTTATTTTAAAACTTAGATCTTGGATTAAGTTAATAAGCAAATATAGCAGAAATAACAGAAGAGGCTTATTTTAAAACTTAGACCTTGGATTAAGTTAATAAGCAAATATAGCAGAAATGACAAAAGAGGCTTATTTTAAAACTTAGATCTTGGATTAAGTTAATAAGAAAATATAGCAGAAATAACATAAGAGACTTATTTTAAAACTTAAATTAAGTTAATAAGCAAACACAGAAGTAGTGGTCTGTACCGGCAGCATTCCCTTTTAGTCAGGAACTGATGGTCTCACAATAGTTAGGTGAGGCTGGGGAACGCTTATGCTGATTAGGGTAAATAAGTGGCCAATAGATAGAGACTCAAATATGGGGATTTGGGCAAGGGATGCAAACTAGAATTTGTTTGTTAGGACCAGTACCGGCAGCATTCCCTTTCAGGACTAGGACTGATGGTCTCACAACAGCTAGGTGAGGCTGGGCAGCATTCCCTTTTAGGTCTAGGACTGATGGTCTCACAACAGTTAGGTGAGGCTGGGCACGCTTATGCTGATTAGGGTAAATAAGAGGTCACAACATGGGGCGACAGTTAGTGTGTACCGGCGATGACCGAGCGTGCGGCATCGATTAGGGTAAATAATTCGCTACTGCATTCCAAGCACTAAGAGGTGTCTTTTGCTGTGGGACCAACAGGATTGGACCAGTTCACAGTGGCACAACAGAGATAGAAGGCCGATCAAAGGGTAGAATTAGGATTTCAGCCTAATCAAGATAATCGTTGAGATAGAATTAGGGTTTCAGCTTAATCACAGCAGTTTAAGACAAGTGCAAACAATCAATTCAATTAAACAATCAAAGCAAACAGTCAAACAGAATCAAAAACAGTATTTTATCCAAGTTTTATCTTTTCTGTATTTTCCTTTCAAGCTAGAACTATATCTTAGTCTATTATCTTTATCTTGCTTAGAAATGCTAGTAATTACTTTCACTCACCAGACTTATAGTCTGACCCACTCCTCTATTTCCCCTTTTTCCCCCCAATAGGCCATCAGAGTTGAGTTGATTCAGGTTGCTTGGAGATTCATTCCCGGAGTTTTCTCATTTCAGATGTATTCTTCTGCTCTTCATCTTTTTCATTTGGCTTATGAGGGACTTGCACTTGTGAGAGGGATTACTATTATTTTTACTTATATACTCTGATTTTATAAGGCTGGGATGTATTTTCATGAGACATTAGATATTTTGAGTTTTTGAGACATGTTTTGTATTTACTGATTTATTTTGAGATGAAGTTTAATTTCGAATGATAAGTTATTATTTAAATGTCTCCGCTGTTTTTACTTATTTGTCTTATGAATCTTAGTCTTTGTGATGCTTTAGCTATACTTATAACGCATCGCATTCTTTGGTGTGCCCTTTTTGGGTATACTAAGGGGTGTGGGGTGTTTCACTTGGTATCAGAGCCTAAGGTTACAGGATTCCTAAAAACTTGTTTTAAAAGTAAAGTATTTTTCAAAAGTAACATATCTTCAAACTAAAAGTGTTTTTCAGAAAGAAACTCTTATTATAGAAATGGTTTTTTCAACTATAAGAGATTTTTTATAAAAGTCCCCTCAAATTCCAGTTCAACCTTCTTTCGATCCTTTAGAGCCCAAATTCTCTTTTCTTTGCATAAAATGGCGGACGCCCCAAATCTTCTAGAGGGTGTCAAAGTCCCTGGCTAGTTTCATAGATACCTTCAAGCTAGGACACCAGAGGTGCAAGGGCAAACGCCCAATGCAGCACCGGTGAGTGGAGATCCCATTAATCCACCTGCAACAGCCAATTTTTCTAAGCTATGCAAGGACTTCGCTAATCTAGGAGGCAAGACATTTTCCGGCATGGAAGATTTCGTAGAGGCACGAGCTTGGTTGAGGGATACGGAGCGGATATTTGGGCTGTTAGGATTGGAGGACCGACAGAGAGTTCAGCTTGCATCTTTGCAGCTGAAGGGAGAAGTTCATTAGTTTGAAGCAAGGGAGTATTTTAGTGAAAGAGTATATAAATCAGTTTAATGAGTTATCGCGGTTCGGAATGGAGCTTGTTAATACACCGCATAAGAAGGCCACCAAGTTTGCTAAGGGTTTGAACCAGCCCCTCCAAGGGTTGGCATTGACACATGTACCTATGGGAGCGACGTATGAGTCACTTGCGGAAATGGCACTCATGTCAGATGTTATTAAGGAAGGAGAGCTTAAGGAGGTTCCTAAGTCAGAAAAGTCTAAGAAACAGTGGTGGAAGAATAAGAGGGATAAGGACAAGAAGAAAGGAGGAGGACCTCAAAAGCATATCAAGAAGGGCGAAAAATGTCAAAATTATGGATTGGTTGGGCATTTCACAAAGCATTGTAAGAAGGACACGATGAAGGGGAGGTGTTACAATTGTTGGCAGCCTAGGCACCTTAGTAGAGCTTGTCCTCAAAGGGCAGAGAGCAGGTGCACCTACAGCGTAAGTATAGGCTTTGGATGCAGCACCTTCTAGTAGTAGACCAGATCGAGGTAGGAAAGTCTTTGTAGAAGGTTTGATCTCTATTTTGGATTTTCCAATTCGAACTCTTTTTGACTCTGGGGCATCGCATTCTTTCATTTCTAGTTTCTTGGTTGATTGTATGCACTTAGACGTTTTTCTAGTTGTAGACTCTATAGTTGTTTCAAACTCCATAGGAGGATTGGCACATTTATCCATGATTTGTAGGGGTTTGAAATTTTTATACTAGGCGTAGAGTTTGATTGTGGCGCCTATGTACTAGAATTTTTGGGATATGGGATGATTTTGGGGATGGACTTGTTATCCACTTATGGTGCGATATTGGACTGCAAGAGGAGACTCTTTAGACTAGAGACATGTAGAGGATGGACTCTTGAGGTTTCTTGCAACCCACAAGGGTCAGTCATGTTGAGCTTCCTTTATTCCCTTGATTCATCACTAAGAGAGTTAGATTCAGTTCCAGTTGTTAGAGGTTTCCCAGACGTTTTTGAGGAGGTTAGGGGACTACCCCCTAAGAGAGAGATCAACTTTAGGATCTATCTGAATGACAATGCTAAGACAGTGGCATTGCCCATGAGACATATGGTTCCTAGGGAGAGGAAGGAGTTAAGTAAGCAGATTGGTGAGCTATTAGAGAAAGGCTTCATCAGACGGAGCATATCTGAGTGGGGAGCACCAGTCGTCTTCGCTACAAAGGCGGATAGTTCCCTTCGACTTTGCGTAGACTATAGAGAGTTGGATAAGCTCACAAAGAAGAACCGTTACCCACTTCCTAGGATAGACGATCTTTTCGATCAGTTAGTTGGCCCTTCAGTATTTTCTCAGCTTTATTTGGCTACTGGATTTCATCAGCTTAGGGTCGTTGACGATAACATCAATAAGACAGCATTTAGGACACCCGATGGATTCTTTGAGTGGTTGGTTATGCCGTTTGGGCTGACCAACACCCTATCCTATTTTGTAGATTTGATAAGCCATGTTTTTATAGATGTCCTAAATAAGTTCGTTGTTGTATTTGTGGATAACATTCTGATGTTTTCCAAGAGTATGGAAGAGCATGTTATTCATCTTGAGGAGGTTCTTCATACACTTCGTGTTCATCAGTGAAAGCAAAGTTCTCGAAGTGTCACTTTCGGCGTAAGGAGGTGCGTTTCTTGGGGCATGTAGCCTTAAGAGAGGGTTTAGCTATGGATCCCGCTAAGATAGTAGCAGTACATGATTGGAAGGCCCCCAAGAACGCTACCGAAGTTAGAATCTTCCTAGGTTTGGCTGGTTATCATAGGAAGTTTATCAGAGATTTTTCTAAGATTTTAGCATTTAAGGTTAAGCCTACCCTCATAGATCAGATTGGCTCAACGTAGCCAGAGGATTCAGAGCTTGTGGATATTCTGAATAAGATTAGCAGAGGGGAGGTCTCTAGACATCTCCAACGCTATTCCATTGATAGTAAAGGGTGGCTAAGGAAAGATGGAAGACTTTGTGTCCCCGCACTACTGATTTGACGAGAGCAGTTCTGGAAGAATCACACCATTCTCGAATGACTATTCATCTGGGTGGTGATAAGATGTATAGGGACATGAAGAGAGTGTTTTATTGGAGCGGCATGAAGAAGGATGTGGCAGAGTTTGTAGCTAAGCGTCTTGTCTGCCAAAGAGTTAAGGCAGAGTAGCAGAAACCCGGCGGATTGCTTCAACCATTGAATGTACCTGAATGAAAGTGGGAAGTGTTTTGATGGACTTCATAGATGGTTTACCCCGATCTAGGAAGGGGAATACCAGTATTTGGGTGATTGTAGATCGTTTGACTAAGAGCGCCCACTTCATTCCGGTCAAGAGTAAGAGGAGGGCACCTTATTTGGCATCCTTATATGTTCGTGAGATAGTCCGACTTCATGGAGTTACCTCTAGCATAGTGAGCGACAGAGACCCTATCTTTACTAGCGAGTTTTGGAGGAGCTTGCAAGAGGCTTTAGGGATGCAGCCTAGATTGAGTACAGCCTATCACCCTCAGACGGATGGCCAAACGGAGAGAGTTAATAGATTTCTTGAGGATTTGTTGAGGATGTGCATTCTTGATTTTGGAGGAACTTAGGAGGAGCACCTTCCTTTAGTGGAGTTCGCATAAAACAATAGTTTTCATACTAGCATTGGGATGACACATTTTGAAGCTCTTTATTGGAGTCCGTGCAAGTCGCCTTCGTGTTGGTTGGAGTCTACGGAGAGATTGCTACTAGTTCCCAATATGGTTAGAGAGACTTCGGAAAAGATTGATTTGATTAGAAGGAGAATGAAGATGGCCCAAGATAGACAAAAATCCTATGCAGATAAGCGGAGAAGGGATACTGAGTTTGAGATAGGAGATTTGGTTTTCATTAAGGTGTCTCCGCTAAGAAACGTAGTGAGGTTTGGATCAAATGGGAAACTTGCTCCCAGATTCGTAGGACTGTTTCCCATTATGGAAAGGGTAGGGAAGATGGCATATCAGATAAAGCTATCAGAGAGGCTCGCGGGAGTTCATGATGTTTTTCATGTTTCGCACTTGAGAAAGTGCTTACATGATTCAGCAGAGGTAGTGGAACCTAGCCAACTTGAAGAAGCTAAAGTAGAGAGAGAAGCATCGGTTTGTCGCATTCCTACCAAGATCGTTGGACGTGATATCAAGAAGCTTAGGAATAAGGAAGTACCTCTGGTTAAGGTGCGGTGGGGAGACAGCATTGAGGCGCTACGTGGGAGGCCGAAGAGAAAATATGTACCTCTTATCCGCATCTCTTCGATGGTACGTCTTGAATTTCTTATTTCCATCTTTAGTTTTGAATAGGTTCTTTCCTTTAGTATCCTTTGGGAGGGTAGATCTTAGGATTTAACCTATGGATGGTAGGACTGAATGTAAACATATTACTAGAACATGTTATGTATGTTGGACGCTAGTGGTTGCAAGTATTTTCTAGTGGATGCTAATGGACGCATATATATATACTAGGCACTATTATCTCTTAGGGGTCAGCCTAACTAGGTCACTAAAACATATGCATAAGGATGTGTGTGCATTTGCATTTTTATTTTATTTCCATGGTTGTTATAAATGGATGATTATCATATGATTGTTGCATTTGGATGATGATTGTAGCACGCGTATAGAACTATCAGTTATCATTTGGGAATTTGCATTCATTTGGATACATGGCACGGACATGATTGCATAAAAGGAGGTCGACTGAATCAGAAGATCGCCTAATCGTTTGCATTAGTTAGGGACATTGACACTACACTATTGCATATAACATAAATTGAATTAGAAAGCTTGATGACAATGGATGTAATGGATGATGGTTGAATATGTGGTTGTAGAATTTTGATGAAAATATTTATTTCATTCTTTTTTCCTTTGAGATTTCGGGGATGAAATCCTTTAAGGAGGGGAGAATGTAACAACCCAAAATTTAAGCTATAATAATTAATTAACGAATTACTTAAATAATAAAATAAGTTTGTAAAATTGTCAAAATCAAGCTACAGGAGTTGCATCATTGTATCCGTGGCGATTTTTTGATCAGTTTCCATATATAACTTGTCGAAATCCGAGTCAGTATGGAGAAGATACGAGAGAAATAAGAAAGCGAAAATAAAACGGAAAAAAAATATAGGCATGGGTCAACCCATGCCATAAGCCAAGTCGACCTATAGGTCAACCCAGGCTTGTGTAAGGTCGACCTAGGGGTCGACCCCCATAGTAGCTAGGTCGACCCTCCTTGTTTTTGGACGAGGAAGCATCCAGATTCGAGCCGTATGACGTGTTTTGCAATTTTCTTCAAATCATGTGTGTTTATGCTTCCATCCGACTGTTCCTGGCGAGCCTATGATGGAGTTGCACCAGATTTAATCTTCAAATCCAACGGCCTGAGATCTCTAAGCTACACTATAAATAAAATCCTAGACCTAGCTATTTTTCACATCCAGATTTTCTCCCAATTGGGTTCATTGCCTGAGGTTGGACCCTAAAAAGAAAAAATTTCTAAGGAAAAGATCTTTTTGATAAAAATACTCTACGCCTAGAAGTGGATCCGGGAAGGCCAAGGATTAGAGCTAAGGACCACAGGTGAGTCTTTTGTAATTATTTTAGATTTTTAAGTAATGTAAAATAATAGGGTTCTCAATAGTTGTAGTTATTCCATAATTTTGAGACAGTTTTTATATAAGTTATTTACAGTTAACTTTTAAGTAAATTTCAGGAGTTCTTTTCAATCTATTTTATTCAGCTATTTTTATTCAGTTATTTTATTCAGTTATTTATAGTTATTTACAGTTATTTACATCTGTTTTAAGTTGGAATTTAGCCTGTAAATGTTTGTTTCTTTTTATTCCTTTTTACGCGAAGAAAATATTAAAAAGAAGAAGAATTCGCTAATATGGATTAAAATAGAAAACCACTAAATTTACAGAAATCAGATGTAAAATAAGAAAAACTGAAATAAAAATAGAGATGGACCGAAATAGGCAAATTTAAGATATTTGCAAGCATAATTATAACAAGTGATTAAAACTAAAAAGAGAAAATAGAAGAATAACTGTTACAAGGACAATTATAACATAGGTTATAATTAGAAAGAAAGAGATAACAGAAGAAGCTTATTTTAAAACTTGGACCTTGGATTAAGTCAATAAGCAAATATAGCAGAAATAACAAAAGAGGCTTATTTTAAAACTTAGACCTTAGATTAAGTTAATAAGAAAATATAGCAGAAATGACAAAAGAGGCTTATTTTAAAACTAGGATTAAGTTGATAAGCAAATATAGCAGAAATAACATAAGAGGCTTATTTTAAAACTTAGACCTTGGATTAAGTTTATAAGAAAATATAGCAGAAATGATAAAAGAGTCTTATTTTAAAACATAGACCTTGGATTAAGTTAATAAGCAAATATAGCAGAAATAACAAAAGAGGTTTATTTTAAAACTTAGACCTTGGATTAAGTTAATAAGCAAACATAGCAGAAATGACAAAAGAGGCTTATTTTAAAACTTAGATCTTGGATTAAGTTAATAAGCAAATATAGCAGAATTAACAGAAGAGGCTTATTTTAAAACTTAAATTTAGTTAATAAGCAAACACAGAAGTAGTGGTCCGTACCGATAGCATTCCCTTTCAGTCAGGAACTGATGGTCTTATAATAGTTAGGTGAGGCTGGGACACGCTTATGCTGATTAGGGTAAATAAGTGGCCAATAGATAGAGACTCAAATCTAGGGATTTGGACAAGGGGCGCAGACTAGAATTTGTTTATTAGGACCAGTACCGGCAGCATTCCCTTTCAGGACTAGGACTGATGGTCTCACAACAGCAAGGTGTGGCTAGGCAGCATTCCATTTCAGGTCTAGGACTGATGGTCTCACAACAGTTAGGTGAGGCTGGGCACGCTTATGCTGAATAGGGTAAATAAGAGGTCACAACAGGGGGCGATAGTTAGTGTGTACCGGCGACGACCGATCGTGCTGCATCGATTAGGGTAAATAATTCTCTACTGCGTTCCAAGCGCTAAGAGGTGTCTTTTGTTTTGGGACCAGCAGGATTGGACCAGTTCACAGTGGCACAACAGAGATAGAAGGCCGATCAAAGAGTGGAATTAGGATTTCAGCCTAATCAAGATAACAGTTGAGATAGGATTAGGGTTTCAACCTAGTCACAGCAGTTTAAGACAAGTGCAAACAATCAATTCAATCAAACAATCAAAACAAATAGTCAAACAGAATCAGAAGCAGTATTTTATCCAAGTTTTGTCTTTTCTGTATTTTCCTTTCAAGCTAGAACTATTGCTTAGTCTATTATCTTTATCTTTCTTAAAAATGCTAGTAATTACTTTCACTCACCAGACTTATAGTCTGGCCCACTCCTCTATTTCCCCTTTTTTCCCCCAATAGGCCATTAGGGTTAAGTTGATTCAGGTTGCTTGGAGATTCATTCCCAGAGTTTTCTCATTTTAGATGTATTCTTCTGCTCTTCATCTTTTTCATTTAGCTTATAAAGGACTTGCACTTATGAGAGGGATTACTATTATTATTGTTACTTTTATACTCTGATTTCATGAGACTGAGATGTATTTTCATGAGACATGAGATATTTTGAGTTTTTGAGACATGTTATGTATTTATTGATTTATTTTGAGATGAAGTTTAATTTCGAATGATAAGTTATTATTTAAATGTTTTCACTATTTTTACTTATTTTTCTTATGAATCTTAGCCTCTGTGATGCTTTAGCTATACCTATAACGCACCACATTTTTTGGTGTGCCCTTTTTGGGTATACTAAGGTGGTTATGGGCATAAATAAAGGTGAGATGGAACAGGGTATTTATTGGGAGATGGGTGCAAGAATAGTGGGTGTGCTGATCAAAGGAGTTTGATTTAGTTAGTATAGATCTCTTGATTCCACAAAACAAGGATTCGACCAAACGGGGCATGACCAAGGTTGTGATTAATTTTCCAATTCTTCATAATAACATGACCTGCCTTAATGGTAAGTGACTAGTTTAGTTTAGTTTCACGTACGCCCATTATTTGCACTTTATGTTGGTGAATGAGATTCCTAATTTCAAGTAGCATAGAGGGTTCTCTGTACCATATTGCTATATTATGTAGCATTATTTAAACAAAGGGAGGGTTAAGAGGCAAGGCATGGCGTCTTATATGCCTGCGGGAAGATGAACTTGGTAAGGATTTCGAGGAGGAAAGAGGCTGGACCTGAGTGGCAGGGATTTCCATTCCTATGTCAATGTCATAAAAAAATAAAGAGCACTTTCCTTTTCTTACGACCACGCTTGATTGATGGCTGGGAGTGATCAGTGAAAGAGGAGGAGGGGTCAGATGTAAGACTCGCAAATTTATTAATTTGATAAATTAAATTTATTTTTAAGTATTCAAATATAAGGCTTCTTAACATAGATTATGTTGTCTTAAATAATAAATAATGATGGTAATCTTATTTTGAATAAGTATTTACAAAAATATATGCTTTGGAAAAATATCGATAAAATGGTC
Organism: Allium fistulosum; assembly: GCA_030737815.1. Classification (NCBI taxonomy): domain Eukaryota; kingdom Viridiplantae; phylum Streptophyta; class Magnoliopsida; order Asparagales; family Amaryllidaceae; genus Allium; species Allium fistulosum. The sequence continues at coordinate 517,635,449 of CM060901.1, read as the reverse complement.
GAAAATGGTTTTATTAATAAACAGCTCTATAATTATTAGAAGTTACGCATAGAGCTGGATACATACACTTATTGATCTATTTAAACATGAATATGAAATAAAATTATTTATTTTATTTTTGGAAAAAAATCGTATTTATGACATCATTAATAATGGCATCATATTTAATAATTGATTTATGAATTTAAATTGAGATTTAATGATTTAATAATTATTATAATTATTCAAATAATTGTTTTTAAATGATAATAATTCATTTTAATTAGTTATATAGTGATAGTTAATCATTTATAATAGTTTTATAAAGTATATACTTGATTTAAAAATATAAGAAAATTCGTATTGCTTTATCGATATAACAACACTTTTTGTAAACAGTTGTTTAATATTGATTTATATGATTTTATAATTCAAATGTGATCATTTTAATTCATTCATAATGATGAGAAATTATTTTTCAAGTTTTGTTTATATTTATATGTAATTTAATTAATAAGCGAAAAGGTGGCCGGGAATCGGTTTTCAGATTTTCAACGGTTTAGCAAACGGAAGTTGTTCAAAGCTGTTGCAACCTTGTTTATGTGTCTTGTACACATATATAACACACGCATACACACCCTAACATATACATATACCCATATATATATATATATACATACACACACATAACACATGTATACATTTATATATACATATATGGTAAAAATATCTAAGATATTTTAGAAAACTTCATCCTTAAGCTATGCAAAGTCAATGCACATGCCATGAAGTGAAGTAAAATGATGGAGGCACATGGAAAGGGAAAGTAACATGTATGATGATGGGAAAGGAGGGTGTGGGTTGAGGGTAGAAAAGGAAATGCACATTTAGATATTTTTCACACATTTTTGCCTATAAATACAAGCCCTTAGCTCTCTCATTTCATTCACACATTCACTTCTTCTTCCTCCTTCTTCTTAAAGCTCTAAGAGCTCTTCTTTAATAGCTTCCATGCCTTGAAAAAATATTCGCAAAGTTATGGAAAAATAAAGTAAAATACAAACAAATATATATACCATGCCATTCCACCTCAAAACTAAGGCAAATCACTCCACATCTCCACTCAAAGCTCATGGCCACACCTATATCCATGCTTGGCTGAGCCCATCTCCACTTACAAGCTTAGGCTGAGCCCATCCAAAGGTCCAAGGCTCGATTACATAGGCTTTGATTCCATCGTAGCAAAGTTATAGCGAATTTGAATAAAGTTAGAAACCAATGAAGGTGAGAAAATCTTCTTATATTATGATATTTTGGATGATATATATGTTTGGTTATGCTTGGTTGTGATGATTGTGAACCATGTTTGGGTATGATAATATGTTTGTTTGGATGTATAAACAATCCACGTTTAATACATGTCCAATATCACAAAGGAAATCACTTTCCTTTAATAAATGAAACGGTGTATATGAGATTGTTAAACCTCTTTAAAATGGTTTTAAATGGTTTATAAATGTTTTATAAACACTGAAATCTGATTTGGTATAGTTTTGAAAAGTTATTTTTTAGACTGAGAGTCCATAAGATAATCAATCTGTGTATATGTTGATTGTGTTATCATTGGGGAGAATAATCCTTAACACTGTTGAAAATAGTGTGTTGTGTATTTGTACCCCGTGCCTATCTCATCAATACATGCTTAGCTAAGAGCTAAGTTGGGTGTAGCGGAGTGCTTGCCATATTCTTTTTATTGTGTGTTGTATGGTGGATGGTTATTGGATGTTAGTTTGATTACTAAGTATTGATATTCATTTACATATACTTGTTAATTATGATGGGATTTATAACTTTGACTATGTCATATACTGATTTATTGACTACTTAGGTTATATCCTATTACTAAAATCACCTATTGACATTTGAATTTAGACATAGTCTGTCCCGTATGTTTGTTTATAGTACTCGGCTCAGTCCAAGGTGTTTCAAGTTTAGGTACTCGATAGCTAGGTTGACGGTGGGTTACCTTTTGGAGGCTAGAGTATTCATTATAGGATGATAGATACCCTATGGTTCTTGCCTCATTTATGTAATATGATGTTCTACTATTATGATGATATGTATATTTGGTAGTAAGCACTAGACTATCATTTTGTTGCTCACTTTGAACATGTATATTTGATATATTATATTTTATCGCTGTGTTCTGACTCTATGATCTCATATTTATCTTACGTTACATATTGTTCTTCCTGGAAACCACACGTGTTCATTTCTTTATGCCAACACCGGGTACATTATGATATTTATTATGTGATATTGAAATGTACCGATGTCGGTGTAACGACATGAATTTTTGACATTTGAAATGTGAATATTTAATTGAGTTTAAATATTCGAATGATAGTTTAATTTGAAATTCAAATATCAGAATGAATTTGGTAATTAAATTATTGAATTTAATTACTGAAGTTGGGTAAAAATTTGAATCTTCAGTTTTAAGCTGATTTAAAATATTTTCAAGGCTTTGAAAATTTATATTGATAATTCTGAAGATAATAAAAGTTTCAGAATTGAATTTGAAACTGTTTTGTTCAGTTTTGAAATTTTATCATTTAATCGATATTTAAAAATAGCCTTCCGAGGAACAGTCTCGGAATTCGACGAAACCAGTTTCATTGGATCCGTAATATTGTATTATTATTGGATTTCAATTTTCATGATGTTTGGAGTGATCGTTTAGCTGTACGATAAGCAAACGCACTGAAATTAAATCGAAATTTAATATTATAACTGGTCCAAAAAGCTATCTTCTCCATACGATCGAATTTGGACTCGAAACCTTTTCCATTGTGTTCGGAATAGGCGTATAACATTACGAACGCCAGGCGGCACGCCTCGATAGGAAGTCGAGATTTTGAGTTGCGATTCGGAGGCGATTCAAATTTGAATTTAAATAACTTATACAACGGTTTGACTGGTCAACGTGGTGTACATCAACTGATATTATTTCACATCAGTTGTTCTTCTTTCATTTCGTTACCACTGTAGCAAGGCGTGGTCTGTACGCAAAGAAATTTCCTTCACGCAACCTTCCACTCAAGTTCAGGGATCATGTTTTATTTCATTTCAAAACAGAATTTAGAGAAAAGATAAAACAATGGCCGCACTCGTTCGAAATTGCTTTCACTCCCTTAAAATATGAAATAAATCTCCTCTCAGTTTCTCGTTTTCGTTCAAAGGAATAAATCAATGGCCTCTGTTCGAAATGAAATCGAGACGAAGCCCTCTCTGTTCAAAATCGTATCGAAGCAAACCCTCTTCCTCAAATTAAAAATTAACGAAGGTCTATGAACTCGGCAATTGGGGTCGCGTTCGTCAAGAGGGGAAGCTCGACTACCGAGCAGTAGAAGGCGACGTCGACGAGGGGAGTTCTCGAATTCGTGGATCGAGCAGCAGCTTGGAAGCGTGCGCGCTCGCGAAAAAGGCTGGGGCGTCGCGATGAGCTTCGCGTGGGATATCAGGCAGTCGCGTTCGTTCGCGCTCATGTGGACAGCAAGCTAGGGCGGCGGTGATAAGTTGTTTGACAAAGCGGTGCACTCGCGAGTTAAAGGGCGTAGATGAGTCGCGTGGGAGTCGCGATGGTGGAGATCAACGTCGAGGTGAAGGCGTAGGGCTGCTTTTGTTTGGGTATGGCTTTTCTTTTTAGTTTAATTCAAATTTAAAATAAAAGGTTATGTCATAGAAGAATTTTTTTTAATGTATATCTTTATGCAGAAATGAACAGAGAATTTATATAAGATTTTGGAAAAAAAATCGGAATATTAGAATGTTGAACATAAAGATTAGATTTTTAGGTCTTTACGGGTTATTTTCAAAAGAAAAATAAAATACATATACATATTTTTAAATCCACTAGTTCAAAATAAAATCACGGGTGAATTAAAAAATTTCAATGGAAATTGATTATTCGATTAATTCGAATATTAATGAATTGTATAATTGTTTATACAAGGTCAAAAATTGTGGAGAAAATAGTCGGAATGGAAAATGGATGGCAAAAATTAAAAGCAAAAGTGAGATCTTCTCACTCAAAATGAAAATTTGAATTGCAGTTATTGATTGACTGTTTGGATGTGATACTATATATAGTAGTATATAGCAATATATATATATATATTGGCATATGTATATATTGGTGATTGATTTTCCCGCATTATATAGCGGATGAGACCCTATGCGCCGCATAATAGCACATGATATTTTTTATAAAATCCCATATACCGCGATATTCCACCTCGAAGTGGAATTGGTATTGTGCTAACATTTATGGATGCAGGAAAACAGGTTGGAGGGATCCAACTGGATTCCTCAAATTTTTGAATATTATTTCATATGTGAATGATGTGATTTATTGATAATCTATGGATGATTTATTGATAATTGAAATTGTTGAAGGCTAAAATTTAGCCGAATGTATTTTTGGTATCGTTAGATACCAGAAATGAATATAAATTGGATTTTTAAATTAAAGTGGAGAACTTTAAGTGAATTTATTTTTAAGAATTGAATTTATTTGAAAGAAGGAAATTTAAAGTATTAAAAATTGATTTTCGAAATCTTACCGAATAAATTCCAAGATATGGGAAAAGATTTTAATGAAAGGGTTTTGAATAACATTATTTAAAAGTTGAAAATTTTATTTAAAAATGTAATTTTGAATAATTTGGAAAGAACAAAGGAATTTATTTAGAAATGATAAACTTTTAGAAATCAATTTGAAATTGATTTGGTATTTGAAAATGAACCTTTGAGAAATCAATATGGAAATTTATTTGGAGTTGAAATAAATTTAGAAATCAAATTTGTAATTAATTTGGTGATGGAAAATAAATTATTTGGAAAATTTGTTTGAAATTGATTTAGTGTTTGAAAAATAAAGTTGGAAATCGATTTGCAAATGGTTTGTTATTTGGAAATAAACTTAGAAATAAATTTGCAATGTTTTGTTCTATTGAAATTAAACCTAGAAATCAATTTGTAATTGATTTGGTATTGAAATAAAATTAGAAATCAATTTGGAATTTGATTTGGGGTTAAAAGTGAATATTTGGGAATGTAAATCCAAAATGGAATTTATAAAGGAAAGGGAAATTTGTTTTAAAAATAAATCACTGATTTATTTTAAAGTGTGGAAATAAATTTACGAATTTGGAATGTAAATTTAAAAATAAATCGATAAGGATTTATTAAATTGGTTTAAATGGACCATTTTGAAATGGAAGTGTATTTTCCTTGAAAAGTCGAGTATATTTCCAAAGTAGCTTTTAAAAATATAAATTAAAAATTCTAAAGTTGGTTTTTAAAAAGAGATATTTGGAAATATATTCCGCGAAAGGGAATTGATTTGAAATTTATTTTCAAAGGTTGAAAGATGAAAATTGATTTGAAATTTATTTTCAAAGTGTTGAAGTGTGGGAAAATATATATCTTGTGAAGATATTTTGAAAATAAATAATTTGGGAAAATTATTTAAATCTGATGATTGTTGTGAATGTTGTTGATAGTTAAATCACCGACTATCAATATTGCCTTTGAAATGGCACTTGAATTTGTTTTTAAAACAAACGCTTATTATTCGGGTTAGCCGGGAAAAGACCTTTGTGTCAGATAACCCATTCCGAATAATGATACGACGTGTATGAATTGAAATCGAAGACCGGTGTGAAGACCGGGTATTTTCAAAAATGAAAGGACAACCTGTCGAATGTCTCTGCACCGAGTTGCTCCGGTATAGAGATTTATATCACTCTTTTTGTGATGGGAAGTACGATCGGGATTGTGAATACCCGGATTGCAAGGGCTTCTTTGGAAGTGCCTTCAGTTCTGTTCGAACCCGGAACAGACTTGTATGGTTACATGTCTGACATTACATTTTGAGATATAAAGCTGATTTCTTTCAAATACATTTCTGTTGGTGGCGGAGAATTTATTCTCTTAGCTTAACACCCTTCTCTAAGACGTACGAGCTCAGAGGTTATGTAGTTGAAGGTTATTAGCGGTATACTCCCAATTTGGTAATGTCGCATGCTGAGTGTTGATGTGTGTTGATCATTTATTGATCAATTGTGATCAAAGCGTGGCTTTGTGAAAAAGCGTAGCTTTGTGGACGAGACTTCGTCAGACCTCACACCCCAGAAATGGTCGAAACAGGAATATGCGGCAAGGTTATGAGGGTCGCGCCCTTTAGGATATGTCATTTCCTTCTGGAAAAGGGTGGTATCAGGTATGGATCCCTGGTATTTAACCTATGTGGATACTCCGATCTCATTTATTGTGTGATTGTGTGTTTATCAAGGCGCCTCGGATAAAGGTCCCAAAGGACCGGGGGTGGCATATTCGTGAGTTACCTAGTTACAGGGGTAACCCGGCCTTGTGTTGGCAGAGAGCTAGTTAGTTCTTGGGACGTCCAGCCAGAGGCGATCCCATGTGGTGGTAGGAAGTTCCTTAGCCTGACCATTTGTTGGAAATCCAATTCCCAATACGAAATTGTACGGTTTTAGTTGTAGAACCTGCCATTTACTTATGGTGGTCACCACTGTTTAGATGGTAGCTATAGTAGGCATAGTTCGGAATGTCTATGCTGGCTAAGATTAATATTATACTTCCGAAATGTTTTCTACACTAGACATTAATAATAATATCAACTGATTTTTCGTAGTAAGCATCTTTGACTATCATAAGAAGAAATCTCCTCCGATTCTACGTTTGCATTGTGTGTGTGGCGGGAGGTCTTATGGTAGTTTCATTTTCCAAAAGCATTGCGAATTAATTTTATTTTCTTTGTGAAAATAACTGTTTTACGATCTCACACCAGTCACCATGACTGACTCGGAGTTTATTGTTTCCTTTCTAAACTCTGGGTGCCCATAATTTTCCACATGGGCAGCCTAGAGTTATGTTATCGGGATATTCTGGATATTCTGGAGCTTTGGAAGCAAGCTGGATGGCGAGACGTACTCTCGTACTTGTTTATTTATTCCGCTGTGTATTCTGTAGGAGGACAAGTTTATATAACTGTCCATTGTTGTATTGAGTTGTATATTGACTCTGATGATGTATGTATAAACTGATATAGTTCTTTGTTTAAAAGACTAGTGATTATCTATTATATATTGTTCCGCTGCGAATGTGAGATTCTAATATTGTTTCTGTTTCTGTGTTTCTTCTTTCTTTTTCTTCTGTCTTCTTCTACCTCTTCTTTTTAACCCTAATGGTTCGGTTTTCCGGCATTCGATTGCGAGATAATTGATACAGTGGACGTATTAATGTCGACTTTCGAGCGTCGAAAAGTCTTAACCGTTACATGTGGTATCAGAGCAGCCGGTTAAGCGATAACCCTGGCTCTGTTGGGTGTTACTCATTAGAGATGGAGTCAGTAGTACTCTAGAATGAGTTGAGTGTAATAATAGATATGAGCGCGTATTTGTAAGTGAATATAAAATTTGTTTTGTATTGTGTTGACTTATCGGTTGATTGTTTATAGATTCTGGTCGGTGTAGTCTGGCCAACTGTAATCGATAGGGGTTTCTAAACTCTTAACAAGATAAACTGACACAGTTTTTTTTAAGTAGGGTAAATGAAATAATTTTGCCCAAAACTATTTTTGTATAGAAAAGAAATGATTTTCTATGAATTATTATTGTATATGGATGCTTGGTTGTTAGGAAAAGATAATATTGAATTATTATCATTGTTATATGAAAATTGAATAAGAAATAATGGTATAACCAAAGATTTGGAGATAAATTCATATACAAATGAAATTTATAAATGTAAATTGAAAATATAAGGAAATGAATTCATATACGAATGAGATTTGTAAATGTAAACTATAAATGTGATCTACAATTTGAAATAGAATTCCAGAGAGAATATTTGAAAATAAATTCATTAATGGAATAATAAATGAGTTGATAACTTATACAATTTGAATTTTGATAGAATAAATTTAACTTAAAGGATGGAGTTAAATTAAAGTAAGTATAAGTGAATCAATTAAATAAAGTGAAAGTTGATTTAGAATAAGATTCGAATTGAAAAGAAATGAATTTGTGAATGAACAAATGAAGTTACATTTGTAAATAAATGAATTGGAATTGAAAAAAAATGGAATGAGAATTAATTTGAATCAAGTTGAAGAGAAAAGTCCAAACTTGAAAGAAATAAAATAAAATGGATTGAATTCAAGTAAACTAACTTGATAAATTATTAATTCATGAAATAATGAATTGGAAGTTAGTTAAATTAAAAATTGAATTGTGAGTTGAATAAAAGTGGTTTGAATTTGTATATAAATTCAAGTAGTAGAAACAAATTGAAAATTTCCTTGTTATTGATAAAGTAAATTCGAGATGAATTGAATATGAAAATTTGAAATTTAAAATGGATAAGTGATTAAACTAATTGAATTAAATTAGTAGACGGAATGGATTTGATAAATGAAAAATCAAATCAAAGAAAATAAATTGGAAATTGTTTACAAGGAAATGAACTTGAGTTTTGAAGTGAAATAGCTTAAGTAAATTAAATTGAATAGAATCAATTGCAAATGAAGTGGAATTAAAATAAATTGAGTTGGTATCAATTTAAACTAGTTATAAACTAGAATGGATATTCTATTAAGTGAATATCGTCAAAATTTGCATAGAAATGATTGTCGTTTGACGCAAACGAGATTGTATAAAATTATATGAGTTAATGAAAGCCAATAAAAATTGATTTTTGTATCAATTGAATTAGATATGAGCTCGTTTCACTTAAAAATGAATAGAATGAAGAAAGTGAATTGTAAATCACTTGAATTGAACGGAGATGTATATGAATTGGTCGTAAGCAATTTAATTTGTATCGAAACCATATAAATTGTAATGGAAATGATTTTCGATGTATTGCTAATGAAATCTATATATTTGTTATTGAAAATGAGTGAAATGTTAATAGATTTCCTATATATGTCACTTACATATTTGAATTGAGTAAGTACAGGTTTTTGAAGGCCGTTTGGCTGCATTTGATTGCGCGGAATGCTAATAAATAAACCGCTTTGCTTAAAAATGCTAAAAAGGTATGCCTGCGCAATACAAAATAGGAAATATGAACTGTTTTTCTGCTTTTCCGACCAAGTGGGTCGATGTATATATATTTATATCTTTTGTAAAATTGCAAAAGCTCCTCCATACAAAGGAGACTACGCCAAAATTTTCTGAAAATTTTGGGAGTTAGAAATTTTTTGAAAAATTTGGAAAATTTTTGTTAACGGAAAATTGATTTTCGAATTGTAATGGAAACGTAGAAATTGAACTAGAAAAGTGAAATTTTGGTTTTTGAAGATAAATTGAATTCAAATAGAACTGAAGTAGTAAATTGAATTCAAATAGAATTGAAATTGTAATTGAATTCAAATGGGATTGAAAATGCAAAGTTGGATGGAAATGAAATTATAACTTTGTTAGTGAAGTGAAAATAAATATAAGAAATACTTATATTGAACTTAAGAAATGGATAATGGAATTCTTAAGTAAATGGATATTGGAAATCCAATAAGTTAATATTTGGATATTGCTGTTAAGTAAAGTATACAGAGATTATAAATGCTACAGGGAAATGGAATTGGATTTTGATTTTGTAGATAATTTAAATTGCTCAACAATAAGGTATGCATTTCAATTTCAGTATGAAATTTGATCTTTTCTTGTCTAGCCGCTTGGCTTTCCTTTCTCTTTTTGGAATTTGGGAGTCCGTAGGGACATTTTGCAGTTGTACCGAGTTAGCCGCGCAAAGGAGACGCTGGCGAAATTTTTCGAAAATTTCGAGAGTTAGAAAATTTTTGAGAAAATTTTGAATTCAAAATTTGAATTTGAAATGAAAATTGAATTGTTAAGAAAACCATATTATTTGGAACTTATGGTTGATTTTGGAAAATTAGTTAAAGTAATAACGAATCTTTAATAAAAAGATTTGTTTTGAAAATTTGATAAAAAAACTATTTGGATTTGAGAAAATAGTTAACGGGTATTGGATCATTTTTCTTAACTTGTAATTTCGGGATGAAATTCTTTTAAGGGGGGAAGATTGTAACGACCCTGAATTTTTGACATTTGAAATGTGAATATTTAATTGAGTTTAAATATTCGAATGATAGTTTAATTTGAAATTCAAATATCAGAATGAATTTGGTAATTAAATTATTGAATTTAATTACTGAAGTTGGGTAAAAATTTGAATCTTCAGTTTTAAGCTGATTTAAAATATTTTCAAGGCTTTGAAAATTTATATTGATAATTCTAAAGATAATAAAAGTTTCAGAATTGAATTTGAAACTGTTTTGTTCAGTTTTGAAATTTTATCGTTTAATCGATATTTAAAAATAGCCTTCCGAGGCACAGTCTCGGAATTCGACGAAACCAGTTTCATTGGATCCGTAATATTGTATTATTATCGGATTTCAATTTTCGTGATGTTTGGAGTGATCGTTTAGCCGTACGATAAGCAAACGCGTTGAAATTAAATCGAAATTTAATATTATAACTGGTCCAAAAAGCTATCTTCTCCATACGATCGAATTTGGACTAGAAACCTTTTCCATTGTGTTCGAAATAGGCGTATAACATTACGAACGCCAGGCGGCACGCCTCGATAGGAAGTCGAGATTTTGAGTTGCGATTCGGAGGTGATTCAAATTTGAATTTAAATAACTTATACAACGGTTTGACTGGTCAATGTGGTGTACATCAACTGATATTATTTCACATCAGTTGTTCTTTTTTCATTTCGCTACCACTGTAGCAAGGCGTGATCTGTACGCAAAGAAATTTCCTTCACGCAACCTTCCACTCAAGTTCAGGGATCATGTTTTATTTCATTTCAAAACAGAATTTAGAGAAAAGATAAAACAATGGCCGCTCTCGTTCGAAATTGCTTTCACTCCCTTAAAATACGAAATAAATCTCCTCTCAGTTTCTCGTTTTCGTTCAAAGGAATAAATCAATGGCCTCTGTTCGAAATGAAATCGAGACGAAGCCCTCTCTGTTCAAAATCGTATCGAAGCAAACCCTCTTCCTCAAATTAAAAATGAACGAAGGTCTGTGAACTCGGCAATTGGGGTCGCGTTCGTCAAGAGGGGAAGCTCGACTGCCGAGCAGTAGAAGGCGACGTCGACGAGGGGAGTTCTCGAATTCGTGGATCGAGCAGCTTGGAAGCGCGCGCGCTCGCGAAAAAGGCTGGGGCGTCGCGATGAGCTTCGCGTGGGATATCAGGCAGTCGCGTTCGTTCGTGCTCACGTGGACAGTAAGCTAGGGCGGCGGTGATAGGTTGTTCGACAAAGCGGTGCACTCACGAGTTAAAGGGCGTAGATGAGTCGCGTGGGAGTCGCGATGGTGGAGATCGACGTCGAGGTGAAGGCGTAGGGCTGCTTTTGTTTGGGTATGGCTTTTCTTTTTAGTTTAATTCAAAATTAAAATAAAAGGTTATGTCATAGAAGAATTGTTTTAATGTATATCTTTATGCAGAAATGAACAGAGAATTTATATAAGATTTTGGAAAAAAAATCGGAATATTAGTATGTTGAACATAAAGATTAGATTTTTAGGTCTTTACGGGTTATTTTCAAAAGAAAAATAAAAATACATATACATATTTTTAAATCCACTAGTTCAAAATAAAATCACGGGTGAATTAAAAATTTTCAATGGAAATTGATTATTCGATTGATTCGAATATTAATGAATTGTATAATTGTTTATACAAGGTCAAAAATTGTGGAGAAAATAGTCGGAATGGAAAATGGATGGCAAAAATAAAAAGCAAAAGTGAGATCTTCTCACTCAAAATGAAAATTTGAATTGCAGTTATTGATTGACTTTTTGGATGTGATACTATATATAGTAGTATATAGCAATATATATATATATATATATATATATATATTGGCATATGTATATATTGGTGATTGATTTTCCCACATTATATAGCGGATGAGACCCTATGCGCCGCATAATAGCGGATGATATTTTTTATAAAATCCCATATACCGCGATATTCCACCTCGAAGTGGAATTGGTATTGTGCTAACATCTATGGATGCAGGAAAACAGGTTGGAGGGATCCAACTGGATTCCTCAAATTGTTGAATATTATTTCATATGTGAATGATGTGATTTATTGATAATCTATGGATGATTTATTGATAATTGAAATTGTTGAAGGCTAAAATTTAGCCGAATGTATTTTTGGTATCGTTAGATACCAGAAATGAATATAAATTGGATTTCTAAATTAAAGTGGAAAACATTAAGTGAATTTATTTTTAAGAATTGAATTTATTTGAAAGAAGGAAATTTAAAGTATTAAAAATTGATTTTCGAAATCTTACCGAATAAATTCCAAGATATGGGAAAAGATTTTAATAAAATGGTTTTGAATAACATTATTTAAAAGTTGAAAAATTTATTTAAAAATGGAATTTTGAATAATTTGGAAAGAACAAAGGAATTTATTTAAAAATGATAAACTTTTAGAAATCAATTTGAAATTGATTTGGTATTTGAAAATGAACCTTTGAGAAATCAATATGGAAATTTATTTTAAGTTGAAATAAATTTAGAAATCAAATTTGTAATTAATTTGGTGATGGAAATTAAATTATTTGGAAAATTTGTTTGAAATTGATTTAGTGTTTGAAAAATAAAGTTGGAAATCGATTTGCAAATGGTTTGTTATTTGGAAATAAACTTAGAAATAAATTTGCAATGTTTTGTTCTATTGAAATTAAACCTAGAAATCAATTTGTAATTGATTTGGTATTGAAATAAAATTAGAAATCAATTTGGAATTTGATTTGGGGTTAAAAGTGAATATTTGGGAATGTAAATCCAAAATGGAATTTATAAAGGAAAGGGAAATTTTTTTAAAAAATAAATCACTGATTTATTTTAAAGTGTGGAAATAAATTTACGAATTTGGAATGTAAATTTAAAAATAAATCGATAAGGATTGATTAAATTGGTTTAAATGGACCATTTTGAAATGGAAGTGTATTTTCTTTGAAAAGCCGAGTATATTTCCAAAGTAGCTTTTAAAAATATAAATTAAAAATTCTAAAGTTGGTTTTTAAAAAGAGATATTTGGAAATATATTCCGCGAAAGGGAATTGATTTGAAATTTATTTTCAAAGGTTGAAAGATGAAAATTGATTTGAAATTTATTTTCAAAGTGTTGAAGTGTGGGAAAATATATATCTTGTGAAGATATTTTGAAAATAAATAATTTGGGAAAATTATTTAAATCTGATGGTTGTTGTGAATGTTGTTGATAGTTAAATCACCGACTATCAATATTGCCTTTGAAATGGCACTTGAATTTGTTTTTAAAACAAACGCTTATTATTCGGGTTAGCCGGGAAAAGACCTTTGTGTTAGATAACCCATTCCGAATAATGATACGACGTGTATGAATTGAAATCGAAGACCAGTGTGAAGACCGGTATTTTCAAAAATGAATGGACAACCTGTCGAATGTCTCTGCACCGAGTTGCTCCGGTATAGACATTTATATCACTCTTTTGTGATGGGAAGCCCGATCGGGATTGTGAATACCCGGATTGCAAGGGCTTCTTTGGAAGTGCCTTCGGTTCTGTTCGAACCCGGTACAGACTTGTATGGTTACATGTCTGACATTACATTTTGAGATATAAAGCTGATTTCTTTCAAATACATTTATGTTGGTGGCGGAGAATTTATTCTCTTAGCTTAACACCCTTCTCTGAGACGTACGAGCTCAGAGGTTATGTAGTTGAAGGTTATCAGTGGTATACTCCCAATTTGGTAATGTGGCATGCTGAGTGTTGTTGTGTGTTGATTATTTATTGATCAATTGTGATCAAAGCGTGGCTTTGTGAAAAAGAGTAGCTTTGTGGACGAGACTTCGTCAGACCTCACACCCAGGAAATGGTCGAAACAGGAATATGCGACAAGATTATGAGGGTCGCGCCCTTTAGGGTATGTCATTTCCTTCTGGAAAAGGGTGGTATCAGGTATGGAGCCCTGGTATTTAACCTATGTGGATACTCCGATCTCATTTATTGTGTGATTGTGTGTTTATCGAGGCGCCTCGGATAAAGGTCCCAAAGGACCGGGGGGTGGCATATTCGTGAGTTACCTAGTTACAGGGGTAACCCGGCCTTGTGTTGGCAGAGAGCTAGTTAGTTCTCGGGACATCCAGCCAGAGGCGATCCCATGTGGCGGTAGGAAGTTCCTTAGCCTGACCATTTGTTGGAAATCCAATTCCCAATACGAAATTGTACGGTTTTAGTTGTAGAACCTGCCATTTACTTATGGTGGTCACCACTGTTTAGATGGTAGCTATAGTAGGCATAGTTCGGAATGTCTATGCTGGCTAAGATTAATATTATACTTTCGAAATGTTTTCTACACTAGACATTAATAATAATATCAACTGATTTTCGTAGTAAGCATCTTTGACTATCATAAGAAGAAATCTCCTCCAATTCTACGTTTGCATTGTGTGTGTGGCGGGAGGTCTTATGGTAGTTTCATTTTCCAAAAGCATTGCGAATTAATTTTATTTTCTTTGTGAAAATAACTGTTTTACGATCTCACACCAGTCACCATGACTGACTCGGAGTTTATTGTTTCCTTTCTAAACTCTAGGTGCCCATAATTTTCCACACGGGCAGCCTAGAGTTATGTTATCAGGATATTCTGGATATTCTGGAGCTTTGGAAGCAAGCTGGATGGCAAGACGTACTCTCGTACTTGTTTATTTATTCCGCTGTGTATTCTGTAGGAGGACAAGTTTATATAACTATCCATTGTTGTATTGAGTTGTATATTGACTCTGATGATGTATGTATAAACTGATATAGTTTTTTGTTTAAAAGACTAGTGATTATCTATTATATATTGTTCCGCTGCGAATGTGAGATTCTGATATTGTTGTTTCTGTGTTTCTTCTTTCTTTTTCTTCTGTCTTCTTCTACCTCTTCTTTTTAACCCTAATGATTCAGTTTTCCGACATTCGATTGCGCGGCAATTGATACAGTGGACGTATTAATGTCGACTTTCGAGCGTCGAAAAGTCTTAACCGTTACAGTTGGCCCAATGGAATATTCACGTATATAATCCCAATATCGCCTCATTCTTCGTATTATCAGATAGTATCATAGAGTAATACTCTTTGGTAATATGGGTATAGGGTTGGGGTATTATGAGCAAGTTAGAACATACATAATATAAAGAGACATAAGTCACTGGCATTAAACATACTTAGGATTCCATGTCCCTTGGGCGTTGGGTAGATACCATAAATATGTGATAGGAGTACACGGAGATTATTGGGATAGTCACATGGGGCACACTTGTTATTTATATGTTTTAATATATGTAAGTATATTTATCTTGTTTATTCTAAATTGCGGATCTCACTTTAATGCAGAAGTGAGAGATGGCTGGTGATTGAGTTCCCAGAGGCAAAGCCGGACAGTCCAGTGGTTCCGGTAAAAGGGAAATATTTATGACCATCGATCAGTTGATGGAGCTAGTGAGGAGCATTCAGGCATCTAGTGCTTCCACAACTACAAACTCTCCTACTCCCATATTTGTTTTTGCATGGATGTGTAGCATTATGCTAGCCTTAGAGGGAGGCATAGGGGTTCGGGCATGGCTTAAGACATGCAAATGCATTTTTACTTGCATGGGAGTCAAGGATTAGTAGAAGGTCCATATTGCCTTCAGTCAAGTGTAGAAGTGGGCTTTAGATTGGTACGAGTTTATAGTGACAGAGGTAGATGAGGCTGTGCTGACATAGGATCAATTCAAGCTTCGTTTTGAGAGGAAGTTTCTCTCCATTGAAGAGAAGGCTTCTATGGTTAGGAAGTTTATTGATTGAAGCAGGTCCAGATGTCAGTAGTAGAGTATGCAGTAGCTTTTGAGGCTCTGTCAAAGTATAGTACCGATCTCATTAACACCCCTCTTAAGAAGAACCGAAATTTGTTTATAGCTTGACAAACACTTTGAGGAAAGCCTTGCTCCCTCAGCTTGATGTTGCTTTGGAGAAGCTAGTTGATACGACGTTGAGGTTCGAAGAGGATGATAGGGATAGTAGTGATAATGTTCCAAAGGGTAAGAGCGGTTTTGGATAGAAGTAGAAGTTTCCATTCCATAGAAAGAAGGTTGGCTTTCAGAGGAAGCACTTTCAAGGAAAGATTCCAGAGTTTGAGAAGCAAGCTAAGGAGTTGGTAGAGTGCTTCAATTGTGGAAAGCGTGGTCATTATTCTATAGAGTGCACTAAGCCACATCCTCCTACCTCTCGGCTGAAGTGCAAGTTTTGTGAGGAGTCGGTGCATCTAAGTTATTCTTGTCTGAAGCTGGTTGGAAGCTTGAATGCTCTGGAGATAGCTAGTGGACCACCTCCAAAGGAAAAGCTCCATCCATTCTCCAAGATATTATCTTATTATGAGACACTCATATTTGAGTTCTTTTCGATACGAGTGTGTCTCTTTCATTCATGTCGAAGGAACTGGTAGACATATTTGATCTTGATGTTATGTGTCTGGTTACATCTTTGAGGATTGCTAATCCCATAGGGGGTTATGCAACCCTTGGGATGCTATGTAGAGATGTAGTGTTAGACTTATATGGATTCTCATTTTTATGTGATTTGAATGTATTTGAGTATTTGAGATTTGGAATTATTCTTAGTATGGATTGGTTGGATCGATATGAGGCATAGTTATATTACCTCGAAAGAGTGATCTCTCTCATCCATCTTGATTCTAAAGAGTGTCTCAGTTTAGCTCTTGGAAACATCAGTCAAAGATCGAGCGCTTCTCTATTTACTCTTGAGTCTTGAGAAGAAGATGATATTGCCAGAATCCCTATTGTCAGAGATTGTGTAACAACCCTAGATTTCTGCATATATTTAAATTTGACTTTATTTTATTTTAAATTATTTTAAACTTTTTTTATTTCAAACATTTAATTTTTAAATATAAATGTTGATTATTATGTGAATTTTAATTTCAAACTGGTATAAATTGAACATTTTCCTAAAAAAGGGATTTCTGGTCAAACTGGTCAAACTTTGATTTTTAAACCTTAAATTTAAATATTTAAATTCTTAAATTTTATCTTTTATTATTAAAATAGATTTAATAACTTGAATACTACTTTTCGTTTCATTGAAAACGGATTTGAATTGTAAAAGTTATGTACATTTCAATTTTGAGTGCAATTTGATTTATTTAACAATTTTGTCTATTTTAAATTATATAAATTACATTTTCTTTTCATATTTTATTTTAATTTGTGCTAATATGTTATTTTATGGATACTTTGTCCTTTAATATTTTTAAAAGTGATAATAAAATTTTTCCAAAATTTATTGCATTTATTTCCTATTTTTAAAAGGCTAGTTTCTATTTTTCTGCTATTTTCTTAATTTAAATTATATTTAATTAAAATTTATTTATTTGCTTTTTTGAAAGCATTTTTCTTTTATGTTATTATCTTTATTTATAAATATTTTCTAAGTCCATATAAATCTTCCAAAGTTTATCCTGTTTATTTTCAAATTTTCTAGACTAGTTTTCATTTTGTACTATTTTCTTATTTTAATCATATATAATTAATATTTATTTATTTATATTTTGTATATTTGTTATATTTTCGAATTTTAACTGAAATTGTATTTATTTTCAGATATTTAAACTTATAAAAAGAAAATATGGAAATATGAAGAGTTTGTGACTTTTGTTATTCCTAGTCTTTTTGTATTCTTGCCTTTTCATTTTCTAACCAACACTTGCATTTACTATTGGCTGACCTTATCATTTTCTTCAGCTGATTACTTCCTTCCATTTTCACGTAAAAAAATAGCTTCTTACTCCAAAAATTTTGGCCTCCACACCTGAACAAAAATTTGGTAAACTTCTTCTTCATTTCTACTCTTTTTCTTCTTGTTTCTTATGATTTTTGCACTTGCCTTCAACTTTAGGTAGCTTGGCCTTGCTCCTCCATCACCATGGCTGCCTCCACCACCACCACATCAGGCCACCATCTTCTCCAACCCACTGACCATCCATAGCCATGGCCATATATGATGTAGATCCACCAAAAATTGAGCAAACATCCACCTAAAACCCTATAGCCTAGCACATATTGCCTTCCCCACTCCAACCACCACCTTGGCCGCCTCTTGCATCACTTCCACCAGCACCTACCTGACCCAAAGCCACTTCCACACCATTCTCCAGTCCAATACAGGCCAGGCCGTGCCCATGTTGCATAGGGTCGAACTATTTGTGGCATAGAAACCACATGTAGTTGCCTTGTTTTGAAATTCAAGCACATATCCTTAATCTCCTCCTTATATTGCTATGGCCGACCCCTATATGGCTTTAACCTGATCCAAACCTGATCAAAAACTATCCCATAACAGTGCTTTTCCATCCTATGGCTGAAGCATATGATGCTGAATGCAAGTGCAAAAGCTCTAGCTTTGAATTGGGTAGTTATTCCTAGCATTGTTTTGTAATATTTCGGTTTGTAATTCATGTTTGTATTTGTTTTGTTTGATATTTAACAAGGAAATTAGCTTTGGCTCTCCCACTCTCAAATCATTGTCGTGTTATCGTGCCTTTGAAGTTCCTTGTTTGTGCAATTGGTTGTCATCTCCAGCTTATACAAGTGAGTAATTCTCACCAGACGATGTGTACTTATATAACTAGTAAACTGACACCATTTGAATCTGTAATTTACATCATCCTGTTATAACTGCCATATTATATTCATATGATGTTCACACCTGTATTTACACCTGTTATACCATATGTTACTATTATATCATGCTATTCTGTTATTTATATCAGTTTATCACACTGCAAGTTCCCTGTAGATTAAAATCACTATGGGTTGAAATGATACATACCCGAACGGACTTTAGAATAGGGGAAAATCGTTATAGGCTGAAATGATAGGCCTGAGCGGTTTTCATTTCATTCTTACTTGGGATTGCGGGTTTGAAATGATCAAACCTGGATTTTTCTTTGTAATTACTGATTGAAAAGATATAGTATCCGTATTACTTTACCTAGGCTAGAAAATGATTTACAGACCCGTGGTTAAAATATGTTTTCTAAAAAATTTAAATTATTTTATAAATGTAAATATTATAATATTTTGATTTCAACTTAATTGAAAATGATTTTTGTAAAGTATTTTGATTTTCTGAGAATTTATAAGTGAAATAAATAAATGGTAAAGTTGGAAATTTGAAATGTAAGTTATTTTGGAAATTCTAATTTGGTGATGAAATGGAATTTAAATTTAATATGAAATATGATAAATTTATGATATTTGGAATTAAAATGAATTTAAAATGATTTTATAATATATATTAATGATTTTTGAATAAAGTTAAAATGTGAAATGAATGAATATTTAAGTTGAAATTTTTAAATATAACTAAAATTGGAAATTTGTGAATTTGGCTTAAAGGTTAATTTTAAGTTAAGTAAATAAAAATGGAATTAAGTTATATTGGGAAATTTAAACTTAAGTGTTAAGTTAATTTAATTTAATGAATTTAAAATTTAATATTGGAATTTAATAAGTAAATTATTATTAAATTTTGATTTTTTTTGAATGGAGGTTTAACTTTATAAAATCATGAATATAAGGGTATTTGAATGATTATTTTAAAAGTGAAATTATATGATTTTATAAGTTAAAAATGATTTATATAAAAATATAATTGTTTGTGAAATTATACTGAATATTTGAAGTTAATTAACTGCATTTCTGAAATGCTATTAATTCTAATGTAAATGATAATACAGCATTTGTAAATGTTGTAGTTGATAATAATGAACCAAATGGCTGAATTTAATTAAAGGATATTATGGCATTTTTGTAAATGTTATAATGGTTGAATTTAACTAAGTTTATTTGAAACTAATGTAACCCTATTACAGCATTTTAAATGTTGTCTTTTGTTAAATTGAACTGTTTTAAATGTGACATTCCATAGCATTTTCTAAATGCTGCGAAAGTTGAATTTTCATTGTTTTAATTAATTTAAGTGAACGAATGAACTTTGAAAGATTAAAATTTTGGAAATTTAATAATTTAATTATTAAATATAATAACTTCATTTTTATGATTTAAAATAAAGTAATTTGTTTCGTAATATAAACTATTTTGAAATATGATATTTTGATATTTTGAAATGGATTTTGAATGATATTGAATTTTGAAATGATATTTGATTTCGAAGTATAAAATACTATTTTGAAATTTTAACCACGGGATGTATTTGATTTATGGTTTAACTGATCCTTAGAGGATGGGCGATCCCAAGCATCCTTTAAGTTATTATGCATTACTGCTACAGTTCACTTGAGTTGGTTTACATTATATAAGTATATATTGTCCTGACTCGAGTGTTTTGTATTTTGCTTTACGCTCGGGTCAGCCTAAGTATTTACAGCTTAGCTTTGGATCTCTTTCTGGAGCTAGGAATCGTTGGAGATTCTGCTTATCTAGTTATCTATCCATTTCAGTTTCAGTTGTTCTATTTCAGCTCTGGTATTATAAACTTCTATGTATTTGAGATTTCTATTGTATATGTTTTCAGACTAATATTATGTATTTTGTTTTGAGAGTTTGTTATAGTAGCTTCATGAACTACTATGGTATTTTAATTTCCGTTGCGAGTTATTTTGATATTCTGTGTCTGTGATTCTGTATTTGATTTTATTGCTCCAAATTTATTTACAATCTGTTATTTTGAATTATTCAAGTCAGACATGTGTGGATTATTGTCGATTTGAATGGTCCAAAATAGTGGGTCGTTACATTTGGTATCAGAGCTTTGGTTTTAGGCAAACCTTAGCCTGTGCAGCAAAAACTCACTAGAGATAGGGTAGAAATACCCTAGAATGAGTGAAATCAATCGCAGAATCATTCCTTTGTAAGAGAACTTATTTTCGAAGTATAAAATGATTTTCAAATGATTTTTAAAGAATTTTCAAAGATTATTTTGATATAAATTTTCTTGCTTTGAAAGTAAAATTTTCTAAACTTTATCCCTTTCGTATCCACCTTGTTAGTAATTTCTTCGATTAGGATTCCTTTGAATTTTGGAATGCTCCCACTTGTTCTGAAATTCATTCCTGTCTCCCCTATATTATTCTTTTGATTATGGAGCATTGCATAACCCCACTTTGAATGACCTCTATAAAGATCGGTGATTTCACCAATCTTTGAATGATTTGTAAAGGGGTGAAACTCCTTTACAATTGACATTGATTTACCGGATATTTCTGTATCCTCGGTTTACGATGTTTTCTATCTTCTGCTATATTTTACATTCTATCTCTGGCGATCGAAGGTCGATTTGCCTTAGATTTTCGCATCGATTATATTCCTGAAGTCACGGTTGACCGGTTAAGGTCGCCCGCGATTCATATAAGCTTATCCATCTTCTATTTGGTAATTTAATTATCTTATCTTCGTTTGAGCCTATCTTTAAATCAGAATTCTATTTGATTAGAGTCCCTCTAAATTTGAATCTCTGTTTTGCTTTGAAATTCATCCTTGAATCATCCCTTGAAAAATTTGTGGTTGATTGTCTTTTGAAAATTGTGTATTAATCGAAGCTATTATTTTGATAAGGATGATCATATTTTATATAAAGATGAAATGTTTTCGATAAGGATTATATACCATTTTAAAATTGAGAATTTAAAGTTTTGAATGGATTTGAAATTTTGAAATTTATATAAGAAATGGTTTCATATAGAATGATTTATAACTGAAAGTTTTGAATCTAAATATGAGTGATTGAACTCCGGCATTTTGGAACTGGTTTTAAGATTTTGAAATAATTTATAATATGATTTGAAAGTATTTTCCGAATATGAAATGTTTCAAATGATTTTAATGAGCTTCAAATGATTTCGAAGAAATTTCAAAAGAAGTTGAGAAAATAGAAGTCCAGAACCCACTTATGTCGCTGGAAAATAATTTCGGTGATGAATGCATGCATCATCGACATTGATTTTCGAGTTTCAGAGTGGGGGAGAGGCCACTTCGGTAGCTTTGTTATGTGATTGATTTGTGAAACCAATTTTGATTTCAAATTCCGAAGTGTGGTGTGATATTCGAAAGATATATGTATATATATTTGAACAATTTGAAATGAGCCGGTGTTCGGTCCTTGAGTTTTGGTTTTGATTTGATATAACCCTATTTTTGGAATTGATTTACTGATTTAATTGTAATTTCCAACTCTTGGATTGAAATATGATTTCTTCGACTATTTTGAAGGTTCGAGCACTTCCAAATCAAGGTTAACTTTTCAAAGCTAAGTAATTTTGAAAAGTATAAAGTATATAAGTTTGGTATGTATGTTTAAATTATGTAGTAATATGATTTAAATAAGTTGAAACGGTTTTGTTAAGTAAATGAATAAGGCTATTTTGAATTTTTCTAATATGAAATTTAGATTTGAAATGTTTTGAGAAGAATTTGGTCTTCAAAATATTTTGAATAAAATTTAGTTTAAATGTTTAACTTAGTAACATCTTTATGAAACTATATATTTAAAAAGTTGGAATAGATACATAAGTTGTACGTATGCTGTTTTATTCGCATAATTAGATTGATCCAAGTTTGAGTACACAAGTTCGAGGTGAATTACACCATTTCGTGTTAGGATTTTTCATTTGATTCTTGATGGCGAATATTTGATATGGATTTTGGGCTTGATTCTAGAATTCTCTATCATAGTATATGGCTATGCAAGGAGACTGATGGTTTCTAGTCGAGAAACCATATCGAAATCCGCATTAGGGAAGTCGAATGGACAATACTAGTTCGAAAGCGAACTTGTGTGATCGAGTGAGCGATCGAATGTGATTTTGCGAAATGATGACATAGGTACATCTTATATTCTAATATCATTGATACACTTGACGCTGAAATTGGAAGTTGTTGGGTTGGATATCTTTGTAATTTAATTGGAATTTTTTTTTTAAAAAACTACTATCAATTTAAAACCATTTTTCGAAACTATTTTTCTTTTGTTCTTCTTAAACAAACTATTTTATTCTATTTTACATACAAACTATTTTATATACAAAACTATTCTAAATAATAATAAAATACTTTTATAAAGCAAAGATGTTCAATCCCATATGGCTCTTCATGCAGCGAAATTTATTATTTTTGAAAAAATTTGATCCTTATATAAGATGAACTTTATGTAAGTATAAGATGATTTTGAAAACCATTGATTTTGGAAATGAATTGTTTGACTTAAATTATATTGATTTAGAAACTTGGATTATTCTCCAAACCTATACTTTGGAAACTTTGAAACTGAAGATATTTAAATTGAGAAGAAATAATTTGGTGGAATTGTATATGATTTTGAAACTGAACTGATATTGAAACAAATTGAAATTTTAAAACCTTGTGTTACTAAATAATTGATTTGGGAGTTATCAAACTTATATAAAAATTTGGTTTGTATAAGTATGATGTTGATTCGAAAACTATGGATTTGAAAAGGTACTCAATTTGAAAAGTGAAATCTTATATAATTGAAGTCTATATAAGTGTGATTTGATATACTATTGATTTAGGAAAGTATTTGATTTGAAAATGAAATCTTATATATAATGGACTTTATATAAGTATGATATTTGAAAGTGATTTGAAAAGGTACTATATGATACATATTTTCGAAGTAAAGATATGGAAAGTGCCTTCTGCTTGATATCCGCTTTGTGGCCACATTGTGGATTCATTCTATCGATATTTCTCTGATTTTTGGTTTTCCGGATATGATACTCGAGTTTCCATCGAAATCCATGGCAATATCCATGGTCTTTCGAGCGCGACTTCATAGCGTAATCGCAGGGTTGGGGGGCAGCCTACGGATACGGATGTTTCCTGGGAGATCCAGGCGTAACCATTGTGTATCTACGATCTATTGAGTTGCTTGGTAGCGTAATCATCAGGGGCTGCGAGAGCCTAGGGTACGGATGTTTCCTGGGAGATCCAGGCGTAACCATTGTGTATCTGCAGTACAACCAGTCTTCATGGCGTAATCGCAAGGTTGGGGGGCGGCCTAAGGGTACGGATGTTTCCTGGGGGATCCAGGCGTAACCATTGTGTATCCGCGATCCATGATCGACATGTTTTGTTTTTTTTTGGATTGTACTTTCCATATCTGTTTTTAAAAGTTTTCCAGTATTTTCACTGGGTGTTGAAACAGGTCTACTAAGTACTTGGAGAATTCTAGCTTTGCGCCTGATCAACACAGTGCCAGAGTCTGCAGGAACGAGGATAAACTTGTTAAGACATCGAGTTATAAAAGTATTTTGATAAAATATTATATAAAGGATACTTTGATCAGTTATTTCCTTTCTAAAGGATTTTAAAGTGTTTTAAATATTTTTATCTCTTTAACCAACAATTTTAAATAATGGTTCATCCTTGTCTTTCAACCTATTTTCCCACCTAGCTAATTTTTCCCTACCTTCTTTTCGGGGATGTCTTCCAACCTATTGTTCATTCTATTTGTTTCTCCGCTTCCTTCCTTTTCGAGGACGAAAAGATTTGAGTGGGGGAGAGTGTAACAACCCTAGATTTCTACATATATTTAAATTTGACTTTATTTTATTTTAAATTATTTTAAACTTGTTTTATTTCAAACATTTCATTTTTAAATATAAATGTTGATTATTATGTGAATTTTAATTTCAAACCGGTATAAATTGAACATTTTCCTGAAAAAGGGATTTCTAGTCAAACTGGTCAAACTTTGATTTTTAAACCTTAAATTTAAATATTTAAATTCTTAAATTTTATCTTTTATTATGAAAATATATTTAATAACTTGAATACTACTTCTCGTTTCATTGAAAACGAATTTGAATTGTAAAAGTTATGTACATTTCAATTTTGAGTGCAATTTGATTTATTTAACAATTTTGTCTATTTTAAATTATATAAATTACATTTTCTTTGTCATATTTTATTTTAATTTGTGTTAATATGTTATTTTATGGATACTTTGTCCTTTAATATTTTTAAAAGTGATAATAAAAAATTTCCAAAATTTATTGCATTTATTTCCTATTTTTAAAAGGCTAGTTTCTATTTTTCTGCTATTTTCTTAATTTAAATTAAATTTAATTAAAATTTATTTATTTACTTTTGTGAAAGCATTTTTATTTTATGTTATTATATTTATTTATAAATATTTTCTAAGTCCATATAAATCTTCCAAAGTTTATCCTGTTTATTTTCAAATTTTCTAGACTAGTTTTCATTTTGTACTATTTTCTTATTTTAATCATATATAATTAATATTTATTTATTTATATTTTGTATATTTGTTATATTTTCGAATTTTAACTGAAATTGTATTTATTTTCAGATATTTAAACTTATAAAAAGAAAATATGGAAATATGAAGAGTTTGTGACTTTTGTTATTCCTAATCTTTTTGTATTCTTGCCTTTTCATTTTCTAACCAACACTTGCATTTACTATTGGCTGACCTTATCATTTTCTTCAGCTGATTACTTCCTTCCATTTTCACGTAAAAAATTAGCTTCTTACTCTAAAAATTTTGGCCTCCACACCTGAACAAAAATTTGGTAAACTTCTTCTTCTTTTCTACTCTTTTTCTTCTTGTTTCTTATGATTTTTGAACTTGCCTTCAACTTTAGGTAGCTTGGCCTTGCTCCTCCATCACCATGGCTGCCTCCACCACCACCACATCAGGCCACCATCTTCTCCAACCCACTGACCATCCATAGCCATGGCCATATATGATGTAGATCCACCAAAAATTGAGCAAACATCCACCTAAAACCCTATAGCCTAACACCTATTGCCTTCCCCACTCCAACCACCACCTTGGCCGCCTCTTGCATCACTTCCACCAGCACCTACCTGACCCAAAGCCACTGCCACACCATTTTCCAGTCCACTACAGGCCTGGCCGTGCCCATGTTGCATAGGGTCGAACCATTTGCGGCATAGAAACCACTTCTAGTTGCCTTGTTTTGAAATTCAAGCACATATCCTTCATCTCCTCCTTATATTGCTATAGCCGGCCCCTATATGGCTTTAACTTGATCCAAACCTGATCAAAAACCATCCCATAACAGTGCTTTTCCAGCCTATGGCTGAAGCATATGATGTTGAATGCAAGTGCAAAAGCTCTAGCTTTGAATTGGGTAGTTATTCCTAGCATTGTTTTGTAATATTTCGGTTTGTAATTCATGTTTGTATTTGTTTTGTTTGATATTTAACAAGGAAATTAGCTTTGGCTCTCCCACTCTCAAATCATTGTCGTGTTATCGTGCCTTTGAAGTTCCTTGTTTGTGCAATTGGTTGTCATCTCCAGCTTATACAAGTGAGTAATTCTCACCAGACGATGTGTACTTATATAACTAGTAAACTGACACCATTTGAATCTGTAATTTACATCATCCTGTTATAACTGCCATATTATATTCATATGATGTTCACACCTGTATTTACACCTGTTATACCATATGTTACTATTATATCATGATATTCTGTTATTTATATCAGTTTATCACACTGCAAGTTCCCTGTAGATTAGAATCACTATGGGTTGAAATGATACATACCCGAACGAACTTTAGAATAGGGGAAAATCGTTATAGGCTGAAATGATAGGCCTGAGCGGTTTTCATTTCATTCTTACTTGGGATTGCGGGTTTGAAATGATCAAACCTGGATTTTTCTTTGTAATTACTGATTGAAAAGATATAGTATCTGTATTACTTTACCTAGGCTAGAAAATGATTTACAGACCCGTGGTTAAAATATGTTTTCTAAAAATTTTAAATTATTTTAGAAATGTAAATATTATAATATTTTGATTTCAACTTAATTAAAAATGATTTTTGTAAAGTATTTTGATTTTCTGAGAATTTATAAGTGAAATAAATAAATGGTAAAGTTGAAAATTTGAAATGTAAGTTATTTTGGAAATTCTAATTTGGTGATGAAATGGAATTTAAATTTAATATGAAATATGATAAATTTATGATATTTGGAATTAAAATGAATTTAAAATGATTTTATAATATATATTAATGATTTTTGAATAAAGTTAAAATGTGAAATGAATGAATATTTAAGTTGAAATTTTTAAATATAACTAAAATTGGAAATTTGTGAATTTGGCTTAAAGGTGAATTTTAAGTTAAGTAAATAAAAATGGAATTAAGTTATATTGGGAAATTTAAACTTAAGTGTTAAGTTAATTTAATTTAATGAATTTAAAATTTAATATTGGAATTTAATAAGTAAATTATTATTAAATTTTGATTTTTTTTGAATGGAGGTTTAACTTTATAAAATCATGAATATAAGGGTATTTGAATGATTATTTTAAAAGTGAAATTATATGATTTTATAAGTTAAAAATGATTTATATAAAAATATAATTATTTGTGAAATTATACTGAATATTTGAAGTTAATTAACTGCATTTCTGAAATGCTATTAATTCTAATGTAAATGATAATACAGCATTTGTAAATGTTGTAGTTGATAATAATGAACCAAATGGCTGAATTTAATTAAAGGCTATTATGGCATTTTTGTAAATGTTATAATGGTTGAATTTAACTAAGTTTATTTGAAACTAATGTAACCCTATTACAGCATTTTAAATGTTGTCTTTTGTTAAATTGAACTGTTTTAAATGTGACTTTCTATAGCATTTTCTAAATGCTGCGAAAGTTGAATTTTCATTGTTTTAATTAATTTAAGTGAACGAATGAATTTTGAAAGATTAAAATTTTGGAAATTTAGTAATTTAATTATTAAATATAATAACTTCATTTATATGATTTAAAATAAAGTAATTTGTTTCGTAATATAAACTATTTTGAAATATGATATTTTGATATTTTGAAATGGATTTTTGAATGATATTGAATTTTGAAATGATATTTGATTTCGAAGTATAAAATACTATTTTGAAATTTTAACCACGGGGTGTATTTGATTTATGGTTTAACTGATCCTTAGAAGATGGGCGATCCCAAGCATCCTTTAAGTTATTATGCATTACTGCTACAGTTCACTTGAATTGGTTTACATTATATAAGTATATATTGTCCTGACTCGAGTGTTTTGTATTTTGCTTTATGCTCGGGTCAGCCTGAGTATTTACAGCTTAGCTTTGGATCTCTTTCTGGAGCTAGGAATCGTTGGAGATTCTGCTTATCTAGTTATCTATCCATTTCAGTTTCAGTTGTTCTATTTCAGCTCTGGTATTATAAACTTCTATGTATTTGAGATTTCTATTGTATATGTTTTCAGACTGATATTATGTATTTTGTTTTGAGAGTTTGTTATAGTAGCTTCATGAACTACTATGGTATTTTAATTTCCGCTGCGAGTTATTCTGATATTCTGTGTCTGTGATTCTGTATTTGATTTTATTGCTCCAAATTTATTTACAATCTGTTATTTTGAATTATTCAAGTCAGACATGTGTGGATTATTGTCGATTTGAATGGTCCAAAATAGTGGGTCGTTACAGATTGATTATCTCGATGTCTTTGAGCCTATTACAGATTGATTATCACATAGTTCCGTATTGATCTCATTCTTGGAGCTTAGCCAATTAGTCATCCTCCCATAAGGATGTCCGCCAAAGAGAATAAGGAGTTGAAGAAGCAGTTGTCTAAGCTTGAGGCTAAGCATTTCATTCAGTTTAGCAGTTCACCTTATGGTGTCGCATTGATTACTGGAAGCTGAACGAGCTTACTATAAAGAATAAATATCATTTGCACGGGATTGATGATATGTTTGATCAGCTTAGCGGTGCCAAGTTGTTTTCTCAGCTTGACCTTGCGATCGATTTCCACCAACTCTATATTGTGGAGGATAGTATTTCACTAACAACATTCTGGTCTTGTTATGGTTCTTATGAATGGCTTGTGATGCCATTTGGATTGACAAACACTCCCGCATATTTCATCGATTTGATGAATAGGATTTTCAGAGATTTTCTTGATAAGTTCATTCTGGTATTTATTGATGACATCTTGATTTATTCCAAGATAAAGGTAGAGCACGAGCAGCATCTTAGAGTTGTTTTGGAGACATTTAGGCGGAATTAGTTGAGGGCCAAGTTCTACAAGTGCCACTTTTGGCAGAAGCAGGTGAAGTTCTTACACCATTAGTATTAGAGGCTGGCATTTCTATAGACCCATCCAAGGTCGAAGCTGTTTAGAATCAGAAGTGGCCTGAGACAGTGACTAAGATCCATAGTTTTCTGGGCTTAACTGGCTATTATTTGCATGTCATAAAAGATTTCTCAAATATTATGCTACCTCTTACTAATCTAACTACGAAGGGGGTGAATTTTTAGTGGTCAAATGGATGCAAAACAGCTTTTCAGAGGCTGAAGGAGTTGCTTAACCACGCACATATTCTTATTGTGCCAAAGGGCAACCAAAATCTTGAGGTTTACTTAGATGCATGTGGTTATGGTTTGGGAGTTGTTCTTATGCAGAGAGGTAGAGTAGTAGCTTATGCTTCTAGGCAGTTAAGGCCTAATGAATTTCGATATGCTACTTATGACTTAGAGCTTGCTACTATAGTCTTTGCATTAAAGATATGGCATCATTATTTACTTGAAGAGAGATTTGTTCTTTATACTAATCACAAATCGCTAAAGTATTGATTTACACATAAGGATCTTAATATGAGGTTGCAGCATTGGCTTGAGTTTCTTACAGATTATGACTTTGAGATTCAGTACACCCTAGGGAAAGGGAATAGAGTTGCTATGCTTTAAGTAGGAAACAGCAGGCATTTTTTGACGATGGTTGCAGAGTGGAAGGACTGAGACCTACTTTCTATGTGTGTTATTCGAGATAGAGATTCAGTAATAACTACGGGTGCAATGTTGGCTAGTCTTATCACCCGACCATATTTGATTGATAGAATCGCGGATGCTCGGAAAAAGGATCCAACTATTGTTGCTCCTATTCAAAGGTTGGAGTCTGGAGACATTGAAGATAATCTTGTTGGATATTCTCTTGACACTCATGGTTGTTTACGAAGAAGGGAGAGACTTGTTGTTCCAAATTTAGATGATCTCCGTTAGGAGGTGATGGATGATTGCCACTATTCGTGCTACACCATCCACCCTGGAGGAAGCAAGATGTATATGGATATGAAGTGTCTTTATTATTGGGAAGGGATAAAGTGAGACATTGTGAAGTATATAAAGGATTGTATGACTTATCAACTTCTTCAAGCTAAGCACAAAGACCTAGCAGACTTATTCAGTCGTTAGAGATTCCGCTTTGGAAGAGGGACCGAGTATAAGGGAATTTGATTTTTATGATAGATTCACTCATATAAGTTCCAATAGGTAATCTAGTAAGGATTGCTTTAAATATTGTATTCTTTTCGGGTGCCGATAGATTTTGTTGATGGTCCTCCTAGATCCAGGAATAGCCAAACAGCATTTGGGTTCTAGTTGACCGCTTAACTAAATATGCACACTTCATACCGATGAAGTCAATTAGAACTATTCCATATTTGGCCAATCACTTTGTGAAGGAGGTTGTGAGGCTTAATGGTATTCCTAGTACCATTATATGTGATCGTGATCCATTATTCACCAGTGGCTTTTGGAAGAGACTTCAGTCAACTTTAGGGATGAGGCTGAACTTCAGTGCTGCATATCATCTTCAGACTAATGGTTAGACGAAGCATATTAATTAGGTTTTGGAGGATTTTCTTCGTTCTTATGTTCTAGATTTTGGTGATAGTTGGGAGGATCATATTTGCTTGGTAGTGTTTTCTTACAATAGCAGCTACCGGTCTATTATCGGCATAACATCGTTTGAGGCTCCATACGGTAGACTGTGTCATTCACCCTCATGTTAGCTTGAGATAGGAGATAAGTTTATGCTTGGTCCAGATTTTATCAGAGAGGCTTTTAAGAAGATAGTGTTGACTAGACAAAGGATGAAGGAGGCCCAGGATCGATAGAAGTTTTATGTTAATCGTAGAAGGAAGAAGATAGAGTTCGAGGTTGGTGATCTTGTGTTTATGAAGAAATATCCTTTGAAAGGTGTTATGAGGTTCAGTAAGTCAGGAAACTTGCATCTTGCTTTGTTGGTCCATCCCTCATTACTGAGCGCATTGGACGAGTTGCTTATCGAGTTGCTCTTCCTGATCGGATCTTTGGTATTCACGATGTCTTCTATGTTTCCCACCTAAGGAATTGCTTGAGAAGTACTGGGATAGTGCTTGATCGATTCATCTTAAAGAGCTTGATATCAACTTAGACCTGACTTATGTGCAGCATCAAACTCGCGTAGTCGACTCGGAGTTCCGTCAGCTTAGGAGCAAGAAGGTCATGTTAGTGATGGTGAATGGTCCGACAACCCATTGGATTGTACTAGGGACCGAGGAGCTGATGACACGGACCTATCCCGAACTATTTCCAAATGCATTTGAGTCTTGTATGTTCATTTTTCCCTTGCTTGTTGTTTATTTTAATATATTGTGGTGTAGATGAGCTAGAAGAAATTAGCTTGGTTATAGACTTCCCTAAGGAGAATTGCGAAGATGCAATTTTCTTAAGAGGGGAATCTATAACAACCCAAAGTTGAGAAGGTATATAAAATAAAGATTAAATACATTTTATACTATAAATATGGAAATATTTAGGGAAATTATAAATGGGAAAATATTTATGGAATAGTAAAATAATTTGAATGAGTGGATTTTGATTTTAAGATTAGAATGATTTTCAAATATAAATAGAATGGTCGAATAATTTTTATAAAGCAAAATAACAAAAATATTTAAGGTAAAGAAATTTATTATAAAAAAATAAATTTTGTGTCATTTACAAAGAAAATGGTGATTTATAATTTATAATTTTATTTTTATATAGTAAATAAGGAAATAATTAATTAAATGAAGAAAATAATAATAGTTAAACATAGAAAAATTACATAAAGGTTGTAAAACATTACTAAAAGTTAAGTATGATTTTATTGGGGAATTGGGCAAAGTGGTTATGAAAGAAAAAATGGATTGGTGAGAAGAGTAAATAGAAAATAAAATAAAACATGGAGAAAAGGAAGCCCAAGGCCCAATATGACTTAGAAAAAAACTTCATTTGCTTTACCATATAAGGAGAAATCCATAAATCTCCTTATACCCTCATATTTTCACTTCATGTATTCATTTTCTCCACTTTCCTTATCACTCGAAGTAAGAAAATCCCCAAACCCTCTTTATTAAGTTTGAAAATAAAAAAATATAAAAATCTTTGTGAATTTAACCAAAAGTATATAGCCTTCTTAATATCAATCTACACCCAATTTCAAGAAGAAGTTAGATTTTTGATTGAGATTTGTAATTGTCTGGTTAGTTTCAGTGAAGAAGAAGAGAAGCAGAAAGGAGCAACAGTGAACAATCCTAGCCTCTACTAGCTTCAGATGAGCATTTAAACTCACGAAATATGTCTAATATGATGTATATATGCTTGGAAATGAATATATGTGTTGGTATGATGAATGTAATATATCACATGTTGATGTGTGCTTGGAATCATAAAAGGAGAAGGAAGAAGCAAGGAGGAAGATGCCAGAATTGGCATCAGGTTTTGCGTCCGGTCTTCATCATCAGTCGACCGGTGGGGGTCGAACGGTGGATAGTAATATATATATATATATATATATATATATATATATATATATATATATATATTGTATATGATATATATATATAATAATAAAATAAAATAACAATTGAATCTAAACTAATAATTAAAGTAGAAACAAAATATGTGATATAAGTAGTACAAAAAGTAAGCAAGTTATATTTTATAACTTTTATTTTATAATAGAATTTAAATATAAAATTTTATAATGTAAGTAAATTAAAATAGGAATGAATAATTGTAAATAGTGAATGAATATTGCAACCAAGTTTAGGAATTTATTATGATATATTATGAATGTTTGGATGTTAATAATTGTAAAGTGGAATGATCTTTATATAATAATTATATTATAATTAATAAAGGTTAATGTAATATTTAATCTAAATGGATAGTAAAGGTATTTATTTTATTGAATAAATAATATGTGAACATTATGGTAATGACTGTTTTCTATGTTTTGAACATTCCATTACGATTGATGTGGGTTTATTATTCTGTATAATGAGGAATTTGAATAAACAGAGTAACAAAACCGTATGGTATAAGACTTTTAGTTTTATTCCTTCGATTATTCTCTGGACTTGTTATATAGGATAACATATGAGAGACAAGTGTAGTTTATCAGCATTAAGCAAATGGATAAACATCATTGTGTGGTATGGGATATCCAGGTCGATATTTGTCTGATTGCTTTCTGTGAGTAGATGTCACTTGAACGAGGTTAATAACACGGGTTATATATATACATGTATGTATGTATGTATGTATGTATGTATGTATGTATTAAGAAAACTCCTATTATTAGGTGTGGAATAAAACTAGATTATGCTAGTATCTATCCTAGCAGACTGATTGTAGGGTCACTTCCTGATTCCGTGACACACCTATCGTTGCATATGGTGAGAGCCACTGTCACAGTGTCACATAGACCAGCAGTCTGTTACCAATATGGCACTTGTAGGTCATGACCATTGCATATCGTTAATGTGCACCGGTTGGATATTGGATCATGATTTCCATCGAGGTAACTTAAGACTGTAGGAGTAGTATTGAGGGCGTGTAAGGAAGGCTCCTGGAGCAGGCTAAGAGTTGTCAGTCTCCTATCTAGTTACTGTTGTTGCATGGTAGACATACACTCTTATGATATTTATGGAATGCGGCTAAGAGTTGATGCGATTATTTCTAAGGCTAAGAGTCCATGAGATAATCAGCCCGTGTATATGTTGATTGTGTTATCATTGGAGAGAATGATCCTTAACACTACTGAGAGTAGTGTGTTGTATATTTGTACCCCATGCCTATCTCATTGATACATGCTTAACTAAGAGCTAAGTTGGGTGTAGCAAAGTGCTTGCCATATTCTTTTTGTTATGTGATGTATGATGGACGGTTATTGGATGCTAGTTTGATTACTGAGTATAAATATTCATTTACATATACTTGTTAATTATGATGGGATTTATAACTTTGACTATGTCATATTTCGATTTACTTACTACTTGGGTTATATCCTATTATTATCATCACCTATTGACATTTGAATTTAGACATAGTCTGACCCATGTGTTATTTTATAATACTCGGGTCAGTCCGAGGTGTTTCATGTTCCGGTACTCAGTAGCTAGCTTGACTGTGGACTACCTTTGGAAGGCTACAGTATACATTATAGGATGATAGATACCCTATGATTTTTGTAGCCTCGTTTATGTATTATGATGTTCAACTATAATGATGATATGTATATTTGATGGTGAGCATTGGAATATCATTTTCTTGCTCACTTTGGACATGTATATTTGATGTATTCTATTTTGTCGTTTGCGTTCCGACTCTGTGGTCTCCGTATATTTATCTTGCTTACTGTTCTTCCTGGAAACCACACGTGTTCATTGCTTTGTGCTAGTACTAGGTACATTATGATATTTATTGTGTGATATTGAAAAATGTACTGGTGTTGGCCCAAGGGAATATTCACATGTATAAACTCAATATCGTCTTATTCTCCGTATTATTAGACAATATTACTCTGTAATACTCTTTAGTAATACGGATATAGGGTGGGGTGTTACAGTTGTTACCTTCTTTTTTCCTCCAGACTTGCTTGGTAGGTGGTACCACTATTGCACATGGGGCATCAGTATGCCCAAAGCACTTACGATGTTTGCACATAGGAGGAACGTATTCATATTCTATCTCTTGAACATATATGTTACATTTGCTATTTTTAGCTCTCAATTACTTTTTCATTTCATCACTAGCCTTTACATTAATTAGTACTCTTGCATATTTTAGTCTCTTTACATTTCTAGTGTTATCATCCATAGCCAAAGGGTTGGCAATTAAGTTAGCTATTTACTAATGCCCCTTGCATTCCAAAATGATAAGAAGATTTATCATTCTTACCCAAATGGGATGAGACTCTAGCATGACTCTCTCTAATCTCATATTAGATTCCCAACATTTATTAAAGATTAATTTACTGTCCATAAACCAAGGACTCCAATCTAAAACTTTTGGCATTCACTTTCATTATCAAATTTTTCAAGATAAAAACCATTTTCCCTTGCAAATACATATCATGTATATATAGGCTTCCACTCTCTCTTAGTGTAGGCATTAACATGTACATAATATGATCTTCTCTCCACCCGATAAACATAAATTGAATTCCTCCACATGTTATTTGCATTAACGAAGACCTCATTGTCCAGATCTGCATATTCCACATCGTCATCTGTCTTTCTATCAAATCTTTCAACCCTACCTTCTATACGTGTATTACCAGCTATTGCATCTATCCATATGCGGGTACCAACCTTAAAATTAGGAGTTTTTGCCACGTTCTTCTCCTTATTCGTATTGTTTCCTCTGTCGGCTACGGCCCTAGCCTAATATTTCTTTTATTATATACATTTTGCTATCCGGCTTTACTTCACCTTCTTCCTCATCATTTGCCTCGATAATAGATTCCATGTTAGGGTTTCGTGCGCCATTAAAAGTCACATTTTTCCGAACTTTAAAATATTTACATCATTTATTTTCATTTATGTGTAGATGTAATCGTAATAACCAGTATGTAAGGCACGTCTTTTAGACGTGTGCAAAAAAAATCGTGTATTAACTTTTTTTTAGTGCAGCTAATTTTGGATTGCTGCTTATTTTTTGGAATAAGACTGTTTGCTTATCTCAGCAAATGGAAAAATAAGGAAGAATACGAAGAGAAAGCAGTGAAATGACAAAAAACCATTTTATTCTTTTAGTTTTGACTAAGATATAGGAATGATGTTTTGGTAATGATGATAATAAAAAATACAGGAAAATAAGCACAAGGAAAAACTTTTAAAAAAATTAGGCTGAAGGACAGCAAGTTTAGTTTTTTGGCTGAAGGACAATTTGTATAGTGTAAAACTGAATATAATGCTTGTTACAACTAGCATTTTGTATAGTGTAAAAGTTGAATATAATGCTAAATATAACTAGCATTTGTCCTTCAGTCTAAAAATAAAACTTCATGTACTTCCGTCCTAAATTTTCTTCAAAGTGTCATTTTCGCTAATTCTCTCTAAAAAAATATGTACATAAATTTATCTTATTTTCAAATTTAAAATGATAATAAACAATATGTTTATTCTCTTTTCAAAATGAAAAAATATTTGTCTTGACCTTGAATGGAAAATAAACATTTTTTTTTGAATCATATATCCGTGTGAGATTTTATAATGGTGATAGGTTTAAGTTTCAAACCTTAATTTCATTTTTTTAATAAGATTAATAATTCATGAAACTAGCGTCCAAAAAACTGTCTAAAAGTCATCTAAAATAAAATGAATAAAGAAGAGAAAGAGGTACTGCATTAAAGGATATGACCTAAAAAAGCAGTCAATTACATACGACAATATGTAAAAAAACGAGAATAATAAGAGAACCAAAAAACCGATATACATATTTCTCAAACGGTTCGGCCAACATTTTAGCGTTTTTTCTTCACTTGACCTTCAGTTTGCACATTATCTTGCAATATTACGAAACAAAAGCAAATCTGAATTCTCAACTTAGCACAGAAGTTTGAGAGGAACACAATCGAGAGGTTTACCCTCGTTCGAAAGTACACTTCAAATGCTGATTTCTCAAACCTGATACAAACTTTAAATGTTTGAAAAAGAAACGTTCGCTAAATAGTCACATTTTCAAACTGATGATGACCTTCGCCTGACTATTAAAAGTCAGTCAAAAATATAATCTTCCAAGTTTAAACATGAGCGCAGCCAGAGGAAAAGAAAGAATACTACAAAATCAGTCCAGCTCAGGGTTACTAAGGATGCAATAATTATTACTCAAATAATTCATTCCTTCACACAGATGCAACTTAACGCAAATATAATCATCAACCATTGCACCCAATTAAGGCAAATAAGCAATGACAGGGAAATAAGAAATGCAACTGTTATAATAAATAAAATTCAAGCCAACCAGATAAAACACAAGGTCCTCAACAACAACAAAAACACAGTACATGAAAAGGCGTCCATACTTGAAATTCAGATAAAACTAGCAAAAAGGGTTCTTCATTTAACAAGACTGATAAGACTGATGGTTTAATCCTCTTCTTCCTCTTCATCTCCTCCATCCTTTTTGGCAGCAGCTTTCTTGTTCCTTCTCTTAACTCTTCCATCTCTACCACCACCCAATGGACTGTTACGTGAAAAGTCTATGTGTTTTGCACTTTCAACCCTCACCATGAACGATGGAATGTTCACTACTTGCTTTCCAACACTGTAACATAAACCACAACCCCAACCATCAGAATACTACATTTATCAACGGTGAACATAATCCTGGTTTGCATCACCGTCTACACTAGACGGTAAACAAAAAATTTATAAGCAATGCAACTATTTTACAGTTTACTGCTTGTGTTCGATATTATGTAGCCTACACATGAAAGTTACTTCGGTTTCCAACGGGGAAGTGGCCACCGAAAAAAATTGAACTTATAAATTAGCTAAAGCAATTTTACCAGTCAGCATCTAGTTATTTTATAGGAACAAAAAAACAGCGGTATGCAAGAACAAAAATATAGCATCCATAGGGATTCTGCATTAGACCAAGCCATCAGATTTTAATAAGGAATAGTACATCAAAACAGACACTATTGTATCTCAGTTGACCGTCGTGAGAATCCTTGTTTTCATCATTTGGCATTGCAGGAGCTAAGCATGAAAGTTCAAAACATTTGAAGTTGATAGGGAAAACTGAGTAGAATGTACACACTTGAGTCAAAAAGTCATATTTTCAAACAAAAATTGAAGTTATGAAAAATTTGCAAAATCGAAAACCAACTTCAACAGATGGCAGCGTCTCTTGTGCAATGCACAGCTGCTATTAAGTATAAGAAAAGGCAGAAAAAATAAGGCTATGTTTGGTTTGTTATTTTTAATTTTCATCCAAAAAAAAATACGCAAAACGGATATATATTGCCGAAAACAATCATTTTAGAAAACGAAATTAACATACAAAATAGAAAACAATTTTTTTCTATTTTCCATGTTTTGAAAAATAATAGAAGCACGAGAAACAATTCATCATTTCGTCGTCCTTCCACCTCCTCCGTCGTCCCTCCGTTTTCCTTTTATCGCATCCATCATCACTTCACTCCTCTCATATTTGAGATACATATTTGAAAACAGAAAATCCAAAACTCGTTTTAAACCAAAAAGTACCTTAACTTCTATAATAAACTTGGCTTTTCCGTCTTTTCTGATACATGGTAGGAGTTTGTGTCGCGCATGAGCACAATAAGCAAGACATCATAAAAGGAAACACGGAGTTCTGTAACACGTTCAAACACTTAAAAAAGACTAGGTAAAGACTTTGATGGCCAACAAGAAAGGCAAACTAAATTTTCAAAGTCCCAAAAATTCAAGGCACTATTAAATGACACTATACAAGAAATGGCACCTAGCTTTGACTCCCACATGAATCGAGCCAAGGGTAAAAGCAGATCTTAAGAAAAAGCCTTCTACAACACAGGAATTGAATCTCAATAGTACGGTAAATTTGAAGCGATAGAGACAGTAAACACAGTTGACATAGCAATTAGACGATAAAAATTAAATAAATAATCACATTTCCACTATGATCAAAGGTAAAAATAGTAACATATAGACTAGGTGGAAATATTGTTGAACCAATGAAACACAACTCAGTTATGATATTGTAATATATATATATATAATATCAGAATAAAGCAAACCCGTCCTTGGCATAGTTAATAATATTAATTGATGATTCAAACTTTCAGCCTGTGAACAAACACGACTACAAATATAAAAAAACTAAATGCATACCTGATGTGGCGTTGGCGAATGAGCACTCTAGCATGATGAATAGACTTAGCCATGCCAGACTTAAAAACAAGAGTTTGAAGTCTTCTCTCAAGAAAGTTTTCAACAGTCAATGCAAGCACATAATCGAGCTTGTTTTGTTCATCATCAAGAAGCCCATAGCGATGCATACGTCGCAAAAGAGCCTCTCCTTCAAAAATACGCTTAGGATTTTTCTCATCCAGAGTTAAGAGTTCTCTGGCAGCATTACGGATACGGCTCAAAGCATACTGAACTCTCCAAAGCTCACGCTTGCAACGGAGTCCATACTCTCCCACAAGCTTCAATTCGGCATCGAGACGTTCCTTCTCATATGGACGACGGGGTTTCTTGAATGTCTTTCCATCTGAAAGTTAAATAATATTTAGTGGTATTTAGAATGCCTGGATTTAGTTGAATTTAAAACGTACTTCGTACCAGTTTATCAACGAAAAAAATCCTTAATCAAAATGAAATGAAACTTGATAACTTTAATTTACCCATGACAATGAGGAAGGCAGAACATGAATATTAGGAATTCAGCTTCTAAACTAAGGTCGTGCAGTGAAAACCACCTTATACTTGTTCTTATGTATATTTAAACTGGACATAAGTGACAGACAACCAGATCCAAGCAAAAACCGCCACAAGCTTATTCTCTAATCTTAGGTATATATTTGTCGCATTTATATATTTTGATATCAAATAACTGAAGAAACATTGGTAAAACAACCAGTATGCATCAACACAATAAATGCTAGATGTTGGATCAAGTATGTACTGAAATAAATGTGTAAGTTTCAATGCTGCCTTAAACAGTCTAGAATTTTCATTCGTGCAGCTTATTTGTCACTGGTAAATGCCGATCAAAGGATTTATTCGAACTATAATATATATCAAAACTAGTTAGCAGTTTATATTAAAACCCTGTATGAATGGGTTTAAAAATGATGATAAAGTTTAATTCTTATAAACAGATCTGAGTCGGTAACGGTATAAAAAACTTGCGTAAGTCACGAGATCAATATTGATTTTAAAACATACAGGACGCGGTGTTAATTGTCAAATATTAGAGTTCAATCAAGGACAAATTACATACAATTACAATCAAAAAGTGTATCAAGCTGAAACTAATAAAATTAGATGATAAGAGCTTACAGTTGCGATAAAAACTGACGTGCACCATTATTGCGGCTTCTTCTTCCTCCTCTCTCTCTCTCTTTTAGCCGCCTGAAATGAGATGAAGAAGCAGAGGCGGCTGCTGTTAATTTATAAAGTGATTCTGGAAACCCTATTAGGGTTGGGTAACAAGTAAATGGGCCGGGCTACTAAAATTTGTCGAAACACTAGAACCAATTAGCATGCGAAAACCGCGTGATAGTCAAATTTCTAAACTAATTTAGGTTTTGTTAAAACCGTGATAGTCAAAAATATTTTAAAATTTATGCCCACTGAATATATATATAACTAAAATAACTAGTACAACCGTACAACGGTGAGAAAACCGACCGTTTAATTGTATAATTGAAGGAAAAAATATTGTAATGTTTCAGTTGTTTCATTTAAACAGATAATGATAATATCTTCGATAAAAAATATTTGTATTAACGGAAAAACATATTAAAAAAACCATGTGTGTGTACATATATACATATAAGTGTTACGGCACGCGCTCCGCACGTGAATTGTTTTTCTTATAAATTGTATATGTTTAAATCAGTCAAAAAATGGTTATTTTTAATTTTCAAGTGATATTAAGAATTGTATATTTGTAAATAATTATTTTGAATTTGTAAAGAAAGTTTAATTTTATATCCTATTTTTAGAAGTATTTTGAATTTGTAAAGCATGTTTAATTGTTAGATCTCACATTTAGGGGCGTTTAAATTTGTAAAAGAAGTTTAATATTAGATCATATTTTTAAGTGATTGTGATTTGATAATATATAGAAGGGCATTTTTAGCAGTTCACGTTCATACCAGAAAAGTGCGATACCAAAGCTATTACAACTATTATTAAAGATATATTAGCGTTTAGTGACATCTCAAATAGTGCAGCACCCCGCTAGCCTTCTGATTTCCACAACAAATTCTGATTTGAATAATATGTGTAGTGGGAATAGAGAATATCAATTATCATTCAAATCGGAACTTGTGGTGGAAACTAGGGGACACTGAGATGTTGCACTATTTGAGGTGTTATCGAATGAGTTGATTATCTAACATCATCTCACTGTTAAAGTTAAAGAAATTTAAACGGCCTTTCCAAATTTCTGTAGTGGCGGTACATTGAGTAAATAAGTGCTCAATATATTTTGGTTGAGCATTGCGTACATAACATAGATGAGAATTTAAAAAAAAATAGTCTAAGCATCTCTATAAAATTGAACTTCTTATGAATTAGTAACCGCATTTTTGAACTTCACTCTAGCATAAATATTGCATTAAAAAACCAATTTTAAAACAGAAAAGGTCACAAGTAACAATTGATATTTGTTTCAATTGATTAACTCATTATTATTTAATTACTCAACTTATTTCCATTTGATTCATGTTTCATTAATCCCCATCCGAATGGCAATTCAAATTCAATTGCAGTAAAACAAACTACATTTTAATATGTACACTAAAAACGAGTATATAACATAATTTAAATAGCATGGACTTAAACTAAAGCTTTATCGCATTTGATAGCCAAATATTCTCTCATATGGATCGAATAGAAATAGCCCAACCTAGGATTGAACTCAAAAAATAGAGATATGCCAACTATGGTTCTATGAACATGAAGAAGAAGAAACCATCTAAGCGAATTTCCATTTAGCATAATACAAATACTTGAAGAAAAGACATATGCCAACTTCCATTTAGCATAATACGCAGTACATTCTGTTCAGGTCGTTTGTCAAGTTCAAGTAAACATTAGTGCAAAATTTACTATTTGATTTGCAAAAATGCAAATAAAAGCACATGCTTAAGCACATGCTTAAGCTCACAAACAAGAAATTAGGTATACAATGATTTTACTAAAAATAAAAGAAGAAGCATTAATATAGTAGGGTGTTCTTAATTTACGCGTGCACCAAACAGTAAAGATTAAAATGCATATAAAGTGCTAAGATGCACCATATTTGGTATCCATCAAGATCAAGAGAACCCTGGCTTTGCTATCCTTCGAGAGCAAATCTTTAACCCTCCAGCAACGTGTTTAAACCAACACCACCACACTAGACATAACTCCACCACAACATGTTCCTTTTCTGCATCCAGCATAGTTCAGAAGAAAAATAACCAATGGAGAACTCTAACACAAACGAACATGCAATGTACGAGGAAGAACATTATGAGAAGAAGCCAACGATATCATATCCGGTTTGCATTCCAAAGCCCAAAGGCCATACTTGTGCATAAGCTTCGGATGCCAATATGTTCTCAGTAATCTTCAAAATAACATTCCCGAGTTCTTTCCCAATACTCCATTCATGTACTCTCTGTCTTAATCTTTTCAGGATTGCTTATTATCAAACAGGGTAATTTTTCCTTGGCATTACGTGTTCTGTTTTACTTAGCTTTAACATGGGACAATAGTCCCATTTTCCATCTCCAAGATAAATGAACTTTCTTTCCTTTAGCCGAAGCTTGGATTCTTTTAATGATCATGCCCCAAGTACCTTGCACGTATTTTGAGGGTAATGGCTACAACTATGAGAAGAAGAAATAACATCAAATTCATGATACGGTGCAATCATAAGCATTGCATAAAGAACTTTATGTATTGCTGAAATTTGGAGGGCAATTGCACTCTATATGTATTGCTGAAAATAAATATTGTATGGTATAAATTTATGTTGCTTTAATCCTTTGTTTGACAATATGTCCCTCGCATTTTTAAAAGTTAAAATTTTTATGTCCATAATATCCTGCTACTATGAACCAGATGTATTATAGTCACTCATTAGTAATAAAATTAGGATCAGACTAATAGTGGTATAATTAAGTAGAACTTCTAAAGAGAAATCACTTGAAACCATACAACTGTCCGCTTAATTAGAACTTTATATCTTTATTGGCAAAATAAGCCTTCATATAAGCATTCTGCAATATTAACATAAAAATATGTTTTAGACATGCTAATGAAACCGTGCACAAGGTAGGTTTCTAGCTCAATATCAGTACATCTATTATTATCCTTTATAGTTGGCATATTCAAATTTTAATTAATGTAAGTATAAGGATTACTATCTTTTACAGCTAAATACAGGTAGCAAACAAATGATAATACATCTATTTACTTCGATAGCTAAAAGGATAAATATAAGACGAGCAACATGAGGACTTCATACTGCGTCGATAAGAGATTTTGCAGCTAAAGTGAGATCATGGAGAAAGAACAATTAAAAAACAATATGTGACAATCAACATTTAAATGTCATAAACATGACTATCAAATATTGTAGTACAAGCAGCTAGATGAAATATTCTCTCACTCAAAATTGTAAAGAATTATATTCAAGTTAATTTGCCACTATATAAAGGTAGTAATATTTTTGTTAACCATATAATTTATCAAATGAGTTAAAAATATAAATACAACAATGAAGTTAACATTATTGGAATATGGTTAAAATAGAATATTAAAAGACCAAAATGAAGAATGTAAAAGAAATATTTTGCTTACCAAAATGTTGATATTTGTAAGACTCAAAAGCTTATGCACCTACAGATCTTCCCAATTAATGGCACTTGAAGATACAAAAAGAAAAAAACACATTGTAAAGTTGGTTTCACATATCTACAAACAACAATAAGTATGTATGTATTCACAAAATAAGTATTTTAATGCAACAACATACAACATGATTTGATGAAAACTGTACAATTCCCGAAAGTTAACATAGACGAAGAGGCTCTTAAGTTTACTAACAGAGTCTATAAAGTTATCGTATGATTCTGCCATCTTGATTCATAACTCTAAATCGGGAGGAAAGACGATCCTGTAATATTTATAATTAAAAAATCTTGATATTGAATGTACTAATATATAAGCGAATAAACGTAGCATAAACATGATAAAAAGGTAACTAAACTTTACATGCTATAGTTCAATTGCTTAAGTATAACCTTATGAGCATTTTGGGTTTGAATAAAGATCATGATTAGAGCATCACCAAAGCATGCTATTTAATTACTCAAAAATGTTGACGTCGAACATTCGGTGTAAATCTCAAGGAAAATGTTTTGTTTTTTGACAAGATAGAGGAACTCACCTGAAGTAGTATTGGGATGTGCCAATGATTTCGAACATCATGGGTATTCAATATATTGGGATGTGCCAGTGACTTGGACAATGACAAGCACCATTGTCCCAGTGTAAATGATTCGACTTTGGTGCAAGAGGTCACAAGTTCGAAACTTGCGTAGCGTGATTCGAACATATATTGTCATGTGATTTGTGTTATGTTGTCCCAGCGACATGTTGTATTTAAGTACCATTTCAAATAAAAAAAATCCAAGAATGAGATAA
This sequence comes from Allium fistulosum, assembly GCA_030737815.1. Classification (NCBI taxonomy): domain Eukaryota; kingdom Viridiplantae; phylum Streptophyta; class Magnoliopsida; order Asparagales; family Amaryllidaceae; genus Allium; species Allium fistulosum. The sequence continues at coordinate 517,590,738 of CM060901.1, read as the reverse complement.
TAATGCACCTTCACAATTTGTACATATAAGCACAAATGATATAGTTACCGAGGCGTGACAAAATCTTGAGAACTCTCTTTTGTACCATCCACTACATGCAATCAAATAAGATAGTATGATAAATAAGAGGTTAAAATCGACCAACAAAAAATGAAAACTGCCGTAAAGCATCAATAAATAGTGAAAATACAATATCATCTGTAAATGGACGCGATGAAATTTTTCACATGCTCAACTAAAATTATATTAATACTGAATGTTATAACAGTTCTAAACAAATCTACCACACTCTAGATCATACTTATAGTTCCACCCAACGCTATTACGCATAACATAAGCTAGGCCACCATTTCGATCAACTAGAACAACTGAAATTGCCTCAATCCAGTTCTTTATAGGATCAGTTATGCCTTGAACAATCTAAAGCAACATACCCAATACGATTCGAGGATTTAATGAGAAAAGTAGTAATTAAATCCATAGCTTGCTAGAAAAAAGTTGAATCGAAGATGTGAGGCATCTGAATGAGGCTTTTGGACCAATTAATTAACTAAAAATAAAGAAATGTGGTCTTAATCAAGCTCAATTTGGGTAGAGTTGATTGATAAATTGGGGATTTATTTTTGTTTAAATCTATAGCTTATTGAAAATAATTTAGGATTAATAGAACTGTAGAAATTAAGAACAAGAAAGTTGTGACGACTCGCATTTTGGAAGGTTCAAGTCGACAATAAACCACGCTTGTCCAACTCAAAACAATCCGGAACACAGATAATCAATGGGGTTAATTAAGAAAAGAAGAAAAGAAGAAAATAAACACAGAATCTCGCAGCAGAATGATAAAATATAATAATCAAATAAACAGTTCAAGAAGCTGTTTATACCATACATTTGATGATTATAATTTATAAAACATTTATCATAGTTATATATACAACAGAATAATAGAATAATGCAGCAGAACAACATGATTCAGGGGAATAATACTAGTAATAATATACCAAATCTTCGCCTTCATCCTCCGAAATAATATGGTATTCAATGCGTTGAAAACTCAGGACTGACCCGAGCATAAAGTAAAACAATACACTCGAGTCAGAACTAAAATATTCTTATGTGAGTTATTCAATATCACGTATAATGAAACACCCCACACCCCTTAGTATACCCAAAAAGGGCATACTAAAAGATATGGTGCGTTATAGGTATAGCTAAAGCATCACAGAGACTAAGATTCATAAGACAAATAAATATAAATAGCGGAAACATTTAAATGGTAACTCGTTATTCAAAATAAAACTTCATAAATAAGTCTGAAAAACATCACATGTCTCAAATACCAAATACACCTGTCTTATGAAAAATACATCTCAGTCTCATAAAATCAAAGTACAAAATAATCATCCCTCTCATAAGTACCAGTACATCAAAAACCAAATGAAAAGAAAACTGAAAAGAAGAAGAATACATGAAGAACTCCGTGAATGTATCTCCAAGAAATCTGAATCAACTATCCTTGCCTCTGCTGGCCTATGGGGGAAAGGGGAAATAGAGGAGTGGGTCAGACTATAAGTATGGTGAGTGAAAGTAACTACTAGTATTTTTAAGCAAGATAAAGATAATAGACTTAGCAACAGTTCTAGTATAAAAAGAAAATAGAGAAAGGATAAAACTGGGATAAATACTGTTTAACTGTTTGCTTTGATTGTGATTGTTTGCACTTGTCTTAGATTACTGCTTTGATTAGGCTGAAATCCTAATCCTATTTTAATTCGGCTGAATCCTAATTCTACCCATGATCGGTCTTCTATCTCTATTGTGCCATTGTAAGCTAGTCTCATCCTGTGGGTCCCACAGCAAAAGGCACCTGTTTAGCGCTTGGAACGCAGTAGCAAATTACAATCCTAATTGATGTCACACGCTTGGTCACCGTTGGTACACACTCACTATCGCCCCCTCTTGTGACCTCTTACCCACCCTGTCAGCATAAGCATGCCCAGCCTCACCTAATCTGTTGTGAGACCATCAGTCCTAGCCTTAAAGGGTCCTATCCAGCCTCACCTAAGTGTTTTGTGAGACCATCAGTACTAGTCTGAAAGGGAATGTTGTTGGTACGGGTCCTAACAAATAAAATCTAGTTGCCCCACTTGCCCAAATTCCCTGATTTGAGCTTCTATCTATTGGCCACTTATTTACCCTAGTAAGCATGTCCCAGCCTCACCTAGCTATTATGAGACCATCAGTCCTACTCTTAAAGGGTCCTGCCCAGTCTCACCTAATCTGTTGTGAGACCAACAGTCCTAGTCTGAAAGGGAATGTTGTTGGTACGGGCCCTGCTTCTATGTTTTGCTTATTAACTTAGTGTAAGTTCTTAAAATAAGCCTTTTCTGTTATCTCTGCTATATTTGCTTGTTAACTTAATTATAAGTCTTTAAAATAAGTCTTTTCTGTTATCTTTGCTATATTATTTGCTTATTAACTTAATTATAAGTCTTAAAATAAGTCTTTTCTGTTATTTCTAATTACAACCTATATTATAATTCGCTTATTAACTTAGTCAAAGTTTTAAAATAAGCCTTTCTGTTCTTTCTGCTTAAATATAACCTATATTATAATTATTACTCTTCTGTTTTATCTTTTTAGTTATAACCACTAGTTATAAACATGCTTGCAAATTCTCAAATTTGCTTATTTCAGTCCATCTTCTTTTTATTATAATTTTTCTTATTTTACATCTAATTTCTGAAAATTTAATGTTTAATTCTATTTAATCCATAATTGTGAATTATTCTCTTTTTATTATTTGATTCGCGTAAAAAGAAATAAAAAGAAACTAACATTTACAAGCTGAATTCTAACGTAAAATAGATGTAAATAACTGTAAATAAATGAATAAAATTGCTAAATAAAAATAGATAAATAAAATAGATTGAAAAGAACTTTAAAAATTAACGGCAAATAACTTATATATAAATTGTCTCAAAATTGCAGAAAAACTACAACTATTGAGAACCATATTATTTTAAATTACTTAAAAATCTAAAATAATTACTAAACACTCACATGTGGCCCTTAGCTCTATTCCTTGGTCTTCCTTGATCCAATTCTAGAGCGTAGAATATTTTTATCAAAAAGATTTCCTCCTTAGAAAAAATTTCTATTTAGGGTCCAGCCTCTGGCAATGAACCCAAATAGGAGAAAATCTGAATGAGAAAAATAGCTAGGCCTAGGGTCTTATTTATAATGTGGTTTAGGGATCTCAGACCATTGGATTTGAAGATAAAATCTGGTGCAACCATGTCATAGGCTCATTGGGAACCATGGATGGAAGCACAAACACACAGGATTGAAAAGAAATTGCAAAACACGTCATCAGTTGAAACGGAATGAAACAACGTCCAAATATAAGGGTGGGTCGGCCTGAAATAAGTGAGGGTCGACCTATATATGTAGAAGGTCGACCTATGCACATTAGGGGTCGACCCTAAGGTCGACCTGACCTATATTTTTTCTTCTTCTTCATTTCTTGTTTAATTCATATCTTCTTCATATTAACTCGGATTTTGACAAACTATATGTGGAAATTGATCAGAAAATTACGATGGACACAATGGTGCAACTCCCGTGGCTTAATTCTGATAATTTCATAAACTTATTTTATTATTTAATTAATTCGTTAATTGATTATTATAGCTTAAATTTTGGGTTGTTATATTCTCCCCTCCTTAAAGAATTTTGTCCCCGAAATCTCCAAGGAAAGAAGAATGAAATAAATATTTTCATCCAAATTCTACAACCAAATATTCAACCGCCATCCATTACATCCATTGTCCTTAAACTTTCTAATGCAATCTATGTTATATGCAAAAGTGTAGTGTCAATGTCCCTAACTAATGCAAAAGATTAGGCGGTCTATTGATTCAGTCGACCTCCTTTTTATGCAATCATGTCCGTGCCATGTATCCAAATGAATGCAAATTCCCTAATGACAACGATAGTTCTATATGCATGCTACAATCATCATCCAAATGCAACAATCATATGCTAATCATCCGTTTATAGCAACCATGGAAATAAAACAAAAATACAAATGAGCACACATCCATATGCATATGCTGTAGTGACCTAGTTAGGTCGATCCCTAAGAGATAACAGTGCCTAGTGCAAATATATGCGTCCATTAGCATCCACTAGCAAATACTTGCAACCACTAGCGTCCATCATACATAACATGTTCTAGTAACATGTTTACATTCAGTCCTATCATCCATAGGTTAAATCCTAAGATCTACCCTCTCAAAGGATACTAAAGGAAAGAACCTATTTAAAACTAAAGATGGAAATAGGAAATTCAAAACGTACTATTGAAAAGATATGGATAAGAGGTACGTATTTTCTCTTCAGCCTCCCATGCAGCGTCTTCAATGTTGTCTCCCCACTGCACCTTAAAAAGGTACTTCCTTATTCCTAAGCTTCTTGATATCACGCCCAACGATCTTGGTAGGAATGCGACAAAACCGATGCTTCTCTCTCCACTTCAACTTCCTCGAGTTGACTAGGTTCCAAGTTTCCCACTTGATCCAAATCTTACCGCCTTTCTTAGAGGATATACCTTAATGAAAACCAAATCTCCTACCTTAAACTCAATATCCCTTCTCCACTTATCTGCATAGGATTTTATGTCCATCTTGGGTCGTTTACATTCTCCTTCTAATTAAATCAATCTTTTCTGACGTCTCTCTAATCATGTCGGGACCCAGTAGCAATCTTTCCGTAGACTCCAACCAACACGAAGGCGACTTGCACGGTCTTCCATAGAGATCTTCAAAATGTGTCATCCCAATGCTCGTCTGGAAATTATTATTATATGCGAACTCCACTAAAGGAAGATGCTCCTCCCAAGTTCCTCCAAAATCAAGAATACACATCCTCAACAAATCCTCAAGAACTCTATTAACTCTCCCCATTTGGCCATCCATCCGAGGATGATAGCCCATACTCAATCTAAGCTATGTACCTAGAGCCTCTTGCAAGCTTCTCCAAAACTCGCTAGTAAAGATAGGGTCTCTATCGCTCACTATGCTAGAGGGAACTCCATGAAGTCGGACTATCTCATAAACGTATAAGGATGCCAAATAAGGTGTTGTCCTCTTACTCTTGACCGGAATGAAATGGGCGCTCTTAGTCAAACGATCTACAATCACCCAAACACTGGTATTCCCCTTCCTAGATTGGGGGTAAGCCATCTATGAAGTCCATCGAAATAATATCCCACTTCCATTCAGGTACATCCAATGGTTAAAGCAATCCACCAAGCTTCTGCTGCCCCGCCTTAACTCTTAGGCATACTAGACACTTAGCCACAAACTCTACCACATCCTTCTTCATGCCACTCCAATAAAACACTCTCTTCATGTCTTATACATCTGAGCACAACTCGGATGAATAGTCATTCGGGAATGGTGTGCTTCTTCTAGAACAGCTCTCATCAAATCACTAGTGCAGAGGACACAAAGTCTTCCATCTCTCCTTAGCCACTCTCTACTATCAATGGAATAGCGTTGGAGATGTCTAAAGACTTCTCCTCTGCTAATTCCCTCTAGAATATCCATAAGCTCTGAATCCTCTCGCTGTGTTGAGCTAATCTGATCTATGATGGTAGTCTTAACCTCAAGTGCTGCCAATAATCCAGGGGTAACGTCCGTAGAGGGCTTAAAATCAAATGTGGAAATAAACTCTAGGCTTTTCCACTCCACGAACATTGGACTAAGGGTTGCTTTCTTCCTACTTAACGCATCTGCAACCACGTTCCGTTTACCAGGGGCATAGGCTATCCCAAAGTCATATGATGCCAAAAACTCCATCCAACGCTGTCGCCTCAAGTTTAAATCCTTTTGTGAGAAAAAGTACTTCAATGATTTATGGTCGGTGAAAAGCTCGAACCTCTCTCCTAGCAAGTAATTTCTCCAAGACTTCAGTGCGAAAACAATAGCAGCTAACTCTAAATCATGGGTGGGGTAGTTCTTCTCATGAGTCATCAACTGTCTACTTTCATAATGTACTACCCTCCCTTCTTGCATCAATACTACTCCAAGACCCATCCCACATTCATCAGTGTATACTGTAAAAGGCTTAGCTCCGTCGGGTAAAACTAACACTGGTGCACTAGTAAGGTCCCTCTTTAGCATCGTGAAGGAATCCTCATAGTCTACATCCTACACGAATGCCGTATTCTTCTTAGTGAGGCGAGTAAGCGGTGCTTAAATCTTAGCGAAATCTCTAATAAACTTCCTATAATAGCCAGCCAAACCTAGGAAGCTTCTAACTTCGATAGCATTCTTAGGGGCCTTCCAATCTTGCACTGCTACTACCTTAGTGGGATCAACAACTAAACCCTCTCTTAAGACTACATGCCCCAAGAAACGCACCTCCTCGCGCCAAAAGTGACACTTCAAGAATTTTGCTTTCAACTGATGAACACAAAGTGTATGAAGAACCTCCTCAAGATGAATAGCATGCTCTTCCATACTCTTAGAAAACACCAAAATGTTGTCCACGAATACTACAACGAACTTATGTAGGACATCTCGAAAAACACGGCTCATCAAATCTACAAAATAGATTGGGGCATTGGTCAGCCCAAATGGCATAACCAACCACTCAAAGAATCTGTCGGGTGTCCTAAATGCTGTCTTATCGATGCTATCGTTAGCAACCCTAAGCTGATGAAATCCAGTAGCCAAATCAAGCTCAGAAAGTACTGAAGAGCCAACTAACTGATCGAAAAGATTGTCTATCCTATGAAGTGGGTAACGATTCTTCTTCATGAGCTTATTCAACTCTCTATAGTCCACGCAAAGTTGAAGGGATCCATCCGCCTTTGTAGCGAAGACGACTAGCGCTCCCCACTCAGATATGCTACGTCTGATGAAGCCTTTCTCTAATAGCTCACCGATCTGCTTGCTTAACTCTTTCCTCTCCCTAGGAGCCATATGTCTCACGGGCAATGCCACTGGCTTAGCATTGTCATTTAGATAGATCCTGAAGTCGATCTCTCTCTTAGGGGGTAATCCCCTAACCTCCTCAAAAACATCTACGAAATCTCTAACAACTGGAACGGAATCTAACTCTCCTAGCGATGAATCAAGGGAATAAAGGAAGCTCAACATGACTGACCCTTGTGGGTTGCAAGAAACTTTGAGAGTCCTACCGCTGCATGTCTTTAGTTTGACAACTCTCCTCTCGCAGTCCAATATCGCTCCATAAGTGGATAGCCAATCCGCCCCCAAAATCATCCCATATCCCAAAAATCCCAATACATAGGCGTCGCAATCAAACTCTATGCCTAATATAAAAAAATTCAAACCCCTACAAATCATGGATAAATGTGTCGATCCTCCTATGGGGTTTGAAACAACTATAGGGTCTATTACTAGAGAAATATCTAAGTGCAAACAATCAACCAAGAAACTAGAAATGAAAGAATGAGATGCTCTAGAATAAAAAAAAGTCCGAATAGGAAAATCCGAAATAGAGATCAAACCTTCTACAAAGACTTTCCTACCTCTATTCGGTCCATTACTAGAAGATGCTACATCCAAAGCCTGTACTTGCGCTGTAGGTGCGCCTGCTCTCTGCCCCATCCTTTGAGGACAAGCTCTATTAAGGTGTCCAGGCTGCCCACAATTGTAACACCTCCCCTTCATCGAGCCCTTCTTATAGTCCTTTGTGAAATGCCCAACCAATCCACAACTGTGACATTTCCCACCTTTCTTGATCCGCTTTTGAGGTACTTCTTTCCTCTTGTCCTTATCCTTCTTATTCTTCCACCACTACTTCTTAGAGTTTTCTAATTTAGGGACCTCCTTAACCTCTCCCTTCAGCTGCCCAGATGCAAGCTGAACTCTCTGTCGGTCCTCCAATCCTAACGGCCCAAATATCCACTCCGTATTCCTTAATCAAGCTTGTGCCTCCATGAAATCTTCTGTGCCAGAAAACGTTCTGCCTCCTAGACTAGCGAAGTCCTTGCATAGCTTTAAAAAATTTGCCGCTGCAGGTGGAGTAACGGGATCTCCACCTGCTGGTGCTGTATTGGATGCTTGCCCTTGCACCTCTGGTACCGTAGCTCTGTGGAACCGGTCAGCCATACTATGTAAAGAAAAAAAACTTAGGCTCGAAAGAATCGAAAGAAGGTTGAACTGGACTTTGAGGGGATTTTTATAAAAATTCTTTTATACTTGAAAATTATTTCTAAGAGTTTCACTCTGAAAAATACTTTACTTTTAAAACAAGTTTTTGTGGATCCTGTAACCTTAGGCTCTGATACCAAGTGAAACACCTCACACCCCTTAGTATACCCAAAAAGGGCACACTAAAAGATATGGTGCATTATAGGTATAGCTAAAGCATCACAGAGACTAAGATTTACAAGACAAATAAATATAAACAGCGGAAACATTTAAATGGTAACTCATTATTCAAGATAAAACTTCATAAATAAGTCTGAAAAACATCACAAGTCTTAAATATCAAATACACGTGTCTTATGAAAAATACATCTCAGTCTCATAAAATCAGAGTACAAAATAATCATCCCTCTCATAAGTACCAGTGCATCAAAAACCAAATGAAAAGAAAACTGAAAAGAAGAAGAATTCATGAAGAACTCCGGGAATGTATCTCCAAGAAATCTAAATCAACTATCCTTGCCTATGCTGGCCTATGGGGGAAAAGGAGAAATAGAGGAGTGGGTCAGACTATAAGTCTGGTGAGTGAAAGTAACTACTAGTATTTTTAAGCAAGATAAAGATAATAGACTTAGCAACAGTTCTAGTATAAAAAGGAAATAGAGAAAGGATAAAACTGGGATAAATACTATTTAACTATTTGTTTTGATTGTGATTGTTTGCACTTGTCTTAGATTATTGCTTTGATTTGGCTGAAATCCTAATCCTATTTTAATTAGACTGAATCCTAATTCTACCCGTTGATCGGCCTTCTATCTCTATTGTGCCACTATGAGCTAGTACCATCCTGTGGGTCCCACAGCAAAAGACACATGTTTAGCGCTTGGAACGTAGTAGCGAATTACAACCCTAATCGATGTTGCACGCTCAGTCACCGTCGGTACACACTCACTGCCGCCCCCTCTTGTGACCTCTTACTCACCCTGTCAGCATAAGCGTGCCCAACCTCACCTAACCTGTTGTGAGACCATCAGTCCTAGCCTGAAAAGGTCATGCCCAACCTCACCTAAGTGTTTTGTGAGACCATCGGTACTAGTTTGAAAGAGAATGTTGTTAGTACGGGTCCTAACAAACATAATCTAGTTGCGCCCCTTGCCTAAATCTCCCAATTTGAGCTTCTATCTATTGGCCACTTATTTACCCTAATTAGCATGTCCCAGCCTCACCTAGCTATTGTGAGACCATCAGTCCTAGTATGAAAGGGTCTTGTCCAGCTCTCACCTAATCTGTTGTGAGACCATCAGTCCTAGTCTGAAAGGGAATGTTGTTGGTACGGGCCCTGCTTCTATGTTTTGCTTATTAACTTAGTGTAAGTTCTTCAAATAAGCCTCTTTTATTATTTCTGCTCTATTTGCTTATTAACTTAATCCAAGTCTTTAAAATAAGCCTTTTCTGTTATCTCTGCTATATTTGCTTATTAACTTAATTATAAGTCTTTGAAATAAGCCTTTTCCGTTATCTTTGCTATATTATTTGCTTATTAACTTAATTATAAGTCTTAAAATAAGCCTTTCCTGTTATTTCTAATTATAACCTATGTTATAATTTGCTTATTAACTTAGTCAAAGTTTTAAAATAAGCCTTTCTGTTCTTTTTGCTTAACTATATCCTACGTTATAATTGTTACTCTTCTGTTTTATCTTTTTAGTTATAACCACTAGTTATAAACATGCTTGCAAATGTCTCAAATTTACCTATTTCAGCCTATCTTCTTTTTATTACATTTTTTCTTATTTTACATCTAATTTCTGAAAATTTAATGTTTAATTCTATTTAATCCATATTTGCGAATTATTCTCTTTTTATTATTTGATTCGCGTAAAAATGAATAAAAAGAAACTAACATTTACAGGCTGAATTCTAACGTAAAATAGATGTAAATAACTATAAATAACTGTAAATAACTAAATAAAATAGCTAAATAAAAATAGCTGAATAAAATAGACTGAAAAGAACTTTAAAAATTAACTGTAAATAACTTATATAGAAATTGTTTCAAACATAAAAACTACAACCACTGAGAACCCTATTATTTTAAATTACTTGAAAATCTAAAATAATTACTAAACACTCACCCGTGGTCCTTAGTTCTATTCCTTGGTCTTCCGTGATCCAATTCTAGAGCGTAGAATATTTTTATCAAAAAGATTTCCTCCTTAGAAAAATTTTCTATTTAGGGTCCACCCTCTAGCAATGAACCTAAATAGGAGAAAATCTGAATGAGAAAAATAGCTAGGCCTATGGTCTTATTTATAGTGTGGTTTAGGGATCTCAGACCGTTGGATTTGAAGATTAAATTTGGTGCAACCACATCATAGACTCGTTGGGAACCGTCGGATGGAAGCATGAATGCACATGATTGAAAAGAAATTGCAAAACACGTCATCAGTTGAAACTAGATGAAACAATGTCGAAATATAAGGGCGGGTCGACCTGAAATAAGTACGGGTCGACCTATATATGTGGAAGGTCGACCTATGCACATTAGGGGTCGACCCTAAGGTTGACCTGATATATACATATATTTTTTCTTCATTTCTTATTTAATTCATATCTTCTTCATATTAACTCGGATTTTGACAAACTATATATGGAAATTGACCAGAAAATTACCACGAACATAATGATGCAATTTCCGTGGCTCAATTTTGATATTTTCACAAGCTTATTTTATTGTTTAATTAATTAATTCATTAATTAATTATTATAGCTTAAATTTTGGGTTGTTACATATAATATGAGTGTAATAGCGTCAGAGTTGTTTACGAGGTTTTACATCTCCTATCCAATGTATAACGTGCGTGCACTAACTTAAAAGATATTACAGGATTTTCCATCTCTTAAGGATCCATCAAAAATATCTATATATATAGTAGAATACACTATATATGTAATGCCTAATCAATAAAATAAATATTTTTCCTAGCGTTAAGGCTTTACATTAAACCCCCTTAACGCGTTTTTAAGCATCGTCGTACAGTTTGCATATAGCGCCCTAGTAGCACGTCAGGAGATAGGGATGCACCATGATACGAAAACACTAAACCAAACTCGTAGTGGTCTCGTATAAGGATAAAAGTATGACAATGCACGTGAGGCAATACCCAAGATAAGATACTACCAGTTCAGATCGCAGGGCTGGTGGTAACGCATCGTAGCCATGACCGCCCACCGCGTCCATCCATCCCATATCGAGTCAAAGGGAGGTCATCCCAAATCAAGGTGCACCAATCGAAACCGACATCAAAAGTAATAGTATGGATCGAGTCCAAAAAGAAAATCGAAGAACAGATGTCCGCTAGAGGTAGCTACCCTCATTGGCCCTGTCAAGCCATCCTGTTTTAGTCATTTCAAATTGACATAAATGTCGGGGCTATCCATCATTATTCCGTTTCTTTAAATCCAGCAACGTACACCAAATCCAACCACTTCATTCTGGAGTCTCCTCCACGTACACATTTGTTAAAGTGGTTCCAATATTGACAGAGAGTATGTCAATAAGAGACCTCGGTCTCTTTAACAACCAAACGTCATTTTACACACTTGTTGGTTCTTTTACATTTCAAAACGGTTCATACTTGATATCAAAATATCATATTCACTTCAAAATCAATTTCATTTCAAAATTATCATATTCACTTTGAAATCAATTTCATTTCCCAAAATTGTTTCGAATTTTGAGTTAGGTTATAACTTCATTTAACCACATTCCTATTTAAATCAACGATTTAAATATAAACAGTTCCCAACTTGAACAGCTTGAATTTTTGAAAATAGTTTGAATAGTTAAAATAGTTTGAAAAGTTAAATAGTTTGAAAATTAAAATAGTTAAAATAGTTTAAATATTAAAATAGTTTACATATTAAATGACTTGAAAATTTTAAATAATTTGAAATTTTAAAAAGATGAATTTTAAAATAGTTTGTAGAAAAATAATTCATAGTGAATATAGCTCCAAATTTAAAACTATTTCTTTACATTTCCAATAATCTGGACTCAGGTCCAAATTCCAATAAAACTGATTCAATTTCAAATCTTCCAATTTAATCGACTCAATTTCGATTTAAATTCAAATAAACTTCAATTTTGATTTCAATTCGAATTAACTTCAATTTCGAAACGTTCATTTTAGCTTCAAATTAGATTCAATGATTCAATTCAATTGTTTAAATTTTAATTCAATTTTTATTTGTAAACCATTTCAATTTATATCGATTTGAAGTCCAATTTCAATTTACCGATTTAAATCACATAAATCAATTTAAACTTCAATATTCAATTTAAGGTTCAAATATTTTAAAATAATTGAATTCCAAGCTCAAATTTGAAATATCCATTTAAATTACTTTTACTTGGATATATTTCAAAGCTCGAATAAAAGTTCAAATCATTTAAAACAAATCAATTTCCATCATCCAAATGAGTTTTCAATTATAACTTCAAAATTTCAAATTCGATTCTTTAAACAATTCCTGTTAACAAATTTCAATTTCAATATTTCAAGCTCGAGTTCGAAAGTAATTCAGTTTCCATAAATCAATTATTTTATTCTTTAAAACCGATATCATTTAAATAATTTCAAAACCAAGAATTTTAGAACTATTTAATTTAACCAATCTGGTGTCCGTATATAAATTTCTATCCTATAGCCAAGTGGATATTTATTTTGATTTTTAATTACAGGGATGGATATATATATCATTTCAATCCAAATCTCAGTGTCATAGGTATATATCATTTCAACTTATTTCTTAATTTATTCGAAATAATCCAATTTACAGTTTTATATACTGGCTATAATATACAGGGTGATATCAGGGATATATAAAATAAATAAACATCCAATCATCCAAATATCAGCCAATAGACATCCATCACAATGAACATCCAAATCATCCAATAAATCATGACAGTTAACTAGTTATCAATATCAAGTGTTTAAATAGCAATTCAATTTCAATTTCAAATTTAACTGTCGATTTTAATTCCTATCAGTTCAATTCACATGTCAATTTAAATGTCAGTTAAATTACTAAACAATGGTCAATAAAAATAAATCACTTCATGATTTAAATTCAACTAACATCAAAAATATTTTAGTATCCGTGAGTGGGTTTAATCATTTGCCTTTATTTGAAACTGAAAACTTTTCAGCTTCAAATAAATTCCAATCCAACTCCATGTCGTAGCCATTGTCGATACGATTGCAACGCGACTGTTTCGCTTAAATCCGACCTCGTGTGAAAAAGTTACGATTAATTAGCATAATGATCTAATTAAAATTTAATTTACTAAATAATTAACTTAAAACTTAAATTAACCTGTCTTTCTTCCTTCATACTGCAGGCTGCAACGTGCGTAACCGCTTCCGTCTTTTTTTTTTGCTTCCTCGATCGAATCGCGCGACCAACACACGCCACCAACCTCCACACGCCGCCGACCTACGCTCCCCTCTGCCGTGGCCACAACGCATTACCTCATGCGCGCCGTACGATCGGCGAAAACTTTTGGATGCATAGAGGAGATCGAGCTCTACAACTTTCATGTTGAAACCGAGTCGAGATTGTGAGAAAACGAGAAAGAAAGGAAGATGATTTTCAAACATTGAAAATTAGAAACAAGCGGCTGATGTTTCAGGGTTTGGTTTCGCGAAATGAAAGAAATTGATGGCTATATATAGAAAATTCCCAAAGCACTATTCCCAAAGCACTATTCATCCGTGAAAATTCCGAACTCCAAACGAAGCATGCCGCCTGGCGTTCTGTATGTTATTCCCTTATTCTAAACACAATGGAATATGTATCGAGAGCCAATTCCATCATATTTAGAAGATAGCTTTTCAAATCAAATTATTTTAATTTAATTCCTTTAATTGATTTCTACGCGTTTCAAGCTCGCACGACCAAACGATAAGTCTGATCGCTATGAAACTTGAAATCCTATAATAACTCACAATTACGGATCCAATGAAACTAGTTTCGTCGGAATCCGAGACAGTTGCCTGAATGGCTATTTTTACGCGTTAATTTTTTTTGAGAGAAATGTGTGATCCTCTAAAGTAGATGAGAGCACACATGTACATATATATATATACATAACACCAATAACAAAAGATCTGCCAACATGCCTCGCAGGTGATAAATCATAATACAAAAACAAAGAAAAACAAACTCAGGGAACTTCTTGAATTAGCTCCGGCAAAGCCACCGCCCATTACACCTCAATATCGAACTCCATTAAGGCCATCGTTCGATAATGAGGTGTTAGAAGAACCCAAACAAGATCAACAAAAGAGATCTACAAACAGCTCCACCAAAGAAAGGATGCCTTACTGCAAACGCGGATGAATCAGATAGAAGGCCCCACTGCATATGCAAATGATCCAAAATGAACGTCTCTCTACAAATTTGGGAGATCCATGGTGTGACCAAGTGCACCTACAAACAGCTCCACTGGAGAAAGAACGCCTCACTGCAAACACGGATGATTCGGAAAGAATGCCTCATTGCCAACGCGGAAGATCCAGAATGAACGCCTCGCTGCAATCCTGATGACAGCAACCCTGAAAACCTGCAAATAGCAATCTAGCACCATATCCAGACTAAACCTGTATCCGAAGATAGTACTAAACAAAAATATAAGAATAATACACATATGTGTATATAAATGAAATTTATATACATATATATATATATATTAATGAAGTAAAAGTAATAAAACTAAAGCTAAAATTATAAGACAGAAAAGAAAACTAAAATAAGAGACAGACTAAAAAAGAATCCAAGCTCATTATGCAACATCTTAACCAACTCTAAAGATGTGGAATAGAGATTTCGAAATCAAAAAGGTAAAATAATTAGCAAAATATGAAGTTAAAAACCTATAAACTGTCAAATCTAAAAAATTATCCTTATGCTCCTTTAATCAAAAGAACATTATGATAATCAGTAAAATCATCATTCAGATTTGAGAAAATGTTAATGCTATAATTATTAATATTAAAAATATTGTTTTTTTGTTTTAATAGCTTAATGCTATATCTAACCTTATTAAGATATTCTTTGAAATGATTATTTTTTGCTAATCTATATTTAGGATTTGAGATCCAATTAAAACAAAATGTGATATTATAAATATCAATCTATTAATATGACTACTATTATTATTAAAAAGTCTCTGGTTTCTCCGAAACCAAATATACAATATATTATAATGAATTAAGTATTTAGTAAAAATATATTTTCCTTTTTAAACTTAAATCTTAAATTACTCCAATAATAATCACAATTAGTAACTTTAGTTGTAAGAATGAAGTTAAAATTTTGAGAGTATCATTAAGAATGTAGCAAGTATCTACACAACCATAATACACATGCTTAATAACTTCAACATACAATTTACAAAAAGTACATTTATTATCAATTTGCACATTCTTTCTTTTTAAAAATTCAATATTAGTTTCCCATGCATGATTAACCACATATGAATCTTAGCTTTAGGAGGAGCGTTTTTTTCCAAATAAGTTTAAAAGAGTTATTAGTTATGCCCGAGAAATTAAGAAATTTATAAAAAGAATTTGAAGTGAATTTCTTACTTTTATCCCATTCCCAGTTAATAATATCATTTTCGTTATCAATGTTATATAAATTCAATCTAGCACATAATAAAGAAAATTGTCTAAGAGTTGTACCTTCTAAGATTCTATTAAAACTAAAGTTCCAAGTGGGATCATTATTCGGAGAAAAAACATCTAAAATTAAAGCATTCTTAAAGTTACAAATTTCATAAAGCTCTTTAAATTCTACCCTAAGAGGAATGACAGATATCCAATGATCATGCCAAAAAAAAGTATTATTTTATGAATGAACAATCGTATTAGTACCAAGGTTAAAAATCTTATGACATTTTAAAATAGATTTCCAAAAATTAAACAATTTATTGGTAACAGAAGGCGTAATTTGGTATAAATTATTACTATCATTATAATAATGTTTAGAAATAATTTCTTTCCAAATAGAATTATCATTAATATCCTTAAATTTCCATAATCACTTCCCTAATAAAGAAAAATTCATGTTATGTAAATTAATGACTCCTAAACCACCTTCCTTTTTCGATTTACAAATGGTTTCGCAATTAACTAAACATTTAAGACTACTGTTAGAATTATCGTCACTCCATAAGAAATTCCTTCTCGTTTTATCAATTTATCAATCACCCAATCTGAGAAAAGGTGCGTAGACATCTAATAGATCGGAAGAGTAGATAAAACATAATTGATGAGAACTAATCTACCCGCTCTAGATAAAAACCTCCCATTCCAATCAAAAAATTTATTTTTAATTTTATCTACAATAATTAGCCGGTCATCGTGCTTAAGTTTAGTTGGTCTAATAAAAAAACCAAGATAATCAAAAGGGAAATTCATGGTTTTACAATTAAGCTTATTAGCAACTAAACCTTCAACCTTATCAACATCATTTAATACTAAAACCGAACTTTTATCGAAATTAATTTTTAGCCCCGAAAGAAGTTCATAGTTGTATAAAATAAATTTAAGGGTAATGAATGATTAGGCAAATGAGAGGTAAATAATAAGGTATCATCCGCAAATTGAAGAACAGAGAGACCATTACGCGAGATTTCACTACCAACGCACCCTAAAGAACCATTACCAACCACTTTTTTAATAATCATAGCGAAGACATCTGCAGCTAAGTTAAATAAAAGAGGCGATAAAGGATCACCCTGCCTTATGCGTCGTTTAGATTGAATTTTATTCCCTAAAATACCGTAACCATTATACAAGAATTACCGGTTTTAAGCAAAGTCATAATCCAACCAATCCATTTGCTACTAAAACCTCTATCCAGGAACATATCAATTAGAAAATCCCAAACAACCGAGTCAAAGGCTTTCGTAAAATCCAGTTTTAGAAGAGCACATGTAATGTTATTTTACAATAATGGTTAATGTATTCTTGAACAGTAGCTACTCCATCTGTGATATTTCTACCTTTAATGAAAGCAATTTGTGAACAATCAATTAGATCATTCATTTTTGTGTTAAGTCTCTTAGCTAAGACTTTTGAAATAGATTTAACAGAACAATTAATTAGAGAAATATGTCTAAAATCTTTTAAATTATTAGCACCGATTTTTTTATGTAATAGAATGACGTTAGCAAAATTAAATCTTCCTAATTGTAATTTCCCATTATAAAATTCATTAAACATACTAATTAAATCAAACTTTAAAACATCCCAAATAATTTGTAAAATAAAATAGAAAACCCATCGGGACCCGGGGCTTTATCACTAGGCATGTCATTAATAGCCTTCAAAATTTCCTCTTCAGAAAAAGGATTATCAAAATCAGTAAGGTCAATTATAGATTCAATAGGATAAAGATCATTCAATCCAACGTTAATTCTACGCCTATTCTAATTACCAAAAATATCCCTAGAATAATCAGTAAAATCCTTATTAAGATCCCTATGATAAACCAATTCTACGTTATTCACAAAAATAGAATTTATCATGTTACTAAGTTTTCTACCATTAGCCATATTATGAAAAAAAAATTGTATTATTATTGCCTTCATTAATCCATTGAATTCTAGATCTCTGTTTCCATATAACCTCTTCTTTTTATAAAATTGAATTAAGCTCTTCTTTTAAATTAGCGAGAACATTACGCTCTCTAAGATTTAGTTGCCTAGTTTCTTCTATCTTGTTAATATTAAGCATTTCAGAAAGTAATTTTTCTTTTTTAATTTTAATACTGCCAAAAACATTCTTACTCCAAATTTTAAGAAAATTCCCAAGACCTTTAAGTTTTAAAACAAATTTTTTTGCCGAGTTATCCACATTTGTTGATATTATAAAAATTCATTGAAATCCATTTATTTTTAATTAGATTAGAGAAATTGGATTCTAATAACCACATTTTTTCAAATTTAAAAGTTTTATTAACAATTTTATGATGATCACACGTAAGAATGATAGGGCAATGATCAGAATAAGTATAAGACAAACCAAAGACTCTACAAGTGGGAAATTTATCCTCAATTTCGTCACTGACGAAAAATCTATCTAGAAGGGCAATAGAAGGGGATTCTCTAGTATTACTCCAAGTGAATTCCCTATTAGATAGTGGTAATTCAGTTAAATTAGTATTAATAATAAATTGGTCAAACTCTTCCACAGAAGAGAAATCACCCTCCCGGGGCGAACGTTCTCCTAAAAAACGCGTAATGTTGAAATCACCACCCATAATCCAAGATCCGGGAGCGAATGATCTAAATTCCATACATTCGTTCCATATAACTCTATGACCAATTTTAGAGTTTGGTCCATAAACATTAGAAATATTTAATAAAGAGTTATCACTAAGGTTAATGAGAATAATATGTGAAGAGTGTTGTTTAGTAATAGTATAAAGAAGTTTAAAAGAATTATCACGCCACCTTATAAGTAAACCCCCAGAAGTTCCAATAGAAGGTAAACATGCCCAATGTCTAAAATGATAGCCACCTAATCTTCTATAAAAGCAAATATCGGGACAATCTATTTTTGTTTCCTGTAAGAGGGCAATATCAATAAAATAATCCTTAAAAATGCTCTAATTTTATCACATTTATTTAAATTGTTTAAACCCCTAATATTCCAACTAATAATCCTCATGATCTAGATGATCTAACCCTCTCTATTTCCTTACTCCTAATGTATGCATTAACTAGCTCATCATCAGTAAAAACAAATGCAGTATCCCTAGCTAACCGACATAACTCACTAGTGGATAAACTACCTAGAGCGTAAGAAGAATATGTACCGCCTAAAACAGAAAACATACCTGAGCCTGAGTTTGAAGTGCCACTCATGGCACTCGAATCAGGTGACTCACCCATAAACGAAGGCTGATTGTTGCGGACCCTGGCACTACGACGAACAACACCACAGACAACAGCAGATTTCCTACTCCTGCCTCTCTTAACCGATAAAGATAAAACTGAAGCTCTGCTAACAAAAGTATCCTCTCTATCAAATACTGTGAATGAGCTAGATACACCCTGAATAATATTATTTCCAGTCTCTCCAACAACTATCCCAACCATGTCAAAAACACTATCATCACAATTTATCAAACTATGTGAACTGCCAACAAGAGACTTTTCTTTAAAAACATCATTCATTTTATCAGCAGAATTTTCAACTACCATCCACTCCCTCAATTAACAAAGCACCAGAATTATACGAAGACTCTCCCTCATTTTCCCCAACCACATTACAAGAACTGCTACCGTTGATAGCCGAAACATGAGGATCCACTTTCGAATTGATACCATCAGAAAGTGCTATCGAAACAGTCACTAATGAGCTCGTATCATTCGAATTGATACCATCATTCAAATAACATTCAACTGAAATAGCATCAATTTCACAATGTCAGTATTAAACATGCACACTCTGATATCTGCATGATGCATAACTGGAATCACAGAAACATTATTTCCAGCCAACGATCTCATCTTTAAACCAACAGAGCTCAAGAAATCTCCAACAACATCCAAATCCAACTTGATCCTTTCACTGAATTCATATTCCATCAAATTAACCATTTCTTCCTTCCACAACTCACTCATGTGCACACTAGAATTCAATAATGAGAAATCTATATATAAATCACCAACCATCAAGACATTCGGATTTCTCAATCTGTCAACTTTCACATCTAGGCTACCAGATGAACCAAAACTGACAATTTCCTTACTAACATCACAGCCATCAAACAACTCACAACAACTGCCAGAAGCAGAATAATCACCATAGACAAGATTTCTTGAACGAGAATCAAAAACCAAGGATTCAGAAGAGGAAGAAACAACATCAACACCATCAAAACCCTGTAAATACATATCTGCATCTTTTAAAGAATAAACTTCACCAAAGCTACCCACCTCAGACCTGTTATCCACCAAGCAACTGCCTGAAAATCCACTATCAGATACAACATCTTGAGATAGATCAGATTCCTCTTCTTCCAGAGATTTTAGACATTCAAATTTGTTTGTGGTGACTAACTTGAAATTCTCCAAGTTATTAGATTTGGCTCTAAATTTTTTGTTATGATTATAAGCAAAAAAGTTTCTTAATACACTTGAATGAATAGCAGAGTCCACATCCATTAACAAGCAAGATATCTCTGGTTTTTAATGGTTGAGGAATCATTCTACATTGAAAACAGCATGATCCAGAAGCAAAGGATCAAAAGAAATCGATTCCTCCCTAATAACAGCAATAGGGACATCGGAGATATCATTGACACCAACATAGTAACCTCATTATAACTATTATAATCAGGCATCACATCAGTAACCCGCTCATCACTGTTCGATGAAGAAACATAATCACCAAAGTAGTCTTTAGGATCTCCAAACTTCTAAGTTTAATTTCTACCAACATTAAAAGAATTTATTACGTCGAAATTCTTAAACAGATCTTCCAAGAAATCGATGCCTTCGTTTCTTTGAGTCCATAGGTGATCTAACATGATTCTCTTCAGTTTCATACATTTTAAAACAAATTGAAAACTGTGGTCAGAGATAGAGAGATTTCTACGATCACCAGAGATTGGGTCTAATTTCATCGAACAGTCGACCATTTTGTGCCAAAACAAACCACATCCGAACATCTAACGGGTTCTCTACAATCTTTCGCTAAATGTTGATAATCTCCACATCGAAAGCAAATTCTTTTCCCCTTTCTAGAATCAACCCATTTCTTGAATTTGGTCTTCCGATTAAGAAAATACAGAGGAACAGACTTTGAATCCTTAACCACTTGGGCATACATACGATAGGAGGAAGAATCGAATTCGACAAAGGAAGGAGAATTTAAAAGATTAGAGAAACGAGGATGCACGAAAGAGAAAGAAGAAGATGAAAAATTACGAGCAGTGGTCACCATTTTTTACTTTAGTAGTGTAACTAATACAGATTTATCCAAACTAGAGTTTTACGCTTTAATTAAAACAAGTAATTTCCAAAATAAATTTATTCACTTTTAAATTCAATTTTAAAAGTTAAAAAATTTCATTCTTGTTTAAATATTAAATCAACTTTCGACATCATTTTCATTCATATTAAATTCAGTATTCAATTATTTAAATAATTTCCAATATTAAATTTAAACAATTCAATTATCCAATAAATCACTATAGTTGAAATATAATTTATTTAACTTTTAAATTTTAACTTTTAAAATGAATTCAAATAATAAAAATACTACTTCCATTTTATAGTAATTCAACTTCAATGCAATTATTTACAATTCAATATTATTTAATTTACTTTCTAATATAAGTTATCATCTCTTATCTTATTGAATTTTGTTATTCAATTTTTTTTATCTAAGTTCATATTCAGTAAATTACATTAATAAATCATTAAAATTTTATTTCTAACTATTTTTGTTCAATAATCATATTAAATTTAATAATTTAAAATAGTTAAAAATACGGGTCGTTACAAAAGTAGGAGGAGAAGTACATAACATGAAAATTTTGTCATACCTTGCAGCATACTAAAGCAAACTTACATCCTCATACATGCCTTTCATTTCTCTTTCTAGCTTAGTGAAAATAAGACAGTAGAATAGCCAACCAAAATATCCTTCTTATTTTCTTAAGTATCATATATATTCAATAATGATTCTTAGCCCACAACAAATACAACTGTAAATTCCCAAGTTGTTAATGCAACAGTTGTATAGTAAATAATACTACAAATGAAATTCACTATTGTACAATTTATCAACTCTGCATTAGCACCAAAACACTTTAACTAACCAAGCTTTTAATATTTCGATTTATCTTCCTAATATTATAACCTATATTATCATGAACACTTACAGAAAAGCACTTCAGTGATAAAAAAATTCTCTAAATTTTTGATATTTTGAAATCTTCTATTTTTTGCTTCATGGAGTAATAAATACCTTCATGTGATTATAAAAATCGGGAAATTATTAGGTCAGCTGAATACTAAAGAGTGGATTGGGGATAATCTTCAAATATAAATTCATGAGCTATTGTCAAACTAGACTATCCTAGCTAATCAGAAACACACCGAATTAAGAATGTTTGACGTTACTAATCTATGAAGTGCAGCCCCAAATTACAACAAATATTTCCAAAATCTTCAAAATTTGTAGCTCATAGCATAAAACCCTAATCTTTTCGCATAGAACAAAACTAATTAGAAGTAAAGGAAAAAAAGAATGAAAGGAAGATCAAATATTTATTATACCTTTCAGGTTTCCCCATCATTTACAATTCAAATTCACTCAGCTGATTTTTTGAATCGAGATTTCTTAATCAATCTCAACGTGCGAAATTAGGATTTTATAGAACTGCAAAAATTAAGGAGAAGAAAGTGAGAGGACAAGTAAACGAGAAAAGATATTTCTTTAGAAAAAACGAGAGAAAAAGGGAGAATTATTTTGGCTTCAGACTATTTTATTTTAGACAGTAGAAGTAGGCAAACCTCCCTAACGGTCGGTTTGAAAATAAAAATATTTTTAAGTCAACTGATCACGTCCAAATAATTTGTACATTTGGTACAGTAAAATCATAATTTTTTTAATTAACAACATTGACATTACAACTAATTCAAAGTTGAGTGTAACGAGACCTAGTTAAGATAAGGACAACATTGATCGGATCATTTTGGAACAAATGAATAGCTAAATCATTTCCATGGTAAAAAATAAATGAAATGTTTGATGTTCGTATGATTACTTGTTTCATCTTCATTCTAACAAACAATGCTTACGTAGTTTTTATGTTCTTTAATTGTACTCTTTCTTGGAGGTAAATATTTTCATTGTTGCTTGGAACAAGCCAATCACAAAATCAACACTAATCGATCAATCCAAATATTTTAGTCGCACTCAAGCTTTTTTTTGACCATGGGATCAAAAAAAATTTATTGGCTCATATTTCGAACAAACTGAAATTGAGTAGTTTGTTAAGTTGAAACTGAAATTCGCTCACATATTTGTTTTAGATTGGAAAAAATTCTTCAAAAAAGTTAGTATAAGTGTTCTTTTTATAGGATAACAGTTGTGTAGTGCAAGACCACATGGTTCAAATGCATTGGAAGGAAGTAAGTGGTCTTCCGACCAACATGCATGGTAGGTGGCACAAAATATTAGTTTAGAAGAAGCTTACATAACCAAGCAGTAGCATGACACAAAGTACATAGAACATAGATATCCAGATGCACGCACACATAGAGAAATCATCAACATCCAAAACCAAACAGGGAGAAGGAGCAGCTTCGACGAGTAAATCATCGACAAGGGCAACATCAGGCGCAGGGACAACATCACAACTATCAACGGATTCATTATCGTTGTCTTCCCTAGCGATCATCAGTGCTAAGGGATGGAATGTCTCACCTGTCCAAGCATGAAATAGTCGTAAAATTTTCTGATATAGGTTTAAATTGCAGTTAGCATTATTGTTAAAACATCTAGAATTTCTTTCCCTTTGAGAACCCAACTGGATGCAAAGAGTAAAATGTCAATGTGCATTTTTACATGCATGTTGTATTGCCAATATTCGAAGAAGGAGGTTATGAGAGGGATAACCCTCAGAATATGAGCGGCATAGGTATTCCTGAGAAGATATGATCAATGCTTTCAGCCTTGCTGCCACACATGAGACAAGTCGGTGGAATATGGATACCTTTATGGATAAACCTGTCTTTAGTGCTTATTTTGTTTTGGATGAGCAGCCACATTAGTTTTTTGACTCTGGGAGGAATCTTGTATTTCCATGGTCTATAGAAAGCAAAGTGCCTGCCGGAATCATTGAGCCTATGATATAAAGATCTAATAGTGAAATTACCATTGTTCTCAGGACCCTAAGGAATGTGATTTGGCTTGGAAGAAAAGGAAAAGATGCGGGGCCAGGAGAAGAGGGAGTTCAGCTGACAGAGAGCAGGTCCAGTTATAGTAGGTTAAATTGTAGAATGTGGAGACCAATATTGAAGAAGTTGTGAATGTGGATTGCTTTGTTGGAGGCAATGCTTAATAAGTCAAGAGGGAGATTCTTGTAAGGAATTGGGGGATACTAGGCATCTAACCAAAAGTGGCATCTTTCCTTATTTAGATGAGCACGAGAATGTAGGCTTTCACCCAAATCAAAAGAAGATAGAACCCCAGACCAAAAGGGAGGGCTTGAAGTTGGGGGTAGGTTTGTAACGACTCGTATTTTATATATCGAAGGATCGTAAAATATTATTTTTAATTCATATGAGGTCGTATAACTCTATAACTTTGGGGAATGCCTATTAGTGCATTTCCTATCTTTAGAGTTTTTCTGGACAGTTTTACATTTGAAAACCTATAACGGCCATAACTTTTGATAGAAGCCAAACTAGCATTTGAGACAACTTCCATTTGAAAGATATGATGGTTTCCCTTCTCATAGAGTGATCAAAATAGCGATTTAGACTTTCTGGCTAGGAGATGTGGTTGTTTGA
This sequence comes from Allium fistulosum, assembly GCA_030737815.1. Lineage (NCBI taxonomy): Eukaryota > Viridiplantae > Streptophyta > Magnoliopsida > Asparagales > Amaryllidaceae > Allium > Allium fistulosum. The sequence continues at coordinate 517,565,943 of CM060901.1, read as the reverse complement.
AGATTGATAGTTTTTGGGGCAACTTAATGGGTAGTGAATTTGGGGCCAAGCCCACTAAACCATTTTGGGTTTGGAGGCTATAATAGGCTGAACCATCATCCCCAAATCACTTTTACCAGTTTCCAAATAGATCTAAGCCTCAGTTAACTCATTCTCCACCCAAAACCTTATCTTTTCTCCTCCAAATCAAGTCTAAATCATATATTAGAGGCAGATTAGCAAGAGGGTTCATTAGAGATCTTCAAATCTACATTTTCAAGGAGGAAAAATCAGATCTTTACCACTGATTCTCAGATTGGCCTCGGTTTGCATACAAATCTTCACTTTTTTGGTTGTTTGGTGAGTGACTTGTCATCACACACCTCATTATATATGTATCCATAGGTTTTAACATGTTTTTAATCCATTTTTAAAGTCAAAATTAAATTTTAAAGCTATTTTAAAGTGAGATCTGAAGTAAGAACAAATTTAAAATGTTTAAAGTGTTCTAATCATGTTAATTTGATGTGTGGTTGTCTTTGTGTGTGTTAGGCTAGGTTAGAGACATACTATATGATGATGGCATGAGTTGTTATATGTTTGAATATTGTTTGGTGCATGTATGGTGTTTTCTTGTATGCTTGTATAGTTGAAGATGCTCATCGGGGTGACTTAGGATTAGGAACCGCGAAACCGGGCTTTGACGGATTTACTAAAGATTGTTGAGAGTTGTGCCATTGCATACAGAAGGCATTTAGATCGAAGAACGGAGCATAGCGGTACCAATGCGAAAACAAAAGTTGGAGTCACTACAGAAGTTTGGTTGGTGGGCTTGTCTAGTAGTAGGCTTGTTCGGAGGTTGTTGGCTCGGTATTGGCTTGACTCGACAAGTGAAGGACCTGATAGGTAATCCTGTCCGATGGATGTTGGCTCGACAAGTGAAGGACTGAACATGAAATCCTATCCGGTGGATGTTGGCCCGGTAGGGGAGAGACCGGATAGCAAATCCTGTTTGGTAGGTTATTGGTTCGGCTAGTGAAGGACCCAATAGGAAATCATGTCTGGTATTGTTGGTTCGGTGATTAGGAGCCGAATAGGAAATGTTGTTCGGTGCATCTTGGTTCAGCTAAAGGAGAAGCCAAACAGAGTTGGGAATAGGGTTTCTAGCCACTGGCTTCAAGCATGGTGGTTGTGTGCTTCGGACTGGGAAGAACGATGCTTAAGGCTTGGTTTGGTGTAACCGAACAAAGTAAGTGGGTGGAGGAATCTTAATCTTGGCACGACGATACTTTAGGAATTTCTTCATGGCCTCCATTAATCTAAGCCTCCATTAACCCATTCTCCACCCAAAAACCTTCTGTTTTCTCCTCAAAATCTAGTCTAAATCATAGAATATAGATAGATTAGCAAGGGAATTCATTAAAGATCTTCAAATCTACATTTTTAGGGACGTAAAATCAGGCCTTTGCTGTTGATTCTTGGATTTGCCTCGGTTTGCATGCAAATCTGCACTTTTTTGTTGTTTGGCGAGCGATTTATCATCTCACACCTCACTAGATATGTATCCATAGGTTTTAACATGTTTTGGATCCATTTCTAAAGTAAAAGTAATTTTTAATGTTGTTCTAAAGTGAAACCTAAATTAAATATGAATTTAAAATGTTTTAAAGTGTTCTTATCACGTTAATTGATGTGTGGTTGCCTTGGTGTGTGTTAGGCTAGGTTAGAGACATATTATAGGATGATTTGGCATGAATTGTTGTATGTTTGCATGTTTGAATATTATTTGGTGCATGCATGGTGTTTGCTTGTATGGTTGAAGACGCTTATCGGGGCTACTTAGAGTTAGGAGCCACAAAATTGGGCTATGATGGATTTACTCGAGATTGTTGAGAGTCGTATCGTTGCATACAGAAGGAATTCAGATTGAATAACGGGGCATAATGGTGAAATTGATGCAAAAATGGAAGTTGGAATCACTATAGAAGTCATTCCAGTGGTAGGCTTGTTCGGTGGTAGCTTGGCTTGGTATTGGCTTGGCTCGGCAAGTGAAGAACTGGACAGGTAATCCTGTATGGTAGATATTGGCTCAACCAGGGAGAGAGCGAATAGGAAATACTGTCTGCTAGGTAGTTGGTTCGGCTAGCGAAGGACCGGACAGGAAATCCTATCTGATAGCTATTGGTTCGGTGATTAGGAGCCGAACAGGAAATGTTGTTTGGTAGATCTTGGTTCGATTGGAGGGGAAACCAGACAGAGTTGGGAATGAGGTTTCTGGCTACTGGCTTTAGGCATGGTGGTTGTGTGCATTAGGCTGGGAAGAGTGTTGCTTTGGGCTTGGTTCAGTATAGCTGAACGGGGTATGTGGGTGGAGTAATGTTCATCTTAGCGCCGCGATACTTTAGGGATTTCTTCACGGCATTTTCCAGAGTTCTTAGGGACGATATGGAGTGAAGTGGGCAACTCCAAACAACAAGGATGGATAACTATGGGATAACTTCGGGACTTCGGCGATGGCCACTCCATGGTGAATGGAGTTAGATCCTGATGATGGCAGCTTGATGTTGAAGGGAGTCGTGAGAACGCTAATCCACAAAGAGCGGGTTTGAGGAAGAATGACTTATGGATAGAATATTGAATGGTTCTATTGTGGAATAAAGGGACGCGGAATGGTTCCTTGAAGATAATGGGAACTAGATAAAGCAAGAAAATGCTTGGATGTGCGTGCTAAGGGATCGTTGATACTCGAAGTGTTTACTGATATACTCGAAAGCAGGGGTATTATGGTGACTCTCATGGGTACTTTGTTAGGTTACTTCGGATCAGTTGTTTGGATCCATATACCATGGACCGAGGGAATGGGTCTATTGTCAACTTTGGGCTAAAGACATGTACACTGAAAACCGAGATTTCCATTAGTCCCTGGCATGGGAGAGGTCATATGAGTTATTATATATCTAGAGCACATTGAGTGATAGTGAGGATTGTTTAATGGATGCTATGGTTGATTTGATTGTCTTCTTTCATAGTCAATCACTCTAGGGGTGTCACTGGAGATAGGTATTGGGGATAGGGATACCTCGACACCAGTCATCATACTTAGTTGTAATATACCTTTATGATATTTTTAGAGTAACATATTATATTCATTATATGCTAACTCTTTGGTTGCAGATCACAAAGTCAATCGCAGTTATAATATATGATATACAATATACAAATATTATATACATTACGTGGTCTTATATATATATACACGAGTCCACACAATACAAATTAATATACAACAATACTGAATAGCTAATCTCCTCTATGCCCAAATTATATAACCTAGTTTCAATGTCCCTGTACCTGAAATGTCTCGGACTAACCCGTGTATTATATAAATAATAAATGGGTCAGACTATATCTACAATAATGGATGTAATATAACATACAGTTATAATATAAGAAGTATAATAAATCACAGTCTCATAATAACTTAAACGACTTTCACAGCAAACCTAAACAGGAAAGTGTGATCATCCATATAAAGCATATCAAATCAGAATTCAAATAAATCAATATCAAATGGGTGAATTATCCATATCTGAAATCATCATCAAATCAAGAGATCATCAATGATGAGATATCCTCAAGTAACGATAGGCAGTGACGAAGTAATGCCCACAATATCTCTCAATCTCATATTTTAAAACACCATTATCAAATCATTAAAATCAATAAGAAAGATTTGAGCTAGCTCATAATAATATTGCAATGTGCAAAATCATATGACCCACAGCCCTTAGAGAGGCAAAACTCTCGACTAAAAGAGTCCTAAGGTATAGAAACAACAAATTTATAATAAGTAGGTTGTCTGCCTGAGAAGGATACAAGGTTGATCATACTTTGGAAACAGTCTCAATTATAATCTCATCCATACATAATATATGTCTATCTACTACCCACATACATACATACATCCACATTAGAACCAAACAGGAGACTGACAGCATGTCTGCTAGCTCCAGGAGCCACACGTGGTCCATATGACATGACTCCTATAGTCATCGGTTACCATTACCTCTCTCATCTCGATATCGTGACAAATATCCACCATAGGCTCGATAACGCATAGCCTCTTTGGCCATGACTACCGACATGTGCCCTTATGATAACTGACTGCTGGCTTATGCAACACAAGGGGCAACCAACTACCAATCTCGTGATGCACATCAAATATCATAGCAAGAACGGTGTCGCGGATGCGGATCTGGGGTGCGACCTCACGATCGAACCGTCATGGTGAATACTAGCCAATCTGGTTCGCTCTTGAAACATAAAGGGAGTTGGACGAAGGTAAACAAACATATAATGTACACAACTATATGGCTAACTAGTAGCCTCCATACATGCTCACCACAGCGAGTCACACACAAAACATACCCTCATGTGAGTGTTATCCATGAGCAAAGAATAACTAAATAAATAACTCAATGGCATTTCATACCACCGCATATTACCAATCCATTTATTCAGTACTCATATATCACACTTGCCCTTATTCTATATACGAGTCCAAAGAATAACCGAAAAAGTGTTATCGAAAGTCCCATACCAAATGATATCACTAAACCGTTTATTTTAATTTCTCATCGCATAGAATAACTTTCAATAAATCAAACAAAAAGATGTTATCACCGTGTCATCTTAAAATCATCAACTAAATCAATATTAATGGTAAATCACTCATATCACTCATATCATCGAAACTAGTATAAAGAAGATAAGAAATCAAAATTCAAAAACTAGTATAAAAAATAAATTTTTAAATAAATATAAATAAATGAATCAACACTTAATAATGAAAAATTTAAAACTTATAATTTCATATAACAAAATAAATACTAAGAATGGATAATAAATGCATATTCCAAAATCAATTAAATAATTATCTAAATTCACAATAAATAACCAATTCTCGGTCTTATATAAAATTAGACGATTATTAGATATTTACTAATACCATTAGGCAACTCATTCTAAACCCTCAAAATAGTTTACAAAACTAAATGTTTCATACAAGCAATATTTCATATAATCTAATTCTATTTACAAAAGACGAATATTCAAAAAAGTAATATAAATAAATTATTCAATAATTAAACATAAACATAACATCAACAACTCAATATTTAATAATGAAACATTTATAGCATGTACAAATACTTAAAAATAGATACTATATATATATTAAACAATATATTCACTTTGTTTATTTAATCCCAATATAAGTTTCAAATACAATAATTCACTTCCAAATCCTTATACACATTTTCCATAAACTTCCAAATAATTTTATAAATCAAATTAATTATAGAAACTATTTCACAATTATCTATAACCGAATAATACTTTAAATTATATGTATAAATCCCAAAATAAAATATTTATTTCAAACCACAAAATATGACTCAAATTCTTCACTTTATACTCTAATAGTAGTTGAAATAAAATATTTTCTACTTTCAAAACATCTTTTTGATCTCCAAAATAATTTCGAAGATAATCGTTTTATTCACTAACAAATTTTATGTATTAATAAATACACTTCAATTTAATTTTAAGACACCAAAAATTATTTATCGAAGCTTCCAAAAATATTTTAAACCAAAAAATCAACCGATCATATAAGAATATGATTCAAAGTGCAAAATCTTCCAAAATCATCAACAATCATCAATATAAATTCCTATCGTGTGACCGAGTCGAATTATATCGAATTTCGGTCGTCGATACATGGTACACACATTATAAATAAATTACACAAATTAAAATGCAAACGGACAACATCTCCTTTGCATTTTAGACATCTAACAAACGAAAACCCCACTATCAAACCAATCAAAAATTAATATTGTAACAATCCATTCAATATCATAATCAATATCACAACTAAACAATTCAAGCAAGTAATTCATTCATATTCAGGATAAATAATAGCATGAGATGGAATATAGATACAGATGTGAGTGGAAATACTCACCAATTTGCAGAATCGAAGACACAAGTTTATCGTTACCACATCCAATCCCTTAGCTTCACTGCCATGTCACCATCAGGATTGGCACCCTAACCAAAACCGTCGTCACTCCTGCCTCCACCATCGTCCATGCCTTTACTATGCCACATCGGCAGCAAGCATCGCACCTTCTAATCAACGCCTAAACAGACCCAAATCAAGGCATGTCATCATTTGCTATTGCTTCGAACTATGCAAAGATACGTAACCACCCCCTTCACTCGAGTTGCGAGAACCACTTCGATCTCCCACCTAGCATCGTGATCTCCTTCTTTTCGCTGTCGAGTTTACCGGCTAAGGAATCACGTTCGTGCAATCAATTTGTACTCTCTTCTTTTTTTGTATATTTATTGTTGGAAAAAGGATTAGGGCTTGAGTTGAAAACAAAAGGGGAAAATAAGGGAAGTTCTAAAAAATAAAGTGGGCTTGGGCTTCATATTGGGCTCCATCAATTTAATTAACTTTTAATTTATTTATAATTAAGTTTCAATTTAGTTTGAATTAATTTACATTCTATTCTACAAATTATATTTCTATAATTGGACAATTTTAATCAATTCGACACCTGCTTATTTATATTTATTATTCACTGTTCCAACGTAAATTAAGTTTATTTTGAACTTATTAGATCAAAATCATATATTAATTTAACAAAAAATTATTTTCAAAATATTAATTATCAAATATGAACAATATTATTTTAATGAAATTTACATATAATTACGGTATAGAAAGTAGGGTTGTTACAACACCCACAGAGTAAAGGAGTTGGAGGTGCAAGTAAATGACATGTTGAAGAGACGGTTCATTCGTAGGAGTATATCTGAGTGGGGCGGGTCTATAGTATTCGCCACTAAGGTGGATGGCTCTCTGAGGTTGTGTGTAGATTATTGTGAGCTGAATATGGTGACGAAGAAGAACAAGTATCCACTTCCAAGAATTGATGACTTGTTCGATCAGCTCCATGGTGCGAAGGTGCTATCCCAATTGGATTTGGTAATGGGATTTTACCAGTTGTGAGTAGCGAAGGAAAGTGTGCCAATTACCGCGTTTTGTATGCCATCTGGTTTCTATGAATGATTGGTTATGCCGTTCGGGCTAAGCAATGCTCTAGCATACTTTGTTGATCTCATGTACCGCGTCTTTAGGGATCAGTTAAACAAGTTTGTACTTGTGTTCGTGGATGATATTCTGGTTTATTCTAGGACAGAGGGGAGCACAAGATGCACTTGATGGTTGTGCTTGAAGTATTGAAGAAGCACAGGTTGAGAGCAAAGTTTTCGAAGTTTCACTTCTTAAGGAAGGAGGTGCGATTTTTGGGTCACATTGTTTTTTAGCAGGGTATTACTATAGATCCTACGAAGGTGGTAGCAGTACAACATTGGGATCGACCCAAGACCGCTGCAAACACGAGAGGTTTCCTTGGCGTGATACTATAGACGTTTTATCCAGGACTTCTCTAAGGTAGCACCGCCAGTCACTAATTTGACGAAGAGGAATCAGAATTTTATTTGGGATACAAATTGCGAGCATTTCCGAGCGGGAATAAGGAGCCAACAGTATAAATGAATGCATATGGTACTAGATTAGGTGCGGTGTTGTTGTAGAAGGAAAAGGTTGTCGCTTATGCTAGTCGACAGCTAAAACCGCATGAGAGAAAGTATCCGACTCATGATTTGGAGTTGGTGGTGATAGTATTCACTTTGTAGATATGGAGGCATTATTTTCTTTGGGATAGGTTCGAGTTGTATACGAACTAAAAGTCGTTGAAGGTATCTATTCTTCCAGAAGGACCTCAACCTTCGCTAGCCGCGATGGTTGGAATTCTTGGCCTCCTAGGACTTTGACATTTCCTATACGCCTGGTAAGGGAAATACGCTCGTCGATGCATTGAGTAAAAGATATGCCACTTTAAGTGCGATGTACTTGGAGTGGAAGTAGTTGGAGTACATTGTTGGCTATGATTTCAGACCTCGGTGCGAATTAGAGTCAGAGATATTAGTAAGTTTGATGGTCAGACCTACCCTGATTGAGCAAATCGATATTAGTCAAAAGGGTGATGCTAGACAAGTTGAGATTATGGCAAAGATAAAGGAAGGAATAGAGTCCAAGGAGATAAAGTGAATGTGCTCGACCATGATGGTTGTCTTCGTAAGGACAGAAGATTGTTTTTTTCTAATGTCAATGGGTTACAGGATGAGGTGCTATGAGAGTGCCATTATTCGAGATTGATTATACATCCAAAGACAATAAAATGTGACGCGATATGAGGTAGACATTTTTTGGGAAGGGATGAAGTAGGATATTGGGGCATTCATCTCATAGTGTATGAACTGTTAGTTGGTAAAGGCAGAGCAGAAGAGGCCGAGTGGTTTGCTGCAACCACTTTAGCTTCCCAAGTGGAAATAGGAACATGTTTCGATGGACTTCATCGATGGATTATCAAGGACCAGAGGAGGGTATGATAGCTTTGTGTCATAGTCGACAGATTGATGAAGAGTGCTCAATTCATACCCATCAAGTCTAGTAGAAAGGCATCCAAACTGGCCGAGTTGTATGTGAAATGGCTTATGTGACTCCATGGTATACTGAAGAGCATTGTGAGCGACCAAGACCCTTTGTTCACTAGTGGATTTTGGAAGAGCTTACAAGAGGCGTTGGGGACGAAGCTGCATCTTAGCATAGTTTACCACCTACAAACTGTTGGGAAGACTGAGAGGGTGAATCATATCATTGAGGATCTCTTATGAGCTTGCATTCTCAATTTCGATGGCCTGTGGGACGATCATCTACACTTAGTAGAGTTCGCATACAACAATAGTTATCGGTCCAACATCGGCATGGCACCAATTGACATGTTACATGGCCGACTGTGCAATGCTCTTTCATGTTGATGGGAAGCAGGCGAGAAACTGTCAAGCCGGATATGATAAGAGAGACTTCGAAGAAGATCAAGGTCATTCATCAACGAATGAAGGCTGCTCAGGATAGGTAGAAGACCTATGCTGATAGGAGAAGATGTGATTTAGAGTTCTCCGTTGATGATACAGTGTTGTCAATATCTCTGCGCTGAAGAACGTTGTTCGATTCGGTACTAAAGGTAAGTTGGCGTCGAGATTCGTTGGTCATTTTTCGATACTTGAGAGGATTGGGAATCTAGCATATAGAGTTGCTTACCTCAGAAATGACGGGCATGCACAATGTGTTCCACGTTTCTCACTTACGGAAGTTTTTGCATGGCTTAGGCATAATAGTTCAACAAAATCAGCTTGATATCGAGATTGAACCAAAAGTTTTGAGACCTCGTAGGCCTGTTTGTATCATCGGATGTGATACTAAGCGGCCTGGGAGGAGGATGGTAAAGCTGGTGAAGGTTCGGTAGAGTGAGAGCAAAGTTGATTATACTTGTTAGACCGAGGAGAGCATGAGGACCACTTATCCATAGCTCTTTACTTGGCGAGCCTTTTGTTTATCGCATATACTTTCACTTTCGACATCATATAGGATAGTTTAGTATCCTGCATGCTAGGGTAGGCGTAGATATTATTAGCTGCTTTTATGCGCATATTTGATGTTTGATATATTTGCCCGTGGATGTTAGGCATGTAGGATAGCTATGTTTGATTTCACCTTGTTTGTGTTAGGGATTTCGGAGGCGAAATTCCTAAAGGTGAGAGAGTGCAACGACCCGTATTCTACGTATCAAATGATCGTAAAATATTATTTTTAAATTCATATGAGGTCGTATGATTCTATAAGTTTGGGAAATGCTTACTAGTAACATTTTCCGTCTTTAGCATTTTTTCGGATGATTTTACCCATAAAAATTTGTAATGCCTGTAACTTTTGATAATATTCAGCCTAGCATCCAAGACCATTTTCATTGGAAAGATATGATGGTTTTCCTTTCCGTAAAGTGGTCATAACAGCGATTTGGACTTTCTGACTAAGAGATGTGGTTGTTTAAAGATTGACAGTTTTTAGAGCAACTTAGTGGGTAATTAGTGAATTTGGAGGCAAGCCCACTAGCCCATTTCGGGTTTGAGGCTATAATAGGCTGAACGATCATCCTCAAATCACTTTTACCACTTCTCAAATAGATCCGAGCCTCCATTAACCCATTCTCCACCCAAAACCTTATGTTCTCTCCTCAAAATCAAGTCTAAAACATAGATTATGGGAATATTAGCAAGGGAATTCATTAGAGATCTTCAAATCTACAATTTTAGGGAGGAAAAATCAAACCTTTGCTGTTGATTCTCATATTTGCATCAATTTGCGTGCAAATCTTCACCTTTTTTGTTGTTCGGTGAGTGATTTATCATCTCACACCTCACTATATATGTATCTACATGTTTTAATATGTTTTGGATCCATTTTTAAAGTCAAAGTTAATTTTAATGTTGTTTAAAAGTGAAATCGGAAGTAAATACAAATTAAAAATGTTTTAAAGTGTTTTTATCATGTTTATTTGATGTGTGGTTGCCTTGGTGTGTGTTAGGCTAGGTTAGAGACATATTATAGGATGATTTGGCGTGAATTGTTGTATGTTTGCATGTTATTTGGTGCATGTATGGTGTTTGCTTGTATGCTTATATGGTTCAAGATGCTCATCGGGATGACTTAGAGTTAGAAACAGCAAAACCAAGATTCGGTTTATTTACTCGAGATTGTTGAGAGTTGTACCGTTGCATATAGAAGGCATTTAGACCGAATAACAGTGCATAGCAGTGAAATCGATGCAAAATCGAAAGTTGGAGTCATTATAGAAATCAGGTTCGGTGGTAGGCTTGTTCGGTAGTAGCTTGGCTCGGTATTGGCTTGGCTCGGCAAGTGAAGGACTGGACTGAAAATCTTGTTTGGTAGATGTTGGCTCAGTAGGGGAGAGATCGAATAGGAAATACTCTCCGATAGGTGGTTGGTTTGGCTAGCGAAGTACCGGACAAGAAATCTTGTCCTGTAGTTGTTGGTTCAGTGATTAGGAGCTGAATAGGAAATGTTGTTCGGTGGATCTTTGTTCGGCTAGAGGGGAAACTAGATAGAGTTTGGGAATGGAGTTCCTGGATACTTACTTCGGGCATGGTGGTTGTGTGCTTTGGACTGCGAAGAGTGTTGCATCGGGCTTGGTTCAGTTTAGCCGAACAAAGTATGTGGTGGAGTAAAGTTCATTTTGGCATGGCGATACTTTGAGGATTTCTTCATAGCGTTTTCTAGGGTTCTTAGGGACGATGTGGAACGAACTGGGAAATTCCAAACAATAGGAATGAATGACTGCAAGATAGCTTGGGACTTCGATGATAGCGGCTCCACGATAAATGGAGTTAGGTCCTGATGATGGTGGCTTGATGTTGAAGGGAGTCGTGATAACGATTATTCACAAAGGGTGGGTTCTAGGAAGAGCGAATCGTGGATAGAATGTTGAATGGTTCTATCGTGGAATGAAAGGATGTGGAATGGTTCCTTGAAGATAATGGAAACTAGATGGAGTGTTCCCTGATGTACTCGAAAGCAGGGGTATTATGATGATGCTCATAGGTACTTTGTTGGGTTACTCCGGATCGGCTGTTTGGATGCGTATACCATGGACCAGGGGAAAGGGTCTATTATCAACTTTGGGCTAAAGGCAAGTACACTGAAAACGGGATTTCCATTAGTCTATGGCATGGGAAAAACCATTTGAGTTATCATATATCAAGAGCACATTGAGTGATAATGAGGATTGTTTGATGGATGCTATGGTTGATTTGATTGCCTTCTTCCGTAGTCTATCACTCTAGGGGTGTCACCGGAGATAGGTATTGGGGATAGGGATTCCTGGACACCCATCATCATATTTACTTGTAGTATACCTTTATGATGTTTTTAGAGTAGCATTTTATATTTGTTATATGCTAACTCTTTGGTTGCAAGGGCAAGTCAGGTGTGGTTCTTCGTACCCTCTTCCCCTACTTACTATACATGGTTTTTATAGTATTTTGAGATGATGTATCGCTCATACCAGACTGTTTTCTGACCCGAGGTTTTATGCTTTACTGCTTATTATCTCGGGTACTCTTAAATGAGTAAATTATGGATAACAAGTCTAGATAGCGCATGGAGCTGTATGGAGTACGAGCTGGAGGCTACGCTTTCATATATCTATACTTTGAGCTTACTATCGCTTATATTCCACTGTGCGGTACTATGGAGCTATATCAGTACTTGTATCAGAGAGAAAGTTTTAGAGTTTATTTGGGAGATTTGGGATATATAAACTCTTTATTTTAGTTTTTGTATTGTCTATGAACCTGATGCACTCTGATGTTCTTATTTATGATTCATTTTATTATATCATTATCTCACTTATTTTACATCTATATCATCATAGTATATTTTGTTTGCACGTTGTGAGATGTTTTATAGGTTCCGTGCTTGGGTTTTTCTTTGCTTTTCACCCTTAACTATCGTCTTACATAGGCGGGGTACCTCCACAGTGTATTATACATGTATATTTGGTACCGAAGGTGTAGGGTAGTTGCTACATTTAGTATCAGAGCTTAGGTTACGTAGTTTTACATAAGGGGTACTGTGGTCTAGTAGAGATAGGATATGAGTTCTCACCCTAGACTAGATCGAGTGTGTGTATGTGTATATACACACGAGAGAGCGTACTTATTATATTTTGGTTTTCAAAACTATATAGTAGTATATATAGTATATAAGTTGCATGCACATGAGTACCATTGATATAGTTTTCTTATATTAGAGACTGATCATTCTTGTTACAGATCAAGAATGAGCCAGCGTACAAGAAACAATATGAGGAACAACATCTCTAGAGTTGAGGAAGGAATGATTCAGGGGCTGCTAACCCTAACTTGCAGGCATTGTTCAACTCAATGATGGTGAACATGCTGCAAAATGCCTAAGCGACCACTCCGAATGTTTCTATTAGCAGTGGTGCTAAGGTGTAAACGTTGAGGGCTAACTTTGCCAAGCGATATAAGGATTACTCCATCTTGGAAGAAAAATAATTTCTTGGAACAGGGTCGGCCATCGAAGTGTAGGATTGGTTAGACACCTACATGCATATCTTTGGTGACATGGAAGTGGATGATGCCATGAAAAGAAAGCTGGCCTCTAGACAGCTTCAAGGGCATGCCATGAACCTATGGAATGCTGTTACTATTGCTACACCCGAGGATCAGTTCAGTTGGGACCAGTTCATGGCTAGGTTTGAGGAGAAGTTTGTCCCGGCTGCCCAAAAGCCGGTGTTATTCAAGAGATTTGCTAATTTAAAGCAAGGAGATATATCTATCTCCGATTATATTGCTAAGTTCGATGCTTTGTCGAAGTATGGGATTCCTTTCATTGGCACTCCACTGAAAAATAATGAGTATTTTTTGATGGGTTTGGACAACTATTTAAGGGAGAAGTTTGTGAGTCATATTGATGAGCTGTTTGAGAGATTACCGAGATAGCTCTATGCCATGAGAGTTTATACCCCAAGTCCAAATCAGCTATTGTCGCTAAGGAAGAGCTAAAACCGCAATAAGGCAGTGGAGGCAAGAAGAAATAGAATGGAAAGAGGAAGAAGTTTCAGGGAAAGAATGCTCAGAAGAAGGCTAAATGGGAACCTGTCTATTATGGTTGTGGAGACAAGGGTCACCTGATCAGAGACTGCAAGGCTGATGGAAAGAAGAAGTGTTACAACTATGGTAAATTTGGACATATGTAGAAAAGTTGTCCAAAAATAGCACAGCAAAAACATGTTGTGAAGGCATATGCTTTGCATGCTGTCCCGACATCGTCGAGTTTCCTCAGCGAAAGAGAAAGTGATGAGCATCGTTATTCAAGGTGTGATTTCCATTTATTATGTTCCGTACATGTTTTATTTGATATCGGGGATTCACATTCCTTCATATATAGTGACCTTTTAGATAGATTGGGATTGAAACCCGAAATAGTCGACCGACCTTTGATTGTGATGAACCCTGTTGGAGGCTCCATTAACCTTTGTATGGTTTGTCGTGGTTTGGCCTTATCGAGTCATGGATGCTCTTTTGTTTGTGATTGCTTTGTTTTGAATTTGTTGGATTTGGGATTATCTTGGGAAAGGACTGGCTAAGGAAGTATGTGGTGGTAGTGGATTGCGAGAAGCTGTTGGTGATGATCGGGGCTGTGGAGGGGCAGATGGTAGCGATTGGCTACCTGCCAGAGGATGGGGTTATGGTTAGCTTTCTATATTCGCTCAAGGTTCCACGGGATGGGTTGTCATCTGTGGCTATCATTAGAGAGTATCAAGACACGTTTGAGAAGGCGACCGGATTATCGCTGCAACTAGAGACCGAGTTTTGTATAGACTCGGCAAAGGATGTCAGACCAATATTTATGTCTTTGAGGCATATTGCACCCACAGGCAAAGGAGTTGGAGGTACAAGTAAATGACATATTGAAGAGAAGGTTTATTCATAGGAGTATATCTAAGCAGGGCGCACTTATAGTATTCGCCACTTACGCGGATGGCTCTCTGAGGTTATGTGTAGATTATTATAGCTAAATAAGGTGACAAAGAAGAACAAGTATCAACTTCCAGGAATTAATGACTTGTTCGATTAGCTCCATGGTGCGATGGTGTTCTCCTGATTAGACTTGGTAATGGGATTTAGCGAAGGAGAGTGTGCCAATTACCGTAGTTTGTACGCCGCCTGGTTTCTATGAGTGGTTGGTTATGTTGTTTGGGCTAAGCAATGCTTTGGCATACTTTGTTGATCTCATGAATCGCATCTTCAAAGATTTGCTAAACAAGTTCATGCTTGTGTTCGTGGATGATATTCTGATCTATTCTAGGACAAAGAGGAGCACAAGACGCAATTGAGGGTTATGCTTAAAGTGTTGAGGAAGCACAGGTTGAGAGCAAAGTTTTCAAAGTTTCACTTCTTGAGGAGGGAGGTGCGATTTTTGGGTCACGTTGTTTTTGAGCAAGGTATTTATAGATCCTATGAAGATGGTAGCAGTACAGGATTGGGATCGACCCAAGACCGCTACAAACATGAGAAGTTTCCTTGGACTGGTGGGATATTGTAGATGTTTTTTCCAGGACTTCTCCAAGGTAGCAGTGCTATTCACTAATTTGATGAAGAAGAATTATACTTTTATTGGGATGCGAAGTGCGAGCATGCATTGTGAGTCTGAAAGGAGGTTGACGAGCACACTAGTATTGACTATTCCGAGTAGGAATAAGGAACCGACAGTATACATGGATGCCTGTGGTACTGGATAAGGTGCGATGTTGATGCAGAAGGAAAAGGTTGTCGCTTATGCTAGTCGACGGTTGAAACCGCACAAGAGGAAGTATCCAACTCATGATTTGGTGTTGGCGGCGATAGTATTCGCTTCGAAGATATGGAGGCATTATTTGCTTGGGGAGAGGTTTGAGTTGTACACGGACCACAAGTCGTTGAAGTATCTATTCTTCTAGAAGGATCTCAACCTTCGCCAGCGGTGATGGTTGGAATTCCTAGCCTCCTCCGACTTTGACATTTTCTATATGCCTAGTAAGGGAAATGTGGCCGCCAATGCATTAAGTAGAAGATATGCTAGTTTGGGAGCGATATCCTTGGAGTGGAAATAGTTGGAGTATATTGTTGGCTATTTCATACCTCAATGTGAGTTAGAGCTAGAGATATTGGCAAGTTTGACAGTCAGACCTACCCTGATTGAGCGGATTGGTAATAGTCAGAGGCGAGATGCTAGACTAGTCGAGATCATGGCAAAGATAGAGGAAGGAATAGAGTATGAGGATATGAAGTAGTACATGAACGACCATGATAGTTGGCTTCGTAAGAATAGGAGATTGTTTGTTCCATCATTCGAGATTGACTATACATCCAGCGACAATAAAAAGTACAATGATATGAGGCAGACATTTTGTTGGGAAGGGATGAAGAAGGACATTAGGGCATTCATCATGTAGTGCATGAACAGGTTTTTGGTAAAGGCAGAGAAGAAGAAGCCGAGTGGTTTGCTGCAACCGATCGAGGTTTCTGAGTGGAAATAGGAAAAAAATTTGATGGACTTCATTAATGGATTTTCGAGGACCAGAGGAGGGTACAATAGCTTTGGGTCATAGTCGACAGATTGACAAAGAATGCCCAATTCATACCTATCTAGTCTAGTAGAAAGGCATCCAAACTAGCCGATTTGTATGTTTAATGGGTTATGCGATTCCATGGTATGCCGAAGAGCATTGTGTGCGACCGAGACCATTTGTTCACTAGTGGATTTTGGAAGAGCTTATAAGAGGCGTTGGGGATGAAGCTGCATCTTAGCACAACTGATCACCCATAAACTATTGGGAAGGTCGAGAGGGTGAATCATATCTTTGAGGATCTCTTGCGAGCTTGCATTCTCGATTTCAATGGCTCGTGGGACGATTATCTAGACTTAGTAGAGCTCACATACAATAACAGTTATCAGTCCAACATCAGTATGGCACCATTTGACATGTTATATGGCCGACCATGCAACGCTCCTTCATGTTGATGGGAAGTAAGCGAGAAACTTCAGTTGACCGTGATACTCACCTCATATAACCAAGGAGACCAGTCCTCTCTTAAATGGTGTTTCATTTCCAGTGCTTCCACTCGACCCAACTATAGTTGTTCAATGGATACCGAGCCACAATTTAACTATAATCAAAGTAGAGCTTCCATATTGAAGATTAACAATATTCTTAAGTCAAGAGAACTGTGTAATTTTGTCACATCAATATTTTCTATTTAACCTAAGTTATTAGCCAACAGAAAACTATTGAGTGTATCATTCCATGGTTATTTAATAACTAACAGTACGTAACCCTTCGGAGCTCCAACAATTATGAGTAATACACTACCTAACATTTGAAGAGTGTTACGTACTCTAGTCTCAAATGATGTATCGATATCCAGTCTTGATCCACCTTGACTTGGAATATTTAAAACATGTTTATTTTATTGTAATAGATCACTCATGGTTACAACACATTATAACTACTATCACAAAACATACCATTTATGGATTATCTATTACATATACTTTTAATTGAATTAACTAATATACAACACATTGTATCGAGTATATAATAGAAAGAAAACACCTTATATTTTGAACATGATTGGTTATCGAGTTAGATATATGTAACGATTACATAATTGCTCCTATGGCCTATCCTTAATTCTATCAATCACCCACTTGCACTTGGGGCTAATTATGGAATCTCAATCCGATCTCTTCGATTAGTTTGATGAGATCAAATCGAGTTATACCCTTTGTGAATGGATCTGCTATGTTGTTTAATTATCTACTTTGTCAATCAACTCTCTTCGATGTTGATAAACTACCTTTATCATGTGGAACTATTCAAAGTATGTTTCTCGACCTCCAGTGAGCTCTTAATATTACATTGTTATCATATAACAATGTTTAGTATTCTTAATGCTTGGAATCACCCTTAGCTTAGTTAAAAATCTGTGCATACACACACACTGATTGTATTATGGTGCTAGTCAAGGTGATGTATTTAGCTTTTTCATTGATCAACCACAATGTTTCGTTTGGAACATTTCCAACTTAAATCTCTTAATAAAAATTTGAACATGAATTTAATATTGACATATTATACTCGATAGCACTTATGAAGTTCGAATCTGAACGATCCTTCATAAGGAGTCCGTTGTTTCTGTAAATAATTCTCTAGTATTTCGTAAATACTAAAGAATACTCTAAACTATTATTTAGTGATCCTTATTTAGATTTGTTATTTGCTTCATGCATTAAATACATAAGAAAATTATGATATCGTAGACAATATGACACGTATGATTATTCCTATCATCAATACACAAGGAACCAATCTTACATGTTCCATATTAAACATTTTAAGTTGTCTTTGCATATCTTTTGGGACATTCCCGATATCCTTTTGTACTTATTATAAAAGATATAATTTACAAATCCAATATCGAGTATTAAACAACTAAACTATTACTAATTTTAACATAAGTACATCATTAATAATAAGCAGTATATTATTTACTTATAGTCTTGAAATACCTTTGTACCTTTTAGTGGTTCTTTCTTATGGACACACGCTTCCTCTGCATTTTCTAAAAATCTAACTATTTGATATCTATATCAAAATACTTACTCAATTCTGATGCTTAAAGAATGATACTTTTGTATCATTTCTTGGATCATATCCGAAAAACTCACAAACTCAATATCCTTCCACTAACTTCTAGACACTTTGGTTGTTATGTATAAACAGTCCATTCCAAATCATTAGTTAGACTTTTCCATTTCAACGCATATGTACAAAAAACAAAGTCATACCAAGTGAAAATTTATGAGAAAATCCAAATTAACTTGAGCACGTTGAATAACAAATTTATTATGCTAATTTCAATAACTGAAATTCACGATGTTATTCTTATCAACGTTGCTCGTTATATTCTAAATGCATTAGTCTTACTCTTAAAGACATATTCGCGTTCAACGGATCCCTTCGGGTATGACTACTAAAATCATATGCTGATAATGTACTTTGAATCCTTTAAGATTTGTGCATCATACCATATGGCAGAGTCAATACTTTTAATGGTTTAATTGACAGCCGAGAATTATCCTTTTCTAATTGGATATGCATAGTTTCTCTTCAATATGCGAGAATATTTATTAGACATTCTAATACGTTGTGTTTATTTAGGTTTGGTTAATTTCATTTCATCCCTTGTAGTCAGTTTTATCCTTGGATCGTATCCAAATCCATTTTACTACCAATAATTTTCAAAAGAAATTCCTTCATTACGAAGTTGCTAATTCTTGAAACTACAACTATTTCTCACTGTAATGGAATAGGTATTCATAAACACTTCATGAATTGCCTTATATAAAACTGATTTGGTTTTAGTTTACAAAACTTATGTTCAAATCATAAATAGGTCATCCAATGACAATCATTCCCAAACTTCTTTTCGGTTGATTCATACAAGATCCCTCGTGTATAATTATTACGTGTAGTCTTTTGACTCACATAACCTGCCAACTTCTTGACTATGATATATTGGGATTTCTTATAAACTCTCATCTTGTATGATTTTGTAAACTATTCTTTAGATGAAATCAATTTTAATCTCGTGTACTACTCTTAAGTATATGACCTTATATAAAGAAGTTAACTCAACTTCACTCGCAATTAATCATATTTTGTCCAACAAAATTTAATTACTCCTTATCGATACATCATTATATATCATAGGTGGAAGTGACTTTTGAGATTGAATCTTTATTCATTTTTAGGTACGTTTGGAACTCTTTCCAAAATACTCACCTATTCGATTAAATTGAATCATTTTATTTTATGTTACATATAATTTCATTTACTTTTGTTTTATATTCTATAGGCTTACCATAGACATACTACATGTGTATAAAATATACATGTCCATGTTGGTGATAATTCATCGATGAATATAACGAAATATGTGGAATCGTTTTGGTATTAATAGACTTTCTATTGCATACATCTATATGTCTCAATCTAAAGAGTTTATTAACTCTTATCAAGCTCCTACTGAATGGGTGTTTTGCCCTTAATTGTTTGAGATATAATTAACTAGTATCATGTGATTCATAATCATATAATTAAATTATTTCTCAAAACTACAACCTAGTCTATAATCCAAAATAATCGCGAATAAATTTAGATACTCCTATATTTTTCAATGCATCACAAATACTGAGATAATATTAATACTGAGATAAAACTATGTGTGTTTTTCAATAAGCATTGAAAGATAATTATTACCTTATAAATAATGTTTGGTATTTCTACGAAAACAATTTTCATAACTTGATGTGACTAATAATTATTATATGGCATGCTCTCATTATTTCCTTCATTACTATAATAGCGTATGAAATATTAAGATCCATTCAACAACTTAATACATGCTATTCAATTCATTTATTGCTACTGGTTTACGGTCGAGAATTTTTGGATTAAGTATCTCAAATTCAAAGAAATAAATATCGAAGAAAACAATTTTCTATGTGAAAACGTTTTTGGAATAGAAATCATATTTCTCATTTTAATGTTAAGTGTCTATTATCATTTTACAATTCTTATTTTTAATGTTTTTTTATGAAGCAAAACCGAACATTCACTCTCTTCATCCAACCATGCCTTAAATTACATCCACTTTTATACCTTCATTTTCCTTTGTAAACGGTCGAACCATTTAAGGAAATCATTACTACAATATCATAATGAACTATTTACCAAAGTGCAATTGGTCATCCTTAACTTTTAAGGATATCAAATGAATTGCACTTTACATAAACTGATTAAATTGACATTACAATGACCAAATTTTTAGATCTATCTTGTAGCATTTGGTCCAATGTTACGTTTAACACAACAAGATCATCATTGTAATTAATCATATTGAATACACGATCTCATACTACAGTTTACTTGCTTATTTCAATGAACTAATCTCATCGCGATCTCGTACATTATGAATTATGTCCATTCACCATATAACATTTATATGTGATCGTATCTAGATCGAAAAGCCATATTTTATAAGTGACCAAGTTACAAAAGTATTTAGTGGTTATATAATTAGGTGCTTGCATGGGTTAACATGCAAAAATTTATTTGTAAGTATATTTTATATTTCTATTTATCAATATTAATTCAGTTCATTTATATATTTTTAAGTGATAAACATTTTACCCATTATATTTATTGTACAAATTATCAATGTTGATTATTACAGTTTTATATAGCAAACACTCTTACAATATTAGTAATGTTAAATGTTATCATTTTATTTTTCTAATAAGGCTCCTACTATTCTTTTATGTTTCTTCCAATCCTAAGATGAAATATAGAAGTCTTTCGACTTCACTAGTGTTTGTTAGGATTCGTTTGTCTTGGGATTCTGACTTTATGTTTACTTAACAAGTCATAACCCTACAAACGATGGATAACTCCATACCGGTTGTATCATGTACAACCCCTAACCCATGGTTCCCTGTCCTAATCTCATTTCAACCTTGAGTTTGGTCAACAAATCTAAAGAAATTTTTCGCTCATATCTATCATTTCGCGTCGGCCTAAGTATAGTATATGTACCTTGGGTTGCTCAATAAATACATATGGTTACCTTATCTCATCTAGTTAATATATTAATAATACTACACATAACATCTCTAGCTTGAGTATGCAAGTAATTTATCAGTATATATGGTAGAGGACAAAACTTAAATTAAAGACTCATAATCTTCAATATATTTAATTGAGTGATATCGACTTATATGAAATAATGTATTTCTTATGAAATTACATCGTTATCCAAGTGTTTGACAAATCATAAATCAAGGTATGCGTACTATGCGATGTATTTATTCCTCAAGTCTAACTGGGTTTCTTACTATTCCACCTTTAGTTTATTTATATTATATAAGTTTTATTATTATATAACTTTTATACTTTATTTAATCTATATGATATTTTATGTATAATATTATATTAATTAAATCTTATTTAATTAATTTAATTAATTAACGCTTTAATTAATTATAACATTATTCAATTAAAACATATTACACACACACACTATAACCTTTATAAAAATATACATATATCTTGTATATATGTATTTTAATTTATTAATTAACTTTTAACTAATTTATTTAATTAAACAATTTTAATTAAATTTTATTAATTTTGTTAACTCTTTTATATGAACATGTATACTCATATTGTCTTAAACAATTCAAGACAACATAACATATATCATTATGTATATTATACATATGTGTATATATATGTATATTTAATTAGTTAACTTATTTAATTAATTCATTTATTTTATTAATCTTATTAATAAATAAATTTTTTGAAATTAATTTTATAACATTTTCAAACATTTTTAAAATTTATACTATAACTTTTATAATATGTGTTTTATTTTAAATTTAACCTTTAAATTTAAAACTTTATTTTAATTTTCAAAACAATTTGAAAATTTATATGGTAACATTTACAATATTTTTCTTATTTTAAATTTAAAACTTTTATTTTAATTTCAAGATAATTTTGAACTTAGCCTAAGGCCCAATTCAAATTGGTCCATTTCTATTAGGGGCAACCTTTGGGCTCATATAACTGTTTGGGCCAGACTAGTAGCTAGGTGGGACATGGTACTAGATTACCAAATAATCTAGCCGAGACACCACCTTTATTAGACGTCCTATTAACTGGGTTGTAAGCTTAATTAGTTAGCCCTAATATGACTAATTTAGAATGCATAGGCCATCAGTTTTCGATACCATTGTTAAAACTGGACCAGCCCGCAATGGAAGAATTGGGTAAATTTCAAAAAGAATTCCATTATTGGACCTTTAATGGGCCTATGTAGTCTAATTCATTTAGAACACTTGTAAATTTTCTTTTAAATAAAATCGATGTTTTACTTGAATTTATAAGTGAAATTTATTTTTATATAATTTGTAATATATTTCATATATGTATATCATATACACATATATGTGTACGTGCATGTGTAGTGTACGTGGTTTAACATCCTCATGTATAGATGTTAGGATTTACACCGCAACAGACATGTTAACCCTTCATGTATACTAATGTATTGTCTAAATATACATATATATGCATCAAAGTTAGTGCACACACATGTATGTATGTATAATTTTAATTATATATTTATTATGAAATATTGGTTATAAATTATTTATATAAATCATCTGTGAAATATATGTGTGTGTATTACATAATTAAATTTCAAAATTATTTTAAATATTAATTTGTAAGATAATTAAAATATTTATCATATATTATGAACAAATTAACCTTTTTAAATTTATACACACACATAGATATATTATATGTAATGAACATATAACTATTTAATTAATTAGTGTATATATATAATATTTTTTTATATTGAATACAAATATTTGTTGTTGCTCACGGACTATTTTTATTTTTATTTTTTTAGTTTAAATAATTTTTTGAATAAAATTATACTTTAAAAACTAAATCCACGCAGATTTAGTAAAAAATATATAAATATTTCTGAAATTAAAATGCATATTTTATATTATATAATGTTTTATAGAATATTATATTATTTATAAATGTATTACAAATATATTTTGTTTGTTTAACCAATATTAAATTAAATAAATAATTTAAATATTTAAACTCTAAATAATTTTTTATTGCTGAATGGTTTTAAGGTATACAAAATTTTAAAAGTTTTTAGACACATATACTATATGAATTAATATTTTATAATTGGATTTAATTAATAAAATCATTTAATAATAATATTTTAATAATAAAAACTTATAAAATTTTAATTATTAGGATGAGATCAACAATATGACTAGTACAAAATTTTATGCACATATGGATATAACCATCGACATGTGACAATACAGTAACATACCAATTCGTGATATGATCTACCTAGCGAACATATGATCGATTTAGCAACTACAGAAATTTAAAATATTATTAATTCTAAAGCATAACTCTCACCAAGTCTTAGAGACCACACTTTGAAATGATGAAATGCTCCTTGAATCGAATTCCAAGTTTTAGAGTTGCTAGCTCTCGAACTACTTACCATCGACGATCGAATTGAAGAGTTTTGATGTGATTCGTGCTTGGATATTTTAGGGTTTGGAAGGGGATATTTCTGGCCAAATATTGTAGGTAGGAGAAGGAATAAAAAGATCTCAAAAGATTGAATAGAGAGTGACTTATTCAAAGGGAGATAGGAGAGTGAAAGTGGATCATAATTCCTAATATCTCTCTTAGCATTTCCACTCCTCTTTCCATTCGAATCGACCATGCCAAATCACATATGGCCAGCCCCCTATGCAAAAATCGAGTCGAAATTTCCACGCCCCTTTGGGCCTCAAAAATAATACCAAGCTCAAATGATGTCCATTGCATTTAAATCCAAAACATGTACCGATATCGTATATCGATCAATATCGAACAATTTGATTAATATCATTTATGTTCTATGACTTTTAGGTGTAAATTTGGTCAGTGATTAATATTGAGAAATTAAAATATTAATGTTCATACATCACTTAGCAGATGGTGTGACATTATGGCAAAATCTATCGCTACTTGGTTTTGGAAAGATCCAACTTTACTTTATTAAGCGATACCCAGTAGTGACAATTATTTACACCAGTTCTTTTTATTAAAACTATATTATTTTGGACTTATGACATTTGGTAACGATCAAAATCCCATATGATCTAAGTTATTTACATATTTTCTAGAGGATATAAATAGAAGAAGCCATGCCGCATATGATAACTAGCGTGTACAATCGATGCCGTTTCTCTTTGATGTCGCCTCTATCCCATTCCGCCACTCTTCGTCACCGCTTACCAAAGCATTGCCACACATCAGTAAAGTGAGTTCAATATCGCTTCAAATCAGTATCATTGTTAGTCAACTTTGCTGATAATCAATGTTGCATGTCTCCGATGTTGTGTCATTCCTAATATTGCTTTGATGCTTTATACAACATCTATTATTGTTCCTGAAGATACACAGCATACCGCCCTTCATACATTTCGCATCCCTCGATGACACATGACATCAATGAAGCTAGGAATACTAAGTATTATTAACACCTCATGGAATCAACGTTGCATTATTTCTCCAAAGAAGCGATGATGTCGAGTATGGTTGAAATCGTAAGCCATTAGTGTATCTCGACATCACCTATGTCATGTCTCATTGATGTCGAGCCCCATTATGGCCACCGTCTACTTATAAAGATAGAGTGAATAAGCCAGCTCGTTGACACCGCTCCTTAATCATACCACACGACATTAATGCCGTCTGAAATCGGTAACCTTATATAGTGATGCCGTGAATTATTGATACTTCCATAAGACAACACCATTCATCCTCAACACTGCTCTGTATCAACATCGCTCTTTATCGATGCTAAATATTAATGCCACTTCCAGCTGATGCCGCCTATAACCAATCAAGAGTGCCTTGCATAAGATTATCGATGTCGAATGCCATTTCTACTCAGGCGGCATCAAAGTTCAACTATCATCATCATCAAGAAAAGCCTAACACATAACAACATTGAGGTTGCCGAAGCTTTTGCTGAAGCATGTCGATGTCATGCGTTATGCCGTGCACCCACCTCTATAAATACGGACCTATGGGTTATGTAGAAAGGGCGATCATTTTTCTTCTCTCCCTTCTAAAATCAAAGCATTGTAACCCTGAATCAAATTGGAAGATATTATCAATCGATTGTAAATCTCATAATTCTATGATAAGGAATATGGACAATGTCGAATATAGCCTATTAAACTATGAACGATGACAAGCATAGCCCATCTTGTATATGGATTACATTGAACAAAACTTAAATTTCCTATTAACATGACAATTCACTTTGAACGTTATTGACATGGACATGCATTTAATGAAATTCCCTCATCCCAAAGCTCAACGTGATTATCTCCAAAGGGCTTCGGACTAAACAAGAAATTATAGGCATAATTACTATTTTGCATATCACACATGAACATTGGACTTCAAATATAAGGACTAACCACCTAGTCTATTAACATGCTTAATGGATTATTGCATGAATTTGCTACTTCTCTTCTCTATTTCCTTTTGATATATAGCACGAGCCTTTGAGTATTTTATTCAAAATAGCCACATGGATTCTCAAATGTATATCCAAAGTGATCTTAAGGACTCTCGAATATTTCATTTTGAGTGACCTTAAGGGATCTCGAATATCATATTCCAAGAAAATAGCCAGACTTTCGAATATTTGACATCAAAGAATCAGTGGCATTATAAATACATTCTTTAATGACTTCACCTTGCATCTAACCTCGAATGATAAACTTGTTCTTGATGGCACTCTATGGTCAATGCCAATTAAGCCATCCTTAGTTGTGATGTTATTAAGGGTAATTTATCACAATTAGCATCATCGACGTTATGCCAATTTTTGGGTTTAACATTATGGCACTAGAAGGAGCGCATGAACCTCTGTCCCTATTCAATTCTTTTCTTAACCTAATGAACAAATTGTTGTTTCAGGGAAATTGAGATCAAGACGGCTTAATGCCTCAAATGAAGAAGTCATACAAACAACAACATTGGAAGAGAATGTAGTTCCTAACTTCAACTTAAGCAAGAACAACAGGTATTAATGATGAAAGAACTTTTGGAAGGAATTCTTACTCAAAAATCTTCCAAAACCACCAAGCTCACAGGAGGAGATGAGGTAGATTCTCCAAGTAGGGGCTTAAATTTCTCTTTGCTTAGAAATAAAAGAAAAAAGCAGGCTTGTTATAATGCCATAGAAGAGGGAAAATCGCCAACAAGTTGAAGCAACCGAGATTTCTCTAAGGTCTTTGGTAGATAACAAAGGTAAGGTAGATTACCAAAGGAGATTGGAAGAGAAATTCGAGGAACGATCTGGAAGTTCAACCTCCCAGGGATACAAACCTGTTAGAAGCAATTATTATAGTGACGAAGCTCACCTAAGAGACATGACTGAGAAAATGGTAAAGGAAATGCTTAATCTTAAAGGAAAAGGAACTCACGATGATAGGGTCAACAATAACCACCAAGAAGCTCCCTTTATAGAAGAGATCATGTTCACCAGGTTCCCGTCCTATGGCAAAATTCCATCCTTGAGATAAGTGGAACCACTGACCTAGATGATCACTTGATGGCCTTTGAAAGTCAAATGGAAATATACAATGCTTCTGGAGCTATGCGTTGTAGGCTTTTCCCTACTACTTTCCAAGGTGCAGTATCCAAGTGGTAAATGCAATACCATGAGAAAACCATCTATTCTTGCAAGCAATTCTCTTATGAATTCTCAACGAAGTTCTATATTTGTAAAGACCCCATTATCGACTACACTGTACTGGCTAATAAGAAGAGGTCGGGGGAGCTATTGGGCGATTATGAGGAGATTCAATATAGAGGCCCTGAAGGCAAATGGGATGACCAATAGGGACAAGATGGTGGCAGTACACTCGAGATTTATTAAGCAAACTCCATTCTGGAAGGAGCTCTATATACATGGATATAAAGATTTATAAAACTTCTGTTTCCAGACTGACAAATTCATTCATATGGATGAAATATTTCATGCTAAAAAGAAAGCTCAAGCTAAAAAAGAGTCTGAAAAAACAGGCGATAACCATAACCATAAGAAACCAAGGTGGGAGGAAGTCCTTCATACTAATCACATTGCCCGGAATAAACCATTATCTAACATAGATTCTATAGCAAAGGAAAACAATGATTTCCCAGTCTCATACAAAGCTAAGACCAATCCCTAACTAAGAAGAGGGGAAGACTTTTGTGCTTATCATATGTCGAATGAGCATAAAACCGATGAATGTCGTATTTTGGCAGGCATAATTCAACGTATGATTCACTTCGGATGCTTAAAGGAGTTTGTTAAAGATAGCCAAAAAGTGGCTTGTTCTGAAGATCCCCACCAAAGAATCCAAAACTATGCTACTAACTTAGTGGAAAGTGGTGATCAACAAGGATTCATACCGCCCTTAATAGAATCGATGTGATCCATTTAGGACCACATCTAGTTAGGAGTAGCAAAGGAGCTATGAACCGCTATGTTCAAGAAGCAAACGAGGGAATTTTCTCCATTCACCGAGAATCCCCACTCAAGAATCCTAAGTACCAAATTTAGACGAACTGTCTAATTATCACTCCACGAGAGTTAAGAGGAGGAGTTCGTCATCTACATAATGATCCACTCATGATTACTGCCTAAATTGGACTCTCTGTGGTTTCCAAAACTTTAGAGGATATAAGAAATGCGATCAATGTGATCTTTAAACATGCTTTTGATCAAACGAGAATTCCAGAGGAGAAGCTAGAGCCGAGCTTTGAACCCATTTTTGAGTTCAACGACAAAGAATCAACTCTTATTGGGCAGATAAAGCTTTTGGTGCTGATGAGGATTTCGCCAAATTCCAGGACGTTCGAGACTCTCTTTATTATCATGGATCAACCATCCTATTATAATGCCTTCTTTGGGAGGCCTACTTTGGATGAAGTTGATGCTTTTGTTTCACCAAATACTTAATGGTGAAGTTCCCAACCAAAAATGGTTGGAGAGCAATAAAGAGAGAACAATTTAGCTCTCGTGAAATGTATTTTGCCACTCTCGAGCAATATAAACGAGACAATATTTCTTGCTATGAATTGAAGAAAAATGAGTTAGCTGAAAATCATATTAATAAGCCTTTTGATAAGGGTCCTTCAAACCAGTCATTCAAAGCGCAAACGAAGCCTAGTGAGAAAACTAAGCATGTATCAAAGAAATTCAATTTCTCTAAAAAGAAAAGGAAAAGGAAGGAAACAAACCTAGTGGAGGACGAAATAGAAGGCGAGGGAATAATCACTAAATCAGATTATAGAGGCAAGCAAGAATGAATGAAACCTACAGAAGATCTTGAAGAGATATGCTTGGATCCAATCGATCCAATAAGGAGAGTCAAAGTTGGAAAGTAGTTGGAAAGTAAACTTAAAGTAGAACTAATTCAGTTTCTGTAGTCTAGCAAAGACGTATTCGCATGGACTCATTTAGATATGTTCGGGATAAATCCAACTGTCATGTGTCACGCTCTGAATATCGATTCTAGCATAACACCTATCCAACTAAAAAAGTGGCAATTTGATAAAGTCCGGTCTAATGCTTTAAAAGAAGAGGTCAAGAAATTTCTTAAGAATGGGTTCATTAGAGAGGTACTTTATCTAAAGTGGTTGGCTAATCTAGTGCTGGTCAAGAAATCCAACGGCAAGTGGAGAACGTGTATTGACTATACTTATCTAAACAAGACATGCCCAAAAGACTGCTACCACTTTCCAAGAACAGATCAGTTGGTTGATGCAACCAGTGGGCACAAGCTTTTATCTTTCATGGATGCCTATTCCGGCTACAATCAAATTCCCATGTTCAAGGAAAACGAGGAGAACACTAGTTCCATAACAGATTGGGGGACTTACTATTATAAAGTAATGCGCTTTGGGTTAAAGAATGCTGGAGCTACATACTAGAGATTGGTAAACATGATGTTCAAAGAGCATATTGGCCGAAATACGGAAGTATACATGGATGATATGCTAGTCAAGTCTCATTAAGAGAGTATCCATTTGAAAGATCTTAAGGAAATGTTAGAGGTATTACGAATGTATTAAATGAAGCTCAACCCACAAAAGTGCTCTTTTGGAATTCAGTCTGGGAAGTTCCTTAAATACACCATCAGTGCCTGAGGAATTGAAACTAATCCTGATCAAATTCAGGCTATTAAGGACACGACAGAGCCTTATATGAGTAAAGACATAATGAGCCTAAACGGAAGAGTGGAAGCAATGAATAGGTTCATCTTTAAGGCCACCGACAAGCATTCCATTCTTCGATGTGATTAAGAAAAAGAAGAACTTCGAATGGGAGAGGACTATCAAAAAGCTTACAAGGAGTTGAAGGACCATCTTAAGAAACCACCAATCTTGTCTAGTTCTGTAGAAGGTTAAAACTTTATCTTTACATGGCAGTTTCTGAACATGTAATTAGCTCTATATTGATAAAAGAAGAGAAAGGGATTCGACTCCTAGTATATTATGTAAGCAAAAGACTAAAAGACCAAGAGACTAGATAAGTCATACAGAAGCTAGCATACTGCTTAATACTTACAGCACGAAAACTAAGAGCTTACTTTCAAGCACATCCAATCAAGG
Organism: Allium fistulosum; assembly: GCA_030737815.1. Lineage (NCBI taxonomy): Eukaryota > Viridiplantae > Streptophyta > Magnoliopsida > Asparagales > Amaryllidaceae > Allium > Allium fistulosum. Next base: position 517,536,046 of record CM060901.1, on the reverse strand, counting down.
TTTTGACAGTTTTCTACTTAAGCAAGTTTTTAGCAAACCAGAAGCTTTAGGAAGATTGATTAAATGGGGGATAGAGCTTAATCAATATGATATTGAATCCTTGCCTCGAGCAGTGATCAAAGGTCAAGCTTAATTTGATTTTGTTAACGAGTGTACGGGTTTCATCGAAGAGCAGTCAAAAAAGAAAAATGATTTAAAACCTAAATGCCAGTTATTTATGGATGGAGCTTCGAATGAACAAGGTGTTGGGGCATGATATGTCATTATCACCCATAATGGACATCGCTTACATTACGCAATGAAATTGGGATTTGTGGCCACAAATAATGTGGCAGAGTACGAATCAATGGTGGCAGGACTCGCTTTGGCCCTATAACTAAAAATTCCTAGAATTGGAATTTTCAACGATTCCCAACTAATGGTAAATCAGTGGAAACAATCATACCGGACAATGGATGCCATGTTAGTCTTATATATAAAGAAGGTGTTAAAAAAGCTGAACCAATTTGAGGATTTCTCAGTACACCAAGTACCAAGAGGAAAGAACTCCCAAGCTGATTCTTTAGCCAAATTAGCCAGTTCGTAGGGAGTGCCAAAAGCTAGGATTATTCCAGTAGGCTATCTACCAATCCCAGCATAGAAGAAAATATTCTCAAATCAGGGAAAGAATTGATGGTATTCACCAGATCTCAAGCTCTAGCACATAGAGGGGAGGAAAGATAAGATAAAGATGAGATCCCATAAGAGAGATTCTCCTACTCAGATACAATCAATCACTATAAGAATATTTGGATGACCTCCCATTGTTGAATACCTTGTAAATGGACCACTACCGACCGAAAGAAAGGAGGCAAGAAGGATTAAGCATCAGGCTTCGACTTTTATTATAATGGACAGAGCGCTTATAAGAAGGGATACTCTCTTCCCTATCTAAGATGTGCTAATCCAGAAAATGGCCTAAAACTATTGAAAGAAGCCCATGAAGGATTTTGTGGGGATCATTCTAATGGAATAAAGCTAGCTAAGAAGGTCATGAGACAAGGTTTTTATTGGTCTCAAATGATTAACCACGCCATTGACTACGTGAAAAGATGTAACAAGTTTCAAAAGTTCTATAAAATTCCCACATTTCCCGCCAATTGAGTTAACTGCAATCTCAAGCCCATGGCCTTTTGACATATGTGGAATCGACCTAATAGGATCACATCTTGTATATAAAGGAGGAGCTAAATACGCTGTAGTGGCCATTGATTATTTCACTAAATATGTAGAAGTGGAACCCTTGCCAAATATCACATCTGAAAAAGTACTCAAGTTTGTAATCCAGAATATCACCACTAGATTCAGAATCCTACAAAAGATAATATCAAATAAAGGAACTCAATTTGAAAGTGAAAAATTCACTCAATTCTGCAATGAAAATGGAATCATCAAAAGCTTTTCTTTTATAGCTCACCCTAAAGCTAATGGGGCTGTTGAGGCAGTCTATAAAACTATCAAAACCATTCTCAAGAAATGACTAGACAAAGTAAAAGGAAACTAGGTAAAAGAGCTACCTTTGGTATTATAGGCATATAGAACTTCTACTAAAGTAGCAACATGACATACTCCATGTTCATTAACATATAGATGTGAAACAATGCTCCCAATTGAGATAGAGGTACCCTCTCATCGAAGAATTGCATATGCATTTGATTCGAATCAAGAATTGAGGAAAGAATCCTTGGATCTTATTAATGAATTAGGAGATAAGGCAGCCATGCGAACGGCTGAATACCAACAAAGGATATCTAAGTATTACAATTCAAAAGTAAAGGCAAGATCATTCCAAAAAGGAGATTTGGTGCTCCAAAAAATAATGGAAAATACTAAAAACCCAGCGAATGGACCACTTGGGCCAAATTGAGAAGGACTCCTAATCATACACGGGGTAATCCTACCTAGGACATATAGATCATGCCTACCTAATGGCAATGTGATAGCAAGAACATGAAGTGCCGAATATTTGTGGCCATAATTCCTAATAATGGGTGAATAAAGCAAGAATGTCTATTGGACCAAAAGGAAGACTCTCCTCAAGCAAACAAAAAAGCCTTTAGTGCCATCATCAAAAGCCTCACTAAAGTGCCTTCTAGAGGGAGGTCGAGTAATTCTCTGGTTTTGCTTAAGATAGCTACCCAGAGCACCAGACTAAGCTTTTAGTGTCGTCATCAAAAGCCTCACTGAAGCAGCTCCTAGAAGGAGATCAGGTAAGACTCTGGTTATGCTCAAGATAGCTAGCTAGAGAACTAGACTAAGCCTTTAGTGCCATCATCAAAGGCCTTACTAAATCCCCTCCTAAAGGAAGGTCGGGCAAGGCTACGATTCTGCTTGATATAACTAACCAAATGCACCAGACCAAGTCTTTAGTGCCATCATTAAAGGCCTTACTAAAGCACCTCTGAAAGGGAGGTTGGGTACAGTCCTGCTTGATAAAGCTAACTAAACGCTCTGGACAACAAAATCTAAGTCATCACCTAAGACGGTGATAAAGGGTTCGATCCAAGTAGAGATCATCACCTAAGATGGTACCAAACAAATCATTCAAAATCAAAGCCAAATAGCACTACAAATCAATCAATCTTCTAGAGGAAGATCTATAAAAAATCAAAGCCAGTTAGCGCTCCAAGTCAAACGATATTCTAGAGAAAGATCCATCGAATATGAGCTATTAGTGCTCCTCAACAAACACAGTCTTCAGTTGCCAGATAAGGATTTTTGATCTTCTATTATTATTGCCAGATAAGGATTTCTGGCTTCCTTCTATTATTGCCTGATGGATTTTTGGTCTTATATTATTGCCAGATAAGGATTTCTGGTCTTCTTCTATGATTGCCGGATGGATTTCTGGTCTTCTATGATTGCCATATGGATTTCAGGTCTTTTATCATTGTCAAATGAATTTATGGTCTTCTATTATTACCAAATGGATTTCTGGTCTTCTATTATTACTAGATGGATTTTTGGTCTTCTATAATTATCAGATGGGATTTCTAGTCTTCTATTATTGCGAGATGGATTTTTGGTCTTTTATTATCACCAGATTGGATTTCTGGTCTTATATTATTATTGCCATATTGGATTTCTGGTCTCTTATTATTACCAGACTTGATTTCTAGTCTCCTATTATCATAATCGATAGGATTTTTGGTCCTTTATTGTCAAATGAATTCTCTGGTCTTTTATTATTACTAAACGGATTTTCTGATCTTTTATTATTATCAGATGGATTTTATGATCTTTTATCATTATTAGGCAGATTTTCTGATCTTCTATCATTATCAGACGGATTCTCTGATCTTCTATTATTATTATATGGATTTCTCATCTTTTGAATTTCTGGACTCCTAATATTGCTGCTAAAAAGTTTTTGATCTTTTATTTATAATATGGCTTGGAAAAATTTCTGATGCTCCCTCATATGATATCATAGACGATCCATTGGGCCTCCATTTGAAAGTTTATTATTATTTATTGATCTCTTATAGCAAAATTATAATCTTAACTTGTACAGATAATGTAAACAATATATCCCTATTTATAAGTCAACCAAATCCGAAAGGGGATTGCTTGAAATTGAAATTGAGTATAAAGTTAATAACAAAAGTTTTCATTCACTTTATGTTTAATAGGAAAACGGGATTGGAAAGGAAATCTCACAAAGAATCGGGGAAGCAAAGAAATTATTGGTTTTACACTAAAGTGTAAAAAGCTTCTTCTATATGGGGGGCAAATGGTATCCATGTATTTTCTAAAGGATACAAATAGAAGAAGCGATGCCATATATGATCAGTAACATGCATAATCGATTCTATTTCTCTGTGATGTCACCTCTATCCCATTTCGCCACTCTTCATTACTGCTTCCCAAAGAATTGCCACATATCAGTAAAACCGAGGTCAATATTGCCTCAAATCAGTACCACTGTTAATCAACATCGCCGATAATCAACACCGCATGTCTCCGATGCTGTCTCATTCCTAATATTACTTTGATGCCTTATACAACTTCTGTTATTGTTCCTAAAGATATACAACATACCGTCCTTCATACATATTGCATTCCTCAATAAGACATGACATCAATGAAGCAAGGAATACCAAGTATTATTAACACCTCATGGAATCAATGTTGCATTTTTTGTCCAAAGAAGCGATGATGTCGAGTATGGTCGAAATCGTATGCTATCAGTGTAATCTCGACATCACCTATGTCGTGTCTCATTAATGTTGAGCCCCATTATGGCCACCGTCTACTTATAAAGATAGAGTGAGTAACCCAGCTCGTTGACATCGCTCCTTAGTGATACCGCATGACATCCATGTCACCTAAAATCGATAACCTTATATAGTGATGTCGTGAATTATTGATACTTCCATAAGACAACGCTGATCATTCTTAACACTGCTCTATATCAATGTTGCTCTTCATCGATGCTAAATGTTAATGCCATTTCCATCTGATGCCGCCAATAACCAATCAAGAGTGTTTTAATGCATAAGATCATCAACACCGAAGGCCATTGCTACTAAGGCGGCGTCGAAGTTCCATTATTGTCATCATAAGCAAAGCCAAGCACATAACAACATTGTGCTTGCCAAAGTTGTTGCCGAAGCATGTCAAAGTCATGTGTTATGTAGTGCGTCCACCCCTATAAATACGGACCTAGGGGTTATGGAGAAGGGGCAATCATTTTTCTTCTCTCCCTTCTAAAATCAAAGCATTGTAACCCTAAATCAAATTGGGGAAAATTATCAGTTAATTGTGAATCTCATAATTCTATGATAAGGAATATGGACAATGTCGAATATAACCTATTAGACTATGAACGATGACAAGCTTAGCCTATCTTGCATATGGATAACATCTTTGAACGTTATTGACATAGACATTCATATAATAAAACTCCCTGGTCCCAAAGCTCAACGTGATTATCTCCATTGGGCTTCAGACTAAACACAAAATTATATGCATAATTACTATTTTGCCTATCACATAAGGACCAATCACCCAGTCTATTAACATGCTTAATGGACTATTGCACGAATTTGCTACTTTTTCTCTCTATCTCCTTTGGATATATGGCATGGGCCTTTGAGTATTTTATTCCAAAAGGCCATATGGATTCTCGAATGTATATTCAAATTGATCTTAAGGACTCTCAAATATTTCATTCCAAGTGCCTTAAGGGATCATGAATAGAGAAAATAACCGGACTTTTGAATATTTGACATTAAAGGCTCAGTGGCATTATAAATCCATTCTTTAATGACTTCACCTAGCATCTAACCTCTAATGATAAACTTGTTATTGACGGCACTCTGTGGTCAATGCCATTTAAGCCATGCTTAGTTGTGATGTTATCAAGGGTAGTTCATCACAATTAACATCATGGGTGTTACACAAATTTTTTTGTTTAACAGTCTACATTCAACTCTATAGTTCAAACACAAAGTCCACGGTTCAATAATTACAATTATTATTAACCAAAATGCTCTGGCTAGAGACTTTTAGTTGGCTTCGGTTGATTGATACTAACCTCATATAACCGAGGAGATGAATCCTCTCTTGATGGTGTTTCACTTCCAATGCTTCCACTCGTCCTAATTATTGTCATTCGATGGATGCCGCACCATGATTTAACTATAATCAAAGCGGAGCTTCCATATTGAAGATCAATAGTATTATTCTCTCAAGTAAAAAGAATTGTGTAATTTTGTCACATCAATATTTTCTATTTGACCTTAGTTATATTAACCAGTAGAAAATTATTGAGTGAGTCATTCCATAATTATCCAATAACTATCAATACGTAACCCCTTGGTGCCCCAACAGCCATGAGTGATACACTGTCCAACATTTGGAGAGCATTACGTTCTCTAGTGTCAATGGATGTATTGATATCTAGTCTACATATTTCTTGACTAGGAATATTTAAAATGGTCTGTTTATTTTACTGTGATAAATCACTCATGGTTACAACACATTGTAACTACTATCACAAAACATACCATTTTCGGATTTTCTATTAAATATACTTTTAATTGAATTAATTCATTAATATATAACACATTATATCAAGTATATAATAGAAAGAAAACACCTTTTATTTTGAACAAGATTGATTTTTGAGTTAGATGTATGTAACAATTATTAATTGCCCCTAGAGTATACCGCTAACTCTATCATCTATATTACATATATAATATAACTATCTATGATACTTGATTATTTATATTATACATCCCTAGCTCTCTACATATAAGTAAATTTCTGCAATTACTTAGAAATATTTCATTACATAGTTCTATTTATCATTGCCAAAGTATTTATTTATTAGCTAAGCAATTTTTTTATTCGTTCGACTAACTCCATGTCCTGCTTTGTTTGTCCCGGGATGAGTTGTATCCAAAAATAAGTAAGATTGTGATTGGAGAAGTCCAACCCTGTATCATTTCTAGTCTTTGGGAAACATCATTCTGGGTGCCTACCAATGGACACTAAACTTTGCTCTCGCCTATCTTCGGGCATTGATCTAAATCGTTCTTTGACCTTCGTCACTTATCATCGGACATGCATGGTTCACTGGGCCATTAGTGTGGCTATGGTTGTAGATAGTTCAATTCATTGATCCTTATCTCCGAGGATTGATATCTCTTATGCTTGGCTCCGAGCAATGATTTTCAATCTTGGCTATCACTTGGAATTGATTGAAATCACTCACCAACTATCATCATTTATCTTTGGTCGGGCATATCTTACCGAGCCGTAAACGTAGTCATGAAGGCTTCAATTGCACACTGGTTCCTATCTCTTGAAACTAGTGTTTCAGTTGTCAAACTCTGGGCATCCCATATTGACTTTGCCTATATTCGGGCATTAGTAAAAAATCGAAGGGATAAGAGCGAATCATTCGATCGAACCTTGTGTGATTATACTCCACAGACTCGGTCATGGGTCAAAGGAGTTAGTCGATATCTATCTTTGGGTACCTAATTGCACTATTAATCACGCAATACAAAGTTCAGCTTACAAGAACATGGTTCCATTAGTTCCAGAAACCTTTATTTATAAACTAAGGAAATGGAAAGTATTTCCTTATTACATTGCCTCCAATTCATTAGGGTGGCTTATTTGTAGGAAATAAATAAATCTAAGTGAAATGGCAACATAAGTGTTTGCCATTCCTAGACCACATAGAAACATACCAATTCAGACCAAGTGCTCTCATACTAGGGTAGACTTGTTTCAAAACAAGATCCCCTACCTCAAAGGTATGGTCTCTGACCTTGACGTTGAAGTGTAATGCTACTCATATCTAGTGAGCAGCTACCCTCAGTTTAGTTTCTTCTCGTTTCTCGTCAACCAAGTCGAGCGACTTAAGTAAGAGTTCTTTGTTCATCTTCGGATCATAGTGTTTTCTTTGATAGGAAGTAACTTCCAATTCTATGGATACCATGGCCTCAGCTCCATAGGATAAAAAAATGGAGCACGTCCGGTAGCGGACTTATGGGTTGTTTAGTAAGCTCACAGTGTTAGGGGTAATTCATCGACACAGTTGCCCTTGGCTTTTGTTAGTCATTTCTTCAGGATGGATTTGAAGATTTTATTCACAACCTTCACCTGTCTATTTGCTTGTGGATGTGATACTATCGAGAAGCTGTTCGTAATTCGACACCGATTACAAAAGTCTTTAAACTCAATACTTTCGAATTGAGTTCCATTATCAGTAATGATTTTTTATGGAACTTAAAATCCACATATAATATTATTCACAACAAAGTTGATTACCTTTTTCATTGTGATTGTGGCCAGTAGTTCCGCTTCAGCCTACTTTATGAAGATGTCTACAACAATAATGGTGTACTTCACTCTACTTTTCGACATTGGTTGCACATCGATGATTTTAATTCCCCAAACCACAAACAACTACAGACTAACTATTTGCGTATTTCTATAGAAGGGGCTCTCGGTATTTTCGCAAACCCTTGGCACCTATCACATTACTTGGTATAATCACTTGCTTCTCTACTGATCATCGGCTAAAGTATCCATGGTGAAGTATCTTCTTTGCTAAAGTTTGCCCTCCAGTGTGATCACACAGCTTCCTTCATGTACATCTGAAAGGATTTTCTTTGATTCTTCCTTGGTGACACACCGTAGCAGGGGGTTGAAAAACCTCTTTTATACAATACTCCTTCCTATATTATAAATCATAGCACTTTATGAAGGAGCTTTTGTCATTCGTTCTTGCCATTCGGGATAGTTCCCTTCAAGAAATAATCTTTAATCAGATTCATCCACAATTCCTTTTCTTCTTTGATCTCTATGATCTAATCGACATCCATTTGGTCAATGCTCAAAGCCAATAAAACTTATACTAGAACCAAACCCATCAGTTGTGCATCCCATAGAGCTTTCCAATTTGGCTGTCGAATCAACTATAGTATTCTTCTCTATGGGAATGTGCATTATTGTGATGCTCGATATCATTTAATAATTCCAGTGTCTTTGTTAGGTAAGGAGCAAGTCTTGCTCCTTTAGCCTGAAACTCCTTCTTGACTTGACAGACCACAAACCGGTAGTTGTTGAATATATGCAATGTCTTGATCCCCAATTCTTTTGCTATCTTGAGTCCCACGATCAATGCTTCATATTCGGCTTCGTTGTTCATTGCTAGGAACTCTAGCTTTAAAGTGTAGCATATTTTTTGACCTTCCAGTGTGAAAAGGAATCACTCCTGCCCTAGAACTTCATTCATTGGAAGCCCCATCTATGTACATCTTCCATGGGGAAACTTGAACCATAACATCTTCCCCTTCTCCATCCCGAATGTTGAATTCAACGATGAAATCAACCAACACCTGTCTTTACATCGCCTTTCTGAGAGGGTATGTTATATCATACTGGCTTAGTTCAAATTCTATTTCAATAGTCTTCCCGACGTCTTAGGTCAATGAAACACGTGTCTTAGTGGTTAATCAGTGAGAACCTTTATTTGGTAAGCCTAGAAGTATGGTCTTAGTTTCCTTGAGGCAATCAACTAGCAGTTTACTAGTTTCTCCAACTTCGGGTAGTTCTTTTCTGCTTTGATAAATCGCTTGCTGATATAATATATAGGCATTTAGATCTGTGATTGCTTACGTACCAAAGATGCACTCAGTGCACCATCGAATATTACTAAATAAAGAAATCTTCTCCTTCAAAAGGCTTCGATAGTATTGGTGGTCTCTCTATATGCTCCAATAATTTTTGGAAAATTCCATGGCACTCCTTAGTCCAAACAAACTTCCATTTTTATCTCTTGCATCAAAGAATGGTATACACTTGTCCCTCGCTTTTTAGATAAATCAACTCAGTGCAGTGACATTCTTGCTTAAGCTTTGCATCTCCCTCCTTGTTTTTGGGGCAGTTATATCTTTTAATGCTTGAATCTACTCTAGATTCGCTTCAATGCACCTTGAGTTCACAATGAAGCCCACAAACTTGCCTGATGCGACTTCGAAAGAACACTACAATGGATTGAGCTTCATTATGTACTTCCAAAGCACATCGAATATCTCAACGAGGTCATCCATATGGTTCATCGATTATTGTGACTTCACCAGTATATCATCCATATAAACCTCTATCTTTCTCCCGATTTGATTTTCGAACATCTTATTTACCAATCGCTTGTAAGTAGCTCCAGTGTCCTACAAACTGAATGACATCACAGTACAAGTCAAATCAGTAATAAAAATCATGCGCTCTTGACCTGGAGCATGCATTGCTATTTGGTTGTAGCTAGAATATGCATCCATGAAGGATAACAATTCGTGCCCGACCATTGATATCTTCAACAGTGGGAAGCTGTCTTTTGGATACACTTTATTCAGCTTTGAATAATCGATGCATGTTTGCCATTTTCCATTTGGCTTCTTGACCAAGGGGATTCGACAAAAATTCATGGTATAGGGCATCATGGATAAAACTATTTGCCTTCAGCTTATCCACTTCTTTTTTCAATGTAGAAGATCATTCTGGACCCAAAATGCATTTCTCCAGCTTCACAGGATGGTATCTTGGGTCCACATTCAATGCGTAGCAGGCTTTCTCTGGCAATATTCCATAGATATCGAAATATTTCTAAGCAAATACATCTTGGTTTGCCTGGATAAACCCTACTAATTCCTTTCTCATTTTAGCGTTAATATGAGATTCGATTGTAAGAACCCAGTAAGATAATCCACATCGATCAAGATGGTGATCGCTTGCTCCATCGATGCTGCCCTCACATCCTATGGCTCTTTTCAAGGGTCTACAGGTTTGTAGAACTTGTTTTGAGACTCGAGTTAGGGCTTGGGTGATAATTTCTATGCGTCTGCAGTCTTGACGCAGATAGCTTTCTCTGCATTCTTTCCTTGCTCATGTCGCTTCACCTCTCTGAGCTCAGCAACTTAGCATTCATGACCTGTACTTTGGTCTCCTGGAATAGCTCCAACCCCATTCTCTATAGGGAACTTCATCATCATACACCACCGGGTCAGTGCTATTCTGAAGTTGAAAAGGGCAGATAGGCCTAGGAAACATTATAACCGAAAAATTCATCTAAAATCATGAAGGTCTAAACCCACATAATCTTGTGGTCATCTTTACCCAACTCCACAGATATGTTAATACATATGACATGCTCTTTTGCCTCTTTGATAAATCCTTGAATGCGGTATTTATATAGCTCTATGTCCTTCGAACTTATCTTCATTTGATCAAATGTCTTCTTGAATAGAATATTTACCGAGCTTTCACTATCAATTAGAACTCAATGCACAGTTACCGACCATATCATAACTGTAATCACCATGGGTCAAGCATCGGTGTTTGCACCCCCATCAACATCCTTATCTCAAAAGACTATATCATCACTCGTCGTCTTCAGTTGTTTTGCTAGATAAGCCTGGCCCTGGAACTAGGCACACTAGGCAGTGGCCTAGGGCCTTAAAATTTGAGGGGCCTAAAACGTAAGCTATTGCTATATAAGGCCTGTTATCAAAAAATAAATAAAAGTGTATTTGGCCTAGTTCTTAAGCATGTGTGAAGGGATGTAGGCAACCAGAGTTCAAGGCTAATTTATGCCTAGATTTGTTCCACATTTGGTTATTTTTGGACCCTTAAAATTGGTTTTAGTGGACTTCAAAGAAAAACTACCTTGAGCCTCCAACCATTCAGGGCCGGCCTGTTGCCGTAGGTCCATCTTCGACGGTAAAAAATGTCCTATGACACGTGGTTTAACGACATCCTATACAGCTCCATCTCGTTCTAGCTCTTCTCCTCTAGATGAGGTCCTCCAATTATTATGTTAATCACGGTTCTACCATATGATCACTTGGGCCCATCTCTGCTGGGTTTAGGTCTGTCCTTCTTAGCATTTTGCCCTTAGGGTCTAACATCTTGCCACCAGTTGTGGACCTCTCACATACTACTGTAACTTTTTCTTGCATATCAGGTCTTCGATCACCTCTCTTAAATGACGAAACTCATTAGTATTGTGCCCATGAGTGTCATGAAAACAGCAATACTTTCCCGAGCGTCGTTTAGCTTTAGTTGCCTCCCTCCGAGGTGGTTTGTTATAATTCTCCGTACCCTGCATGGCAAGGTATATATCCTCAATAGTATCGTTTAAGGGAGTATCTCTCGGCTTCAAGTATCTCGGATGCTTTCTCGTATCATTTCTTTTACCTCTACTACCTTGATTTCTCCTTTTTAGTTGGTTATTATTGATTCCCACATTCAACTGCAATTACCGATGCTCCTACCAGCATGCTTAGCAACGACATTGATTTGCATAACTTTAGTAGGCTGTCTCCCATTAGCTTTTCCAACGTCCTTATCTACCTCTTTCAAGCGCAAATACTGGATCGCCTTTTGATAGAATTTCTCCATGGTGGGGATTGTTTCATCTTCAGCCATATGCCAAAATTCGTATCTAGGTGTATCCCCCAAATAAGTGCCATCAAGACGCTATCCTCTTTCGGGTTACTTAGTTTTGTTATAGCAGCATTGAACTGACTCAGAAAATCCTTTAGGGTCTCTCTAGCACCTCAAGGAATACTCGACAAGGACATCACATCCTTTGATCGAGTAGTGTAGAGCCTGAGCTGCTCCATAAATTTCTTTGCCAATTGATCAAAGGTAGATATGGATTTCGGCACGAGCCGAACAAACCACATCATAACTACCCTATCCAAGAATATTGGGAAGCACCTGCACCTTACTGCTTTGGTAGCTCTAGCACCATTCATGTGCCACTCGTATCTCAATAGATGTTGCCTAGGGTCCATTGTTCCATTATATGACAACATTGTTCGCATGTCGAACTTTCTGAGATGCTCCTCCCACAAGTTATCACCAGTGAATGGGGTCCTACTTGGTGCTCAACCCTATTCCTCATTCTTTCTCTATAGATTTTCTTTCATCGCTCTCCTTAAAATATCAGCATTATATTCTGAACTGTCTTGGTTATCCAGAAGGCAGCCATCAAGAAAAGCCTAGAGTGTTCGACTCTATAAACGCTCATAGTTTGTTTGATGACATCCAGGCTCTCCTATCTCTTGGAAAACCATTCCTTCGGATCTTCTATGATGCCTGGTTGGTTCTATGGTGTTCATTTGAGCACCAACATTCTATGTACCAATGTTCTATTCAATATCATTGCCAGTGTCTTACAAATCATCTTCAATGTTGATAAATTAACAGCATCAGGTAATCAAACTCTTAGATCAACCTCATTTTGATAGGTATCGATCACTCTAGTTATAACCATAACTTGGCCACTTCCTCTTATGGTCTTCCTGAATACTTAAGTAGTATTTTCCTTTATTTTTTTATTTTTTGTCTCTTCTGTTTTGATCAAATGAAGATGAGTTCTCTTCTCTAGAACTTGAAGACAACGTATCTTTTCAAATTTTCCATCGCCTTTGGTATTGTTGGGTCATAAGGCGATACTTGCATCTGTCCTATCAAGGAGTGCTCTTTGGCTATCCACCCTGGTTCAATTCATCCATCATCCTATCAAATTCAACCTTCGTCACTATCTCCTACATGGCAGATGGTCTTGGCAAAGCAGTCATCAACTGGTCACTTTCTTCATTGTGGTGAGAAGCTTCATCTTACTCACCAAGCATAACTCCAGATCTTTCGTATCTCCTAGGGGCTATTACTTCAGATCTGCAATAACAATGTTCTGGATCTAAATTCTGGACACTCTAATCCATAGTACTAAGCTAGATCAACTCGGGACAAGCTCTATTCTCAATGAAAGAACCAAATATACTGAACCAATAATTGGCATAACACCCCAAATCGACTAGAAATGAGATAGATCTATGGATATTACTAGAAATAGTAGAGAACATAGCAAATTTTATAATGGTTCGGCAAATTCCATGGCTTACGTCCACTTTATTAAAGTTTGGTTTGTCACAAGTACACGAGCTTTGCAATTATTTTTCAGATCTAGAACAACAAAAGTAAGCTCAAAAGCAACAAAGTTGAGTAAAGAATAGAAGATGAAGAAGGTGGAGGCTAAAGAGTGTCCAAAGTCCTTTTCCAGTAGTTATTCCACTCCTACTTATACCAGAATTGTCCAGCAAAGTCACCAGATCACAAAGGATCAGGTAAAATTTTAGATCCGAGAAAGTAGGAGGAAAGAATGAGTCATCTCATAAAAAATCAGTTTGGTACCAATCACAATAACGATCGGTACCGATCTAATCATATTGGTACTATAATGACCCGTATTCTACGTATCGGAGGATCATAGAATATTAATATTATTTTATTTAGGGTCATATAATCATATAACTTTGAGAAATGAATACTAGATACATTTTCCATTCTTAAAATTTTTATCAAATGATTTTGACCCTAAAATTTTGTATGGTCTATAACTTTTGATAGGAGTCGAAATGGGGTCTGGAACCACTTCCATTAGATCAGCGGATGGTTTCTCTTTCTATAAGTGGTCATAATAGAAAAACAGTATTACTTTTTAGGAGATATGGCTATTTCAAGTTTCACCCGATTTTAAATAACTTAGTGGATAATTAAGGAGATTAGTGGTTAAGACTAAGACCAATTTCGGGATTAGCATCCAAAGAGTGCTGATTAAACTTCTCCTTATCATTTCACTACTCTTATAATAGTCAGAGAAGCCACCATTAATACTCTCTAACATTAAACCACCCTAAACTCTACTTTAATTAGCCAAATCTGGTTATTAGAAAGAGATTAGCGAAATTTGCACCTAAATTAGGGGATTTGATGTTGGAGATATCTAGATTTGCTGTTCATCTTGGAATTTGGTCTTTTTCGGATTTCTTTGGATTGCTTTGGATTCTAGGCGAGTGTTTAGGACTCTCACTTGCTAATAAGTTAATATATACCTTAAAATGATGTTTTAAAATGATATTTGGACCCTAAAACGTGTTTTAAATCTTAACTAATCATATATGTTAATTTGATATGATTTTACAAAGTTTAGTGAATATTTGTTCTTATGGGTCTCCCATGTTCTTATAGTTTATCCTTCTTCAATCATTAGATATAGGCTCTAATTTGATGTGTAAGAATGTTTATTTGCTTGAAAATAGTTTATAGTAAATTGCTTGAATGTATGATATTTGTGTAGTTGAAAATGCCGATCAAATGGCAACTTAGAATTAGGCATGGAGTCTTAGATTAGTGATGATCCAAGAATTCAACTTCATCTAAATTTGATGCGAATTATGTAGGGTAACAATGAAATCCTCACATCCAAGAATTCAACTTCATCTAAATTTGATGCGAACTGTGTAATGGTAACAATGAAAGCCACACAAATCTACGCTTTAAGTTTTAGGTCGTTTGGAGTTCGTTTACTCGAGTTATAGGCAAAAGAAGTTTTAATCGGTGGTGGTGTTTTGGTGTTGGATCGATATACTTTGCTTTAAAATACAACACAAGGCAACTCATAAGTAAAATAATAGGATATGATATCCCAATTGATTAGAGTTGTAACTATGTATGTTATATTGAATAGTGCCTTGAAATGAGTGTTATAATTGATTTGTCAAAATTGGGATTGGGGAATTTGTTCCTTTGTGCAACTTATGAGCCCTATAGAACCCAATCCGACATATTCATCTATTTCTATTGCACGAATATGTTCATAGCTAGATATCTAGCCTAACTTGAGGTTTTGTTTTGTAACATCTTCTCAGGACAGACTGAGGTTATTTTACAGTCAATATTTTGATTATTTATGCTTTGTGGGCTGTGATATGAAGTTGGAGTAGATGACGATGACGAGCAATTACTTGCTTATAATTATACTAAGATTCCATTGTGTTGGTCAATGTGATTTATTTATGTGGTGAGTTTATATACGAGATAACGCATCAGGTATTCAGATATGATATAAAATTCATCATTTTTATTCATATCAATTATTAGTTAGGAAATTTTTATTTATCTCTAGTACTATATTATTCAATTCTAGAATTCATATACAGTGCCTTGTTTTGAGATGAGATATGTAGTATTTCATATGTATTCAGGTATTGAAGCATATTCATTTTGACCCAAAATAGTGTACACGAGAGATTTCTCCTTCTGTGCCCATTGATCAATGTTATCAGATACTAAACTCCTTCAGATATTTTAGCCAATGGAGCCAGGACATTATATGAATTTAGTCAAACTGTCATACCACTAGCTAAGGTGATATGTGAATGTTAATGTTTGAATTGTTCAATATTAATCGTCGATTGAATTCACACTTGTGAGTCGCACAACTAAATCTATTCGGTCTCCGAAATACCACCCATTTTAATTAATTTATAACAGTTATAAATTAATTAATATTTAAAGGAATGTTAATTATGAGTGTATTAGTATTTTTAGTAAATGAGGTAGCTCTTAGAACTGTTCTAGGTGCTTTTAGTAATTATTTGTGTATATATATAATTGTTATGTGTACATACATTAATATGCGATATCAGTTTGTATTTAATTGGCTAAATAACAATTAAATAACTATAAAATGTATGTATTGCCATATCATAAAGGAGAGGCCGGCCATGTCTGGTAAGCAGGTGGATTTTGAATGAGTAAGAAGAGAGGAGAGGTAACTGGGGATATATTTGTTTAAATATATCCTTTCCAACCTCTATAAATAGACTATGCATTCATTCATTTTTGCTCTTCCACTCTAAATTCAACCTTAGCCACCTACTTTTGCACCCCATACCCGAGCTCCCTTTTTCTCTTTCCCAACGATATATAACTCAAATCCAAGGTGGTTATACATTAAAGGTTGCATCTTTGGGTATTAATTTCAAAAATCTAAGAAACTATTTAAATGGAAGCATGTCAAATATGATTAATCTATGTTTCATTTTATTATTATATGCTCATATTACCATTTATATATGTTAATGTTTTCTTATTATAATTTATTATTAATTTCAAGAATTTAAAATTAGTTTTAATGTTTTAATACAATCAAATGAAATGATTTAAATTATATAATAATAAAAATATGAATTTGGCCATAAATAAATCTATTATGAAATGATACAATTTCCTAAATATAAATATAAATCTACATATTTAATTATTCATTTACTAATTATAGTTGTTTTAAGATATTATAAATAATTAATTTAAAATTAAAAATCAATATGTATTATGAAATTAAAAAAATATTTTCAGAAAATTTTATTTTAATAAAGAACTAATTTATTTTTTACCAAAGGCTATTTTATATAATACATATATATATATATTATGGATAATAATAAAGTATATTATTTAAAGATTTATATATATTAATTAATTAAACATTATTCTCAGCCATTTTCTTTTAATAATTTTTTTACCAAAAGTATTTATTATATATGTATATACCCAAATGTTTTAATTTAAAATATTCTGAAATTAATTAAAATATTGATTTTTGTTTTCAGCTATATATTTACTTTTATATATATATATATATATTAACACTTAGCCAAATTTAAGATATTTTATAAATTTGAAGTAATATATTGACTCAAATATGAAATTAAAATCTGAATATATTTTGCACGGTTAGATTAAGATATTTTAATTTTAAATTTAAATTTGGGAACTTTGACTTAGTCAAATAAAGATATTTTACAAAGTCAAAATTTATAATTTTATTGAATATAAATTTTTTAAATATAATATATTTATATTATTTATTGATATCAAATATTTTAAACAAAGCAATTAATATACAAAAAAGTGCTCGGGATATGCATGGTAGGTACACATCCTAAGACCAATGCATGTATATATTAAACCATGCTTATATATGTTATATTATTATGATATGCTCATTAGTATGTCATCACATCTATGTCTGAATATATTAGATATATTTATATATATACACCACTTATATTTAATTAACGAAGATTAATTAAATAAAATATAAGATATTCAAAATAAAGTATGATTTTATTACATAAACATATTGATCTAGTGTTAGTTAGTAGATCTCATAGGCCACTAAGATGTAATTAGAGAATTTTTTTGAAATTTGACCATTTCACCTATTGCCAACTGGGCTAGATCCAACATTCTTAAGTCGAGAGAACTGTGTAACATCATCACACTGAGATTTCCTGTTTGACCTAGTTACCAACAGGAAAATTTTGGTCAATTCATTATATAGTTATCTAGTAACTGTGAGTATATAACAACTTGGTGCTCCATAAGTCATGAGTAACACACCACCCAACATTTATCGATATCCTTTATCGAAACATTTTGACCAGGAACGTTCAAAACAAAATGTTTATTTATATTCTGATCAATTACTCACGATTGCAACCATTTAGAACCATAACCACACAACATTTTATTTAAAGATTTTTTGATTAATATACTTTCAATTTATTACTTAATTATATATATATATATATATCATAATATAACAAAGTATATAAAAGAAAAAACATCTTTATTATGAACAAGATTTATTACAAAGTTAGATATATGAAACAAATGGCATAGTTTCCCCTAGGGCATACCCTTAACTCTCTCGGTTATACCATATTTTACCGAAGGACTTCTAGACATATATACCTAAAGCCGAAGGGTTTATGGGTAGCTCATTTCCGAAAAGATATAAACAAGATCAGGAGGAGTGATCCCCCTACTAATCCCGAAGCCAAAGATGACCGTAATAAGGCCATGAAATTCTCGACCGAAAGGTATAAAGCCCTTATTATTATATACCAAAGGGTTTAATGTGGTAAAGACTTAATTTACTTTCCATAGGTTTGATGCAACGACTCGCATTTTTATGTATTGACAAATCACATAATGTTATTTTAATAATCAAATTAGATCCAAATATGCTACAACTTTGGAAAATATTGAGTTTTGACATTTTGACACTTAGAATAAAATATGGGTAGTTTTGACCATGAAAACTTGTAAGGGATGTAAATTTTTATAGAAGCCAAATTGGGTCCAAAAACCACTTCCAAATGAAAGATTTGATGGTTTGCATTTTCGTAGAATGATCATAATAGTTTTGTGGCTTGTTTGGGAGATATCGCATTTTTAAGTTTGGTAATTTTAGGTAGATTTTTGAGGTAATTAACATATGCCCATTATTAGGCTCATTAAGTGATTTCGAGATTTGTGCTAACTGCAGGTTAGAGAGTATTATTATTCCACTACCTAAAAACATATCTAAACCTTTATTAGTCTATATCCTATCAAAACTCCATCAATTCCATTCTAAATTAGGCATAATCAAGCAATTAAGGGTAGATTAGCAAGTGGATTAGCTAGAGAGTGTTATAATTACCAATTTAGGTGCTTTGGAATTCATGCAACTACTGTTCATTTCAAATCCACATTATAATTTGTGCTTTTGATCGATTTTGTGCCGATAGTGAGTGATTTATCATCTCACAACCTTTATACTATTTGTATGTGTTAAAATTTGATTTTGAACCATCTTTAAAGTTAAAAATATGATGTTTGACTAATTTGATTTTATAAATGACTTAAAACGACTTCGAAAGTATATCCACTCTTTGATGTGTAATATGGATGTTAGATTAGGCTGTGATTGTTATGTTGATTGTATTATATGGATATGATGCTTGTTTGCTTGTTTGAATGTTTAGATTGGTTGAAAATACTTATCGATAGCGAATTAGGATGAGATTATTCTGTTGGTAAGGACCTGTGCAGAGAAGTGACTAGATAACGAGCCATTCAAAGTTGACTACATGAACGATGAGAGATTGAGATCGATGGATCAAACTTGGATGGATTGGTTCTAAAGCGACTGAAGTAGTATCGATGCAAAGAAAGGTTGCACATAGAACAGAGCAATGAATTAGATGGCGATCAATGCAGAAAGATGGAAAAATGACTTAGCTAAAATTTAACTAAGTTTAGGTCAATCGGTACCAATCCATATGGATTAGTATCGAACAATTTTTGAGGAGCCTAGGTGCAAAATTGCGCAAAAGCATGGTGGCTATAGTTGACCTAAGGCATGCATGTGGCTAGTGCGATGACTACTTCGGCTTTGGATGAATAAATGTGGAGCAAATTGACCATCGATCGATCCTATTTCTAAGATGCAGCTAAGTTTGAAAAAAATGAGGAAACACAACGCTAACTTCATGACACAAAGGTAAACACGCTGAGCTGACACGAAGAAGATGCAACAATTTGGCTAAGTATTTGTGGGGGCTGACCACCATAGATCGATCTTGTCACCGTCAATCATTCCCATATTTGTCTTAAGTTTTTGGCATGATGAGTAGAGGCTCCATGATCGATCGCATAAAGTTTTGATGGTTAGATCATCAGATATTAAAGAAATACTGATCGATCTAGAGTATAGGAGTAAACATGGGCTTGACATGATGAAATTCAGCTTTACTTCAGTTTGATGTGAGGAAATGCTATGTTATTTCAGGGATGACGCAGGAAACTTGGGGAATTTTGTGTAGTTGCCAGAAATGTTCTGAATTTTGACTACTCGACGATGTGAGTTATTTAGAATAAAGCTATTAAAGGTCCAGGTGGAAAGCTATTGAAGGTCAAGGTCTAAATTCTTCGCTTGTCAAGACATAAAGATATCGAATAACAAGAAAGTTATCGCATGTTGAAGACTGGAGCTATCACATGATAAGATATGGGATTATCGCATGACAAGAAGAGAAACTATAGCATATCAAGACATAAAATTATCAAATAACAAGAAGGCTATCGCAAGTTAAAGAGTAGAGCTATTGCAAGACAAGAAGAGAAGCTATCGCATGCCAAAATATAAAGCTATCGAAGCATAAAGCTATGGCATGTTGACGAAAAGAGATACTGCACAAGAAGTTAAGCTATTGTGCATCAAGATGAAAAGCTATCGAGGATTGAGATGTAAAGCTATCGCATGCCAAAGCATGTGGCTATTGCATGACAAAGTATGAGGCCATCGCATGTCAAGGAGTAAAGCTATCGCATGTCAAAAAACGAAGCTATCGCATGTCTAAAGCGTGTAGTTGTTGCATATCAAGGCATAGAGCTATTGCATATCAAAGAATATGGCTATCATGAACTAAGAAACAAAACCATAATGCTATCTAGCGTCAAGGAAATTTTTTATCACGTGTCTAAAAATAAGCACAAAAGATACTCCATTTTAGCCATATGGCAACTCCTGATTGGTCCAACTATGCCATATCATCTTGACTAAAGTAAAGGTAAGTACCACCATTATCTTATCATATCGATAATGTGGCACATCAGTAAAATCTCAACCGTCCAAGCTTAGTGGTTGCCAAGTGTCGAGGATCTAAAGGCATAATTTATCTATAAATAGGCATGTACCCCTACTAAAGAGGGGTGAATTCCAGATTTCTCTTCTTCCCCTTTTTCATTTTTGTAGTTAAGAAATTAATAAAGCTTGATTTGGGTCTTCATTGGTCACTTGGGTCAAATCAAAATTGTGATTTTTGACTAAGGACTTTAATGTTTGCCTGATAGCATTTTTGCCTCTTTAATTATTTAACCATGAGCATGCTTGCCCAAGAGTTGAGCCTTTTGCCCAAGCAACTTTGAATTACTTTGATTACTTGGACTTGAACAAAAGTTAGGACAAATTTTTAGTCCAACATTTTGGTGCTTTCTTTGAGAATTGAACTTAGGGAGATTACCTTATTTTATCCATTCTGACACTGGGTGAGGAGAACAGAGAAAGTTAACGTTCAAGAACAAGAGGCAGTGCATCATACTAACCTTGATGAGAATATGACACCTAAGTTTAACATTAAGAATATCAAGGTAGTTCAAGCCTCGATACCTACATAAATGATAAACAAGAACACCGACATTAAAGCTATGCAAAAACAGCTTCAAACCATAAAAGAGCTGATCGAAATGCTCGTCTCTCAAAAATCATCAAGGAAAACTTGGAGGACAAAGGATGATGATGGTGAAGAGGCAGAATTTTCCTATGGAAAAAATGCTTTCTAGATTTGATAATTACTCCAAAAAGCTAAGAGGAGCAAGGCATCCGCAAAACAAACCATTGATGATCACTACCAAAATTGGACTATCTCGATGTCCAAAATCTTGGTAGAATTTAGGAGCGCGTTGAATGTTATTTTCAAGCATGCTTTCGATCAAATGGACATTCTTGCAAAAAATCATGAGCCCAGCTTAAAGCATATGTTTGGGTTCAACAATTATCATTCTACTCTAATTACATAGATAAAATTGTATGCTAAAAAAGGAATCCTTCTTTACTCAAGAACTTTCGAACTCTATTCGTGATAATGAACTAAACCTCCTACTATAATGTTTTCTTTGGAAGACCTTCCCTGGATGAAGTGGATGCATTTTTCTCCTCATTGCATTTAATTGTGAAACTTTTGTCTAAAGTATAATGGGTAATGGGATGTGGGGAGTAATTTAGTAGTTGTATTTTGCAACCCTAGAGTAGTGCAATAAAGAGAATGATTCATGTTATGATTATGTGTTAAACAAGCTAAATGAATCTAAAGTTTCTAAGTCCTTAGATATAGTCGTTCTAAGCCCTTAGATATAGTCATCAAAGACTGACACATATGGCAATTAAGCCAAATGCACCAATAGAGAAACAAACAAATCAAGTAAAAGGATTAAGCTGTCAAAGAAGAAAAGAAAGCATATATACTGAATTAAACCGGCAAGCCATGAAGTAGGTCCTGAAGAAGCTCTAGGAAAAATAATCCCATAAGTAGATTATAGAGATAATGAGGAAAACATAAAATCTGCAAAGGATTTGAAAGAGGTAAGCATAGATCCTCAAGACTCCACTAAAATAGTAAAAATAGGAAGAGGGTTGGAAAAGGATACAAGCAAAGAACCGACTCTTCCTTTAATCAAGCAAAGATATTTTCACTTGGACTCACATTGATATGGTTGGAATCGATCATGCATTAACATGTCGTGCGCTTAATATAGATCCAAACTTTATTCCTATAAGACAAGAGAAATGACAATTCGATAAAGATCGAACAATTGCAAGAAGAAGTGAAGATTTAATAAAAATGGATTTATTAGAGAAGTACTCCACCCTAAGTGGTTGGCAAACCCAATACTTGTTACGAAGTCCAACGAAAAGTGGAGAAAATGTGCTAATTATATGGATCCAAATAAGGCATGTCAAAAGACTATTATCCCCTTCTGATAATTGATCGGTTGGTTGTTGCCACAAGCGGGCACAAGCTGTTATCATTTATGGATGCATATTTAGGGTATAAGCAAATTGCTATGTTCAAACATTATGAGGAACATACAAGCTTTGTAATCAATTGGGGAACATACTGTAATAAGGCAATGCCTTTTGGATTAATGAATGCAGGAGCTATATATCATCGTTTGGTGAATAGGATGTTTAAGAATTGGATTGGGAAAAATATGGAAGTATATGTAGATAATATGTCAGTGAAATTAAAAGAAGAAGCTGACTACATAAGAGACCTAAATGAGATGTTTAGAGTGTTACAAAAGTACAAGATGAAGTCGAATCTACAAAAGCGTTCCTCCGAGATCCAATTTGGGAAGTTTCTGGGATAAGTAAGTGCACAATAAATAGAAGCTAATCCCGATCAAATAAAATCAATTCGAGATATAGCAGAGTCTAAAACAAGTAAAGATGGACGAGCCTGAATGGTTGAGTCGCTACGCTGAACCGATTTATATGAAAAGCAACAGACAAATGATTTCATTTTTTGATGCAATTACCAAAATTTTTGAATTGGCTGAAGAATGTCAGAAACCCTTCCGAGAATTAAAAGACCATTTGGGAAACCACCAACAGTTTCGAGCCCTATGGAAGGAGATGATTTGTTTGTATATACGGCAATATCAGAACATGCTATCAGTTTAGTCCTAATAAGGGAAGAAAATGGAATCCAACTACTAGTGTATTATAAAGCGAAAGGCTAAAAGAAGCTAAAGTTAGGTATCTAGTTATAGAGAAACTATTTAGTGTTATCAGCACGTAAGTTAAGATCTTACTTCCAAGCATATTCGATTAAGATTTTAACCAACTACCCACTTAAGCAAATTTTTAGCAAACCATATATATTTAGAAGATTGATAAAGTGACAGATGGAGTTAAGCTAATATGATATTGAATATCTACCCCGAGTAGTAATATAAGGGCAAGCCGTAGCCGGTTTGCAAGTAAGTGTACAGATTTATTAAGGAGAAATTGGAAAAGGAAAAGAAAGTTGAATCTAGATGGCGATTATTTATAAATGGTGCTCCAAATAAACAAGGAGCTAGGGCAGGATATGTAATAATTACAACCGACAGACGTGGTTGCATTATTTTATGAAGCTAGTGTTTGCTTCAACCAATAAAGTCATCGAATATGAATCTATGACAGTCGAATTCTTTCCCGACAACTAAAAATCCCAAAAATTGAAATGTTTAGTGATTCAAAATCGGTGTTTACCAATTAAAAAAAACTTATAAAATGAAAGGCGCATGATTGACTCAGTATGTCAAGAAGATCCATGAAATGTTAGCTCACTTCGAAGAATTTTCAATCAACCAAGTGCCTAGGGAGAGGAATGCACAAGCAAAGTCGCCAGCAAAACTAACAAGCTTCCATGGAGCACTTGAGGTAATACCTGTTTGATTTTGACAAAATCCAAACAATTAATTAAAAAAGAAGAATCAAGCAATGAAGTTTTGGTTTTGACACTCTCGTAAACTCAATAACTACAAAATAATATAGAGATTCCAATGAAAATAACACTCGTGAGATAATCCACGAGGAGGTAAAAGTGGATAACCATAGGGAACAATAAACGAATAGTTGGATGACACCAACGGTAGAGTATTTGAAAAATGAAATGTTGCCAAGGGATAGGAATGCATTAAAGAGGTTAAAATATCAAGTGTCGTCCTATACTATGATTGATAGGGTGTTATATACGTAATGATACTTAGTCCCATATCTAAGATGCATAGTCTAGGGAAATGAATGAAGCTATTAAGTGGGGCTCGTGAAAGATTTTGCAGAGATCATTCTAATTACATAAAATTATCAAAGAAAGTAATGAGGCATGGGTATAATTGGACTCGAATGAGTGAAGACATTTTAGTCTATGTCAAAAGATGTGACAATTGCTAGAGATTCTAAAAAATCCCACTCTTACCCCCGAGTGAATTAACTCTTGTCACAAGTCCTTTTGATGTATGGAGAATTGATTTGATAGGACCTTTTAAGGAGGTGCAAATTTTGCAATAGTGGTAATTGATTATTTTACCAAATAGGTAGAGGTTCCAACATAACCGCAGGAAAAGTCCTAAAGTTTGTAAATAAAAACATTGTTACTTGGTTCAGACTTCCAAACAAAATTATTTTCGATAATGGAACCCAATTTGAGAATGATGATTTTACTTGTTTCCGTGAAAGGAATCAAGACAATAAAGAGTTTTTCATTGGTGGCCCATCCAAAAGCTAACGGCTAAATAATGCTGCAAATAAGACTCCTAAGAACATCTTAAAGAAACGGTTAAACAAGGCAAAAGAAATTAGGAGTATGAACTTCCCATGTTTTTGTGGTCATATGGATATTCTTATAAAACGGCCACAGGGAACACACTCCATATTCAGTAGCATATGGATTAGAAACAATGTTGCTAGTTGAAGTAGAAATCCCATCGCATCGAAGAATCTCATATGCCTATGAACCAAACCAAGAATTAGGAAAATGAATCCTTCAATGGGTTAAGGGATTAAACCACGTTATGAACAACAGAATATCAATGAATAATTTCCAAATATTATAATTCAAAGGAAAGAGGAAGAGCATTTCAAAAGGGTGATTTGGTACTTAGAAGAGTAATGGAAAATACCAAGAACCTATTAGACAATCCATTACATCCAAATTGGAAGGGACCTCTGGTCATTCATGAAGTAGCACCTCCAAGAACCTACCGGCTAGGTAGATGTGATAGAAATATGATAGCAAGAACATGGAATTCTGAACATTCAAGACCATATTTCACTACCTAGACGAATAAAGAGAGAATGGATTATAAGAGAAACATACTATGAAAAATATTTGCGAAAAGTTTTATAAAACAAGGTTTTTCGAAGAAGGCGATGTTTTAAAAGAGAGTAGTTTCGAGAAAAATGAATTTAGAAAAATAATAAACTTTTCCCAATCCATATGCTTGAAGGCTAATTGGAAAGTGTGACGACCCGGAATTTTTGAGCATTTGAAATAGGAATATTTAATTAATTTTAAATATTCAAAAGATAATTATTAACTTTAATTTCAAATATCATTATTTATTGGACAAGTAATTGTTGAATTTAAATTATCGAAATTGGTAAATTATTGAATCTGGAGCTTTAAGCCTGTTAAAAATAATTTGAAGACTTATAAAATTTATATAGATAATACTGAAGTTGATAGAAGTGTTGAAATCAGCTTTAAAAATGGTTTGTTATGTTTTGAAATTTTATATCGTTTAAAATGAATTTTTAAAATAGCCTTCCGAGGCACAGTCTCGGAATTTGACGAAACCAGTCCCATTGGATCCGTAATATTGCATTATTATCGGATTTTAATTTTCGTAGCATTTGAAGTCGGTGCGTGAGCGTACGATATATAAATGCGCTGAAAATTTAATTGAAATTCAAATATAAATAATAAGTTATATTGACCAGTTAAAAAGAATTTCACATCAGATCTTTTCCCTTCATTTCGAATGTCACTGTAGATGGCCTAATTGAACACGTTACCCTCCTTTCAAAGACATCACATACTCTGTCTTTCTTTAGAAGCTAAAAACAATAATTCGATGCTTCTAGTATAAACCCGAGCTACTCCATCTACTTAAAAGTTCACGCAAATATTCCATAACGAACAAATAAGTAAAAAGGGAACGAAGCTTCCCAGTTAAAATTATTCTCCCCTTTATATTTACAAGCGGAATCAAATTTCAAAATCAAAGCTTCTCAAATCGCGAGCGCCTGACGCCTGCTGGCGATCGAACTCCAGCGCGATGAGTAGGTTAAGCTCGGCTTCAATCGAGGAGACAGCTCATGTGAGCTCGCGAGTGCGTGATAGCAAGATTGTCAGCAATAGAGCAGAAGTAAGTGGTGGCTCGTACGATTCAAACCGCGTCGCCACGGTGATGGGTAGTTCGGATCGCGTGGGCTCGTCTTCGCGATAGTGTTTGTGGGTATTAGCGGCGGCGACGACGTGATGCGAGTTTCGAGTAGGGTATCGAAATCGAGGAGCGTGGGCACGGTGGCAGCAGATGAGGCTGGCGATGAAGTCGAATTGCGAAGCTAGGTAGAGCCGTGGTTCCAGTCACGATTTTGAGGGTCGAGAGTTCGAGCACTGTGGGTTCGTCGAGCTGGTTTGGGGTTGCGATGCTGGGGCAGCGGTGGTCGGTAGTCGAGACAGTAAGGTACTGTCTATTCTGCTTTTCTATTAAAGCTTAATTATTATTATTATTTTTCTTGCTTCAGGTAGAAATATTAAAAATCAAAATTTCAGTAAAATGAATCTTTGTCATTTGTAAGAAATCAGAATATTATGTATACGGTGATATGTATATAAGATTATGTTGATATAAGAGCTATATGAAAATTGAATTTTCTTAAGAAATCCTATATAGAATACTTATCAGCAGTTCAAAGAAATTGTTAAATATATGTAGTTTCAAGAGTAAAACAAAAATATATACATACACTTTTAGTTTTTCTAATTTATTTTGAAACAAATATTTAGGCAATTAACTTGGTTAACCGGGTTATTTAATTTTAGGAAATTAGTTTGAAACCAATTTACTAGTTAAACTAATTTATCAAAGGGAAATTAGTTCAAACTGAAATTATTAGTTTAAAATAAAAATCATTGGTTGACTAAATTTATAAAATGGAAATAAATTGTTCAATTTATTTCAAGGTATTAATAAATTGTATAATGTTTATAAAAGGTCAAATCCGAAACGGGACAAATCGGGATTGGATCAGAGTGCATATTAGAAATCAGGCCGGTGTGGATCAGATTATAAATCTTTGGTAAAGGTGAGTTAATCTCACTCAGCTGAATTTTTAATTTAAATTTAAATGGTTAAATTTAAATAATTGATTGGATGATTGCATTGATTGATGTGCTATATATATAGTAGTATATGGCAATATACACATATTGGCATATGTGTATATTGGAGCTGTTGATATTCCCGCAATATATAGCGGATGAGACCCTATGCGCCGCATAATAGCGGATGATATTTTATTAAACCCATATACCGCGATATTCCACCTCGAAGTGGAATTGGTATTGTGTTAACGTCTTTGGATTCAGGGAAACAGGTTGGAGGGATCCAACTGGATTCCTCAAAATTATCTAGACTGTTTTATATTCTGTGTTATGAATATTGATATCCTGTGATGATTTTATTGATGATTGAAATATTGGATGGTATGATTGGATTGAATATAGAAAAAAAAGGGAGTTATCAAAATATATTGAACTGGATTTTGAAAGAAATAAAAGAGTAAATTTTAAGAAATAATTCAAGTGAATTGTAATAAAGGAATTTTGAATTAACATGAGAATAATAAACTTTAAAACTAAAGTGACATTATTGGAAGAATAAAGAAATTATTTTTAAAGTTTAAGGGTTAAATTTAATAAAAGGATAAGAAGGAATTTTGGAAGTTTAAAAATTGATATTTTCAGTTAAAAGGGTTTTAACTCAAAAATTAAGGAATAAAATCTGAGAGTAAATGTAATTTGAAATAAATGAAGTAAATAAGAAATTATTTCGAAGTAAAGCAAATTTGAAATCAATTGTAAATTGATTTAAGTATTTGAAATTGAAATTTTGAAGAAGGGAGATTTTGGGATTTATAAACTGGGTTTATAAAGTAAAATAAAATATCAGTGGATGTTTGAGAATATAAATTCAAGATGGGAATTTATAAAAGGATATGGATTTGGTTTAAAAATAAATGTTGATTTATTTTTAAAAGATGGGAATGAGAAGTGTATTTCTCTGGATAGCCAAGTACGTTTTCAAAGCAATTTTTAATATAAGTTAAAAGTTCTAATTGTGTTTTTAAAAGCATGTTTTAGAAAATTGATTATTTCTAAATGTTAATTTCCTAAGTAAGTATGTTTTGGAAAAATCTATTCTTTTTAAATGTTTAAACTTTAAAGTAAGATTTTCAAAATCTATTATTGTAGTAATTATATAAAAGTGATTTGCTATTATGTTTTAAAAGGAGAAATTTAGTTTATATTTATAAAGTGGTTTATTTTAAAGTATATATTTTTAATAAAGTATTAAAGTAGTTTGATTTCAATGTTATAAAAATATATTTAAAATAAAGTGTTTTTAAATTATTTTAAAATTAAAAGTATTTTGTACTTGGTGATTCAGTGGAAATAATTATTTGGGAAATGTATTCCGTAAGCGGAAACTGTTTGAAATGGTTTTCAAATGAGCTTTGAAAATTTGGAAATATATCTTGGAAAGATATTTGGGCAAATAAATAATGTGGGAAATTATTTATTGTGTGATGGTTGCTTGTGGATGTTAATTGATAGTTAAATAACCGACTATCAATATTGGCCAAATGCGCTGATCGTTTCGAAGAGACCGGGATCGGGTTTCCGTATACCAGGATTCTAGGTCTGGAGACTCGAAAACCACTTCGATCCGGTTTGTACGTTTCGCGGGGAACGAGGGTAATATTGATGATGGGATGGTGTTATCAGTTCTGTTCGGACCTGGAACGGACTTGTATGGACGAATGCTTTCGGACATCGTCAGGGGACGATGAGCATTCTAAGTGAAACGTTCTAAAGGTAACGTTTAGCCTCAAGCCTCATCAACCGGGAATGACTGAAAATCAGGGGTTATGCAGCAAGGCTTCGTGGGTAGCCCCCACTGGAGAGTATGGTCATCCTTGTCTAGATGTCCCTTTTATTTCGGCTTAGTGGTGCGGTTGCTGATCCCAACCGTGGGGTGATCATATTCGGAATTGCCCATAGGTGATTCCGGCCTTGTGTTGCAGGGGAGCGGGCGTACTCCTCGGTACTGTGATCTAGGCCACGTACTGTGACAGGTGGTACCCCAGTGCCTAGTCATTCGTTGGAAATCCATTCTCCCTACGTGCCTTGTACGGTATTTGTTTGTATACCTAGTATGCTGGAATTTAATCATGTAACAATTTCAGCTATTTTAATAAGTATTTGTGAATAGACACTATTATAATATCAGAGGATTTTTATAAAAAGTGTTTTAGCTATCGTAAGGTAAAAACCCGGCATGTTTATTTGTGGCGTGGTCTTACGAGATGCTTTTGTCTCCAAAGGATTTTGAAACTTTAATAATCAAATTTGAGTGTGATTTTCTCACGCTGGTATTCCAGACTGACTCGGGTATTGTTTTATATGATGCTCGGGTCAGACCGAGTATTATAGGTTACAGGATATGATGCTGTGGATCTCAGGAGATGAGCTGGATGGCGAGACGTATCTCCCGTACTTGTTTATATATATATATATATTCCGCTGTGTTGATTGTTGTACTCTGTTGTATTGAGGACATGATATGGTTATTGTCCAGTTGTATGTTATGTGTTCTCTGGTGTATACTCTGATGCTATATTATATAAAACTGATATAGTTTTGATTTGTGTAAAGATCTGTTAATATATATTATATTTTATTCCGCTGCGATGGTTAGATTCTGATGTTGTTTTCTATTTTTCTTCTTCTACCTCTTCTTCTTAACTAAAATGGTTCGATTTTCCGGGTCTGGAAAGTCGGGTCGTTACAGAAAGATACTTTCTATTTGAAACAGTTTATGGAATGATTTTGCGCAACTTTTATGAGCAGAAAGTTTAAGCAAACAGGCCCCAGACTAAAATGCATTATGTTCAATGTGGCTCCTGACCCAACGAGGCCGGTGAGATTCTTTGAGTAGAAGCACACTTCATATCCAGCAGTGGAGGTCCCGCCTCTAGCCATGGCTACAGCAACTATCCAAGGAGTGATGGTCAATTAAGCCTTTAGTCCCGTTTCGAGCCTTTCTAAAGCAGGCACCCAAAGGGTGGTGGTCAAATAAAGCCTTTGGTCCAGCCTTCGGGCTCGGTCCACACAACCATCCAAGAAGTGATGGTCAATTAAGCATTTAGTACTATCTACGGGCCTGGTTAAAGCAACCATCCAAAGACTAGTGGTCAAATAAAGCCACTGGGCCTGCCTCCAAACTAGGCCAAAGCAAACGTCCTAGGGTGATGGTAAATTAAATCTTTATTCCTACCTTAGGGCCTAGCTATAGCAACCACCTAAAAAGTGGTGATCAAATAAAGCCTTTAATCCCGCCTTCAAGCTCGACCAAAGCAATCATCCAACGAGTGGTGGTTAATTAAGCCTTTCGTCCTGCCTTCATGCTTGGCTAAAGCAACCACCCAAAGAATGATGGTCAAGTAAGGTCTTTGTCCTGCCTTCGGGACCTGGCTAAAGCAACCATTTAAAGAACAATCATCCAAGAAGGAAGAAATAATCGGTAAAAGTGGTCTGAGAATTGCATCCACCGCAAAGGAATTCAAGAGTAATGTAAACAGGTGGAAGAAACAATCATTCAAATAGAAAAGGAGCAAGCTTAAAGTAGACATTTACTTAAGCTAAAGCATAAGCAAAATTCTAATGAGAAGCAAGTATTACACACTAAATTTTTTAAATCGAAACAAGGATCTATCGTCGGTACCAAAAGCTATTAAATGGCAAAGAATAAAGCTACCATAGGTCAAAAAGAAGAGCTATCGAAGGTCAAGGTGGCAAGCTATCGAGGATTAAAGAATAAAGCTATCGAAGGTCAAGGCAACAATCTATCGAAGGATAAGATCTAAAGTCCTTGCATGTCAAGATATAAAGCATCAAATAACAAGAAAGGTATCGAATGTTGAAGAGTAGAGCTATCGTGTGACAAGATGTGAGGTTATCGCATGACAATAAGAGAAGTTATTGCATATCAAGATAAAAACTATCAAACAATAAGAAAGCTATCGCAAGTGGAAGAGTAGAGCTATTGCATGACAAGAAGAGAAGCTATCACATATCAAGATATAAAGCTTTTATAGTATAAAGTTATCGCATGTCAAGAAGTGAAGCTATCATATATCA
This sequence comes from Allium fistulosum, assembly GCA_030737815.1. Taxonomy (NCBI): domain Eukaryota; kingdom Viridiplantae; phylum Streptophyta; class Magnoliopsida; order Asparagales; family Amaryllidaceae; genus Allium; species Allium fistulosum. The sequence goes on along the minus strand of CM060901.1, from coordinate 517,504,265 downwards.
AGATGCAAAGCTATCAAGGACTAAGATGTAAAGTTATCGCATGACAAAGTATGAGGCTATTGCATGTCAAGGAGTAAAGATATCACATAGCAAAGTATTAAGCTATCGCATGACAAAGAATGAAGCTATCGTATGTCAAAAGTGTGTGGCTATCGCATATTAAGGCATATAGCTATCGCATGTCAAAGAATAGAGCTATCAAAAACCGAAACAAATTTTAGTGTTATCGATGTCAAGGGAAACTACTATCATAGATTGAAAAATAAGCACAAAAGACATTCCAATTTAGCCAATGGTGACTCCTATTGGTCCAACCATGCCACACAACCTTGAGAAAAGCAAAGGCAAATTATGCCACATGTCATATCGATGATATGCCATGTCAGTAAAATCTCAACCGTCCAAGCTTAATTATTTCCCAGTGCCAAGGATTCAAAGACATAATTTCTCTATAAATAGGGTTCAAAGGTGGAGGGTACTTATGCAACGCACTCTTTGGTATCAGATATTAGTATATTGGGTATCGAAGGTGGAGGGTGATCGTCACACCTAAACCCAAATGTCTAAAGCGAAAGGTCAATGTAACATAACAGTTTGTTTAGTTGTCTATCAGTTTAGATTATCATATAGGAATTGAAAGCTGAAGATTGCAATATTCTAAAATACTAAAGCTTTAGAGAACACAATCAACCTAAAAGAATGTGCAACAATCCTATAATACCATGAAACTTAAACGGTCCATGTGTACATCCCAGATGTAGCTAAAGGAAAAGGCATCCATAAAGTAACATCATCAGTCCATGGGATATACTTAGATTAATGCCAAATGTCAATAATTCAATGTCTTGACTCGGCTATACAAGCCACGTCATAATCCGTACCCTCTCCAAATGGCTATAAATAGGCATAAATCCAAGTGAAACTGAGACTTTTGGATTGAGAAATTTAGATATTAAGTAACAAAATAATTATACTTTTCTATATTAGTGCTTTGGTAAAAACTCATGGTGGATTATGCCAATTCAGCATTGTAAAAGCCTTCCAACTTTAATATAAGTCTCTAAATAAGGAAAGCATAAAGTGGATGTAGAGCTATGTCCCAAACCACTATAAATCTTAATGTCACATTTACATATTGCATACTTCTTTTGTTTTCTACTTAGTTGATAACTCTTATCTCGGCATAAACTCCTAAAACCTATTTCTGCCCTCAAAAACTTCCTTAAAGCTTCGGTAACAGGCCATTGAAATCTCCAAAACTTATTCATTTAATTGAAGCAAAGCCTTCAATTCTTAGGTGTTGGTTGTTGGCGTCAAAATTGACCGCTAACACCCAGTTATACGTGAAAGCACTAGTATCCAATCACGGATCACAAATAGTATATGATGTAGAGAATATAATATGAAGAATAATCAAGTTAAATTGAAAGCAAGTAAAAGAGATAAGATTTATGGTGGTTCGGCTAACTCCGGCCTACGTCCACTCTAGAATAATTCTTTTTATTATACTGAAATTTGATTACGGTTACAATCCCGAATCCAAGAATGAAAATGGAAGAATGTAGCCTAGTAGAAGATGAGGATGAACATAATGAAGGTCCTTTTCTGGAGCCGCGCCTGGTGTATTTATAGATGAAACTTCAGGCACATGAGCTTCTTATCCATATGGGTCTACCATAGGGGTCGCTAGGCCCAAACCCTAAAGGAGAGGGATCGGTACCGACCCCTTCCTTGGTTGTTTTTTGGGTAGCAACACCCATGATGGATTCTTCATGAAAAAATATACTTGATCCCCAAATTTCATTTTGTTTGGATCAAAGGAGCTCGAGTTATTGATCGATCTTTGGTTCAGTTCCATTTTAGGATTTCCTACTGAACCCTCCATTTGATGACATGCTGACCCTTGCTTTCATATCGATGCTTATACCCAGAGTCACATCATGCCGAACCCTGCTTGCTTGTGTATACCGATCCCTCTTATTCTAATATGTCGACCCATACTCCACCTCGTCTTTACCGATCCCTGCTACTTCATGAGACTACGCCGATCCCCCATGTGCTATGGAGGTATGCCGATCCCTTTATATTGGAGCATACCGATCCCCTTATATCAAAGTATACCGAGCCCTTCTCGTCTTAAATAATACGCTGACCCCTTGGGTACTAACTAACCATATCGATCCAAGCATCATCACCTATGGCGATCCTTTAGATGTCGATCCATCTGTCATTAACAATACTGATCACTCCCTTATTAACAACTAAAAATGGGGGCATGTACAAAGATAAATGAATCGATGATTGGATTCCTTTCTTTATAGCAACTTCTTACAAAGAAGAAAACTTGTAGATAATCATGATCTCTTTTAAAGAATTGTAACAGTAGCAACAGACCCTAGTGTGTTGGTGCATTAGTACAATAATATAGCCTGCAATAGCAAGAAATAATAAAAATTGATGATTGTTGGACACTTAAGTGTTGATAAAATATTTGGAGCTTTAATCAACCATAGATGAATATTCTTTGGGTTTATTTTATGATGGACTATAGGTTCATGAGGATACCATATTACTTTCCTTTGATGGCTTAGGATCAAACAGATGGAAATGAAATTATATAACTAATCTAAAAAGCCAAACTCAAAGCTCAAATGTGATACATATAAATGTTTCCATTAATTAAATCATTCATTACAAAATTCAAACATCAGCATATATACATATAATCAAAATATTAATTATCATTTCTTTACTTTTAGCATGTGCAACTTCAGTAAGCTTAAGGAAATAGATAGAAAGTGTAGATTTACCTACCAAGCTAATAGTACAAATTTTAGCCAAAATGGTAGTTTGCGTTGTGACTTCTACAGAATTCATCTCAGCTGGAAAAGGAACCATTGTGGCCCACGGGTAAGTCCATATGTGTACACTGTCACTGCGGAAAAGGATGTAATTGTGGCACTGTTCCATCTAGTTATTCAGCTTAAATGGATCTGTAATGTACACCCAAAGCAGTAGAAAATGTTAGAATATGAAGCAATGAAGCATTTACATAACTTGGTAGACTGGAATCAAAATTTATAATTGTCATAGAATGTGTATATTTGTGAGTTCAATGTTTTTTACACATAGCAACTACTCATATGTTTGACTCTTAACATTTTGAATTACAACACCTATGTAATGTTCTTTACATTGAGATTTGGCGTTGGCGAATGCTATGATGGGACATGCAAAAATGTTGAAAGCATGGATTTTTTAGGTGCCGTTATACTTATTACAACAGCAACCCCTTTTTATCAACTCCAAAATCATCGACGTAATATGGTTATCTACCTACATATATAAATGCCAAGGACTAAACTATGACTGTTCAAAACTTAAGATGAATGAAAGGGAATAATTCCAAATAAGTAGGCTCTTTATCCTTAGCCAGTGTACATGTGGGTTTATTAAATATGCTGATCTGTTACAACTTTGATTCATATAAACAAAAATAGATCAGATCAAGTTACCTGGAAAATGTAATCATTATATGGAAAAACTTTCATGCAAAAAACTATTTTGAAGTATCTCTAGCTCCTTTGGAGTGCAGCAAATTTTGCTAGATGAACATTCATAGCTACAGCTGTGACAAAAGTTAGTTTGTTGGCCTTTAAAGTACATAACATGTGGAGGAAGAAATTTATTTGATGTATATTAGTAATTATCTTCCAATCAATATCACACAATACTATTTGTAACAACTAATTTCTAACTGTTTTTTCTCATAGACAGAAAGTACATGACACCACGTCATAAAGGAATAATAACATACAACAAATTATTTGTTCAACCTTGAAAGGAAAGAAGTAAAAGAGCGCATACTGTAAAAATTATAGTATAACCAAATGATGAACACAACATCAAATGCGAACTATTCTAATAATGTAGGCTTATTGATATCATATACCGTCAAAGAAAATTTTAATTGAGAAAAGAATGCTTTTGCTTTGTAATGGATTCTAAATCCATATGTAGATGTCATATCATAGAAGTTATCATTGTGAATACTAATCTAAAGATTTCAATCATTGTGTAAAATGCCACGAAATTATCAAACAAAGAGTATGAAAATAGGAGTACTTTATGGTAAAAAGAAAAATGGCCAAATACCTTGTTTTTTCCTACCATAGGCATGTTCCTTTTAAGAAGGAACACAATTTTATAAAATATTTTATACTTCGATTCATACTCATGGTGACATCCCAAATAAGCCAGAGGAACAGAGATAGAGGAGACCTCATACAATATGACAGTGGATGTTAAATAAGAAATTAATAGTTGAATATTCAAATCGACTCCTAAGCGATGATTTCGTATTTACTGTAGAGTACAACCAGAAAATTAATAGAAAAATTCTTATAATTTAAATTCTATATATGCAAGTATCATAAAAAAATATTGGTCTACAACTAAAAGCTATGATATAATTTCAGTGTTAATCAATACCAAATGTCAAAATTATTAGGATTAGGCTTCAAATATAATAATCAAGTTACTGATAATTTTATTGGGACTTAAACTAAATATAATTTAAGGAAATAATTTAAAAACGTAGTTCAGTGTGAAACAAAAAGGAAATTAGTATATGTGAACTAATAGAAGAAGAAAAATGGTAAAGTGGAGTATCTTTTTAATAGGAGGAATTGAACAAAACAAAATTTAACATTAACAATTATACACTTTATATGATCATTGTTGTGATATTTGATAACTTAATAACCAACGAAACCATATATTTTTGTCAATTAACAATGTAATAAAAAAATTCAAAAAGTCTAATAAAATTTTGATTATTGAATCTATTAAATTATTAATTTTCTAGTACTTTTATATTTGAATATTATATGTTTTGTGTTTTGAACATTATAATTTTTGCACCTTTATGATTTCTAAATTCAAATCTTTGAAACCAAAAGAACTTCGAAACATAAAAATTTTGAATTATCAATTCATAAATATTCAACTTTTAATAATCTTAATTTCTATTTTTATCATATTTCATAATTGATATTTCTTTTAATTTCTACCTATTTAAGTTTTAATTTATCAAATGAAAAGGTTGTTAATACTAAATTATCGAATGTTAAATTTTCTAAATATATACACACACATATATATATATACACATACATACATATATATATATAACATACATACATATATATATATCATATGGATGTGAAACATTTTTAATGATTTATTGTATCTTAATCTCCAAATTTCTGTAACCCAATATTCGAAGCCAATTAATATGGCATTGGACACCGTATCCTAAAAGACATTTAAGTGTTTAGTATGATTTCTAACTAACGTAGTATGTAGGTTACCAACCAAAAATATACGACTCATGGTCTTTGCATATGCCCAAAAAAAGAATTGATGATCTATGCCAAAGATATACTAACTATGCTTGTATAAATTGATATACTCAAGGTTCATGCTAAGAATATGCCAAATTTACATATTTTGAAATATTAAGATTTGGTTTTTGGTAAATAGTTAAGTTAAAGGAATTGAACTAACAATAAAGGAAACAAAATTAATAGTGAAGTTGTTATCAATCGAAGACAGTATTCAATATGAGGGGAAATATAAGCGTAGTTGATTGGTGAAGGCCAAAGGAAGATAAAGTGGCATACCTGTTTAGGTATAAGAATAAAAATATAAAAATATCTTGTTACTGCGAACTTTAATTTATTTTTATTTTACTATGATATATTTATTCCTTAGATGATAAATTCTATTAATTTTTTCTTTTATGGATTATCAAAGGACCAAAATAGAATGAAAAGGATTGACCCTTTTAGCGTTGATTATTTTTCAGCTTTAAGTTTCTTGTTTTAAAGTTCCAATTTTTCGAAAATGTTATGCTACTGATCTACATATGCCCACAAATTTATTTGATTACATGTCATACAGTTCTGAATTTTACAACTTTTGAAGTATAATTATTTGAATTTTAAAATAACTCTAGTTAAATAATTTTGAGTGTGGTCTTCTTTTGTACATTTTAGAAGTTCAATTTGTTTGCAAAGTTTTTTAACTTCTAACTTTTAGATTTTAAAAATAAAATGTTAGCGGCTATGAAATGCATATTATATCGATTTTAAATTCTTTAATTTATGAAACTTTCGATCTAGAAAATTTTAGAATTCAAATTTTTAGTTTACATATTCTATAGTTGAAAAACATAAATTTAAATTATGAATACCGAGTCTAAAATTTGAAGTTCTAATTTTATGTACGTTAAGATTTTGAAACTCATTTTTTCACAATTTGATGGTTTTGAATGCATAGATTAATGAACGATAATTTAAAATTTTTTAGAACTAGTATTTTAAAGTTTGAAATTTTGAAACAACTGATGGTAGCTTGGAGAAATTATCATAAAGTAGGAAGTTAACCCCATTCCCGATATTTTTTTTAATGTAGATGCGGTTTCCAAAGAACCTAAAATCAAAAGTTGCAAAGATGATTAGAAGGGAGCAAATGACTAAAGAAAAAAGACGTAGAAGAGAACTAAGAAGTATAAAGCTCTGCTACTTACATATACATAAATTTTCATTTTGCATGACCAATTTCCTAGTGATGAGTTTTTTACGCAACATTTTTTGTTTAATCTCACTGAAGTTGCATGTTTATATATTTTATCTTGTATATGGATGTGAGTCAATAAAGATTTCTTGTGCATTATGCAAACACAACTAAACACATTAATTTAAAGTATAGGTATGCACTTTTTTCAGAACTTAATTCCACAAAGGACAAAACTTATGTTGCCAATGGTGTTTGGCTGTTATGATAACCATCGTTGATTAATGAACAAACTTACAATAGTCAAGAACTTAAATTTACCAAATGCAGCCCCACATGTCAACCAATGAATAATGCATTTGCATTTCGCATAAAAGCATGGACAACAACAAAAATCTGAGTACGAAAGGCATATAAAATAATGGAAAATTAAAGATCAAAGGATACTTCGACTGAATAGTAAGGAAAAGCTAAGAACCAAAGTTGTGAAATTATACTTGACAATAGGAAAATGAAGGGGGAGTTCAAAGTGAAAAGGCATAAGAAAAGATTTAAATGGTGGTTCATTAAGGTATCAATATCATTTGTGAAACAGAAACTTGATAGAATTTTTCATTTGGCGTACCTTTCCAAATAACCATCTTTTGTACTCTAACTGCTACTACAATCAGCACAATTCAATGTATCTTACCATAAACAATTTTGGTTAACAACATAATAAAACATCAACACTATGTCTTTGAACTTCTAAAATTTAGTAATCATACAATTATATATATATAACTCATGAGTCGAAACAACTTTTCCTTATTTTAATTAAAACATCAAATATTCTATAATGGTAGTATATATCATAGTGGCACAGTGTATTAATAGTGTCAAATACCTCAAAAACTAAGGAAAAATGCTACACTAAAAGTGAGGAAAATGACACAAAAATTATACATTAGTAGCTTATTTGGATATTGCTTCATAAATTCAATTCGTTGAATAAAACCGGATTTCCTTATGCTCTTCGAATGAAACCTTTAGGCTATTGTATCTCAAGTACCTATAAAACCAAAAAATAAGTATATAACTAAACAACCACTTTTTATTGATAAATATTAATCACATAATATTTACATTTTAGATAACTCTATGTCCCCTGCAAACTTACTTACACATGGTGAAAAAAGAAAAGCTGCAAAATTGCCACTATTAAATTATAGCAACATCGTGACTTATCGCAAAACTTCCATCTTCACAATTATTTCATATCAAAAAACCAATGGCTAAACTAATGTTGATAATTCATAAATTTGTAAGATAATAAGAAAATTTTCAAGCAGCGCTGCCAAGCACATTTATCTAACTGTGAAAATCTATTGAATGTTTGAATTGCTGTTATGCAATATTATTTATGAAATTTTTATCAAAAGAGGAATGTATAATAATCTAAACACTTTGAATCATTTCAGTAAACAAAATTTATTTACAAACATGTCAGTACCAATTTAGCTAGGACCAAGGCTTTTTTCCTATTCAAGTAGATTTTCACTACTTTAGACATATGTAATATTAACCACAATGATATAATTTTAGTAGCACACACATCTATACCTTATTAATGAAGATAACTATCGAGAAGATGGTGGTGATATCTTAAGCTATACACCTCTATGGTAAAGAAAAAAAAGACAATCCCTATTTTTTTATATGCATCTAATGATTCTAATCAAGTGAAACCTATCTATTCAAACATAATTCACTTTACCATTTTAGAGATTTATGCACTGACCTTTAGTTATGGGAGCATCGTCTTATAAATCATATCGATTGTTGTATCTCCTGCATTGTTATAATACAATATCAAATTAAGTAAAAAGTAGCTTTGGTAGTTCCATGTGTCTCATGTACCTCGTCAAATGAACAGCGGGATCCGTTCTTCCATCATAAGTCTCAAGCGTTGTTAGTTTGAACTCCGATAGATTCCTAGCATACCTGATATTTGGATCGAATTGACTTCTATTTACGTCCTCGAGATTCCTATTCACCAACCCTCCACGCATAGCTCGCCTTATCATCTCTGCAAACCTGTGATTGTCTTCCAATGGTAGTCTCCTATCGTCATGCCCAATCTGCCCCCCGAGTCTACGAGAGAATTCTGGAATGTATTCCTCCAATCGAGCGTCCAAATTCCGGTTCGCACCAGGCTCCACGGGATTAATCGCAGGTCCTCTAGCATCACGATCAACCAGACCCGGGGGCATGTCCCCCAGCCCCTGGGGGTCGGTACCGATCACTCTGGAGGGATCATGCTGACCCCTCTTGGATGGTAAGGGACTGCCTCCAGCTGCTCTGTTCCATTCCTGTAACAACCCACATATTTTACGATTATATATTTAAATGTTTTGTTTAAATATAGTATCATTATTTGAATTTAAAGCCTGAAATGCGACTTTCTATAAACGGTCGAATCCGGACTTGAGACTACTTCCATTGAGTCCAAAACGGCGTTTGTGACCTTTTTGAGTATAAACATCGATATGTTTGGAGTTGAGTAGAATTTTGCTGTTTTTCCATTGGGCTTTGGGTTTGGGTTTCAGCCCACCAACTCATCTAATACCCTAACTCCTCCTCCAACTCCTCTTCATTAATTCAATTATTTCCTAACACTCAAGCTAAAGGAAAATGGGGGAAAGAAAGGGAAATTAAAATTCCTAAACCTTGGATTACTAGGAAATTCAAGATTCAAGCTCCAAAATCAAAGAGAAACTTAGGTAAGCATCCTCTTCTTCTTCTCCACCTCAATCTCTCTCCAATTTTTAGAAATTTCTAAAACCTAACTTAGGTAATATTTGCATTTGATCATAGATTGAGGGTTCTTGAAGTTAAGTGGACGAGAGATTGATCTTACCTTGTTTTAAAGCTCCTCATTCGTTGTATTTGAGTTTTAAAGGTGAGTTCTTAAACTCACATCTATGTCTATAGCTTTCATTGTTGATAGGTATGAATTCCTAACATCTATTTCATGTCCAATTGCTTTTGATTTGAATTGATTTGGTGAATTTTCCAATTTTTGGTATTTTGAAGTCAAAATCTATGAAAATCCTAATATGGATGTTTGGACATGTTGTTCGGAGTGTATTGGTGAGCCTATAGGGCTGGGTAGTCGCTTGGCGTAAATCCCTAGCCATCGTCACTCGTCTGATCGCTTCGATAAGATTTGGCCATCATTGGCCTAGGCAAAATATTGCCCTGAGCTTCAGCGCAGACGTCTGGTATTAAGCTCAGATGTCTGATGCTACGGAATAAAAATTCCAGTTTTATAGCTTAGATGTTTGAACTTACTTCCCAGATGTCTGGGCGATCTGGATGAAAAATTCCAGACCTCTAGATCAGACGTCTAGGAAAGCCACCAGACGCCTGACACTGTTAAAATCAGCCTACTTACCTGTTTTTAGATGGGTTTTCGTTTTATCGATTTTTGGTTGATCCGATTAATTGTTATCACTTTTATCGAATTCGATGACTTCTTTTCTGGATTTTTGGGAATATCCATTTGATGGATTTGATATCAATTTCTATGGTTTTGATTCACGTCGTCGTATGTGAATTTTTGGTGATAGATTGTTTTTACAATCGTTTCTGTGATTTGTCACTTTAAAATATAAATGTTTCTATACTAGTAGTAAATACTCAAACTCTTTCAAATAAATGATTTCAACACTACTTTTAAATACAAAGCTCGTTATTAAAACCGTTTTCCAATCTATTAGTATATACAAACCTTTTCCTCATTCGTACGAGAAATCCAATTAAACGACTTAGCAAAACAAGTGGTATGAAATGCTTGCGTTTACTTCATTGGTTAATTCTTAGACTTTTTCAATTGAAATCTTGTGACAATTTTTGAGTGGATTTCTACAATCTGTTCGTAAATATTTAAGTTAAGCCAGTGGTTATGAGACATGAAGCTAAACTCATTTATTTACCAGCTTAGTATAATTTACACTTCTTATTGATATGTGATGATCATTTTGTGATTTAGACTTGCGATGGGCAGTGTCTCTTCGTCCGCGTGGGGCTGTACCTCAGTTTTGTTGAGCTTCGTCTCATTTTTATAGGCTAGCGACCTATGGGATTTATGAAGTTCGGTTCATCGGGAGTACCGTTATTGTACTACGTCGTTGCACCGGCTCTATGGTTAGCGACCATAGGATAGCGTCCCGTTTGTGATGCACGTGTTGGTGAGTTTTCATGCTCCCATTTGTGATAGGCCTTTTCCCCCCGTTTTGTGATTTCTGGATTTCTAATTGTTGATTTTTGAAATTTGTGTTTCACCAATTTTTGCGATTGACATTGATATGTTTTGTTAATATTTGGGGTTTGGTGAATAAGCTAAAGAATGTGATATTTTGTGGATATTTGACGAGATTTGAGATATTGTATGATTTTTATTGTTATCGAATGTATACTTGTCACAATATGGCATTATTGTTATCGTACATTTTTGTGGAATCTCTTATCCTATCTCATCTTATCTGATATTTATAGCTAGACTGATCCGTTTATTATTTTTCTTCTTAAATAATACTCGGGTCAGACCGAGATGTTACGGGTGCTTCCACTTGACTTCTTAGCAGGGGTTAGCTTTTGACTTTTGGCTAACTACTTTAGCTTAGTAGTTTTTGCTTTTATACATTTGAGTTAGAGACTCCTTGATTTATACATATTCTTTTGCTTAACACTTGTACCTATTCTTTTATGATGTAGTGGATCTTGTATGACCACTATTTTGATGTACACTTTTATGTGTTATATTCATATCTGTTTCCGCCTTTGTGATATGAATATATGTGACTGATTTGTGTTATGTTTTTCCTATATTTGTTCCCGAAGCCCACATAGCCACTGTGTAGTAGCTTTGAGTTTGTATTTGATATGTCGAATTTCCTCTTGAAATTAAATGCAAGTCATATTGTCTGACATATCGGTACTTGCACAAAGCAATTACACAGATGGTCGCTCCTCAACAGCCTTATTCTTCGTGCTAGTCGACGGCATTACCCCATAGTGTCCTTGGCTAGTGTGAGTATAGAGGTGGGGTGTAACAGCTTGGTATCAGAGCCAAACTTCGGAATAATGTAGAATAATCTAGCAAGGATCATTGTTCTAAGTCTTTCTTAGGAGTCGTGCCTTAGGATTTAATTCGAGTCATTAGGCCCATTCTATCCTATTTTCTTTTATGATGCCTTGTTTTATCAATCAAGTTTGTTTGATATTCATTTTGAGAATAACCTTTTTCCTCTTCTTTCTTTCTTTCTAAAAGAAGAGAAATGGTTAGACCTGGTCGTCCCAGCGCTGGTCAATCCAGTGCTACTCCTCAGGATGGATTATTTATGTCTGCCCAATAGCTTTTGGATCTTGTAGAGAATGCCCAAGCTGCCGGACCTATTCCAGAGCCTACTCATCCTAAATCTGGGTTTACATGCTTGTGCAGTGATTATACCAATTCGGGTGGAAGGCCATTCAAGGGTTCCGAAAGCGTTATAGAAGTCCAAGCTTGGCTTAGAACATGCGATCGCATCTTTTCTCGCATGAATCTTGTGGATTTACATCGAGTCCAAGTGGCTTCTAGCATGCTCCAGGAGAGAGCATTAGATTGGTATGAGCTTTTGATTTCTGAAATTATTGAAGCAGATCTTACTTGGGAGCAATTCGGGGAAAGGTTCGAGTTAAAGTTTGTGCCGGAAGCTGAAAAAGTAACTTTGGCCTGACGCTTTATTGACCTTGTTCAAGGTGAATCTTCTGTGATGGATTACGTCGCATCTTTTGAATCTCTCTCTAAATATGGGGTCGAGTAAATTAATACCCCACCGAAGAAAAATCAGAGGTTTGTCTATGGGTTGAATAAGAACCTCAAAAAGTCTTTACTCCTGAAACTAGAAGTTTCTTTTGATCAGCTTGTTGATATCGCTCTTCGACTTGAAGAAGCCAATAAAGAAAGTGATGTTGAAGTTGTGGGTGCCAAACAGAACTTCAACAACAATAAGAAGAGGCCTATTAAGTTCAAACCTAATCCCAATAAGGAAGTGAAGCAAGTAACTTCGGTAGCAAAGACTCCTACCTCTAGTCATGGACAATGCTACAATTGTGGTTCTAAGGACCATTACGCAAATAGGTGTTCGAAACCCCTTTATTGTCGCTATTGCAAGGGTTCAGGTCATCTTATATCTTCTTGTCCCAAACTTCAAAGCAAGAAAGAGGGAAAGCTAAATATGGTGCAAGCTCCTAGTAACACTTCTCTTGGTCAAGGTATTTCTCATTCTGTCCTTGATGGCATTATTATATTTCGTGATCTTCCTATTCTAGTTCATTTTGATACGGGTGCATCTCACTCTTTTATATCAAAAGAACTTGTTGATGCTTTGTCTTTAAATGTTATGGGCTTGATGACTTCACTGAGAATTGTGAATCCGGTTGGTGGATTCGCAACACTCAGTTTATTTTGTAAAGATGTCGAGATTATTTTATGTGATTATGCTTTCCGTGCCGATTTGCATGTTATGCGTTACTTAGGTTTCGGAATGATTTTGGGAATGGATTGGCTTAATCGTTATGAAGCCCACATCCTATGTCCCGAGAGGACTGTCCATCTTCGACATCCCAATTTGTTAAGCAGATTTCTATTGTTCTTAAAGATTCAGATTCCAATTCGGGAGCATCCTTATATTCTCTAAATCCGTATGATGACGGTAATGATGATGAGGAAGATGTCATTTCCCTCATTCACGTTGTTTGTGAATTTCCCGACATATTTGAGTCCGTTTTAGGATTACCACCTAAGCGAGCAATTGAGTTCAGAATTAATCTAATCCCTGGAGCTCTACCTATCACCCGTCCTCCTTATCGTATGTCCAATAAGGAAAATGAGGAGATGCGTAAACAATTATCCAAATTGGAAGGAAAACAGTTTATTCGTTCTAGTTTCTCTCCATGGGGAGCTTCAGCTATCTTTGTGAAGAAATCTGATGGTACACTTAGGCTTTGCGTTGAGTACCACAAGCTTAATGATCTCACCATCAAGAATAAATATCCCTTACCTCGGATTGATGATTTATTCAATCAACTTAGCGGTGCTAGAGTCTTTTCACAGTTAGACCTAGCAACCGGTTTCCATCAGCTTCGTATTGCAGAGGATAGCATTCCTTTGACATCGTTCCATACTCGTTATGGATCTTATGAATGGCTTGTTATGCCATTTGGTTTAATGAATGCTCCAGCTTATTTCGTTGACCTTATGAATCGAGTTTTCAAAGACTTCCTCAATTGATTTGTTCTCATCTTCATAAATGATATTCTTGTTCATTCTAAAACCGAGGAAGAGCATGAAAAACATCTTCAGATTGTGTTGGAAACTCTTAGGAGCAATCAATTGAAAGCAAAATTTTCTAAGTGCCACTTTTTGCAATCTCGTGTGAAATTTTTGGGGCATATTATTTCTGAATCCGGAATTTTCGTGGATCCTTCAAAGATTGAAGCGATTCAAAATTGGAAGAGACTGGAGAGTGTTACGGAAATCCGTAGTTTTCTTGGAATGGCGGGCTATTACCGTCGGTTCATAAAAGACTTTTCTAAAATTTCCGTACCTCTTACTAGTTTGATAAAGAAGGGAGTTAAGTACGTTTGGTCGGACAAATGTGAAGCTGCTTTTTAGAAATTAAAAGACCTCCTTTCTAATGCTCCTATTCTTGTGATTCTCGAAGGGAACCAAGACTTGATTGTTTATACCGATGCTAGTCGTGTTGGTTTGGGAGCCGTTCTCATGCAAAGGGAACGTGTTATTGCTTATGCTTCTAGGCAATTAAAGCCTGCCGAGGCTAGATATGCCACTCATGATTTAGAGCTCGCGGCTATTGTTTTCGCCCTTAGAATTTGGCGTCATTATCTTTTGGGAGAGAAATTTGTTCTCTACACCGATCATAAATCTTTGAAGTATTTATTTTCTCAAAAGGAACTTAATTTGCGTCAACAACATTGGCTCGAATTCCTTGCATCTTATGATCTTGATATTCTCTATACTCTCGGAAAGGGAAATCATGTTGCCGATGCCCTTAGTCGTAAGCAACGAGTGGTTGTTTCCATGATGATATCCGAATGGAATGATCTCGAGACTTTGTCCACTTGTGAGATTCGAGATCGTGAATCCAATTTATGTTCATCTCTTGTTTTGTGTAGCCTTGAGGCTCATCCTTCTCTCTTAGACTGCATCCTTGAAGCTCAAAAGCAAGATCCCGAATTGGCTCTTCTTACCCAAAGTTGTAGGGATAAAAATAAGGTTGATGGTTTGAAAGACTTTGATATCGATACTCGCGGAGGCATTGGAAAATTTGGTAGACTTATCGTGCCAAATATTATTGATCTTCGTATAGACATTTTAGAAGATTATCATCGTTCTAAATTTACCATTCATCCCGGTAGAAGTAAAATGTACGCGGACACGAAGTGCCTTTATTATTGGGATGGAATGAAATCTGATATTGCTAACTTCATTATGTGTTGCATGACTTGCCAACTCGTAAAGGCCGAACGTCAAAGGCCCGGTGGGCTATTGCAACCTTTGGATATTCCAGTTTGGAAGTGGGATCAAGTTTCCATGGACTTTATTGACGGTCTTCCCCGTTCTCGTTCGCGTCATGATAGTTTGTGGGTGATTGTAGATAGACTTACAAAATTCGCCCATTTTATTCCCGTTCGGTCCAATCGGACTGTACCTCTTTTGGCCAAGCTCTATGTTAAAGAAATTGTTAAATTGCATGGAGTTCCAACTTCTATTGTTAGCAATCGTGATCCATTATTTACTAGTGGATTTTGGAAGGGTCTTCAAAAAGCTTTGGGAACGAAGCTTAATTTTAGCACCGCTTATCATCCTCAGTCCGATGGACAAATAGAGCATGTGAATCAAACTCTTGAAGATCTCCTTCGTGCATGTGTTCTTGATTTTGGTGGAAGTTAGGAAGATCATATTTCCCTTATTGAGTTTTCTTATAATAATAGCTTCCAATCTAGTATTTGTACGGCACCTTTCGAGGCACTCTACGGAAGGCCATGCTGATCTCCTTCGTGTTGGTTTGAAGCCAGTGAGAGGCTGGTTTTAGGCCCATATTTTATTCGTGATGCCACTGAAAAGATTGACCTTATTCGTCATAGGATGAAAGAAGCTCAAAGTAGACAAAAATCCTATGCCGATAATCGAAGAAGGAATTTAGAATTTTCTGTGGGAGATTTGGTGTTCGTTCGTGTTTTACCTATGAAGGGTGTTGTGCGTTTCAGTCGATCGGGAAAATTAGCACCTCGATATATTGGTCCATTTCCCATCACCGAATGCATTGGTTCCGTGGCTTATTGTCTTATGTTACCGACTCAATTTTCTGCTATTCATGACGTATTTCACGTTTCTCAACTACGAAAATGCCTTAGATATTCTGATTCTATCCT
Organism: Allium fistulosum; assembly: GCA_030737815.1. Classification (NCBI taxonomy): domain Eukaryota; kingdom Viridiplantae; phylum Streptophyta; class Magnoliopsida; order Asparagales; family Amaryllidaceae; genus Allium; species Allium fistulosum. The sequence continues at coordinate 517,488,203 of CM060901.1, read as the reverse complement.
TGAGCCCGGTGCTATTGAAGAAATTGAAGTTTCGCCTAATTTGACTTATGAGCAGCAACCTATTCGTATCATTGCTATGGAGGTTAAACGCCTTTGAAATAAAGATGTTCCGCTTGTGAAAGTTCAATGGTCCTCAAATCCTAAGGATTGCTCTTGGGAATCTAGAGAATTCATCGAGCGAACACATCCAGACTTACTCTCTCGTGCTCCTTAAGGTGAACTTCTCGTTTCAAAATTTCTTCTTTTGTGTTGTTATGCCTTAGTATGGTTGTTACTTTTTATTTCCTTCTTAAGTATTGCGAGGACGCAATTTCTTTAAGGATGGGAGTCTATAACAACCCGCATATTTTACGATTATATATTTAAATGTTTTATTTAAATATAGTATCGTTATTTGAATTTAAAGCCTGAAATGTGACTTTCTGTAAATGGTCGAATCCGGACTCAAGACCACTTCCATTGAGTCCAAAATGGCGTTTGCGACCTTTTTGAGTATAAACATCGATATGTTTGGAGTTGAGTAGAATTTTGCTATTTTTCTATTGGCCTTTGAGTTTGGGTTTCAGCCCACCAACTCATCTAATACCCTAACTCCTCCTCCAACTCCTCTTCATTCATTCTATTATTTCCTACCACTCAAGCTAAAGGAAAATGGGGGAAAGAAAGGGAAATTAAAATTCCTAAACCCTAAATTACTAGGAAATTCAAGATTCAAGCTCTAAAATCAAAGAGAAGCTTATGTAAGCATCATCTTCTTCTCCACCCCAATCTCTCTCCAATTTTCAGAAATTCCTAAAACCTAACTTAGGTAATATTTGCATTTGATGATAGATTGAGGGTTCTTGAAGTTAAGTGGAGGAGAGATTGATCTTACCTTGTTTTAAAGCTCCTCATTCGTTGTATTTGAGTTTTAAAGGTGAGTTCTTGGACTCACATCTATGTCTATAGCTTTCATTGTTGATAGGTATGAATTCCTAACATCTATTTCATGTCCAATTGCTTTTGATTTGAATTGACTTGGTGAATTTTCCAATTTTTGGTATTTTGAAGTCAAAATCTATGAAAATCCTAATATGGATGTTTGGACATGTTGTTCGGAGTGTATTGGTGAGCCTATAGGGCTGGGTAGTTGCTTGGCGTAAATCCCTAGCCATCGATCGCTTCGATATGATTTGGCCATCATTGGCCTAGGCAAAATATTGCCTTGAGCTTCAGCTCAGACGTCTGGTATTAAGCTCAGACGTCTGATGATATGGAATAAAAATTCCAGTTTTACAGCTCAAATGTCTGAACTTACTTCCCAGACGTCTGGACGATCTGGATGAAAAATTCCAGACCTCCAGATCGGACATCTGGGAAAGCCACCAAATGCCCGACATTGTTAAAATCAGCCTACTTGCCTATTTTTAGATGGGTTTCCGTTTTATCGATTTTTGGTTGATCTAATTAGTTGTTATCACTTTTATCGACTTTGATGACTTCTTTTTTGGATTTTTGGGAATATCCATTTGATAGAATTGATATCGATTTCTATGGTTTTGATTCACGTCGTCGTATGTGAATTTTTGGTGATAGATTGTTTTTACAATCGTTTCTGTGATTTGTCACTTTAAAATATAAATGTTTCTATACTAGTAGTAAATACTCAAACTCTTTCAAATAAATGATTTAAACACTACTTTTAAATATAAAGCTCGTTTTTAAAACCGTTTTCCAATCTATTAGTATATACAAACCTTTTCCTCATTCGTACGAGAAATCCAATTAAACGACTTAGCAAAACAAGTGGTATGAAACGCTTGCGTTTACTTCGTCGGTTAATTCTTAGACTTGTTCGATTGAAATCTTGTGACAATTTTTGAGTGGATTTCTACAACTTGTTCGTAAATATTTAAGTTAAGTTAGTGGTTATGGGACATGAAGCTAAACTCATTTATTTACTAGTTTAGTGTAATTTACACTTCTTATTGATCTGTGATGATCATTTTGTGATTTAGACTTGCGATGGGCAGTGTCTCTTCGTCCGCTTGGGGGACTGTACCCCGGTTTTGTTGCTTCGTCTCATTTTTATAGGCTAGCGACCTATGTGATTTATGAAGTTTGGTTCATCAGACGTACCGTTATTGTACTACGTCGTTGCACCGGCTCTATGGTTAGCGACCATGGGATAGCGTCCCATTTGTGATGCATGTGTTGGTGAGTTTTCATGCTCCCGTTTGTGATAGGCCTTTTCCCCCTTTTTTGTGATTTCTGGATTTCTAATTGTTGATTTCTGGAATTTGTGTTTCACCAATTTTTGCGATTGACATTGATATGTTTTGTCAATATTTGGGGTTTGGTGAATAAGCTAAAGAATGTGATATTCTTTTTGGATATTTGATGAAATTTGAGATATTGTATGATGTTTATTGTTATCGAATGTATACTTGTCACGGTATGGCATTATTATTATCATACATTTTTGTGGAATCTCTTATCCTATCTCATCTTATATGATATTTATAGCTAGACTGATTCGTTTATTATTTTTCTTCTTAAATAATACTCGGATCAGACCGAGGTGTTACAAGTGCTTCCACTTGACTTCTTAGCAGGGGCTAGCTTCTGACTTTTGGCTAACTACTTTAGCTTAGCAGTTTTTGCTTTTATAAATTTGAGTTAGAGACTCCTTGATGTATACATATTATTTTGCTTAGCACTTGTACATATTCTTTTGTGATGTAGTGGATCTTGTATGACCACTATTTTGATGTACACTTTTATGTGTTATATTCTTATATGTTTCCGCCTTTGTGATATGAATATATGTGACTGATTTTTGTTATGCTTATTCCTATATTTGTTTCTGAAGCCCACAAAGCCACTGTGCAGTAGCTTTGAGTTTGTATTTGATATGTCGGATTTCCTCTTGAAATGAAATGCAAGTCATATTATCTGACATATCGGTACTCGCATAAAGCAATTACACAGATGGTCGCTCCTCAACAACCTTATTCTTCGTGCTAGTCGACGGCATTACCCCGTAGTGTCCTTGGCTAGTGTGAGTATAGAGGTAGGGCGTCACAATTCCCCTGTCTATTAGCTCCGTTCCCATGCTCCTGGCTCTAATTTTGGTTTTGCATTCCAGCAGTTCCTATGGCTCCAGCCTGTCTGATTTGTTGGAGTAGATTCTGCATCATCTCCTCCTGTCTTTTCAACATCCTTTCCTACATAGCATCCATCATCGTTTCCATTTCAACCTTAGAAATGTAGATTGATGCTTGGTTAGCTCCAACTCCTGAGGAAGCCTCCTGACTCCCTCCATGGTGGCTCCTTTCTGGTAGCACTCTCCTTGTTGATTTCCTAGTTATTGCTTCCTCTCCCAGTATCTAAGCTTCAAAATCTGAGCTCCTAGTTTCCAAATCCACTTATGCATGTCCTTCTCAATGAAAGTACCAAAATGTTGGTGTGAATATTGACCACCAACACCCAATTATACGTGAAAGCACCAGTATCCAGTCACAGATTGATAGTATATGATGTAGATAATATAATATGAAGAATGATCAAATTAAAATGGAAGCAAGTAAAAGAGACAAGATTTATAGTGGTTCGGCTAACTCTAGCCTATGCCCACTCCAGAATAATTCTCTTTATTATATTGAAATTTGATTACAGTTACAATCCCAAATCCAAGAATGAAAATGGCAGAATGTAGCATAAGTAGAAGATGAAGAAGAACAGAATGAAGGTCACTTTTTTGGAGCCGTGCCTGGTGTATTTATAGGTGAAACTTCGGGCACAGGAGCTTCTTATCCATATGGGCCCACCATTAGGGTTGCTAGGCCTAAAGCCCAAAGGAGATGGATCGGTACCGACTCCTTCCTTGGTTGTTTTTTGGGCAACGACTCCCATGATAGATTCTTCATGACAAAATATACTTAATCCCTAAATTTCATCTCGTTTGGATCAAAGGAGCTCGAGTATTGATCGATCTTTGGTTTAGTTCCATTTTAGATTTCCTACCGAACCCTCCATTTGATGACATGCCGACCCTTGCTTTCATATTGATGCTTATACCCTGAGTCACATCATGTTGCCTCCTGCTTGCTTGCGTATACCGATCCTTCTTATTCTACTATGCCGACCCATACTACACCTCGCCTTTGCCGATCCCTGCTACTTCATGAGACTACGCCGATCCCTCATGTGCTATGGAGGCATGTCAATCCCTTTATATTGGAGCATACCGATCCCTTTATATTGAAGTATACCGATCCCTTCTCGTCTTAAATGATACGCCAACCCCTTGGGTACTAACTAACCTTATCGATCCAAGCATCATCACCTATGTCAATCCTTTAGAAGCCGATTCATCTATCATCAACAATACCGATCCCTTTCCTTATTATGTCAATCCATTGACTATCCAAGCCGTTCTCTATATTTCTAACATCCTGCATTTTTTATCTTCCAACTCTGATCAATCCTGGCTTTATGTTATCATCTGTACTTGATTTCTGGGCCACACACTTATTGTCTGAAATCATCGGCATCAATAATCATGAAGTCTGTTGGGTTAAATCCGACTGTATACTGCCTTGGCAAAAGGTGGGTTAACACTGGTCATAATGAAAAATCAAAACAACACTTTGGCATTTGAAGGAGGGCCCCCAAATCTAATTACTTATCCAGAAATTCATCTAATCACTAACCTGGATAATTTCAACAACGAAATTGATAATGAAGATTTCAGCTTAGAACTACCCTATCAAACTGTAGATTATTCATATAGAAGAAGATAATAACGAATGCATGACCACCATTGTCTCGGCAGAAGATAAAAGTGAATCCTATGATCATGTCTATGAACTTTAGGCTTTTCAAATTAAACGACTTTCGAGATATCTAAAGAATCACTATAGGAATCTACTCAACTTAGAAAAATGGTTAAAGCAATGAATGAAGAAATTAAAGACTTGAGTTTTAAGTTAATGGCATATGAAGATCAAACCCAATAATCAAAAAATGCCAAAACACCTCTTCCCGAAATCTCAAAAGAGGAACCTTGAAAGAAACTGAGAAAGGGAAAATTCTAACTCCTTTAAATCATACCATAACCAATATCTTCTGAAAAATACATGACAAGCTTCCCTATCTAAACTTCCCTCCTCTAAAAGGAGAAAGTTCGAAAAGTCAATTCTATTGCCTCTTATCATCAAATGAATGGACTTAAAACAGATAAGTGTTGAAAAGTTACTTCGGCACTAGAAGTAGTGTTTCAAAAAGGAATACTAATGGAATTTACTAAGAAATAGTTTCAATGCATTGTTTGCTTTTTCTTTCAGGAAAATTAATAAATCAGACTTACACTTTCCAGTACGTATTTTAGTTACTACCACCATTACTTTCGAAACTCAATATATAAGCAAAATGCAAGGGGAAAGTCATAATTGAAAAGAAGTTAAACAAATAACCTTTCAGAAGCTTTGTCATAGACTCTCAGGTTATTATTTTAGTATGTACTTTCTCTTCATTACAAGATTTCACATTCACATTCCTTTTGATCATCATATTGGATTTCTTATAGGCCTTCGGTAGTTATGGATTTCTTGTATGTTTTCGGAAGTATGCCCTTTCTACCAGGTCTATTCCTAGGGGCCACTTATTGGCCTTCTCAGCGACCTTCAAATTTCATTCTGGTATTCTTCGATTTCTTATTTGATCTTATTGTTCCATGAAAGAATAAGTGGTATTCCCTAGGGGCAATTATGTAATTTATTATATACATAGCTCTGTAGTCAATCTTGTTCGTAACAAAGGTGTTTGATTTCTATTACATACTTTGTTATGTTGTGATATAATTGATTAAGTAGTTAGCATATTAATATGTATATCCTTAAATCAAATATTATGTGATTATAATTGCAAATAGTTGCAATTCAAGTAATTAATCATAGAATAAAATAACTTATTGTATTAAATATTCATAGTCAATATGTTTTGAGAAAGGATATCTATACATCCATTGAGATCAGGCTACGTAACGCGCTCTCTAAATGTTGGGCAATGTATTACTCACGGCTGCTGAGGGCACCAAGGGGCTACATACTCATAGTTATTGGATAATTATGGAATGACTCATCGAAAAATTTCTTGTTAGTTGATAACAACTAGGTCAGAAAGAAAATCTCGGTATGACGATGTTACATAGTTCCTTCGACTTGAGAATACCATGGAACTTCAATGTAGGCACTCCACTTTGATTATAGTTAAATCATGGCATCGAGCCGCTTGTTGTGTATGAGTTGGAGCTTTGAAAGTGAAACACGGTTCAATAGAGAATTCGTTTCCTCGATTGTATGTGGTTAGTATTCTAGTTAACTGTAGTCAATTCAAAGTCAAATTCTTTGGCTAGAGTAGAACAGTTAATAATAAATATTGTTATTGAACTACTGACTTTGTTTTTAAAACAATTAAGTTGAAAGTGGATAATATTGGAATTTTGACCTATACCAAATTCCATATATCCTTAAGTGATATAGTTTTGACGAAGAGAATGTGCGTAATTATCGTTACTAAAAGATACCGCTTAAGAAAATGCGAAATTGAATTTTACCGAAAAGAGTAAGCGACGTGAAATGTTATGAATTCATTAAATAACTAATATTTAAGAAATATTGATTATTAGTTTATTTGATGTTTTGGGTGTTGTTAGTAATTATTTAAATGTATATATGAAAGTTACATAAGCGACGTGCGTAATTATCTTCCTAGTCTTTGCTTGTCAGAGTACCTCTACCTCGACCAAACTTCAAGTGGGTGCCTAAGCCCGGTGTTACGGATGACACTTCTGGTCCTACTACCTCTATTGTTGTGGTTGAGTCCCCTATCATTGATACGCCGAATGATTGTATGGCCTTAGATCTTATTCCTATTGTCGATGATCCTGGAGTTCCTGATTCTGCTTCTGTCCCTGTAGTGTGTATTGAGGATTTTTTCTCTGCAGTGACAGTGGACATTTGTCGTGATATCTCCTCTCTTGATAAAGTTGATGTGCCTATTTTTTGGTCTTCGTAGGAAAAGGCTTGGATTCATCCAAGCTCCGATATGAGATACAACCCCTTGGAAGATTACTTTTTCAGATTTGTTTCTGATGATATCTTGGATCTAGATGTTTATACTATAGCATTACAAGCGACTCTTTGACTCTTGCTGCTGTGGGTCAATTAGTGAAAAGGAATGAACTCTTGCTAGCTGATCCCACATGGAATAGGTCTTTTATTTACTCTCCTGAGTCCGTGGACTATGATTCTTCTCTTGCCTTGTGATTTAGAGCTTTTGCTCATGTCATTGGGGTTTGCCCTGACGCAAGTGCGATTGGGTCCTTCGATGCAGATCCTTCCTCTTTTGAGGACGTCTAGTTGTTCTGCTTTTTCAGTAGTCTAGGTGCTTCTTCCTAGCTCCTGTGTTGTATTTTGTTTTTTTCCAGTAGTTTGGTGCTTTTCCTAACTCCTGTTCTTCAGTTGTATCTTATTACTTTGGTAATGAATAGTGGATGGTCCACTCCAAAACCGACCGGCCTTGCCAAAAAAAAGTTACATATATGCATGTATCGATATATGCATGTATAGATATATGATTACAGTATATATTTAAACAGGTTTTAAATATAGTTAATTGCTTAACGGACTTTTGGAGATAATTTCCATGTGATGGAATGACGTGGCACGCCATGCTAGAGAGAGTGGAAGGGAAATGGAAGAGAATTGGATGAAAATTAAATGGGAATTAAAAGGAAAGTTTCAATAAAGAGAACATGAAAGGTTTCTATTAAACTAGAAAATATCACAACACCCAAAAACGAATTGAAATGAAGAGATCTAGCAAATAAAAATAAGAACCCAGATAAATTTTTATAGTGGTTCGATAAATCTTAGGCGACGTCCACTGTAATGTTATTGCTTATGTATTTTAGTCACAAGTACAAAGGTTTAATTGATCTAACAGCCTAAAACAGCAAAAAAAAATAGTTTCCTTAGTGACTAGGGTCGAGTAAAGAAAGAAGATGAATAAAGAAAGTGTCCAAAGTCGTTTTCTAAATGCTCTAAGCCTTGTATTTGTAGGGAAATCGTCCAACAGAGTGGCCAGATCTCAATATACCTAGTCTAACTTCAAATCTGAGAATATTAGAGAGAAAGACGGAGTCCCTATAGCAAGAAAATCATCTTGGTACCAATCAAAAGTGATCGGTACCAATCTGATTTTATGATCGGGTGGTGTTCCATCTTCCTTCCCTTAGTCTTCTATCTTCGATCTATTAGGTTCCGAGAACTTTCCCTTGGCAATCATGTTGTTTTCAAGAGGATCTGGTATCTCTAGTACTTTTCCTTTTTCCTAGGAGATGTTCATCTACTCCTTAAGAAATCGACCCTTTGATGGTCGCTGAAGCCAATAATTCGTGGGTCTTAGCTCCGGAACCAAATAGCTCCCACAAAAAGTGCTCGATACCGATTAGAAAGGGGTCGGTACCGACCTCTTTTCCGTACTCACTCTTGCTCCAACTACTCAAAGTTTCTTCTATTATCCTTCCGAGCATGCCTTTAGGTCCTTAAACCATTTCGTCTTCATCCTTACGTCCAGATTCATTTGAGAGCTGCCAGGTCTGAAAGCCAGATAACACGTGCCCCTTGGAATATGCTTCTTTTAGAAACAAAGCATGCTCTAGAGCAAGATAAGTGCATACCATTGTCCATACAAGGCCGTTGGTTATCCGAGAGTTGCTTCAATGTGTTGTCTCTATTCCGAAGATATCCGTTCGACTGTTTTTTATAGCAGTAATCCCATTTTCCATGTAAAGGATTTATTCTCCAGAGATCATTTCAAGCCTTAAACAGGTAGGGATTACCTTTTCATTCCTTTATTTTCCCTTTCCTTCTATTTTTGGTCAAAAATTCATGTCGATACCGCTCTGTTTTGGTCGGTACCAAGTAAATACATGTCAAACACTTAGACTTTTTTCTCTTCACTTTTTCACTTCCTCATTTTCCCGACTACCTTTAGTTTTTCTCACCAGTGTCGAATTCAAGTGATTTCAACTCCTTCGCCCAAACTAACGTCATCGACTTCTTTAAATCACCGATGTCTTCTACATGCTATCGTCATTGCCAGTCTTCCACTTTAACTATTGTCATTATCTAGAAAGAGCTCGACCCAAATCCCATCTCAACTTTAGAAGCAACCATCAAGAGGTGGGTTGCGACTGTCAGAGGCTATAACAGCATTGCACGGCCAGTCGGTGGTTGGATCCTTGATGTAGTGGTCAACTTTCCAAAATTTAGCTCGATTGAAACTTTTCCTAAGTTTTTCATGGGTTTGCCACATGTTTGTCCCGAAGTGAAGATTGAAATCCCTAACAGTTCACCATCTTTGCAATGATTTGATATCGACACACATCTTACCTTGGGTCGAGCATGGTAACCCAAAACCTTGTTGTAACCTAACAACCTTTCTTTCAAATGATTCCTCCCAAAGTCGATCGATCATTAGTCATTGTTCCAAAGACCAACAAGATGGTTCTACCTAAAAATAGTCGTGCCAAACATGCCCCGACGTTCGAATAATTCCATTGTATAGCATTTCCAATCACTACACTTCCTATGTTCCTTCACTCTGGAGAGTGATTCCTATATCAATTATCCGATAATAATGGGTAAAATCCGATGCATAATTCCGTCGTGTGACATGGCTTGTTTTCCAACTTGAGCAGTATATTTACACAGAATGGTTTGTTCTTCTTATAAAGGTCACATTGTTAGTCACTATGGATCGAGTATATGGATTTTTCTGCTAAATTAAAACTTATATAACAATAGCTTAAATAAAAATGTTCTAAGGTAAACTGCACCAAAGATTTTTACATTGGTTTGGAATTCCTGTCCTACGTCCAGTCCTAAAATCCTTTTAGATTTAAATAGTATCTCTAACTTAATCTGAAGGAACATGTATCTTACAAAACCGCTTGAGCTGGCGAACAGGACTTCATTCCCAAAGATATCCAATAGGTTTTCAACTACAAAAATAGTTAAAAGTTGACTTCGTGCATTCTAAATAACATGGATGAGTCGATAGAGTACACCCTTCCTGTAATCTTCTTCATAAGTGGTATATCATGTATATGTGGAAGAGTGGAAGTAAATGATCACTTAAATAATATATCTTGAATGTTCAAGTGATCAATATTGTAAATGAAAGCCTTTAAATGCAAGAATAGATTCCAAGAGATGTTGAGAGAAAAGCGATTGAGAATTGATTAGTGATTCTTGAATCAAAGTGTTATATATAATGATTGTAGAGTCGTGTTTATTCATGATAACTAGCTACTATTAGAAATAAGTGCAACTTTTCGTGGAAGGGAAAGTCCTTTCGCTTGAGGAAGAAGATTCTTCAGAAATTTGAAAAAATATAACAGATATAAGTTACCAGTTGACTGGTAGTATACCAGTCGGTCAACTTGTTAAAGTCAAAAAAGTGAATTTCAAACAAAAATAAAACATGTTATTTTTTACCCTTTTTAGTCGACTGAAACCGTGGAACCAGTCGACTGGTTCAGTAATGAGTCGACTGTTTCTATGGTTTTAGTCGGCTGGTTGAGTTGTTTTATAAAAAAATGCATAAGTATATCAGTCGATTAAACAAGTTTGACCAGTCAAGTGATATTGTATTAGTCGACTGGTTGAGTGGTATTAGTTGATTGGTTCTGTTAATATATTTTACAAAAATTAGAAATGCAACTTTGATGATTTTATTTTGTGAGTGTATACCACTTTAAAGAGATTTTAGCAAGCATATACTACTAGACATAAAACACGATGACTAATGTAACTTTGTTTATCATCTTCATATTGTCTTCGTCCTTTTTATCATCTTCATCTTGTCTTCATCGTTGTATCCATTTCTTGCATAATATTATAAAAAACACTATGAAATTTTTTCCTAAAGGTTTGAGTATATACAGAAATATTTCTTATGTAGTTGCCACTAGCAAAATTTCAAACTATGAGGTTCTAACATTCTCCTCATTTTTGATGATGATAACTATACAGGTTATAAAATAATATTTTATGGTAAAACAGTTCTCCCCCTTGCTATATACTCCGCCTATCGATATGACTGTATAGTTTCCTCCCCCTTTGTCATCGACAAAAAGGAAAAATATATCAATAGGAGAAAGGATGAATTTGAATAAGTTACATTAATACTAACCTTATTATCACATCACAATATTATCATAAATACTAACTTTGTTATCACAAATATTATTACATCACAATTTTGTAAGCTAACATTAATATTTTAAAAGAATATCACTAGATAATATCACATAAGTTACATCACAAACATAAATATCCACTAACAACAACAAATTTAAACAATCTAAAACAAGCACAATACGAGTTTGTTTTTAACATAAACATCCACTACCACAACAAATTTAAACCTCATAAACAAGTATTTATAAGAACCTAAAAAGCGAAGTACTAAATCAAACAGCTAAATTATAAAGTCCCAAAGAAACAAATTGAAAATAATACAAATTAAGTAAATTTTTACTTACTCTTCACCGCTTCCATGATGCTCACTTTCCACGTTCTTCTCTTCTTCTTCATCCAAATCCCAATTGAAAGAAGCTTTCTTAGTTAGTGCTCCTTTTGAAGGAGGAGGAGAAACTGAAGTTGAGGACCTTGTACAGCTAAGTTTCTTCCAAATTGTAACAACCTACCTCGGAACAGGCCTAAATTTCGACCAGAAAAGGCCCATAGAAACTTAGATCCATTCTAAGGTAAGCTATTGGTAGAACTAAGAAAACAACAGTATAGAGCCATAACTAAATTTTTAGAACTCATGGCTGATGGAAAAAAATATAATAGCAAAGTGTACACATCTATTTCAAAACCATAAAAATGTCATACTATAAAATTCCATAAAAACCGTAACATAATACCATCACAACAATTATCTAAATACATGGGTACATATAAAAGCAAGTAATAATAACAAATACTGCCACAAGCTAAGCTTCCCCATCTCTAAGCATCGTCACCACCATCACTCCGCCCTTAACCTGTGTTGTAATGAGCAGAGAGTCAGAACAATAAGTTTCTGGTGAATAAAAACCTTAAGTCTTACCTTTTCAGTACTTGGATAGTATATTTCAAAATAAGAATATGTCTATGACATAAAATCATTTAATACTTCTTTATAAGGAAAGAAGGCGGGTCCAAATACTTAATACCTTCCATTCCAGAAGTAGATCCCATATCCCAATCATACGTCATAAATATTTAATAATATGAGAGACGATACCCAAGCCACTTAATACTTCCCAGTTTAAAATAGGCAGACCCCATCATTTAAGACCTATTTCAAGAAGCGTGCTCCTCAATGTTACTATCTAGCTGACATTATATGGAATCTCATAGGTCACTTAATACTTCCAAGTGAAAAATAGGAATACCCCATCATTTGAGACCTATTTTCAAAAGCGAACCCCTATAGAGATACCACCTAACGTAACCCCTTAGCTATTTAATAATTCATACGGGGAAAAAGGCTAGTCCAACCACTTAATACCTCAAACCCCGAAGTAGGCCTTTCGTCTTATGGCCCATACCCATAACAACATCTCACATTAGTCCTCTATTTGTAGGAATCGGTAGCCAGATTAGCTGGGCAGATTTCCCCTACAGAATTTGGAACTAACCTTGCGTCATTACAAATATTTATCATAAGGATATCTCACATCAATAAAAGTGTACACAACTGCAGGTAGCCCCAAAATGAAGGGCAAACTTCCATCCTGTAACTCTATTATGTTAGTTCCTGAGATAATGGTTTTGATGACAACAACCTTAGGACTTGTTATAAAATATAAATACTAATATCTTTGTCTAGATGTATATGTATATGTAGGATATATATATATATGCAGGTACTAAGAATGAAGACTGTATAGTATAGAGATTCAAGACTGACGAATTCAAGATTGTAGAAATCAAGATTGAAGATTCATGAGTATCAAGATTATCAAGAGTTCAATGTATCAAGATAAGTAATAGAGTCTAGATTCTTGTTAAAACTTCATAATAGCACTAAAATCTTTATTCTAATTTTAATTGTGGAATGGAATCCACCTTTTCGCATTAATAGTGGAATGGAACCCATAACCTTCTCTAGTGGAATGGAATCCACGAAATTTTCAAAATGACTTATTTTTAGATTTTTTTCAAAACTATCTTTTTAAAAAGACATCTCTCTCTCGATTTAAATATTTTAGCCTTAATTCAAAAACTATTTTTAATCATATTAATTTCAAAATCATTTCTTGTTTTTAAACTATCTCCTGGTTTTAATGTTTTAGCTTTAATCTCAAAATATTTATATATATTTAATTTTTATTACCTTTATATTTCGTAAGGTCACTTTCCAAAGGTTTTTATAATCATAAAGTATATTCAAAATAGTTTACAAAGTTCTAAGATTGTTTCGACAAACTTTAGAAAGAAAATCTCTTTTAAAACAAAAATAAATTTCCAAAAAAAACTAGGGAATGTCGACATGCCTATACCCCCCATGTCGATATGGTAGCCGTAGATTTTAAAATTCAAATTTTCAAAAGAAGTGTCTATTCGTCGTAACCTTTCACGAATGGACATGACCGTTATTCTCCTATATATACCAGTAGTTTTCAACAAATTTTCACTTAAGATTCTTTGTTTTCTCTCCTCTTTCTCTTCCATTCTTATTTTCAAACATTCTTAACAAAACTCTGCCGAAATCCTAAGTGAATCAAACTTGATCGTCTCTAGTTTGATTCTCTACCACTCTCTCTCAAAGACCTTAGTGTTATTCAGAGTTATAAGATCATTTGTAATCAAAGATCAAAGTGTATCGAGTCTCTCTCTATCAAAGTGTGATTGGAAACGGTGTGATTGTGGTCCGTAAATCGATTGGGTGTGATTGTAGCCCATAAATCAATTAGGTGATCTTGTAGCCTGATTAAATTAAGAAAGTTTTCCCTGGACTCGGAGATAGGAGGGTGTATCTCGTGGCCTTGAAATCGAGGTTGTAATATCGACATTATATTTAAAAAGAAATCTGCACAAGAAATTGTGTGGGACTGGATGTAGGGTAACTCCGAACCAGTATAAAATTCTGGTGTGTTCTTTCCTTTACTGCTTTTATTTACTATTTGCATCTATGTCTGGTTCTGTGATTGTCTCTGTGTTTGTGCATTGCATCTGTTTGGGTTTAATTTAAAAAAATTCAAAAAGATTCATAAAATTAATTAAACACTATTCACCCCCCCTGTGTTAATTCTGCCTTAAGATCTATAATCCGCATTTCCTACATTTGGTATCAGAGCATTGGTTTTCAAGACACATGAATGGTAATCTAAAGATACCGAATGACATAATTTATGAAGATAGAGGAATGGTCAAATTTGGAGACAATTCAAAATGATATATGATTGGCATCGGCAATGTCGGCTAAAACTCCTAATATTTCTGATGTTCTGTTAATTAGGAATCTAAAACACAACTTACTTAGTATAAGTCAACTATGTGACAAGGGAAAATTAAATTTGAAAAGGATAAGTGTCACATCAAAGATAATAAACCAAATATTATCTTTGAAGGAATTAGGAAGAAAAATATTTATATTTTCAGTACGAAAATCTCAAATGATAACCTATGTCTTTTGGCTAATACAAGTGACCCTTGGATTTGGCATAAAAGATTTGGGCATTTGAATTTCAAACTCTAATCTAGACTTTCAAAACTTGATATAGTAAGAGGTCTTCCTAAAATGGATTTTAAAGTAGATAGTATATGTGATGCTTGTCAATTAGGAAAACTTAGGAAGAGTTCATTCAAATTGAAAGATATGATTTCAACTTCAAAATCTCTTGAGTTACTTCATTTAGATCTGTTTGGTCCATCTCAAATTTGGTCAATAAATCACAGTATTTTGTAATTGTAGATGATTATTCTAGATTTACATAGACAATTTTTCTGAAACATAAAAGTGATGCTTTTGATTTATTTAAAACTTTTGCAAAAAGAATTCAAAATCAACTTTCTTTAAAAATCAAAACTATTCGTAGTGATCACGGTGGAGAATTTGAAAATGAAAATTTTGAGAATTTCTGTACTCAGAAAGGAATAACTCATAATTTTTCTTTTCCAAGAACTCCACAACAAAACGGAGTGATAGAGCGTAAAAATAGGACGATTCAAGAGTGTGCAAGAACTATGTTTTCAGATAGTAAATTATCAAAAAAAAATTGGGCTGAAGCAGTCGCTACAGCTTGTTACATTTTGAATAGGATTTTAATTAGACCTCTAACCAATAAAACACCATATGAACTTCTTTTCAATAAGAAACCAAAGGTATCTTATTTTAAAGTTTTTGGAAGTAAATGCTTTATTCTAAATACAAAAGACTATTTGGATAAATTTGATCCTAAATCTGACAAAGGAATCTTTATCGGATATTCTAATAGAAGTAAAGCATACATAGTTTTCAATTTAAAAGTTAACACCATTGAAGAAACAATGCATGTATCTTTTGATGAAAATTTCAAAGATTTTGTTCAAATAAACGATGAAGGTGATTTTGTTACTTTAAATAATGAATCAAATGAAACAAATTGTGAAACTGTTCATCCTAATAAAAGGATCAAACTTTTAAAAGATCATCCTATAGAAAATATACTAGGAAATATTAAATCTGTTATTAGAACTAGAAATCAACTAAACAAGATGAGTAATGTAGCTTTGATATCAACTATTGAACCCCAAAATCCAAAGGAACCATCATCTGATGATTCATGGATTCTTGCTATGCAAGAAGAAGTGAATCAATTCACCAGAAATGATGTATGGGAACTTGTTCCTAGACTTAAGGACAAAACTATTATAGGAACTAAATGGGTTTATAAAAATAAAATGACTGAACAAGGTGAGGTCGTTAAAAATAAAGCTCGGTTAGTAGCGCAAGGTTATTATCAAGAAGAAGGAATAAACTTTGATGAAACCTTTGCACCCGTAGCAAGATTAGAAGCCATTATAATTCTACTTGCTTTCGCAAACCACAACAATTTCAAATTATTTCAAATGGATGTCAAAAGTGCCTTTTTAAATGGTTTTGTTAAAGAGGATGTTTATGTTGAACAACCTCCACTTTTTGAAGAAGAAAAGTTTCCAAATCATGTTTACAAATTAAAGAAAGCTTTATATAGTCTGAAACAAGCTCCTAGAGCCTGGTATGAAAGACTAAGATCTTACCTATTACAATCAAATTTTGAAATTGGTAGAGTAGATAATACTCTTTTTATTAAAAGAAACAAAAATGATATCCAATTAGTACAGATTTATGTAGATGATATCATTTTTGGATCAACAAACAATGAATAAACAAAGAGTTTTCTGAAATAATGACAAAAGATTTTGAGATGAGTCATATGGGTGAACTTACTTTCTTTATAGGATTGCAAATAAAACAATTAGATAGTGGTATTTCCATTAGTCAAGAAAAGTATGCTAAGGATCTAGTTTGTAAGTTTGGTATGACCACTACGAGTGGAAAACCCACTCCTATGGCAACCAATGAAGCCTTGAATAAAGAAGACATGTCAAAAGATGTTGATCAAAAACTATACAGGGGAATGATTGGATTGCTACTCTATATAACTACGAGTAGGCCCAAAATCATGCATAATGTTTGTCTCTGTGCAAGATACCAATCTCAACCCAAATAAACCCATTTAAAAGTTGTTAAACGTATCCTAAGATATGTTAAACGCACTTTAGACTAGGGCCTATTTTACCTTAAAAATGATTTATTTGATTTAATCTCATATTGTGATGCTGACTATGCTAGTTGTAAATTAGACCGAAAAAGTACAAGTGGAACTTGTCACTTTTTAGGACATTCTCTGGTTTTCTAGTTTAGTAAAAAGTAAAATACTGTCTCACTATAACAGCTGAAGCAGAATATATCTCTGCTGCTTTGGCTTATTCTCAAGTTATCTATATGCAACAGACCCTAAAGGATTTTGGATTAAATATTTCAAAATCACCAATTTATTGTGACAATACAAGTGCAATAAATTTATCCAAAAATCCTACTCATAATGCCAGAACCAAATATATTGATATTAGACATCATTTTCACAGAGATAATATAAGTAAAGAGATTATTTCTCTTGAATTTATCAACACTGAGAATCAAATAGCTAATATTCTGACCAAACCCTTGAATCAATCAACCTTTACTAAATTAAGAAGAGAACTAGGTATTTGTTCTATAACTGAGATATAGAATATAGATATAGTAACATATATATATTTAAATGAATAGAGAAAAACAAAATTGTCAAAATTTTCAAAGGGATGTTGACATGCCCCTACCCCCATGTCGACATACAACGGCCAGATTTGAAATTTTGATTTTTCCTCTAAAATCAGTTTGGTGGTTATATAATCACAGTATTTTGAATTCTTCTATCTTCTCACATCATTTTCTCTATAATAAACTTCTGAAAATACAAAGTAATGGCCTCCTCTTCTAAATCAAACCAAAATGCAACCATTTCCTTTCCTTCTCCTAATTCTGGTCCATTCCAACGTACTACATTGGCCCAAGTAATGAAGATCGAGGAAATTATGAAGGATTCTCTGCAAATGCTGGCTGAATTACAAGTCATGCAAATAAGGATGGCAAAGGAACAAGAGAAACAAAGTAAGATTCTTAGAAATTTGCAAAAATTTCTAATGAATATCATGCAGATCCTATTGTGATTAAAGATGATTCCTCTAACATACATATTCATAATCTATTAGAGGACGATGAAGAAGAAGAAAAAAAAGAAGTGGAAGAAGCACAAATGGACGAGGACGATAATGTTGTTTGCGTTGGAGAAGTCTGTTTTGACAAAAATGGTAATTTGGTCGAACAACATGGAAACTTTTGTCTCTATTACCCTAATTGTTCGATTCACAAGTCACTAATTGTCAAGGACTCTCGTTAGATTGTTATTATATTAATGTTTTTATATTTTGTGTACTTGTATATATTTGTGTCTATGTTTCATATATATGTGTAATGTAACATCATATATAATAAAATTAGATTTATGTTTCGCTTATTATACTTCGTTATTAGCATTTAGTTCCATAGTATTAGTTTAAGGGGGAGCTATGTAGTTTAGACTTAGTTTTTGTTGATGACAAAGGGGGAGAATTATAAAATAGGATAGTTAGGCTGTTAGTTAGTAGATTACGGGGGAGTTGTTGGAATAAAGGGAAGTCAGAGTAGAATCAAAGTTTGGTGGAGTATATTTTATAAACATAGGTTGTCATCATCATAAAGGGGGAGATTGTTAGTTCCTA
Organism: Allium fistulosum; assembly: GCA_030737815.1. Classification (NCBI taxonomy): domain Eukaryota; kingdom Viridiplantae; phylum Streptophyta; class Magnoliopsida; order Asparagales; family Amaryllidaceae; genus Allium; species Allium fistulosum. The sequence continues at coordinate 517,469,769 of CM060901.1, read as the reverse complement.
AGATGATGGTTTTGATGACAACAACCTTAGGACTTGTTATAAAATATAAATACTAATATCTTTGTCTAGATATATATGTATATGCAGAATATATATATAAAAAGGTACTGAGAATAAAGACTGTACAGTATAGAGATTCAAGACTGACGAATTCAAGATTGTAGAAATCAAGACTGAAGATTCATGAGTATCAATATTATCAAGAATTCAAGAGTTTAAGATATCAAGAAAAGTAATAAAGTCTAGATTTATGTTAAAACTTCATAATAACACTAAAATCTTTATTCTGATTTTAATTGTGGAATGGAATCCACCTTCTCGCTTTAATAGTGGGATGGAACCCACGACCTTCTCTAGTGAAATGGAATCCACGAAATTTTCAAAATGACTTATTTTTAGAATTTTTCAAAACTATATTTTTAAAAAGACATCTCTCTCTCGATTTAAATATTTTAGCCTTAATTCAAAAACTATTTTTAATCGTATTAATTTCAAAATCATTTCTTGTTTTTAAACTATTTCCTAGTTTTAATGTTTTAGCTTTAATCTCAAAATATTTATATATTTAGTTTTTATTACCTTTATCTTTCGTAAGATAACTTTCCAAAGGTTTTTATAATCATAAAGTATATTCAAAATAGTTTACAAAGTTCTAAGATTGTTTCGACAAACTTTAGAAAGAAAATCTCTTTTAAAACAAAAATCAATTTTCAAAAAATACTAGGGGATGTCGACATGCCTATACCCCCCATATCGACATGGTAGCCATTGATTTTAAAAAGAAGTGTTTATTCGCGATAACCATTCATGAATGGACATGTCCGTCATTCTCCTGTATATACCAGTAGTTTTCAACTAATTTTCACTTAAGATTTCCTTATGTTATCTCTTCTCTCTCTCTCTTCCATTCTTATTTTCAAACTTTCTTAACAAAACTCTACCGAAATCCTAAGCGAATCAAACTCGATCATCTCTACTTTGATTCTATGCCACTCTCTCTCAAAGATCTCAGTGCTATTCAGAGTTATAAGATCATTTGTAATCAAAGATCAAAGTGTATCGAGTCTCTCTCTATCAAAGTGTGATTGGAAACGGTGTGATTGTTGCCCATAAATCAATTGGATGTGATTGTAGCCCGTAAATCAATTAGGTGATCTTGTAGCCTGGTTAAATCAAGTGAGTTTTTCCTGGATTCGGAGACAGGAGGGTGTATCTCGTGGCCTTGAAATCGAGGTTGTAATATCGACATTATATTTGAAAAGAAATCTGCACAAGAAATTGTGTGGGACTAGATGTAGGGTAACACCAAACTAGTATAAAATTCTTGTGTATTCTTTCCTTTACTGCTTTTATTTACTATTTGCATCTGTGTTTGGTTCTTTGATTGTCTCTGTGTTTGTGAATTGCATCTGTTTGGGTTTAATTTGAAAACATTTCAAAAAGATTCATAAAATTAATTAAACACTATTCACCCACCTCTAGTGTTAATTCTGCCTTAAGATCCGTAATCCGCATTTCCAACGTATTGACCTTACATTCTGATGACTTAGCCAAAAATTAATTACTCTATACACACACACACACACACTCATCTCATCGTTTCATAAATAAGACCTTATAAGGAATCTTCCTTATTGCGTCTTAAAATAATAACTAGGCTATATAAAAGTTTCCTCTTATTTTCATCTAACAATCAATTACCTTCCTAATGGGGCAAATAAATGAAAATAAATGCCTAATTAACTACACCATAAACGCAATAATTATACGTTAATTATGTAAATAGAGATAAATAAATATTCGCATCTAATAAGTTCTAAACGCATGGATTTTACGCTCTAAACTAGCGTTAAATGTCAATTCCCTAACAAATTATTATTACAAGTTCTTTTTCTTCAATTTCCCAAGATTTCATGGAATTCTAATGTCCAAAACAAGGAATAAATATTCATAACCAAAACTACAATAATGGACTTATGAATAAAATAGAAACTCAATTTATTACACCAATTCAATGGATTGTCTTAAACGATAAGAATTGCAATCTAAACCCCATATTCTATTCAACTTCTCTTTTACAAATAAATAGATAAGAATAAATGGTGTAAACTATGAATAGAATTCGTAATCCAAACCCCTTATTTTATTGAAGGATCACAATTTGACCCAAAAAAGAAGGAGAAGTGGTATAGACTATGAAATTATCAATAATTGCATAACGAAACAAATTCCATCAAATTAATGTAAATAATTTATAGTCTTGGCATAGAATTAACATATCGAATTAAAGAAGAATTTTAGGGGATTTTATTTATCATATTTTCGAAATTCCAAAATCCCTAAGGCATATTCAAATCTAAAAGAAATACCTAAACAATTGCTGAAAAGAAATACTAAGGTTTCCACCCATAGAATAGCCTTAGCTTCAGCTTCGTTGGATTTGCATGCCTCGCAATCTCTTCTAGAATCTCCCTCTTTTGATATACACACACACAATAGGGAACGAGATTATATATTTATTAGATTCAGAATAGTTGGAGAAGAATAGAATAAGAATAGGTTGGAGGAAGAAGAAATGAATAGAAAATAGTTTGGATTCTTACCTGAATTCTCTATGGAGTTTCTGAATCTAATTTGGGGAGATAATAATGGTAGAGTTTCATTGAATTCCTCAAAATAATATGAATAAAAGTGGAGAGGATAGGGTTCTATTTATAGGGGTTGAAATGCACCAAAACCGTAGGATGAAAATAGTTTAAATGGGAGAAATCTAGAGCATACAAACAAATAACACAACCCTTCAAACCCTAGCCGCCACTGAAAAAATTTGGCTTTGACCCATCGATTGCCCCTCCCTAGCCGATCGACCACTAGAGGTCGACTGGTCATAGTAAAGGTGTCGACCGGTTGATTATTTTAGGTATTTATTTATTCCGTCGCTTTTTAATTGATTTCTTAATCTATTTAACTTTAACATTAAATGTTAATTAAAACGTTTACTTAGCCCCCAAGCTAATTTTGAAATTCAAACCCTAAATTTAAATATTCATTTGAATTTGAATTCAAATTAAATTAATTTAAATCTGAAAACTTCAAACGCTCATAACTTCTTCATTAAGCTCCGTTTTCAGCATATTATATATGGAAACAGATCGAAATTTTACCACGAATGCAACGGAAGAACTTTTATGGTCAAATTCCAAATTTTGTAAAATTTCTATATTCAACCCTAATCATATTTAATTCAATTTACTTCATTTATTTATGGTTCATTTTATGGGGTGTTACACAAATTTTGTCTAAGAAGCCCATCGTTTTGTCAACTTTTGATTCAACTCTGGTTAGAAGAACATCCCGCTTTCTTTGATTTTTAGAGATGATAGTGAAGGAGTTTCTTATAGACGATTCTATCGATATTTCAACTATTTCTTCTTCTCCTTCAGATTCACTTGTATCTTCACGAATACTTGGTGGAGACGAGTGAATAGTAGGTGGTGCATCTGAGGATGAAGCTTGATGTTGTAACCATTCGGCATAGGTCATGTGTATTTCATTTCTTATTGGAACCTTCATTAATTTTAAAGTTTTTCCTCGAAGGTGTTTCACACTAACAAATTCTGAGTCAAGTATATTAATACGTAAATGATAAAAGATTCTCATTATGTAAATAGCATAATGAATGGTTTTTCCTTTTTAGTTGTGGAAGCAACAAATCTCATCCATGATAAATTTTGCCCAATTGATTTGCTTGCCAGCATACATTCTGTGTAAAGCAAGATAATTATTTTCATAGACCTCGTCATAACTCCCGATTCAAGGCATAATGGAGTGAATTAGGATTCTATGGATGATCCTAGCTTGAGACCTTAATGATATATCTTTCAAATTTCTATGGTCGTTACTAAAAAATTATGGCTTACTTTATCCCTAACATAGTCTTTATAATCAATCTTATTTAAATCCTCTCCTTCATAGGACAATTTAAGATTTAGGCAAGTCTAGGTAGTTGGCTAACAATTTTTTCACCAAAAATTAAAATCGACATAATACCATCAGTAAAACGAGGCTTGTGGATGCCAATTGAGGTTAGTGTAACACCCCTAATTTTTGATAATATTATTCAGGAGATTTAATTACATAAATTAAATAGAATAATGTAGAGTGATAAGGAGATTGATATTGGTTAATAAACCTAGAGGCCCTGCTATGGTAACTTGAATGGGCTTATAAATGGTTAAATAATACTTACAGTAGTAGCATCCGCCTTTTTAAATGGTTAAATAATAATAATTATGTAAAGGAGAGCTGTCGCCATTTTAAAGTAGTAGCTTCCGAAGGAGTTACTAAGTTTTTAAATGAATGCTTTTGGAAGGGGTAGTTTCGACCAAGTCAAAACCCTTCTATGACTTTAAGCCTTTCGATGGTATTGAAGACATCAATGTTGTCAAAAGGTACTTTGTGTTTTTATAAATACAAGCCACTTCCTATAGCTTTCGAAAGGGGTTAGGGGTTTCGAAGGCAATGGTTTCGAAAGGGGTTTCGAAGCCAACCTTCAAATATTTTACCCAGATGTTTTATGCTTTCGAAAGGATGGTCCCGACACCATCAAGTTTTCCCCAATACTTTTATAAAATAAAAAATGGTTTCGAAAGAGATGCTTTCACTTTTATTCACTTGATCCAAAATGATTTTTTAAATATAAACCCAATGGTTTCCGAAGGGATGCTTCCAATGGTTTCGAAAGGGTGACTTTCAATGGTTTCGAAAGGATGACTTTCAATGGTTTCGAAAGGGGAACTTTCAAATGGTTCGAAGCTATGCTTCTAAAGTTAAATGCAGTACTATAATACATTCAAAAATTTTTGAAGGAATGGTCTTAAAGGATTCGAAAGGCAGGGGCCTAATTTTTTAAAAAGTGATTTTTGTGCTTTCGAAGGAGTGTATCCAATGAGGTCGAAAGTTAGGATTCGAAGGAGTTGAAAGGTTTTGTTTTTCAAAACTAAAACCCAAACTCAATTTTTAAAGGAAAAACACACGGCTAAATTAAAGGAGTTTTTGTAATGGTTTTGAGAAGAAGATTACCTTGATAAAATAAAGGTTAAAGGGATTAACCATGTTTTATATTAAACCCATAGAAGTGGTATTGTTATGTTATGTTGTCTGCTTCTTCAAATATAAATATATTCACATTATAATGTACCCATAACTGCATTTTGGGGATAAAGGGTAGAAGAACCAACTAGGTTGACCCAGTAGTGAATATAAATTGATTAAACTCCTGGATGAGTAGAACTGCATCCAAGAGGTCAGGGAGACCAGAATATAGGATGCCTAAATATAGAAGTTGTCAAGGAGACAGGTTCATAGTGCACCCATGAAAACTGTGATTAAGTAGTTATTAGAGTTATCAATATGTTCATAGTGATCTCATGAAAACTATGATATGAAGAGTGGTTGGTAGGGGCCAATTGGTTTGTAGTGCACCCATGAAAACTATATCTGGACTAAGTTATTGACAGTTGTCAATAGGTTCCTAGTCAACCCATGAAAACTAGGATAAGAGAGAGAAGTCATTAGTGTCACCAATAGGTTTAGGGGAACCCATGAATTAATTAAGTTAATTGGTAGGGGCCAATAGGTTCATAGTGCACCTAAGAAAACTATGAAATAGGATAGGGAGTCCAAAAACTAAATACAGGTTATTAGTAAGCCCATGAAAACTAATAGATTAATAGTGACCCTAGAAACTATAAATATGACAAGAAGTCGGTTAAACCGGGGATGGGAAATCCAGAATGTTTTAACATGTATGCATATCATCATAATATTTTGAAATGACTATGTTTTTAACCATTGTGGATGCAGGAGCACGGTATATGGTTTTATAAAGGTTTTTAGGATACTAGTGAGGGGAAAACCCATTCCGTTAAGTGGTGTGGTCTCACTAGATATCTAAATGGTTTGAGATGTTAGATTATTATTCATACCATGCTTTATGTCTGACTCGAAGTTTATGTTTTCCCCTTAAACTCTCCGGTACTCAATTGATTTTGAGTAGTTTGAGAGTTGAGGTTTTCAGGTACCACATTAGATGAATAAGCTTCCGGAGACGTGCAGGAGGCAAAATAGATATTTAGAGTTCTTTTCACTTTGATTCCGCTGTGTTGTTTTGAAAAGGCAAAGCTGTTTAGGTGCCTTATTATATACTCTGATCATCCAAGAGGGCATCTTCGTATGTCGCTCTTGGCGTATTTGTAATAATTATATATTTCTGAACGTGGTTAGCGATTATGAGATTATGTAAAGAATGTTGAAATGGTTTTTGGAATGGAATGAGAATGTTGTTTTGAAATTTAATTTTTTTCCATATCCATGTGTTTCTATGTATCAATGAATCTAACACCACCATATTTGGTCGGCAAGGATTAATAACTATGGATGACTGCAGCATCCGTAGCCATTAATTTTGGGCCTCCAAGTGGGAGGATGTTACAAGTTGGTATCAGAGCATAGGTTTATGAAAACTTAAAAGAAAAGTTAAACCTAAAAGTTTTGAAACATAATTCCAGTGAATCAGAAATATGATCGGGGTTTGGGTTAATGCTATAGTAACGTACTTGTATTTGATATATATATATATATATATATATATATATAGTACATGTTCCCCTCTCTCTTAGACCGTTCTTTTGTATCTTACTAAGGCTCGTATGTAGATTTACGAGAAAGAGGATATGGAAGCAGGAAACGGAAGAGGAAATCCAGGTGAAGGAAGCACCACAACCGATGGAAATGCTCGACCTAATACTCGGAGGAACCAAGGTCGATAGGCTAATGCTAACCAAAATGCTGAAGCCAATGTGGGTGCTGGAAATCCTCCTGTAGATGCGGGGATGGTGTATCAGCTTTTAGCCAACCTTTTGTAAGCTGGGGTTGCTGGTAATGTTGGAGGAGCTAATCCTGTGGCTCCAGTTGAGAATAATTATGCTATGTTAAGTAGAGACTACACCAGTCTGGGTGGAAAACCGTTTGTTGGAACGGAGGATGCTGTTGAGGTTGAAAATTGGTTATTGCACTGTAAAAGGATCTTTACCGATCTTGGCTTGGATGATGAGCAAAAGAGGAGGCTGGCCTCTAGGCAGTTGTAAGGGCAGCGCTTCACTGGTGGAATAGTGTGACTGCCGGGGTTCCGGAGGAAGAATTGACATGGGCTGATTTCAGAAGGAGATTTGAGCAGAGGTTTTTATCTGAGGTTGCCAAGTCGGCATTGATGAGGAAGTTTATGGATTTATTCTAGGGAGAGACGTCAATAATCGAGTATGCTACTAAGTTTGATGAGCTGTCTCGATATGGATATGCCACTATAGACACTGACATCAAAAGGAATGAAAGGTTTATTCGGGGTTTGAGGCCTGATCTTGCTAGAATGACCATGAAACATATCCGAGAACCCTGTAATGTGGTGGTGGAGATGGGCATTCGCCATAAAGAACTGCTTGTTCTTTCTGCCAGAGAGAAGCCGGAAGAATCCCAGGGTCCCAGGAAAAGAAGATTAAATCCTTTAAGAAGAAGGGAGCCCAGAAAGGGGATGCTGCCAAGAAGGCAAAGGCTGATTTAGTGTGCTTCAAGTGTGACAAGAAGGGTCATTATGCTTATAAGTGTAGGAAAGGCAAAGGAAAGAAGGCTGTAGACAAGAAGAATGTGAAATGCTTCAACTGCGACCAGGTTGGGCGTTATAAGAACCAGTGTTTAGATCCAGTCAGGGCGGACAGAGAGAAGGTTTTTGCCATAGGACCACCATTTTCTTCTAAGCCTACTGCAGCAAATAAAGGGAAAATTGTGATGGAAGGTATGCTTTTGATTCAGAGTACACCAGTTAGGGTATTATTTGATACCGATGCATGATATTCATTTATATCACAGTATTTGGTTGATAGTTGCATAGAACCCACATACCTTATTACTTCCTTAAGGGTTGCAAATCCAATAGGAGGGCATGCAACTCTAGGAATGAGATGTGACCAAATAGAACTTGATTTGTTAGGTCATAAGTTTGCATGCGATCTGTATGTTTTTGATTTCGTAGACTTTGGGATCATTTTGGGTATGGATTGGTTGGATAAGTATGAGGCTAGGATATTTTGCCAGGATAAGGAAATATCATTGAGACACCCTGATAGTCATAACCGAATCATCTTCTCAATGGAGGATTTCAGCAGGAGTGTTTGTGCTTTGTTGAGTGAAATGGAAGTGGGAGAAGATCTAAGTCAGGTTCGAGTAGTAAAAGAGTTTGAAAATGTCTTTGAGCTAGTCACAGGACTACCATCGAAATGAGCTGTCAAGTTTTGGATAGATCTTATGCCAGGAGCTGAACTTGTGAGTAGACCACCTAGCAGGATGACACCGACTGAGATGAAGGAATTGAAGGTGTAGCTAGTGGATCTTGAAGGAAGGAATTTTATTAGACCAAGCAGTTCGCCTTAGGGAGCGCTCGCAGTATTCGTGAAGAAACCAGATGGGTCGTTAAGGATGTGGATTGACTATCGTAAGTTAAACGAAAGGACGATCAAGAATAAGTATCCTTTGCCAAGAATTGATGATCTATTTGATCAGTTGAGTGGAGCCAAAGTGTTTTCCCAATTGGATTTGGCGACAGGCTTCCATCAATTAAGAGTGGAAGAGGACAGTATTCTGTTGGCAGCATTTCGGACTAGGTATGGTTTGTATGAGTGGTTAGTGATGCCATTCGGGTTAACGAATGCACCTGCTTTCTTCGTAGATTTGATGAACCGAGTTTTCTGAGAGCACTTGGATAGGTTCGTGTTGGTATTCATAGATGACATTTTGGTATACTTAAAAGATGAAACAGAGCATGAGATTCATCTTAGAGTGGTGCTTGAAACGTTGAAGCATCACCAGCTAAAGGTGAAGTTTTCTAAGTGTCATTTTTTTGGAAGAAAGAGGTTAAGTTTCTTGATCATGTGGTCTTGGAGGAGGGCTTGTCAGTCGATCCAGTTAAGATCGAAGCCGTTAATAATTGGAATAAACCAGAGATGGTAACCGAGATCAGGAATTTTCTTGGACTAGCTGGCTATTACCGGAGATTCATTAAGGATCTCTCGCGGATAGCAGCACCTTTGACTAAGTTGACCAGGAAGGATGTGAAGTTTGTCTGATCCGACAAATGTGAAGAAGGGTTCCTTAAGTTAAAGCATTTGTTGACCAATGCACCAGTGTTAGTAGTTCCAGATGGAACCCAAGGGTTGGTAGTGTACACTGATGCATGTGGAACTGTATTGGGAGCAGTATTAATGTAGAAGGGTAAGGTTAATGCCTATGCATCCAGGCAGCTTAGACCGCATGAAGTAAGATATCCTACTCACGACTTCGAGTTAGCTGCGGTAAATTTTGTCTTGAAGATTTGGAGGCATTATCTCCTAGGGGAGAGATTTGAGTTGTATATTGATCATAAGTCTTTAAGGTATTTATTTTCTCGGAAGGAGTTAAATATGAGGCAGTAGAGGTGGCTTGAGTTTTTGGCTGCTTATGATTTCGGTATAGAGTATACTCCTGGAAAAGGAAATAAGGTAGCAGACGCTCTTAGTAGAAAACATCAAAATGTGATGTTAGCTATGTTGGCAGAATGGAAGGATCTAGAAGCTTTGGCCAGTTGCAGTGTGCAGTTAAGATCTACTGCTAGTTCTAGTCAGAGTACTGCCACGTTGTCATGTTTAGAAGTTTGACCAGTGCTGATCGAAATAATAGCTTCTAAACAGAAGGAGGATCCAGTTTTAGCCGATAAGATTAGTAAGCTTGAGGTAGGATCGGTGATCGATGACCTAAAGGATTTTAGTCTTGACCAAAGAGGATGGTTGAGAAAGAAGGGACATTATGTGTTCCGAATGTAGAGAACTTAAGGAGAAAAGTTTTGGAAGAGTGTCATCGATCCAAGTTTACGATTTATCCTAGAGGGACCAAGATGCATCAAGATATGAAGAGGAGCTTCTATTGGGAAGGCATGAAGAGGGATGTTGACTTGTGGGTTAGGCAGTGTGTGAACTGTCAACAAGTGATGGTCGAACATTAAAAGCCGAGTTGGTTGCTTCAGCCTTTAGAGATTCTAGTATGGAAATGGGATTCGATATCCATGGATTTTATAGACGGGGTTGCCAAGGTTGAATAGGGGAAATGAAAGTATATGGGTCATAATGGGAAGGTTGACCAAGAGTGCCCATTTCATTCCAATCAAGTCAACCTGAATGACACCTGTATTGGCAAAGTTGTTCATGAAGAACATAGTTAGACTTCATGGAATTCATAGTAGCATAGTCAGCGACAGAGATGCATTATTCATTGGTGAATTTTGGAAGAGTCTATAGGAGGTATTAGGTACCAAGCTCAAGATGATTACAGCATATCACCTACAGACGGATGGGCAGACAGAGAGAGTCAATAAGGTACTCGAGGATTTATTGAGAGCTTGTATATTGGACTTTGGTGGATCTTAGAAAGACCATCTACATTTGATTGAGTTTTCCTATAATAATAGTTATCAGACTAGTATTGGAATGATGCCTTTTGAAGATTTGTATGGAAGGCCATAAAAATAACCAGCATGTTGGTTAGAGACTGGAGACAGATTAGTCTTAGGTCCAGATTTGGTTAGGGAGGCATTCGAGAAGATTGAGTTGATCCAAGAAAGGATGAAGGAAGCTCAATCCAGATAGAAGAGTTACGCAGATAAGAGGTGTAAAGACCTAGAGTTCTTAGTTGGAGATAGGGTTTTCATTAAGGTGTCACAGATGAAGGCTGTGATATGATTTGGAAAGTCGGGAAAGCTGGCCCAAGATATATTGGTCCATTACAGATTATAGAGATGATTGGAAAGCTCGCATACAAAGTAGAGTTGCTTAGCAGTATGGCAGGTGTCCATATTGTATTTCATATGTCTCATCTTCGCAGGTATGTGCATGATCCAGAGACTACTATTCCTCCGATAGGGTTGGAAGACTTAGTAGTAAAGCCTGATTTGACTTTTGTTAGACAACCAGTTCGGGTTGTAGCGAGAGATGAGAAAAGATTGAGGAACAAGACAGTCAAGTTGGTGAAAGTTCATTGGAGCGACAACGAGAAGGACTGTACTTGGGAGACAGAGGATAGGATTCGAGATACTTATCCTGATCTGCTTTGATAGTATGTTTATATTTGATTTATATAGATTAGTTGCTAGTCAGGTAGGCTAGTATGGATGTTAGGAGTTGTTACAGATGATTGTTGTGTTTGATATTTAATCCTTACTGAATTTCGAGGACGAAATCTTTTAAGGATGGGAGCCTGTAACACCCCTAATTTTTGATATCATTATTCAGGAGATTTAATTAGATAAATTAAATAGAATAATGCAGAGTGATAAGGAGATTGAGAATGGTTAATAAACCTAGAGGTCGTGCTTTAGTAACTTGAATGGGCTTATAAATGGTTAAATAATAGTTACGGTAACATAAGGGCATTAGGGTAATTGCCGCACCCATAGTTCACTACCCTATACTCACGTTACCTTCCCATTCACGTTTATTTTATCTTAAACAAAATATAAACATAAGAAAGAAAGGAGAGCCGACCATTAAGGAGTAAGAAGAGAAGAGAAAATTCAAGTTTAAGCTTATGATTCAAGCTAGAAGAATCAATCTCAAACAATCTCCAATTTCCTTATCCAATCTAAGGTGAATAATAATAACTACATCTCTATTTTGGTTTTTATATGATCATTCATTTTTGGATTTAAGATTAAATCTAATATGATGATATGCTTTATTACAAATGAATGATAGAGTCAAACAAGGTTATTTGCATTTGATAAACAGGGTTTTAAAGGTAAATCCATATGTTTTGATTTTAGAATGCCATAGAAAAAATTTATGTTATGAGAAACATGATTTTGGATTTGGGTTTCAATTTTTATAATTTTCCAAGCCATGGAGAATTAATGGTGAATTTTTAAAGGAAAACATATATTATTGAGTTTAAAAATTTTTTTTGGTTGTTATATAATGAATTTGGGTCTGAAATTTATATATGTTAGATAACATATTAAAAGTGAATTATTTTGATTTTTGGGGATTTTTATTAAGAAGTTTATTATGGAAATTAAATTATTTTGAAAGAAGGACCTAAATGATTTAATTATTGTTAAATGGGAAGGGCTTATTTGTTAAAAGTTAATTTTGTTTTAGATCTGAGAAAATGCGGCAATTTTCTGTAAAATAATTTGAAAAGTTTAAGGCAACCAATCAAGAGTTTACATGGTGGGCAAGTTAGTTACAAAGAAATAACTTTATTTGGTAAAAAACAGCTTTTACCCAAAAAAGTGAGTTCCGCCTCCTTTGGTAGTAGCTTTCGACCCAGAGCTTTCGCCTTCAACCAAGTCAAAACCAATAAAGCCGAAACCAATACACATGGTATCACTTAGTTGGTACGCAGTGGAGTGGAGAAAGGCGGAAGGTAGGGTGTCGAAACATAGCTTCCAAAGAGGTCGATACCTTTGTTTTGTTTTCTAAAGAAAAGCGCTTTCCTGTTTACAAAGAGGTTTTAAAGGAGTCAAAACCAATGCTTGCGAAAGGGTGTTTTAAAATGAGCTTTCGAAGGAGAGCTACCGCCTTTTTTTAAAGTAGTAGCTTCCGAAGGAGTTACTAAGTTTTTAAATGAATGCTTTCGGAAGGGGTAGTATCGACCAAGTCGAAACCCTTTTGTGCTTTAAGCCTTTCGATGGTATTGAATATATCAATGCCGTCAAAAGGTATTTTGTGTTTTTATAAATACAAGCCACTTCCTATAGCTTTCGAAAGGGGTTAGGGGTTTCGAAGGCAATGGTTTCGAAGGCAATGGTTTCGAAGCCAACCTTCAAATATTTTACTCAGATGTTTGTGCTTTCAACACCATCAAGTTTTCCCCAATACTTTTATGAGATAAAGAATGGTTTCAAAAGAGATGCTTTCGCTTTTATTCACTTGACCCAAAATGATTTTCTAAATATAAACCCAATGGTTTCGAAAGGGATGCTTCTAATGGTTTCGAAAGGGTGACTTTCGATGGTTTCGAAAGGATGACTTTCAATGGTTTCGAAAGGGGAGCTTTCAAATGGTTTTGAAGCTATGCTTCTAAAGTTAAATGCTAGTACTTTAATACATTCGAAAGGTTTCGAAGGAATGGTTTTAAAGGATTCGAAAGGCAGGGGCCTAATGTTTTGAAAAGGTATTTTTATGCTTTCGAAGGAGGGTATCCAGTAAGGTCGAAAGCTAGGATTTGAAGGAGTCAAAAGGTTTTGTTTTTCAAAACTAATAACCCAAACTCAATTTTAAAAAGAAAAACCCATGGCTAAATTAAAAGAGTTTTAGTAATGGTTTTGAGAAAAAGCTTACCTTGATAAAATAATAGGTTAAAGGGATTAACCATGTTTTATATTAAACCCACAGGAGTGGTATTGTTATGTTATGTTGTTTGCTTCTTCAAATATAAATATATTCACATTATAATGTACCCATAACTGCATTTTGGGGATAAAGGGAAGAAGAACCAGTTAAGTTGATCTAGTAGTGAATGTAAATTGATTATACTCCTGGATGAGTAGAATTGCATCAAAGAGGTCGGGGAGACCATAATATAAGATGCCTAAATATAGAAGTTATCAGGGAGACAGGTTAATAGTGTACCCATGAAAACTATGATAAAGTAGTTATTGGAGTTACCAATAGGTTCGTAGTGATCCCATGAAAACTATGATATAAAGAGTGGTTGGCAGGGGCCAATTGGTTTGTAGTGCACCAATCAAAACTATATCTGGACTAAGTTATTGATAGTTGTCAATAGGTTCCTAGTCAACCCATGAAAACTAGGATAAGAGAGAGAAGTCATTGGAGTCACCAATAGTTTCAGGGGAACCCATGAATTAATTAAGTTAATTGGCAGGGGCCAATAGGTTCATAGTGCATCCAAGAAAACTATGAAATAAGACAGGGAGTCCAGAAATTAAATACATGTAATTAGTAAGCCCATGAAAACTAATAGGTTAATAGTGACCCTAGAAACTATAAATATGGCAGGAAGTCGGTTAAAATGGTGATGGGAAATCCAGAGCGTTTTAATATGTATGCATATCATCATAATATTTTGAAATGACTATGTTTTTAACCATTGTGGATGTAGGAGCACGGTATATGGTTTTATAAAGGTTTTTAGGATACTAATGAGAGGAAAACCCGTTCCATTAAGTGGCGTGGTCTCATTAGATATCTAAATGGTTTGAGATGTTAGATTATTATTCATACCAGGCTTTATGTCTGACTCGAAGTTTATGTTTTCCCTTTAAACTTTCGGATACTCGATTGATTTTGAGTAGTTTTAGAGTCGAGGTTTTCAGGTACCTTATTAGACGAATAAGCTTCCAGAGACGTGCCGGAGGCAGAATAGGTATTTAGAGTTCTTTTCACTTTGATTCCACTATGTTGTTTTGAAAAGGTAAAGCTATTTAAGTGCCTTATTATATACTTTGATCAACCAAGGGCGCATATTTATATGTCGCTCTTGGCATATTTGTAATAATTATATATTTTTGAGCGTGGTTAGCGATTATGGGATTATGTAAAGAATGTTGAAATGGTTTTTGGAATGGAATGAGAATTTTGTTTTGAAATTTAATTTTTTTCCATATCCATGTGTTTCTGTGTATCAATGAATCTAACATTGCTATATTTGGTCGTCGAGGATTAATAAGTATGGATGACTACAGCATCCATAACCGTTAGTTTTGGGCCTCCAAGTAGGGGGATGTTACAGTTAGCATAGAAATGTTTCACCACTAAGGGAACGATTTTCATATTATTTGCATTGAAATCAATTAAACTCATAATACCGTGATCTTGTGTGAATTCATGGATAGAGTAAGAAAAAAGTTCCTCAGCCTTGGCAAAGGACCCTTCAAAAATATGGAGTTTCTTTATGTCTCTATATCATTTTACGGCGGTATCATTATGAAGCCACTTCTGGATTTGGATTTCAGTTGGCTCATTTGGTGAAGAGGAAGGTCTATCTTTTCACTTTGGTGCCATTGCTTTTGATATTGAAAGAAGATTAAGTTTTCGACTTTTTTTAGAGGTAGGGTTTTGAGAAGTTTAATTTAATGAAGATAAATGAGGGTTGTTACAGTATTGAAAAAGGGGTGAATAATGTTGGTTGGGAAGTGAATGGGTACAGGCATCAAAAGTTGTGTTGATTTGACTACTTACCTTTAAAAAAAAAATTCTATACGAGGACAAAGTTGACTAAAAGTGGGGTGGCAATTGACTGATTGGGTATCAAAATACAGAGTTCCAAACCGAGAGTAAATAATTTAAAATTGGAGTCTTTTAGTCGACTAAAAATTGGCAATCAGTCGACTGATTATAAATTTTTAGTCGACCGATTTTGTTAGGATAGAAAAATATTTATTTTATTTGTATTATTTATATAATTCAAGATGCATATACAAAAAATAGTGTGTGTATGTGTGTGTCTATATATATATATATATATAACGACACCCATTCATTTGTTCTCCGAAGGTACTGATTCTTTTTCGGATGGCTTTGGTTTTCATGTGTTTATTGGCTTGGGTTCGTATATTTTTAATGGAATTTACGTATTTTCAATAGGAGAATTTTTATGAATGCTATTCTGTATTAGTGATCTAACATAGAATACCAGTAGAGAAATTTCAATAAAATTAAGATGCTTTCCCTATTTGCATTGTTCCCAGTACATTTCTTTTTGAAGTCTGGGCATTTCTTTTTGACAGTTATTGAGATCATCAATGCGATAGTCATCGGTAGCTGTTAATACACCATTAAATTTAATTGACTGTTTCGCCTTCTTTCCTCTAGGGAAATAGTCGGTGTGATCGGTTGGTGTTGTAGTGATCTTTAGTAAAGATGAACTATCTTTGGAAGGAGATGTGAATTTTGACAAAGATGAAGATGTGTTCTTTAAAAAGGCCATTGTTAACTTTGAACAAATTTTGATTGTACTAGATATATTCTTGTGCTTTTGCTATGGAAATCTTTAAATATAATTGATATGCCTTATGATTTAAAACTTAACGAAGTTCCTAACCAAATAGTTCTTCATTTTAAGAGGTAGAATTTTTTTATATTAACCACTTAAGGTTTAGTTTTATTTTTTGATGTCTTCTTATATTAGCTCTCTTTTGTTGCTAGCTATCATACTTACTTCATATTAGAATATTATATTGTTTCTTGTAATGAAAAAATTCCCAGTTCTCTTTGAATTTTAATGAATGTATTTTCATTTAATGATTTTGTAAAGATGTCAGCTATTTGATTTTTGGAAGATACTAATTCTGGTGAAATTATTTCTTTTTCTATATTGTCTCATAAAAAGTGATGATGAATGTCTATATTTTTTGTACGAGAATTATTGATTGGGTTTTTAGATAAATTTATAACACTTCTGTTATCATAAAAAATTAAAGATTTTTGTACAAATATTTCGAAGTCTTGAAGCGTTTGTCGCATATAGATTACTTGAGCACATGCCGAAGCAGTATAAATATATTCTGTTTCACACATCGAAAGTGAAACACAATTTTTTTTCTTACTAACCATGATACTAAAGACTGTCCGATGAAATGACAGGTACCGCTCGTACTCTTTCTATCTATCCTATATCCTCCGAAATCAGCATCACTATATGATAGTAACTCGAAAGGACATTCTTTCGGGTAAAAGAGTCTTAAGTCTCTAGTGTTGGTTAAGTAGCGCAAAATTCATTTTACTGGTCGAAAATGTGATTCTTTAGTATTTTCTTGAGAATGTGCACATAAAGAAATACTCATCATAATGTTAGGATGACTTGCAGTTAGATATAACAATGAGGTGATCATACTTCTATATAATTATTTATCCATATTCGTACCATTTACATGTTTATTTAGAAGTACCGTAGTAATCATTATGTCGGTTTACTAGAAATATATTCCATACCAAAATGTTTAAGTAGATTGTTACAATATTTTTCTTGATTAATAAAAATGCCACTTTTTTAACTGTTTAATTTTTAAACCAAGAAAATATGAATGTTCCCCATATAAGACATCTTAAATTAACTTTTCTTTATATTTGCAAATTCATACATAGTTTGTAGAACCGAAAATAATATCGTCAACATATACAACCGGACAGGATGGAGCCATATGAGCTGTTGGAATGCTAAGGAGTTGGAACGATAGGAACCACCAGAGCTATGGATCAAGGAGTTGAGGCGGCAGGAATTGCTGGAAATCAGAATCGGGAACATGGAAATGGAGCCAATGGACGAAGGAGTGGAGAAGAGAAGCCGAGGGCAGTCCGCGGCCATCTTAGAGGGATCAGCACTGATCCCCAAATACATGGGGGCATACCCCCGGGTCTGGTCAGTCGTGATGCTAGAGGATCTATGGTCAATCCCATGGAGCTTGGTGTGAATCGGAATTTGGATGCTCACATCCAAAGGAATACGATCTAGAATTCCCTCATAGACTTGGGGGTAGCTTGGACATAATGTTAAATGACTACCACTAGAAGACAGTGACAGGTTTTCAGAGATAATCAGGCGAGCTATGCGTGGAGGATTAGTGAACAGGGATCTAGAGGATGTAAATAGAAGTCCATTCGCTCTTAATATCAGGAACGCTAGGAATCCACCAGAATTTAAACTACAAACACTGGAAGCTTATAACGGAAAGTCGGATCCAACTATGTATATGATGAGGTGCATACGGCACATGGAAGTACTGGGGGCTTCGGAGGAAGTCCTAGCACGATGCTTCCCCATGTACTTAATGGATGTAGCTACGCTAAGGTTTATGAAGTAGTTTCGAGTTCACATTATGAGACCCAAGAATGTGATGACATTGACGTTAGTAAAGCAGTGGGCAGGAGAATCACTCAAGAATTTCTAAACCAGGTTCAATGCAACAGTTATTCTGGTGGATCGACCAGATACATCGATGGTTTTGATGGCGACAATATTAGGAGTTGCAGATAATTCATATTTTAAGATATTACTAATACGGAATCCACTGATGGATCTTGGGGATTCTACCATGAAGCAAAAAGGTTTCTATGACAAGAAGATGCGAAATCTAATAAAGAGGCAACAGAAGTTAATACAGTACGGGGTGGAGAACCGCCCGGTGAAAGCATAGGAAAGGACAAAGGTAAACAGAGCATGGATAATAACTTCGATGGATCGAAACAACAGAGGAGGGAACCCTCTTCTTACTCTGAATTGAATGAAACCCTAGAATGGATATATCTGGATACCCGAGGGCGCCTTCTAGGCTCAGGAAAGCTCGCGTACTGTCTGTTGATTGTGTCACGAAAGCTTTGCTATTACTTCCAGGCTCACCCCATCAACGTCTACACTGACCAGCCATTTTGACAGGTCCTACAACAACCTTAGACATCTGGAAGGTTGCTCAAATGGAATATTGAGCTAAGCCAATTCGATATCACTTATCTCCCTCGGAAGTTATCCAGGGACAAACATTAGCAGACTTCATATCTAAATTCACTGCATCAGACGACTATCTGAAGAGTAGTGGAGAACCAACTAACCAATGGAAAATGTACATGGATGGAGCTTCCAATGATCGGTATTCTGGTGTTGGAGTTGTGTTAATGACTCCTGAGGAACAATCGATCTACTACGCCCCAAAACTTGACTTCCTTGCAACAAATAACAAAGCCGAGTATGAAGCCTTGATCGCTAGGCTCAAACATGCTAGAGAACTGAAAGTGGAGCCGTTACATATCTTTTGTGATTCCTGGTTAGTAGTATGCTAAGTCAGGGAAGATTATCTTGCTAGGATGCAGCGTCTTGCTCCTTATCTAGGCCGGGTCCAAGAGCTACTAGCCGACTTCGAGTATTACACCATTACACACATCCTCGGAGAATAAAATGAAAAAGCCGAGTCATTGGCCATGCTGGCCAGTTCTGGGGATGCACAACAAATAGACTTTGTCCAGGCTGAAGTACTTAACATTGCAAGCATTGATCGATGGAGATCGATAGATCTTGGAGACGGAGCCGGAAAAGGAGTCATGGATGACTCCCATCAAAGACTATCTACAATGTGGGATCCTTCCTAGATGGAGGAATGAAAAACGATAGATCATCCCTAAAGTTTCATGCTGCATCATCTAAGAAGGAGTCATGTATGGAAATGGTTTCTTCGTTCCCCTGCTTTGGTGTATCGCCCATGATGAAACAAACGAGTCTTGAGAGAAGTCCATGAGGAAAAATGCGGCGATCAAACCAATGGAAAAATCCTGACACAGAAAATACTCCGCTACGGGTATTACTGGCCAACTATCAATCGAGATGCAGCTGATCATGCTAGACAATGCGACAAGTGCTAGATGTTTGCAAAAATTCTAAGAGCCCCACCGACAGAAATTACTCAAATGGTCAGTCCATAGCCGTTTGCCACTTGGGGTATTGAAATCATCGGCTTCTTGACGATTCCAAAGGTGGTGCAAAATACGCCATCATAGCAGTTGATTACTTCACTAAGTAAATTATAGGCGACTCGAAGATTAAATGAATTTATAGGTGGTCTCGTCTTGGTCTCCCAAACCTTCTGTCGAAATTTCAGTCTGATCCATGCACGTCTTCCCCTATAAATACAATAGGCATAGCATTAGAAAAGGGGTCCTTCTTTCTACTAAAAAGGCTCTTCCATTTTTATTCTTCATTCTTGTACTAATGGATCCTAGCTAATCCAAACATTCTTGTAATCATAATCAAGTGCAAGATCAATAAAAATATGAAGTGGACATAGGCCAAGTTGCCGAACCACTATAAAAATCTGTTTGTTCATTTATGATATTTACTCTGTTTTAATTTCACTCTTCATTTAACCTCTACTTTAGTAGTATTATTTTGGCGCTTTCACTGAGAACCTTGATTCTCAACTTGCTAGGATCCCTTTGTTGCTACAGGATTGGATAAATCCACTAAGGGAGATCTACAGTTATCTTCAAGAAGTTTCTAATACTACTCAGATTTGTAGAAATCAAAGCAAGGCTATTAATAATGGTGAGACATACTAGATCTACTTCTCTGAACATAGAAGGAAATGAGAATACTAGCAATCAGCAAGGAGACCCAAGCAATCAACTAACAAACGTGAATGCTGATCCGGTTGAAGTTCATAATTCCACTGATTCTATTACATAAGCTGAATTTCATAATTTAATGAGAGAGCTGATGGAGAGCCATCGAAAACTAAATCAACAAACAGACCAATATCAACTTGATGAACCAAATCAATCAGCGGCAGCGGGGAAACGCTAGGAGGGACCCCACTCCTTACTCAGCATCGGAAAGTTCTAGCTCATAAGACAAATATCACAGGCATAGGCGTCACAGACGAATATCATGCAGAAACTTCAGGGCGTCAACTGGTAGACCATCATCGTGGTCTACCAGGATTGATCGGTGTCGACCCCTCTATAGGGATCGGTACTGATCCCTCCACCAGAAGGGGGAATTCATCCATTCCTTATGGCAATCAAGCGGGAGCTGCTACAGTTGTTTTAGATGCTGGAGTTTAATTGAATCTTGACCAAGCACTTCCCCGAAATGACGATGAAGTGTTACTCGGCATTCTAGCCCGGCTATATTGAACTAATTGCACGAGTTAGATCCGACTGCCATCAAGGCCGATGATTCCAGAATGATGATTGTGCGGCTCGGAAGTCAAGTACATATGATTATATGAAGTCAGAATTGGATGGATTTGATGGATGTATAATGTAGGATGGTTGATGAGTAGGCAGTCAGTCATGCCTACTTTAAGTCGAGCTTCCATACCGTTTCCTGTTTCTAGGGCAAAAGTTAATGTGTGGATGCTCAATCACGAACACTTTAGTTGGATCTTGGTCATGCTAAGCTTCGGGGGAGGCATAAGTATTTTAGCGAATTTCAAGCATGAGCTGGGAGTAGATGATCGGGTTGCATCCACTCCAAGTGTTTCTCTGGTCTTCAAGTCAAGCATGGAGGTTGATGAGTGGATGGTTAGTCATGTCCACTTTGTATTAGATTCTGACCTTGTCAGGCTATGAGTAAGGCACAAATGTTCTTCAGAATTAAAGCACGGAGTAGGAAGTGAATGGTCGAGTCACATCCTCTTTCCATTTCGAGTCCTTGTCCCAACTCAGGGGCATATGGTAGCTGATGAGCGGTTGAATCATGCTCGTCTTAATGATCCTCCAAAGGCCCGATCATGGTCCATGGAGGTTGGTTGGCACCCAAATCTAATTACTTGGTCACCTGCATCGTTTGGAAGTAGTTTAGTTCAAGTTGGTCATAGTTCGCAACATAATTGAAAATGAAAAAAAATCTTATTGATAAATGAAGCAGAGTCGAATGCTCGCTATTCCACTTCGCCCCGGCCCTCCTCAGGTGGAAGTCGACCGTAGGTGGTCTAGTTGATAATCAAAGATCATTATTAGTATGGGTCGGTTGTTTCATGCATGCCAATCTGTGGGCATTGCACATATTGTTGAACTTTCGGGATCTGCTTTCCGATCACATCTCAGAAGGTGTCTACAATCGCTGGTGTTATGACCGTGTGTATCTTGAAATATACAACATTTCTTGGATTTCTTTTGGGTTTCGGTAGACTCTCTTGAGGCTAGTTTACAGTACTACTTCGAGTCGTGAGTATCTAAGTAGATTGTTTTGATTGACTCGTTCAAAGTAGTATATGGGTCAGATTTTGGGATTCTGGGTCGTCTCTTAGAATTTGAGTCCTCATCTAAGGCCTCAGTGCTACCATCGCTTTGACTTCCTTCAGCCAACGGGCTTGCATCATTCTTTCTCTTAGTCTGCTCTACCTCCTCCTTGCTTAGGTTCTGGTTCACTTTGTAACATAAATAATTCAAGGTCATATGAGGCTCTCCGGGTAACCAATCGCCAAAGTGTGTCTCAAGGTCGATTCTCCTTACCAACGCCATTAGTATGATATTCTCACTTGGATTGTTCACTTTAGTGACATCGGTGTTAAATCTCTGCCAAAAGTCTTTGGGCGGATCGCTTGGCGCTTGGGATAAGTTGGGGATAAAAACATCACATCCTTGGGGTGAGTCGCATGCATTCTGAATTGTTCGGTGAACTCCTTAGCTAGCTAATTAAACGAGGAGATGGACCTGGGCCGTGATCGCGTAAATCACATGATCGATCGCTACTTCCCCAGGAATATGGGAAAGAATCAACATTTAATTGCATTTGTCGCTCTGGTGGAATTCATGTGCCCTTCATATTTCATGAGATGCTCTTGGGGTTCTATGTTTCCAGAATATGCCGACATAGTTGGCATATTGAATCTCTTGGGATATTACGTATATTGAATGGCTTTAGTGGATGGGCTTCAACTAGGGGAAATACTCCATTCATCGTTAGTTCAATCCGTTATCAAGTTATGGCTGTTTGTAATGCTTGTGAATGTTGTATGCATGATTGTCCAACGTGTGATAGATTAGTGATAATTTACTTGGAGTCTAACCCGAGAAAATTTGCTATTTGCTTGGAGTCAGCCCCTAGTTCGCTTGGAGTCGCTGAATTTGAAGTGTTGGTTGGTGACGAACGGTGCTTGGATCATACTGGTGTTTGCTTGGAGAAAATCTTGATTTTACCCGAATTTGACCTTAGGCCAGAACATCCTGCATTTGCTTTGAGTCGAATGGGCAACTACTTCAAGTTCAACTTTGATGATGGATAGCTGTACTTTGAGATGGCATAATAAGTGGCTAGGGCGGACGTCACACAAGCCATCGTATCATAGCTGGCAAGTCAGGCATTTGGAAGCTGTTCAGTTGAGAGCAGTCGTAATCTACCCTAGAAGCCTGATCCAGTTCCAATCCTAGTTTATGTCATATCATCTTGGTTCTCCAGCCTTAGGGTGTACCGTTTAAGCAGCAGTTCCTTGTGCATTCCTTGGCTGCAATTCAGCAGCTACCGCTTGATCCCTTATACCCATGTCAGTCATAGGATGTAAGGGAAGTGGATAGAATGCACCATCTTTAAGTTGAGTTCTGAATCCAGGATGTAAGGGAAGCAGATAGAATGCACCGTTTAAGAGCTATTTTTTAAAAATGGATCGTACCTGATCCATATTTTTTATGTGCGGCAAGAAGGATGGATCGGTCCTGATCCCTTTTTGCCCCTAGGAAGGAGGGTTCGGTTACGTTCCCTTTTTGAATGCAAAAAGGATCGGTTGGAGGGATCGGTTGTAGTTGAGTGTGGTGCAGGGATCGGTTGAACAAGGGTTTGGTTTTGGACGAACGTGACATAAAAAAAGGGAACGTAGGTAAGAAGTTTGAGCCTGGCGATCAAGGCTTCATACTTGACTTCCTATAATCATCTGTACTTGACTTTGATTTAATATAACTTGTGCACCGCTCTCTGCCTCTCCCTCCCAAGGGATACTTGCCGATCCCTCCAACTTTGTCCTTGTGACGTGTGATCCCTAGGGTAGGTTCCCTAGGATCCATATACCTTGCCCTCCAAATTTCATATGCTTTGGACTTGCAAACCTTGAGGTATTGGTTGTAGTATGCAAGAATACACTTGGACTCTCATTCATGCCGACCCCTCTTCAGTAGAGCCTGCTGACCCCTCTCGATTGAGTATGCCAATCCCTCCTAATGAGCCAATCTATGTCGAACCCTTCCATTCGTTGAGTCATATTCCATGCTTTGAGCATCCTACATTGTACATCCATCAAATCCATTCATTCTGACTTCATATAATCATATGTACTTGACTTTTGAGCCCCACAATCATCATTATAGAATCATCGGCCTTGATGGCAGTCGGATATAACTTGTGAAATTAGTTCAATATAATTGGGCTAGAATATCAGGTAACACTTGCCCCCAAAGTACGTCTTGTGATTAACATGACATGCTTTGAATCGTTGAGAATGAGATCCATCTAGCTTTTTGAACAGTTGTTATTCCTTTATTGAATCATTTCCAAGGTGTCGAATTCCTTATTGATTGTCATGACGCTTGGTCGATTTCTAATAATATAAATCCAGTGCTATATTCCATCAATTGATATATATTAGTCTGGTTCTATGAACTAATAAGCTTTTGTTATCTGGTTCGGCCTCGAACTTGAAAGTTTCAATTTTGACTTCAATTTCTGTCAATTTCAAAAATTGAACTTTTAGGTCATACATGTGCACACTCATATACACGTTTTTGTTGTTGGTTCCTAGACTTGCTCGCACTTTCACGGGTTGTCGCCAAATTTCCCTGCATTTTGTATGTACATGCTTTCAATAATTTTTATGCCTACATTTATTTATCCACATGTTTATAGTAGAACTCTCATAATCATTTTTTCATTCATTCAAAAAAAATTAATTCCTTTTTTTAGAAACGTTTGTAAGGGTCGGCATGCATTATGCCGATCTCTCCTTTCCACTTCTCACTTCTATAGGGAACGACATACCTCTTGTCGATCCCTCTCTGTCTTCAAATGCTAGCGCATGGACCAAACCCCTAGTCTACATATAAAGTAGTGCTCCAATTTCCCTTTATCCTTACTTGCTTCATTTTCTTGCCATCCTCCTATTTTCCCACAACCGAACTCTCTCCAACATTTAAAAAAAAGAAGCCGACCTCTTCCCCTCCACTCAACCATCGCTCTAACCAAATAATCCACCTTCCTACTAAATCTTAGACCATCGTTCCACCAATCAAATCGTAGCCCAATCCTTGTCCCTTTTCACAGTTTACTTTCAATAAATTTAGGTAAGCTTCCTTTTTCGCTTTCGATTTTAAGACGAGGCAATGGGTTCTACTTCGTTGATGATAGTTTGATACATGACGAAGTGGATGACTAAGGACATAGGTTGTTTGGAGAAGATGAAATGTAGGAAGGAGAAGGGTTCGGTATAATGATGAAGGAGGAAGAAGAGAGAGCGGAGGAGGGATCAGTGTCGGAGGTTTGGGTATAGATCGATCCCTCGTTTGTCGACTAGGGATCGGTAGTGTTTGTTAGGAGAGAGGGTTCGGCCTGATGCTTAAGGAGGGGGATCGGTGGGATTTGTAGAAAAGAAGGGGTCGATACTACTAGTTTGAGGAGAGGGGGCTTTGGGATAGGGATCAATATAAAGGGTTCAGCAAGAACATAGGAACCGACATTACTATAGGGATCGATATAAGGAACTTTTTAAACTTACAATCTGATCCAACTTTACTTCTTGGACAATCATCACTAATTCACCTTAGCGAACTTGGATATACGATGATGATGAACAATAAAACTTGCATACTCGCTATTAAACTCGAGATTGAACAATCAGAACCCTATAACTTTCAACGTATACTAAAAACTTGCATATGGACTTAAACGGAAAACTTTACACTTTGACATGCCGATAGTCGATCCCAAGGCTTTTGCAACCGATTAGTCTTCTTGCCAGTAGTGACGGTCAGCGATGACGGTCACTCTGGTCGAAACCCAAAGTTTGTTATTTAACTTCATCTTCTGAATTTAAGTTGTTTATTTCTGCTATACACTTCACTACACCGCACTAGCTTACACTTAACACGGGAGGAACATGTAAACTTTTCTAAACTTGATTATCTATTGAGTATAGCTAATATGGACTCCAGACACTCAGAGCGTTTAGGTGGTATGTCTTCCAAATCGCCCATGTAACACATTGATTCTTAAGCAAAATCAAGTTCTACGACTATATCCGGCAGGCTTTCTCCCGGTCATCAAGCAGAACATATGGAAGTTTCTGGCCCATCGTTGACCTTTTATCAGATGCTGTGGTCCTCCCGACGGATGATATAAGTCCTACTCCCTATGTAGTAGAGGGTGCCATTCTTCTAGATAACCCGATAGATTCTCAAGCCTCCTGAATTAGTGAGGCTGCCCTTTGCCGGCTGTGTTCCATACATGGAATTCCATTTGTAGACGTCTTGTTTCCTTCAATAAATGACATGCCTCACTTGCCCTCGGTGGGGTACACGGCATGTAACAAATTTATGTGCTGGGCCGGTTGTGTACCACCCTTTAATTCGTTTATTTGAGAGATGTTGAGATATCTTAGAGTAGCTCCCACTTAACTCCATCCAAACAAATATGCCTTCCTACATGGAACCTTTCTGCTATTCATGAGCGCTATACTCATCCGCCAACTCCCGAGGACATAAGATTCATCTAAACTTTAAACGGCGGTCGGGAAGTCCTTCCTATGTTTTTCTTGAACCTTTGCCTAATTACCAAGTCTTAATAGGCGCTTGGAATAAACTCTCTTTGTTCAAGCACGAGTGGTTCTATATTCGATGTCCACCTGGCTTTGTGAGGCAATGGTTGGAAGGACGTAAGTGTTACTTTCATTTCATTCTTAAGTCTGTTAATCTGAGTCATATTTTCGAATCTATTTACATCCGAGATTCCTTCAGGTGTCCACCCACGTCCTAAAGGCATTAATTTTTCAAGAGATGTCGCCGCTATTCGCGCTACCCTTGTCGAGGATAAGGACATTAAACTTCTTATAACTAATGAGTTACTCTCTTTATTCAGGCTATTGGAAGGGGATTGTTGCATTGGGCTTCCCAGAAGTGCAGCACTGTTGAGGAACGTCATAGAGCAAGAAAAGGATGCCATCAATCCTGTCGTGCCCTCGACCGAGGGGACTCGGGATGACATTAAAGAAGGTGAGATTAGGGATTCCCAGGCTAATAAACCTGGCGATGCTAATGCAAGCCCAGGCAAGGCGCCTGTGGCCAAACCGCCACAAGGCGTGCAATCTAAAACACCAACCAAGAGAAAGAAAAAGCTGGCATATAAACTTTATAAAAGAGAAACTGTCGCAAATCCAGAATTCGTCATCACTCCTATTGAAGAAGAATCATCTTCCCAACACTTGGAAAGTTCACTGAAGGTTTTCGAATCTCCAAATTCTCGACGATATCATGACATACGACTTTCCAAATATTAATATCAGAGGGCTCAATTCTCCTACTAGGAGCAGTGAATGCGTTCATCATACTATAAAGGAGAGAGAACGCCCATAAGCAAGGCTACAACCACCGATCTATCAGGAGGGAACACTAGGACACTCACGACCACGTGCACTTCACTACAGGCTCTTCATTAATTCTTTGCACAATAGTTACTCACATGTTCTCATTTTGTCTTTGCAAGTGCAATGACTCGGTCCTGGGCCTTCGATCGCTTAAGAGGTTCTTCAACGTAATGTTGATCTAGTCGCGACTCAAAGTCTGGAAGGCACGGGGAGAAAGACGACGAACGGGAAAGAGGCTATCATTCAAGGGAATCCTCCTCTTCTAAGCGCAAGTCCCAGTCTCAAACACCTCGCCAGGGAGATCAGT
Organism: Allium fistulosum; assembly: GCA_030737815.1. Lineage (NCBI taxonomy): Eukaryota > Viridiplantae > Streptophyta > Magnoliopsida > Asparagales > Amaryllidaceae > Allium > Allium fistulosum. Next base: position 517,442,311 of record CM060901.1, on the reverse strand, counting down.
CTAATTTTCCTGTGTATAGCGGAGACCAGCCTCCCTTCCACGGCCCTCAAATTGCCATGTCACATGAGCAACACTCTGGTTCTTCAAGCTCTAACAGGTCTCGCGACCATAGATCGAGCAAGCATTCAATTGCCGCTTTCGATCCATCCTTGTCAGCTACTGCTCCTGACACTTCTACAGTGGAGAAATTGGCTGAGCTTAAGGCTACTTTTCCTAAAATCTGTTTCGATGGGCTTAAATTCCTTCCCACGGTACATATGATCCCAGGGCGCGCCAAAGCAAGTTCTCTTGCATGTGTTAATGACATGTTTGTGTAGCATGAATCATTTCAACACTTGGAAGAAAAAATCTCTTAAGTGTCAATCGAGCGACAATATGAAATAGATCGTCTCAAGCTAGAGGAGGCACATGATAAAGACATAATTAGACACCAAGATGATGAATTGTCGGAATTGACAACAAAACTTGCCGAGGCAGAGAAAAGTGCCAAAGAAACATCGAAGGCAGTGAGCCATTTAGAAGCTTCCCATAAGAAAGAACTCGATGCTGCCCTCAATCGCAACAGGGCACTTGCTTTGGAAAAAGATTTGTTGCAAAAGGAAAAAGATGTCTTGGCCCACCACATCGAGGAACTTGAGGAGCTTCTCAAGAAAGAAATGGAAGAGAAAATTGAGGCTTGGGAAGAACCGCAAGGTACTGCGAAGAGGCTGCCGAAGCTAGGAGCCTAAAATTAAACTTGATGAGCAATTAGCCAAAATAAAATCTCTTAAAGAGGAGGCAAAAAAGGAAGGCTGCAAGGAGATGATGGAAGAAATTGAAACCCGATTAGAAGATGCTAAGGAGTTCGGTCGGAATGAAATCAAGGACTTGTTTGATCCATTGATCGTCGAATACAACGCCAAAGTCCTCCTCTACAGCGACTTGAGTTTTCTCGGTGAAGTTTATCTCGAGTCACTTGCTGAAGCTAGGAGCATATCATTAAGATGAAAAGGAGGGAGTTGGGCAGAGCTGAGTTTAATGAAGAAAAATTAGTGCGAGAGATCCTCCGTGGAAACAAACCCTTAGATCTTGCTGTCCTGAGACTCCGATACTTTGAGGTTTCTATGCCTTCTGACAAAAGGGAATATATCGCCGGATCCTCAGGCCGATCCTAAGGGCTCCTCTTCTTTCTAAGCGGTTGGAACATCGGTTTCCTTTAGCCCATAGCATGACTTGGGCTATGATCCCAATAAGCCCAGTTATTAATCCAAAGCGTTGTCCCTTATTTTGGAAGGGGGCACTTCAGCTACCACCGAAAGCCAACTGGATACGAGTATTGCACTTTACTCTCTAACTTATGAGAGGTTTTGTTCTTTGCGCCTAATGGTTTTAAGCTTATCTCCCTATTTTAACAAATTTTGCAGGTCTTCCAGGTCCCGGTCAAGCTTTTAAAAGCGATGCTGCTATGGAACAATAAGAGAAACTAGTAGAGATTCCAACGACCACTGATGTACCGGGGCCCGATTCTCATGTCATCGGAGCTCTTGACGATGATAAGGTTGAAGGTCCGCTCCCAATTGATGAATATGACGATTTTGTGATTACCGACGCTTCCTAGTGCACTAATGAAATTAGCTTGAAAGAGTGTATCGAGAAGGAAGAGTTGCTAAAGAAAAAGGCTAAAGCTGAGCCCATCGAGGTGGACATCGACGATCCACACCTTGTGCCACCACAAGTTATTCCACCCGGCAGGTCGATTCCCAGTAAACTCCCTCCTACCTCTATAAGCTCTCCTGCAAAAGGTGGCAAAGGATCCAGAATGAGAAACATCGGGGACTCAAGTGGCACCACAACCGAAAAATCCAAAAAGGAGAGGAGGTCAAAGAAATAGCTGTCACTTCGGCTCGATGTGTACATAGTTTGCATAGTTGTTTGTTCGTTGTTTCTTTAATTAGTTGTGGTTGTACGAGTATGATTCCTGGTTTTTTGAAATAACTTGTACCACAATCTTGAAACCTATCATGTGAACAAAAGTTTTTATTTTCTGTTGAGCTTTCATGTGAATTGCTATTTAAGTAGTTGAACTATTACTTTCCATTCAATGTACTTGTAATTCGTTGTTCGTTAACTCTGGTAACAATCCACTAGCTCTATCCCAATGCCTTCATGCGGTCGTGTTCTTGAGTCGTATCAAATGTCAGGTTCGAGCCTTAGTGTTACACCATCGAAGTCAACGGTTTTTGAGTAACTAGCCCCTGGTCTTAGGTTAGTGAGGTTAGACGTTGGATGGTCAAACTCCATCTTTAGCGAGTTTATACTCCTCCTGTCGGTTTCAGGCCGGAGTTCATGGAATAGTGAATGATCGGACCTCATTCAGCTATCTGTTTATGCTCATATCTGCACTCTGGGGATAATAGTTAGTTGAAGGGTGGTCGAAATGCATCCAATTTGTGTTTAAACTCTAGGGACTTAGAGTTATTTCGCGGGTGGTCGATTCACACTCGATTCATGTTTATACTCCGGTCCTCACTCTGGGGACCTAGAGTCATTTCACGGGTGGTCGATTCTCACCCGATTTACATTTATACTCCGGTCTGCACTCTGGGGACTTAGAGTTATTACGGAGAGCAATTGGAACATACTCTCCTTAACTGATTGATTTGCCCCACGGGGTCTGGGGTTTGATTTAGTGGGCGATCGGCCGTGTCACGGTCGCTCTCATTTTATTTCAGTTCCACGGTTTGGCAAGATTTATTCGATCATCAGATGGTCGAGCCACATTTGTTCCTCATTATGTATCCCGTTCATTGGATTATGAATGGGAGTTACCAAATGAACAAATGGACCAAGCTCATCTTGTTTATTGCATTGGGAATTAGCGTAATTGATTAATTTCAAACTCCGGGAGCCTGTTCGTACATATCGACATCAATCAGTTTCGTCATGTAACTAATACATATGCTAAATATAAATATAAAGGAAGTTCGAAACTTTATTCATTAAATGGAAAGGAATAACATAAACTGTCTTGTTACACATCTGGAAAATAAATGCTAAAGAGAATTATAAAAGCAAATACAACTGAAATGAAAAAGAAATAAACTAAGTGAAATAGCATCATAGATGCTCGCTATTCCACGCCCTTGGAAATGTAATGCCATCGATAGTCGCTAGCTTGAAAGTTCCTTCTCCAAGCCTCTGTTCAATGACATATGGTCATTCCCAGATTGGATTCATGTGCGATGGGGTAAGAAAAATCCTTTTAAGGATGAGATCACCAATTTCAAAAGTTCTAGGTCAGACTTTAATGTTGTAATATCAGGTGACTCGCTATCGATGCGCAGCTGCCCTCAGCGGCTTCCTCAAGCTTCTCATCTATAAAATCGAGGGATTCCAAGAGGAGATCTTTATTTGTTTTGGGATCGTAGTAAGTTACTCGATGAGAAGGAACTTCGAGCTCAATAGGAATGACGGCTTCAGAACCGTAAGCAAGGGCGAATTGAGTATGGCCAGTCGCGGACTTTATGGGTGGTCTTGTAAGCCCACTGTGCTATAAGGAGTTCATCCACCCACGCCTCTAGCCTTCTCCAAACGCTTCTTCAAAATGGATTTAATGGTTTTGTTTATAGCTTCAACCTGTCTATTTGCCCGAGGGTGAGCAACTGCTGTAAGTCTCTTTTCAATATGATACCTCCGACAGAAGTCTTTGAATTCAACACTATCGAATTGAGTCCCGTTATCTATTACAATAGTTCGCAGAAGACTGAAACGACATATGATGTTTCAGACGATAAAGTTGATTACTTTCTTTATCATGATCATGGCTAAAGGTTCTACTTCGACCCATTTGGTGAAGTAATCAACTACGACGATAACATACTTTGTGCCACCTTTAGAGATCGGTAAGGAACAGATAATGTCTATACCCTACATGGAAAACGGTCATGGGCTGACCATTTGCGTGATTTCCGTCGGCGGAGCTCTTGGAACTTTTGCATATATCTGGCATCTATCGCACTGTCTTACATAGTCAGCGGTGTCTCGATTGACAGTTGGCCAATAATACCCGTAACGAAGTATTTTCTTTGCTAGAGTTTTCTTTTAGGACATGTTTTATCTCATCATTCCCCTTCATGAAATTCTTTTAGGACACGTTTTATCTCATCATGAGCGATACACCAGTGTAGGGGAACTGAGAAACCTTTTCTGTACATAATTCCTTCTTGCATGACATATCGCAAAGCCTTATGGAGGACCTGTCGCTTTTTGTTTCTTTGATCTGTCGGACTCCATGTAGCAAATAGTCTTTGATCGGAGTAATCCACGATTCCCTCTTAGGTTCTGCTTCTAGTGTTCGGTCAATGTCTATCATGTTTATACTTGGGGCATTTAATATTTCGACTGGAACTAAGCCCATCTGTTGTGCATCACTGGTGCTACCAAACTTCACCAATGAATCAACCTCTTTGTTTCGATCCTATGGAATATGTGAAATGTCATAGTACTCAAATTCTGCCAATAACTCTTGGACTTGGGTAAGGTATGGGGCAAGCCGCTATCCCTTAGCTTGGTAATCTCCCCTGACTTGGTACATTACCAACTTCGAATCACAAAAGATTTCAAGAGATTTTATTCCGAGTTCTCTAGCGATTAAGTCCAGCAATCAGAGCTTCATACTAAGCTTCATTGTTTGTCGCTAGGAAATCAAGCTTTAAAGCATAACAGATTGTCCGACCTTCAAGAGTTACAAACACAATCCCAGCTCCAGAACAATGATCATTAGACGCTCCATCAGTATACAATTTCCACCGTATGGTAGGGATTTTGCTGCCTTTCAGAGAATCATCCTGCACAGTAAACTCTGCTATAAAATCTGCCAATGCTTGACCCTAGATATCCCCCCGAGGGAGATAGGTAATATCGAGTTGGCTGAGCTTGATATTCCACTTAAGTAACCTTCCAGACATCTAAGGTTGTTGTAGGACCTGTCGTAACGGCTGGTCGGTGTATACATTGATCGGGTGTGCCTGGAAGTATGGATGAAGCTTTCGTGATGCAATCAGCAAGTAGTATGCCAGTTTCTCTATTTTCGGATAATTCCTTTCAGCTTCCGTTAATTGTTTGCTGATGTAATACACCGGCCTCTGGATTTTGTCCTCCTCACGAAGTAATGTAGCACTTATAGCGTGTGCCGATAGAGCCAAATAAATGAACAAATCTTCATGATTTACCAGCTTTGACAAGATGGGGGGTCTCTCCAAATGATTCACTAAAGCTTGAAATGCATCTTTACAATCCTGCGTCCATTTGAAGTTACTTTTCCCTTTCCTAATCAAGCCAAAGAAAGGAATGCATTTGTCGGTAGCTCTAGAAATAAATCGGCTTAAGGCAACAACTTTCCCCTTCTGACTCTGCACTTGTTTAATAGTCCTTGGCGCTTGGATATCGCGGATAGCCTAAATCTTCTCGGGATTAGCTTCAATTCCACGGGCATTAACAATAAAACCAAAGAATTTCTTGATGCAACACCAAAAGAACACTTCAAAGACTTGATTTTCATCTTGTAATGTCGGAGGATGTCGAACATTTCCGCTAAGTCTCTAATGTGGTCGCTTGATCATCGTGACTTCACGAGCATATCATCCACATACACTTCCATCGTTTTTCTAATCTGATCTTCAAACATCCTGTTGACTAAGCATCGATAAGTCGCTCCTGCATTCTTTAATCCAAATGGCATTACTACATAGTAGTACAATCTAACATCCGTAATGAAACTGGTGTGCTCCTGATCGGGAATAAGCATCGATATTTGGTTATATCCCAAGTATGCATCCATGAAAGATAGCAATTCATGTCCCATGGCTGAATCTACTAGTTGGTCAATCCTCGGAAGGGGAAAACTGCCTTTTGGACATGCCTTGTTCAAATTTGAATAATCAATGCATGTTCTCCACTTCCCATTCGCTTTTTTCACAAGTATAGGATTAGATACCCATTTAGGGTAGAGGGCATCACGGATAAACCCGTTTTCTTTTAGTCTATCAACCTCCTCTTTGAGAGCGGCAAATCTCTCCGGATCCATGCCGCGTCTTTTTTGCTTCACCGAGACATGCCTCTGGTTGATATTCAATGCATGGCTCGCAATGGCAGGTGAGATTCCACACATGCCAGTGTGAGTCCAATCGAACACGTAAAGGTTTGCTCGGAGGAAACCATCAAGTTCTTTCATCATCGGGGAGCTAAGCTATGATCCAATCTTTAGGACTCATGATGGGTCGTCGTGGCTAACCATGATATCAATTGTCAGCTCAGCTGGTGCAGTGTTGATCTCGATGGGCACCTCTTCATCATCTCTCGGATCTATGTCTCTATAGAACCGACTATGGCATCCAAGCCAAGGCTCAAGCACTAGTTGTCAATCTTTGGTAGCTTGGATGCGGACAGTCTTGTCCACACCCTTACCTTTTTCTTTGCGCTGAGCATCCCTTAACTCGGCTACATAACAGGCACGTCCAGTCGCCTGATCGCCATGAACAACTCCAACACCATTATCTGTCAGAAACTTTAGAGTCAAACACTATGGGGCAAGAGCTACCCGAAATTCAGCTAGGGTCGGTCAACCCAGAAAAACATTGTATGGAGAGTCAACATCCAAAACAACAAATGGCAAGATTCACACTCTCCTTCATTCGCCTTCCCCCAACTCTATAGGTAATTCCACATAACCAATAGCTTTAGTTGCAACGCCATTAAAACCATGTATACGAGCTTTAGACGGTTTTAAATCTTTGGCTTCCAACCTCATCTGATAAGCTTTTTTGAAGATTATATTTACTGAACTTCCACAATCAATCAATATCCTTCTAACCAAAGCGGGACCAATCACGGTCGAAATGACCATTGGGTCGATTGTTGGAGCCTCTACCTTATTTGCATCTCTTTTCCTAAACACAATATCATCCGCTATCGTATGTTGCTGTTTTGCCAGAGCTCCATCTTCCGTATTCAAATAGCATTCAAAATCCACATGCCTAATAGCGCTAGCATAACGCTCCCATCTCTTACAACCTCTTATCTGTTGGGTGTGGTCCTTCAACTATCGTATTTATCACCAGGCTGCTCAGCCCTACGCAGCGCTTTTCCTCGATTGGGGTCAGATGTCCCCTGCCCGCCATCCTGCGGGGCTTTCATGAACTGTTGTAATTTTCTTTCTCGATTTAGCTTTTCTATAACATCTTAGAGATGCCTACATTCATTTGTATTGTGCCCATAACACTTGCGAAACCGACAATATTTCCTAGTCTGTTTCTGCTTCTCTATTGATTCTTTTGGAAGCGGCTTCTTATACTGCGTGGTATTGCAAGTAGACAGATAGATATTCACCAAGGACGTATTCAACGGTGTGTAAGTATTATACATCGGAGTCCTAAGCTTCCCTCGTCCAGAATCCCTCTTTTGTTCACGGTTCCTATCTCTGCCTCCCTTTTGCTGATTTGGTTTATTCTGGAAATTCACTTGGACTTTTCCAAAACTATCATCCGATTATTTTATTGCAATGTTACTCCGTACTCCCTCTCCACTTGGTCCCGCAACATTCTTTTTCCTAAAGGACCTGGCTTCCTCTTTTCTCAAATATTGAGCCGCCTTTGCGTAAAAGCACTCCAACGTTACGGGCGGCTTACCGACTAACCAATCGCTAAAGTCAGACTCTGAATCAATTCCTCTCGTCACGGCCATGAGTATCGTGTGGTCATTCAGATTACTAATCTCTATAATAGCTGTATGAAATCTCTCCAAATAATCTTTCAACGACTCTCTTGGAGCTTGAATCACGCTAGAAAGGGACATCACATCTTTGGAACAAGTCACGTGCATCCAGAACTGCTCCAGAAACTTGGTTGCCAAATCATCGAATCTATAAATTGATCGTAGGGGTAATCTTGTGAACCACATCGTTGATATTCCAAAGAGAGTTATGGGAAAACATCTACACTTGTTTGCATCATCTGCTCGTGTTGAATCCATCAGCTATCCATATCTCATGATGTGCTGCCTAGGGTCAGTTTTTCCCTCATAGGCAAGCATCGACGACATGTTGAACTTCCTTGGATACCATGCATGTAATACACTATCGGTGAACAGGGTATGACTTCTTGAGATTCCCTAGTCATTGTTGGTTAAGTCTTGGCTCTCCCTTACTAACTTTCTGACCATAGCCGATAAGTCCGGCGTTTGGATGGTTGGTGCCAAGCGGTGGTCGTGCTCCACCTCACGTGAATGGTCCGATCGATGTCCGCAGGCTGCTTCACGCCTTCTTGGTTCACCATCTTCCCGATGTGTATCTTGTAAATTCACTTCATCGTCATTCCAAGGAAGAGCTTGGTCAAGATTCAATTGAACTCCAACATCCAAACCAATCGTAGCAGTTCCAGCTTGATTGCCATAAGGCATGGATGAATTCCCCCTTCTAGTGGATGGATCGGTACCGATACCTATGGAGGGGTCGACACCGATCGATCCTGGCAGACCACGATAGTCCGCTAGTTGATGCCCTGAAGTTTCTACACGATATTCGTTTGTTCCGTGACGCCTATGCCTCGGATATTCATCCGATGAGCTAGAACTTTCCAATGTCGAGTAAGGAGTGGGATCCCTCCTAGCTCCCACCCCCTCCCCCACGCGCTGCTAATTGATTTGGTTCATCAAGTTGATATTGGTTTGAATTTGTTGATTTAGTTGTCGATGGCTCTCCATCGGCTCTCTTATTAAATTATGAAATTCAGCTCTTCTAATAGAATCAGTGGGATTCTGAACTTTAACTGGATCAACATTCACGTTTGTTGGTTGATTGCTTGGGTCCCCTTGCCGATTGCTAGTATTCTCATTCCTTCCATGTTCTAAGAAGTAGATCTAGTATGTCTCACCATTATTAATAGCATTGCTTAAATTTCTACAAATCTGAGTAGCATTAGCAACTTCTTGAAGATAACTGCAGATCTCCTTCATGAACTTGGAAGATCAAAGCAAGGATGAAATGATTCATGAACTTGGAGGCACACTTGGAAGAGGCGAGGAAATAGCTCGGAGGAGCTTCACTAAGAAATTGCTTAAGTAAATAAGTCGGCACCAACTTATTTAACCAGGGGACCGAGTTATTATCACCACCCATTTCACTACTCCAACTTCGTACAAATTATTATCACCGCCCATTTCACTAATCCAACTTTTAGACATTCATATCCTAACGTCTTCGATCCAACCAATAACTGGACATGATCGGTATTTTCCATAGAATTCCACCACTCAACCTCATCCAAGCATTCCTTGCTAGGATGTGAGTGTGATCTCACATTTTATAATGTCATTACATACCAAGTCCAATCTTCGGGATTTGGTGTTCTGGGTGCTCAAATCTAGTATCATTACTTAGCTTGGCCTGCATTCGAGCTTCAGTCGAAGGCTAACAGTGTGGGAAATCATTTGATTGCCCTTAGTTTGATTACACTCTACCGGTCTTGATCTTGGACCGGTAGGGTTTGACAATACCTATTTGCGAGTTTCGGCTTTCAATCTATTTTTTCTCTAGGTATTGATTGAAAGCATTACTGACCATCCTCACTTTTCCTCGCCTGAGCGTATCCTACTGGGTCGAAAGTGCAGTCATGACAATTCGAGCCATATACCAGTTCTTATATCTGCAAACCGGTGCTTTAGATGCCTATCTCTAGGCATCTTCTCTCAGACTCACCTATTTCCGGGTGTCAGCCAAGAGTGTTCTTTGACCGTCCTCGCTTATCCTCAACCTAGCATATCCTATTAGGCCATAAGTGTGGTCATCAAATTTCCATCTTCCCACCAGTTTCTATCTTCGGAAATCGGCGCTTTTTGCTACCTGGCCCTGGATATTCCGTACCGACCTTGCCTAGGGCAATAGTCAATACTGAAGGAATAAGGTCGAATTATCCGATTGACCCTTGTAGTTATACTACTTTTTCCTGATCCTGGACTAAAAGAGTTGTAACCTATCTTCGGGTACCTGGCTGTACTGCTAATCCTATAGTACAAGGTTTTGTTATAAGAATACGGTTCCATTGGTTTAAGAAGTTAGATTTATTTATAAGCGAAAAACATGGCAGGTCTTGCCTTATTACATTGCCCCAGAATTCTTGAATAGATTATTTGCTGAAAATAAATTAAAACTAAACTAAGTGAAATAACATCGCAATAGGTTGCTATTCCATGCCAATGGGATTGTGATCCCATCAACTGTTGCCCTACGACGCAGCGGATTGCTCCAGATCCAGACCGTGCCTTCTTCCTTTCTTCCTTCGCCTTACCTTTCTAAGCTCAACAACATAACTTTCCTGGCTAGCACTCTGGTCACCGTTAATCGATCCAACCCCATTCTCCATGAAGAACATCATCATCAAGTACTAAGGAGCTAGTGCTATTCTGAAATGAACAAGGGTCGGTTTGCCCAAAAATGCATTATACACTGAATATTCATCCACAATTACAAACTTTTGAACCTGCACAATCGTGCAGTCTCCATTTCCTAATTCCATAGACAAATCAATTGTCCCAACAGGTTGTTTCGCCTCGCTTGTAAATCCTTGATTTGGGGATTTACAAGGCTTAATTTCCTTCATAATTATCCTCATCTGGTCAAACGTTCTCTTGAATAAAATGTTCACTGAACTTCCACTAGCCCCATGACCCGGTGCACCATAGCCGGGCCAACAACAGCCATAATTACCATGGGATCGAAGGTTAGCGCTTCTACCCATCTGAATCCTTATTTCGAAACACAATATCACCCGTCATTATTCTTTGCTGATTAGCCAGAACTCCATGCTCAATGGCGAATCAGCTCTCCTATGGTACATGCCTTAACGAACTCGCGTACCATTCCATTTCATTTCGTCTTTTGTCTACTGGGTAAGGCCCTCCAATTATGGTATTTATGACTATCCTTCCATCTGTTTATCTAGGCCCCTCTCCACAGGGTCCAGGTTGATTCCCTTAAGGATTTAACCCTTGGAGTCTAGCATTTTGTCCGTCATCCTATGGCTCTCTTACATACTGTTGCAATTTCTTTTTCCTTATCTATTCCTTAACAAAATCCCCTAGATGTTGGCAATCGTTCGTGTTGTGTCCAAGAGTTTCATGGAACGACATCCAAGCGCCTCTCTTAGAGGTTTTTTTATATCTTTCTGTGCATTGTGATGCTAGACATATTTTTTTAAGTGTATTGTTCAAAGACATATACTCATCCGACCTCATATTTCTTGGGCGGCTTTTGACTTCATTTCGCCTACCTCCGACGCCTTGATTTTGTTAGGATCATGTAATACACCCTAGGGGGAGGGGGTGAATAAGATATTTAAAAACTTCGTAGATAAATAGATAAAACAAAACGTGGAAACATAAATGCAAAAAATAAAGAACACATAGATATACCCAGCTTCGACCACTAACCCATTAGTGTGCCTGCTGCTACCCTCAAATTTATTACTAGAGTTATTTATTCGACGCTTACAACACATGTAAACTCGCACTCTCTCCTAACCCGAATATACTAACCCTATGTCTAGTAACCCTATCTGAGCTCAATACTCCAAGATCAAAATTTCGAAACTACAACACATAGCTCACCATAAAAAAATCTAGAGTGAAAAAAACGAAATACAAAAACAAACCAAAGGAAAAACTTTAATCTATAATATTATTATTACCAGTACATATGGTACGTCCGTTGGACGTATGCAAAGAAAATCATATGTTAACTTTTGTTTAGTTCAAAATAGTATGTACAAACGTGCACAAAACTCAATATATTCACTATATATAAAAATTTGGTTTACTAAGATGAATGATCTCCCATCTATATGTTTGCACCATAAAAAAAACTATGAGAATTATTGTAACTCAAATACTCATGTTACTTAATGTTAAAATAAAACAAATAATTTGTAGACGCTCAATTAAAATTCAATGAAATAGATTATTCATATTTTCAAAAAATATAGCTATCTTTCTAAAAATATATAATATGTCTTCTTTTACTGCAAATAGAATTATACAATAACGTATCTTGAGAAATATTTACAGCTTAATATTCTTGTCGTTCCTCATTTTTCACACTTTGACTCTCAAATCTTCCATATTGGCCACCACTAAATATGATGGTTGCATAGATAGTCAATGATTATTGATCTTTGTACAACTAAAATAACAGTAAAACAATTTTTGAATAGCCCAGTACGGTTATGTAAGTAACGTTAGTCTGTAAATAATTGCTATCATCCCTTATCGGAAAGAATTTTGGACTATTTATCTAGTAACAATGGTACCTTAGTAATATTGTATATCAGAAAGAATTTTGGACTATTTATCTAGTAACAATGGTACCTTAGTAATATTGTATATTGAAAAGAATTTGGACTATTTATCTAGTAACAATAGTACCTTAATAATATTGTATAATAGTTATGACAAATTTTCTTAGTAGCTTTCCTATTATGTAGCTTTGGACAACTGGGTTTGTAAATTACAGCGATTTCACTATTATATGATGAATAACATTAAGCAGTAGCCTCATACAATTACAGTGATGTATTTAATTGACCACTATTGCCGTTAAAATAGAAGTAAACATTTAAGACTCAAAAATAGGACGATGTAAACCACAATAAGTGATTTCTACATCAGATGCTAAAACAATGCTTAAGAAATAAGTTTAAGGTCTACTTTAAAACAGCAAATTCTACAATTGAATGATTTTTAACGTATGATTCCTAAATAGACTGGTAAAAACTTATGGATATAACAAATCAATTGAAAAGAGCATACAAATTATAGAGAGGACTTGAAATCCATGAGAGAAATAAAATTAAAACTGACATAAGACCAAATTACCAAGTCGACATTACTGATGCCTCAATTTGATGAAACCGCGATGTATAACTAATGCCTCAAGCAACTAATGGTTCTTCATTTTCTACAATAATCAAGAAATGTAAGCTGTTTTCAAAAGATAGCGGAAAAGAGTAACTGCCATTAATATTGAGTTGCCCTCAATTTGTGATAAGAGAACGGTCTGCTTTCATCTCTATGACAGACAAGGAAAAGCAGGGAGGCATAGGATAGTGGAACAATAAAAGACATAACTGCTCTTTTATTCTTTTATTTTTCTTCAACCGGCACAAAGGATATTATTGGAACTTCAAAAGCTTCTAAATGAAGTATTCTAATTGTATATAAATTAACAAGAAAAGAGTCACAGGTCCCTGTTTTTGATGTTGTTATACAAAAAGTCCCTATAGAAATGAATTTGTAAATTTGGTCCCTATTTTTTAAAAATAAAAAAATGCAAAATGTCTTGCACTTTTATGACAGAAAATGCAAGATAACTTGCACTTTTTTAATTTTGAAATATTTTTCGAAATTTTCGAAATTTTTGAAAATTTCGAAAAGCGCAAGTTAACTTGCACTTTTTATTAGGAAAGTGCAAGCTAGTTTGCGCTTTTTAATTTTGAAATATTTTTTGAAAATTTTAAAAATTTTGAAATTTTTGAAAAGCGCAAGATAACTTGCGCTTTCAAATTTTGAAACTTTTTTTGAAAATTTTGAAAAGCGCAAGATAACTTGCGCTTTCTAATTTTGGACCTTTTTTTGAAAATTTTAAACATTTTGAAATTTTTGAAAAGCGCAAGGTAACTTGCGCTTTCTATCAGGAAAGCGCAAGCTAGTTTGCGCTTTCTGATTTTGAAAATTTTAAAATTTTAAAAAGCACAAGCTAACTTGCGTTTTCTTATTTAGAAAAAACAGGGACTTAATTTACATATTTATTTCTACAGGGACTTTTCTTATAACACCATCGAAAATAAGGACCTTTCGTGCAAAACCCCATAAATTAATCCTAGATGGGAAATAGTTCTCTCTCAGGCCACGTGTATTCCCGTATTCCCGCACCGAACCATCACAACATCACAACATAGAGATTTCCTTCTCTCCCCGTTTTAACGCCTAACCCTAATTTTCATTTAGGGTTAAATCAATCAGCTTCTTTTTCCAAGAGTTCATCGCCATTGGGTTTCTCCAACCGCTACTGCTCGTGTGTGCTGTGGCGATTTCGCCTCCTTTTCCCACCACAATTTCCGATGGATGTAGTTTCCTTGCACCAACTACATCTCATAGGTGGCCTGGTGTTTATGTTCCTTAAGTCGACTATGCTCTGTCTTTATTGCCCAATTGTTTATCCTACTTTAGGTAAAAGTCCTCATTTGTTGGTTTACTTGATTCAATTTTTATGCATCCAACTTTGTGTTTTTGAACCATATTGCATTATATTTGAATATGAAATACCTCCCATGGCGATAAACAAATAGGAAATTTTTTGTTACTTCCTTCACTTAGAGGTACTTATAAGTTCCGTCCTTTTACTATTCACAAAGAATCTTAAATCGCCTTGGGAATTAAGCAATCTAAAGTGAGCAGTTAATAAGCATCAATGAATTGTTGTTTTTTACCCGGATCAGGGTTATGTGTTGGTGGATGGATATTTTTGGACAAATTTTGAAGAGTGCGCACGACAAATAACTGTTCACATGTGTGGGATTTATATTATTTCATATCATTGATACTTATGCTTAGTTATGTTGGTTTCTATGTGGGGAATTATTTGAACATAGGCTTTGAAGTTTGGCCTTTCTTCTAGGACTATAAGCTGCTTTCAATTTGGCTTTTATAAGCTAGGGTTTGTCTTTATTTTAAACCTGTTTATATTGTTACCTTGGTAAGTGGAATATGCTCATATGTCATAGGTAAGTGGAAGAGAAACTTTCAGTTTGATTTTGCAATATCATAATATGCCCTATGACTTAGTATACCTTTAAAAGTCATATCTTAGTTAGGTTTTATAATTATATAAACCAGTACGTTAGGCACGTCTGTTGGACGTATGCAAAGAAAATCAAAAGCAAATTCATTTTATTCTGAAGCGATGGTCATATATATAGGTAATACTTGTCACGAATATATAGATGAGCAAACTTATTTTTATATGCATAGAAAATCGAGATAAAATACGAATTTGGGGTCGAAAGTGGGAGTGACCAAGAAATTAAATGAGTGGGTAGTTTTGTGCTATATAAGCATGAGAAGAATGAGCATTTTCTTATATTTTTCAGATTTAATTTTAATTTTCTATAAAAAGGGTAGTTTGTAATTTCAAAATTTTAAAATAGAGTATTTGTGCTATATATAGATGCCTGTATAGAGGTCTTCCTATTATATGTACGCAAATACACTTGCACGTACTTCAGCCGTGAGTGAATATGGAAGCTAATTAGAGACTCAAAGACGCACAAATATTCCTTAATTCATTGGTTGACAACATATTTTTCCTGGATATTAATCGATGAAGTTAAATACGGAAATCCCGAACCCAAAATCCACAAATAATGTTATATGTTATATGTTGTCTTTGTTTTTGTTAATATATGAACTCATTTATATTAACCGATGTAATTATAAAACTTGTAGCTTTCATTATGTACACTGAAATAAATAGCACTTGTTTAAGATTATGTAGCCAAATGGTTGACGTTATAATCCTAAAAAAATATAAGATGCATAGCCAAAGAATGATAAAAGTAAATTGAAAGATCAAAGTACAAAGATATTAATGTACATGTCAACAAATTTGCAGCAAATCAAGCTAAGAACTAACTACCAGATCCTTTAAATGATCTGAATCACATAATTTTCTTAGTCATGCCAAAATTTGACAAAGCTTATTACCTTTACCTGGATACCCTTTGATTTGGGCGATTGGAGCTTGTGCATCATTTGTGGTCGCTAATGATTTCACATAAGACTATAATCTTCTAGCTTCTAGTTTGGAAGAAGGTTCCCCGAATATTGAAAGTGTGGCATGATGATGGGGGAAAATATCTCATTGTTGGATAAGAACGTGGGAAGCAAGAATGTGAGAAGCATCAATGATAGAAATACCTTTATCCTATACCGAATATTTAAGGGGTAATTTAGTCATGTTTCACTTAAAATGCAAACTGTGATCAGATTTTGATGGAAGGAAATTAAAGAGCTTTGCTATTGTGTGCAGTTTGTGGTGATCTTCAAAATTAAAATAGTTGTTTTGTGACAGAGGACACGAGTAATGCGGTACGTGAGGATGGGAGTGGAGGAATTATCCCTGTTTTATTTCTACGCGTAGTGGTAACATAAAAGCCAATTCTCATACATAGTATCATGGGTATTTTGGTAAAATCAAAAGCTTCAAAACCAAGTATTCCTATTATACATAGATATAGATTAGGGTTGGACATAAGTCATAGGCAAGTGGAATAGAAACTTTCGGTTTGATTTTGTTTGTTCATGATTTTGAGTAGGTATATGACTGTAACTAAAGAGTATTTGGTTCCTTCCATGATCAGAAATCTTTTGCTTTTAATTACAAGATGTGAGTTTTGTTTTAATTTCTTTAGAAATGTCTAGGTCCATTTGTTAATTACGTTATTTTTTTATTTGTAGAGATCCCATTAAATATATTTTTTGACAATTATGCTTCATATTCTTCTTTTCATAAATACAGGATGTGTGTTCATAAACTCATCCCATTTTTTTAATTATGTTGCAAACCTAATTCAAACCTGTCACTCCTAATTGCATCGTTTTTTACTACGTTCTGATGCAAACTTTGTTCCTTTACTTTTAATATTTTAATTAATTTTATGTTTGCTCCATGTAGTTTTTTAATTTTAATATCTATATTGAAATCAGGTCCCAAAATCCACATTCTTAGAGCTTCTTTCTATTGTAAGCATTTTACAGTTTGCATTTGGGTTATAATAGAATATGCATGCACTCTAATTTTCATTCATTACAAATCTAGCGTGTTTAGGCTCTTATAATCATAGAGATCGAATTTTTTAATCAGCGAATATCGTCCGCTTATTTCTATAATCATTGCTACTCAATGTTATAAATCACGGTTGTAAAACCTCAATATCATAAATTTCAATGTCTTTAACATGATTTGATTGTTTGTCATTTCAAACGAGAGCGGAGGGGGGTATATAAATTCCAAACATTCAGAAAAACTTTCAATAATGCCTACTAAGTATAGTTATATAAACAAAAAGTTCTAAGATTTCTGAAATATATGATACATAAGGAATTATGAAATAGAGAGATACCTGACTCCTATCCATAGGACTAGAATTGAAGTTTATGCGGCGGAGCGGCTAGAAAGGTCAGAAGATGCATGGCGTTGCGAAGAATTTTTTTTGTTTTGTCTCTCAAAATAATATGTGTGGAAGAAAGAACAGAGGCTGCACAGATAAATGAAAGAAAAGCTTAAGCTGCCATGTATTTATAAAAGCTTGCAAAATTACTTAGATTGCTCTTTGATATATTTGTACACTGAAGCTTGCTCAATATGTAAGAGAGCCAAGCGGTTTCTAGGTTACAAGTAATACACACTAAGCGGTAAAAAGCAAACCGCACTTATTTATAACGTACATTCATGATTACATTAAAGAAAACACACTTAATAAAGCCGTCGACTAAATATGCTGGAATTGATGTCCACTGAAAATATCACCGTCCTTTATGATGAGTGGAGAATAGATTAATCAAAGTGGGATTACAACTGTTAGTTTTGATAAGATGGAATATTCTGCTGTCCTTATCTTCTCAATATACTTTGCTTTATACGTATTTTTGCCTTTTCTTAGTCAGTATCGGCCATCAGATCATACGTATGTTCTGGGCTGTAATTTTCTAAGGCTTCTTTGTTACTCAAGTCTGGACCGCTTTCAAGGTCTTCTTCTTCAGAAATTTTGTCATAAACTGTGACGCCCCACCTCTATACCCACGCTAACCAAGAGCACTACGATGTAGTGCTGTCAATTAGCACAAAGAATAAAGCTGTGGAGGAGCGACCATCCATGTAACTTCTTTGTGCGAGCACCGATATGTCAGATAGAATAGAATGCATATCTTTTAAGGAGGAAATCCGACATACCGATACAAACACAAAGCTATCACACGGTGGCTATATATAATCTTCGGAAACAAACATAGAAGTAATCATAACATAAATCAATCACAAAAATCCATATCACAAAGGCGGAAGAAGATATGAATAAATATATATAACACATAAAAGTGTACATCAGAGTAGTGGTCAGAAAGATCCACGATAATACAAAAGAATAGCAACACGTGCTATACAAAAGAATAAGAACACAACGTAGAGTCTATATCTCAAATGCGTACAATCAAAAACTACTAATCTAAGTAGTTAGCCAAAAGTCAGAATAATCCTGAAGAGAAGTCAAGCAGAAGCACCTGTAACATCTCGGTCTGACCCGAGTATTATTTATAAGAAAATAATAAACAGATTAGTCTAGATATAAATATCAGATGATAATGTATAGGATAAATAATATGGCATGAACATGTAACAACCATAACGGCATACTACTATAAGTATGTAAATGATAATCAACAAAAGATTAATCAATATAACCAGAATCTTTTCAAAGATAAAGTAGGGTATCATACCCTAAACTTGTATTCATAACAAGTCAATAACACACAAATTCACCAATGCACAAAAACTGATATCATATCAATGAAAATCATGAAAATTGGTGAAGCATAATTTCCAGAAATCATCACAAGAAATCCAGAAAACACATAAAAAAGGGGGGAGGCCTAACACATGAATGGGAGCATGAAAACTCACCTACGCGTAAAACACATGACGAGAAGCTATCTCATGGAAGCTATCCATTAAATTTTCACACAGGAATGGCCCGAAGACCGTAGGGTGCTACCCTACATATGTGATGGCGAAACATCACATAAACGGGGTATAGTCTCCCTCGCAGACAAAGAGACATCGCTCAATCGCTAGTCTAAATCACAAAAATGATCATCATGATCATCATGAAGTGTCAATCACACCAAGCTAGTAAATATATGAGTTTAGCTTCATGTCCCATAACCATTTGCTTAACTTAAATATTTACGAACAAACTGTAGATCTTCACTAGAAAATTGTCACAAAAAGGGTTCAATCGAACAAGTCCAAGAGCTAACCGATGAAGTGAACGCAAGCGTTTCATACCACTCGTTTTACTAAGTCGTTTAAGTCAATTTCTCATTCGAGTGAAGTAAAGGCTTGTATATACTAGTAGATTGGAAATCGGTTTGAGAAAACGAACTTTTGATATTTAAAATAGTGTTGAAATCGCTTTGATGAAAGAGTTTTGATATTTACTACTAGTATTGAAACCTTCATATATCTTTAAAGTGACAAGTCATAAAGCGATTGTTGAAACAATCTATCACAAAAATTCACATTCGAAGACGTGAACAAAATCCAAGGAAATCAGCTCAAAATGCATAAAAGTGGAAGTTCTGTTGAATGCTTTTCAGATAAGATCGCCTACGCAGAGCTGTACGGGGTTCGACCTAACAAAGTGCGCCCCCGGTGGGATGCGGGGTGCGGGGCAGTGCCCCGTCAAAACGGTACGACTTAGTGAAGCCAAGCTGGTCAAGCGACCTAAGGAAAAGTAGGTCATACGACCTAAGTGCTAACTCATGAGCGACCTAACGAAGTGCGCGACCTAAGGCCTTACGACCTAAGGGAAACAAGGTCTTGCGACCTAACACCAAAGTTCCGAGCGACCTAACGATCTGAAGTGTCGAGCGATCTAAGGGTTAACTCGCGAGCGACCTAACTCATAGCCGAGCTAAACAGTGAAACGGCAAAACAGGGGCGAGCGACCTAACAGAGGTACGCGACTTAAGGTGGTTTGCGACCTAAGGGTACATGACCTAACGTGGTTTGCGACCTAAGGGGTATGCGACCTAAAACTCGCGACTTAAGGGCACGCGACCTAAAACTCGCGACCTAAGGGCACGCGACCTAAAACTCACGACCTAAGGAAACGCGACCTAAAACTCGCGACCTAAGACTCGCGACTTAAAACTCACGACCTAAAGGCTCACGACCTAAGGCGAACGACCTAAGGCGAACGACCTAAGCAAGCAAGCCGAGCGACCTAAGGAAGTGTTCGACCTAAGGAAGTGTGCGACCTAAAAGTGGCGACCTATGGCCAGAACGAATTAAGGTCGAAAACGACCTAAGCTCTGTGTGACTTTTCAACAGCAAACGACCTAGCCCTTAACTCACGTACGACCTAGCAAAGGCCAGAACAACCTAGTGCCAGAAAAATCACCAAAACACTGAAAATTGAAGTTTTTTCGCCAATCCAATCCAAACCAAATGCAAATGTTGATGCTAGAGTGATAGGGAATCATTCCCAACAGTCCAATGACAATTATAGGCAAGATGTGAGATCAAAAATCTCACCTTTGCACGGAAATTGATGAAGATGGGGCTTGAGAGCAAAGCAAGAATCACAACAAGCTTGAATCTATGTTCTTCTACTACGATTTGGAGTTAAATCTTGGATTTGCTATAGAATTTGAGTTTGGAGTTTTAATTTCCACTTCCCACCACCATTTTTGATAAAGCTAGAAGTATTTGATAAAGTGAGGAAGAGGGGGTGGGTTGGGGCTGAGTTAGAAGGGTGCAGTCCAACCAAAGTCAAAGGCGGGAAAAAGTGACGAAAACTTCACTATCTCCAAACATACCCAAGCTTACACTCAAAAAGATCGCAAACGTCATTTTGAAGTCAATGAAGGTGGTGTCGAGTCCTAATTTGACCGTATGCAAAAAGTAGCTTTTCGGACCAAAATCCGATTAACGATAAAATATTTAAATATAAAATCGATAAATATGCGGGTTGTTACATAAACTATTACGTCATTATTAGGATCAAACGAAATCATAGCCGGGGGAAGAGGAAGAAGGATCTTTATTTCCATTTCTCCCCATATCTGATATCTAGCCGTTTATGCTTGTAGAGCAAGTTCCTTTCAATTTGGAGGAGGACTTAGAGTTACTGCAGACTGGTGAAACTGCCAAGGCATATGGGCTCCAAACCATATCGGAGTTCCTTCATACATTTGAAAATAACATTTTAAACTTCTCGAAGCATGCTGCCTGGTATACCCTAAATGTTTGAAAATTGACATCCTGTGCATAGCTGGTCTAATAGTATAATGAGTATCAAAGTAATAACTAGGAGTAGTGGAACTTATACAGACTATTATACTAGGAAATTGCCGCAAATATTGTCTGGCTATTATAGCAAACCTGTTTCCGAATCTTTCTATAACTTCATCTTCTACCTGGTTGTGGAAAGTAATCTGGGATAACATTCCATGGTCGAATAAGTCTATTATTTCATCCATGTTATTAGGTAAATGTTGACTATCCACTCGGATTCTAAGCATGTTGCTGCGTCTGTCCTGGATAACCTTAAAACTGACCGTTTCAATTAATCTCTGATAGTAAGTCTTTAGTTTTGTTTGTAACTCCGCCTGGTGTTCATTCCATCTGTCGAAAGCTAGTTTGTCTATTTTCAGAATTATTTCTTTTCTTGCTAAGTTGTATAGTTCGTTTAGAATAGGCTCTGGTTTTAGTTTGAGATGATTAGATAGCTGTTGGTAGGATAACTCTTTAGGTCATTTAGGAATTTGTTTTAGGAGGTCTTCCTTTTCTTGGACTAGCTGTTGGATTCTTTTTTGGAAGAGCTCACTGGTTTGTTGGGTATAACTATTTTGTTCTTTCAATTTTTGGTTATGTTGGAGGAGTGATTGGAACTGTGACTGGGTTTTTTGGTATAGATTTTGTAGATCGTTTAGTTGAGAAGCTTGGGTATTGAGGAGTTCGTTTGGAGTTTGAGGTGGTGAGGAGATTGTTTGAGCATACGTTTGATTACAGTCTGGATCTACATAGTAGTTAGGTCCAAAAAAGCTTCTTGCTTCTGATAAAGCCTCATTTAAATTATAAAAGCCTTTAAAAACGGGGTTTTGAAAATTGTTTATAGCCATCTGGACTTGACTATAATTTTTGAAAATACCTGTAAAGTTTCCTCTAAAAACAATATAACAAAAAAAGTTTTTTGAAAGTGACTTCTGCTGAATTTTAGAAAAGTAGTAAGCAAAGCAGTTGCCAAGTTTTTGTTTATTACGTCGTTCTTGCTCGACCGTTTTAAGATTCCAGAGATGATCGAGAAGACACTGTTGAGATTGATCGTTTATGCAAACCAGGGGTTTAAACCGCCTAGGGTCATCGTTTTTAAACAGAATAAGTGAAGTTTGTCTAAAGGACATACATGGGATGTTACTACCCATCGTTTGATTATTTGCTGATTTTGAAGGAGATGATATTGGAGAATAATTCGGGGAATTACCCACCGTCGTTTGTTTATTCGTTTCTATTGATGGACTTGCATTTGAGCTTGTCCCTGTTGGTGGCGTTTCCTTTTTGATAGGGAGAAGTAGAGATTCTTTTTTTGTTTCATTATTCGTTTCTACCATTGGCTGTTTTTCTTTGCTTATTTCCTGATTCATGAAACAAATATCATTAGAAAATACTGATAATAATTTTTTAGATAATATATCAGCAAGATGATTATTTTTTCCTCTAATATGCTCAAACTGAATACTATAACCATTTCCTTGTATTAAGTTTTGTAAGTTTAGCCCACGTGTTTTGTTAATCTTTTTAGAGTTTTCATTTGAAATGAATCTAACTATTGCTTCACAATCGGTTCTGACCGTGAAGTCTTTGTTTAGATAGATTTTGTACTTATCTAAAACATTTATTAAGGCTTGAATTTCGTAGTCTAAACTGGTCCATGATGGGGCTGAGTTAAAATTGCCACTAGAGTATGCAGCAATCTTTTCTATAGATTTAAAACTGTATTTTGAAGTTTGCATTTGAGGACTGCTCCCCAACATTCCTTACATCCATCACATTCTATAATTATATAGTCTGTTGTTAAAGGTAATTCTAAAGGTTGAATTTTCTTAACTTCTGCCTTAATTTTTTGAACTAGTTTAACATCTTCCGAATTAAATCTACTTTCACCATTTTTAGAGATTTTACCATAAAGTGGCCCTACTAATTTTGCTAGATTTGGTATGAATTTTCTAGCATAATTTACTAATCCTAAAAATGTTTGTATTTTCTTTTAGCTATCGGGTTTGGAAAATCTATTATTTTCTGGGATATATGAGGCTGTAATTCTATTTTTCCATTACCGATTTCTAGTCCTAAAAATGAAATCTTTTGTTTAAAGAGTTCCATTTTTCATTTTGAAATTACCAACCCGTTATTTACTATTTCTTTAAAGACTGTTTTTAGATGGCTTTCATGTTCTTTTATATTATCACTTGCTACTAATATATCGTCAATATAAACTAGACAAAACTCGTATTTTTTAAAGATGTTACCCATAAATAGTTGGAAAATTGAGGGTACTGTTTTTAGACCAAAACTTAGAACATTCCATTCGAAATGTCCTTCTGAATACATAAACGCTGTCCATGGTTTAAATTCTTCTTCTAATTTAAGTTGATTATATCCTGATTTCAAGTCAAATTTACTAAAAATTCTTTTTCCCTGTATAAGGTTTATTAAGGTATCTTTATTTGGTATATTATATCCATTATCTTCTGTATTATCGTTTAATCGTTTATAATTATAGACTATCCTGGGTTTACCTCTTTTTTGTTCTGAGTGATTTTGTACTAGAAATGCTGCAGATCTATGTTTTGAGTCTGATCTTCTAATTAAATTTTGTTGTAACATCTCATTTATTTGTTCTTTAAATTCTTTTATATCAGCTGGAGAGTAATCTATATTTGCTGTATTTATTGTTATTTCTGGATTTATAATTTTAATTTTACATGTATAAGATACTCTATTTTTTGTTACGTCTTCTCCTAATAATCCTATTTTTTTCTAATTTAGAAATTATTTAATATGGGACAAATTTTACTTCTTTTCCTTTTTCTAATTCTCGCGCTGTTTCTACTACTAGAACTGTTAACGTTGTTTTATGATCTTTGTCGTTTAAAACTTGTTTTTGAGGTTTGTAGAAATCTAGCTCGGCCTGTCCACCACGCTTTTCTGCCAACTCTGATTGATAATTATGGTAATTTGTTGGTAGAGTATAATTATATTTACTGAAAGTAATACTGGTTTTTGAAATTGTAATACCGCCTCTATAATTTATAATAAAATTTAGTCCTAGAAGAAATTCCGCGCTTTTAATTTCTTTTGGTGTTAGAGTCGTTTGTCCTAATTCGTATCTAGCACTGTAATTTCCTGAGAAATCTTTAAATTGAATTGTTGAATTCTCTGGTAGTTTATGGGTCATTTTCATAAGACTTTGATTTGCTATTTTTGAAGTAATTGTATAAGTTAACGGTATTTGAAATTCTGTAGGTACCAATGAATGAGCGATTAAACTTTTTGTGCTACCTGTATCGATTATAGCTGTTGTTTCTATGAATTTATTATCATTGAACCATATTCTGCAATTTATTGTTAGTAAAGAGGTATTATATTTATTTATATTTGCTGAAAATAACTCTGTTTGTATTTCGTTATTTAAGTTATCTACTTGTTCTACTTCCCCGTCTTTGGATGATTCTCCTACTTCATATAAGTTATTTTTTTGTTTAATAGCTTCTATATCTGTTTTTAGAATATTGACCTCCAATTGTAATAGTCTAATTTGCGCTTCATGTTTATCAATTGTTTCTTGAATTATTGTTTTATCATTACTAAATTTTTTTCTTAATGTTAATTCTAAGTTAAAGTGCTTTTTATTACATATAAAACATATTTCTACAAAACAACTATCGCATTGAAATCTTTTATTTATTTCTGAATATCTGTTACATAGAATACATGGAATATGATTGTTTCCTCTTCCTTGTATCCATTGGTGATTACATTCTTCATTGTTCATTAATGTATATGTAATATTGGTTTGAGAATTTGCTTCTTCATCTGAAACTATACTGTAAATTGATTCATTGTCGAAGTCATTTTCATCAACTGATTCTATGTCGTATTCGCCTAATTCGTCGACTAGGTTTGATCTCTGTTTGTTATTATTTCTATTGGGACATTTGCTAGCAAAATGATTTGGATCACCACAGATGAAACAATGACATTTTTTGTTTGATTTTGTTCGTTTAACATACCATTCCTTTTTTCTTTTATCAAAATTTTTGGATTTTCTTAGATATTTTCGTGGTTTATAATATCCATAAGCTTGTGGAGTATAAATAGCTGTTCTACAGAACGCCCAAGCTTGTCGTTTTATTTGCTCTTGCAAAGTTGCTTCTTTACATCGTTTTTCTAGTTCTTGGAATACAAATGTAATACGAGGTCCTATTCTAATTTTGGAATTTTCCCATATTGTTCATTCCAATCCTTTTCTAATTGTCTTCCTAGGTCTCCTGGAAGTTTTGCAAAATATCTATTACAAAGATTTTCATCTGTAGCTTTACCAGTTTGTGCTAGTGTCATTGCAAAGTCTTGACTAAATTCTTTAATGTATTTAAAATCTCTTATACTAATTTGTTCTAGGTTTCTTAATGCCGTTTCTTGCATCAGCGTACCTCCTTTACCTGGATCATTACCTATTAAAAGTAACCTAATAAAACTTGTGAAATTATATGGGTTGTTTCCTAATGCTTTTTGTTCTGTAATTATTGTTGGATCGTCTGTCTTTCTACTTTGATATATTCCTAAGACTAGAGGTCCTAATGTTGTCTCTAAGACTGACCACATATCCATTTCTGGTCGTTTATTAATCTCCCAATTTCTAACAACATTTTGTTCCCAAATTAAAATTTCTTCGGGCCATAGTTGTGGAGATTGATTTTCTAAAATTAACATATCTCTACTATATAATTTTCTAAATTGGTAATGGAAAAATAGAATTACAGCCTCATATATCCCAGAAAATAATAGATTTTCCAAACAAACTTGATAGCAAAAAGAAAATACAAGCATTTTTAGGATTAGAAAATTATGATAGAAAATTCATACCAAATCTAGCAAAATTAGTGGGGCCACTTTGTGGTAAAATCTCTAAAAATGGTGAAAGTAGATTTAATTCAGAAGATGTTAAACTAGTTCAAAAAATTAAGGCAGAAGTTAAGAAAATTCAACCTTTAGAATTACCTTTAACAACAGACTATATAATTATAGAATGTGATGGATGTAAGGAAGGTTGGGGAGCAGTCCTCAAATGCAAACCTTCGAAATACAGTGATAAATATACAGAAAAGATTGCTACATACTCTAGTGGCAATTTTAACTCAGTCCCATTATGGACCAGTTTAGACTACGAAATTGAAGCCTTAATAAATGATTTAGATAAGTACAAAATCTATCTAAAAAAGACTTCACAGTCAGAACCGATTGTGAAGCAATAGTTAGATTCATTTCAAATGAAAACTCTAAAAAGATTAACAAAACACGTTGGCTAAACTTACAAAACTTAATACAAGGAAATGGTTATAGTATTCAGTTTGAGCATATTAGAGGAAAAAATAATCATCTTGCTGATATATTATCTAGAAAATTATTATCAGTATTTTCTAATGATATTTGTTTCATGAATCAGGAAATAAGCAAAGAAAAACAGCCAATGGTAGAAACGAATAATGAAACGAAAAAAGAATCTCTACCTCTCCCTATCAAAAAGGAAACGCCACCAACAGGGACAAGCTCAAATGCAAGTCCATCAATAGAAACGAATAAACAAACGACGGTGGGTAATTCCCCGAATTATTCTCCAATATCATCTCCTTCAAAATCAGCAAATAATCAAACGATGGGTAGTAACATCCCATGTATGTCCTTTGGACAAACTTCACTTATTCTGTTTAAAAACGATGACCCTAGGCGGTTTAAACCCCTGTTCGCATAAACGATCAATCTCAACAGTGTCTTCTCGATCACCTCTGGAATCTTAAAACGGTCGAGCAAGAACGGCGTAATAAACAAAAACTTTGCAACTGCTTTGCTTACCACTTTTCTAAAATTCAGTAGAAGCCACTTTCAAAAAACTTTTTTTGTTATATTGTTTTTAGAGGAAACTTTACAGGTATTTTCAAAAATTATAGTCAAGTCCAGATGGCTATAAACAATTTTCAAAACCCCGTTTTTAAAGGCTTTTATAATTTAAATGAGGCTTTATCAGAAGCAAGAAGCTTTTTTGGACCTAACTACTATGTAGATCCAGACTGTAATCAAACGTATGCTCAAACAATCTCCTCACCACCTCAAACTCCAAACGAACTCCTCAATACCCAAGCTTCTCAACTAAACGATCTACAAAATCTATACCAAAAAACCCAGTCACAGTTCCAATCACTCCTCCAACATAACCAAAAATTGGAAGAACAAAATAGTTATACCCAGCAAACCAGTGAGCTCCTCCAAAAAAGAATCCAACAGCTAGTCCAAGAAAAGGAAGACCTCCTAAAACAAATTCCTAAACGACCTAAAGAGTTATCCTACCAACATCTATCTAATCATCTCAAACTAAAACCAGAGCCTATTCTAGACGAACTATACAACTTAGCAGGAAAAGAAATAATCCTGAAAATAGACAAACTAGCTTTCGACAGATGGAATGAACACCAGGCGGAGTTACAAACAAAACTAAAGACTTACTATCAGAGATTAGTTGAAACGGTCAGTTTTAAGGTTATCCAGGACAGACGCAGCAACATGCTTAGAATCCGAGTGGATAGTCAACATTTACCTAATAACATGGATGAAATAATAGACTTATTCGACCATGGAATGTTATCCCAGATTACTTTCCACAACCAGGTAGAAGATGAAGTTATAGAAAGATTCGGAAACAGGTTTGCTATAATAGCCAGACAATATTTGTGGCAATTTCCTAGTATTATAGTCTGTATAAGTTCCACTACTCCCAGTTATTACTTCGATACTCATTATACTATTAGACCAGCTATGCACAGGATGTCAATTTTCAAACATTTAGGGTATACCAGGCAGCATGCTTCGAGAAGTTTAAAATGTTATTTTCAAATGTATGAAGGAACTCCGATATGGTTTGGAGCCCATATGCCTTGGCAGTTTCACCAGTCTGCAGTAACTCTAAGTCCTCCTCCAAATTGGAAGGAACTTACTCTACAAGCAGAAACGGCTAGATATCAGATATGGGGAGAAATGGAAATAAAGATCCTTCTTCCTCTTCCCCCGGCTATGATTTCGTTTGATCCTAATAATGACGTAATAGTTTATGACAAAATTTCTGAAGAAGAAGGCCTTGAAAGCAGTCCAGACTTGAGTAACAGAGAAGCCTTAGAAAATTACAGCCCATAACATATGTATGATCAGATGGTCGATACTGACTAAGAAAAGGCAAAAATACGTATAAAGCAAAGTATATTGAGAAGATAAGGACAGCAGAATATTCCATCTTATCAAAACTTACAGCTGTAATCCCACTTTGATTAATCTATTCTCCACTCAGCATAAAGGATGGTGATATTTTCAGTGGATGTCAATTCCAGCATATTTAGCCGACAGCTTTATTAAGTGCGTTTTCTTTAATGTAATCATGAATGTATGTTATAAATAAGTGCGGTTTGCTTTTTACCGCTTAGTGTGTATTACTTGTAACCTAGAAACCGCTTGGCTCTCTTATATATTGAGCAAGCTTCAGTGTACAAATATATCGAAGAGCAATCTAAGTAATTTTGCAAGCTTTTATAAATCCATTGCAGCTTAAGCTTTTCTTTCTTTTATCTGTGCAGCCTCTGTTCTTTTTTCCACACATATTATTTTGAGAGACAAAAAAAAAATTCTTCGCAACGTCGCGCATCTTCCGACCTTTCTAGCCGCTCCGCCGCATAAACTTCAATTCTAGTCAGTGTACAAATATATCGAAGAGCAATCTAAGTAATTTTGCAAGCTTTTATAAATCCATGGCAGCTTAAGATTTTCTTTCATTTATCTGTGCATCCTCTGTTCTTTCTTCCACACATTATTTTGAGAGACAAAAAAAAAAAATTCTTCGCAACGCCGCGCATCTTCTGACCTTTCTAGCCGCTCCGCCACATAAACTTCAATTCTAGTCCTATGGATAGAAGTCAGGTATGTCTCTATTCCATAATTCCTTATGTATCATATATTTCAGAAATCTTAGAACTTTTTGTTTATATAACTCTTTACTTAGTAGGCATTATTGAAAGTTTTTCTGAATGTTTGGAATTTATATACCCCGCGCCTCTGTTCCTTCTTCCACACATATTATTTTGAGAGACAAGACAAAAAAAAAAAATTTCTTCGCAACGCCGCGCATCTTCTGACCTTTCTAGCCGCTCCTCCGCATAAACTTCAATTCTAGTCCTATGGACAGGAGTCGGGTATGTCTCTATTCCATAATTCCTTATTTATCATATATTTCAGAAATCTTAGAACTTTTTGTTTATATAACTCTATACTTAGTAGGCATTATTGAAAGTTTTTCTGAATGTTTGGAATTTATATACCCCCCTCTAGTTTGGTATAGTTTTAGTATTGTTTTATTATATTATATTATATTATATTTTCCTTTTTCATGAGAATTTGTTAAGTGATATTTTTGTCATTGAAGTTGGACTGTAAAATTGCATCAATTTTGTTTTAATTATTTCATTTTCATATGTTGCTAACGAATAATGGAGAAATGCAAATAGAAAACTGCTTAGGTTTGCGACAGACAATGTAAACTTCTAAGTTGGTTTAAATGAACCTATAGTTTTTACTGGTATAGTTTTTAAAGTCTATATTTTTTACTGGTATAGTATTTAAAGTTTGGGTTTTGAATTACTATAGTGTCTATTTCCTATTTTGTGTGAAAAAAATTTAAGGCGGATTAGAAAGAAATTTCAAAGAATTTTGAAGCAAAATGGATGATTGGGTTCAAAAGAGTTTTAGATTCAACTTCTACTATTACTGTAAAGGATATAAACAAGGTATCATTTCAAGGAAAGGGAAGCCTCGAGCTTTAGAAATAAGCAAGGAAACGCATTTACGTACCCATGAAATGTTATCTTCGAAAATATTCAATTAAATCCATCTTTGTTCATCAATGCAGATCATTTCCAAGTTATCAATATTGTTAAACAAATTCATGATGCAAGTTCAGCTATTGCAGCTTATGGAAGGATGTATAGGTTTGTAGTTACTACTATTCACTCCTTTTTATGAGTTCATGTGACCTGCATTTATACAACTAATAATCTAGCATTTTTTTATTCGCTGAGATTCTTTTTCTTTAATAGTTAACATATATTCTTCTATTTAATGAATAGGCTTTTACTTCAAGCTATTGAATCTTTTTGGAAATTTCTATATTGAAAGCATTTGCAAATGCAAAGTTAGGCTACTTTATAAGGTCAAGTTTGTTCTTTTAAAGCATAATTTCAATATATATAGACTTGCCATATACACAACATTATCGATATGTTTTTATCCGAATGTTGATTTTCTATTTATATTACTATCTAAATTAACTGAATATATCTCTACTAATAATGCAAATACCTTAGGATGGTGAAGCTTTTTTGAACTTCCAAATCAGTCCACTGACGTTGTCGCAAAATAATATGGTAGAGAAAAAAATTCAAGGGCATATGCGTCAATTCTCCTACCCATGTTCTGTTCCCCACTAAAAACCACACGATGTAGTCAGCCGGCTCTCCCAACTTCCTTTTTTCTCTACTGTTCTTCAAACTTCTCCTAAACCTGTTTCTTCCCCACTAAAAAAATGGAGTTGATGACCTCTCATAATTTTCTACCTTTTTCTTCTGATTTTAAAATTAGAATCATGATGCTTTTTAGATCCAAATTCGAGGATCGAGCAAAGTGATGGCTGGAACAAGCTCTCTTCTTCCTCCAACTCGGTCAAGTTTGATATATAAACTGGGTGCGTCTCTCTTCTTCCTCCTACTCGATTTGTGGGGTTGAGTTACAAATTTGGGGTTCGAGATATAAATTGAGGAGATCTCCCACTTCCTTCAATAATTTCGTAGGTTTGTATGAAATTTTTTCTGTTTGCTTTTCACTTTGAATTCTCCTTTTTTTACTCCATACTTTCTCTGTTCAGGAAATATTGAAAAAATTGCGGCAAAGGCCTAAGCTATTTCTCAAAGGTATGATCTCCAACCTTCTTCAATAATTTCATAGGTTTGTATGAATTTTGTTCTGCTTGCTTTTCACTTTGAATTCTCCTTTTTTTACTCCGTACTTTCTCTATTCATTGATTACTTTTTATTTCCTTTTGATTGTCTGATGGTTTAATTGCGTTTGACTATTTGATTTTACTGCGTTTTAATTTTGAGATTTATTGCTTTGATTGCTAGGTTTGGTTAAGAAAGGGGAATTGATTTTCAATGTCTGTGTAATTTCATAACTTATTGTAAATTTCTTATCTAGAATCGAAGCTACATAATAAAAGATTTATATATGAAAGTTCAATTTCTACATTTCAGTTTTTCCCCTTACTATGCTGTTAAGAATCTAGGTTTGGTTGTAATTCCCTTTGACCTCTGTTCGTTAATAACCGCAATTACCATTTATTCACATTTGTTTCCACACTCCCAAAATCATCGTCCATCCATACAGTAAAAAAATTGAATATTGAAAGAAACAGAGAAATCATAAACATACAAATAATAGAAGGAAGGAAATTATCGACAACATTAAGTAGCTCAACCTCCTTCTCTTTTAGACGTCACTTTCTAGCTCTTACAGTAGGTACAGACGCTAATTTTATCATCGTTAATCCATTGACTCTCTATACTGTTTTTTATGCTTGATTACTCTTCATCATATCATCCTTTAATTAATATTCTAAAATTTAATGTTCCTAAATTTCAGATTCATATTATTTCTTGTCAATCCAAGATCTATAAACAAATTGATTTTGCTTTTGTAATTCATTTTATACCTAGATTTAACTTAATGTGCTAATTTATCAATAAGCGGTTTCACTTTCAAAAGAGGAGAAACTACAGAATTGTTTGCTTATGACAATCAATTTTCTACAGGGTCGGCTAGAAGCAGAAAGAGGAGGTTTTTATGATTATTTGACTGACATGGGAAAGATAGACTGTTAATTACGGTCAATATAACTATGCTGATTTCTAAGTTTTATTTCATAAATAAATTCTCTCCTTTATAATCAATAACCTACTCTTTCCATGTATATGTAAATTATAAAGAAGCTGAGATCTCGCTGAGTAAATAGAGAATTATAATGGTGAAAAGCATATATGTTTGTATTTTTTAATTATCTATTAAGTTCAAAAGGACATTGGAAGATGGGGGATCCAGTCATCTTCCAATTCTTTCCAGTCAGTCAATTACCAGATGGTGCAGAGGACCATAGGTTGTGAGGTTACCTTCATTAAAAGTCTTCTCACGTGGCAATGACGGCTAAGAAGAGCCGAAGGGGCCCGCGCTTGAAGAGTTTTCAATAAAGAGGTGTTATTTCTATAGAAGAATGGGGAGATGGGAATCTCATATTTGGTTAGTCTTATGTCTTTTAACCATAAACTTTTTATTTCTTAATAGATATATTTATCTTCTTTTTTTTGTAAAATTGTTGTCCCTTTATCATGTGCAGGGATTGTGGAAAGCAAGTCTATTTAGGTACTTAAATAATTGAACAGCTTTGTTACACTATGTAAAATTTTCATTTATGTTCAGGAGGTTTTGATACAGTCCATGCCACTACAAGGTAGTACTTAATAAACTATAAATATTATGACTTAAGTTATATACAAATTTACTGAATTTTTGACCAACTTCTATCACTTACTTTAACAGAGCTATGATAGAGCTGAAATAAAATTTTGGGGTAACAAAGCTGATATAAATTTCAGTTTAAGTGACCACAAGAATGATATGAATCAGGTATATTTGTTTTATATGTTTGAAAAAATGCATATAATAAAGATCTAACAAAAGAAGAGTTTGTTCACGTGCTTGGATGACAAAGCATAGGAGGAAGTTCATAATATAGAGGCATCACATTGCATAAATTTGGGAAATGGGAGGCTAGAATAGGTCAATTTCTGGGTTAAAAGTAATGTCTCGATTCTTACTATCGATTGAGGTATGACATATTTTTTTATAATGTAACATTTTTTCTTAACAAGTATGTGTATTTGGGACTGTTTGATACCGAGGAAGAAGCTGCAAGGTGATAGATTTATCGCCTATAATTTGAAGATGTTTAGATCCTATGACCAGTTAGCAATGAATACTGCATGTAGATTATGGTATTCTCACTTTCTTTATGGTTGTTTGTAGAGCTTCTGATAAAGCATCAATTAAATACAATGGGAAGGAAGCTATGCCAAACTTTGATCATGCAACTTATGAAAATGAACCGAATGTAGATGGTTAGTTAATTTGATGTGGATTTAATATGGGAAAAACTGATACTAAAAATATTAAAATTTAAAGGGTGTCAGACTGATCAGAATCTTGATCTGTGTATGGGTAGTGTAAATAGAAAAGAAGCCTTTATTGTAATGGATTAAGGAGTACATAAATAACAGGCTCTCCCAAACAACGTCCTTTGCTAACGTGATAGTCCTCTCAGCCATTGTGGTTCCTTAGAGATCTAACTGCAACTATCAGCATGCATCGTAGGGGAAATAATTTGGAATTTTCCAAGCGGAGGAGGTGCAAGCAATATGCTTGCCGCTTCAGGTTTAAAATTGTCATCTACTATGGGTTTTGTAATTATGTCTTTCCATCTGTGTAAGTCTCAGATTCAATATCCAGTCGTGAAATATACAATGAGATTCTTAGCATATGAAATTTTAGAAACAATATTATATCATCATTTGGATTAATTTTTTCTTTTATTAAGTTTAAGTTTGGAGTTGGAAATACATGTTTTATATTTCAAGTTCATTATATTTAGATAGAATGGGATCTGAATGAATGTTATGGGGTACTTGATTCTCATGTTCTTGCTTGAATTAGTTACTTTTATCTTTCTGAATTTATGTAGTTGCGCGTGAAAATGTTTGTAAACAAGATTTGCGTTGTTTGTTGCATGAATTATAAATATACGTACCTTTTTCGGTTGCATGCATATTTCTAATACTCACGTGATTTATGAATATGTGTTATATAACTTGGCCGTATGCATGCAATCGTGTCTGAGTATTTTAACCTGTACGTTACATAAGTGTGTTACTACGATTCAGTTTTACATAACATAAAAAATCTCTTAAAAGCATTTTTAACTCCGCCATCATCAACTTATTACTGATGCCGGTCTCAAGCCCGGAACAAGGAGAAGAGAAAACGATTAAAACAACTATACTTCGTAGTTACAATTTACTTTCATATAGTATGCGAGCTACAATATGTCCTATTGTCTCCTTCTCCTTCCAAAATGCTACCTTATCTACTTCAGATTAACTATTATATCTATTGAAGAAAATATTCTACTTACTTCTTTTTGGCTACTTACGGTCGGTCTAATTTACAGCATATATTTACAGCATATTTCCATGTTTGATACGAAAATTCCATACACACGTCTACCAGACGTGGATGCATTTTGAATTAGACAGTATCCAAAAAATGCAACATTACATACATGTCAAAGTCATTTTATAAAATTCAACATAATCCCAAAACCATAGTTTCCTAACACCAGTTCTTCCTGTGCACGTGCATCGCACGTGCCAACCTACTTGTGTGTGTGTGTGTGTGTGTGTGTGTGTGTGTGTATAATGTTATATCCACTACTTGGTAAGATTTTCACTTTATGGGTTGGATTAAGAAATCAGATAGAATCTGACAACTATTGTTAACTCTTGGTTTCTCTCACATGCCTCTATTTCTCACAAGTGAAATTAAAATCATTGATTCGGACCAACTTGTATTAACTCTCACCTTTTTTTTTAGAATTACCATAGTTGGATTGTCAACATATGAGGCAACTTGTATTTGCAGTAGCCTTATATTTCAAAATGAATACACTGCTTTTACAGGTTTTCCAACAGTCCATTTGGTGATGGAAAAGTGAACCTTCTCCCTAGCAGCGACTTTGGATTTGTAGGGCTCTTTCAAACAGCGGCATACGAGATTGACACAACTGTTAGAGTATGTAATGTAAATCATACATGCGGCTCTTCAAAATGGTATAACATGTTAAATCGATCAGTAAAAGTTTATGCTAGAATTGATTAAATGACAGTAGTAACTTCTTTCCTTTTTTTAAATTATGACCTTTTTGGCATGATCCTAAAACCGTAAGAAGACGAGTATCCATTGAATATGAAGCTTCAAAAATCTTCTATAAAATTCCTACTATTTTTTGTCGTATTTTTCAAACTTTCACCCGATCTTTTGTAACATAACCAACACTGTTATAATATTTTTTTTTTTTGATTTTTATAGTTTTCTATCTTTGGAGGCATGATGCCAAAACCTATAAACAATCAAAATTGGTTCATCTTTTCGTGCATCGGGTTACACTTGACTAATGGTTGTTTAAGGCATACCCATTCCATGCTTGAAACTAGGATATTACCTCTGTTGAATACCATGACATGCTCAAAGTTCCAATTGATAATGATATATGGTATTAACAGATTATGTATAAATAAGATTGTAGCATTTAAGGTAGTAAATAATCGGAAGAAGTTAAGATAAACGTTTTCTTCTTGATTATAGGAATGCTTATTTCATTATAACTGTGATATAACTTACTGCCAAACCGATTATCTGTACGTGTTTACTAATTATGGTTTCGATAAACCTGATTACAGTCTTTATTATCACATGAGTTTGTGTAAATATTTACTACTTTTCCTAATTGTGATGCCGCTTTCTACGAAACATAATTATATTCTAATTGGATACATGTTCACTTATATCTTTTGCTGTTTCTTCTTCTTCTTGCAACTGTGTATACTTCATCACATTTTTGTAACATTTGTTTTCATGCACTTTCATCCATTAACAGGTTGCTATTACTGTTTACAAAGTAACCAAGATTCTACCTCAAATTCTACCTTTGTAAGCATGTTTTCTATACATTTTCGTTCCTAAATTTACGAGAAATATTTACTCTCCTAATATTGATTAGTTGCCTTTAAAATTTAGTTTAACTAAAGGACCATATCCATGCAATTAAGGTAGTAACCGACTACTCCATGTTAGCTAAAAAAAGTTTACATGTTACTGATTCGTTTTTTAGTTTTTGCATACTGATGTCCCCTTATCATGTTTACTTATTAGTTTTTATGTTTCCATATACTGATGTTCCCTTATTTTCCCAAAAAAAGTGAATAGCTGAAAAGTTATAATGTGAATGTAACTATTACTATAGTAACCCGTTGATCCAATATTTGTTTAGTATTCCATAGAATGATTACATGCCAATACTTTTTGGCAGTAAAATTTTTGGTACTTTACAACTTTCATAACTTGGTTGTTTAATATGTATTGATCTTAATTTAAGTGAAACAACTATCCATTGTTTCAATTACATGTTTGAGAAAGGAGGGCGTATAAAGGATCATTTTCTCTAAACTTATCAAATTACTAATTGTCATATAAACCAACCATGGTATAAATTATACTGCATACAGATGTTCGGTTATAATTTATTATAAAGCAACACAGCGACACTAATATCTTTAATATTGCATATGGTATTACATAGAAATTTCGATGTAATAATCGCCATAGCACAACAAAAAAAGAATCTGAATGAAAAAAGAGGAAAAAGATCTAATATGCCATCTTCATATTATGTCCTCCTTTTCACACAACAAACATATGTACTTTTCGATGGAAAATCTTATAAATGCACGATTCTTTAATTGGTATTATTTGAATGCTTTGAATCCCATTATCTCCGACTTCCTAATAATTTATTGATCCATATTTCTTCACGTAAAGATTCATTTTTAGATTGAAAATATATTTTTATATATGCCAGGAACGATGCAAAGCAATAAGGTCCACAGTATTTTTTACAGAGGCTTTGCACGAAAGGTCCCTATTTCTGATGGTGTTACAAGAAAAGTCCCTGTAGAAATAAGTATGTAAATTTAGTCCCTGTTTTTTTTAATCAGAAAACACAAGTTAACTTGCGTTTTTTAAAATTTCAAAATCAGAAAACGCAAACCAGCTTGCGTTTTTCTGATATAAAGCACAAGTTACCTTGCGCTTTTCAAAAATTTCAAAAGTTTTAAAATTTTCAAAAAAAATTCAAAATTAGAAAGCGCAAGTTACCTTACGTTTTCCAAAAATTTCAAAATTAGAAAGCGCAAACTAGCTTGCACTTTCTTGATAGAAAGTGCAAGTTAACTTGCGTTTTTTAAAATTTTCAAATTTTAGAAAAATTCGAAAATTTCTAAAAATATTTCAAAATTAGAAAAATGCAAGTTATCTTGCATTTTCTGTCAGAAAAGTGCAAGACGCTTTGCGTTTTTTTTATTTTTGAAAAATATGGATCAAATTTACAAATTCATTTCTGCAGGGACTTTTTGTATAACAACATCAAAAATAGGGATCTACTCTTATCTTGTTGCATTCCAATTTAAATGAGAAGATGTTGCCAACAACTTACTGTCACCTAAGAAGATGCTCAACTCTTTCATTATTCATAAGTTCAAGCAATCCTTTCCTTTTTACCTTTATTAGGACATGAAACCTTCTTCTTCTGTAATCTGTTAGATTTTTCATCTACTTATAATAACTTACAGTTTGAAAAGGTAATCTGAAAATGTGCGAAGCTTTGTTCTGGTTTTGATGGAAGAAATGCCCTTTTTATCAGTAATTCATTGTTCATTTTTGTTCAAACTTAAATGCGTCAATTGGTTTTATTATTTTTCAGCTTTCAATTCAAACTGTACTCGGTTTGCACTGTTTTGAAAGTTTCCTAAACAAATTTAACCAGCTTACAAGTTGAAAGAAATACAAGGATATTTGAATGGAGATGCATTCTAATAGAACTCCACAATATATTTAGTTTTTGATCAAGTGGAACTTCCATAGTTATTTGTTTCTACGGTTCAGGAGTGGTAGTCATAGATTTTGCATGTACAGTAATATATTCTGGATCTTTTAAACTGAGCCTTGTTAAATCTTTTACCAACTTTGATGTTTGTTGCAGAAAATTGTAGGATTTGTCTTCGTTTTGGCAATTGAGATATAATTGCATCATGTAGTGCTTTAAATCCTGCATCAAGAATTCAATCTGCCTCATCCGAAACCAAAATATGGTTTCCAATGAAGAGGTGCAGTAATCAAGAATTATGCTTCCATATTATTTAGAACTTCAGGTAAGCACTATATGCAGTAGGATTTTAATTTCTTTCCTTTCAGAGATGATACTCGATATTTATCCACATTTCCAAATCCATCCAGTTTCAAATCAAGATAAATCATATACTTAATGTTTCAGCTATAACCCATATTTCATATCTCAGTTTCCATATAGTTTTTGGGATTAGAGATCCAAAATTGAGACCTTCAATATGGTCATCATTTCAAGGTTTTCAAACATCAAATTAAAGCAAACAAAATCATAGTAGTTTCAATTAAAAATCTACCAAAACCAAACTGATACCGAAATTTCCAGGCCCAGGTGGAACCTCAAATTTAATAGCAGATTTCAAGTCATGTTGAAACTATTGAGCCTGATGTATAAAATAACATTTCTAATCTTTTATTCGCTCAAAACTATGATTATACCTTAAATTGAGAGCAGTCGAAAAATTGAGTTTCATCCATATATTGAAGGGGCATACCAGGTGTGCAAACCAAAATATTAAATGTATTCAACACTTCTTTTTCTTCATCTACATCTTTCTGACCACCAAACAACAAGCCAGCATTTAGACTATGTAATTTTCCACCATGTTTCACCACCTCACATAATTTTCGACCAAAATATATAATGCTTTTTTACCCTACTTTTTCATTTTTTATTCCTTTTATTTTCACATTCTTTGCACTCTAATATGTACCCACTCTTATCTAATTAATTTCATCTTGCTCTGGTTTCGTAAAAGTGGACAGAAGGTTTCTAACTGAAGTATTTGCATTGTGGTTATCTGAATTATATTATGTATATATGGTGATCCTGGAATATCTGTTCAATAGATTTTTACATACTTTTACAACCATTTCTTATGTCAAAGTATCACGCTAAAAAATATAAGACTAAAATATAAAATTATGTTAACCAAAAAATTAGCATCCAATCATTGAATGTCTTAACTATGAAATTCATTAATTATAGATTACTGGAAAATAATAACCGTAACAGTTATTTACATGAATAATTAAATTATAACTTCTAACTGCAAATTGATAGGCTTACTGGCTGCTACTTCTAACTGCAGTTTATATGATGATGCAATTTGAACCGCGCAGCAGAGCAGTTACTGCAACTGAAAGGCATGGTGCTTGCGAGTTGATGCCATGGTGAATCAAGTTGGTCGCCCGGTGAGTACATATGGGGATGAAGTGCAATTAGTTGCCTGATACTTGAGACAGGAGAGTGAGCGAGGTGAAGCACCAGGTGTTGAAATTCCTTAAAAAGATAAAATTGAATGATATATACAATATTATTGGAATAATTGTTGGAGACTCAAATGATGGATATGCAAGCATGATAACTTATATGCTGTTCTATATATCCATGAATCTAGGAACTTTAGTCCCACATCGCCAAAAATAAGAGAAGTTTCATAGATATATACCAATTCCTCAAACCCTATATTGGCCCTTAGGGTCAGGTAATTTTGTGCGAGGGGGAAGACGTATATCTTATGACCAAACACGCGCGCCGCCCGCCCGTTCCGTACCGTGCTCGGGTCTAAATGAAATCTTATTTTTGCACAGAAAAACAAGGCCGGTTTTGAACAAGTTTTTCTGAAGAGGTGTGACCTCTAGTGGACGGTAGCAACGGATATAAACGGACGCGGCCCGTTTAAAACGAACAGTTATGCGCGGTTCAAACGAACAGACGCGACTGTCTGAAGGGATGCAAACTGGACTATAAAAAGGACAGAATACTGATCACATTCTATCAATTCGAAACTCCAGTTTTCTATCTTCTTCTTCTTCAAAACTACTGCTGCCATATCAAACATCACAGAGTGACATTGCTCGTTACAATTTCGTGCAGAATCATTCTGTTGTATCTTGGGAAACTTTGGAAATAAAAGTTTTAAGGAAATTGCTAAGGCAAGCCTCAGAATTCCTTTGTTATACGGTTAGATTATTCTGTTTTTCCTTCATTTGAATACTGCACATCTACACCAGGCAGAGTCGATGACTACTTATATGCCTATGCCTATAGTGGATGTTGACATGAAAGTGCGAGCTGAAGCATCAATGAGAGTGGGTGCTGATATGGAAGTGGGTGCTGATATGGAAATGTCAAATGTGGCACGAGCTAAGCTGCAGTTGATCATTGTCGAGGCATTTTGCTGAAGTTGGAGCTAGCTGAACATCATATAATTCTGTTAAGCAAGAGGCATGGCATGGAGGGATAGTATGACATGAATCACAGCTTGGTTGATGATGATTGTTGTCATTTTTTTAAACCTTAGTCATGTTTTATTTAGCATGAATTTCCATGATGCAGTCTTATGTTCATTGTATTATCATCTCGTATGGTTTTTTATTCATTTTTCCTACTCATGTATCAAAGTATTATTACTTTGGTATTTTTTGTGATAACCGCAGCATTGACCATAAGTAATCTGCACCTATAATTAATCTCATATGGTTTTTTTATTCATTTTTCCTACTCATGTATCAATATATTATTACTTTGGTAATTTTTGTGATAACCGTAGCATTGACCACAAGTAATCTGCACCTATAATTAGGTACCTTCTTGCACCTTTATGAGTATGAGATACCGCCATCAACCATATACACAACAAACTGAAAGTGCTAAAGAAGACGACAAACTTAATTCCAAGTCCACTACACCTATATGCATGTTTCCACCATGATATTGTTCCAATCAATGACCTACAACTTACAAATTTTATAGTACCCTATCTAACATTCAACTGTCCCTTAAAGGAACAAGAGGACAAGGAACTGAGTAAAGAGTTTGGATTTGTAGCTAGAAAAACCATATGGAATAATGCAAACTACCCAACATCATTGATAAATTACAAGCACCGTTTAAGATGATCAACTACAACATCAGCTCACATTTTAAACTATGGTTATTCATTTGTTTTCCCCACTTTTCAATGATTTTGCTAAAAAGCCCGAATGCAGAAGGTGCGAAAGGGTGCGGATAACAATCCGACGGGTGGAATTCAAGGGGGTAAAAATTTGTTGCGGCTTGGATGAAACCCGCACCAATTCGGACTTATTTTAGTCGGGCCTTTTAGCAAATTCCCTTTTCAATTAGTTAGTAAATGCATGTATACATTCAAACAATCTGATTGTTATGTAAAAAAAAAAGTCTCCTGTCATGGATACATCAAGCCTACCTATCTTTTACTACTTAGTTCTTTAACAACTGTCCTCTGAATAATATAATCTCATCAATATTTTATACCTTTATACGAAATGAATGGTCAGTAAATTCAAGTGGAAATACATAGTTTACCACAATCGTATACATATGTTATTTATACCAATGTCTGTAGTCCTGTGGAAATACAATGTAGTTGGGTTTTTCTTCATTGTTTATACATGTCAAAATATTATTTATGTTAGTCGTGGCTGCTTATATATGCGAACAACAATGTAAGGGTCTTTCAAGGGACATGGCTACGACAGAATATCAATCAATACATTTCACGGCTTTGGCTATTCACAAATGAAGTATAAGCTCCACTCATCTTTTTAAGGAACCATATTATACAAAGAGCCCATCCTTCTCATCTTATCATTAAACCATAAAAATAATGCAATATTAATTAATTGTTTAACAGAAGTCCATGTTCATCCTAGTAATAAGAAGAAAGAAAAACACTACCCTGTTCTATCTCACATGATCTATCCGCTTAATCTTTGACCAAACCCTTTACCCTGCCTTCTCACTATTTCTTCCAACCCGATTTCTCCTCTTAAAAATTTGCCCACAAAGAAACTGAATTTTTCTTTTAATCAAGCTCACTTTGTTTGTTGCATCAATTAACTTCTGGTGCTGAAATCCCTACTTTGATTGCTTGCCTATTTTGACTGCCGAAGCTCGTAACTTCGTTTCAATAGACATTTGTTGTGTCGTTACTATTTTGCTAAGATTTTAAACGCCCACCTGAGAAGTTGCGATGTCGGATTTTGCTTGAGAAGTCAGGGTTGCTTGTTCCTGAGTGGATGTGTGCGATATTGCTTGTTGACTTAAGTCTCGCTGACGATCCGTTTCAAGATGGATGCTGCAGTCGCTATGTGGTGAACGAGATCTGATACAATGAACAAGTCGCTATCGATCTGGAGTTTGCCCCTAGTTCTTTATCATTTGACGTGCCTCTGTTGATGTCAAGGTACTAACTGTTGTGCTTGCTATGGAAGTTGAAACAATTGCTTGGAATAAACTACAGTCTGAGATAGTTCGATGTTTTGTGAACTGCAGCCTGAATTTAGTGCTAGTTGATCTTGAAATGGAGATGCTTTGAGTTGTAGTTTGTTGATATGTCTAGGGTACTGAATATCAGATTCTGAGTTTGAATAATGGTTCTCTGTTGCAATGTTTTTCTGGTTATTCTAAGACTAGAAGTAGTTTGATCGGATGAAAGTCACAATCCAACCGGAATTGATTATGCTCTTGACTTTGTTGTATCCTCTATACGATAGATTATTGCTGTGATGGAGTTTTCTTCGATGAGTGATGATGATCGGATTGGTTTGATCAAGGAGATGGTCTATGCTATTAAAATTTTTGTGTGTATTGATATCTGATGCTTTTCTTTCGATGGAATGTGCACTTTATGTAGGCAAATAGAGGAGCTGTGTATGAATGAAAACATATATGGGACATGATATAGAGGAAGATATGGATTTGTGAGATAATTTGTTTTCCTGTATAGAAAATAAAATACGTGTATAATGAGAAATAAATTCTGTTGTATTTTTCAGAGTATATTTCTTGATTATGTATATCTCTCTGATTCTGATATGTATTTGTTTCCCTTTCTTGTTATATATAGCCTTTGATTGCGTATAGATATATTTTCTTTTACTTCAAATCTTTATTTTATTTTTCATTATATGTGTAGCATTTTATTGCATTGAATGGAAACTTTTCCCCAACTAGTATTTTATAAGAAAAACTGCAAATGTACAATACTAGACAAACACATTAGATATAGTATATATTTCCTAATATTTGACCGAAATTACCTACAATATCTGACAATGTTTCCCTTTTGATAATAATAAAAAATACATATTATTTTACAAATAAAAATAGATGTGTTCGAAATGTAATATATGTAAATCAGGCATATGAAATATAGTGGATACCAATTTAATTAGAAATAAAATCGTGCTTTGATGTTTTTAAACTGTAAAAAAATCTGAAAGTAAAATCAAATATAAAAAATATATTTTTTAACATCAAACAAGATGTATACTCTACAATCTCCCCTTTTCAATGATAACAAACAATAAGTTAAGATTTGACTGGTGTAACTCATTTTGAGTGTGTACCAGATATCATAAAATCAAAATTTAGTACAATGGTTATATATATATATATATATATATATATATATATATATATATATATATATAACATGCTCCCCCTACATATGTGGCATATGTGTTCGAGAATAAAATATTAAACTAGTAATATTTCTTTCAATATTAACATAGAATTCACAATATCACCAAATCTTCACCACTCTCTTCCCCTTTTGTTTTCATCAAAAGTATAGATATCAAATTAACAGGGCGAGAAAGTGACACTGAATACTGAATGATGTGTTGGGGAAAAATCCCTCAAGATTGCCTCAGGAACAAAAAATCCAACATTGCGGAAAAATAAATAGGACCGGATTGATGGTGAGGCAAAACAAATAACTGATAGTCACCAGCTAAAAGCAATCACAAATCAAGCAATAAAAGAAAATAACGCAAGTGATTTATAGCGGTTCCACTACCGCGAGGTAGTGTACATCCACTTGGGGAGAGGAGATTTATTACTTTTAAGAGAATAAAATTTTACAAGTTTGATAATGGAGAAGAAGAATAACAAATACAACTAAGAATTATATAAAGATTATTACTTGGGGTTGAAGTAATTGATTTATGGTCATAAATCAACGCCTCATTAATTCTCCCATTCATACAGGAAACGTTTATCCATTTGATTTTCCCGTTTCTCCCAATTTACATGCGCCTGATAAGATTCCTTCTTTAATCAGCAAATTAGGGAATTAATTGATTATCTCAATCTCCCAAAATAATTCTTCTTCTCACGTAGGATATTTGAGTAACTATCTCAAATATCATCCAAATCTTCTGTAATTGGAAATATTGTATCACTGAAATCAACAATATCTTCCAAATCTTCTGCAATTAGAATTATTGTATAATCAAATCTTATAATCTCCACTTTGATACTATATTTTCCCGTAAGCCTATTAACTCCACCTACATCCTCTTACTCTGTTGTGAGTATTGTGTAGATAGTTTATATTTCAGTTCATGTATTTGTATGTACATATTATTTCGGTTGGACTTGTTGCTTTTTTTTGTTTTCTTTATTTTGTTTGGGCCTTATTCTCTCGGCCTGGTTGCCTTGTATAAAAGGAGATAGTGGGCTGAATAATATGAAGTGCTTTTCCCTCTTTCATATTTTCGTGTATT
This sequence comes from Allium fistulosum, assembly GCA_030737815.1. Classification (NCBI taxonomy): domain Eukaryota; kingdom Viridiplantae; phylum Streptophyta; class Magnoliopsida; order Asparagales; family Amaryllidaceae; genus Allium; species Allium fistulosum. The sequence goes on along the minus strand of CM060901.1, from coordinate 517,397,481 downwards.
CATTTGTATTAACATGGTATCAGAGCCACGAAAATTCAAGATTCAAATCTAACGAGGGTTTTAGCTCGAATTAGTAAGGATAGGAGAAAGCAATGCAGAAAGTGATACCAGAATTGGGGAGAACAAGATCATGATGGATGCGATGCAATTGATGCCCAAAATTACAGATCATAAGTTGAATAATTTGAATTTCTTAAATTGGAGTAAGACGATCTGATTATATCTTCGTAGTATAGATAAAGATAGCCATTTAACTGAAGATCCACCTATGGCAGATTCAAAGGATGAGAAAGACTTGATGTGGTTCAGATCTGATGCTCGATTATTTCTACAAATCAAAAATTCAATTGATAGTGAGGTAATTGGTCTGGTCAATCATTGCGAGTTTGTTAAGGAGCTAATGGAATATTTAGAATTCTTATATTCTGGAAAGGGAAATCTAACAAGGATGTATGATGTGTGCAAATCATTCTATCGAGCAGAGAAACAAGAACAAACTCTTATGAGTTATTTTATGAACTTCAAGAAGACATATGAGGAATTCAACATGCTTCTTCCAATCAGTTCAGATGTTAAGGTTCAACAGCAACAACGAGAACAAATGGCAAGTATGAGTTTCTTGGCTGGTTTAACATCAGAATTTGAATCTGCTAAGTCTCAGATCTTATCTGGTTCAGATAACCCTTTGTTACAAGAAGTGTTCAGCAGAATTCTTCGTTCTAATATTGCTCATGCACAAGTATCAAGTACTAGAGTAGAGAGTGCTTTGATTAGTAGCAACAGAGGTTATGTGCAAGGAAACCAGAATCAGAAAACTCAATTTGAAACCAAATCACCGTGGAATAATTCACCAAGGCCAAATTACAATTCACCAACGCCAAATGTTCCAGAGTTTAGATCTTCAAATCAGGGAAAATTCTATACATATTGTAAGAAGCCAGGGCATATGAAATTCGAGTGTAGGAAACTTCAATACAAGAATTCACAGTTGAATAAGGATATGAAATCTGTTCTCATGTCAGTAGAAGATTATGACCAGTATATGAAATTTCAAGAATCATTGAAGAAGGAATCAACAAATCAGGGATTAACATCATCGGTTTCAACTATTGCTAATTCTACAAGTCAATCAAAATGGATCATAAACTCTGGAGCAACTGACCATATGACAGGTAATAGTAATTTGATTTCAGATATACAATATAAGCAGTCAACTCATGCTATTACATTAGCTGATGGATCACAAGCATTTGTTCAAGGAACTGGGAAAATGAGGGTGAATTCAAATTTACCATTAAATTCAGTTTTATATTTGTCAAACTTATCATTTAATTTGATATCTTTAAGTCAGATTACTAAGAATCTGAAATGTAGCATATCATTTTTTCCTGATCACTGTGAGTTTCAGGATCTAACAACGAGGCAGATTATTGGTAGAGGTGAAGAATGTGGAGGTTTATATGTGCTTAATACTATGCCATCCAAATCTATAAGTTGCTCAAGTATAACTTCTTCTGTATTTCAAATGCATTGTCAGCTAGGCCATCCCTCATTGTCTTTGTTCAAGAAACTATGTCCACAATTTAGCTCTTTATCTACATTGCATTGTGAGTCTTGTCAATATGCAAAGCATCATCGTGCTAGTTTATATCCTAGAGTTAATAAAAGATCTAGTTCAATTTTTGAAGTTGTACACTCTGATATTTGGGGTCCGTCAACAGTTATGTCTAAGCAAGGGTATAGATATTTTGTTACATCTGTTGATGATTACTCACGTGTAACTTGGTTGTTTTTAATGAAGAATAGATCAGAGTTTTTTTCTCTATATTTTGTACTTTCTATGCTGAAATACAGAATCAATTTAATACATCAATCAAAATCTTGAGGAGTGACAATGCAAAGGAATATACAAGCAATCAGTTTAATTCATACATGGAATAGCATGGCATCATTCACGAAACCTCATGTGTAGACACAACAACACAAAATGGGGTAGCTGAGAGAAAAAATAGACACTTGTTGGAAACTGCTAGAGCTCTTCTTTTTCAAATGAATGTTCCAAAAAGCTTCTGGGCAGAGGCAGTAAGTACTTCATGCTTTTTTATTAATAGAATGCCCTCAACTGTCTTGGATTATGAAATACCTTATCAAGTTCTATGTCCAAATAAGCCAATTTATCCAGTGAAACCGAGGGTCTTTGGATGTACTTGTTTTGTTAGAGATGTCAATCCACAATTAACAAAATTAGATCCAAAGTCATTGAAATGTATATTTGTTGGTTATTCAAGACTTCAAAAAGGATATAAGTGTTTTTGTCCCAGTCTTCACAAGTATATTGTATCAATTGATGTTAACTTTGTTGAAAATGAACCTTTCTATTCATCATTAATAATTTCCCCAATTCAAGAGACCCATGATGAACAGTTAACAGAAGAAGATGATGAATTTCTGGTATATCCTAATGTATTCACATAGAATAGTGATCACAATGGAAATGAGGAGTTGAATACTAACACTCCATCTTTACCTGTTTCTGATCCAGAAGATACTCATGTACCGGTATCAAGTCTTGATTTACCTATTGCATTGCGTAAAGGAAAAAGGAAATGTACTTACCCTATTTCATCTGTTGTAACATACAATAACATATCCCAAAAATCTTATGCCTACATTTCTACACTGGATTCCATTTCCATTCCAAAGACAGTTGAAGAAGCCTTATCAAAGAAAGGATGGTGTGATGCTATGCTGAGGAAATAAGTGCATTGGATCAGAATGATACATGGAATTTAGTTCAGTTACTAGAGAATAAAAAGGCAATAGGCTGCAAATGGGTATTTTCAGTAAAAATGAACTCAGATGGGTCTCTTGAAAGATTGAAAGCACGTTTTGTTGCAAAAGGGTATGCTCAAACATATGGAATTGACTATTCTGAAACATTCTCACCAGTAGCTAAGATGACTTCAATAAGAGTGTTCATATCCTTGGCAGCACAACATAACTGGAGATTACACCAACTGGATATCAAAAATGCATTTCTTCCTGGGGATCTAGCTGAGGAGGTGTATATGGAGCAACTACCTGGGTTTGTTGCTCAGGGGGAGCATGGGAAGGTATGCAAATTGAAGAAGAGTTTATATGGTCTGAAGCAAAGCCCGAGAGCATGGTTTGGTAAATTCAGTCAGGCAATTGACAAATTTGGTTTATCACAGAGCAAAGCTGATCATTCAGTCTTTTACAGGAATGTGAAAGGTACACTAATTTTGTTAATAGTATATGTAGATGATATTATTATCACTGGTAATGATGAAAAAGGAATTTCTGCTCTCAAAGCATTTATTCATTCATAGTTTTATACAAAAGAATTGGGGGAGTTGAAATATTTTTTAGGCATTGAGGTTCTTAGGAGTAATGATAGAATATGCTTGTCACAAACGAAATATGTTCTTGATCTGTTGAAAGAAACAGGAAAATTGGGTGCTAAGCCTTGTAATACACCCATGTTAGTTAATACATCTTTTACAAAAGAAGGAGAATTATTTGAAGATCCTGAGAAATACAGAAGACTAGTGGGTAAGCTAAATTATTTGGTTGCAACAAGACCTGATATTGCTTATTCAGTCAGTATGGTTAGTCAATTTATGGGTTCACCTACCATTGATCACTGGAATGCATTAAAGAAAATATTATGCTACTTGAAGGGTACTGTTTGACAATGTATAGTATGCACAAACCAGGGACATAGCAGAATTGAGGCATTTGCAGATGCTGATTGGGCTGGTTCAAAATTAGATAGAAGATCTATTTCAGGTTTTTGTGTGTTGATTGGTGGTAATCTGGTCTCATGGAAAAGCAAGAAACAAAGTGTGGTATCTCGATCAAGTGCTGAGTCAGAGTATAGGGCAATGGCCAACACAGTTTGTGAATTAATGTGGATTAAGCATTTTATGAATGAAATAGGATTGCAGTGTGATATGCCTATGAGATTGTGGTGTGATAATCAAGCAGCTCTTCATATAGCATCTAATCCGGTCTTCCATGAAAGAACAAAACACATTGAAGTGGATTGCCATTTCATTAGAGAGAAAATACAACAGGGACTTGTTTGTACCAGTTATGTAAAGTCAGAGGAGCAGGTGGCTGATCTTTTCACCAAACCTTTGCATGGAAATAGGATCAATTTCTTATGCAGCAAGTTGGGCATGAGTAATTTGTATGCTCCAACATGAGGGGGAGTGTTGTGAGTATTGTGTAGATAGTTTATATTTCAGTTCATGTATTTGTATGTACATATTATTTCGGTTGGACTTGTTGCTTTCTTTTGTTTTCTTTATATTGTTTGGGCCTTATTCTCTCGGCCTGGTTGCCTTGAAAGGAGATAGTGGGCTGAATAATATGAAGTGCTTTTCCCTCTTTCATATTTTCGTGTATTCATTTGTATTAACATACTCCAAGTAGGACCTATCAATCTCCACCATGAAAACAAACGTCTCCATGAACCATCTCAACTCCCCCCTCGTCACGTGCCATAATGTGGCACCTAGCATTTTGATAAGCGATTCGAGTTCGAGCAACGCCCAAACGCTGTAGCCTGTAAAGACTTATGCATATCCACTGCTTACTCCTTTAATCTTTGATGGCCAACTTCATACGATCCCTTCTTCCGCTTATCAAGCATATCCCCTTGGCAGAACCTCAGCTTATTGAAGCTTCCCCCTTTGATCCCGTTCTATCTATGTAGAAAATCAAAGTCTCTTCCAATATGCCTAGCTTTGACATCTTCTATACGAGAACTGTAAGCTCCAACCCTAGACCCTTCATGTATAGTGCTTCCCTTCAGGAGATACAAATTCTGGAACATATCTCCCTTTATCACTTCAAGTGCACCCTTAGAAACCCTCAGACTATCCTTCTCCATAGTCACCTTGCATCCTTTGGATGACAACTATCCAAGAGATATCATCGACTTCCAAAGACTTGGAACATAATGGACACTGTTAAGGTGCGTATCACCCCATCAAACATGCGAATCTGCACAGTACCCACGCTCATAACTCTACATCCAGCATCATTTTCCATAAGAATCTCCTTCCCCCTTTTTCTTTCAAAAGAATTGAAAAGTTCTTATTAGGTGTCATATGGAAAAACGCTCCCGTAGCTAGCATCCAATGGTCTGATACATCCGATACTATCGCCGTTAACAAGTCATTGTATACAACTTTCTCCATCGCAATCGATGAACTTCCATCTTCAGTCTTCCTCTTCAAGTCTGGACAATCTCTCTTCCAATGGCCTGGTTTCTTACAAATATAGCATTTTCCATCTCTAGATTTACCTTCCCAATCATTACCGGACTTTCTAGATTTGGAACGCCTCCTAGAATTCCAAATCTTCTTCTCCTCTCTCCCTCTCTCAGCAAATAGGCCTCGACTACTACTTCCTCCTCTACATTCACCCATCTCCTTCATTTGATCCTTCAAGTCCTCAAATAGAAGACCTGACTTCACATCTTCAATAGTCAAAGTATCTCTCGCAAAGATAAGGCTGTTAGCGAAACCTGTGTAACGCTCCAGAAGGGAACACAAGAGCATCGTAGCCATATGCTCTTCATCTACCTTCAAATCTGTCTTCATCTTTATCACTGGATCATCAAAAAAACCTAGATACTCTTTGATAGAAGTACCATTTCTCATCCTCGTGGTGAAAAATGTCTTCAACAAAATCAGACGGTTAGTCAAAGATTTCTTCAGATAGAGATTTTCCAGCTTGGTCTAAATGCCCTTAGCAGTAGTTTCACCGCCAATCTCAAAAATAACATTTTCTTCCATAGCTAATTGCAAAGTACGCCCATTTTTCCATCTCCTTCCTTTCTACGGCCGAAATTTCAGCCGTAAACTCCTCAGGAGCAAACATCACATCAGCTTTCATCCTCCATTGCCACTTCTCGAAGTCTTTATCACTATTCCACTTCTCTATTGCTAAATCAATCCTGATGCAATATAGGTCCCTCTAACATAGGTTCTTGGTACAACTGCTGGAGTCTCCTTATCTCATGTTATAACACCTAACACCCTTTCTTAATCAACCTTGTGAAAGAGTCTATGCAGTAAGATCGTATAATATGGAATAGTGAAATGGTCTAGGTAGATAGTAATATGCTATAAGTAAAGTAGACACCAAGACTTTATACTGGTTCGGACCTCTTGTCCTACGTCCAGTCCCTAAGCTCCTCTTAGGAATTCAACTAACCAACAACCCTCACTTAACTCGGAGGAATAGGTTTACAACTTACCCGAACAACCGAACGGGATTTCTTGCCTCAACTACCGAAGAGGACTTCAAACTGGATACAAAAGGTATTTCTGACTTGTTGTGTTCTTGATAACACTAATGAGTCAAATTGAGTACAACTTTCCTATAATCTTATCCTCGAGAGTATATAAAGTGTTTGTGAAGATTTAGGAAATGTGAATTGCTATGAATCAAAAGGTGTTATAGTTAAAACAGAGATTCAAGCAATTAGTTAGTGATTGCTTTTGAAAACTTAAGAAATCTGAAAATATGTTCAAGTATATAGAAAGATTAAAGCAATTAGAATTGGTAATTTGCAATTGTTAAAACCATGTATTTATACTTGTAGAAGAGGTGCATTTGTTTGCTAGAGGTGCATGCAAGAGATGCTTCCATTTCCATTGGAGAATGGTTGCAACTCTTGGGAAGAGGAAGGTGTCTATTCAGAGAAAATTCGCAGTTACAGATTCAGTCGACTGAACAAGAAATTCAGTCGACTGAAAATATAAATAGAAATTTTCAGGAATGAATTCAGTCGACTGGGCAGGAAATTCAGTCGACTGAAACTGTGCATATTTGTAATTCTGTGCCAGTTTCAGTCGACTGGCCATGCCTGTTCAGTCGACTGAACTATAAAAATCTGCACAGTGAATGTGTGCATAAAAATGAAGTTTTATGGATGTGTTTTAATGTTCGTGCAAATCTCTTGAGGATAGATTTTAACAAATAATCTAGACTTTAGACCTATAAAAATCATACTCATGTTTACACTTTGGTCTTCATCGATCTTCCTCTGATTTTGCATATATCTCTTCCTTTTTGTTGAAGCACATTGTCATTGATCAAAATCTTCGTGTATCAACATTCTCCCCCTTTTTGATTGATGACAACACTAATGTGTTATAGAGATGTATTTACTAATTTTCTCCCCCTGAATGTATGCACTTATCTTTCCTACAAAATAAAGTTAGCTACATAGATTTCTCCCCCTTTGTCATCGACAAAAAGGAAGTAATAATTTGTAGAAGTATATAATTGTCAAACAAAGCAATCACTATCCAAAATCCATTTTCTTTTCTTGAGTGGGACCTGCAAAAAATAAATACAATATTGGTACCCACCTTTCAATAGGGTCCTAAAAGTTAGAACTTAGGAAACCAAACCCAATTTGGTTCAGTATCCTTTTTATAAATATAATTTTTATTATTATGAACACTATCCATAAATGCTTTAATATATTTATTCCTAATTAAAATATTGTTAGTCTTTGGAACCCAAATTTTAACTATCTTAGTTTCTTCTTTTGTTCTAATAGGTTCTCTTAATAACATTTGTTGTTTTGAATCAATATTCCTCTTAAAATTTGTATTTTTCTTTTTAGGAATTTTTGACTCTTTTATATATCCTAATCCATGTTTATTTGAGGAGGATTGAGAATTTTCTAAAATCTTAGATAAATTTTCTCTTCCTTTGTTAAAATTAGAGACATTTTTAGTGATGTTATCTAATCTAACTTGAAGACTATTATTTTCTAACTCAACTTGTCTAATCTTAGTTTTTAACTCATGATTTTCAGAGACAATTATATCATTCTTTGTCTTTTGAGTTTCAATTTCTTGACTTAAAAGTGATAATTGAGTTTCCGAATTTGAAAGAGACTCTTGAACTTTTTCAAGTTCTTCTTCTAGAATTTTCTTTTCATCTTTTAACATATCTCTTTCAAATTCAGCTTTGTTTTGATTTTCACGAGTTTCCTTGAGTTTCTTTTTAAGAGTTTTTATTGTGCTCAAAAGTTCTGTGTTTACATCAATTAAATCATCGAAAGTTAAATTACTAACCTCAGATTCTTGAGCCATAAAGCATACATTCGCTTGTTCATTGTCGCTATTATTATCACTTTCAGATGAAGATGAGTCTGAATCGTCCCATGTTACAGAGAATGCCTTCTTTTTGAATTTTTCTTTCTTGTTTTTGTTCTGATTCTCCTTCTTTTGCTCCGGACAGTCTTTTATCATATGACCTTTCTTGTGACAATTAAAACATTCCATATTTGAGGATGAAGGTTTGTTCAAGAAATTCTTTTTGAAACCGTTTTCATTTCCTTTTCTATATTTTAAGAATTTCTTGAAATTTTTGGCAATAAATTCTTGATCCTTATTTTCAGATTCTGATTCTTCCTTTTCTACGTGAAAAGCCACATTTTTTCTTTCCTGTGTTTGATCTTTCTTAGCTTGTATGTTAACTTCATAAGACATAAGGTTTCCAATTAATTCTTCTGGTTTCATTGTAGATAGATCGTTTGCTTCTTCGATTGCTAAGACTTTTCTCTCCCATTCATCAGTGAGTGAATTTAGAACTTTAGATACAATATCAAAATCCATGTATTTTTCTCCTAGTCCTATTAAGGCATGATGAATGTCTTGAAATCTCGAGTACATGTCATTGATGGATTCATTCTGTCGCATTCTAAAGTTTTGGAACTGGTTCTTTAGCATGGAAATCTTTGTTTGTTTGACCTTGTTTGTGCCTTCATGTATGGTTCTAAGTGTACTCCATATCTGATGTACAGTAGTACAAATGCTAACACGATTGAATTCATTACTGTCCAAAGCACAAAATAACATATTCATAGCTTTGGCATTTGCACTAGCTTCATTCTTCTGAATATGTGTCCATGTAGAATATTCCGTTGTGGGAACAATGAGTTCTGCTTGTGTTGCATTCCAGGCTTCAAAACTTGTTGCTTGCATATAAATCCCCATCCTTGTAGCCTAATAATTATAGTTTAGTCCATTGAATAGAGGAGGTCTTTGAGTAGATTGTCCTTCCGCAAATGTAGAGTTGTAGGTAGATGTTGTGCTTGTGTTGTTTTCCATATTATCAATATGTCAAATAATGGTGTTATGGTTATAGGACGTCCTTGCTCCGATACCAATTGAAAGAGTCTATGCAGTAGGATCGTATAATATGGAATAGTGAAATGGTCTAGGTAGATAGTAATATGCTATAAGTAAAGTAGCCACCAAGACTTTATACTGGTTCGGACCTCTTGTCCTACGTCCAGTCCCTAAGCTCCTCTTAGGAATTCAACTAACCAACAACCCTCACTTAACCCGGAGGAATAGGTTTACAACTTACCCGAACAACCGAACGGGATTTCTTGCCTCAACTACCGAAGAGGACTTCAAACTGGATACAAAAGGTATTTCTGACTTGTTGTGTTCTTGATAACACTAATGAGTCAAATTGAGTACAACTTTCCTATAATCTTATCCTCGAGAGTATATAAAGTGTTTGTGAAGATTTAGGAAATGTGAATTGCTATGAATCAAAAGGTGTTATAGTTAAAACAGAGATTCAAGCAATTAGTTAGTGATTGCTTTTGAAAACTTAAGAAATCTGAAAATATGTTCAAGTATATAGAAAGATTAAAGCAATTAGAATTGGTAATTTGCAATTGTTAAAACCATGTATTTATACTTGTAGAAGAGGTGCATTTGTTTGCTAGAGGTGCATGCAAGAGATGCTTCCATTTCCATTGGAGAATGGTTGCAACTCTTGGGAAGAGGAAGGTGTCTATTCAGAGAAAATTCGCAGTTACAGATTCAGTCGACTGAACAGGAAATTCAGTCGATTGAACAGGAAATTCAGTCGACTGAAAATATAAAGAGAAATTTTCAGGAATGAATTCAGTCGACTGGGCAGGAAATTCAGTCGACTGAAACTGTGCATATTTGTAATTCTGTGCCAGTTTCAGTCGACTGGCCATGCCTGTTCAGTCGACTGAACTATAAAAATCTGCACAGTGAATGTGTGCATAAAAATGAAGTTTTATGGATGTGTTTTAATGTTCGTGCAAATCTCTTGAGGATAGATTTTAACAAATAATCTAGACTTTAGACCTATAAAAATCATACTCATGTTTACACTTTGGTCTTCATCGATCTTCCTCTGATTTTGCATATATCTCTTCCTTTTTGTTGAAGCACATTGTCATTGATCAAAATCTTCGTGTATCGACACCTTGTCGCTCTGATACTAGACTGTTGGGGAAAATCCCTCAAGATCGCCTTAGGAACAAAAAACCCAACCTTGCGGAAAAACAAATAGGACTGGATTGATGGTGAGGCAAAACAAACAACAGATGGTCACCAGTTAAAAGCAATCACAGATCAAACAATAAAAGAAAATAACACATGTGATTTATAGTGACTCCACTACCGTGAGGTAATGTACATCCACTTGGGGAGAAGAGATTTTATTACTTTCTAAGAGAAGAAAATTTTACAAGATTGATAATGGAGAAGAAGAATAAGAAATACAACTGAGAGAGATAATTCTACTCATGCTAATCTCTGCCTTTATATAGAGATTATTACTTGAAGTTGAAGTAATTAATTTATGGTCATAAATCGATGCCTCATTGGTTCTCTTATTCATATAGGAAACATTTATCCATTTGATTTTCCCATTTCCCCCAATTTACATGACCCTGATAAGATTCCTTCTTTAATCAGCTAATTAAGGAATTAATTGATCATCTCAATCTCCTAAAATAATTCTTCTTCTCACGTAGGTAATTTATTGCTCTCTTTAATGTTATAAAAGAGGCAATATATATTTGAGTAATCATATCAAATATCTTTCAAATCTTCTGCAATTGGAAATATTTTACCATTGAAATCAACAATATCTTCCAAATCTTCTACAATTGGAAATATTGCATCACCAAATCTTACATGATGAAATTCAATCAAAATATGACATTAAATATTTAATGAAAAATCAAACATATATCGTAGCAACTATATTGATCAAAATCATATCCTATAAGCGGAAAGAGAGTGATAAAAATAAGTATAGTTATATGTAGTGGGGTTCAAGTGATATAACCCATAAGTTGTTATACAATTAAATAGTTTATTTTTAATTCATTATGAAATCAAGTTAGAATAACTTATCCATAACTCATCGTAGATGAGATCAAGAACCTTCCATACATATATTGCCGCGAGGTCTCTCAAATGAGGATGGACGTTACTTGAAGAGTAATGACACATTTATTTCATAGGTATGTTGGCGCTTAGGAAGTCTGTTATATCATATGCGTAATTAATTTTTAACTTTCCATAGGCTTTCAACAATAAATTTTGGATGTATCAATTTAGCCAACTCATATAAGAACAAGAATAATAATGAAAAGAAAGAAAGTAAGGTGAATCAATAGAATATGATAGTTAAATGGTAGATCCAAAGATGATGTGAGATATGTAATAGTCAAAAATAGAAACAACATATGCTTGATTATTAAAAATATCATAATGTCATTATTTAATTAAGCACAAAATGCAATATCCTTAGTCATCAATGTAATCAATATAAATACTTCTGGAAATCACATAAGAAAGATCAATCGATTATGATATGGTTTCAAAAGTAAATTCTCTATAAATACCTCAAAAATATTTTCAGTTTTATATTATATCCTTGAACATGCAATATGAATTGGTTTTAGTGCTATTTGGGTAAAGAAAAGAACATGGGCTAAGAGTATACATATTAGTATATCGAAACAAAAATCAAATGTTCATCTCAAAAGGTTTCATCACAAATGCTCAAAATTTAAAAACAAATTCATCTTCGACAACCATCTCAAAATTTTCAATATCAAAAACTCAATTCAAGAAGTTCATTGCAAAGATCAAATTTCATTTCGCAATAATATTTCCAAAAGTAATTTCAAGCATTAAAACAAAAGTTTCATATCAATAGTTTCAAGTCAAAAGATTATCTAGTCAAGACTTTTATACCAATAGAAGTTTTTCATCAAAAATTTCATGTCAAATATTAGCCAAAATATCCTATTTCAATATATCCACAATATGAATAAATATGGAGAGCAAGGGAGGAAAAAAATCCTAAGAAAGCAAAAAGATATTTTTTGGATTTTTCTTTTAATAAAAAATAAAATGAGAAAAAATGTAAGCTTTCCACATGTGGATGAAACATAATATGTGAAATATTAGTAAATCCGTGAGACATATGAGCTATCAAAAATATTAGATTGGAGGAATCACAAGGGTTAAAAATCATAACAGATGTTCTAACAAGAAAGAACAAGTTTGATTTCACGATACCACTAGTTATCTGGGCTACCTATGGTGGCGAACAATGATTCCACTTGCACTCTCTACGTGACGGTGGTGGCGAACAATGACCCCAAAGACATTATTTTTCCATTCAGTCTCTCGATCTCTCTTCATCAATGTAAATCGTGAACGATAAGCTTCATCAAACAAGCGTACTGCATATTCCACAACGTCTATCGATTTGGCTCCAACGTTTGAATTTCTCATCTATGTCAAAAAATGAAGCACAAAAGCAGACAAAAATATCTCAAGCATGTGTTGTGTTAGTCATCATTCATAGGATCATCCCATGCATAAGTATATAACAAACATATATGTAAAAAAATTTATCATCAAACATCGACCATCCCTATTTTGAAAAATCAATCTGTTTTGAAACCATTATTTAAAAATTTTAAGTCAATATTTGATTTATCACAAAACATAAAAGTTTCAAATATTCAAAATTTCTAATCAACAAAATTGGTTTCAAGTAAAAACGACAAACATATCAAAATTTATGTCCAAAATACTGCGGCTTTTAGAATAACTCAGAAACACTTTTCAAACAATATGCTGACTTGGTTACTATTTTCCAAGGTTCTATTAAGTGAATCAAGAAAAACTCAAAACACAAAAATTGTAGTTTTATCTGTCAACTTTTCAAAACATCAAGAATTTCAATGAAGTTATAGTGTTAAAGTTATGGTTGATTTACTATAGCCGTGTCAGAAAATCAGAACTCGAAAACTAGAAGAGAAAATTGGAAGGTAGGGTTTAGAGATCATACTTTTGTTTACCTTTAAAGTTGTATTTGTATTCACCATTTTTATCCAAAGATAGTGGATCTTCACTTCATTTTACTAAGCTAAGGAACAATATATCGCTCATAAAATGTGTAGAACAACTAGAAATCTGCCTCCATCATAGTTGCTGCTTAGGCCATCTTTGTGCCTATATATTAGAAAAAGTGAGTGGCCTAGAAAAAGATGTAGGACCACATTGTTTACATTTGAAATCTTTGGTACCCAAATTTGTTTGTATAGAAAACCATTAATATTAACATCTGTACATTTAGGAACCTAAACTTGTTTAACTCACTTATTCATGTTCCCGTTTCGACAATTATCATAACTATGTCCAATATTGCCACACTTCATGCATTTGGAAAACACATTTCTCCTCCTAACGGTGTTACTAGATGTTTGTTTATAAACTGACACTTTTAAGTGGAAATTAGGTTGGTGGGCTTCTCATTCTAGGGTAATAAGTTTTAAGGACGACACTTATGAATAATTAGTTTTAAGGACAATTTACAAAAAAATAATAAATTCATTTATCTTTTTAAGTTATACAAAAAATGATAAATTCATTTATCATTATCTCCGTATAACTGAAAATGATAACTTCATTTATCTTTTTCCTGTAAATTGTCCTTAAGACTAATTTTTCAAAAGTGTCGTCCTTAAAACTTATTACCCTACACAAAGGAGCCCTTCGAGTGAAAATCCCCCACTTTTTAATATCCAAGTCCATTAATTCTGTTATTTGCAAAGAGTTGATTTCCTAATAAAATAAATGATTTTTTCTCCAGTGGAAATTTTTGAATAATCAATAACTTTGGATTTTAAAAGATTATTCTCGTTTATTAGCTTAAACCAACGACTAATAGTATTCTCCCTCTTTTCAGAATCATTTCTCTTTAAGACAACATCTTCATTTTCGAGCTCTTTTATTTTGGTCTTAACTTCAAGCATCTCTCAATTTCATAAAGTTGACGTTTTTCAAATTCAAATGTTTCAAAATCTTTGATTTTTTCAATCTACTTTTCCAGTTCATGATTTATTCGAATAATTTCAGTTTTGTTATTTTTCAAGTTCACTTTTTTATTTTCAAGGGTTTTGAAATTTCCTTTAATGTTAGTTAATTCCATTTGAAAGTTCACACATTTATCGTAATTAAGATTTCCAACCTTTTTAATATTTTCAATATTTATTTCAAGCCCGTCTAAAATTATCTCACTTTTTATCAAATTATCCTTTTCAAAAATTTCATGTTTGGAGTTTCCAAACTTCAAAATTTTCAACTCTTTTTGTAAAATATTGCTTTTGCAAATCAGATCACTTTCATTTTAATTCAAAGTCAGAATTTCTTTTTCAGGCTTTTGAAAATTTTCAATGAAGCAAAGAAATTCTTTTTCGCGGTTCAAACATTTTTCGTAATTAAAATTTTCAATTTCTTAATATTTTCAAAGTCCTTTTTCGATCTATCGTTTTTCTAACGCAATTTAGATTTTTCACTTTTCAAATTATTATTTTTTAATTCAAGATCAACAATAGTTTAAATTAATTTTTGGCTTAAAAGAACTAAATATTTAAATGAAAAATTACTTATATCATCATCTGTTAAATCATCACCACTGATGTCTTCACTTCCATCGCTTGAATCATCTTTTGTGAAGCTTGTCAAACAAAACTCTGCTCTTATATCAGCATTGAGGAATTCTTCACTATCGTTGACTTTTCTTCCATATTTTGCATCGAGAGTGCTTCAAATTTCCTGTGCAGTTAAACAATAAGAGATATGGTTAAATTCAGCTATATTAATAAAAGGGATAAGAATATTAATAACTTTAGCATTTAATGAAATATTATTATTATCTACCATATCATATCCATTTTTAATGATATCTCACATTTTAAAATGAATAGATTTTTAACAACATTCCATTTTAAATTTTCAATTTGAAAAATCTGCTCCGTCAAATTTTTTTTTTCCTAATGATATCTCACTAAATCTACAACTAGGGTTAGACATGATATTAAATTTTTCCTAGCAACCTGCGTTGATACCGCTTATTAGAATCGTGTCATATACTCTAGAGAGAGGTGAATAAGGTATTTAAATTTTATGTAGATAAACTGATAAAATAAAGTACGGAAACATAACTGCGAAAAATGAAAAACACATAGATATACCAATTTTGATCATTAATCCGTTAGTTCATACTGCTTTCCTTAAAGTTATTACTAGAGTTATATATTCGACGCTTACAACATATGTATACTCACACTCTCTCCTAACCTAAATATTCTAACCCTATGCCTAGTAACCCTCCCTAATCTCAATACTCGGAGATAAGAATAGCTGAACTACACCGAGTAGCTCACCAGAAACAATATAGAGTTCGAAAAAATGAAATACAAAAACAAAAGATAAGAAAAAAATTTAATATTAAGAAGAAAGAAAAACACTCCCCTATCCTATCTCATGTGTCCCCACTTAATCTTTGACCGAACCCTTTTCTCTGCCTTGTCACTTACGTGTCCCCAATTTCTCCTCTTAAAAATTTGCCTAAAAAGAAATTGCATTTTTCTTTTACTCAACCCCACTTTGTTTATTGTGTTAATCAACTTCTGGTGCCAAAATCCTTACTTTGATTGCTTGCCTATTTTGGTTACCGAAGCTTATGACTTCGCTTCAATCGACGTTTGCTGTGCCATTATTATTTTGCCAAGATCTGATGTGCCTGCCTGAGAAATCGCGATGTCGAAGTTTGCTTGAGAAGTCACGGTTGCTTGCCCCAGAGTGGATGTATGCGATATTGCTTGTTGACTTAAGTCTCGCTGACGATCTATTTTAAGATGGATGTTGCAGTCACTACGTGGTGAACGAGATCTGATAGGATGAACGTTGTCTGTAGTCGTTGTTGATCTGGAGTCCACCACTAGTTCTTCATCAGTCGCCGTGCCTCTGTTGATGTCAAGATACTAACTGTTTTGCTTGCTATGGAAGTTGAAACAATTGCTTGGAATAAACTGTAGTTTGAGATAGTTCGATGATTTGTGAACTGTAGCCTAAATTCAGTGCTGGTTGATCTTGAAACGGAGATGCTTTGAGTTGCAATTTGTTGATGATGTCGAGGGCACTGAATATCAGATGCAGGGTTTGAATAATGGTTCTCTGTTGCAATGTTGTTCTGGTTGTTCCAAGATTAGAAGTAGTTTGATTGGATGAAAGTCACAATCGGACTCCGACTGAAGTTGATGATGCTCTTGACTTTGTTGTATCTCTCTGAATGATAGATATTGTTGTTGTGATGGAGATTGCTTTAATGAGATATTTGATGCTTTCTTTTGATGTGACGTGCAGTTTACATAAGCTAATAGAGAAGTAGTGTATGTATAGAAACATATATGGGAGCTGATACAAAGGAAGAAATGGATTTGTGAGAGAGTTTGTTTCCTTCTGTAGAAAATAAAATATGTATATAATGGAAAATAAATTCTTTTTTATTTTTCAGAGTATATTGCTTGATTGTGTATATATCTCCTTGTTTTTTATCTGTATTTGTTTTCTTTTCTTTGTATATATAACCTCTGATTGCATATAGGTATATTTCCTTTTGCTTCAAATCTTTTTTTATTTCCTTTTCTTTGCATATGAAGCCTTTTATTGCACTGAACAAATTCTTTACCACAACTAGTATTTCATAGTAAAAAACCTATAAATATACAACACTATACAAACACATTAGATATAATAAATATTTATTAATATCAAATGGAAACTAATTGCAATATTTGACAATATTTTCTTTTTGATAATAATAATAAATGCATATTATTTTAAAACTTAAAATAGATGTGTTTGAAATGTAATACGTGTAAATCAGTCATATGAGATATAATGGATGATAATTTAATTAGAAACAAAATTGTGCTTTGATGATTTTTAAATTGTAACACACTCTGAAAGTAAAATCAGATATAAAAAATATATTTGTTGTCATCAAACAAGATGTATACTCCACAGTTCTCTTCCTTTGATTACTAGAATTTCCTACATTCACAGCCACATTACCTAAGCTTTCTTCGATCCGTTTAATCACCATATTATTCTGAATTACTTCCTTTGAATGCCCACCGATAGTATTTCCATCAACTTGACTTGCTTCTTCCAAATGCAAGAATTAATTAGCTTTCCGATGGAATTTTTCCATAGTCGCCGGCTGCTTCATCCTTAGCCATTTTCTAAAATCCATTCCAGATATATGCCCTAGATCAATGCCATAAATACCATAGTTTCATTTGGATTATTAATTTATGTCACCACGATATTTAATCTATTTAAGAACCCTTACAACGACTCCCAAGGTCCTTAAGAAAATCTCAAAAAGGACATTACGTCCTTAGGACGAGCGGTATGGAGCCTGAACTGCTCCTAAAACTCCTCTGCTAATCAATCAAACATCGATATTAACTTCGGCGGGAGCCATGTAAAACACATTGATGCTATAGCATCCATAAAAATAGGTAAACATCTGCATAGAACTACATCCATTGCCTTTGCACCATCCATGTGCCATCCGTACTTAAACAAATGTTGTCTGGGAACATTAGTCATGTCATGCGATGATATTATTGGCATCGTAAACTTCCTAGGATACTCTTCCTTTAGGATGTTCTCCATGAGTGGAGTTCTACTGGGCGCAGAATCCCATTCCATATTAATCCTCAACTTATTCTCCTCCATCAACCATTTAATCATGTCAGCTATGTGCTCCTCGCTAACTTGGAATTTTGAAGGACGACTACCAAGAGTTGCACCGACTGTTTGACTCTGCAAACGGTCTCGGTTTGCTAGTTGATGTTTAGGTTATCTAGACTCTGGGAGAATCACTCCCTCGGTTCTTCTCTATTACCTGGTTAACTCCATCATAGCTATTTGAACATCATCCATACCATCATCATCTCCTACATGCTGCAAACTCGTCCTTGGAGTTAGATAAGTTAACGACTTCAGGTTCCTACTCCTCTATGGGCCTTAAATTTAAGTTAGTAGCGACTTAATTCTGGTTGGTACCGATATGAATTCCTTAGCAAGAACTCTTCTGGTCCCTCCATCATACTTCCTTGTTGCTCCAGTGGTCCTTTTCTTCTAGTTTTATTTTTCATCGCTTCTGTTCTTACCAAAAGCGGATGCATTCTCCTCTTTAGATCCAATAGGTGATGTCTCCCACCTGCTCCTTCCAATCCTCTACAACCGTTGGATCAGCAAGGCTATGCTAGCATCCATCTTTTGCAATATACCCTTCTGACTATCTACTATATTCTGATTTAACTCTGCCATCAACCTATCAAACTACATCCTTGTGACCATCTCCTAAGGGGTAGATAGTCCTACCAACATTGTTGCTGATTGGTTGCTAAATTCAGTATGATGTGAAGCTCCTACATCTACACCATCCATCGCTCTAGATCTACTAAACTTCCTTGATGGTGCCATGAATTCCTATTTAAGATTCCTTCAAACATTATGAAAACCTTCTAGATCTAACCTCTGGACACTCCAATCCAATGGATTAGCTAGATCTAGGCTAGAGAAACTCCTTTCTCAATGAAACACCAAAATGTTGAGCTAGAAAATGGCACAAGACCCAGAAATGAAGAGATCTAGCAAATAAAAGTAAGAAAATAAAGAAACTTTTTATAGTGGTAGGCAAATCTTAGATCTATGTCCAATGTATTGTTACTGCTTATGGATTTTAGTCACAAGTATAAAGGTTTTATTGATCTACAACCTAGAATAGCAAAAAAGAACTTATAGTGATTAGGGTCAAGAGAAAGAAGATCACTGGTACAAAATATGCTAGTTGCCTCATCTCATTTGCTTCGGTTGTGTTCGCAACCAAAGCAAATAGTATCATTTGCTTTGGTTCTCACTTAACAACCGAAGCAATTGGTACACGAAAAGCAATAGAAGATACAAAAATGTAATTTTCTTCAGTTTTCATTAACAATCGAAGCAAATGCACCAAAGTATATAATATTATTTGCTTCGGTTGTCCTTACAACCGAAACAAATAGTGTTATTTGCATCGATTCCTTAGGAACTGAAGCAAATGCATCGAAGCAAATAATGTTATTTGCATTGGTTCCTTAGGAATCGAAGCAAATACATCGAAGAAAATAGTGTTATTTGCTTTGGTTGTCCTTACAACCGAAGAAAATAGTGTTATTTGCATCGGTTCTTAAAAACCGAAGCAACTGCAATTATTTTAATCGAAGCAAATGCACATCCCAAATTACATTTATTTTGCCCATTACTTTGAGCCCAAATCGAAGCAATTGCAAAATATTTTATTTTAATAGATCGAATTAATTTGAATAATAATAATATATTTCATGATAATACGGTAAATAATTAAATAAAATAAACAAGTTTAGAATTAACTGCCACACTATTTTGTTTTACTTGCATCGCCATCTAGATCTGGCTGAGTTCGTAAATATTGGTAGTCGATTCAAGTGTCACATCATTCGATGGATTTGCAAGCTTCCCTTTGCATGGTTGGAAACAAGAGAGGAGAGAGAGAGAGTAGAGACTGGAAATAAACAAGAAGCCTGGAAGCGAAAGATGCTGCAAGGGTAGAGGAAGCTTACTAGAGGCATAGATCGTGATATTAGCGAGAAGATTGCACTTGGAATGGCGAACACTGGAGCTGGAAAAGGCAGTGATGTTATGTACGGTCAAAGACCGTTTAATCAGGATAATGAAATGGAATCAAGATTTGCAATCATGTGTTTGTTCGAATCTTCCGAATATCTTGATACACCCCCAAAAAATGAATATGATGGAAGGTGAGATTCAAATTATTAACTATGAACTGATGTTGAAATGTCTTTCATTAATACATTTCATGTATATGCATTTGACAAAAATGATTATGTATAACATAGTGACATGCTTTTGTTAGTAATTATCAAAATATGTGCGTACCCCCATTGTATTCCAGGCTAGGGAGTATGTTGATCCATTGTTGACTATGAATATGAAAAGCTTTTATTATCAGTACTTGTAAATAATGTCCCTTTTTGAATTATTAAGAAAATATCCAGCATTGTAGATACTGGGAGTCTAGGAAGACTAGCTACCCATAATCTTTTAAACATATGCAAATTACCAAAAGAGTGAGTACAAAAGCAACATATAACTATATCAAATAAAGCAAGAGTTAATGTAGCATAATGAGCAAGAGGTTGCTGTAGCAGATTAAGCAAGAGGTTGTTGTAGCAGATTAAGCAAGTGGTTACTGAAGTTAAGTAGAAAAGTATAATTGAAATCAAATAAATTATTGTAGCTAATAAAATCAAATTACTATGACAAGACCAACACAATGCTTGCATCTACTAATAAGGGGTAAAACATGAAGCAAAATAAACAGAGCTTAGTGACACTTAATGATTTTTTTACTTGCCACTAATTCGTGATACCAGGTAGATTTCTTCTCTTTACTGCTATTTAAATTTCTAATCTATGCTTTTCATAATGATGCATACGAGTTCATTTGACTACTCTGATATAATATTTCTTATTTCAAATTTAAAAATTGATTTGATGTATAGAATTCCACAATTGATTGATTGCTTTTCAATTTCAAGAGAACATTCGTTTCAAATTATGCAAATAATTTAATCCGTTGTCAATATATGGAATCTTGATTTAGTTTAGGTTGTGATATTTCTGAACTCTAATCGAGTTGTGTGATTCTTGGAAGTAGCTATCCAATTCAAACCTTGGATTGTAATGGGTACGGGTCTTTTCAAATTATTAGTTGAAACTTCTGATTTAATGATTTCAAATCACGAGTTGAAACGTATGATTTAACGATTTGTGTAATCAATGATCACATGTGTACACACCCACAAATATTTTGACCGTTCCGATATTTCTGCTCAACGATAACCAAATTGAGCTATCTAACTCATCTTTCTCTTTATACCTATATCGGAAGAAAGCAACATTGTACGATTAATTCTCTTTCATGCTACTTTGCTTGATCTTATCTGGTTCATTTGCACATGATGACTTTTCCATTTCATTTACCTCCTTGACCAATGTCATAATTTATGAATGACATATGAGCTATTTCGTTTTGGAATAACCTGTAGTAATCATGAATTATTAATGTTCTTTTCTGCAGTTTAGAAAGAAAAGTCATCCAGAATGTGCTAGATTCTCACTTGATGGCTAGTACTTAGTGCCATACTCAGTTGATGGCTTCACTGAGGTGCAGTTTATTCCCTTTTTCTTGAAGTTTGCTTTATTTGTTCAAAATTTTAAATTGTGAGATATTTGTATTTGGACATATCCATAAGGTACCTGAGATTTTATTTGGATCTTTGTAACCATTCGGAATGTTGAATGTTAAAACACTACTTGGAATGCATTTGATTTCCATAACGTATGCATTTATAATACACTACTCAGAATGTTGAATGTTAAAGTGGGTAAAGACGAAGAAGTATGATTGAATTATTCGCGGGATTAACTGAACATGTATCAGATTGTAATATGTTCTTATAATTCTGTAGATATATTTAGTTTAGCATGGTCTGAAATGTTAGTTGTTGCAATTGTCTGTAAAGCATTATATAAGAATAAATCATATAAGGATCTTATCAAAATGATCAAGTTAGACTAGTAAAAACAAGTACTAAACCACTACATAATTATATATGGAATTGTTGATATTACTGAGGTGTTAAATCTTGGCTTTTAATCATGTTTGCTCTTAAAGCTTTTACATGCAGTAAAGACACTACATAAAATCTTTCACAAATGAGTTTAAAATCTAATGGCGTTTTTCTTAGTAGTCCAAGAGATTGGTTCATGTTTGGGCATGTTTGGTCTACTTTGCTTTTCATTTTTGGACATATTTGGGATGAAGTTTGAACATTATGAGATATTTTGCTAGCACTTACAAATGCAGGTTGATGGAAGGATCAAATTAAAGTGGAAGATATGGATTTGGCAGTACGTGCAAGTCTCAATGGCTGGAAATTCGTCTTTGTTGGGGATATATCAGTAAGTAAATGTATCGTTTCCTTTTATGTTGCAAGGTTAATATAACATTTGTAAAGGTTATTATTGCATGTGTTAACCCGCCTTTTGGCAAGGCCGCGGACAGACGGATTTAACTTAAACAACTTCACAACTATCGAGACTAAAGTATGATGGATTCGGTTTAAAATGATGAAGTTCACTTGGATATGTCATTGGGAAAAGGAGTGGAGAAACTACATGGCTCGACCTAGGCAGTTTGGCAGATATCGCTCGGCATTGGGATGGTTCGGCGTTGGAGGCTGTTCGGCATAGAGAGATCGTCGTTCGACATAGAGGGATCGTTCGGCACTGAACGAGTGCTCGGCATTAGAAGGATCGTTCGGCATAGAGGAATGTTCGGCACTGAACGAGTGCTAGACATTAGAAGGATCGTTCGACATAGAGGAATGTTCGGCACTGGACGAGCGTTCGACATAGAGAGATCGTCGTTCGGCATTGGATGGAGCGCTCGGCATTAACCAACGTTCGGCATATGGAGACGTTCGGCATTGGATGGATCGTTCGGCATCAAGGAGCGTTCGGCATTGGATGGGTCGTTCGGCATACCTCACCTCGCTCGGCATTGCACCTCGCACCTCGATACCTCTATACCTCGCACCTCCATACCTCGGTACCTCGCACCTCCATATCTTGGTACCTCGCACCTCCATACCTCGGTACCTCGCACCTCCATATCTTGGTACCTCGCACCTCCATATCTTGGTACCTCGCACCTCCATTCCTCGGTACCTCGCACCTCCATACCTCGATACCTCGGTACCTCGCACCTCCCAACGTTCGGCATGAGGAGATCGTTCGGCATTCACACCTTGTTCGGCATTCAGCGTTCGGCATCTATGGATCGGCATATGGAGACCACTCCATTTGGGCTGAGGTACTCGGCTGCTAGGCCCACCAGGGAAGTCCAACCCATCTTTGTCTATAAATAGAGAGGCAGGGGCACAGTAAAAGGGGATCTTCTTTCTGCTCTCTTACTTTCTCTTTTCTAAGGCTAAGGCAACTCTGCCATTTTGCAACTGTAATCGATTATTACAGCAATAAAAAGCAAACTTCTAAGTGGACGTAGGCCGGAGTTAGCCGAACCACTATAAAATTTGTTGTTCTTTACTGCTTTCATTTTAGTTTTAACTGTTCTTCACATTATTACTCTCTACATATACATCCTATCTCTGAGCTGTGACTGGTATTTGGTGCTTTCATCTGGATTTTGGGGTTAGTGACCAATTTTGGCGCTAACACTTTGGTGCTTTCACTGAGAATTGAAACACTCAGGAATTTTGGAGTTAGGAACTTGGATCTTAGAAAGCAATGGCAAGACCACCAACGAGGAAGCAAGCAGTGGAAAGGAGCAATCAGGAAGGAAGTCAAGCGGCATCTTCTGGAGCTGGGGAAGGTCATGCATCCATCTACATAACTCGGGACGAGATGCAAGTGATGATGAATTCTATGCAAGAGCAGATGATGAAACAGCAAGAGGAGATGATGCAGGCTCTTCTTAGGCAATTTGGACAACCAGGAACTGCAGTTGCTCAAGATCGTGGAGCTGGACCAGAGGAACTCAACCAACGAACAGATGGAGTGAATCAGCAGGAGGCAGCTCCCAATCAACAAACAGTTAACAATCTAGATGGACCTAGACTCGGGGGCACACCACCAGGTGATGCTGGACCAGTTCATGGAGGGATACCGGATAACGCTACGCGGCCTGGCATCGATAGGAATACAGGAGTACGTGATGAAGAATATGTGCCAGAATTTCCTCGGGGACTTGGGGGGCAGTCTGGATTGGTTGGAAACACTGGATTGGCTGACATTATCAGGCGGACTATTCGCGGAGGTCTGACAAACAGGGATTCAGAGGGAGTTAACAAAAGTCCGTTTACCCAGAACATCAGGACAGCTAGGAATCCGTCCGATTTCAAACTACCCACTCTGGAAGTATACAACGGGAAGACGGATCCCACCGACCACTTGATGAGATACACTAGGCATATGGAAGTGCTGGGGGGCAACGGAGGAGGTTATGGCCCAATGTTTCCCCCTGTACTTGACTGAAATTGCTGCTATGTGGTTTAGACAGCTGGAGGATGGATCCATTGGAACATGGACAGAACTGGTGGACAAGTTCTTAAGTCAGTTTCGAGTTCACATAAAAAGGCCAAAGAACGTGATGACGCTAACGTCAGTCAAACAGGGGGCAGATGAATCGCTCAGGACATTCTTAACTCGATTTAATGCAGCAGTTGCTTCGGTGGATCGGCCAGATCCATCAATGGTTCTGATGGCTGCGGTATCAGGAGTCAGAGATAACTCGGATTTCAAAGTATCATTGGTACGGGATCCACCGTTGGATCTTGGGGAATTCTTTCATGAAGCTGAAAGATTTCTTCGACAAGAGGATGCATGTTTGGACATGAGGTCAAAGGAAGTAAACATGACTAAGGATGGAGGACTACCCGACGAAAGCTCGGGTGGGGGAAAGGATAAAGGGAAAAGGAAGCGCTGGGGAGAACCAAAGTTCTCCACTTACACAGGATTGAACGCAACGTTAGAGCGGATTTTCTTAGATACTCGAGATCGCCTTTCTTATCGAAGGCCAGCAAGGAGGGAACCCTCAGAACGAGAAAGGGCGTCAGGAAGGCACTGTCTTTTTCATGACCTGGACGGGCATGACACTAACAGCTGCCAGCATTTGAAGGACATAATCGAGGAGCATATAAGGAATGGTCAGTTGCGACAGTATGTCGAAACTCGGAACGCGGCGGTGGAACAGGAGCAGCCACCGCCTGCCTTGAACGACGAGGGCATGAGGCCCAGGAATGGTGGCCGATTGGTCATCAACTAATCTTGATGGTTTGGAATAAGTAACAAACTCCGGGCAAACGATTAAATCACTTACTCATGTATGGGGTCGGAGATAACCCTCAGGCATGCTCTGAGATGATGGCTTACCGAAACGCCCGGGTTTGCGAAATCTATTTTTTTCCTTTGACTTGGACATTTGCTTTTTCTGGTTTGGTTTTGGAGTTTGGTTTGAACTCCCTGTTTTGCTTGTTTTCTGGTTTGGATGTTTGTTTTTTGGTATGGATTTTCGATATGGGTTTCTGGTTTTCTATTTTGGATTTGGATTTCAGATCGAATTTTGATTGGATTTTCTCTGGATTTTGGCTAAAAGGTCGTCGAGTATAGACTATGCTCGGCAAGGGTCCGAAGAGACCAGGATTCGGCCTAGGACTTAGGCCATATATTATCGGTTACTATTTTAGGTCGTCGAGTATGGACTATGCTCGGCAAGGGTCCGGAGTGACCAGGATTCGGCTTAGGACTTAAGCCACGACATTATTCGACGTTCCGGGACACTGAACCATGAACGCCATGGAATTACTTAACGTAGGTCGTCAAGTGTGGATTGCGCTCGGCAAGAACCCGGAGAGGTTACAGATTTGGATATTGGCTATGAATAGCTAAGGATTCGGACAAGGACCCGGAGCGGTCCCGGATTTGGATATCGACCCGGAGAGGTTACAGATATGGTTATAGGTTATTGGATATGGATGGATTGGAACTCGGTAGTCGGGTTCCGATGGATGTGGAATTGGATAAGGACTTGGTCACAGGATATGAATCAGACATCGACTCGGAACAGTTGCGGAAATGGATCAGGATATGGACGTGGCACTCGGATAAGATGGCTTGGTAATGGATTGGATTATGAATCGGAAAATATGGATGTGGATAACATACATACTTGGGATATTGGACTTGAGGCTATTCAAAACACACCTTTCACAGCAAGGCATGTTTTGGGGGCAAGTGTTAACCCGCCTTTTGGCAAGGCCGTGGACAGACGGATTTAACTTAAACAACTTCACAACTATCGAGACTAAAGTATGATGGATTCGGTTTAAAATGATGAAGTTCACTTGGATATGTCGTTGGGAAAAGGAGTGGAGAAACTACATGGCTCGACCTAGGCAGTTTGGCAGATATCGCTCGGCATTGGGATGGTTCGGCGTTGGAGGCTGTTCGACATAGAGAGATCGTCGTTCGACATAGAGGGATCGTTCGGCACTGAACGAGTGCTCGGCATTAGAAGGATCGTTCGGCATAGAGGAATGTTCGACACTGAACGAGTGCTCGGCATTAGAAGGATCGTTCGGCATAGAGGAATGTTCGGCACTGGACGAGTGCTCAGCATTAGAAGGATCGTTCGGCATAGAGGAATGTTCGGCACTGGACGAGCGTTCGGCATAGAGAGATCGTCGTTCGGCATTGGATGGAGCGCTCGGCATTAACCAACGTTCGGCATCTGGAGACGTTCGGCATTGGATGGATCGTTCGGCATCAAGGAGCGTTCGGCATTGGATGGGTCGTTCGGCATACCTCACCTCGCTCGGCATTGCACCTCGCACCTCGATACCTCTATACCTCGCACCTCCATACCTCGGTACCTCGCACCTCCATATCTTGGTACCTCGCACCTCCATACCTCGGTACCTCGCACCTCCATATCTTGGTACCTCGCACCTCCATATCTTGGTACCTCGCACCTTCATACCTCGGTACCTCGCACCTCGATACCTCGGTACCTCACACCTCCCAACGTTCGGCATGAGGAGATCGTTCGGCATTCACACCTTGTTCGGCATTCAGCGTTCGGCATCTATGGATCGGCATATGGAGACCACTCCATTTGGGCTGAGGTACTCGGCTGCCAGGCCCACCAGGGAAGTCCAATCCATCTTTGTCTATAAATAGAGAGGCAGGGGCACAGTAAAAGGGGATCTTTTTTCTGCTCTCTTACTTTCTCTTTTCTAAGGCTAAGGCAACTCTGTCATTTTGCAACTGTAATCGATTATTACAGCAATAAAAAGCAAACTTCTAAGTGGACGTAGGCCAGAGTTAGCCGAACCACTATAAAATCTGTTGTTCTTTACTGCTTTCATTTTAGTTTTAACTGTTCTTCATATTATTACTCTCTACATATACATCCTATCTCTGAGCGGTGACTGGTATTTGGTGCTTTCATCTGGATTTTGGGGTTAGTGACCAATTTTGGCGCTAACAGCATGTGTATGATATGAATGAGTCTGAAAGCAAAAGAGCTCTTATAAATGAAAGAACAAAAGCTGCCTAGAAACTAGTCAGTTATATTAACCAAGTAAAATCTCATTTGAACTAGGTCTGGCCTCCATTTCAATGTCCATACACTCTTGCATGCATAAAGTAAATGTATATATTTCCATTACATTTGTTTGTCGATTACAATTTCTTTTCATTTGTGCCTTTGTTTTGAACAGTAGCATATATTTTTATATCACCTAAAATTCGATTCATGTAGGCTTAATGCCATTAATTTTACTGATGCTATAGAAGCAATTCTATTGTTGTTTGTGATTCTATGGAAGATACTGTTGTTGATCTAAGGAGGAATATGCAATCTGTGTTATACGTTGTCCACTATGATTATAAAACTCATGTTAAGACTTGTAGGACAAGGGAGTATAGATGTGATTGTGGAATTCTCTTTGCTAGGTAAGTTCTCTCATCTTATTTCTTAATTCATCAGTTGAAGGTTTTATTATTAAGTGGAAATTGAGTAATTAGTTCATAATTTGCTTGAAAAATACACGAGTTTTACCATAGAAGATTACAGTTAAGTCATCATTAGCATATCCCATCAATTAACAATGTGATGTGATTAAATGATTTTCCCTAATTTTGTTGGTGATTAAAAAGTTTGGAAAGCAATAGGTAACTACACTGATAGAGGCATAATGCCATACAATTATATAATTAAGCATGTTTTTTCTTGGTTTTAATTTATGAAAAATATAAACTATAATCACAATTAGTTTGAATTAGTGTATATATTTGACAAACTATTTTTGTTAACTATAAAGACTATAAATGCTAAAATTTTGATCCAGCTAGTGCATTTTTTTTGTTTTTTCTAAAATAAGATAACAATCCAAACAGAAACTAGTCAAATTTGTTGCAGAAAAAACCTAGATTTATGTTGTTTTGCAATTTTTTTAACCGAGCAAAAGCTGTAGCTTGCCATACACATATAGGTACATTACCGTGTAGAGAAGCTACATAAGAGTACTGTCAGTGGACACAGTAAACATATGTATAATTAGCACTATGTTTTATAGCATGATATGCAATATTACTGTATAAATATGTAAATAGCATAACATGGTTTAGCAGCTACCACTATTCTTGTTGCAATGCCAGTTTAATAGTGTGATCAAAAGTTAATTTGTTTTTAATTTTTGCTTTTTTAAGTTTCACTCTTAGTTCATTTATTTATTTGTGCACACGAACTACAAGATGCAAAAATTCTTCATTGATATACTTACGGTTTCTTTTGAAGTTTTACTCAAATACTCTTCTTATTTTATTTGTGTTTTAATCAGTCATCTTTATTTATATAAGACAGCTTTGAATGATCTATTTGGTCACTAATTGGAAACATGGAAGAAATGGTATTCTCAAATTATTCAAGCAAGCAACAATAATGAATCCTACATAGATCAAGCCATCCATTTACATTTAGAGTTCTAATACTAGAAGTTCTGATACGTCTGTAAGAAATGTTTCTAAGCATTACCTAGTCCTGCATAGAGTAGCCATATATAGTTTCAGTTTAAGTGTAAATGATGAAGTTTGAATCTCTCTTATTATGGTGAAAAGTTTATGTATTTTTACATTAGTCTATTATATTCTTAAACTAAATTTGTTGTTTGTATTTCTTAAATGCAATTTGATATCATTTCGGGTTTATGAAACAATCTTAATTTTTTTACCTAAATATTGACATTTGCTTCAGTTGTTGAACCGAAGCAATAGAGGAAAACAACCAAAGCAAAAGACTCAATCAATTGCTTTGGTTGTTTAAAGAACCGAAGCAAATGACCCAAGTTGCTTTGGTTCAACAACTGAAACAACAGGTTCTGGACTGTTGTGTCATCTTTATTTGCTTCGGTTGTTGAACCGAAGCAACAGGGGGTAAACCACCAAAGTAAATGACATGTTTTGTAGTAGTCAATGAAGAAATTAAGTGCATAAAGTCCTTTTCCAAATCTCTATGCCTTGTATTTATAGGAAAATCGTCCAACAGAGTCCCCAGATCTTAATATACCAAGTCTAACTTTAGGTTTGAGAATGTAGGAAAGGGAGACGGATTCCTTATGGCAAGAAAATCATCTCGGTGCCGATCAAAAGTGATCTGTACCGATCTAATTTTATAATAGTGAGACGTTCCAGTCTTCCTTCCCATGGTCTTTTATCTTCGATCCATTAAGTTCCAAGCACTTTTTCCTTGGAAATTATGTTGTTTTCGAGAGGTTCCGATATCTCTAACACTTGTCTTCTTTCCTTCAGAATTTCTTAGGAGTTGTTCATCCACTCCTTAAAAAATGGACCCCTTGACGATCACTCGAGGCAATAATCCATGGGTCTTAGCTCCAGAACCAAGTAGCTTGCACAAAAAGTGCTCGGTATCAATCGGAAAGGGGTCGATACCGACCTCTTTTCCTTACTCCACTCATGCTCCAACTCCTTCACTTTTTCTATTATATTTCTAAGAATGACTTCATGTCCCTGAACTATTTTGTCTTTGTCCTGATGTCCAGATTCATTTGAGAGCCACCTGGTCTAAAAGCCTGATAACAGTTTCATTCTCCCCATTGAAACAAAATCCCCTGATTTTCACTCTTTTTTTCTTTTACCATTTTACTTCCTTCTTGGTCGAACTTCCCCCTTCTCCTTAATGGTCAAAATTTATTGCTCATTTTTACCTAAAATTAAATCAAATAAAACTAAATAAAGTGGTTTATTCATGTCTAGCAGAGTTTGGATGTTGAATCTGGGAATATAAGGAGTATTTTCAAATCAACGTGTCACTAATAGATCAGAACTATAAGGTACAATCTTGCTACATTTATATGTTTTGATTCACACTTATCGCTATTTTTGTGCATGTTATTATCATACTATACTTATAATTAACCGTAACAATTAAATTAGTCAGTGAAATATTCTGTTTATTCAATATGATATTTTAAATTAAAATATGTGTTTGTATGTTTTTGGCTTTGGCTATATGTGTTCAAATATATGTCTAAAAAAATTTAGGAACATAAAAATTAATTTTAATGGTTTTAAATAATCATTTATTAGTTTTCTAATCATCTTAAATCATGAGACAGATTGATACCATGCTTTAGATCAACATCATATTTTAAATTAATATATATGCATATATATTTGTTAGACCAAAATTATTATTAGATTTCATTAGAAAAAGTTTGACCAAAATATTATCTACAATATATTTTCATATTTTAGAATAATATAATTAAATTTGTAACATTTGAGTTTAAAATATTATATATATATATATATAAATTATAAATTAATTTTGGCTATGTAATATATATGATATTAATTTATGAATTTTGTAATAACAATATCAGTAAAATTTATTATATTTTATAATTTTGAATTAATACCTTAGATCTTGATCTAGCATTTGTATATATGTTTACGAAACGAAAAGTTAAATATTTTAGTTTTGGATTTGAATTTGAAAATTGCGACTTAGTCAAATTGTATATAGTAATTTTATAAGATTATACTTACTATTTCATGAAACATAAATTTAGAAAAGAATAATATGTATTTTTATGTTTTATATAAAATAATTTTAATATGGAAATTAACATATATATAAATGTTAAGTGTATACATGGTGGTTAACCAAGTTCGCATCACCTATGCCATATTTCGCATGTACATCATATCATTTATATATGGACATATATGTTCATACTCAACGACATTTCATCATACATAATTAAAATAGGTTAATTATTTAGGTATAAGACATTACACGGTTGACTACATTCGGAAGGATATGATCTAATTGTTCGATGTAAAATTAAAGGCGAAATTGTTAAATAGAGGAATGAAAAGGATTCTTTCTCTAAATAAAATAAAACCTTTCTTATTTATTCAATTAAATTTGAATCACTCTTCCTCTTTCATCCATGGCTAGCCATTTCCTCTAAATATTCAAATTAAATATATTTAATTACTTAGATTAATCGAATAAAGAAAAACATTCAAATACTATGTGATTTTATTAAAACAACTGGATTGGATCTAGTGTTAAATATTCAATTTCATAGCCCACTAAAATCCAATTAGGGAATTTTATTAAATTTACCTATTTCACCCACATCAAAACCGACCGGGTTACTGCATCCCAGCCTACTTCTACGTTTCCATTTATGGTTAGCCATGAGCCTTATCTCATGCTACTTTTTATAATTGTGAAAACTTCTTGTAAGATGAGAGCTTGTGTTTTGATTCTAAGTCGTATACTGAAATGGCCTTGCTTGAAAGATTTTCAAACAGAAAAATGTTTACGAAATAACAGGAATTTGGCTTGGAACTAGTCCTTCTAAAGATCTACCTTACAAATTTTTTAAAATAAAACGAAAAATCAAAATGTATCTTCTCCATCGAGGGTACATATATTCAAAAGGAAAAAGCTTTTCTTGGCTTGGTGCTGCGTGGTAGCGAAAAGGGCGTTACTCCATCGAAGCCTACTATATAGTAAAGACAAACTATTTTAAAGGTTAATTCCACCATAAGTGGACGTGCTTCATTAAAAATAATATTTTCCTAAGTATGTTCAAATCCAAACCCTATTTATTCGTGAGAAATTTGGTTGGATGACCTCGACGAAGGGAGAACAGACCAATGAGGTATTCACTTCTCACATACCTCCACAGTGAAGTGCCCGTAGAGAAACTCTAATCACCACCCGTAAGAG
The DNA here is from genome assembly GCA_030737815.1 of Allium fistulosum. Classification (NCBI taxonomy): domain Eukaryota; kingdom Viridiplantae; phylum Streptophyta; class Magnoliopsida; order Asparagales; family Amaryllidaceae; genus Allium; species Allium fistulosum. The sequence continues at coordinate 517,365,306 of CM060901.1, read as the reverse complement.
AATGTCATTTCACCTGGGATTTACCGTTGGTTGGCACACAATCAAATAGCATGCAACGGAACACAGAATGCCTAAGCTTCCGCAACTAGCAAGTGTAGGTAGATCCCGAGCATAATCATATATGACAAAAGGGTGAAAGTATATGCCATAAGGTTGGCACCGAAATTATATGCCATAAGGCTGGCTTTGAAAGTATATGCCACAAGGCTAGAACAAAAAGTATCGGCCATAAGTCTGGTTTAAAAAAAGTATTGGCCACAAGCAACGATGGCTCTAAACCAGAAATATTAGCCATAAGGTTAGCTCTAAACTAGAAGAAAAATATATTACACGATGCGTAAAATTTAGCAAAGTAGGCTCGGTAAGTCCCAAGACCTTCTTAGATTATTGGTTTATGGATGGTAGACGCCAAAGGTTAGACACCACAAGAATTAGATAAAAAGGCTCGATAGACCTTGAGACTTTACTCGAATTTGGATTAGACACCCTTGATCTAACTTACTAAAACATATGTTGGATTGGATACCTACGATTTATGACTAGATTGATGCCCCTCGAAACTTGTATAATAGCCACGGTAGAATTCAAGTCCCAATTAGCTGTTATAATGACATCAAGGCTCTCGAAGTAGCATCATTGACAGCCAAGAAGCCTATAGAAATCAAAGTTTACTTTATAGATTTGATAGAATCCAGAACATGATCTTAGAAGCAACTAATAAGGAAAGATACCAGAACGAGGAATAGAAAATTATCGATAAAACCGATACAGTTAAATATTGAAACCTTGTATAATACGGTAAACCTGAATAAGCAAGAAAAGATCAGTTGCATTGATATGCAAATTTATAGATACCAAAAGGACAAGAGCTCATATATATATATATATATATATATATGTATGTATGTATATAGTGAATAGTTCAAAACATAAGCATTTAGTAAATAGAAGCCGAAGTAATTACAAAAGGTATATTTAAAGAATCATATAACAAAAAAAAAGTAAAATACATAAATTTTTTTTACAGAATTACAAATAGACTTATTATAATATTACAAATTTACATCTGAAAAGCGAAATAAATAAGCTTCGTTTATTCTTCGATAATGGCCTTTCCTCGGCCCATGAATTCTTCTTCTACTTCTAAGGAGTGAGCTTCCCTGAACTTGAACTTCTCCAAGGTCTCGTATAATTGTAGTCTGGTTAATCCTCTGAGGAACCAAAATAATAGACTTGGGAGTATGTTATGTTGCAATACGAAGGCTTGTATCCCAAACTATTCTCATAATATAGTCGAATTCTCTCAAATCAGAAACAAAAGATAAGTCCACTAGGACTCTAAACAACTAGGTTATCAAGTACATATTCAAAATGACCTTCAATCGAAGGAGACAATTAAGCATTTGATTGGTTTGGCTCTAGGCCTTAGAGTTAACTTCATCAAAAACTTAAGTCCGATGGTTTTCCATGCAATCATACATCTTGTTAGTCCATATCCTTTTATAAAGACTAAAGGGAACAGTTGTCCCATCTTTAAGTTCCACCAGAACTTTAGCCAAACTTTTTCTTCCTGTAACATCCCCTATCTAGAGGCCTAAAGCTAAGCACTACAACTGCTGCAGTAATCCATAGTATTAACTTCCGACGACTAAATACGGCCATGTTAATGGTATCCATAATATCAGGAACGCACGAATATGAAAAAAAATCATAGATTTCAAAAAACAGTATTTTTGATTACATTTTCAAAACATGTTCCATATTCAAATTACATAATCCTATCGCTTTCCCTGGTTCAGACAAAATATAGTTATTACAATACTACGCGAAGAGCGACATATGACGATGGCCCCTTGGTTGACCAGAGTACCATATATAAAATACAGCGGAATCAATCCAAAATATAACAGCAACTCCTAATTAGCTATCCGTCAGCCACTTGCTCGTCACCGGAAGCTTTATTCACTAACCTACTAAAACCTGTAAACCTCAACCCTCAGCCTAATCAAATCAGTTTTGAGCACCCGAGAGTTTCAGGAAAAATAAACTTTGAGTCAGACATAAAGCTTGGTGTGAATAATACTATACATCTCAGTTGTCTGGTATTAAGTGAGACCATACCGCTTAGCGAAACGAGTTTCCCATTACTAATATCCTTTTTAATACATATCTTTTGCAAATTATAATCCTGCAACCAAAACTGGTTAAATCTGTAAAGCAATATCATGTATATGTACAAATCAGTTACCATATGGACTATCTGTCCATACACTGTAGTTTTGTTTGGCTAACTACTAACCCTTGGCTGACACAGGCCTACCAGAAAACATAAAATCTAACATCTGTTAGATACTCCTCTTCTAGACGGTCTCTCCTTACCTACTTCTCCAGGTCTAACTGATCCTAATGGTTTTGCAGGATTACCAATAACCTGTCCCTCCTTTTTAGATTTCTTTTCATGTGTAACATAATTTTAGTCTTACTTGTGACAAAGCCCTATACACTAGAATTTTGGATTAAATTAGCTAGGGGCTAACAGCTAATGGGTATAGGGCATGACCCTACGCCAGTCCCATCTGGTCTTCTAATCTGAGTCATTTTCTTAGGGCTAACTACCCTTTTAATTTTTTCCTTGAAAAACATTTTCAGAATGATTTAAACTTTTAAATCATACATATATAAGGAAAATATACTCTTTGCTTTACTCTAAGCTATTTTCCATGTTATATATTTTACCCAAAATAATGTTGACGAAATTGTTAAGGATTTCCCATCCCTCCAAAATAAGTTAAAAAACCTTTTTAACTTAAAACACTTAGGCTATATTGCCAAAAGTAACTCATTCGAAACCTTTGTTTAAAACCTTAAACAACCCTTTCGAAACCAATGAAAGTACCTCTTTCAAAACCCTAGAAAAGTATCCTTTTCAATACAAGTAAAACCATAGGCCGAAGTCCAAAACATACCTTTCGAAATCATACCTTTCGAAACCATTCATATTTATCCTTTTGAAAGCATTAAAACATCTCCTTCGAAAGCTTTAAAACCTTATACATCCTCTTTAAAACACTTAAACATTGCCTTTCGAAGCCCTTGGAAAACCTTTCCTTTTAGACCTTTCAAAACCATTGGGGAATCACCCCTTAGAAACCTTTCTTTTAAAACCTTTCGAAAGCATTAAAACATCAAGCCTTTCAAAAGCATTTGGGTTCAATTTTTATAACATGGGGAAACACCTTTCAAAACTTTTAAAATCATTTCTTTCGAAACCATTTGGGTTCTACCATTTATAGAGAAAAAGGGTCATTAAAACATTTAAGTCGAAAGCATCTCTATCAAAAGCATTCCTAAGTAAAGAAGTGATGGTGTTGAAAACATCCCTTCGAAAGCATTGGAGAAGCGACTTGGTTTTAAAAACAAAGTAACCCTTTCAAAACCAATCTGGGTTGAAAGGTAAAAAGCGGCAGTCAGGGGCTTCGACCTAGTTGAAAGCAGTTACTTAAAAACAAAGGCGCAACCTCTTAAAACCATTATTTTTAAAGTCATTGAACCAGTCGAAAGCAGACCAAGTCGAAAGTTATTCAATCGAAAGCAAAGCAAGTGCATTTTCATTTAAAAGCAAAGTAGCACTTCAACCCCTCGGAACCCCTGGTTTCGACCCAATACCTTCCGCCTATATCCAATTCACTACGTACTAGGTATCTGATACCATGTGCATTGGTTTCGATGGAGTCGGAGGCGGAGGCGGAGGTAAGGAGTCGGAAGCTTGGTGCCGAAGCATTGAAACAGGAAAAAGCATGTAGATTTGACTTTCTGAACTATTTCTTTGTACCTAGCCTGTCTTGTTTGTCAAATTATGATTGGTTGAAAAATTTTCCTTTCTAAAAGTATTGTCGATTTTTCAGAAATAAGAATTTGGATTATTTACAAAATACCCCTTCGCCTTTTTATAAATATATAAAACATTTAAGTTCCATACTTTAAATAATTTTATATATCCATTAAAAATCTTAGGAAGATTCTACAAAAATTTCAGAAAATCATTTTTAATATGTTTTCTAACATATCCAAATTTCAGACCCTAAGCCAATATAATTTGGCCGTAATAAATTTTAAACCCAAATTAGCATTTTCTTCACTAGAAAATTCATATAAAATCCACATTAATTCAAAAATTTATGAAAATTAAAACCCATTTCTAAAATATCATTTTTGATATAAATCTAAATTCGCAAGGCAATTGGATGTCATATAATAGGGTTTTCACATTAAAACATATCACAAAATCTATGTGAATTAGCATAAATCGTCAACAACATATAGATATACATTTTATCATCCAAAACATGGCAAAAACATTTGCAAATAATTCAGATTTCATACTAAAACCGAAAACCATTGAAAATTGAGATGTAGTTTTTATCCACCTTAGCTTTTTGATTAAGGATGTGAGATTTGTTCTTGATTAAGTCATTTGATTCTTCCTCTTGAATTTTTCTTCTTTGCTCGGTGGCCGGCCTTAGCTCTATTTTTTTTGTTTGTGAAAATAGATGAATGTGAGTGTTGAGGGGTTAAGGGTTTAGGGTATAAGAATGTGCCTTCTTCCTATTTTGCCCTTGCATATTTCCTAACCTTTTATTCTCTTTTTGCTCTTTGGTTCACTTAGTTAACATGGCATGACTACTCCTTATTTAATCACAAATCTCAATCCACTAATCAACTTACATTATTTTAATTAATTTAACTAATTGAATATCCTAAATAATGTTACTAAAAATATGGGGTGTTACAGACTCCCCTCCATAAAGAATTTCGTCCTTGAAATTACGATAAGGTACATATCAAAACAATCAAAGGTAAAACATGCCATCAAACAAATCAGGATAAGTATCTCTCATCCTGTTCTCAGTCTCCTAAGTATAGTCTCTGTCATCTTCGCTCCACTACTTTAACTAATCTAACTGTCTTCTTCCTCAACTTTTTCTCATCTCTCGCTGCTATGCGACATGGCTTTCCAACTATAGTCAAATTCGGCTCTACGACTAAGTCATCTAACACAGTGGATGATATAGTAGTATCCGGATCTCGAATACACTTCCTTAGATGAGAAACATAGAAAACATCATGGACTCCTACCAAACTGCTCGGTAACTCTACTATATATGCGAGTTTCTCGATCCTCTCAATAATAGGAAATGGTCCAACAAACCTCGATGCCAAGTTAACTGATTTCCCAAATCGAATCACACCCTTCATCAACAACACCTTAATGAAAACATGTTCCCGAACATAAAACTCTAAGTCTTTCCGTCTTTTATCTGCATAACTCTTCTACCTAGATTGAGCTTCCTTCATTCTAGCTCGAATTAACTCAACCTTTTATGCAGCTTCTCTAACCAAATCCGGACCAAGAACCAACCTATCCCCGGTCTCTAACCAACAAACTGGAGATTTGTCTGGACTTCCATTCAAAGCTTCAAATGGTGCCATCCTTATACTAGCCTGATAACTGTTGTTATACGAAAACTCGACTAGATGTGGATGGTCTTCTCATGATCCCCCAAAATCTAGCACACAAGCTTGTAACAAATCCTCTAAGACTTTATTAACTCTCTCTGTTTGCCCATCAGACCGTGGATGGTAAGCTGTACTCATCTTGAGCTTGCTACCTAAGGTATTCATTAAACTCTTCTAGAATTCGCTAGTGAATAAAGAATCTCTATCACTCACCATACTACTTGGAATTCCGTGCAGTGTAACTACATTCTTCATAAACAACTTCGCTAACGTAGGTGCCGTTCTGGTTAACATAATTGGAATGAAATGGGCACTCTTGGTCAACCTGTCCATAATGACCCATATGCTTTCATTTCTTCTATTAGACTTTGGTAACCCGTCAATGAAATCCATAGAAATAGAATACCACTTCCACACTAGAATGTCCAAAGGCTGAAGCAACCCACTTGGCTTCTGATGTTCGGCTTTTACCCATTGGCAGTTCAGACAATGCTTCACCCATAAGCCTACATCTCTCTTCATACCTTCCTAGAAGAAACTTCTCTTCATGTCTTGATACATCTTCGTTCCTCTCGGATGAATAGTAAACTTCAAGCAATGACATTCTACCAAAACTTCCTTCCTAATGTCTCCCACATTTGGAACATACATTCTTTCTCAACCACCCATTCTGGTCAAGACTAAAAATCCTTTAAGTCATCACTCTCCGTTCCATCTCTCAGCTTTCTTATTCGTTCAGCCAACACTGGATCCTCTAGCTGTTTAGAAGCAACCTTTCCGATCATAACTGGTCGAACTTCCAAACATGATAACAAAGCAGTTTCTGTACTTGAACTACTCTTAGTTATCCACTGTACTCTGCAAGTTGCTAATGTTTCAAAATCTTTCCACTCAGCTATCATCGCTAACACCACATTATGATGTTTTCTGCTAAGCGCATCTGCAACCCTGTTGCCTTTCTCCGATGTGTACTCAATATTGAAATCATAAGTAGCTAAGAATTCTAACCACCTCTGCTATCTCATGTTTAGCTCCTTCTAAGAGAATAAATACTTCAACGACTTATGATCTGTATACAATTCAAATATTTCTCCCAAAAGATAATGTTTCCACACCTTCAGCACAAAAATCACCGCAACTAACTCCAAATCATGGGTTGGGTATCTAACTTCATGCGGTCTAAGCTATCGAGAAGCATAGGCAATTACTCTACCCCTCTGCATTAACACAGCTCCTAACCTAGTCCTACATGCATCCACGTACATCATCAAATCCAGATTCCCTTCTGGAACAACTAACACAGGTGCATTAGTCAATAAGCGTTTCAGTTTCTGGAATGCCTCCTCACACTTATCGGTCCAAATGAACTTCACATCTTTTCGAGTTAGCTTGGTCACTGGTGCCGCTATCCTCGAAAAATCCTTAATAAATCTCTGATAGTATCAAGCCAATCCCAGAAAACTTCTTATCTCAGTCAGCGTTTCTGGTCTCTTCCAACTATTCACGACCTCGATCTTAGTTGGATCTACTGATAGCCCATTCTCTGAAACCACATGGCCAAGAAACTTTACTTCCTTCTTCCAGAAATGACATTTCGAGAACTTTGCCTTCAGCTGATGCTGCCTCAGCATTTCAAGCACCACTCTAAGATGAACTTCATGCTCTCTTTCATCCCTAGAGTACACCAAAATATCATCTATGAAAACCAATACGAACCTATCCAGGTGCTTTCGAAAAATCAGGTTCATCAAATCTACAAAGAAAGCTAGAGCAATAGTCAGTCCGAACGGCATCACTAACCATTCGTACGATCCATATCTGGTTCTAAACGCCGTCAAAGGAATACTATCCTCTGCCACTCTAAGCTGATGGAAACCTGACGCTAAATCTAACTGCGAAAATATCTTGGCTCCCCTCAACTGATCGAACAAATCATCAATCCTAGGCAATGGATATCGATTCTTTATCGTTTTCTCATTCAACTTACGATAATTAATACATAACCTTAACGAACCATTCGGCTTCTTAGCAACGCTGCGGCTGCTCCCCAAGGTGAACTACTAAGTCTGATGAAATTCTTGCCTTCCAAATCCACCAACTGCACCTTGAGCTCCCTCATTTCGGTAGGTGCCATCCTACTTGGCGGTCTACTAACTGGTTCTGCCCTAGGCTCCAAATCTATCCGAAACTCAATGGCCTGTTTCGGTGGCAATCCTACTATGGGTTCAAAAATATCTGCAAATTCTCTAACCACAAAAACTCGATTCAGCTCGGCTTCTATCTCCACAACACCCAACCAAGTATTCACTCCACAGCCAGGGTTTTCTACAGTATATACAATCCACTCCCTACAGTCTGGCTGTCTAAGCGATATTTTCCCATCATGGCAAAATATCCTAGCATCGTACTTACTTAACCAATCCATACCCACACTAATTTCGAATCATACGAAATCGAACACATGCAAACTACAAACAAAAGTATGACCTAACAAGTCAAACTTTAGGTGGTCACATATCATCCCAAGTCTTTTATACCCTCCTATCGGATTTGCAACCCTTAAGGAAGTAACTAGGTATGAGGGTTCTAGGTTAAGCTTATCTACCAAACAACGAGATATAAAAGAATGTGATGCACCAGTATCAAACAGAATACTAACTGCCATACCAAGAATCATAAGCGTACCTCCCAACACTGCTTTCCCTTTTTCCACTACCGTGGGTCTCGAGGTAGCTGGCTCCAATGCTTATACTTTGCCCTTTCCATCCTCAGGCTCCTTGCATTGGTTCTTGTAATGACCCATTTGGTCGCAGTTGAAGCATTTGATATTCTTCTTCCTAGTCACCTTCTTTGCCTCTCCAGAATGACATTCATTCGCAAAATGCCCTTCCTTGTTGCACTTAAAACATACAACTTAGCTCCCTTCTTAGGAAAGAACTTCCTTTTTTGACTCTGCCCTACCTGGACCTCCTTTGCCTTATTCTTCTCCACAGAAGCAATAATTTCCTTGTGTCTTAGAGCCATCTCTACTAAAACATCACAAGGATCCCTGATGTGAGGTAATGTAGCCCTGGCCAATTCAGGTTTCAACCCCATAATGAACTTCTCATTTCTCTTAATCATGGTATCCACAGTGCCATGACCATATCTTACCAACTCCTCAAACCTTGTAGCATGCTCTAACACAGTCATCTCTCCCTGCTCTAACTCAGTAAACTTTCTGAGCAAGGTAAAATTTGCCATCACAGACATGAATCTCTCCTCGAACCTCCTCTTAAACTCAACCCATGTTATCGTTCTTTCATCCACTACAGCCATCACACTATTCCACTAGTATAGAGCTGCTCCTTGAAGCTGCCTCGAAGCGAGCCCTCTTTTATGCTCATCACTGAGCCCCAAATCTGTGAAAATCCACTCATAGTGCAGCAAACAGTTCCTCACTTCTATGGCATCTTCAATCCCAACGAATGGTTTTCCTCCCAACCTCGCATAGTCTCTACTCAAAGCAGCATAATATTTGACTACTGGAGCTTCCCATGCTCCTTCCCCAACTACTCCAGCAGCAACTCCTACTAGCATCATATTCATGAAAAACTTATACATGGATCCCATGTTAACTTGCGGGACTTCAGCACCAGTATTTCCAGCTCGTGCCTGACCTAGGTTCCTTCTAGTATTAGGTCTGGCATTTCCATCTACAGTAATGCTTCCTCCTCCAACATTATCTCTTTGAGAATCCATATCTGCATTCGAACCTTAATGAGATATAGAAAAATAACCTAGTAGAGATAGGAGACTAGAGATAAAGCGCATACTTATATATGGCAATAAAAGTAATTACTATAGCGTTATCCCATACCCCGATCTTATCTGTAATTCCTTTGGATTATGTCTTTCAAAATCATCTTTTTGGTTAAAGTTTTTCATTAACCTATGCTGTAATACCAAGTTGTAACATACCCTATCTAAAGGCCCAAAGCTAACTGCAACAAATGTTGCAGTCATCATAGTATTAATTTCTGGCGACTAAATACGACCATGTTAATGGTATTCATAATATCAGGAGCGCATGAATATGAAACAAAATCACAGATTTCAAAAAATAATATTTTTGATTACATTTCTGAAACATGTTCCATATTCAAATTACATAATCCCATCGCTTTCCCAGGTTCAGATAAAATATAATTATTAAAATATTATGCCAAGAGAGACATATGACGATGCCCATTGGTTGACTAGAGTATTATATATACAATATAGTGGAATCAATCCAAAATATAACAGCAACTCCTAATTAGCTATCCGTCAGCCACCTGCTTGTCACCAGAAGCTTTATTCGCCAACCTACTAAAACTTGCAAATCTCAACCCTCAGCCTACTCAAATCAATTTTGAGCACCCGAGAGTTTAAGGAAAACTAAACTTCAAGTCAAACATAAAGCCTGGTGTGAATAATACTATACATCTCAGTTGTTTGATATTAAGTGAGACCACGCTGCTTAGCGGAACTGGTTTCCCCTTGCTAATATCCTTTTTAATACATATCTTTTGCAAATTATAATCCTGCAACCAAAACTGGTTAAATCTATAAAGCAATATCATGTATATGTACAAATCAATTACCATATGGACTATTTGTCCATACATTGTAGTATTGTTTGGCTAACTACTAACCTTTAGCTGACTCGGGCCTACCAGAAAACATAAAAAATCTAACATCTGTTAGATACTCCTCTTCTGGACGGTCTCTCCTTACTTACTTCTCCAGGTCTAACTGATCCTAATGGTTTTGCACGCTTACCAATAACCAGTCCCTCTTTTTTAGATTCCTTTCTGTGTGTAACATCATTTTAGTCTTACTTGTGGCAAAGCCCTACACACTGGAATTTTGGACTAAATTAGCTAGGGGCTAATAGCTAATGGGTATAGGGCGTAACCTTACACCAGTTCCATCTGGTCTTCTACTCTGAGTCATTTTCTTAGGGTTAACTACCCTTTTAAATTTTTCCTTGAAAACATTTTCAGAATGATTTAAACCTTTAAATCATACATATATAAGGAAAATATAATCTTTGCTTTACTCTAAGCTATTTTCCATATTATATATTTTACCCAAAATAATGTTGATGAAATTGTTAAGGATTTCCCATCCCTCCAAAATAAGTTAAAAAGCCTTTTTAACTTAAAAACACTTCAGCTATATTGCCAAAAGCAACTCATTCGAAACCTTTGTTTAAAACCTTAAACAACCCTTTCGAAACCATTGAAAGTACCTCTTTCGGAACCCTTGAAAAGTATCCTTTTCAATACAAGTAAAACCATAGGCCGAAGGCCAAAACATGCCTTTCGAAATCATACCTTTCGAAACCATTCATATTTATCCTTTCGAAAGCATTAAAAACATCTCCTTAGCTTTAAAACCTTATACATCCTCTTTAAAACACTTAAACATCGCCTTTCAAAGCCCTTGGAAAACCTTTCCTTTTAGACCTTTGGAAACCATTGGGGAACCACCCCTTAGAAACCCTTCTTTTAAAACCTTTTGAAAGCATCAAAACATCAAGCCTTTCGAAAGCATTTGGGTTAAATTTTTATAACATGGGGAAACACCTTTTGAAACCTTTAAAACCATTTGGGTTCTACCATTTATAGAGGAAAAGGATCATTAAAATATTTAAGTCGAAAGCATCTCTTTCGAAAGCATTCCTAAGTAAAGAAGTGATGGTGTTGAAACCATCCCTTCGAAAGCATTGGAGAAGCGGCTTGGTTTTAAAAACAAAGTAACCCTTTTGAAATCAATCTGGATCAAAGGTAAAAAGCGGTAGTCAGGGGCTTAAATAATTTAAGTCCTTTCTAAAAGTACTGTCGATTTTTAAAAATAAGAATTTGGATTATTTACAAAATACCCCTTCTCCTTTTTATAAATATATAAAACATTTCAGTCCCATACCTTAAATAATTTTATACATCCATTAAAAAACTTTGGAAGATTCTACAAAAATTCCAGAAAATCATTTTTTATACGTTTTCTAACATATAAAAATTTCAGACCCTGGCCAATATAATTTGGCCGTAATAAATTTCAAACCCAAATTAGCATTTTCTTTACTAGAAAATTCATATAAAATCCACATTAATTCAAAAATTTGTGAAAATTGAAACCCATTTCTAAAATGTCATTTCCGATATAAATCTAAATTCATAAGGCAATTGGATGTCATATAATAGGGTTTTCACATTAAAACATATCACAAAATTTATGTGAATTAGCATAAATCATCAACAACATATATATATATATATATATATATATATATATATATATATACATTTTATCATCCAAAACATGGAAAAAAACATTTGCAAATAATTCGGATTTTATACTAAAACCGAAAACCATTAAAAATTGAGAAGTAGTCATTATTCACCTTAGCTTTTTGATTAAGGATGTGAGATTTTTTTCTTGATTAAGTGATTTGATTCTTCCTCTAGAATTCTTCTTCTTTGCTCTTCCTAATAGTGGCCGGCCTTAGCTCTATTTTTATGTTTGTGAAAATAGAATGAACATGAGTGTTGAGGGGTTAAGGGTTTAGGGTATAAGGATGTGCCTTGTTCCTATTTTTCCCTTGCATATTTCCTATGTTAACATGGCACGGCTACCCCTATTTAATCACAAATCTCAATCCACTAATCAACTTACGTTATTTTATTTTATTTGAGTAAGTAAATATCATAAATAATGTTACTAAAAATATGGGGTGTTACACTTCCATTTTCTTTAACTTTTATGCAGAACCATGACCTTTAGAGATAAATTTGGTTTTATGAGAGGTGAGGAGTTTGTTTTAACCCTTACCTCGTCCTCTTCATGGCTAGGGTTAGAAGCAATCGCAACACCTTAAGGATCTTCTTTGACCTCAAGTTCCTTAAGTTTAATCAATTAAATCTCCATATTAGCATAATCTATCTATTGACAAAGATCAGATATTCCATCAAGTAAATCGTTAACTAAGTCGTCCTAGATTGGCTCAAAAAGAAAAATAACCTTCGGGGTATATTTTATGCAATCTTCATAGTCTTGGACGATTTTTTTATGCTTTTATTCTCCTAAAGAATTTTTAAATTGCTTTTACCCAAAAGTAGTTGAGACCAAAGAAAAGCAACTTCGATCTCTTATGCTTCAATTTTTGCCAGAAGAGTTTAAATGTATTCGACCTTAGCATCATAAGACCTTTGAATAGAAATGTATGCTTGATTGTTGCTTTGAAAATTCGAACATGATGAATCCTAACAATTGTAAGTATATATAGAGTTAAAAATGGAAATTGAAAGATGAAACTACTTTTCATTACACAAACACTAAAGGATTAAAATATAGAAATCATAAATTGTGCACAAAATGCTGAAACTTCCTAAAGACCAAATTTCTCTTTGGTTTTAAGTTTTATCCTAAGACCTCTAGACCTAGCAACAACAAGTGTTCCTGAAGGCTTGGCCATATTATAAGATGAAAGGTTTTGCCTAATCCCGCTTTAGAAACCAAAAGCTCGAATGGAGATGAGTCTTTAAGTTCTAGACTTAGCATTGCAAAGGGAATATGTTTAAGGATAGCATCACTCTTCGTAAATGCTCCTTCGACAATGGCTAAAGGAGGAGTTATGCTAGCAAATCTAGGGACAACCTCCAGAGATATGTTTAGTTCAGGACCGTAAAACCTTCGGACGAATTCAATTCACTTCAGTTTAAGAACTTTATCTTCGGATATTGCCTAGATAATCTAGTAAATTGTTAAAATACACCATCTCACTCTTGGATATAAACTTTAGCCGATTTATTAACCTTAAATTTTGGTTAGTCTTACTAAAGAGACTTAATGGTTTTAGCACATGATTTGTTGTGATATTCTTTAATGTCTTCAAGATGATTAGAAATTCAATGTTACAAAGCCTACTTGCATGAAGGCGACGTTTGAGAGTACTCACTACCTTAAGCAAGTATTACTTCGGTTCAAATGAGCTCTATAGTTAGAGCAGATTCTTTTAGGAAAGTACTCTTCAACTTGTGGCACATCACCTTCCATGAACCCGAAAGTGAGAGGATCGCCTTTTCCTCGGCTTTTAGAATATGTTTTGAGGAGAATGCTGAAATCCTTTTTGCTTGCCGTATCTTTAGGCCAATCAAGAGTAAGAAGCTCCTTTTCCTCCTTTAATACTATAACCTCCTCTTTCAACTCTTTCACTTCATCATTTCAGGCCCCTAGATATGTTAGAAGTGTAAGGACATCAAAAACCTTAGCCTCAAGATCTTTAGCTCTAGCCTTGAGATCCATATCTTTAGCCTGTAGAACCTCATTTAATTTAAGAATTCCAATTCACAGGAGGCCTAAGTTCGAAGGCCTCCTTCTCTAAGTCTTTTATTTTCCATCAAAGACCGTAGATTTCCTTATTATTAGCTTCGACTTCATTAAGGGTCATATTTAAACTCACAACCCTATGTTGAATGACCAAGAACTCTGTGGCGACCTATTTATTATACATACAAATATAAGATAAGAAGGTATATGAGCTAAAATATTCAAAGTATAAAATTATTATATTTGTACTTGCCCGAAGGGTATATTGGAGGCCAAACTCCAAGTACATTTCAAGGTATGCTAGAGAGGATGAGATATTTTTTAAGGATAATATTAGAAAGTCTTAAGTAATGGCTTCCGTAGTTATAGTAAAAGCTTCTAACTCTGACGGTGAAAGGTGAGGAGATTTAAGAGCATCGTGTTTAGCCGTGGTTTCAGAACAACCTCCACCACATTTTTGGTAACAGTGGTTTTTATTATTTAGAAACGTTAGAAACCTCCTTTGAATAAAGATGACGATTCTGGCCAAAAGGCTGTGCATGAATCTTTTTGGCTCAATGTTTTTTCCCAAAAGAATAGAGCCGATAGCTAATTCGTCCATACATACAAACGAATGATAAACCATGAGTATAAAGTATCACTTAATGTAACAACCCACATCAAAAATGGGCATAATTTTTGATCTAATAAAATCCCATCAAACCTTAGGTCTATTCCAAAGCTGGATGTTGGTTGGTAAAATTGATACAATGAACAATATACAGAGCTATATATTTGTGCTAACAGAATCTCGCAGTGGAAAGGATAAAATATAATAAAAGAAATAAATACTCACTTCATAAAAAAATTCAAATCTCAGAAACACAACATATCATTCCAAATATCTGAAATACAATATTCCAAAAATAACATCAACATCTCTGAAACTGTGTACGTCAAAATATATCAAAGACATTAATAGATAGATAAACTACCACAAGTCTTCCCCATCTTCTTTATCTTCTCTATCAGCATTATTTCCTCTAACCTATGTGTTGTAATGAGGAGGGGGTCAGAACAACAATGTCAGGTGAATGAAAATTTCAAGTCTTACTATAATAGTATTTGGGCGGTATGAATTAGATAAGTAATACGTCTTACGCATCCAATACCATCCTACCAAGAATACTACCTACTGTAAGCCTGAAGGCTCTTCCAGCCCATCCATAACGTACCTTCAACTGTAGGCCAAAGGTCATTTCTAGTCCAACGCAACTACTACCAATCATGTCTTAACAATCTAAGAGAAAGTACCTGAGCCTCTTAATACCTCTTTAATGAGAATTAGGCAGACTCTGACCATTGAATACCTACACCCTAGAGAGATCCATATTATTTAATACCCAACCCAAGGCGAATCCCTCTTTGATACCCCTAACTGACATTGCATGAAATCTCATTAGGCCACTTAATACTTCTTTATGAGAAGAGGCAGACCCTACAATATCCACTTAATACCTCGACCTCGAAGCGGACCCCTCCTGAGATTCCCTCCTACCGTACCCAAAAGATAGTCTCAACCATCTAATACTTCTTAAGTGGGAAGGAAGCAGACCCTACAACGGTCACTTAACACCCCTAATTTAGATGCAGGCCCTACGTATTATGACCCATAACCCCAACCGTGACGTCTCGCATTAGTGCAGCTATTAGTAGGTGCTAGTAGCTAGATTAGTTAGGTAGATTTACCTATAGAATTGAGAATAACCTCGCATCCACCGTGGGTACTTATTATAGACAACGTCTCACATCAGTCCCAAAGTCACACCGTTGGTAGCCAAATTAGCTGGGCAGACTTTTGTTTGCTTTTGACTGACCTCGCATCCCTATAACTTAGTAATATTTTCGCTCTCCTAACATACTTCCATATATAACTCACCGCTTTTCGCATTAAGGCCATAAAAGGAAAGCTCCTTATTCCGCCTTTAATTATGGATTAATTTCCATAATTATCCTCAACTTTCTTTCTAAGGGTTTAACGTTACTTACTAACCTATTTATACCATGCGATTAATATGTTACCAATTATACTGTATTAATATATTTATATGCTAATATATTTATACGTACATAATTTAGACTAGCTAAATATTCCAAAGTATAGGAAGATTTTTTCTTCCTATACAAATCGTTTGAAATGCTAAAACTTCTAATTTTATACAAGTCTAACTCTATATAATAACTTACAAAATAGCTAATATCCTTAGCCAAAAAATAGACTTGCAAAAGAATCAAATGCCAAACTTATTTTATATTAATATAGTAGAATCAATGCCTCTATTTCAAGGGTTAAAACTCAAAATTTAAATCCTTTATATTTTACTCAACTTTTTACATATACAATGAAAAAGGGATTCATATTTAAATTACGGAAATCAACAGTGTAAAATACAAATAGAAGAATTCGTACTTTACACACTAGTTCCTATCTTTTTTCCTTTTTTGTTCCTTTAGCACAATAGTAGAGAAAAGTTGAAAGTGGAATAGAATATAAAATATTAGAATTGCAATAATAAAACAAATTCTACAATTTTAATAAAAGACAATTGAGATTCAAATAAACATTAGAATTGACATTTCGTTTTGGGGAAACTTTGGGGTTTTAAATTTAAGGTTTTCATGTACAAAATTCCCTAAGGCATAGAACAAGTCCATACTTCTACTATACAAATACTAAAACTATAAAAAACTTAGATTTTCACTCGTAGATGGTTTCCAACTTCCTTTGGATTTGTTCCATGCCCTTTTCTAACTACTCCTTTTGGTTTCTTCTTTATAAAATATTCAACCATTCAATTATATGTGCATTAGATTCAAAACCCAAAGTTTAGGGAAGGATAAGAATAGAAAAACATTAATTTATATATATATATATATAAACCTATTACCTCTTTCCCTTGGATTAAATCCATGAATCTAATCGTAGAAGATGACTGACGAAGTTTTGCCAATGTTCCAAATATTTTTGTGAGTAAAAGTGAGGGGCTAGCCTCTTATTTATAATAGTTAGAAGGTGGCCAACCCATAGGATTTAAGTCGGTTTAAAATAATAAAATTCGGATCATTTGTGCCTCAAGAAACCCTAGCCAACATACATTCACTGGTCGGCCCCTCCTTCCTAGGTGGTCAACCGACCCAAGAGAGACGGTCGACCAGTCCCTTATTTGGAATGAAATTTATTCATATTATTATATTTCTATTTGTTTCCTATTTTTATATTTAATGTTAATGTTTATTTTAATGTTTCCTTAAACCCTAAGATTCTCATCAATGTTAAAATATTTACGAATATTTTTAATTTCAAACATTAACATTAATTAAATTTTAAATTTAAATTTGTTTCAAATTATTTTTAATTTGAAAAATACAAATGTCAATAACTTTTTCACTTGAAGTCCGATCGCAAAACTTTATATATGAAAGTTGATAAAAAGACCACAACAAACGCAGTAACGTAACTATATAGCCAAATTCCAACATTTACAAAATTTCCATTTTCAGCCTTATTATTAATTAATTAATTTTTTATTAGTTTTTACGGGGTGTTACATTATCCCCCCTTGAAAATGATTTCATCTCCGAAATCCCTGAGGGACAGATAGTGTAAAACACACTCAACATCCATGTTATATAACTAAATTATTTACTCAACCATCTACTTAGCCAAAAGTGCAATGTGATTATATTGCAACATATTATACGTTAGCTCGGTCCTAGCATGAATGCAAGATCGTGACATATAGGCATGTATGCAAGCATCCTAAATATGCATAAAATTCTATATGTGTGCTAAAATAATAGTAAAAAATACGGAAACCATCCCCTACTGTCACGTACCGGATTTTCGACTTTCGAAAATTCGACATCGATACTCACTTTATCGACTGCCGAGCAACCGAGCGCCGGAAACTCCAATAGTGAGGGTTTTAGAAAGAAGAAAACAGAAGAAAAGATAGAAGAAGAAGAAAGAAGGAACAGAAAGAAAAAGAACAACATCAGAACAGAAGACAATATCAGAATCTTACACATCGCAGCGGAACAATATATAATAAATAATTACTAGCCTTTTTAAAACAAAGAATTATATCAGTTTTTATACATACATCAATCAGAGTCAATATACAACAATGGACAGTTATATAAACTTGTCCTCATACAGAATACACGGCGGAATAAATACTATCAGATACAAATACTACGTCTCGCCATCCAGCTTATCTCCAAAGCTCCAGAATATCCAGAATATCCTGATAACATAACTCTAGGCTGCCCATGTGGAAAATGGTGGGCACCCAGAGTTTAGAAGGG
Source organism: Allium fistulosum (assembly GCA_030737815.1). Lineage (NCBI taxonomy): Eukaryota > Viridiplantae > Streptophyta > Magnoliopsida > Asparagales > Amaryllidaceae > Allium > Allium fistulosum. The sequence continues at coordinate 517,347,087 of CM060901.1, read as the reverse complement.
AAAAATAAACTCCGAGTCAGTCATGGTGACTGGAATGAGATCGTAAAACAGTTATTCTTTATAACAACAAAATAATCTTTAAAGTCAATTCGAAATGCTTTTTGGAAAATGAAACTACCATAAGACCTCCCGCCACACACACAATGCAAACGCAGAATTGGAGGAGATTTCTTCTTATGATAGTCAAAGATGCTTACTACGCAAAATCAAATCATTTTTGATATTATTATTAGTGCATAGTGTAGAAAACAGTTCGAAAGTATAATATAAATCTTAGCCAGCATAGGTACCATTATAGTATGCTTGCTATAGCTGCCATATTAGATGGCAGGTTCTACAACTAAAACCGTACAAGTCACGTATTGTTTCTTTGGATTTCCAACAAATGGTCAGGCTAAGGAACTTCCTATCCACGATGGGTACGTCCCTGGAATAGACGACCCGAGAACCTAACCGGATCTCTGCCAACACAAGGCCGGGTTACCTCTGCAAAAATAGGTAACTACTGACACGCGTATGCCATCCCCCGATCGTCACCGATCTTCCCGAGGATCCCCGATTCGCAACAACCACAAAGAAATAAATTTTTGCAGCAACCACAGAGGTTAAGTATCTGGGCTCCATACCATGATACCACCTTTATCCAGAAGGAATGACATACACTAAGGGGCGCTACTCCCTAGAACCTTGCTGCATCCTTCCTGTTTCGACCATTTCCGGGGTGTGAGGCTCGACGAAGTCTCGTCCACAAAGCTACGCTTTCTACAAAGCCCTACTTCGGGTCAAACAAAAATGATCAACCTATGATCACAAAGATATAAGATCAAACAAATGATCATATCACAAATGATCAAACACTGATCATTTCACATCAACACTCAGTATGCCACGTTACCAAATTGGGAGTATATCGCTGATAAATTTCAACTACATAACCTCTGAGCTCGTACGTCTCAGAGAAGGGTGTTAAGCTAAGAGAATAAATTCTCCGCCACCAATAGAAATGTATTTGAAAGAAATCAGCTTTATATCTCAAATTGTAACGTCAGACACACAATCCATACAAGTCTGTTCCGGGATCGAACAGAACCGAAGGCACTTCTCACGAAGCCCTTGCATATCCGGATAAATTTCTAATCACGTCCGGACTTCCCGTCACTAAGGGTGATAAAACCTCTAAACCGGAAATCAGCCGATGTAGAGTAACTCGACGGTAATCCTTCCGTTTTCAAAAATATCCGGTCTTCAACACCGGTCTTCGAATGCAATTCATAACGACGTATCACATATTCGGAATGGGTTATACGACCCCATGGTCCTTTCCCGGCTAACCCGAATAGTGAGCGCTTATTCAAAAATAAGTGTGGCATTCAAATTCATCCAATTCACAACAAATACCTACTCAAGGTAATTATTGATAGTCGGTTATTTAACTATCAATAAAGATGCGCAACATCATCAGATTCCAAATAATTTTCCCAAATTATTTATTCTTCAAAAATATCTTTTACTAGATATAAAATTTCCACACTTAACCATTTGAAAACAATTTCAAATCAGTTTCCACTTTTCATTTTATCTTTGAAGATAAAATCTCAAAACAGTTCATTTCATATTGGAAAAGCATTTCCATACTTATTTAATAATAAGTGGTTCACAAATCTATTTATTTTCAACATTTGAAAATATTCAATATACTTAAATCAAATTTAAGTATAAATTCATTCTTTAAGGAAATCATTTATTATAACAACATCTATTTGAGTCAAAACGGATGTTACGTAAAACATCGTTACGACGACTCAAAATCACTAGTATAGGGATTCGAAATTAAGATAGATATATAAATCCCAATACTACATAAAAACATTTCCTTTCGGAAATCATTTACTATAACAACAGTGTTATAGTCCATCATTTCCTTATATTTTCGAAAACGCCTATTTCAACAATGAACGTTGAAATCTATGCTTTCAATTCACAATACATTTTAAAACATCTTTAAAATGTTTAACTTCATTTTTAATATCACTTCTTCAAAAATGAATCCATTTTATTCAATAATATATTCACTGTCCAAAATCGTGAATATACTTCACTTATCCAAATTTCAATCTTTTCTACACATTTTATTTCAAGGATTATCCACTATCCAAAATCGTGGATAAAATTCCCTTAACAACCTCCTATATTAAATTCATCCAATTTGATTGATTCTCGGATTTATAAAACAACGTTTATAAATTCCATTTCTATTTTCTAACAACTTCGATTTATAAATCTTCTTTATTAACAAATTCGAGTTATACTCGATATAAATATCACAAGTCCATATTATAAGTTAATAACTTATCATTCATTTTCAACTTCACAACTTATAAATCTATAAATTTCATTCACTTACGGATTCCATAATATTTCATTTTTAACACTTATAAGAACTCATTTTATAATTTCAACATTCTTAATTTTGTAGCTATCAATTTCATAAATCTTTTATATAAACCGTTTACAGAAATTCAAAAATCTCAATTTAAACCATTTCATAAATCAGTCAACTATTTATTCCAAAAACCACTTTTCGGTTATATTTCCCAAATCTATAAATTTTTGTAACGTTAAAATTTCATACGTTTATTTATTTGAAATAAATCAATTCAAAAATTCCATAAAACGTCTATTTTCAAAAATCACTTTAAAAATCCTTTTAAAGTAAAGTCGTTATTTTTAAAGTTCAAAACCTGAATCCGATGATGCAACAGCACCAATTAGTCAATCACAACAACAAACATCATATATCAACATGATCACAGAATATACATCAATATCTGTAAATGAATAAATACTGGTGAGGAATCCAGTTGGATCCCTCCAACCTGTTTCCCTGCATCCACAAACGTTAGCACAATACCAATTCCACTTCGAGATGGAATATCGCGGTATATAGGTTTTATAAAAATCCGCTTACTAACGGCGCAATAGGGTCTCATCCGCTATACGAGGCGGGAATCAATCAATCCAATATATACATATGCCAATATGTATATATTGCTATATATATATAGATATATCCTACTATATCTAATATCACATCCAATATAGCAATCAAATCAATCAATAAATAACTGAAAATTCCACTTTCATTTTTGAGTGAGAAAAATCTCACCTTGATTTAAATTCCGATTTCAGCATTTATTTCGAATAAAATTAAACAGACGTTTAATTTTACCCGAAATTCAAACTAGCTCCAAACGACTCCAATCCAGTTGCATCGCGTAGTGCTCGTCAAAACGATTGCAACGCAAAAAAATTCGTCCGTTTTCAACCTCGTATGAAAGAGATATTGCAGTTTAAAGTTTGTACAATTATAAATATAATTATTTACAACTTATTTAATTTATTTTAAACCCTACATCCATCCAGACCGTTGCTTCCCTTCCTCCAAATCTGGACCGTGTTCTTCATCTTCCCTCCCACACGTTCCCCTTCGTTCAAAAGAAACCCAAGCCGCCACCTTGATTCAAATTTTCGCAACCACTACCGACCCCTTCATGATGATCTATGACCTCCATTGGGAAGCCCTCGTTCGCATCCACCTCCACCGTGAGCCATACGAAGCTCGGCTGCCCCCCTCTTTCGAAAAACGTGCACAAACGTTGAACGAACACGGCCAATTTCCTCTCGATCTACAGCTCTATTTTTAATCATAGCCGTTCAAATTATAGACCTCACTCCCCTCTTCAACTTCGTAGTTGATGATTTCTTGAATAGATGCTTGGATTCGACGAATTTGAGGGAGGAAGGAGAAGAAGTGCTGGCCGTCGAATTCTAGGGTGGCGGCTGCGTTTCTTAAACCCTAGCTGTTATATTTTTTTTTATTTGTGAATAAATGGGGGTATTTATAGAGTTTTGAACGACACTATTTATCCGACTTTTCCGAACTCCGATTTACACGCCGAAACTGGCGTTTCTGGGGTTTACCCCGCGTTCCGGACGCAATGGAACAGATTTCGGATGCTAATTCGATCGTCTGTGTGAGATATGGAGAAAAACGATCAATTTAAATTAAACCGATTTAAATCGATTTCGAGGCGTTTCGACTTGCCCCGGACAAACGGTAAATCCAAAAATTACGAAATTTGAAATCTTACAATAATATCACATTACGGATCCGATGAAACTGGTTTCGTCGAAATCCGAGACTGTTCGAAAATTGGCTATTTTTACAGTCGATAATTAAATATTAAAATATTCAACTTTCATAGATTAACTCCAAATTCAATTTTAAAAGTTCTATAACCTTTCTATAACTCCAGTATGATTAAATAAAATTTTCCAAATCATTTTCAATCATTTTAAACTCGATTTTTAATTATCTCTGGAATTTCAATTATTAATTTATCGATTTAATTGACCAAATTAAATCCAATATCCTTTAAATAAATTGTTCGACTTATTAAATTCATTTATTAATATTTAAAATCAATTAAATATTCGAATTTTAATTATCAAAAATTCTGGGTCGTTACAAACTTCCCCCCTTAAAAGAATTTCGTCCTCGAAATTACAAGTTAGGAAGAAAGGTCCTTAACTCGTCTACTACTTTTTCCAACATCTAATAGTTTTATCAAATTTCCAAAACAAATCTCTCTACTAGGGATTCGTTATTAATTCAACTAAATTTCCAACTTCAATTATAAGTTTCAACAGCATTGTTTTACTTCAAAATTCGAATTCGAGTTTAAATTCAAATTTTAAACTTCCAAAATTTTCTCAAAATTTTCTAACACTCGAAATTTTCGAAAAATTTCGCCAGCGTCTCCTTTGCGCGGCTAATACGGTACGACTACAAAACGTCCCTACGGACTCTCAGATTTCAAAAAGAAAAGAAAAAGCCAAACGGCTAGAGAAATAAGTCATCAAATCTCATATTCAAATTTAAATACATACCTTTTTCGAGCAATTCAAATTATCTTCGAAATCAAAATTCCAATTCCTTTTATAACACCTGTATGTCCTACTAGCCATAATATCTAGTTACACATTCAAACCATTTTGCAAATTTTATTACAAAATTTTCAATATAAACTACTTATATCATTTTTTACTTCACTGTTGAAGTTACATATTCATTATCATTCAATTTTACATTTCACATTCATTTGAATTCAATTCACAATTCCAATCTAATTTGGATTCAGTTCGACTTCTGAATATTGAATTTTTATCAATTAACTTTAGTTCACTTCAAACTAATCTCAAAACTTCATTTTATTTCACACAATTCAAATTCGTTTTCAATATTCAGTTTTAACTCCAGTTTTATTCTTTTGTTCAATCATCAAATTTTACCTAAGAATTTCACACTTCATTTCTTAAGTTCAATGTAAATATTCCATATACACATTATATTTATTTTCAATTCACTATTATGGTTTATAACCACTCATATTAAACTGGATTTCAAATTCCATATGAATTTTAATTCATCTCAAACCATATTAATTTGTCATTTCTTCAATTAGTTTCCGTTACTAATTTTATTATAATACTTTACTTTACAAATTTGAAATGAATTTTTCAACATTCAATTTACTTTCATTAAATTGATTCACTTGCACTTACATTAATTTAACTCCATTCTTTAAGTTAAATTTATTCTATCAAAATTCAAATTGTATAAGTTATCAACTTATTTCTTATTTCATAAGTATTTTTATATAGTATTCCAGAGTCTTTTCAATCTTTTCAAAACCATTTTTTGAAAACAATTCAAATTATCCTTTGAATTTTCTAAAACAAAACCCAAATTTTTCAAACAACTTCCATTTAAAACAATTTGGCAGCAATTTCTCTTTTGGAAACCCGAAAATGAACACCAACGATGCCGCGGTCATCATCGAAGTTATTTTCCAGCGACCGAAAAGAGTTTAGAGCTTTCATCTCTCAAGAATACTTTTCAAAACCTTTGAAATTCATTTTCAAATCAAAAAGATTTAAACTTTCCAAATCTCCAAAATTTTCAAATTCTTTTCAAAACATTTCCAAAAACTTCTCTGGAATTCCGTTTTAAATTACAAATAACATTTATAATTTATATTCTCAAATTTCATTCATATCTGAATTTATCTCTTAACTTTGGAGTTATGATTTCAATTTCTTATTCAATTTTAGTGATGATAATTCACTATTATTACTTCCTAACATCCATGCAACCATATACTATAGTACTTTATAGAAAAACATTTCTTTTATATACAAAAATAGTTTTGGGCAAAATTATCTCATTTACCCTATTCAAAACAATACTGTGCCGAATTGTTCTATACAAGTGTTTAGAGATCCCTATCGATAGAGTTGTACGGACAATACCGACCAGAATCCATATACCACTCAACAAACCAATCATCACAATATAAAACAATTTTATATTCACTAACAAATACGCGCTCATATCTATTATTACACTCAACTCATTCTAGAGTACTACTGACTCTATCTCTAATGAGTAATACCCAACAGAGCAGGGTTGTCGCTTAACCATATGCTCTGATACCACGCTGTCACGTACCGGATTTTCGACTTTCGAAAATTCGACATCGATACTCACTTTATCGACTGCCGAGCAATCGAGCGCCGGAAACTCCAATAGTGAGGGTTTTAGAAAGAAGAAAACAGAAGAAAAGATAGAAGAAGAAGAAAGAAGGAACAGAAAGAAAAAGAACAACATCAGAACAGAAGACAATATCAGAATCTTACACATCGCAGCGGAACAATATATAATAAATAATTACTAGCCTTTTTAAAATAAAGAATTATATCAGTTTTTATACATACATCAATCAGAGTCAATATACAACAATGGATAGTTATATAAACTTGTCCTCATACAGAATACACGGCGGAATAAATACTATCAGATACAAATACTACGTCTCGCCATCTAGCTTATCTCCAAAGCTCCAGAATATCCAGAATATCCTGATAACATAACTCTAGGCTGCCCGTGTGGAAAATGGTGGGCACCCAGAGTTTAGAAGGGAACAATAAACTCCGAGTCAGTCATGGTGACTGGTGTGAGATTGTAAAACAGTTATTCTTTATAACAACAAAATAATCTTTAAAGTCAATTCGAAATGCTTTTTGGAAAATGAAACTACCATAAGACCTCCCGCCACACACACAATGCAAACGCAGAATTGGAGGAGATTTCTTCTTATGATAGTCAAAGATGCTTACTACGCAAAATCAAATCATTTTTGATATTATTATTAGTGCATAGTGTAGAAAACAGTTCGAAAGTATAATATAAATCTTAGCCAGCATAGGTACCATTATAGTATGCTTGCTATAGCTGCCATATTAGATGGCAGGTTCTACAACTAAAACCGTACAAGTCACGTATTGTTTCTTTGGATTTCCAACAAATGGTCAGGCTAAGGAACTTCCTATCCACGATGGGTACGTCCCTGGAATAGACGACCCGAGAACCTAACCGGATCTCTGCCAACACAAGGCCGGGTTACCTCTGCAAAAATAGGTAACTACTGACACGCGTATGCCATCCCCCGATCATCACCGATCTTCCCGAGGATCCCCGATTCGCAACAACCACAAAGAAATAAATTTTTGCAGCAACCACAGAGGTTAAGTATCTGGGCTCCATACCATGATACCACCTTTATCCAGAAGGAATGACATACACTAAGGGGCGCTACTCCCTAGAACCTTGCTGCATCCTTCCTGTTTCGACCATTTCCGGGGTGTGAGGCTCGACGAAGTCTCGTCCACAAAGCTACGCTTTCTACAAAGCCCTGCTTCGGGTCAAACAAAAATGATCAACATATGATCACAAAGATATAAGATCAAACAAATGATCATATCAAAAATGATCAAACACTGATCATTTCACAGCAACACTCAGTATGCCACGTTACCAAATTGGGAGTATATCGCTGATAAATTTCAACTACATAACCTCTGAGCTCGTACGTCTCAGAGAAGGGTGTTAAGCTAAGAGAATAAATTCTCCGCCACCAACAGAAATGTATTTGAAAGAAATCAGCTTTATATCTCAAATTGTAACGTCAGACACACAATCCATACAAGTCTGTTCCGGGATCGAACAGAACCGAAGGCACTTCTCACGAAGCCCTTGCATATCCGGATAAATTTCTAATCACGTCCGGACTTCCCGTCACTAAGGGTGATAAAACCTCTAAACCGGAGATCAGCCGATGTAGAGTAACTCGACGGTAATCCTTCCATTTTCAAAAATATCCGGTCTTCAACACCGGTCTTCGAATGCAATTCATAACGACGTATCACATATTCGGAATGGGTTATACGACCCCATGGTCCTTTCCCGGCTAACCCGAATAGTGAGCGCTTATTCAAAAATAAGTGTGGCATTCAAATTCATCCAATTCACAACAAATACCTACTCAAGGTAATTATTGATAGTCGGTTATTTAACTATCAATAAAGATGCGCAACATCATCAGATTCCAAATAATTTTCCCAAATTATTTATTCTTCAAAAATATCTTTTACTAGATATAAAATTTCCACACTTAACCATTTGAAAACAATTTCAAATCAGTTTCCACTTTTCATTTTATCTTTGAAGATAAAATCTCAAAACAGTTCATTTCATATTGGAAAAGCATTTCCATACTAATTTAATAATAAGTGGTTCACAAATCTATTTATTTTCAACATTTGAAAATATTCAATATACTTAAATCAAATTTAAGTATAAATTCATTCTTTAAGGAAATCATTTATTATAACAACATCTATTTGAGTCAAAACGGATGTTACGTAAAACATCGTTACGACGACTCAAAATCACTAGTATAGGGATTCGAAATTAAGATAGATATATAAATCCCAATACTACATAAAAACATTTCCTTTCGGAAATCATTTACTATAACAACAGTGTTATAGTCCATCATTTCCTTATATTTTCGAAAACGCCTATTTCAACAATGAACGTTGAAATCTATGCTTTCAATTCACAATACATTTTAAAACATCTTTAAAATGTTTAACTTCATTTTTAATATCACTTCTTCAAAAATGAATCCATTTTATTCAATAATATATTCACTGTCCAAAATCGTGAATATACTTCACTTATCCAAATTTCAATCTTTTCTACACATTTTATTTCAAGGATTATCCACTATCCAAAATCGTGGATAAAATTCCCTTAACAACCTCCTATATTAAATTCATCCAATTTGATTGATTCTCGGATTTATAAAACAACGTTTATAAATTCCATTTCTATTTTCTAACAACTTCGATTTATAAATCTTCTTTATTAACAAATTCGAGTTATACTCGATATAAATATCACAAGTCCATATTATAAGTTAATAACTTATCATTCATTTTCAACTTCACAACTTATAAATCTATAAATTTCATTCACTTACGGATTCCATAATATTTCATTTTTAACACTTATAAGAACTCATTTTATAATTTCAACATTCTTAATTTTGTAGCTATCAATTTCATAAATCTTTTATATAAACCGTTTATAGAAATTCAAAAATCTCAATTTAAACCATTTCATAAATCAGTCAACTATTTATTCCAAAAACCACTTTTCGGTTATATTTCCCAAATCTATAAATTTTTGTAACGTTAAAATTTCATACGTTTATTTATTTGAAATAAATCAATTCAAAAATTCCATAAAACGTCTATTTTCAAAAATCACTTTAAAAATCCTTTTAAAGTAAAGTCGTTATTTTTAAAGTTCAAAACCTGAATCCGATGATGCAACAACACCAATTAGTCAATCACAACAACAAACATCATATATCAACATGATCACAGAATATACATCAATATCTGTAAATGAATAAATACTGGTGAGGAATCCAGTTGGATCCCTCCAACCTGTTTCCCTGCATCCACAAACGTTAGCACAATACCAATTCCACTTCGAGATGGAATATCGCGGTATATAGGTTTTATAAAAATCCGCTTACTAACGGCGCAATAGGGTCTCATCCGCTATACGAGGCGGGAATCAATCAATCCAATATATACATATGCCAATATGTATATATTGCTATATATATATATATATATATAGATATATCCTACTATATCTAATATCACATCCAATATAGCAATCAAATCAATCAATAAATAACTGAAAATTCCACTTTCATTTTTGAGTGAGAAAAATCTCACCTTGATTTAAATTCCGATTTCAGCATTTATTTCGAATAAAATTAAACGGACGTTTAATTTTACCCGAAATTCAAACTAGCTCCAAACGACTCCAATCCAGTTGCATCGCGTAGTGCTCGTCAAAACGATTGCAACGCAAAAAAATTCGTTCGTTTTCAACCTCGTATGAAAGAGATATTGTAGTTTAAAGTTTGTACAATTATAAATATAATTATTTACAACTTATTTAATTTATTTTAAACCCTACATCCATCCAGACCGTTGCTTCCCTTCCTCCAAATCTGGACCGTGTTCTTCATCTTCCCTCCCACACGTTCCCCTTCGTTCAAAAGAAACCCAAGCCGCCACCTTGATTCAAATTTTCGCAACCACTACCGACCCCTTCATGATGATCTATGACCTCCATTGGGAAGCCCTCGTTCGCATCCACCTCCACCGTGAGCCATACGAAGCTCGGCTGCCCCCCTCTTTCGAAAAATGCGCACAAACGTTGAACGAACACGGCCAATTTCCTCTCGATCTACAGCTCTATTTTTAATCATAGCCGTTCAAATTATAGACCTCACTCCCCTCTTCAACTTCGTAGTTGATGATTTCTTGAATAGATGCTTGGATTCGACGAATTTGAGGGAGGAAGGAGAAGAAGTGCTGGCCGTCGAATTCTAGGGTGGCGGCTGCGTTTCTTAAACCCTAGCTGTTATTTTTTTTTATTTGTGAATAAATGGGGGTATTTATAGAGTTTTGAACGACACTATTTATCCGACTTTTCCGAACTCCGATTTACGCGCCGAAACTGGCGTTTCTGGGGTTTACCCCGCGTTCCGGACGCAATGGAACAGATTTCGGAAGCTAATTTGATCGTCTGTGTGAGATATGGAGAAAAACGATCAATTTAAATTAAACCGATTTAAATCGATTTCGAGGCGTTTCGACTTGCCTCGGACAAACGGTAAATCCAAAAATTACGAAATTTGAAATCTTACAATAATATCACATTACAGATCCGATGAAACTGGTTTCGTCGAAATCCGAGACTGTTCGAAAATTGGCTATTTTTTACAGTCGATAATTAAATATTAAAATATTCAACTTTCATAGATTAACTCCAAATTCAATTTTAAAAGTTCTATAACCTTTCTATAACTCCAGTATGATTAAATAAAATTTTCCAAATCATTTTCAATCATTTTAAACTCGATTTTTAATTATCTCTGGAATTTCAATTATTAATTTATCGATTTAATTGACCAAATTAAATCCAATATCCTTTAAATAAATTGTTCGACTTATTAAATTCATTTATTAATATTTAAAATCAATTAAATATTCGAATTTTAATTATCAAAAATTCTGGGTCGTTACACCTACCATCCAATCTAGCAACCACGATACAACCAGAAACCTAAATTTTGGAGGAAGAAAGTTTACCAGAGAAAAGCTAAGGATAAGAAGCCTTTTTCTTCTCTTCGGTTTCTCATATGCATTCCGCTAGATTATTTTTCCATTGTACTCGGACCAGCCTAATTTCTTTGTTATGAAGCTTCCTAATTTTGGGCTTCATTATGCATGTGATGGCAGAGGGTGCTATCGGTTCCATCTCAATATCTTCTAACTAATCTAGCTCTACTACGATGGTGGTATCGTGAAGGAATTTCCTAAAGCGTGAAACATGAATGACGTCATGGGCTCCTGCTAACTTATCCGGAATCTCTACTCGATATGCAAGTTTCCCCACCCTTCTAAAATTGGGAAAGACCCAACAAAGCTCGAAGCCAACTTCCCTAATATACCAAACCTTATAACCTTTCTAAGAAGGGAAACCTTAAAAATACCATGTCTCCTATCGCAAACTCCAATTCCTTTCTTCACCTGTCAGCCTATGAATTCTGGCGGTCCTAACAGCGTCCTCCATTCACTGCCTAATCACTTTTATCTTTTTCAAGGTCTCGTGAATCAAATCTGGTCCAAGTTGAATTTTGTCAGTGATTTCCCACCAACAGTTAAGCGATTTGTATGGACTCCAATATAACGCTTCAAAGGGTGCCACGCTAATCATCGCTTTATAACTATTATTGTACGTATACTCTACTAAGGTAAAGTGTTATTCCCAATGTCATTCAAATCTAGGATGCAAGCCCTCAAAAAATCCTTTAAAACCTTATTCACCCTTTTTGTCCAACTGTTAGTCTGTGGGTGGTAAGCAATGCTAGGATTCAACATCATTCGTAAAGCTGACTGCAAACTCCTCTAAAATTCGCTAGTAAATAAGGGGTCTCTATCACTAATAATGCTAACTGGAACTCCATGCAGTCATGCTACTTCCTTGATATAAATTTGCACTAGGGATGTTGCAATACTATTATTACTTATGGGAATAATGTGGGCAATTTTAGTGAGTTAATCCACTATAAACCAAATAGCTTCATTCACTACGCCATAAATGGCCTTCTGCAACACAATAAAAATGTTGGCTCAGGCCCAAAAAATGTTGCCATAGGTCTATGGCAACACTTTTAGGGTGATGCAATTTTTGCCGTTGCCTTAGACCTCAAAGGCAACATTTTGACTATCTAAGGCAACATAAGTAATATTGTTGCAATAGAACCCTATTTGGGTCTATGGCAACACTCATAGGTGCCTGTAGCAACATTCAAAAATGTTGCTATAGATATTGATTTTCTGAATTTGTGGGGCCCACAATATAGAGCATATTTGATTTTTTAATAGAAATAAATATTTATTTAATAAAATGCTATTTGCATAGAATTTGATATTCAAATAGTAATTTATTTAAATAAATATTTTATTTCAACATTTGAAATAGTACAAATTCCTGACTCCACTATTTTACAATTCAATGATATATAACACTGATATTCACATATACAGATATTCCTCACTACATCACTCAGTTCACTCATTACATATGCAGTTTCAATTTATACAGACACCGACACTGATAAATATATGACGAGCCGAGTGCCGAGTCGAAGGCGAGCCGAGTAGCGGGTCCGGGCGCAGCGCCGGCGGGGGTCCGAGGCCCCGCAGTCCCCGATTCATCCGATTTTGGAAGATCGAGCCTTCTTTGAAACCTGTCTTCAAGCTCATGCACATTTGATTTGACTCTATCTTCAAGCTTGTATCCAGCTGTCCAGTCTTCAATACCTGTCACATATAATTCAAAAGCAGTAATCTGGAAAATAATATTTAACTCGAACAGAAAATGAAAATATTTTTTTAATATTATTTGCCTCAGGTATTTGGGTTGTTTCTTTTCATAAGTGCATAAGCCAAACACGAATGCAACACATGGATACAAGGTAGTATGGAAGACAGCAAGCAATAGTTTAGGCAAAAATGCACAAAGAAGAAGCCAAGTGCACAAAGTAGTACTCAACACAGCAAGCAACATAACATGACCAAGAAATGCATGTACATGGATGAACATACATGCATCATAAGGCTTGGTACAAGAAACTACTCAAGTGAAACTACTCAAGTGCAAGTTCATACTAAAGTGCAGCCAGATATGTAGACAAGCCAAAAAAACTCAATGTTCAGATTAGTCAACAGTTTTAGAAAACCAAAGATCACTTTCAAAGTTCTAATTTTCAAAAATGCAGAAGTTTTTAAGTGAAGCAGTTTTCAAGAGGACAGCAGAATACAAATACTTCAAGTTCTGGTTTAACAAATGCAACAAGCTACAAAGGTATGTGAACAAGTTTAACAAAGGTTCAAGTTCTGGTTTAACAAAGGTTCAAGTTCTGGTTTAACAAATGCAGCAGAAAGGAGCTAACAAGCTCAGATCAGAAATCAAAAACAAGCCAGTGAACCAAAATCCAACATACCAAATAATATCACATCGCAATTCATCATCGGAAAAGCAAAATCAAGCCAGTGAACCAAAATTCAACATACCAATTCATCATCGCAATCCAACATACCAGATTTCTCAAAGTCCAACAGAAAGATTAAACTCGAGATTATAGGAAATAAAGCCTATAAATAAATCCAAATTCATCATCGACAAAAGCGTGCGAGCATAACCAAAATCGAGAATATTCATGTAAACCAGAAGGCATAAAACATACCAAATAATATCACATCGCACCCGACGACGAAGTCAAAGCAATTCGAGCAATCAATCAAGGAGAACGAAGGAGCAAGCTACCAGAAACGTTTCTCACACTAGATTCGATCAATCAGAGCATCAAAGCAACTAGAATCGCGTGCCCTAGTTTTCACCGAAACCAATTCGACTACCCCCTACCACTCTGACATCAGGCCCCAAACATGAAATTGCGACCAAATCAGCAACTCCCTGAACCATTGCAATCCCACAACCTTGCCTCGAATCACCAGAATCGCCAAAAACTTGAAAAAAAATCGCAAATCCGGAAGTAGTGAGGAAAACTGACGCGAGGCGAAAGAAAATAACGGAAATTGATATGGCCGACAGGGGATAAAAGCAAAGCCAGTTATTCTCCAGATCGAAGAAATAAGGAGGAGAGGCGTCATTTTTTTTAAAGTCGGTGGAATAAAAGTTAGGGATTGGAAAATTGGGGGTGAGAAACGAAAGCGGGTGAGTGAAAAGTAAAGCGGGAAATGGAAATTGGTAAGGTGTGGATCGATGGTGTGAATCGACGGTTGAGATTTTGTTTTAAATGGTGGTGTGGATCGCTGAGGTGTAATTTTTTTTTAATTTTTTTAATTAGAATATATCTATGGCAACACTATATAAAAATGTTGCATCATGTTACACTTGTTTAGCTAGAGCAACACATTTTTATGGCTAAGGTAATACCAAAAATACAACGTTGCAGTAGGACCAAAATTTTATAGCTGTCGCAACATTTTAGCTGGCAACACCTTGCAAAAATGTTGCAGAAGGTCATTTATGGCGTAGTGATTGGCTCTTTGACTCTGAGGAGACCCATCTATATAGTCCATCGATATATGCTTCCATTTCCAAGTCGGCACCTCTGATGGCAATAACAATCCTTGGGCTTCCCTTGTTCTGCATTTACCTTTTGGCATGTTAAACACCTAGAGACAAATTCCAATATCCTTTTCCTAATCCCTGGCTAATAGAAAATCTGCTTCATATCCATATACATTTAATCTCCTCTAGAGTGAATGGTCATGTAACGATTCCTATTTCGATGATTGGATATTTAAATAATTTATTTAAATATTGAGTCGTTAATTAATTAACGGTCTCAAAATATTATTTTTCACATACGATTGAATTAGGACTCGAGATCACCATTGAGTTTGTATCGACGTTCCAAATTGAAATGAGTATAAAGATCGTTATATTTTAGAGATCGGACGATCTAATGGCCGAAATAGTGTAGAAAAGCATGAAATTATCATCCCGAAGCGCTGTCTCAAATAGCGACGAATTTTACGCCATCGGGATCATAAAAATGAGGTAATGCAAGCAGACGAGTTTCATGGTGATGGACAAGTAGTTTGATCATACAAGCTCAAAACGCGTGATAGGTTTATCTGAGTAATTGAGTAAAATGAATATAATATTAACATATCCTATCGAAAACCATACTCCTAGTTGGCCAAGCACTATTGAATTAGTTCTCCAACAAAAAAACATTGCTTCCCCTTACTCCATGATTTCAAAAATCAAAATCTTATTATCCACTCAATGAAAAAAAATCCTAAATCAGTTTCATTGCATTCGTATAATCGAGGTCTACAAACTTATACCTAATTTGGAGTGTGCGATCACCATAGCCGAGATCAACCCATATTGGATGCACCTAGGGTATGGTCTTATCGGAGAATGGGTAGGTTTTCGACAAGTTTGAGTGCATCATAATTTTTATTTCATCAAGGAGCATCTTTTCCTAAATTTTGGAGCTCCACGGTGCACCAATGCAAAATGTGTCGAATGGGGGTCACATTTGCGACTGTCAGGTCGGAAATAGGGAGGGCGGTTCGATCTCGATGGCATTAGGTTCGGGAGAAGAGAATGCAAAGGAAGATCCGTTGGCGAAGACGGCTCATGATTCCATTGACTAGAGAGTGAGAAATCGAAGCTTGAATATTTGGCTATGGGGTGATACACCGATACATGTACGGACCTGGAAAACAATATTTGGAGGAAGAGAGTAATTAGCGGTAATGTTGGTAATTAGTGAAATAAGTTAATTAATTAAGTAATTTAGTTTCTTATTTGATCCGGTAACTTATATATGCTATATCTTTTGCATACGAGGTCGGTTTTGGACATTGTTACTTGCGTTATACTCGTGATGGAGAGCTCTACAACTTGGGATGGTTTGGACAAATTTGGTTAATGTGAGTGATATTGTCTCTCACCATACTATGATTGTTAGTATAGTATTAAAATGACGTTTTGAAATGTTTTGTAACTTTAAAACATGGTTTCTAAAATAGTTAAATCTATATATTATTTTATAAAAAATTAAAAGTGTTTTAAAATGGTTTTAAATTAAATATCACGTTTTTTCCATTTGACGCACTATTTTGACGATATTGCTAGATTTAGGCTATTTTGATATTAGTCCCACACCATCCCACATTAGTTGCTTTGGATGAATTATATTGTATTATTCTAGATATATGTAGGCTATTATACACATTTATATGCTTTTGGTTGCATGCCTGCTTGTTTGTTAGTTGGTGGAACCGTTTGAAGGCGATATAGGAAAATCCCATTAGATAGAGTTTAGAATATATTGATCGAACGCACACACGATGGGGACTCAAATGATGTGATAGAGTTTAGTGTTTATTGATTAAACAAACAAATGATGTAAAACTCAAATGGATGGGATAAATATGTGAAGGAGTACTGGTGCGTGCCGATTGATCTGAAGATGAATACAGACTTGGATATGTGCTTCAGACTTTAAGGAGGATGTTGGACGTTTTCATTTTGGTTGTACTTAACCATTTTTGGTTAAGTACATGACCAAAGTGGTCATTGTCGACTACTCTGGAGTGGTCGATATCTACCACTATTGAAGATGGACGATTTGGCTAATTTTAATATGGATGATGGAGCAGCTTCGAGGAGCAGGATATAATGGTTTGATCGTTCGACATTCGACTTTGATGATATGTCTCTTCGACAAGTGGTTCTAGTAGTGAAGTAAAGATTCGACGCTTCGATGCGATGACTCCATGGTTCAACGATGATGATTCCATGATGGGTAGTGACGGCTTCCACGATGATAGCTGTACTTCGAGATGCAGAGTAGTTAACTATGAACGTATTGAGAGGACTATCAGAGGGAGGTTACGGGACATATTATGACACTCTATGACTTATGACGGTTGTCTAGAGTAGTTCCCAACCGTGATGACTTCAAATGGGAGTTATAAGGATAGTTTCGAGATGAGCTCTGCTATGGATGACGTGTGCAAAGGGATCGTTGAAATTCGTAGGTTTCGTTGTGTACTCATAAAATAGGGGTATGTGAGGATGCTCACTTGGGGTGGTGATGGCCCTCGAATCGCACGATGTTTAGATTTGTTGTACCCTAGACCATGGTGATGGTGGTCCAGTTCCTGGCCTACTGAGTGGCATGGATTCGAGTACCGAGCGACTTGGATGTTGAGTAGTCCTTGACTGGGTGATGAGGTCATATGAGTATCATATATCCAACGCACTGAGTGAGTGAATGTGAGGATGGATGATGGATGCTAAGTTTGCTTGATTGTTTATCACCTTAGAGATGTTACATGATGTACATATTACTGATGCCGATTCTAGACATCCTTAGTACTTTGATGTTTAGTACACCCATAATGACTATCATAGAGTAGCGTATATTCGATGTTATGTGCTAACTCTATGGATGCAGGTACAAGTCAAGGATGATTCTCCATACCCTCTGTTCCTTATACTATACCAACTTTTATAATGTTTTGAGATTATTTATCGCTCACACAAGACTGTTTCCTAACTCAAGGTTTTATGCTTTGCTTCTTATTATCTCGGGAGCTCTTAAATGAGTAGACTAGATAGCAGGTGTAAATAGCACTTGGAGCTATGGAGATGGACTAGCAGATGGTGGCGCTTTCTCATATTTATATTTTGAGTTATTATTGGTTATTCTGCTGTGTGGCACTGTGGAGCCTTGACAATGTTAACTTACTATTATTAGAGATAGTTTGTCAATTGAGTTATTTAGTTGTGTAAACTCTATTTCCATTTTGTATAACTATATGAGCCCATGTGCTCTGATTCTGTGGTTTATATAGTTATCACTATCTCACCTATTTTATACCTGTGATGATTATTATGTTTTATCTGATGCGCTGTGAGATATACGATAGCATCTATGATTATGTGATGTTTTATTTCTTTCTCTTCTCTTATATTCTCTTCTTTTATATTCCTTAACTGAATTTCTTTTTATTTCCCTTGACAATCGTCCTACATCGGCCGGATGCTCCGACGTCGCACTATTTGGTTATATGAGCATCGGTGTTGTAGAGCAGTCATCTCATTCGGTATCAGAACTTAGGTTATGTGATTAACCTGAGTTGATATCGTGATTCAATAGAGATAGGGTAGGAGTATTCACCTTAGACTAGATAAAGAGTATACTTATATATGAAAGAGTGCATATTTGTTATATATTTTGGTTTCTAAAACTATATAGTAATGTATATAGTATATAAGTTGTATTGCACACATGAGCACTATCGATGCAGTTCTCTATGAGAGACCAATCATTCTTATTATAGAATAGGAGTGATCTGGTATATGAGAAATGCTATTATTGACTCCATCTCAGGTGTTAAGAGTGGATAGGATCGGATGACCACTATCCCTGATGTACATAATATGTTTGTAGAGATGGTGCAAATCATTTTTTGAGATGCTTATGTTGCCCCCAAATGATTATGGTGTTCAAGTACAAGCGCCTAGAATCGACTTTTCCGAGCTGTATAAAGACTTCGTGAGTCTAAGAGGCAGATCGTTCCTTCGAATGGAGTCAACTATTATGCTGCAAGATGGGATGGTATTTGCAAAAAGATCTTCGATGACTTGGAGTTAAATGATGTAATGGGGTAGATGTTGGCCTCAATATGACTCCAGGGATAAACAATACACTACCAGAGTACCTTTATAGCTTCGATTCTCGAGGACTATTTTTACTTGGGATTAGTTCATAATTCGCTTCGAAGAAATTTATGTCGACTTTTCAAAAGTCGGTATTGTTTGGGAGGTTCGCTGATTTGAAGTAAGGTGATATGTCTGTGTTGGAGCATGTGGCCTAATTCGATGTGTTGTTAAAGTACGGTCTATCTTCCATTGATACTTCACTCAGAATGGATGAAGAATTTATCGTTGGGTTAAGCAATCATCTTAGGAAGTGATTGATTTGTCATATCGACGGGAGCTTTGAGAATTTGATCGAAAAGGCTTTACGATGTGAGTGCCTATACCCAATGTTAAAGGATTGTCCCGAACTGGCTGAGCAGGGAAAAACAATGGAAGAATATTCATTGATTGCCGTTTCTATTTCATTGTGTGCTCTATTGGTGAAAGAAAAGGGAATGGGAGTTACCACTTGAGGTATGCTTTCCGCTTATGGCGACTCCATACGTGTTTTATTTGACATTGAGGTTTCACATTCCTTATATCTAGTGATTTGTAGATTGATTAGAATTGAGACTCGAAATAGTTATCCGACCTTTAAATTATGGCGACCTTGTTAGGGACTCAACCAGACTAGACACGTGTAACATACCGTATTTTGTCATCGAAAATTAATACTATGGATGACTGCAGCATCCATAACGCTTAGTTTCGGGTCTTAAAATGTGGAATGTTATCACATGGTTTGTCTACACTAAGCTTATACATGGTTTATCAAAACTCTATCTTATAAAGTGATGGATGTTTGTTTGTCTGTTTGCTATTGATTGCTTTAGGTTTAATTAGGTTTAGTGTTAGAGTCTAGGAATTGATTGGCAGGAGGGGTACGGAATAGTAGTGGATTGCGAGAGGTTGTTGGTGACGATAGGGGTTGACGATGAGCGGATGGTAGTGTTTGGCTTCCCATCTGACGATGTATGTAATGCCCCACCCCAAGATCCATACTAACTAAGGGTATTCCAGAGTAATATTGTCTGTTAGTACAGAGAATAGGACTGGTTAGGAGCGACCATCCATAAAATTGCTTTGGGCAAGTATCGATACGTATAATAATGTAACTATAATTTTATTTCTTTTCTTGCAAGTGGTAATTCGACGTATTTGATCCAGGCACAAAACAACAATACAGAGGTTTAATATAATTCAGAACAATACACAATATAATATACAACACAGAGTCGAACATTGCAATGGAAATAATACATATCAACATCTCTCAAAAGTATGAGTCTACAAAAGAAAATACAAAACTTACAATTATATACATATACATATATAAACACTGACATATCCTAAATACACATGACTATAAAAGCCTACAACATGTACAAGCATATACACAAGATTCAAATGGTGCATCTAAAATATGAACAACACGAATAAAACTCCTTAAGCTAGCTCACATCCAAGGCCACTGAGTCCTTATACCTGTCAAGTCACGATTTGACCCAAGCATTAGAATAACACCCGGGTTAGACAATCTTTAATTATCACAAAAGGTGAGATACTGATAATAATAAACTTGCATAAATGTCAAGGATAAATTTCCACAAATTGTGCTTCACTAACATAATAATACTTCATTTGATAATTCATGGTTTATAGTTAAGTTTATGCTCGTTTACAACATTCATCAAAGTCAAAGCATCCACTATAATAAGAGCTTAGAAAATCACAACCATATATGCAAGCAATGGACATGTACTTCGCAAGTCAATATAAGAGAAACACACTTTGCGCTAATACTAGAGGTTGTAGTTTGCAAATCATAACTCGCTTGAAAATGAGTATCACAAGATGGGCTTGAAAACCCATTTAATACGCCTAAATGGATTTACCCAAGATTGAGTCAAAAAACTTGACAAATAGATAAGTGTTATCCACTTCCGATTAGTAATTATAAGAGTGTCGCTTGATGTCCCATAACCACTTGACAATGCTCGAATATTTACCAAAAGCTAGTAAATTCCACTCGTGCAAATAAATGTTCAATAGAACAAGTCCAAGAATTAACCGGTGACGCAAGTGTTTCATACCACTTGTTTTATTAGACTATTTAATTCAATTTCTCATTCAAGTGAAATAGTGTATTTGTATAGAAAAATAGTTTTTCTTTGAAATCTTATTTAAAATCTTGATTGAAAAAGAGTAATAATATATCTAGTAGTTAAAAGTATATATATATATATATAATATTTCCTAAAATCATTCATGTTCAAAATACACACACACACGGATAGACACACACACACACACTCTTTCCTATAATCATTCTTGTCCAAAATACACATATTTACCATATATGTATATAAATAGAAATGAATTTATTTCGAAAAGGAATTTCTTTTATAAATAGCTTTGCAAACTGGTATCATTATATTTTGTGTTTGTCAACAAATCATAGAGCAAGACTTCCACAAGATCATCAAAGTTAGATTCAAGCACTTGGATATACACAAGGAGTTCACCAAAATTAAGCTTCAAAATGATGTAAAAGTCCAAGCAAAATAACAAGGCAAACAACGAATGGGCGACCGGGGCTTTACCTGGAGCTGAAATAGCTCCAGGAATACAAACCACCAGTCTATCGGTGGTGGCGAAATCTGGGGCTATTTCAGCTCCATGTTGCCCTTCGGCGGTCCGTCGATTAATGGTTTTTAGGCGTTTAGTCACCTAAACTTCTAGTGTACTAATTTAACTAACATCAAGCATAAAACCATCATATGAAAATGAAATAGAGGATTGATATAGATTAGTGTTTGAATATAGTTTACTGTAAACAAATTTTAACACAATAGCAAATAAAACTAACAGAGTACAATAAACAAACGTCAACCAAAACTGAAATCATTCATTACTTCTTGTTTATTCAACCTGAGATTATAATTAGAAATAGTTGTGAGTTCAATTCACCTTTCTTCTTTGAATTTAGACAGTAAATCACAACAACAACTTGCAATTGCTTCACTAAAAACCATAGAATTGATTTAATTCAAAATAGCAAAGAGAGACAAAATTCAATTACCGAAATATGAAACAAAATCTCTAATAAGAAGAGATTAAGTTTTAGATTCTGTCACCTAAAATTATTGGCTTCATAACTGATTTACCATGGAATTGGATTGATTTTTGAGAATTTACTTCTAGGTTAAAAAGAAGAAAGTTTACTAACTTCTTCTGTTTACAGTAAAACTGAAAGAATGAGATAAGAAGAATGTACAGAACTTTGTTTCTCAAGTCTACTATTTTCTCTAACTCTAAATGGGCCTATAATGGATTTAATTCCAACTAAAGAAAAAGAAAAGCTTATTTCTTCTAATTTTAAAGAGATATACTATTATAAAAAATGCTTTAATTTATACTTTGATCTCATAGACTACTACCATTTTATAAAACCAATAATAGTTTACTCATTACATTTTTATTTGCAACAAGAAGAAATTGAAAGAACTAGTAGATCGTGTATAGCTAATAAAATGAGTATATATACTAATTTATACTACGAAATATAAAGCAGTAAGTAAATGTACACACCGATAGTTATACTGGTTCGGAGCACCTCTCCTACGTCTAGTCCCTAAGCACCTCTTAGGTATTTTCTTCGTAAATCCCTCACTTGACCCGAAGGAATAGGTTTACAACTTAACCAATCTGAGCACCTCTCAGATTTATTCTTTCCTTTGAAAAATACAATTCTTGCTTGAAAATCTTGTGTTCGTCTAACACCGATTTTGACTTGATAGTACAACGGTTCCTATAATCTTCTTGATGATTCGTAGTGAGTTCACAATGATTATTAGAAAAATAGCTAATGAAATAATAGAGTTGAAAGCACAAATGCTTAGAATAGCACAAGAGAGTAAAATAGATAGAAATCAGAGTAGAAGGTCTGTCTATAAGTATGAGTTGTTGTGCTATTTATATATATTGAAGAGAAGGAATCAAGAGTTGTCAATCTTCAAGAAATTCTTTCAAAATTGCATAAACTGTTCAAAATGTCGCAACTCTTGAAGATGACCTTTCATAAAAAGTAGCCATTACAACATCTCAGTCTATTGAGCAAAGATGTCAGTCTATTGAGTATGAACGTTTTAATTTCCACGGCAAATATTTGATTTTTTTTTAAAAATAGTTCAACACAGTTTCAGTCGACAGAAATTGGACTCAGTCGACTGAGCTTAGTTGACTGAAACCAATTTCAGTCGATTGAACAACATAAGTTCAGTTTTTATATATAAACATTTGTCATTTTAAATTCAATCTCTATGCTATATTGATATATGTGTTTGTGTTTGTCTTTGTTTGTGTATATGGACTATCAAGGAGATTTTACAATTCAATCTAAGACCATATACATACTATTGATCTTGAAGCTCCATAGTTTTGACTTTTTTTGACTTGTAGACGATTCTTCTTGCTCATTGCCTTGCTTTTTATCTTCTTGAATGATAGCCTGTCATCATGATATAGTATATATGTGCAGTATATAGTGGTCATCATTAAAACGAAGAACTAATGTTCTAACAATCTCCCCCATTTTGATGATGATAACTATCAAAGTTTGAATTTTAAAAATATTAATTTTGCTCCCCCTAAATTCATGCTCCCCCTATCTATATGTTTCTCTCTCTTTGGCATCAACAAAAAGGTGATATAATGATAGTAAACACAATGAATATGCATATGATATGAAATAAACGTAAATACTCACAACATTTGACATTCACATACATAACATCAAAGAGAAGTTTTTACATACGTACCACATCATAGAAATAACATGTTTTATACATAAAGTCATAGAACACCATAAATCAAGTCATAGACCAACACAACATAATACATCACAAAATATACCAAACACCATAAATTTTTTTGAACAAACATAAAACCAAATACCATGAAAGTTTTTGAACGACCACAAATCAAAATACCACGAAATCACAAAAGGAGATATGATAGATTTACCAATTATATCAGACGAGATGAAATATCCTTAGATTCAGGCTCGGATGATGA
Source organism: Allium fistulosum (assembly GCA_030737815.1). Taxonomy (NCBI): domain Eukaryota; kingdom Viridiplantae; phylum Streptophyta; class Magnoliopsida; order Asparagales; family Amaryllidaceae; genus Allium; species Allium fistulosum. Next base: position 517,322,690 of record CM060901.1, on the reverse strand, counting down.
TGAGCTTGAGCATGAAGAAACTTTCTTCTAAATTTTGCCTAGAAAACTCCCAAATGTTTTTTGACGCTTCATCATTTTTGTTGTTGTTGTTAGAAGAGAATTCTTGGTTCGAAGAATAGCTATTGCGGCATTGATGGTTCTGGAAGGTTGAACCAATGGAACTTCATTTTCACTATCCAAAGACCAATTGAATTCTTCAACAATTGTTTAACCTGATTGACTGTCGGGTTGAGTTTGAGAAGTTTGAGCATGAGATGGTTAGGAAGATGATTGACCCAAGGTATTGTTTTTTACCAAATTTGCTATATAAACATTATATGGAGGTAGGGGTTCCATTTAAGAGGGTAGTTTCATAAGCGAAATAGATTTTTGATCCATAACTTTAGGTGAGATGTAATCTTGTAAAATTTCCACATTAATTCCAAAATGAATAAATATCTTCATGAGATATGAGCCAATTTTTTTTTGCGGGAACGAGAACTAAAGTTTTTTATTTCTTTATGAATAATCTTTGCCCAATTAAGTCATGTGTTTGAATAGTTGGCATAAAGAGCCTTGTAGTTGTAGTCATACATTTTTTCATAGCTCCCGGTTCGAGTAAAAACAGTATGAAGAAGCATTTTATTAATGATTCGAGCTTGAGGTCTTAAATTCACCGAAGTATTTTCCATGTTTTCAATACGGAATTTGTAGCTAGTTGAATCATAGGTGAAATCACGATGGTAGATATCATCTAAGGTAAATCCATGGCCATTACAATTTAAAATAGCTCCTAGGTCATGAACATTGAGCACTATATCAACTCCTAACACTCTACTCCATGAAATTTCCTCACCGGTTTCATTCGGAGGTGTATAGAAATCTCCACAAAGATTCGCATAGAATAATTTAACAAAGAATGGGTAAAATTTTACCTTATTTTGCTTTTCATCAATCAAGGAAAGGAACCCATACTGCCTTGCTAATTCTTCTATGCCAAAAGTGGTGAAATCTTCCATCTTGTAAAATGTTTCTTGGAAAATTCTTTTGTCATTCAATTCGTTGAAGATCCGTAGATTTTTGGCACTACCATTATGCCACTCTAAGATTTGAGCGTCGGAAGCAAATTCGGGATGAGCCAGAGTGGATGATGAAGAAGTAAGAGCTTTGTTTTTGCTTGGTCTAGGGCGAAAAGCTGGGAGTTTCTTACTTGAAGACATTAAAAATGAAGTTTGGAGATAGGGTTTGTGAAGAGATAAAATGATTTGGTGAAAAGGCACGATAAAAAAGGTAGTTATATTGGCAGTTTCTTCAATTTCAGTCGACTGAGACATAAATTCAGTTGACTAAAAGTACACATTTTAGAGGCTGAGAATCATTGGCCATTTTTGAATAGGTTCAGTTGACTAGAACAGATCCCTAGTCGACTGAAACCATGTTGTTTTGAGGTAGAAAGTTTAGTATCAATTCGATACAGGTTCAGTCAACTAGGATTCTGGTTCAGTCGATTGAACCTGTGCAGAAATGTTTTCTTGCCTTTAATTGTTATTTTGAACGAAGAATTTTGAAATAAACTTATTTTATTTAAATTACATATGATATATATTATTGTATGCATCCATTTTTGGATATTTATTACAAATACGTTTATAAATAAATATTATAAGTAAATATTAATTATTTTCTGAATCGTCAAACTTGTTATCAGGAAAATGATCCCAAAAATTTGGTTCCACCTTGGTATTTTCAATTAATGGCCGAAGTGGAGACCACCTGTTATACTGAACCGTAGTTTTGTTCTAATTTGACGTGGATGGTCAAGCTTCCCAAGAATTTCTTGATGGAGTGTTTTCGATAACAATCGGAGATTCGGTAATACACGGACTATATTGATGTATGCTCTTTTTGGTCGAGGAATGACCGTAGATAGCAAGTACACACCTTTCCAAAAAAATTCATATGCGCACCTTAAAGTTTTTGTTCGTAGTACATCTCCCTTTGTACATTCATTATTTCTTGTTGATAGTGATGTATTTCATCTATTTTAGTATAAGTGTCCAGTTTTAAAGCTCTTCTTATCTTCTTTCCCTTAGGCGAGAATCCGATGTGCTCGGTCGAAGAAGGAACAATTTGGATAGAAGGTGATTTTGTAGAAGGAGGAGTTAAAATGTTCGGAGATAATATCCACTGTAAGAGGAAGGAGAGCTAAAATCGAGAGATGAATGAGTGAAATCTTAATTGTTCGACATTATTCAATTGATAGTATATAGATTTTAACTTTTGAATGTATTCTTTTCTTTATACAGAGACTCTTTATATATACTTTGGCTTTTACTATTTTTAAGCATTGTAATTTCTGGGTTAATTTCTTCCTTTATTTAAATTTAGTAATCCTTTTTGTTCTTTTCAAAATTTAATTATATTTATAATTTAATTAATATCCATTGGTTTTCATTTTCTAGTTTCTAATGTTGGTTTAATATAACATTATGTGAATTATACCTTACATATCTAAATCTTTAACCGAGCATATTCCGAGATTACGACGCAAGTTTAAAAATATAATTTCACAAAGAGGTTTAGTAAATATATCTGCTATTTGTTTGTCTGTAGTAACAAATTCTAATGATATTTTCTCTTTTTGTACATTATCATGCAAGAAATTATGTTTAATCTCAGTGTGTTTAATTCTTAAGTGATTAATGGGGTTTTTTGATAAACTAATTGCACTAGTGTTATCACAAAAGATAGGAGATTTGTTTAGTTTTACTCCAAAATCCTATAATGTTTGTTGCATATATATGACTTGAGTGCAAGCTAGTGCTGTAGATATATATTCTGCTATAAACATTTACAATAAAACACAATTTTGTTTCTTACTAAACCATGATACCAAAGATTGACCGATGAAGTGACAAGTTCCACTTGTACGTTTTCGATCCGATCTACAACCACCGAATCGGCATCACTATATGGTACGAGTTTGAATGAACAGTCTTTTGGATAAAAAAAGGTCCGTAATCTTTAATATTTGATAAGTATCACAAAAATATTTTCTCTGCTAGTAAGTGCGTTTATTTGGGACTAGCTTGAAAATGAGCACCCGACCAAACACTCATTACAATGTCGGGTCTACTAGCAGTTAAATATAATAGCGATCCTATCATACTTCTATATAGTTTCTATTCGACATCTTTCCAATTTCGTCTTTGTCTAAGTGAATACTAGTGCTCATAGGAGTATCTTTACTACTTGCATTATCCGTTCCAAAACGTTTAATTAAATCTTCACAATATTTTTCTTGATAAATAAAAATTCCGTCTTTTAGTTGTTTAATTTGTAATCCTAAAAGGTAATTTAATTCTCCCATATGCGACATTTCAATTTCGTTTTTCATAATTTTAGAAAATTCATCATATAAGTTTTTATTAGTTGATCTAAAGATAATATCATCTACATATATTTGAACTACTAAAATATCGTTTTTATATTTTTATACAAAAAGAGTAGAATCAATTTTGCCAATTTGAAAACTAGATTCTAAAAGATATGTTCTTAATCTTTCATACCAAGCACGAGGAGCTTGTTTAAGACCATAAAGTGTTTTCGTAATTTAAAAACATGATTTAGAAATTGTCCATGTACAAACAATGGTGGTTGTTCAACATAGACATTTTCTTTAATGTATCCGTTTAAAAATGCGCTTTTAATGTCCATTTGATATAAATAAAGTTACGATGACAGGCAAATGCTAAGAGAATTCTTATAGTTTTGAGACGTGCTATAGGAGCGAAGGTCTCTTCATAATCAATTCCTTCTTCCTGAGAATATCCCTGAGCCACAAGTCTTGCTTTATTTTGAACTATATCACCATTTTCATCCATTTTATTTTTGAAAATCCATTTAGTACCAATAACAGATTGATCATTGGGTCTTGGTACAAGTTCCCATACATTATTACGTTCAAAATGATTTAGTTCTTCTTGCATTGCGATAATCCAATAATCATCTATAGATGCTTCTTTACCATTCTTTGGTTCAAAATTTGAAATAAAAGCTACATGTCCCATTTGATTTAATTGATTGCGTGTTGAAACTTTAGTATTAATGTCTCCTATAATATTATCTATTGGATGATCTTTTAATATTCTAGGTGGTGATTTTAATTCAACATTATCAGGGTTAATTGATTTGATTTGTTCATTTTGAACATTAGATGATGTTGATTGATTCATGTTTTCATCATCTTCTTTAATAGTGTTAAAATTTTCATTAAAAGATACATGTAACGTCTCTTCAATTTTATTAGGTTTTTTGTTAAAAATTCTATATGCTTTACTTTGATCTGAGTATCCTATGAATATTCCTTCATTGGCTTCCGGATCAAACTTTCCTAGAGGACCACTAGTGTTTAAAATAAAACATTTAGATCTGAATATTTTAAAACAAGATACTTTGGATTTTCTTTCAAAAAGAAGTTCGTAAGGAGTATTTTTGGTTAAAGGCGTTAGGGAGACACGATTTAGAACATAGCATGCGGTAGCTACAGCTTCTGCCCTAAAATTTTGTGGTAAATTACTACTACTAAGAAGAATTCTTACACATCCTTAGAGAGTTTTATTTTTCCTTTCTACAACACCATTTTGTTGTGGTATTCTAGGAAATGAAAAATTATGACTTATTCCCTTTTTATTACAAATTTTTTGAAATGATTCATTTTCAAGTTCTCCACCATAATCACTTCTAATTGTTTTGATTTTTAAATCTTTTAGATTTTGAATACGTTTTGAAAAGATTTTGAATGTTTCAAAAGTGTAACTTTTGTGTTTTAAAAAGAATGTCCATATAAATCCTGAATAATCATCAACTATAAAAAAACATATTTATTATGGTTAATTGATCTAATTTGCATTGGTCCAAAAAGATCCAAATGTAAAAGTTCTGAAGGTTATTTTGTGGAAATCTCTTGCTTAGATTTAAAAGAGGATTTTTTAAGTTTTCCTTTTTGACATGCATCGCATAGATTATTGACTTCAAAATTTATTTTAGGTAAACCACAAACTAAATTATTTTTAGCTAACTCATGAATGTTTTTAAAATTAACATAACAAAAACGTTTATGTCAAATCCATGGATCAGAAATATCTGCTATTAAGCAAACATCTTTATCACACCTTATTTTCATATTTAAAATATAAATATTGTGTTTTCTTGTTCCTTCAAAGATTGGATTTTTATTTTTATCAAAGATATTGCATTTTCCTGTTCAAATGTTATAGTAAATCCTTTATCACATAATTGACTAATACTAAGGAGGTTATGTTTTAAATTTTTAACTAGATAAACATTTGAAATAAGAGGAGAGTTAAATATACCGACAGAAGCAACATCTCCTTATCCTATAACATAGCCTTTGGAATTATCTCTAAAAGTGACGGTTCCGCCATCCTGTAAGAGATATTCATTAGCATATCAACATTTCCAATCATATGCTTGGAGCATCCACTGCCGAGAATCCATTTCTCCTGTTTGTGTCGGGGTACCTACAAAGATAAAAACAATTTAATGGTACCCACTTCCTCCGTTAGGGTCCTGGGGATTAAACTGAAGGTAACCATACCCAGGAGGGTTTGGTAGAACCTTTGAATCTAAAATATTTATTAAAATGAACATCATTCAAAAATCTATCTATTTGTTTTTGTCTAATCAAGTTATTATTTGTTTTTGGAATCCATATTGGAATAGTCTTTATATCATAATTTTATTTGCTACTTACTGGTTTATGAAATTTAGAATAAAGTGTAGCTTATTTGTGTTGAACTTTTGGTTTCTTTGATTTTATAAATCCTAAACCATTTTTATTGCTAGAGGATTTTGAAATACTAATTACATGAGAAAGATTCTCTTTTCCTTTGTTAAATTTAGAAATGTTTGTAAACAGATCATTTACTTTCTTTTCTAATGACTTTTTATCTTCGTTTAACACTTTTACCTAATTTTCCAAATCATCTACAATTTTGCTTAATTTTACGTTATCATTCGATAGTGTTGAACTTTCCTTCTCTAAAGCATGCATATTTTGATTTTCTTCAAAAGATTTACAAATATGTTGTAATTTTAAAATTTCCTCCTCTAATATAATTTTCTCATCTTTTAGCATTTCATTGATTCTAGTCTAGTCATTTTTCCTGAACATTCTTTATGAGTCTTTCTAAGATTTCTCTATTTATTATCTAGTTCTGAAGCTATTTCTATGACATCGTCAAAAGATAAATCTGAAAGTACCTCATCTTTAGTTGTCATGAAGAAAACATTGGCTTGTTCTTCATCACTATCGTTGTCACTGTCACTGTCACTTGAGGAATCATCCCACGTTACTTGAAATGCACGCTTCTTTTTTGAGAATTTCTCATATTTGCTGTTCTTGTTGAAGCTTTTCTTATCTTTGTTTAATTCTAGACAATCCTTTTTCATATGACCAAATTGATTGCAACCATAGCATTTAGATGACGAAGCATTGTTGGAGTTGCTTTGTTTTTGCTTTTGCATTATTTTATTGAATTTTATGAACTTGTTGTAGCTTTTAGCAAAGAAAAATACATCTTCTTCATCCAAGTCTGAGTCGCCATCATTATTTACCTGAAAACCAATACTTCATTTTTCCTGGGCTAGATCTTTTCTAGCTTGCAAATTTGCTTCATATGATATTAAATTTCCAATTAACTCTTCTACGTTGAGTATAGAGAGGTCATTGGCTTCTTCTGTAGCTAATACTTTTCGTTCCCATTGATCAGTTAATGCATTTAAAATACGTGTAACTAAATCAAAATCAGTAAATAAAACTTCTAATGCCATAAGGTCATGTTGTATAGTTTGGAATCTAGAGTACATTTCTATGATGCTTTCATTAGTTTTCGTTTTAAATGATTGAAATTGATTTTTCAACAAACTTATCTTAGTTTGCTTTACTTTGGTGGTTCCTTCATGTGTGACTAGTAGCATGTGCCATATATCATAAGCCGTTTTGCACATCATAACTTTAGAAAATTCGTTCTTATCAAATGCACAATATAAAACATTCATAGCTTTTGCATTATTTGAAGCAGCATCTGTCCAGGTACTAATTTCAGTAGTAGGAGCTACATACTGAGGTGGAGTAGATAGCCAAATGTCAAGATCGCTTGATTCCATAAAAACTTTCATACGTGTAGCCCAATACATATAATTAGAACCCGTGAAAAATGGTAGATGTGTAGTTGATTGTCCTTCTTGAAATGTGTTATAACTCATATTAGCCATAGTATTCAAAATTGTGTTATGATTTTGAATAAACTGTGATCGGATACCAAATGAAAGAACTACTAAATTGTGTATGGCTAATAAAATGAGTATATATACTAATTTATACTACGAAATAATAAAGCAGCAAGTAAATGTACACACCGAGATTTATACAGGTTCGGAGCACCTCCTAGGTATTTCCTTGGTAAATCCCTTGCTTAACCCGGAGGAATAGGTTTACAACTTAACTAATCCGAGCACCTCTCAGATTTATTCTTTCCTTTGAAAAATAAAATTCTTGCTTGACAATCTTGTGTTCGTTTAACACTGATTTTGACTTGATAGTACAACGGTTCCTATAATCTCCTTAATGATTCATAGTGAGTGCACAGTGATTATTGAAATAATAGCAAATTAAATAATAGAGTTGAACGCACAAATGCTTAGAATAGCACAAGAGAGTAAAATAGAAAGAAATCAAAGTAGAAGGTCTGTCTTTAAGTATGAGTTGTTGTGCTATTTATATATATTGAAGAGAAGCAATCAAGAGCTGTCAATCTTCAAGAAATCCTTTCAGAATTGCAGAAAACTGTTCAAAAAGTCACAACTCTTGAAGATGACCTTTCAAAAAGTAGCCGTTACAGCATCTCAATCTACTGAGCGAAGACGTCAATCTACTGAGTATGACGTTTTAATTTTCATGGCAAATATTTGAAATTTTTTAAAATAGTTCAACACGGTTTCGGTCGACTGAAATTGGACTCAGTCGACTGAGCTTAGTTGACTGAAACCAATTTAAGTCGACTAAAACCAATTTCAGTCGACTGAATAATGTAAGCTCAGTTTTTATATATAAACATTTGTCATTTTAAATCCAATCTCTATGCTATGTTGATATTTGTGTTTGTGTGTGTCTTTGTGTGTATATATGAACTATCAAGGAGATTTTACAATTCAATCTAAGACCATATACATACTATTGATCTTGAAGCTCCATAGTTTTGACTTCTTTGACTTGAAGATGATTCTTCTTACTCATTGCCTTGCTTTTTGTCTTCTTTAATGATAGCCTGTCATTATGATATAGTATATATGTGTGGTATATAGTTGTCATCATTAAAATGGAGAACTAATGTTCTAACAGAAATGAATTTACAATCCATCTTTTAAATAAATAAGTAAAGTTATATTTTTCATTTAAACACAAATTGGATAAAATAGCCTTTTATGCTAAAATACACTATTAAACACCAAAACTTAACTATTCTAAATTAAATTCATATCCATGCCTCCATAGTGTTAAAATAAATCATATATTTGTGCTTGAAAATATAATGGCCTCATATTCCATAATTTCATTAATTTAATTTCCCATTATCTTTATTATAGAAATAAAATAACTAACTCACATAGATATTATTATTATGCCCAAATCTCCAAATATTCATTTTCCATTAGAAAATCATTTACACGAACTCTTTCTTTAAAATTCCCCAAACTTCATTTGAATTAAGAAATAAAAATCCCCAAATCTCTTAATTATTTAATTATCTCAATATTAACTTATCTTTTAATTTCAGGTAATCTAAACTCGGGTTGTTACATGTTAGCTTTCTATATTCGCTTGATATCCCACACGATGAGCTATCATCTATGCTTATTGCTAGAGAGTGTCCGGACATTTGATGAGGTGAACGGATTACCACCATATAGGATAGAGTTCCATATTGATCTGGATAGACGTGCTAGATCAGTAGCTATGCCTTTAAGGCATATGATACCTAAAGAGTAGAGAAGACTAAAGGTGTGAGCAGATGACCTATTGATGCGAGTGTTCATTGGTAGGAGCATATTTGAGTGGGATGCACCTATAGTGTTCGCCACTAGGGTGAATGGCTCTTTGAGGCTGTATATTGATTACTATGAGCTGAGTGAGATGACGAACAAGTATCCACTTCCACTTATTGATGGCTTGTTCGATCAGCTCTATAGCGCGAAGGTATTCTCTCAGTTGGACTTTACGATGGGGTTTCATCCACTGAAAGTATCTAAAGAGAGTGTGCTGATCACTGCATCTCGTACACTACTTTGATTTTTGATTGCTTGATTATGCCGTTTAGGCTAACCAATGAGTCAGCATGTTTTTTTGATTTCTTGAGTCGTGTTTCGGGAGATCATTTAAGTAGCCCCGTGCTTGTCTTATTGATGATACTTTCTTCTACTCATGGAGAAAAAGGGAGCACGAGACATGATTAATGGTTGTATTGTAGGTGTTGAGAATACACTGACTAAAGATGAGAAGTTTTCTTGGGTTGGTGATATGTTATATATGCTTTACTAAGGACTTCTCAAAGGTAGCAGCACTATTAACCAATTTAACGAGAGAGTATCAGACTTTTATTTTGAGATGTGAGGTGTTGACACGCATTAGTGAGTTTTACTAAGAGGTTGATGAGTACACCAATGTTACTCATTCCGAGCGGGAATGAGGAGGCGATAGTACGCATATGCTCGTGGTACTTGACTAGGTGCAATATTAATGCCGAATGGTAAGTTTGTCGCATATTGTAACGACCTGGATTTTTCGACATTGGATTTGGAATATTTAAATGGGTTTAAATATTAAAACTAAATTATAGATTGATTTTGAATGTGAAAGATTGGTTTTTTTTATAGAAATAGATTCAAAATTTAAATGTAGCAATTTATTTAATAATTTAATTATTAAAGTAATAATTGAATATTGGTTAAAATAGTGAATCTGGAGTTTAAGCTCGATAAAAATATTTTAAAGGTTTGTAAAATTTATATTAATAATACTGAAGAGAATAAAAGTGTTAAAACAGAATTTGGTAGTGATCTGTTCAGTTTTAAAAGTATATCGTTTAAATTGACATTTAAAAATAGCGTTCCGAGGCACAGTCTCGGAATTCGACGAAACAAGTTCCATTGGATCCGTAATAATGTATTATTATCGGATTTCAAATTTTGTAGCTTTTGGAGTTATCCTTTAGCCGTACGGTATATAAACGCGCTGAAATTTATATCGATAATAACTGGGTCCAAAAAGCTATCTTCTCCATACGATCGAACTAGGACTCGAATCCTTTTCCATTGCGTTCGGAATAGGGGTATAACATTATAAACGCCTAGCGGCATGCCTCGATAGGGGTTCATGATTTTAAGCGACGTAAATCGAGACGATTTGGAATTTTAAAATAATATATATTTATATTTGACTTGACCTTTAATTCCCCATCAGCTGTTATTCTGTCTTCTTTCAAATCACTATAGCTTTCATCTTACACGCCGACTTCAATTCTTGTCTCCTTCCATTCTTCGTTTAAAGTCATAACCTCTCCCTCTCCTCTCAGATTAAAATCAAACTCACGAAATCATTTCGTTTAAAGAAAAAAGAAGAAGGGGGAACACACTACTCAATTCAAATTCGCTTACCACAAAACTCCCTTTCTTCTTTTGGTCGATAACAAAATCTCCAACTCAAAAATCGAAGGGATTCGAATTCGATTCAGCAGAAAAAAAAATTAAATCACTTAAATTCCTTACTCATAAAGCTGCCTAATTAAAGTTGTTCTTCTTTCTTCAATTATCCGATCAAAGATCTAAGCAGAACGAAATCGTGATAAAATTCTTCCTCTGCAGTTCATTCCCGAGGTCGAATCAAGTAGAGAGTAATCGGGTTTGTTCGAAAAATCATTGGCACACGACTGGATTGCATTGGTCAGCGCGGTCAAAGAGGGAGGTTCGATATGAAGGCGCGTATGCGTACGCGTGGGTGGGTAGGGTGTGGTTCGCGACTATGATGGTGACTGGTGGTGGATAGGGGGATCGGGTTGAGCTTTGGTGAAGTGGATGGCTTTGGGAATGGGTCGTGACAGTTTTGGCCAGAGTGGGGATCTCGAGCGCGAGGTAGAGGGTTTTGGTCAAGCGTTATGGTGGCGTCTCGAGAGTAGAAAGGCGGACGGTTCGAAAGCCTTTGATATTGTGAGTTCGGTAGCTAGAGCTTGCATGCGTGGACTTCTGGGTAATTAAACTAAGTAAGATTTTTTTTATATATATACGAGTACATATGCACGTCCAGGTGGGCCTGCATTTAACCACAATGTGCATGCATTTTTATATGTACCCGTGGAAGTAGATTTGATAGTAGCATTCCCACATTTGAACGCCGCCTAGGAAGAAACTGCTATATTTTTTTCCAGACTGCAATAACTTCTTCATACTAACTCGGAATCAGGCAAAACTTCGACCGATGAACTCCTACCTAAATTACAGACAATATGGTACACTCGGATACTTCATCTTGTGAATGCACACTGTAGTTCTCCAAGGGGACTGACAGTTTACTTAGAAAATAACATGGCACAACATCCTCTTATTTGAACTCCGCCTAGTGCAGAAGCCGCTATTTTTTTTATTCAGACTGCTATATTTTCTTCATACTAACTCGGAATTCGGCGAGACTTTGACATATTAACTCCCACCTAAATTACGGACAATATGAAACACTCGGATACTTCATCTTATGAACGCACACTGTAGTTCTCCATGGGGACTGACAGTTGTACTTAGAAAATAACAGGCTACCACATCCCCATATTTCAACTCCGCCTAGTGCAAAAGCTGCTATTTTTTTTGTTCAGACTGCAATAACTTCTTCATACTAACTCGGAATCAGGCGATGCTTCGACCGATGAACTCCCACCTAAATTACGGACAATACAGTATAGTTGGATACTTCATCTTGTGAATGCACACTGTAGTTCTCCATGGTGACTGACAGTTGTACTTAGAAAATAATAGGCTATATCCCCACTTCAACGCTCATTGTAGTTCTCCATGGTGACTAATAGTTGTACTTAGCAAATAACAGGCTACATCCTCATATTTGAACTCTGCCTAGGAAAAAGCCGCTATTTTTTTTGTTCAGACTGCAATAACTTCTTCATACTAACTCTGAATCAGGTAAAACTTCGGCCGATGAACTTCCACCTAAATTACGAACAATATGGTACACTCGGATACTTCATCTTGTGAACGCACAGTGTAGTTCTTCATGGGGACTGATAGTTTACTTAGAAAATAACATGCTACCACATCCCCATATTTGAACTCCGCCTAGTGCAGAAGCCGCTATTTTTTTTGTTCAGTCTGCAATAACTTCTTACTAATTCAAAACCCGGTGAGACTTCTACCGATTAACTCCCACCTAAATTACGGACAATATGGAACACTCGTATACTTCATCTTATGAACGCACATTGTAGTTCTCCATGGGGACTGACAGTTGTACTTAGAAAATAACAGGCTACCACATCCCCATATTTGAACTCTGCCTAGTGCAGAAGCCACTATTTTTTTTGTTCAGACTGCTATATTTTCTTCATACTAACTCGGAATCCGGCGAGACTTCGACAGATTAACTCCCACCTAAATTACGGACAATATGAAACACTCGGATACTTCATCTTCTGAATGCACACTATAGTTCTCCATGGAGATTGAGAGTTGTACTTAGAAAATAACAGGCTACCACATCCCCATATTTGAACTCCGCCTAGTGCAGAAGCCGTTATTTTTTTTGTTCAAACTGTAATAACTTCTTCATACTAATTCAGAATCCGGTGAGACTTCGACCAATTAACTCCCACCTAAATTACGGAAAATATGGAACACTCGGATACTTCATCTTATGAACGCACACTGTAGTTCTCCATGGGCACTGGCAATTGTACTTAGAAAATAACAGGATACCACATCCGCACATTTGAACTCCTCCTAATGCAGAAGCCGCTATATTTTTTGTTCAGACTGCAATATTTTCTTCATACTAACTTGGAATCTGGCGAGACTTCGACCGATTAACTCCCACCTAAATTACGGACAATATGAAATACTCGGATACTTCATTTTGTGAACGTACATTGTAGTTCTCCATGGGGACTGACAGTTGTACTTAGAAAATAACAGGCTATCACATCCCAATATTTGAACACCGCCTAGTGCAGAAGCCGCTATTTTTTTTGTTCAGACTATAATAACTTTTTCATACTAACTTTGAATCTGACAAAACTTCGACCGATGAACTCCCACCTAAATTACGGACAATATGGTACACTCGGATACTTCATATTGTGAACACACACTGTAGTTCTCCATGGTGACTAATAGTTGTACTTAGAAATTAACATGCTATATTCCCATATTTGAATACTATTTCTCTATGAGATGTAAAAGGGTATATTTGGAATTTCAAAAAGACACCGAGTAAATCTATTCAATGAATTCTCTTTATTAGTAGTAAAGGTGTATGAATGTAGGTCAGAAAAATATATAATACAGTACTTGATTTTACAGTAAGCTATATATAAAAAACTATTTATTCTTCAAATTAAATATTTATATATATTTGTATATATACATATATAGTAAAGAAAAAAAAGGAGTTTACAGTAAGGTGAAGATAATTCTGTTTTTCATTAAATAAATATATACATATAAGTGAAACAGTAAGTATGTATATATATATGATTTTTGAAAGTATAGGAATTTTAAAATGGTGTAGAGTTTATAAAGATTAGATTTTTAGGATGTATATAGGTTATTTTTTTGTATATGTAGTTTCGAAAGGAAAAATAAAATAAATATACATATATAAATATTTTCACTTACTAGTTTAATTTTGAAATAATGTATTATGGAGATTAATTTGTTTAATAAACTTATTTAATCATTTTTTTGCTAAAAATAATTTATTAAAAGAAAATTAGTTTAAAATTAAATTATTAGTTTAAAACCAAATTATTAGTTTAAATTAAATAAATAAATAGTAATTAATTGTTCGATCAATTCAAATGTTAATAAACCGTGTAATGTTTATACAAGGTCAAAAATTGTGAAGAAAACAAGCCAGAATGGAAATGGGTTGCAAATAAAATAAAGGTGAGATTTTCTCACTCATTCGTATTACCCTATTTAAATTTAAATTGTTGGATGCCTTACTTGATTGACAAATTTATAACTTATCTACTAGATGTTATATATACAGTAGTATATATTAGTATTGGAGTGATTGATATTCCCGCATTTTATAGCGGATGAGACCCTATGCTCCCCGCGTTATATAGCAGATGAGACCCTATGCTCCCCGCATAATAGCGGATGACCCTATATACCGCGATATCCTCCTCGAAGTGGGATTGGTATTTTTATTTGTGGACTAACATCTGTGGATGCAGGGAAAAATAGATTGGAGGGATCTAACAGGATTCCTTAAAAATATTTATTGTATTCATATATATATATATATTGATATATGATATGATGGATGAATTGATATGGATTGTGTGTGAATTAAAGTATTAAATGTTAAATAGCATGGGAATTGAATTGGTATTTTTAAATATCATAAATAATTAAATTGAAGGAATTTAAACGAAAATTTGAAAAGAAATTATTTATACTGGAAATTAGATTTATTTCTAAAAGGAATTAAGTAGAATAAAAATATTTCAACCAACTTGGGTTATACTTAATTATTTGTAAATTGGTTAAGTGGAGATTTGAAATTAAATTGTATATTAAGGCTTGAAGAGATATTGGAATCGATAAATAGACTTGAAATAAAATGGAATTTTATTAAGGGAAGATTATAAAGTGGAATTATAAATAAAATTTGTTTTTATAAATAAATGGAAAACTCAAAGGAGTTTATAAATTTATAAACGGGGTTTATAAATAAGATGGAGTGATATCAGTGGATATGTGGAAAATACAAGTTAATGTTGTGGACTTGTATCGGGAAATAGGAATTCTTTTGAAAAGAAATAGTGGAATATTTTTCAAAATATGTAAAATGGTGATAAATTTGGATATAGTCGAGGTGGTACGAATCAAGAGGAATTTATGAATTTAATGGGTGAATATTAGATTTTCTTAAAAATAGTTTTTCGTACGAAAGGAGCTGGGAATTTACAAATAAAGTTGTAAATGATTTTGAAAAGAAATAGGAAATAAATGAATATTTTCCAAGTGTTGAATATCAAATGGGGTGGGAAAATATGCTAAGTATTGGGCAAGGGTTGGAATTTGTTCCGTAAAAAAAATAAAAAATAAAAAGATTTGAAAACTGTTTTCAAAGCGTTGAAGTATGGAAATAATACCTTGGGTAGATATTTTGAAAATAAATAATTTGGGAAAATTATTTAAGGCCTGATGGTTGCTTGTGGATGTTATTTTGATAGTTAAATAACCGACTATCAATATTGGCTAATGCGCTGATCGTTTCGAAGAGACCGGGATCGGATTTAATTATCCGAAAACCACTTTGATCCGGTTTGAACGTAGTGAATGAATACCGTGAAGAAGATGAAGACGGTGATTCGGTTTGTCTAGACACATGACAACTTGTATGGACGAATGCTATCATAACATCGTCGTTGGAGGACGATGAGCATTCTAAGTAAATGTGCACTTTAAAAGGTAACGCTTAACCTCAAGCCTCATCAACCGGAAATGGCTAAAACAGGGGAGGTGCAGCAAGGCTAAGTGGGTAGCACCAATTAGGGTAAGGTCATCCTTATCTAAAGTCCCTTTTTTTGGCTGTGTGGCGGTTGCTGATCCCAACCGCGGGGTGATCTTATTCGGACTATCTAGTAAGGGGTAGCTCCGGTCTTGTGTTGCAGGGGATCGGGAGTGGTCCTCGGTACGCTGATCTAGGCCAGGTATTGTGATGGGTGGTACCCCAGTAGCCCTACCATTGTATGGAACCCAATGTCCAATAAGCGCCCGTATGGTTTTGATTGTGCCCAACTATGCTGGAACGTGAGATGTAAGCATTTCAGCTAGATTCTATTTACTTTCTATAGACATTATGATAATATCAGACGAATTCGATAAAAATATTTTGGTTATCGTAAGGTAAAAACCCGACATGTTTATTTATGGCGTGGTCTTACGAGATACCTTTGTTTTAAAAGATTTTCGCAAATATAATAATCTAAATGAGTGTGGTTTTCTCACGCTGGTTTTCCAGACCGACTCAGGTGTTGTTTTATTATGATGCTCGGATCAGACCGAGTTGAACAGATACAGGATAATATGCTATGGAGTTCTAAAGGCGAGCTGGATGACAGAGACGTACTTCCGTACTTGATTATTTTTCCACTGTGTAAGGACAAGTATTAAACTGTCTAGATTTGATGTATTGGATTGTTATACTCTGATAATGTAAGTATTAAACAGTTACAGACTCTTTTGTATAAAAATATGTTGTTATATTTTATATTTTGTTCCACTGCGACTGTGAGACTCTGATGTTGTTTTTATCTTCTTCTTCTTCTACCCTTTTTCTTCTTTTACCCTAGTTATTCGCTCTTTCGTACACTTTGGGTTGAACGAGGAAGAATTATTCTCAACTCAAGGGGTACGGAACTGTGGGTCGCTATAGTTGATATCGGAGTTGAAGGTTAAGCGAGAACCTTGGCTCTGGTGGGGATTACTCATTAGAGATGGAGTCAGTAGTACTCTGGAATGAGTTTGAGTGTATTAATAGATATGAGCGCGTATTTGTTAGTGAATATAAATGGTTTTAATATTATGTTGACTTATTGGTTGAGTGGAATATGAATTATGATCGAGTAGTGGCGCAGCTAATTCGATAAGAATTTATAAACACTTGAACATGATAAACCGACAAAGTATGTTTTAAAAATGGGGTAAATGAAATAATTTTATTCGAAAATATATTTTGATATAAAAGGAATAATGTTTTAAAATTATTATATATATAGAAGTGTTTGGATGATAATATTATAGTCAAACAAGATTATAAAATTTAAAATAGTTTACATAACTAATATGAGAATTTGTATAAGTATAAATTGTACAAATGGATTATAATTAAGTTGAATTCAACCAAGAATTTGGAAGTTTAAATCCCGGGGATTTTTGGAAATGTTTTCCAAAGTATTTAAAAAAAAGAACAGTAATATTATTTTGGAGATATTTTTGAAAGAAAATGGTTTTAAAGGAATTGTTGGAAGTAATATAGCACTGAACTCACTTCAGTCGCTGGAAAATAATTCTGATGATGACGGCCGCATTATCAGTATTCATTTTCGAGTTTCTAAAGTGACGGGTTGCTACCAAAGCAATTGATTTGGAGATTTTGTTGGAAAAACAAACGATGTTTAGAAATTCCAAGGGAATTTTTTTGGGATAAAAACCAGGACAGGTTTAAAATTTAAAAAGGGTGATTTAGAATGTTTGTGATTTCAAAATGGTTTGAAAAAAAATTCCGGGTGTTTGAATTCTGGAATCCTTACTTAAATAATTTAGAGATCATCAGGAGATAAGTTATAAACTTATAAATGGTGAATGATTTTGAAGAAAATATGGAGATGGAATTTTGGGAATTAAAAGTGAAAAGGTTAAAAAGGGAAATTTAACTTAGATTAAGTTGGAGAAATTAAAATTTTGAAATTTAATTGATGGTGATTTGTATGAAATAAATTAGTGAAGTAGACTAGTAAAATGGATTAAATTGGGATGTGAATGAATTGAATTGGAAAATAAAAATTAAATTGGATTGAGAAATAAAATTGAATCAAATTGAATTTAACTTAAAACTAAATGAAGTTGAGTTGAAAATAGAATTGGATTGAAAGGAAGTTGAATTGAGCTTATAGATGGTTGAATGAATTAAATTCTTACCTAAATAAATTCAAGGAATGGTATGAAGTTGAATTTAGCGTAAAAAAATTGAATTGGAATAAATAAACTTCGATAGCTCTTAAAAAAAATTTGAAGTTTATGAAATAAAAATTTACTTGGCTATGGATAAGAGTATAGTCCCGACCTGAAATGAAATATGAATATATTCGAGCTTAGAATGGATGGAAGAGAAGAAAAAAATAAGAGTGAGACTTATAAAAAAAGGAGGATAAAGGAGAAATAGAAAACCCAAGATAAAATGTGTTTGATATTTTGGAAATGAAAGAAAATCCAAACTTGAACTATAAAATAAATTTGAACTCAATAAAATTAAATGAAGTGATTTTGAAATAAAAATCAAATATTAAATTGCAAATTAGAAGTGAGCTTTTTGGATAATAAAATAGTTAATTAAATAGGTTACTGAAGTTTATTCGGTTAAATAAAATTGGATTGATAATTAAAAATGGATTTTTGAAATAAAGCTTGAGTTATAAATAGAATTCGACATATATTGTAAATGAATTAAATATAAATTCGAAATATTGTCGAATGAAATGAAATTGGATTAAAATAGAAATGGTTTGAGTTGCAAACAAATCCAATTCAAGTATAAATAAATGAAATATGACTTTGTTATCATTTAAATAAATTCAGAAATGAATTGAGAATGTGAATTAAAATTTAAAATGGATTGAATAAATGGATTAATTGAATTAATTAGTAAATGGATGAAATTTGATTGAATAAAAATCAAATCAAGTGTTGAAAATTTAATTTGTTACATAAACTTAAGTATGGAGCTGGAACAGTTTGAAGTAAAATAACTTAAGTTCATATTAAATAAAAGTTTGGTTTCGAGTAAAAGTGTGAAACGGCCATTAAATAAAATAGCATGGAATGTTTTCGAGCTTAATAAAATGGTCTTGAATAAAACAGATGCGGAAATGAAATGAATGCAAGTGAATGGATTGTGGAAAAAGTTTAAAGTGGAATGGAATTAAATATAGATTGAGTTGGAATCAATTTAAAAGAGCTATAAGCTTAAGTGATTATTTATTTGAATAAATATCGTCGAATTGCATAGGAAAATTGGTCGTTCAATATAAGCAGAAGTACATAAAATTCTATGAATTGATGGAAGCGAGTAAAATTGATTTTGGAAACAATTGGAATAAATATGAGTTTGTTTGGTATAAAAATGAATTGAATGTAAGCAATTGAGTTGTTAACCATTCGAATTGAATGAAAATGATATGTGATTTGGTTGGAAGTAATTAAAAATAAAGTCGGAATCTTATAATTGCTTATAAATATTGTTTAGTATGCATGGCTTGTGTAATCCACGTGTTAGCTATTTAAAATAAGTGAAATGTTTGTGAATTTCATATATTTAGGACTTACGTGTTTAAATTGAGTAAGTACAAGTTCTTGGATGCCGTTTGGCTGGATTTTGGTCGCGCTAATTGCTAAATAAATTAGCCGCTTGCTTAAAATGCTAAATAAAGGTACGCCTACGCAATAAAAGAAAGAAAAATATAAAATATTGTTGTATTTTTGTTTTTCCGATCATATGGGTCGATGTATATATATTTATCTCTCTTATCATATTGCAAAAGCTCCTCCGTACAAGGGAGACTCTGCCAAAATTTTCCGAAAATTTTGGGAGTTAGAAATTTTTTGAAAACTTTTGGAAAATATTTTGTTAACAACGAATTGATTTCAAATTGGAGTTGAAATAAAGGATTCTGAAATTAAAATTGAAAACTAATTGTTTTGGGAGAAACAAAAGACTAAGAAAGTGAATAGCGAGTTTCCACTAAGTGAGTTTTAGTAAGTTAATGGGTTTGGGGCGTTCTTCTGCCTTAGCAATTTCGGGGACGAAATTCTTTTAAGCGGGGAGGAATGTAACGACCTGGATTTTTCGACATTGGATTTGAAATATTTAAATGGGTTTAAATATTAAAATTTAATTATAGATTGATTTTTGAATGTGAAAGATTGGTTTTATTTATAGAATAGATTCAAAATTTAAATGCAGCAATTTATTTAATAATTTAATTATTAAAGTAATAATTGAATATTGATTAAAATAGTGAATCTGGAGTTTAAGCTCGATAAAAATATTTTAAAGGCTTGTAAAATTTATATTAATAATACTGAAGAGAATAAAAGTGTTAAAATTGAATTTGGAAGTGATCTGTTCAGTTTTAAAAGTATATCATTTAAATTGACATTTAAAAGTAGCCTTCTGAGGCACAGTCTTGGAAAGTCTCGGAATTCGACGAAACCAGTTCCATTGGATCCGTAATAATGTATTATTATTGGATTTCAAATTTCGAAGCTTTTGGAGTTATAGTTTAGCCGTACGGTATATAAACGCGCTGAAATTTATATCGAAAATTTAATATAATAACTGGGTCCAAAAAGCTATCTTCTCCATACGATCGAATTAGGACTCGAAACCTTTTCCATTACGTTCGGAATAGGGGTATAACATTATAAACACCTAGCGGCATGCCTCGATAGGGGTTCGTGATTTTAAGCGACGTAAATCGAGACGATTTGGAATTTTAAAATAATATATATTTATATTTGACTTGACCTTTAATTCCCCATCAGCTGTTATTCTGTCTTCTTTCAAATCACTATAGCTTTCATCTTACACGCCAACTTCAATTCGTGTCCCCTTCCATTCTTCTTTTAAAGTCATAACCTCTCCCTCTCCTCTCAGATTAAAATCAAACTCACGAAATCATTTCGTTTAAAGAAAAAAAAAAGAGGGAACGCACTGCTCAATTCAAATTCGCTTACCACAAAACTCCCTTTCTTCTTTTGGTCGATAACAAAATCCCCAACTCAAAAATTGAAGGAATTCGAATTCGATTCAGTAGAAAAAAAAATTAAATCACTTAAATTCCTTACTCACAAAGCTGCCTAATTAAAGTCGTTCTTCTTCCTTCAATTATCCGATCAAAGATCTAAGCAGAACGAAATCGTGATAAAATTCTTCCTCTGCAGTTCATTCCCGAGGTCGAATCAAGTAGAGAGTAATCGGGTTTGTTCTAAAAATCGTTGGCACACGAGTGGATTGCATTGGTTAGCGTGGTCGAAGAGGGAGGTTCGATCCAAAGGCACGTATGCGTACGCGTGGGTGGGTAGGGTGTGGCTCGCGACTGTGATGGTGATTGGTGGTGGATAGGGGGATCGAGCGAAGCTTTGGTGAAGTGGATGGCTTTGGGAATGGGTCGCGAAAGTTTTGGCCAGAGTGGGGATCTCGAGCGCGAGGTAGAGGGTTGTAGTCAAGCGTTATGGTGGCGTCTCGAGAGTAGAAAGGCGAAGGGTTCGAAGGCCTTTGATATCGTGAGTTCGGTAGCTGGAGCTTGCGTGCGTGGACTTTGGGGTAATTAAACTAAGTAAGATTTATATATATATATATATATATGTATGAATGTAGGTCAGAAAAATATATAACACAGTAATTGATTTTACCGTAAGGTATATATAAAAAACTATTATTTCTTCAAATTAAATATTTATATATATTTGTATATATAGTAAAGAAAAAAAGGAGTTTACAGTAAGGTGAAGATAATTCTAGTTTTAATTAAATAAATATATACATATATATGATTTTTGAAAGTATAAGAATTTTAAAATTGTGTAGAATTTATAAAGATTAGATTTTTAGAATGTATATAGGTTATTTTTTTGTATATGTAGCTTCAAAGGGAAAAATAAAATAAATATACATATATACATATTTTCACTTACTAGTTTAATTTTAAAATAATGTATTATGGAGATTAATTTGTTTAATAAACTTATTAATCATTTTTGTCGCTAAAAATAATTTATTAAAAGAAAATTAGTTTAAAATTAAATTATTAGTTTAAAACCAAATTTTAGTTTAAATTAAATAAATAAGTAGTAATTAATTGTTCGATCAATTCAAATGTTAATAAACCGTGTAATGTTTATACAAGGTCAAAAATTATGAAGAAAACAAGCCAGAATGGAAATGGGTTCCAAATAAAATAAAGGTGAGATTTTCTCACTATTCGGATTACCCTATTTAAATTTAAATGTTAAATTTAAATTGTTGGATGCCTGACTTGATTGATAAATTTATAACTTATCTGCTGGATGTTATATATATAGTAGTATATATTAGTATTGGAGTGATTGATATTCTCACATTATATAGCGGATGAGACCCTATGCGACCCGCGTAATAGCGGATGACCCTATATACTGCGATATCCCCCTCGTAGTGGGATTGGTATTTTTATTTGTTGACTAACATCTGTGGATGCATGAAACAACAGGTTGGAGGGATCCAACAGGATTCCTCAAAAATATTTATTGTATTCATATATATATATTGATATATGATATGATGGATGAATTGATATGGATTGTGTGTTAATTAAATTATTAAATGTTAAATAGCATGGGAATTGAATTGGTATTTTTAAATATCATAAATAATTAAATTGAAGGAATTTAGAAGGAAATTTGAAAAGAAATTATTTATACTGGAAATTATATTTATTTCTAAAAGGAATTAAGCAGAATTAAAATATATCAACCAACTTGGGTTACACTTAATTATTTGTAAATTGGTTTAAGTGGAGATTTGAAATTAAATTGTATATTATGGCTTGAAGAGATATTGGAATCGATAAATAGACTTGAAATAAAATGGAATTTTATTAAGGGAAGATTATAAAGTGGAATTATAAATAGAATTTGTTTTTATAAATAAATGGAAAACTCAAAGGAGTTTATAAATTTGTAAACGGGGTTTATAAATAAGATGGAGTGATATCAATGGATATGTGGAAAATACAAGTTAATGGTGTGGACTTATATCGGTCAATAGGAATTGTTTTGAAAAGAAATAGTGGAATATTTTTCAAAATATGTGAAATGGTGATAAATTTGGATATAGTCGAGGTGGTATGAATCAAGAGGAATTTATGAATTTAAGGGGTGAATATTGGATTTTCTTAAAAGTAGTTTTTCGTACGAAACAAGCTGGGAATTTACAAATAAAGTTGTAAATGATTTTTGAAAAGGAATAGGAAATAAATGAATATTTTCCAAGTGTTGAATATCAAATGGGGTGGGAAAATATGCTTAAGTATTGGGCAAGGGTTGGAGTTTGTTCCGTAAAAAAAAATAAAAACAAAAGATTTGAAAACTGTTTTCAAAGTGTTGAAGTATGAAAACAATACCTTGGGTAGATATTTTGAAAATAAATAATTTGGGAAAATTATTTAAGGCCTGATGGTTGCTTGTGGATGTTATTTTGATAGTTAAATAACCGACTATCAATATTGGCTAATGCGCTGATCGTTTCAAAGAGATCGGGATCAGATTTAATTATCCGAAAACCACTTCGATCCGGTTTGAACGTAGTGAATGAATACCGTGAAGATGATGAAGACGGTGATTCGGTTTGTCCAGACACATGACAACTTGTATGGACGAATGCTATCATAACATCGTCGTTGGAGGACGATGAGCATTCTAAGTAAATGTGCACTTTAAAAGGTAACGCTTAACCTCAAGCCTCATCAACCGGAAATGGCTAAAACATGGGAGGTGCAGCAAGGCTAAGTGGGTAGCACCAATTAGGGTAAGGTCATCCTTATCTAAAGTCCCTTTTTTTTGGCTGTGTGGCGGTTGCTGATCCCAACCGCGGGGTGATCTTATTCGGACTATCTAGTAAGGGGTAGCTCCGGTCTTGTGTTGCAGGTGATCAGGAGTGGTCCTCGGTACGCTGGTCTAGGCCAGGTACTGTGATGGGCGGTACCCCAATAGCCCTGCCATTGTATGGAACCCAATCTCCAATAAGCGCCCGTATGGTTTTGATTGTGCCCAACTATGCTTGAACATGAGATGTAAGCATTTCAGCTAGATTCTATTTACTTTCTATAGACACTGATAATATCAGACGAATTCGATAAAAATATTTTGGTTATCGTAAGGTAAAAACCCGACATGTTTATTTATTTTGTGGTCTTACGAGATACCTTTGTTTTAAAAGATTTTCGAAAATATAATAATCCAATTGAGTGTGATTTTCTCACGCTGGTTTTCCAGACCGACTCAGGTGTTGTTTTATTATGATGCTCGGGTCAGACCGAGTTGAACAGATACAGGATAATATTCTATGGAGTTCGAAAGGCGAGCTGGATGACAGAGACGTACTTCCATACTTGATTATTTTTCTGCTGTGTAAGGACAAGTATTAGACTGTCCAGATTTGATGTATTGGATTTGTTGTACTCTGATAATGTAAGTATTAAACAGTTACAGACTCTTTTGTATAAAAATTTTGTTGTTATATATTATATTTTGTTCCGCTGCGATTGTGAGACTCTGATGTTGTTTTTATCTTCTTCTTCAACCCTTTTTCTTCTTTTACCCTAGTTATTCGCTCTTTCGTACACTTTGGTTGAACGAGGAAGAATTATTCTCAACTCAAGGGGTACGGGACTGCGGGTCGCTACACATATATTGGCTGACAACTAAAACCCCTTGAGAGGGAGTACCCGACTCTTGATTCAGAGTGGGCGGCGATAGAGTTTGCTTTGGGGAATTGGAGGCACTATCTATTTGGAGAGAAGTTCGAGTTGTTCAATGGTTCCACATCATTGAAGTATCTCTTCTCCAAAAGGGATCTCAACCTTCACCAGCAGCGATGGTTAGAATTCTTTGCCTCCTATGACTTTGACATTTCCTAAACGTTCGTGAGGGAAATGTGGTCTTTGATGTTTTGAGTGGAAGACATCCCAGTTTAGGAATGATATTCTTATAGTGAGCATTGCTTGAGTTTATCACTGGTTATGACTCCAGAACTTGATGTGAGCCAGTGCCAAGATGGTGACTAGTTTGACCATCAGACCTACTTTGATTTAACGAATTGGTACTAGTCAGAGGCTTGAAGCTAGACTAGCGAAGATCATGGCTAAGTTAGAACACCGAGTAGTGTTTGTAGAGGTGATGCATTATAGAATCGATGGAGATGGTTGGCTCCGTAAAGCTAAGATATTATTTTCCTAATGTCAATGGGTTGAGGGATGATGTACATTAGAGTGCTCTCATTTGAGATTGACTACACATCCCGATGACAATAAAATGGATCGTGGTATGAGATAAACATTTTATTGCGAAGGGATAAATACAGACGTCGGACAATCATTTTGAGATGAATGAATTGTCAGCTAGTAAATGCTGAACAGAAGAAGCCAAGTGGTTTCTACAACCACTTGATGTTCCCAGATGAGAATAGGAATAGACAGTGTTATTCAGTTGTGTGCCAAGAGAATTGTAAGTGGCCAAAACTCATTATTCACTAGTGTGTTTTGGAAGAACTTACAAGAGGCGTTTGGAAATTTGGAACCAAATTAATTAGATGATATTGAGACTGAACCAGAGAATTCGTGATCTCGTAGGCCTATTCGAATCGATAGATGTGATACGATACAGGTTAGAAGGAAGGCAGTGGAGTAGTAAAGGTTCAGCGGAATGAAAGCTAAGGTGATTTTCATTTTTCAATCATCTTTCATGTTAGATATCATATTTGATGCTTTATACTAGATAGTTTACTATCCTGCTTGCTAGGATGGGCATGGACATTATTTTCGATGTTTAATCTTATATGTGCCTATTGATGTCTGATTGTTAGCACTTGATATGATTACTTTTGCTTATATGGTTATTAGTTATGCGGGATAATTATAGTTTGATATAGCACATTTATTTAAGGGATTGCCGTATATATGATCTAGTATGTTCATTTGCATTATGATGTTACTATTATGCTTAATCCTCTTTGTTGAGTACTTAACCAGGTACATGGAAGCAAGTGTTGGCTATTTGGATGCTTATCCACTTATATTCACATCTAAATGATATGCTTTTGCTATAAAAGAGGTATGTAACACTTGTAGGCTATATATGTTTGGTTTTCCTCGGAAACGCGATGCCTCGGATATGAGATGTATATCTATCTATGTTGTATTAGGATTTTTCCCAAACCTAGCCGCGCAAAGGAGGTGCTGTCGAAATTTTCCATGACACAAGCCAAAATTAAGAGAAAACTCAATGTATAGGATATTAGACGTTGCTGATAGTTGAGAGAGTCGGTAATGTTTGATATTTAGTTGACTTGCTTTCGATTAGTGAGTTAGCGCTTTTGTTTCCAATGTCTGTTTCTTTGGAAGTAAGTGCGTAACTTAGACGTTTGGTTTAGCCACATGGATTTCGGATTAATAGTGATTGTACTTAGGGATGGGGATGATGGCTCCAACTGATTCTGAGTCTATTTTCTTTGTTGTGATCTCTTTAAGTGATTGTTGTCAAGAGTTGATAAGTGACGATTTCACTTATATCGTTGCTTATGTGAGGCTACTGGGTTGAGTTGCTTCATCCTTAGGATTTTGAGGACGAAATCCTTTTAAGGAGGGATTTGGACTCGAGACCACTTCCATTGAGTTTGTATCGATGTTGCGAATTGAAATAAGTGTAAAAATCACTATATTTGGAGATTAGACGATCCGATGGCCAAAATGGTCTCGAAAAGCACAAAATTATCATCCCGGAGTGACGGAATTTATACCATCGAGACTGTAAAAATGAGGTGATGCACGCAGACGAGTTTTATGGCGATCGGACATGTCGGTTGATCGTAAGAGCTCAAAACGAGTGATCATTTTATTTGAGAAATTGAGTAAAACAAATATAATATTAACATATATTATCCAAAACTCTACATCCTCATTGGCCAAGCACCGTTTCATTCGTTCACCAGCAAAAAAAACATAGTCGCTCCTTACCCCATGATTTCAAAAATCAAAATCTCATTATCCACTCAATGATAAAATCTCAAACCAGTTTCATTACATTCGTATGATCGAGATCTACAAACCTATACCAATTCGGAGTATGTGATCAACTTGGCCGAGATCAGCCCATATTGGGCGTGCCTAGGGTTTTGTCTTATCGAAAAATGGGTGGGTTTTGGATGAGTTCAAGTGCACCATAATTTTTATTTCGTCGAAGAGCATCTATTCCCAAAGTTTGGAGCTCCACGATGCATGGATGCAAAATGCATCGAATTGGGGTCACACTTGCGACTGTTAGGTCAGAAATATAGAGGGGAGGAGAATGCGAAGTGGGTCCGTTGGCGAAGACGGGTCATGATTTCGTTGACTAGAGACTGAGAAATCTAAGCTTGAATATGCAGCTATTGGGTGATACATTGATACATGTACGGGCCTGGAAACCAATGTTTGGGGGATGAACGTATTTAGCGCTAATATAGGTAAATAGTGAGATAATTAATTAATTTGGTAATTTAGTTTCTTTTCTGATCCGGTAACTTATATACGCTATATCTTATTCATATAAGGTCCGTTTTGGACGCTGTTTCTTGCGTTGCACTCATGATGGAGAGCTCTACGATGGCAATATTCTAGATAGATTTGGTTGAGGTGAGTGATATTGTCTCTTACCATACTATGATTGTTAGTATAGTATTAAAATAACGTTTTTAAATGCTTTTTAACTTTAAAATGTGATTTCTAAAATAGTTAAATCCACATATAATTCTATAAAATGAATTAAAAGTGTTTTGAAATGGTTTTAAATTAAATATCACATTTTTTCCATCTGACTCGCTATTTTGACGATATTGCTAGATTTAGGCTATTTTGATATTCATCCCACACTATCCCACGTTGGTAGCTTTAGATGGATTGTATTATATTATTATAGATATAAGTATGCTACTATGGACATTTCAATACTTGTTGGTTGCATGTCTGCTTGTTAGTTAGTTAGTTGCATTTCTGCTTGTTTGTTAGATCGTCAAAAATGCCGTTCGAAGGCGATATTGGAAAATCCCATTAGATAAAGTTTAGTGTATATTGATCAAATACAAACACGTGGGGACTCAAATAATGTGATAGAGTTTTGTGCATATCAATTGAACACACAAATGATGATAAACTCGTGTGAGGGAGTATTAGTGTGTGCCGACTGATATGAAGATGAAAGATTACGGACTTGGATATGTGCTTTGGACTTCTTGGAGGATTCCAGACATTTTCATCTGGTTTTTACTTAACCATTTTTGGTTAAATATATGATCTAAGTGGTCATCATTGACTACTCTAGAGTAGTCGATATCTACCACTACTGATGATTACCGATTTGGCCAATTTTGACATGGATGATGGAGCAGCTTCGAGGAGCAGGATATGATGGTTCGTTCGTTCATTTGACATTCAAATTTGGTTATATGTCTCTTTGACGAGTGGTTCTAGTGGTGAACCAAAGATGCGACGCTTCGATGCGATTACTCCATGGTTTGACGATAATGGTTCCATGATGGGAAGTGACGGCTTCGACAATGGTTGGCTGTAGTTAGAGATGCAGAGTAGTTGAATATGAGTCATATTGAGGGGACTGTCGGAGGGAGGCTATGGGATGCATGATAACTCTTTATGACTTATGATGGTTGTCTAGAGTAGTTCCGAGTCACGACGACTTTAGCCAGGAGTTGTATGAACAGTTCTAAGACAAGCCCTGCTATGAATGACGCGTGCAAAGGGATCGTTGATATTCGTAGGTTTCGATGTATACTCATAAAGCAGGGGTATGTGAGGATGCTCACTTGGGGTGGTGATGGCCCCGAATCGCATGATGTTTAGATCTGTTATACCCTAGACCATGGTGATGGTGGTCTAGTTCCTAGCCTACCGAGTGGCATTGATTCAAGTACCGAGAGACCAGGATGTTGAGTAATCCTTGATTGGGTTACGAGGTCATACGAGTATCATATATCCAATGCACCGAGTTAGTGAATTTGAGGACGGATGATGGATGCTATGTTTGCTTGATTATTTATCATCTTAAGGATGTCACATGATGTAGATATTACTGATGCTGATAGCTAGACATCCTTAGTACTAAGATGTGTAGTACACCCATAATGACTATCATAGAGTAGCATATATTCGATGTTATGTGCTAACTCTATGGATGTAGGGACAGATCGGGTATGACTCTCTATACCCTCTATTCCATATACTATACCGACTTTTATAGTGTTTTGAAATTATTTATCGCTCACACTAGACTGTTGTCCGACTCGAGGTTTTATGCTTTGCTTCTTATTATCATGGGTTCTCTTAAATGAGTAGACTAAATAGCAGGTGTAAATAGCACTTGGAGCTGTGCAGATGGACCAGCAGATGGTGACGCTTTCTCATATTATATTTTGAGTTATTATTGTTTATTCCACTATGTGACACCGTGGAGCCTTGATAGTGTTGACTTGCTACTATTAGAGATAGTTTGTCATTTGAGTTATTTAGTTGTGTAAACTCTATTACTATTTTGTATAACTGTATGAGCCTGTGTACTCTGATTCTGTGGTTTATACAGTTATTACTGTCTCTCCTATTTTACACCTGTGATGACTATTATATTTTATCTGATGTTGTAAGATATACGTCAGGCTCTATGATTGTGTGATGTCTTATTTCTTTCTCTTCTCTTCTATTCTCTTCTCTTATTTTCTATTCCTCATCTTTATTCCTTTTTCTTTCCCTTGACAATCATCCTACATGGCCTGATGCACCGACAGCGTACTATTCCATTATATTAGCATCGATGGTGTAGGGAAATCTTCTGAGGTCATTTGAGAATGGTGACACTCAGTTAGAACTTCCTCTAAATTGTCCTCCACCAAAGGAACACAAAGGCGTCCATCTATTCTCAAACATCCTCTTTTCTCGACTGCATACCTACCGCCATGGTGAAAATGCTCTCCTCTACTAAGCTTGTCCAAAATACCTACCATTGCTGCATCTTTCTTATATTCCAACCCGATGCAGTCCATCAATGTTGACCTTACTTCCATTGCTTCCAAATAGCCTAGTGTGGGTTTCGTTGGTGGTTGGAAATTGAAATTCAAGAGAAACTCCCAATGCCTCCACTTATATATAACACCAAGAGCAGCATGCCTTCGGCTAAGGGTGTCGGCAACAACATTCCCTTTTTCCAAGGGTGTACTGTATCTCAAAGTCATATGATGCTATAAACTCCATCCACCTCTGGTGCCTAATATTCAAATATTTTTTGGAAAATAAGTATTTAAGAGATTTATGATTGGTAGATAACTCAAACCTTTCTCCTCAAAGATAGAGCCTCACATCTTTAAAGAAAATACAATAGCTGCGAACTCCAAGTCATGAATTGGGTACATCTTCTCATGGTCCTTCAATTGCCTACTTGCATAGGATATCACTCTACCTTCTTGCATAAGAACGGTCCTAATCCCATATCGCATGCATCGGTGTAAACAGTGAAAGGCTTCGTCCCATCGGGAATGGTAAGTTCTAGCGCACTAGTCAACAGCCCTTTCAGCTTCTCGAATGCTTCAGTGCATTTTTCATCCCATGCAAATGTTAAATTTTTCTTGGTTAAGCGAGCTAGTCGAGCTGCTATCTTGGCAAAGTCCATGATGAATTTCCTATAGTAACCTGTCAACTCAAAAAAACTCTTAATTTCCATGGCATTCTTCAGAATCTTTCAGTCTTGAATAGCTTCCACCTTTACAGGATCTACAGACAATCCCTTCCCGAAAACAATATGACTGAGAAGTCTAACCTCCTTCTTCCAAAAATGAAACTTTGACAATTTGGCTTTTAGTTGGTGCCTTCTCAAGGTTTCTAGTACCTCCCTTAAGTGTTTTTCATGCTTACCTTCACTTTTGGAGAATACTAGAATATCAGCTACAAACACTACGACGAACTTGTTTGGCTACCCCTTAAAGACTCTACTCATCAAATCTACAAAGTACGCAGGGGCATTTGTCAACCCGAACGACATCACTTCCTATTTATATAATACCTCAAGAGTGTGAAAAGCAGCCTTCTGCTAGCTATCCTCAATAATGGAATCTCATAGCTAAGTCTAATTTGAAAATATTTTGGCTCCAACAAGTTGATAAAAAAAATCATTTATTCTAGGTAAAGGATACGTATTCTTCTTCGACAACTTGTTGAGTTCTCTATAGTCAACGCATAGCCTTAAAGAGCCATCTGCCTTAGTGGCAAAGATAATTGGTACTCCTCATTCTAAAGTACTACGGTGAATAAATCCCTTTTGCAATAGCTTCGAAATTTGCATATCCAACTCTCGCCTTTCTTCCATATGTCTTAAAGGCAGAGTGACACGTCTAATTCTTTTCTAAATCAATTCTAAATTCTATCTCCCTTCGGGGCGGGAGACCTAAGGCCTCTTCGAAAATGTAAAGAAATTCTCAAACTACCTGTACAAATGAAAGCTCATCTTGTGATAGGCTCAACGAATATAAATAGCTTAACTCGATTGAGTTTTGCATGTACGACGAACATCTATATCTCGCCTCTTACAACTCAATAACTATACATTCCTCCTATCACAATCTGAGGTAGCCCTATAGTAAAATAACCAATCCATCCTTAGGATAAGTCCATACCTCTCAAAGCTAAGAGTATGTATATTACATGTAAAATCGACGTTACATATATCCACAAATAGGTCTTCACAAATCAAAGAAAGGTGTGTCGATGCCCCAATAGGATTTGACATGACTATTAAATTAGTGACAACTTGGTTTTTAGACTCAAGGAGTTTTGATATGAATGAATGTGATGCTCCCGGGTCAAATAAGGTATGAATAACATTTTTGGAAATAATAGTTGTACCTTCCATTGCAGCGTTTCCTTAATCTCTAAAAGGAGGTTTACTCAAGGTAGGTACAGCCTCAATGGCATAATCTTGTCCACTTTATCCCTCCTTAGCTAGCTTTGGATACTAACTCTTATAGTTTCCCTCCTTATGGCATTTATAGCAACACCCTTTGAACTCCACTCTCATTAAGCTCACCTTGCAGTCCTTAGCAACATGTCCCTTCTTCAGACATTACGGCATGTTACACTTCCCTTTTTAATCATCCACTTGACCTTCTTGTCAGCCCAAAATCCTCCTTTCTTAGCACCACCATGATTTTGCATCGGTCCCACCTTCTTCTTCTCCTCAATACATGTAGTCTACACTAGCGCCATTTCAACTATCATCTTATAAGTGGTGCCCATAAGTACTTGGGTCACAAGCAGCTTCCTAATTGGGGAATTCAAGCCTTTAACAAACTTCATAGCCTTCTTCATGGGGGTATCAATCAGACTCAATCCAAACTTAGCTAGCTCCATGAACTTACAGATATACCCCTTCAACGTGGAGTCTCCCTGCCTAAGTTGTATAAATTTCTCAAATTGCAAACTTACTTCGGCTCTGGACATGAATCGCAGCTCAAAACTAGTTTTGAATTCAGCCCAAGTGATTCCCTCCTTAGCATTCTCCTCAGCCACTATAGATCACTAATCGAAGAACCTCCCCTTTTAGATGGCATGTAGCCATTCTCCTCTTGATCCGGTCTTCCTATCCAAACTCTTGAAATATACATTCACAGTAGTTAATCCAATCCTTCAGCTCCCGTATACACCTGTCCTTCCATATTCTGGAAGTCTTTTCACCATTTGGAGAAGTCTAGTGGGCGAGGTGCTGCTTCAGCAGGCGGAACAGTAGGTGCCACTGGTGCACCTTACTGAGGAATGAGACTTACCCTATACACCTTAGGTATTACTTGAACCATTCTGGCACCTCATAATGGTGGGTAATTCTTGGGTGGAGGGATTCTCAGTCTTAGATGAATAGTTTTCAGCCATAATCAACAATCTATAAGTTAGAGTTTTTAGTTATAACTTCCTAAGCTAGTATTATTCGTTGAAATAAAAGATTTTCCTAGTGTGTTTGCATATGGTCATAAAAGAGGGTGTGTATGTATGTGTGTGTGTGTATAATAGGGTTTTGAAAAATACTTTCAAAAGTAACAAATACCAACTCTTACGTATACCTATTCCCATTGATCGGGTAACCTAATCTCTGTTACCATATGTAACAACCTGAATTTTTAATGATAGGATATTTAAATGATTTATTTAAATATTGAATCGTTAATTAATTGAAGGTCCAAATATGACCTTTCGCATACGGACGAGTTGGGGCTCGAGATCACTTCCATTGAATCTGGGTCAACGTTGCAAATAAAAACGATTATAAATATAGCTTTATTTAGAGTCACGGTATTTTTACAATTTAGTATTGTTATACGTATTTTATAAAAATATGTGCATAGTTAGTCTAGGGGTATCTCGTTGGACAGCTCATGTTTCTGGGATGAGAACTTCACTATGAGACATATGGTTGAAGAAATTTTGGAATTGGGCAATCCGATGGCCAAAATGACCTCGAGATACGTAAAATTATCATTCTAGAGCACTGTCTTAGATAGCGATGAAATTTATACCATCAAGACCAGAAAAAATATAGCGATGTGCATCGGTGAGTTTAGTGGCGATCTGATGTGTTGTGTGATCATGCTGACTCGAAAGGTATGGAGGTCTATTTAAGAACACACACACACACATATATATATATATATCCCATACTTAGATATTTCCAGGCCACTTTTCTTCTCTTCATTTACCAAATGCCTCCTCCTCTTATTCAAAAACCAAAATAGCCACCTACCTTCAAGAAATTAAATCTGGAACTTCGGTTCATGAAAATTGTCGAAACCGGATCCGTTGGACTTCGAGAGAAGAGGGCTTCGAATACACAGTGGCTTTGTCATTTGTAGTGGGGATTGGCCATAGTCAATATCCATAGCCGTTAGTTACGGTTCGGGTTCGATAGGGCTAGAGGTGGAGTTTGGTTAAATGGAGTATACCAACGTGTTTCTCTTGCCGACACACACCTGCCGCATCGATAACTAGAGCTTCGATGTCAGGGATGAAGTTGCAACATTTAGGGTCGTGAAAGTAGGCTGCAGGTCACGTTTTTCTAAGGGAATCCGAGGTAGTTGAACTTAAGTGCATTGCGGAGAGCATGTGAAGTGCGACACGATAGAACCAACTGTTCATGAAATCCTCAAGCATAGTGGGAGAAATCGCTGAGGGAAGGTGGTGAGCATATGGGTTGTGCGTGTATTTGTGCATGGATACATTGGGGAAGAAAGGGGATTATAGGGATTATGAAGGTAATTAGTGAATTGATTTTGATTAATTAATTCAACTAATTATCATTTTGTATTTAATTCGTATATTGCATACAAGGTCCAATCGAGATGCGGTCTTCGTTGTTTCACTCGTAGTAAGATTATCTACGACATGGTATAGGCTTGGACTGGTTTTGGACACTTGAGAATTTATGATTCAGGTGAGCAGAATTATAACTCTAAATTTGTATTTTAGTATAAATCCCCATAATTATATATATATATATATATAATATTAGCTAAAAGAGGTATAATAATATATATAGGAAATTATTTCCCTATTCGATTAGATTGGTTTGAGTTGATATTTGGGATAATTAATTAAAATCCTACATGTATAAATATTGTGTTCTATTTGCATTGAATAAAGATAGATAAAGTTGATATTAGTTTATAACTTGACTATAAATTAATTAGACTCCAAATAGTAGTTGTGTCAGTGATAGAAATATCATTATATATTTTATTGGAGATATTCAAGATAACTAATTAAAATCTCGTATATAAAAATATTGTGTTTTATTCGTATTGAATAGAGTTAAATGTAGGTGATATTAATTTAAAGTTATATTAGTAATAGAATATTAATATATATTTTATTACCAACTGAAAGTTAAAAGTATGACCTTTATAATAAGTTGTAAGGCTTGATAAAGCTTAATTGGTACATATAAATATTATTTGAGGTAAAGAGATGATTTTTATAAGTGAAAGGTCTATTTATAAATATTATTTTTATAAAGGAATAATTTTATACATAAAAGGGATAGTTTATAAAATAGTACGAGATTTTACAAAATAGTGTAAAAGAGATATTTTATAAAATAGTATGAGATTTTATAAAATAGTATGAAAGAGACATTTTATAAAAGAGTATGAGATTTCTTAAATAATACAAAGAAGATATTTAAAAAAATAGTTGTAAGGTTCTATAAAATATTTATGAAAGAAATACTTAATTTTAAATGAAGAAATTAAGTGTTATATAAGCTTAAATGGATTTCTAAGCAAATAGTGTTTTTTATAAAATAGTATGGGATTTTATAAAATAATATAAAAATGTGTAGACTTTTATTAAAGATATTTTAGTAAATAAAAGTAAGATACAGTTAAGTAATTGAAAATACTTATTTAAATATATATGTTTTGATTAATGGTATTGGCCTTATATTAGTAACCATGCCTAGTATTTATCTTATATTATGGTCATACATCGTATTGGCCTTATGTTAGTGACCATGCATATTATTGGTCTTTCAGTAGCGACCATACATATATATATAGACGACGACGTTATATTGGTCTGCGCTTGTGATAGGCGTATTTTAGTATGTGATGTTGTACTTGATGTGTGTATACGACATCAGTGTTCCTTTATAGTCCCGATAGCATATGCACAAGACACTACTGATGTTCTCTTTTGTAGAGACGTTATACGAGTTTGTTAGGAAATCCATGATGTTCTAGGGGGTGATGACAATCATCTACAACAAGATTATATATCACCAAACCTTATTATAGGAATATGGTGAGATTCGCAAAGGTCTCAGGTACTTAGAGTAGATCATATATCACCAAAAATCGTTATAGAGGTACGGTGAGATATACACAAGACTCATCCCTGAGGATGCAGCTTGGGATCTAAGGTACATTCAGGTACTAACTTTATTTATTATAGGACTAGTTTCAAATATATAGAGTAGGTCATATATCACCAAAGCTCATTATAGGGGTACAGTGAGATCTACACATGACCCATCTTCAGGATGCAGCTTGGAGTCTATGGTAGATATAGCTACTGACTCTATGTATCTTGAACTCTCGAAGGGAATCATTGGATTGTGATAGATGTCCGCAGTGGACTTCACCCATCAGTAATGACGAGTATCAATTTGTATTCATTGGTTATCTCTCATTGTTATGTTGTGTGTTATTAGTTGGCTGATGTTATTATTGTTACTATTATTACTATGTACTTTGCGATAGACTTATATTATGATTACCCCACCTTTGAATGTTGGATTATCTGTATCATGGTATTGTTACGTAGTAGTCACATTATATTAGTTGTGCTGACTCGTCGATTATGGGAGAAGAGCAGGTTATGAGCATGATTTCTTATCTTTTTGATAGGTTTACTTTACTTGTCGATGGGTAGTTCGGGTTACCCCTGAGCCACATTAGTGGAGAGGGTCGGTTATGCCCTAGTATTTCTAGTTTATTTGTATATAGTTTTAATATACAGTATTTTGAGATAGTTCCCTTCACACCAGGCTTTATGTCTGACCCATGTTTTGTCTTTGTCTATTTATGTCATAACAATTCTCGGGTACTCGATTGAGTAGTTGGGCAGCCAGATGCTTTTGGGGATATGCTATTTAGGGTGGTGCAGCTGGAGCTTTGGAGGCGAAGATGATACTTTGTATACATACTTGATATTGTAGTAGTACTATTTTATAAAATATCTCTTTTATACTATTTTATAAAATATATCTTTTATTTATAAAATCATTATTCCTTTACATAAATAATATTAATAAATAAACCTTTCACTTAAAAAATCATCTCTTTATTTCAAATAATATCTATATGTACTAATTAAGCTTCATTAAGCCTTACAGCTTATTCTAAAGGTCGTACTTTTAACTTTCAGTTACTAATAAAATATATATTAATATTTCTATCACTAATATAACTTTATATTAATATCAACTACATCTAACTCTATTCAATACGAATAGAACACAATATATATATATATAAGATTTAATCAATTATCCTGAATATCCACAACAAAATATATAATGATATTTCTATCACTATCACAAATACAATTTGGAGTTTCATTAATTTATAACCAAGTTATAAACTAATATTAACTCCATCTATCACTATTCAATACGAATAGAACACAATATTTATATATGTAGGATTTTAATCAATTATCCCAAATATCTACTTAAACCAATCCAATTAAATAGGGAAATAATTACATATATATATATATATATAACTATACCTTATTTATGTTATATATATATATATATATATATATATTGTAACATCCTCTATCTAGAGGCCCAAAACAAGGCGCTACAGATGATGCGGTCATCTATAGTATTAGCTTCCGGTGACTAAATACGGCTATGTTAATGGTATCAATAATATCAGAAGCACTTGAATATGAAACTAAACACATATTAAAAAACACAAATTACTTCATTACATTTCCAAATAATATTTGTTCCACATTCATGCCACATAACCCAATTGATTTCCCAAGCACCGAATAAATATAGTTATTACAAATTATGTTGAGAGCAATATATGAAGATACCCGCACGATTGATCAGAGTCAAACGGTCATATAAGACCTAATACATCATAACACAGCGGAAATTCATCAAAACATAAATAAAGCAGCATTGCCCTAAATAACTATCCGTTGCCTCCAACATTCTCTGGTAGCTTATTCGTCAAACAATCTATAAACCTGAAAAGATCCTTAACCTCTCGATCTACTCAAATTGGTTTTGTGTACCTGAGAGTTTAAGGGGAAAACATAAACTTTGAGTCAGACATAAAGCCTTGTATGAATAATACTATACGTCCCGGTTTAATTATGTTAAGTGAGACCACGCTGCTTAGTGGAATGGGTTTCCCCTCACTAACATTCTTTTTAAAACTTATCTTTGCAAATCCTTTCATATAACCATATACTATGCTCCTGTATCCACAATGGTTAAGCTCAACAAAATAATCATTATGTAATCATACATAAATATCAGGTAATAATGAACTATCTGTTCAAATACAAATAACTTTTAACCTTTGGCTGACTCGGGCCTACCAGAAAACATAATTAAATGTAACCTAACATCTGTTAGATTTTCATATTTAGGATTATCTATCCTTAGCCATCTATTTAACATTTCCCTTTAGGACGGTCTGTCCTAAACTATCTATTAAATATCTTCCTTTTGGACGGTCTGTCCCTAACTTAATCATCTCCCAGGTCCTCTCGAGCCTAATGGTTTTCCGGGCTTACCAATAACCTATCTGTATACAACATATATTCCTTTCAGTGTGTAATCATAATTTTAGTCTACCTGTTGTTTGCACCAAAATTGGTCACAAACACCCAATTGCAGATGAAAGCACCAAATCACAGATAGATTATATGTAGTAGAATTAAATATGAAGAACACTCTAGAAAAAAAGGAAAGTAGCATAAAGATAAGATTTATAGTGGTTCGACATTGTAGCCTACGTCCACTTTGAAGAGTTTTTGTTTTATTAATGATCTTCTGTTGATTTACAAGAGTACAATTGATAGTATCCGAGTTACAATGGAGTTCAGTAGAATAATGGTGTAGAAGAGCAAAAAAAGTCCCTTTTCTGGAGACATATGGCTTTTATACGCGTGGCATGGAAATATCTGACTTTGAATTCGGAATACTCCTTCTCACATGTGGGTGGGCCCACATGATCGATCCAAGGTGGTTTGGGATCGATCCCTGATCGATCTCTAGGTACTTCGTATCGATCCAAAATTGGTCCAATGGCGATGGGATCGATCACGAACATTCTTCTAGGGTACGCAAGCTATAGTGAAAATTTGAAGGCATTTGGACTTGTAGATCTCGAGTTATGATCGATCCAAGATTGACATTGTAGGTAGGCTATCATGTTCGTATCGATTATGATTCGTATCTATCACTTCGTATCAATGACGTGGCTCAATAATCCAGAGAATATCCATTTTTCACGCTCATTGACTGCTTCTTTTGTCTGACCATGCTTTTCGTATCCATCATGTACCATTCCTTTTGTATCGATGCTGGCATGTACTCTTCGCATCGATCACCGAGTGTTGGCTTCGTATCGATGGAAAGTGATAGTTTTGTATCAATCATCTGGTTGATCGATATGAAATATACATCAACATGATCGATACGAAGTAGATAACTGTGGGCTACTTCATATTGATGGAAATGGTTGGGTTTCGTATCGATCATCTGGTTGATCGATATGAAACATATATTAGCATGGATCGATGCAAAACATATAGCGGTACGAAGTGAACAACCTTGATCGACCTGAGAGATGCATTTGTCCGATGGATATGAAAGGAACGAGTGCAAACTTGATGGATACGAATAGCATGGATACGAAATTGATAGGGACCTTGGTTGCTGATCGATTTATGGCTCTGACTCGAAGTAGCCACCTCCTTGGCCTGAAGTAGATCCTCTAGTGACTCGAAGTAGCTCCTGGAGTCCTCGTAGCCATGCTAATTTCCCAAAGACCCAAAGCCGGTGTCTCTCTAACTCGAAGTAACATGCTTGGAAACCCGAAGCAAACATGAAGGCAACTTAGAGCAGACCCCAAGAAACTTGAAGCGACTCAACCTTTGTCGAAACCATATTTGAAACATCTTGTACCGTTTGTTTGTCGACTATGCTTTATTCTAGCTTGATGATCATGTTTATTACCTATGAAAATCCAACATTGATCATTATGTAGTCGATTGGGTTAAATCCGCCTGTATATTGCCTTGCCAAAAGGCAGGTTAACACTTTGCCCCCCAAAACATGCCTTGCGATAAGAAGGTGTGTTTTGTAGCGCCATAAGTTGGATGTTCGTATCCTGTTAATGATATGTGAAAAGATTGATAAGCTTACATGATTGTGAATAGCGATCGCTCGAGATCATATGCCGTTCGGGGTGGTATGTGACATTTTGAGATCGGGTACCGTTCATGGCGAATGGTGACCATTCGAGGCCGTGTACCGTTCGAGGCGAATTGTGATTGTTCATGGTCGGGTGCCGTTCGTGGCGAATTGTGATCGTTCGTGGTCGGGTGTCGTTCGTGGCGAATTGTGATCGTTTGTGGTCGAGTGCTGTTCGTGGCGAATTGTGATCGTTCATGGTCGGGTTCCGTTCGTGGCGAATTGTGACCGTTCGTGGTCGGGTGTCGTTCGTGGAGAATTGTGTATGCCCAGGGGGAGGGGGAGTTAGTATTACTAATGTCAGATTTCACGTTCGAGTGAGTTTCTGAATCATTTGTTATGGCGGTGCATCGCCATCCCAAAGCATGCCTGAGGACCGTTCACGATCCCATGCATGTGTAAGTGACTTGGCCGTTATGGAATTATAAATACCAAATTTACATTCAAACGAGTCTTTATAACAAAAATGTCCAACTAAATTAAGTCCAAATGCAAAAAATAGATAACAAAAGCAAACCAGAGATGTCAAAGTGCAAACACCTACACTGATGCGGTTGATAGTCATCTCAGAGCATGCCTGAGCACCGTTTGTGATCCCGTACATGTGTAAGTGACTTAACCATGTTAGTGTGGAGTTTGCTACTTATTCGTCATTATTTCAATCAATTGATGATAAGCTGACGATGCCTAAATCCAGAGCCGTTCTCATTTGGTGTAGATGGCTGCCGTTCCTATTCCACTATCATCGCTCGCCTTTTCACGTACTGCAACATCATTCCATTCCAGATATGTTCTTCTATCTCATCTCTCAAGTGCCTGCAATCATTCATATTATGGCCACTTAGCTCGTGGAATAAGCAATACTTGTCTGATTTCCTCTCATTATTGGTTGGATCCCTCCTTATTGGCCTTCGATAAGGAACCTGCCCCCTTGTGTCTTGGTAGATTTGTTCCAAAGTCTCATTCAACTCCGTATAAAAGGTGAATCTCGGTTCCTTCCGTGGACGCTTTGGCTCTTCATAGCTATCCTCTGCTTTCTGTTTCCCTTTATTCTTGCCTGAATCCTTTCCGGGCGGATCTTCGCTTTTGACTGCATAAATATCAACTCCCTCTCCTTCCTCTCTCTCAACATTTGCATCCTCTTACCGCAGAAACCTTTCTGCCTCGTGGTAAAACTCTCCTAGATTCATAGGTGGGTCCCTTTTCTATTAATTCTTGAATTTTGTTCCATCAACTATGCCAGATACAACTGCCATCAAGGCCATGGATGGATCTGGTCGATCCACCGATGCTTTTGCTGCATTAAATCGTGTTAAGAAATTCCATAGTGATTCCCTAGTTTTCTGCTTTAGTGTCGTCAAACTCATCACGTTTTTGGGCCTCGAGATGTGAACTCTGAACTGCCTCATAAACTTCTCAATCAACTCAGTCCATGTTCCAATTGAAATGTTTTCCAATTGCCTGAACCACAGTGCTCCTATGTCTGTCAGATACAAGGGGAAACATTGGGCCATGACCTCCTCCGATGCCCCCAGTACTTCCATGTGCCTCATATACCTTGTCAGATGAACAACGGGATCTGTCCTTCCATCATATGTCTCCAGTGTTAGTAGCTTGAATTAAGGTGGGTTCCTAGCCTGTCTAATTACGGGAGCGACGGGGCTCCTTTTCTCGTCTTCCAAATCTTTATTCACTAGTCCACCTCTTATGGCTCATCTGACCACCTCTGCCAATCTGTCATTGTCATCAAGTTGTAGTCCCCGTCTGTTGCCTACGGTCTACCTCCCGAGTTCACGAGGGAATTACAGAATCTGCTCTCCTGGACGAGCATTCATTCCTCTATCAACGCCATGTTGCACGGTTCTCCCTGGTATCCTGCCTGGGATTGGATCATCATGCTCCGGGGGGTGCGGCCCCTAGCTCTGAGGCTGCTCTTGATGGTCCCGTTCTATTCTGAATTCTAGTTGTTCCATGCTCCTGATCCCTATTTCCAGCACTTCCTGCAGTTGCGTTCCCTTGATTCTGTACTCTAGCTTGTCCAATCTTCTGGAGTAGATTCTACATCATCTCCTCCTGCCTTTTCAGCATTCCTTCCTGCATAGCCTTCATAATCATCTCAATCTCGTCTCTGGTGATGAAAACTGAAGTTTGGTTAGCTACTGAAGAGGCCTCCTAACTCCCTTCATGCTGACTCCTTTCTGCTCTTAGTCTCCTTGCTGATTGCTTCACCATAGCTTTCCAGATCCAAGTCCTTAAGCCTTCAGATCCGAAATCCAAGCTGTACAATCCCAGAGTGCTAGCCTTCTCAGTGAAAGCATCAAAATGTTTGTGCCAAAATTGGTCACAAACACCCAATTGTAGATGAAAGCACCAAATCACAGTCACAGATCACAAATAGATTTTATATAGTAGAATTAAATATGAAGAACACTCCAGAAAATTAAAAGGAAAGCAGTAGAAAGACAAGATTTATAGTGGCTCGACATTGTAGCTTACGTCCACTTTGAAGAGTTGGTGTTTTATTGATGATTTTCTGCTGATTTACAAGAGTACAATTGATAATATCCAAGTTACAATGGAGTTTAGTAGAATAATGGCGTAGAAGAGCAAAAAAAGTCCCTTTTTTGGAGCCGTATGGCTGCTATTTATAGACGTGGCATGGAAATATCTAACTTTGAATTCGAAATACTCCTTCTCACACATGGGTGGGCCCACATGATCGATCCGGGGTGGTTTGGGATCGATCCCTGATCGATTCCTAGGTACTTCATATCGATCCAAAATTGGTCCAATGACGATGGGATCGATCATGAACATTCTTCTAGTAGTACGCAAGCTATAGTGAAAATTTGAAGGCATTTGGACCTGTAGATCTTGAGTTATGATCGATCCAAGATTAACATTGTAGGTTGGCTGTCACGTTCGTATCGATTCTGATTCATATCTATCACTTCGTATCGACGACGTGGCTCAAGAATCTAGGGGAGATCCATTTTTCACGCTCGTTGACCGCTTCTTTTGTCTGACCATGCTTTTCGTATCCATCCTGTACCATTCCTTTCGTATCGATGCTGGCGTGTACTCTTCGTATCGATCACCGGGTGTTTGCTTTATATCGATGGAAAGTGATAGTTTCATATCGATCATCTAATTAATCGATACAAAATATACATCAACATGATCGATACGAAGTAGATAACCGTGGGCTACTTCGTATCGATGGAAAGGGTTGGGTTTCGTATCGATCATCTGGTTGATCGATACGAAACATATCTTAGCATGGATCAATACGAAACATATAATGATACAAAGTGAGCAACCTAGATTGATCTGAGAGATGCACTTGTTCGATGGATACGAAAGGAACGAGTGCAAACTTGATGGATACAAATAACATGGATACGAAATTGATAGGGACCTTGGTTGCTGATCGATTCATGGCTCTGACTCGAAGTAGCCGCCTCCTTGACCCGAAGTAGACCTTCTAGTGACTCGAAGTAGCTCATGGAGTCCTCGTAGCCATGCTAATTTCCCAAGGACCCGAAGCCGGTGTCCCTCTGACTCGAAGTAACATGCCTGGAAACCCGAAGCAAACATGAAGGTGACTTAGAGCAGACCCCAAGCAACTTGAAGCGACTCAAGCTTTGTCGAAACCATATTTGAAACATTTTGTGCTGTTTGTTTGTCGACTATGCTTTATTCTAGCTTGATGATCATGTTTATTACCTATGAAAATCCATTGTTGATCATTGTGTAGTCGATTGGGTTAAATCCGCCTGTATATTGCCTTGCCAAAAGGCGGGTTAACACCTATGACCAAGCCATACACACTGGAATTTTGGACAACAATTAGCTGGGGCTACAAGCTAATGTATAGGGCGCGACCCATACTAGTCCCATCTGGTTTTCTAATATTTGAGTCATTTATAGTTAAGGATCCCCTCCCATAATTTTCCTTGAAAACAATTTCAAAATGATTTAAACCTATAAATCAAACTTCAAACAAGGAAAAGAAATAAGTTTTT
Source organism: Allium fistulosum (assembly GCA_030737815.1). Classification (NCBI taxonomy): domain Eukaryota; kingdom Viridiplantae; phylum Streptophyta; class Magnoliopsida; order Asparagales; family Amaryllidaceae; genus Allium; species Allium fistulosum. The sequence goes on along the minus strand of CM060901.1, from coordinate 517,278,756 downwards.
ATACTTTACCCAAATCATATTACCATGTTAGAAATATATCCTTTACTTAAAACTTAGTTGATGAAAACACTTTACCATTTGAAAGAACCTCTTTCCGTACTTTGAAATTATCTCATTCAAATCAATATTTAAACCTTTCGAAAATCATCTCTAAAACCTTTCGAATTCATTCAAAGCAAACCTTTCGGAAGTTATAAACTTTAGACATCCTTCTTTAAAATCACTTTAAGTCATTGCCTTAGAAAAACCTTTAGAAAACCTTCCATTGAAAACCTTTCGAAAACATCTAATAAACCTTTCGAAACAGATCCAGGAATAAACCTTTCAAATGCTTAAAACCTTTTTAAAACATAAACCTTTCGAAGGTATATTGGGTTCAACTTTAAAACAATCTGGAAAACTTCTTTATAAAACCTTTCATCTTTTAACAAAACAACCTTTCGAAAATATCCAAATATCCTTTCGAAAGCCTTTTGTTATATTTCACAAAACAAGGGTAACCACCTAAGTCGAAATCTTCCCTTCGAAAGCCTTAGAGAAACGATTAATTTTAAAAACAAATATACCTTTAGACTAGGTCGGAAGGTTCAAAGTAAAACCTTTATAAAGCAGTGGAAACCCTTCGGCTATGCTGGAAGGTTTCAAAACAAAGTAATGGCGGTAGCAGCAACAACTTATCGACTACATCGGAAGGTTTTAAAGTCTTTCTATAAATAACTTGACCTGGTCGGAAGTGACCAAGTCGAAAGCTCAAGTTCGAAAGCAAAGCAGGCGAAAGCTTTTCACTTATAAAACAATTATATTCCAACCCTTTTAGGCCATCAACCTTTCAGCTTAGAACCTGTCGGCTATATTCAATTCATTATGTACCAATTACTTGATACCTTATGCATTGAACTTTGACCTTATCGAAAGCTTACCTTTTGACTGAGACGAAAAGTCCGGGGCAGAAGGTATTTAGCCATATGGAGTAAAACATGGAAAAAGTGTGATTTTTGTCTTTAAACTTAAAAAGGAAACTTTTCAACTAACCTGCATTTTTTTGTCAAATTCTCATTGGTCAATTAAATACTTTTCATAATTTTGCTGCCGCAATTACCAAAATTTATAAAACATTTTATTTTGCAAAATGCCTCTTCTCCTTTATGAATATATAAAACATTTAAGTCCCATACCTTAAATAATTTTATATAACCCTCAAATGACTTAGGAAAATTCTGGAAAAATTCTAGAAAATATATTTTAATATATTACCTAACATACTAAAATCTCAATCCCAAACAATTATTATTTCAGCCGAAAATAGTTTAAAACCCAATAAACAATTTTCTTCATTCAAAAATTCATATAAAATCCATAATAAATTGAAAATTTATGAAAATCAAAACCCACCTCTAAAATATTATTCCAGACCTACATTTAAATTTCCAAAGTATTCGGATGCCATTAAATAGGGTTTTCATGCTAAACATTATCATAAAACACGAATAAATATTTAAAACTTCATCAACAATAAACATATATATCTTAAAACATCAAACATGGTAATATTCTAGCAAAAACATTTCGGATCTAAACACAAAAACTGAAAACTAAAAGTATGTGGGATGTAGTAATTATTCACCTTGGCTTTAGAGGTTATAGATGAGATTTTTGAGTATTGATTTAGTTGATTTCTTCTTTCCTCTTGAACCTTAGCTTACTTCTACTCTTGAGATTGGAAATGGTGGCCAGCCTTAGCTATTTTTTTAATGGAATGAAAATAATGAACGTGAGTTACCCATGTCATAAGGGTTTAGGGTATAAGGTTTTGCCATTTCCCAAAATACCCTTCTCATTTCCTAACACCTTACTTAGTGTTATTTCATTTTAGTTAACCCCTTTCATATGGCTACCTCTAACTAATTAAATCTCCATCTAGTAATCTTTATATTATTTAATTTAATTTAACTAATTAAATATCTTAAATAAGGTTATAAAATATATGGGGTGTTACAGACTCCCCAACTTAGAAAATTTCGTTCTCGAAATTACGATAAGGTACATAACACAATAATTAAAGGTAAGACATATCATCAAATAAATCCGGGTAAGAGTCTCTAATCCTGCTCTCCACTTCCCAAGTACAGTCTCTAGTGTTATTGCTCCACTGAACCTTTACTAAGTTGACTGTCTTGTTCCTTAATTTCTTCTCATCTCTATCCACGATCTGAATTGTCTTCCTAACCATAGTCAAATCTGGTTCCACTACCAAGTCTTCCACTACTGTAGGTGCTATAGTAGTCTCTGGGTCTCTAACACATTTTCTAAGATGAGAAACAAGGAAGAGATTATGGACTCATAGAAAAACCGTCGATAAATTTAGAATTAAAATTAACAGCAAGCGCACAACGTACAAATGTTAGTACGTGGCGAGTGCAGGTCGATCCGCAGGGAATTGTTAGATTTTAAAAATCTATTCAATCAAATTAACCAAGATTTGAGATGTTTAAGCTAACTACTAAAAATTGCAAAAACTAACAACTATAAAAGTGAATGAAAACTATGAGAATAAATGACAATTTATAAATAATTCCACTCTATAGATCATACAGTTCAACAAAATATGAAATTATGATCTCTCTTTTTTGGTCATTAGTTAATTTAATTAATGTGTTTATCATAAGTATGGCCTATTTGTGCTATTAATTAGCCCAACATAAGCCATCAAACTTTAACACACCCCTTAAACCACTTATAATTCTCATGAAAAATGACAACAAGTTGAAAATGAAATCTATTTTAAGCATGGCCTATTAACTATTAATTAGAAATATAGACCATCAAATTTTGATTTCAACATTCACTTCATTACCATAATCTTATGTAGATGAAGAGGTAATTTGTGTTTAGTGATTGTTTAAGCATAGTCTATTTGGTGTCAACAATATAGGCTATCAAATTCAAAGAAAAACAACAAGTTAAACCACTTCAAACATTGTCGTTAAGCATAAAAAAAGAGCAATAATTATCAAAATGTTGAAGCTACATAATTAGAGAGCTTCATTACCCCTAAATTGAAGGGTTTAGCCTCTCATTTGTTTTATCATATCAACACATGTAACATGCAACATTAAACACAAAAAAAGGAATATGAAAGCAAAGTAAAAGAAGGCTATTCCAATTGCATAAAATAAAAGAGATCTACACTACTAACATGAAAGGAAATAAACAAGGAAAGGAAAAGAACATGTATTAAATTGCATAAAAAAAGTTACATGAAAAGAAAATGGCTAAGTAGCCATGGAAAAGAGAAAGAGAGCTTTCTTTTATTTTTAATCTAAGCTAAAAACTAACTAAGAGGAAGAGCCTAAAAGAAGAGAGGAGGGTAACATGTGTTAGACACTGAGATGTTGGTTTTGATGACAACAACCTTTTTAACTTATCTTATTATAAAATATATACTAACACTATTGTCTAGATAGATATGTATATGCAGGAACTATGCAGGATGTATATATATGCAGGTATTGTTTACTGAAGACTGGTCAGTATAAAGACTCAAGATTCAGAATGGAGAAATGAAGATTGAAGACTGTAGAGTATCAAGATCAAGATTTCAAGATATGTGTCTAGTTTATTGTTAAAACTTCATAATAGCACGGAAATCTTCATTCCAAATTTCATTTGGGATGGAACCTATTTCTATCTTCTTAGTGGCTTACAAACCCACGACAAGTAGCTTACAAACCTACGACAAGTGGCTTACAAACCCACGAACATCCTAGTTTTGTACAAGTTCTCGAGTCCTGATGTGATGAGATATTCTGCAGGAAGAAGCTTGCAAAAATACTTCAAAATGGTTTTTCAAAATGATTTTCAAAACTGCTTTTCAAAATGTTTTAGCCTTAAAAATTATCTTTTCAAATGATTTTCAAAAGGATGTTTTAGCCTTAAAATATTCTTTGTTTTTGTTTTTAAATAAACTCTTGTTTCGAACTTCGTTTGTTTTTAAAAACTATCTTCTGATCTTTTATAATATATATATATATATATATATACACACTTAAGATTTAAAATTAAAATTATATATACATTCTAAAAATATATTTTTCTAATCTTCTTTATTTTAAAACATAGGAAAATTAGTTTATTTTACTCCAGAATCATTTCATCTTGTTTTCCGTACAATACCATTTTCAAAACAAATTTTACATTATTTTTAACTTAGGGATGTCGACATCATGGGATACCCCATGTCGACATGGTGTCCGTTAAATTCAAAAGTTTCAATTTTCAGAAGAAGTGTCTATTCGTTTAAATCTCTTCACGAATGGTTATGACCGTTACTGGTCATTTTCAAAAGAAGTGTCTATTCGTTAAAATCTCTTCATGAATGGTTATGACCGTTACTGGTATATAAATAGCCTTCACAAATGAATTTTTTAACTAACTATTTTCTTCACTCCTTCTTCTCCACAAATCCATATTCTAAAATTTTCATATTTTTAAGATCGTGCCGAAATTCTGCCGAATTCTCAAGTGAATCAAATTAGAATCTCATTCTTATTTGGTTCTCTACCCTCTCTCGAAGATCAAAGTGCTATTCAGAGTTATAGGATCAATTTGTAATCTAAAGTTTATCGAGTCTCTCTATAAGGTGTGGTTGTGCCTGGAAATCAATTGGGTAATCTTGTGGCCCGTAAATCAAGAGAGTTTGCCCCAGACTCGTGAGACAGGAGGGTACCTCAAGGCCTTTAGAAATTGAGGATTGTAATCTTGACATTGGTATAATAAAAATCTATATGAGGTGTTCTGCCTTTACAGGACTGGATGTAGGGTAACTCCGAACCAGTATAAAATCCGGTGTATTCTTTCCTTTTACTGCTTTTTATTTACTTTCTGCATCTGTGTTTGATTCTGTGATTGTTCTGTGATTAAGTTCTGCATTTGTTTGTGTCATAATTTTAATTTAGTCCATATAAGTCTTAGAATCCATTAAACACTATTCACCCCCCTCTAGTGTTAAATTAGCCTTAAGATCCTTAATCTACACTCCCTTTCAATTGGTATCAGAGCAAGGTTTTCATAGTTTTCATAATCTGAAACTTGAAAATTGTTTTAATGGCTACCAACACTGGTAATATCAACTCTGGCACTAGTTCTATTAACACTAACACTAGTTCATTAGTAGAAGGTCAGTCTACTGTCAGACCACCATTTTTCAATGGCAGTAATTATGCATATTGGGCTTGTAGAATGAAAATTTATTTATAATCAGTAGGATTAGACACTTGGAATATCACACAAACTGAGTATGTTGAACCAACTACCGATTTTGCCCAGTGGACTACTGAGCAAAAGAATGTTGCACAAAATAACTCAAAGGCCATGAATATATTATTTTATTCACTAGATAGGAATGAGTTTAATAGAGTGTCTGTTTGTAAGTCTGCATTAGAAATCTGGAAAACTTTGCAAGTTACTCATGAAGGAGCAAGCAAAGTTAAACAGACTAAAATTTCCATATTAACTAACTAGTTTCAATTGTTTAAAATGCATGCAAATGAGTCCATTTCCGACATGTATTGTCGATTTCAAGATATTGTCCATTCACTAATTGCACTGGGAAAAAGCTTTTCAGAGGAAGACCAAGTCAGAAAAATTCTAAATTCACTCACTCCAGAATGGGATCAAAAGACACTTGCAATCGAAGAAGCAAATGATATCAGTCTAAAATAGAAGAATTAATTGGGAATCTGATGTCTTATGAAGTTCAACTGCAAGGAAGAAGAGAAAACAAGGTTACAGAAAAGAAGTCATTAGCATTCAATGCAACAACTGAAGATTCGGAACCAGACAGTGATGAGGAGATTGCTTTCATGACAAGAAACTTCCGGAAATTCCTTAAATATAGAAAAATGAATAATTACAAAAGAAATGATCAAAGGAATTTCAGAAATAATACGGAGAATGTCAACAATGATAGAGGCTACAATTGCAATAAAGTCGGGCATCATAGGAAATATTGTTCGTATCCTAATAAACAGTTGTTCCTCCAAACAATGATTCATCAAGGAAAAGAAAAAAAGTATACACAACAACTCTTGATGACTCAGACTCATCATCCAGTGACGATGAAAAGAAGATGGATAATTCAAATCTGTGTTTCACTGCTATTCATGAATCAGACGACGATGGGAGTATGGATCTAAAAATAGGTACGCATTTACATTATTTTTAATTTTTTTAATGGATGCTTGTTTGTTTGCTTGATTTTTTAATTTCCTTGAATTTTAAATTCAAAATTATCCCTTGAAATTTTAAATTTGAATTTTAAATTCAAAAATAATATTATTTTAATATTATTTAAATATTAAATTATTAATATTTAAGTATTATTATATTTAATGTTATCAGATGAATTATATAAGTAGAATATAGGAAATAATATATACATTTATTAGAAATTAGGAATAGTCACTTGTCCTTTGATTCAATAGGCACATGTCGACATACCTGGATACCCCATGTCGACATGCCCCTCAGAAATTTGATTTCAAAATTTGAATTCAAACTTTTGAATTTCCCTCCACCTTTTCACCAACTTCAATGCTCTGGAAAGATGCCTCTTGACCAGAGAACATGTCTATAGAACCTCTATTTAATTCACTCTCTTTATCATCACTTTTCACTTTTATTTCAAATTTCAAATTTATCTTCATTATCTTCAACTCCTCTCAAACTTCTTCAATGGCCACTTCAAGCACTCCTAACACCATTAGACTTCCAAAATCTATCAAAAACTTTCTCTTTAATGACCCGGAAGCTATCAAAGCTTACATCAACTATGTAAACTTTGGTAAAATTCATACGGGGGAATTTGCTATTTTTGAAGATTTTCCTTCTTATGAAATTGAAAATCTTTTTCAACAATGTTCTATTCTTAGTGTAGTAGATAACAAACAAAATGATTTTGTATGTTATCCAAACCTTGTTAAGATGTTTTATGCGAATTTAAATCGTGGTTTTTATGATGGGCAAGATGGACAAATTTGGAGTAGTGTTAAAGGAACACAAATAATTTTGGATTGTGAAATTTTAGGAAATATTTTGGGATGCAAGTATATCGGAATGAATATCTCAGAATTTCAAATAAATGAAAATGATCAAGAGACATTTCATCACATCTTTGAAGGGGATGACAATTTTGAATTCAAAAATCGTTATTTTCGTCCAAAAGCAAGAATTATTAACCTTCTTATTCAACACACCCTTATACCAAGATCGGGAAACTACAATAACCCAACTTGAAAGTTTGCAAAGCTCTTTTTGCAATTTTTGGAAATTATGATATCAATTGGGCTCAAGTTATTTTTGATGAGCTAAGGCCCAAGAATTTTACTATGGGTGAAAACACATTATATCATGGAATTATCTCACTCAGATTTTTAATTACTTTGGAGTTGATTTCAAAAGGGAAGAATTTATAATTAGAAAAGTGTTCAACCATGGAAACATTTCCCTTATGCAAATTCCATTAGTGTTTCAACCATATGAAACACTTACGGAAAAGGAAGAAAGGCTTGCTCACGAAGAGATGGAAGAAATGGAGGAAGAAGAAGAAGAGGAAGAGGAAGGAATGTAAATTGAAGAGGAGGAAGAAGAAGATCAAGAAACTTCCTTAGAAATTATTGAATATCCTACTAATCCCGCTAATCCATCCAATAAGACCATTCTCAATAATCAAAGAATTATAGTGGAAAATCAAAAGACACTCAAAAGATCAATGAGTAAGAAAATGGATAAGATTTCCACTAAAATCGACAAGTTCTTCGGGAAAGTTAGTAGAAAGCTTGGACTATCATCTTCTTCATCTAATTAGTTTTAGTTCATGTTATCTTGTTTGTTTCAAGTTCTATCCATGTATTTTCTTTATTTTAGTTAATATTATATTAGTTTATGTAATGTTGACTAGAATCATTAATGAAATCTTTTATTCAACTTCACTTGTCTCTGTAATTTCTTGTTTTTATATTATACAAATTATAGTTGCATAGATTTGTTCATAATATTCAAAACAAAGCAAATTTTCACTTTAGACAGAGGCATGTCGACATCCCCCATCCCCCCATGTCGACATACAACGGGCAGAAAGTAGTTACACTTTCAAATTTTTATTTCATGTAACTAACTTATGTCTGTTCATTTTAAACGACTTTCTACCCCTATTTATACCTGTTTCTTCCAGAATAATTTATCAAACTTCATTTCTAATCACTCCCTTTCAAATTTCTTCCTACTTCTTGAATTATGGCTTCACCGATTAAGAATCTAAGTGATAATATTGAGGAAACTCTCACTTCCTTCAAGAATATCCTTACATTCATACTTCGTAATCAGCGCCACTTAGAATTGAGTCAAATACAGATGATCAAGGAGCAAGAGAGACATTTCGACGTCCTTCGTTGGATGATCTCAGCCCTTAACAAGGACGATATCGAAGGAAATCCACCAATCACTCTCGACAAAGATAAAGAAGAATGGAATGCCATCAAAGCAGACCCTATCTTTGGAGAAGATGGATGGGTGGAAGTACCAAGGAATGTCTAGTCATTCTGTATGTTATTGGTGTGTTTTAAACTTGATTGACTTGACTTATTTAAAACATTTGGTGTGGTTTGTATATATGATTGATTGAATAATTACTGTAAATATGATTGGATGATGATTGATTTACTGTTGGATTACACTTATGATCACACTCATGATCACATTTCACATTTATGATCACATTTCATACTTATGATCACACTTAGCATTTATTACATTTATATGGATTACTCTATTTGTATTATGGTTGATCATCTTATATCAAGTTCAGTGAATTTATTAGTAAGAAGTTTTTGTTGATGACAAAGGGGGAGAAGTTATAAAATAGTAGTTGGCTTGGAGTAAGGGGGAGTTATGATTGGAGTAAGGGGGAGTCATGGAGTAAGGGGGAGTTATGATAGGAGTTATGGTATGGTAAGTATATTTTATAAATACAGGTTGTCATCATCAAAAAAAGGGAGATTGTTAGGAACTGAGATGTTGGTTTTGATGACAACAACCTTTTTAACTTATCTTATTATAAAATATATACTAACACTATTGTCTAGATATACATGTATATGCAGGAACTATGCAAGATATATATATATATATATGCAGGTATTGTTTATTGAAGACTGATCAGTATAAAGACTCAAGATTCAAAATGGAGATATCAAGATTGAAGACTCTAGAGTATCAAGATCAAGATTTCAAGATATGTGTCTAGTTTATTGTTAAAACTTCATAATAGCACGGAAATCTTCATTCCAAATTTCATTTGGTATGGAACCCATTTCTATCTTCTTAGTGGCTTACAAACCCACGACAAGTAGCTTACAAACGTACGACTAATGGCTTACAAACCCATGAACATCCTGGTTTTGTACAAGTTCTCGAGTCCTGATGTGATGAGATATTCTGCAGGAAGAAGCTTGCAAAACTACTTCAAAATGGTTTTTCAAAATGATTTTCAAAACTGCTTTTCAAAATGTTTTAGCCTTAAAAATTATCTTTTCAAATGATTTTCAAAAAGATGTTTTAGCCTTAAAATATTCTTTGTTTTTGTTTTTAAATAAACTCTTGTTTCAAACTTCGTTTGTTTTTAAAAACTATCTTCAGATCTTTTATAATTTTAACACACACACACACACACACACACACACACACACACACACTTAAGATTTAAAATCAAAATTATATATACATTCTAAAAATATATTTTTCTAATCTTCTTTATTTTAAAACATAGGAAAATTAGTTTATTTTACTCCAGAATCATTTCATCTTGTTTTTCGTTCAATACCATTTTCAAAACAAATTTTACATTATTTTTAACTTAGGGATGTCGACATCATGGGATACCCCATGTCGACATGGAGGCCGTTAAATTCAAATGTTTCAATTTTCAAAAGAAGTGTCTTATTGTTTAAATCTCTTCATGAATGGTTATGACCGTTACTGGTCATTTTTAAAAGAGGTGTCTATTCGTTTAAATCTCTTCATGAATTGTTATGACCGTTACTGGTCTATAAATAGCCTTCACAAACGAATTTTTTAACTAACTATTTTCTTATTTTCTTCACTCCTTCTCCACAAATCCATATTCTAAAATTTTCATATTTTTAAGATCGTGCCGAAATTCTGCCGAATTCTCAAGTGAATCAAATTAGAATCTCATTCTTGTTTGGTTCTCTACCCTCACTTGAAGATCAAAGTGCTATTCAGAGTTATAGGATCAATTTGTAATCAAAAGTTTATCGAGTCTCTCTATAAGGAGTGGTTGTGCCTGGAAATCAATTGGTTAATCTTATGGCCCGTAAATCAAGAGAGTTTGCCCCGGACTCGTGAGACAGGACGGTACCTCAAGGCCTTTAGAAATTGAGGATTGTAATCTCGACATTGGTATAATAAAAATCTGTATGATGTGTTCTGCCTTGGTACAGGACTGGATGTAGGGTAACTCCGAACCAGTATAAAATCCGTTGTGTTCTTTCCTTTTACTGCTTTTTATTTACTTTTTGCATCTGTTTTTGATTATGTGATTGTTCTGTGATTATGTTCTGCATTTGTTTGTGTCATAATTTTAATTTAGTCCATATAAGTCTTAGAATCCATTAAACACTATTCACCCTCCCTCTAGTGTTAAATTAGCCTTAAGATCCTTAATTCGCACTCCCTTTCAACATGAACATATGGGGTATTTATACATGTTTTAAAACCCTAATCCATTTTTTGGGAACTACCCAAACTACCCCTTAGGAAGTGTGGTGGAAAAGAAACCATTAGCATGAGATGATCCTTCATTTAAATGTGCATGAAGCTTTAATGACCTTTTAGCATGTGCATTAGCTCTTAAGTGTACATTCAGGTAGGTGGGTAGGTGGGGTTCTCCATGATTCATGCCATGAATTATTTCCATCTTCATTTGCTTATCTTCACACTTGTGCATGCATATATCTTCATGAAGCCACTTGTATTTGAATTTAAATTCCTACAAAATAACATAGAAATTTTCAATTAAATTTTAGAAAATTAATATATGCACAAAAATTACCATTTTCCCCTTAGATGAAGATGAATATGTAACGATTTGAAATAAATTGAATTTTGGTTTAAACAAGTTAAAAGACCCAATATGATCATTTATTTAATTTAAATAGATTAAAAATGGTGGTAAAAATATGCACATTTACGTGCACATCAAATACCCCCACACTTATCTTTTTATTCGTCCTCGAATAAAGAAAAACTAAGATAAATCTATTTTCGTGTGGAGCACGATTGCACTGAGCATATGCAACAAGCCGTTAAAGCTCTGGGTGTCCCCAGTAGGACGAGTGTTGTCTCGTGAGGGTTTTCAGCGGATACTACTCACAAAATCCAAATGCAGGATGAAAATATTTACAAAATGCAAGATTTATTTACAAAGAGATGAATGTGAGTTTTTAAAAATATTTACAAATGAAAGATTTACTTTTAAATAGACAAATAAGTTAAATATAAGTTTTGGTCATTATCTTGAAAATTTAAGTCATTTACTCATCAAAATTTCCAACAAAAATCAAGTTATCATTACAAATAGACAATAGTTTAACTCGTTGTTTAAGTTGATAACAAAGTGTAACCATGAAATAGATCCTTAGTTGATTATCAAAGTTTATCAAAGTGGTATTTCATTTCTTTTCAATAACAAGTCAAATCAAATAAGTTAAAATAGTGCTTGGATTTCATTTGCTTACTCTCTCTTATTTGAAAATTTTATTAATATTAAAAATATTTACATATGCCTAACTCAGAAAACTGAGGCCAGATATATCACCCATGTACTGCCTTTTGGACTTACGTGAGGGGAATACAGAGCGTGGCGAGTGAACACACAAGTGTGAACACTTATCGACTATAGGCGTTATTAATAAAAGAATGGTTTATATACATACACCCAACTCAGGTAAAATGAGGCCAGATATACCGATCATGCACTGCCTTTCAGGCTTACGTGAGAAGGGTATAGAGCATGGCGAGTGAACACACGAGTGTGAACAGATGACACTAGGTGTTTTTTAAAAATATATACATATATGCAAGAAATATTTTTTGTTTTTTTGAAGAGAGAGTTTTGCAAGATCATCTTACCACCATTTAACTTAGAAGACAAAAAAAAATGTTATAACCTTTTATTTGAATTCACCACTTTTTAAAACAAAGATTTTCAATTAGGATATTTCATAATTAACACGTATGAATCTTCCTATATACTAGTTAAACCATCATTATTTGTAATCAAACTTCATTTTTATTTTTGTTGAGACAAATAAATTTTTCAAAAATTTCAATTTAATTAACCAAAACCATATATTTATCTTATAGTGTTTCTTTCAAAAATAAATCAAAATACTTTAAAAAAATTGTTTTTTTGTTTTGTTTTTGAGATTATTTTTTAAATTTTGGAAAGGAAAAAAAAATAAACCATGAAGAATCATAAATGATGATGAGTCTCCCCCTCCACACTTGATTTTGACTGTGTCCCCACAGTCAACCCAATTTAACAATAGAAAAAAATGACCTATATTTACATGAAAATGAGCAGTATTTACATGAGATCAAAAAATATATCGTCAAAACGTAAATGAAACGATCTTCCGAAGACCGATTCATTTGCCTCAATCAAGCATATGAGACACAACTTAAGCTCGGAAAACCAAACCATAAATGATTTCAAACTTGAATGTTGATTTGAGAAAACGAAAGTCGTTTTATTAAAAATCTTACGAGTTGTTTACTTTTCGATGATTTTCAAGATTGATAAAACGATTGATTGAAGTTTAAGTTTATTTTCACCAAATTGAAATTCAAATTTATCATTGAAAATTTCTTCAAAATTGTTGATTTCAAAATCAAAATGGTGATTTAAATCTTCCCCTTTGGAATTTAATAACTCATCTTCAAAAAGTCCATAGAATTCGTCTTCCTTTGTTGGATTATCAACAACTTTACTACATGTATTGTGTTCAAAATCCAAAGTTGTTGTATTTAAATTTTCGAAATCGGAAAAAGGAAGATCGAAATTTAAATCAAGTTTCTTACCCTCAAAAGAATTGAAATCCAACTCGATTACCATTTTTTCAACAACTTCATTAAGATTGTCGTTTTCAAGTTCAAAAGTTGTTATCTAAAAATCCTCAATTTTGGTAAAAGATGGATTATTATTCGACTCTTCGCATGTTGGGATTTGATTTTTTTTTCACAAATTTTTTTGTACGTTTCACGTAACAAATTCTCGTAATCTTTTTCTGTTTGTTCAACTAAATCAAATTCATGATTATTAATTTGAGAATTTTCAATTTGAATTTGTTGAGAACAAACATTATCAATCGCACCATTATTGAAACTATTCCCATTGCCAAATTCATTTAAAAAGTGGCTCACATTTCCATTTTGAGTTTGAAAATCATTTTGGAGTTCGAAATTGAATTGACATGGGTTATAATCAAAATCATTTGAATTTTGAAGTGAATTCAAATTTTGATTATTTTGAAATCCTTGACTTGAGTTATTGCACAAATCGTTCAAATGTTGAGAGTTCCTTTGATTTTGCAGTGTAACGAGTTCAAGTAAAGATTCCATTCTTTTTTCAAAAGTTGAGAATTGATCGTTATTTTGAAAATTTTATGGTGCAAAATCCGAATTGTTTGTACAATAGTTGTTAGTAAAATATCCATAAGAATTTGGTGTGAAATTATATGGATTATATTGATCTTCACAACTATCATAAAATTCATGTGAATATGGAAACTCGAACATTTTTAAGAATGTTTTTTTTTTCTTTTTTTGGATTTTTTTATAAAGGAAAACTATTTACCAAAAGGAATTTAATTTTTTTTCGAAAGGGAAATTGATTTTTGTTTTTTTTTTGGTTTTTCAAATTTTTGAAAAGATTTTATATATTGTTTTTCTAAAAAAAACTAAGTAATTTTTTTTTGATTTGTTTAAAAATTTCAATGGAAAAAAGAAACTAAGTTAAGAAATATTTACAATTTTTTTTAGTTTTGGATTTTGAAATTTTTTTTGGTTTTTTTTAAATATGCATGAACTAATGCAACTAAATAAATGCAAGGTTAATTACAAATTATTTATCCTAACCCAAAGTTGTATAATCACACTTTGTCTTACATTAACAACATAGTTCTCAGCCAGGTAACGGGCAGGATTTATCGGTGCACCACGAATCACCGTAGCAATGCAGCCGAAGGTTTAAGTGCCTTCAGAGAAACAATCAGTATAATATTTACGAATCACCGTAATATAACTGATTATTGCTCTGCCATAGCCTACACACCAAGAAATTAAATTGTTCAAAGAAGATAACTTGTCAATATACAATTAAGTGTTATCGATGCCTAACTGTTATTATTAATCAAAATTCTAGGATGAAATGCAAAGCAGAAATTAAACATGTATTAACAATGCAACTACGATGATTTTTTTTTTAAATGCAAGCAACCAACAATGAAAATCGAAATAAGGGGGAAATGGCATGATACCATAGCATGCAGAATTATTAGCAATTATTTTTTCTAGCGGCGTTTTTTAAAGCAAAAAAGCAGAGCGATATAATTATTTGACAAGCGGTTCCTCTCGCAACCTATAACCTGAAATTTGAACAAGAGAGATTTTTTTTAAACACAACCGAAAAACAAAAGAAAAAATCTAAAACATCAAAAAGCAAAGCAAATTCACAAAAGCAATATTGGGAAGGGAAAACAGTTTTTTTTCTTCGTTTTTTTCAGAAGCCCACAAGCCCGCTAACCATACAAAGTCAATAAAGAAACACTTTAAAAATAAATTTCAATTGTAATCCCCAATTCCCCTTTTTCTGTGAACAAAACACGGTCTTTCTCTATGAACTAAAAAAGATAAAAAGGGTGAAAATCAGAACAAAATCGAGGTTCGATGCAGTGCGGTGATGTAGGATAGAGGATCCGGGTTTGCTGAGATAGGGTTGCGATCGTGGAAGTAGGAGGAGAGCGAATTGTTTTCGAGTATGGCGGTGAGGTTTGAGTTTGTTGAGGGGAGGCAAGGCGATTGGAATTGATCGATTAGAGCTTGCTTGGGTGAAGGTGATTTGCAGGCGATGGGAGGTGGTTCGAGATGGTATTCAGATGGCAGTGATCGAGTCTTGGCAATTGGTTTGGGTCGCAAGGCAGTTCAGGGAGGTGGAAGATGGAATTGGTTGTTTGGTCGAGGAGGTTAAGAGAAGAGTTTATTGTGAGTTGAAAGTGCTGGTGAGGTTTGGATATGTTGGCAATGAGTTTGCAGTGAATCAGGGGTATGAGGTGCTATTGTATTGGAATGTGGTGATGAGGTATGTGCAGTTTCTTTTTTTGTTGTTGTTTGGATTTGATCAACAATAGGTTGAGGGGAATATTGTATGGTGATTGTGTTGATATGATAGTAGTAGACAGTGGAGAAGTTTGTGAAGAAATATGGTAGTCTGGTGGTTGGTTTCAGTTAGTAAGCAGAGGGTATTTGATGGTTCAAAAATGAGTTTAGTGGACAGAGGGTAGTTGAATGGCAAGGGTCTGTTGAGAGTGAAGTATTTGTTAGGGTTTAAAAATGATGTAGTGTGAAGGTTGAAGTGATGAAGATGGCAAGCACTGATGGCAGTGGCAAGGTTGAAGTGATGAAGTTTGAGTAGAGTTTGAAGGTTCGGTATGAAGTTTGAAGTAATATGGCAGCGGGGAGTTTAGTGAAGCAGTTGAGTAAGGAGGGGAGAAGGCAGTTTTGTATGCATGAAATAGTGAATGGTTTGTAGTTCTTGACGGTGGAATGGTGTTGAACTCTGCAGTTTGGTCTGAATTGCAATGCCGATGATTTGAGACTTTAATTTGCAGTAATGGTTCGTATGTAGGATTGGAATGTTAAATGGAAGTGGTTGTCCAAGTATAAACAAGAATATTGGAGGGTGGAAGGCAAGTTGTATTGTGTAGGCAGTTGAAGTGGTTTGGTAGCAGGGTGTATAGGACTGTGGTTGCTAGTGCTGGCAGGGTGTATTCGCAGTTGTATGGGGAGTTTGGTGAAGGGTGTGCTTGTGGTAGTTGTCGGAAGAGGTTTGTGCACAGGGAACCAATGTAAATTGTGCAGTAATGAAATGTGCACAAAGAAAAGCAAATTGTGCTTGTGGTTTTGTATGTGATGAAGGGTGCCGAAGGCTTGGTGTTTGAAGAGGATGGGATGAGGCAGAGCAAACAAAAAATGATAACGTAGATGTAGCTGTAAATCTTTAAATGCAATTTGAAATGAATTTTTTTTCTTTTTGAATTGTGTATAATTCTTTTTTTTATAGAAATGCAATGCAAAATGAAAATAAAAAACAACAAGCACACACACAAAATTGAAAATACAAATCACACAAACACACACAAATTTTTTTTTAATAAGCAAACAAACACACAGAATAAAATCACACAAAAATCAAACAAAATAATTCGAAGAATAGAAATTTGAAATTAAAACAACTTCCCGGCAACGACGCCAAAAACTTGTTTAATGACGGTTTTTCTATGAGTTTAGAAAATCGTCGATAAATTTAGAATTAAAATTAACCGCAAGCGCACGGCGTACAAATGTTAGTAAGTGGCGAGTACAGGTCGATCCGTAGGGAATTGTTAAATTTCAAAAATCTATTCAATCAAATTAACCAAGATTTGAGAAGTTTAAGCTAACTACTAAAAATTGCAAAAACTAAAAACTATAAAGTGAATGAAAACTATGAGAATAAATGACAATTTAGAGATAATTCCACTTTCGAGATCATATAGTTCAACAAAATATGAAATTATTATCTCCTTTTAGGCTCTCTTAGTTAGCTTAGTTTAGATCAAAATAAAATCTCTCTTTTCTTTCTTTCCATGG
The DNA here is from genome assembly GCA_030737815.1 of Allium fistulosum. Lineage (NCBI taxonomy): Eukaryota > Viridiplantae > Streptophyta > Magnoliopsida > Asparagales > Amaryllidaceae > Allium > Allium fistulosum. The sequence goes on along the minus strand of CM060901.1, from coordinate 517,261,770 downwards.
CTACTTAGCAATTTCATTTATGTAATTCTTCTTTTATGCAATTTTAAATACATGCTCTTTTCTTCTTTTGTTTATTTCCTTTTATGCTAGTAGTGTAGTTTCATTTATTCATGCAAGTAGAATAGTTTTATTTCTTTTTAGTTAGCTTTTATTTCATTTAGCTGTCCTTTTCTTCTTGTTTTTGTTCTATGTTGCAATCTATATTTGTTAATATGGTAATAAATATGAGAGGCTAAACCTCTTCAATTTAGAGGTAATGAAGCTCTCTAATTATATAGATTCTACATAATTTGGTAATCTATGTGTAACAACCCTAGTTTTGGCGATTACCTGTAAATATTAAATTATAACGGTAGTTATAATTTAATATTGTGAATTAAAAATAAATTGGAGAGATAAAAATTTGTTAATTTTTTTTTATTTCAAATAAACAATGGATTTGGAATAAATAAAATAGAATTAAGATAGTTTGGTTGGTAATAAATTGTGAATAATGGTAATATGTTGATTTGGGGATTAATTTAAATCAATATTATTTGTTGTAAATAAATATAAAATGTTGAAATAAAGTTTTAAAAACTTTATTATGTTAGTTTGTAATAAAAATGAGCATTATATGGTTTTAATTTGATGAAATGCAATAATTTTAGAAATTATTGCCAAACGTTGAATTTTGTTAATTTTAATTAAACGTTTGAATTTAATATGGATAATAATATAAATTAAAAAGTGGAATTTTATTTGAAAATAATATTTGGATGTAAAAATAATGTTAATAAGGTTTGTCACATTTAATTGTACAAGAAAATGATTTTTGTGTAAATTTTGGTGTTAAAAATAGTGCTTTATGTAATTAATGGTGTAAATTGAAGTATTTAAATAAAAATAAAAATTTCCTGATGAAAAATAATTTTAAATGGCTAAAATATCTTTTATGTGTTGATAAAACATTTTGTTAAACATAAAGTGTGTTAGTGTTATTTTATAAAGTTGAAATTACGTAAATATAAGTTGTTTTGTTTAAAATGTAAGTGTTTTGGTGTATTAGTGATAATTAGTGTATTAATCAAATTATTTTCTTATTGGGTTTAAGCCCAATTACAATCTTACCTAAGAGAAGCTTCTTCTTCTCAAACTCATCTTTGTACGTACTGTAAAACTTACAACCAGAAGAAAATTAAGAGAAAGCTCCCTCTTTCAAAACCTAAGCTCCAAATCTCCAAATCTCTTCAATCTTTTGTTGTTGCTAATCAAATTAAAGCTATTTTCCCACAGGTAATCACTACATAAACAATTCTATTCCATCAATTTCAGATTTTGAGAAAGTTGATTGTATGTAATTTGTATTTTCGGGTTTGCATGTCCTTGTAGTGCTGTTTTACAGGTTGTTGAAGCTCCCTCTAGCCAAAAGCCTTCAACTTTTTCTAAGTTTGCACAAATTTAATCTTCATTTTGCTCAGGTGAGTGCTAAACTCACAAATATCTAGCTAAGACAAGAGTTTGATAGTCATAAAATGCTAAAATTCATTTTTAATGTTGATTTTCTGAGTGCTGCAAACACTGCCTGGCTTCGAATTTGAGACATCATAACTTTCACATAGCTTCTCCAAATTGCATGATTCTTTTTGAGGTTTAAATTTTTGTTGTTGGTATTTATGCATGTTAAATATCCGATCATTTCGACCTATATAGCTTATAGAAACTTGCTTCCGAACTTTGACTCGGAGCATGTTTTTGCCCAGATTTTTACAGTGAAAACACTGCCTGGGTCCAACTTCGAGACATCATAACTTTCTCACACTTTATCCAAATTGCATGATTATTTTTTTGTTTGAAACCTGAAGTTTTTTATTATAGGATTAACAATTTTCAGCTTAATTTGATCTAAGTTGGTCCTCTATTTCATGCCTGGAAGTTGAACCCCAGAGGGTTTTCAGGCCTGTGCATTGTTGGTTTTTGAACTATTGCAAACATGGCCTGAGTCCATGTTTGAGACAGTGTAACTTTTTCATTTCCAGTCGAAATTCATTGATTCTTTTTTTGTTTGAAATATGAAGTTTTATAGTTTGTGTAGAATAATTTTTAGTTCAATCAAAGATCGGTCGGTCACCTGTTTTATATCCGAAAGTTGAACCTAGAGAAGATTTCAGACCTGGATATTATTTTGGCCAAGTGTTTTTATGTTCATTTTTCGTCCGATTTATAACTTATACTTCATGTTTTTGTGATATTTCTGAAATATTTTGAGGGCTATGATGCCTATCAATAGGCTAGCTAAGTTTTGATGAATTTAAAATTCAAATTTGATTTGAATTTGAATGACGGTTTTGAGTGATTTTTTTTTATTTTGAGCACAGATTTTTCCAAACAATTTTGAAATAATTTTTAAAATAATTTGGCATTTAAAATAATTATTATGTAATATTTTTAAATTATTTTAAGCTATAAAATCTATTTATTCTCTATAATAAGGGAATTTTCAAATATCGTCTTCAAAATTGATTTCGGAAAATGGTTTTAAAAGCTTGTTTTCTCAAATAAATTATTTTATATATAAAATACACAATTTTATACTATTCGAATGTATGAGAAAGAGAATTAAACGATTTAGTAAAACACGTGGTATGGGACATGTGCGTTTACTATTTCGGTTAATTTCGGACTTGTACGATCGAAGCTATTTGAGATTATTGATTCTGAGATGTTTTGTCATTTTATGGCGTATTTTGAGTTTTATAACTTCTAATTATTGGAATTATTTAAGATGGCCAATATTTGGCAAGTATTATGGTTTGAGATCTCGTATGTAGGAGTATGGTTGATGAGAACCATCACGATGTTTTGTTTACTTGCCAATGATATAAGGAAAGTCTTGAGTTTATGATTTCATATTTTGAGATTTATGGTTTATGAGGAACCATCATGATGTTTTCACTTGTCGATGAGATGAGACAAGTTACGATGCCATTTAATACTTGTCAATGAGATGAGACAAGTATGGTGTCTCTTTATCACTCGCCAATGAGACTAGGCGAGATATAATTTTCTGAGTTTTATGATGTTTCTAGTGTGGCATCGACTAACGGCTAGTAAACCACTAAGTGCGAATGTGTGGTATGGGACACACGTTAACACTTTTCAGGTTCCTATTCGTGAGTTTGTGACACATTTATGATGTTTACCTCACAGAACTGCTTTGAGAGATGTTAGCGACCTTGTCATGAGGACGAACTGCTTTGGGAGGTGTTAGCGACCTTTTTAGGGCTGACAAAATGTCTTGGAGAGGTATCAACGACCTTGTCATGAGGACGAACTACTTTGGGAGGTGTTAGCGGCCTTGTCTGAGGCTTCGGCCGTCTGAGTTTAGAACGTGCAGCATTGCTTCGGCATTACAATCGGGGATTTGGCCAATCCGGATTTTCTGAGTTTGCTATTTATTATGATTTCACCTTTATAAGATGTTTTATTACATCGATAGCCTAGTGCTATATGAGATGTTATATATATGGTGATTTCAATTATGATGTTTTGAACTCTTATCGAGTTCCTTGAGTTATGAGTTTGGATAATTTCAGGATTTTATAGGATATTCTGGGTTTTTCCATTTTGGCGAGTTGAGATTTATATACATTTATACCGATGAGATGAGGTATAATTGAATTTGGAGATTCATCTATAATTGGGTATTGGATCGTTATATTTGAGAATGTTTTATGTTTGTCATTTTTGCGAGAGTTTGTATTGATGTTTCTCCTTTTGAGGAGATATGGTTCAAGGAAACCATGTAGACATTTTGGGATGTCGCCGATGATATGAGGCACTTGTGTTTGATTTGAGTATTGAGTTTGAGTTACCTCCTTCGAGGTATTTGTTCACTTAAGTAGCGTTTGTTACTTAAGTGTTGAGCTTATGAGTTTATCGATTCATTCTTCTCTTTCGAGAAGAAGTATCTTCATGTCTATTCTGCTTCATATTACCGATATTGACTGATTTGTGTAGCTAGACTGACCCGTGTATTTATACTCGGGTCAGACTGAGTTGTTTCAGGTATCATCTATTGGACTTAGCTTGAAGTTGATGCTGGATATCAGCTCTTCTTTCTCTCGAATAATTTTTGTTCTTCCGCATACTCTGATGTATTTATATTTGATTCAATGTATATGGTGTGGTCGAGTACCACCTTACTGTATTCATATTGTATTGTACTAAACATGTATCAGTGTATATATATATATGATGTTGATTACTGTTCTGTGATGTGCTTTACATTTAGTTATTGTATTTTGTTCTGATAGATCCATTAGCCACCTATAGTTTTGGATTAAGCATTTACTGGGTATGTCGATCCATTGAGATGGAAAAGAAAAATCATATAGCATATATCGATGTATTTAGTAGATGTTTAAGACAAAGTTATAGATGGTCGCCCTTAACCAGCCCTATTCTCCGCTTTAGTAGACGGAATTACTCGTTAATTCTCTTTACTAAGGTGGGTCTCGGGGTGGGGCGTTACACTATGCTCTCTTTTTGTGCTTAATGACAATGCTTGAAGTGGTTTAACTTGTTGTTTTTTCTTTGAATTTGATAGCCTATATTGTTGACACCAAATAGGCTATGCTTAGACAATCACAAACAATAATTACCTCTTCATCTACATATGATGATGGGACTGAAGTGAATGTTGAAATCAAAATTTGATGGTCTATATTTCTAATTCATAATTAATGGGTCATACTTAAAATAGATTTTATTTTCAACTTTGTTGTCATTTTTCATATGAGTTTGTAAGTGGTTTAAGGGGTGTGTTATAGTTTGATATCTTATGTTGAGCTAATTAATAGCACAAATAGGCCATACTTATGATAAGCATATCAATTAAACTCACTAATGACCTAAAAAAAGAGATCATAATTTCATGTTGTGTTGATTTATATGATCTAGAGAGTGGAAATTATCTCTAAATTATCTTTCTACTCTCATATTTTTATCACTTTCTTTTTGTCATTTTCAGCTAATCACTCTCAACTTTGGTTTAATTTGATTGAATAAAAATTTAGAATCTAACAATTCCCTACGGATCGACCCGTACTCTCCACGTACTAACTTTTGTACGCCATGCGCTTGCGGTTAAATTTTTATTATAAAATTCGTTCAACGGATCTTCCAAGATTTTGTTAACTCTTTCCGTTTGCCCATCTGTTTGTGGATGGTAAGCGGTACTCATGTTGAGCTTGGTTCCTAATGCTTCCTGTAGACTTTTCCAGAACTCACTAGTAAATAAAGAATCTCTATCACTAACAATATTACTAGGAATCCCGTGCAGCCTAACCACATTCTTCAAGAATAACTTCGCCAAATCAGGTGCCGTTCTAGTTGACTTTACGAGAATAAAATGGGCACTCTTAGTCAGTCTATCCACTATGACCCATATAATTTTGTTTCCTCTTCTAGATTTCGGCAACCCATCAATAAAGTCCATGGATATTGAATCCCATTTCCACAATGGAGTCTCCAACGGTTGTAGCAATCCACTTGGCTTCTGGTGTTCAGCCTTTGCCCGTTGGCAATTCAAGCACTGCTTAGCACACAATCCTATGTCCTGCTTCATACCTTCCCAGAAGAAATTTCTCTTCATGTCCTGATACATCTTCGTTCCTCCTGGGTGGATGGTGAACTTCGAATGATGGCACTCATCCAAAACCTCCTTCCTCATGTTTTCTACGTTTGGAACACATAACCTCCCTTTCTTCCTCAGCCACCCATTTTTGTCAAGATTGAAATCCTTTAGGTCATCGCTCCCCGTTCCTTCCTTCAATCTTCTGGTCCTTTCAGCCAATACTGGATCCTCCTCTTGCTTAGAAGATACCTTCTTAATCATTACCAGTCGGACTTCTAAACAAGACAATACAGAACTTCCTGCACTCGATCCTACCTAGGACCTAAACCACATACTACAAGCCGATAATGCCTCCATGTCTTCCACTTAGTAATCATAGCCAATACTGCATTCTGATGTTTTCGACTGAGTGCATCCGCTACCTTGTTTCCTTTTCCAGGTGTGTACTCAATTCCAAAATCATAGGCATCAATAAACTCCAACCATCTCGGTTGTCTCATATTTAGCTCCTTTTGAGAGAACAAATACTTCAACGACTTATGATCGGTATGTAGCTCAAATCGCTCTCCCAAAAGATAATCCCTCCACAACTTTAAAGAAAATATAATGGAAGCTAACGCCAAATCATGCATTGGATACCTAACCTTATGTGATCTGAGCTATCTAGAAGCGTAGGCAATTACTTTACCCTTTGCATCAACACAGCTCCCAATCCCGTTCCACATGCATCTATATAAACAACAAAATCCTGATTCCCCTCCGGAACCACTAACACCGGTGCATGGGTCAATAAGTGTTCACACTCTGGAATGCTTCTTCACACTTATCGGTTCATATGAACTTCACATCTTTTCGCATAAGCTTAGTCATTGGTGCTGCTATCTGAAAAAATCTTTTATAAACCTCTGATAATACCCTACTAATCCAAGGAAACTCTTTATCTCAGTTACCGTCTCGGGTCTCTTCCAATTGTTCACCGCTTCAATCTTAGTCGGATCTACAGACAACCCTTTCTCAGAGACAACATGACCAAGGAACTTCACTTCCTTCTTCCAAAAATGACACTTCATAAACTTAGCCTTCAACTGATGCTCCCTCAACGTCTCGAGCACGACTCTAAGATGAACTTCATGTTCCTTCTCATTCCTAGAGTATACCAAAATGACATCAGTAAAAACCAACACAAACCTATCCAAATGTTCTTGAAAAATCCTATTCATCATATCTACAAAGAATGTCGGCGCATTAGTTTGTCCGAATGGCATAACTAACCATTCATACGATCCATATCTTGTTCTAAACGCCGTCAAAGGAATGCTATCCTCTGCAACTCTAAGCTGATGAAATCCCATTGCCAAATCTAGCTGAGAGAATACCTTTGCTCCACTCAACTGATCGAACAAATCATCAATTCTCGGTAATGGATATCGGTTCTTTATCGTCTTCATTAAACTTACGATAATCAATATATAGCCTTAACTATCTATCCAACTTCTTGGCAAACACGGCAACAGCTCCCCATGGCAAACTACTAGCCTAATAAAACTTTTGCCTTTCAGATCTACTAACTGCACCTTCAACTCTTTTGTCTCTATAGGTGTCATCCTACTTGGCGGTCTACTAACCGGTTCAGCTCCAGGCACTAAATCAATCTGAAACTCAATAGCTCATTTCGGTGGCAGTCCAACGACTAGTTCGAACACATCGGCATATTCTCTAACTACAAAAACCCGATGCAACTCATCCTCTAACTCCACAACACCCAGTAAAGCATTCACCTCACAACTAGGGTTCTCCACATCATAAATTATCTGATCACTACAATCTGGATGACTAAGTGATATTTTCCGATCTTGGCAAAATATCCTAACGTCATATCTACTTAACTAATCCATCTCCAAGATAATCCCGAATCCTATAAAGTCAAATGCATGCAAGCAACAATCAAAGGTATGGCCTAACAAATCAAATTCTAGATGGTCACACCTCATCCCAAGTTTTGCATAACCTTCTATCGGATTAGCAACCCTTAAGAAAGAAACTAAGTAAGAGGGTTTTAGGTTAAGTCTATCTACTAGACATCAAGAAATAAAAGAATGGGATGCCCCAGTATCAAATAGGACGCTAACAAACATACCGTGGATCTGCAGTGAGCCTCCTAAAACAGCTTTTCCCTTTTCCTACGCAATTGATTTTGCGGTTCTCGGCTCCAAAGCGTAAACTTGCCATTTCCCTTCCTTTGGTGGCTCTGGGCACTTGTTCTTAAAGTGACCCACCTGATCGCAATTGAAGCATCTAACATTCTTCTTCTCACCGGCTCTTTTTCATTTCTCCTTGCTGGCCTGACACTCATTGCCATAGTGTCCTTTCTTGTTGCAGTTGTAACAAACTACCTCAGCTTTACTCTTCTTCTATGCTCCTTTTTTATGAGCAATCTTTCTATGGAAAAATTTCGTCTTCTGAGCTTGTCCAGCCTGAGCCTCTTTCAATTTCTTTCTTAGGCAAGCCAATGCTTCTTCTTGCCTCAATGCCATCTCAACAACCACATCGCTAGGGTCTCTTAAGTGCAGCAAAGTTGCACTTATCAATTATGGCCTTAGTCCACTGATGTACTTCTCATTTCTACTGATAACAGTATCAACCAATGCATACCCATATCAGGCTAGTTCCTTGAACTTCCTTGTATACTCCAACACATTCATATCTCCCTGCTCCAGTTCTACAAACCTCCTTACCAATGCAGCTTGCGCTATATTAGACATAAACCTCTCCGAAAACCTTCTTCTGACTTCTTCCCAAGTAATGGTCTCTTCATCCACTCCGACAGTGATGGTATTCCACCAAAATAACGCAGCTCCCTGTAGCTGCCTTGAGGCCAACCTTCTTTTCTGCGCATCATTTAGTCCTAAATCAGCGAAAATTCTTTCACATTGGAGTAGTCAGTTTTCTACTTCAATCATATCTTCGGTACCAATTAACGACTTTCCTCCGAGCCTAATATAATCTCTACTCAAATTGGCATGCTGATTGACCGTAGGAACCTCTTGAGCTCCTCCTTCCATGGCGTTACCTTTAACTATACCTGTTGCCACTCCAGCTTGCACCATATTCACAAAGAACTGATACATCGCCGCCATATCCACCGAGGGAACTCCTGCACCAGCATTTTCAGCTTGTGCCTGACCAGGGCTTCTCCTTGCATTTGGCCGGGCGTTTCCGTTGGTAGTGGTGCTGTCTTTTCCAACATTCACTCTGCTCGTTCTTTCCTCTATATCTATATTCAAGCCTCGTGAGATACAGATGAATAACCTAACTAATATAGGAGTCTAAAGATAGAGCGTATACTTATATATAATACAAGTACATCATTATAGCGTTATCCCATACCCCGATCTTAACTCTAATTCCTATGGATTATGTTTTCAAAAATCAAATTTTCAAAGTATTTCATAAACCATGCTCTGATACCAAGCTATAACATCCCCTATCTAGAGGCCCAAAACTAGGCGCTACAGGTGCTACAGTCATCTATAATATTAGCATCCGACGACTAAATACAACTATGTTAATGGTATCAATAATATCAGAAGCACTTGAATATGAAACAAAACACATATTAAAAAACACAAATTACTTCATTACATTTCCAAATAATATTTGTTCCACATTCTCGCCACATAACCCAATCGTTTTCCCAGGCACCGAATAAATATTGTTATTATAATTACATCGAGAGCGTTATATAAAGATACGCCCTCGATTGATCAGAGTCAAATGGTCATATAAGACCTGATACATCATAACACGACAAAAATTCATCAAAACATAAATAAAGCAGCAAAACCTAAATAACTATCCATTGCCTCTAGCATCCTCCGTTAACTTATTCGTCAAACAACCTATAAAACCTAAATAGATCCTTAACCTCTCAATCTACTCAAATTGATTTTGAGGACCCGAGAGTTTAAGGAAAAAACATAAACTTCGAGTCAGTCATAAAGCCTGGTAGAATAATACTATATATCTTGGTTTAATTATGTTAAGTGAGACCACACCGCTTAGCGGAACGGGTTTCCCCTCACTAACATTCTTTTTAAAACTTATCTTTGCAAATCCTTTCATATAACCATATACTATGCTCCTGCATCCACAATGGTAAATCTCAACAAAATAATCATTATGTAATCATACATAAATATCAGGTAATAATGAACTATCTGTTCAAATACAAATAAATTTTAACATTTGGCTGACTCGGGTCTACCAGACAACATAATTAAAACCTAACATCTGTTAGATTTTTATATTTAGGATTATCTATCCTTAGCCATCTATTTAACATTTCCCATCAGGACGGTCTGTCCAAAACTATCTGCTAAATATCTTCCTTCTGGACGGTCTGTCCCTAACTAAATCATCTCCTAGGTCCTCTCAAGCCTAATGGTTTTCCGGACTTACCGATAACCTATCTGTATACAATATATATTCATTTCGGTGTGTAATCATAATTTTAGTCTACCTGTGACCAAACCCTACACACTAGAATTTTGGACAACAGTTAGCCGAGGCTACAAGCTAATGTATAGGGCGCGACCCCATACTAGTCCTATCTAGTTTTCTAATATTTGGGTCATTTATACTTAAGGATCCCCTCCCATAATTTTCCTTGAAAACAATTTCAAAATGATTTAAACCTTTAAATCAAACTTCAAACAAGGAAAAGAAATAAGTCTTTATACTTTACTCAAATCGTATTACCATGTTAGATATATGTCCTTTACTCAAAACTTAGTTGATGAAAACACTTTACCATTTGAAAGAACCTCTTTCCGTACTTTGAAATTATCTCATTCAAACTCAATGTTTAAACCTTTTGAAAATCATCTCTAAAACCTTTCGAATTCATTCAAAGCAAACCTTTCGGAAGTTAGAAACTTTAGACATCCTTCTTTAAAATAACTTTAAGTTATTGCCTTAGAAAAACCTTTAGAAAACCTTCCTTCGAAAACCATTCGAAAACATCTAATAAACCTTTCGAAACAGATCTAGGAATAAACCCTTCGAATGCTTAAAACCTTTTTAAAAGATAAACCTTTCAAAGGTATATTAGGTTCAAATTTAAAACAATGTGGAAAACTTCTTTATAAAACCGTTCGTAAATATCCAAATATCCTTTCGAAAACCTTTTGTTATATTTCACAAAACAAGGGTAACCACCTAAGTCGAAAGCATCCCTTTGAAAGCCTTGGAGAAATGACTAATTTTAAAAACAGATACACCTTTCGATTGGGTCGAAAGGTTCAAAGTAAAACATTTATAACACAATGGAAACCCTTCGGCTATGCCGGAAGGTTTCAAAACAAAGAAATGGCGGTAGAAGCTACAACCTATCGACTACATCAGAAGGTTTTAAAGTCTTTCTTTAAATAACTTGACCTGGTCGGAAGTGACCAAGTCGAAAGCTCAAGTTCGAAAGCAAAGCAGGCGAAAGCTTTTCACTTATAAAACAATCATATTCCAACCCTTTTAGGCCATCAACCTTTCGGCTATATTCAATTCATTCCATACCAATTACTTGATACCTTATGCATTGAACTTTGACCTTATTGAAAGCTAACCTTTCGACTGAGACGAAAAGTCTGGGGTGGAAGGTATTTAGCCATATGGATTGAAACATGGAAAAAGTGATATTTTTGTCTTTAAACTTAAAAAGGAAACTTTTCAACTAACCTGCCTTTGTTTGTCAAATTCTTAGTAGTCAATAAAATACTTTTCAGAATTTTGCTGCCGCAATTACTAGAATGTATAAAACATTTTATTTTGCAAAATGCCCCTTCTCCTTTATGAATATATAAAACATTTAAGTCACATACCTTAAATAATTTTATATAACCCTCAAATGACTTAGGAAAATTCTGAAAAAATTCCAGAAAACATATTTTAATATATTACCTAACATGCTAAAATCTCAAACCCAAACAGTTATTATTTCAATCAAAAATAATTTAAAACCCAGTAAACAATTTTCTTCATTCAAAAATTCATATAAAATCCATAATAAATCGGAAAATTATGAAAATCAAAACTTACCTCTAAAATATTATTCCAGACCTACATTTAAATTTCCAAAATATTCGAATGTCATTAAATAGGGTTTTCATGCTAAACATTATCATAAAACACGAATAAACATTTAAAACTTCATCAACAATAAACATATATATCTTAAAACATCAAACATGATAATATTCTAGCAAAAACATTTCGGATCTAAACACAAAACCAAAAACTAAAAGTATCCGGGATGTAGTAATTATTCACCTTGGCTTTAGAGATTATAGATGAAATTTTTGAGTGTCGATTTAGTTGATTTCTTCTTTCCTCTTGAATCTTAGCTTACTTCTACTCTTGAGATTGGAAATGGTGGCCGGCCTTAGCTTTTTTTGTTTTTAATGGAATGAAAATAATAAATGTGAGTTACCCATGCCACAAAGGTTTAGGGTATAAGGTTTTTCCATTTCCAAAAATGCCCTTCTCATTTCCTAACACCTTACTTAGTGTTATTTCATTTTAGTTAACCCCTTTAATATGGCACGACTACCTCTAACTAATTAAATCTCCATCTATTAATCTTTACATTATTTAATTTAATTTAACTAATTAAATGTCATAAATAAGGTTATAAAATATATGGGGTGTTACATACACATATATATATATATAATTATGGGGATTTATACTAAAATATAAATTCAAAGTTATAATTCCGCTCAACTGAACAGTAAATTCTGAAGTGTTCAAATCCAGTCCAAGCCAATACCATATTATAGATAATCTCACCTACGAGTGCAATGATAAAGACCGACCTCGTATGCAAAGGATACGACTTAAATACGAAACAATAATTAACTGAATTAATTAATTAAAACCAGTCCACTAATTACCATCATTGTGCCTAATCCCCCTTCTTCCCTAATGTATCGGTGCACCGATACAGGCATAACTCATATACGCACCACGTTCTCTTATCGATTTCACCCTTTACGCTCAATTCACGAACCGGTGGTTCCATCGTGCCACACTTCACAGGCTCTCACAATGCCCTCAAGTTCAACAACCATGACTTCCCCCAGAATAATGCAACCTGCATCCCACTTTCATGGCCCCAAATGTCATGACTTCAACAACCATGGATTCAAAGCCCACTTCTCCTTGAGTCCAATAGATTCGATCTCAATAGTTTTTATGAACTGAAGCTCCATATTTAATTTCTAGAAGGTGGGTGGCTATTTTTGTTTTGAACAGGAGGAGGAGGCATTTGGTAAAGTAAATGAAGAGAAGTAAAGTGGCCTGGAAATATCTATGTGTGGGATATGTGCGTGTGTGTGTATTATTGGTTTTCATAAATAGACCGCCATATGTTTTGAGTCTGCATGATCACACAACACATCAGCTAGCCGTGAAACTCATCGATCCGCATCGACTTATTTTCCCGATCCATGTGGTATAAATTTCATTGCTATATGAGACAGTATGCTAGAATGATAATTTCTTGTATCTCGAGGTCGTTTTAGCCATCAGATCGCCCAATTCCAAAAAAATTCAATCGTACGTCTTATAGTGAAGTTCTCTTCCTAAAAACATGAGCCGTCAGTCAAGATCCTGCTGGACTCGACTACACACATATTTTTATAAAATATGTATAACAATACGTAAATCGTAAAAATACCATGACTCCAAATATAGCTATATTTATACTCATTTTAATTCGCAACATCGATCCGGACTCAATGGAAGTGGTCTCGAGTCCTAACTCGTCCATATGCGAAAAGTCATATTTCGGACCTTTAATTAATTAACGATTCAATATTTAAATTAATTATTTAAATATCCTATCATTAAAAATGCAAGTTGTTACATTCTCCCCTCCTAAAAAGGATTTCTTCGTCGAAATTCCTAAAGTAGGAAAATGGCTCCCAACCCATAGGCTTTTAAAGCTCCTCCTGTTTCAAAAAAATTCGACAACACCTCTTTTACGTGGCTAACTCCAAAAAAATCCCAAAACGACATAGATATATATACACATCTCATATCCGAGGCATTCCATATCCGAGGTATCTCATTTTTGAGGACATAGAAGCATATATACCTAAGTTTACACTATAGATCTCACGTACCTCTTTCATAGCAAGAGCATACCATTTAGACGTGAATAAAAGCAAGTAAGCATTCAAATAGCCAACAACTGCTTCCATGTACCTAAACATGTACTCAACAGAGAGGATTAAACACAATTGCAACATTATATTATGAATTTAAGCATGCTAAATCATATATAGCAACAATCTCAATAATATGCTATATCAAACTAGGAGACTGGCATTTTCATGCAACAATCATGAAATTTAAACATGTATAATTTTAGTATAGTAACCGATACTATCACAACCATACAAGACTAACAATTGGAGAGTAAGCTCGAATAAGCCGATATCTAAATATGAAACAAGCAACAATAAGCAAAAAAAAGTGATAATAGCAACTAATAAGCAATACTCAACAAGCAATCAGAAAGCAACAATAGAAATTAATCATCGACCATAAGCAATTAAAAGCAAAAACAATCAACATTAATCAACAAACAACAACAATTAATATAAAAAATTATCATATAGAAAGAGTTTATACTAATACACATGGTGACGAATCAATAATCGAACTTGCGTACAAAGATATAGACTCCCATGAGTCTATCTGACATCAAAGGATAAACCAAACGCCTAAGTGGTGAATCTCCTTTCATGAACATGGCATATGAAAGATTATCACACAATGCTTTGAAAAAGGAAAACTCATACGATATGTCGGATCATCAATCTTCAAAACTCTCGAATAAATTCAGAAATCTAAGTCTCAAATTTCCTTCTCTTCCAAACATAAATCATTTTCCCTAAGGGAAAAACTTTACTAATTTGATCATCATTTAATGATGATCTACAAATGCTCGGGTTAGCTTGAGTTTAGACCTGCCTTAACCGCACAATGATAATAAGGATAATACACTATGTATTACGATGCTTGTCTAGGTAAGTATCATATCACTACTTAGAAGATTATCCAAATCGTCACAAAACTAGTCAAGGAGTACTTTCTTAAACCATCGCAAGCATCCTATTTAATAAAATAATTATTTACACTGACACAACATGTATAGACCATCCAAACTAATATACAGTGCTTGATCCAACCCTTCATTTGCCCACATGGTTCCTTTGTTAAGCTAGGGTCAACCACTTGACTCCTCTCATGCGAACTTCAATCCAGTTCCATGGTTTGACAACTAAAACTCCCTTACACGACCAGAGTCATGCTTCGAAAATTTCTCAATCATTTCAAGAATCTGACTGAAGTGCTCACCTTTAAGAATCAGGTGAAAAACTCTTGCTCAATTAGTGCAAATTACTTAGGAACCCCATGCTCAAACTTGGGACTATGAACTGGTACATGAATGGACCGATTCGTAGAAAACACTCATGCAATGCTTGGGATAAATCCTATTGCCTAAGATTTACTAACACAAGGACAAACAATTCTAACATGAATGACTCTATGCAAAACGTAAGTTACCTGGTCGGTCTTTGCTCATTACTAGGCAACTACCGAACTCTACCTGGATACCGAATTCAAGTCATCACTGAACGACCCCACCCAACTCGAATGCTCGTTCATTAAGTTCAAATGGTAACATGCTTGGTTGTTATACCTTAGCTTATCAACTAAGGTTACTCATACAAGGTTATCATTGAAGAAGAATTTACCTACTATGAAAAGTGTCAAGTTCAACCTATCTCCAAATAATTAGCAATACATAAAATATACCACTCAAGTATTGAAAAGAATAGAAGTGAGCATCCCCAAAAATAGAGCAAACCTCACTACATAAGCCTCTTTTGTTTCTCCTGAGTAGTGGGCCTGCTAAGACTCGATAATGCTCGTAAGGCATAAGTCGTCATCACTTACTCACCCTTTGAAAGTGTAGACAATCCTTCTTCAAGTGATCAAGCCAACCGCAATTAAAGCACTTATGCTTCGCTTTAGCTAGATGACATCTCATGGCGAAATGCCCCCATATGCCACGAATGTGACATGTTAGGCCTACTTTCTTCTTCGCACAAGCTCAATCTTCCCTTGTATCATGGTCTTTGTGCTTCAGTTAGAGCTTCAGGTTGCTTTCCACTTTCACTACCTTCAACGGTACCCCACGGGTGCTCTCACGGAGGAGAACCATACCAACAAGACTTTCAAAAGTGGCTATAATAGAGATATGACTAAACAATGAATCCCCAACCAATGCACCAAGACCCTAGGCTAACTTCTTGCCTTTTTCAATAGAGTACTAACTGTCTTAATCTTGAATTCAACCAAAAGATCAAGTTAGCAAGTTTGCTCCTCACTGACAACCTATCCTGCCACTAATGGATGAAACACCCAAATCACATGCCTTTTTCGATCTTAGAAATGAACCGAAGCTCAAGGAAACGCTCCAAATCAATCTAAGGCACTGCTTGCTCGTCAACTCCTTCTACTATTATATCCCACCATGCCAAAATCCTCCTCTTAAGATGCTGGGAGACAATCCACTACAAGAGAACCTCCCATAAATCATATTGGCGAAAGCCTTGTCACAAACACATGTCCTAACCTGTGTCTCAGCAACAGTCTTAGGACTCAAATATGGCCTCTCGTTAGGGCTAAGGGACTCCTGGCATAACTTCTGAAAGTTTAAAGCTGGTGAGGCTAGAAATACTGGTGCCCCAAGGGCTACACCACCTTCATCATATAATGAAGCTACTGGAATGTTCCCGAGTGATAGTCAAGTAGTCTTTGAACAAATCAGGCATACCATACTACCTGTCTGTAGTTGCTCTTGTACTCCGTTCGTTCATAGATTGTCGAAATGATGGTGTCCTAACAACTGGTGGAAAAATAAATCAAATTTCAGGGGACAAGTGGTGTATGCTGTATTATACAGTAGAAAAATACAAGTAAGCTCTCTTAACATATTTGCTTCTACTAGATCGTTTAACTCAAATTAGTTAAATTGGTCCTGAGTGTTGATCCTATGCTCTGATACCAAATGTAACAATCCACTCTTCATAATACCCAAATGTAACAAGGCACAATAATATGATCTCACAATAGAATAATAATATATAATATACTAAATATACATGAACAGAATATGATGAATAATATATAAGAGACTACATTGATGGAAGTAAATGATAAGTAATTATCAATACAGAGTTGGAATAAAACATTTGATACTAATAAGTCTCATATATAAATAGCATTTGTCATGTATATTTAGTATATTATATAGTAACATCCCCTATGAAATCATATCATTGTGCCTTATTATAGTGTTTGTTTTTTATTTTACCCTAACAATTTGTCTTCTATAGTATTTAATAGCCAGGAGTCGAGGCAAGATGCTGATTTTTGGGTATTACGAAGGGTAGGTTGTCACAACCCACTTTGAAACAGGCCTAATTTTTGTTCCAATAAAAGCCTATCGAACCTTAGGTCCATTTCAAAGCTAGTCGTTGGTTGGTAAAATTGATACAATAAACAATATAAAGAGCTATCCATTCATGCTATCAGAATCTCACAATGGAAAGGATAAAATATAATAAAATAATAATTACCCACTTCAAAAAAATTCAAATCTCAGAAATACAACAACATATCATTTCAAATATCTAAAATACAGTATCCCAAAAATAACATCAACATGCCTAAAGCTAGTGTTATACCGCCTTTTGGCCAGGCAATATACCATTTGATTTGGCCAAATGGATTAGCCCAGAACGATGATTGCGAGGTCCAAAAATCAAGTGTAGGCAATGATATGAAGCGATGATCAACCGAGACCAAGAGATAGACTCTCCAAAATATTTTAAGTACGGATTAGTACCTCCCCCAGGTTGGGGATCAGTGCCTATCCCTTCCCTTAGGGGATCGGTACATATCCTCAATTTTTGTCCCAATTGGGTGAGATCGATATAGAGTGACCAGGAAGGCCCCATGAGGCTATATTTCAAATCTCAAGTTGTCTGGAGTTTGTATGCTCAAGTTATGGGAAAATTACTTCAGCTAAAAAAGGGATCGGTATAAAAGGGACTGGTATAAATGGGATCATGTAAAAGGGATCGATATAAAAGGGATCGTATAAAAGGGATCGTACAAAAGGGATGGACATATTTTAGCGAAACAAGTGTAAAATAATGGAAAACAATCAATATCTCACAATTCATAAGTCTAATGCATATGAAATTTTGTGAGCAAGATGTGGGGACCCTAAGGAGCCTACCTAGGGATCACACCTTAAAATAATGAAGCAAGATGGATCAGCCCTCTTCCCTCAATAGGGATCAGCTAGAATAAGGAAACAACTCATGTTGCAATAAAGATTGATCAATAACTCAAGTTCTACTAATCCAATTGGCATGAAACTTGAAGCACAAGCTTACTAAAATATGTGGAAACCCCATAAGGATCACACATCAAATGGAATACTTTGGAGGGATCTGCCCCTATTCCTCCAAAGGGGCTAAAATCAAAAAATATGCAACATCACTTTACGGAAAACATGATATCTCACAAACCATAAGTCGAAATGGCGCGAAATTTGGATGGCAAGTAGCTAACATCATGGGGATCCCCCCAGAGGGATAGCACCCCATTTGAACACAAAAGTAGGGATCGGTACTGATCCCTATTATGGGCCCTAATGGGCTTGAAAATTCATGCGTGTCCTCGTCATGGCCTAGTGGTTCTTCTAATGAAATTTCAGTCTGATCCATGCACGTCTTCCCCTAGAAATACAACAAGCATGGTGTCTGAAAAAGGATCTTCTTTCTTCTTCTCTTTACCTTCAATGTAGGCTAAACTCTACCAATTTTATTCTTGGATTTTGGATTGTAACTGTAAACAAACTACAATATAATAAAAAGGATTATTCTGGAGTAGACGTAGGCCAGAGTTAGCCAAACCACAATAAATCTTGTCTCTTTTTACCTTCTTTCCCTTTTAATTTGTTTGTTCTTCATATTATATTCTCTACATTAGATACTATCTGAGATCTGTGACTGGATATTGATGTTTTCATATAACTGGGTGTTGGTGGCCCTTTTTGCTGTCAAAATATATCAAAAACATAAAAAGCTAGATAAAATGCCACAATTCTTCGATGCCGCCTTCATCTTCTCTAACAACATTGTTTCTCCTAACCATGAGTTGTAATGAGGAGGGGGTCAGAATAATAATGTATAGTGAATGAAAATTTCAAGTGTTACCATAACAGTATTTAGGCACTATCATTTAGACAAGTAATATGTCTTACGCACCCGATACTATCCTACCAAGAATGCTACCAAATGTAATCCCAAAGGCTCTTCCAACGTAACTCCGTAATATACTTTTAACTGTAGGCCAAAGGCACTTTCCAATCCAATACAACTACCACCAATCATGTTTTAACAATGTGAGAGAAAGTACCCGAGTCACTTAATACATCTTTAGTAGGAATTAGGCAGACTCTGACCATTTAATACCTATATCCTAGGTAAATCCTAGTCACTTACTACCTAACTCAAAATAGACCTTTCTCTGGTACTCCCTAACAAACATCGTATGAAATCTCGTCAGGCCACTTAATACTCTTTTATAGGAAGAGGCGGATTCAACAATAGCCACTTAATACCTAGACCCCGAAGCGGACCAGTCCCGTGATTCCCCACTACTGCACCTAAAATAAAATCTTAACTATTTAATACTTCTTAAGTAGGAAGGATGTGGACCCTACAATAGCCAATTAATACCCTTACCCAGAAGTAGGCCTTACGTATCATGACTCGTAACCCAAGATGTGACATCTCACATTAGTCCAACTATTCGTAGGCACTAGTTGCCAAATTAGCTGGGCAGACTTACTCTACAGAATTGAGACTAACCTCGTGTCCACCATGGGTACTTATTATAGACAATGTCTCACATTAGTTCCAAAGTCACACTACCAGTAGCCAGATTAGCTGGGAAGACTTCTATGTGATTTTGACTAATCTTGCATCCCTATAACTTAGTCATATTTCCGCTGTCCTAATATACTACCACATATACCTTACCGCATTTCGCATTAAGGCCATATAAGGAAAAGTCCTTATACTCCTTATTCCGCCTTTAATTATGGATTAATTTCCATAATTATCCTTAACCTTTTTTCTAAGGTTTAACGTTATTTACTAACTTATTTATACTATGTGATTAATACGTTATTAATTATATGTAATTAATATATTCATACGTTGATATATTTATATGCACGTAATTCAAACTAGCCAAATATTCCTAGGCGTGTGAAGATTTTGGCTTCCTAAACTAATCGTTTAAAATGTCTAAACTCAGAATTTATTCCAATCTAACTCCATACAATAACTTCCAAAATAACTAATATCCTTAACCAAACAATAGAATTGCAAAATAGAATCAAATGCCAAACTTATTTTACATTAGTATAGAGAATCAGTGCCTCTATTTCAAGGGATAAAACTCACAATTTAAACACTTTATATTCTATTCAAATTTTACTTATACAATGAAAAAGGGATTCACATTTAAATTACGGAAATAGGCAATGCAAACTATGAATAGGAGAATTCATACTTTACACATTAATTCTAGGAGAAAAGTTGGAAGTGGAATAGAATATAAAATATTCATATTGCACTAACAAAAAATATACTATTTTAATATAAAGAGATTCCAATAAACATAAGAATTAGTATTTTGTTTTAGGGGAATTTTGGGGTTTTAATTTTAGGGTTTTCATGTATAAAATTCCCCAAGCCATAAAACAAATCCAAACTTCTACTATAAAAATACTAATAATACGAAAAACTAGGTTTCGACTCACAGATGGTTTCCAACTTCCTTTGAATTTGTTCAATACCCTTTTCTAACTTTTCCTTCAGGGTTTCTTCTTTGTAAAATATGCAACCTGTTAGCACCAAAATTGGTCACTAACACCCTTGAGAAGAGTTATGTAGAGAGATTAATGAAGAGAGTAAATTAAAATAGAGAAATAATGTAATTGAATGCCAAAAGAACAACAAAAACGAGAACACCAGATTTATAGTGGTTCGGCGTAATTGCCTACGTCCACTTTAAATGAAATCTTTATTACTTTCTCAATCACTTGAATATAGATACAATCTGTAAACTAATCACTGGAATACCAGTTTGAATTAAAAGAGGAGAGTATAAAAAATGGCAGAGTCTCCCTGGAGTTCTCCCAAAAAAGGTCCATTCATCTGTACCCCTGCCTCTCTATTTATAGACGAAGGTAGGCTAGACTCCCTGTGCAAGCCCAAGAATAAGGTACTTCGGCCCATAGCAGGCAACTTCTGTGCACCGAGGCAGGCATATCGAACGGTGGAAGCCGAATCACTCAGTCCGATCCAGTCGCGCCGAACCACTTGCACCGGGCCACCTCTCCTTCAATATCTTAAGCAAAACCACTTAGGTTGACCCAGCTATGCCGACCCATTGTTCCTTTCCTTCCTTGGCTGAGCGAGATCTGTTAACCTATCTAGGCCGAAACGGAGTTAGTCAAACCACGAACACCGAAACACAATTGACTGACCTGTCTTCTCTAACCTCCCTCGATCGAGCAATGCATGCCGAGCAACCATGACTCAACTAACCGATCGATGCACGCCGAACTACCTTGACCGAACGACGTGTGCCGAGTTACCTAGACCGAGCGGCATCTGCGAGCCACCTAGACCGAACGACGTAGTCTTCCCTCCTTTGACCGAGCGATACACACCAACCCATACCTACCGAGCCGCACATACATGTCGAACCATATCGATTGCATCAAACCCTTATATCTCCAGTCTCTTCTTGGTCAGAATCTTGTCTAGTGCTAACTATAACTTCTACAACTGTCGCTTTGTAGCCGGGCCAAGTAGCCATGTAACACAACCATTCAATTATATATGCATTAGATTTAGAATTTAGAGTTTAGGGAAGGAAAAGAACAGAAAAACATTAATATATATAGACCTATTACCTCTTTCCTTCGGATTAAATCCTTGAATCTAGTCATGGAAGAAGACTGACGGAGTTTCGCTAGCGTTTCAAATATTTTTGTGAATAAAAGTGAGGACTAGCCTCTAATTTATAATGTTTAGAAGGTGTCTGGACCATAGGATTTAAGTTGGTTTAAAATAATAAAACAGGGGTCGCTCGTGCCTAACGAAACCCGAGCCACCACACCTTCATCGGTCGACCGCTCCTTCCTAAGCAATTAATGGTCCCCTATATTTGGAACAAAATTTATTACCGTCATTATATTTCCATTTGTTTTATTTTTTTAAATTAACGTTAACGTTAATTTTAATGTTTCCTTAACCCCTAAGATTCTCATCAATGCTAAAATATTTATTAATATTTTCAGTTTCAACTATTAACATTAACTAAATTTAAGTTCAAATTCATTTCAAACTATTTCAAATTCGAAAACTACAAAGGTCAATAACTTTTTCATTTGAAGTCCGATCGCAAAACTTTATACATAAAAGTTGATCTGGAGATCACCACGAACGCAATGATATGACTTTCATGGCCAAATTCTGACATTTACAAGATTTTCATTTTATCCTTATTAATTAATTAATTTCTTATTAATTTTTAGGGGCTGTTACACTTATCTAAACTAAAGTGAACAAATAAAAGTAAAATAGTCCTAAGTACAAATAACAAAGCCCAAAAGGTAAGGGTTAGGATCCGAGGACCACCCTCGGGTTCAAGTTTCGAAGTAGAGGTATTAGAGGAAGAAGTTAAAATTTTAAGAGTATCTATTTTGCCCCCCTTTCTCATATTTTCAACCACCATGGTTAATGTAAGCCAAGGGGATCATTGATGAGAAGCCCCTAGGGCATGACCTATAAAAGAAGCAATTGAGAGAAAGCGACTGCCCATTCTCAAATTTTCAATTATTAAGACCAAGTGCCTTTGGCATTGGTCTTCTAGAAGAGATAAGAGTTTTTGAAATGAAGTTTGAAAGTCTTAGAGGAATGTGGTATTAAAATAAAAGGCTAGTTAGAATCATAACATTAGCTCAAGTAATAAAAATACTTAAGTTGAAATAGAAACTTCTTATCTTTCGAAAATGTAGTTATAAACTAAGGATCTGTAGACCTCACATAAAAGCACTTCTCTACTAAAATCTAACTAGTAGGCATCTTAAGAGGTTGCTACTTTAAATTTTAAGATAATACGTGGGTCTAGTAGTTGTGGATTTAGAGTCACGAAGGTCAAATAGATAGTTTATTTCCTCGTGAGAAAGTTCTTCATATCCTTGAAAATGATACTAACTTTTAGGATCGAAAGAGTATTATAGGAAACCAGAGGAAGTTGGAAAGGATTTACATTGTAGTACTTAAGTAGATCAAAGAAGAAATGGGCTATGGAAATAGATATTCCATTTTTCAAATATTCAACAGCCCAGAAAAAGCATCCCTCTGCGGAGCATACTATGTGTCATTTGGCTGTGGAGTAATGGCATCAACTTTGGTTATGCCACGTTCAGATAAAATTTGGCCTAAATAGGCCTATCTATTCAATACCAAATAATCTCTCATAGTCTAAGGAGGATCGAAGCATGATAGTCTGGGAAAATCTCAAGAAAATAGCAAAAAATTTGTAACATTTATATCTAAATGAACTATCGTAACCAACAGTTCAGCCACAACCAATTAAAATCAGATTGCTTCTAACTATGTACTCATAAGAACTATATAAACGATAATTAATCAAACTGATAATTAGAGACTGCAATCCAAATGGGAGTCTATGTAAACTAAGTAGAAAAACATTTACTGCTAAAATTTACCAAGAAATAGTTTCAATTCTTTATCTATTTTTATTTTAGGAAAATAAATATATAAATTTTTTTCAACAAATGTACAACATATATATATACACACATAGGCACACACACGGATATATATATATATATATACACACATATACCGACTATGGAAATCATTGCTTTTGAAATCAATATATATGCAAAACAATATATATGCAAAATGGAAGGGGCAAGTCATAATCGAAAAGAAGTTAAACATCAAACCGTTTGGAAGCTTTGTCATGGACTCTTGGATTATTATTATAGCATGGACTTTCTCTTGGTTGCCAAATTTTGACATTCACGTTTCTTTTGATCATCATATTGGCTTTCTCATAGGCCTTTAGTACTCATGGATTTCTTGTATGCTTTTAGAAGTATGCTCTTTCTACCAGATCTATTCCTAGAGGCACTCATTGGCCTTCTCAACGACCTTCGGATTTCGTCTCGGTATTCTTTGATTTCTTATTTTATCTTATTATTTCATGAAAGGGTAGTTGTATGCCTTACGGGTAATTATGTAATTTATTGTATGTATGTATGTATATCTAGCTTTGTGTCACTCGTGTTCATAATAAAGATGCTTGATTTCTATTATATACCTTGTTATATTGTGGTATAATTAATTAAGTAATTGATTAAAGTATATTAATAAGAAAATCCTTAATCAAATGTTATGTGATTACAGTTGCAAAAAGTTGCAATTATATGTAATTAATCACAAAATAATATAACATTTTGTTTTAAATTCCTAGTCAAGATGTTTTGAGAAACGATATCCATACATTCATTGAGACCAAAGTATGTAATGCTCTCTAAATATCAGGAAGTGTAATATCATGGCTGTTGGGGGCATCACAGGGCCACATACTCACAGTTATTGGATAACCATGGAATGCCTCATCGAAGAGTTTCCTATTGGTTGATAAAAAATAGGTCAAAAAGAAAATCTCAGTGTAACAATGTTACACAGTTCCCTCAACTTGAGAATACCGTCGAACCTCAATGGGTACTTCACTTTGTAAATCATGGCATAGCGATCAATCGAGTGATTTATTATGTATGAGTTGAAGCATTGATGTGAAATACTATTCAATGGGGAATTCATTTCCTCGGTTGTATGTGGTTAGTATCATCAACTATAGTCAATTCACGTTCAAAATCTCTAACCAGAGCAGAACGGTTAATAATAACTATTATTATTGAACCAAGGATTTTGTTTTTGGAAAAACTGAGTTGAATGTGGATAACATTGGAATTTTGACAAATACCAAATTCCATGTATCTTAAAGTGATATAGTTTTAATAAAGAGAACATGTGTAAATTATTGTTAATAAAAGGAACCGCTTAAGGAAATGTGAAATTAGCTTTTACAGAAAAGAGTAAGCGATGTAAAATGTTATGAATTAATTAAATTATTTAATTTTTAAGAAATATTAATTATTAATTTGTTTGATGTTACCCTTGTTTTTAGTAATAATTTGGATGTATATATAAAATTTATATATATGCTCGTATTGATATACAATTACGATATACACTTAAACGGGTTTTAAATGTAGTTAATTGCTTGACAAGCTTTTTGGAAATAATTATCCATGTGATAGAATAATGTAGCCTACCATGTTAAAGAGAGTGTAAGGGAAATGGATGAGATTTGATTGAAAATGAAATGGGAATTAAAAGAGAAGTTTTAATAAAGAGAATAGGAAATGTTTCATTCTCCCCATTGAAACAACATCCCTTTATTTTCACTCATTTTTAATCTTTTTCTATTCACCATTTTTCTTCCTTCTCACGGCTGGCCACCCCCTTCTCTCTAATGGAAAATTTTAATTTTTCATTTTTACCTAAAATTAAATCAAATAAAACTAATTAAAGTAGCTAATCCGATTCTAGCAAAGTTTGGATGTTGAACCTAGGAATCTAAGGAGAATTTTTTGATCAAGGTGTCAATAATAAGCCAGAACTATAGGTACAATCCTCTTTTAATTCATGCTTATCACCATTTTTATATATGTTATTGCCATTACTATAATTATAATTAATTGTAACAATTTAATTAGTTATTTAAATATTTTATTTTATTCAATATAATACTATAAATTAAAATATTTTTTTTATGTTTTAAATTTTGGCCACATATGTTCAAATATATGTAAAAAAAATTAGAGACATGAAACTTATTTTTAATGATTTTAAGTAGTCATTTATTAAATTTTTTAATCAACTTAATTCATGAGACAAATTGATGTCATATTTTAGATCAGTATAATATTTTAAGTTAATATACACACATATATTTATTATATCAAAATCATTTTTAGATTTTTGTTAAAAAAAGTTTGAAAAAAATATTATTTATAATATATATTCATATTTTGTAATAATATAATTAAATTTAAAACATTTGAGTTCAATATTATATATATATATATATATGTATGTATATATGTTTGATTAATAAAATCAATTTTGGCTATGTATTACATCTATTAT
Source organism: Allium fistulosum (assembly GCA_030737815.1). NCBI lineage: Eukaryota > Viridiplantae > Streptophyta > Magnoliopsida > Asparagales > Amaryllidaceae > Allium > Allium fistulosum. Next base: position 517,235,676 of record CM060901.1, on the reverse strand, counting down.
TAATTTATGTATTTTGTAACAATGATAATAATAGTCAAATTTAAGATATTTTGTAATTTTGAATTAATACCTTAGGTCTTGATCTAGCATTTGAATACATGTTTACCAAAACAAACCTTATATATTTTAGTTTAGGATTTGAATTTGAAAATTATGACTTTGTCAAATTATTTATGGTAATTTTATAAGATTATACTTACTATTTCATGAAACATAAATTTAGAAAAACATAATATGTATCTTTATGTTTTCTTCAAAATAATTTTAATATGGAAATTAACACACAAAGATATATGTATGTGTGTATGTATGTATGTATGTATATGTGTGTATGATAAGTGTATACATGGTAGATATAAATCACAGTATTTACACATGTAGATATTTGACCATGTTTACATCATCTATGACATATATTTAACATGTACATCATATCATTTATATATGTACATATTATATATGTTCATACTCACTCACATTTCATACTTAATTAACATAGGTTAATTATTTTAGTATAAGATATTACATGGTTTGCCACATTTCGAAGGATATGATCTAAATTTTAGATCTAAAATTAAAGGGAAAGTTTTAAAAAAAGGAATGAAAAGTAATTAGGTTAATTTTAGATCTAAATTTTGATTCACTCTTCCTCTTCCATCCACGACTAGCCATTTCCTCTAAATATTCATATAATATATATAAGTAATTAGATTAATTAAATAAATCAAAAAACATTTAAATAAAATATGATTTTATTAAAATAACTAGATTGGATCTAGTGTTAAATATTAGATTTTATAGGCCCACTAAGATTCAATTAGGGAATATTTTTGAAATTTACCCATTTCTCCCACTACGAAACGGACCATGTTCATACACCTATGCCATTTCTACTTTTCCATTTATGCTTAGCTATGAGCCTTGTCTCATGCCACTTTTTCTGATTGTGAAAACATCTTATAAAATGAGAGCTTTTGTTTTGATTACAAGTTGTACATTAAAATGGCTTTACCCGAAAAATTTTCAAGAAGAAAAATGTTTGTGAAAAAACAAGACTTCGGCTTGGAACCGGTCCTTCCAAAGATCTGCCTTATAGAACTTTTCAAAGGAAAAAGAAAAAAAATGTATCCTCTCTAGCTAGGGTACATGTCTTAAAAAAGAAAAGGCTTTTCTTGGCTCGATGCCACGTGGTAGCGAAAAGGGCATTAATCTACTGAAGCCTACTACATAGTAAATACAAAATATTTTAAAGGTTAATTCCACCATAAGTGGATGCGCTTCATTCAAAATAATATTTTCCTAAGTATGTTCAAGCCACATCCCTTTTTATTCGTGATAAGTTCAGTTAGACCTCGACGAAGGGTGGGCAGACATTTAAGGAATTTGCTCCCCACATACCCCCATATTAAAGCGCCCACAGAAAAACTATTATCACTGCCCGTGAGAGAAGGCCATTTCACATGGGATTTACTATTGGCCGATATACAATCAAATAGCATGCAACGGATCACAGAACGCCTAAGCTTTCGTAGATAGCAGTTGAAATTAGGCCAGTCGAGAATGGAAAAAATAGGTATATTTTAAAACGTTTCCTGTCTTGGATCTATTGGGCCTATAATGGCTAAAAAATTATTAGATCCAATTTAATGAAGTTTTAAATAAAATCATATTTTATTTAATTTGGTTAAAAGGAGGTTTAAATTTTAATTTGTATGTATTATAATAAATGTATCAAATACGTTCAAACGTGGAAGTGTAAGTGCATTATATAAGCAGTGTACATTTTTGTTACTGGACATGCGAAATTTTTAAAGAAGGAAACCTTTTGTTTCTTTCTCTTAATATATTTAATTAATTAAGGGAAAATGAGGCTATAAATGTAGAGAGAAACGTTTGGTTTCTCTCGCTCTTTTATTAGATTAAATGACATATTAAATGGCATTTATAATTGAATTTACACATGCCTTTGTTATCCAAGTTTTTGACTAATAAAATATGCATGTATAATAATAGATAAGTTTACATATGTACATGTTAAAATAAGTTTTCCAATATTGTAAGTTTTCCAAATCAAGAATCAACGATTATAACAATGGTTTCAATCAAGGAGTTGAAATTAAATTTTACAATTTCACACAGTAGTCCATTTTGATTTAAGTTAAAAACATAAACACATGTATATCTATATGTATAAATAATTGCAAGTTATGTATTAAGTTTAAAATAACATATGTATATATAAAGATTGGAACTTAAGTAACATATATGTTTATAATTAGTACTAACAAATTTAATTCAATCTTTTAACTTAGGTAGGAAATAAAGGTCTATAGCTTTACATAAATGACCACTTATGAATTCTGGAACAAAAGGAAACTTTCAATTTTATGAATCATTACAAGAAAAGAACTTTTGGTAGCATTGAAAAATTGCTGCCAAAAGTTTTTGTAGCTACGCCAAAATGCCCGACTTTCGGTTGCGTTTCAGTAAACGCCACTGTAAAAAAAATTATTGCAGCGTTTTCTCAAATGCAACCATATTTTACTTATAGAGTTTCAATAACGCCACAAAAGGCCTTTTCGTGCTACTACAAAACATTTTAGTAGCGTTTTTAAACGCGCTATAGATGTTCCAGCTATAGTTCAAACTTTACGGTTTCAAAAATGTTTTTGTAGCGATTGCCTTGGAAATGGCTGTAGTAATGTTAGCATGGAGGATACAGGTATGTGGTTATAAAGAGATGAATAATGTGGACATGTTTCTAATTGCAAGAAAGATAACAAAAAAATTAACATCAATTCAAGCTCTTAATGTTATCTCTTAGGTTTCACATATTGTTATATATTTGTTTTTAATAACCATTAGTTAACAAAAATATGCAAACTACACTAATAATTCAACTGGTATTGTGTCTTTTTCAATAGAATATATAAACAAGTGAGGTTAGCAGGACATTTGAGAATGTACCAACTGCAAACAATAGTCCTATGCAAAATGATGTGGATGGGAAAGGGAAACAAAGTTACTACGGATTGTTGTAAAACTATGGCTAAGAAAACTATATGCAATTTAGTATTGGTAATAATTTAATGAGTTTTTTTAAAACAAAATGGTGAAAAGCAAGTTACTAGTATGGGCTGAAATGTAATTCCCTTATTTTATATTTTACATATGTAAATTACTTTTGAAAAATAACCTAATTGTCCATCAGCATATGTATCAGATTATGCAATTATGTCATTTCCTGTCGACACTGAGATGCTTGTTTATCTTCGGATTGTGCCGAAGCAAGCTTAGTTAAGGTGCAACCCCTTCCCAGTGCCCTTAACCATCCTGGTTTATCTTGTCCAAATATTTGTGAAAGAGTGTCTACTATGACATTATGTGATGAGATGGACTGTGATAGGTTATCGATTTTTTTAATCTCGTCCTACATAATTTAAATACATACAGCTAATGCACGATGGTAAAATTACCATAATTTCAGATAATTTTGAATATAGCGATAAAATAAAAAATTCTTACAATGGTATTTGCAACAGCTGTATTCACTGGTTCACCATTTTTTTCTAATGTGAGATTTAATCCAAATATCAGCTCTGGTTATGGATGATGGATCTGCACTCTACTTTTTCTAAATGTTGTATAACATTAAATAAATGAACCGATTGATATTAAATACCTAGGTAAATAATGTTACAGTTAATTAACTAACCAAGTCCTCAAATAATCTAGCCAAACTTCTACGACCAGATGTGTGTGGAAATTGTTTATCCCTTAGGGTCGAATATTTCTCACTTCGTTTCTATTAGGCATATAAGAGTAGTTTTGATATTAGAAAACTTATTTGGTTAAATACTAGTTATGACTATATAGATTGTCCAAATATCTTGATGTTACATTAAACTCCAGACTTGTTTTTGCCTTCACAAATTTCTCCATTCTTTCATGCTTTTGATGTTGGCAGTTTTTACATTAAGTCTTTCCTCTTTAGTCCTGGCTTTATTTAGTTTTTGAACCAATTTGCTTTCTGAGGATCTCCAAATTGTTCCCATTTGGTGAAATATGACTTTTTTGTCAATCCTCTTCCAATTTAAAAATACCGATCTTGGTCCTATTGGTACGACTACATCATTGAACTCAACTTCAATTCGAGCACTATTATTTTACGGGAGTCTTTTTTCTTTTGTTGGACCTTGGCCACCTCTTTTCCAAGATGAACTTACAGTTTCAACTTCACAATGCATTCGCTCTGCCATCTCAGCATAAGCATTTAGGTTAGAAGGAATTTCATTTTCCGAGGAGACTCTTTCTTCTTCTGACAAATCCCTTTCTTCACAATGCATTCGCTCTGCTTCTCCTTTACCTTCATCGACTGCTTGTTCTTTACCTGGTTGTTCTTCGCCTTTATTGGAAGCACTGGATGGCCTATATGCACTGACTTCTTGTTCTTAGCCTTCACTACAAGCACCGGCTGGCTTCTAAGAAATAACTGCTTGTTCTTGCCCTTCATTGCAAACACTGGCTGGCATTTTATGTTTACCATTTGAATTATATTCCCATTTTGACTTGTACTTCAAGGATTCCTCTTCAGTCTTTCTCTGGTTGCGGGTATGCGCAGAACTTGTTGGAAACATCTCTTTTCTGCAAATGACACAAATGAAACAAAACCAATATGAATATGATTTATTCCTGGCACAATGTATTGGTAAACTGATAGGTATAAATAGTATTTTAAATGAAACCAAACCAAGTCGAAAAGTTAACAAAAGTTCAATGCTATCAAAAACTTAAGTCATCAGATCATCCCCATTATATATACAACAGCATATTACCCAAATCAAATTTGTCGCTCCAGTTAAGCACTAAGAGTTATTTCTTTAACAATTAAGCTTCTATTTAGGTTTTAATCAATATCAGCAATTCAAATTGAGCCAATTAAGAAATAGAGCTGCTAAACACTTGGGCATTCTCTAAATTGAGTCTTTAAGTCAGTGAAAATGTAGCAGACAACAAGAAAATGCATGGTCGATAGTGAGTAGATAATTAAATTATAGGTGGATATGATCAAAGATGGAAGGTAACATCATGATGCAAAATGTAGCTATTGTATGTAATGAATCACGATTCAAAACCAAGAAATGTGGTGAGAGCATAAGAAATGAGTACCATGCAAGCACAAGACCATAATGCAATGGAGTGAAAAAGCAATTCAAGCCGTAGATGGAGTGCTGAACAAAAGGACTGTGGCAGACAATAGTGCATGCAGCGATGAAATACAAATACATACAGAAACACAAATATATGCAGCGATGCAAGTAGTAGATGAGTTACCTTGTTAGATATACAGAAACACAAATATATGTTTATGAGGTGTACAATGTACTGAAACACAAATAACTTTAATCCCACTTTATCATTGCACCATGAGTATAAATGAAAATAAATGTATGGAATGGAACCAAAAAAATCGGTATCAATTTTACAAAAAGAAGTTTAGTGGAAAGAAATATCGTAACATAGATCTAAGATGTTTTATCAATATAGCTATCGACCCATATAAGAACATAGCATATCCCAAAAATATTAAAAACAATGTATAACAATATGTATGACTATTTGCACAAAATTAAAATGGGTTATGTATTTTATATAGACTTTTATATAGATTTTAGATGGTTATTATTTAATGTGTTATAATAAGATATACTTGTAATTTTGATTGAATTTTTGATACTCGACAACTTACCTTTATATTGCAATCCCACTAAAAATTTAATAACCATGTTCAAGTAAAACATATAATCTACTCAAGTATGCCTTCGCAATCCTCCCTAACATAGCTAACATCTTCATCATCCATTCTGGTTATTTCGCAATCTTCCTCGACTTGGATATCTTCCTCGACGTAATCATTTGTCTCTAAATCATAAAAACTTCTTGATGGTGCTTTCATTACAACATACCAATGCGAAATATCATTTTCTCTTGAAAAAAATACTTGTCTTGCTTGAGATGCAAGTATGTATGGATTTCTTGAAAACGATGCTTGATTTTGATGTAAATTGACTAGAATGAACCATCTTCATCAACTTTTACTACTTTTCTTTTATGTGCCCAAGGACACTTAAATACAGGAATATAAAACATATGATAATCTAATAAAATTATATCAGTCACTATTCTATAATAAGTGACCATATCAACCACTTGGCACATATCTCATGTTCTTGCTCTACACATAGTAGTCACATCAAACGCCACTCCACTATTATGAGTTTCTCTCCCTACATCTTTTATATGGAAACATTTCCCATTGATGATACATCCTTTGTAAGACAAGGCATCATTCTTCGGACCATAAGCAATCCATCTTAACATTTCATTATGATTCTTGGAGTTATTAGGTATCTACAACAAATTCCATTTAGCATGAATATTATAAAGTAATATTACTAGTTAAATGAGAATGTATTTAAAATCCAACTAACCTTCCATTTAATCCAATTGGCAAATTTTTTTGTATGTGTTTCCCAAAGTAAGGTCGCATTTTTCCTCATGTGCCGGTCTGAATTTTCTTTCCTTCAAATGCAAACTAGTATAGATTAAGTGGTTATAAGTTATATTTTCCATTACGAACACCTCAAAATAATTAAAACAATATAACATAAACTTATTTTTTAAATGGTTCCACCACAGCCATATTCATTAGCATGGCTAAATGAGCACTTTCTTTCTGCTTGACAGATAATGTAACTATCTTGGACATTGAAATCGGACATCCATCGAGTATTACATTGCTTTCACAACCTTTAATTCAAGCTTCTTTCTCCTCAATTTGTCCTGATTTTCTTTAAAATTCATTGAAAAGCCTCGTGCATTCTTCTGCAAGATAGGATTATGCAATGCATCTCTCTGGTCGTTCATAGTTTCTTCCACAATCTTTAAATGTCTTTGTATATCTTTTGAATTGATACATCCAACGAAAATGAACTGGTCCATAAAGCAGTGCTTCTTTTGCGAGATGAATTGAAAAATGTACCATTATATCAAAAAAGGATGGTGGAAAAAAAATTTAAGCTCGCATAAAACTTCAATAATCTTAACATTGGTTTGTTCCAACTTCTCTCTATCAAGAACACGTTGACATAATTTGTTGAAAAAAGAACATAAGCGAATTATTGCTTTTCTTACCTTCTTTGATATTAAACCTCTTGACGCTACTGGTAATAAGTGTTTCATTAATACATGGTAATCATGTGACTTCAATCCATTAATTTTTCAATCTTTCAATGAAATATGATTCTTTAAATTTGAACAGTAGCCATCGGACCCTTTGAAATCATATAATCTTTTGCAAAATAATTTTTTCTTCGAGTTTGACAACATATATGGAGCTGGTGGAAGGTATGTTCTATTCCCATGAGGTTGTGCATGCAGCTCATGTCGAATTCCCCAATCCTCTAAATCCTTTCTAGAGTTGGTTCCATCTTTTTACTTATTACCATGCAACATCGTGCCTAATATGCTTTCACCGATTTTTTTTCCACATGCATCACGTCTAGATTGTGACGTAGTGGAAGCTCCTACAAAAATAAAAACAATAATGGATTATTATATTTTTTCTTCGATTAAACAATGAAAAGTAAATAAATTAATCACTAACCTCCTAATATGGAAAAACAAAGAAATTTGACCTTTTTTCCACCTTGATAACTCCTTTTGTAAAGGATCGTCAACCTTATCATATTCACCTTTTTTATCATGAGCACGCTTCCTCTTCTTATTTTTCTTTTCCCTCATTTGTTTTCTTTTTCTTTTCCAAAATCATTTGGAAAATCCTTCAATGTTGCATAAATGTTTCTCCCAGTTAGAATTCTAAGAGCACTATCTTTCTCTATGGTTTATCAAACTAAGCCTTTTGTTTCCTCCGTGAATTGGAAATAGCCAAAAATCTTCTATGACCCATGTAGACATTCTTTCAACTATGATTAGCCAACGAATATGGGTATTGAAACTACATAATGGACAAGCTTTTTCCCCCTTCACACGACATCCAACAAGATTTCCATAAGCCAGGAAATCATTAATCGTCCATAGAAAAATTGCATTCAGTTTGAACAATGTTTTACTAAATACATCATAAGCATCAACTCCATTACACCATAAATGATACAAGTCTTCCACCAAAGGCACCAAATATATATTAATATCATTCCCGGGTTGATTTGGGCCTAGAATAAGTAAAGTTAACATAATATTTTCCTTCTTCATGCACAACATTGGTGGTAGATTGTATCTCACAAACATTACTGGCCAATAACTATATTTCGAACTCAACATGGAAAATGGATTGAATCTATCTGTAACAAGACCAAGTCTAAGATTGCGTGGATCGGGTGAAGAAGATTTCCACTTTTCATCCACCATTTTCCATGTCATAGAATCCACGAAATGACACAGTTTTCCATCATTGCTTCTATTATTAAAATGCCACCTTAAATCCTTAGCCATCTTTTGAGGTCTATACACTCTTCTAAATCTCGGAATTATTGGAAAGTATCTCAACACTTTAACTGGAACACCTTGTGTAATCTCTTTAGTATCTTGATATTTCTTCCATCTCGAAGAACCACATTTTGGACAAATATCTAAATCTTTGTATTCTTTTCTCAAAAGGCAACAGTCATTCTCAGAAGCATGTATCTTTTAAAAAACCCATGTCGAATGCTTGAAGAAATTTCTTTAGTTCGTATAAAGTTTTGGGAAGCACGTTATCCTTTGGCAATAATAAATGTTGCATATTTAAAGCTTATCAAATCTACTATTAGGCAAGCCAGTCTCACATTTAAGATTATACAAGACGATGATGGTAGATAATTTTGTATGATCCATGCAACCAGGATACAATAGAGTTTCTACATCTTCCAAATTCTTAAGTAACTCATCCACTCTTCTCTGAGAATCATCATTATCCTTATCACCATTAGAGAATTCATGATTCAAAAAATCATCATCTTCATAGTGAATCATCTTGAATTCAAACGACTTTGTTTTCTTCTCTACATTTATCTCTTAGCCATGGTTATATCATATACTGCTCTTGTATATAGGATCCATTCCTTTCATAAATAAATATTCAACAGTGATTTGGTCATCATGATGACTAAGATTCTAACAAATTGTGCAAGGGCATAGATTTCTTTCGACATTCCTTATATTCCTCTTCGTAGCATGCACGAAATTCAAAGCTCCTTGTCAGTACTCTATACTAGTTCTGCGACAAAAATTAAAAACATAAAAAAAAATAAGTTTTAATATTATAATACATGTTTTAATTCTCAAAATACATATTAAGTTAAGCATTATATTGTCACCTATTTTAAAAAAACTCAATCTTTTCCATCATCGATATATGGAGGCAAATAAGATTCCAAACTTTCACGTAGAAATTGGTTATCTATTATAACCAAACAACAAACTACACACATTCATACCTTATATTAATATGCAAACCAAATACATATTCAATGCTCCTAAATAAGCAATAGACCAGTCAACAAAGTAAAAATGGACATGCAAACAAAATAAGTAATTCTTGCCATTGGAGACTTTTAATAAAAACACTTTAGTTTTTGTCTCGTACAAACATGCAATTTTTTGTACATAGTACACATATTGTGTATGTTAGTGCACTGGTGTAAATAAACCAACTTCATATGTCAATTTCAAACATGCATGCATATATTTATTACACTTTTTTTATTATTGACATTCAATATTGCTTCTTATTTGACTATTCATTTTTAACCAACTTTCTAATTCAAGATTTGGTCTCAATCGATCAGCTATCTGATTTAAAGTTCTTCAATATTCTTCTTTCAACGTTTGATTTTGATCCAGTCCTAATTGTTTGACCTCACCATGCACTGCCTTATATATTTGTAGGCCAATCCGTCAATGTGTGTGTGTGTGTGTTTATATATGGTGCTAGTTAGCTGCTACTTATTCTTTATATATGTAGGTTCATTAATTCATTCATTTGTTCCTTTCGGTTAATGCGTATACTCTTTTGAGTTAATTGATACTTACCTAACCTGTAATTAGTATGCTACTACTGGTTGCAATTTTTGTACATAAAATATATGAATGGGTGTTTAATTCCTTCATGGCAAAACAAGAGCAGTTCATCCATCCATTAAAATCAAACTCTATTAGGATTCTGAATCATATTGTTCGGTTTTTATATATAAATCACTTTTTCTCACATTATTTATGATTGTTATATTCTGTAAAAATAAAAATCAAATAGCTTGTTATGCAGATAAAAAGAAAGAGTCAAAAATCTAATTGGTATCCTATATATATTCTGAATACAATCAACAATTGTTGCTTACTATGACCTTATACTTAACGGATGTCTTATTGCTTTATACAGATAACCTACATTTTGATATATAGGAACTCCATAGATAATATTATTACAACATAAATATTGAAATTTCCTAACATCAGTGTTTTATTGGCATTGCTCCAATATATAGTCATAACCAGTATCTAACAATTCCAATAACAATCAATTCCGGTGCAAAAAATCATGTAAGAAACGGACATGTAATTTTTTGTCTCGTATAGAATAAAATAAAACCAACCATTCCAATTAGGATTAAATCAACTATTCTAGTTAGAGTTTGGGAAGAAATCTAAAAATAGGATGCATTCAAATTCATATAAAATCCAAATAGAATCACAAAATCGATTTATAAATTCATACCTAAACGTATCTATACCGCGAGGAGAAAGTTTTGCTGGCTACCACGACGATGTGGAGTGGAGTACAATGATGGAGTCGATGATGAAAATGGAGGACTGGATGAATCAAAACTAAGGATGATTAAAAAGGGGAAAAAAATTCTTCAAGACAATGAAAGCGAAAAGGGGAAAAGTGAAAACGAGGGTTAGAAATTTTTCTAAGTACAAGGAATAGAGCGGTAAAGTTTGGGTTACATTTGTTTTGATTAAGCAGAATTTTTTTACAAAGGCGGAAATGTGAATTTTTTTGGTCACATTTATATTTGTGAAATATTATTAGTTGCATTTATCTTGAAACGCTACAAATTTTTGCTACTATAAATGGTTTTTGATGTAGTGAATATAATAACCAAAAGAATCATTTTCCAAAAAGTAACTATGTAACACTAGAAATCAATTTTCAATGTAATTTAAAACAAAAAAGTTATGTTTATTTATTTTTATGTATGCAAATGCTAGAATTTTTATATACAACATAATAAAATAGTTTTACATTTTTTTTATTCTAGAACAATGATAAAGTAGTCAGACAACTTAGGCATATATAAATTCGTTGTAAGAGAATTCAGGTCTAACAATAAAAAAATATGGACAAACAATAAATTGAGATAAAGGATTTGAAATATGCCAATCATAATAAACATGTCAATGAAGATGTAGAAAAATAGGAGATCCTAATTAAATCTACATGATGGTCATATAATCAATTGAAATGGATAAAAAGAGGGATCTGAGTTATATTACAAGATGAACACACAAAATAGAAGAGATGTAACATGAATAGAATCTAAGCCATCTGAATATGATAAGTATACAATTAAAAAAAGTTAGAACTACCTAAAAATAAAGCTAATAATTTGCACATTGAATGATGAATAAATCTCTAATTCGCTCGAATCAGCTTTTGGATTTTGCAAGGATCTAGAGATAAGAACCACCATGAATTTATCTTTTATTGTTTTTATTCTATTTTTGAGGATTTTGTGGCTTGGAAACCATGGAAATTTCAACCAAAAGAGAGAGGAAGTGGGTAAGAGGAAATGAAATGTTAGGGAGTGTCAAATGAAATGAATAAGGGAGAATCTGTTTTAAAGGAAACATTGAAACGTTTTAGTTCGTTCTTTTAAAACTTCCTCTAATTAATTATTAATTAATTCTTATTAAATCCTCTCTCTCAACATCTATGGATGTCCATAGATGGTCTATATGGTCCCTCAAAATTTCCAAAATCCCATTAGCGTTAATTTCATTTAAATCCAATTTAAATGTTCTGTCGATATCGTATACCGCTGCATGGGTTTATAACTTTTATGTACACATTTTACTTAATAACAATGACATTTAAACACCAAACAAAATCTAATAATAATTGATATTTCACAAATATTAATTAATTTAGTCAGTTTTAAAATGCACTTAGTGTTTATTCTATTTAAATGCTTTACCAACATTATATATCGATATGTACGTTTGTAACTTAAACTTTTATATACGTACAATATGAAACAATAATCATATTTAAACAGAATAAATGAAATTTGATAATTAATATTTCATAAATATTAGTTAATTTACAACAATTATAAATTAATTAAATCGTGTGATTCATTCCTGGTATTCATCATTTCGGTTGTGCGACTCAAAGGTGTAAATTCAGTTAGCAATTAATATCGAACTGTAATGACCTATCTTTTAAGGATAGGATATTTAGATAATTGATTTAAATATTGAATGGTTAATTGATTAAAGGCTCAAAAATATGATTTTTCACATGCGATCGAATCAGAACTCGAGACCACATTCGTCGAGCCCGAATAGAAGTTGCGAATTAAAATGAGTATAAGCATCGCTATATTCAAAGATCGGGCGATTCGATAGTCGAAACGATCTTGAAATGTGAAAAATTATCATCTCGAAGAGTAGTCTCAGATAGTGACAAGATTTATACCATTGGGACTAGAAAAATGAGGTAATGTATGCATTTGAGTTTTGTTGCGATCCGACGCATCGTGTGATCGTACGAGCTCAAAACATACGATGATTTATTTCAGAATTCAAATAAAATCAAATATAATACTATTGGAATCAACACATGCCAAAATGCTCTCTCAATCATTATTCTAGTTTACTGTTTCATTGCTTGTATATCAAAACCATAGTCGTCCTCCTCTAATCAATTCAAAAATTAAAATCATGAGATCCGCTCAACGATAAATTACGAGACTAGATCCATTGATATCGTATGGAGGAGAGCTTTGCATTAGTGGTGGCAAGATTAGGTGTGATTGCAATTGGCAAACATTGAAGTCCTTGGATCGGATCTAGGGTTTCGATTAGGTAGAGCTATAGGTGGATTTAGGCGAATCGGAGATCGATGTTGACTTGAGGGAGGAGAGACACAACGGGGGTGAAGTTTTGAGTAGCTCCAACCCTTTGTTAGAAATCACGACAATAGGAGTAGCCAAAAAAAAAGCATGGGCTCGCGATTTGCACGGAGGAGCCGGGGTTTGTGATTTTGGTGTCGAGAGGTCGGGTATTCGAAGAGAAGAACGATGGCGCAGACGACATATGATTTCATGGAGTGAAGCTCGGTATCATGGAGGAAACATGCACGTCTATGTGGGTTCTTGTGCGTGTATGTGTACAGAAGGAAGGAAAGGAGATTGAGGAAGAAAGATTAGTGGCTAATTAGGGAATTAATTATTCGATTAAGTTTATTAATAGCTTATTTAATCTTGATTCGTATTTAATTCATCTCTTTTACACACGAGGTCCGTTTTGGATGCGGTTTCTTACATTGCGCTCATGAAGGAGCTCTATGCCTTGCCATTACTTTGGACAGCTTTTGATGAGATGAGTGATATTGTCTCTCACCATACTATTGTTAGTATAGTATTAAAACGATGTTTTGAATTGTTTTCTAACTTTAAAATGTGATTTTAATATACTTAAACACCTACTTGATTTTTATAAAAGAAAATAAAAGTATTTTAAAATGGTTTTATAACAGATATCACATTTTTCCCATTGACGTGCTATTTTAGGGAATGATTAGATTTGGGCTATTTTTGATATGAATTCCCTTATTGGTTGCTATAGATTCATTGTACATGTTGTGTGTATACTATATTGGATGTATGTATGCTTGTTGGTTGCATGTATGCTTGTTTGCTTATTTTTGGTTGAAAATGCTGATTTATCAACGATTGAGCATTAGGGAATATTCTGCGTGTTGGGGTTCCGTACACGTCGATTGAAAACAAAATGAATGGGATAAGTTGTAGAAGAGTGTTAGGATACATGCCGACTAATTTGAAGGTGGAAGATGATGGATTTGGACGGGCTTCAGAAACTTCCATTTGGTTTGTACTTATCCATTTTATGGCTAAGTACATTACCAAAATGGTTGGTTTGACCGTTGTAGACTGGTTGGTTTGACCATTATAGAGTGGTCAGTCCCATCACTATTGATGATTAGAAATTTGGCCGATCTTTGACATGGACGATGAAGAAGCTTCAAGGAGCATATTATGATAGTTGGTTTATGCGATCGACTCTGGCTCTTGATGTTATTGCTCTACGACGAGCAATTTTGATGGTAAGGCGATGATGTGATGCTTCGACGTGACAGTTTTGGTACTTAGGATGCTTACTCGATAGTACATGGAGTTAGGTTCTGTGGTTGATAGTTTCAGTACTCTGTAGGTCATGCTGGAGGTCTTAACTCGTTCGCTTTAGGTTTGATGGCGATGTAACAACATGATAAAATCTTTGTATCTTCACTTTGTGACTTGTGTAGGGAGTAGGTAGCGAAGATAGCGGCTTGATATTGGAGGGAGCCGTGGAGCTAAGGAGCTAAGGAACGTGGAATGGTTCCTTTAGAATAATGGAAGCTGGATTGAGCAAAGGAAGGGATCAGATCCGAATTGAGCAAAAAGGAGGGCTCGGATGGATGTGCACGTGCTAAGGGATCATTGATACTCGGAATGTTTTCTGTTGTACTCGAAGTAGAGGTATTATAAGTGAGGACACCCATGGATCATTGAGTGGATCTGTATACACTGGACTAGTGGCTTTAGGGTATAGTGTCTAGCTTTGGGCAACAATACACGTATCTAGCTTTGGGTTATAGGATACGAGAGTACAACTAAAAACCGAGATTTTTCCACTAGTCCCTAGCAGTAAGTAGGCCATACGAGTTATCATATATCCAGAGTACATTAAGTGACAGTTAGTATTGTTTGATGGATGCTATTTTTGTTATTATTGCTTTATTAGCCATCTGTCACTCTAGGGATGTCGCATGATGTAGGTATTATGGATAGGGATACCTAGGCACCCCGAGACTTACTTATTATGGAGTGCCCCTTTATGATGTTATAGAGTAGCATATTATTGATGTTATGTGCTAACTCTTTGGTAGCTGGGACAGGTCAGGTATAATTCATATACCCTCTGTTCCATATACTATATCGACTTTTATGGTATTTTGAGATTGTTTATCGTTCACACCAAACTATTGTTTGACTCGAGATTTTATGCTTTGCTTCTTATTATCTCTGGTACTCTTGAATGGATAGAGTAGAGAGCAGGTGTGGATGGCATATGAAGTTCTGCAGATGGACTAGTAGGAGGTAACGTTTACTCATACTTATATTTGAGTTTTTTATTGCATATTCCTATGTATAACACTGTAGAGCCATGACAATGTTTTGACTTATTATTATTAGAGATAGTTTATCGGTTAAGTTTATTTATCAGTTGTATAAACTCTATTGCTATTTTGTATAACCGTAAGAACCTGTGTACTCTGATTCTGTGGTTCATGTAGTTATTACTGTCTCGATTGTTTTATATCTTTGTTGACTATTATATTTTATCTGATGCGCTGTAAGATATACAACATGTTATGTGATTTTTTGATGTTTACTTTCTCTTATCTTCTACTCTCTTCTATTTCTCTTCTTTGCTTCTTTTCTTTCCATTGACAACCATTCTGCATCGGAGGTGTAGCGCGGTCGTTACATTTGGTATCAGAGCTTAGGTTATGTTATTAACCTGAGTTGATACCGCGATCTAGTAGAGATATGGTAGGAGTTATCGCCTTAGATCGGATCTAGAGGGTGTATATATGAGAGAGTTCATATTTGTTATATATTTTGGTTTTCAAAAACTATATATTAGTATATACGGTATATATGTTGTATTGCACACACGAGCACTATTGATGCAGTTTTCTTTATGAGAGACTGATTATCCTTATTATAGAATAGGAATGATCTAGCATATGATTAATACTGCTATTTACTCCATCTTCAAAGTTAAGGAGTGGGTGGGATCGAAGTCACTAACCCAAATTAATAGGATATGTTCACAGAGATGGTGCGAATCATTTTCTGGAATGCCCAAGTTGCTCTAGATGGTTATGGTGCTCAAGTGAAAATTCCTGGAGTTGACCTTGCCAAGCTGTATAAAGACCACGTGAGTTTATAAGGAAGTTATTGAAATGCAAGAATGGATGGCTACTTGCAAGAGGATCTTCGATGACTTAGAGTTAGATGATGCAATAAGGTAGAAGTTGACCTCTAGATAACACCAGGGATGAATAATGAACTAGTGGAGTTCCTTTATAGCTTTGACTCTAGAGGATCGATTTGCTTAGGATTAGTTCATAGTTCACTTCGAAGAAAATTTATCTCGACTTTTCAAAAGTCGGTGTTGGTCAGAGAGTTCACCGATTTGAAGTATGGCGATATGTCTGTGTGGGAGTATGTCGTCAAATTCGATGTGCTATCGAGGTACGATCTATTTTTCCCATTGATACTCCATATAGAAAAGATAGAGAATTTATCATTGGGTTGAGTGATCATCTTGGGAAGTGATTGATTGGTCATATTGATGGGAGCTTCGAGAAGTTGATCGAAAAGGCTTTACGATGTGAGAGCATGTACCCAATATAGAAGAATTGTCTCGAACCAGCCGAGTAAGGACAAACCATGAAAGCATATGCATTGATTACCCTTCTAATTTTGTCAAGTACTCCATCGACGAAAGAGAAGGGAAATGGCATTACCATTTTAGGTATGCTTTTCACTTATGGCATTTCCAAACGTGTTTTATTTGACGTTGCGGTTTCATATTTCTTCATATATAGTGATTTGATAGATAGATTGAGATTGAGACCCGAGATAGTTAACTGACCATTAATTGAGATGAACCTAGTTAAGCGCTCAGCCAGTCTATACATGGTTTGTCGAGAATTTGTTTTATTAAGTCATGGATGTTTGTTTGTTTGGTATTGATTTGTTTTGGGGTTTGATTAGGTTTGATATTATAGTTTGGGAATGGACTGGCTCAATGGGTACGGAGTAGTAGTGTTCGACTGCCCATCTGATGATGAGTGAAAGATAGTGTTTGACTGCCAATCTGATGATGAGGAGTTGATTAGCTTTCTATATTCGCTCGATATCCCACATGATAAGTTGTCATTCATGCCTGTAGCTAGAGTGTGGCCGGACATATTTGCTGAGGTAACCGGATTGCCACCATATAAGGATTGAGTATTGTAACGACCCGTCAATTTTAATGGTTTTTATAACGTAATTAACTGAAATTTTGTGAAATTTTAAATAGTAAAATTTTGAAATAAAAGTTTGATATTTAAAATACGTCTAGTTAAACATAACAAATGGTAAATTTTCATAAGATAATATGAAAGTTATTTTTGTTCATATTATTTAATATTAGATGATAATAAAATGTTTTCCAAACCTGAATATTTTCATATAATAAATTTGTAAATCATCTTCTGAGTGAGATGTCATATTTCGTTTTCCTAAATTTGAATTGCTATTGCTCCGTTTATCTTATTTTCGGCAAAATAACAGCATTTTCGGTACCAATATTGACTTTTGATCGGATGATTGTACCACTAATATATGTATACCGTTTTGATCGTCTCGTCGTGCTGATCTCTACGGTATATTCAATTCTGTGTTTTGATGTCCGATGCACAGCGGAATCTGTGAAACGATTTAACTGTATCGGTATCTCAATCTTTTGGTTTTCTGTCCTTTCATCTATCTTACTGTTCAAAACAGTCAACCTTTCACTTTTATAATTCCTGAATTCGCGTTAGTGACTTTTGTCATTCCCTAGATATGCTATATGTTGGTTGTCCCTTTACATTCTTCTTTCGGTTTGTTTATATGCTTGAAGAACAAAATTTATTTTGGTATATAAACTTTATATTAAACTGTAGACCAAAATCTCCTCTTCTCATTCCTTCTTCTAAAAAAAATTTTCCAGTAAGTTTCTAAAATTTTCTCCTCCTTCCTCTTGGGTTCGGCCATGATTTCCTTTCCCTGACATCCAACCGGCCGCCGCTCCAACCCGCTCTTCCCTTGCCTCATCCACGTGAACCGCCCAGCCTCTGCCTCCAACACCCAATGCCGAGCTAGCCAAGACCACAGCCTAGGCCGAAACCTACCTCCCTCTCGTCCTTCTCATTTTTCCCGCCCGAGCAGGGCCTCGTGCTCCGCCTTGTCGATGGCCACTGCCGTGCCTCTTGCTTCCAGTCCCCTTCTTCTCCTCCATATAGGTAAGTTTGTGTATATGTTCTTATATATATAAAGTTGTATAGGTTTATTTATTTTTACTGTAGAGACATTTGTTTATATAACAATATAATATATATATATATGTAAAGCCATACGTTGTTTATATATTAGTTTACTTAAACTATAATATGTATGTATATTTTGATTTATATACATTAGCTTTTGATATATATTATAATATAGAAGAAGACATATTATTCAATGTTTTACATTTCGGTTACTGCATAATAGGTTATTATATATATACTTGTTAGTTATATGTATATATAATCATGGATTAGTTATATATTTTATATGTGAATTGTAAACCTATTTGTAAGTAAATATAATGTTAGTATTGTATATTAAAACTATATATTTGAAAACCTATTTTATATATATTAGTTAATATATATATATTCTATTGAGTTTTGTAATATGCAGATGGTTTCAGTTTGAGTTTGGTTATATATAGCAGTTTGTTCATATTTGAGTATATATATAACATTCTGGTCAGTATATAAAATATATGTTATGTACATATGTTGTTTAGATTTTGTGGTTTGTATAATTTATCATCTTCTGATTTTAACATAATATATATATAGGCTTATATTTGTCTGCAGTTTATATTACAGTTTTTTTTTGACATTATATGTTAGATATATATATGCTTATATGCCACCGTATGTATATATATGAGTTTAAAGGTTACAGTTTGTATTATATCACTGTATATATTTGTATTTACTTTATTATACATATGTCTTCAAAGTTCTCCATAAGGCTGTCGTGTCATATATATACAGTAATATTGATTTCAAAGAAATTTTGTATATATTATTATTTGTTTGAAAAAAAAATGAAGAAAGCTTTTATAACTGGTAGAAGTATTTGTCTATACAGTATGATATCGGCCTATAGTGTGGAAATTCTATTGCTATATATATAAATGTATATTGATACTTTAAGGTCTGTTACATATATTAAGTTATATAAGTTTATATATAACCTGTTAGATATATTAAGTTTATATATGATAGTCATTTATAGCATGTTGTTTGTATAATATATTTATATTAGTTATATTGATTTTGATATAAAGGTGTTTGTGCTGTCTGTATAAAATGCAAGCTTGTCAGTTTAGTTGTTATAGGATATATATATATATAAGTAATTATCTCAAATTTATGTGATTTATATGTGTTGAGTTCAATATATGTGTTTTAACTTGAAACAATGGATTTTGATATATATATATATATATATATATATATTATATGTTTGAGAATTTAGAATATGATCTTTATATATATAGTTATATATATAAGTTCGCTTATATCAATTATCTTCATCGATCCAGTTCAGATTTGATTTCGTCAATTCCTAGTTATCAGTTTGTCCGTCGAATTCGTGCCAATCTAGCTTTGCTTTGGAATTCCTAGCTTGTCGTTGATTCGTGTGTGTATCTGTGTTTGTGTCAACTTCTTGTTTCTCTATCCTCGAAAGGTGAGCAATCACCCACGATTAATGTTCTTAAATTTATTAAATTTGATTTCAATTGAAACGACAATTGAAATATACTGCTAATTTGAAATGTTAATTATTTAATTGTTATATATGATATGCTATTATCTGTAATTGTTCACCTGTGGGATATGACACCATATCCTGCTGTTTATATTATATGTGATTGTTATTGATATTTTATGCATGTTGTTGATATATTAAATTATTATCATATCAGTTCTCACTCTACAAGTCCCCTGTTCCCTATGGGTTGAAATGATACATACTCGAATGATCTTGTAGAATATGAGAAAATCGTTATTGGTTGAAATGATAAACCCAAGCGATTTTCATTGAATTGAATTTGGGATTGCGGGTTGAAAAGATATATACCCGTATATATTTAAATTGCGGATTGAAATGATAAATATCTGTATCACTTGACCATAGGATAGAAAATTATATACAGGCACCGTTGGTCTATACATATATATTTTGAAAAATGATTTCCAAGGTTTTGAAAAGAAATGTATGTGGTTTTAATAAATATTGATTTTAAGATATTATATCTTTAATATAGATTTGATAATAATTTTAATAAATTGAGTTGGATAGAGAAATGGAAATTAATTTGAATTTTATTTGAATTTTTCTTAAATAAAATCATTTGAAACCTATTAAATTTGAGATTTTAAAGATATGAATTTATAACATGATTTTTGATTTAAAGTGATTAAATGAATATTTCAAGTAAATAAATTGAAGGGGATATTTAGTTTACATAAATTGTAATTTAAGGTTTTATTTAAATGATATTGGATTGACTAAGTGAATTTTTCAACATTAAATAATGGCAAGGTTGAATTTGAAATATAAATGAATTTAAGCTATGAAATCTATTGAAATTGAAGTGACTTAAATTGTAGTTTATATATGTATTTGAGATTAAATTAAATTGAATTGTGGAATTTGAGTTGATCTGAATCGATTTGTGAAATTTGAGGAAACTATTTTATTATATATAGTATTCTAAAATATATTTAAAAATATTTTAATATTTTACTTTATAAATTAATTAAATATAACTATTTAAAATTTTAACCATTTTTAATATACTAATTATTTATTTCATAAACTATTTTATTATACAAACTATTTTATTATATATACTATTTTAATATCTAAACTGTTTAAGTGGGGAGTAACATGATTTCAAAGTGTTATGATTTGCAAGTGTTATGATTTCCTAAGTGTTATGGTTTCAAAAATGTTATAATTTCAGAAGTGTTAAAATTTTGGAAAGTATTATGATTTTGGAAATGAATATATTTGAGTAAATAATGATATCGTATTGATATGGTTTTGAAATAGATATGATATTTTGGTTTTGAAACATGATTTGAAATGAAATGACCGCGGTGTTATAATAACGTTTGGTTGTTAAAGAGACTGGGATCGGATATTGTCATACTCTCTGTCAATACCAAAAACCACTTTAACAACTGTGTACGTGGTGGAGATTCCAGAAATGAAGTAGGATGGTTTGGTGAATGATTTCTGTATAAGGTATGACGTGACCCTGACTCCCATGAGTCAGCTTAGATGTGACTAAAATCAGGAGCTATACCGGGCCAAGTGAGGTCATTCCTCATATCGGGCAAATTTCTTCGATACTATATTTTGACTTTGTGATTGATTTGGTGGCCACCCCTCGATTTTGATTATGGGAGTGTGTCCGAGGTGGGCGGTAGTAGCTGCTATGTGTTACCACCAGTCCGGGAGTGCAATTGGTATATCTACCCTGGCATCTCCTCGTGTGGCATGTTCACATGCCCTAGGGCGCCTTCTACGAGTTTGTTTTGTACCATACCTATGGAGTGCCCATTGATAGCCCTCCAGTTTACGGGGGGAGTTACGGTACTGTATAGACTATGGGAATATATAAAATGTGTTAATGGGGATATGGGTAATGCCTTAATGCTATTTTAATACTTTTACTTTAATATAGACATATTATAATAGCGTATATTATTACATAGTAGATAGTTCCACGGATCCTTAGAGGATGGTTAGCCCAAACATCCTTTGAGTTACTTGTATTTCAGTTGATATTTCACTTGAGTTGGATTTATTGATATAAGAATGTTAATCCTGACTCGAGTGTTTTGTATTTTGTTTTACGCTCGGGTCAGACTGAGTGCCTCAGCGTTCGAGACTCACCTTTGGAGTTGGAGCTTCGCTTGGAGATCCAGCTATATCTATTCAGCTTTCGGTGATTCAGTTGACTCCAGAGATATATTCTGATCTTGTATTTGACTATTGTATTGAGACTTCTATGTATTCGAGACTTCCGGTGTATCTTGTTTTAACTCTGTTATATATATATAGTAGCTTCATGAACTACTATTCTTTTGTTTCCGCTGCTTATTGTTATATTACTCTGTGTTTGTGATTCTTTGAATATTTTATTTACTGTATATGCTGAGTTTTTCCAAATATAAATTAACAATCTGATATTTTGAGCAATTCAAGTCCGACATGTGCGGATGCGAATGGTTGAAAATACCGGGTCGTTACAAGTATCGTATCGATCTGGTTAGAGTTTCTAGACCAGTAGTTATGTCTTTAAGGCATATGTGCCCAAAGAGTAAGGGAAACATAAGGTTCAAGCGGATGGCCTGTTGAGGTGAGGGTTCATTCGTTGAAGCATATTTGGATAGGATGCACTTATAGTGTTCGCCACTTGGACGGATAGCTCTGTGAGGTTGTTTATTGATTGTTGTGAGCTGAACGAGAATATGAACAGGTATCCACTTCCGCTTATTGATGCATGTTCGATCAACTCTATGGTGTGAGGGTGTTCTCTCGGTTGGACTTCGTGGTGGATTTCATCAACTGAGAGTATTTAGAGAGAGTGTGCCAATATAGCGTTTTGTACGCTATTTTGATTTTTGATTGGTTGGTTATGTCGTTCAGGCTAATCGACGTAGCGGCATGCCTTATTGATCTCATGGACTGTGTTTCGAGGGATCACTTGAGTAAATCTGTGCTTTTGCTCATTGATGATACTTTCGTCTACCCATGGACGAAAGAAGAGCACAAGGCATGATTGATGATTGTATTGTAGGTGTTGAGAAGACACCGATCGATGATGAGATTTTTGGAGTATTATTTTGGAGGAGGTGTAGGATCGTTTTCAACCTAGAGGGGGGGTGAATAGGGTGATACTAATAATAATAAGAATTAGTGCAGAATATATATAATACTTGCAGCACAAATAGCAGAATAATAAAAGAAGAAATAGAACAACACAAGTTTACCCAGCTTCGGCAAAACCCTGCCTACGTGCTGCCCCCAAGGTTTTTACTAGAAATTAAGTAGTCCGGCGCTTACACACGTAAACTTGCGACACCCGCTAATGACTAACATAACTCTACACTCAAAACCCTGCCACAACTCAGCCACTGAGTTGCGAATTCTCGAACTACAACACCGTAGTTCGTAACCTAGTCACACGACTAGAAAGTTACACAATTTAAAACGTAAATACAAATTAAAACTACAAACTAAATAAATAAAACCCTATTAATAGCTCGAAGCCCAAACACAAATAAAAGCCGGCCCAATTATAACAAAAGAACAGTCTTCCTTTTTCTTTAATTCATTTGCTCTGGCCGTTCTTTCTTCATTTCTCTTCAAAGAGGAATTAGGGTTTCATTTGGCTGAGGCCGCCGCTTGAATTAGACGTTCGAATTGAATTAAGCTTTGCTTCTATTTGCTTCGTCAAACGATTCATTGGCTTTGATTGCACATGGTGGCTCCAATTGTCGAGCTCGAATGGTATTAGATTGGTATGTGAATTTTTGCCCCATTTTCAATTTTTGATTGTGCTCGACTTTGATTCAGGTTATTGGTTTGTGATTTAAATTACTTGCTCTAGAATTTTTCTTGAACTCGAATCGATGATTGCTTATGATGAAATTGGATTTTAATTTATAGGGTTCGAACACCCTATATTTTTGTTCGTATATCTCTGGTTTGAATTCTTCACGCACTTGCTTGGCCGTTCAATTTTTTCCTTGAACGTCTGTGATAAATATGACTTGTTCATGTTGAATTTGCTTGATATATTTTATTAAGTAGGTTCCGTTCTTTTTGGCATTTAAATTTTTGGATAATATGGACTTCATGAAGATTGACTTGTTCATTTGTTGACTGGTTTCACTGCAACACTAAACTGGGTTGATCGATCTCCATAAATTCATATTTGCTCCGTTCTTTTTGGCCTTGACTTCGGCTTTTTAATTTTTGAGATAATTGATTTGGTTCCGTCCACATTAGTTGTGACTTCCAATAGCTGTAGCTCATTGGCCATAGTATTCGAGGCTTCTTCTATAGACATTCTTACAAGTCGACTTTGTATAATCCATGAATCAATAAAGTGTGTTGTAACATTTATATAGCTTTTATTTTGGTTACTAATAGTCCATATATCAGTCGTATTTGCAATATGACTTTGATTATTTTATAATAGCTTCATCATATTCTCTTTCTCATCATTATAGTTTTCATGATGTCAGTCTTGATAGTGTTGCAAGAAATCGTCTTAAACAAAGGTTGTAATGCATCATAAAATTCTTTAAAACTAATGTGGTCAACCATTTCCATAGGATACTCATGAAGAATTAACATCTTCGAAACTACATGCCTTGTTGTGTCTGGTGTACTTTGAGTCTTGTTGCATTGTGCCATATGAGGCCTAGTTGCATTTCTTCGTTCTTACAATTGACTGTGTACATATGAGCTGGTCTTTGGTTCATGCTTGTTGCTCTTTATATATTTGCAGTCTGGACTTGTTGTTTCCTCTGGTTCATTGGTGATGATGTTGTCTGGATTTATTTTTGAATGAAGTCTTGTTGCATTAATTCTTTGAGCTGCATGCTCCACTGTACATGTTATGGTCAGACTTGTTTTTTGTTTGTTTGTATATTTCTAGTTTCACTTGAATTTTCATATTGCTTTGAGTCGAATTCTTTGTTGCTTCAAGTTACATTGAGATTTGGTTTCTTTGATTGTTCATGGCTTCACCGTCGAGTCAGTTCTCATGTCTTTGTTGCTCCTGATATGTATACATGTGTGCATACATATGTATATATGTATGTGGTTTGATATTGACTCTAGTTGTATTGGTCTGATTTCTTTGAGTCACCTTAGTTGAATCCACCATTTGGTTGGGTTTGACCTTGTGCTCACCTGTTCCTGCAGTTCTAACACGTAAGTGTATATCGGTGTGCACGACCTTATGACATGTACAGTGATACACCGTGCATGTTACAAGTTGTTCGTGTAGATGAATTCAAAAGAAATGATGACTAACAACCCAAATAACTGAGGCAAATAATATTTTCAAAACATCCACTTCATTTTGAACTGCAAAATATTTCTTTTTCAATTTTACTCCATTAGTATTTATTTTGCAGATAATTCAAATACAAGGTATAAGCTCGATTAGAGTTGAAGATCAAATACGAGTGGTGAGTGAATTATGTAGTGAGGTGAACCATGTATGAAAATTGTTGTAACGACCCGTATTTTTACGGATCGAATGATTGAAACCGGTGTTATTTGGACGATAGTGTTGTAGCTTGAATCGAGTTGAAGATAAGACATCACGAAGTCCAGGCGAAAATTTGACTAAGTCTTAGGTCATAGACGACCTAAGACATATAGTAAGTCGTGTGCGACCTAGGGAGCTTTAGCTCCAACTTACCAGTTGCGTCATCATAGGTCGTTAACGACTTAAGTGATAAGTCGTGAGTGACTTAAGGAGGTCTGCAACTTAGGGGGGGTTTAGCGAGTTAAGGAATGATGCGACTTAAGTTAGTGGCGACTTAAGGAGATAGGTCGGAGACAGTTAAGTCGTTGAGTCGCTATAGCACGAATAGTTATGTCGTAGACGACTTAAGGAAAATAGGCAGGTTAACGACCTAAGAGATAGACGACCTAAGGAACTGACCGACTTAGGAGAGTTGGCGACTTAGGGTAGTAGACGTACGTTAGGTCACGTGTGTGTTAAGTCGGTCAGAGATAGGTCGTAAGTCGTATACAATTAGGTCGCACCTGTTGTTGAGTTGTTATGTCGTATACCTGTTAAGTCGTAGGTCACGGAGTTCTGCTAAGTCGTAAGTCGCAGAATATATAAGTCGTGGGGTTTTTAAGTCGTAGGATGTTAGGTCGCGATCTTTGATAGGTCGCTAAGCGCTGGTGTGTTAGGTCGTAGGTCGTGCGCTTGCGCTAGGTCGTAAGTCGTAAACTAGGGAATCTGTTAAGTCGTAGGATGGGGTGTTTCACTAGGTCGTGAGTCGTGGCATTTTCTTAAGTCGTAGGTCGTGGCTCTATAGGTCATGGACGACCTAATTCCGAGTGACGACTTAAGAGAGGATTTCAACTATAAATACTCGTCCATTTCTTCATTTTTGGGATCCGAATTTCGAAGCGACGAAGTGCTGCCATTTTGAGAGCTCGACTTCTACACTTCTTCACTTCTTTTCTCCACTCTAATCTAGTGATTCCATCCATCCAAGTTGAAGATCAAATTGAAGATTCAAGAGCTTAGATTGAAGATCTTCATCCATTGAAGTGAGATTTCTTCGTTTGAAGCGGACTGGTGATAGATCAAGTTAGATCCTTCGCTGTCCAGATCTGAAGTGGGTTTCTTTTGAGGTGTTTAGGTGATTTGGTGAGTGGTGATTATCTCTCACACGGATCCAAAGGAGTATATCGGATCGTTGGCTTGATTTTGGTGTTAAAGTAGTGATTTCCATGCATTTTCCTAATCATATGTGTAGATCCATATAGATCCATTGTTCATGATGATTTGACATCCATTTTTATACATGTTAACCTATGCAAGTTCATTCATCAAGATTATAGAGATATTGCTCATGTTTTCATGCTTGTTAGACTTTCGACTCTTTAATTACGAAATTGCCATTGTTGTTATAATTGTCTATCTAGATCATATTTGAATGCTTGTTTTACTTGGATTAATGTTTGACTTGATTGATTGTTATGAATTAGACGATTGATGATTTGATTTAGACAAGTTGGTCGAAGATGATTCAAAAGCTAAGGGAAAGGCTCTTGAATTGGAAAAGCTGCTCGTGGCATATGTAGCGGATGTTGAAGCTCATATGGATAGATTTGATGATGATGTTGAGATGAAGCTTTGCTATGATGATGATGAGGCGAAGCATGATATGGGATATGAGATAGTCTTGGTCTAATCCAGACGGGATCATTCCAAGCATGTTGATAACTCGGTGAAATGGTTCGAGTTAGAGGATAATGGTTTGCTCGAGAGGCGTTTGAGCTAGTATGGAAATAGTCGTCGAGGAGGATGACTAGAAGGCTGAGATCTCATCGTTGTTGAAGGTTCTAGCATGCTCAAAGCAAGAGTACGTTGGGCAGATTCGATAGTCCCTGAAGGCTAATGATTGATAGTCAAGTACTCTGGGCAGATTCGATAGTCCTAGGCACGGGTCACGATGACGTGCAGAGTTATGTCTAGAACCGGGGTTTTCCATTAGCCCTTGACGGACGGCTGAAAGAATGTGCCGGTCATTCAATTTACGATGATATCAAGGCAACGATAATAGTGATAGCCAGAGTCATGGATGTTTGGTTGTATCGTCATTCAGTCTCAAGAGCGGTATTTTCTGGGTGCCTATCTGATCTTGGTTTAGGCCTTGGGGGTTTGTACTTGGAAAACATCGCCCTTGACTCGAGTGATAATTGCTTTACTTTAAATTGTATGCTCTGTTATGTTTGCTTCTGCTTAGTGTGTCTGGGGGCTTTCACTGTAGAAAGAGGTGGAGTGGGAGGGTTGTATTCCTATTCCTTTTCCTTTATGCTCTTTTGGTATGTTGGTAGTTAATTTACTGCTCACTAAGACTGTTGTCTGACTCAAGGCTTTATGTTTTAACTCTTATTTCCTTGGGCTGTTCGTCCATTTTGGGACGGGCAGACTAGGTAGCAGGTGACAGGTGCTGTTTTTGCTTTCCACGGTGTTGATATCGAAGACGAGCTGGAGGGTTGCATATTATCTTCTTATTATATGTACTGGGTGTTCCGCTGTTTGTATTTTCTCTGAGTGTTATGTAGTGAGGCTTGTTGTATTGACTACTCAGATGTTTGTATTCAACTATTATGAAGTTTTATTGATGAGATTCTATTCTATGAAGCTTCGCTATGTATATATTCTATTATATTTTTTCCATGCGCTGTGAGTAATACGATAGATTCTGTTGTTTTAATTTACCCTGACAATCGTCCATGGTCGCCTGGCACACTTTACAGCGCACTTTCTCTAGATCCAGTGCAGGGGTCATGGGCGATCGTCACATTTGGTATCAGAGCATTGGTTAATCGATTTTACCCAACGCTCGCTGACGTAACTACGTATAAGAGACGTAATTGTATTTTGATGGATGATTACTATATATAATATAGTAGCTTAGTAGAGTTTGAGTCCTTTATGCAGTTGTTTCTCTAGGTGCGCAAATCATTCCTTTTTATAGATATTGAGAATGAGTCGAAGAGGGAGACCAGCTGCTAGGGAAGGCCGTGCTACTGAGGGGGCTGCTGATTATGCTGCTATGTTCGAAGCTATGATGACTTCGATCATGAGAAGGATGCCAGCTCCGGGGCCATCGGTGGATGTTGGAGTTCAAGTTCAAACTCCAAGACCGGTGGATTTTGCTAAGTTGTGTAAGGACTATACTGCTCTTGGAGGAAAGGTTTTCTTGGGAACAGAATCAACCATTGAGGTCCAGAGATGGATAGATGCTTGTAGAAGGATCTTTGGTGACTTGGGGATTGAGGATGCGACTAAGAGGAAGTTAACATCAAGGCAGCTTCAAGGAAGAGACTCTGATTGGTGGAACTCTATTACCGTCAATACTCCGGAGGAAGAGATTACTTGGGAGCAATTCCAAGCCAGATATGAAGCTAAGTTCATTTCCACAGCTCAGAAGTCTGTTCTGTTCAAGAAGTTTGTGGAGCTCAAGCAGGGAGGAAGACCAGTTCTTGAGTATGTTTCTGAGTTTGAAGCTTTGTCCAAGTATGCCCGGTCGAATATTGAATCTGCTTATAAGAAGAATGAGAAGTTTTTGACAGGCTTGGACAGTTATCTTGGGAGGCAGTTGGTGGATCATCTGGATGATTCATTTGAGAAGCTTGTGGAGAAAGCTCTTAGGCATGAGAGTCTGTTTCCTAAGGAAGGATATGTTGTTGCTGTAACCAGGGAAGAGTCTAAACCCCAGCAGGGTGGAAACAAGAAGAGGAAGCAGCAGCAGCAAAAGGGTAAGGATGGCCAGAAGAAGCCGAAAGGCGAGGTGACTTGCTACAATTGTCAGCAGAAGGGCCATTTCTCGAAGGATTGTAAGAATCCGAAGGTACCGATGAAGTGTCACAACTGTGACAAGCCGGGGCATATCAGGAAGAATTGTCCAGAACCGAGGAAGGACAAGCAGATTGTGCAAGCTTATGCTTTGGGAGCTGTCCCATCGTCTTCGAAAGCTCCTACCGCTGAAGAGAAAGGAAAGAGTGTGGTGGTTCAAGGTACTCTTTTCCTATGTGGTGTTCCAGTTAGAGTTCTGTTTAATACTGAGGCGTCGCATTCGTTTGTTTGTAGTGAACTTGTAGGCCGGTTGGGTTTGGAACCGGATATTGTTGATAGGCCATTGGTTGTGACTAATCCAGTTGGGGGTTCGTCTTGTTTGTGTATGTTATGCCGTGGTCTGATTGTATCGAGTCATGGTTGCCCTTTTGTTTGTGATTGTTTTGTTATGAACTTTGCGGGGTTCAAAATTATTTTGGGTATGGACTGGCTTAGGAAGTATGCGGCAAAGGTTGATTGTGAAAGGTTGGAGGTGACATTCGAGAATGTGGTGGGGCGAAAGATTGTGATACGATGTAAGCATGAAGAAGGCGTCTTCATGAGCTTCATGTATTCGTTGGTTGTTCCATGGGATGGACTGTCATCTGTGCCAATCGCTAATGGATTTGAGGATGTCTTTGACGAAGTCAAGGGGTTACCGCCGCATAGAGAGATCGAGTTTCGTATAGATCTAGTTGAAGGAGCCAGACCTGTTGTGATGCCTCTTAGGTGGATGGCGCCTAGGGAATAGCAGGAGTTGAGGGTGCAGGTTGATGATCTTTTGTAGAAAGGATTCATTCGGCGTAGTGTGTCCGAATGTGGTGCACCAGTTGTGTTCGCAACCAAAGCGGATGGATCGCTGAGATTGTGCGTGGATTATCGTGAGCTGAATAAAGTGACTAAGAAGAACAAGTATCCATTGCCGAGAATAGATGACTTTTTTGATCAGCTTCACGAAGCTAAGGTGTTTTCTCAGATGGATTTGGCAATGGGATTTCACCAGTTGAGAGTGGCTAAGGATAGTGTACCGAAGACTGCTTTTAGGACACCATCCGGTTTCTTTGAGTGGCTGGTAATCCCGTTTGGATTGACTAACGCACCAGCATATTTTGTGGATCTTATGAATAGAGTGTTCAGAGATCAGTTGAACAAGTTTGTGCTTGTGTTCGTGGATGATATTCTGATTTATTCCAGAACTAAGGAAGAGCACAAGACGCACTTGCGTATTGTTTTGGAAATCTTACGGAAACATCATCTGAAGGCTAAGTTTTCGAAGTGTCACTTCTGGAAGAGTGAAGTGAGGTTCTTAGGCCATGTTATTTCTGGAAATGGAATAGCGGTTGATCCCGCTAAGGTGGCAGCAATCCAGGATTGGGTTAGACCTAAGAATGCATCTGATGTGAGAAGTTTTCTTGGATTAGCAGGATATTATCGACGGTTTATCAAAGACTTCTCCAAGGTGGCTGCACCGTTAACAAGATTGACGAAGAAGAACCAAGTGTTCAGATGGGATGATAAGTGTGAGCAAGCTTTCAAAATCCTGAAAGAGCGATTGACAAGTGCTCCTGTTTTGACTATTCCAAGTGGGAATGAAGAGATGGTGGTTTACACCGATGCATGTGGCACTGGACTTGGAGCAGTGCTAATGCAGAAGGATAAAGTTGTTGCGTATGCTAGTCGACAACTGAAGCCGCATGAAAGGAATTACCCGACACATGATTTGGAGTTAGCGGCGTTTGTTTTTGCTCTGAAGATGTGGAGACATTATCTGTTGGGAGTTCGATTCGAGTTGTTTACGGATCATAAGTCATTGAAGTATCTTTTCTCCCAAAAGGATTTGAATCTTCGGCAGCAACGTTGGTTAGAGTTTTTGGCATCATATGATTTTGGTATAGCTTATACTCCGGGAAAAGGTAACACAGTAGCAGACGCGTTAAGTCGAAGACATGCAGGATTGGGAGCCATGTTTTCTGAATGGAAGAATCTCGAGTATTTAGCTGGATTTGACTTCAGGCCCAGATGCGAATTGGAACCTGAGATGTTGGCAAACTTATCGATAAGACCGACTCTTATGGAAAGGATTGGCGAGAGCCAAAAGCGAGACGATAAGCTTGTCAAGATTATCCGTGAATTGGAATTTGGATTGGATCCAGAAAAGGATAAAGGATTCGAGGTCGATCGAGAGGGTTGGCTTCGGAAGCAAGGACGACTAGTTGTTCCCGATATAGATGGATTGAGAGATGAAGTTCTGAAGGAAAGCCATCACTCGAAGCTGACAATTCATCCAGGTGGAAATAAGATGTATCGGGATATGAAGAGAACCTACTACTGGGAAGGTATGAAGAAGGATGTTGGAAATTTTATTTCCAAATGCATGAACTGCCAGTTGGTAAAAGCCGAACAGAAGAAGTCAAGTGGATTGCTTCAACCGTTAGAAGTTCCTACATGGAAGTGGGAGCAAGTATCGATGGATTTTATTGATGGGTTACCTAGAACAAGAACGGGAAATGAAGGGATTTGGGTCATCGTAGATCGTCTGACTAAGAGCACAAGATTCATTCCTGTTCGATCGACTAGGACTGCATCAAAGTTGGCAGAGTTGTATGTTAAGTGGATAGTTCGATTCCATGGTATTCCGAAGAGTATAGTGAGCGATCGAGATCCATTGTTCACTAGTGGATTTTGGAAGAGCTTCTAGGAAGTTTTGGGAACCGAGTTATGTTTGAGTACAGCTTATCATCCTCAAACAGATGGTCAGACCGAGAGAGTCAACCGAGTTTTGGAAGATCTCCTCAGAGCTTGTGTTTTGGATTTCGGAGGATCATGGGAAGATCACCTTCATTTGGTGGAATTTTCATATAACAACAGTTACCAGTCGAGCATTGGTAT
This sequence comes from Allium fistulosum, assembly GCA_030737815.1. Classification (NCBI taxonomy): domain Eukaryota; kingdom Viridiplantae; phylum Streptophyta; class Magnoliopsida; order Asparagales; family Amaryllidaceae; genus Allium; species Allium fistulosum. The sequence continues at coordinate 517,203,429 of CM060901.1, read as the reverse complement.
GGCACCGTATGAGGCATTGTATGGAAGACCGTGTAACTCTCCGACATGTTGGTTAGAGATAGGAGAAAAGCTGATACTTGGGCCAGAGATGATTCGACAGACTTCAGATTGTATAGAGATCATTCGGCAACAAATGAAGGCAGCCCAAGATCGTCAGAAAAGTTATGCTGATAAGCGTCGTAAGGATTTGGAATTCGACGTAGGTGATCTGGTTTTTGTGAAGATTTCTCCATTGAAGAATGTTATTCGATTCGGGAAGAAAGGAAAATTGACTCCGAGATTTGTTGGACCATTTCCGATCATCGAACGAATTGGAAAGCTCGCCTACAGATTGGAGTTACCCGAGAAGATGTCGAGTGTGCACAATGTTTTTCACGTATCGTATCTACGGAAGTATGTGCACGACTCGAATACAGTGGTTTCTGCTGATAGCTGTGAAGATTCTGAAGTTGATCCAGTCGATAGGAAACCTCGTAAGCCGCTTCGTGTTGTGGAAACCGACACGAAACAGCTTAGGAGGAAGGTAGTTAAGTTGCTCAAGATACAATGGAGTGATGATGATAACGACTGTACGTGGGAGGTGGAAGAGAGGATGAAGGCAGCTCATCCTGAACTCTTCAAGGTATGGCCCTAAGGTGTCGTGTCATCTCACGATATTGTAACTTGTTCTAGTTTTAGAATTCTGCATGCTAAGCTAGAATTGGATGCATGGTTTGTTGATTGCTATGGATGATAGGCGTGCAGAATAGTCTCTGATTACTCTTGTTTGTTTGGAATTTCGGGGGCGAAATTCCTAAGGGGGAAAGAATGTAACGACCCGTATTTTTACGGATCGAATGATTGAAACCGGTGTTATTTGGACGATAGTGTTGTAGCTTGAATCGAGTTGAAGATAAGACATCACGAAGTCCAGGCGAAAATTTGACTAAGTCTTAGGTCATAGACGACCTAAGACATATAGTAAGTCGTGTGCGACCTAGGGAGCTTTAGCTCCAACTTACCAGTTGCGTCATCATAAGTCGTTAACGACTTAAGTGATAAGTCATGAGCGACTTAAGGAGGTCTGTAACTTAGGGGGGGTTTAGCAAGTTAAGGAATGATGCGACTTAAGTTAGTGGCGACTTAAGGAGATAGGTCGGAGACAGTTAAGTCGTTGAGTCGCTATAGCACGAATAGTTATGTCGTAGACGACTTAAGGAAAATAGGCAGGTTAACGACCTAAGAGATAGACGACCTAAGGAACTGACCGACTTAGGAGAGTTGGCGACTTAGGGTAGTAGACGTACGTTAGGTCGCGTGTGTGTTAAGTCGGTCAGAGATAGGTCGTAAGTCGTATACAGTTAGGTCGCACCTATTGTTGAGTTGTTATGTCGTATACCTGTTAAGTCGTAGGTCGCGGAGTTCTACTAAGTCGTAAGTCGCAGAATAGATAAGTCGTGGGGTTTTTAAGTCGCAGGATGTTAGGTCGCGATCTTTGATAGGTCGCTAAGCGCTGGTGTGTTAGGTCGTAGGTCGCGCGCTTGCGCTAGGTCGTAAGTCGTAAACTAGGGAATCTGTTAAGTCGTAGGATGGGGTGTTTCACTAGGTCGTGAGTCGTGGCATTTTCTTAAGTCGTAGGTCGTGGCTCTATAGGTCATGGACGACCTAATTCCGAGTGACGACTTAAGAGAGGATTTCAGCTATAAATACTCGTCCATTTCTTCATTTTTGGGATCCGGATTTCGAAGCGACGAAGTGCTGCCATTTTGAGAGCTCGACTTCTACACTTCTTCACTTCTTTTCTCCACTCTAATCTAGTGATTCCATCCATCCAAGTTGAAGATCAAATTGAAGATTCAAGAGCTTAGATTGAAGATCTTCATCCATTGAAGTGAGATTTCTTCGTTTGAAGCGGATTGGTGATAGATCAAGTTAGATCCTTCGCTGTCCAAATCTGAAGTGGGTTTCTTTGAGGTGTTTAGGTGATTTGGTGAGTGGTGATTATCTCTCACACGGATCCAAAGGAGTATATCGGATCGTTGGCTTGATTTTGGTGTTAAAGTAGTGATTTCCATGCATTTTCCTAATCATATGTGTAGATCCATATAGATCCATTGTTCATGATGATTTGACATCCATTTTTATACATGTTAACCTATGCAAGTTCATTCATCAAGATTATAGAGATATTGCTCATGTTTTCATGCTTGTTAGACTTTCGACTCTTTAATTACGAAATTGCCATTGTTGTTATAATTGTCTATCTAGATCATATTTGAATGCTTGTTTTACTTGGATTAATGTTTGACTTGATTGATTGTTATGAATTAGACGATTGATGATTTGATTTAGACAAGTTGGTCGAAGATGATTCAAAAGCTAAGGGAAAGGCTCTTGAATTGGAAAAGCTGCTCGTGGCATATGTAGCGGATGTTGAAGCTCATATGGATAGATTTGATGATGATGTTGAGATGAAGCTTTGCTATGATGATGATGAGGCGAAGCATGATATGGTATATGAGATAGTCTTGGTCTAATCCAGACGGGATCATTCCAAGCATGTTGATAACTCGGTGAAATGGTTCGAGTTAGAGGATAATGGTTTGCTCGAGAGGCGTTTGAGCTAGTATGGAAATAGTCGTCGAGGAGGATGACTAGAAGGCTGAGATCTCATCGTTGTTGAAGGTTCTAGCATGCTCAAAGCAAGAGTACGTTGGGCAGATTCGATAGTCCCTGAAGGCTAATGATTGATAGTCAAGTACTCTGGGCAGATTCGATAGTCCTAGGCACGGGTCACGATGACGTGCAGAGTTATGTCTAGAACCGGGGTTTTCCATTAGCCCTTGACGGACGGCTGAAAGAATGTGCCGGTCATTCAATTTACGATGATATCAAGGCAACGATAACAGTGATAGCCAGAGTCATGGATGTTTGGTTGTATCGTCATTCGGTCTCAAGAGCGGTATTTTCTGGGTGCCTATCTGATCTTGGTTTAGGCCTTGGGGGTTTGTACTTGGAAAACATCGCCCTTGACTCGAGTGATAATTGCTTTACTTTAAATTGTATGCTCTGTTATGTTTGCTTCTGCTTAGTGTGTCTGGGGGCTATCACTGTAGAAAGAGGTGGAGTGGGAGGGTTGTATTCCTATTCCTTTTCCTTTATGCTCTTTTGGTATGTTGTTAGTTAATTTACTGCTCATTAAGACTGTTGTCTGACTCAAGGCTTTATGTTTTAACTCTTATTGCCTTGGGCTGTTCGTCCATTTTGGGACGGGCAGACTAGGTAGCAGGTGACAGGTGCTGTTTTTGCTTTCCACGGTGTTGATATCGAAGACGAGCTGGAGGGTTGCATATTATCTTCTTATTATATGTACTGGGTGTTCCGCTGTTTGTATTTTCTATGAGTGTTATGTAGTGAGGCTTGTTGTATTGACTACTCAGATGTTTGTATTCAACTATTATGAAGTTTTATTGATGAGATTCTATTCTATGAAGCTTCACTATGTATATATTCTATTGTATTTTGTCCATGCGCTGTGAGTAATACGATAGATTCTGTTGTTTTAATTTACCCTGACAATCATCCATGGTCGCCTGGCACACTTTACAACGCACTTTCTCTAGATCCAGTGCAGGGGTCATGGGCGGTCGTCACAATTGTAAAGTGAAAATTGTTTTGTAATTGAAATGCAATGAGAGCTCAAACTTGTACTATTTGAATTTGTAATAAATATTTGTTTGATAAAATATTTGTTTGAATATGAATTCTGTGTTATTTATTTTATTCAACAAATATTTATTTAATTATGTGGAAAATAAAATAGTGCAATAACAAATACATTTAAATGAATATATATATATATATATATATATATATATGTTTATTATCATCAAACAAAAATCATAGGCTATTGTATTCTACAGAGGGAAGTGAGATGCTTGGGTCACGTTGTTTTAGAGTAGGACATCGTTGTAGATCCTACGGAGGTTATGATAGTCCAAAATTTGAATAGACTTAAGGTAGTAAAACCATTAACCTATTTGATGAGAAAGGATTAGACTTTCATTTGAGACGTGAGGTGCAGACACATGTTAATGAGTCTGACAGAAGGATTAAGGAGTGCACTGATGTTACTCATTCTAAGCGGGAATGAAGAGTCGATAGTACACATATGCTTGTGGTACCTAACTAAGTGTGGTATTGATAACGAAAGGTAAGGTTGTCGCACGTTAGTTGACAATTGAAACTGGAAGAGAGGAAGTATCTGATTAATAATTTTGAGTTGTCTATGATAGTGTTCGCTTTGGGGATTTGGAGGCACTATCTATTAGGAGAGGGTTCAAGTTGTTCAGTGATTCCATATCATTGAGTATGTCTTCTTCGAGAAGGAACTCAACCTTCGCCGATAGCGATGGTTAGAGTTCTTAGCTTCCTATAACCTCGACATTTTCTATATGTTCGTAAGGGAAATGCAGTTGTTGATGCTTTGTATGCAAGACATACCATTTTAGGAGCAATATTCCTAGAGTGGGCATTGCTCGAGATTATCGCTGGTTATGACTTCATAACTTGATAAGAGCTATGGCCAAGAGTGATGGCTAGTCCGACCATCAGACCTACTTTGATTTAGTGGATATGTACTAGTTAGAGGCATAAAGCTAGACTAGCAGAGATCATGGCTAAGTTAGAGGAATGTGTAGTGTCTATAGAGGTGATGCAGTGCGGACCTGACCAAGATCGTTGGTACCGTAGAGATGAGAGATTGTTTGTTCTTAAGTAGTGGGAATAGATATTCATAGGCTACATCGATGGATTACCGAGGAATGAAGATAGTATGATAGCATTTGAATCATAGTCGATTGATTGAAGAAGAATGCTAGATTGGTATTCCTTAAGTCCAGTAGAACGAGGTCCAAATTTGTTGAGTTATATGTGGAATGGATAGTGTGGTTCTATTATGTGCCAAGAGCATTGTTAGTGGTCGAAACCCATTGTTCAATAGTGGGTTTTGGCAGAACTTACAAGAGGCATTGGAAAATTTGACACTAAATGAACTAGATGATATCGATAATGAACCATAAACTTCAAGACCTTGCAGGCCTATTCATACTGATAGACGTGTTATGAAATAGGTTTGGAGGAAGGCAATGGAGTAGTAGAGGTTTAGTGGAATGAAAGCAAAGGTGATCGATATGGGAGACTAAAAAGAGCATGAGGGCCATTTGTCCAAAGCTCTTCACTTGGCAAGATTTTACTTTTATCATTGGCTTTCATATTGGATATCATGTTTGATGCCTTATACTAGATAGTTTAGTATCCTACATGCTAGTATAGGCATGGATGTTACTTTTGATGTTTGATCTTATATATGCATGTTTGATGCTGTGCAGTTAATGCCCCGCTATTACCCCGCTATAAACCCGCTATATCTCATAGCGGATTTCTACCGCTACGATTTTCCCATATAGCCCCAAAATATAGCCTTTCCGCTTTAAGCCCCGCTATTTCCGCTATATCCCGTTATTCTCGCTATATTCCGCTATTTCCGCTATATCTTCTTTAATAAAATGAATTGAAAAATTGCATTTATACATTATAAAAATTATGAAACTAGTTTATTTGATTTAATTTTTAATATATTTTTAGAAATGAAAATACTCTAATATTCTACTAAATTCAATTATGTTATATAACAGTTTTATGTTTATTTAAAGTATATTCGCACATGTTTTTATTTAAAATTATTTATGTATTAATTATAATTCAATTGAATGATATTTTTTCATTTATTTACCATTTATATATTTGAAAAAACATTAAGTACGAGTTTTATATGCTATTTTAGAGCCATCCGCTATATCCCGCTATATCCTTGTTGTATCCCCGCTATGACTTTTTGCACCTCCACCGCTTTGAATCCGCCGAGCGCTTTAACTGCACAGGTTTGATGTTTAATTATTAGCATTTGATATGATTGCTTATGCTTATATGATTGTTAGGCATGCGGGATAGTTATGATTTAATATAGCATATTATATTGGATGATTGCTATATATGATCTAGTATGTTTAAAATGCATGATGATGTTGCACTTGTGTTTAATCCTCTTTGTTAAGTACATATTCGGGTACATGGATGCAAGTGTTGACTATTTGGATGCTTACTCGCTTTTATTCACATCTAAATGGTATGCTCTTGCTATAAAAGAGGTATGTAACATCTGTAGTGGGGTATATATGCTTAATTATCCTAGGAAATGAGATGCCTCAAATATGAGGTGTGTGTGTATTTTATAGTGGGATTTTTCCTAGACCTCGCCATGCAAAGGAGGCACTGTTGAATTTTTTCGAAATTCGAAGGGCTTTGAAGGCCTATGGGTTAGTATATGTTCTCCTTACTTTGTGATTTCGAGGACAAAATCCTTTTAAGGAGGGGAGAATGTAACGACCCATCTTTTAACGATAAGATATTTAAATAATTGATTTAAATACTGAATCGTTAATTAATTGAAGGCCAAAAAAATATGATTTTTCACATACGATCGACTCTGGACTCAAGACCACTTTCGTTGAGTCTGGATTGACGTTGCGAATTAAAATGAGTATACGCATCGCTATATTTGGAGATAGGGTGATCCAATGGCCGAAACAATCTGAATTGCATAAAATTAGCATCCTCGAGCGCAGTCTTAGATAACGACGAGATTTTTATCATTAGGATCAAAAAATGAGGTGACGTACGTAGACGAGTTTCGTTGCGATCAGACGTGTCGTGTGATCTTACAAGCTCAAAACGTATAATTCAAATAAATCAAATATAATACTATTTAAATCAACACATGCCAAAACCCTCTTGCATTCATTATATTTTATTTTTTCATTGCTTGTACATCAAAACCATGGCTCCTCTAACCAATTCAAAATTTAAAATCGTGATATCTGCTCAATGATAAATTACGAAACCAGATCCGTTGTAATCGTATGGAGGAGAGCTTCGCATAAACGGTGCCGAGATTGGATGCAATTACGATTGGTGAACATCGACATTCTTGGATCGGATCTAGGGTTTCGATTAGGCGGAGCTATAGGCAGATTTAGGTAAATCGAAAATCGGTATTGGCTTGAGGGAAGAGAGATGCACCGCGGTGAAGTTTTGAGGAGGTTCGATTCTTTTAGTGGAAATCACCATAATAGGAGCAGCCGAAGGAAAGCCTGGGGTCATGATTTGCATGGAGAAGCCGAGGTTCGTGAATTTAGTGTCGATAGTTTGGGTATTTGAAGAGAAGAACGATGGCACAGACGGCATCCAATTTCATGGAGCGAAGCTTCATATTATGTGGAAACATGCACGACTATGTGGGTTCTTGTGCGTGTATGTGTACAGAGGTATGAAAGGAAATGGAGGAAGAAAGATTAGTGGCTAATTAAGTAATTAATTATTTGATTAAGTTATTAATAGCTTATTTAATCGTCAATCGTATTTAATTTATATCTTTTGCATACGAGGTCCGTTTTGGATGCGGTTTCTTGCATTATGCTCGTGATGGATGCTCTACGCCTTGGCGTATGTTTGGATAGCTTTTGTTGAGGTTAGCAATAATATCTCTCACCATACTATGATTGTTAGTATAGTAATAAAATGACGTTGTGAAATGGTTTCTAAGTTTAAAATGTGATTTTAAAATACTTAAACACCTACCTGATTTTTATAAAAGGAAATAAAAGTATTTTAAAATGGTTTATATCGGGTATTATATTTTTTCCATTAACGTGCTATTTTAGGGAATTGTTAGATTTAAGCTATTTTTGATATGAATTCCTCCATTGGTTGATATAGATGCATTATACATGTTATGTGAACACTATACTGGATGTACATATGCTTATTGGTTGCTTGTATACTTGTTTTCTTATTTTTGGTTGAAAATGTCATTTATCGACGATTGAGCATTAGCGAATGTTCTGAGCTGTAGGGTTTCGTACACGTTGATCGAAAACCCAACGAACGGGATAAGTTGTAGAAGAATGCTAGGATACATACCAACAGATATAAGGATGGAAGACGATGGATTTGAATGGGCTTCGGACTTCAGGATGGACGTCGAATGTTTCCATTTGGTTTGTACTTATCCATTTTCGGCTAAGTACATGACCAAAGTTGTTGGTATTGACCATTATAGAGTGGTCAGTGCCCATCACTATTGATGATTGGTGATTTGGACAATCTTTGACATGGACGGTGTGGAGGCTTCGAGGAGCATATATGATGGTTGGTTCATGCAACTGACTTTGAGTCTTGATGTTATTGCTCTACGATGAGCTATTTTGATGGTGAGGCGATGATGTGACGCTTCGACATAAGAGTTTTGGTACTTTGGATGGTTACTCGACAGTGCATGGAGTTAGGTTCCGAGGTTGATAGTTTCAAGACTCTGTAGGTCATGCTGGAGGTGTTGGCTTGTTCGCTTTAGGTTTGATGGCGATGTAACAACATGATTAAAGCTTTGTATCTTCACTTTATCCCTTGTGTAGGGAGTAGGTACTAAAGACAACCATTTGATATTGGAGGGAGCCATGGAGTGGAGGAACATGGAAGGGTTCTTCGAGAATTATAGGAAATTGGATTGAGCAAAGGAAGGGCCATATCCAAATTGAGCAAAAAGGAGGGCTTTGATGGATGTGCATGTGCGAAGGGATCATTGATACTTCGAGTGTTTTCTATTCTACTCGAAGCAGGGGTATTATGAGTGGGGACGCCCATGGATCATTAAGTGGATCTGTATACCCTAGACCATGGGCTCTGGGTCTAGTGTCTAGTTTTGGCTACGAGACAAGTATCTATTTTTGGATTATGAATGAAAATCAAGATTTTTCCATTAGTCCCTGGCAGTAAGGAGGCCATACAAGTTATCATATATCCTGGGTACATTGAGTGTAAGTTAGTATTGTTTGATGAATGTTATGTTTGTTATAGTTGCTTTATTAGCCACCAATTACTCTAGGGATGTCACATGATGTAGGTATTGTGGGTAGGAATACCTAGGCACCCCGATAGTTAATTAGTATGGAGTACCCCTTTATGATGTTGTACAGTAGCATACTATTGATGTTTTGTGCTAACTCTTTGGTTGTAGGGACAGGTCGGGTATAATTTGTATACCCTTTGTTCCATATACTATATTGACTTTTATAGTATTTTAAGATTGTTTATTGCTTACACCAGACTGTTGTATGACTCGAGGTTTTATGCTTTGCTTCTTATTATCTCGGGTACTCTTAAATGATTAGACTAGAAAGCAGGTGTGGAAGGAATATGGAGTTCTATAGATGGACTAGTAAGAGGTGTCATTTACTCATACGTATATTTAAGTTTGTTATTGCATATTCTACTGTATGACACTGTGGAGCCTTGATAGTGTTTTACTTATTATTATTAGAGACGGTTTATCAGTTGAGTTTATTTATCTGTTGTATAAATTCAATTACTATTCTATATAACTGTATAAGCATGTACTTTGATTCTGTGGTTCATGTAGTTGTTACTGTCTTGACTGTTTTATATTTGTGTTGACTATTATATTTTATCTGATGCGCCATAAAATATACGATAGGTTATGTTATTTTTTGATGTTTTCTTTCTCTTCTCTTCTACCCTCTTCTCTTCTGTTTCTCTTTTTTACTTCATTTCTTTCCTTTCCTTTAACAACCGTCATGCATCGGAGGTCTAAGGTGGTCGTTACACGAACAATTCAAATGTTAATGTTCATACGTCACCTTATCTAATAGTGTTATATTTTGGCGGAATTTATCACATACATATCATTTTGGTAAAATCAAATTTTACCTTTTATAAGCGGTACCTGGTAGTGACGATTATTTACACCAATTCTCTTCGTCAAAACTATACCATGTTAGGACTTTTGGAACTAAGTTTTTGTCAAAATTCCAACATTGTCCACGTTCAACATTGTAAGTGAAAACACAAAATCCTTGGTTCAATAATAACAATAATTATTAAACATACCGCTTTGGCTAGAGAATTTGAATTTGAGTTGACTTAAGTTGACCCTGCGATACCCATATAATTGAAGAAATAAATTCTCTCTTGAGTAGCGTTTCACTTCCAGTGCTTCCACTCGACTCAACTATAGTCGTTCGATGGACTTCAAGCTATGATTTAACTATAATCAAAGCGAAGTTTCCACATTGAAGCTCGATAGTATTTTCATGTTGAGGGAATTATGTAGAATTATCACATTAATATTCTATATTTAGCCTTAGTTATATTAACCAATAGAAAACTATTGAGTGAGTATTCCATAGTTATCCAATAACTATCAGTACGTAACCCATTGATACCCCTAATAGTCATGTGTAATACATCGCCCAATGTTTAGAGAGCATTACGTACTCTAGTCTCAATGGGTGTATCGATATCCAATCACGATGCATCTTTGACTAGGAATATTTAATACAGTGTATTTATTTTATTGTCATACATCACTCAAGATTTGTAACACCCCATAAAATTTTATAATAAATTAAATAATTAAAATAAGATTAAGCCCACTTATATGTCATAACCTTGCATTCACGCTAGGATTGAGTTCACTATAGTATATTGCATACATAATCATATTGCATTTTTAATTAAGTAGATGGTTGCATAGATTATTATAAATAACTTAGTTGTATAACATGGTTCTTGAGTGCATGTTATACCATCTTCCCTTGGTGATTTCGGGGGCGAAATCCCTTTTAAGTCGGAGAGAATGTAACACCCCGTAAACTTTAATAAGAAATTAAATAGTTAAAATAAGATAAAAATGGAAATTTTGTAAACATCAGATTTTGACCATGGGAGTTGCACCATTGCATCCGTGGCGATTTTCTGATCAATTTCCATATATAATATGTTGAAATCCGTGTTCAAATGGAGAATTTATGAGCATTTGAAGTTTCTAAATTTAGAATAATTCAAACAAGTTTAAATTTAAATATTTGAATTTTGAAAAGTTTAAAATTTAAATCTTAATAATTAATGTTAACGGTTACTTAACGTATAATTAAGCATTAGAGTTAACGTGTAACATATAATTTAATTAGGGTAATAAATATGAAACAATGGAAGAAAATTAGTCATTCCCAAAACGAAGTACCGCTCGACCGCCTTACTCGGGCCAGTCGACCAGTTCGCTTAGATGTGATTCTTTTGTGGAAAGAGCCCAAGAGGCACTGATTGTTCGGTGGGGAGTTACAGGTGTGAAAACCCTAGGCCTGAATGGTCCGGATTTGTTTATTTTAAATCCAACGGCTCTCATTCCTTCTCACCTCTATAAATAGACCTATAGACCCCCACTGTTCTTTATAAAATTCTAGAAACAACAATGAAGCTTTGTCAAATTCTTTCCCCTTAGGTTTTCAGAAATAGTAAGATTTTAGGTGAATAATTATAATCTCTAATTTAATTAATTTCCCAATCATCTCCTCTTTAGTTTGTGATTCTAAATCTAATTTCTATATAAAACCAAAAGAGGGAGATATGAAAGGGAATTAGGCATGGTGGAATTCAGTTAGGAAGCAGACAATTATCTGTGAGTGGAATTTCAATTTTTCCCAATCTAGCTTATGTGTTGTATTTATTTGGATTTGATATATGTATTGGGAAATTATGTAAACACTAACCCTAAAAACAATAAAACCTCATAATTTCCCCTAAGTAAATATCAATCTTTGAATATGTTGAAACTGTAATTGTTTTAATATTAATATTTTAGAATTGAATCAAATTGTTTATAACTAGATAATTTATGATCGATTAAATCTATTTTCTTTTGTCTTCAATTGTAGTGTTAAAGGGTTCTAAAAGTAAAAAAATGGTGTGCAAAGTGCGCATTTGATTGATTGTAGTTTGCATCGCCTATTTCTACCACTTTAATAAATAAAGAATTCCTTTTTCACTCTAAATTAATATGTGTAAACGTTGAATTGAACATAAATGATCTAATTTGTGAGATCTGTTTCTCTAAAATAGGAAAGTAATTCTAGTATATTAACATGGGACGATTTAGGTGATATTCTATTATAATACAAGTCTATTTATGTTTGGCCATGGGTAGTAGTTGTTTTGGTTTGAAACCTAAGATTTGTATGAGATTGATATTTCAAATTATCTTGTAAGCGAATTATTATCGAATTATTGAAACGTAATGACTAGATCTTAATTTTTGCACATATATATGTAACATTAACGTATTGGTTATTAAAATTAATAACGTATTGATTATAACGTATTGAGCGTAATGATTAGTATCATTAGAATAATTAAGTAATATAAATTTGTAGAAAAGTAGTTAATGTAAATTAGGGAATTAATCTTTAATTAGAGGTGTAATAAGGGTGTTATCCCGCCTTTTGGCAAGGCCGTGACACCAAGAAATTGACTAGAAATCAAAGACAGTCCATCCTGTAGGACGGTTACATCAAAAGTTCACCGTGGATATCGATGAATTTTTTCCGAGTCCGGATCGAGCCACGATTAACAAGACACAACAATCAAAGCTAGGGAAGCCAACGTTTCAAGTTTCAAGACGATCCGAGTTCGTATGTTCAACTTATGATCGATACAAGATGAAGGAGATTCCCCCTGATTCGAATCCATAGGTGAAGCCTATGTTCGAATCCATCAGGATCTGTTTGCTCCGGATCGATCGATTACCTCCTCATTCGAATCCCTTAGATGGTCAAGCTTCGTATCCATCGGTCGAATCCATGCTCGAATCCTTCAGTTATCAGATCCATCAAGACAAAGTACTTCGAATCCACGGAAGTACTTCACTTCGTAACCTTCAGCTTGAAGACCTTCGAATCCATCAGGATGATGCACTTTGTATCCATCTGCGCTCGGTGGTTCGTATCCTTCAGGATGGAGTACTTCGAATCCATGGAGTTGCCCTACTTCGAATCCATCCTATTACGAGAGTTTCGTATCGATCGACCAAGGCACACAATGATCGATGCGAACAGATTTCCCTTCGAATCGATGCGTAGAGAAATACCTCGAATCCACTAAGCCAAAATAGCGAAAATGATGGAGTCGACCCAGTCAACTCGGAGTTAAAAGAGGATCGTTATGAGAAACACGCGCGCCACGTCACCACGCACATGCACCTAGCATCGATTCGACCCTATCGATTCGAAGGGATCGATTCGAACCACTCGTGTCCACCAGAAATGCAATCTTAAATCGATCATATCTCGAGATCTACAAGTCCAAATGCTATGAAATTTTCATAGTAGCTTACTGGCAACCTAAGTAATGTTCATGCCAAATTTCATCTCAATTGGAGCAAATCTTGATCGATTCGAAGTTGAGTTCGAATCGATCCCAAAGTGGGCCCGGATCTCCAAAAAGCGGCCATGTGGGCCCCCTCACGTGCCAGAACTGGTCTCCCTTCAATTTAGGCAAAATATCAGCCTACTACACCTATAAATAGAGCCCCTGGTCATTTAGAAAAGGGGTCTGACAATTTGAGAAGCTAAAGAGCGCCCAGACTCTACTAGATTTACTCAGAATCACCACTGCTTCCTTAGATTCAGATTATAATCATATAATCAGTTGTACTACATCAGAAGAAATTGTAATCATCAAGTGAACATCAATAAAATCTTCAACTTCAGAGTGGACGAAGGCAAGATCGCCGAACCACTATAAATCCCATGGTTCTATTCGCTATTTCTGAATTATGATATTCTGTTTGCTTAGATTTGATATTTGTGTGTGAATATTGTTGATTTGTATTCATACACTGGTGCTTTCACAACATTCGGGGTTTGTGACCAATTTTGGCGCAAACACTTTGGTGCTTTCACTGAGAACTGAACTCAGGGATTCTACTGCTTGGAAGTTGAATTCAAAGGTTTGAAAGTTCAGATTTGAAAAGCTATGACGAGACAAACAAGTAGAAGGCAGAGGCCAGAGCGAAGTCAGCACGAAGGGAGTCAAGAGGCTTCCTCCGGAGCAAACCAAGCTTCAGTTTTCATCACCAGGGATGAGATGGAGACAATGATGAAGAGACAGGAGGAAATGATACAGAACTTGCTTCAACAGATTGGGCAACTTGGAGCACAAAATCAAGGAATAACCAGAATCTAGAACGGAGCAGGACCATCTGGCGCAGCGCCGGAGATGGGGGGCACACACTTAGAGCATGTTGATCTGAACCCGGGAAGAGAGACAAGGACGTCCGAGCAACCTGGCAGCGACAGAGGGATGAACGCTCAGCCAGGGGGGCAGACACCCGAAAGCTCACACGGACTCGGGGGGCAGATCGAAGGTAGTGAACGAGGACTACAACTTAGAGACAATGATAGATTGGCAGAAATGGTCAGGCGAGCCATGAGAGGCGGATTAGTAAATAGAGATCTTGAAGACGTAAACAGGAGTCCCATTTCTCCTGCGATTAGGATGGCGAGGAACCCACCAGAATTCAAGTTACCATCAGTGGAGATGTACGATGGGAGGACGGACCCTGCGGTCCATCTGATGAAGTATATGAGGCATATGGAGGTACTGGGGGCATCAGAGGAAGTCATGGCCCGGTGCTTTCCATTGTATTTAAAAGATATCGCAGCATTATGGTTTAGGCAGTTGGAGAATGGCTCCATAAGAACATGGGCAGATTTAACAGAAAGATTCATGGAGCAATTTAGGGTCCACATTGCAAGACCCAAGAATGTGATGAGTTTGGAAACACTAAAGCAGAAAGCTGGGGAGTCTTTGAGGAATTTTCTGACACGATTCAATGCAGCAGTAGCATCGGTGGATCGGCCAGATCCATCTATGGTCATGATGGCAGCCGTATCTGGAATATCTGATGGCACAGAGTTCAAGAATTCACTAACTAAGGATCCACCTATGGACCCGGGAGAGTTTTATCATGAAGCCGAAAATTTTTTGCGATTAGAGGATGCTCGTACGGAGAGAGAAGAAGAAATCGATGTTTACACAGTTAGAGGCGGTAATTCACCTGGAAAAGGTGTAGAGACTGGTAAAGGGAAGCGAAGGGCTGAAGAAAACGATGACAGGTCAAAGCGGCAACGGAGAGAGCCGCGATTTACCACCTATTCAGAGCTCAACGAGGGTTTGGAGCGAATCTACCAAGACACCCGAGAGCAAGTTGCCTATCGTAGACCAATACGACGGGATCCAACTACCGACGAGAGAAAATCAGACAAATATTGCTTATTCCACGAGCTGAATGGACATAGCACAAATGACTGTAGGCACCTAAAGGATGAGGTAGAGGGGCATATCAGGAATGGTAGGCTACTTCAGTATGTGAGGAGGCGAGCTCCAGCAGTTGAACCAGAGCGACCACCATCCACATCAGCTAGGGGTGATCCTGAACTAGGACACCGTTTGGTTATCAATTGATTTGAATAACGATGAACGAGTCATAAACTTCTCACTAACAACATCAAGACAGTTACACATGTATGAGATCGCGAACGATCCACATGCATGCTCTGAATGATTATTGACCGTCTCGTAGTGAGAATTTACACTTCGACATCCTTGCTTTGCTTTCGTTTCATGTTGATTTGAACATTTAGACTTTGTTTGTTTTAATATTTCTGTGAACGTTAATTTGATATTTTCAATTCTGTAGAAGAAGTTACTTGCGTATGCTTCGGATCGCGAACGATCCACAAGCACACCTTGTATGGCGATGAACCGCCACGATCGCTGATTCAGAAGTTCACCCGAACGTGAACCTGACATTGATAATACTAAGTCCCCCCTGGGCACACTCACCATTAGCCTCGAACGGCACCCGACCGCGAACGGTCCCATTTCACCATTTGCCTCGAACGGCACCCGACCGCGAACGGTCACACTTTATTTAATATAACATTCGATCGCGAACGATCACATATTGCCTCGTACGGCACACGATTGCGAACGATCAAATTTTCCCTCGTACGATACTCGATCGCGAACGATCACAATCTGTCTAGAACGACATCCGACTTCGAACAGTCACAATCCGTCTAGAACGACACCAAACTTCGAATAGTCACAATCCGTCTAGAACGACATTCGACCTCGAACGGTCACAATCTGCCTCGTGCGGCACCCGATCGCGAACGATCACATTTTATCCCGTGCACCATACGACCACGAACGGTCACAATCCATCATAATTCGTCTAGAACGACACTCGATCACGAACGATCACATTTTTGCCGCGAACGGCATCCAACCGCGAACGGTCCCATTTCGCTATTTGCCGCGAACGACACCTGACCTCGAAAGGTCCCGTATCGCCTCGAATGACATATGATCCCGAACGATCGTCATTCATGGTCAGATAAGACTATCAAGTTCTTTACAGGTCGATGATAGGATATGAACATCCAGCTTATGAAACTACAAAACACACCTTCCTATCGCAAGGCATGTTTTGGGGGGCAAATGTTATCCCGCCTTTTGGCAAGGCCGTGACACCAAGAAATTGACTAGAAATCAAAGACAGTCCATCATGTAGGACGGTTACATCACAAGTTCACCGTGGATATCGATGAATTTTGTCCGAGTCCGGATCGAGCCACGATTAACAAGACACAACAATCAAAGCTAGGGAAGCCAACGTTCCAAGTTTCAAGACGATCCGAGTTTGTATGCTCAACTTATGATCGATATAAGATGAAGGAGATTCACCTTGATTCGAATCCATAGGTGAAGCCTATGTTCGAATCCATCAGGATCTGTTTGCTCCGGATCGATCGATTACCTCCTCATTCGAATCCCTTAGATGGTCAAGCTTCGTATCCATCGGTCGAATCCATGCTCGAATCCTTCAGTTATCAGATCCATCAAGACAAAGTACTTCGAATCCACGGAAGTACTTCACTTCGTAACCTTCAGCTTGAAGACCTTCGAATCCATCAGGATGATGCACTTTGTATCCATCTGCGCTCGGTGGTTCGTATCCTTCAGGATGGAGTACTTCGAATCCATGGAGTTGCCCTACTTCGAATCCATCCTATTACGAGAGTTTCGTATCGATCGACCAAGGCACACAATGATCGATGCGAACAGATTTCCCTTCGAATCGATGCGTAGAGAAATACCTCGAATCCACTAAGCCAAAATAGCGAAAATGATGGAGTCGACCCAGTCAACTCGGAGTTAAAAGAGGATCGTTATGAGAAACACGCGCGCCACGTCACCACGCACATGCACCTAGCATCGATTCGACCCTATCGATTTGAAGGGATCGATTCGAACCACTCGTGTCCACTAGAAATGCAATCTTAAATCGATCATATCTCGAGATCTACAAGTCCAAATGCTATGAAATTTTCACAGTAGCTTACTGGCAACCTAAGGAATGTTCATGCCAAATTTCATCTCAATTGGAGCAAATCTTGATCGATTCGAAGTTGAGTTCAAATCGATCCCAAAGTGGGCCCGGATCTCCAAAAAGCGGCCATGTGGGCCCCCTCACGTGCCAGAACTGGTCTCCCTTCAATTTAGGCAAAATATCAGCCTACTACACCTATAAATAGAGCCCCTGGTCATTCAGAAAAGGGGTCAGACAATTTGAGAAGCTAAAGAGCGCCCAGACTCTACTAGATTTACTCAGAATCACCACTGCTTCCTTAGATTCAGATTATAATCATATAATCAATTGTACTACATCAGAAGAAATTGTAATCATCAAGTGAACATCAATAAAATCTTCAACTTCAGAGTGGACGTAGGCAAGATCGCCGAACCACTATAAATCCCGTGTTTCTATTCGCTATTTCTGAATTATGATATTCTGTTTGCTTAGATTTGATATTTGTGTGTGAATATTGTTGATTTGTATTCATACACTGGTGCTTTCACAACATTCGGGGTTTGTGACCAATTTTGGCGCAAACAAAGGGGTTATCTTATATGGCCTCAACTATTAATTATGTAGGATGGTATATGTATACAAAGGTTATACATATGAAGTATGACTAAGTTACAAGGAAGCGAGGTCAGTTCAAAGTTACATATAAGTCTGCCCAGTTAAATCTGACTACCATCGCTGTTGTTTTGTGGATTGATGTGGGATACCGCCTATAATAAATAACCCCAATGGATGTGTGGTAAGTCCCAATTCTGTAGGGTAAATCTACCTAACTAAACTGGCTACCAGTATTTATGAATAATCTGATTAATCTGAGATGTCATAGTTGGTTTATGGGTCATAAATTATGCTATTGATACGATAGGTGAAATCTTTAGGAGGGGTCCGCTTCAGGTTAGAGGTATTAAATGGATGTGGTAGGGTCCGCCTCCTTCCTTTAAGAGAAGTATTATATGACCTGATGGGATTTCTTACGATGTTAGCTGGTGTGAACCACGTAGGGATCCTCCTTGGGTTAGGTCGTAAATAATGGGGACCTACCTATTTTATAGGTCTTAAATGGTCATAGTCAACCTTATTCCCATTTAAAAGGATATTATGTGGTTCAAGTGCTTCTTCTTACATCGTAAATGCTAGTTGCGTTAGAGTTGGACAGTTGGATTGGAAGAGCCTTTGGGCATACAGTTGAAGTTATATGTATGTCATGATTTTAATATATAAGACATATTTCTTATCTAAAAGATACTGCCTAAATACAATTATGGTAAAGCCTTATTCCCATTCAGTGGACATTTGTTGTCTTGACCCACTCCTCATGTTGTAATATTTCTAATGTACCCAGTAATATTTAATCGAAGAAGCTTTTTAAATATTTCTAATGTACCTAGTTCAGAAAATTATGTTATTTTGGAATAATGTACTATGGAGGTTTTATGTAGACATGTTGTAATGTTTGATTTTATGAAATGGTTTTCTTTTATGAAATGGGTACTTGTTTCAAGTATTATATTTTATTCCATTCCGCTGTGTGATTCTGAAAGTATAGATAGATTTGTGTACTGTTTAAAATTTATCAACTTAACGGCTCACCTTGAGATGGGACTAAGGTACACGGGCTTTTATTACATTGAAATTAAGTCCGTTTCGAGAAGGGTCGTTATAAAATTACAACACATTATCTCAAAACATATCATTTATAGATTTTATATATTAAGTATACTTTTAATTAAATAAGTAATTAGCATTACACATTATATCAAATTTATAATAGAAAGAGAATACATTTTATTTTGAACAAGATTGGTTATCGAGTAAGATATATGTAACAAATTACATAATTGCTCCTAGGGCATACCCCTAACTCTATCAATTGTAATAATCTGGTGTTGAGAAGTAATTGGTTCAAATTAATAATGGTAATTTAAGTAATTAAAATGGATTTTTAAAAGATCAAATGAGAATAATTTTGGATTTATTTGAGAATATTGGAATTTGATGATAAAATATTTGGTGATGAAATCAAATAGTTTTGGAAGTGGTTCTTTGTTTAAAAGATTTAAATGATATATAGTGATTTAATAATTTTATGAAATTTAATATAAATAGTATACGAAATTAGAAATAGTATTCAAAAGAAAAATGAATGTTATTTTTATTTAAATAAGGATTTTTAGAATTTATTGATAATTGGGTTTAAAATGTAATTAAAGAATAATTAGATTAAATTAAGTTAAAATATGAGAATAATATTTTGTAAAATCATATAATGGATGCATAATATGAATTTAAGTAAGAAATAATTTTAAAGTGGACATTGTATTTTGGGCTAATAAATAAATTTTAATTAAAATAGCCTATTATGGCATTTTTAGATAAATAATTAAAATAAAAAGAATATATGGGAAGTAAATTCTATAATGTTATGTAATTAATTAAGATATGAAATTATGATTTTATTTTGAAATTAGTTATTGATTTGTGCTAAGTAAAAATTTGTAGAAAAAGAATAAGAAGAAGAAAAGAAAATGGAAAATGTTTGCTTAAAGGCCTACATAAAGCCCAAGCCTATAAACCAAAACTTATACCTATGTTACCTTATCTAAGTCTTACCTAAGCCTAAAAAACTCTAGATTCATCATAAAAATGTATTCATGTAAGCTTCCATCCATTATTATTATTCTCTAACTTCAAAAACAAAATGGAAAACCCATCTTTCCTTCACTTCCAAATATCAAAACAAATCAAAATGAAACCCTATAAATTCTCATATTAACACACACACATGCACATGCACTTGCACACGTCTTCTCATCATACTACATCTATAACTAAGAAGAAATTCAAGTTTTGATTGAGATTTGAAGCATAGGAAATTTTCATCAAAGGAAAAGTGGAGAAGATTGATGCTAATGAAGTGGCAAAAGCTTCTCTAAACTAAGGTGAGTAGATATACTCACAAATCTATGTCCATATTGCTTGATTGGCTTGCCATATGACTATTTTTTTAATTTATAAATGGTTTATACTCTTGAATATGAGTGAATTTTTCAAGTTATGGTTGAACTCGGATAAAAACATTAAATAAGCACTTTAGGAAATCACAATCGATGGGTAACCATCGGTCGATCGCCATCGGTCCATCGATGGACCTACACAGTTAAATTTTTTTATAAAGAGAAGTTTTATTCAATTTTAGTAATTATTTTTTATGTTTAAAGTCATTAATTTGTTAAGATAAATTTGTTTTTGGTTTTAATTAATTATTTAATTTTTTTAATATAATTTCAAAAATATAAATTATGTTTTCTTATTAATTGTGTTATAAAGTATGTTTCGTAATTTGTAAGTTTAAATATGGATTTATAAATATTTATATAAGTATTTAAATGAAAGAAAGTTGGTATTCAATATTTATAAATTCCTTTAATGTACTATTTTATTTTATAAAATCATAAGAAGTTTTCTAAACGCTATTAAGTGATTCTAATATGAGTCATTAATGGTTTTCAGTATAAGTGATGGTTTTGAATCTTATTCTGTAGTTTAGAATTAAAAGAAATTATTTTATTAGTTTATAAAATCTATTATAATAAAGTATTTAATTATAGAAAATTGAGAAATAATTTGACTCCAAATTATATTTGATTCGTAAAGTAATTCATTTAAGGGTTTGAATATGGAAAAGAGATTAGAAACGAGTTTAAAACTTATTTTAATATTTAATAAACAAGATAATGTCATATTTGAATATATATATATATATATATTAAGAAGATTTATAATATAGATATAAACTTAATTTCTTTATAAATTCACTTTATATGCCATGATTGTTTTTATTTCTATATGATGATGAATCTGAATAAATGGGTTATAATACCGTCTAGTACAGGACTTTCGGTTAGATTTCTCTGATTATTCTTTGGACCCATTATATAGAATAATATTGTGGAGATTCTAGATTGTGAGAAATTTGAGTAAACAGATTAATAATACCATTTGGTATGGGACATCTAGTAATATTTTTTGGTTACTCCTATGACTCATTGTTAGCAAGAAAACTTGTCAACATTCCCAAAGCTATGTGGTAAACAAGAAATGTTGTTTATGCTTGAAAAAGGAAATTTTTAGAAGTGATCATCCCTTTCGAGACGACTTTCGATTGGGTTGACTTGGACAAATTGCATTTGGAGGGTGGTTTTATGAGAATGTTGATGATAATTAATAGTTCCAATCTATCCAATTGAAATGAAAGTTAAAAGGAAGGCATCTCCTTCGAAACCTCATTCCTAAGCGAATTGAAAGAGTTATTTATGTCAGGCATTCGTTCCTTTCGGCTGTGTCGAAAGGGCTGTTTTTCCTTTTAAAGAGAAGTGTTAGCTATCGACATTATTATTTACGCTTTTTTACGATGAACTCCTTTGAAAGGGTCATATGTATTGCAGTATGAATATACCCTTCAAAGGAATTTATCCGTATAGCATTGCTTGTCATTTATAAATTAGGTCCCTTTCAAAACATCCCTTTCGACCAAGTCGAAAGAGGTCCTGCCTTTCCAAAGTAGATCTAATATACAATGCGCAAGCTCAATTTAATGCATACAATGGAAAATCATCTTGGACAATCATAAGTTTTATGAAATCATCACCATCTTTATTTATCATTATGTTTCACTAAACACAGTGATAACGTGATTCATATGCATATTGTCCAAGCTGATCCCATGGCATCACATAAGATAAAAAGGAATTAAGAAGATAAGCTAGCATCATGTGAAATTGATCATTAGACTAGCTAATGATCAAAATAATCTCCCTCATGATCGAAATATTTAATGAATCCATGTGCTTCCTCTTTTTAACATTAATCCAAATTGAGTTACAAGTAAGAGATTTTTTTCCTAAATCAATTTAGGGTTACAAACACTTGATTTTACTAAGAAATAGAAGAATGAGTTTTGGATTCCAAATCCGGTCCCCAAAATCGGACCCCTAGGGTTGTATTTATAGATGTAGGTCGCCCCCTTTCATGCCCATCCTTTCAATTCAGTTGAAAGGCCTTCCTCCAATCTCTGCATGCATCCTTTCGACACGGTCGAAAGACCTTCTTTCTGTTTTTTTGCGCGCATGCTTTCGATGCTGTCGAAAGGCTTTACTTTCCAGTTTTCTCATCAATTCTTGCGGCTCCCATCTTCTTATTCCAGACCTTTCGACCCAATCGAAAGGATCTCTTTGTCCACCTTTCGCTGCCATTAAGGTTCAAGTGACTCTTTTTCTTTTTTTTCTACCTGGATGCTTTCAACTTCGTCGAAAGGGTGGTATATGTGCTCTTCGCTCTGTGTTGCTATACTTTAGCCTTCATGTAGGGTTTTCATCATACTTTCGAAAGGTCCAACTATTTCAAAAGGCTTTTCCTTGGTTTTGAAAGGTGTACCGAAATCAATTCTTCAAGTGGTAAATTGACAATGGCGAAACCTTCTATTTTGAAGGAATTGGTTCATTGCGCAAGCCTTTTGTTCAACACCTTCGAAAAGGATTTCGAACCCATTCCTACTTTTCTTATATATGTGAATCCATCTACATCGAAAGGTTTTAATGAGGCGGAAGGGTAGCTTTGCTTTCTTTTTCCATCTTTTCGAAATCTTTTGCACTGTTTATCATTTGTGATGATGCCTGGTGCTTGCGATTCCTTCGAAAGCTATCTCAATGCCTTTGAAACACCCTTACTTGAACTTTGACGAAACCCATGTCTTCAATTTTAGTAGAGCTTAGCACTTTTATTAGCCTTCTTTCATACCTTTGTTCTTAAGTGGGTTTTATTGTTAACATTTTGCCCCCTCCCTTGTATGAAAGAAGCTTTTGTTCTTTAGGACAAAGATTTAACATCTACTTCGTTTTTAGTAACCTTGTTTTCCAACAAAATTCAAAGCAATTAAAATTTTCTAATGTTAGCTCATTACTTATCTAAATGTATGCTTCATGATTTGGAAATAAAGTCAATATAGTAGAGCTTTTAAACCCTAAGGATTAAATGGTCATTGTCTTGACTTAATAAAGGGTATGAAATCTTCAACTGTAAACGATTGAGATCTGTGGACTTTTGTCTGGCAATATAATAAGTCCCACCATTCAACTTTTGTAGTTAAAAATGAAATTCATAAATTGAACTCCCACGAGATTAATAGTAATCCAGGTGCATAATAATTGATGTCCAAGAACTTTCTATTGAAGACAACAAATGTTTGGAAATAAAAGGTCATAAGCTGTCATCTAGAAATAAGTTATTGTAATCCATAAATCCTTATTTGGGGATAAGTAATAGGTATTTAGAATCTCCTCTTGGAGATAAGAATGATCCAGGGCCAAGATTTAGATGTTGAAAAATATTGTTCAGAGTAGCAAATCAATAACCCTGATTTGGGTATTAAGAAGACAAACTCAAAGTTTTGATTGAAGATTTAGACGTCCATTTTAATCTCGATACCAACTGCTTCAAAACCCAGATTCGAGAATGAATAGACGAAATCCAAAATTGATGGTAAAAGACCTGAAACTCAAATTCAGGTATTAGAAAGTTCAAAAATCTAAAACCCAGATTCGGGCATCAATAAGTGATGTCTAGAAGTTAATAGTAAGATACCCGGAACCAAGATTCGGGCTTTAATAACTGATAATCAAGAATGGTTTTCATAATAGAACTCTCAAAACCAGACTCGGTATTAGTGGTGGATAATTAGAAATCCATAGTAATTATCTTCATAATAGAAGTTTTAAGCCCAGATTAGGGCATTAATAAGTGAAGTACGGTAATTAACAATAGTCACGAAACCCAGATTCGAGTATGATGAAGACCATAAATTATTGGTAAAGACCCGAAACCCAAATTCAGGTATTAGTAAATGAAGTCCAGAATTTAATGATGAAAGACTCGAAACCCGGATTCAGATATTAATAAGTAAAGTTCGAAAATTCTTCTTTGATGATTAGGTGGAGGCTGTAGATTTTTATTTAAGCCTTTTGTTTTTGTTCCGCCCTTTGGGTTTGGTCTCTTTCGATATGTGCCAACCCTTTAGGCCTTTTATGTATATGCTATTTTATTTTCTGCTTCTCGAGCTTGGAGGTCTTAATCCATCATTTGACATGCCGCTTCTCGAGCACGGACATCTTAGTCCATTATTTGGTATGCCACTTATTGGGCTTGGATGTCTTAGTTCATCATTTGATATACCGCTTCTTGGGCTTGGACGTCCTAGTCCATCATTTGATATGCTGCTTCTTGGGCTTAAATGTCTTAGTCCATTATTTGATATGTCGCTTCTTAGGCTTGGACGTCTTAGTCCATTGTTTGATATGCCGCTTCTTGGGCTTGGACGTCTTAGTCCATTGTTGTCTGGTGCGCTTGGTTAGCTTATTCTCAAGCAAGACCCAAGGACTTACCCAACCTCCCTCCAGGAGGCGCCTTGACCTGGCCATAGCGTGGCGCGACCAAGGGCTTGTCAATGCTTTAACCTGGCCATAGCGTGGCATGGATAAAGGCTTACTCTAACCTCCCTCCAGAAGGCGCCTTGACCTAGCCATAGCATGGCACGACCAAGGGCTTGTTGATGCTTTAACCTGGCTATAGCGTGGCATGGATAAAAGGTTACTCTAACCTCCCTCTTGGAGGTGCCTTGACCTGGCCATAGCGTGGCGCGACCAAGGGCTTGTCAATGCTTTATGCTGACCATAGCATGGCGTGGATAAAGGCTTACTCACCTCCCTCCAGGAGGCGCTTTGGTGTGGCCAACTTGGCGCGGACAAAGGCTTTGACCGTTAAAGGTAGTGTCCAAATGCAAGGATAATTCTAGTCCCAACCATGTAGAATTTTCTTTTGAAGAAAGAGATTCTTTATTCATTCATTGTAGGAAAATATGGTCTCACATGTTCTGCATTCCATGTTCTAGGAAATATATTGTCGTCTAATCGGCACAACTTGTAAGCTTCTGAGGGAATTACTTTGCATATGATTAGGGGACCTTCCTAGTTTGGTCCTAGTGATCCATCTGTAGAATTTCTCATGTTTGCCATTACCCTTCGGAGTACCAGGTCTCCTTCTTGAAATGATCTTGTTTTCACTTTTGAGTTGTAATATTTTGAAATTCTTATCTGATATTATGTTGCTCGAATTGTTGCTTCATCTCTCAACTCATGTATTAAATCCAGCGATTCTCTCTTTGGGTCTTGGTTTAAATCAAACGCATATGTGATCCTTCAATGTGAGGGTATTTTAATTTCAATTGGTAACATCGCCTCACACCCATATGTTAATGAATAGGGAGAATGTCCCGTCGTTGCTCTGGTAGATGTTTGATAAGCCTATAGTACAAATGGTAACTCTTCTACCCAATTCCCTTTAGCTTTGTTCAGTCATTTTTTCGAATAGTCTTATTTGCGGCTTCAACGACCCCATTTTCTTTCGGATGTGCCACGGAAGAATAGCTCTTAGTAATCCCATTCTTATGACAAAACCAAGAGATTCTTCACTTTCAAACTGCATTCCGTTGTTCGAAATAATCTTATGGGGAATTCCAAATCTGGTTATAATGTTTTTAATGACAAATCTAAGCACTTTCCCA
Source organism: Allium fistulosum (assembly GCA_030737815.1). Classification (NCBI taxonomy): domain Eukaryota; kingdom Viridiplantae; phylum Streptophyta; class Magnoliopsida; order Asparagales; family Amaryllidaceae; genus Allium; species Allium fistulosum. The sequence goes on along the minus strand of CM060901.1, from coordinate 517,177,429 downwards.
GATGTAATCATGGGAAGGGATTCTGCTTCGACCCACTTAATAAAGTAGTCTATGGAGACTATAGCATATTTTGCTCCTCCTTTAGAAATTGGTAATGGGGCAATTAAGTCAATTCACCATATATCAAAGGGCCATGACTTGAAATCGAGGTTAACTGATTTGGTTGTAAAGGGGAAACTTCGAGTATTTCTGGCATTTCTTGCATCTCCTTACATATTCAATGGCTTGACTTACCATACGAGGCCAATAAAAACCCTGTCTCATTATCTTTTTTGCCACCTTTGTCCCGTTAGAGTGGTCTTCACAGAATCCTTCATGCGCTTCCACCAACAACTTCATCCCATCTTCTAGGCTTACACATCTTAAGTAAGGTAGTGCATATCCTTTCTTGTAAAGGATTCCATCCACTATTGTGAAAGTTGGAGCTTGTAGCCTGTTTTTCTAGCCTCTCCCTTATCAGATGGCAATGTTCCTTTAGAATGATATTCGACAATAGGTGACATCCAAGTGTTATTATACCAGTCATTTGTCCTTGGCTGATTGACTCTCTCATCTGAGATTTCTCTACTAACTTCCCTTCCTTCTTTCTCTTGTAGTATGGTTTGGAATCTTGTTAGGACTAATAGTTCCTTTTCTTGTTCGGGTGTTCCCTCTTTAATACTTGGAGTTGCTTGGTACCCTACTAGCACAACTCAAGGTTCTGGGGCTCCCCTTGAGCTAGCCAACTTTGCTAATGAATCCGCCTGTGAGTTTTCTCCTCTTGGAACTTGATGTACAGAAAAGTCTTCAAATAAAGTGAGCATCTTTAATATCTTCTTTACGTATAGAGATAGCTTGATGTCTTTAGTCTGGTATAATTGCTTTATCTAATTTACCATTAATTGGGAGTCGCTAAAGATTTGAATCCGTATGATTTTGAGTTCCAATGCCAAAGTCAGCCCTGCCACCATTGATTCATATTCGACTACATTGTTTGTTGTGGGAAATCCGAACTTCATGGCATAGTGTAGGAGGTGTCCGTCTAGTGTTATTATGACATACCCCGCACCATCTCCGTGTTCATTCGATGCACCATCGACAAACAACTCCAACATAGGTTTTGATCCCTTTCCTTTTCTAATTGTTCCTTAATGAAGTTGGTACACTCATTAATAAAATCCGTTAATGCTTGCCCTTTGATAGGTGCTTGTGACTGAAACTCAATATCATACTGACTAAGCTCAATTCCTCATTTTACCAGCCTACCCAAAGTTTTCGGCTTACTGAAAACTTGTTTGAGGGGAAAATTGGTCAATACACTGATTGGATGTGCTTGAATGTATGCTCTAAGTTTTTGCTCTATGAGTATCAAGCAATAAGCTAGTTTTTCTATTACTGGGTACCGAACCACTGCATCCTTTAATTGCCTACTTACATAATAAATAGGAAGTTGAGCCCCACTTCCTTCTCGAATCAAAACCGAACTCACCGCATGTTCTGAGACTGCCATGTATAGGTACAAGGTTTCACCATTCTTAGGACTAGACAATATTGGCGGTTTTTCCAAATGATTTTTTAACTCTTGAAAAGCTTTCTTACAATCCTCTCCCCATTCAAAGTTTTTCTTCTTCTTCTTGATTACATCGAAAAAGAGGATACACTTATCAATCGCCTTGGAAATGAATCTTCTTAGAGCGGCTATCCTTCCATTTGAAATCATTACCTCTTTGCTTATTTTAGGCTCATCCATGTCCTTGATAGCTTGAATTTGTTTTGGGCTAGCTTCAATCCCTTGAGCACTCACAAGATAGCCTAAAAACTTCTATGAATGGACTCTGAAAGAGCATTTCTGGGGATTTAGTTTCATCTAATATTTCCGTAATATTTTGAACATTTCTTCTAGATCCTCAAGGTGAATTTTAGCCTCATAAGACTTCACTAACATGTCGTCAACATAAACTTCCATATTTCGACCAATCCATTCTTTAAAAATCCTGTTGACTAACATTTGATATGTAGCCCCTGCATTCATTAATCCAAAAAGCATTGCTTTGTAGTAGTAGATTCCCCTATCGGTAATGTAACTTGTATGTTCCTTATCTGGTTTGAACATGGGTATCTGATTGTATCCGGAGTATGCATCCATGAGAGATAACAATCTGTGCTAACTTGTTGCATAAACCAACTGATCAATTCGTGGCAATGGAAAACAGTCTTTCAGACAAGCCTTGTTCAAGTCGGTATAATCAATGCAAGTCCTCCACTTTCCATTCGACTTCTTTACTAATACTGGGTTTGCAAGCCATTTTTTATAGTAGATTTCCCGAATAATTCCATTTTCAAGGAGCCTTTTAACTTCCTCTTTTAAGGCATCAGACCATACTTTATCCATTTTTCTCTTTTTCTGTCTAATGGGGGTTGCTTCTGGATTAATGTTTAGTGCATGACACATGACCGATGGATAAATCCCCACCCTATCTGAATGAGATCAAGCAAATATGTCTTTATTGGTTTTAAGAAACTAGATTAAGTCCTTCTTCAAGTTGCTATCCAATTCCTTTCCTACTTTGACTACTTTAGTGGAATCATCTGAGTCTATGCATGCCTCTTCAAGGTCTTCTATGGGTTTTATTCTTTCCGCTTCCCCACGACAATCAAATTCTATGATGATTTGGCCTTCTTCAACAGAATTAGCATCGACCCTCTTCCTCTTGCTTGCAAGGGAAATGTACCTTTCATACATACGTTTGTTAGTCTTATTAGATCTAACCTTTGCTTCGAATATTAGGTGTAAAAATCATCATCCGAAGGCTGAAAAATAGTAGAAGAATCAAAGTAAGTAGAAGACTCCCTTTTGTATTGATCAATCATAGCAAAATACATTTCGCGAGAGCTAAATTACTCTCCGCAGACAGTGCCCCGGCCTCTTTTGGTTTAGAATTTCACCATCAGAAATTTCGACGATACAAAAGCATATATCTCATCAAGTGCGGGTCTACTGAAGAAAGCGTTGTAATAGGATGACTGGTTAATGATTACAAAAAGAGTTTTGAAAGTTCGGCAACATGGTGGCACACCCATCTGTACTAGCAGTTTTACTTATCCGACTAGGGTCGATCCTTTATTGTTGAGCCCAAAGATTGGTTCGATGCTGGGCTCTAGCTTGTCTTCAGGGATGCTCATCCGATCAAAGGCATGCTTAACAATGATATTGACTGCGCTACCAGTATCCACAAGAATCTTGGACACTATAGACAGTCCAATCTGAGCTGTGATCATTATGGGATCATTGTGTGGGTAATGGACTCCCTTCTTCAGCTCTTGAGGAGAAATGACGAGATTTGGCATCAGGATGTTGAGTCGTAGATTTTTTTAGTGGGGGTTCTTCTTAGATGGAGAACACACCTTCTCTAGCCTCCTTGATGTACCTGTTCCTTGCCCCTTTGCTAGTCCCCGCTGGATGTGGCCCTCCATGAATTACATCGATCCTATTTAGCGGCGGACTCAAGCTCAAAGGATCTTCTTCCTCCGGGATATTAACAGCATTACTAGGAAGCTTTTACGGACCTTCCCCAGTCCATGGAGCTTTCTGTTTGTCCTGGATGAACTCTTTCAAATAACCCTCACGAATTAACTTCTAAATGATTCCCGCCAAGACTCTGCATTCATCAGTTTTGTGGCCGTTTGCTCTATGGTAAACACAAGAATCATTCCCTTTCCATTGTTCTAGGTAGTTCTTGGCCTTAAAGGAAGTTGGGAAATTGACCTTCTCCTTTGTCACAACATAGATGTAAGACAATGGCTTGTTTAAATCGATTGAATTAGCAATAGGCTCTTCCCATCTTATTCTCTTATGTCCTTTATCCAATCTAAGCCTTCCACTTTTCCTCTTAGAAATTGATTTCTTTTTAGCATGATATAACTCATCCATATGAATGAATTTGTCAGCTTGAAAATGGAAGACTTGCAGATCCTTGCACCCATGAATAAAGAGTTGTTTCCAAAATGGTGTATTCTCTATTAATCCAGAATGTACCGCAATGAGCTTATCATGATCATTCATGTCTTTAGCCTTTAATGCTTCTATGTTGAGCCTTTTGAGGTAATCTCCCAAAGACTCTCCCTGTCTCTGTTTAATGTTAGCTAGAACTGCATAATTGATAGTTGGGTCCTTGCATATATACAAAATTGAGCAGAGAACTCATAAGAAAATTGCTTCCATGAGTAGACAGTCTTTTCATGGTATTTTCGATACCATTTAATTGTGACGCCTTGGAGAGTCACTGGAAACAATATGCATCATACGACTCCAGATGCATTATACAGATCCATTTGGCTATCGAAAGCCATCAAGTGATCGTCGAGATATGTAGTTCCATGATACTTCAGAGTTGGGATCTTTACATAGGATGGGATAACTGTTGCCATGATTTCGTCCGTGAAAGGCGCTACTCGCTCGTTATCATTCACTTTCTCATCCAAAGTTCTCTTCCCCTTAACATTCAGCATATCTTTGATTGCTTTTTCTGCCACGTCTTTCAGATAAGCTTCGACATCATGATAAGTTTTCCGGTTCGGATTGTACTCCTTTGGTATTGCGCTTCCAGACTATCCAAGAGATTTGTCTATTACTCTTCCTTAATGATCAAATTTAGTTGGGGACGCTCTTTCTTTTTTGAAGATGTCAAATCAATTTTGCTCTTGTCTTCGTTTGTATAAGCCTTCAAATTCCTTCTCGGAGAGATCACCTCATCTCCATTCATTGGTTTTGCTATCTTAGAATTTTTTTGAGACAATGCTACCCTTAGAAGTTCCTGCATCTCCATAAATTGTTGTTCCAAGTGCTTTATTTTGGTGGCATTATCATCTTGTTGAGCTGAGGTTGATGGTTGCCCTGGCAAAACCTCCTACAAGTTGAAAGTTGGAGTTATGTTTTCATCCAAAGTAGTAGTATGAACGGCCTCTTCTTCCATTCGGCTAAGTCTTTTGGATTTAATTTTCCTACACCAAGTTAATAAATCCATATTTAGTCTAAAAGGTAGCTACAAGGTCGAAGGTTCAAGCCCTCCTTCGAGCGCAAAAAATGTTAGCAAGAAAACTTGTCAACATTCCTAAATCTATGTGGTAAACAAGAAATGTTGTTTACGCTTGAAAAAGGAAATTTTTAGAAGTGATCATCTTATTCGAAACCCCTTTCGATTGGGTTGACTTGGGCAAATTTCTTTTGGAGGGTGGTCTTATGAAAATGTTGATGATAGTTGATAGTTCCAATCTACCTTATTGAAATGAAAGTTAAAGGGAAAGCATCTTCTTCGAAACCTCATTCCTGAGCGAATCAAAAGAGGTATTTATATCAGACATTCGTTCCTTTTGACTGTGTCAAAAACGCCGTTTCACCTTTTAAAGAGAAGTGTTAGCTTTCGACATTATTATTTACGCTTTTTTAGGATGAAGTCCTTCAAAAAAGTATATGTATTGCAGTATGAATATACCCTTTGAAGGAATGTATTCGTATAGCATTGCTTGTCATTTATAAATCAGGTCCCTTTCGAAACGTCCCTTTCGACCAAGTCGAAAGGGGTCGAACCTTTCCGGAGTAGATCTAATATACAATGCGTAAGCTCAATTTAATGTATGCAATGGAAAATCATCTTGGATAATCATAAGTTCTATGAACTTATTAAGGATGAAATATCATCACCGTCTTTATTTATCATTATGTTTCATTAAACACGGTGATAATGTGATTCGTATACATATTATCCAAGTTGATCCCATGGCATCACATAAGACAAAAAGGAATTAAGAAGAAAAGCTAGCATCATGTGCAATTGATCATTAGACTAGCTTATGATCGAAATGATCGCCCTCATGATCGAAATCTTTAATGAATCCATGCGCTTCCTCTTTTTAACATTAATCCAAATTGAGTTCCAAGTAAGAGAGCTTTTTCCCAAATCATTTTTGGGTTACAAAGACTTGATTTTGCTAACAAATAGAAGAATGAGTTTTAAATTCCAAAATCCGGTGTCCAAAATCGGACCCCTAAAGTCGAATTTATAGATGCAGGTCGGCCTCCTTTCGCGATCATCCTTTCGATTCAGTCGAAAGGCCTTCCTCCAATCTCTGCATGCATCCTTTCGACCGCATCCTTTTGACACGATCGAAAGACCTTCTTTTTGCTACGTGCATGCTTTCAATGCTGTCGAAAGGCTTTCCTTTTGAGTTTTCTCATCCATTCTTGCGCCTTCCATCTTCTTATTCCAGACCTTTCGACCCAATCGAAAGGACCTCCTTGTCCACCTTTCACTGCCATTAAGGTCCAAGTGCCTCTTTTTTTCTATTGGGATGCTTTCGACTTCGTCGAAAGTGTGGTAGATGCGCTCTTCGATCTGTGTTGCTATAATTTAGCCTTCATGTAGGATTTTCATCATACTTTGGAATGATCCAACTGTTTTGAAAGGCTTTTCCTTGGTTTTGAAAGGTGTATCAAATCAATTCTTTAACTGGTAAATTGACAATGACGAAACCTTCTATTTGAAGGAATTGGTTCATTGCACAAGCCTTTCGTTCAACACCTTCGAAAGGGGTTTTGAACCCATTCTTGCTTTTTTTGTATATGTGAATCCATCTGCACCGAAAGGTTTTAATGAGGAAGAAGGGTAGCTTTGCTTTCTTTTTCCATCTTTTCGAAAGCTTTTGCGTTGTTTATCATTTGTGATGATGCCTGGTGCTTGCGACTCCTTCGAAAGCCATCCCAATGCCTTCGAAACGCCCTTACTTGAACTTTGACGAAACCCATGTCTTCAACTTTAATAGAGCCTAGCACTTTTATTAGCCTTCTTTCATACCTTTGTTCTTAAGTGGATTTTATGGTTAACACTCATGATATAGAATATTATGACAGAGCGAGTGTGACTAGTAACATGCGGTGTATGTGACATTGTTGTGTTATTTATTCGGTTATTCTTTGCTCATGGTTGACACTCATATGGGATGAGCATGGTGAGACTAGGATGTAGAGCTTACTGTGGTGAGTTAGGCTTCATGCATATTGTCGTGTGCTGGTATATTTATATGGCTATGTGTCGGTCAATATATATATAGGTAGTATATGTTTGTCTATCACTATCCAAATCCTTTTATGATTTAGGAGTGAACCAGATTAGGCCAGTATCCACCCTGGTGGCTTGTTCGTGGTGTCGCGCCCGAAATCTATGACACACTACATTAATACTATGTGCATTCGCCCCTGTGCCACCTAGGCCAGTGGTCTGTTTCCATAGTGGCATGTGACGGGTCATGATCGAGTTGAGTCCTCATGTAGATGAGCACATAGATGGATCTTGTCATAATTCCAAGGGGAGGTAGCTGAAGACTGTCGGAGTCATGTCAGACGGACACAGAAGTGGCTTCTAGAGCAAGTAGACGTGCTATTTGTCTCTCATCTGGTTCTAGTGTGCATGGTAGATATGCATGTATTACTTATACTCTTCACGTGAGATGACGAGTTGTGATTATTCCGTAGACTGTGTCCAGTGTGTGGCCAATCCTTATATCTTACATCTATATGATTGATAGGCAGACAACCTATCCATTTCAGGCAAATGACCTATTCTTTATCTGAGTGAACATATAGATATTATTTATTTTATCTTTATGAGTTCTACGGACCCGGGAATGTCTATTTTATATTTATTTAGGAAATTGTTATATGCTAACCCAATCCTTCTAGTTGATTTCTGTGATTAGATGATGATTTTGATATGGATGATTCGCCCCTTTTGACAGTGATTTTGTGATTCCTTATTTAACATGATTTTATATAGGTGATGACATCTTTATGCATGGTTTCGTGGTGCTTGTTTCCTTGAGTGATTTTGATGTCGTTTATCATATTACTATACCATGCATATACTAAAATACATATGTATATTGACACCTACAAGTAGATATAGTCTAACTGGTGTGTTATTTACGTAATGCTCAAGTCATTCCGAGACATTTTAGGTTCAGGGACGATCAGACTTTGGAAATATCATAAAAAGGCAAGAAAAAAGAAATATACAAAAATAAGCGAAAAAAGTTGAAAATTTGAAAGTTCAAGTTTTTGTAAGAGCCAACTTGGAGCAAAACCACAAAATCCTCAGCTCATACTCAAGGCAAGATAGCCTTAGAAAAACTCCAAGCGCGACCTAAAGAAATCCATGTAGAAACCCCAAGCGCGACCCGAGGTTGGTTCGATATCGACCCTTGAGTCATGGATCAGTACCGATCTATGAAGACTCAGGTCGGACACACAGAAATCTCGGGTTTGACTCCAAGTAAGTGAAGAAAAACTCAGAGCTCGAAAATCTCAGAAAATATTCTGGTCAAGACCCAAGCAAACGCTCAAATTTCTCAGGTCGGACTTTAAGTCATTTTAAGTTAACAAAGATAGAGGGGATTACAAGGCCACCTTGAAATTCAACAACACCTATCCAACAAAGTGTTGAATCGGTACCGATCCAACCCATAGATCGATACCGATCCACGAGATTTCACCCAATCTAACCCCAACTCCTACCATTCAAAAGTGATGATGCCACGAGCCTATTTCAATTTCCATTTCATCGTTTCAATGCAATTCTCTATCAATCTCCATGAGCACTTGAAGTCAACAACTCCATTCATCCACCGATCCATCATTTGGACTTAGAGATAAGTTTTTTACATTGCAAACAAGTTGGAAATCACAAAGCCCATAATGAAACACACCTATCCAAGGCAATCAGAAGGATTCATATGTTGATCTTACAAATAGGTATCGATCTAAGCCTATGGATTGGTACTAATCCATAATGGTTGATGATGTGGCCACCATTTTCTCAGGAGAACCAGTCTTAGGCATGGAGAATGAGGTGGAGATCATAGGGCGATTTTCAGGCAAACTACAATTATAAATAGGAGGGTAAGGGCTCATTTTGAGGATCTTTTTCACTTCTCTACAACTTTTCTATATTTCTCTTGTACTCCCACGGATCTATATCGATCTGTAAGAACAGAAATGTAAACAGCACTATAAACCATCAATAAAGTTAAGTGGACATAGGCAACAATTAGCCGAACCACTATAAAACTCCGGTGTCTTGTTTATGTGTGTTGTTATATAGTTTCTTCGCTCTTTCTACTATACTCATTCAGATATTTATGCCATTTTTGTTCAAACGTGTGTTATTTGATATTTGATGTGTGATGTTTGAGTTAATAAAAGTGATTCATTATTTAAATGTATATTTAGAAAGCACTATTAAATATTTCAATGTAAGCAAGTATATGTTTAAATAAAGTGTTGAAAAAAAATCTTCTGTCTTATATATATACTGTATTAGATAGTATTATGGAACTAAGCAAATGTTTTAAACTATAAATCTTTTTAGTAAAATATATATATCTGTAAATGTGTTATTTAATTATGTTTTGAGACAAAAGAAAATAATTATTTATAAAAGTAAAATAATTAAAAGGTATGTATATAAAGTATTAAAGGAATTTCTTAAATAATTTTTTTTTAATTTGTCTGTTGAGTGTTTTAAGAATTCTGGCCGATGCATCTAGCCAACGTTATCGATAAGGATTTCTAAACACTGGGACGAGACATTTAGACATGCTGTTTTGAGAAGTTAAATTTTTGTTGTTGAGATTTCGATGTTTTGAAAGAATTAAATATTTGAATAATATAAAAGTGATATGTTTTGAATGATAATATAATGATTTGTGAAGTGTTATAAACTATATTATTTTGAAGGTAGGCAATAGTATAATTTTAGAAAAATGTTTTACAGATGAAGTATAATTTAAAAAAAAATATTATAAGTTATACTTTAGAGAAAAATTATGTGTTTGGTTATTATGATTTTGTGATTATGAGATATTTTAGGAATTACTATATTTTATGTTTGGAATAAATTTATGGGTTTTAGGATATTTTAATTTATGTGAATATGAAATATTATATATAGCTTAAATATTTTGATTTGTGTGAATGTGAAATATTTTGGAAAAGTATTACTTTCTAAACTTCATATTTTAGGATTAATAAAAGTTTTATAAAGAAAGTGCGTATAATTATAAGTGTTAGTAAAAACTATATTAAAGTGGTATAAAGATATGTTAAATACTAAAATCGAATTGTAAAGTCAATATGAAAAGAAACTTTTGAAACATATTTAAATTAAAGTTTGTTATAATAAAATGTAATAAGGAAAAGAAAATTTCTTGTATATGTATATTACTAATTATTAGAGAACGGTATTTGTTTGATTTTGATTTCAAAGTGAAATTTAACTTGGAAGGAAATTAAAAGTTGAATAATGATTAGATTTTAATAATTTTCATTTGAATAGAAAAGAAATTTTTTGTGAAATAGATTTTTATGATAAAATATATTGAAGATTGTAAAGTTTATAATATTTGATGGGAATATTTCTTAGAAGGCTTATTTTGGAAATAAGTATAGATTTATCTAATTTTGAAGTGTTAAACTTATAAGTGTTTTTAACAGTCCTCTATAGTAGATACACACACACACACACAGATATATATATATATATATATATATTTGTGTGTGAGTGTATTTGAAGAATTTTGACAAGAAGTTAAATATGTAGATATTTTGAAATTTCAGTGTTTTAATTGAAATGTTTTAGTTACTAAATATATGAAAAATATTTACACGAACTAGTTTTCAAATTGTAAATAAGAGTAGTTTTGTTAATCGATATTAATAAGTCTAAAAGAAATATATTGATAAGTATTTATGTCAAACTGTGAAGTGAAAATTAAAAAAAACAATTTGGGAAAGCAATTTATTTAAGATGAAGCATTTTGTAATTATAGAAAAGTAAATTTTGGTTTTGGTAAACATATCTATAGATAGAAATAGATTTATAGAGTATCATTTATTAATATCCTTGAAAAGTAATTGATACGTTAAATATTTTGAGATTTTAAAGATATTTGAGATATTTTTATTCATAAATATAAGTGAATGTGTTTAAGAACTAATATGATAATTTTATATTGTTTTAAGTATTATGAATTTCGGGTTAGACATCGAGCCATTGAGACTATTTCGAAGCATCCCAAAATTATCAATGTATGTGGAATGCATTTATGATTGTTTATATAAATATTGATATCTTTTAAATTAGTTCAGTTGAACTTAAGCCCGTGAATTTAGTTATGGACGTGGAAGATGAATAAGAGTTTTTTGGTAGGCCACCGATGCAAGGTCCAACCATTGATTTGTTAATGATGGTTTGTTTTGCATTTAAATATGAATTGCAAATGGTGTGGATAAGCTTGGAGTTATTAGCTTGCTTCATAGATTTCCCTACTTGGGAAATTGCAAGGATGCAATTTTCTTAAGGGAAAGTCTGTAATAACCCGGTGTTGAGAATTAATTAATTAAATAAATTTAATAATTATGATTTAAGTAAAACGGATTTTTTTAAGATTTAATGAGAATAATTTTGGATTTATTTGAGAATATTAGGATTTGATGATAAAATATTTAGTGATATAGTTTTGGAAGTAGTTGTTTGTTTAAAAGATTATGGAATGAATTATTTTGGAATTCAATATTTCAAAATTATAAATTATTAATTAATGATGAATTAAATTGTTTTAGAAGAATATTAATGTTTTAAAATTTAGATGATATTAAAGTGATCGAATAATTTTATAAAATTTAAAATAAATATTAAATGATATTAGAAATAGTTTTCAAAAGAAAAAGGAATATTATTTGTTTAAATAAGAAATCTTGAAATTTATTTAATAAATGAGTTTAAAATATAATTAAATAATAATTAGATTAAAATAAGTTAAAACATGGGAATAATGTTTTGTAAAATTGTATAATGGATGCGTAATTTAAGTAAGAAATAATTTTAAAGTGGAAATTGAAGTTATTTTAGGCTAATAAATAAATTTTAATTAAAATGCCCTATTATGGCATTTTCAGGTTAATAATTAAAATATAAAGAATATATGGAAAATAAATTCAACAAAATTTCATAATGTTATGCAATTACTTAAGATTTGAAAAAGTGATTTTATTTTGAAATTTGTTATTGATTTTTGCTAAGTAAAAATTTGTAGAAAAAGAATGAAAAGGTGAAAAGTAATTGAAAAATGTTTGCTAAAGGCCTACATGAAGTCCAAGCCCAGAAACCCTAACATAAACCCATGTTTCCTTATCTAAGTCTTTCCTAAGCCTAGAAAACTCTAGATAAATCATTAAAATAAATTCACGTAAGATTCCTTTTGTTGTATCTTATTCTCTAACTTTAAAAAAAATGAGAAAACCTGTATTTCCTTCACTTCTAAAAATCAAAGTAAATCAAAATAGAATCCTATAAATTCTCAAATTGATATATATACATCTCGACATCATACCACATCTATAGCAAAGAAGAAATTCAAGTATTGATCAAGATTTGGAGCATAGGAAATTTACAATAAAGGAAAAGTGGAGAAGATGGATGCTAATGATGTAGTAGAAGCTCCTTTAAACTAAGGTGAGTAGATATACTCACAAACCTATGTCCATATAGCTTGAATGGCTTGCCATATGATTATTATGTGAATCTGTATGTGGTTTCTACTCTTGAATATGATTGTATTGTGCAAGTTATGGTTGAAATCGTATCAAAACATTGAATAAGTGCTATAGGAAATTGTGATTGGTGGTTAACCACTGGTCGACGGGTGGAACTGCACAGTTAAATTTTTTTATAAAGAGAAGTTTTATAAAATTTTAGTAATTAATGTATTTGCTTAAAGTTATTATTGTATTAACAGGAATTTACTTTTGATTATAAATAATTATTTAAAAATCTTTTAAAATTTCTAAAATATAAATGATGTTTTCTAGTTAATAGTGTTTTAAATATGTTTCATAGTTTATGAGTTTAAATAAGGTCATAAATTAATTGTTTTAAGGGTTTGAATATTGAAAAGAGATTTTGGAAGTGAGTTTAAAATTTATTTTAATATTGAGTAAACAAGATAGTAATGTCATATTTGGAATATACATGTAAATATTTATTTTAAAAAGATTTATAATATAGATATAAACTTAATTCCTTTATAATTCTCTTTATATGTTGTGATTGTTTTTATTTTTGTATGACAAGGAATTTGAATAAATGGGGTTATAATACCGTCTGGTATGTGACTTTTGTTTATATTCTCTTGCTATTCTTTGGACTTGTTATATAGAACAATATTATGGAGGTTCTAAATTGTGAGGAGTTTGAGTAAATAGATTGATAATACCATTTAGTATGGGACATTTGGTAATATTTTTCTAATTACTCCTATGAATCATAATATAGAATATTATGATGGAGCAAGTATGACTTGTGAGCACTGAATAAACGGAATAGTAACACACAGTGGTATGGGATGTTATTGTGTTATTTATTTGGTTATTCTATGCTCGTGGATGACACTCATATGGGGATAAGCATGATGAGACTATGATGTAGAGCCCGCTATGGTGAGCTAGGCTTCGTGCCTAATGCCTTGTGTCGACATATTTATATAGATGTTTGTTGGCCAATATATATTTATATATAGTATCTGTTTGTCTATTACTATATAACTCCTTTTATAATTTGGGAGTGAACCCGATTAGGCCAGTATCCACCCTGGGGGCCTGATTGTGTGGTCGCTCCCTGAATCCATGACACCCTACATTTGTAGTTGTATGCTATTGCTATGTGCATTTGCCCTTGTGTCACCTAGGACAGCAGTTTGTTTCCATAGGGGCATATGATGGGTCGTGACTGAGTTGAGTCCTCATGTAGGCGTGCACATAGGTGGATCTTGTCACGATTCCATAAGGAAGTAACCGAAGACTATAGGAATCATGTCAGACGGACACACATATGGCTCCTTGACCAAGCAGACATGCTTTCGGTCTCCCATTAGGTTCCGATGTGTGTGGTAGATAGACATGTATTACTTATAATCTTCACGTGAGATGATGAGTTGTGATTATATCCAAGACCGTGTCTAGTGTATGGTCAATCCCCATATCTTACATTTATATCATTGATAGGCAAATGACCTATCCTTTTTAGGCAGACAACCTATTCTTTATTTGATTGAATATATGGATATTATTTATTTTATCTTTATAAGTTTGATGGACCCAGGAATGTCTACTTTATATTTAATTAGAAAATTGTTGTGTTCTAGCCCAATACTTTTAGTTAATTTTTGTGATTTGATGATGATTTTGATATGGATGATTCACCCTTTTTGACATTGATTTTTTATTCCTTATTTGACGTGATTTTATACAGGTGATGACATCTTTATGCATGGTTCAGTGATGCTTGTTGTTTTGAGTGATTTTGATGTCGTTTATTGTATTATTATACCGTGCATATACTGAGATACATATGTATATTGACACCTACATGTAGATATATTCTAACCCGTATGTTATTTACATAATGCTCGGGTCAGTCCGAGACATTTCAGGTTTAGGGACAATGAGACTAGCTCGCGTTTTATGGGCATAGTGGAGATTAAAGATTTATTATATTTGTATATTTTTTTTTATATAGTCTCATTATTTGTATGATACAGTGATGTGTATTGATTATATTTGAAATAGTGAACATTTGAGCTATTTTATGTTCACCTTGTCTCTTGTATATTTTTTATTATATATTATCGTTACGATAATGACTGTGCGTTCTCAGTTATATAGTATATATTATGTATTGTTCTACCCTGGAGAAACACGTATTTATCGCTTTGTTTTAATACCGTGTACGTATTGGTGAGTTATTTATTCTATTTTGAAATGCATACCGGTGTTAGCCCAAATGAATATTCACGTGTGTGAGCCCAATATCATCTCATTCTCTATATTACCAAACGGTATTACCTAGTAATACTCTTTGGTAGTGTAGGTATAAAGATAGGATGTTTCATCAATCTTCCACTTGCACTTGGGGTCAATTATGGAATCTTATTCCAACTTCATTGATCGATTTTCTCAAAACAATCAGGTCAGTCCCATGGTAAACAGGTATGCTATGTTATTTTAATTATCTACTTTTTGAATCAACTCTCACTGATGCTGATAAACTATCTTTATCATGTGGAATTATTTGGAGTATGTTGCTTGAATTCTAGTGAGCTTTATGTTCTTTTACGAACTGTATCATGACATAGTTATCATATTACAATGTCATGGAGTTTTCAACATTTGGAATCACCCTTTGTTCAGTTATAAATTTATGCATTTATTTATACTTCTTATATTGTAGTAGCATTTGATTGAAGCAAGTACTAGCTATTGTTTGGAACAATTCCAACATAAAGTTCTCAACTTAAGGTTAAAAATGAATTTAGGATTGACTTCTATACTCGATATCACTAATACAGTTTGGTCTGCACACTCCATCATGAGGAGTTCATTGTTTCTGTAAACAATCCTCTAATATTTTATAAATACTTGGGAACACTCAAAATATATAGTAATCTTAACTCGGATTTGATGCTTGTTCCATGTATCAAATACATAAGTAAAGTGTGATATTGTAGACTATATGGCATGGACGATAATTCCCATTGCCAATGCATAAGCAAACCATCATACATGTTTGATATTAAGCAATTTAATATGGTGCATGTGTATATCGTTTATGGGTATTCCTAACATTCTTTTATTCTTATTATAAAAGATGTCATTTCAAATCCAATGTTGAGTATTAAACAACCAACTAACATGATTTTAACTTAGGTTCATCGTCAAATCATAAGTTTGTTGTTTACTTATAGTTTTAGAAATATTTTGTAACTATTAATATTCTTTCTTATAGACACGCGCTTCCTCAACATTTTGAATGAAATATAAAAATTTCTCGATCAAATACTTACTTATGATGATCATCGAATAATACCTTCGTATCATTTCTTGGGTCATATCCGACACTCACAAACTCAGTTATTGTTGTCAATGACTTCGAGACATTTTGATTGTTATGTATAATAGTCTATTCTAAATCATAACTTAGAATATATTTTTTAACATATATGTACCAAAACTCAATGTCATGCCTAGCAATAAGTTTTGTGAGTAAAATCTGAATTAACTATAGCGCATTGAATGACGAATCTATTACGTTAGTTTCAACAATTAAAATTTACAACGTTATCAACGTGGCTTATATTCCAATTGCATTAACCATATTCCTAAAGACACTTTTACAGCCGATGGATCATATCCTTTTGGGTACCAATATCAAAATCATATTTTGATGTTATACTTGGAATCCATTTTGGATTTGTGCATTGTGTTGCATGGTAGAGTTAATACTCTTAATGGCTTACTTAAGACTAAGAAAGCTATTTTCTCAACATTAATAAAATTCATAATTTCTCTTTAATGTGTGAGATTTATCAATAGACATTCTAATATGTCATGTCTATTTAGGTTAGATTAAATTCATTTCATCCCTCGTGATCAGTTTCATCTTGGATCATATCCAAATCCATTTTACTACCAATAATATCTAGAAGGAATTTCTTCGCTACAAAATTGGTATTTCTTGAAACAAAAATTGCTTTATATGTAATCGAACAGGTATTCATAAAAATTTAATGAATTGCATTACACAAAACTGACTTTGTTTTTGTTTATAATAATTATGCTTAAAACTTAAATTGGTCATCCACTGACGATTGTCTCCAAACTCTTTTGGGGTGATTCATACAATAACCCTCACATAAAATTATTAGGTGTACTCTTTCGACTTACACAACCTACTAACTCCTTGGCCTTGGATATGATGAGGTTTCATGTAAACCTTACTTGTAGGATTTTGTAAATAATTCTTTAGATGAAACTAATTTTAACCTTGTACACTACTCTTAAGTACACGACCTTATAAAAAGAAGTAAGCTCAACTTCACTGATCATTAATCATACTTTCCAACAAAGATTGATTACTTGTTATCGAAACATCATTATGTATCATAGGAAGGATTGATTTTTGAAATTTAATCTTTATTAATTTTTTAATTACATTTGGAACTCTTTCCAATATGCTCGCTTATTAGATCAAATCAAATCGTTTTCTACTACATGTAATTTAATTTACTTTTGTTTTATATTATATAAACTTATCATAGACATATAACATGCGTATCATAACACTTTTTCATTTTTTTCATGACTCGTCAATGAATACAATGAAGTACGTGGAACCGTATTGGTATTAATAGACATTCGATTGCATACATCTATACGTATCAACCCGAAGAGTTCATAACTCTTATGATGCTCCCACTGAGTGGGTACTTCATCCTTAATTGTTCGGGATATAATTCACTAGCACCATATGATTCATAATCATATAATCAAAGAATTATTTCTCAAAACTATGGCTTAGTCTACAATTCCAAAATAATTGCTAATAATCTGAGATACTTATGTATATTCCAATGCATCACTTTTGTTATGAATACAAATATCACTATTATAATTTTATTTTATAACAAATATTCATATTGAAATTAAAAAATGTCTATTTTTCAATTAACAATGGAAAACAGTTATTATTTTATAAATAAGGTTTGGTATGATTTACTTTTGTAACTTAATGTGACCCATAAATGCTATATGGCATTCCCCCACTATTTCTGCTATTACTATAATAACATACGAAATACGAAGGTTCATTCAACCACTTAATTTAAGCTATTTATTCCATCTATTGTAACCATTTTATAGTCAAGAGTTTCTAGATCAAATATCCTGAACACAATGGAATAAATTTCATAGAAAATAATGTCCTATATAACATTTTGGAATAGAAATTATATTTCTCATTCCAATGTTAAGTACCAATTATTAATTTATAATTTTCTTTTCCAATGCCTTTTATGAAGAAGAAGTGAGCATTCACCCTCTTCATTTCAACTGTACCTTAAGTTACGTGTACCTTCATACATCCATTTTCCTTTATAAATGGCCAAACCATTCAAAAGGAAACCCTTATTACAATTTCTTAGAACCTTTTACAAAAGTGCATTTGATCATCCCAAACATATAAGGATATTAAGTATTGTAAATTGATCAAAGTGACATTTCAGTGATCGAGTTCATATACTTATTTTATAGCTTTCGGTCTAGTGTTACATTTAACACGACAAGGTCATTATTGTAATTAATCATATTGTATATACACTCACCCTATGGTTTACTTGCTTATTTCAAATGAATCAATTTCATTGGGATTTTGTACATTACAAATTGCGATCATTTTCCATATAACATTAGTATGTGATCGTACATCGATATTACTTTTAGAGTTTGAAACTTATAAAGCACAATACACAGTCTTAGGAAAATAAACACGTAAGTGACCAGTTATGAATGTATTTAGTAATTATAAAATTAGGTGCTTGCATGAGTATTGAAACAATAACTGCAAAAAATATTTATGAGCAACTATATTTAATATTTCTTTTGTCAATCTGTAATTCAGTTCATTTTATATCTTAATTTACAAAAAATTTATCAGTTATGTTAATTGCAAAAATTTATCAAAGTAGATTATTACAACTTCATATAGCAAATGTTCTTACAATATTAGAAAGGTTAAATGTTACCATTTCATTTTTCTAATCAGGCTCCTGCTAGATTTTTATGTTTATCAAAACCTTAAGAAAAACATAGAAATCATTTGATTTCTCTAGTAGATGTTAGGGCTTGCTTGCCTTAGAATTCTGACCTTGAGGAATATCAACAAATTACAGTCCTACGAGTGATGAATAACACTTTATCAGTTGTATCAAATACAACTCCCAACCATGGTCTTTGTCCTAATCTCATCCCAACCTTGAGGAATATCAAGAAATCGAAAGAGATTATTCACTCATACCCACCATTTCATGATGGCTTAAGTATAATGCATGTACCTTGAGGAATATCAATAAATATGTGCATGTATCTTACCTCATCTAGTTAATATACTAATTGTGCTACACATAATATCTCTATTTTGAGGAATATCAACCAGTAGAGAGTAAGCAGGAAATCTATTAATATATATATAGTGGAGGAAACTTTATATTAAAAATTCATAACCTTTAATATATTACACCAAGTGATATTGACTTATGGAAAAATATATTTCTTATGAAATACCTTAATGATTCAAGTGTCGGACATATCAGAAATCACGATATACGTACTATACACATATATTTATCCCTTAAGTCTATTTGGGTTTTGTCGCTATTCCACTTGATTTTATACATCTATATTATTATGTAAGTTTAATTATTTTATAATTTAATTAACTTATATAATAGTCTTATGTACATTACATTAGTCAAATATTATTTAATTAATTTAATTAGTTAACATTTTAATTAATTTTATATTATTCAATTAAACATTTTAATTGAATATGTATATCATCACATTTATGGTTATACACACAAAGATATATCTCTATTTGGGAGCAGCAGGCCATACCGTTTGAGACTTTGATTCCTCGGGAGATGTGCAATCGTGTAATGCTGGAAGCTAACTTCCCTTAGACCCTTTAGCATGTCAGCATACTCATCGTGAGCATCTCAGGCTGGTATTCCTATGAACAACCAAGCAATAGGTCAATTATTTTAACTGAAGTAATTCAAGTATGAAAAGAACAAAAGGAAAGAAACTCACATTTGGACAACCAACGCTTGTTGAAGCCATATGGGCACCGAATGAAGAAGTACTCATTTTTGAAATACAAGCAATTGTTGTGAAGAGACTCGATGACTTTGCACCTGCACCAATCCTTGATGATCATATAATAAGGAGACACTTACCTTTGCTGAAATGCAGGAGGTAGGTAAGCTCCTAAAAAATAGAGCCTGGTTGAAGCGATTCATGAAAAGGACGTATAAAGAGCTCAGGAGAGCGTAACCATTTTGATGGACTTAAGCTGGAGCCAGCCCAAGCTTTTGGAGAACCATTCAAAGAAATGGATTGAAGGGCGGCATGACACCGCCTAAAAATATGTATCTATTACAAACTGTATACCCCACTGGAGGAAGATGCGCACTTCAGTCTTAGTTAAAAGAAGAACATTACCCTTAGGGATTCCGTGCTGGCGGCATATGTTCTAAAGCATTTTCCCAAATAAGACAGTCAGCATTTGTTTGGGTAGATCATTCAAAACCCGAAGACTAGTGTATCTATATGCTGGTGGAGGCACTTCTTGAAGCAGAACAACCATCCTTTGAAGATTTGCAGTTATCATTCAACTGGATGCAAGGAGTGCAAAAGTAGAAGTCTGCACTATAGTAGACACGACTTCGGGAGGAGTTGATGCCCCCTCACCAAACTTGAAGTGTGGCGATCGACAAGTCATTCTAAATAGGAAATTTGGTGTTTAACATGGTCAGGTAAGTTTTATTTCAAATATCGAACCTGTGTGACCAACGTTTGGAATCTAAAGGATGTCGATGTATGTTGACCAATAGGATCCTGAGCGTTACCCGGGTAAGTCAAACTATTAATCTATACGGTGTGAATCTCATGTCCCGTACACGACGAACGTACCATCTTATGTAGATAGCTCACTCATGTTAGAAAAATAAGCCACGCCATACGATGGAACTATGCAATGGACCTTACCCTTTATTGATGGATAATCGATAGCGGGACCGTTGTCTAGAGCGACGTGGAGGCTTTTCTTTTACAGGGACATTGAGAATGCAGTGATGAAGAATGTTATGCAGTAAGATACCTAAATGATAAAGATGCTAGGAGATGGAACTGCTCGAATTTTGAAGCATAATCGATACAACTGTTCCTGAAAGAAAACCGTCCCATCAAAATTTAAGCAACAAAATGCAATCGACCAAGTGTTTAAAGGAGTTAGTCGCTAAGCATCACCTAGAGGCAATCCAAGCATGTGCTTAGCTCAACTCAAAGTCACTCTAGGTTGAACCGGAGTCAAAACCTAACTTCACGCTACTAATCCATTCAACACTTATCAATCACCATCTCCACCGCCCATCACAACGACACGGAGGCATTGCCAACCTTAGAGCTAAGTCGAGACATGGATTCAGGTCGGTGAACAAAAGAAATATGTGATGAATGCGTGGAAATTGGTCGATTACAAAAGCTTTCGCAATGAGCAGATCTAGCAAGGGGTCGGTGGCGGCTGGTTTAAGTCGGCCGTAAGTAGAGATCGGTGGTGGAATTTCGGTCACGGGAGGTTGAAGGACTCGGGTCGGTGATGAGGAAGCTCTCGATAATAGGTAGGAGGGAATAATGAAGGAGAATTTTTTCTCCTAAAGTATCTATTTTTATAGGAACTCGGTGTGCTTGAAAGCAGTCGATATAGAGATGAAGCTCTTGGTACCGATAGGTATTTTTCAACTAAAAATTGGCAGAAGACATAGCAAAGAGAAGAGCATGCTCAACTAAGGCGTGGAACGATCTCCAGAGCATAGACCTTGTCCACAGCACGAAGAATAGTGTTTTTAACTATGAAAAAGTAGTTGAGGGAATACCTAGCGGACAAAGGCAATGTTTCAAAGCAGTTCTTGAACGACTAACTAAAATCACGAGATAGCAAGTCAGAACCTGTCTTGATCCAGAACATACTTTGTTTTTAACAAAAGCACACATTGGGGAGCAAGTGTTTACCAACTTTTTAACTAAGAAAATTTTCAATGGAAGTTAGAACGTCAAGAATAAATAAAGTGACTCACGAACTTGGAAATATGCTCAGAAGGGCAAGAAAGTGGCATGATACAAGTTTCAAGCAAAATTGGTCAAACTGGCCTCTCGGTATCGATAGATATTTTCTCCATTTTAAGCCTCCCAAACTCCATACATCCCAAGTACTATCTCAAGTGATTATCCCTAAGTACTTTTCTTAGAGAATAGACAAACAAGAAGAAAGCGAAGAAAGCAGGATAAGACAAACAGTATTAAGGAAATCATTGAAAACAGCTCAACCTTCATGGAAAAGATTTTAGAATATAACGAAGCAAGAGATAGGAGGATAAAGCAAGGAAGAAAGAAGGGTTTTTCAACCACAAAAATTTCTCGGTATCGAGAGGTCTATATTGCTTTTTAGGCTAGTGTGCTCTCTTCTGGACCTATGGACTCTCACCTGGACCTTGAACTACATGGGCATCTGGGTCTACAAAGCAATCTCCTCTATAAATATTAACCCTATGGCAACTAAATAAGGATCTTTCCTCATCCTTTTCTGGGCTTTTGGCACTCGATCTTCTTTATCCCCTATCTCTTCTCCCTAGTCACCAAGGCAGATACTCTTGGCAGTTTTAGGCTTAAGAACTTGTCAATCCTTTGTACTTGTGATTTCAATTTCTCTCAAATTTCTAATAAATAAAACAAAAAGTGGACATAGGCCAGAGATTGTCGAACCACAATAAAAATTCTTGTGTCTCTTTTCACTTTGCATACACTTTGCTAGATCTGATCCCACAATAGGTTATCTTGGGTCTTGTGCCACTTTTGCCGTCAACACTAATGGTGCGACATTTTCGCTGAATTTATCACTTACACGTCTTTTGGTAAAATCCTACTTTACATATTATAAGTAATAACTGGTAGTAGCGATTATATACACCAATTCTCTTCGTCAAATCTATATCACATTAGGACTTATGGAATTTGGTTTGGACAAAATTCCAATATTGCCCACATTCAACTTTGTAAGTGCAAACACAAAATCTTTTGTTTAATAGTAGCAGTTATTATTAACTGTATTGCTCTGGTCAGAGACTTTGAGTTGACATAAGTTGACTAACCCCATATAACCGAGGAGACGAATTCTATCTTGAATAGTGTTTCACATCCAATGCTTCCACTTGACCCAATTATAGTCGTTCGATGGACGTTGTGCCACAGTTTTAACTATAATTGTTAACCATAAAATATTCAAAAGAACAAAGGTATGAAAGAAGGGTCACGAAAGCATGAGGAAAGATCAGAAGGCACCAAGATGTTCTAGATAATCATACCTTCTGACAAGGAGCTTTTGGTGAAGTCCAAGGCTATCTTTCAAAGTCCATAGACAAGATGATGCTCCAAGAATCCACCATTCGACTAGGACGATAACCCTTTCAACAAAGACAAAGGAGAAGGCGCTCAAACGAAACCTTTCAAAGGAGTTGGGAGGATGCAACCATCAGGATTTAATAGCTTCAAACCTTCTGAAGTAGTCGAAAGGTTCCGTTCAGGGAGTTCTTACCTTACGAAGAAGATAGAGAAATCAAAGCAAGTAGGTGTAATTCCATAACAACCTTTTTGAAAGCATAGCAAGCCTTTCGAACCGATTGGAGCACATCAGAATACCTTTCAACTAGATCGAAAGGTTTTTATGAAGAAAGCAATGCTCAAAAGTCAACAAAGAATAGTAGATAACCATTCTTTGACATTGAAGGGAAACACAGCACTCGAAAACAATCAAGTGAGAAGCAACCTTCCGACAAGATCGAAAGGTTCATAACAAGCACGTAAAGAGCAACCTTCCGACAAGGGCAAAAGGTTCCTTAAAAGAAATGAAAGAAAAGACCCTTCGGCAGCGTTCAAGGATCCACGATGACATGTGAAAGGAAAACCTTTTGTTGAAGCCGAAAGGTTAGCAATTATATATAAGAAGGGAACCCTTCGATCCAGCCGAAAGTAAAGGGATGGAAGCATGGTCGCCGACATCTATAAATTAGACCCAAGGGGTCCTTTTTCGAGGGCCAATTTTTCCTCTCACTTCATACTACTAATATTCATAGAAATGTGTTGTAACCCTAATTGAGAACCAATTTGGGGATTTGTAAAAGAACTTATCTTGAATAAAAAGGGAAGTATAATGTTCTGTTAAATCACTTGTTGTTTTGCTTGAATCCTCGTTAGATTAACTCTTATTTTCAAGATCAACTCCATCGGAAAGTTCTTCCTGGCTAGGTCATAAACTTAACTAGCCGAGCTGCAACTTTAATCTAAAAACGTTGCCAACTTCTCCACTTTAACCTTCCGGTACGATCGTCGATCGACCAAGGTTAACTTAAGCAGTAACCTTTCGAAGTCATTGGCTTTATGATCAGAATTCTTCACCTAAGTTGATAGTATCTTGCACTTTAACAATACCTAAACCTTCTGTAACCTTCATCTAAACAATATAACCTTTTGGTAAAGTTTAAATCTAAGAATATATGGTTAATCAAACGAGTGGCATTCATATACCTTCCGATTAAGTTAAATCCGACTTCACATGAGTAGTCAAACCTTTCGGTAAGATTAAAAGCTCTTATGCACCACCTAGGGATCTATTGTTTTAATTACTGTTAAAGAGATTAGTCATCTCAAACCTTTTGGTAACATTAAAAATCCATTTTGAAGGGATAAGACTGAAGAATAATCATTCAGAAAACTTCACAAGATACCTTACAAGATTTACCAAGGTAAAGGGTTCTCTACTTAGAAGACCAGACCTTCCAACCATGCCGAAAGGTCCAAATCATAAACCAGCAACTTTCGGGGTTCGGCATAAAAGTAAATCTTAAGGGTATCTGGTCCTTATCTAAAACTACCTTTCCTATTTTTATTGGAATATCCTTTGGGGATGTTGACCATAACTTTGGTTAACACCTGCCATATCCCGAAAACCTTAGCAACCCTTCGAATCTCAAACAGCTATTTGCTTAACCTTCCGGCAAGGACCTAGGTCAACCCTATGTATAAGGAAAATTAAGGAAATTCTATCTTGATCAAGGAAATTGCTTTTGGGGGAAATCTTTTAAAGGTTCAACTAAGTCGGTGATCATTCTACATTAACTCACCAAAGCCGAAAGATCATATTAAATCTTGTACCTAAGCCTTCTTGACGTCATCGAAAGGTCGGATTCAAAGTCTAATTCCAAGTAGGGATACATCAATAATGCTACAAGATATCAACCCTTCGGTGTAGTTTGGCTTAATCCTATTACTTAGGGTAACTCTGAGTTACCAACGGGACATTTACGGATCTTCTAAGAAATTCCACTTTCTACCATTTCCCAATAACTTTGTCTACTGGGATTCTTTGGGGGTGTTGACCATAAATTTGGTTAACATTTTTGGCGATAAAAGGAGGGCCTGAACCTCCGATCCCTAATCACTTTTACCAAGAATTAATAGAGCACTTCGTTCAGAAAGAAGAAGATGGAAGGATTCATGAATAGTACTGATATCTCAAACGAAGAAGTTAAGCCACAGTCAACTTTGGAAAACAATATATTCCCAAACTTTAACTTGGAGAATGTAGAAATTGGCAACCTTCGACCTTAAGGAGGTTGGAAAACAATGAAATCAAAGTCCAGCACCTGCAAAAATAAATGATAGCCATTCAGGAATTTCTTGATAGAGCACCGTCTCAGGAGTCGCTAAAGGTTATGGAAGGAGAAGGCGAGGCACAACGTCCAAAAATGAAGATCAATATGAGGAGCAAGGAAGTCAGGCTTGGAGAACCATCGAGCAATCAAATAGCTTAAACATTGAAAACAGTGGAGGTCACCATGACAACATTCACAACCAAGTCACAGAGTATACAATAAGAAATGTACTCAATGAATTAAGGAAATATGTTATCCTGCAAAAGGCTCCTTTTTCAGAAGAAATTATGGTAACTAGCATTCCTTCTCACATTCAGATTCCCCCACCAAAGTACAATGGAACTATTGATCTAGATGATCACCTTATAGCATTTGAAACTTGGATGAACTTGTATAATGCCTCTGGGACAGTTCGATGCAAACTTTTCCCGATTACTCTTCAGGGAATAGCTACCAAATGGTGTAGGAATTATCAAAAGAAGACCATTTATTCTTGGGAACAATTTTCTTATGATTTTGTGACACAATTTTACATATTCAAAAATCAAACTATGTGCTTTAGCCTGTTAGCTACAATCAAACAAAAACGGGGAGAACCACTAAACGAGTATTTAAAGAGGTTCGATATTAAAGCATTAAAAGCAAAAAACGCAACCGATAGAGACAAGTAATAGCAGTTCGGTCTGGGCTAGTCGAACAAACCCCTTTCTGAGAACAACTTTATATTAATGGATGCGGGGATCTACGAAACTTCTACTTCCAAGCCGAGAAATTTATTCAGATGGAGAAAAAATATTCTACGACCAGGGAATCTCAACGAAGATAAAGGATAGAAATCAATTTTGAGTCTCATGGTGAAAGATTGGAGGGAAAAAAAGTAGGAGGAAAATTCAGAAAGAGATTTCTGAATCCAACTACGTAAATTTGAACAAGTCTCTTTCTCATATTTTCGCTGTAGCAAAAGATTCTAAAAGCTTTTCAATTACTCACAGTATATCAAGCCACCCCAAACCAAGCAAAGAGAATGATTATTGCGACTATCACAAAGCGAATGGACATAAGACTGATGAATGTCGCGCCCTATCGAGAATGGTCCAAAACGCAATCAAGTCAGGATCTCTTAAAGAGTTCATTAAAGAAATTTGAATAGCTTCTTATGTTAATAAGAGAATTGCCTAAATACCTGAAAACTAACTCTTTCTGCAGAAGAATGGCAGATTAACAGTCTATTGAGCCGTCAAATCCAGTGGCATTTGTTTACTATGAACTTTTCTTATTCATAAAATTCTAAACTTGATTTGTATTCCAAAATTGATAATGTTCTGATTTTAAATTCGAGTGTCATTATAGGTAAAAACAAAACCAGTCCATGGCATTCAGCACACAAATGGTGCATAACAAATTTCTAGCTACTTGAGAAAGACGGATCAAATGCTTGATAAGGAGCAACTGTCAATGTATAAGTCAATGCAGTACAAAGATTAGTTCTCATGAAACCTCGGGCTGCTATTAGTTCTTCATCAATTTCTAAAAAAACATACATACATATATATATATATATGTATATATATATATATTACAAAAAAGTCAATATACCAAAAGATATTTTCACAAACGTCTCCAAAACTGTTTTTACACCTCTCGGATGGAGGATCAAAATTACTTTCATACCTCATATAAAGTGGGAACAAAACTATTCAATCTTTCCTCAGAAATGTCTCTTGAGAAGAGAAACAAAATTTTTGAAAATAATATATATATAGTACAAAAAATGTTTTTGAGAGTTAACTCCGACGTCCAATCCGGAGTACAAAATTTTTTTTTTTGAGAATGAGCCTCCGACATCCAATCCGGAGCGCCTCCTAAAGGGAGGAATAAAGCCCTAAACGTCCATATCACCTCTTAAAGGAGGGTCAAGATAAGCACCTGCAAAATCAAAAGCCCCTAATGTCCATATCACCTCTTAGGGGAGGGTCAGGAAATGCACCCGCAAAATCAAAAACCCCTAACGTCCAAATTACCCCTTAGGGGAGGATCCGGTAAAATGCTCATCAGAAGCCTTCTGGAGAAAGGTCACGTAAGTACATATCCCTTTGAGATAAGGGAAGCCCAAAGAGAGGCACATCAAACATTGGACTAAGACGTCTAGCCCAAAGGGAGGCTTTTGATAGATTAAGATGTCCAAGCCCAGAGAGTGGCTCATCAAAGTGTAGACTAAGACATCCAAGCCCATTAGGTGCTCCAAATAAATGAATAAAGACAAAGATGTCTACAACTCAAGAAGAAAGTCAAAACCCAAGGGAGTTAAGGGTTAAAGAAAGAAACCTATCCGTCATCTGAGACAAAGTTGGAATCCTAGAAAAGGATACACACAGAGGCAAAGGATATGCTACTGCATTACATAACTTCCAACCTTAGGAAAATGATTCCTACATCAAAGGATTAGGAAACTTTCATACCACAAAAAAGCATGAGACCAGAAAATGAAAGAAGGAATCCATAACATGGAAACAAAAATAAAGACTGATACGAAATCCAAAGGAATGGAATAGATAATAATTTTTTTAGTCATAAAGATAAAGTACTTCACTCCAAGATCAGGTTAAGAAAGCCACTCCTGAATCCTTTGAGATAAAGTGAACGATTGGATAGAAGAGTCTATTATACCTGTATATACATATATATATACTACTAACTTATAGGCACTTCAGGTGCAACGAATTTATTAATAGGAAACATTCCTGTGAATAATCTAAGAATTAAGGTTAGATCAACTTAGTTATCTTTTATTTGAAATATACTAAATATGCTATTATTAGATATATCTATGGCTTCGTACTTATATTTAATGGAGTTTTGAATATTTAATTCGTCAGATGAGATCCTGACGAGACTTTGGATAAATTCTTGATTTCGTGAATTTTGAGTTTCACCATTTCTATTGATGCAAATTTTAGTTCGGATTTCGTGAATTTTGAATTTCCATATTGCTTTTTATGATGATTCGAAGATTTCCTATTTCTAGTCTCCTTATTGAATTTCTGATTTCCAGTTTCGTGAATTCTGGATTCCTTTGTCGGTTCTCATAATGATTTAGGAATTTCATATTTCTGGTTTCCTTATTGAATTTTTGATGATCTTGTTGGTTTTCTGGTTTAGTGAACTCTACTCTTCCTATGGATTTTAGTGATGATTTGCTGATCTTGTATTCATGATTTCTTTATTAAATCACTATGGTGATTTCTTGTTGAATTATTGGTTTAATGAATTTCCATACTGATTTCTCTGATGATTCATGAATTTTACATGTTACAATTTACCATTGAATTTTCATGATGATTTCCTATTGATCACTTGTTTCATGAGTTCATGATTTCTTAGTTCCCTTTATTAATTTTCCATGATAATTTATGATTTTTCCATTGATCTTCTTATTTTGAATAAGAATGAATGGGTTTCAGATCACATTTTTGATTTTTGGATTTTTAAATCCCTGATTTAATGGAATTTAAGCTTCCTTACTAATTTTTGTGATGATTGATGAATTTCATATTTTTAATTTTCCCATTAGAATTTTGGGATGATCTTTATTGGGGTTTTGAATTGATGAATTCTGAGATTACTAGATGATTTTCATGATGATTTATGAATTTCTTATTTCCTTATTGGGTGTTTGATGATCCTTTATAAGATTTCTGATTTAATGAATTCTAAGATTTCCTTGTTGATCTTTATGGTGATTTGTGAATTTTGCATTCTCGATGGATTTGGGATAATTTCTTATTGGAATTTTGATCGAGTGAATTCTAAAATTTCCTAGAGGGTTTCCCTGATGGTTTATGGATTTTCTATGCTTGATTTTCTCATTGAATTTTGAATGATCTTTTGTCAATTGACCAATTTCATGGACTTTAAAATTTCTTTTTGGATTTTGATGACAATTTATGAGTTTCACATCTTCGATTTCCTTATGGGACCTTTACTGGATTCCTAACTTTATAAATTCTATATTCTGCTATTGAATTTTATAATGATTTATGAATTTCCCTTTGAATTTAAAATTTGATTTCAATACGAGATCTTTATGACACCAAATGGAAACATTACTAAACTACTTTCTACTTTTTCACTAAATGAGAATTACCAATCAATGGTTTAAGGTTGAAAATGAAGGAAACTTAGAGGGATAAGGAAAAGTCCCCTATAGCATGAAATTGATTTCCACAGGTTGAAAAGATTTAAATTGAGAAAGAAATATCAAGAATATGTAATAGACTTTCTCCAAGGGTTCATTTATTTGAACCGATATCTGCAAATCAAGGGATATTACTCCACACTCTTAAGGAAGTTTAATCATGGTCATTACAAAGAAACTTATCTGAAAATGTTACCCTTATGACATCATATTAGCTTTATAAATTTAAGATTGCTCGTTAAGATTTCATAACAAAGTTACAAACTTAATAGAAGATATCATCTATTTTGCAGCATGCAAAGAAGGATGTTCATTGGAGTTTTGTCCTAAAGAACAAAAGCTTCTTTCATACAAGGGGGGCTAAATGTTAACCATAAAATATTCAAAAGAACGAAGGTATGAAAGAAGGGTCATAGAAACATGAGGAAAGATTAAAAGGCACCAAGATGTTCTTGATAATCATACCTTCCGACAAGGAGCTTCCAATGAAGTCCAAGGCTATCTTTCAAAGTCCATAGATAGGATGACGCTCCAAGAATCCACCTTTCGACTAAGCCGAGAGGTCTTTCAACAAAGACAAAGGAGAAGGATCTCAAACCAAACCTTTCGAAGGAGTCGGAAGGATGAAGCCATCAGGATTTAATAGCTTCAAACCTTCCAAAGTAGTCGAAAGGTTCCGTTCAGGGAGTTCTTACCTTCCGAAGAAGATGGAGAAATCAAAGCAAGCAGGTGCAACTCCATAACAACCTTTTTGAAAGCATTGCAAGCCATTAAAATAAAGAGACTTTCTCTAAGAGTAACAATTTTTTCATTTGCAACTTTCTGAATCTATAAATACCACTTTGATTAAGAAGTAAAAATCATTGAACTTGAATTAATCTATTCTTTACTCTCTTGATTTTCTAAGCACTCTCTTGCATATACACTGTTTACATACTCTCAATCCATTATAGCCAAAATAGAATTTTGGTTAAATCACTTCCTACAACTCAAAGCATTCATATTCATATACTCAAAGGAGATCATAGGAAGATTTGTATTGTAAGTCAAAAACTGTGTTATTGGAACACAAGATTATCAGAGATACTTTTGTATTAGCCTATTTCTCTGGGCGAAGTGAGGGTAATTTGTTTAAAGGAAATATCGATGGGGAGCTTCGGGACTGGACGTAGGATGGGAGGTCCGAACCAATATAAAAACTCTAGTTAGATGGTATACGATTGCATTGATTTATATACTTTCATATTATACACAAGTTAGATGGTATACGATCCTCAAGACTTTCAATTGGTATCAGAGCAAGGTTATTTCAATCTATAGTAACACATAATTGAAACCGTTAAAAATGGCAAGTACATTTCAAGAAGGTCAATCAACTGCTCGTCCACCATTATTTACTGGTTCTAATTTTGCTTATTGATCAACACACATGCGAATTTTTATGGAAGCAAATGGATTAGAAATATGGCTAGCAACTCAAAATAAATATGAAGCACCTGACATTGATATTAGCACATGGACTGATGCAAAAAAAGCAGAGGCTTATAATAATGCCAAAGCTATGAATGTTTTATTTTGCTCACCTGATAAAAATGAATTTTCACGAGTCATGCTATGCACTACTGCTTATGATATTTAGAGTACATTACAAATTACCTATGAAGGCACAAACAAAGTTAAGCAAACAAAAATTTCTATTCTACAAAATCAATTTTCATATTTTAAAATGAAATCAAATGAGTCAAATATTGACATGTATGCTAGATTTCAAACTATAAAACATGATCTTATGGCACTAGGAGTAAAATTCACTGATTTAGATTTAGTCACACGAATTTTGAACTCTCTGACAAACGAATGGGAAAGAAAGTTTTAGCCATCGAAGAAACTAACGATCTTTCCCAACTCAAAGTCAAAGAGTTAGTAGGAAATCTTATGTCGTATGAAGCTAATTTATAGGCAAGAAAAGAGCAAAATCGAGAAAGGAAAAATATCGTATTTTAAGCGTAATGACAACTCCAACTTAGAAGAAGATGAGATTATGTTCATAGCCAAAAATTACAACAAGTTCAAGAAGTTCAAAAGGATGATGAAATTTCAAAACAACAGCAACACAAATTCCTCAAATCGAACATCAATGAAGTGCTATGGGTTGTGATAAATTTGGCCATATGAAGAAAGACTGTCCACTACTCAATAATGATAAAAAGGAAAACAAATTGAAAATTTCAAGAAAAAGAGAAGAGCACTTCAAGTTACTTGGGATGATTCCGACTCTTCCTCATCATCTGATAGTGACAATGACTCAGAACAAGCAAATGTCTGTTTCATAGCTAACACAAATGAAGTACGTCCTGAATTAACATATGATGAAATTCTTGAAATTGGTATAGAATTAGATGACAGGTATAGAGAATTAAAAGGATTAAGTAAAGAAAATATGGGAAAATTAAATAGAGCTGAATTAGAAATTGGATTGTTAAAAGACGAGAAAACTATTTTAGAAGAAGAATTAGAATTAGCACAGAAAGAATATAGAAAATTATCATCTCAAAATGCTACTTTAACACATGATATAGAGAATAACAAAATAGAGAATTATAAACTTGAAAATGAAAAGAATGAATTAACATAAAATTTAGAATTAGCTAATTTAGAAATTTCTGATCTCAAAAATAAATTAGATAAAATTACTAATAATGTTTCAAAATTTAATAAAGGAAATCAAAATCTAGATAATTTGATAAAAATTTCAAAACCATCAGGAAATAGGAAGGGATTAGGATTTAGTGAAAAAATTCATATATATTCTAGAAATAATCTAGTTTCTAATAATAATCAAAGATTCAAGAAGTATAGTACATTATATACAAATTTCAGAAAAACAAAATCTAAACATGAAATTAAGGAAACAAAAATGATATGTAATATTACAACAAAATGGCAGTGGTTTACAAAGAATTTTTGGGCCGAAGCAATCGCTGCTGCATGTTACATATTAAATCGTGTAACTCTTAGACCTATAACTAAAAATAGATATTATGAAATGTTCTACAAAAAGTAACCAAAAGTATCATATTTTCAGATATTTGGATCAAAATGCTTTATTCTAAATACAGAAGATAATCTTGATAAATTTGATTCAAAAGCAGATGAAGGAATTTTTGTTGGATATTCCGATCAAAGTAAAGCTTACAGAATTTCTAAAAAACGAACAAATGTTATAAATGAAAGTCTTCATGTCTCGTTTGATGAAAACTTTAAAAATATAAATAAAGATGATGAAGAAAATTTTGACACTAATCAAAATAAAGCCATTGAAACTATAATTGAAAATAATGATGATAATTAAAATAACAATAATTTAAAATCACCAACCCGAATTTTAAAAGATCATTCTATTGATAACATAACTGGAAATCTTGATAACAAAGTTTCGACTAGATGACAAATAAATCAAATGAGTAATGTAGCATTTATATCTAATTTTGAACCAAAAAATTACAAGGAAGCATCAAATGATGATTTCTGGATTTTAGCAATGCAATAAGAACTTGATCAATTTGAACAAAATAATGTCTAGGAATTAGTACCAAGGCCAAACGATCAGTCAGTAATTGGAACTAAATGGGTTTTTAAAAACAAAGCTGATGAAAATGGAAACATTATACGTAATAAAGCAAGATTAGTGGCACATGGGTACAATCAAGAAAAAGGAATCGATTATGAAGAAACTTTTGCACCTGTGGAACGTCTTGAAGCCGTAAGAATATTACTTGCTTTTGCATGTCATCATAACTTTAAGCTATTTCAAATGGATATTAAAAGTGCTTTCTTAAATGGTTTTATAAAAGAAAATGTTTATGTAGACAACCACCACTATTTGTTCATGAAAAATATCCAGATCATGTTTTTAAACTTAAAAAAGCATTATATGATTCAAAACAAGCACCTCGAGCTTGGTATGATCGATTAAAATCACATTTAATTAATTCAAGTTTTCAAATTGGTAAAACAGATACAACATTATTTATTAAAAGAGAACAGAAGGATATATTAATTGTTCAAATTTATATTGATGATATTATATTTGGATCTACTAACGAAAATTTATGTAAGAATTCTTTACAATGATAACAAATGAATTTGAAATGTCTCATATGGGTGAATTGAATTTCTTTTTAGGATTACAAATAAAACAATTAAATAATGGAATTTTTATAAATCAAGAAAAATATTGTAAAGAAATGCTAAAATGTTTTGGAATGGATAATATATCAAGTAAACCCACTCCAATGAATACTACTACTCATCTAGACAAAGATGAACATGGAAAAGAGTTCGATCAAAAACTATATCGAAGCATGATAGGATCCTTACTATATTTGACCGCTAGTAGACCGGATATTCTGATGAGTGTTTGTTTATGTGCGAGATTTCAAGCACAGCCTAAAGAATGACATCATCGGGAAGTTAAATGGATTTTACGATATTTATCCAACACTAAAGATTATAGTCTATTTTATCCAAAAGGAAGTACATTTGAACTTGTATTTTACAGTGATGCGGATTTTGGTGGATGTAAATCAGATAGAAAAAGTATGAGTGGCACATGTAACTTTATTAGTCAATCGTTAGTTTCATGGTTTAGTAAAAAGCAAAACTGTGTATCTCTTTCAACATGTGAAGCCGAATATACTCTGCTGCATTAGCTTGAGCTCAAGTAATAAATATGCAACAAACACTTAAAGACTATGGAAAAATAATAAATAAATCTCCAATATATTGCGATAATACTAGTGCTATAAATTTATCTAAAAATCCAATTAATCACTCACGAACAAAACATATAGATATTCATCATCATTTTATGAGAGATAATGTTGAAAAACAAATAATAACTCTAGAATTTGTCACTACTGAAAATCAAATAGCTGATATTTTTACAAAACCATTAAATGAACTAACTTTTATTAAGTTAAGACGAGATCTAGGAATTTGTTCATTCAACGAATTGGTTAACTAAAGTTATATAAATAATGTTTTGATCACTTAAATTTGTAACAGTTTAAATGCAATTTCAACTGAATAATTAAATTTATAACTTGGAATTAACAACAAACCACACTTTTTTTAATACCAACCGTTTAAATCAAGCTAATATTTGTTAACTTCCAATGGGTTAACTCATTTTTCTCAACTACTTTTTCTAAATATAGCTACATTTTATCTTATAAATTCAGTTATATACTACTTAAAAAATAATAAATAAACACAACTAAATTACTGCAACAAATAATACAATGTCTTCCGACCACGACTCCACCTATTCAATTATTACTATAAATCCCATTCGTCAAATAGCACTTACGTATCTCCAACTAAATCCACACCGACATCAACACATTCAAACTCTCTAAACATTGTTGCATCACCAACATACCACATCGGCTTTTCTCCCAAAGGAAAGAAAGCTAAACGATCAATTGATCTGAAATCAACATCTCTCACTGACAAAGTCGATGAAATATATCACTATCAACAAGAAATGATCGGCGTTCAACGTGAGATATATTATGAGCAACGACGTCAAGGATCTCATCTAAATTTTCTCGAAAAATGTATTCTAGCAATTTGTGGTCATTCACCAACAAAAAATTGCATACATCAAAAGTCTCCTCGATTATAGGAACTCCTCCAAAAGCGCGTAACATTACTCTGAGAAATTTATGCAAACCGTGACCATCAAACCAAGCTTGGATTGACACTCCAGCTCGTCCAAGTTGGTCTTCATAATGCCATTACTTGATGATACCAAATGTGAACCAAATTCGTGGGATATACAACAAAACAATAATTCAGAATTCTCCGACAAAAATTAAAATTTATGTTACACATTATATTTTTTATTTTTGATATGTATACTGTTTGTTATATTTAAATTTTAGTAAATATTTCATTCATATTAAAATTTTCCTCTAGATAACAAAAATTACATATCACAGATGTCTGTGAATATACCACAGACATCTGTCATCGGTTACAGGAAAATTTTCCCTATAACCACAGACATCTGTGGAAACCTCACAGACGTCTATGAAGACTCTCTGTTTCAAACTTCTGTAGTCACAAACATCTGTGAAACCATCATAGATGTATGTCGACTCTCTCTGCCTCATTTGCACTAAAGCAACGGATGTATATGACTTCCTCATAGACGTCTGTCGCTACTCTGGCAAAAATTATCCAAGAGCCATATATAAAAAACTTTCCTTTTCTCTTCACTTTACCTTCATTTCAACTCCAAATTCCTAAACCTTAGATCTCAAAAAACTAAAATTCTTAAATCAATAGCTCCCAAGAAGGTTGCCATCTCCAAGAAGCAAAAGCAAGGCCAATCTTCATCCTCCTCTCAAGCACCAGTCACACAAGCTCACATTAACCAATGGCTCCGCAATAATACTAATGTAATCAAAAGATTCGAGGTGCTCACCCAAAATAAGATCCACTCAGGCCCTTTTTATCGCCTTGGCAATGTTATGGAATATGAAATCTTAGGAATCACAACGAATGTCGGCTGTTGCAATTTGATTATCTATGATGCGAATAAGGTAATCATTGATCCTCTTGCCATTTACCTCTTCTACTCCAATCTATGTAGTTAAGAGATTTGGATCCAGAGAATGATGAGGGTGGGTTATGGTCAAGTGTTTACAAGAAAGAAGTTAAAATTGATGTGTATACCATTGGTCGTATTTAAGGTTTTCTTATGAGGGGATTGATATAACCGATATACTGGATCACAGTCTTCTACCTAGGGACGAAGTCACCCATCAAATATGGGAGGATAGAATGCCACAATGGAAGTCTATTTATCTTCGACCATGGGCTAGACTATTAAATCGAATGACAATTAATACCATTATTCCTCGTCTAAGTAGTCATGAACAAATTTATCCCAATGATCATAGAGCTTTGTATGCCATATTTGCTCGCCTACTAGTTGACTGGGCAAAATTTATTCACGACCAAATTAAAGGATTTTGGTTTACACACCGTTGTTCCATTGTTTATGCTCCATATATAATGCGCATCTTGAAAAATCTTGGTGTTCCTTCATATATCTCACAATAAGAAGAAATTCCAGCTAAAGATAGCAGACCACAATATCTTTCACTAATGCATCTTTCAAAGAGTCCACCTCGTATCATTCCATTCAACCAATGGACTCAACAACAACAAGAACATCATGGTCCTCCTCAAACTAGCGCTCCTCAACAAACCTACTCCCCTCATCCTTCCCAACATCTAACTTACTCTTGTCATGGTACCGAATACTACTCGAACTCCAAAATTCAAGAAGCTCGGGTTGAACTAACGCCAAATGAATCTCTTCGCGATTTGGCAATCATAAACCAAAAATAATCATGGCCAATCAACGAGCTTTAAACAAAAAAAATGACTGGATTGGAACACTCTTTCTCCACTAGGATGACAAAGATAGAGAAGACTCTGGACAAAGTGGCTCCACTTTAGGGAAAGTAATGCGCAAAGTCCGTGGCTTATCTTCTTCACACTCATCATCTTAGCCTTCCCCAATACCTCCACCTCGGGTTCAAACACCAGTTTATCATTCTTAAGCCTTGCCCATAGGTACGTCACACGATAAAGGTGACCGAGGGAAGACTCCCATGCACGCACAAGCCAAGGAAGAAGAAGAAGACAGTGATGAAATGTATGTCTCTAATACTCCACGTTTTCAACAGCCATCTTACATGGCATTTCAAGGCCTTTCAATCAACGAAGATGAGGAGTACCACGATCAAACACCATGGCCAGGTACATATGAGCAGGATCCATCCACTTACTAGGAGTATTACAAGGACTACGAAGGCCTATCTTATTCCTAAAATCAGTACAATTAAACTTTTTTATTTTATTTTGAAACTCCTATGCTTATTTGTTTTCCTATATATAACTTCTGTTACAGTTCCTTCTAAATTTTGCTTTGAATTTTCAAATTTGATTTTCCATAATCTGAAATGATGACATACTTTGACCATTGATATCGTTTATATATGTATCATATATCGTTTCCCTCCATTTTGATAATGACAAAGGGGGAGAAGTTTATGCACATACATAGGGGGAGACGTATGTGCACAGGGGGAGATAAGCATACACAAACATAATAATACTTCCATTCTATAGTTGATATTTTTGATCATATAGTTTCAATGTATAGTTGATATATGATTGTATGGTTGTCATCATCAAAAGGGGGGAGATTGTAAGAATGTGACGACCGCCCATGACCCCTGCACCGAATCTAGAGATAGTGCGCTGTAAAGTGTGCCAGGCGACCATGGACGATTGTCAGGAAAAGATAAACACAACAGAATCTATCGTATTACTCACAGCGCATGGACAAAATACAATAGAACATATGTATAGTGAAGCTTTACAGAACAAAATGACATCATATAAAACTCCATAATAGTTGAATACAAGCATCCACATAGTCAATACATCCAGCCTCACTACATATCTCTCAGAGAATACAAAACAGCGGAATATCCAGTACATATAAGAAGATAATATGCAACCCTCCAGCTCGTCTTCGATATCAGCATCGTGAGAAGAGAACAGCACCTGCCACCTGCTACCTAGTCTGCCCGTCCCAAAATGGACGAACAGCCCAAGGCAATAAGAATTAAAAACATAAAGCCTTGAGTCAGACAACAGTCTTAGTGAGCAGTAAATTAACTAACAACATACCAAAAGAGCATAAAGGAAAAGGAATAGGAATACAACCCTCCCACTC
This sequence comes from Allium fistulosum, assembly GCA_030737815.1. Lineage (NCBI taxonomy): Eukaryota > Viridiplantae > Streptophyta > Magnoliopsida > Asparagales > Amaryllidaceae > Allium > Allium fistulosum. The sequence continues at coordinate 517,139,006 of CM060901.1, read as the reverse complement.
CAACCTCATTCTACAGTGATAGCCCCCAGACACACACTAAGCAGAAGCAAACATAGCAGAGCATACAATTCAAAGTAAAGCTACTATCACTCGAGTCAAGGGCGATGTTTTCCAAGTACCAAGGCCTAAATCAGATAAGCACCCAGAAAATACCGCTCTTGAGTCCGAATGACGATACAACCAAACATCCATGACTCTGGCTATCACTGTTATCATTGCTTCGATATCACCGTTAATTGAATGACCGGCACATTCTTTCAGCCGTCCGTCAAGGGCTAATGGAAACCCCGGTTCTAGACATAACTCCCGCACGTCGTCGCAGCCCGTGCCTAGGACTATCGAATCTGCCCAGAGTACTCGACCATCAACAGTTGGCCGTTGGGACTATCGAATCTGCCCAAACGTACTCCTGCTTAGAGCATGCTAGAACCTTCAACAACGATGCTATCCAAGCCTCCTAGTCATCCTCCTCGACGACTATTCTCATATCCATTCATTATCCTCAACTCGAATCATATCACCGAGTTATCAACATGCTTGGAATGATCCCGTCTGGATTAGACCAAGTCTTCATCACATGATTGCCTCGCTTCATTACATCCTCGCAAAGCCTCATCTCATCATCACATCATCAAATCCATGCATAAGAGCTTCATCATCCCGCTACATATGCCACGAGCAGCTTTCCCAATTCAAGAGCCTTTCCCTTAGCTTTTGAATCGTCTTCGGTCTAAATCTAATCATCAATCATCTAGTTCATAACAATCAATCAAATCAAACATCAATCCAAACAATCAAGCATTCAAATATGATCTAAGTAGACAATTATAACAATAATGGCATTTTCGTAATTAAAGAGTTGAAAGTCCAATAAGCATGAAAACATGGATTATATCTCTACAAACTTGATGAATGAACTTGCATAGGTTAACATATGATAAAATGGATGTAACATCATCATGAACAATGGATCTATATGGATCTACACATAGGATGAAGAAAATGCATGGAAATCCCTATTTTAACACCAAATCGAGCCAACAATCCGATATACTCCTTTGGATCCGTGTGAGAGATAATCACCGCTCACCAAATCACCTAAACAAACCCAAATCAACACACTTCAGATCTGGACAGCGAAGGATGAAGCTTGATCTATCACGGATCCGCTTCAAACGAAGAAATCTCTCTTGAAAAGATGAAGATCTTCAATCTAAGCTATTGAATCTTCAACCTTGATCTTCGATTTGGATGGATGGAAGCACTAGATTAGAGTGGAGAAAAGAAGTGAAGAAGTGTAGAAGTCGAGCTCTCAAAATGGCAGCACTTCGTCGCTACAAAATCCGGATCCCAAAAAGTGAGAACAACCCCTCCTATTTATAGCTGAAAACTGCCCTTAAGTCGTAACTCGGCTATCTTCTTAAGTCGGTGCCGACTTAACACTTAAGCCTCTGCCGACCTAGCAACCTCCGACTCAACACATGCGCATATACGAACCCTGTCTTAATGCGCACGCGCCTTAACTAGTTAGACGACTTACGACTTACTGCTATGCCGAGTTAACCAGCTTATACGACCTAACGACTTAACTGCCTCGCCGACCTACGACTTAACCACAGGTACGACCTAACACTTAGGAAACCCAGCGACCTACGACCTAAAGCTTTGCCGACCTAACGAAGCCTCAGACTCATCATACTGCCCCAAAACCCAAGTCCTAAGTCGGTTGACGACTCAACAACTTAACACAGGAGACGACCTACCGACTCATAACTCAACACACGCTGCCGACCTATCCTTAACTCGCTTATCCCGGTAAGCCGCTAACTACCTTAAGTCGGAGAAACTCTTAGGTCGTCTAAGTCTTAAGTCGGTCAAACCTATAAGTCGGTCCATCCTATGAGTCGCTAATTCGAACTGCCGACCTAACACTTAACACCCCAAACCCTTAGGTCGCTCACAACATTCTCTTAGGTCGTTGCCGACCTAACTCTACCCCAGCATACTTAGGTCACTTACTACTCTTCCTTAGGTCGCCTGAACCGCTTAAGTCGGTCACGACTTATCTCCTAGGTCGGTCACTACCTTAAGTCGGTCAACCACACTCCCTTAACTCGGTGAGTTCCTTGAGTCGGCAACTCGACCCAGACTTGTTGCTTAACTCGTCCAAACTCCTAAGTCGGCTACGACTTAGGACTTAAGCTAAATTCTGCCAAAACCAGAAATGACTTAACAACCATACAACCAAAGGTCAATCATTTTAGAATGTTTTGATCCGTAAAAATACGGGTCGTTACATTCTCTCCCCCTTAGGAATTTCGCCCCCGAAATTTCAAACAAACAAGGCAATCAAAGCTATTATGTACGCCTATCATCCATAACAATCAATAAACCATGCATCCAACTCTAGCTTAGCGCACAGAATTCTAAGACTTAGAACAAGTTACAATGTTGTTAGATGATACGACACCTTAGGGCCATACCTCGAAGAGTTCAGGATGAGCTGCTTTCATCCTCTCTTCCACCTCCCACGTACAGTCGTTATCATCGTCACTCCATTGTATCTTGAGCAACTTAACTATCTTCCTCCTAAGCTGTTTCGTGTCAGTTTCAACAACACGAAGCGGCTTACGAGGTCTTCTATCCACTGGAACAACTTCAAAATCTTCACAGCTATCAGCAGAAACCACCGTATTCGAGTCGTGCACATATTTCCGTAGATATGATACGTGAAAAACATTGTGCACACCCGACATCTTCTCTGGTAATTCCAATCTATAAGCGAGCTTTCCAATTCGCTCGATAATCGGGAATGGTCCAACAAATCTCGGAGTCAATTTTCCTTTCTTCCCGAATCGGATAACATTCTTCAGTGGAGAAATCTTCACAAAAACCATATCTCCCACGTCGAATTCCAAATCCTTTCTACGCCTATCAGCATAACTCTTCTGACGGTCTTGGGCTGCCTTCATTCGTTGCCGAATGATTTCTATACAATCTGAAGTCTGACGAATCATCTCTGGCCCAAGCATCAGTTTTTCTCCAGTTTCCAACCAACATGTTGGAGAGTTACACGGTCTTCCATACAATGCCTCATATGGTGCCATACCAATGCTTGACTGGTAACTGTTGTTGTACGCAAACTCCACCAAATGAAGGTGATCTTCCCATGATCCTCCGAAATCCAAAACACAAGCTCTAAGAAGATCTTCCAAAACTCGGTTGACTCTCTCGGTCTGACTATCTGTTTGGGGATGATAAGCTGTACTCAAACACAACTCGGTTCCCAAGACTTCCTGGAAGCTCTTCCAAAATCCACTAGTGAACAATGGGTCTCGATCGCTCACTATACTCTTCGGAATACCATGGAAACGAACTATCCACTTAACATACAACTCAGCCAACTTTGATGCAGTCCTAGTTGATCGAACAGGAATGAATCGTGCACTCTTAGTCAGACGATCCACAATGACCCAAATCCCTTCATTTCCCGTCCTGGTTCTAGGCAATCCATCGATAAAATCCATCGACACTTGTTCCCACTTCCATGTAGGAACTTCTAATGGTTGAAGCAATCCGCTTGGCTTCTTCTGTTCGGCTTTTACCAACTGGCAGTTCATACATTTGGAAATAAAATTTCCAACATCCTTCTTCATACCTTCCCAGTAGTAGGTTCTCTTCATATCCCGATACATCTTATTTCCACCTGGATGAATTGTCAACCTCGAGTGATGACCTTCCTTCAGAACTTCACTTCTCAATTCATCTATATCGGGAACAACTAGTCGTCCTTGCTTCCGAAGCCAACCCTCTCGATCGACCTCGAATCCTTTATCCTTTTCTGGATTCAATCCAGATTCCAATTCACGGATAATCTTGACAAGCTTATCATCTCGCTTTTGGCCCTCGCCAATCCTTTCCACAAGAGTGGGTCTTAACGATAAGTTTGCCAACATCTCAGGTTCCAATTCACATCTAGGTCTGAAGTCAAATCCAGCTAAATACTCGAGACTCTTCCATTCTGAAAACATGGCTCCCAATCCTGCATGTCTTCGACTTAACGCATCTGCCACTGCGTTTCCTTTTCCCGGAGTATAAGCTATACCAAAATCATATGATGCTAAAAACTCTAGCCAACGTTGCTGCCGAAGATTCAAATCCTTTTGGGAGAAAAGATACTTCAATGACTTGTGATCCGTAAACAACTCGAATCGAACTCCCAATAGATAATGCCTCCACATCTTCAGAGCAAATACAATCGCCGCTAACTCCAAATCATGAGTCGGGTAATTCCTTTCATGCGGCTTTAGTTGTCGACTGGCATACGCAACAACTTTATCCTTCTGCATCAGCACTGCTCCAAGTCCAGTACCACATGCGTCGGTGTAAACCACCATCTCATCATTCCCACTTGGAATAGTCAAAACAGGAGCACTCGTCAATCTCTCTTTCAAGATTCCGAAAGCTTGCTCACACTTAGCATCCCAACTGAACACTTGGTTCTTCTTCGTTAATCCTGTTAACGGTGCAGCTACCTTGGAGAAGTCTTTGATAAACCGTCGATAATATCCTGCTAATCCAAGAAAACTTCTCACATCTGATGCATTCTTAGGTCTAACCCAATCCTGGATTGCTGCCACCTTAGCGGGATCAACCGCTATTCCATTTCCAGAAATCACATGGCCTAAGAACCTCACTTCACTCTTCCAGAAGTGACACTTCGAAAACTTAGCCTTCAGCTGATGTTTCCGTAAGATCTCCAAAACAATACGCAAGTGCGTCTTGTGCTCTTCCTCCGTTCTGGAATAAATCAGAATATCATCCATGAACACAAGTACGAACTTGTTCAACTGATCTCTGAACACTCTATTCATAAGATCCACAAATTATGCTGGCGCGTTAGTCAATCCAAACGGCATTACCAGCCACTCAAAGAAACCGGATGGTGTCCTAAAAGCAGTCTTCGGCACACTATCCTTAGCCACTCTCAACTGGTGAAATCCCGTTGCCAAATCCATCTGAGAAAACACCTTAGCTTCGTGAAGCTGATCAAACAAATCATCTATTCTCGGCAATGGATACTTGTTCTTCTTAGTCACCTTATTCAGCTCACGATAATCGACACACAATCTCAACGACCCATCTGCCTTGGTTGCAAACACAACTGGTGCACCCCACTCGGACACACTACGCCGAATGAATCCTTTCTGTAAAAGGTCATCAACTTGCACCCTCAACTCCTGCTGTTCCCTAGGCGCCATCCGCCTAAGAGGCATCACAACAGGTCTGGCTCCTTCAACTAGATCTATGCGAAACTCGATCTCTCTATGCGGCGGCAACCCTTTGACTTCGTCAAAGACATCCTCGAATCCATTTGCGATTGGCACTAAAGACAGTCCATCCCGTGGAACAACTAGCGAATACATGAAGCTCATGAAGACGCCTTCTTCATGCTTACATCGTATCACAACCTTTCGCCCCTCCACATTCTCGACTGTCACCTCCAGCCTCTCACAATCAACCTTAGCCGCATACTTCCTAAGCCAGTCCATACCCAAGATAATTCCGAACCCCGCAAAGTTCAGAACAAAGCAATCACAAACAAAAGAGCAACCATGACTCGACACAACCAGACCACGGCATAACATACACAAACAAGACGAACCCCCAACTGGATTAGTCACAACCAATGGCCTATCAACAATATCCGGCTTCAAATCTAACCGGCCCACTAGTTCATTACAAACAAATGAATGCGACGCTCCAGTATCAAACAGAACTCTAACTGGAACACCACATAGCAAAAGAGTACCTTGAACCACCACACTCTTTCCCTTCTCTTCAGCAGTAGGAGCTTTCGAAGACGACGGAACAGCTCCTAAAGCATAGGCTTGCACAATCTGCCTGTCCTTCCTTGGTTCTGCACAATTCTTCCTGAAATGCCCCGGCTTGTCACAGTTGTGACACTTCATCGGCGCCTTCGGATTCTTACAATCCTTAGAGAAATGGCCCTTCTGCTGACAATTGTAGCAAGTCACCTCGCCTTTCGGCTTCTTCTGGCCATCCTTACCCTTCTGCTGCTGCTGCCTCCTCTTCTGGTTTCCACCCTGCTGTGGTTTAGACTCTCCCTTGGTAACAGCAACAACAGGTCCTTCCTTAGGAAACAGACTCTCATGCCTAAGAGCTTTCTCCACAAGCTTCTCAAATGAATCGTCCAAATGATCCACCAACTGTCTCCTAAGATAACTATCCAAGCCGGTCACGAACTTCTCATTCTTCTGATAAGCAGACTCAATATATGACCGGGCATACTTGGACAAAGCTTCAAACTCAGAAACATACTCAAGAACAGATCTCCCTCCCTGCTTGAGCTCCACAAACTTCTTGAACAGAACGGACTTCTGAGTTGTAGAAATGAACTTAGCTTCAAATCTAGCTTGGAATTGCTCCCAAGTAATCTCTTCTTCCGGAGTAGTGATGGTAATAGAGTTCCACCAATCAGAAGCTCTCCCTTGAAGCTGCCTCGATGCCAACTTCCTCTTAGTTGCATCATCAATTCCCAAATCACCAAAGATCCTTCTACAAGCATCTATCCACCTCTGGACTTCAATGGTAGATTCTGTCCCCAAGAAAACCTTCCCTCCAAGAGCAGTATAGTCCTTGCACAACTTAGCAAAATCCACTGGTTTCGGAGTCTGAACTTGAATTCCAACATCAACTGCCGCTCCCGGAACCGGTATCCTTCTCATGATCGAAGTCATCATAGCTTCGAACATGGCTGCATAATCAGCAGTCTCTTCAGTAGCACGGCCTTCCCTAGCAGCTGGTCTCCCTCTTCGACTCATTCTCAATATCTATAAAAAGGAATGATTAGAACATCTAGAGAAACAACTGCATAAAGGACTCAAACTCTACTAAGCTACTATATTATATATAGTAATCATCCATCAAAATACAATTACGTCTCTCATACGTAGTTACGACAGCGAGCGTTGGGTAAAATCGATTAACCAATGCTCTGATACCAAATGTGACGACCGCCCATGACCCCTGCACCGAATCTAGAGATAGTGCGCTGTAAAGTGTGCCAGGCGACCATGGACGATTGTCAGGATAAGATAAACACAACAGAATCTATCGTATTACTCACAGCGCATGGACAAAATACAATAGAACATATGTATAGTGAAGCTTTACAGAACAAAATGACATCATATAAAACTCCATAATAGTTGAATACAAGCATCCACATAGTCAATACATCCAACCTCACTACATATCTCTCAGAGAATACAAAATAGCGGAATATCCAGTACATATAAGAAGATAATATGCAACCCTCCAGCTCGTCTTCGATATCAGCATCGTGAGAAGAGAACAGCACCTGCCACCTGCTACCTAGTCTGCCCGTCCCAAAATGGACGAACAGCCCAAGGCAATAAGAATTAAAAACATAAAGCCTTGAGTCAGACAACAGTCTTAGTGAGCAGTAAATTAACTAACAACATACCAAAAGAGCATAAAGGAAAAGGAATAGGAATACAACCCTCCCACTCCAACCTCATTCTACAGTGATAGCCCCCAGACACACACTAAGCAGAAGCAAACATAGCAGAGCATACAATTCAAAGTAAAGCTACTATCACTCGAGTCAAGGGCGATGTTTTCCAAGTACCAAGGCCTAAATCAGATAAGCACCCAGAAAATACCGCTCTTGAGTCCGAATGACGATACAACCAAACATCCATGACTGTGGCTATCACTGTTATCATTGCTTCGATATCACCGTTAATTGAATGACCGGCACATTCTTTCAGCCGTCCGTCAAGGGCTAATGGAAACCCCGGTTCTAGACATAACTCCCGCACGTCGTCGCAGCCCGTGCCTAGGACTATCGAATCTGCCCAGAGTACTCGACCATCAACAGTTGGCCGTTGGGACTATCGAATCTGCCCAAACGTACTCCTGCTTAGAGCATGCTAGAACCTTCAACAACGATGCTATCCAAGCCTCCTAGTCATCCTCCTCGACGACTATTCTCATATCCATTCATTATCCTCAACTCGAATCATATCACCGAGTTATCAACATGCTTGGAATGATCCCGTCTGGATTAGACCAAGTCTTCATCACATGATTGCCTCGCTTCATTACATCCTCGCAAAGCCTCATCTCATCATCACATCATCAAATCCATGCATAAGAGCTTCATCATCCCGCTACATATGCCACGAGCAGCTTTCCCAATTCAAGAGCCTTTCCCTTAGCTTTTGAATCGTCTTCGGTCTAAATCTAATCATCAATCATCTAGTTCATAACAATCAATCAAATCAAACATCAATCCAAACAATCAAGCATTCAAATATGATCTAAGTAGACAATTATAACAATAATGGCATTTTCGTAATTAAAGAGTTGAAAGTCCAATAAGCATGAAAACATGGATTATATCTCTACAAACTTGATGAATGAACTTGCATAGGTTAACATATGATAAAATGGATGTAACATCATCATGAACAATGGATCTATATGGATCTACACATAGGATGAAGAAAATGCATGGAAATCCCTATTTTAACACCAAATCGAGCCAACAATCCGATATACTCCTTTGGATCCGTGTGAGAGATAATCACCGCTCACCAAATCACCTAAACAAACCCAAATCAACACACTTCAGATCTGGACAGCGAAGGATGAAGCTTGATCTATCACGGATCCGCTTCAAACGAAGAAATCTCTCTTGAAAAGATGAAGATCTTCAATCTAAGCTATTGAATCTTCAACCTTGATCTTCGATTTGGATGGATGGAAGCACTAGATTAGAGTGGAGAAAAGAAGTGAAGAAGTGTAGAAGTCGAGCTCTCAAAATGGCAGCACTTCGTCGCTACAAAATCCGGATCCCAAAAAGTGAGAACAACCCCTCCTATTTATAGCTGAAAACTGCCCTTAAGTCGTAACTCGGCTATCTTCTTAAGTCGGTGCCGACTTAACACTTAAGCCTCTGCCGACCTAGCAACCTCCGACTCAACACATGCGCATATACGAACCCTGTCTTAATGCGCACGCGCCTTAACTAGTTAGACGACTTACGACTTACTGCTATGCCGAGTTAACCAGCTTATACGACCTAACGACTTAACTGCCTCGCCGACCTACGACTTAACCACAGGTACGACCTAACACTTAGGAAACCCAGCGACCTACGACCTAAAGCTTTGCCGACCTAACGAAGCCTCAGACTCATCATACTGCCCCAAAACCCAAGTCCTAAGTCGGTTGACGACTCAACAACTTAACACAGGAGACGACCTACCGACTCATAACTCAACACACGCTGCCGACCTATCCTTAACTCGCTTATCCCGGTAAGCCGCTAACTACCTTAAGTCGGAGAAACTCTTAGGTCGTCTAAGTCTTAAGTCGGTCAAACCTATAAGTCGGTCCATCCTATGAGTCGCTAATTCGAACTGCCGACCTAACACTTAACACCCCAAACCCTTAGGTCGCTCACAACATTCTCTTAGGTCGTTGCCGACCTAACTCTACCCCAGCATACTTAGGTCACTTACTACTCTTCCTTAGGTCGCCTGAACCGCTTAAGTCGGTCACGACTTATCTCCTAGGTCGGTCACTACCTTAAGTCGGTCAACCACACTCCCTTAACTCGGTGAGTTCCTTGAGTCGGCAACTCGACCCAGACTTGTTGCTTAACTCGTCCAAACTCCTAAGTCGGCTACGACTTAGGACTTAAGCTAAATTCTGCCAAAACCAGAAATGACTTAACAACCATACAACCAAAGGTCAATCATTTTAGAATGTTTTGATCCGTAAAAATACGGGTCGTTACAAAGAACCTCTAATTTATGTTTCAATGATAACAACTATACAATCATATACATATATACACCTTATCAAGATTGCAGGTATATGCTTCAAGAAGACCATGTTCTAAGATATCGAGACTCAAAGAGAAGCGAAGATTCATTGACCATACTAAGGTTATTCTACTATAAAATAGTCCTAGATATAATATTGTTAAGGTCTCCTTGAGCATATATGAATACACGAGCATGCACAATTTCATGTACATCAAAATAAGGTGAAAACAGTTTTTACACCTCACATACGTCTGTGATAAAACAACAGACGTCTGTGACAAGTCTCGAATTAAAAATTAAACAAGTCACAGACGTCTGAGGATTTTACCACAAGCGTCCGCCATGGGAAAAACTGTCGCATTTGAAAAGACAATTCTGTTTTTAAGCAAAAGGAAATCATCTTTCATTGAAGAGTTGTAGCCATTAAAATAAAGAGACTTTATCCAAGGGTAACAAATTTTCATTTGTAACTTTCTGAATCTATAAATACCACTTTGATTGAGAAGTACAAATCACTAAACTTGAATTAATCTATTCTTTACCCTCTTGATTTCTAAGCACTCTCTTGCATATACACTGTTTACATACTCTCAATCTATTATAACCAAAATAGAATTTTGGTTAAATCACTTCCTACAACTCAAAGCATTCATATTCATATACTCAAAGGAGATCATAGGAAGATTTGTGCTGTAAGTCAAAAACTGTGTTATTGGAACACAAGATTGTTAGAGATACTTTTGTATTAGCGTATTCCTCCGTATGAAGAAAGGGTAATTTTCTTAAAGGAAATACCGAAGGGGAGCTTTGGGACTGGACGTAGGACGGGAGGTCCGAACCAATATAAAAACTCTGGTTTACATGATTTTTATTTTACTATTTATTATCTACTATTACATTGATTTATATACTTGCATATTATACACAAGTTAGATAGTATACGATCCTCAAGACTTTCATATAGTTATCCAATAACTATCACTACATAACACTTGCTACCCTCAACAGCCATGAGTAATACACTGCTCAATGTTTGGAGAGTGTTACCTACACTAGTATCAATAGATGTATCGATATCAAATCTCGATACATCTTGATTAGGAATATTTAAAATGGCATATTTATTTTATAGTGATAAATCACTCATGATTACAACATATTGTAACTAATATAACAAAACATACCATTTATGAATTTTATATATTAGATATACTTTAATTAAATAAATAAATAATGTAACATGTTTTTTTAAGTATATAATAGAGATAAAACACCTTTTATTTTGAACAAGATTAGTTATCGAGTTAGATATATATATATATATATATATATAACGAATTATATAATTAGCCCTAGGACATACCCTAACTCTATCAATAGCAACAGTACATCCTAAGCATAATCGTATATGTCGCAAGACTAAAAGAATATGCCATAGGGCTGGAATCGAAAGTATATGCTATAAGGCTAGCTTCAAGTATATACAACAAGGGTGGACAGAAAGTATCGGCCATAAGGCTGGCTCTAAAAAAAGTATTAGCCATAAGGCTTGCTCTAAATAGAAAATATTAGCCATAAGGAAAGCTCTAAACCAAAAGCAAAGTATGTCGCACGATGCTAAAAATTTAGTAAAGTGGGCTCAACAAATCCCGAGACCTTATCAGATTATTGGTTTATGGATGGCTAGATGCCAAAGGCTAGACGCCCAAAGATTTAGTTAAAAAGGCTTGGTAGACCCTGAGACCTTATCATAATTTGAGTTAGACACCCTTGAACTAATTTACTAAGACATATATTGGATTAGATACCCATGATTCATAATTGGCTAGATGCCTCGAAACTCTTATTATTTCATTGGTAGAAGTCGAGTCTAAAATAGCAGTTATAATGACATCAAGGCCCTCGAAGTAGCATTATGAACAGCTAAGAAGGCTATAGAAATCAATGTTTTCTTGATAGATTTTATAGAATTTAAAACATGATCTTAGAAGCAACAAATAAGGAAATATGCCAAAACGAGTTGATAGCAAATCATCAATAAAAATAAAATAGTTAGATATCTGAATCTTGTAGAATAATGTAAATCTGAAATAAGCAAGAAAAGGTTAGATGCATTGATATGAAAATTTTTAGATACTTAAAGGACAAAAGATCTTACACATGCACGCCCCCCCCCCCCCCGTGCACACACACACACAACACACACATATATATCGCAAATAGTACAAAACATAAGCATTCAGTATACAAAAGCTAAAGTAATTAGATAAAAGGTATATTGAAAGAATCATATTACAGGCAAAGTAAAACTTCTAAAAAAATTATACATAATTACAAATAGACCTAGTACAAAAGTACAAATTTACATTTGAAAAGCAGCTACCCTTTGAGACAAATTTAGTTTTATGAGAGGAAAGGAGTTTGTATGAACCGCTACCTCATCCTCTTCCCAACTTTGGGATAGAGGCAACCGTAACACCTTGAAGATCTTCTTTGACCTCCAGTTCCTTAAGTTTAATAGTTGAAATCCCCATATTAGAATTATCTATCTATTGATGAAGACCAGATATCCATCATGTAAATCATTAACTAAGTGCTCTGAGATTGGCTCCAAAAGCAAAATAACCTCCAGGTTATATTTTATGCAATTTTTATGGTCTTGGACCATTTGTTTAAGCTTTTATTCACCTCTAGAATTTTTAATTTTAAACTATCCAAAAGTAGTTTAGACCGAAGAAAAGCAACTTCAATCTCCAATGCTTCAATTTTTACTAGAAGAGATTGAATGTGTTCGGCCTTAGCATTATAAGCCCTTTGAAAAGAAATGTGTGCTTATTTATAGCTGAGACAATTCAGACATGATGAATGCTAACAATAGTAAGTAAAATATAGAGTTAAAAATGGAAAGCGAAAGATGAAATTACTTTCCATTACAAAAAAACCAAAGGGTTAAACTAAAGAAATTATAAATTGAGTATAAAACATTTAAATTTGCTAAACACCAAATTTCTCTTTGGTATTAAGTATTATTCTAAGACCTCTAGACCTAGCACCAACAAGTGTTATGGAGGCTTAGCCATATATTAAGATCAAAGGTTCTTTCCTAACCGAAAGTTCGGATGGAGATGAGTCTTTAAGTTTCGGACTTAGTGTTATAAGAGGAATATGTTTAGGACAGCATCACTCTTGGTAGATGATCCTTTGACAATGGATAAAGGAGGACTTAAGCTAGCAAATCTGGGATTAGCCTCCGGAGTTAAGTTTATTTCAGTACCATAAAACCTTTGAAGAAATTCAAGTCGCTTTTGTTCAAGAACTTCATCTCTCGGATACTACCTAAATAATCTAGTAAATTCTTGAAATACATCGTCTCACTCTTGGGATATAAACTTATGCTAATTTATTAAACTTAAAATTTGATTAGTCAACCTTGTGACTTTGTTCTAAAAGACTTAAAGGTTTTAGCATACAATTTATCGTGATATTCTTTAACATCTTCAAGACGATTAGAAAATTCTATGTTACAAAGCCTTCTTTCATGAAGGTGATATTTAAGAGTGCTAACTACCTTGAGCATGTATTACTTCATTTCAAAAGATCTCTATAGAGAGAGACAGATGCATTGAAGAGTACTCTTCAACTTGTGCACATTGCCTTCCATGGACCCAAAAGTGAGAGGATAGCCTTTGTCTCGACTTTTAGAATATTCTTAAAAGAGAACATCAAAATCCTTTTTGCTTGTCGTATCTTTAGGTTGATCGGGAGTAATAAGCCCTTATGACTCCTCTATTAAAATTATAACCTCCTCCTTCAACTCTTTCACTTCATCATTTAGGGCCCCGAGATATGTTTGAAGTTTAAGGATATCGGAATCCTTAGCCTCAAGATCTTTTGCTCTAGCCTTGAGATCCCTATCTTTAGCCTATAGATCCTTATTTAATTTTAGATTATCTAATTCATGAGAGGTCTTAGCTTTGAACTTGAAGGCCCCTTTCTCCAAGTCCGTCGAATACCATAGATTTCTTTATTGATAGCTTTGGATTCATTAAGAATCTCATTTAAACTCTCAAATTTATGTGGCCGAGAGCTTTGTGGCAATCTATTTATTAATTATATATGGAAATATAAGATAAGAAGGTATATGAGCTAAAATATTCAAAGTATAAAGTTATTATATTTGTACTTGCATAAGGTATCTCAAAGGCCAAACTCCAAGTACATTTCAAGATCTAATGGATAGGAGGGGACATTTTTTTATAGAAATAACTATGGAAAGCCTTAACGTAATAGATACCTTTGTTATATTAAGTGCTTCTGTAATGACCCGTAAATTTCAACTGTATTAATAACATTATTAATTGAAATTTTTCGAAATTTTAAACGATAAAATTTTGAAATAGAAATTTGATATTTGGAATGCGTCTAGTTAAACATAGCAACTGGTAAATTTTCGTTCGAAAATATGAAAGTTTATTTCGCGCGTAAATTTACTTCAATTCAATCAGTTAAAAAGCGATGAAAATAAAATGTTTTCGGAACCTAAATATTTTTACATGGAAAAATTATAAACCATCTTCTGAGCAAGACGTCATTTTTCGTTTTTCCAAATTCAGACTTCTTTAGCTCCGTCGATCTTATTTTTCTGCGTTTTTGCTGCATTTTCCGCTAGTAGAAAATTCGAATTTTTATAATTCAACCATACCACTGATATCTGTATACCATTTTGATCGCCTCATCGTGCTGATCTCTATGGTATATTCAATTGTCAATTTTGATGTCCGATACACGATGAAATCTGTGGAACCATTAACCGTACCGGTGCACATTTTAAACTTTTGGGTTTCCATTCATATGTGTATCTTTAAATCAAGCAGTCACTAACCTTTTGTATATTCCTTGATATTAGTATCAAACTTTTACAATTTCCCGGATGCTTTTATTTTGGTTGCTTTTATTGTTCTCTCGGTTAGTGGAACCTTTTTCAATTTCCTTTTCAATCCCCTGTAGCTTATCATCAAAACCCATGCACGTCTCTTCCCTTTTACATTTCCCAAAATTTTTTTCCTACCTATTACTATTCGTTTAATAATAATATAAAAAAAAAGAAGAAGAAGGTTGACAGCCGAAACTCTTTCTCCCTACTCTCTCTCTTTCCTTATTATTTCTCCCTTTAGCTGTTCATATTTCCCCTTCTTTCTCCTTTCTCCTCCCAACCAACTCGTGCTCCCTTCCACCCAGCGCCACGTCTTCCCCGCCTCATCTTCCTCTACAACACACGCAAGCACTTGAGCCCGCTCTACCCTCCGCCCTCCATTGCTCCAAGTGAGTAGCCTCTGTTATAAAAAAATTGCGGCTGCATATGTGAAGACTGTGGTTCTTTTCGTGTGCCAAGCCTTGTGTTCTAACATGCGGTACGTGTATATATATGGATATAAGATATAAAATTGTGTTCATATATTAGTTATATATCTATGTTTGGTCTGTTGAGTTTTATTGTATAAGTTATATAAGATAAATATATATTTTCTGTTAGTACAATATATTAGTTATATAATCGACTATATATATGCAGAATTATGTTTATGATATTGCTCTTAGACATTGTTATTGCTGCATGCATGTATTGTTCACATATATAGATATTTATATGTATGAAGCTTTACAACTATATTACTTATAAACAGTGTTTGCTTTATGGTGTATATATATATATATCAGTCTATTTTATTGTATATTATTATGTTAGTACAGTTCTTGCATTGCTTTTGGATCACATACAGTGTGTGTGTGTGTATAAAGACATCTTGTTTACATGTTTATGGGAGTGTATATATATATTTTTAAGTTGCATACATATCTATGTTAAAGTCAGCATACTGGTTTGTGAAATTGTCTGCATATGCCTATGCACACATTTTGTTTCTTTTCTTTGAATCCATACAGTTTGATAATTATATATCCAATGTTTTATATATATTATTATGAATAATATATTCTGTTGGATTTTAAATATATATATATATATAGCATTTAGTTCAAAACAGTTATACACATGTGTTTACAGATTTAATTCAAAATGGAGTCTAGTTCATTCGTATAAATTTTTATATATGTTAATTTCTAGTTTATATATATATATATAGGTTTACTTAAGTCTATACATATGTTTATATATTGGTATGTTAGTATTTTAGATATATGTGTGTCTTTGTGCTATGTCAGTTTTCATATATATGTCTAAAACTGATTTTTAAAATATAAGAAGTACATGGGTTTATATGATCTGTTTGAATCCATATAACAATGTAAAGTTAGATTAGTTTTTGGTTACAATATACAAAAGTGTATATAAGTATATATTTTTGTAAGTTAGGGTATATGCTTGATTTTTAATAAATGTATTTAAATTGAGTATTTGTTTTAAGGAAAATATTAGTGTAATATGCATTTCACTTCAATTATATCAACTGATTCTGATTAGTTCTCATCGATTCCCATTTATCAGTTTTGTCTGTCGTGCCTATTTCTTCATCGAATCCTGTCCATCAAGCGTTGCTTTGGAATTCGTAGCTCATTTCTTAGTCAAAACTCTCTAGCCTCGAAAGGTGAGCAATCACTCACGATTAATGTTCTTTTATTTATTAAATTTGATTTCAATTAAAACGACAATTGAAATATGCTGCTTACACTGTTATATATGCTATTACCTGTATCAGTTCACCTGTGACATCTGACACCATTATCTGTTATTTATGAGATGATAATCCAGTTTGGTTGATAAATGATTGATTGTTTGATGTTGACATTGGACATTAAATTGTTAATGTAGTAAGTGATAAATAATTTGAAATTGAAATTGACGTAGAATAGTTAGATTTGACATATGTGTTAATTTGATTAACGACATTTGCATAATATGACCCCTTTCAATTTTAAATAAATTGACACGTAGAAATAGTGTTAACCACACCTTGAACCATTTAAATGTATGTGTATAAATTGATGTGGTTTGAAATTGGACAATAGATATCAAGTGAAGAACCATATAATTGTTAGTGTAATAATCTTTAATCTACATGAAATGATAGTGTAGATTCTAGAAATAATTATATTAATTTGCACAAACAACAATGTGAATTAAGACGATTATTTCGGGATTATTTGAATTGATTATTGGATTGATATTGATTGTGTTATCGCTTGTTTATTTACTTTGACACCATCTCAGTTATCACACTGCAAGTTCCCTTTGCTATGCTTTGATTTTGAATTGAATTGGAATCGGGTTGAAATGATAAATACCCAAATTAAACTTTGACCTAGGATAGAGAATTAAATAAAATCCGATTGGTCAATAATTTGATTTAAAAATAAAATAAAGGTTTTATTTGAATAAATGATAAGGTTTTGAAATGAAGTTGGAATTTGAATTTTTATGAAAGGAAAATGTTAATATATAATAATATGAAACAAAATATTAACAATGTAATTGATGAAAGAACGTTGTTAAATTTGAGAAACGATTGAATTAAGTTTTGAATTTTTAATAATTAAGTTTGAAATTATTAATAATTAAGTTTTGAAATTATTAATAATTAAGTTTTGAAATTAGTTAATAATTAAGTTTTGAAATTATTTAATATTTAAATAAGATTGAATTATTTAATAGTTAAATAAAATTGAATTCTTTATAAGTGAAATTGAAATTCTTGAATAAGTGAAACTAAGTTTCTTTATTAATTGAATTTTGAAATTGTAACTAAGTAAATTAATAAGTGAAACTGAATTTCTCTAATAAGAAATAAGATGTGTTTTATTGAAATTAATGTAAGACTTGAAATGTAAAGAATTTGATTTGATGAATTTAATTTAATTCAAAATTGTCAGTTTTGATTTAATGAAGTTGAACTTAAGTAATTGATTTAATGAATTGGAAATTAAAAAGAAATTGTTTTGAATGACAAATTACTTAATGAACATTGAATAAAATTGATCAATGGATTTAAATTGATTTGAATGTTAAATTAAATTAATTTAAATGTGTAACGACCCAGTATTTTTGGCCATTCGCATCCATTATAAGTGTATAGGTAGACACTCATGCCGGAGTTGAATTGCTCAAAATACTACGTTGTAAATAAAATTTGGCAAAACTCAGCATATACAGTAAATAAAATCATTACTGATCACAGACACAGAGTAATATAACAATAATGCAGCGGAAACAAAAGGATAGTAGTTCATGAAGCTACTATATATATATAACAGAGGTAAACAAGATACAACAGAGGTCTCGAATACAATAGATGTCTCAATACAATAATCAAATACCAGATCTGAATTCATCACAGGAATCAACAGAATAACTGAAAGCAGGATCGATAGATTGTTGGATCTCCAAGCGAAGCTCCAACTCCAAAGGTGAGTCTCAAATGCTGTATCACTCAGTCTGACCCGAGCATAAAGCAAAACACAAAACACTCGAGTTAGGATTAACATTCTTATATTAATAAATCCAACTCAAGTGAAATATCAACTGAAATACAAGTAACTTAAAGGATGTTTGGGATAACCGTCCTCTAAGGATCCGTTAAACTATTTACTATGTAGTAATATACGCTATATACAGTAGTGTCTAAATAAGTAAAGTATAATCATATCGGAAAATAGCGTTAAGGGGATGGAAAACCTTAACGCGGTCGGATCTTAAAATCATAATCGTAGTAAAGCTCGATATGGTAGGTGACACGGCACAACTAGGCAATGCCAGGGTAGATATACCAATTACGCACACGGACTGATGGATACGCATAGCAGCCACTACCGTTCCACCTCGAACAACATTCCCAATCGGAGGATGGCCATCTAGTCAAATCACAAGTAAGAGTATAATATCGAAGAAATGCGTCCGAGAAGAGGTGCTACCTCACTGGTCCGAGATCGCTCCTGTTTTAGCCACCTTATGCCAACTCACGGGAGTTGGGTCCACGTAACATACCTTAAGAACGCCGCCACCATCCTACTTCATTCTAGAATCTCCACCGCGTACACGATTGTCAAAGTGGTTTTCGGTATCGACAGAGAGTATGTCCATATCCGATCCCGGTCTCTTTGCCAACCAATCGTTATTATAACACCGTGGTCGTTTCAAAATAGTTTATACTTCATACCGAAATCATTATCATTTAAAAATCCAATTTAATACGATATCCTTTCACTTCAAATATCCATTTTCAAAATCATATTACTTTCCAAAGTTATAATGCTTTCGAAATCATAGTCTGGAAATCACAGTATTTTGGCAATCGTAACATTTCCTTTTAACAGTTTAGATATTAGAATTTCGTTATAAAATAAATTAGTTACCTCAAATTTCACAAATCGATTCAAATTAACTCGAATTCCAAAAATTTAATTAAATCAAATCTCACATTATCAGTTTCAACTCGATTTAGCTTCTAAATAAACCATTTCAATTTATCGATTTCAAATACATATCTGAACCATAAAATAAGTCATTTCAATTTTTAATATATTTCAAAGCTTTAAATATTCATCATTTCAAAACTAAATTCGATAAATTTATATACATATCAGATTCCCTTTACAATTATTTAGTTTGAAATATTAACTTAATCATTTCCATAACATTCAAATTCAATTTCAATTTACAATTTAAATAAACAAAACATCTCATTCAAATATTTATACGTTTGAAATATCCATTTAAGTCACCTTTTCAAATTTCAAGTTGTAAATCACTTCTTTAAATTTCAAATTCAATACATTTCAAATCAAACTTATTTAAGTATAATTCTTAAACAAATATAATTTCAATCAATTTCAAATCATTATAAATTCTATATTTGAAAATATATATATTAAATAAATACTTAAACATGTTATTTATCAACTTTATTAAATCAACTTTAATAAATCTTTAAAATCAATATTTATCAAAACCATATTTTTCTCTTCAAAACCATAGAAATCATTTTCAAAACGTTTATATATAGACCAACGGTGCCTGTATATAATTTTTTATCCTATGGTCAAGTGATACGGATATTTATCATTTCAATCCGCAATTTAAACATATTCGGGTATATATCTTTTCAACCCGAAATCCCAAATTCAATTCAATGAAAATCGCTTGGGTTTATCATTTCAACCCATAACGATTTTCTCCTATTCTACAGATCGTTCGGGTATGTATCATTTCAACCCATAGTGATTCTATACTAACAGGGAACTTGCAGAGTGATAACAGATATGATAATAAAAATAACAACAACAACAGGCATATATCAACAATATAAATAACAGATAATGGTGTCAGATGTCATAGGTGAACAAATACAGATAATGACATATATATAAAATGTGAATAACTAACAGCAGCATATTTCAATTTACGTTTCAATTGAAATCAAATTTAATAAATATAAGAACATTAATCGTGAGTGATTGCTCACCTTTCGAGGTTAGCGATGAAGGAGAATGAGAAGAGTTACTGATCCACGCACGAATTTCAAAGCAAAGCAAGACTGGTACGAAATTAGATGGACAGAGCTGATAAACAGAAATAGACGAATCAAATCAGAACTGGATCGATGATGATAAATGGTATAAGTGAATTCATATATACCACTACACATAACTATACATATATCATACATATATCCCATATTCTAAATTCAAACATGTATTAAATTATATATATATATAAATCTATGTTTAAATAAAACTCAAACATTAAAGTCATATATATAAATAGATTTTGAATCAATACATTAAAACTTAACAGTTTAACATATATATATATATATATATATATATATATATATATATATATTGATATAACAATCAAAACAAAAAGAATTTTTTTCTTCCTCTTTTTTTTTAAGCTTAACTTATATATGCTGACACACCAACTAACATATAAATTATAACTAACTATATATCTTTCATACACATACTTCTCATTATACAGACAGTTCCAAAAGGAAAGCAAACATATAATATTGCAACTTTATATGGGATATATTTTGGTAACAATACTTATAAAGTATATACAATGCAATATACGGTACAATATATTATATACTGTATAAACTGTAATATAAACCTTTATATATTGTAACTACATATACTAAAATATAATGGAACTGTTACATATATTAACAACATATGCAGACCATACATATTACAATATATAACTAATATATAGATACTTGCAAATAGAATAAAATATTCGTATAAATGTACAAACAGCAATTTTAAAAAGTCTATAACAACTCCTTTAACATTTATATAGCAGACTTATATAAACTATAAATATATGTGTCTCACTTCACACTAAAATATATATATACGAAACTTAATGTAGGCTATATATATTAACTATATGCTTAGTACTCTATATATATACGAAAATTAAATGTAGGCAGTACAAAATATATATATATATCACGAAAACAAATATAGAAATCCTAGTGTGAACAAATAGGTGCGAAAATTCCTTTTACAGTATATAGATAATACATCATACATTAAATAAACAGAGCAAAACAAAACAACACGCAACACATGCAATATATCAGCTATATTTCCAATAGTACTAATATATATAATAAGCCATGTCAGTGAAACAAAACTAGTACACAAAAATATACATATGGGACGTATTATCTATGGATGAAGCATATAGGCTGTCAACTTAAAATATGCTATAAATATAACAATTTTACAACTTACATTGTAACCGTGCATATATATATTCCTATATATATTTGTATAAGTTTATAACAGCAGATCTATATATACAGAATATATATATTCGTATATCACTAAATATAGTTAATATATACTATCTAAAACTATAAGTGTTTTAAACTTAAAACCTTATTTTCACTTAAACAATACACGTGCAGACCCCCTTTTTGATATGCAGACCAATATAATACCCACTTTTTAAAATCTATATATATAGACTGTAAACTCATAACCTTATATATATATAAAAATGATAACACAATTTATATATATTCTCACCCAAAATATAAGATAGGAGAGAGGAGTGAAGGTGAAGTGTTTGGCGAAGGCAGCGTGGAGCAGTCTCGGTTGGGAAGTTTGGGCGGAGGCTGGTTGTCAAGGCGCTGACGTGGCATGTTGAGGCGGAAGTCGGAGGAGTTTAAGGCCGAGGGAGGGAAAGAAGAAGGCAGAACGAATTTTTGAACGAACCAAATGAACGGAAAAATAGGAATTAGAAAAGGTGGACGATGCGAATTAAACGAGAGGGGAGGCTCGCTTCCCACGGGTTTGATTTATTCATTTACTTATTATAAAAATTTTTCTTTTTTTTTTGAGGCAAGATCAGAATGAATAGAAATGGTAAACAAAATGAAAGAGCAAAAATATACAAATATATATTAAGAGGAATGGAAAGGTCTTCCCTGGATTCAGCTACCTAGTGAAAGCAATTTATTAATCGATTGGCTGAACGTTTGAAAAGAAAGGGCAGAAGTAACGTAAATGAAACGTACCACCGCAAATATAAAATTTTGAAGTTATGGGAATGTAACAGCTGTAAATTGATTGAGCAGCTATAAAAGAAATTTTTGTATTCCTTGGGATCCATGTTCAAGATTGAAAAGGCAAAGGAAAGCTAACGGTCACAAATTTTAGTACCGACACGATGCACATTTTTATTGTTTTCGTCGCGTACCGGATTCCAAAATACAAAAATAAATATACCGTGGTGATCAGCGCGACGAGACGATCAAAATGGTATACAGATATTAGTGGTACGATCATCCGATCAAAAATCGATATCGGTACGAAATGCTGCTATTTTGCCGAAAATAAGATCGACGGAGCAATAGATGTCCAAATTTGGAAAAACGACAAACTAACATCTTGCTCAGAAGATGGTTTAGAATTTTTCTATGTAAAAATATTTAGGTACCGGAAACATTTTATTTTCATCACTTTTAACTGATTAAACTGAAGTAAATTTACGCGCGAAATAAATTTTCATATTTTCGGATGAAAATTTACCAGTTGCTATGTTTAATTAGATGCATTCCAAATATCAAATTTATATTTCAGAATTTTATCGTTTAAAATTTCACAAAAATTCGTTAAATTAAATAAATAAAACCACTGAAATTTACGGGTCGTTACAAAATGATTTCGAAATGAAACTTATATACGAACTTGAATCAATATTTGAATTGTTTTAAATAGAAATTGAAATTGAATTATAAGAATTTTGGAAAGGGTAATTTGGAAGTTTTGAAACGTAAGTTATGGAAATGGTTTTAGAAATTCAAACGGAATGTTGGTTTACAAATTCTAATTGAAATTGTAATTGATTTG
Source organism: Allium fistulosum (assembly GCA_030737815.1). NCBI lineage: Eukaryota > Viridiplantae > Streptophyta > Magnoliopsida > Asparagales > Amaryllidaceae > Allium > Allium fistulosum. The sequence continues at coordinate 517,115,742 of CM060901.1, read as the reverse complement.
GTTTTGAAATTTATTAAACGACCAATCGGTGTAATAATTTCGAAGGTTATTAAAGAGACCGGAATCGGTTAGGGACATACTCACTGTCTAAACCGAAAACCACTTTAATAACTATACGCGGAGTGTGATCCAGAATGAAGTGGTTGGAATGATGTACGTGATGACTGAAGAAAGAGAACGATAATGGATAGCCTTGACACTTGTGTCAAATTGGAAATGACTAAAACAGGAGCCGTGCCGGGCCAAATGGGGGTTAGCTACCTCGAGCGAACACACTTCTTTGAAACTACTCATTACTTGTTGTCGATTGGTGCACCCTTGATTTAGGAGTGTTGTTTCGCGGTGTTGCGATCGCTGCGGCGATGCGTTCTCACCAGTCCGGATCAGGCAAACAGTAGTTTCACTACCTTGGGTATTGCCTCATGTGCCTTGTCATACTTGGATCCCTATATACGCGACCACTACGATTTGTTTTGTGTTATACCTATGGAGTACTCCCTGATATCCTACTAGTTTACGGTGGAGTTTACAGTGCTGTATATACTATAACGCTTATATAAAATGTGTTAAGGGGGATAATGGTAACGCCTTAACACTATTTTGATACTTTATATTACTGATAGGCATTATCTATTTAATGTACACTACTACATAGTAGATAGTTTAACGGATCCTTAAAGGATGGTTATTCCAAACATCCTTTGAGTTACTTGTATTTCAGTTGCTATTTCACTTGAGTTGGATTTATTGATATAAGAATGTTAATCCTGACTCGAGTGTTTTGTGTTTTGCTTTACGCTCGGGTCAGACCGAGTGTACCAGTATTCGAGACTCACCTTTGGAGTTGGAGCTTCGCTTGGAGATCCAGCTATCTATCCAGCTTTCAGATATCCAGTTGATTCCAGTGATTGTATTCTGATTCTTGTATTTTACTATTGTATTTGAGACTTCTGCTGTACCTTATTTAACTCTGATATGTATATAGTAGCTTCATGAACTACTATCTTTTGTTTCCGCTGCATTTATTACTCTGTGTCTGTGATCTGTGATTATTTATTTACTGTATATGTTCAGTTTTGCCAAATTTAAATTAACAATTCGGTATTTTGAATTATTCAAGTCTGACATGTGCGGATGCGAATGGTCCAAAATAGCGAGTCGTTACAGTTGGTATCAAAGCAATTTGGTAGCTCTAGGCAAACTTAGCATATAGGGTAATTGTATTTACAGAATCACTCTCATTCGAGTTTCAATCTCTTCCTTTTAACTCGATTACTTTGAATTTTGGAACGTTCCCTGCGGTTCCAAAATTCATTCGTGTCCCTCACTATTCGTCTTCTTTCAAATCTGGAGCATTCCATAACTCCACTTCGAATGACCCTTATAATGAATCGGCGGTCTCGCCAAACTTCGAATGATTTGTAAAGGGGTGAAACTCCTTTACAATAGGCATTGATTTACCTGAGATTTTTGTATCCTCGGTTTACGATGCTATCTATCTCTTGCTATACCTGAATTCTATTTTTTTGAGATCGAATGTTGATTTACCTCGGAATTCAGTATCGATCTTATTCTTGAAGTTACGGACGACCCGATTAAGGTTGCCTGTGAATTAAATAAACTCATCCATCTCCCGATTGTGGTAATTGAATTATCTTATCTTTTGTTTCAAACTTATTTTCGAGTCAAAATTCTCTTTGATTTGATTTCCATTAAAATTGGAATCGCTATACATGTTTTGAAATCTATTCTTGTATCATCGAGCGAGAAATTGTATTTGTAAAATTATATTTAAAATGTTTTAAAAATATATTGTGTTGTTTGAGTTGTTGATGTTGATTTGGATTTTCGATCGATTCGTCTGATCAACGCTATCGATAGGATTTCCAAAACACTTTAACAGAGCAAACCGACACAATATCGTTTTCAAATTTGGTAAACAAAATAAATTTTTGAATGATTATATTATATATAAATATAAGTTTTCTGAAATTAAATTGTTAATGAATTTGTTGTCAGGAATGATAATATTTGATTTTCATTTATTGTTTTGTAAACCATTGACTATTGCATAATATAAATAATTGAATTTATAAACTTGGTTATAATTTGATTTGGAATTTGAAATAAATTTAAATTATAATTTGAGAATTTAATTTTCGATAATTTCGAACTATGATTTTAAAGTTTTAAAATGTATATTATTTAAAATATTTTCGAATAGAAATGGTTTTCAAAGAATTTTAGATGATTAAATTAGAGCTCTTCTCTTTTGTCGCTGGAAAATAAATTTCGGTGATGACGGCCGCATCATCGACATTCATTTTCAAGTTTCGAAGTGGAGAGATCATCAGTAGCTTGCTACACTTTTGTTTTGAAAATTTGAAATTTTTTAAAGTATGACTTGATTTAAAAAATATTTATATACATATATATTAGTATTTAATTTAGATTTGACTTGGATATATTGTATGTATATATTTATCTCTAAATTGTTTAAATTTAATCGGAAATTTAATTCTAAATTTTCTTAAAGGATGATTTTCAATTACAAATGAAGCCAAATTCTTTTTATATAAATACTTAACTTGAAATAACAGAATTGTAAAATTTACTTGTATAATACTCAATTGTATTCAATATAACTTACCTAAATTTTCAAAAGTTAACTATGTAATTGAATGTTATACAGCAGCAAATGATATCAAAAGAAATTTTAAATAAATTTGAGTAGTTAAAATAAATGTAAATATACTTAATATATATGTGATAGGATATATTAAGTAGAATAAATTTAATAATGATTTGGTATGAAGAAGAATTAAATTTGTCGAATAAAGTGTGATTATAATAAATGACTATTCAAATTTAGGACTTTTGAAATTGTTAATTTAAGAAAATTGGAGAATATACAATAAATTGTCTTTATAAATAAAATGTGAGTGAGTATAATAAATGTTATTCACTTAAATTTTAAACTATAAAATGATTATGGAGATAAATAGAATGATAAGTTAAATAAATAATAGGTATGATTGATAGAAGAAAATTTGTATTGAAAGTTAATAAATTGAATTAAATCAACTTAAGGGAGTATCTTGGATTAATTGAATTTAAATTGAATTTCATTTGGAAGAAACCTTTTGTACCTAACATTAATAAATGTGAAATCAAATCAATTTAATGAAAACCTTGAATTTAAAAACAAATTGTTGAATATAGATTTATTTAAGTTGAAATTTATATGTTAAATAAATTGTTTTATTTTGTTTTCAATCTATTTTCTTCTAGTTGGTTCTATCCTCCTACCTCCTTCCTTTTCGGGGACGAAAAGTTTTGAGTGGGGGAGAGTGTAACGACCCGTAAATTTCAACTGTTTTAATAACGTTATTAATTGAAATTTTGCGAAATTTTAAACTATAAAATTTTGAAATAGAAATTTGATATTTGGAATGCGTCTAGTTAAACATAGCAACTGGTAAATTTTCGTCCGAAAATATGAAAGTTTATTTCGCGCGTAAATTTACTTCAATTCAATCAGTTAAAAAGCGATGAAAAAAAATGTTTTTGGAACCTAAATATTTTTACATGGAAAAATACTAAACCATCTTCTGAGCAAGACGTCATTTTTCGTTTTTCCAAATTCGGACTTCTTTAGCTCCGTCGATCTTATTTTTCTGCGTTTTTGCTGCATTTTCCGCTAGTAGAAAATTTGAATTTTTATAATTCAACCATACCACTGATATATGTATACTGTTTTGATCGCCTCATCGTGCTGATCTCTACGGTATATTCAATTGTCAATTTTGATGTCCGATACACGATGAAATCTGTGGAACCGTTAACCGTACCGGTGCACGTTTTAAACTTTTGGGTTTCCATTCATATGTGTATCTTTAAATCAAGCAGTCACTAACCTTTTGTATATTCCTTGATATTAGTATCAAACTTTTACAATTTCCCGGATGCTTTTATTTTGGTTGCTTTTATTGTTCTCTCGGTTAGTGGAACCTTTTTCAATTTCCTTTTCAATCCCCTGTAGCTTATCATCAAAACCCATGCACGTCTCTTCCCTTTTTCATTTCCCAAATTTTTTTTTCCTACCTATTACTATTCGTTTAATAATAATAAAAAAAAAAGAAGGTTGACAGCCGAAACTCTTTCTCCCTACTCTCTCTCTTTCCTTATTATTTCTCCCTTTAGCTGTTCATATTTCCCCTTCTTTCTCCTTTCTCCTCCCAACCAACTCGTGCTCCCTTCCACCCAGCGCCATGTCTTCCCCGCCTCATCTTCCTCTGCAACACACGCAAGCACTTGAGCCCGCTCTACCCTCCGCCCTCCATTGCTCCAAGTGAGTAGCCTCTGTTATAAAAAAATTGTGGCTGCATATGTGAAGACTGTGGTTCTTTTCGTGTGCCAAGCCTTGTGTTCTAACATGTGGTACGTGTATATATATGGATATAAGATATAAAATTATGTTCATATATTAGTTATATATCTATGTTTGGTCTGTTGAGTTTTATTGTATAAGTTATATAAGATAAATATATATTTTCTGTTAGTACAATATATTAGTTATATAATCGACTATATATATGCAGAATTATGTTTATGATATTGCTCTTAGACATTGTTACTACTGCATGCATGTATTGTTCACATATATAGATATTTATATGTATGAAGCTTTACAACTATATTACTTATAAACAGTGTTTGCTTTATGGTATATATATATATATCAGTCTATTTTATTGTATATTATTATGTTAGTACAGTTCTTGCATTGCTTTTGGATCACATATAGTGTGTGTGTGTGTATAAAGACATCTTGTTTACATGTTTATGGGAGTGTATATATTTTTTTTTAAGTTGCATACATATCTATGTTAAAGTCAGCATACTGGTTTGTGAAATTGTCTGCATATGCCTATGCACACATTTTGTTTCTTTTCTTTGAATCCATACAGTTTGATAATTATATATCCAGTGTTTTATATATATTATTATGAATAATATATTCTGTTGGATTTTAAATATATATATATATATATAGCATTTAGTTCAAAACAGTTATACACATGTGTTTACAGATTTAATTCAAAATGGAGTCTAGTTCATTCATATAAATTTTTATATATGTTAATTTCCATTTTATATATATATATATAGGTTTACTTAAGTCTATACCTATGTTTATATATTGGTATGTTAGTATTTTAGATATATATGTGTCTTTGTGCTATGTCAGTTTTCATATATATGTCTAAAACTGATTTTTAAAATATAAGAAGTACATGGGTTTATATGATCTGTTTGAATCCATATAACAATGTAAAGTTATATTAGTTTTTGGTTACAATATATAAAAGTGTATATAAGTATATATTTTTGTAAGTTAGGGTATATGCTTGATTTTTAATAAATGTATTTAAATTGAGTATTTGTTTTAAGGAAAATATTAGTGTAATATGCATTTCACTTCAATTATATCAACTGATTCTGATTAGTTCTCATCGATTCCCATTTATTAGTTTTGTCCGTCGTGCCTATTTCTTCATCGAATCCTGTCCATCTAGCGTTGCTTTGGAATTCGTAGCTCATTTCTTTGTCAAAACTCTCTAGCCTCGAAAGGTGAGCAATCACTCACGATTAATGTTCTTTTATTTATTAAATTTGATTTCAATTAAAACGACAATTGAAATATGTTGCTTACACTGTTATATATGCTATTACCTGTATCAGTTCACTTGTGACATCTGACACCATCATCTGTTATTTATGAGATGATAATCCAGTTTGGTTGATAAATGATTGATTGTTTGATGTTGACATTGGACGTTAAATTGTTAATGTAGTAAGTGATAAATAATATGAAATTGAAATTGACGTAGGATAGTTAGATTTGACATATGTGTTAATTTGATTAACGACATTTGCATAATATGACCCCTTTAAATTTTAAATAAATTGACACGTAGAAATAGTGTTAACCACACCTTGAACCATTTAAATGTATGTGTATAAATTGATGTGGTATGAAATTGGATAATAGATATCAAGTGAAGAACCATATAATTATTAGTGTAATAATCTTTAATCTACATGAAATGATAGTGTAGATTCTAGAAATAATTATATTAATTTGCACAAACAACAATGTGAATTAAGACGATTATTTCGGGATTATTTGAATTGATTATTGGATTGATATTGATTGTGTTATCGCTTGTTTATTTACTTTGACACCATCCCAGTTATCACACTGCAAGTTCCCTTTGCTATGCTTTGATTTTGAATTGAATTGGAATCGGGTTGAAATGATAAATACCCAAATTAAACTTTGACCTAGGATAGAGAATTAAATAAAATCCGATTGGTCAATAATTTGATTTAAAAATAAAATAAAGGTTTTATTTGAATAAATGATAAGGTTTTGAAATGAAGTTGGAATTTGAATTTTTATGAAAGGAAAATGTTAATATATAATAATATGAAACAAAATATTAACAATGTAATTGATGAAAGAACGTTGTTAAATTTGAGAAACGATTGAATTAAGTTTTGAATTTTTAATAATTAAGTATGAAATTATTAATAATTAAGTTTTGGAATTATTAATAATTAAGTTTTGAAATTAGTTAATAATTAAGTTTTGAAATTATTTAATATTTAAATAAGATTGAATTATTTAATAGTTAAATAAAATTGAATTCTTTATAAGTGAAATTGAAATTCTTGAATAAGTGAAACTAAGTTTCTTTATTAATTGAGTTTTGAAATTGTAACTAAGTAAATTAATAAGTGAAACTGAATTTCTCTAATAAGAAATAAGATGTGTTTTATTGAAATTAATGTAAGACTTGAAATGTAAAGAATTTGATTTGATGAATTTAATTTAATTCAAAATTGTCAGTTTTGATTTAATGAAGTTGAACTTAAGTAATTGATTTAATGAATTGGAAATTAAAAAGAAATTGTTTTGAATGACAAATTACTTAATGAACATTGAATAAAATTGATCAATGGATTTAAATTGATTTGAATGTTAAATTAAATTAATTTAAATGATTTCGAAATGAAACTTATATACGAACTTGAATCAATATTTGAATTGTTTTAAATAGAAATTGAAATTGAATTATAAGAATTTTGGAAAGGGTAATTTGGAAGTTTTGAAACGTAAGTTATGGAAATGGTTTTAGAAATTCAAACAGAATGTTGGTTTACAAATTCTAATTGAAATTGTAATTGATTTGGTTTTGAAATTTATTAAACGACCAATCGGTGTAATAATTTCGAAGGTTATTAAAGAGACCGGAATCGGTTAGGGACATACTCACTGTCTAAACCGAAAACCACTTTAATAACTATACACGGAGTGTGATCTAGAATGTAGTGGTTGGAATGATGTACGTGATGACTAAAGAAAGAGAACGATAATGGATAGCCTTGACACTTGTGTCAAATTGGAAATGACTAAAACAGGAGCCGGGTCGGGCCAAATGGGGGTTAGCTACCTCGAGCGAACACACTTCTTCGAAACTACTCATTACTTGTTGTCGATTGGTGCACCCTTGATTTGGGAGTGTTGTTTCACGGTGTTGCGATCGCTGCGGCGATGCGTTCTCACCAGTCCGAATCAGGCAAATGGTAGTTTCACTACCTTGGGTATTGCCTCATGTGCCTTGTCATACTTGGATCCCTATATACGCGACCACTACGATTTGTTTTGTGTTATACCTATGGAGTACTCCCTGATATCCCACTAGTTTACGGTGGAGTTTACAGTGCTGTATAGACTATAACGCTTATATAAAATGTGTTAAGGGGGATAATGGTAACGCCTTAACACTATTTTGATACTTTATATTACTGATAGGCATTATCTATGTACCGTACACTACTACATAGTAGATAGTTTAACGGATCCTTAAAGGATGGTTATTCCAAACATTCTTTGAGTTACTTGTATTTCAGTTGCTATTTCACTTGAGTTGGATTTATTGATATAAGAATGTTAATCCTGACTCGAGTGTTTTGTGTTTTGCTTTACGCTCAGGTCAGACCGAGTGTACCAGTATTCGAGACTCACCTTTGGAGTTGGAGCTTCGTTTGGAGATCCAGCTATCTATCCACCTTTTAGATATCCAGTTGATTCGAGTGATTGTATTCTGATTCTTGTATTTGACTACTGTATTTGAGACTTCTGTTGTACCTTATTTAACTCTGATATGTATATAGTAGCTTCATGAACAACTATCTTTTGTTTCCGCTGCATTTATTACTCTGTGTCTGTGATCTGTGATGGTGGAGGACGAGGAGATTTAGAAGCATCATGTTTATGGGTGGTTTCGGAACAACTTCCACCACCTTTTTGGCAATAGCATTTTCCGTTTCTTTGTTATGTTAGAAACCTATGTTGAATGAATAGGGAGCTTATGGCCAAATGAACATCCATGAGCCTTTTCCTCCATGTTTTTTTACCCAAAAGGATAGAGCTGATAGCTAATTAGTCCATACCTACAAACTAATGATAAAATATGAATATAAACTATCACTTATCGAAATTAAAGCAAACATATAAAAGTAAAATTAATCCTACGTATGGTAACCAAGTCCTAATGGTAAGGGTTAGGATCCGAGGACCACCTTCGGGTTCAAAGTTTGGAAGTAGAGATATTAGAGGAAGAAGTTAAACTTTTGGGAGCAGCAGTTCTGGCTCTCTTTCTCTTATCTTCAGCCACCATGGTTGGTGTAAGTCGAGGAGATCTTTAATTACTGAAAGAAGTAGTTAGGAGGAGGAGGCCTTACATTATCAAATTTTCAATTGTTAAGACCAAGTAGCTTTGACATTGGTCTTTCAAAAGAGATAAGAGTTATTGAAATGAAGTTGAAGGTCTTAAAGGGCTATGGTGTTAAATAAAAAACTATTCAGATTCATAACATTAGTTTATAGAATAAAAATTCTTAAGTTGAAATAGAAACTTGCTATCTTTCAAAAATGTAGTGATAAATCGAAGATTTGTAGACCTCGCATAAAACCACTTCTCTACTGAAATCTTACTGTTAGGCCTCTCGAGAGGTTACTTCTTTCATATTTAAAGATAATATGTAGCTCTATGAGTTATGGAGTTAGAGTCCAAAAGGTCAAATAGATAGTTTATTTCATCATGAGAAAGTTCTTCGCATCCTCAAAAATGATGCATGACTTTTAGGGCCAAAAGAGTATCATAGGACACAAGAGGAAGTTTGAAAGAATTTAAATTGCAGTATTCAAGTAGATCAATGAAGAAAGGGGTTATGGGAATAGAGATTCCATTTTTCAATTATTCAACAGCCCAGACGAAGCATCCCTCTGGCGAAGCATACCATTTGTCATTTGGCCTTGGAGCAATGGCGTCAACTTTGGTTGTTCCACATTTCAAACAGAATTTGATCTAAATTTGCTTGTCCATTCAAGACCAAGTAATCTTCATATTCTAAGGAGGACCGAAAGCATGATAGTTTAGGCAAATCTCAAGAAAATAACGAAACTTTTATAGCATTTATATCGAAATGAACAGTTATAACCAATGGTAAGCAGGTGCAATTATAAAATACGATATGCCTTAACTCACCAAATTAACATGTCAAACCACTGGTTCGACCACAACCTAGTAAAATCAGATTGCTTCCAATTATGTACTTATACGAACTATATAAATGATAATTAATCAAACTGATGATTAAATATCGTAAATCCAAAATGGAATCCATCTAAAATAAGCAAAAAAAACTAATTAGGCCAATTGAAATCAATTTTCCCCAATCATGCATAAATATTGAGATAATAGAATTAAGAATTATAACCTAGAGAAAATTAAGGAAAATGACCTAGAAAAACAAGAATAAACTAAAAATAATAACTAAAGATAATTAACCTAATTCGATAATTGAAAAATGCAAGAAAAACTCGAGTTATATAAAAGTGTACATAAGTATGTAAGTTTGATAATGAAAAGGTTAAAAACTTACCAATTTAGTAATTTATTCATGAAATAGTTGCGAAAGATTTAGAATTTTCAAAGAAAATTTTAATGGCAGTTGTTGTAAGAAATAAAATGAGTGAGGAAGAGAAAGAGTGAAACTTTATAAGTTTCTAATAATAAATAAAATAATGGTTACGAAAAATATCGACGGTGCATCTTTCATAGCCGTTGGAATATAATAATGTTACTTTTCCAAAAGCTATAACGCTAGAATTAAAACAATTTTTACACATAAAAAGAGAAGTCGTCTTTTCCTAGAGTCACTCAGGAGACGCCGTGTCTCGGTAGCATTAAATGCACAATAGAAGCAAGTTTATTCCTTTTGAAAGTATAATCTTCGACAAAATAATCGAGATCGTATTTTAAAAATCCACTTTGTACATGGCCAAATTAAATTTTGTGGGACATGTGTTATACCATACTTTGTCGAAGGACTTTTAGACATATATACCTAAAGCTGAAGGGTTTATGGGTAGCTCATTCCAAAAATGATATGAATAATTGAAAGGAGTAATCTACATACTAACCCCAAAGCCTAAGGTGATTATAATAAGGATACGAAACCTAGACCCAAAGGTATAAAGCCCGAAGAGTTATATACCAATAGGATTAATGTGTTAAAAACTTAATTTACTTTCCAAAGGCCTAAACCAGAAGGTCTAAACCAGAAGGTCATGCAACATAACACTTTGTTTAGTTGTCTATTAGTACAGATTATCAGAGAAAGTTTAGGGGGTATGCCCTATGGGAAATTATGTAACTGTTACATATCCTAACTTTAAAACCAACCCCGCTTGTAATGAAGTAAGCTTCTGGTTTTCATTTTCTGTTATATATATTGTTATATGTGATATAGATAATGACTAAAATCTTTAAACATGCAAATAAAAAATCCTTAAATAAAGTGTTATACGATTGTGGTTACAAATGTTGTAACCATGAGCATTAAATCATAAACTTATTAATACTTTATTTTAAATAATTCATGGTCAAGAGATTTTGAGAAAAAAAGATATCGCTGCATTCGTTGAGACCAGTGTACATAATACTCTCCAAATGTTAGGCAGTGTATTACCTATGACTGTTAGAGGTACTAAGGGGTTACAAACTTGTATTTATAGGATAACCACATAATGATTCGACAGAGAGTTTCCTATTTGTTAATAACAGTTTGGTCAAATAAGAAATCTCAGTATGATGATCTATGCAATTCTTTCGACTTGAGGATACTATGGAACTTTAACATGAATACTATACTTTAATTGTAGTTAAATCATGACATAGTTTTTATGATATGGCTATAGTTGGGTATAAGTTGAAGCGTTAATTGTGAAACACTATACAATAAAAAATCTGTCCCCTCTACTATAAGAGGTTAGTATCACGGTAAACTGTAGCCAACTCAAAGTCGAAATTTCTCACTAGAGCATATTAATTAATAATAAATGTTGCTATTGAACCAAGGACTTTAGAGATGAACTATATATTCATATATGGATATTGTTAGAGCTTTGACCAAAGCCAAGCTCTAAATATCGAAAGTGATACAGTGATGACGAAAAGAATGTGCATATATTATATCGTTGCTTAAGCGAGTTATTTGAAGTACTGATTTACCTTAAAATACATAAGTAATGAGTTTGGTTAAATTGTCACACCATCAGCTAAAGGTGATGTATGAACATAAATATTTGTCGTGTTCGAGATTAATCGCTGACCAAAATCACACTTGTCAAATGCAAAACAGAATATGTGCAGTCTCTGAAATATCACACAATTTAATTGGTTTATAGCATGTTATAATATTAATGTAATTTTTATATTAATTATAATGTGTTCTAATGTTTGGGATGCCTTTAGTGATTTTGGTATTGGTTTGAAAAAAATTTGGGTTCTCGTAGTAATTATATGGGTGTATATATAATAGTTATATATGCATATTAATATTAAATAAGATTTAATTTCGAAGTAATATTTAAATTTTGATTTAAATATAGTACTATATATTATTGGGGTCGAAAATTTTGAAATAGAGGGAAGGGGGGTCGGTCGTGCGTGTTAATTGATGAGGTAGCATGGTTTGAATAGAGAGAAAGAGGACAACGATGAAATATTTTGGGAAATATATCTCTTCATACTCTCTTATTTTTTAACTCTTGTTCTCTTCCCTTTATAGCCGAAACCTTCTTTTCTTCTTCCCCAAACACCTCTACCTCTCTCTCTCTAGCATGTTGCTGTGGGCCTTGAAAACTCAAACAAGTGGGATATTGATTCCGATAGGAGACTTTGAGGTAAACCTTTTCTACATTCACACCAAACTCTAAATCACAATTATATATTATTAGCCATAAACTTTAATTTTATAAACAAACACTTAATTTAATACTATTTAAATTATATATTGATATATACATACATATATATATATATTAATGTATATAAACATATATTTCATTTTTGGATTTTAATTATAAATTAATACCATGAATATTTATGTATATATGTATTTATTATATATAACATTAATTAAACAAGTGCTAACATATTATATTTATATTTAATACAAAATAGTTTTGACATAAGGTTATTCACACACACACACACGCATATATATATATAACTTGGTAATATTATTCAAAATAATAGATATTCTTGGTATAATTGATTAACCATATATATATTTAAACTTGGTAGATTAATTAAATATATATTCCAATTAACATACATTTTAAACTTAGACACATGCATACATAGATACATATAACTTAGTAATATATTTTAAACTTGGTAGCATATATTTTGATCATATATATTTTTAAACATGGTAATATATATTTTAAACTTGGTACATTAATTAACCATATATATGCATATATGACTTGGTATAATATTTTAAACAAAAGATATTTTATAATTAAACGATATTTAAAATCTTATGAATATAATTATATATATTTTAGACTAATTAAATATGTTATACATACATCTAATGTTTTATGTACAAATCATTTGATACACACACACGTGTGTGTGTAGGGAAAGGATCGGCTACACCTTAATTTGGTTACACCTCTAATCCCTCTTGCTTTCCATCGCACATTTCGAATAAAATAATAGTACTTTCTCTCTCCTCCTATAACTATAATATTTAATTTGAAATGTGTGGCAAAAATCAAGGGGAAATTGAGGTATAGTCAATCCTTGCTCATATATATATATATATATATATATATATATTAATGCATACAAACATGTGCATATATTATGTATGTACATATATTTAATTAACTTATATGCATATGAAGGACCTTATATACATATGTATAGTATATTATAGGTATATATACATTGGTTATAAATCCCAATAACTATATGTATGTATGTATATTATACACATGCTTAGTGTAGATAAATTTTTTAATCTTACATTATATGCCTCATTCATGTCACATTTAACATAAGTTAAAACCTTACATATAATATTATGCTGATATTAAATAATATTTGATACATTAAATTTAATATAATGAGAAGTAATTATTTATATAAGCCCAAAATAGATACATCTAGGAATTTTATTTAAAATTTACAATAAACTACCCGTTGCATAACGGGCTAGATCAACAATCAAATGGGAACAGAAAGCCAAAGAGTGCAATATTCTGAAAGACTAAAGCTTTAGGAAACAACATCAACCTAAAAGAATGTGCAACATACAATAATACTATGGAATCTCAACCAATCATATATTCATCCCAGATGTAACTAAAGGACAAGGCGTCCATAAAGTAAATGTCATCAATTCGTGGGCTATACTCGAAGCAAGCATTATTAACATCAAGGGCCAACAATCCAACATTTTTGTTGATAAATTTAAATTGATTTAATAATCTTCTTTTCATAAATATTTAATTGGTGATTTTACCTTTTTAAAAGCTAATAAATTGTTTTCTATTTATAATGTGTATATATTTGTGTATATTGTAAATAGAAATCTTTGGTTTGAATTTAATAAATAAATAAATCTTGTTTTCAAATTCTAATATATTTTGGTAATTTGGAGATTATGATTTAGTTTAAAATATATGGTTTTAAAATATTTAAGATAAATGTTTAATTGATCAAATTGTATCTTAGCTTAAGTTTAAGATTAATTAAAAGGTTTGTTTTAAAATATTTTTTAATAAATATGATATATTAATTCATTTAATAATAATAGGAATTTATAAGCTCTTTTATAAATTATTTAAATTTGACAAATTATTATTTTCAAATAACATTATTAATGTATTGTTTTATATATAAATATAAATAGATTTTAAAATAGAAATGAATATACAAGTTAACATTATAAAAATAACTATATCAACTTTAAATTGAACACTTGTGATATAGTCTATAGGAACATATATTTGCTAGGCAAGGAAGTAAAGAGAAATCGGATAAGTACATACGAAAATAAGAATGGGATAAGTATGACAATTTTAAATTAATGCTAGTACAAGATATATCATTTCAGCCTCTTTATATAAAAAATCTCTGACCAATTGTTGTACAAATACAACTATCAGCATGTATACTTGTTCATACATCAATCTTCTTATTCTATTTTCGTTCATAAAACAAATGCAAACAAGAAAATTCCTCAAACCAAAAAACAACCTGAAACCATTTTCCAAACTCAAGCCCAAATTCAAACCCTGAAATTCATTCCTCAAACCAAAATACAAACTTGTAATTCATCTCCTCTAAAACAGAAAATTCACAAGATCAAAACCCTGTAAGACACTTTGTCTTTAACCTGTAAACACTTTCCAGAAATCAAAACATTGTGACCCAAAACCCTGTAATCATTTTTCAAAAGCTTGAGTCTGTAACCATCTCAAACAACAAGCCTGTAACAACTGAAAGCCTGAAATCAAGTCTTAAAGCATTCCAGTTTCAAACTTTCAAGTTTCAGAGCATCAAGTTTTCCAGTTTTATATATCATCAAGATCAAAGCATTTCTGTTCAAAGTATTTCCTTCAACAATGCACAAAGCTTTAGTTTTCAAAAATCAAGCTTTCTGTCTTAAAAACAGGTGAGTAAACATTTTATACTAAAGCTTAAGTAAATAAATCTGTTGCTTGTGAAGTTCTGGTATGAATGATGCTTGCTTGTGTATATATATGTGATAGACCTGAGAATATGAATGTAATAAGTATGCATGATTGATATGTATATCTGTGTGTATCTCTGTTATGTACAGAGATTAAAACTGATAAAAATTTCAAATCTTTTTAATTGTTTTCTGTTAGGCCTTGAGATTCAAACAAAATCAGTTAATCTAATCATAATCTAGGTGCTAAAAATATGTTTAAGCATAATTGTTTGAAAACTGTTGAAATCAAGAAAAATACAGTAGAAACCTTTAAACATGTTAAATTCAATCATCATAATTTGTTGTTTCGGGATTATAACTCGAATCCACTTTGGAAGTTAGGATTTTTAAAATCAAAATCACAATTTTTAACATTATATCGAGTGTGGAATTTGATGTTGACCAGAATTTGGTTTCTGAGTAAATTCTGATTGCCGGAGGATCTAGGGTGATCTGGATTTCGACTGGAGGTGGTAGGGAAGTGGTCGAGGCCAGAAAAAATGGTGAAAGATTTTCTTCATCACCGTGGCGGCGGCGGTAGGTCGAACTAGGTTTTAAACCAAGTTTTTGTTGAGGTCAGTCTTGTGATCGCTGTGTCGTCTGCAGGTGATCGAGTGGTATGAGGCTTGGGGGAAGGCAGCGTAGAGGGTCGGGGAACGTGTGGCCGGAGTTGCAGCGGCTCCGATGATCGGAGATGTGGGTTCGAGAAGTTTTTGGCCATGGTGTTTGGTTCCAGTTTCAACTGGACTGTTCGATTTCGATCGAAGGCTTGTGCGTGTGTCTTGGTGATCGGGGTTGGTTGCTGCATCGATGGTCGAGGTGTCAGAAGGCTCATCGGAGGTCGGAGGAGGCTCTGACGCCGGTGCACGTGCACGGTGGAGCTCTGTTGTGTCTGTAAGTCTTGGTTGTGGATTACTCGAAGGGAGACTCGGAAAATGGATGTGGGGCTCGAGTCTTTTCTCGTGTACGTGAGTGTTAACTGTTAAGGGTTTTAACAGTTTAAATTTTAAACTAAATACAGTTTTTTTAAAAAAAATATAAGAAGAAGATGAAGAAAAACTTGAGGCCGGTCTCGAGTAAGGATCGGGTTCGACCCGAAGCAAAAATTTGAGATCATGTTTTAAAAGCAAAGTTTTGTAAATTAAAAATGAAACTTGTTTTACATCTTTCTTAAATAAAATTCTAAATCTTTTTAAATGTTTACTTAAACCTTGGGTTAAGAAATTATATGTTTGTTAACTTAAGTTTGTTAAGTTAAACTATAAGAAATTTAGCTTAATTTTTCATAAATATAATTAAGTGATGATTAAAGGTTAATTGTTTAAATAATTGATTAGTCATTAATAAAGATAATAATTTACCTTAAAATTTATCAAGGTTTTGATGATTAATGATTAATGATTAATTAATTATAAAGTAATTAAGTAATTTAATTAATTAAGATAATGGTTAACATTAAAGGATAATTAAGGTTTTAATGTTTTGAGATTAATTAAGTTAATTAAGAAATTTAAGTATAATTAATTTATTTAACAAATTTATAATAAAGGATTAATTAAATTATCTCAATAATTAAGATTGATTTAATTAATGATTAGAGATTAATTAATTTGTAATTAAGAAGTACTTAATTAAGTTTTATTAATTAATAATTAAGTTTTATTAGTTAATAATTAAGAAATAATTAATATATAATTAAAGTTAATTAAGAATTAATTAACTATTATAAAGGGTTTATCTTTAAGTAATTAAGATTTTGATTAATTTAAGATAATTTAAAGTTTTACTAGCTTAAATTAATTAAGTTAATTAAGGAAAATTAAGTTTAATTAATTAAAGTTAATTAATATTATTTAAGAATTAATTAAGAAATTAAATAAGAGTAATTAATTGATTTAAATTAATTCATTTAAAATAATCAAGGATTGAAAATTAATTAATTTGAGATTAATAAATTAAGTAATTAGGTTGTAATTAAGAATTAATTAATTAAGTAATTAGATTGATTACTTTAGTAATTAGAAGTTAATTAATTAAGTAATTAGAGATTATTTAACTGATAAATTAAGGATTAATTAATTTGTTATTAAGTTTTATTAATTGATAATTAAGATTTATTAATTAATAATTAAAGTATAATTAATCTACAATTAAGATTAATTAATTTGTTTTAAAGGTAATTAAGGGTTGAATTACCAATTGTAATCAAGGAAGTGAATATGATAAATGTTAGTTAATTAATTTGTTAATTAATTAAAGATAACCATTCGATGGTTGATTAAGTAAAATTACTTAATGAGATTGAATAGTGGGATTACTTAGTGAAGTAATTAATGTATAATTACTAGATGTAATTAATTAAAGGAATTACTTAATGGGAAGTAATTAAAGGGTAATTACTTAGTAGAAGTAATCAAGGACTAATTACTTAGTGTAATTAATCAAAGGGTTTATATAATTAATTAAGAAGTTAATTAATTAAGGTAAGTAATTACAGGATGGTAATTACTGTTTATGATTAAGGTTGATTAATGGAAGTGATTAATTAAAGTTTAATTAATTAATGTAATTAATTAAGGATTAATGTAATTAATTATAGTTAATTAATTAATGGAAGTTATTAATTAAGGATCATTAAGTAATGTAAATAATGAAGTAATTAATGGTTAAATACTATGAATGGTTAAGGACAATTAATTTGTGTAATTAATTAAAGGCTAATTACTTAAGGTAATTAAGAATAACTAATCAGGATGATTAATTAAGATGGAAAATTAGAGGATAATTAATTGATTTGTAATTAATTAATGGTTATAAGCAGGATTTATAGAATGAAAGTAATTAATTTAATTTATTTTAAATTAATTAGAGATGAAGTAATTAATTTAATTCATTTTAAATTAATTATAGAATGACGATTAATAAATCATTGCTTATGGATGTTGAATGATACTGATTGCCTTGAATGGTTTGACATCTCAGATATGAGATAAGTAATGCTGTTGATATGGATGCTTTGGTTGAAGTATGATGATAATGTGAATTATCTGTTTGTGATGATAATATGAATTATCTATTGTGATATTATGAATTATCTATCTGTGTGTATATAGATAATAAAATTGAATTGTTTTAACTTTAAAACAACTTGGACCTAAAAGATGGCGTTTTGGATTTTGATGAGACCGGGATCGGGTTTCCAGATTTGGATATCTGAATACCACATCGATCCAAATTAACGATAGGTCGTGAATCTCAAGTGAAGATGAAGATTCAGAGTGCAAGGGTTATTATCGTTAACTCTGAGGGTGATTCCAAAATGAGTGTAACAAGATAATGCCTTCGGTTTCGTTCGAACCCGGAACGAACTTGTATGGATTGAATGCTTTCAGAACATCGTCAGGTGGACGATGAGCATTCTAAGATAGATGTGTTCTATAATGGTAATCGTAGCCTCAAGCCTCATCAACCGGGAATGGCTAAAATAGGGGAGGTGCAGCAAGGCTAAGTGGGTCATGCCCAAGTAGGATGAGATAAACCCCTGTCTAGATGTCCCTTCTTATTATTTCGGCTGTGTGGGCAGTTGATTGCAACAACTGCTGGGGTTGTCTTATTCGGGACTGTCCAGTAATGGATGGTTCCGGCCTTGTGACGGGCGGTACCCAGTAGCCCTGCCATTGTATGGAATCCAATCTCCAATAAGTGCCCTCGGATTTGATTGTATTACCCACTTTGTGGCTAGTATGCTGGAATTTAATAGATGTAACAATTTCAGGTATTTCTTATTTACTTGGAAACCCTAGACCTATAATATCACGGGATTTCCTATCAAATGTTTGGTTAGCGTAAGGTAAAAACTTACCCATGTTTATGTGTGGGGAGTCTTACGTGATACCTTTTGTTTCAAAGGTTTTCAAAGTTAAGCAACTTTAACCTGTTACTCACACCAGACCCATGTCTGACCCGGAGTTTATTCTATTTTTCTTAAACTCTCGGGTACTCAAATTTTTATGAGTAGCCAAGGGATTCAGGTTAGCTTTGATGAATTGTGGAGGAGCAATGGAGCAAGAGGCTTCAGCGTTATAGATATGTATAGTGTTCCGCTGTGTTGGTATCTCTGTGTAGTTTCTCTGTGTTGTATTTGAGTTGTAATAACTAGACAGGTGTTTATAACTGTCTAGTATGTGATGTATAATCTGTGTAACTCTGATAGATGTTGTAAACTATGTAATATCTTATGTGATTAATATAATTTATTCGTTCCGTTGTGAGATTCTGATGTTGTTTAGTTCTTCTTCTCTATCTTTTCTCTTTTCTATCCCTTTCTTTCTTAAAGATGATGCGACTTTCTGGTGATAGAAGGTCGGGTCGTTTCAGGCACCCTCTCCTAATGGCTATAAGTTGTCAGATCTCAATGCAAACAGGACTTTTGGCTTAAGAGAATGATTCGGATATTAAATGACAAAAATAATTGTACTTTTGTATATTAGAGTTTTTTGTAAAAACTCGATAATGGTGGATTATGCCAACTTAGCTTTGTAAAAGCCTTCCGGCTTCAATACAAGTCTTTAAAGAATGAAAGTATAAAGTAGATGTTGGGTTTTGTCCTGAACTGCTATAAATCTCGATGTCACTTTAACTTACTGCATACTACTTTTGTTTTGTATTTAGTTGAAAACTCTTACTTATGGCATAAACTCCTATAGACCCATTTCTACCCTCGAAAACTTCCTTAAGACTTCGTAACCAGCCCACCGAAACCACTTAAACCTATACATTTAATTGAAGCAAAGCCTTCTATTGTTGTGTGTTAGTCATAACAAAAAATCGAACCAACAACCATTAAAAACCTAGCTACCATTCTGTTTATTCTTTTTTTCTTTTTTCAGTTCAATTTTGTGTGATATTGATTAACATTTCTTAGTATTGATGGGTACTGCTTGTTACTCAAGCTATCAAGCTTGGCTTTTAAAAAATTTCATCTTAGTACAGGAATCATAATAAGACCTTTTATTCAAATAAATTTTAAAATGCATTACTTATAAAAGTGTGGCAAAGTTAAAATTATTCACATTGATTAATCAATATTATTATTATCGAAGCATTTTGTTATATATGAAAAATGTTAAAAGGACATAATCTTGTGAAATTTGTTACACAAATATAAGACTTGTTACCATTTTCGGAATTAAAACAAGTACAAAAATAAAGGGGGAATTAGGAAAAAGGACAAACTTTGAATAAAAATTAGACTGAAGGACATCAAGTTTTATTTTTAGACCGAAGAACTAATAATAGTTATAATTAACATTATATTCAACTTTTAAACGATACAAAATGCTAGTTATAACTATAGAATACAATAGCCTATGATTTTTGTTTGATGATAGTAAACATATATTTATTTATTTAAATGTATTTGTTGTTGTACTATTTTATTTTTCACATAATTAAATAAATATTTGTTGAATAAAATAAATAACACAGAATTCATATTTAAACAAATATTTTATTACAAATTCAAATAGTAAAAATTTGAGCTCTCACTATATTTACACATTTTCAATTTCAATTACAACATATTTTTCACTTTACAATTTTCATCCTCACTATATATATTCACTCATCACTCGTATTTGATCTTCAACTCTATTCCAGCCTGTATCCAGCATCTGAACTATCTGCAAAATAAACACCGACGTAGTAAAATTAAAAAAGAAATATTTTTACAATGTATAATGAAGTGTGTGTTTTGAATATATTATTTGCCTAGGTTATTTGGGTTGTTCATCGTCACTTTTAGTTTAATTCATCATACACGAACAACTTGTGACATGCATAGTGTATCATTGTACATGCCACAAGGCCGTGCACACCGATATACGCTTGCTTGTTAAAACCGAAGGGACAGGTGAGCACAAGGTCAAACCCAAGCAAATGTTGGATTCAACTCAGGTGCAAAATAACAAAAACAGACCAGAATTCAAATAAAAACAAATCAACCAAGTGCATAAGCATACAAATCATACACATATATTCATACATGTATGTATATATATACATAGAGAAAACTGAAGTGCACCATGCCATCAAACAGTGAATAATGATAGGTAACAAGACAGAAGGTCAATGACACTTGAACTCAACCAAACAACAAAGTTACCAAAATGACAACAAGCTCCAGACCAGACTCAAGTGAAACCAAACCACACAATGCACCCGACCAGAGCTCATATGGCACAAGTACATGTAGTTTAGGTGAACCAGATGAGCAAGTGAAACAAAACACAAAGCCACATCAATACAATATGCACAAGACTGCAACAACTCAAAATGGTACAAGAAATGTACAAGTTCATATGCATAAACTCGAAACAATATGCACACATGGACAAGGCATGCAACCAGACTCAACATAAGGGCTACACCAACATGGATGGTCAGGAGCAACACCTGAAGACCACATGACCAAATGACAGTGTATATGAACAAAGTGAGGAGACTACAAGCTCAATTTCAACAATGCTACATGAAGTCTCAACACAAATACTGAACCAGACTTCAAGAAGATCACACAAACATGGATGCAATGGTCATGTACACATGAAACCAGAACTACAACAACAAAGGAAACAAGGCATCACTAAAATGCAGACTACATGAAGTACTAGACCTCGACTGACCAGAACAAAGCACACAGTGTAATCAGACCAAACCAGCACCAGCCAAAACCACAAACTAGATTTCAAGAGGAAACATGAAATTCAAGTATGAGCAAGCAGTTCAACATGGACTGATACAAGTGCACTTGTCACAGCAATATGCGGTGACAACCAGTACAATGCAAATCAGAATGAAGTGCAACCAAGACATATCAAGCACAGTTACATGAATAGGTGAAATGTAATGAACAAATACAACATGACAACAGGTACTAGCAATATAGGGCTAACAAGACCAGATGAGTCGAAGCAACTATCATTTGAGTATGAAGCAGTTTACAGTTCTACAAAACAGTGAAGTAGCAATTCGATGAACAAAGTCAATGTCGTAGGGACTTCAAAATGAACATGTCAAGTTTAAATGCCAAAGTCAAAGCCAGGTGATAACACGAATAGAACAAGTCCAGAACATCTCAAAAATTCAAATACCACAATCGATTGCCAGCAAATCATGGTGAACCAGTCAATTATCATGAAATCAACAAATATCATCACAAATTCAAAAACCGAAGTCAAAGAAGAAAAAGAATGAAACTGACTCAAGCAACGGAGCTAAAATTCAAATTCATGGAATAACAAGTACGAATTGAACAAGTCAGATTTATCACAAATATTCAAGCAAAATTGAACGGCCAAGAAAAAATCACTGAAGAATTCAAACACAATTATACGAACGAAAATATAGGGTGTTTGATCCCTATAAATTACCCATTAACATCATCGGCAAAAAGCATTCGAGTTCGAAATAAAAATCCAGAGCATAATTTTAAATCGAAAACAAATTTGTAACTCGAATCAAAGTTGAGAATTAAAAGAGGCTAAATTCACGTACCAACTCAGAGCATCGATTCGATCTCGACTTAATTGAAGCAGCCGTGAACAAGTTAATCGATCAGAGAAGCATCGAACTGAATTGAGAGCACCAGTAACCGATTCGAGCTTCAATCTTTCAAGCGGTGCTTCAAAACAATAAAAGCCCTAATTTTTGGGAGCAAACAAAAGATCGGCCAAAGTATACAGAAGAAAGGGAGACGTCCTTTTTTCTCTTGTGTTATAAATTATAGTAGGCCGGTCTTCATTATTTTATTATTGGGCTTAAGTTTTATTAAATAGGGTACTGATTTTATTTTGTTTAATTTTTATTATCAGTTGTAATTTTCTTTTTTAGACTGTGTAACTTTCTAGTCGTGTGACTAGGTTACGAATTACGGTGGTGTAGTTCGAGAATTCGAAACTCAGTGGCTGAGTTGTGGTAGGGTTTTGAGTGTAGAGTTAGGTTAGTCATTAGCAGGTGTCGCAAGTTTACGTGTGTAAGCATCTGACTACTTAATTTCTAGTAGAAACCTTAGGGGTAGCACGTAGGCAGGGTTTTGCTGAAGCTAGGTAAATTTGTGTGTATCTCTTCTACGTTATTATCTATGATTGTTTTTATTACCGCATTAATATTTATTATTATTAGTATCACCCTATTCACTTCCTCCCCTTCTAGGGTGAAAATGATCCTACAAGTGGTATCAGAGCAAGGTTAATAGCATATATGTCTAACAAATCTAGCGAGAGTCAGTCCAGTATTATTTTCCCTATTTTTGATGTAACAGATTTTCTAAATTGGAAATTAAAAATGGAATTTTATTTAAAATCTGTTAATTTCAAATGTTGGGATTTATTGAAAATGGGTGTGATATAGTAGACAAGAAAAATACTTTGATTAATGCTCTTGCTATGCATATACTATATTCTCATATTAATCAAGATAATTTTAACCGTATCTCTCATTGCGAAAGTGCACAGGAAATATGGAATACTTTTGATGCAATATATGGTGCAAAAGTCAACAATGATGAGAAATCCTCCACAATCGACTCAGTTAAAGAAACGTGCTTGACAGGATTTGCAAAAGATAGCAGCGATGAAGATTCAATAGCCGATGAGATAAATGATCTTTCATTCAATGATTTAGTTCTCTTATGCCGAAAATTAATTGAAAATAATGAAGCTCTTGAAATGAAAAATAATAAGTTGAAAAGGGAACAATCTAAACCGTGTCAGAATAATAATGATTTGGAAAATGAACTTAAAAATATTAAGAAAAATAAAAATTCTAATTGCAAAAGGTGTTTGGACTATGAAAAAGAATTTGCCTATTGTCATGGAAACTTTCAAAAGTTAGAAAACGAAACTTTAATTCGGGAGAAAAACAAAACTGAGTTAATTTGTAAAAATAATATTTTGCAAAAAGAGTTTGATAGTTTTAAGAAGTCGAAAAGTTCTAAATGTGCGATTTTTGAAAAGAAATTAAATGAGGTCAACGAAAATTTCAAAACCCTTGAAAAAGAAAATGTGATTTTGAGAAAATCTGAAATTATTTTATTAAATCATGAGTTTGAAAAGGAGATTGAAAAAATCAAGGATTTTGAAAAAATTGAACTTAAAAAACTTCAACTCTTTGAAACTGAGATGCTAGAAATTGAGACTAAAATAAGAGAGCTTGAAAATGAAAATATGGGCTTGAAAATGGATATTTTTGAAAAGAGAGGTAGTACCATTAGTTGTTATTCGAAGCTAATAAATGAAAATAAACTTTTAAAATCCAAAGTTAATAAACTTGAGTTGATTACTCGGAACTTTTTCACTAGAGAAAAATCATTTAATACGCTCTTAAAAAATCAACTCTTCGTGAATAAAAGGAAAGGATTTGGATTTGCGAAAGTGTCAAAATATGAACAAACGACTAATAACACTGTTAAGGGGAAAAATGTGATACCCAAATGCGTAAAGTGTGGAAATATTGGACAAGGCAAGAATAATTGTCGAAATATATACAAACACAAAACCGTTAAACAAATATGGATTCCAAAAAATACGAATATAAATGGTTTGAAATTTAAACAAATTTGGATTCTCAAGGGTACAATTGTAGATGCTAATGGTTTGTTATAAAGACAAATTTGGGTACCAAAGATTTCAATAGATAATAATAGTGGTCCTACATCCTTAGTTAGACCACTTGCCTTCTCCAAAATTTAGACACATAAGTGGGCTAAGGAACAAATTTGATGGAGATAGATTTCGAGTTGTTCTAGGTGATTGATAAACTAAAATTTAAATGTTCCTTAGCCTGTAAAGATTAGATAGAGATCATCACATTTCGGAAATCACAGAATCGAAGGAAAGTGAGGTATGATCTCTTAACTCAATTTTGTTCACATATTGTTAACTATGTTTTGATCGACATTGTTGAAGTATTTCTGCCATATCTTGAACATCTCAACTTTGATTTGTAAAATTCTTGAAGTTTTGGAAGCTAATTGATAATGCTACAACTTTTCTTTTTTTAATTTTTTATTGATTCACTTTGGAATGTCATGAAAAACAGCTTTGATGAATTTTTGTGAATGTGTGTTTTTTTTGCTCAATATAAATTACTTTACTTGTGCTTGATATAAATGGACGTGTTGAAAATTTCAAAAAACAATTAAAGTGTTGAGGGGTACACGTTTTTCTCTTATATACCACTATATATCACCATGAATACCTCAAATACAAGTGGTATCTGATACCATCTCATGTTGAAATCATTTTTGTAATTATTTAATTATTTATATTAATTTTCAACTAAAAGTCATTTTCGCAAAACCTCCTTACGGAAAATTGATTTTCACATAATTTAATTTTTGAAACTTGAGTTTTCATCATGTTAAAAATATTCTAGTTTATTTCGGTAAGAGATGTACTCTAGAAAAGATAATCATTGACTAATTGATTCTTTTGGTACTCGTCAAAATTATTATAGTGCTTGAGAAGTGATGGATAGTGATTAAATTATATTTCATAACAAGAGGAAGTATAATTTTATAGTTTCATGAAAATTAAACAAATTTTATGATATTTTCAGATTAGTACTTATTCCATGATCATTTCTATCACTTTCACCTTTCTATCAATCCATACATCATAATATAGTGTGCAGAATTTGATATTTAAAAATAAGGAAATATTTTTTTGTAAAATAATTATATCTTAAAGTATTCACTCTCATTTAAAAGTCCTCGTGGTTATGCATGGGTGAATTACTTGAATTTCTATATATGGGCTTCCATTCTCATTTAAAAGTCATCGCGGTTATGTATGGATGGGACGCATATAAGAAATGGATAAATATCAAGTATATTCTAATCTCATTTGAAAGTCCTCACGGTTATGCATGGTTTGAAAATACTTGACATATTTTTATTTTTTTTAAAAAGGGGTA
The DNA here is from genome assembly GCA_030737815.1 of Allium fistulosum. Taxonomy (NCBI): domain Eukaryota; kingdom Viridiplantae; phylum Streptophyta; class Magnoliopsida; order Asparagales; family Amaryllidaceae; genus Allium; species Allium fistulosum. The sequence goes on along the minus strand of CM060901.1, from coordinate 517,089,597 downwards.
ACTACTAATGTCATTTAAAAGTCCTAATGGTTATGCATAGTTAGTAATTGTTTTACATTTTTTTGTATAATATTTGAAAAGAGAAAATGCACAAATTATTCCTTTATTGAAAATATCAAACTCTTATCACTATAGAAAATTTTCCATAGTCCTACCATTTCTCTAAAGTGGAGTTTGTTTCTAATTAATAAAATATTATGATTTTTGTTTGATTAATTGGAATTTGAAATTAATATTTCCCTCTTGATTTGATTTTATATTTTTAATCAAAATCGTAGCTATTTCAACTACTATTATTATTTTTGATGATAACAAAAGAGGGAGAGAGGTTAAGATTTTGATTTTTGAGCGATGTCCTTACTAATATTTGAGAGTGTTTTTATTCAAAGTTATTTTAAATTAATTTCTTAGTTTTAACTACATGCATCTGTGTAGGGGGAGCTTTGTTGCAGGGGGAGCATTCAAATAGGGAGAGCTAATGAAATTCATCAAGACCAAATACATTTAATAGAGTCAATATCTTAATATATGTTTGTTATCATCAAAAAGGGGAGATTGTAGAATACAATAGCCTATGATTTTTGTTTGATGATAATAAACATATATATATATTTATATTTATATATATATATATATATTCATTTAAATGTATTTGTTGTTGTACTATTTTATTTTTCACATAATTAAATAAATATTTGCTGAATAAAATAAATAACACGGAATTCATATTTAAACAAATATTTTTTTTAAACAAATATTTTATTACAAATTCAAATAGTACAAATTTGAGCTCTCGTTGCATTTACACATTTTCAATTACAATACAATTTCAATTACAACATATTTTTCACTTTACAATTTTCATCCTCACTACATATATTCACCCATCACGCGTATTTGATCTTCAACTCTATTCCAGCCTATATCCAGCATCTGAACTATCTGCAAAATAAACACTGAAGCAGTAAAATTAAAAAAGAAATATGTTTACAGTGTACAATGAAGCGTGTGTTTTGAATATATAATTTGCCTCAGTTATTTCGGTTGTTCGCCATCATTTTTTGTTTAATTCATCATACACGAACAACTTATGACATGCACAGTGTATCACTGTACATGCTACAAGGCCATGCACACCGATATACGCTTGCTTGTCAAAACTGCAGGGATAGGTGAGCTCAAGGTCAAAACCAAGCAAATGCTAGATTCAACTCAAGTGAAAAATAATAAAAACAGACCAGAATTCAAATAAAAACAAATCAACCAAGTGCATAAGCACAAAAATCACACACATATATACATACATGTATGTATACATATACATGGAGAAAACTGAAGTGCACCATGCCATCAAACAGTGAACAGTGATAGGTAACAGGACAGAAGGTCAATGAAACTTGAACTCAACCAAAAACCAAAGGTACCAAAATGACAACAAGCTCCAGACCAAACTCAAGTGAAACCAAACTACACAGTGCACCAGACCAGAGCTCATATGGCACAAGTACATGTAGTTCAAGTGAATCAGATGAGCAAGTGAAACAAAACACAAAACCACAGCAATACAATATGCACAAGACCACAACAACTCGAAATGGTACAAGAAATGTACAAGTTCATATGCACAGACTCGAAATAATATGCACATATGGACAAGGCATGCAACCAAACTCAACACAAGGGCTACACCAACATGGATGGTCAGGAGCAACACTTGAAGACCACATGACCAAATGACAGTGTATATGAACAAAGTGAGGAGACTACAAGCTCAATTTCAACAATGCTACATGAAGTCTTAACACAAATACTGAACCAGACTTCAAGAAGATCACACAAACATGGATGCAATGCTCATGTACACATGAAACCAGAACTACAACAACAAAGGAAACAAGGCATCACTAAAATGCAGACTACATGAAGTACCAGACCTCGACTGACCAGAACAAAGCACACAGTGTAATCAGACCAAACCAGCACCAGCCAAAACCACAAACTAGATTTCAAGAGGAAACATGAAATGCAAGTATGAGCCAGCAGTTCAACATGGACTGATACAAGTGCACTTGTCACAGCAATATGCGGTGACAACCAGTACAATGCAAATCAGAATGAAGTGCAACCAAGACATATCAAGCACAGTGACATGAATAGGTGAAATGTAATGAACAAATACAACATGACAACAGGTACTAGCAATATAGGGCTAACAAGACCAGATGAGTCGAAGCAACTATCATTTGAGTATGAAGCAGTTTACAGTTCTACAAAATAGTGAAGTAGCAGTTCGATGAAAAAAGTCAATGTCGTAGGGATTTCAAAATGAACATGTCAAGTTTAAATGCTAAAGTCAAAGCCAGGTGATAACACGAGTTGAACAAGTCCAGAAAATCTCAAAAATTCAAATACCAAATCAATTGCCATCAAATCATGGTGAACTAGTCAATTATCATGAAATCAACAAATATCATCACAAATTCAAAATACCGAAGTCATAGGAGAAAAAGAACGGAACTGACTTAAGCAACGGAGCTAAAATTTGAATTCATGGAATAACAAGTACGAATTGAACAAGTCAGATTTATCACAAGTATTCAAGCAAAATCTAACGGCCAAGAAAAAATCACTGAAGAATTCAAACACAATTATACGAACAAAAATATAGGGTGTTCGATCCCTATAAATTACCCATTAACATCATCGGCAAAAAGCATTCGAGTTCGAGACAAAAATCCAGAGCATAATTTTAAATCGAAAACAAATTTGTAACTCGAATCAAAGTTGAGAATTAAAAGGGGCTAAATTCACGTACCAACTAAGAGCATCGATTCGATCTCGACTTAATTGAAGCAGCCGTGAGCAAGTTAATCGATCAAAGAAGTATCGAACTGACTTGAGAGCACCAGTAACCGATTCGAGCTTCAATCTTTCAAGCGGCGCTTCAAAACAATCAAAGCCCTAATTTTTGAGAGCAAACAAAAGATCGGCCAAAGTATACAGAAGAAAGGGAGACGTCCTTATTTCTCTTGTGTTATAAATTATAGTGGGATGGTCTTCATTATTTTATTGTTGGGCTTAAGTTTTATTAAATAGGGTTTTGATTTTATTTTGTTTATTCAGTTGTAATTTTCTTTTTTAAACTGTGTAACTTTTTAGTCGTGTGAATAGGTTACGAACTACAGTGGTGTAGTTCGAGAATTCGCAACTCTGTGGTTGAGTTGTGGCAGGGTTTTGAGCGTTGAGTTAGGTTAGTCATTAGCAGGTGTCGCAAATTTACGTGTGTAAGCGTCTGACTACTTAATTTTTAGTAGAAACCTTTGGGATAGCACGTAGGCAGGGTTTTGCCGAAGCCTGGTAAATTTGTGTGTGATCTCTTCTGTATTATTATCTGTGATTGTTTTTATTTCCGCATTAATTTTTATTATTATTAGTATCATCCTATTCACCCCATCCCCCCCTCTTAAAACCCTCTAGGGTGAAAACGATCCTACAATAACTAGCAATATATTCAGTTTTATGCTATACAAATTGTTGGTTATAACCAGCATTATTCTTCAACCAAAAATAAAATTTCATCATTCGGTCTATTTTTTTAAGTTTGTCTTTGTGCCTTTTTACCTGCAAAAATAAACGTGTTTAGAGACCAAAATAATTAATCTTTAAATATGATTTAAGGACAGATTAAAGACTGGAATATCGACAACCTTTGAATATTAAGTTCCAAATGAAATTTCGTGCCTAAATTTCAATTTTAAAATTGAAAATTCAATTTTAAATATTTTTAAGATTGAATTTTAGAGATAAAAAAAATACAGTCACCATGGGCCTGAACTCTCTTTAGTACAGAAAATGCTTATGCATTAAATTACATAATTTATATTTTTTTTCAAAACTACAAGTTCTAGAAGGTTTATGTATGTATAAGTGGATGTACATTTGTTGATGGATATACATCTATATGCATACATGTACTTCTTAAACAGTAGTAAACTTTTTCTAACTAAAATGACAGCAGAATGTATATTTGCACGCATTGGAAATCCGTCCTTCACCAAAACTTACCAATAAAAGTCAGATACTAGTAATAATTTAATTTAGTGTGCTTCGGTCAAATACGAGGACGATTATATAACGTTAAAATGAACAAATAACGTAAAAATGCAGGGGTTAGAATAGATGGAGGCTGGTAGGTCCGTTCTTAGCTATGTTACCTGATCACCTTGCCCTTCCTTCCTTTGAGCAAATCACAACCCCGTTCATTCCACCCAGTAATGTTGTAAAAATTTATCTGATCAAGACGTCGCATTTCGTTTCATCTAATTCCGTCGTCGCCTGCTCATTTAAATTGTTTTGTCAAACGAACAATTTAATCGGCGTAAATTTTGAGTTTTGATAAAACTGTCGTATCGCCAATATCTGTGTACCGTTGTAAGCGCCTCGTCGCGCCAATCAGAACGGTATATTCATTTGTACAAATCGGAGTTCGATGTAAATCGTCGCGCTAATTTAACCGTTCCAAGCGGACCGGTTAAATAATTTTAGCCCAAGTTAATAGCCCATATACATTCAAAATTTGAAAAGAAAGGTTTGGCTGAAGAGAATTTATGATAGTGGTTGGCAGATGGTGGTTAACATGGGAAAATATGAAAGATATTTCGTAACTCACAAATATAATTTGTTGTCCAACTATATTCTCAGCCTAATATAAAATTTAAAAAGGAAGAAATTCATGCGTGCTCCATTTGCTATCTGCTACAGGTACTAAATGTATCCTTCCTCATTTTTATACTTCTTCCTTTTTCATTTTTCTTGCTTCATCCTCTGTCAAAAAAAAATTGTAAAAGAAAATGCAAGAAAAAAATATATGAACCAGCATCTCCACCATTTTACTCCACCATGCCATCATCACCCGCGACCACCGCCCGTCCTCTAGGAATCGTCCATACACCGACCGTCCCCTATCCCTCCGACACCCGACCCTCGCCTGCGCCCCACTCCAGCCGACCATTCCCATCACCACCCCGCGACCGCTGCCTTCCACCATAGCCACTACGCCTCCTTACTCCGCCTCTTCCCTTAGCCTGCGCACACCACACTCCAGTGCAACCGCGCTACCCAGACCCACACTCCAGACCGCGTCGCCACCCTTGCCTTGCCGTCGCCGACCGAACCACTGCACTGCTCCTCGCCTTGCTGTCACCCAGCCCATGCCGATACCACTTGATGGAAGATGTTGCATGCGTTCATTTGAAAAGAAAAAAAAAGAAACAGTCTTTGTTTTATAAAAAAAAAGGTTTACTGTGCTTTCCATATTTTGCTTTGATAATCAAGTTGTCTACTGTGCTTCCATATTTGCTGACTGCATATATATATAGTGTATATATGATTTAAGAAGCTGAACAGTAGTAACCAATTTTTCCTTTCTGTTGTCATACAGCAACTAGTTGAAGCTTTCCACCTTGCAGCAAGCACTCACCTCTCAACTTTCCTTCTTTTCTGTATTAATTGGTGAGTATGTATATATATGATTATATATATATATATATGTGAATGTCTATATTGAAAATTTATACTATTCCTTCTTGTCGATGGCTGCAGCTTGTTCGTTGTTCGTGTTTGTGATGCGTTTGAATCAAGCCTTTTCGTGCCTCTCCGTGCTTCGTCGTTCATTTTTTCTAACCACTAAAGGTGAATAAATTTCACGACTTATATTATTATACAATAATAATCAAGTGTGGTTGATAATATTGATGATTGTTTGGTGTTAATATTGAATGTTAAATTTTTAACACATGAAGTGATAGATAATATACACTAGAATTAGACGTATGATAGTTAACACTTTGAAATTTGCACATGTATTTGAAATTGATTAAATTAAAAATCCGCATTGTATAACCTTTGAAATGTTTAATTAGTTGACACGTAGAAATATAGTTAGCGACACTTGAAACAATGTAGACAAATTTCATATCATATAAATTTGATGAAGTATGGATTTGAATAGATAGATAACGAGTGTAAAATTGCATAAAATAATAGCGTAAAAATCTTTAATCTACATGAAATGATAGAGTAGATTCTAGAAATAATTGTATTAATTTACATGAAATTATAATGTAAATTTAATACGATTATTTCGGGGTTATTTAAATAAATTATTGTGTTGTTATTGATTGTTGTTATTGCTTGTTTATTTACTTTGACACCATCTCAGTTATCACACTGCAAGTTCCCTTACTATGCTTCTGATTTTGAATTGAAATGGAATCGGGTTGAAATGATAAATACCCAAATAAACACTTGACCTAGGATAGAGAATTAAATAAAAACCCGATTGGTCGAACAATTTAATTTAAAATAAAAATAAAATAACGATTTGATTTAAAAGAAAATTGAAGGGTTTTAATTAAATTTGATATTTTAAATTCTAGTGAAATATAAATTGTTAAATATTTGATAAATTGAAATAAATATTAACAAATGTTTGATGAAAGTATGTTGTTTAAATTTAATAAATTGTTGAATTAAGTTTTCGTAAATTTATTTAATAATTAAACAAATTTGGAACTTGTTCACCGAAGAAATTTAACTTGTGATTATTTAATTAGAAGGGTAAATAAGTGAATTTGAATTTCTTTAATAAGAAATAAATTGGGATTTATTTATTGAAATTAATACAAATTGTAATTTAAAGAATTTAATTTGACAGATTCAATTAAATTAAATTTATAAGTTTGGATATAATGTAGGTAAACTTAAGTGAATGGTTTAATCAATTGGAAATTTAATTGGAATTGTTTTGAAACGTTGAATTTATTTAATTTAAAATAATTATTGAATGAAATCCATATATGAATTTAAATCAAATTTTGAATTGCTTTAAATCAAATAGAAGTTGAATTATGTAATCAAGTAGAAATTTGAAATTTGGAAACTTGAAATTTTGAAACGTAAATTAGGGAAATTGATATAGAAAGTCTAATGGAATGTTGGCTTTCGAATTTTAAAGTGAATTGATTTGATTTTTTTGAAATTTATTAAATGACCAATCGGTGTAATAATTACGAAGTTATTAAAGAGACCGGGATCGGTTAGGGACATACTCTCTGTCAAAACCGAATACCACTTTAATAACTATTATACGCGGAGTGTGATCCAGAATGAAGTGGTTGGAATGATGTACGTTGATGATTGAAGAAAGAGAACGATAATGGATGACGTTGACACTTGTGTCAAAATTGGAAATGACTTAAACAGGAGCCGTGCCGGGCCAATGAGGTTAGCTACCTCTAGCGAACACACTTCTTCGTATACTACTCATTACTTGTTTTTGATTGGTGCGCACCCTTGAATTTGGAGTGTTGTATCGCGGTGTTGCGATCGTTGCGGCGATGCGTTCTCACCAGTCCGGATCAGGCAAACGGTAGTTTCACTACCTTGGGTATTGCCTCATGTGCCTTGTCATACTTGTATCCCTATGCGCGACCACTAGCTATGATTTGTTTTGTATTATACCTATGGAGTACTCCCTGATAGCCCACTAGTTTACGGTGGAGTTTACAGTGCTGTATAGACTATGATGCTATATAAATGTGTTAAGGGGAAAATGGTAATGCCTTAACACTATTTTGATACTTTATATTACTGTTAGACATTATCTACTTAGCGTACACTACTATATATAGGTAGTTTAATGGATCCTGAAAGATGTTCATTCCGTTCATCTTTGAGTTATTATTATTTCAAAGTTTGTGCCATATTATCTTGTATAAGAATATATGACCTGACTCGAGTGTTTGTTGTGCTTATGCTCGGGTCAGTCTGAGGATTTCTGTTGTTGTGCTACTTGGAAGCTGAAGACTTTGAAGACTATCATTTATCTTTATCAGTATTGCTCTATTCTATTTTGATATTGCATCGGACATCTATGTATTTCTATTTCACCATTTGCTTGAGACATTGTTGTATTTACTTAGTAGCTTCATGAACTACTATTATGACATTGTTGTAATTCCGCTACGTTATTCTGTTATATTGTATCTATCTGTGATTCTATGATGATTCTCATTTATATACATATACTCCATTAATGATTCATGTTTTGTACTATTTAAGTTGACATGTGTGGATTATTGTCAATTTAAATGGTCCAAATATACGGGTTGTTACAGTTGGTATCAGAGCTTTGGTTCTCGAAAATCTTAGCCTGTGGAGTTGTAACCATACCCTAGAATGAGGAGAATCATTTCAGAATCCATATCCTTTTGATTCCATCCTCCTTATTGAATTCGTGTGATTAGAATTTCCTTAAGTTCTATAAATTCCTATCTTTGATTCTAAATCACTTTTGGTATTCCAGGATGAGTACCAGAAGAAACGCTAGAGGTGGGGGTAAAAGAAATGCTCCCGCACCACGTGCCCCAGCTCCTGCAGTCAAGTTCTCTACTCTTAGCAAGGAATACACCCAGCTTGGCGGCATCAAATTCTCTGGTTCTGAGAGCATCATTGGAGCGCAACAGTGGCTGAAGAGCCTGGAAAGGATCTTCATTGGTCTTGAGATTACTGACGCGCAGAAGCGTCAATTGGCCGCTTGGCAGCTTCAGGATGCGGCATAGGATTGGTTGGAGTCAGTAACCTCCCGTAATGACGAGGAAACTATCACCTGGGTTCGGTTTAGGTAAAATCTAACTGAAATTACATCCAAATAAATTCCTCCTATCTCTTCGAATCTTGACTCATCTTTTTCTCGCTTGTAAATAGGGATTCCTTTACGGCTCAGTGGATGCCAGCAGCCGGAAAGGCTTGGCTTTATCGATCATTTATGGACCTCAAGCATGGTAACATGACTTTCTCCGAGTATGAAAGAAAGTTTAATGAACTCTCCAAGTTCGGACCTGGCTTGATTGATACACCATTTCTGAAAAACGAGAAATTAATTCATGGAGCACGTCCAGAGTATTATGATCTCCCCATAGCCCATGTTCATGGCACTTTCACCGAGTTGATGGATTACGCCCTTAGATATGAGGGAAAGCCGAAGGGTGCATCAGCCACCAAGGCGCCAGTTGTTCAGCCACCCTCTAGTCAGCCTGGAAAGAGGAAGCCAAATTTTGAGCAGCAAAGGAAGAACTGGCAGAAGACTACCGGGCTTGGCTACTCCCAGAAGAAGCCCATTGACTTATCCTCCATCACCTGTTTCAAGTGCGATCAGAAGGGCCACTATGCCAACAGTTGTCCAACATCTGCCAGTGCCCCCATTCCTCCACCTCAGGATACCAGGAACAACCTCTGTCATGTCTGTTTGCAGCCTGGCCATTTCAAGAAGGATTGTCCCTTGTATCAAAAGGGCAAGACATCTGGAGTCTTTGTTATGACTTCTTCCACCCGTGCTCCACCTACTCCACTTGCTCCTAGTGATACCCAAGGTACATTACAGAGTACTTTTATGTTGCATACTTTACCCGTTAAAGTTCTATGTGATACTGGAGCAACACATAGTTTCATATCTATTGATTTGTGTAATAAACTTGAATTGGAACCCATTCTTGCCTCAACTTTCTTATGTGTATCAAATCCCATCGGAGGACCCGCTAACCTCAAAAGGGTATGCAAATATGTCACGCTTATGTATGGTATGCATCGTTTCACTTGGGATTTCTATGTCCTTGGATTCGAGGCATTCGATATCCTATTAGGTGTTGATTGGCTACGGAAGTTCGAAGCTGTTATCTCTTGCAAAGCTTGAACCGTCTCTCTAATTGACGACATGAGTAAACCTTTAGTTATTAAAGGTAAATCGCCTCAGGAGTGTGCTAGAAGTTTTATATTCTCTCTTGACTCTCATCCGAATGATCTAAGCTCCACCCCGGTTGTTCAGCTTTTTCCTAATGTGTTTGGAGAAGTCAATTCTCTACCACCTTCGTGGGAAATCGAATTCCGCATTGATCTTATTCCAGGTGCTCGACCAGTAGTTCTCCCTCACAGAAGAATGGCTCCTAAAGAGAAGGCAGAATTGAATGCTCAGATTGAAGATTTATTTGCTAAAGGCTTGATTAGGCGAAGTCATTCAGAATGGGGAGCTACAGTCGTATTCATCACAAAGTCTGATGGTTCTCTCAGAATGTGTGTAGACTATAAAGAGCTAAACAAGCTCACACACAAAAACAGATATCCAATGCCCCGCATTAATGATTTATTTGACCAGCTCCATGGAGCTGAAGTTTTCTCTCAACTCGATCTGGCTACCGGCTTCCACCAACTCATAATTGCTGAGGAGAGTATTCCTAAAACAGCATTCCGCACTGACAATGGTTTCTTTGAATGGCTGGTTATGCCGTTCGGCCTAACTAATGCTCCAGCTTATTTCATCGATTTGATGAACAGAGTTTTCCGTGATGTTCTTAATAAGTTTGTGCTTGTTTTCATCGATGATATTCTTGTCTTCTCTAAAGATGAGAAAGAGCATAGGTCACATTTGGCTTTTGTCCTTGAAACTCTTCGGAGTCATCAGCTTAAATCCAAGTTCTCGAAATGCCACTTTTGGAGAGATGAAGTTCGATTTCTTGGCCATATTGTTTCGGAGAATGGGATTTCGGTCGATCCAGCTAAGATCGCCGTAATCAATGATTGGGAGACTCCCAAAACCCCTACAGATATTCTTAGCTTCTTGGGCTTGGCCGGCTATTATCGTAGATTTATAGAAAAAATTTCTCGGATTGCCGCACCGCTCACTACGCTGACCAGGAAAGATGTCAAATTTAATTGGAATGAAAAGTGCGAATCAGCTTTCAATGAGATGAAGCGGAAGTTGACCTCTGCCCCAGTTCTTACAGTTATTGACGGAAGCGATGGTTTGACCGTCTATACTGATGCTTGCCGTGATGGATTAGGAGCAGTTTTAATGCATAATGGAAAGGTCATTGCTTATGCTGGTCATCAGTTAAAGACCCATGAAGCAAATTACGCAACTCATGATTTAGAGCTTCTTGCGATTTTATTTGCTCTGAAGCTATGGAGGCATTATCTTTTGGGGACCAAATTCGAATTATTTACAGACCATAAGTCATTGAGATATATTTTCTCACAAAAGGATTTGAATCAGAGACAAGTTCGATGGCTCGAATTCTTAGTTGCATATGATCTCGATATTAACTACACCCTAGGGAAAGCAAACGCCGTAGCCGACGCTTTGAGCAGAAACAAAGCGATCATATGTTGTAATCTTGTTGAAGGAATGTTATTTCAGCTCGTTGTCTCCCCAGCTCTTATGGATCGCATCATAGCCAAGCAATACGAGGACACTTTGCTCTATCGTATCAAAGAAATAGTTCTCGGTAGAGTCGGAAATATTAACAGTAAAATGGGTGCACAAGTAGATAGTAATGGAGTTTTGAAGATCGACAACCGAATTTGTGTCCCAAATGTTGACGGTTTAAGACAGGAAGTGCTGAGAGAAAACCATCAATCCTCGCTTTAATTTCATCCAGGAGTCACAAAGATGTATCAAAATATGAAGAAGTTATACTAGTGGAGTGGGATGAAGCGTGATATTTCTACCTATGTTAGTAGATGTACAACCTGTCAACAAGTTAAGGCCGATCACAGGAAGACGGCCGGACTGCTTCAACCTCCAAAGATTCCAAGTTGGAAGTGGGAGCAGATTTCTATGGACTTTATTGCTGGGCTACCAAGGACCAGAAGAGGTAACGAGAGCATTTGGGTAATTGTCGATAGGCTGACGAAATCCGCTCATTTTATTCCAGTCAAGACCACTCGTACTGCTTCGAGTTTAGCCGAGATATATATGAGGGAAGTTAAAATTCATGGTGTACCATCTAGTATCGTATGCGATAGAGATCCTATTTTCACTAGTAAATTCTGGAAGGTATTTCAAGATACTTTGGGCACTAAACTGAATCTGAGCACAGCTTATCATCCTCAGACAGATGGTCAAACTGAGAGGGTGAATCAGATTTTGGAAGACCTTCTCCGAGCTTGTATTATAGACTTTGGTGGATCCTGGGAAGACCATCTCCATTTGGTTGAATTTACCTATAATAATAGTTATCAGGTAAAGAAATCGAGTTTCAAATTTGAATAAGTATATTTGAATTGGAATTAATTATCTTTGATAAATCAGGCAAGTATTGGTATGGCACCGTTCGAAGCTTTATATGGACGGCCGTGCAAATCGCCAGCTTGTTGGATTGAGTCTGGAGACCGATTAGTGCTTGGTCCAGAAATGATTATGGAAGCTTCCGAGAAGGTTGAAGAAATCAGGAGGAAGATAAAGAAGGCACAAGACAGACAGAAGTGCTACGCTGACAGAAGGAGAGATCTCGAATTCAGTGTAGGAGACGAAGTATTTCTCAAAGTGTCGCCTTTGAAGAATGTTATTCGATTTGGAAGGAAGGGAAAGCTTGCTCCCAGATTTGTTGGCCCGTTTGAGATTATGGAAAGGATTGGAACCTTGGCCTATAGAATCACATTACCATAAAATTTTGACGGTGTGCACAATGTGTTCCATATCTCACATCTCCTCAAAGTTGTGCGCGATCCATCTATGACCATTCCCACTGCTCAGTTGGAAGAGTTAGTCATCGAGCCTGACTTGACTATTGAGTGGAAGCCACATCGGATAGTCGATTGTGAGACGAAGCAACTTAGAAGGAAGTCGGTCAATCTCGTCAAAGTTCAGTGGAGTGCAGATGACCGAGATTGCACATGGAAAACCGAGGATAGTATTCGGGATTCAAACCCCGAATTACTGATTCCAGGTATAATTTTTCTCAAATCTATATGGATTTTCTGCTTGTTTCTTTTCTACTTTTTTCCGCCTCGTTCCTTTTCGAGGACGAAAAGTTTTGAGTAGGGGAGATTGTAACGACCCTGAATTTCCGACCCAATTTAAAATTTTTAAATCCATTATTTTAATATAAAAATTTGAAATTTATATACGTTCTCAGTTAACGTCCACACTTCGTTTATAAGATGCGTCTAGTTAGTTATGGATATAGGAAAAGTTTTGTCGCAAAATATCGCAGTAAATTTCGTTTGCGTTTTATTGTATATCAGTTCATTTCGAAGTGCGTAAATTTCATCATCTGAATCTAAATATTTTTACACAGTGATGTTGTAAAAATTTATCTGATCAAGACGTCGCATTTCATTTCATCTAATTCCGTCGTCGCCTGCTCATTTAAATTGTTTTGTGAAACGAACAATTTAATCGGCGTAAATTTTGAGTTTTGATAAAAATGTCGTATCGCCAATATCTGTGTACCGTTGTAAGCGCCTCGTCGCGCCAATCAGAATGGTATATTCATTTGTACAAATCGAAGTTCGATGTAAATCGAAGCGCTAATTTAACCGTTCCAAGCGGACCGGTTAAATAATTTTAGCCCAAGTTAACAGCCCGTATACATTCAAAATTTGAAAAGAAAGGTTTGGTTGAAGAGAATTTATGATGGTGGTTGGCAGATGGTGGTTAACATGAGAAAATATGAAAGATATTTCGTAACTGACAAATATAATTTGTTGTCCAACTCTATTCTCAGCCTAATATAAAATTTAAAAAGGAAGAAATTCATGCAAGCTCCATTTGCTATCTGCTACAGGTACTAAATGTATCCTTCTCCATTTTTATACTTCTTCCTTTTTCATTTTTCTTGCTTCATCCTCTGTCAAAAAAAATTTTAAAAGAAAATGCAAGAAAAAAAGAAATGAACCAGCATCTCCACCATTTTACTCCACCGTGCCATCATCACCCGCGACCACCGCCCGTCCTCCACCATCGTCCACACACCGACCGTCGCCTATCCCTCCGACACTCGACCCTCGCCTGCGCCCCACTCCATTCGACCGTTCCCATCACCACCCCGTGACCGCCGCCTTCCACCATAGCCACTATGCCTCCTTACTCCGCCTCTTCCCTTAGCCTGCGCACATCACACTCCAGTGCAACCGCGCCACCCAGACCCAAACTCCAGACCGCGTCACCACCCTTGCCTTGCCGTCGCCGACCAAACCACTGCACCGCCCCTCGACTTTCTGTCACCCAGCCCATGCTGAGACCACTTGATGGAAGATGTTGCATGCGTTCATTTGAAAAGAAAAAAAAAGAAACAGTCTTTGTTTTATAAAAAAAAGGTTTACTGTGCTTTTCAAATTTTGCATTGATAGTCAAGTTGTCTACTATGCTTCCATATTTGCTGACTACACATATATATACAGTGTATATATGATTTAAGAAGCTGAATAGTAGTAACCAATTTTTCCTTTCTGTTGTCGTACAGCAACTAGTTGAAGCTTTCCACCTTGCAGCAAGCACTCACCTCTCAACTTTCCTTCTTTTCTGTATTAATTGGCGAGTATGTATATATATGATTATATATATATATATGTGAACGTCTATATTGAAAATTTATACTATTCCTTCTTGTCGATGGTTGCAGCTTGTTCGTTGTTCGTGTTTGTGCTGCGTTTCAATCAAGCCTTTTCGTGCCTCTCCGTGCTTCGTCGTTCATTTTCTCTAACCACTAAAGGTGAATAAATTTCACGACTTATATTATTATACAATAATAATCAAGTGTGGTTGATAATATTGATGATTGTTTGGTGTTAATATTGAATGTTAAATTTTTAACACATGAAGTGATAGATAATATACACTAGAATTAGACGTATGGTAGTTAACACTTTGAAATTTGCACATGTATTTGAAATTGATTAAATTAAAAATCCGCATTGTATAACCTTTGAAATGTTTAATTAGTTGACACGTAGAAATATAGTTAGCGACACTTGAAATAATGTAGAAAAATTTCATATCATATAAATTTGATGAAGTATGGATATGAATAGGTAAATAACGAGTGTTAAATTGCATAAAATAATAGCGTAAAAATCTTTAATCTACATGAAATGATAGTGTAGATTCTAGAAATAATTGTATTAATTTACATGAAATTATAATGTAAATTTAATACGATTATTTCGGGATTATTTAAATAAATTATTGTGTTGTTATTGATTGTTGTTATTGCTTGTTTATTTATTTTGACACCATCTCAGTTATCACACTGCAAGTCTGCAAGTTCCCTTTACTATGCTTCTGATTTTGAATTGAAATGGAATCGGGTTGAAATGATAAATACCTAAATAAACACTTGACCTAGGATAGAGAATTAAATAAAAACCCGATTGATCGAACAATTTGATTTAAAATAAAAATAAAATAAGGATTTGATTTAAAAGAAAATTGAAGGGTTTTAATTAAATTTGAAATTTTAAATTCTAGTGAAATATAAAATGTTAAATATTTGATAAATTGAAATAAATATTAACAAATGTTTGATGAAAGTATGTTGTTTAAATTTAATAAATTGTTGAATTAAGTTTTCGTAAATTTATTTAATAATTAAACAAATTTGGAACTTGTTCACCGAAGAAATTTAACTTGTGATTATTTAATTAGATGGGTAAATAAGTGAATTTGAATTTCTTTAATAAGAAATAAATTAGGATTTATTTACTGAAATTAATACAAACTTGTAATTTAAAGAATTTAATTTGACGGATTCAATTAAATTAAATTTATAAGTTTGGATATAATGTAGGTAAACTTAAGTGAATGATTTAATCAATTGGAAATTTAATTGGAATTATTTTGAAATGATGAATTTATTTAATTTAAAATAATTATTGAATGAAATCCATATATGAATTTAAATCAAATTTTGAATTTCTTTAAATCAAATAGAAGTTGAATTGTGTAATCAAGTAGAAATTTGAAATTTTGAAACTTGAAATTTTGAAACGTAAATTAGGGAAATTGATATAGAAAGTCAAATGGAATGTTGGCTTTCGAATTTTAAAGTGAATTGATTTGCTTTTTTTGAAATTTATTAAATGACTAATCGGTGTAATAATTACGAAGTTATTAAAGAGACCGGGATCGGTTAGGGACATACTCTCTGTCTAAACCGAATACCACTTTAATAACTATTATACGTGGAGTGTGATCCAGAATGAAGTGGTTGGAATGATGTACGTTGATGATTGAAGAAAGAGAACGATAATGGATGACTTTGACACTTGTGTCAAATTGGAAATGACTTAAACAAGAGCCGTGCTGTAACAACCCGCATATTTTACGATTTTATATTTAAATATAACGTCGTTAGTCGGATTAAAGTCCGAAAAGCTACTTTTTGCAACGGTCGAATTAGGACTCGGGACCACTTCCATTGAGTCCGAAATGGCGTTTGCGATTTTTTGAGTATAAGCTTCGATATGTTTGGAGTGAGTTGGATTTTGCTATTTTCTGTTGGGCTTTTGGGTTTGGTTTTCACCCAACTCATTCTTTTACCCTAACTCAGCCCCCTCTTCATCCATTCACTTATTTCTTTTTGCAAACACTCCAGCTCAACTGAAATGGGGAAAGAGAAAGGGAAATAGAAACTCCAAGCCCTAGTTTTCATTTGCAAATCCAAGTTGTAGCTCCAAACTCTTGGAAAAGCTTAGATAAGCTCCATCTTCATCTTCTTCATCTCTTCTCCTCTTCAATTTCAGAAAATTCCTAAACCCTAATTTAGGAAATACTTGTTTTGATCTTAGATTGAAGCTTGTGGAATTGAAGTGAAGAGTGGTTAATCTTTTCCTTGGGTTTGAGCTTCTTATCATTTGTTTTTGAGTTAAAAGATGAGTTTTTGAACTCACATCTACTTCTATAGATATCATTGTTGTTAGGTATGAATTCCTAACACTTATCTATGTTCGTTTGCTTTTGATTTGAATTGAATTGGTGAATATTCCAATTTTTGTGTTTTGGTCCAATTTTATGAAAATCCTCTTGTGGATGTTTGGACTTTGATGTTTAGGGTGTATCGAAGAGCCTATAAGGCCGGGTTGTCGTTTGGCGTAAATCCTTGGTCGTCACTTCTCGATCGATCGCTCCCGAATCATTTTGGCCATCATGGCCTAGGCAAATTGTTGCCCAGACCAGGTCTTCAGACGTCTGAAATGTAAGTTCAGACGTCTGGTTTTAAACCTGGAGCAAAAGTTTATTCGACAGAGATTTATAAAAAAGGAAGAAAACAGAGTTAGACGTCTGAAACATCCTTCCAGACATCTGAACCACCTTGTCAGACGTCTGAAACTACCTCTCAGACGTTTGAACCACCTTGCCAGACGTCTGAAACTACCTCTCAGACTTCTGAACCCCCCTATCAGACGTCTGAAGCCACCCTCTAGACGTCCGGATGGTTTCTGAGTTTCCAGAACCTAAATCTAGACATCTGGATTGACCCCCAGACGTCTGGAACTACCAATTTTTGCCTATTTGCCTATTTTTGATTGAATTTTCATTGTTTAATCGATTCGTGTCGATCCAATTAGTTGTTATTGCAAATTTGACTTTGATGATTCCTTTTTGATTTCGTACACGGGTTTTATAAAATGATCTTTTCAAATTGTCTCGTTTCTCCAATTTATAATTTCTATTCAAAACACATACACAACTTTGCACTTCGAGCGAAGAGGGAGGAGAATTAAATGATTAAATAAAACGCGTGCAATGAACACGTGCGTTTATCTTTTTAGTTAATTCCTAATCTATTCGTTTGACCGTTTTGACCTTTGGGTCTAGTTTACCGATGAGATGAGGTGAACTTTGTACTGCTTTGAGTGTGAAATTGACTAACGGTTAGTAAACCGTTTAGTGCGAACGTGGGGTATGGGACTCACGTTAACATTTTTCGGGTTCCTCTCCAAGAGTTTATGACACATTAGCTTCGGCGGCCAGTACTGGACCTATGTGGGTCATTGATTGTCTATGTGGACAATTACTCCTATGTGGGAGTATTATATTGGCTTTGTCTATGTGGACAACTGCTCCTATGTAGGAGTAGAGCCTTCATGTGTATCGCCCATTGGCGTATGATACCACTAAATTAACAGTACTTGGCATAAAGACTCTGGTCTTAGCACGTGCTACTTTCTGATGGTTTATTATTATATTTCCCTTGAGTAGCGCCTTTCGGCGATAGTTACATGCAACCACACGATATGAGTGCGACTACCCCGTGGAAATTTATATTGCCTACGTGGGCACAATTCTTTGCTATGTTGCATTGATTTTTGGAATATCTCCTAAGTGGGAGTAATATTGTTCCTTGTTTTGGGATATGATATCCTTTGTTTATTGAATTGCCGATGATATGCGGCTTGTTTTGATTCATCTTTGGTTAGATGATTTGGCTATCTCTTTTGGAGAAATTTGTGGTACTTTATGATCTTGTATGTTCATTATCATTTAGTTTATCTGACTGATTTGTTTAGCTAGACTGACCCGTGTATTTTATACTCGGGTCAGACCGAGATGTTTCAGGTTAGGTACATTGGACTTAGCCTATTTTGCTTCCGCATGGACTATTTCGCTAACTTCTTTTTGTTATAGCTTTTGTGTAGTCCTTTTTGTCTATAACTCTGATATGTATTCTTTTGACTTGCCTGTATATTGTGGTTTGCTATACCACTTGATATGTATCATTTTGTAAACTCTATAATGTATCTGCATATGTGAAAATGTATGTGATGATCTATTGTTCTGTGATGTGTATTACATTTGAGTTGTTATATTTTATTCTGATAGATCCTCAGCCACCTATGGCTTTGTATTAAGTATTTATTGGATATGTCGATCCATTTAAGTAAGAAGTGGCATTGTCGGCGTATTCAATAGATAATTAAGACAAGGCTATAGATGGTCGCTCCTAACCAGCTCTATTCTCCGCATTAGCAGACGGTGTTACCTTGTAATACTCTTTGCTAATGTGGGTCTCGAAGTGGGGCATCACAGCTTGGTATCAGAGCTGAGTTTAGAACAAAATATGATAAACATAGAATAGAGACACATATTACGGTACATCAAAGGGTAGTACGAATGTTACAAATCTTTGAATCATCGTGACTTTATTCTTTCTGTGCCTTTGGGGTAGATAGAATTTTGGGAATACGTCTAGAAATGCATTTTATTCCGTAGTATTCCATATTTGAATTAATGATATCTACCTTGTGAATAATTGTTTTCTTATCTTATCTTTCAGCTAATAGCCGGAAGAGGCCGAGGACGACGCTCGGATGCTGGGCAATCCAGTGGCTCGCATCCGGACGGCGTTTATATGTCCGCCGATCAGTTTTTGGAGTTATTTAGGAGCACTCAGCCTCCAGCTCCTATTCGTGCATCTCCTCCACGTAAGTCTGCCTTTGCACGCCTGTGCAGTGATTTTTCTCATCTTGGTGGAAAGCCATTCAAAGGCTCCGAGTCCGTTCTTGAGGTCCAAGCTTGGATTTGCACATGCAAACGTATCTTTTCTCGCATGGATCTTTCTGACCATGATCGAGTTCTTGTAACTTCTAGCTTATTGCAAGAGTGTGTCCTTGATTGGTACGGGCTTCTTATAGCCGAACTTGATGAGTCTGTTCTTTCTTGGACTCAGTTCCGGGAGCGATTCGAACTCAAATTCGTTCCTGAATCTGAGAAAGTTTTATTAGCCCGTCGCTTCCTTGAGTTGAAGCAAGGGAAGTCTTCCGTTTCTGATTATGTTGCATCATTCGAGGCCTTATCTAAGTATGGTCTTGAATTCATTAGCACTTCGTATAAGAAGAATATGAAGTTTGTCTCCGGTCTTAAGAAATATCTTAAGAAGTCTTTGATGCTCCAGCTTAAGCTTTCTTTTGAGGAGTTGGTTGATTCGGCACTTCATCTCGAGGCCATCGAGAAGGAGTGTGATAGTGGTGATGATGTTGAGGTTCGTAAGAACCCTAATAAGAAGAAGTTTCCATTTCATAAGCAGGGATTTCTTCCTTCTAAGAAGAAAAAGCCCGTTGAATCTGGTTCTAACCCTCAATCTGCTGGAACACCTTCCATTCGGAAGTGTTTCAATTGTGGTTCTCCTGACCATATGATCCGAGATTGTCCTAAGCCTCCCTTCCGCCGCCATTGCAAGAAGGAAGGTCATCGTATTTCGACTTGCCCTACTGCTCCTGCTAGTGCCAAGTCTGGCAAGCTTTATGTTGCTAAGGCTTCTGGAGGTTCTTCTCAACCCAGAGGTATATCTCCATCTATTTTGGAAGGTTCTATTTTATTTCATGACCGTAGTATTCGAGTTCTTTTCGATACGGGTGCATCGCATTCTTTCATACAGAAAAAGCTCGTCGATGATTTGTCTTAGGATGTTTCTTGTATGGTTACTTCGTTGAGGATTGCGAATCCTATTGGGGGATCCGCAACCCTTAGCATGCTTTGTGATGATGTTGAGATTGTTTTATGTGGCTTTTCTTTTCGTGCGAATCTGCATGTTATTTCTTATTTGGGATTTGATATGATTTTGGGTATGGACTGGCTAGTGAGATACGATGCCAGGATTATTTGTTCTGAAAGAATTTTATATCTTCGACATCCGGATTCGTTTACTCAGCTATCACTTGTTCTTCGGAATGTGGATAATTCTGAGATGGCCTTATATTCTCTTAACTCATGAGATGATGATGATATATCTCGTATTCCTATTGTTTGTGACTTCTCTGATGTTTTTGAGCCGGTTTCGGGTTTGCCACCCAAGCGGGCGATCGAGTTCCGCATTGATCTCATTCCAGGCGCGCAGCCAGTTGGGCGTCCTCCATGAGGATGTCTACAAAAGAAAATGAGGAACTCAAGAAGCAGCTTTTAGAGCTTGAGTCCAAGCAGTTGATTCAGTCTAGTTTTTCACCGTGGGGTACCGCGCTCTTCTTCGTGAAGAAGTCCGATGGAACTCTTCGGCTCTGCATCGACTATCGCAAGCTTAACGAGTTGACCATCAGGAATAGGTATCCTTTGCCGAGGATCGATGATATGTTCGATCTATTGAGTGGCGCTAAGGTCTTCTCTTAACTCGACCTTGCCACTAGTTTTCATCAGCTCCGAGTCGTGGAAGATAGCATACCTCTTACAGCTTTCCGCACTCGATATGGTTCTTTCAAGTGGCTCGTTATGATGTTCGGTTTAACGAACGCTCCGGCTTTCTTTGTTGATCTTATGAATCGGGTATTCCGGGAATATCTCGATAAGTTCGTCCTTGTGTTCATTGACGACATTCTTGTTTATTCTAGGTCTGAAGCTGAGCATGCTAATCACTTAAGAATTGTCTTGAGTACTCTTCGTCACCATCAGCTTAAAGCCAAATTCTCCAAGTGCCATTTTTGGGAGAATAAGGTTAAGTTCTTAGGCCATGTTGTATCTTCCGAAGGCATTTCGGTTGATCCCTCAAAGATCGAAGCTATCCAGAATTGGAAGAGGCCTGAGAATGTTCATGAGATTCGTAGTTTCCTTGGATTTGCGGGTTATTACCGTCGGTTCATTAAGGATTTTTCCCGGGTTGTGCTTCCTCTCACTAGCCTTACTCGGAAAGGCATTCGTTTTACTTGGTCCGACAAGTGTGAAGCTTCCTTTCAGACGTTAAAGGAACTTCTCACTAATGCTCCTATTCTTGTGGTTCCCGAGGGGATTCATGATCTTGTTGTCTACACCGATGCTTGTGGTAGTGGTCTCGGTGTCGTGCTTATGCAGAAGGATCGGGTAGTTGCTTATGCTTCTAGGCAACTACGTCCGAATGAAGTTCGCTATGCCACTCATGATCTTGAGTTAGCCGCCATTGTCTTCGCCTTGAAGATTTGGCGACACTATTTATTAGGCGAGCGTTTCATTCTCTATACCGATCATAAATCCTTGAAGTATTTGTTCACTCAGAAGGAACTCAATATGAGGCAACAGCATTGGCTCGAGTTTCTCGATTCCTATGACTTTGATATCCAATATACCCCTGGTAAGGGTAACCGTGTTGCTGATGTGCTTAGTCGCAGACATTCGGCTGTCATTTCTATGATGCTTGCCGAATGGGATATTCTTGAGACTCTATCTTTTTGTGATATTCGAGATCAAGCTCCATCTTCTGATTCTCCGATAGTATTATTCAGTTTGGAAGCTCAACCCTCTCTATTGGATCGTACTGCGGAAGCTCAACGGCGTGATCCTGATCTTATGCATCTTATTCAGTTGTGTGAGACTGAACCTCGTGATGAGGCGTTGCGGGATTTCAGCATTGATTTTCATGGGTGTCTTCGCAAGAAGAACCATCTTGTTGTGCCTTCTGATTCTGCACTTAGGCATGACATTCTTGATGACTGTCATCGGTCTAAGTATACTATTCATCCCAGCAGTAGTAAGATGTATGCCGATATGCATCGCCTTTATTATTGGGAAGGCATGAAGCGCGATGTGGCGAGTTATGTGAGTAATTGCATGACTTGTCAACGTATTAAAGTCGAACATCAGCGCCCTTCTAGTCTCCTTCAGCCTCTAGAGATTCCATTGTGGAAATGGGATCAGATTTCGATGGATTTTATTGATGGCCTACCTCGTACGAAATCGGGCCATTCTAGCGTTTGGGTTATTGTTGATCGCCTCACCAAATCTGCTCATTTTGTTCCTATTAAATCTAATAGGACTGCTTCTCTTTTGGCTAAGTTATTTATCAAGGAAATCGTGAGACTTCACGGTGTTCCTAGTTCGATTGTGAGTGACCGTGATCCTTTATTCACCAGTCATTTCTGGCAGAGTCTTCAGCAAGCTTTGGGAACAAAGCTTAATTTCAGCATAGCTAATCATCCACAGTCTGATGGATAGACTGAATGGGTGAATCGTATCTTAGAGGATCTCCTCCGTATTTGTATTCTTGATTTTGGAGGTAGTTGGGAGGATCATCTACCCCTTGTAGAGTTCTCCTACAACAATAGTTTTCAGTCCAGTATCGGTATGGCTCCTTTCGAAGCCTTATACGGAAGGCCTTGTCGATCACCTTCTTGTTGGTTGGAATCTGGGGAGAAGCTTATTCTTGGCCCGGAGTTTGTTCATGATTCTTCTGAGAAGATTGTTCTTATTCGTCAGAGAATGAAAGAGGCACAAAGCCGCCAGAAATCCTACGCGGATAACCGTAGGAAGCCTCTCGAGTTCTCGGTTGGTGATCCCGTCTTTATTCGTGTTTCTCCTTTGAAAGGGGTTATGCGCTTCAGTGTGACAGGGAAATTGGCTCCTCGTTATGTAGGACCATTTCCTATTATTGAACGTATTGGCCTTGTGGCTTATAGAGTTTCACTTCTAGCTCATTTATCCGGAGTTCACAACGTGTTTCACGTCTCTCAGCTTCGGAAGTGTCTTCGAGAATCGGATTCTGTTATCGACTCTCCTAATTTGCAAGGGCTTGAGATCTCACCAGACTTATCTATTGTAGAGCAGCCTATTCGCGTACTTGCCACGGAGGTTAGACACCTTCGAAACAAGGACGTGCCGCTCATCAAAGTTCAATGGTCCGCTAATCCCAATGACTGTACTTGGGAAACCAGAGAGTTTATCGAGTGATCCTATCCGGGTTTTCTATCTTTGCTTTGCAATGGTGAGAATATCTTTTTATCTCAAGCTTATTTTTCTTGTCTTCTTGGTTGTAAGTATGTAGTTGTTACAAATTCTTCTCTAGGAATTGCGTGGACGCAATTTTGTTAAGGAGGGGAGATCTGTAACAACCTACATATTTTATGATTTTATATTTAAATATTTTATTTAAATATAACGTCGTTAGTCGGATTAAAGTCCGAAAAGCTACTTTTTGCAAAAGGTCGAATTAGGACTCGGGACCACTTCCATTGAGTCCGAAATGGCGTTTGCGATTTTTTTGAGTATAAGCTTCGATATGTTTGGAGTGAGTTGGATTTTGCTATTTTCTGTTGGGCTTTTGGGTTTGGGTTTTGCCCAACTCATTCTTTTACCCTAACTCAGCCCCCTCTTCATCCATTCACTTATTTCTTTTTGCAAACACTCAAGCTCAACTGAAATGGGGAAAGAGAAAGGGAAATAGAAACTCCAAGCCCTAGTTTTCATTTGCAAATCCAAGTTGTAGCTCCAAACTCTTGGAAAAGCTTAGGTAAGCTCCATCTTCATCTTCTTCATCTCTTCTCCTCTTCAATTTCAGAAAGTTCCTAAACCCTAATTTAGGAAATACTTGTTTTGATCTTAGATTGAAGCTTGTGGAATTGAAGTGAAGAGTGGTTAATCTTTTCCTTGGGTTTGAGCTTCTTATCATTTGTTTTTGAGTTAAAAGGTGAGTTTTTGAACTCACATCTACTTCTATAGATATCATTGTTGTTAGGTATGAATTCCTAACACTTATCTATGTTCGTTTGCTTTTGATTTGAATTGAATTGGTGAATATTCCAATTTTTGTGTTTTGGTTCAATTTTATGAAAATCCTCTTGTGGATGTTTGGACTTTGATGTTTAGGGTGTATCGAAGAGCCTATAAGGCCGGGTTGTCGTTTGGCGTAAATCCTTGGTCTTCATTGCTCGATCGATCGCTCCCGAATTGTTTTGGCCATCATGGCCTAGACAAATTGTTGCCAGACCAGGTCTTCAGACGTCTGAAATGTAAGTTCAGACATCTGGTTTTAAACCTGGAGCAAAAGTTTATTCGGAAGATATTTATAAAAAAGGCAGAAAACAGAGTTAGACGTCTGAAACATCCTTCCAGACGTCTGAAGCACCTTGTCAGACGTCTGAAACTACCTCTCAGACGTCTGAACCACCTTGTCAGACGTCTGAAACTACCTCTTAGACGTCTGAACCCCCCTGTCAGACGTCTGAAGCCACTCTCCAAACGTCTGGATGGTTTCTGAGTTTCCAGAACCTAAATCTAGACGTCTGAATTGACCCACAAACGTCTAGAATTACCTATTTTTGCCTATTTGCCTATTTTTGATTGAATTTCCATTGTTTAATCGATTCGTGTTGATCCAACTAGTTGTTATTGTAAATTTGACTTTGATGATTCCTTTTGGATTTCGTACACGGGTTTTATAAAATCATCTTTTCAAATTGTCTCGTTTCTCCAATTTATAATTTCTATTCAAAACACATACACAACTTTGCACTTCGAGCAAAGAGGGAGGAGAATTAAATGATTAGATAAAACGCGTGCAATGAACACGTGTGTTTATCTTTTCAGTTGATTCCTAATCTATTCGTTTGACCGTTTTGACCTTTGGGTCTGGTTTACCGATGAGATGAGGTGAACTTTGTACTGCTTTGAGTGTGAAATTGACTAACGGTTAGTAAACCATTTAGTGCAAACGTGGGGTATGGGACTCACGTTAACATTTTTCGGGTTCCTCTTCAAGAGTTTATGACACATTAGCTTCGTCGGCCAGTATTGGACCTATGTGGGTCATTGATTGTCTATGTGGACAATTACTCCTATGTGGGAGTATTATATTGGCTTTGTCTATGTGGACAACTGCCCCTATGTGGGAGTAGAGCCTTCGTGTGTATCGCCCCTGGGCGTATGATACCACTAAATTAACAGTACTTGGCATAAAGACTTTGGTCTTAGCATGTGTGACTTTCTGATGTTTTATTATTATATTTCCCTTATGTAGCGCCTTTCGGCGATGGTTACATGGAACCACACGATATGAGTGCGATTACCCCGTGGAAATTTATATTGCCTACGTGGGCACTATTCTTTGCTATGTTGCATTGATTTTTGGAATATCTCCTAAGTGGGAGTAATATTGTTCCTTGTTTTGGGATATGATATCCTTTGTTTATTGAATTGCTGATGATATGCGGCTTGTTTTGATTCATCTTTGGTTAGATGATTTGGCTATCTCTTTTGGAGAAATTTGTGGTACTTTATGATCTTGTATGTTCATTATCATTTAGTTCATCTAACTGATTTGTTTAGCTAGGCTGACCCGTGTATTTTATACTTGGGTCAGACCGAGATGTTTCAGGTTAGGTACATTGGACTTAGCCTATTTTGCTTCCGCATGGACTATTCCGCTAACTCCTTTTTGTTATAGCTTTTGTGTAGTCCTTTTTGTCTATAACTCTGATATGTATTCTTTTGACTCGCCTGTATATTGTGGTTTGCTATACCACTTGATATGTATCATTTTGTAAACTCTGTAATGTATCTGCATATGTGAAAATGTATGTGACGATCTACTGTTCTGTAATGTGTATTACATTTGAGTTGTTATATTTTATTCTGATAGATCCTCAGCCACCTATGGCTTTGTATTAAGTATTTATTGGATATGTCGATCCATTTAAGTAAGAAGTGGCATTGTCGGCGTATTCAATAGATAATTAAGACAAGGCTATAGATGGTCGCTCCTAACCAGCTCTATTCTCCGCATTAGCAGACGATGTTACCTTGTAATACTCTTTGCTATTGTGGGTCTCGGAGTGGGGCGTCACACGTGCCGGGCCAATGAGGTTAGCTACCTCTAGCGAACACACTTCTTCGTATACTACTCATTACTTGTTTTTGATTGGTGCGCACCCTTGAATTTGGAGTGTTGTATCGCGGTGTTGCGATCGTTGCGGCGATGCGTTCTCACCAGTCCGGATCAGGCAAACGGTAGTTTCACTACCTTGGGTATTGCCTCATGTGCCTTGTCATACTTGTATCCCTATGCGCGACCACTAGCTATGATTTGTTTTGTATTATACCTATGGAGTATTCCCTGATAGCCCACTAGTTTACGGTGGAGTTTACAGTGCTGTATAGACTATGATGCTATATAAATGTGTTAAGGGGAAAATGGTAACGCCTTAACACTATTTTGATACTTTATATTACTGTTAGACATTATCTACTTAGTGTACACTACTATATATAGATAGTTTAATGGATCCTGAAAGATGTTCATTCCGTTCATCTTTGAGTTATTATTATTTCAAAGTTTGTGCCATATTATCTTGTATAAGAATATATGACCTGACTCGAGTGTTTGTTGTGCTTATGCTCGGGTCAGTCTGAGGATTTCTGTTGTTGTGCTACTTGGAAGCTGAAGACTTTGAAGACTATCATTTATCTTTATCAGTATTGCTCTATTCTATTTTGATATTGCATCGGACATCTATGTATTTCTATTTCACCATTTGCTTGAGACATTGTTGTATTTACTTAGTAGCTTCATGAACTACTATTATGACATTGTTGTAATTCTGCTGCGTTATTCTGTTATATTGTATCTATCTGTGATTCTGTGATGATTCTCATTTATATACATATACTCCATTAATGATTCGTGTTTTGTACTATTTAAGTTGACATGTGTGGATTATTGTCAATTTAAAGGGTCCAAATATACGAGTTGTTGCATTTACCTAGGCGGAGTTCAAATATGAGAATGTCGCCTATTGTTTTATAAGTACAAGTGTCAATCACCATGGAGAACTACAATGTGCGTTCAAGAGATGAAGTATCCAAACGTTCCATATTGCCTGTAATTTAGGTGGAAGTTCATCGGTCGAAGTCTCGTCTGATTCCGAGTTTGTATAAAGAAGTTATTGCAGTATGAGCAAAAAAACTAACGGATTCTACCTAGGTGGAGTTCAAATATGAGGATGTCGCCTATTATTTCTAAGACAACTGTTAATCACCATGAAGAACTGCGGTATACATTCATAAGCTGAAGTATCTGAGTATTCCATATTGTTCGTAATTTAGGTGAGAGTTCATCGGTCAAAATCTCACCAGATTCTGAGTTAGTGCGAAGAAGTTATTGTAGTATAAACAAAAAAACAGCAGCTTCTACCTAGACAGAATTCAAATATGGGAATGTAGCCTGTTATTTTCTATGTACAACTGTTAATCGCTATGGAGAACTACGGTATGCGTTCATAAGCTGAAGTATCTGAGTGTTCCATATTGTTCGTAATTTAGGTAGGAGTTCATCGGTTGAAGTCTCTCCTGATTTTGAGTTAGTATGAAGAAGTTACTGCAGTCTGAACAAAAAAATAGCACCTTCTGCCTAGGCGGAGTTCAAATATGGGGATGTAGCATATTATTTTCTAATCACAATTGTTAGTCACCATGGAGAACTACAGTGTGTGTTCAAAAAATGAAGTATCCGAGAGTTCCGTATTGTCCATAATTTAGGTAGGGTTCCTCGGTTGAAGTCTCGTCTAATTCTGAGTTAGCATGAAAAAGTTATTGCAGCATGAACAAAAAAATAGCAGCTTCTGCCTAGGCGGAGTTCAAATATGGGAATGTAGCCTGTTATTTTCTAAGTATAATTGTTAATCATCATGGAGAACTACGGTATACGTTCATAAGCTAAAGTATCCGAGTGTTCCATATTGTCTGTAATTTAGGTGGGAGTTCATCGGTCAAGTCTCGCTTGATTCCGAGTCAGTATGAAGAAGTTACTGTAGTCTGGACAAAAAAAATTAGCGGCTTCTGCCTGGGCGGAGTTCAAATACTAGGTTTGCATGTACAAACCAATTATTCTTTTATACTTCTTTTTGTGATTCTTTTCATGACTATTCTTTGATGTTCATGCTTCCTTTCTTGAATACCGAAACAAATAAAGAAAAAATCATTAACATGGAAATAAAATATAAAGATTTTGCTTGGGTAATTAACCCTATTAAAATAAGCTAAACAAACTTAAGAAATATGAAATTACTAGTTTCCAAAAGAAAAAATAGTAATTTGAAAGCTAGTTTCCAAAAGAGTAACTTGAAAGCATAAAAAAATCTACAAAAGAGTGGTAAAGAAACAATTAATCATCGATATATTTTGATATATTTTTGCTCACAGCTCACATTAGCTAAAAGGGTATAAGCATGTAAAAGTACAAGTATTATTTCCATTTTCAGTAGTATAAAATAAAGTAAAACAAAAGAAATGAATGATAAAACTACGAATGCTTTCAAGTTATTGGTTCTATAAATGTTCTTCAGTTGTTTCAGTCTTCTCGGTCATTGCCTCAGCTTCAGTTTATGATGACAATACTACTGTCAAATCTGCTTCCATATGTGCAACTAAAAATGCATGAATGTTGTGATTAAATGCAGGCTCACCTAGACGTGCATATATACTCGTATTTGGTAATTAAAATTGAAAATGCAAAATACAAAATACAAAATGAAACCAAACAGACCATTGAGTTTTGGTCATATTTTTAGCTAAAGGCCGAAATATTTATCAATCTTTAATTTCCAGCTTCCAACTTCAGTTTTCCCGGTAGCGTGATATTGATCATGGTGTAAGGTTCCGGTCGAAACCACGAGATTCCAACCATCTCGTATCGGTTTCGGTCGAAGGCGGTCAAAATTCCGTCTCGTTACAGTCGATGTTTAAAAAAACGAAAAAAAACGGAATTGTTGTAGTCGTAGAAAGAGGAGCCACGCAAAAGATAAAAAAGATGAAAATCGAATCTAGCTTCAGCAAAAAAATACAGAATTTGAGCACTAGAGTAGCAAATTCGAGCATCACTTTTGAGCATCACAGAGGAGTGCTTCGACAAAATTGGAGTGGTGACGAACTTCTAACATCCGCGCGCGAAGGTTTTTTTCTTTTTCTCTTGCTTTTTTTGTTTTTATTTGGTCTGCAATAGTCTTTTTTTATTCATATGAATGAGAGGGAGACATTTGGAATTGGGGTTAAGTGGTTAGGTGGGCTGAATAATGGGCCGAATGATTATTAAACGGGCTTGTGCTTCGTCGGTATTATGCTGTAATAGTAAGGTGGGCTGAATTAGGGCTATCTTTTGTTTAATTTATGTATACTTCTACTATATCATTCATTTATAATCTCAATTATATTATGTTGTGTTTTGTATTGTACTTCGATAATAGTGTTGTATGTTATCATTGTCTTTTTGTAAACTATATTTGTATGTAGATTGCAACGTTTATATTTTTATTTTCATTAAAAATACATAAATCCGATATCAGGATCGAAACCGAAATAAAAACCAAAACTTTTGAATTTGTCTGAAACCAATAAAATTTTAAATGATCGAAACCAAGACCGAGACCGAGTACTCAAATCTTGGTATTGATACCTCTTTGGACATCATACAATATGAAGTCTATCATCTTATCCTTTGAGCCCCTCCTTTGGACTGGCTCTCCGAGCTATCTTCAACATTATACCACCAAAAATGGTGATAACAATTACTAACGTAAATTATTTTCTCTTGTTGATATACTCGGTAGCTTGAGTTTGTGCTATTATTTTAATTTCTATCTAGTTTGAAAACATTCTTCATTAGGTTTATTTCACCAGGTTTTCTATGCACGCTCTTTTTTAGGGCTGCACACAACCCATATCCAACCCGACCCAACCCACCAACCCGACCCAACCCACATAAACCCAACCCAACCCATCCTAGTTCGGGTCGGATATGGGTTACAATTTGTAACCCATACTATATATGGGTCGGGTGTGTTATTTTGTTCAACCCAACCCTACTTTAACCCAACCCAACCCTATATTAAAAACCTAATTTAATATCAATACACTTAAAATTAGAATAGTCTAATCCTAGAATAATGTTTATGTATTCTACAGTAAATATACGAAAAAAACATATTTTATGTCAACCCAAACAAGATAGAATTTAGCAAAGATATTCCAAAGGGCATTTTAATGTATTTTAAAATGAAACACTTATTCTACTATGTAGTGAACTAATTTCATATGATGTGTTTTACAATGAAATTTTAATAAAATATATGTTATAATGAATTAGTTAGTTTAAGTGCGTTATGCTAGCTAAAATCTAATATATTATGTTGAACATTTTAATGTTATTTTTTGAAAATATTCTCTTGTATTTTCATTTTTTATTAGATTCATGCAACCCAACCCAACCCTACTAAACCCGACCCAACCCATACTTCGACCCAACCCATATCATATAGGGTCGGATACGGGTTGAGCTACCTTAAACCCATACCTATGCGGGTTGGATGAAATATTTGGTCTGACCCGACCCAACCCATACTTTGTGCAGCCCTACTCTTTTTAAAGCAAGTGCAACAAACACTTGATTTTAGATTGATTTAAACTTTGTCAATTTAATTGTTTTACCATTTTCAAAAATTACAAGTGGTATCCAACATTATTACCAATGCTACTAATAGAACAAGTACTGTATATACTTGCTTTTAGACAAGTGCGTTTAGCATTTCTTTTATTTCATTACTAATTGTTAAAATTTAATTTCATGTTTATCTCTTCGTATTTTTTCCGTTCCTTCTTCCTCAATTTCTTTCAGTTCATTGTTATTTTCATTGTTTTATCTACTCGTTTATGTGCTGATGCACTGGTTTTGCTAAAGTAACTTGGAATTCCCTAAACCATTAAGTAGCACTTGGTTTAAAAAATAACCGTTTCAAATGTGTGCTTCAAAAATACTTTAAAGGGAATAAAAGGTGTTTGGTTTGAAAAATGGTTTTTACATCACCAAATATATATATGTGAGTGTTCTTCTTTTTCTTTTTCCTTTTCTTTTTGTTAAAATGATTAGAACTTTTCAACTTTCCAACCGATTTAAAAACATATTTAAAACGCAAAACATAAAATTTGTTTTAAGCACTATCTTAGATTTTGATTTAATGGATCGGATCATGAAGTGAGGAGGATCCCACTTTAGTATAACCCTCATCATGTGTTCTCTTAGTCAAGCAGGTTGATTAATTAATTAATCACCGCTCGACTTTCAACTTTAGCTGAGTGAACTACTGTGTATAAGAACAAGCATAAGAAGTAAGATGTATTAATATTGTTTGGTTTTTAGCTATATAATTGAGAGGACGGACATACCATTTAATTGTAAACTTAAGTTTACTTGATAAAGTTTGTATGTCTGCTTGTGCGTGTCATGCACTTAAAATATCTACTCTCACTCATCCGCCCTATTTTAATCAAGAGATACTGTGTTACACTGTGATATCATGTGATGTTGCGTTATTATCTAGAATTAGAGCAGCATCCATGTTGGGTTATAAACAAGCTGAAACTTTAACTAGAATTATGAGTGTACCATAATAGATTCAGAAAAGTAGATTTCATTCAAGCGTTACTTTATTTGGTGAATGTAGTGATATAGTTTCTTCACTACACGTCACCTTACCAATAAAGTATTCAATATAAATTTACCATTTTATTCAAGAATTCAGGACAACATTAATATTTGGAACTTAACATGGGATGACAACACCATTAACGTTTAACAAAGAACATATAAACTTATTGAAAAGAAAAGAAAAAAAAACAGTGATCAAAGCTTCGCTCTCCTCTTGTGAGAAACAAGGGTTGAACGTGAAGTGCTACTGAGGGAACTCTCTGTAACTTGTGTTACAGTCAATCCTAACATAATTCCTGCACCCAACGGCGACAATGAACGCAATCCAAAAAATCAATACCTCTTTGGAAAAATCGATGCTGTAGGGGAATTCCCATGTTGGAAGTCTTGTGTGTACTCTTTGTTCTGTGCATGCATACAAATCATATACGAGCCTCTGATATCACAACTTAAGAAGCAAGCAGACAATTTGGAAGCAGGGACTGAAGCACGGGTAGAGTCCATGAAATTATGCTGATTTAGTATTGATTTTGCCAATGGAAGAGAGGTTAAATTCTTCTGGGGTTCTTGCAATGAACGGTGAGGTTGGGATTATATAGAGAATTACAGAGTCGGATTCAATGAACCTGGGCTTGAAATCGGAATCAGGATTAGAATTTTTTAGTGGGTTTTGTTTGCATGTGGTTTAACTATACTAATCAACTTTTAAAAGTTAGTGGGCAGCAGCCTATAAGAATAGTGAAGAGCCATTGAACTGTGCTTCTTTTGTTTCCACGTTGATCGTTGAACTGTCACTCATGAGGATGGATCGCTTTTTGATATATCCACTTTCGGCAACGCTCAAAGAGATTCCTAAAATGAGACGGATCAGAGATCGTACAGTGTTATCGACAGATTCATAAATATTAAAGGAGCAGATTTTACACAAATTCTCAAAAGCAAAAAAATCAAGGGGACCATCGATGCATACCTAGTATGGATTTGAGGTGCATGAAACTTTAAAATTACAACATTGTTCGATGAAGCTAACAAGAAATTGAAAAGCTGTGACTTAGTTGTACATATATACATTCAAAGATTTATGGCATATGTTGTTTGTATGTATTATAGGAATTTCCCATTATCGTTTTTAGGATATATAGACGTTAAATTAAAACATCCTTTACAATGAAAAATAATTCTACCGATATAACATCAGTATATAAAAGTTATATTGTATATTAGATAATTTACTAATAGTTTACCCGCATCGTTTCCTTTTGGTTCTAATGCATTATACAAACCATGCTAAAATTTTGCTTCAATAGTAGTGTGATTGTTTCGTACCAGACTTTTCAACATATGCGTGCATATAAAATACTTTTGCATATGCATAAAGATTCAAAATTATTAAATTCAATTTTATATATAGTTTTAATAAGCATAAATTAAGTAATATAGGAAAGGAGGAATTAATTTAAAGGACAAAAATTTGTATATTTTTAGCCTCAAGGACACGACCTCAATGTTTTAATCACAGGACAAGCATTCTTCTAAAATTATTCATAAGGACAAACATTCTTTCAAAACTGCTACCGAACTAAAAACTGCTACCGATAACTACAAACTGATACCTAAAAAATGCTATTAATAACTAAAAACTGATACCTAAAGAAAGTTGTCCTTCAGGCTAAAATACTGAAGGTCTTTTCTTAAGGCTAAAACGCTGAGAAATTTTGTCCTTGACAATAATTTCCTGTATAGGGGGAAAAATAAAAGGATAGTGAAATTTTTGTTGTTTGAAATTGTGAATTTATTTGTGTATCAAATTTTCCATTCGAAATAAATGTTAATGTTTGTTTAGAGGGAAATTCAAACTTCTAACCGTTCTTACATATAAAAGCAATTTCGAAGGTTCACGATCGAAACAGACATTATGTTTCTAATTCAACTAATACAGATATGCTTATGTTAATAGTATCAGATTTATCCAATTACTTCCCACACATTGTTGAAACCATCATCCACCTTGAAGAAAAGATGATGTGTCATTGCTTGGAACCAATTAAATAACTTATACTGCATTAGTGAGAACAATCAAAACTTTATACATATATAAGTATCAATTATGTTGGATAATAATTTGTTAAATGAACTGCACGTGCTGGTTCGCTAGTTTTGATAGAAAAATAAAATCAAAACTGGGAGGTAAATTTTGTACGAGTCTCCGGTGCAAGGCAAACTACAACGTCCTGCTCGGTCCGAGACTATAAACCGTTCAGTTCGTATCCATCTGAATCATTTAAAACGCAAACTAGGATAAGAAAATATGTCTGTTCGAAATTGTTCGATGTTTTCTTATTGTTCAAATGTTGTTCGTCCACTGTCTAGCTCTTACAAATAACATCTAAACTTAAACGTCGTCTGGTCCATGTCCATCCAAATCTCTTATAACATAAAACATGAACACACATGTGTTCTGTCTAGTCCAACTCGCTTGCGCCCCTAATTGAAAATTATGGAAATTAAATTCTAGAAATTTGATGTGTAAATATTTTGAAGATCTATGGATTTATGATCATAGGTGATAGAGTTAGGGGTATGCCTTAGCTGCAATTCTGTAATTTATTAACTCTGTAATCAACTCACATTCGTAATAAATGTGTTTTTTCTTTATGTTATATGTTTGTTATGATGTGTTATAAATAATTAATTGTTTAATTAAAAATTATATAACAGCAAATCCATAAATAATATCCTTGTGATAGTAATTATAAATAGTTTTAATCATAAGTATTGTATCACAATACTTTAAACACATCATTTTAAATATTCATAATCAAGATACATCGAGATTGGATATCGATGCATCCTCTAAGACTAAAGTACGTAACATTTTCCAAAAGTTGCACAGTGTATTACTCATGACTGTTGGAAGGGCACCAAAGAGTTACGTACTGATAGTTATTGGATAACTATGAAATGATTCACTCGATAGTTTTCTGTTGATTAGTATAACTAAGGTTATGCAGAAAATAGCGAGGTGACAAAATTACACAGTTCCCTTGACTTGAGAATTCTGTTGATCTTCAATGTGGAAGCTCCGCTTTGATTATAGTTAAATAATGGAATGACGTCCATCGGACGACTACAGTTGGATTGAGTGGAAATATTGAAAGTGTAACTCTATCCAAGAGAGAATTCGTCTCCTCGGTTATATGGAATTAATATCACGGTCAACTGAAATCAACCCATAGTCAAAATCTTTTATCAGGGTAGTTCGGTTAATACTAATTGTTATTATTGACCTAAGGACTTTATGTTTGGACTATAGAGTTAAATATGAACGATACTAGAATTTTGGCCAGTACCGAATTCTATAAGTCCAAAGTGACATAGTTTTCGATGAAGAGAATTGGTGTAAATAATTGTCACTACTGAGTAATGTTTAATAAAGTAAAATTGGATTTCACCAAAACTAAGTAAGCGATAAATTTGATCATAATATTATACCACCTGCTAAGTGCAATATGAACGTTGATATTTGAATTGTTCGATATTAGTCGCTAATCAAATTTACACCTAAGAGTCACACAACCGAAACAATGAATACTCCTTTTACCACCTAATTTGACTAATTTGTAATTTTATAAATCAATTAATTTAATTAATATTTATGAAATGTTAATTATAAAAAATTTATTTGACATGTTGAATAATGTTAAACGGTGTATTTACAATAGTAATAAATATATCGGTCGATATACGATATCAGACGCGTTTAAATTTGAATTTGAATGCAACGGACATCATTCGACCTTGGAATTGTTTTCAAGGCCCAAAGAAGGCTTGGAAATTTCATATATGATGCTTTATGGGGAGGAAGCCATATATGATGTGGCTTGATGATTTTTGAATGAAAAAAGAAGTAGAAAAGGTAAGGAAGATATTAGGAATTGTGATCCACTTTTCACTCCCTTATCTTCCTTTAAATAAGACACTCTCAATTCATTTCAAGATATACATTTTACTCCCCCTCCTACCAGCATATTTCAGCCAGATCTTCAACCTTTCAAACTTCAAAATATCCAAGCACAAATCACAACAAAACACATTGATTTGATAATCAGTTGTAAAGCAGTTCGGAAGCCAGCAATCCTAGAACTTGGAATTTGATTCAAGGAGTCATTTCATCATTTCAACGTGTGATCTCTAGCCTTGGTAAGAGAAAATTTAGAAATGTTCTAAATGAATTAGACTACATAGGCCCCTTAAAGATTCAAACAAAAAAAATTAAAATGTATCCAATTCCTCCGTTGCGAACTGGCTCAGTTCCAACAATGGTATTAGATCCCAATAGCCTATGTGGTCTAAATTAGTCATGTTAAGATTAACTAATTAAGCTCAAAGCCTAGATAGTTGGGTGTCTAGAAGGTAGTGTCAAATGACTGGGTTTGGATAATCAAGTACTCTGCCCTACCTAGCTACGGGCTTGGCCTGAAAAGATATGTAAGCCCAAAGGTTTCTCCTAATGGAAAAAGCCCAATTTGAATGTGGTTTTGGGCTAATTTCAAAATTGTTTAAAAATTAAAAATATAGATTCTAAATTTAAAATAATATATACGTAACAACCTACAACTTAATAGACTCGTTCGACTAAATCGAAACCCAAGTCCATAAGGGTATAGATCGTTGGTGTTGGCAGCCCGAAATAAACATAAGTATATAAGAGAGCTATCATGTGGGTTGTAATTCCTTAAAAAAATGTAAAAATATAAAAATATAATAAAGCATATATACCGACTAAGGCTACTACTTTGGAATCAATATCATTCCTTGGATATGTAGTTGACTTATTAATTCCAAGCATGAATGAGAAGACTTCTCCATCTACCGTTCCTGTCTTGCACTAGTAGTATGTCCCTCTAAATCTATCATGTGGGTTGTAATGAGAAGGGGTCAAGATAATGTTCTAGTGATTGGTAAATTACATACTTTATCTATAATATCAATTTATGCTGATTGATTTATATTTAGGTGTTATGTCTACTATTCATGACTTGCCCGTTCCATTCCATATGCGTGTATGATGCATCCAAACTTCCCTGAGGTATATCAATATATATATATATATATATGCATATGTGTCTATATAAATGTTATACTACCCAAAAGAAAATTCCAACCACTTAATACTTCTTAAATAGGGAGGAGGCAAACCCAACGTGTAATATCGCGTATCTAAAGGCCAAAAGCTAAGCGCTGTAGATGTTGCAGTCATCCATAGTATTAACTTCTGGTGACAAAATACGACAATGCTAATAGTATTCATAATATCAGAAGCACTTGAATATGTACAAAATAACAGATTTCAAAAATAATATTTTACTGATTAAATTTCAGACAAATTAATATCCAAATTACATAATCCCATAATCGTTTCCCAGGTAAAGATCAATTATAATTACAATAATATGCCAAGAGTGACATATGACAATGCCCCCTTGGTTGATCAGAGAAAAATAGTCATATTTGACTTAATATACACAGTGGAATTAAAACAATATGAAACTGCAAATCCTAATTAGCTATCCGTCAGCCACTTGCTCGTCTCCGGAAGTTTTATTCGTCAAAATTTCAAAAACCAGAAAAACCTTAACCCTCAGTTCTACTCAAATCAATTTTGAGTACCCGAGAGTTTAAAGGGAAACAGAAACTTCGAGTCGGACATAAAGCCTAGTGTGATTAATACTTTTACATCTCGGTTTACTGATATTAAGTGAGACCACACCGCTTAGCGGAACGGGTTTTCCCTCACTAATATCCTTTTCAAAACATATATCTTGCAAATCCTTTCCTGCAACCAAACTTAATAAAACTGATATAATAATGATAATAATAGCTAATTCCGTTAAGCTATATCAGATAACTAATGGACTATCTATCCAATAGTAGTAAATGGACTATTTGTTTGAAATCTGGGCTGACTTCCCGCATACTGGACTCACTGTCCGAATCAAAATGGACTATCTGTTCGAATCATTTTCTTAGGGTTAACTACCCTTCATCTTTTCCTTAAAAACCTTTTCAAAATGATTTAACCTTTTAAATCATACTTATATAAGGAAAATGTATTCTTAGCTTTACTCTAAGCTATTTTGTCATGTTATATATACTTTACTCCAAATAATGTTGATGAATTTTAGTGAGGATTAACTATCCTTCCAAAACAAGTTAAAACCCTTTTTAACTTGAAAATACTTAAACTATATTGCCTATTTAATACATTTGAAATCTTTGTTAAAAACCTTTAAACAACCCTTTCGAAACCCCTGAAGGTAACCCCTTCGAAACCATTGAAAGTGACCCTTTCGAAATCATTAAAAGCCTTTCTTTCAAAAGCTTCAAAACATTAGACATACCTCTTTAAAACCTTTAAATATTGTCTTTTGAAGATATAGGAAAAATATTTCCTTTCAATCCTTTCGAAACCCTAGGGAACCACCCCTTTCGAAACCATTCATTAAAACCTTTCGAAATAGTAAAATCTCAATCCTTTCGACAACACTTTGGGTTCAATTTAAAACATGTGAAAACCTTTCGAAGCCATTCAAAATTTTACCCCTTCGAAGCCTTTGAAAATCATCTCGGTCGAAACCATTTGGATTATGCCTTCAAGTGCTCAGCAAAAGGATCAGAAACCCATTAAAGTCAAAAGCATCTGTTTCGAAACCATTTAAAACTGTTTCTTTAGAAACCCTTTGGGTTTTAATCATAGAAAAATGGTCTTTAAAACATTTAAGTTGAAAGCATCTGTTTCGAAACCATTTCCTAATTAATGAAGTGATGGTGTCGAAACCTATTCGAAAGCATTGGAGAAGTGACTAGGTTTTCAGGAAAAAAACAACCCTTTCGAAACCATCTGGATTGAAAGGTAGGAAGCGGCAACTAAAGGCTTCGACTCAGTCGAGAGCAATCATTTAAAATCAAAGGCGCAACCCAGTCAAAACCATTCCTTTTAAAACCATTTGACCCAGTCAAAAGCCAACTAAGTCGATTGCTACTTAGCCGAAAGCAAGCAGGTGCATTTTCCTTTAAAATCAAAGTAATGCCTCAACCCCTTCGAAACCCCTGGTTTTGACTCTATTCCTTCCGCCTACATCCAATTCACTACGTACCAATTCCCCGATACCATGTGCATTGGTTTCGACTGTGTCGGAAGCGAAGGTAAGGAGGCGGAACCTGGTGCCAAAAGCATCGAAATAGTGAAAAACATGTTTATTTGTACTTTAAAACTATTTATTTTGTACCTAACATGCCTTATTTGTCTAAATCTGATTGGTTGCCATTGTACTTTTTCAAAAGTGTTGCTGACTTTCCAGAATTAATAAATTTGAATTATTTGTAAAAATAGCCCTTTCTCCTTCCTTAATTATATAAGACATTTAAGTCTCATACCTTAAATAATTTTATATAACCATTAAAACACTTAGGAAAATTCTACAAAAATTGCAGAAAATCTCTTTTGATATGTTTTCTAACCTATAAAAATTTCAGACCAAATTATTTTATTATTTAACCGTAAATAATTCATAATTCAAATTAACATTTTCTTTACTAGAAAATTCATATAAATTCCACATAAATTCTGAAAATTGAAACTCATCTCCAAAATATCATTTATGATCTTCATAAAATTTCGCAAGGCATTTGGATGTCATTTAATAGGGTTTGCACCTTAAAACATATCATAAATTCAATATGAACATCCATAATTCATCAACAAATATATGTAATCATTCCATCATTCAAAAACATGGCAAATCAACGCAAAATATTCGAAATTCATCTTAAAACCGAAAAAAACAAAAATGAGATGTAAACATTATTCACTTTAGCTTTAAAGATTATAAAGATTGAGATGTGAATGGATTTGATTTGAATTATCTTTTCCTTTAGCTTTTCTTAATCTTCTTCCCCTTTTTCCTTGTTAATGGTGGTCGGCCTTAGTTTTAAAAAATTTAAGAAATGAAATGAACGTGAAGAGATACACGGCCTAAGAGAATAGATATAGGAATGGCCTCTTTCCTATTTATCCCTCCTCTATTTCATTTTAACTCTTCCTTAATTCATTGTTAAATGGCACGGCTACAATTAAATATAAAATCTCAATTCCCTAATCATCACATTATTTTATTTACTTTAACTAATTAAATATCCTAAATAATGTTATCAAAAATCTGGGGTGTTACAAACTTCCCTCATTAAAGAATTTTGTCCTCGAAATTACGATAAGGTACACAACAAATCAAACAATGAAGTAAAACATACCATCAAATAAGTCAGGATAAGTATCTCTAATCCTGCTCTCAACCTCCTAAGTATAGTCCCTGTCATCGTCGCTCCATTGGACTTTGACTAATCTGACCATCTTGGTTCTAAGCCTCTTCTCATCTCTCACAACAATACGAATAGGCTTCCTCACTATAGTCAAATTCAGTTCTACTACTAAGTCCTCTAGCATAGTCGGTGCAATAGTAGTCTCCGGGTCTCTAACACACTTTTTGAGATGAGAAACGTGGAAAACCTCGTGGACTCCTACAAAATTTCTTGGTAACTCAATTCTATATGTGAGTTTCCCGATCCTCTCAACAATAGGAAAAGGTCCAACGAATCTCGGTGCTAACTTCCCCGATTTTCCAAACCTAATCACCCCCTTCATCGGTGACACTTTGACGAAAGCCTGATCTCCAACTGAGAACTCTAAATCTTTCCGCCTCTTATCTGCATAACTTTTCTACCTAGACCGAGCTTCCTTCAATCTAGCCCGAATGACCTCAATCTTTTCTGCAGCTTCTCTAACCAAATCTGGACCAAGAACGAACCTATCCTTGGTCTCTAACCAGCATACGAGAGATTTGCATGACCTTCCATACAAAGCTTCAAACAGTGCCATCCAAATACTAGTCTGATAACTGTTGTTATACGAAAACTCGACTAAATGCAGATACATCTTAGTACCTCCTGGATGAATGGTGAACTTCGAACGATGACATTCCTCCAAGACCTCTTTCCCTATGTTTTCTACACTCGAAACACATAATCTTCCTTTCTTTCTCAACCACCCATTCTGGTCAAGACTGAATTCTTTCAAGTCATCGCTCTTGGTTCCATCTCTCAACTTCCTAATCCGTTCAGCTAACATTGGCTCCTCCATCTGTTTAGAAGCAATTCTTTCGATCATCACTGGTCAAACTTCCAAACAAGATAATACAACTGTATCTCCACTAGACCCAATCTCGGAACTCCACTGCACTCTACAATCTCCTAATGCTTCTAAATCTTTCCACTCAATAATCATCGCCAATACTGCATTCTGATGTTTCCTGCTAAGTGCATCTACAACCTTGTTGTCTTTCCCCGGTGTGTACTCAATCCCAAAATCATAAGCGGCAATAAACTCTAACCACCTCTGCTGCCTCATGTTCATCTCCTTCTGAGAGAACAAATACTTCAGCGACTTATGACCTGTGTATAACTCAAACCTCTCTCCCAAAAGGTAATGTCTCCACACCTTCAAAGAAAAAATAACTACAGCCAATTCTAAATCATGCGTCAGATATCTGACCTCATGCGGTCTAAGCTGTATAGAATCATAGGCAATCACTTTACCCCTCTGCATCAGCACAGCTCCTAATCATGTTCCACACACATCAGTATAGACCACCAAATCCTTATTCCCTTCTGGAACAACCAACACAGATGCATGGGTCAATAAGTGTTTCAAACTCTGGAATGCTTCCTCACACTTATCGGTCCACACAAAATTTACATCCTTTCTCATTAGCTTGGTCATTGGTGTCACTATCCATGAAAAATCCCTAATAAGCCTCCGATAATAACCAGCCAACCCAAGGAAACTCTTTATCTCCGTCACGGTCTCGGGCCTCTTCCAACTATTCACTGCCTCAATCTTAGTCGAATCTACTGACAACCCTTTCTCTAAAACTACATGACCAAGAAACTTCACTTCTTTCTTCTAGAAGTGACACTTCGAAAACTTCACATTTAGTTGATGTTGGCTCAGCGTGTCAGGCACCACTCTAAGATGAACTTCATGCTCTCTTTCATCCTTAGAGTATATCAAGATATCATCTATGAAAACCAATATGAACATATCCAAGTGCTCTCAGAAAACCTGGTTCATCAAATCCACAAAGAAAGCTGATGCATTAGTCGGTCCGAAAGGCATAACTAACCATTCGTACGACCCATATCTGGTCCTAAACGTCGTCAAAAGTATATTATCCTATGCTACTCTGAGCTGATGGAAACCTATCACCAAATTCAAGTGCGATAATATCTTGGCTCCACTCAACTGGTCGAACAAATCATCAATCCTTGGCAATGGATATTGATTCTTTATCGTCCTCTCATTCAACTTATGATAATTGATACATAGCCTTAACGATCCATCAGCTTCTTAGCAAACACACGGTTGCTCCCTAACGCGAACTACTCTGCCTAATAAAATTCTTGCCTTCTAAATCCACCAACTGCACCTTTAGCTCCCTCATCCCTGAAGTGGTCATCCTACTTGGTGGCCTACTCACTTGTTCTACTCCCAAAACCAAATATATCTAAAAATCAATGGCTCGTTTTGGTGGCAATCCAATTATAGTCTCAAACATATCTGTGAATTCTCTAACCATTGAAAACTCGACTCAACTCATCTTCTGATTCCATAGCACTCAAACAAGGCATACATCTCACTACAAGAACCTTTTATGGTATAAACAATCATGTCGCTACAATCTGGGTGCCTAAGTGATATTTTCCTATCCTGGCAAAATATCCTAGCATCGTACTCACTTAACCAATCCATACCAAGAATGATTCTGAACTCCACAAAATCAAACACATGCAACTGCAAACAAAAGCATGATCTAACAACTCAAATTCTAACTGGTCACACCTTAATCCTAGAGTTGCATACCCTCCTATTGGATTCACATATTTGATTTGCAACTCGTAAGGAAGTAACTAAATATATGGGTTCTAGGTTAAGCTTATCTATCAAACATCTAGATATAAAAGAATGTGATGCACCAGTATCAAATAGAGTGCTAAAAGACATACCATGAATCTAAAGTGTACCTCCCAAAACTGCATTTCCCTTCTCCTGAACTATTGGTTTCGAAGTAGTAGGCTCCAATGCATACACTTTGCCCTTTCCATCCTTAGCGGGCTCCTTGCACTGGTTCCCATATTGGCCAATCTGGTCACAATTGAAGCACCTGACATTCTTCTTCCTGGCTACCTCCTTTGCCTTTCCAGTACAACACTCATTCGCAAAGTGCCCCTTCTTGTCGCACCTAAAGCAAACAATCTCAGACTTCCCTTTCTTAGCTTCTCCACCCTACTGAGCACCTTTCTTAGGAAAGAACTTCCTCTTCTGACCATGCCCGATCTGAACTTCCTTAGCCTTACTCTTCTCTAGAGAATCAAGCAACTCCTCATGCCTTAAGGCCATCTCCACTACAAAATCAAAAGGATCTCTAATATGAGGTAATGTAGCTTTGGCTAACTCAGGCTTCAACCCCCTGATAAACTTCTTATTCCTCTTTATTAATGTATCCATTGAAGCATACCCATATCTGGGAAACTCCTCGAACCTTCTGGCATAATCCAAAACAGACATCTATCCCTACTCTAATTCAGCAAACTTTCTGATTAGAGCCGATTGTGCCATTGCAGACATGAACCTCTCCTGGAACCTTTCCTTGAAATCTTCCCAGGTCATAGTCTCCTCATCCACTGCCACAGTCACACTATTCCACCAGAACAAAGCTACTCCTTGAAGCTCTCTGGATGCCAACCTCCTTTTGTGTTTATCATTGAGCCACAAATCTGCAAAGATCCTCTCACAATGCAGCAACCAATTCTCTACCTCAATGGCATCTTTCGTTCCAACAAATGGCTTCCCTCCAAGCTTGGTGTAATCTCCACTCAGCTTAGCATAATGGTTAACTATCGGAACTTCCGGAAACCTTACTCCTGCAGCATTTCCTCCTAACACTACGGCTGCAACTCCCGCCTACACCATATTCATGAAAAACTAATACATAGCTTCCATGCTAACTTGCGGGACTCCAGCACCCACATTCTCTGCTTGTGCATGACCTTGACCTCTTCTCACATTAGGCATTGCATTCCCATCGGGTGCCTTCCCCTCCTGGTTAACTCTTCCTCTTCTACCTTCCATATCTGTATTCAAAACATCATGAGGTACAGAAAAATAACCTAACAAAGATAGTAGACTAGAGATAAAGCGCATACTTATATATAGCAAACACAAGTACGTTATTATAGCGTTATCTC
The DNA here is from genome assembly GCA_030737815.1 of Allium fistulosum. Taxonomy (NCBI): domain Eukaryota; kingdom Viridiplantae; phylum Streptophyta; class Magnoliopsida; order Asparagales; family Amaryllidaceae; genus Allium; species Allium fistulosum. The sequence continues at coordinate 517,045,255 of CM060901.1, read as the reverse complement.
ATACCCCAATCTTACTTTAATTCCTTAGGATTATGTTTTAAAATCATTTTTTAGTTTAAATTTTTCCATAAAGCTATGCTCTGATACCAAGTTATAACATCCCGTATCTAGAGGCCAAAAGCTAAGATCTACAGATGTTGCAGTCATCCATAGTATTAACTTCTAGTGAAAAATGCGGCAATGCTAATGGTATTCATAATATTAGAAACACTTGGATATGTACAAAATCATAGATTTTCAAAAATAACATTTTACTTATTACATTTCAAACAAATTCATACCCAAATTACATAATCCCATAATTGTTTCCCAAGTAAAGATCAATTATAATTACAATAATATGCCAAGAGCGACATAGGACAATGCCTTTTTGTTGATCAGAGAAATATAGTCATATCTGACTTAATATACACAGTGGAATCAAAACAATATGAAACTACAAATCCTAATTAGTTATCCATCAGCCACCTGCTCGACTCCGGAAGCTTTATTTGCCAAAATTTCAAAAACCTGAAAACCTTAAACCTCGGCCTACTCAAATCAATTTTGAGCACCCGATAGTTTAAGGGGAAACAAAATATTCGAGTCAAACATAAAGCTTGGTGTGAATAATACCATTACATCTCAATTTACTGATATTAAGTGAGACCACACCGCTTAGTGGAACGATTTTCCCGTCACTAATATCCTTTTCAAAACCTATATTTTGCAAATCCATTCCTGCAACCAAACTGGTTAATCAAACTGGTATAATAATCATAATAATAGCTAAGTTCGTTAAGCTACAATCAGATAACTAATGGACTATCCTCCCAATAGTAGTAAATGGACTATCTGTCCAAAATCTGGGCTGACTGCCTGCATACTGGACTAACTGTCTGCAACTGGACTAACTGTCCGAAATCTGGGCTGACTACCCGCATACTGGACTAACTGTACGAATCAAAATGGGCTTTCTATCCAAATCATTTTCTTAGAGTTAACTACCCTTCATCTTTTCCTTGAAAACCTTTTCAAAATGATTTAACCTTTTAAATCATACTTATACAAGGAAAATGTATTCTTAGCTTTACTCTAAGTTATTTTTCCATGTTATATATACTTTACTCAAAATAATGTTGACGAATTTTAATGTGGATTGACTATCCTTCCACAACAAGTTTAAACCCTTTTTAACTTGAAAATACTTAAACTATATTGCCTATTTAATACATTCAAAACCTTTGTTTAAAACTTTTAAACAATCCTTTCAAAACCCTTGAAGGTAACTCCTTCGAAACCTTTGAAAATGACCCTTTCGAAACCATTATAAGCCTTTCTTTTGAAAGCCTCAAAACATTAGACATCCCTCTTTAAAACCTTTAAATACTGCCTTTCGAAAACATAGGAAAAACTTTTCCTTTCAATCCTTTCGAAACCCTGGAGAACCACCCCTTTCGAAACCATTCATTAAAACCTTTCGAAACAGTAAAAACTCAATCCTTTTGAAAGCACTTTGGGTTCAATTTAAAACATGTGGAAACCTTTCAAATCCATTAAAAATTTTACCCCTTCAAAAACCGTCTCGGTCGAAGCTATTTGGATTATGCATTCAAGTAGAGCAAAACGATCAGAAACCCATTAAAGTCTAAAGCAACTATTTTGAAACCATTTAAACCCATTTCTTTCGAAAACCTTTGGGTTTTAATCATAGAAAAAGGTTCTTTAAAACATTTAAGTCGAAAGCATCTGTTTCGAAACCATCCCTTCGAAAGCATTGGAGAAGTGGCCAGGTTTTTAGAAAACAAAACAACCCTTTCGAAACCATCTGGATCGAAAGGTAGGAAGCGGCAGCTAAAGGCTTCGACTCAGTCGAGAGAAATCATTTAAAATCAAAGGCACAACCCAATCAAAACCATTCCTTTTAAAACCATTCGACCTAGTCGAAAGCGAACTAAGTCGAAAGCAAGCATGTACATTTTCCTTTAAAATCAAAGTAATGCCTCAGCCTCTTCGAAACCCCTGGTTTCGACTCTACTCCTTCCGCCTACATCTAATTTACTACGTACTAGTTCCTGATACCATGTGCATTGGTTTTGACTGTGTCGGAAGCGAAGGTAAGGAGGCGGAACCTGGTGCCGAAAGCGTCGAAACAATGAAAACCATGTTTATTTGTACTTTAAAACTATTTTTTGTACCTAATCGGCCTTGTTTTTCTAAATCTGTTTGGTTGCCATTGTACTTTTTCAAAAGTGCTGCCGACATTCCAGAATTAACAAATTTGAATTATTTGTAAAAAAGCCCCTTCTCCTTCCTTAATTATATAAAACATTTAAGTCTCATACCTTAAATAATTTTACATAACCATTAAAACACTTAGAAAAATTCTACAAAATTCTAGAAAATCTCTTTTGATATGTTTTCCAACATATAAAACTTTCAGATCCAATTCTTTTATTATTTAACCGTAAATAATTTATAATCCAAATTAACATTTTCTTTACTAGAGAATTCATATAAATTCCACATAAATTCAAAAAATTCTTAAAATTGAAACTCATTTCCAAAATATCATTTATGATCTTTATAAAATTACGCAAGGCATTTGGATGTCATTTAATAGGGTTTTCACCTTAAAACGTATCATAAATTCAATATGAACAACCATATATCATCAACAAATATATATAATCATTCCATCATTCAAAAACATGGCAAATCAATGCAAAATATTCGAAGTTCATCTTAAAACCCAAAACAAAACAAAAATGAGATGTAAATATTAGTCACCTTAGCTTTAAAGATTATAGAGATTTAGATATGAATGGATTTGATTTGAATTTGCTTTTTCTTTAGCTTTTCTTAATCTTCTTCCCCTTTTTCCTTGTTAATGGTGGCCGGCCTTAGTTTAAAATTTTTTAAGAAATGAAATGAACGTGTAGAGATACACAACGTAAGGGAATAGATATAGGAATGGCCTCTTTTTTATTTTACCCCTCCTCTATTTCATTTTAACTCTTCCTTAATTCATTGTTAAATGGCACGGGTACACCTTAATTAAATATCAAATCTCAATCCCCTAATCAACACATTATTTTATTTAATTTAACTAATTAAACATCCTAAATAATGATATAAAAAATCTGGGGTGTTACACAATGGCTATTTAATACCTCAACCCCAAAGCGCGCCCTCTGTAACATAATCGGTCGACAATCCGGCCCTAGCTACAAAGACCAATGACTCATAGATATGGCTTTATAATTTAATTTGTCGTATTATTAACGCATTTCAAAGACTTATCTAAGGTTAACTAGCCCACCTCTAACAAACAAACAACTAATTAAACTTTGACGCCTTTGCGTATTCTATACGGATTCAACACTAGTAGAAAGCGAAATCCGTCAGGGCATAACCCAAGTCTTTGCTAACGACTGATGGTGGTCAAAACCTATATGTTAGCCCTATTACTAAATACCAATCTAACAACAACATAGACATAGCCCACTAACATCCCATAACCAAGATCTCATTTAGACTTACCTAATATAAGTTAAGGAAAATGTCCACTCTAGTTACTTAATACCTCTTATTTGAAAAAAAGCAGATCCCATTTCCATATTATGTACTAGCATAGGTTATTTAAGACTTATAATATAGAGAGGATGTAGACCCAATGGTCATTTAATACCCTCTACTCCGAAGTAAACCCCTTGCAACCCTAAAAATACCGAGTCACATAAATATACCTTCCCTACAAGTGCTATGGTTGGAGATGTCTCATATATGTAGTATGTATATACAACTGCTGGTAGTCTCTAAGTAAAGGGTAGAGTTCTATTGGGTAACTCTACTGACCTCGCATTCCAGCCCATACTAAATCAAACCATTTATCCTAGACCTAAATATTAGGCTAGGTCTATTAATTTGCAGTCATCCTAAATGTATTGTTGAGGTTATATAATTTCCACTATGGAAATTATATTTCATCCTAAATTTATTCATTAGTGTAAATTTACTTATTCGCTGCAAACATATTCTTATCTTATAGGCTTATTTCTTATATTCTAAATTCCATTCTTATGTCTGATAAATGTCAATTGTCCATAATAAATGGTCATTAATATTCAAATTGGAAAATCACTAATCACATTTATTTATGTGTTTCCAATTCATATTATTACGCATATTCCATTTTTCCATAATTTTCATATTAAATTCTATAGATAATCATATTCAATGCATTTATGTCCTCATTTAATTTTTGTAACTCCCTATTAATAGCATATTTATTTACCTACTAATTTTGCAATCATTATTCATAATTTTAGAATTACTGCCTATTTTCCGTTACAACCTCCTAACCTTATAGTTTATTGTGCCATTACCTAGTCATCCTAACTATGACTAATACGAGTACCTTCATTTATTTATTTATTACACTTTATTTGTTGCCTTATGTATATTTATATTTTTAATTGAAAGGCAAGATTATATGTATGTATGTATATACATCTATTCCTATTTCTAACTCACTAATTCTTATGATTAGTAATTTTTGAACATACATTTATATGTACATTCTATAAAGAACATCTATTTCAACATTTTAATATATTAAAGCTATCATTTTCAAAAAGAATTACCATTATAACCTTCCATAAATTATCTAAAAGTGATATTTTTTCCATGTTCGAAATTACAAGGAATTATCTTTTTTTTAAATAGACTATAACACCCCGTAAAATAAATAGTAACTAATAAATAATTAATAAGGTTTAAAAATGAAATTTTAGAATACGTTGGAATTTAGCCACGAAACATGTACCATTGTGCCGACGTTTTTTAAGCAACTTTCATATTCAGAGTTTTGCGATTGAAATTCAAATGAAGAAATTATTAGTGTTTGAATTTTTCGGAATGGACATGATTTAAAACGAGAAAAATGAAATAAATAATATTAAATTGTATAGACCTACCGGTCAAGCCCCTTACTTGGGCCGATCGACCGCGAGCCGTCGGCCGCTTATAAGGGGTGGTGAACCGGTTGGCATAGTGGCGGTGTAACACCTCACCTCTATACCCATACTACTAAAGAGTATTACTATGTAATACTGTTTGATAATATATGGAATGAGGCAATATTGGGCTGTTACACATGATTATTTCCTTAGGCTAACACCATTACTTTTTTAAAAATCATAAACAAGTCACATATATTACACCATATTGACACAAAGCAATAAACACGTGTGATTATGATAAAATAATACACAATATATAATAAATAATAGAGATCATAGAGTCATCAACGCAGTGATAACATATAATATAAAATATACACGAGTTCAAGCGGGTCCGTAAAAATAGTCAAATGCCCACCATCATCAAAATATACATAGCATGTCCAATATATATACATCTCATCAACACATATACACATATAGCTACAATATAAAAAATAATGTACAAATACTCTATCACTATCTTTGCCCAACATCCACAAACTGGCCAGCTCATCCTTGAACCTGAAATGTCTCGAACTGACCCAAGTATTGTATAAATAACACACGGATCAGACTGTATCTAGAATGTAGATGTCAATATAAAATAACAACTAGCATGGTATAAACATATAACGACCCGCCTTTTTGATCATCGAAAGTCGACACTGCATACGACTATTGTATTCAAATGTCGGACATCCAATCGTCAGAAGGGCAGACTGTTAGGGTAAAATAAAAAAAGAACAGAGAACAGGAAAACATAATTTCATAACGGAATCGACAATATATAATATAACAAGGAAAGTAAAACCGTCATCCCAAAAATACAGATTATATCAGAGTTAAAAAAAACTTATCAGCTAGACAGTTATAAAATCTTAACCTTACCATTACTGATATGAATACTATATAATACAACAAAAAATAAAAGACTATGATAGGTGAACCTCCAGCTCCTCTACAAGAACTTCTTAGCACCAAAACATTATAATAAAATAACACCCAGATCAGTCTAAAAATATCAGCGTGAGAAAACTCAAATAATATGGAACGTATAAAAGTTCTGTAAGACCACGCCGCTAACGTAGAACGGGTTATTACCTCACAAGAATAACATCCATATAGGAATGAGTAGAGATAAACAACAGGAAACAAATCCAAATAAGAATGGGCATAAATAGTATTAAAAACCAGACTTGAAAGGATGAAGATAATCCGAGCAAAATCTAAATTGGATTGAGTGGATAAAACAAGATAACAGTCCAAACTTGATAGAATAGACAAAACCAATAATTAAACACTACGAAGAGTGGTTGACTCTTTCCGTTGCAATTAAAGAAAAACAAATTCAAAGGTTCGAATCAAATAACGAAAGAAAATTTTCCAAAAAATTCTAGGAAGGTGCACCCCCTTGAAATCTACCTCTAGTAATATATTTCTAAGAAGCTTGTTTACTGTGACACTTCTCGGATAATACCAAGCCAGACCCTGCCAAACCTTACCAAGAATCCGAATATTTCCATATCTAAGTGCACAACCGAATCCATCCTAGATGAGATATGGAACTATCCTAATGGTGGAAACCCCATATAACTTGGAATCCTCTCATGCTTTGGGTTTAGTCATTTCCGACAAAGGATCACAAAGCTCAAAAGGGCAGCATATCATTTTTTAGGTGACGATACACCATGAAGAAAATCGAATCTGATAATTAATGAATCAACTATCGAGGATAATTAAAATGGTCATATATGGAAATTAAATTTTATATATTTACCACTACTCGTCGATTCCAAACAAGTGCTATCCCTCGATTGAAAATGAAGCCAGGCAAGTTGAGGTAGTGTTACCTCTAGGCATCTCCTTGACGACATTTTTAACTGTAACGACCATATTTTTAACTATTAAATTTAATATGATTATTGAATAAAAATGGTTGGAAATAAAAATTTAATTTTTACTTATGTAATTTATTTAATATGAACTTGAATAAAATTTTGAAATAACCAATTTCGAAGATTTTGGCAATAACCAGTATTGAAATGAAATTTTATGTATTGAATGTGTTTATAATCAATAGATGGATTTGAATAATAAATGTTGAATTACTGTAAAATGGAAGTGGTTGTTTTATTATTTGAATTTGTTTTAAAAGTTAAATTTTAAAATTTAAATAACTTATATTTAAAATATGGTGATTTATTGGATAATTAAATTGTTTAAATTTAATATTGGAAATTATTTAAATAATTGAATACTTAATTTAATGTGAATGAAAATGACTTCAAAAGTTGATTTAAATTTTATTTAAACGAGAATGAAGATTGTTAACTTTTAAAATTAAATTTAAAAGTGAATAAATTGATTTTGGAAATAGCTTGTTATAATTAACGTGTAAAAATATTCTTTTTGGGCACTGTCTTGAATTTCGACGAAACCAGTTTCGTCGGATCTGTAATAGTGAATTATTATAGGATTTCAAGTTTTGTAGCGATTGGATTTATTATTTGGTCATGCGAGCTTGAAACGCATAGAAATTAATTAAACGAATTTAATTAAAATAATTTGATTTGAAAGGCTATCTTTTGAATATGATGGAATTGCTCCCAAGATTAGTTCCATTGTGTTCGAAATGGAGGTATAACATATAGAATGTCAGGCGGCACACTTCGTTTGGAGTTCGGAAAATCTATGTGTGAATCGAGTCGGAAATTTATATAATAGGCGGCATATATTTTCATTTCATCAAACCCTAGACGACGCCAACCGCTCTCTCATGATTTTAATGGCCAAAATCGCTTCCCCTTCCTCCTTCGATTTCTCCCAATCCACTCAATGAATTCACATGCCATCAACTAGGAAAAAGAAGATCTCATCGAGCTCTACGCTTTGTATAGATGGATCATGCTAAATCAAAGCGAGATCGCTAGAATTGAGCATGAAAGGTCGCGTGGGTTGTGGTTTCTTAAGGACAAACGGAGGCGGCGGAAGGGGCGAGGCTTCTAGTAGCGGAGGCTCTGAGGCGGGGGATCGACGAGGCGAGTTCGAATGGAGGTCAGGTGGTCGTATGTAGGGGCGCTCACGATGAAGCTTGGTGGCGAGTGGGTTTCATGTTGCCTGGGAAGCTTACGGCTGAGAGAGAGAAATAGTATAGGTTTTTTTATTAATTTTTATTAATTTTATTTTAATTATCGTTATGTTAAAATAAAATCATATCTTTCTCGTACGAGGTACGATTCGAGCGAAACGAGTCGCATTACGATCGTATCGACGAAGGCTACAACATCGAGTGGAATTGGAATTTATTTGAAGCTGAAAAATTTTCAGTTTCAAATAAAGGTGAGTGTTTTAAACTGTCCAAGAAGACTAAAATATTTTTATGTTAGTTAAATTGAAATCATGAAGTGATTTAATTTACTGACTGTTGTTTGGTAATATAATTGACATTAATATCGACATAGAAATTGACATGTTAGAAATTTTGAATTAACAGTTAAATTGAAATTGGAATTAAACTGCTAGTTAAATTCCTGATTATTGATAACTAGTTAACCGTCATGATTTATTGGCTGATTCGGATGTTGATTGTGATGGCTGCCTATTGGTTGATATTTTGGATGATTGGATGTTTATTTATTTTATATATATCCTGTTGTCACCCTATATATTATTGATAGTATATAAAATGTTATTTGAATTATTTCAAATAAATTAAGAAATAGATTGAAATGATATATACCTATGATACTGTGATTTGGATTGAAATGATATATATCCATCCCTGCAATTAAAAATTGAAATAAATGATCACTTGGCTATAGGATAGAAAATTATATACTGAAACCCGATTGCTTAAATTAAATGATTTTTAATTCTTAGATTGAACTTATTCAAATGATTTGTTTTATAAAAATAAAATTGAATTGGAATATAGGAATTGGATTATTTTCAAACTCGAGCTTGAAATGTTGAATTTAAAATTGTTAAAAGAAATTGTTTTAAAGAATTTAATTTGGAATTTGAAGTTATGATTGAAACATAACTTGAATTATAGAAATTGAATTTTTTTTAAAAGGTTTGAACTTTTACTTGAACTTCGAAGTTATTTAAGTAAAAGTGATATAAATCAATATTTCAAATTTGAGCTTGGAATTGAATTATTTTAAAAGATTTGAACCTTAAATTGAATATTGAAGTTTAAATTGATTTAAGTGATTTAAATCGATATTCTGGAATTGAAGTCGAACTTTGTATAAATTGAAATGGTTTAAAATTGGAAATTGAATGGAAACTTAAACTATTTGAATCGAATCAATGAAAATCGAAATTGAAATTAATTTGAATTGAAATTGATTCGAATTAAAATCGAAATTGAGTCGATTTGAATTGATTTGAGATTTGAGATGATCTGAATTAGAAGATTTGAAATTGAATCAATTTGATTTAAATTTGGACCAAGTCCAGATTTATTGGAAATGGGAAGAAACAGTTTTGAATTTGAAATTATTTCCACTATAAACTTATTTAAAAATTCATCTTCTTAAATTTCCAAGTTATTTAAATTTTCAAATCATTTAATATATAACCTATTCTAATATATATTAAACTATTTAATTTTTTTCAAACTATTTTCTAAAAAATTCAAACTGGTCAAGGTTAGAATTGTTTATATTTAAATCGTTGATTTAAATACAAATGTGCTCAAAATGAAGTTATAGCCTAAGTTAAAATTTGAAACGATTTTGGAAGTGAAATTGAAATATTGGAGCAAAATGATTTCAAGTAAAATTGATATATTTTGAGTAAATATGATATTTTGAAATAGATGATATTTTGAAGTTAATATGATATTTTGATATCAAGTATAAATCAATTTTGAAATGTTAAAGTACCAACCGTGTAAAATGACGATTGATTGTTAAAGAGACCAAAGCCTCTTATTGGCATACCCTTTGTCAATATTGAAACCACTTTAACAACTGTGTACGCGGAGAAGACTCCAGAATGAAGTGGTTGGATTTGGTTTACGTTTGCTGGATTTGAAGAAAGAGAACGATGATGGATAGATCCCGGCACTTGTGCCAATTTGAAATGACTAAAACAAGACGGTTTGACAGGACCAAGTTGGCTAGTTACCCCTAGCGGACATCTGTTCTTCAATTTTCTTCTTGGACTTGGTCCATACTATTACTTGTGATGTTGGTTTCGATTGGTGCACTTTGATTTGGGATGACCTCCCTTTGACTCGATACAGGATGGATGGACGTGGTGGGCAGTCGTGGTTACGATGCGTTACCACCAGCTCTACGACCCAAACTAGTAGTATCTACCTTGGGCATTGCCTCACATGCCTTGGCATACTTTTATCCTTACACGAGACCACTACGAGTTTGGTTTAGTATTGTCGTATCACAGCGCATCCCTATCCCTCAACGTGCTACTGGGGCGTTATATGCAAATTGTATGACAATGCTCAAAAACATGTTAAGGGGGATTAATGTAAAGCCTTAATTCTAAGAAAAATATTTATTTTACTAATTCGACATTATATATAGCATATTCTACTATATATAGATATTTTGATGGATCCTTAAAAGATGGAAAATCCCATAACATTTCTTGAGTTATTGCATGTTGTACACTGGATAGGAGATGTAAAACCCCGTAAACATCTCAGACTCTATTATACTCATATTATATGTGATATTGATTTGACTCACATACGGATATTTTAGTCCTGACTCGAGTATTTTGTCTTTCATTACACTCGGGTCATCCTAGAGTTTTCAGCGCATTGAAGATTATTCTAGAGGACGAAGGCGAAGGCAAAGATTTGGTATATTAATATTACTAGTATTATTCCCTGCATCATGTATTCTGTTGCATTATTCTATTCTGTTGTATATATAACTCTGATAAATGTTGTAAAATTTTAATCAAATGTATAGTATAAACAGTTTCATGAACTGTTTATTGATTATTATATTTTGTCATTCCGCTGCGAGATTCTGTATTTGTTTCCTTTTTTTCTTATTTTTCTTAATTAACCCCATTGATTATCTGTGTTCCAAATTTTTTGAGTTGGACATTATGGATTATTGTCGATTTAAACCTTCTGAAATGCGGATCGTCACAGTTGGTATCAAACTTTTGGTTTAGCGATAACCTTAGCTTTGTGGGGTTTGGCACATTAGAGATAAGGTAGTAATACCCTAGAATAAGTTTGTTTGAGTGTTTATATATGAGAGTGCGTACTTGTTAGTGTTATAAAATGTTTTATATTGTGTTTTCTTATCTAGTGAGTTATTTATGAATTGTGGTCGGTGCGTGAGACGCCATGTTATCGATGGGGGTTTATAAACACTTAAACGAGGCAAGTTGACATAATATTGTTTTAAAATAGGGTAAACGAAATAATTTTACCTAAATTATATTTTATATATAAACGATTACTTTCATAAACCTATATGATTATTAATGAATGTTGTTTGTTAAGAGATGATAATATTTAGTTATCATCGATTATTGGTTGAATTGAACTAAAAACGAATACTTTGTGAACTCTATTTAATGAAGTGTTCGATAATTAGATTGAATTTAAATCTAATTACAATAAGAATTGTTTGCAATAACAAAGATGTAAATTAACGAAATGTTTTCATAATAAGGTAATGGGATTGTATAAGTATATTTATAATATAGCTTATAAATAGGAAGGATTTAAAAGCTTAGAATTTGAGAATTTAAATCTCGGTGCTTTTGAAATTGTTTTCTAAGATTGTGATATAATAATTAGTATTATTTAAAAACATTTAGGAATGAAAGTGTTTCAAAAGGAATTAAAAGGAAATAAGTCATGTACTTCTCTCTTCTATCGCTGGAAAATAATTTCGGTGATGATGGTCGCATCCTCGACATTCATTTTCGAGTCTCAATATAGGGGAGGCCACTTAGTAGCTTTGCTACACATTTGGTTTGATAAATAGATTTTGAGGTAAAATTTCTAAATGTGATTTGATATATGTAAAAGATATGAGTATATATATTATTTCAAGATGATTTTAAATGAACCCGATATTTGAATTCTTAAGTTCCTATTAATTAATGATTTTCAGTAGTTGGAATAAAGTGAATTTTTTTGATTAGTTGGAATCTTTAAAAATGAGAAATATGAAATTGAAGTTAAGTGTTTAAATGAAATATGAGAAGTTAAATTATAACCCTTAAATTTCAAGGTAATGAAAATTTAAACATGTGTAAATTATGGAGCATTCTTGTTAACTAAAATGAATATGATAAATTTGTATAACACTCAATTACATTCTAAAAACATATCTAAAACTTACCAAAAATATTTAAAAAGTTGAAATGTTAAATATGGATATGTAGTAGAATATTATACAAGTTTGAACTTAAGTAATAAAAATGTTTCAAATTGAAGTTGTGTTTAAAGAAATGTTAAATGAATTATTTGAGTAGTAGAAAGAAAATACTATTTAGATATGAACTTAAGAGAAGGTAAACAAATAATAAATTAAATCATATCTTCGTAAATTGTTTGTAAATAAAAAATAAAAAAATTTGCAAAGGATGTTTTAAGATTTAGTTGTTGCTTTCTAAGATAATTATAATTTGAATAATATTGTGTAAAAGAAGATACATCTGTATAAAATGATTATAAACTTAAGAAATGATTACTGAAATAAGAAGGTTGAAATTTGAAATGAAATTTTACTTAAGTCAAGTTGAATGAAATTTATTGTGATAAAAAGAAAATTTTATTAATATGAATTTGAGTTATAAAATAAAATTTGCCTAAGTAAAGTTAATGATATGAATCAATGAAATAAACTAAAGAAGTGAATCAATGAGTTAATATTAACTTAAGTTATGAAATAATGATAAAAATGAGTTGTGTTTTATAGAATGTTTATAATAAACTTAAATAGTTTTATGAAATGGTTTATAAATGATATTAGTATTAAAGAGAATATACTACGTGGTAATGAAATAAAATTTAACTTAAATAAGCTTAAATAAAATGACTTTTATAAAATGGTCCATAAGTGAATTTAGTATGAAATGTTGTCAAACACAAAGTGAAATAATTGAAATTGAATAAATTGAATGTAAATGAAACAGATGTGAATAAATTGAAAAAACCAATTAAATGTTAATAAAAAAATTGGATGTTAACAAAGAATGAATGTTAATAAGAAATGATAGTGTATAAATTAAATATTTACATTGGAAAATGTAAATTGTGATAGTTATGAATTAATTGGATGAATATTAATGGTTGAATGGTTTCTTTTGTTGCAAATTACTGTTATAATTACTTTTGGCTGCATATGATTGTAATGGTTGTGTATTAGTGCTTATGCTTATGATTTGGATTCCAAATTCATGTTATATGGTCTATTAAACTCATACATGTTTCTATATCTTTTTATAAGTGACTAATATTCAAATTTGGGTTGAGATAGGTACATACGAAGGCCGTTGGGATGTATACGTGGATTGATTTGCTTTTGCTTGCTTAATATGAGCGAACTCCCTCATATTAATAATAGTAAGGTACATATCTTGGATTCCATACTACATTTTTATATTTTTATATTTTTCCTTGCGGGATGCCTTATCATTGAGATGAGATGTATAATTGGTTATATATCTATATTGTAAATTTTTACGATTGAGCCGCGCAAAGGAGACGCTGCCGAAATTATCCGTAAATTCGGGTGATAGAAATTTTTTGAGATTTTAAAAGTTTATAACTTGTTTTACAAATAAGTTGTAATTTCCATAAAGCCGATATCGGAGTGGTGTAGCGGAAGCATAGTAAAAGTTTTCAAATAAGATTTTAATGTTTTATAAGTTGATTATTTTGAATAAAATATATCAAATGTTAGATTCCTTACTCAACCCCTTTTCGAGGACGAAAAGTTTTGAGTGGGGGAGATTGTAACAACTCGTATTTTTAACTATTTTAAATTATTAAATTTAATATAATTATTGAATAAAAATGGTTAGAAATAAAAATTTAATGTTTTATTTATATAATTTATTTAATATGAACCGAGAATAAAATTTTAAAACAACCGATTTCGAAGATTTTGGAAATAACTAGTATTGAAATGAAATATTTTGTATTGAATGTGTTTACAATCAATAGCTGGAATTGAATAATAAATATTGAATTACTGAAAAATGGAAGTGGTTGTTTTATTATTTGTAAAAGTTAAATTTTATAAGTTAAATAACTTATATTTAAAATATGGTGATTTATTGGATAATTAAATTGTTTAAATTTAATATTGGAAATTATTTAAATAATTGAATCCTAAATTTAATGTGAATGAAAATGACTTCAAAAGTTAATTTAAATTTTATTTAAACAAGAATGAAGATTGTTAACTTTTAACATTGAATTTAAAAGTGAATAAATTGATTTTGGAAACAGCTTGTTTTAATTAACGTGTAAAAATAGTCTTTTTGGGCACTGTCTCAGATTTCAGCGAAACCAGTTTCATCTAATCCGTAATAGTGAATTAATATAGGATTTCAAGTTTCTTAGCGATTGAATTTATCGTTTGATCGTGCGAGCTTGAAAACGTAGAAATTAATGAAAGGAATTTAATTAAAATAATTTGATTTGAAAAGCTATCTTCTGAATATGATGGGATTGGCTTCTAAGACTAGTTTCATTGTGTTTGGAATGGGGGTATAACATATAAAACGCCAGACGACACGCTTCGTTTGGAGTTCGGAAAATTTATGTGTGAATCGGGTCGGAAATTTATATAATAGGCCGCATATATTTTCATTTTGTCAAACCCTAAATGACACTAGCCGCTCTCTCATGATTTCAATGGCCGAAATCGCTTCCCCTTCCTCCTTCGATTTCTCTCAATCCACTCAATGAATTCACATGACTTCAACTAGGAAAATGAAGATATCATCGAACTCTATGCATTGTATGGATGTATCGTGCTAAATCGAAGCGAGATAGCCAGAATTGAGCACGAAAGGTCATGAGGGTTTTGGTTTCTCGAGGACAAACGGAGGCGGTAGAAGGGGCAAGGCTTCTAGCAGCGGTGGCTTGAGGCGGGCGGTCGATGAGGTGAGTTCGGGTGGAGGTCCGGTGGTCGTATGTGGGGGCGCGCGCGATGAAGCTTGGTCGTAAGTAGGTTTTGTGTTGCCTGGGAAGCTTACAGCTGAGAAAGAGGAACGATATAGGTTTTTTTTATATTAATTTTAGTTAATTTTATTTTAATTATCGTTATATTAATAAAATCATATCTTTCTCGTACGAGGTCCGATTCGAGCGAAACGAGTCACATTGCGATTGTATCGACGAAGGCTACGACATGGAGTGGAATTGGAATTTATTTGAAGCTGAAAAATTTTCAGTTTCAAATAAATGTGAGTATTTTAAACCACCCACGAAGACTAAAGTATTTTTATGTCAGTTAAATTGAAATCATGAAATGATTTAATTTTATTAACTATTGTTCGGTAATTTAATTAACATTTAAATCGACATAGAAATTGACATGTTAGAAATTTTGAATTAACACTTAAATTGAAATTGGAATTAAACTACTAGTTAAATTCCCGATTATTGATAACTAGTTAACTGTCATGATTTATTGGCGGATCTGGATGTTGATTGTGATAGATGCCTATTGGTTGATATTTTGATGATTGGGTGTTTATTTATTATATATATATATATATATACTGTTATCACCTTGTATATTATTAACAATATATAAACTGTTATTTGAATTATTTCAAATAAATTAAGAAATAGGTTGAAATGATATATGTCCATTCCTGCAATTAAAAATTGAAATAAATGATCACTTGGCCATAGGGTAGAAAATTATATACAGATACCGGATTGGTTAAATTAAATGATTTTAAATTCTTGGATTGAACTTATTCAAATGGTTTTTTTATGAAAATAAAATTGAATTGGAATATAGGAATTTGATTATTTTCGAACTTGAGCTAGAAATGTTGAAATTAAAATTGTCAAAAAAAATTGTTTTAAGGGTTTATTTGGAATTTGAAGTTATGATTGAAATATAACTTGAATAATAGAAATTGAATTGTTTTAAAAGGTTTGTACTTTTACTTGAACTTCGAAGTTTTTTAAGTAAAAGTGATATAAATCGATATTTCAAATTTGAGCTTGAAATTGAATTATTTTAAAAGATTTGAACCTTAAATTGAATACTGAAGTTTAAATTGATTTAAGTGATTTATATCGATATTCTGGAATTGAACTCGGACTTTATATAAATTGAAATGGTTTAAAATTGGAAATTGAATTTAATCTAAAACTATTTGAATCGAATCAATGAAAATCGAAATTGAAATTAATTTGAATTGAAATTGAAATTAAAATTGATTTGAATTGAAATCGAAATTGAGTCGATTTGAATTGATTTGATATTTAAGATGATTTGAATTGGAAGATTTGAAATTGAATTTGTTTGATTTAAATTTGGACTAAGTCTAGATTTATTGGAAATGGGAAGAAACAGTTTTGAATTTCAAATTATTTCCACTATAAACTATTTTCCTATAAACTGTTTTAAAAATTCATCCTTTTAAATTTCCAAGTTATTTGAATTTTCAAATCATTTAATATATAGCCTATATTAATATTTTAAACTATTTAAAAAAATTCAAACTATTTGTTAAAAAAATTCAAACTGGTCAAGGTTGGAATTATTTATATTTAAATCGTTGATTTAAATACGAATGTGGTTAAAATGAAGTTATAACCTAAGTTGAAATTCGAAACGATTTTGGAAGTGAAATTGAAATATTGGAGCGAAATGATTTCAAGTGAAATTGACATATTTTGAGTAAATATGATATTTTGAAATAAACGATATTTTGAAGTGAATATGATATTTTGATATCAAGTATAAATCGATTTTGAAATGTAAAAGTACCAACTGGTGTGTAAAACGACGTTTAGTTGTTAAAAAGACCAGGGTCTCCTATTGACATACTCTTTGTCAATATTGGAACCACTTTAACAACTGTGTACGCGGAGGAGACTTCAGAATGAATTGGTTGGATTTGGTGTACATTTGCTGGATTAAAAGAAAGAAAATGATGATGGATAGACCCCGGCACTTGTGCCAATTTGAAATGACTAAAACAGGACGGCTTGACAAGCCAAGTGGGCTAGCTACCCCTAGCGGACATCCGTTCTTCGATTTTCTTCTTGGACTTGGTCCATGCTATTACTTTTGATGTTGGTTTTGACTGGTGCACCTTGATTTTGGATGACCTCCTTTTTTACTCGATATGGGATGGATGGACGCGGTGGGCGGTCGTGGCTACGATGCGTTACCACCAGCCCTGCAACTTGAACTGGTAGTATCCTATCTTAAGCATTGCCTCACATTTCTTTTCATACTTTTATTCTTATACGAGACTACTACGAGTTTGGTTTAGTGTTGTTGTATCACGGCACATCCTTATCTCTCGACGTGCTACTGGGGTGTTATATGCAAACTGTACGACAATGCTTACAAACACGTTAAGGGAGGATTAATGTAAAAGCCTTAACGCTATGAAGAATATTTATTTTACTGATTAAACATTATATATATATAGCGTATTCTACTATATATAGAGATTTTGACGGATCCTTAAGAGATGGAAAATCCCGTAACATCTCTTGAGTTATTGCACACACGTTGTACACTGGATAGGAGATGTAAAACCCGTAAACATCTCCAATGCTATTACACTCATGTTTTATGTGATATTGATTTGACTCACATAAGGATATTTTAGTCCTAACTCAAGTGTTTTGTCTTTTCATTACGCTTGGGTCAGCCCTGAGTTTTCATCGCATTGAAGATTATTCTGGAGGATGAAGACGAAGATTTGGTATATTATTATTACTAGTATTATTCCCTATGTCATGTGTTCTACTGCATCATTCTATTGTTCTTTTGTATATATTACTCTGATAAATGCTGTAAAATTTTATTCAAATGTATAGTATAAACAGCTTCATGAACTGTTTATTTAATTATTATATTTTGTCATTCCACTGCGAGATTCTTTATTTTTTTCCTTCTTTTCTTATTTTTCTTAATTAACCCCATTGATTATCTATATTCCGGATTGTTTGAGTTGGACATATGTGGGTTATTGTCGATTTAAACCTTCTGAAATGTGGGTCGTCACATTAACCTTCAAGATAGAACGAGTCTAAGCCTCAACTTTTAGCGTTAAAAATATGACTAAATCCTTTCCATATAAGCGATTACAAAACTACTTTTCCATAACCGAAATCGCACTTTACTTTTGAACTTGTGTTGGATTTCCATATTATAATATTGGTAAAAACACTTTGGAAATACGCTTTAAAATTGTTCTTTTATAAGACAAAATTTATAATACAAAGTGTATTAAAACAAGGGTCAAAAACATATGTCGTTAAAACATTATTTACTATAAACTCAAAACAATTTATACTTAACCCTTTTTATAAATAATTCCTTTTAAAGGATTTTCTCATTTATAATCCATTATTTATAAACTAAACAATATTAATTATCTTGAAAGATAATAAAACAGTTTAAGTACCTTCATAAATTTAAAACAATATTAATTATCCTGAATGATAATCAATCACATTTATAATCACTTTTAAATAAACAAATCCATGATCCTTAATAAAATAGTTAATTATTTCCAAACACTTTTATATCATCAGTAAATTAACTTTAAAACCTTCATTAACTCGGTTGATTAACTTTAAAACAATTTCATTAAATTAGTTATTTACTTTAATCACTTTTATTAAATTAATTAATTTACTTTAAATATCATTAATTAAAGGATTTATTAAATTCAAACAATCATTGACTAAAATGAATAATTAATCTCAAACATTATTAATTAAAATGATTAATAAATTTTAAATACCATTAATTAAAACAATTAAATAAGTTCAAATAATCATAAATTAATTGGATTAATTAAATTCAAACCTCATTAGTTAAAATGATTAATTAAGACATCATTTGTTAAAATGATTAACTAACTATAAACTATCATTTATTAAAATGATTAACTAAATTTCAAAAATCATTAGTTAAAACAATTAATTAAATTTAAAATAATCATTAATTAAAATGATTAATTAATTAATTAAAATGACTTAATTAATTAATTAAAATGACTTAATTAAATTCAAATCTCATTAATCAAATAGATTAATAAATTTCAAACATCATTAATTAAAACGATTAATTACATTCAATTATCAGAAACTAGGATAATTAATTAAAATCAAATATCACTAATTAAAATGATTAATTACTTTTAAATCATTAAGTAAAATGATTATTAATTTTCAAATATCATTAATTAAATTCAAATGTCATTACTTAAAATGATTAATTAAATCGAAATCTCATTAATCAAAAATATTAATTAATTTTAAACATCATTAGCTAAAATGATTAATTAATTTAAATTATCATTAATCAAAATGATTAATGAATTTCAAACATCTATTTCGTGAAAATACAAGCTCAAGTTCAAAACGTCCGTACAAGGGTTTATGGGGTGATATGCCATAAATGACGGTATAGCGAAAATTGCTATAATGATACTTAAATAATTTAAATGGAATATCAAGATTAATTTCAATTAAACATCATAAGGATGTAAATATATAATCATATGGGTTCATAACAATCAAGTTAATATGTCGTCCTTTTTCCAAATGGAAATCCAACCAAATAATCAATCAAACATTTTAACTAACATCCAAGCAATTAATAATAGTTTATAGCATCATAGATATGACTATTAAATTTGAATGTGAGTTAAACTCGCATTGATTACAATTTTTACCGAAGTGTTTCGGTTTGGACTAAAATCGAACGAGCGTTCGATTTTAGCCAAAAATTCCACTAGCTCCAAATCCAACCAAATAACTCTATTGCGTATCCATTGTTGCTACGAGTCCAATGCAAAAGACGATGTTCGAATCCGACCTCATATGCAAAACTTATTCGATTTATAAGATTTCAATTAAATTAAATTAATAACTAAACTAATTAATCATTACCCTTAATCACCACTTAACCCATCTTCTCCCTTACTTAATCATGGTACACATGCACAATACTGATATGCACAAACCCATCACTGCAAAGCTTCAAACGACCATAACTCCTTCGTTTCTCTACGGAATTGATTACCCTTTTTGCCAATGCATCCGTCTTCACACGAGCCTCCACCTCAACCCCACGGATCCACCTTTGCTGATCCTTAAAAATTCTGACCTGATGGTGCTATTCCCTATCCATACATGGACGCAAACCACCACACTTTGATTCGACCCACTCAACTTCGGCACTAGGTGTTATCTTCCACATCGAACTCGAATCCACTCCCCGTTTGGCCTCTAGTTCACCATAGCTCGAGCAATAACTAACCCTAGCTTACTAACAATACATTGTCACCTCCTAAAGCAATGATGCACCCAACGGAACCCATATAGAATCGACGCACTCAAGTGTACGAGCTCAACGGAAGAAACGACATGATTTTTCGTTGCCTAGGTTCTAAGATTTTGATTTTTGAAGTTTTCAAACTTCTCATTTTAAGGTTACAAGAAATATTTTATAAGAGAGGAGAGACATAGGCTTGAATGTGATGAAATGAGGGGGTCAGGGCAAAGCAAGGTGTGTATGGGCTGATGTAAGGAATTAAAATATAGGGGATACATATATAATTTTATTTTAAAATATCTAGCATTACATGCCCAAAAATCTCCAACTCCTATCGAAGCGTGCTTACTGGCGTTCTATACTAAATACCCCTATTCTGAACCTAATGGAACTAATTTCGAGACCTAATTCCAACGTATACGGAAGTTAGCTTTTTAAATCAAATTATATCTAAAATTACTTGCTAAGCGTTTCGAGCTTGCACGACCACAAAGTACGTCTGATCGTTATGAAACTCGACGACATACAATAATTTATTATTTCGGATATAATGCCACTTGTTTTGTCAAAATCCGAGGTAGTGCCCCAGAATGTTAATTTTACAAATTTAAATATCATTTTATATTTTTGGTCTAATTATTGATATTATCCGATCTATTTATATTTGTAAATAAATTTACAAATTGAATTCATCAATATTATTTATTAATTAAAAGGAGTTAAGTAAAATTATTAAATCCATTTAATTAACATTCAATTCACAATTCAAACATTAAACATTCTCAATATTTGAATTATAAGTTATTAAATTCCAAAATTCAATTATTTAAATATTTAAAATAATTAAACATTTAAAATCTAATTACCAAAATTTTTGGTTGTTGGATTCTCCCTCTTAAAAGAATTTCATCCTTGAAATTCCCAAGGAAGAAAGTGTTTCAAAACCCTTAAGTTTAAAACTATTAATTAAAATGAGTTATTAAACTTATTAATTAAATCTCTAAATTTTATGGAAAATTTCGGCGGCGTCTCCTTTGCGCAGGTCGATCAGAACAACTATAAATTTCTTCTACGGGCTCTAAACCAATCAAAGAAAACAAAAGCCAAGTTGGTTCCCATAATTAGGGCATAAAATCATCAACCAGTTTAAATTTCAAAATTTGTTACGTACCGTTTTTTGCATTTGTTATATATTTTTGGCAAGTAATTTAATATCTCTATGCAAATGCAGGTGCACAAGAATCAAATAGCAATCTCTTGCATACTTGTACTTACGAAAATCCAAAAGAGAATCTGGCTGACAGAAGCAATATGATATAACTCTACATGAAAAAACTAGCATGATATAAATATACATGCAACTCTAGTATAAAATAAAGCTACATGCAACTAACAACAGTATCACAATCATAGGCGAAAAAATATAAAGAATATTCTATAACAAATGTTATGCATCCAATAATTTCAAATGTAAATTTAGATCTAAATGCCTGGGTTTTTAAATTTAAAATTTTATTTTCAAATTTCTCAGATGGGAATTAAATCAAAGATCAAAAATAAAAATGACAAGGAGGGGATTCCTCCTAATAAAGTATAATGAAACTCCAGAATCAAAACAACATGGGGCAGCCAGTGGTATTCCGGTTCCTTCAAAAACATCAACTAGAGTGAATAAATATTATTTCTTTCCCAAAATCTCTTTTTTTTTCAAAATCACCGAGATTTTGGTCCTAATAACAATAGTTCAAAATCCTTTGTCTAAAAATTTAAACTTCAAAAACAATGGTATATAAAATCACACAATTAATCAATCAAATTCAATCAAATCAAATCAATCAAATTCCGTGAAGGAATAAACTAGCACTACTAGTCAATCAAATTCCATAAGGGAAAACCTATCACTTAACGTTGTTTCAAATGTCAAATGACTAACAACCAAATCTTAACTTAGGTTCAAAACTATCTTGATTATCCAAAAATATAGATAATTCACTAAGAATACCATTTTGCTCATTTTGGTAATTTCTTAGAAGATTATCCAAATTCATTCGGACAAAATTAAAAGTTATACTCTAAAATTATTGGTTTCTTAACCATACCAATTTTTCTGAATCACTTAAATTTGCATTTAGTATTTTATTCAATACAAAAATTATTTATGAATTATTTCATAAATTTTCACCTAAGTATAAAAATATTTTATAAAGTCATTTCTTTATAAAATATCAAATAATAACTTATTCCACTTTATTTACTTGTATAATACTCCTCTATATCCTAAGAGCATATACAAACACATATTTCATTTTACTTTTTCAAAGATCTAGATGGGGATCAAATCAAGTTATGGTTCCTTAAAACTAAGTCAACCTATTAACCTCTTTAACTTAGAGTGTTTAAATGAATGATGTTTTATTGGTTGACCCAAAAACTGCAAATAGTTTACACTACTTAGATGTTTTAAACAATTATATGATTTTAATAAAATAATGTTTATCAAAACCTTTCTATCCAGTTTAACCCAATTTAAACCTATGTTCAACTATCCCTATTTATCTAAAGGTAAAATCTCATCTATCAAAATAATCTCTTATCAGAAATACTTTTTGTTTTTGAAAACAATTCCCTTTTAAGGGAACTTAAAAATTAAATACTCGGTTTTTAACTTCAAAAACTCATCTTTGAAATCATACTACATATATTTTTATATATAATAACTTCAAACAATTTATTTATTAAAACTCACTTTGGGTGCATTCGGATTTGAACTCATTTTGATCGCACAATGATAAAGAGAATAATTTACTAAGTACTCCACAACGTTCGCCTATGCAAACATCCAATCGTCACTTAGAAGATTATTCAGATTACCACAAAACTAATCGAAATATTTTTCCTTCGAGTTATCCCAGAGAAAATGCATTCCATTTAAAATTTTGCTTTCCAAAATATTTTTACTTTTAAATACTTCCAAAAGTACTGTTATTTCATTTCTCAAAATTCTTTTGAAATTATTTTCAAAAACTCTGGGATTTAGATTCAAAGGTTCTTTTTAGAACATATTTTATAAACTAAGTTTATATAAAATTTCTTTTATATAAAAGTCATTTCATATTTATTATAATAACGCTTCTTTATTATAATAAATTTTTCTCAAATATCTATTCTCTAAAGATCTTATCCTACCATTTAGATTATATCAAACAATTTTTTATTACAGTTTAATCCTTAATTCTCCATTATTAAAAGGTAGATTTTAACTTAACATTTTCTTCGAACACCTTATAGAAAATTAATTCACAAAAGGGTTCATTTATAAATTCAAACAACAAATGCTTATAAGTAAGCTAAACACAAATAATCAACAATCAACAAATGGCAATCAATGCTCCCAATTTAATCGAGCATGACTGATCAAATAGTAGTGATAATAAATAAATATTGTCACGTCCAAACAAACACATTCTATAACTATATAAAGTTTTGAAAATTATTTCTTTATATGTATAAAAGTATAATCCTAGGCAAAATATTTCATTTTCCAAATTTTCAAAAATCAATATCCTGTCCATTGGCCTTGTTCAAGTATTTAGAAATCCCTATCGACACTGTGGCATCCCACTTCTCGACCAGAATTCATAAATAACTCAATGGACCAATTAACACAATATGTTTCTATAACATTAACAAATGCACTCTCGTATATACAATACTCTCAAACTCATTCTAAGGTATCACTAATCTTATCTCTAATTAGTTATACCCTACAAAAGCCAAGGTACTCACTTTGCCTTCAGCTCTGATACCAAGCTGTAACGACCGGCCTTTTCAACCATCGAAAGTTGACACCGTATACGACTATTGTATTCAAATGGCGAACATCCAATCGTCGGAAGGACATATTATTAAGGTAAAATAAAAAAAGAACAGAGAACAAGAAAACAGAATCTCACAGCGGAATCGACAATATATAATATAACAAGGATAGTAAAAACTGTCACGCCAAAAATACAAAGTACATCAGAGTTAAAAACAAACCCTATCAGCTGGACAGTTAGAAAATCCCGACCTTACAATTGCTGATATGGATACTATATAATACAGTGGAAAATAAAACACTACGAAAGGTGAACCTCCAGCTCCTCTCCAAGAACTCTTTAACACCAAAGCCAAAAATACTTGGTCTGACCCGAGCATTATAATAAAATAACACCCAGATCAGTTTGGAAATACCATCGTGAGAAAACTCAAATAATAGGGAACATTTAAAAGTTCTGTGAGACCACGCCGCTAACGCAGAATGAGTTTTTACCTCATAAGAATAACATCCATACAGGAAAGAGTAGAGATAAATAACAGGAAACAAATCCAAATAAGAATGGGCATAAATAGTATTAAAAACCAGACTTGGAAGAATGAAGATAATCCGAGCAAAATCCAAATTAGATAGAATGGATAAAATAAGATAACAGTCCAAACTTGATAGAATGGACGAAACCGATAATTAAACACCGCGAAGAGTGGTTGACTCTTCCCGTTGCAATTAAAGAAAAAACAGATTCAAAGGTTCGAATCAAATAACGAAAGAAAATTTTCCAACAAATGACTAGGAAGGTGCACCCCCTTGAAATATACTTCTAGTAATATTCTTTTGAGAAACCCATTTACTTTGTGACAGTTCTCGGATAATACCAAGCCAGACCCCGCCAAAACTTACCGAGAATCCGAATATTTTCACATCTAAGTGCACAACCGAATCCAACCTAAATGAGATGTTGAACTATCCTAATTGGAGCAACCCCACAAGGGTTGGCTTCCTCTCGCACTTTGGGTTTAGTCATTTCCGACAAAGGATCACAAAGCTCAAAAGAGCAACAAATCGTTTTTAAGGTGACGATACACCAAGAAGAAAGCTAAATCCGATAATTAATAAATCAATGATCAGGGATAATTAAAATGGTCATATATGGAAACTAAATTTCGTATATTTATCACTACTCGTCGATTCCAAACAAGTGTTATCCCTCAATTTCTTACCTCTAGGCATCACCTTGATGACATTTTTAACCTTCAAGATGGAACGAGTCCAAGCCTCAACGTTTAGCATTAAAAGTATGACTAAATCCTTTTCATATAAGCAGTATCGATTACGGAACTACTTTCCATAACCAAAATCAGACTTTACTTTTAAAAACTGAACTTGTGCTTGATTTCCTATTACAATAGTGGTAAAAACACTTTGGAAATATTCTTTAAAAATGTTCTTTTATAAGATAAAATTTATAATACTACATGTATTAAAACAAGGGTAAAAAACAAATGTCGTTAAAACATTGTTTACCATGAACCCAAAACAATTTATACATACTTCTATTCATAAATAATTCCTATTAAAGGATTTTCTTATTTACAACCCATTATTTATAAGTTTGAAACAATATTAATTATCCTGAAAGAAAATAAAACAATTTAAGTACCTTCATAAATTTAAAACAATATTAATTATCCCGGAAGATAATCAATCATATTTATAATCTCTTTTAAATAAACAAACCCATGATCTTTAATAAAATAGTTAATTATTTCCAAACACTTTTATATCATCAGTAAATTAACTTTAACTTTTATTAAATCGGCTATTAATTTAAATCATTTTCATTAAATTAGTTAATTTACTTTAATCCTTTTATTGAATTAATTAATTTACTTTAAATATCATTAATTAAAAAGATTTATTAAATTAAAATAATCATTAATTAAAATGAATAATTAATCTCAAACATCATTAATTAAAATGATTAATAAATTTTAATACCATTAATTAAAACAATTAATTAAGTTCAAATAATCATAAATTAATTGGACTAATTAAATTCAAACTCATTAGTTAAAACAGTTAATTAAACCATCATTTGTTAAAATGATTAATTAACTATAAACCATCATTAATTAAAATGATTAACTAAATTTCAAAAATCATTGGTTAAAACAATTAATTAAATTTAAAACAATCATTAATTAAAATGATTAATTAAAGTTCAAAATCGTTAATTAAAATGACTTAATTAAATTCAAATCTCATTAATCAAATAGATTAATGAATTTCAAACATCATTAATTAAAATGATTAATTACATTCAAATGTCAAAAATTAGGATGATTAATTAAAATCAAATATCATTAACTAAAATGATTAATTACTTTTAAATACCATTAATTAAAATGATTATTAATGTTCAAATATCATTAATTAAAATAATTAATGAAATTCAATTATCATCACTTAAAATGATTAATTAAATCCAAATCTCATTAATAAAAAAGATTAAAACATAATTAGTTAAAATGATTAATTAATTTAAATTATCATTAATTAAAATGATTAATGAATTTCAAACATCTATTTTGTGAAAATACAAGCTCAAGTTCAAAACGTTCATACAAGGATTTATGGGGTGATATGTAATAAATGACGGTATAGCGAAAATCTCTATAATGACACTTAAATAATTTAAATGGAATATCAAGATTCATTTCAATTAAACATCAATATAACATTAATGTAAATAAATAATTATTAGCAAGAAACCTCTCAGGGTCTCTCTACAAATTTTCCCTACAAAATAGTGGTTACGAATAATATATAATCTTATGGGTTCATAACAATCAAGTTAATATGTCATCCATTTTCCAAATGGAAATCCAACCAAACAATCAATCAAATAATTTAACTAACATCCAAGCAATCAATAATAGTTTAAAGCATCATAGATATGATATAGTAAATTTAAAGTGAGTTAAACTCATACTGATTCCAGTTTTCACCAAAGTGTTCCGGTTTGGACTAAAATTGAATGAGCGTCTGATTTTAGCAAAAAATTCCACTTGCTCCAATTCCAACCAAACTAACTCCATTACATAGCCATAATTTCTAGGAGTCCAATGCAAAAGACGTTCGAATCCGACCTCGTATGCAAAAGTTATTCGATTTATAAAATTTTGATTGAATTAAATTAATTAATTAATAACAAAACTAATTATTCATTACACTTAATCGCCACTTAATCCATCTTCACCCTTACTTAATCATCCTACTTGTGCATAATACTGGTACGCCCAAACCCATCACCGCAAATCTTCAAACGATCATTACTCCTTCATTTCTCGACGGAATTGACTTCCGTTTCCGCAAACGCGTCCGTCTTCACGCGAGCTTCAACATCAACCCCTCGGATCCACATCCGCCTATCCTTGAAAATTTTGACCTGATGGTGCTATTCCATGTCTGTACATGGATGCAAATCACCACACCTCGATTCGACCCACTAAACTTCGGCACTAGGTGCTATTTTCCACATCGAACTCAAATCTACTCCCAGTTTGACCTCTAGTTCACCATAGCTCGAGCAATAACTAACCCTAGCTTACTAACAATACACGGCTAACTCCTAAAGCAATGATGCACTTAACAAAACCCATATAGAATTGAAGCACTCAAGTGTACGAGCTCAACGGAACAAACGACATGATATTTTGCTGCCTAGGTTCCAAGATTTTGATTTTTGAAGTTTCCAAACTTCTCATTTTAAGGTTACAGGGAATATTTTATAAGGAAGGAGAGGAATGGGCTTGAACGTGATGAAGTGAGGGGTAAGGGCAAGGTAAGGTAGGTATGGGCCGAAGCAAGGAATTAAAATATAGGGTGTGTGTATATATATATATATATAGTTTTATTTTTAAATATCTGGCATTACATACCCAAAAATCTCAAACTCCTATCAAAGCGTGTCGACAGACATTATATACTAAATACCTCTATTCTGAACCTAATGGAACTATTTTCCAGACCTAATTCCAAAGTATACGGAAGTTAGCTTTTTAAATCAAATTATATCTAAAATTAATTGCTAAGCATTTCGAGCTCGCACGACCATATAGTACATCTGATTGTTACAAAACTCGATGACGTACAATAATTTATTATTCCGGATCTAGTAGCACTGGTTTCGTCAAAATCCGAGACAGTGCCCCAGAATGTTAATTTTACAAATTTAAATATCGTTTTATATTTTTGATCCAATTATCGATTTTATCCAATCTATTTATATTTGTAAATAAATTTACAAATTGAGTTTATCAATATTATTTATTAATTAAAAGGTGCTATGTAAAATTATTAAATCCATTTAATTAACATTCAATTCATAATTCCAATATTAAACATTCCCTATATTTGAATTATAAGTTATTAAATTCCAAAATCCAAATATTTAAATATTTAAAAAAAATTAAACATTTAAAGTCAAATGACCAAAATTTTGGGTTGTTACAAAACAACTATAACACAAGTGGCATATGCATATCTCAAACGTCAACATATCTCAAAACCATGCACATAAAAGATAACTCCTCTATAAGTAAAGTCGAACCATGCATCAAACGGCATATAATCAAGTGGTGAAATAACCAAATATCCAATCGTCAACCAACGCACCCATAACGCAAAAGGGAATAAACCGTCAACGAGAACACAATCAAGTAAGGTGCTATAAACATGGAATCGTGTGTCTATATATCTCATATCACATACTCCAGTTGGAGCCTCACATTACACAACACACTCCTGTGCGTTAAGAGATTCTCGCCCTTGAATAGTGACCCTGGCATGGTGTACCATACGACAATATTGCATTCCTCTAGGAATTTAGCAAAGCGTCCTGGACGTTGTTCACTTGAGCCATCATATCTACAATAGTACTTATCACCATAATCAGATCTGACGTTCTTAATCATTTTGTTGAGTTGATTCTCAACTTTAGCTTTATAAGCTTTGAATGCGTCCAGAGGTTGATATTTCTCATAAATGAGATATAGCTACATATAATGTGAGTAGTCATTTATGAATATAATGAAATATTATTGGTCATTCTAGGACACCATAGGGAATGGACCTACAAATATCAGTATGAATTAATTCTAAGATGTCTGAAGATCTATTGGCACCTAATATCTTGGCGTTGGTCTGTTTTCCCTTAATGAAATTGACATAAACATCAATATCTGTGAAGTCAAGGGACTCTAAAATTCCATCAAACACAAGCCACTCAACTCAAGCTTTTGATATATGACCCATGCGCTTATGCCATAATGATGCCAAATTTTCCTTATTTGATTTACGTTTAGTACCACATGATTCCACGTGCAAGGTTCCATTATAGGATGCAACTATTTCTAGTAAATAAAGGTTGTCATAAGCATTTAAATAATCGGTTCCAACAACATTTGAATTTAAAGACAAATCGAACTAATTGTTTCCAAATCAACAATAATATCCGAATTTTTTTTGAGAAAAATGTGTGATCCTCTACGAATAGAGAAGAGCACACATGTGAATATATATATATATATATATATATATATCACAGACATAAGATGCTGCCAACATGCCTGGCAGGTAACAAAAACTAAATACATATATCAAATCTCAGGTACTCCTAAGATGAGTTTTGGCAAGGCCACCACCCATCACACCCCGATATCGAGCTCCGGCATGGCCACCGCCCGATATTAAGGTGTTAGGAGTACCTAAAAAACTAAAGAAAAAATCAAAACTACTGGGTGATGTCACAAACTAATAAGGAAGCTCCAAACATCTGGATCAGAAGGGGTGAATAAGCATCTACTCTAAAGTGGATCTGTTGAATAGAGAAACCACTCTGAAGGCTCTGAACAAGAGGAAGGAGTGCCAAACTAAAGAATAGATCCTCCTGGGAAAAGTACTCCATAATGAAGATAGCAGTATCATATATCTGAGGAGAAACTGCTAGAAGTCCTAGATGAAGAAACTCTGCTCTGATGACCTCTCTATAATCTGATATCCTGCAATCTGAAGACATGAGTACCTGCAAAATGAACCTGATATCCTATCGCCCATACTTGTATCTGAAAAATGACTAAGGAAAAAATTAGAATGATACATATATATGTATATTTATAAAATTAATATACATATATATGTATATATAAGGTAGGAAATAAAAACCTAAATAAGACTAACTGGACAATAATAAAAGAATTGAATTACCTGTAAACTAATACCAAACAGAGACTAGTACAAAAAATGAGACAGATCTATCTTATGAACCTTTGATTATAAGTAAGTTATGATTAAAAGTGAAATCATCATATAAATTTGAGAAAATATTAATAATACTATTATTAATGTTAAAAAAATTATTGTTGTGTCTAAAAAAATTAATATTATGACTAACCTTGTTAAGATACCATTTGAAAAGGATATTTTTAGCTAATTTATATTTGGGGTTAGAAATCCAATTAAAACAAAATGAAGAAATTGTAAAAATAAATTTATTAAAATGAATACTATTATTATTAAAAATTCTTTGATTTCTTTCAAACCAAATAAACCAACTAATAATAATGAATAAAGTGTCTAGTAAAAATCTAATATTCTATTTGAACTTGAATCTGTAATTATTCCAGTAGAATTAACAATCCGAAATTTTAGTTATTATATTAAAGTTAAAACATTTAAGAGTATTAATTAGGATGTAATTAGATTCCAAACAATCATAGTATATATGATTAATGTCCTCAAGATGCAGATTACAAAAATAACATTTATTATCATTTTGAATGTTTTTTCTCTTTAAAAATTCTATTGTATTAAGTTTTCTATGAAGTATTAACCACATGTGAATTTTGGATTTAGGAGGAGCATTAGATTTCCACATATATTTAAATGAGTTGTTTATTGTACCCGAAAAATTAATAAATATGTAGAAAGAATTAGAAGTATATTTCTTACTCTTATCCCATTCCCAACTAATAAAATCATTATCATTATCAATATTATAAAGATTTAATCTGGCATAAAGCAAAGAAAGTTGCCTAAGGGTTGAATCAACTAAAATTCTGTTAAAACTGAAATTCCAAGGAGGATCATTTTCAGGAGAATAAACTTCATTGATTAAAGCATACTTAAAGTTACAAATTTCATACAGCTCTTTAAATTCTAACTTTAGAGGCAAGATCGAAATCCAACGGTCATGCCAAAAAGAAGTACAATTACCTGAATGTACTATCGTATTAATTCCTAAGTTAAAAATTTCATGACATTTTAAAATGTTTTTCCAAAAATTAGATAAATTTTGGGTGTATGGATAAGCAATTTGGTATAAATTGCTATTACCGTTATAGTAATATTTAGAAATGATCTCTTTCCAAATAGCGTTATCATTTATATCTTTAAACTTCCAAATCCATTTACCTAATAGAGATAAATTCATATTACGCAAATTAATAACTCCTAAACCACCTTCCTTTTTGGCCTTACAAACGGTTTCCCAATTTACTAGACATTTTATATTATTATTAGAATTTTCCCCACTCCATAAGAAATCTCTTCTAATTTTATTAATTTTATCAATAACCCAATCTGGAAACAGATGCATGGACATTCAATAAATCGGAAGAGCTGATAAAACCGAATTTATTAAAACCAGTCTTCCTGCTCTAGATAAAAATCTCTCATTCCAGTTAGAAATCTTATTATTAATTTTATCAACGATAATATTCCAATCGTCATGTTTGAGATTGGTGGGTCTAATCACAAAACCAAGGTAGTCAAAAGGAAAGTTCATAGTTTTGCAATTTAGAGTATTAGCAACTA
Source organism: Allium fistulosum (assembly GCA_030737815.1). Classification (NCBI taxonomy): domain Eukaryota; kingdom Viridiplantae; phylum Streptophyta; class Magnoliopsida; order Asparagales; family Amaryllidaceae; genus Allium; species Allium fistulosum. The sequence continues at coordinate 517,013,069 of CM060901.1, read as the reverse complement.
AGTTTTCAACTTTTTCAAAATCATTTAAAACTAACACGGAACTTTTGTCAAAAATTATTTTTAAACCAGATAAAAGTTCAAAACTGTAAAGGATAAACTTAAGGGTAATAATGTGTCTAGGAAGATGGGAAGAAAAAAGTAAGGTATCATCAGCAAACTGAAGAACCGATATACCATTACGCGATATGTCATTGCCTACACATCCAAGAGATCCATTATCCACTGCTCTTTTAATAATTTTAGCAAAAACATCAGTAGCTAAGTTAAATAATAAAGGCGATAAGGGATCTCCTTGCCTTAAACCTCTCTTAGATTGAATTCTATTACCTAATATACCGTTAACCATAATACTAGAGTTTCCAGTTCTAAGCAAAGTCAAAATCCAACTGATCCATCTATGACCAAAACCTCTAGCATGAAAAATATCTACAAGAAAATCCCAATCCACCGAATCAAAAGCTTTAGCAAAATCAAGTTTTAAAATCGCACAGGTTATGTTATTCTTACAAAAGTAATTAATACATTCTTGAACAACTGCCACTCCATCAGTGATATTTTCCCCTTTAATAAAAGCTGATTATGAACAATCTATTAATTCGTTCATTCTTTTACTAAGTCTATTAGCTAGAACTTTAGAAATGATTTTAACTGAATAGTTAACTAAAGAAATAGGTCTAAAATCTTTTAAGTTTTTAGCTCCTACTTTTTTGTGTAACAAAATAACATTTGCGAAATTAAATCTCCCTAATTGCAATTACCATTATAAAAATCATTAAACATATTAACTAAGTCAAATTTTAAAATGTCCCAAAAAGTACTATAAAATAAAATTGGAAATCCATCAGGTCCCGGGGATTTATCACTTGGCATGTCATTAATTGCTTTTCTAATTTCCTCTTCAGTAAAAGGATTATCTAACTCTGATAAATCAACAATAGAATCAGCTGGATACAGATCTATCCATCTAACATTGATTCTATATTTGATTTTAGAACCAAAAATATCCTTATAATAGTTTGTAAAAGCCTTATTAAGATCTCATTGATCAACTAACTCTATATTATTAACAAATATAGAGTTAATTGTGTTACTACATTTTCTACCATTAGCTATATTATGAAAAAATTTAGTATTATTATCACCTTCGTTGATCCATTGAATTCTGGATCGCTGTTTCCACATAACCTCCTCCTTTTCTAAAATAGAATTTAATTCATCTTTTAAATTAGCAAGAACATTACGTTCACCTAGATTTAGAGATCTAGATTCTTCTATCTTATTAATTTTAAGAATTTCATTAAGAATATTATCTTTTTTGATTTTTAAATTGCCAAAAACATTTTTGTTCCAATTTTTAAGAAAAATCCTAAGATCCCTAAGTTTAGAAACAAAAGCTTTTGCAGAATTTTCCTTATTTCTGATATTATGGAAACTCAAAGAAACCCATTTACCTTTAACTAGATTCACAAAGTTAGATTCAAAAAGCCACAACAATATCCGAATTTGTCCAACAACGAAACAGAACTAAATCCGTCTAAAAGACGGTACAACAAAAGTGTCTTTTAAATCCAAATAAAACCTATTCCCCCAATCGCTTCCACTTTTATTGATTTTACATCGCTTACGAAGATGTGTCTTTCACCATCACTTGGCTTTCGGTAGCTCAAGCAACCCTACATAGAAAAACTTATGTGATTAGTAGTACCAAAATCTATCCACTAAGTGTTTCTAGACACTGAAGCTAAATTAACCTCATAATAGACCAAAGTAAGATTATACCTTTCCTTGCAAGCTAGACGTTATACTTGGCACATTCCTTCTTCATGTGTCCAGACTTGTTACAAAAAAACAACCCTCTGTAGCTTGTTGTTTTTTCTTTTGAATTGGACCCTAAATAGCTTCATTCTCATATTTCCTTTTCTTGCCCTGTCTTCAGAGGCACATGCTAAATGAGCACTTTCAGACTTATCATGCTTCAACCTTTCTTTAGCTTGCACATAATGAGAAATGAGCTCATTTAGAGTCCATTTCTCCTTTTGATAGTAGTAACTGATTTTGAGTTGGTTAAACTGTGAAGGAAGAGATACCAAAACCATAAGAACAAGTATTTCCTTAGAAAGCTCGATCTTAATGTTGAATATGCGAGTATATATTTTTTGTTTGATGATAATAAACATATATATATATATATTCATTTAAATGTATTTGTTAATGTACTATTTTATTTTTCACATAATTAAATAAATATTTGCTAAATAAAATAGAATTTAAATTCAAACGGATATTTTATTCAACCAAATATTTATTACAATTTTGAATAGTACAAATTTGAGCTCTCACTATATATACACAATTTCAATTACAATACAAATTTGATTACATCACAATTTATTATTTACATTAGCACCTCACTACATATCACTAATTCACACGTATTTATCTTTAACTCCATTCCAGATTGAATCCAGCATCTGAGTGATCTGCAAAATAAACACTGAAGCGGTAAAATTGGAAAAGAAATATTTTGCAGTGTAAAATAAAATGTGTATTTTTGAAAATATTATTTGCCTCAGTTATTTGGGTTGTTCGTCATCATTTAATTTTGAAATCATCATACACGAACAGCTTGTGACATGCATAGTGTATCACTGTACATGCCACAAGGTCGTGCACACCGATATACACTTGATTAAGTTACAGGGACAAGTGAGCACAAGGTCAAACCCAAATCAAAAGCCGGGTTCAACTCAAGTGAAATACAAATAAAATCACGATATGAGTACAAGGTCAAACCCGAGATTTTTGCTGGATTCAACTCAGGTGCAATACAAAACTATGGGTCAAGATACATAGAACAAGCCTCTACCAAAATTCAATGCATACACTTGAAAAGTACTCGACCAGTCAAACTGCACCAGATCAGTAAACACTTGAAGAATCATATGTGCACAAGCAAGGCTACTACATGGTGCAGCAGACACAAATGCAGTGGCTCAACAACTCAATGCAAACAAAACCCAGACTCAAATATTCAAGTGAAACACAATGATCAGGCTCAACACCAAAAGTACAACATGAACTGGTTTGAAGCAATTAACACAAAGAAAACCAGTCATGTATGCACCAACAACAAGTGATATACACTTGAAGAAAAATTGCAAAATTATCAATACAGGGAATTACAACATCAAGACAAAGTCAGGGATCAATGCATATTGAAGCACACTGGAATATACAGTGCAACAAAGTGCATAGTGCAAACTAATGAACATGCTACCGCCGAAGATACAATGGTATAGAGATCGGAGAATCAAGCTACAACATGAACCAATGGCCAGATTGAAACTCAAATAAACCCTGAAAAGTTGATAGTGCAAACAAGTGCACAAGAATCAATATATATAGACTAGATTAAAGTATACATGAGGAACAGAGCATGCACAAGTGACTCGAAGGAGGTGAAGCAATACTTTCAGCATGAACATAAATCAAGTCACGGTGCAAGCTCAAGTATGGGTCAAAGCAATGCAATGATCAAATTATAGCAATAAACTCCTAATGGAAATATACAATATGAAAGCCTTTAGAAATTAATCAATACTGACATAACAACATGAAGTCTAATCATAACTCAAGTGCAACCAGACTACATTGAAACAAAGACCACAAAAATGGACTTAAAAGTTATAACAAAGTCAAGTAGAATTTTTGAACAGAGCAAGTGCAAGTGACAGGATGGACTATGATCAAAGCAGTGTGAACATAACCAGAATCAAGGCAACATGTAGACATGTACTCGATGCAAAACAAAACAACAAAAACCAGGATGAATTCAACAAGACAACCGACAAGCTACATGAAGACTAACAGTAGCGGTTTCGAAATAATCAAGGAAAGTTCGAACAAATACAAATCAAAGCCAGTTGTGAATGAACAAAGTCAACTTTCATCTCAAAGTCCAAAACAATTCAAAGCCGTGGTTGTCAAGAAACCGAGCAAGCCAGAAAAACAAAGCCGTGATGACTAAGGCAAAAAGAACAAACCAAGTCAGAAATCAACACCGTGTTAATCAAGTAAACGAAATTATACGAAGTGAATAAGTCAATTCAAATCACAGCATTCGATCAAAATCAAACGGCCGAGCAATTTATCAAACGAACGAAATTTTAGGAGTTTGAACCATATATAAACCCTAATACATCATCGGCAATATTCATTCGAGTTTAAGCAACAACATAGCAAATTTTAAATCAATAACTCGAATCAAATCGAGTTCGAGCATATAAACAAGAATTGATAAAAAGGAAATCACATACCAGATCATTCAATCGAACTTGACAATTTAAAGCAGCTGTTTGCAATTCAAAGGGACACTCGATCGACAAAGCAAGGATCGATAAATCGTCTATTTTGATCGAGCAACCGAAAGCGGGGACTTCAACAATTTTCGAAACCCTAATTTTTCAGAGAGGAACGAACGAGCAAAGCTGCCATTTTTGTTCTCAAAGGAATCCGGCCGAAGATAATATAAAAATTAACAGGGGATTCATTTTTTAGTTGGGTCGTCTCCTTTATATTATTAATTGGGCTTTAGTTTAAATTAGGGTTTTGATTTTAGTTTGTTTTTAAATTTGTATTTTCTCTTTTAAACATTTGTAATTTCTAGTCGTGTGATAGGGAACGAACTACGGTGGTGTAGTTCGAGAATTCGCAACTAAGTGGCTGAGTTGTGGTAGGGTTTTGAGCATAGAGTTAGGTTAGTCGATAGCGGGTGTCGCGAGTTTACGTGTGTAAGCGTCTGACTAATTAATTTCTAGTAGAAACCTTGGGGGCAGCACGTAGGCAGGGTTTTGCCGAAGCTGGGTAAATCTGTGTGTTCTGTTTTCTGCTTTTATTATTCTGCTATTATCTGTGCTGCTATTACTCTGTTATATCTGTGTTGAAATTATTTTATATACTTCCTCAATAATTTTTATAATTAATAGTATCACCCTATTCACTCCCCTCTAGGTTGAAATTGATCCTACAAGTGGTATCAGAGCTAGGAACAAAACCCATTTTTGTTTTAAAATTTTTATTTTTCAAAAACAAATTTTTGTTTTAAAAATTTAAAATTTTAAAATGGCTTCTTTTAATAATATTTTTACTGAGGGTCGGTCCAATATTATTCCTCCTGTTTTTGATTGAACAGATTTTTTGAATTGGAAATTAAAAATGGAATTCTATTTAAAATCTGTTAATGTTAAATGTTGGAATATTATTGAAAATGGGTGTGATATAATAGACGAGAAAATTACTTCGATTAAAGCTCTTGCTATGCATATACTATATTCTCATATTAATCAAGATAATTTTAACTTTGTCTCTCATTGTGAAAATGCATAGGAAATCTGGAATACTTTTGATGCAATATACGATGCAAAAGTCAACATCCGTGTTCCCCATAATCGACTCAAAAACATGCTTAATAGGATTGACAAAAGGCAGCATTGATGATGATGATAATGGAGCAGCTGAGCTAGCGCTACTAATAAAGAGATTCAAAAAGTGGAACTACAAATACGGAAATCCAGCTCCAAATCAACAATTGAAAAGCATAATAATCAAAGCACTAGACAACTCAGAAGAACACGAGATCATTTGTCACAAGTGCAACAAACCCGGTCATATCAAGCCCAATTGTCCTCGAAATCGACACGGCCAAGAAAACAAATCAAAAGGGAGAATTTTTGCAGCCACGTGGAATAAAAGTGATGATGATCATAAAAGTACTAGCAGTGAGAGTGAGAAAGGAGATCTGTGCCTTCGAGGTGATATAACTGATAGCGATGATGACGAGCCAAGCGAGGTATCAAAACTCACTCACTCAGAATTACTTATATATTTCCACGAAGTAAATGGCTGTTTTGAACGACTTAGGGAAAGATACGCCAAAATTGAATCACAAAGAGATACTTTGATAGATTTAAATAAACAGCTTGATCAATTAGTTAAAAACTATCAAAGCAAAAGCCCTAAGTGTGATAAGTCTCCAAAATTCGAAGAAGAGATTAGAAAATCAGAAATTAAAATAAAATCACTTGAAAATGAAATTATGATTTTAAAAGAAAGCGGAAACACGAGGAGAGAAAATTCTATTAAAAGTGCACACAATTATTGAACGAAAATGAATCTCTCAAAACACAAGTCCAGCAATTGTCTACGACTTTAGGAAAATTCTCCAGAGGAGAAAAATCACTAAATATGCTAATAGAAAAACAAACTGCTAATACAGATAGACAAGGACTTGGGTATAATCAATCTGAACTTGTTAAAAGCAAAATTAATCAAGTCAATTCCATATGCACAATTTGTAGAAAATTTGGCACAATCAAAATAATTGTTGGTATAGACCCAAACATGTGAAAACAATTCCAATTTGGGTTCTGAAAGGCACGAATACAAAATTCCTCAAATTCAAACAAATCTGGGTGCCGAAAGGGACATATATAAATAGTTTTGGGTCTCCACAAAATTATTTTTCAAAATTTGTTGCCACTAACAACCATGGACCTATAAAAACAAATAGGTCACAAAAATATTTTCTCGTGTAGGTGTGGTGGCAGGCTAAGGAACAACAACAGTGTTATCTAGATTCTGGCTGTTCCAGAAACACAATGGGCGTCAAATCAAAGTTCCTTAGCCTAGTATAAAGGTGATAGAATCACAATGGGCAACAACGAAAAATTATCGTAAAGGTAAAACAGGTAATGGTATATTTATTTTGAACGATATATTAAATGTGATAATCTGCACCATAATCTGAATTAAATCAGCCAGTTATGTTATGATAAAATAAATGTTGATTTTGATTCTGACTTATTCTTATCTGATATATACTTATATGAATTGTTCTTATTTTTGGTTCTGACTTGAGCAAAATGTTGACCAATCATTTTCATCTTTGAACTAGTTCATAAATTTGTTTGGTCTAATGATTCTGTTTTATTGATTGATGATTACTCATGAAAATATTTGATTATTTTACTGATTCTAGACTTGACATTTTGTTCACTGTTTGCACAGCTTCAATTCAATTTCATTTAAATGTTGTAAAAATGATTTTAAGGAATTTGTTGCAACTTCATGATCTGGTCTATAACATTCAACTAATGATAATCTTGAGTCAAAGGAAAATTCAGATGCAGATTACACTGGTAATCTAGTTGATAGAAAAATTTCTAGTGGAACGTGATTTAACATTCAGTAATTGCATTATTTTTTCAAAGAAAATATCTGCATATTTTTCATTTCAAATAGCAGACATTTTTCTTATAAAACCCCTTCTAGAAAATCATTTTTGTTGACCTTGTTTCAGATTAGTCATTTTGGAAAATTTGATTTTATAATTATTTTTGGATTTGATTTTAAATGACTACATTAACTAATCTAACTCCCTACTAATTATCGAAAAGATAAATACTGATTGAAAAAGTGATGAGTGTTGATATTAATTATATATTATAACTTGAGACAGTATAATTAGTAAATTTCTTTAGAAATTTAAACAAGTTATAAAAATTTTTGTTGGTAAAAATTCCATGATCATTTCTATTTCTATCATATTTCTATCGACCATCACTCATCAAAATCCAATATAGTATGTCAATATGTGGTATTTTAAACAGGAAATTATGCGCTTTCATTTCATTATATTTTTTAACAAATAAAAACATCCAAAGTATTCACTCTCATTTAAAAGTCCTCATGGTTATGCGTGGGTGAATTACTTGGAATTTTTTATTATGTACTTCCATGCTCATTTAAAAGTCCTAATGGTTATGCATGTATGGAACGCATATCAAAATTGATTGATTAAATTGACAAGTTGATTCTAATCCCATTTAAAAGTCCTCACGGTTATGCGTGGTTAGAAGATACTTGAATTCATTTTTTTTAAATTTGGAATACTACTAATCTCATTTAAAAGTCCTAACGGTTATGCATGGTTAGTAGATATTCAAATTCCTGATATAAATATACCACTAATAGACACAACTATATGGTTTTATATGATGACATTACCCCTATCATTCTAAAGTGGAATATGCGCCAAACGGAGTATTTATGATTTTTGTTTGATTTTTTATTGAAATTTAATATCTACACTCGATTGAGTATTAATGTTGTATTAATGTCTATCACTTTATCTCTATTTTTCTAACACTAGTACTCTTTTGCTGATAACAAAGGGGGAGAGAAAAGTTAAGATTTTGGCAAATAAAGGTCAAATATTTTCTATTTGCATCTAGGCTCATTTGAATATTTATTTTTATGCATATATGAAGGCGGAGCTTTGTGTAGAGAGGGAGCATTCAAATAGGGGGAGCAAATTGAATAATCAAATACATTTAATAAATTCAAAATCTTAAATATATGTTTGTTATCATCAAAAGGGGGAGATTGTTGAATATGCGAGTATATAATTTTTTGTTTGATGATAGTAAACATATATATTCATTTAAATGTATTTGTTAATGTACTATTTTATTTTTCACATAATTAAATAAATATTTGATGAATAAAATAAATAACACAGAATTTAAATTCAAACGGATATTTTATTCAACCAAATATTTATTACAAATTTGAATAGTACAAATTTGAGCTCTCACTATATATATACAATTTCAATTACAATACAAATTTGATTACATCACAATTTATTATTTACATTAGCACCTCACTACATATCACTCATTCACTCGTATTTATCTTCAACTCCATTCCAGATTGAATCCAGCATCTGAGTGATCTGCAAAATAAACACTGAAGCAGTAAAATTGAAAAAGAAATATTTTGCAGTGTAAAATAAAATGTGTATTTTTGAAAATATTATTTGCCTCGTTTATTTGGGTTGTTCGTCATCATTTAATTTTGAAATCATCATACACGAACAGCTTGTGACATGCACAGTGTATCACTATACATGCCACAAGGCCGTGCACACCGATATACACTTGATAAAGTTACAAGGACAAGTGAGCACAAGGTCAAACCCAAATCAAAAGCCGGGTTCAACTCAAGTGAAATACAAATAAAATCACGATATGAGTACAAGGTCAAACCCAAGATTTTTGCTGGAATCAACTCAGGTGCAATACAAAACTATGGGTCAAGATACATAGAACAAGCCTCGACCAAAATTCAATGCATACACTTGAAAAGTACTCAACCAGTCAAACTGCACCAGATCAGTAAACACTTGAAGAACCATATTTGCACAAGCAAGGCTACTACATGGTGCAGCAGACACAAATGGAGTGGCTCAACAACTCAATGCAAACAAAACCCAGACTCAAATATTCAAGTGAAACACAGAGACCAGGCTCAACACCAAAAGTACAACATGAACTGGTTTGAAGCAATTAACACAAAGCAAACCGGTCATGTATGCACCAACAACAAGTGATATAAACTTGAAGAAAAATTCGAAAATTATCAATACATGGAATTACAACATCAAGACAAAGTCAGATATCAATGCATATTGAAGCACACTGGAATATATAGTGCAACAAAGTGCATAGTGCAAACTAATGAACATGCTACAGCCGAAGATACAATGGTACAGAGATTAGAGAATCAAGCTACAACATGAACCAATGGCCAGATTGAAACTCAAATAAACCCAGAAAAGTTGACAATACAAACAAGTGCACAAGAATCAATATATATAGACTAGATTCAAGTATACATGAGGAACAGAGCATGCACAAGTGACTCGAAGGAGGTGAAGCAATACTTTCAGCATGAACATAAATCAAGTCACAGTGCAAGCTCAAGTATGGGTCAAAGCAATGCAATGATCAAATTATAGCAATAAACTCCTAATGGAAATATACAATATGCAAGCCTTTAGAAATTAATCAATAGTGACATAACAACATGAAGTCTAATCATAACTCAAGTGCAACCAGACTACATTGAAACAAAGACCACAAAAATGGACTTAAAAGTTATAACAAAGTAAAGCAGCAGTTTTGAACAGAGCAAGTGCAAGTGATAGGATGTACTATGATCAAAGTAGTGTGAACATAACCAGAATCAAGGCAACATGTAGACATGTACTCGATGCAAAACAAAACAACAACAACCAGGATGAATTCAACAAGACAACCGACAAGCTACATGAAGACTAACAGTAGCGGTTTCAAAATAATCAAGGAAAGTTCGAACAAATACAAATCAAAGCCAGTTGTGAATGAACAAAGTCAACTTTCATCTCAAAGTCCAAAACAATTCAAAGTCGTGGTTGTCAAGAAATCGAGCAAGCCAGAAAAACAAAGTCGTGATGACTAAGGCAAAAAGAACAAACCAAGTCAGAAATCAACACCGTGTTAATCAAGTAAACGAAATTATACGAAGTGAATAAGTCAATTCAAATCACAGCATTCGATCAAACTCAAACGGCCGAGCAATTTATCAAACGAACAAAATTTTAGGAGTTCGAACCCTATATAAACCCTAATACATCATCGGCAATATTCATTCGAGTTTAAGCAACAACATAGCAAATTTTAAATCAATAACTCGAATCAAATCGAGTTCGAGCATATAAAAAAGAATTAATAAAAAGGAAATCACATACCAGATCATTCAATCGAACTTAACAATTTAAAGCAGCTGTTTGCAATTCAAAGAAACACTCGATCGACAAAGCAAGGATCGATAAATCATCTATTTCGATCGAGCAACTGAAAGCGGCAACTTCAACAATTTTCGAAACCCTAATTTTTCAGAGAGGAACGAACGAGCAAAGCTGCCATTTTTGTTCTCAAAGGAATCATGCCGAAGATAATATATATATATTCATTTAAATGTATTTGTTAATGTACTATTTTATTTTTCAAATAATTAAATAAATATTTGCTAAATAAAACAGAATTTAAATTCAAACGGATAATTTATTCAACCAAATATTTATTACAATTTTGAATAGTACAAATTTGAGCTCTCACTATATATACACAATTTCAATTATAATACAAATTTGATTACATCACAATTTATTATTTACATTAGCACCTTACTACATATCACTCATTCACTCGTATTTATCTTTAACTCCATTCCAGATTGAATCCAGCATTTGAGTGATCTGCAAAATAAACACTGAAGCAGTAAAATTGAAAAAGAAATATTTTGCAGTGTAAAATAAAATGTGTATTTTTGAAAATATTAATTGCCTCAGTTATTTGGGTTGTTTGTCATTATTTAATTTTGAAATCATCATACACGAACAGCTTGTGACATGCACAGTGTATCACTGTACATGCCACAAGGCCGTGCACACCGATATACACTTGATAAAGTTATAGGGACAAGTGAGCACAAGGTCTAACCCAAATCAAAAGCCGGGTTCAACTCAAGTGAAATACAAATAAAATCACGATATGTACAAGGTCAAACCCGAGATTTTTGCTGGATTCAACTCAGGTGCAATACAAAACTATGGGTCAAGATACATAGAACAAGCCTCGACCAAAATTCATTGCGTGCACTTGAAAAGTACTCAACCAGTCAAACTGCACCAGATCAGTAAACAATTGAAGAAACATATGTGCACAAGCAAGGCTACTACATGGTGCAGCAGACGCAAATGCAGTGGCTCAACAACTCAATGCAAACAAAACCCAGACTCAAATATTCAAGTGAAACACAGAGATCAGGCTCAACACCAAAAGTACAACATGAGCTGGTTTGAAGCAATTAACACAAAGCAAACCAGTCATGTATGCACCAACAACAAGTGATATACACTTGAAGAAAAATTGCAAAATTATCAATACAGGGAATTACAACATCAAGACAAAGTCAGAGATCAATGCATATTGAAGCATATTGGAATATACAGTGCAACAAAGTGCATAGTGCAAACTAATGAACATGCTACAGCCGAAGATACGATGGTACAGAGATCAAAGAATCAAGCTACAACATGAACCAATGGCCAGATTCAAACTCAAATAAACCCAGCAAAGTTGACAGTGCAATCGAGCAAGCTAGAAAAACAAAGCCGTGATGACCAAGGCAAAAAGAACGAACCAAGTCAGAAATCAACACCGTGTTAATCAAGTAAACGAAATTATACGAAGTGGACAAGTCAATTCAAATCACAGCATTCGATCAAAATCAAACGGCCGAGCAATTTATCAGACGAACGAAATTTTAGGAGTTCGAACCCTATATGTAACGACCCATAATTTAATCACTTTGAACATGAATAGTTAATATGTTTTTAAATGATTAAATAATGGATTTTGTATCTAGAAGTATTAACCCTGCTTAATAAAACAGAATAGTATAATTACTTGCCTAATAAAACAAGAGAGAATTATTAACCTTGCATAATAAAACAGAATAGTATAATTACTTGTCTAATAAAACAAGAAAGAATTATTAACCTAGCCTAATAAAACAGAATAGTATAATTACTTGCCTAATAAAACAAAATAGCATAATGGTTATTATATTCCATGCGGATGGTTGCCATTGGACCAAAATCTGGTCGAATCAGGTTATGCCATGCAGATGGTTGCCATTGGACCAAAATCTGGTCGAATCAGGTTAGGCCATAGTTGATAAGGAGAATTCCTATTGGACCAAATTGTGGTCGAATCAAATTATGCCACAAGGATGTTTTCTATTGGAACAAAATGCGGTCGAATCAAATTAGGCCATATGGTTGGTTTCTATTGGACCAAAATCTGGTCGAATCAGGTTAGGTTGTAGGAAATGACTAAAATACCCTTCTCTTCACCTATAAATAGCCAAGTCCATATCTCATTTTAATTCATTCACAAACTAAAGAAAAGAACTAAAATTCATTATCAAAGGTGAAGTATTCCAAGTCTTCATCAAAGCAAATAGGATGTGAGTATATTCCTTGTTTTCATAGTTTAGTGGGTATAACTTATTCTGTGAGTATATTCCTTACTTTTATAGTTTAGCGAGTATAACTTATTCTGTGAGTATATTCTTTGCTTTCATAGTTTAGCGAGTATAACTTACTCTGTGAGTATAATTTAATTATTTTACAGTCAGTGTAATCTTAATCTCTTTTCTTTGACTCATTCACATTTTAACAAATGTTGTGTTAACTATTGATTGTAAATGGTTAATAATAATGAGTCTGTTATTATTCTTGTTTGGTTGTTTGATTTGTGCTCGGCCAGTTTATGAGCAATAACTTTGATGTTTAGTTAAAGGGAACTTACACCACCTTTTAACTTAGGATTGACATTTAGTGACTTTTTGGTTAAAAGGAAATAACACCCCTTTTAGCTATCTCATTTGATTAAGAGGGAGCTTCACCCCTCTTGGTTGTATTCTCCTTTAAAGATGATGGGTTTAAGTTATGATTTGAATGGAAGTTTTAAATATTGGTTTAAAGTATTTTAAAGGAGCTTTGAAATTTATATAATGATTTAAATAGGTTATTTATGGAAAGTAAGTAGTCCTATACTTAGCACTAAAAGCCGATGAGTAGATTGATCTTCTATCTGTGAGATCTGGAACCGAAGTGTCTAGGCAAGGCTAGGAGCAACCAGTGCCCTAACTTACTTGGCTTTGTTTCTGGGCGAGGGGTAGAGTAAGTTGAAAATATCGGAAACGTGACAAGTATAGGAGATTTGATTTCCATAAATGATCTTTATAATTATAATGGAAAACATTCGCATTTCTTATAGACAATTGTTTTTGACCCATCTAAGTATGATTTCGAAATATGAAATCCTCCAAGATGTTTTGTGAATATACTTATACCGATGAGATAAGTATATGGATATTTTCCAAGAATCGAAAAAGTATAAGATTTAATTTCCATATATGATCGTTTTGTTATCACCGATAGTTGATATCTTGACTATCAATTTCGATACCTTTCTTCCTTTTGTTTTTGGTTTCGTCAATCTAAGATGATTTGTTGCTCAATTAGAGCATTGATATCCTTTATCGGAAATGAATAAATAAAGAGCGAGTGGGGGCCAAGCTATGTGGGGTTGCTCCCATTAGGGTATTTTCACATCTACTCTAGATTGGTTTCGGTTGTATGCGCACGGAGATGTGAAATACTCGGATACTCGGTAAGGTTGGTGGGGTCCGGCTTGGCGGTTTCCGAGAGCCATCGTAGTTCTCAAGTATATTTTCTAGAGGTATACTTTCGATAAGGGGGGCGCACCCTCCTAGTCATTGTTGGAAAAATTCCTTTTCCTTATTTTTGATTCAAAGCTTTAGATTGATTCTTTCTTAATTTCATCGGGAAGTGTCTTGCGCTCTTCGCGATGTTTAATTATCTGCATCCATTCTTTTATACTTGGATGTTGTCCTTGTGAGGGAAAAACCCATTCTGCATTTTTGCGATGTGGTCTCACTAGTTACTTTGTGTGTTCTATTTTTGGAGTTTACTCATACCGGACTTATTGTCTGACCCGAATTGTTTGTTTTCCCTAAACGTTCGGGTACTCATTTATATTTGAGTAGTCCGGAAATGACAGGTTTCTTTGGGCTCTTTTGAAGATGGTGGATAAGCAGGAGGCTCCTTATCTATCTAGCTATTTATTTCCGCTGTTATGAGATGTTGGCTCTATGTATGTATATTTAAAGGCAGGTTGTTATAACTGCCTAGACTGACAGTAGTACTTTTGTTGTTACTCTGATAACTCCATGTTGGGGAGTAACCTTATGTACTATCTTATTTTTATGTTATATTTAATCGTTCCACTGTGAGATTGTTGTTCCTTTCTTATATTTTACCCCATGACAACTCGTCTTTCAAATACTTGGGCAATGGCACATGAATACCATGGATGTATTAAGTGTCATTCTCAAGGGTCAGAAAGATGGGTCGTCACAGTTGGTATCAGAGCTTCGGTTGAGCAAACACCTTAGCCTGATTGGGGTACAACTCATTAGAGATAGGGTAAGTGATGCCCTAGAATGAGTTAATCTTAAGAGAGCGTATTTGTAATTTTTGTAATAATAATATTTATCCTCTAAAGTCCCTTTTTGGACTTGGATTGATAGACACACCGCTCAAGAAAAATCAAATGTTTGTGAATGGAATGCGAGCAGAGTTCCATCGTGAAATGACCAATCATCTTATGGGTATGTTCACCAACATTATTAGCATGGCTTTGAGGTTTGAGGCTCTTGATATTAAGGAAAGCCAAACTTCAAGCGTAAGTTTAAGGGAAAGAAGCAGGGTGCAGGTAAGAAACCCGAAGATGGCACTCCAGCACAGAAGAAGCAGACCAACTTGGCCAACATTCTTTGTTTCAAGTGCAATAAGATGGGCCACTTTGCAAATCATTGCCCAATTGCCACATGTTTTAATTGTGGCCAGCCAGGACATATGAAGAATGAGTGCCCTTTTCCTAAAAAGGGATCTCAAGGATAGACTTTTACCATTAAAGAGATACCATCCACTTCTTTAGATCAAAAAGGGAAGCAAGTGTTACAAGGTACATTATCCATCTACGATATTCCTGTAAGGGTGTTATTTGATACAGGAGCTTCCCATAGTTTTATTTCTTATGATCTAATGGACAAACTAAACCTTAAATATGTTATCATAAGTAATCCTCTTTGTGTGTCAAACACAATTGGAGGTTCGACAAATCTTGACACTATGTGTCCAAATGTACCTATTTCTTATCGAAATCATCTCTTTTTGACTTGTTTGTTCTTGGGTTTATGGGTTTTGGAGTGTTGCTGGGAATGGATTGGTTATCTAAGTTTAAAGCTATCTTGGATTATGGTAGAAGGCTCATTAGAGTTAGTGATGCAGGAGATGTTGGTGTTGATATTAGTTGTGAAGAGCCTAAGAAGTTACTGAGCATTTTTCTCTATTCACTCGAAGTGGCTAAAGCGGAGCTAGGAGATGTGCCAGTTGTTAGAGATTTCATAGATATTTTTGACGAGATGCAAGGTTTACCTCATCACCGTGAAGTCGAGTTCCGTATTGATTTGGTTCCGGGAACTAGACCTATTGTACAACCCTTACGAAGGATGACTCCAAAAGAGAAGAGGGAGTTAGAAAGGCAGACTTATGATTTGTTGCAGAATGGCTTGATCCGACGTAGTACCTCGAGTTGGGGATCGCCAGTCGTCTTTGTTACAAAGGCGGACGGTTCTCTAAGGTTATGCGTAGACTATCGGGAGTTGAACAAAGGGACTATCAAGAATAAACATCCTTTGCCAAGGATCGACGATATGTTTGACCAACTCCATGGTGCTCGGATATTTTCTCAATTAGATCTTGCCACTGGTTTCCACCAATTAAGAGTGGCAGAGGAGAGTGTTCCCTTAACAGCTTTTCGAACTCCTGAAAATTTCTACAAGTGGTTAGTTATGCCGTTTGGATTGACTAACGCATCCGCTTATTTTATGGACTTAATGAATCGAGTATTTCGAGACATTCTTAATAAATTTGTTCTCGTCTTTATTCATGACATTCTTATCTACTCCAAGACAGAGGAGGAACATAAATATCATCTCCGTGTCGTACTCGATACCTTAAGAAGCCATGTGTTGAAGGCTAAGTTTTCCAAGTGCCATTTCTGGAAATCCGAAGTTAGGTTTCTAGGGCATGTTATTTCGGGAGAAGGCATATCGGTAGACCCAGCTAAAGTAGTGGCGGTTCAAGACTGGAAGAAACCCGAAAGTGCGACGGAAGTTAGAAGTTTCTTGGGATTGGCTGGTTTTTACCATAGGTTTATCAAGGACTTCTCGAAGATTGCTTCTCATCTGACGAAGTTAACAAAGAAAGATGTTAAGTTTGTTTGGACTTCTAAGTGTGATCAAGCATTCAACGAATTGAAAGAGAAGTTGACTAGAGCTCCTGTATTAACCATTCCAAATGGGAGCGAAGGTTTAACCGTGTATACAGATGCTTGTGGAACCAGATTGGGAGCAGTTCTGATGCAGCATGGGAAAGTTATTGCCTATGCGAGTCGACGGCTAAAGCCGCATGAGAAAAATTATGCTACACACGATTTGGAGCTTTTAGCTGTTGTCTTCGCACTAAAGATGTGGAGGCATTATCTTTTGGGTGAAAGGTTTGAATTATACACGGACCACAAATCCTTAAAATACCTTTTTACCCAGAAAGATTTGAATTTGAGGCAGCAGAGATGGCTGGAGTTTCTCGCCTCTTATGACCTAGAGGTTCTTTATACCCCTGGAAAAGCAAATGTTGTTGCCGATGCATTGAGTAGGAATGTAGCAATGGTTGCAAATTTAGAAGTTAAGCAAGTATTGTTAGAGATAATTGCATCCAGTCAAGAGGCAGATCCTATTTTAGCTCGACTTAAGAAGGATGTTAAAGAAGGTGTTGTTTCTAGCTTTGATATTGATCTCCGAGGCATATTGAAAATGAATGGGCATATTTGTGTTCCAGACTTTGATGGACTTAGGCAAGAAGTGTTAGCCGAATGCCACCATTCAAAGTTATCTTTTCATCCAGGAGTGACCAAGATGTTCAAAGATATAAAGAGGGTATTCTGGTGGAAGGGGATCAAGCGAGATATTATAATCTTTGTGAGTCGTTGTGCAAACTGCCAGCAGATTAAGAGTGACCAACAGAAGACAGCTGGATTGCTTCAACCACTTGAGATCCCAAAGTGGAAGTGGGAGCAGATCTCTATGGACTTTATTGATGGGCTTCCTAGGTCAAGAAGAGGTAACAATGGCATTTGGGTTATAGTCGATCGACTAACCAAGAGTGCCCATTTCATTCCTGTTAAGCTGACTAGGACTGCTACGAGTCTGGCGAGTTTGTATGTGAAGGAGATTGGGGACTCCATGGGATTCCTCGTAGTATTGTAAGTGATCGAGACCCGATATTCACTAGTAGGTTCTGGGAGGGACTGCAGAATGCTTTAGGGACTAAGCTAAGTCTAAGTACAGCATACCATCCCCAAACAGATGGGCAGACGGAGAGAGTGAACCGGATCTTAGAAGATTTATTGCGAGCATGCATTCTAGACTTCGGGGGTTCTTGGGAAGATCATTTACCCTTAGTCGAATTCACTTATAACAATAGCTATCAAGCAAGCATTAGTATGGCCCCTTTCGAAGCTCTTTATGGTCGTCCATGTCATTCTCCTTCGTGTTGGGTTGAATCTGGAGATAGACTTGTTCTTGGACCCGACATAATCTTAGAAGCCAATGAGAAGGTAGCTGATATTCGAAGAAAGATCAAGGAAGCGCAAGATCGGCAAAAGTGTTATGCAGATCAAAGGCGTAGGGATCTAGAGTTCTTAGTCGAGGACTTGGTATTTGTAAAAGTCTCTCCTCTGAGAAGTGTCGTGAGGTTTGGAAAGACAGGGAAATTAGCCCCTCGATATATTGGTCCTTTTCCCATATTGGACCGGCTTGGTAAACTTGCATATAAAGTGGAGTTACCAGATCGACTATCGGATGTGCACAACGTATTTCACGTATCTCATTTACGTAAGTATGTACACGACCCTTCGATGATAGTAGAACCGGGACAACAAGTTGATTTGGAGGTTCAGCCTAACCTAACTATTCTTAGGCGGCCAATTCGTATTGTCGCCCGAGATATAAAGCGATTAAGGAAGAAGGTTGTGAATCTTGTTAAGGTTCAGTGGAGTGGAGATGTTAGAGATTGTACTTGGGAAACTGAGGACTATATTAGGGATTCTTATCCCGAGTTGATGTAGTTGTTGTTTGTATTTTGTTGTTTCTTTTTAGTGTACTCACCAGTTGTGTTAAGGTCACTTTCCTTGTATCTTTGTGTGGTATATATGATATTATTTGGGTTCTTTGCTATCTAGAGTTTATCCGATTAATGTCGAGGACGAAATTTCCTTTAAGGAGGGGAGGATGTAACGACCCATAATTTAATCACTTTGAACATGAATAGTTAATATGTTTTTAAATGATTAAATAATGGATTTTATATCTAGAAGTATTAACCCTGCTTAATAAAACAGAATAGTATAATTACTTGCCTAATAAAACAAGAGAGAATTATTAACCTTGCATAATAAAACAGAATAGTATAATTACTTGTCTAATAAAACAAGAAAGAATTATTAACCTAGCCTAATAAAACAGAATAGTATAATTACTTGCCTAATAAAACAAAATAGCATAATGATTATTATATTCCATGTGGATGGTTGCCATTGGACCAAAATCTGGTCGAATCAGGTTATGCCATGCAGATGGTTGCCATTGGACCAAAATCTAGTCGAATTAGGTTAGGCCATAGTTGATAAGGAGAATTCCTATTGGACCAAATTGTGGTCGAATCAAATTATGCCACAAGGATGTTTTCTATTGGACCAAAATATGGTCGAATCAAATTAGGCCATATGGCTGGTTTCTATTGGACCAAAATCTGGTCGAATCAGGTTAGGTTGTAGGAAATGACTAAAATACCCTTCTCTTCACCTATAAATAGCCAAGTCCGTATCTCATTTTAATTCATTCACAAACTAAAGAAAAGAACTAAAATTCATTATCAAAGGTGAAGTATTCCAAGTCTCCATCAAAGCAAATAGGATGTGAGTATATTCCTTGTTTTCATAGTTTAGTGGGTATAACTTATTCTGTGAGTATATTCCTTGCTTTTATAGTTTAGCGAGTATAACTTATTCAGTGAGTATATTCTTTGCTTTCATAGTTTAGCGAGTATAACTTACTCT
The DNA here is from genome assembly GCA_030737815.1 of Allium fistulosum. Lineage (NCBI taxonomy): Eukaryota > Viridiplantae > Streptophyta > Magnoliopsida > Asparagales > Amaryllidaceae > Allium > Allium fistulosum. Next base: position 516,993,351 of record CM060901.1, on the reverse strand, counting down.
GTGAGTATAATTTAATTATTTTACAGTCAGTGTAATCTTAATCTCTTTTCTTTGACTCATTCACATTTCAACAAATGTTGTGTTAACTATTGATTGTAAATGGTTAATAATAATGAGTCTGTTATTATTCTTGTTTGGTTGTTTGATTTGTGCTCGGCCAGTTTATGAGCAATAACTTTGATGTTTAGTTAAAGGGAACTTATACCACCTTTTAACTTAGGATTGATATTTAGTGACTTTTTGGTTAAAAGGAAATAACACCCCTTTTAGCTATCTCATTTGATTAAGAGGGAGCTTCACCACTCTTGGTCGTATTCTCCTTTAAAGATGATGGGTTTAAGTTATGATTTGAATGGAAGTTTTAAATATTGGTTTAAAGTATTTTAAAGGAGCTTTGAAATTTATATAATGATTTAAATAGGTTATTTATGGAAAGTAAGTAGTCATATACTTAGCACTAAAAGCCGATGAGTAGATTGATCTTCTATCTGTGAGATCTGGAACCGAAGTGTCTAGGCAAGGCTAGGAGCAACCAGTGCCCTGACTTACCTGGCTTTGTTTCTGGGCGAGGGGTAGAGTAAGTCGAGTATATCGGAAACGTGAAAAGTATAAGAGATTTGATTTCCATAAATGATCTTTATAATTATAATGGAAAACATTCGCATTTCTTATAGACAATTGTTTTTGACCCATCTAAGTATGCTTTCGAAATATGAAATCCTCCAAGATGTTTTGTGAATATACTTATACCGATGAGATAAGTATATGGATATTTTCCAAGCATTGAAAAAGTATAAAATTTAATTTCCATATATGATCGTTTTGTTATCCCCGATAGTTGATATCTTGACTATCAATTTCGATACCTTTCTTCCTTTTGTTTTTGGTTTCGTCAATCTAAGATGATTTGTTGCTCAATTAGAGCATTGATATCCTTTATCGAAAATGACTAAATAAAGAGCGAGTGGGGGCCAAGCTATGTGGGGTTGCTCCCATTAGGGTATTTTTCACATCTACTCTAGATTGGTTTCGGTTGTATGCGCACGGAGATGTGAAATACTTGTATACTCGGTAAGGTTGGCGGGGTCCGGCTTGGAGGTTTCCGAGAGCCATCGTAGTTCTCAAGTATATTTTCTAGAGGTATACTTTCGATAAGGGGGGCGCACCCTCCTAGTCATTGTTGGAAAAATTCCTTTTCCTTATTTTTGATTCAAAGCTTTAGATTGATTCTTTCTTAATTTCATCGGGAAGCGTCTTGCGCTCTTCGCGATGTTTAATTATCTGCATCCATTCTTTTATACTTGGATGTTGTCCTTGTGAGGGAAAAACCCATTCTGCATTTTTGCGATGTGGTCTCACTAGTTACTTTGTGTGTTCTATTTTTGGAGTTTACTCATACCGGACTTATTGTCTGACCCGAATTGTTTGTTTTCCCTAAACGTTCGGGTACTCATTTATATTTGAGTAGTCCGGAAATGACAGGTTTCTTTGGGCTCTTTTGAAGATGGTGGATGAGCAGGAGGCTCCTTATCTATCTAGCTATTTATTTCCGCTGTTATGAGATGTTGGCTCTATGTATGTATATTTAAAGGCAGGTTGTTATAACTGCCTAGACTGACAGTAGTACTTTTGTTGTAACTCTGATAACCCCATGTTGGGGAGTAACCTTATGTATTGTCTTATTTTTATGTTATATTTAATCGTTCCACTGTGAGATTGTTGTTCCTTTCTTATATTTTACCCCATGACAACTCGTCTTTCAGATACTTGAGCAACGACACATGAATACCATGGATGTATTAAGTGTCGTTCTCAAGGGTCAGAAAGATGGGTCGTCACACTATATAAACCCTAATACATCATCGACAATATTCATTCAAGTTTAAGCAATAACATAGCAAATTTTAAATCAATAGGTCGAATCAAATCGAGTTCGAGCATATAAACAAGAATTAATAAAAAGGAAATCACATACCAGATCATTCAACCGAACTCGACAATTTGAAGTAGCTGTTTGCAATTTAAAGAAACACTTGATCGATAAAGCAAGGATCGATAAATCATCTATTTCGATCGAGCAACCGAAAGCGGGGACTTCAACAATTTCTGAAATCCTAATTTTTCAGAGAGGAACGAACGAGCAAAGCTGCCATTTTTGTTCTCAAAGGAATCATGCCGAAGATAATATAAAAATTAACAGGGGATTCATTTTTTAGTTGGGCCATCTCCTATATATTATTAATTGGGCTTTAGTTTTAAAATTAGGGTTTTGATTTTAATTTGTTTTTTAATTTGTATTTTCTCTTTTAAACATTTGTAATTTCTAGTCGTGTGACTAGGGGACGAACTACGGTGGTGTAGTTCGAGAATTCGCAACTCAGTGGCTGAGTTGTGACATGGTTTTGAGCATATAGTTAGGTTAGTCGATAGCGGGTATCGCAAGTTTACGTGTGTAAGCATCTGACTACTTAATTTCTAGTAGAAACCTTGGGGGTAACACGTAGGCAGGGTTTTGCCGAAGCTGGGTAAATCTGTGTGTTCTGTTTTCTGCTATTATTATTCTGCTATTACTCTGCTATATCTATGTTGAAATTATTTTATATACTTCCGCAATAATTTTTATAATTAATAGTATCACCATATTCACCCCCCTCTAGGATGAAATCGATCCTACACTTAAGTGCCTTAAGTCTTAAAGCAATATGAAAGATCTCCATAATGCACTCTCTTACATTTCCTTAACCCTTATACTTCATAGACATCAAAGAAGTTAGAAGTGATGTTATCTCAACTTTACCGTTTTGGAAAAACATTTCTCAACTTCGTCAAGGGAACCCTTAGCCTTAGTAATCTCTTCAGATTCTATGGCCCTAATGGATTCCGGAATGTTGTGCTTCATGATTATTAAACTTATGCAGTTTGAACTATCCTACCTCTTAAAATCCCTTTTAGCATCAGGGGTGCTTTTTGCAGTGAGAGGTGCATGTTGTTCTTCCCTTAGTGCATGGTATATATCCGTACAGCGAAGCACTATAAGTAAGTGCCTTTTCCATTCTTTGAAATTGGTCCCATTAAGAATGGGTATATAATTGATATTAGTAGATATCATGCCAGCAAAAGATAAATTAGTTGAATATAGAACATAACAAATGAAAAACAAATTTACATCAATATCCATAAGTAAACTATAAATTCAAATAATAGTTAATCCGATCGCATGATACCAAACATAACATTAATATCAAGTCTTTGAACAGTAATATTAACAATAAGCGATACTCTTGTTGTAGCAATCAAGCATTAACAACAAATTATGTCAACGAACAAATCAATCTTTGGACTGACATATTGCTCACATAGAGTACCTTATAGTTGTCACACATTTATCACCAAAGAATGTCGCTGAAATTCTACCAAATATTGACTTACCTTTGAATTAACTAAAAAAACAATGAATCACAAAGATATGTAATTACCATGATATTTTAAATAAACTAACCTAGGCAAAAGAGGTTACTTTGCTGACATTTTGTTTCAATTAATCTATTTAAAATATTAGACATCCTTTAAAAAAACAAAACCTAAATCTAAATCTAAATCTAAATATTCCAAAAATAACAATAGTGTACCGTACATATTAAAAAATATGAAATAGTATGAAACATTTTCCAAAAAAAGTTCTTCATTTGGCATCCACACACACACACACACACACATATATATATATATGAGATAATTATGTCATCTAGAATAAAAATCATATATATGTTTTATAATCTAAATCCATAAAGTAACTTTCCACCAAATACAACAATAAAACTTGGCTAAGTCTATATGCATCACATATCTAATAATAAAGAACTCTACAAATGGCATATAACAATAAAAAAATATCATGTCATCTTCCTTTGTAAACCATGCGACAGTACAAGTTTATCACCAATCAAAATTAGCCTCTTATATACTTAATAATAAATATTTATACACTGAAATCAAAAATTACAGTAACATATCGATTATGCGCCAAAGAGAAAAATATGCTAAATCCAGAAAATTGATACCCAATAATAGGTTAAAACTGAAACAAATCGATAACTATAACTTTCTTTATTAAAATATATATAAGGACGTCTTCTTAAGAATTAACCTAAAAGCCAAAAAAGAAGAACAAAAACTCCAAATTTAGAAAACACTAATTTTCTTGAATAAAATTATCAAATCCTCAATTAATCCAGTAAAGGTGGCTCTGATATCACTTATTAGGATTATAAAACATTCAAACAACATCAATACTCCAATATACAATCTTAAATATTAATCATGTTACTAAAAGTGCTTTAATATAAAATTCTAAATCATATTTCTATAGATCCTTTGCTGAATAAAGGAAAAGAGATGAACATAAGAGCGGAAGCACTAACCCAAAGCCATTATTGGAGATTGCTCAGAAGGTTGATCTTCCAAGAAAAAAAGATTTTCTCTCCGTGTATTTATCTGATGGAAATGAGGGAATACAAGATGTCCTTTTGTTTCTTGGGGACCACCTCCCATTTAAATAACCAACCATTAAATCAACTTTGGATATTTATACTTTGGCCCTCATCAAATTATAACAACTTATGGTATCTACAAATTATTTTCATGACCTTTTAAAACCTATGACACTTATCACATAATTGGTCACTTAATGTTGTATCACACTATATAATAGCATTATACATTATACGTATGTGCCCACATAAAAGGATTTTAATCGAATAAAAAATTCTTCAAGATGCACAAACCTAGGTCATTTCATTCTTTCCTAGATTCACTCTCAAGTCGATCTGCTTTTGCCATAGGATAGCCGCAACGAATGTAGAGGTATCGTTGATCGAATTCGTTGTATTAACAAAAAAAGGAACTCACTCGGTAGAGAGCATCGATTTTACAACTATCATAAGGACCAACACAAATTAGCGAGTGTTTTGTTTCATTCATGTCGTTGGATTAACAAACCATATAAGATTACAACCTTGTCGCTAAAAGCATATTAAGTAGGTGATGGGTAAAGAGAGTTTTGAAAGAAACCACTGAAATGATAATTAACTACTTAATTAAGAACGTAAATTAAGAAAATAATGTTAGTCACTTGTTTATTTTGTGTATATTACTAAATGCACCTAGAAAAACTCTTCTAACTACCATTACTAATGGTCGTCATATAAAATTTGTTTACATGCTTACTAATACTCTATATATATATATATTTTATCAAATAGACACTCAAATATTGTTTCATTATTTATCATCGTAAAGTGGTGAACTGTAGTTGGAAATCAAAGTTACACAGCTTTTTATCGTCGTACAGCGTGCATAGAAGTTGGTATTTAATTGAGTTAATCGATCTAACCGACTTGGCCGATCTTAACCGAACTATTTTAACCGACAAAATCAATTAATCAAACTTTCGATTAACTGACCAAAGTCTAGTCGGATAATGGTTAACCATATTATATATTTCGGTTAGCCGTTAGCCGAAACTTTTTCCCCCAATTACCCGGTAACCTACCCGACCCACCCAACATCCCATAACCCTAAAGCTAAACTACCATGAAGCTTCAAAAATCATTTATTTTTGATTCCATAAGAAACCTAGATCTACAAATTTCACAAATCCCTGAACCAACTAAATTCAAATCGGTAAACAAATTTGAAATGCCAGTATGCCACGGCCTTCATCTTTCTTCTGTGCTGCCTAGCCTGTCAATTTGAGCTATGATGAATGCTGGCACGTAGAGGAAGAACGTGAGTTTGAGTAGTTAGTTTGCATATATGTATATATATTAAGTTTGAATATATTCTACAATTATGTGTATGCAGTTTTACCATTTCTTGTTTCTTTGGTTTTTGGAATATTTTTTAGTTTTGTGCTTCTAGAATGGCTGTAACATAGAACATCATCACGCTTCATTCAAATATTTATCTTATGGAACGTATACTTATTAAATTGGTTTGCTTAGTTATGTAATTAACATTTAACAGTACAATTCACCTATTTGGTTAATCAAACAATTGAAGTTTAGAAACTAACTTGGTTGATCAAATAGCAATTTTGTTTCTAATGCAAATTGATTATTGTACTGTCATACGTACAACATAGACATTTGTACTTATATCCGTATATAATATATGAACAACAGTGACTTATTTTAGCGGGTGGATATGTCATCAAAATGCTCATGTTAGGTTTAATATTGTTGCAATTTAGTTAATCAACAGAGATCCTTTTATTTTCCTTTTTATATTTTGAATTGTATGTATCTACCTGTCTCTGAAAAAAGAAATTGACCATTATTTAAACCCTTTAGAACTCAAATGTTGGTTGATTAAATTAATGATATGCTCCTATACATTCTTATTGATAACTAAAAATGTAGAGTAGTTTAAAGATATTGCTACTGTTGAAAAGGGACCATTTACCTATAATTGTTCTTTATATTTATGTAGTTAGCATGTCCAGCAAATAGAACATCGCCATTATACATTGTAATTCTAAATTGAAAGCATAGCCCAAATGATTCTACCATCAGAACTTAGCCCTTGTCTTTTACCTTGCGAGAATACATTATTTTTATTTTGTCATTTTATTATCTTCTCTTTGTGTTTAGCCTAATTTACAGTGGTTAGTAAGCAGTGAAAATATTGGAAATCCTGCCATTTTGTATTTGTCAAATTGTATATAGGTCTTTGAATATTTGCAAAAAGCAGAAGTAAAATATTTGGTGAATGCAGCGCAATGCTCATTGCTCACTAGCTTTTGGTTCCATCTGTTTGTGCCTTTAAGCATGCACTGAAATAACATCTGGACTAAATAGCATCTGAACTCACCAGCCGTGCTCATTCCCTATTAGCTGGTACATTTAAGTTTAACTTATTGATACATTTGCTATCGGTTTTAGTTTTAGTTCACGTCCATTATTTTAGTTTTAGTTTATGCTCATGTCCATTTGTCCGTTATATTACATAGTTTCAGCATTAGTTTTAGTTAATGCAGACTGCACAGGGCCAAAATGCCCCTTATTTCACAACATTCTCATTAGCTCATGTCAAAATTTAACTTGTCAATACATTTGCTCATGTCAAAATTTAACTTGTCAATACATTTGCTCAATTATAGTTTATGGACATGCTCATGATTTTGCACCACATGTTCATGTTCTCAGTTTTAGGTCATGCTACCTGGAGAATTGGAGACTGGTCAAAATTCAAATGCAGTTTGGATTTAAAGGATGTTTGTTGTGTTGTAATATAAACTTGATTTATTAGTTTCTAAAGAATTCTTGTATTATGTTTAAAGGGGGGTGAGAGTTCTAGAATTATGTTTTCTTTGTAATCAAGTAAAAGTCTTTCTAGAATTATGTTTTCTTTGTAACCAAGTAAAAGTATTTCTAGAATTATGTTTTCTTTGTAATCAAGCAAAAGTAATTCTAGAATGATCTATTAGGGGACTATAAATAGAGGAACTCTCCCCTCATTTGTAATCAAGCAATCAAGCAAAAAAATAATAATAATAAAGCATTATTTGTGAGAACAAGTTTCTTCTCTTTTTGTGTGAGTTGTGTGGATTAGTGAGAACAAGTTTCTTCTCTCTAGTCTCCAACCTTTTTTTTAATATATATTCCAACAAAGTGGTATCAGAGCAAAGGTTTAGGGATGACTTCCAACAATATGTTGCAACCTCAACTTTCTCGTTTGACGGGAAAGAATTACAATCAATGGAGCATTCAAATGAAGGTCTTGTATGGCTCTCAAGATCTTTGGGAGATTGTTGAAAATGGATATGAAGAACCAGAGAATCAAGCAACACTTTCAACACAACAATTGAATACTTTGAAAGAGATTCGAAAGAAGGACAATAAGGCTCTTTATTTTATCTATCAAGCGGTGGATGAAGCAATTTTTGAAAGGATCTCTTCGGCATCAACATCAAAGGAGGCATGAGACATCCTCAACAAGGCATACAAAGGTGAAGAAAAGGTAAAGATGGTAAGACTTCAAGCTCTAAGAGGTGAGTTTGATTTACTCAAAATGAAAGAAAGTGAATCGGTGGAGGAATTTTATAATAGAACTATTTCTATTGCTAATCAACTTCGAGTCAATGGTGAAGAAATTTCGGATAAAAGAATTATTGAAAAAATTCTTCGAAGTATGACAAGGAAATTTGAGCATGTTATTGTTGCTATTGAAGAATCAAAAGATTTGAATACTTTCTCTCTTGAAGAATTGTTGGGCTCACTACAATCTCATGAGCTTCGCATCAAACAATTTGATTCCTCTCCTTCTGAGCAAGCTTTTCAAATTCGAGACACCAACCGTGGTGGTTTTAAAGGAAGAGGTGGAAGATCAGCCCGTGGTAGAGGACAAGAAAGAGGCCAAATTCAAAGTAAAAATTCAAGCCCATCTCAAGGAGGAAGAGAAAGAGGTCGTGGAGGATACAGTGGAAGAGGAAGAGGTAACTCTTATAATATTCAATGTCATTATTGTCATAAATATGGGCGTATGAAAAAGGATTGTTTTAAAAGAATTAATGATGAAAAAGATAATTCTAATTTTCTACATGAGAATTTGGAGACACAAGATGAAAGTATGTTTCTTGCTTGTAATGTTCAAGAAGCTTCTTTTGATGATATATGATATATTGATAGTGGTTGTAGTAACCACATGACCGGAAATAAAAGCTGCTTTGTGAATTTTGATGAAAGTGTCCAACGAGAAGTCAAGACAGGTGATAACAAAAGGCTCATTGTCAAAGGCAGTGGTGATATTCCGATACGGACAAAGCAAGGTACAAATTATATTTCTAATGTTTATTATGTTTCCGATCTTAAACACAATCTTTTGAGTGTTGGGCAACTTTTAAAGAAGGGACATAATGTGAATTTCAAAAATGATTTATGTGAGATCAAAGACAAAACTAGTGTTCTTATTGCAAAAGTGTAGATGACACCAACAAAAATGTTTCCGTTGTAAATTAAAAATGAAGCATTTCCATGTTTTGCTAATATTGTTAAGTCATGGCTTTGGCATCTTCGTTATAATCACTTGAGTTTTAGCACTCTATCCAAGATTTGCAAAGATCATATGGTGAGAGGCATCCCAAATATTAGCAAACAAGATCAAGTATGTGAAAGTTGTGTTTTTGGCAAGCACCATCGAGATCCATTTTCAAAAGAAAAGACATGGCAAGCAAAGAATCCTTTGGAGCTAGTGCATTCGGATTTATGTGGGCCTATGCGCACAAACTCTCTTGGAGGTAATCGGTATTTTTTCACTTTTATTGATGACTATAGTCGCAAGATGTGGATTTACTTTCTCAAAAAAAAATCTCAAGTATTTGAAGTGTTCAAGAATTTTAAAGTACTTGTGGAGAAGCAAAGTGGTTTTTCTATAAAGACACTCCGATCCGATCGTGGTGGAGAATATATGGCGGAAGAATTCGGAAATTTCTTAAAGGATCATGGCATCCATCATCAACTAACGGTCCGCCCAACTCCTCAACAAAATGGGGTGGCCGAAAGAAAGAACCGTATCATCATGGAACTTGTTCGAAGTATGTTAAAGACAAAAGGATTGCCTAAAATATTTTGGGCCAAAGCTGTAGCATGTGCATGCTATGTTCTCAATCGTGCGGCAACTAAAAGTGTTCATGGAAAGACTCCACAAGAAGCATGGAGTGGTCACAAGCCATGTGTCTCCCACTTCCGAATTTTTGGAAGCATTTGTTACTCTCATGTGCTGGATGAAAAAAGAGGAAAACTTGATGACAAATCTGAAAAGTGCATCTTTGTTGGCTATAGTGAAAGATCCAAGGCATATAAATTATATAACCCCATCACAAAGAAGACTATTATTAGTCGTGATGTAATTTTCAATGAGGAAGAAGCATCGGAATGGAAAAATGAGAAAAAGAGTACAAGTATCTTGCTTGATAATGATGCATTTGAGCCAATTGAAGAAGGATCGACTCCACCTACTCCACCATCTAATTCTCCTCCAAGCTCATCATCTTCAAGTTCAGAATCAACACCTAGAAGGACAAGACCTCTTGCGGAGATTTATGGAGAAACAAGAAGAATTTTAGAAGATGAATTTGTTGATTTTGCTTTATATGCAACTGCGGATCCGGTTGATTTTGAAGAAGCCGCCAAGGAAGACAAATGGAGACAAGCCATGGATCAAGAAATTGATGCAATTGAAAGGAACCAAACATGGGAGTTGGTTGAAGTACCTGAAGGGAAGAAACCCATTGGAGTCAAATGGGTTTACAAGACAAAGTTGAATGCACAAGGTGAAGTTGAACAACATAAGGCACGATTAGTTGTGAAAGGCTACAAGCAAAAGTATGGTGTTGATTACAAAGAAGTTTTTGCTCCCGTGGCATGTCTTGAAACAATTCGTTTGATAATTTCATTGGCCGCTCAAAATAAGTGGCAAGTTTATCAAATGGATGTTAAATATGCTTTCTTGAATGGATTACTACAAGAAGAGGTGTACATTGATCAACCTTCCGGCTATGTGATAAAGGATGAAGAGCATAAAGTCTATCGGTTGAAGAAGGCATTGTATGGCCTTAAGCAAGCCCCTCGTGCATGGTATAGTCGCATAGATGACTATTTTGTGAAGATGGGATTCAAGAGGTGTCCATTTTAGCATACTCTTTTCATCAAGGAGAACAAAGGTAACATTCTCATCATTGGTTTGTATGTGGATGATTTGATTTTTACGGAAAATAGTCTTGATAATATTGAAGAATTTAAGAGAAGTATGATGCAAGAATTTGAGATGCCGACTTGGGTCTACTTCATTACTTTCTTGGTATTGAAGTAAAGCAAGATAATGATGGTATATTTATCTCTCAAGAAAAGTATGCAAAAGATTTGATGAAGACGTTTAGAATGGAAGAGGCAAAGCCAATTATCACTCCAGTTGAAGTTGGCTTGAAACTAAGCAAGGATGACAACTCTAAATATGTTGATCCAACATTGTTTAGAAGTCTTGTTGGGACTTGGGAGTTTGATGTATTTGACAGCCACTCGGCCGGACATTACATATGGCGTGAGCTTGATTAGTAGGTTCATGGAGCAACCAAAGAAGACACATTGGGATGTCGGAAAAAGAATTTTGAGATATGTGTGTGGAACACTTGGGGATGGAATTTATTATCAAAAGATAAATGATCCTAAGGTGCTTGGATATTGTGATAGTGATTGGGCCGGAAGTGTTGATGATAGTAAAAGTACTTCGGGAAATGTTTTCTACTTTGGATCAAGTGCAATCACGTGGATGTCAAAGAAACAACAAGTTGTGGCTCTCTCAACCGCCGAGGCAGAATATATTTCACTATCTTTAGCTAGTTGTCAAGCTTTATGGATTAAATGGGTGCTAGAAGAACTTAAGCATACTCCAAAAGAAAGTCCACTTATATATTGTGATAGCAATTCTGCTATAGCACTCACCGAAAATCCAGTTTTTCATGGGAGGAGCAAGCATATAAGAATCAAGTATCATTTCATTTGAGACTTGGTTGGAAAAGGAGAAGTAGTTGTCAAGCATTGCAAGACGCAAGATCAAATTGTCGATATTTTAACGAAGCCTTTGAAGTTGGAGATTTTCAAGGAGTTAAAGAAGAAACTTGGTATGCGTAAAAGTTTAGCTCAAAGGGGGGGCAAATCAAGTTTAAAGGGGGGTGTTGGAATATAAACTTGATTTATTAGTTTCTAGAGAATTCTTGTATTATGTTTAAAGGGGGGTGAGAGTTCTAGAATTATGTTTTCTTTGTAATCAAGTAAAAGTCTTTCTAGAATTATGTTTTCTTTGTAACCAAGTAAAAGTATTTCTAGAATTATGTTTTCTTTGTAATCAAGCAAAAGTAATTCTAGAATGATCTATTAGGGACTATAAATAGAGGAACTCTCCCCAATCAAGCAATCAAGTAAAGAAAAAAATAATAATAAAGCATTATTTGTGAGAACAAGTTTCTTCTCTTTGTGTGTGAGTTGTGTGGATTAGTGAGAACAAGTTTCTTCTCTCTAGTCTCCAACCTTTTTTTTTAATATATATTCCAACATGTTGCTCAGTTTTAGACTTTTAGTTTGTCACCAATGTGTGTTATTTTGATTTTATGATGTTTATTCAATGTGTTGAACACTTGAACTATTGTATATGGAGTCTTTCACTATATTAGCGACTCAGTATGTCTTTCATCTTAAAGTGCCTTGGATCAAAGTTCTGTAAGTAATGTGTATGTTATTGCAGTATTGCTTGTAATATCTCATTTATTGTGTATGCTTGAGATTCTATTTATGATCAGTTACGTAGTATTGTAACATGTGTAAACTGTAATGTTGTATGTAATATGTGTAATGTTTCAATGATCTGATCTGAATTATGAAGTTAGCATAGCCTGTAATGTTTCAATGATCTATTTTTATTTGTAAAACTGAGAAAAAACCAGTGATTAGCCAGTTAACCAATATAACTTGAACGATTAATCGATTAACCAGTATAACTTGAACAGTTAACCGATTAATCGGTTAACCGCTAAGAATCATCAGTTAGTCGTTTCAACGAGATCGTTAACCACGGTTTAAAATGCTTGGTTCGGTCGGTACTACCAACCAAGATTAATCGACCATCGGTTAACCAAAGCGCCAGTTAGTAATGGTTAACCATAAAAATTAACCGATTTGGTCGGTTAATTGATCGTGCCCGCCTCTAGCAGTGAATGACCATTGAAAATAAAAAGCACGCGGTTGTTTATGACTTGATGGAAAAATTGAATTTGGTGTTAAGTAGCATATAGAAAAATTAATGTCTTACGTGCTTGTTGGATTTTCTTGATAACCAGAAGCAGTGCCTACAATTAGGCCTGTCAATGGTATGGGCTTCGGCCCAGGCCTGGCCCGAACCCGTCCTATTTATGCGGGTACATGTTTTGCCTTTTACTACCCAAGCCCGACTTAGGCCCGATCCGGGTCGGGTACGGTTTTATCAAAACCCGGCCCGGTTGGCCCGACCCGGCTATTAGTTTTTCATCGTATCAAAATATGAGTGCGTATGTTATTTATTTACCATTTTGTTTGTTTACATGTAGATGTTTTTGCATGCTTTTGTTATGAGCTTGATTACATCACCGTCCAATTTATATGTTAGCATTGTTTTTATATAAATTTTACCAAAGTTGCAGTTTTAAAATATGGTTCTAACATAAATATTCTGAGTTAGGTATATAGTTATTACCCAGCAGGCTTAAAAATCCCGACGGGTCGGGCTTGGATATTGGGTTGAAATACCCTGCGGGTTCGGTCGGACTCGGGTTTTAATTATTGTAATTAGACTCAGGTCTGGGTTTTATAATACCCGGACCGAACCCTGCCCATTGACAGGCCTACCTACAATAGCATACTAATTATTTAATGAGGGACTAGCATGCCTAACAAATTCCAATTGAATTTAGTCAAACCCGCTTAAGTGCTTTTGATCATTCATAATTCACAAATAATAGTAACAACAACAACAAAAACAACAATAACAATAATAAGAACAACAACAACTTCAGCAACAGCTATCGTCATTCCAACTCCTCCGAAGTCTAACACTCCTCCTCACACTAAATCACCACAGCCCGACCACTTACTGTTAGATCATCGTCATCCAACCACTTCCTGGTCCACTTAATCCACTGGTCATTACTCCATCACCCATTCATCGCATGTAGGAACATCGATATATCTTCTTTCTCTAATGATGAACTAAAAATACCTATAATTGTCTAATTTTGCTTGGTTGAGTTATTAAATATGCATGCATTGCTATTTAGTTTGATTATTAATAATTGAAGGCGAAGTTGAATGTTATGTAGTTAAAGCCCCGTTAAAACTGCGTTAATGCCTAGCTAAAGCGCTTAGCGCACTTTGAACGCTACGTCTTTTCAATTTAATGTCATTTAATAGTAGATTTGGTGAAAGCCCTGCTATTTTTCGATAGTCGCACTAAATCGGAGATTTTTTAGCACCCACATTAGCAACTTTAATATAAAATGGTAGTTCTCTAATAAACCAAATTAACAAATTTAGGGTAGATTTAAATTCAAGTCATAATCCCTCAACATAAATTAGAATTCTATTTTACTCATCAAGTCTTAACTGTTGGAACTGGCCCTGTTACAACGGGTAAATTGGGTGAATTCCATAATTTTTTCCCCGTGTGGATAATATTGGACCTATAAAAACTAAAAGGTTTCACTAGATCCAATCTAATTAATTTAAATAAAATCTAATCTTTTTTAGTTTTCTGATTTAATTAACTAATGAGTTAAATTTGTATGTTATGTATGAGTATATCATTACATACTCATACGTATATAATGTGCATGTGCAACATAATAATATGTATATAGTTATTGAATACATATATGGATGTGTGGATTTATATCTATAACATACAAAATGACCATTTACATAAGCACCGACTGTCTCAAAGTACTTTTTGTGTGTGTATTAATTTTTTTTAAATATCTGAATATATTTGAACCAAGTTGATAAAATGTAAATTCAAGTTTAATATCTAACTTATCTAACTATGATTTAGTAAGATATTTGAATTTCAAATTAGATATGTAAAATACAAAATAAAATATCTTATAATTATTTAAAAATTAAAATAAATAAATATATGCATTATAAAATTAGTCTGTTGCCGAAATAATAATTTTTTTAATTCATAAATAATTTAAAATTGTATGATAAAATAAAAAATATATATTTATTGCAATAATAAATATTATGTATTTAATTATTTTCGCCATAACAATTTTTTTTTAAAATTCGAAACCATTTTATATTTTGTAATATATGTGTGTGTGTGTATGAATTAATATAAATATTATTTTACATCATTAAATATAATAACATTAAACTATATATATATATATATATATATGTTTGGCAAAAAAATAATAATAATACGAAACCTACATTATGTATAATTAATTTTTAAAAATAATTTAAAACATATTACATTTATATAAATGAATTAAAATCAGCAAACAACATTTTTAAATAATTAAAAATCAACATTAACATTTAAAAATGATAAAATAGGTAATTTTAAACTAAGAAGGGATGAAAATGTGGAATCTAATTAATTTGGTTGTGGTTAAGCTGTTATCAACTTTAATTGTAAGCAGAATTTCCCTTTTTTTATAAATTGTGTAAGGGGTTTTGCACCGAATGTCCCTATTTTTGATGTAGTTGTAAGAAAAGTCCCTATAATAATGAGTATGTAAATTAAGTCCCTGTTTTTTTTAAATCAGAAAGTGCAAACTATCTTGGGCTTTCCTTATACAAAGTGCAAGTTAACTTCCGTTTTTCAAAAATTTAAATTTTTTGAAAATTTCAAAATTCTTAAAAATCAAAAAGTGCAAACTAGCTTGCGCTTTCTTGATAAAAAGTGCAAGTTATGCTTTTTAAAAATTTCATTTTCGGAAATTTTAAAAATTTCAAAATTAGAAAGCGCAAGTTACCTTGCATTTTTCAAAAATTTCAAAATTTTCAAAAAAAAAGCGCAAACTAGCTTGCGTTTTCCTGATAGAAAGCGCAGGTTAACTTGCGCTTTTCAAAAATTTCAAAAGTTTTAATATTTTCAAAAAAAAATTTCAAAGTCAAAAAGTTGCAAGTTAGCTTGCATTCTGTCAGAAAAGTGCAAAACACCTTACCGTTTTTTATTTTTTAAAAAATAGGGACTAAATTTACATATTCATATCTATAGGGACTTTTCTTATAACAATATTAAAAACAGGGACTTGTGACTCTTTTATTGATTGTGTAACCCTAACTAAGATTAACATGACAAATAATAATTTCCAGCTCAAATTTGATGTCATGATAAAAATCTAACTAATTTGGTTGCAGTTAAGCTGTTATCGACTTTAATTTTAGGTAGATTTTTCTTTTTTTTTATAAATTGTATAACCCTAACTAAGATTAAGATAACAAATAATAATTTGCAGCTCAAATTTGATGCTATGATAGAAATCAAACTAATTTGGTTGTAGTTAAGCTGTTATCGACTTTAATTGTACGGAGATTCTTCCTTTTTTATAAATTGTGTAACCCTAATTAAGATTAACATAACAAATAATAATTTGCAGCTTAAATTTGATGCTATGGTAGAATATAGTAAATAACCTTCATTATTAGTTGATCAAAAATACCCAATCATCATTACCTCTATCATTGTTTCAACAAAAAACAAATAGAGAACAACAAACCACTTGTAATGTAAAACTGTATGATATGGTCGAACATAAATAATTATCATTGTCTTTTCTTTAGAAATTAATGGGATTACAAAAATACCGATTGACATGCATATTCTAAATATAATTAAATATTTTGACCTGTGTAGTTAAAGCGCTCGGCAGATTCAAAGCGGTGGAGGTGCAAAAAGTCATAGCGGAGATACAGCGAGGATATAGCGGGATATAGCGGATGGCTCTAAAATAGCATATAAAACTTGTACTTAATGTTTTTATAAATATATAAATGGTAATTAAATGAAAAATTATCATTCAATTGAATTATAATTAATACATAAATAATTTTAAATAAAAACATGTGCGAATATACTTTAAATAAGCGTAAAACTGTTATATAACATAATTAAATTTAGTAGAATATTAGAGTATGTTCATTTCTAAAAGTATATTAAAAACTAAATCAAATAAATTAGTTTCATAATTTTTATAATGTATAAATGTACTTTTTCAATTCATTTTATTAAAGAAGATATAGCGGAAATAGCGGAATATAGCGGGAATAACGGGATATAGCGGAAATAGTGGGGATTAAAGCGGAAAGGCTATATTTTGGGGCTATATGAAAAAATCGTAGCGGCAGAAATCCGCTATGAGATATAGCGAGGTTATAGCGGGGTAATAACGGGGCATTAACTACACAGATTTTGACTCGACTCCTATTTGAAATTGATAAAATATTTTTACTTACGTTGTTTATTTTATTTTATTATATGCCATTAATAGTTTGGTAAGATTGAAAATGGTTATGTTTGAGGATTATGTTTCATTTTATTTCTATGTTGTTTGGTTGCACATATCGTTTACTTTTAGATCATCTTTTAAGTTGAGTTTTTAAGTTAGGTTTTATGATTTAATTGTATGACATTTTCAAGGCCATTAGTAAATTTCAGGTGTAAATATAACCAACCTAAATTATCCAGACTTAAATCCTAGAGGCCATCGTACAGTTAATTTACATTTCAACAAACATTTATCATGCAGATTCTAAAAAATCTCAGACCCTTCCTCTCAATTTCGAAACCCTTACTTTTTTCACACAAAACCACTGTGACAATTCATACTATATCCTTTTCAACTAAAGAATTATCGTCGTCGTCATCACAAGGCGGCGATTCGGAATGGAACGACGCTTGGGAAACCGCTTGGCTCCCCCACGACAACGAGAAGCTCTCCTCCACCAATAACGCTGATGTGACGTTCCCGTCATCCGTTGACGTCACCCCGACGCCACCTGCCGACCTCGATTCTGACACGAAGGCTTTTGTGGCCGAGATGGACGAGCGATGGAACGAGAGAAAAGGCTCATCTAAAAGGAAACTAAGTGCTTCTGAAGTCAATAACAATACTGAGAAGAGTAATAAGAAGGAAGGGGATGAGTATAGAATCAGAAAGCAGAGGATTCATGCGGGGTTGTGGAAGAAGGAGATTGAGAAGATGGAGGAGGCAAGGGTGGGGAGTGGTAGCTGCGGTGATGATATTGATAAGCTTCTCGATTCTTGCTCTGAGTAAGCTCTTTTGTTCCTTTACCTTTTGTAGGTTTATGTGTAAAATCAGGACTTGGTTAGCTATATGTGTCATGCTCAGCTTGGATCTAGTGTTTGTCCATGGAGTGATTCTGAGAGTTTAAGTTATGTCATTCGCATTAAAATGTTCTTAAGTACAAGCTTGGGCTTTGTTGAGATTGTCAACCCACTAGTTATATTTCTCAGCTGCGCCTTGGATGGTGTAAAATGGATAACTTTAGTTGTTTGTGATGCAAGCTCAACGTAAGTTTACTTGTGTCAATATACTTAACATAAGTTTGATCTTATGTTTAAATGTCATAAACTTAAGCAATTGTTGTTTTTGAAATTTAAAAAGGCATCGAAATATCAACAAGACTCCTTTTTTTGTTGCATTACCTGCAATTGTCATGTCAAGCATACATATTATCGCTACTTTATAAATCTTGTAAATTGCTATTACATATTAGTCGGTTTGTATGCTGATGTGTATGTGGCCATTCTTAAATGGTTTATAACCTCTATGGCTCTATCTCCTTTTGGCATGTGTTGAGAGTATAAAGATGACATATTATGCACCTCTGAATGATTTTCAGTGTTTGGAGTTTTTTGACTGGATCAATAGTGTTTTCTATTTGTTGGTAATAGTGAATAGCATGGAGATTGGTGCTTATATTTTCTTTTTTGATTAGTGATTAGTAATAAGGGAAAAAGGTTAAAAATGAAAGCACGTTTAGCAACAACTTATCTTGAATCTCCTTAGAAGGAGTTTTGAATAGTAAATTCTAAGTAGTTTTAAATAGTTACTTTCAAATAAAAGTGTCTGTGATTTGACTTATAAGTTTAAATTAATTTTTGTGTTTTGCTAGTATGACTTATAAGTAATTAATGTATAACCAATTACACAATTGGGTGTATCTATGTGTCCAAAAAGTGGTATTTTCTTTGAAACTTATTGGAAACAATAATGCTATTTTAACCAATTGCTCTATCAAAATAATTTATGAAATTCTTTCATAAGTTGTAAGCAACAAATGGTTGTTTCTCAAACTTCTATTTCCGAGTTACTTCTGGAAGCACCTTATAAGTAGTAGTACACAAGCACTACAAACAAGTTACTTGCATGTAGTTTAGAACTTTAGATTACTCATTAGGAGTTGCGAAACATGCTTGAGTATGTAATTCTGTAATTCACCATCATAAAGAATATGTATATAATTTTTTATGATCAAAATATGTACTTTGATCATACTAACTGTTCCTCACTTTTGAGGGTCTGAAAATCCTAATACCACTCACATGGGATTTTAGTTGCAGGTTTTTATCCCCCCTTATGCTTTTGTTCTCCACTCACCTTTAGGTGTTTGTAATCTTGATAGGCTTTCATATATCCTTTTTACCTCAAAAACTAACACTTTTGATCAATAATACCCAGAACTATATTGCACATAATCGTTTTAGCTCTTTGCTATTGTAATGTAATTCTCATACTGGTTTGACGCTCATAGAAGTATCGTATATCTTCTTTTGTTCAGATAGCAAAGTCCCAAGCTTTTGATCATTTAAATTCAAGAAATCAGATTGAGAAGTTGTTTTAAATCTTATTAGTTTCATGATATCAATATATGTGTACTGTTTGACATCATTAGGTGTCATAAGCATGTATAGCTTCATACACGTAGTCTTTTGGATTTATCTGTAATTTAAGGGTTTATTCTGTTATCTCTTCCATGTATAGTCTTGGCTGCTGTATGAATTAGGAAATGAGAGGGGAAATGGTTATGTTGATGGTAGACGATGATAACCAATATTCGATAGTAATTATGTGATACTGCAAGCAATTTAATCCGACACTCATTTATTTTTTAACATTTAGATAGGCACTCATTCTGGTTTTCATTACATCACACAAACAGTTGTGTTCAGTAATTCCACCCATTTAGCAAATTTATTAAATGCTAAGCTCAAATAAGTCTATTACTGACCTATGATATTATCTTAATAGATTGGTTTGTTGCACTTAATGTTGTAGATCACTTTCTGGACTGATAAGCATCGTGTGAATGGCTTGATTATTTGCTAAAAGATCATTTGATTATCAACTCATACAACATTGAAAAATGAAAGGGCACGTTTTCAAAATTAGCATTATCAGCAAGGTTATCAAAATGAGATTCAAATCGTAAGGTTTAAATTTTAAATCGAAACGGGAGCTAAATTGTAAATAGTAGATTTAAAAGATCCATATTTTAAGGTTTGTATACACTTTAAAATTGATTTTGATGTTTGATCTTCTACATCTAAACCTAAGAATTAGCTTTTGTTCTTTTATTCCATTTTTATTTTGTTTAGAAAACTTAGGATTGAGATTGTAGACCAATATAAGTATATTGAATCCATCAATATGTATTGAATGAATTTTCTCTACTGCGGTTTTAACTGAGTTTGAATCGGAATGTAAATCGAATCGTAAAGAGAAAGATTCGCTCTGAAGACTAAAACTAGATTTAAATTGTAGGATTTTAAGATTTTCGACAACAATGGTTATCAGTATTTTCTGTGCCTAGGTGAATAAATATAAATTTCTAATCACAAGATTTAGAGTGATTAATGTGGTCAGTATGTATTAGGGTTCTGTTTATTCGACGACTGGTCTCTTTGAGCGTGGTCACTGAATATATTTTAGATTGATTTTGCTTTGTTTCCCCTTTAAGTTTTTGTATAGGCTCTTAATTTTGTTTTTAGGTTCAACGGCAGAAATGATATTGTTCCTGCCTTCTACTTGTGTGAATAATTTTTTTTGACAAGTATCTATTTTAGCAAACCGACCAAAGGGAGGTTTCTCTTAATCCAGGATTCTAATGAAAACTCTGTCTGTCTGAAACTTTAAACTTGCAGCTGGAACATTGTGGCATAAACAGCACGATTTTATATATTTAACAAATTTCCAAATCATGTAGCAAAAGTTCGTCTACTACTATTCTATAATTTCTCATAAAATTACTTAGTTTCTCCCTATAATCTCGTCGTTGATTATCTTCTCATTTATTCCTCCAAATTTCCCCTCGTCAATTTGGTTGTAGCAGATTGCCCCGATGATGAATCGATTTTTATATATTTAACAACTCTAGATTATTCAGCTTGTCCCTGCTGGTTTTACAATCCAATTTCAAAGCATCAGCTAAGCTGTCATTCAAGTCCACAATGGGTTTATTTATGAAAATGCATAAGTTGTTTTTTGTTTATTAGGGAGTTGGATAGATCTTAATGATTGTCGGGTTCATGACTATGAAGTCTCTAGATATGGATGGAAAAAAATTGACTTGTTATGAAGAAGAGCTTGATAGTTAAAGGGTAACGAAAAATGTGTTCAAGAATAAGGGTGCTACCATTCTTTAATTTCAAAAAAATCAGTTAAGACTGTTTGAGTGTTCACGTATATTTGTTTCCCTTGCTTAATATTATTTGATGAAAATTTCAGTTTAATCATTGTTTGAGTTTTGGATTTAGAGATAGAAACTTTAATCTAATTATGTTACACGAAAATCAGATAACAAGTTACCTGTCACTCAAATAGTTTTGCTAAGTATTTCTAATAAGAGTGTTTATACCTTTTAGATTTTATTGGTTATATGGGTTTATGTTTTGTTTTCACAACTACATCACCATTATTTTAGTTGAAAGAGCCTCCAAAAACAGAAATGGAAGATAGAAAAGTCAATCCATTGTCCAATGAATAACTACAATATGCTACTTCAACTGTTGCTTTTGCACCGTGGTATATATGAGGTATGGTCATAGTTGTGGTTCCTAGTCTTAAAATGGTACATAGCTAAATAATGAGAGGTTTTGAATGGGTGTTTGGGAAAAATATACGAGAATCGAATGAACATTTGGACCAAGCAGTTGTAAGTACCAGTACCGTTGGACGCGTGCGGATAAAACTAAGGGCAAGTTCATTTTATTGTGAAATAATGGTTGCATGCATAAACAAAAATAACCACTTCATGTAGTAAAAATATAGTGCCGTAGGAATGTAGGGAATACAACGACGAAAATAATCACTCCGCATAGTTAAAATTGTAAAGGGCATTTCGGACAATTCAAAAGCTTCAAATGATGGTTTCCTCATTATATATAGATATAATAGGTTTTCATCTTTGTTACCTATATTGGATAGTATCTAATGCTTTTGTTTTGAATGCAAGGTATCAATTTTTTGGGTTTTGTTTTACATTATATATGTACATACGATTTTGCTGATGAATTTGTACTTTATACATGAAGCTTATACTATAATATATATGCTGCATGTAAGCATTAATGATGAGGCTTGTGTATTGTAGCCGTGTAGGTGTTCATATATGTATGTTGCAGGTATGCATGAAAGTTATACGGTGGATGTAATTATACATCATACATGAAGATATGTATGATTGATCCTAAGCTTCACTATGGTTCATTGTTGAGTCATTTGTATATGTGTACTAATTGATCCTAAGCTACAATATGGTTCAATTTTGATGAGAGTTATTTGTATATACGTATGCAAAGCTTAGATGTATATTGTAAGGGTAAAACCACCTTGGTTAGATGACCAATGTTGGGTTTAGTCATAATCGAAGCCACCTTAATTGTATTACACTTTTATTTAACAATAGTCTCAAGTTACATGACATAACTTTCTGTTGATATATTTTTTGAAATAAAATTTACCAATGTGTCAGGGTTGATGGATGTGGGATTAGAAAAGGTTGCAGTGAGGTGAAAATTTAGGCAGGTTGGGACTAAAATTGTGTTTAAAAGTTTGAGTTGCCATTCACAAATGTAAAATTTTAGGCAGGTTGGGACTAAAATTGTGTCTAAACGTTTAAGGTACCATTCGCAAATGTAAACTGGTATGTTGGCCATGTTCCCGCATCTGATGTATCTGCTGTGGTCAATTTACGGTAAGGACCTGAATCGATCCTTTCACATTAACGCATCTGATGTGTCTAACCTCCATTTCCTCTAAGTAATATGCATTTGTTTTGTCTCTTCATCTATGATACCACAATTAACACTTTAGCCGTCGTATTCCGTTTTGGTATTTGCGTCTCGAAACGCAGTACACCAACGTTGTGAAACAGTATGCACATACGATTTGATACTCTAATTTTAACATTCCGAAACGTTGAATTTTGTGTTCTGAAATGTTTAATTCAATGTTTCAACAATGTTCCAAAATGTTTGGTTTGACGATTTTAATGTATTATTAACATGTATGAAGTAATAGTGATTTCCTATTAGAAACATAAAATAATAATAATTTCATATTGGAAATGTAAACAAATAACGAAGAATGATTTAAAATCAGTCGTAAGAAGACTAAAAGTCTTGTTTTCTACTTTATTTCAAATCTTAATTATCATATAAATGTAAAGTAATACATACAGTTACGAACTCTTTATTTATATTTATATATTCTATCTTTTGTTTACATAACTATCTTTCAAATGTTCTCTTTCTCCATATGTTTTTTTTCTAAAACAATCAGTACACTAAAATATGGTATTTGAAAAAAGAAAAAACATGGACGATAGTGATAATATGTATAAAGAAGCTAATGTTGTATCAATGTATGAAAACTATTCCAACATCATGGTTCATGTGATATAAAGAGTCGTCATCAAGAATTAACGAAGGAAAAAACAATAATGTCACTTTGTTATAATTTTCAACTGCTTAAATTATAAAAATGAGTCTAAAAAAGGAGGGGGGAAAACTAAGACATGATGTTAGTACGTACTTATGCAACAATATTTGAACATTTTACAATTTTGTTTGGCTTTAATTTATATAAGCTATAATTTATAATTAGGTGGAAATGAACGTAAATGGTAATGTTTATTTATACAAAAATAATTTTACTTTGTGTCCATTCATATGCTCCGAATAACAATATTATATAAATTTATATGTAAAGAGAGCGTTCATAAATGTTCAGTGTTCTGGCTAAACGTACCTGTTAAACCTACCCCCAACGTATTGCATTCTGCAATATGTGACATTTTTTGTTTTTGTTTTTGTTCCGTGCACCGAATCATTCCATGTACCAAGGAACATAGCTCTTCATACTTCTAATATGTTTATTCACATTCCTTTCGCTTTTGCAAATATTTTGTATGAGTTCCTCCTTTTTTTGTTCATCATTTCTGTAATACACAAATTCTTCCTCTTCTAAAAATATACATATACATGTGTGTATGTGTTTATGTACATATACAATACTTAATTGTTAGTTGTTCTTTATTATACGTTTTTGCTAATAAGTTTATGTTTTGTTTCTAATATAATTTGTCTATTGTGTTATCATGATGCATTTTACTAAAAATAATGAAGAACTACAAAAATATATATAAAAGAAATTATATAACCAACCGATCGGTTCTTCACCGCTGTGCGGTTGTACTAGTATTATATTTTATGGAATATCTAGAGTCTCTTAATCCAACTATGGAGGTAAATCAGACTTTTTTATTTTTGCACACTAAAACTTCCCGCCTCCAATCACACGTGTCAGGTAGCGTACATTTTTCAATGACTATTTGAATGTGCATCTAAATACTGGTATTAGATCATGTTTGAGAACTATATAACACTGTATGATTCAATGGCATGAAATGTTTTTTTTTTTTAGATGAGAGTTGCATATTTTGGGGTATTATATCTAGTATTTTATGTTCTTCCTACTTCCTAGGCCCTAGCATTAATGCCCGATTTTACTATGAATTTACAGAGCTGTATCTTCAAGTAACAGTTGTACCTATTAAGCTTCTGATGTCAATGATAAGCCTAGCTGGAATTGTTAATATTTATTAGATTCAATCCAAATGCGCAGAATATTTGAGTCTGGAAATGTTGATCTCAATGATTCAAAGGCTTCTGGTGCACCAGAGTTGAAGTCAAAGCCTGATGGATGGGAGACGACAACAAAGAGTAAAGATGGAAATATATGGGAAATATCACAAAGGGAGGAGGATATTCTCCTGCAAGAGTTTGAACGAAGAATTGCTTTCAGCAAATTCCAGGTATCCCTATGCTGATAATTTTGCCACTAATAAATGTTTTTGTGTGCCTCATTGTTTATCATGCTCATATAATCACAAAAATTAGCCTGTTGCCTTCATAACAATATTGAATAAACTGAATGCCAGATTGCAAGCTTCATAAAATCACACATATTTAGCCGTAGAAGACCAATAGATGGATGGAAGTACATGATAGAGGAGTTGGGTCCCAATGCTCGGAAAGGGAAAGGAAGCGTTCAAAGGCTACCGAGTCTTTCCGATTCATCTACTCAACCCTTCACAGAAGAAATACAGCCAAATGCAATTCCTTCTAAGTTGTCATCTCACAGAGGAAGATAACTAAAATAATAATCACCTGGTTGTCGAATTACTTGTACTAAATAACTATGGCATGTTTGTTTTGTTTTTTCTAATGTTAGACAATAGTATCCGGTGGCGTTACAATTAACGTAATATCAGGGTTGTTTTGTTGAGTATGTTATTGGGTAAAGCATAATAGATGTAAATTTTAAGTGAAATTACCATCGAGGAAATAATGCAAATCCTATCTGATATGAATGAGAACTCAAGCCCAGGGCCCTTGTGGGCTACAGGGTTTGGTTCTTCAAACTGCACTTTGTTGGATATGAAAGATGATCTGTGTGAAGAAATCAGTAACAGTTTCACTACAGGTAAAATCCTTGAAGAATGGAAGCATGCTTTCATAACCTTAACATCTAAGGTTGGGGTTGATAAGCTCAATGTGCCATACAAACTTATAACTGAAGTTTTGTGTAGAGGTTGAAATTTAGGCTATTTCTATTGACACGCCGTTTTCCTTTTTTTTCATTTTAGCATTTTTAAAAAATAGAACACACCTCGGTTTTTCTTTTTCCACCTCAGTTTCTTTCAAAACCACCCATAGTTTCATTTAATCTCTTTTCCTATTTTATCAACTGTAAAATCGTATCTCTTCAAAAAACCATTTTTCAGAAAAGCCCACAACCATATTGATCTTTTAAACAACAAAAAATCTTCAATTTTCGATTCTAATGTAGAGATAAGTCAGATCTAAACATAAACAAGGTATTTTCCACTTCAATTTAATGTTTTTAAGTTACTTTCGCATTAGCGTTTGTTTCATTTCCGTATTCTTAAAAGAAAAACCTTAATTTGGTCGACAACGTTTGAGGAGAGTACAGTTATCGACTCCTCCAAATGCAAACATAGTGAGGTAATGCAAGTAACCACGTTCACACAAGACGAAGTAAGTGGGATAACCTGGTGCGACCTTAAGGGGGTAAGTGAGATAACCTAGTGCACTACACATAGGGTACAGTAGCAATCCAAGTTACGCCTAGACTTGGTTGCTATCCAATTTTAGTTCATTTGAGATAAACCCAAGAAAAACTTACGTTCAACTCTAGAAACCTGAAAATCTTGTTTGTTATTTTCTTCAAAATCACCATCTTCTTTCAAGAAATTATCTTCTTTATATATTCTATCATCATTAAATTCATCCATAGTTACAGCAAGAGCAAGAAAAAGAAAACAAAAGGAAAACAGAAAAACAAAAGTTATTTCAGTCTAAACAATTACAAGGACAATTTGGTCAATTATTAAAAAAATTATTAAGGTGGAAAAGGAGGAAAATGGTGTGCCAATAGAATTAGCCTGAAATTTATTATGTTTGATCTTATCTTCACAAAGCATATAACAAGATCAATAGACACTTCATTATCAGCATTCTTAAATGCTTTGATTTTCCTCACCGTAGTAAAAATTTAATTGAGGATTGTGTTTGTTTTCCTACTTTCTCTGTAACATCCCGAAAATTTTCGACTTTCGAAAATTCGACATCGATACTCACTTTATCGACTGCCGAGAAATCGACTGCCGGAAACTCCAATAGTGAGGGTTTTAGAAAGAAGAAGTAGAAGAAAAAGAGAAGAAGAAGAGAAAGAAAGAACAACTGAACAACATCAGAACAGGAAACAGTATCAGAATCTTACACATCGCAGCGGAACAATATACAATAGATAATTACTAGTCTTTTAAAATAAAGAACTATATCATTTTATACATATATCAATCATCAGAGTCAATATACAACAATGGACAGTTATATAACTTGTCCTCATACAGAATACACAGCGGAATGATTACTATCAGATACAAATACTACGTCTCGAACTCCAGCTTATCTCCAAGCTCCAGAATATCCAGAATATCCTGATAATATAACTCTAGGCTGCCCGTGTGGAAATTGGTGGGCACCCAGAGTTTAGAAGGGAAACAATAAACTCCGAGTCAGTCATGGTGACTGGTGTGAGATCGTAAAACAGTTATCTTTAAAATAAACAGAGGAATATTTTTAAAGTCAATTCGAAATGCTTTTGGAAAATGAAACTACCATAAGACCTCCCGCCACACACACAATGCAAACGCAGAATTGGAGGAGATTTCTTCTTATGATAGTCAAAGATGCTTACTACGCAAAATCAAATCCTTTTTGATATATTTTTTTAGTGCATAGTGTAGAAAACATTTCGAAAGTATAATATTAATCTTAGCCAACATACGACCAGTATCGTATGCCTACTATAGCTACTATGTTCAATAGCAGGTTACCGCCACATTCCATAGCAGGTAATACAACTAAAACCGTACAAGTCACGTATTGTTTCTTTGGATTTCCAACAAATGGTCAGGCTAAGGAACTTCCTATCCACGATGGGTACGTCCCTGGAATAGACGACCCGAGAACCTAACCGGATCTCTGCCAACACAAGGCCGGGTTACCTCTGCAAAAATAGGTAACTACTGACACGCGTATGCCATCCCCCGATCGTCACCGATCTTCCCGAGGATCCCCGATTCGCAACAAACCACATAGATAATAATAATGCAGTAACCACAGAGGTTAAGTATCTGGGCTCCATACCATGATACCACCTTTATCCAGAAGGAATGACATACACTAAGGGGCGCTACTCCCTAGAACCTTGCTGCATTCTTCCTGTTTCGACCATTTCCGGGGTGTGAGGCTCGACGAAGTCTCGTCCACAAAGCTACGCTTTCTCAAAAAGCCCTGCTTCGGGTCAAACAAAATGATCAACCTATGATCACAAAGATATAAGATCAAACAAATGATCATATCACAAATGATCAAACACTGATCATTTCACAGCAACACTCAGTATGCCACGTTACCAAATTGGGATATATCGCTGATAAATTTCAACTACATAACCTCTGAGCTCGTACGTCTCAGAGAAGGGTGTTAAGCTAAGAGAATAAATTCTCCGCCACCAACAGAAATGTATTTGAAAGAAATCAGCTTTATATCTCAAATTGTAACGTCAGACACACAATCCATACAAGTCTGTTCCGGGATCGAACAGAACCGAAGGCACTTCTCACGAAGCCCTTGCATTTTCGGATAATTTTCAATCACGTCAGGACTTCCCGTCACTAAGGGTGATAAAAACCTCTAAATCGAAGATCAGTCGATGTAGAGTAACTCGACGGTAATCCTTCCGTTTTCAAAAATATCCGGTCTTCAACACCGGTCTTCAAATGCAATTCATAACGACGTATCACATATTCGGAATGGGTTATACGACCCCATGGTCCTTTCCCGGTTAACCCGAATAGTGAGCGTTTATTCAAAAATAAGTGTGGCATTCAAATTCATCCAATTCACAACAAATACCTATCTAAAGGTAAATATTGATAGTCGGTTATTTAACTATCAATAAAGATGCGCAACATCATCAGATTCCAAATAATTTTCCAAATTATTTCATCTTCAAAAATATCTTTACTAGATATAAAATTTCCACACTTAACCGTTTGAAAACAATTTCAAATCAATTTCCACATTTCATTTTATCTTTGAAGATAAAATCTCAAAACAGTTCATTTCATATTGGAAAAGCATTTCCATACTTATTTAAAAATAAGTATTTCACAATCTATTTATTTTCAACACTTAGAAAATATTCGATATACTTAAATCAAAATTAAGTATATTTTCATTCTTTAAGGAAAATATTCTTTCAACACATTTATTTGAGTCAAAACGAATGTTACGTAAAACATCGTTACGAACGACTCAAAATCACTAGTATAGGGATTCGAATTTTAAGATAGATATATAAATCCCAATACTACATCAAAACATTTCCTTTCGGAAATCATTTACTATAACAACAGTGTTATAGTCCATCATTTCCTTATTTCTCGAAAACGTCTATTTCAACAATGAATGTTGAAATCTATGCTTTCGATTCACAATGCAATTTAAAACATCTTTAAAATGTTTAACTTCATTTTTAATATCACTTCTTCAAAAATGAATCCATTTTATTCGATAATATATTCACTGTCCAAAATCGTGAATATACTTCACTTAACCAAATTTCAATCTCTTCTACACATTTATTTCAAAACTAATTCGCTATCCAAATTCGCGAATATATCTTCTTTAATAACCTTCTATCTTTGATTTATCAAATTCAATTGATTTCGAATTTATAAAACAACGATTATAAATTCTATTTCCATTTTATAACAACTTCTACTTATACATTTCTTTTTATTAACTTCTATACTTTACTTATCAAGATAAGTGATTTCGGATCTATAACCAATTTTTATAAATTCCAATTCCATTCATAAAAACTTCAATACCAAATCAATTTCAATATTGATTTCTAAATTTATTTTCAACTTTAAAATAAAATTTCCATACTGATTTCTCAAAAATCCATTTCCAAATATTAAATCAATTACAGATTTGATTTCTAATTTTATTTATCCCTACTAAAATAAATTCTTATTTTCCTTCAAATTTTCAATATCCTATTTTTAAATGGATTCTTTAAATTGAAGTCATTTTACATTGACTTCTCAAATCATTTCAATTTACCAAGTAAATTTCTAGTCGGATTTCCAACTTATCTTCTTTTAATAAATTCCTTTTTAAGAAAATAAATTTCAATCGTTTCTTTCAATCTATTTAGAAATCCAGATTTTTAAATTAATTTCCTCAATTTAAAATCACTATTATACGAAATTCATTTATTCAACATTTTCACTTTATTCTGGAAATAAATTCGATAAGATTATAAAAATTAACTTTTTATACTTTAAAATTCCTTTCTTCGAATTTATTAAATTTCTAAAATCAAATTCACTTAGAAATTTCTATTTTGATTTCCAAAAATTCAATTTCGTTTATTTTTTTGGAATCCAATGATACCAAACATCTATTCAGCTAAATTTTAGCTTTCAAACAATTTCCAGACATCAATATGATTAATAACATCAATAATCATTCACAGATTCATACCACAGTATATAAAAAAAATCAATCAATGTGAGGGGTCCAGTTGGATCCCTCCAACCTGTTTCCCTGCATCCAAAGACGTTAGCACAATACCAATTCCGCTCCAGTACGGAATTATCGCGGTATATAGGTTTTTATAAATCCGCTTACTAACGGCGCAATAGGGTCTCATCCGCTATACGAGGCGGGAAATCAATCAATCCAATATATACATATGCCAATATGTATATACTGCTATATATATAGATATATTGTCACGACCCTGAAATTTTGAATTTATTTAAATTAATAATTAAATGAAATTTTGAGTTAAATTTATGATTTAATAAATTTTTGAATAAAAATTGTGAAATTAAATTGATTAAATGGAGCGAGTTTCCCGATATCCAAGTATATTATGTATAAATCATTTTAAATTAAAAAATTGTAAATAGTGTATATGTGAATATATGGAGTATAGAAGCTTGTAAAAGTAGCTATCATGTTATCTCAAAAACAAAACAAGAAATAAAATATACTCAAGTAAACAAAACAAAGCATATCATACCCACCAAAACATTTACAGCCGAAATGAAGATAAATTATAAACAAAAGGAAACATAAAAGTACACAATATAATACCCATCAAACATTAAAATAAGATTCGCAGCCACCAACAAGTGATCTACAGCCGAGATAAAGGGAAGCAAGTATATATGAATTTGTACATATCATAAATGCAGCCATACCTCTAAAGCAACTTCAAACCATACCCTATTTTATAAAAAAGATAACATCTCCCTGAAAATCTCATTCCCATTTATACATCATTTTCTTTTTCCATTCATTCGTTTATCCAAGCTGAAGGAATAAAAGATTTAAAAGCAAACTGGAGATTCAAAAGGCAGTGAAACTCAAACATAAATCAAAATCTACTTCCGGTGTTCAAATTGTTCCAGGTTTTCAAGCTTGCCTCTGTTCCAAGTATAGGTGAGCAAATTCGTCTTTAATCCATGATATGTTAAGATGAATGCCTGAATCAATTTACTTCTCTAAGATATGACATTCTGGTTGGTATGCGTATACTTGTTGCTGTAGGTATGTATATTTATATATATATACAATAGAAAAATCTGGTTATGCCTGTGTATATAAAGGGAAAGGAAATCAGCCCTGTTTCAATAATAGGTTGATAAAAATCAAGAAGAAAATCATATCTCAAATTTTAAAATGAATTAAGTACTGATCTCAAAATGAAACTTTGTTATGACAGAGTTATACTAAGTTTACGAATGAATTCAAGCAAAACAATTTGTTATTTTCTTCTGGAAAGTGAAACTACAGGTCTCAAGCAAAAATGTGATAAAAATAAAATGTCGTAAATTGTTAATTTAGATTTATAACCTGAATCATCATAGAAATTTATGATTTTTAAGACTCGAATGGTGATTTTTAGTCAAGTGTGCTTAGAGCAGTTTATAGTTGAACTGAAATGGGTTTTTATCCAATTTCTGGTGATCGGCAACATCGTTGTCCTCGTGATCGAAGTTGGAGCTTCCTGGTAGGTCATGAAGCCTGGGAAAAATGCCCAAGAATTTTTATAATGGGTGTGGTGATTGCGGTGGATCAAAGTAGGGTTTAAGGCTCGATTGTGATACGGTTGGAAAACGAGACGAGTTCGTCTTCACGGGTTGATCGAGCTTCGTGATATTAGGGGGTTGGGTTCGCCGGAGAGTGGAGCGACTTTGAGAAGGACAGTGGAGGTTCCAGTGATCGGAGATGGTGGCCAGTACCATTTTTCGATCGATGGTAGCATTTCAGGTAGGTTCGAATTGTGAAATTTTGATTGGTCGGAGGCAACGTCGAGGCAGATGGTCGAGGGGGTAGGCGAGGTCATCTCGGCTCTGCCCATGGTCGGAGAGTTGATCGGTGGCGATCTGGATCGTGTGCACCGTGCACAGGTGTGCATCGAACTGGAAGGGGGAAGAAGGTTTGGGGGAAGAAGTGTTTTGCCGTGTCATGCCTGTTGATTTCTCGAAGTTTTTGCGTGGGTTTCTCGGAGGGATGGAGGATGGGGTTCGTGTTTTGGGCGCTGAGGAACTTTTGCTCGGGTCTTTCGAGTTGATACTCGAAGCATTGGAGGAGGCGACTCGAAGCAGAATGCTTCAGAGAATTGGGTTGGGCTAGTTGGTTACAGGTTTGTTTAAAACAGCCTGTAGCTTTAAATAATTAAAGAAAATTTGAAAATTAAAATGGTGAGTTGTTGTAACTAAAATGAAGATAGATTTGAATGGAATTTTGGTCTTAAAGTTTTAAAGGAAATTTGAAATTTCAATCAAAGTTTAAAACAAAGATTTAAATATGAAATCAAGTTTTGTTTGAATTAAAATCTAAAATTAAAAATAGTTTTAAACTGAATTTGAAATTGAGATAAATATAAACCAGTTTAAATCTAGTTTTAAGTTTTAAAAGGTAAGTAAAGTTTTAAATCAAAATTTAATCTAGAATCGAGTTTAATTTGTATCCAGTTTTGAAATGGAAGAAAGTTTTGAATTTAAATTAATTAATCTTGCAAATTTACTTAAGGATAATCAATTGTCGTAACTGATTAAGAATAATTAATTTAGCGGTTATTAATTAATTAAGGGTTAATTAATTTATTTAAGATAATTAATTAAATAGTGAATTGAATAATTAAAGATTAATTCTTTAAATAATTAAAGGTTGATGAATTATAATTAAAGATTAATTAATTATTGATGGTTAATTAATAAATGATTAAAGAATAATTAATCAAAATGATCTGTAATTTATTAATTAACCAGGATTAGTAATTTATTCATAAGTAATAAATTTGATTTCAATAATTCAGATAATTCGTTGATCTTACTTATAAATGTTTGGATTCTGTTGAATGATATGAATTGTTTGATATCCCTGATTTTTTGATGCTTTGTGATACATCCTGATTTATATCGTGATCTGTGATGTATATATTGTTATATGAATATGAAACCCTTGGCCCGTAAAACGGCACTTGAATTTCGATGCGACAGGGAGTCGGATTCCAATTGGTTATCCGAAACCCACATCGAATTGTAATAGCATATCTTTGTGACTGATAAATTTATTTTATCTATGAATCTGTGAATGAAGATAAGCGTTGTCGATTATACCGCTTATCGATATATCTATGATGATTGATGTTGCACTATTGTGTGTAAAACCCCTAGACCGCACTGTTACACACACAAATATGGATTTCACGTGGAAATCGGTTAAGTCACAGATAATTTAAATTTGATGTTTTGAAATTGAAATTTTAAATTTCAATTGATTTTGAAATTAGAAATTTGGGTTTAAAGTGAAAAGCTTTTGAAATGGAATTTCAAAGATGAAATTTAATTTTGAATAACTTGATGAAGTTTTGGAAGTTTAAATAATTTGATTTAAAACTTAAAGTCAAGTTTAAAAATTGAATTCTAAAATTTGAAACTAGGGATTAAAGATGTTTATATATGGGTTAAACTATTTTAAAAAGTATTGATTTTGGAATGTGAATATAATTCAAGGACTTTAACCCGTGCAAATAAAATTGGATTTTTCTTAAACGAAAACTGTTTGTTTTCAAATGATAAAAGCTTTCGTATATATATAAGAAATGAAATTCCAATTTAAAGGAATTTCAAGTATGAATTGAAAGATGGTTTTCCAAGCTATGAATGAATTCTTTTTGAAAGCTATGAATTGAATCTGTTTAATTTTAACAGATTTAAAATGATATTTTGTTTAAACCCTTTGAAATGAAATTGTCTTGAAAACTATAAGTTAAATCTTTGATTTAAAGATTTAACGAGTTAATCCAATTGAAACAGAAATTGTTTTGGAAAAACTGTGAATGAATCTTTGTGAAAATTAAGTGAACTCTGTAAATAAATCTTTTTGTTTAAAAGATTTGAAATGGTAATTTGTTAAACCATTTGAAGAAAAGAAGTTGAATTATTAAGTTGTGACTTAATTGAAATCACATATCCATATGTTTTGGAATATTGCGCTCGTTATTCGGGTTAGCCGGGAAAAGACATTTGTGTCATATAACCCATTCCGAATAATGATACGTCGTATATGGATCGCATTTGAAGACCGGTGTTGAAGACCGGATATTTACGAAAACGAAAGGACAACTCGTCGAATGTCTCTGCACCGACTGGTCCCCGGTATAGAGATTTGATCACCCTTTGTGATGGGAAGTCCGGACGGGATTGTGAATACCCGGAAATGCAAGGGCTTCGTAAGAAGTGCCTTCGGTTCTGTTCGAACCCGGAACAGACTTGTATGGATACATGTCTGACATTACACTTTGAGATATAAAGCCGATTTCTTTCAAATACATTTCTGTTGGTGGCGGAGAATTTATTCTCTTAGCTTAACACCCTTCTCTGAGACGTACGAGCTCAGAGGTTATGTAGTTGAAATTTATCAGCGATATATCCCAATTTGGTAATGTGGCATGCTGAGTGTTGCTGTGTGATGATCAGTGTTTGATCATTTGTGATATGATCATTTGTTTGATCTTATATCTTTGTGATCATAGGTTGATCATTTGTTTGACCCGAAGCATGGCTTTGTAGAAAGCGTAGCTTTGTGGACGAGACTTCGTCGAGCCTCACACCCCGGAAATGGTCAAAACAGGAAGGATGCGGCAAGGTTCTAGGGAGTAGCGCCCCTTAGTGTATGTCATTCCTTCTGGATAAAGGTGGTATCATGGTATGGAGCCCAGATACTTAACCTCTGTGGTTGCTGCAAATTTATTACTTTGTGGTTTGTTGGAAATCGGGGATCCTCGGGAAGATCGGTGACGATCGGGGGATGGCATACGCGTGTCAGTAGTTACCTACTTTTGCAGAGGTAACCCGGCCTTGTGTTGGCAGAGATCTAACCGTAATGTTAGGTTATTTCTCGGGTCGTCTATTCCAGGGACGTACCCATCGTGGATAGGAAGTTCCTTAGCCTGACCATTTGTTGGAAATCCAAAGAAACAATACGAACCTTTACGATTTCAATTGTATAACCTGTCTCCTCAGGAGGCAG
Source organism: Allium fistulosum (assembly GCA_030737815.1). Lineage (NCBI taxonomy): Eukaryota > Viridiplantae > Streptophyta > Magnoliopsida > Asparagales > Amaryllidaceae > Allium > Allium fistulosum. The sequence continues at coordinate 516,958,017 of CM060901.1, read as the reverse complement.
CTATAGCAGGCATAATATAATGGTACCTATGCTGGCTAAGATTTATATTCTACTTTCGAAATGATTTCTACACTATGCACTAATAATAATATCAAAAATGATTTGATTTTGCGTAGTAAGCATCTTTGACTAACATAAGAAGAAATCTCCTCCAAGTCTGCGTTTGCATTGTGTGTGTGGTGGGAGGTCTTATGGTAGTTTCATTTTCCAAAAGCATTGCGAATTGACTTTAAATTCTCTGCTGTTTGTTTTTAAAGATAAACTGTTTTTGTTGCTCACACCAGTCCCATGACTGATCCGGAGTTTATTGTTCATTTCCTAAACTCTGGATGCTCAAAATTTTCTACACGAGCAGTCTAGAGTTGGGTTTTTCAGATATTCAGGTTTAGTAGATTATCTGGAGCTAGTTCAGTCTTTGGATCGGACTGCACTTGCTTATTCTTGGTGTATCGTTATTGGGAGTTCGAGCTACTGCTGGAGTTCTCTCTTGAAGACTATCTTAGAGTTATTTGTTCCGCTGCTGATATTAGTTATCTATTCTTTTCTTTTCCGCTGCTATTTGTTGTATCATATCTCTGATGTATATAGATATTCATTGTATCATCATTGTATCTGGATATTGTATCAGATGTTGTATATCTATATTCTTTTTATTCCGCTGTGTTATTTACTTAATGTTGTTATAATCTCCCGAGAACCAGATTCGGCATTTGAATCTACGGCATTTTGAGTACAAGGGAAGTACGGGTGCCGATTTTCGAAGGTCGACTTTTGGGTCTTGACATATATCCTAAAATATCTAATATCACAATCAACATAGCAATCAAACAGTCAATAATAACTGTAAAATCAAATTTCCTTCGAGTGAGAAAGATCTCACCTTAGCTTTATTTTGCCATCCATTTCCATCCAATTTATTTTCTTGATTTAACCTTGTATAAATAAATTTACAATTTATCAATATTCGAATAAATCGAATTCCCATTTTCGTTTGGTATTTTTTCTTTATCTAACAATTTTGATTTTAACCAATGATACACTTTTAATTTATGATATCAAAGAATTAAATTTTTAAACTTTCTTTTTCTGCAATCCTATATACATGTGTAAAATTTATCCCACTAAAAGAATTAACATGAAACAAAAATAAAAACAAGCTGTAAATACCTAAATGCCCAATTCCCTCAAGAAATTCTTCTCGAACTCGGCCTTCGAATTATTGTTGAAGTAGTGGTATCTCCCCTGCCATGAACGATCGCAGCCCCACGTGCCTTAACCCTAGGGCAGCTCTCGATTTCCTCGACTCCAACGCGCGATACCAGACATCGCGAAACTCAGACATGCCACCGCCTCACGCAACGAACTCGTGTGCGCGACTCCCCTCGTCAACGTTGCCTTCGATGTTCGACTTGAAGCTGCCGCCGTGAACGCGATCCCTTCCACTTGAACATCTTGCGAACCCCAAGCCCTAGGCGTCGCCTTCCTCCTTCCCGAAATCGCACGCCACCGTGCCACAGATCGAGACTCGAGATGCCTCCGTCTTCACGATCGAGCTCCCCCTAAACCCTCGCGCGCCTCGGTTCGCCTCCGATGTGAGAATTTGGTCGTGCGCGCGCGTTATCCCCTTTCTCGATTTTAAACGAACGAGGATTTTCGTTCGATTTCATTTAGTTGAGAAGGACATGGCTGCTGTTTTTTTTTTTTTGAAGTTTTGATTTCGAACGTGAAATGATTTTTACTGAGGGGAGGAAGACAGAAGATATGGGATGCACGATTTTCTCCCCGTGATTCCCTGCGTGTATAAAGGCTGAATCGAAGGAAAGAAAACGTGTGGTGTTAAATAAATATAAATTTAAATTTAAATTTCGTTAAAAATTCCAATGCGTTTTCCTGTCGTGTGCTCACATACAAGCTCCGAAAAATACGAAATTCGAAATCCGGCAATAATATAACATTCCGGACCCAATGGAACTGGTTTCGTCGAATTCCGAGACTGTTTGAAAATTGACTATTTTATAAATATCGGTTCGAGTGAATATTTTCAAAACTGAACAAAACAGTTCGAAATTAAATTCTGAAACTTCTATCATCCTCAGTATTACCAATACGAATTTTAAAAGCTTTCGAAATATTTTTCTTCAGCTTAAAATTGAAGATTCGAATTTTTATCCAACTATCAACAGATTAAATCCTATAATTTAATCGCCGATTTAAAGTTATATTCGGGACTCAAATTAAATCATCGTTCAAATATTTAAAATTTATTAAATAATCCCAATTTAATTTGTTCAAAATTCAGGGTCGTTACAAACTTCCCCCCTTAAAAGAATTTCGTCCTCGAAATTACAAGTTAGGAAAAATGTCCTTAACTCGTCTACTATTTTTCCAACATCCAATAGTTTTATCAAATTTTCAAAACAAATCTTCTACTAAAGATTCGTTATCATTCAACTACATTTCAACTCCAACTCTAAGTTTCAAAACAACATTGTTTAACTTCTCAATTCAAATTTTAAACTTCCAAAATTTCTCAAAAATTTTCTAACGCCCTAAATTTCTGAAAAATTTCGCCAGCGTCTCCTTTGCGCGGCTAATACGGTACGACTACAAAACGTCCCTACGGACTCTCAGATTTCAAAAAGAAAAAGAAAAAACCAAGTGGCTAGAGAGAAATCATCAAAAACTCATATTATAATTCAAATACGTACCTTTTCCGAGCAATTCAAATTTATCTTCGAAATTAAAATCCAATTCCTTTACACCTATATATCCTACTAGCCATAATATCTAGTTACATATATTCAAACCATTTTGTAAATCCTATTACAAAATTTTCAATATAAACTGCTTATATATTTTTTTTTTCTTCACTGTTGAAGTTACACATATTCATTTATTCAATTTTACATTTCAAATTCATTTGAATTCAATTCACAATTCCAATCTAATTTGGATTCGGTTTATCTCCTGAATATTGAATTTTATCAGCTTTCATTCATTCACAACTGCACTCTTTTAAATTAGTTCCAGTTACTAATTCATTTCAATTCTAATTCATTTATTCACATTCGTTTTCAACATTCAGTTCTAATTCCAGTTTTATCTTCATTCAATCATCAACTTAGAATAATTTCAATATTCGAATTTTACTTAAGAATTTCGCTCTTCATTACTTAGGTTCAATATAAATATTCTTATTTTAAATTTACCACTTCGGTTAGATCTATTTACATTTAAACCGAATTTCCAATTCCCATACGAATTTCAATTCATCTTTCATTTTCAATTATTCAATTCCATTCATTTGCTTACGAATTCGAAATGAATTTCAACTTTCAATTTCATTTTCATTTAATTGATTCACTTGTACTTAAATTCATTTAACTTCATCCTTTAAGTTAAATTTATGCTATCAACCTTTCAAATTGTATAAGTTATCAACTTGATAATATTTCATAAACATGGTATCCCAGAGTCTTACCAATATTTCAAAATTATTTTGAAAACAAATCAAATTATCTTTTGAATTTCCAAAACAAAACCCAATTTTCCGAACAACTTCCATTTAAAACAATTTGGCAGTAATTTCTCTTTTGGAAACCCGAAAATGAACATCGATAATGCTGCAGTCATTACCGAAGTTATTTTCCAGCGACCGAAAAGAGTTTAGAGCTTTCAACTCTCCAAAATATTTTTCAAACCTTCGAAATTCATTTTCAAATTCAAAAAGATTTAAACTTTCCAAATCTCCAAAATTTTCAAATTCCTTTCAAAACATTTCCAAAAACTTCTCTGGAACTCCGTTTCAAATTATAAGTTAAAAATATAACTTACATTCTTAAATTTCATTCGTATATGAATTTTATTTCTTAACTTTGGAGTTATAATTTCAACTTCATATTCAATTTCAATGATAATAATGATAACATTTCAATATTATCACTTCCTAACAACCATGCAACCATATACTATGATAATTCATAGAAAATCATTTCTTTTCCATACAAAAATAGTTTTGGGTAAAATTATCTCATTTACCCTATTTTAAAACAATACTGTGCCGAATTGTTCTATTCGAGTGTTTAGAGATCCCTATCAATGATCGTTAATTACTCGTATTGACCAGAATCCATATACCACTCAATAAATCAATCATCACAATATAAAATAATTTTTTTTATATTCACTAACAAATACGCGCTCATATCTATTATTACACTCAACTCATTCTAGAGTACTACTGACTCTATCTCTAATGAGTAACACCCAACAGAGCAGGGTTGTCGCTTAACCATATGCTCTGATACCAAATGTAACATCCCGAAAATTTTCGACTTTCGAAAATTCGACATCGATACTCACTTTATCGACTGCCGAGAAATCGACTGCCGGAAACTCCAATAGTGAGGGTTTTAGAAAGAAGAAGTAGAAGAAAAAGAGAAGAAGAAGAGAAAGAAAGAACAACTGAACAACATCAGAACAGGAAACAGTATCAGAATCTTACACATCGCAGCGGAACAATATACAATAGATAATTACTAGTCTTTTAAAATAAAGAACTATATCATTTTATACATATATCAATCATCAGAGTCAATATACAACAATGGACAGTTATATAACTTGTCCTCATACAGAATACACAGCGGAATGATTACTATCAGATACAAATACTACGTCTCGAACTCCAGCTTATCTCCAAGCTCCAGAATATCCAGAATATCCTGATAATATAACTCTAGGCTGCCCGTGTGGAAATTGGTGGGCACCCAGAGTTTAGAAGGGAAACAATAAACTCCGAGTCAGTCATGGTGACTGGTGTGAGATCGTAAAACAGTTATCTTTAAAATAAACAGAGGAATATTTTTAAAGTCAATTCGAAATGCTTTTGGAAAATGAAACTACCATAAGACCTCCCGCCACACACACAATGCAAACGCAGAATTGGAGGAGATTTCTTCTTATGATAGTCAAAGATGCTTACTACGCAAAATCAAATCCTTTTTGATATATTTTTTTAGTGCATAGTGTAGAAAACATTTCGAAAGTATAATATTAATCTTAGCCAACATACGACCAGTATCGTATGCCTACTATAGCTACTATGTTCAATAGCAGGTTACCGCCACATTCCATAGCAGGTAATACAACTAAAACCGTACAAGTCACGTATTGTTTCTTTGGATTTCCAACAAATGGTCAGGCTAAGGAACTTCCTATCCACGATGGGTACGTCCCTGGAATAGACGACCCGAGAACCTAACCGGATCTCTGCCAACACAAGGCCGGGTTACCTCTGCAAAAATAGGTAACTACTGACACGCGTATGCCATCCCCCGATCGTCACCGATCTTCCCGAGGATCCCCGATTCGCAACAAACCACATAGATAATAATAATGCAGTAACCACAGAGGTTAAGTATCTGGGCTCCATACCATGATACCACCTTTATCCAGAAGGAATGACATACACTAAGGGGCGCTACTCCCTAGAACCTTGCTGCATTCTTCCTGTTTCGACCATTTCCGGGGTGTGAGGCTCGACGAAGTCTCGTCCACAAAGCTACGCTTTCTCAAAAAGCCCTGCTTCGGGTCAAACAAAATGATCAACCTATGATCACAAAGATATAAGATCAAACAAATGATCATATCACAAATGATCAAACACTGATCATTTCACAGCAACACTCAGTATGCCACGTTACCAAATTGGGATATATCGCTGATAAATTTCAACTACATAACCTCTGAGCTCGTACGTCTCAGAGAAGGGTGTTAAGCTAAGAGAATAAATTCTCCGCCACCAACAGAAATGTATTTGAAAGAAATCAGCTTTATATCTCAAATTGTAACGTCAGACACACAATCCATACAAGTCTGTTCCGGGATCGAACAGAACCGAAGGCACTTCTCACGAAGCCCTTGCATTTCCGGATAATTTTCAATCACGTCAGGACTTCCCGTCACTAAGGGTGATAAAAACCTCTAAATCGAAGATCAGTCGATGTAGAGTAACTCGACGGTAATCCTTCCGTTTTCAAAAATATCCGGTCTTCAACACCGGTCTTCAAATGCAATTCATAACGACGTATCACATATTCGGAATGGGTTATACGACCCCATGGTCCTTTCCCGGTTAACCCGAATAGTGAGCGTTTATTCAAAAATAAGTGTGGCATTCAAATTCATCCAATTCACAACAAATACCTATCTAAAGGTAAATATTGATAGTCGGTTATTTAACTATCAATAAAGATGCGCAACATCATCAGATTCCAAATAATTTTCCAAATTATTTCATCTTCAAAAATATCTTTACTAGATATAAAATTTCCACACTTAACCGTTTGAAAACAATTTCAAATCAATTTCCACATTTCATTTTATCTTTGAAGATAAAATCTCAAAACAGTTCATTTCATATTGGAAAAGCATTTCCATACTTATTTAAAAATAAGTATTTCACAATCTATTTATTTTCAACACTTAGAAAATATTCGATATACTTAAATCAAAATTAAGTATATTTTCATTCTTTAAGGAAAATATTCTTTCAACACATTTATTTGAGTCAAAACGAATGTTACGTAAAACATCGTTACGAACGACTCAAAATCACTAGTATAGGGATTCGAATTTTAAGATAGATATATAAATCCCAATACTACATCAAAACATTTCCTTTCGGAAATCATTTACTATAACAACAGTGTTATAGTCCATCATTTCCTTATTTCTCGAAAACGTCTATTTCAACAATGAATGTTGAAATCTATGCTTTCGATTCACAATGCAATTTAAAACATCTTTAAAATGTTTAACTTCATTTTTAATATCACTTCTTCAAAAATGAATCCATTTTATTCGATAATATATTCACTGTCCAAAATCGTGAATATACTTCACTTAACCAAATTTCAATCTCTTCTACACATTTATTTCAAAACTAATTCTCTATCCAAATTCGCGAATATATCTTCTTTAATAACCTTCTATCTTTGATTTATCAAATTCAATTGATTTCGAATTTATAAAACAACGATTATAAATTCTATTTCCATTTTATAACAACTTCTACTTATACATTTCTTTTTATTAACTTCTATACTTTACTTATCAAGATAAGTGATTTCGGATCTATAACCAATTTTTATAAATTCCAATTCCATTCATAAAAACTTCAATACCAAATCAATTTCAATATTGATTTCTAAATTTATTTTCAACTTTAAAATAAAATTTCCATACTGATTTCTCAAAAATCCATTTCCAAATATTAAATCAATTACAGATTTGATTTCTAATTTTATTTATCCCTACTAAAATAAATTCTTATTTTCCTTCAAATTTTCAATATCCTGTTTTTAAATGGATTCTTTAAATTGAAGTCATTTTACATTGACTTCTCAAATCATTTCAATTTACCAAGTAAATTTCTAGTCGGATTTCCAACTTATCTTCTTTTAATAAATTCCTTTTTAAGAAAATAAATTTCAATCGTTTCTTTCAATCTATTTAGAAATCCAGATTTTTAAATTAATTTCCTCAATTTAAAATCACTATTATACGAAATTCATTTATTCAACATTTTCACTTTATTCTGGAAATAAATTCGATAAGATTATAAAAATTAACTTTTTATACTTTAAAATTCCTTTCTTCGAATTTATTAAATTTCTAAAATCAAATTCACTTAGAAATTTCTATTTTGATTTCCAAAAATTCAATTTCGTTTATTTTTTTGGAATCCAATGATACCAAACATCTATTCAGCTAAATTTTAGCTTTCAAACAATTTCCAGACATCAATATGATTAATAACATCAATAATCATTCACAGATTCATACCACAGTATATAAAAAAAATCAATCAATGTGAGGGGTCCAGTTGGATCCCTCCAACCTGTTTCCCTGCATCCAAAGACGTTAGCACAATACCAATTCCGCTCCAGTACGGAATTATCGCGGTATATAGGTTTTTATAAATCCGCTTACTAACGGCGCAATAGGGTCTCATCCGCTATACGAGGCGGGAAATCAATCAATCCAATATATACATATGCCAATATGTATATACTGCTATATATATAGATATATCCTAAAATATCTAATATCACAATCAACATAGCAATCAAACAGTCAATAATAACTGTAAAATCAAATTTCCTTCGAGTGAGAAAGATCTCACCTTAGCTTTATTTTGCCATCCATTTCCATCCAATTTATTTTCTTGATTTAACCTTGTATAAATAAATTTACAATTTATCAATATTCGAATAAATCAAATTCCCATTTTCGTTTGGTATTTTTTCTTTATCTAACAATTTTGATTTTAACCAATGATACACTTTTAATTTATGATATCAAAGAATTAAATTTTTAAACTTTCTTTTTCTGCAATCCTATATACATGTGTAAAATTTATCCCACTAAAAGAATTAACATGAAACAAAAATAAAAACAAGCTGTAAATACCTAAATGCCCAATTCCCTCAAGAAATTCTTCTCGAACTCGGCCTTCGAATTATTGTTGAAGTAGTGGTATCTCCCCTGCCATGAACGATCGCAGCCCCACGTGCCTTAACCCTAGGGCAGCGCTCGATTTCCTCGACTCCAACGCGCGATACCAGACATCGCGAAACTCAGACATGCCACCGCCTCACGCAACGAACTCGTGTGCGCGACTCCCCTCGTCAACGTTGCCTTCGATGTTCGACTTGAAGCTGCCGCCGTGAACGCGATCCCTTCCACTTGAACATCTTGCGAACCCCAAGCCCTAGGCGTCGCCTTCCTCCTTCCCGAAATCGCACGCCACCGTGCCACAGATCGAGACTCGAGATGCCTCCGTCTTCACGATCGAGCTCCCCCTAAACCCTCGCGCGCCTCGGTTCGCCTCCGATGTGAGAATTTGGTCGTGCGCGCGCGTTATCCCCTTTCTCGATTTTAAACGAACGAGGATTTTCGTTCGATTTCATTTAGTTGAGAAGGACATGGCTGCTGTTTTTTTTTTTTTGAAGTTTTGATTTCGAACGTGAAATGATTTTTACTGAGGGGAGGAAGACAGAAGATATGGGATGCACGATTTTCTCCCCGTGATTCCCTGCGTGTATAAAGGCTGAATCGAAGGAAAGAAAACGTGTGGTGTTAAATAAATATAAATTTAAATTTAAATTTCGTTAAAAATTCCAATGCGTTTTCCTGTCGTGTGCTCACATAAAAGCTCCGAAAAATACGAAATTCGAAATCCGGCAATAATATAACATTCCGGACCCAATGGAACTGGTTTCGTCGAATTCCGAGACTGTTTGAAAATTGACTATTTTATAAATATCGGTTCGAGTGAATATTTTCAAAACTGAACAAAACAGTTCGAAATTAAATTCTGAAACTTCTATCATCCTCAGTATTACCAATACGAATTTTAAAAGCTTTCGAAATATTTTTCTTCAGCTTAAAATTGAAGATTCGAATTTTTATCCAACTATCAACAGATTAAATCCTATAATTTAATCGCCGATTTAAAGTTATATTCGGGACTCAAATTAAATCATCGTTCAAATATTTAAAATTTATTAAATAATCCCAATTTAATTTGTTCAAAATTCAGGGTCGTTACATTCTCTATACTCATCAATGACATTTTGAAATACTTTATATCATCTACGAGAGGGTTTATACAAGGACATCCTCTATCTTCTTATCTTTTCACAATGGCAATTGAACTTTTATCACTTCAGACGGAATTAGCTACATATCATAAGACTATATAATCTGTTTACGTTGTTAGCCTATTGTAATTCGTCTTCTATATGCTGATTATTTAGTTATATGTGTTAAAGCAACTATGAGGGCAACTACTGCAATTATGGCTATATCTAATGAGTTGCATCAGGTTGCAGGTTTAAGGTCAAATGAAACGAAGGCAAAATGCTGTTTCAATAAGTGGTGAGCATCTCCAACAGGCTTTAATATTCAGCTCTTGAATATTATCCAAAGGTCAATAATTTGACTGTAGGCATCTAAATCTCACACCTATTTAATAGACGTCTAACAATTAATCTATGAGATTTCAAGGGTTATTTAATAGGTCCGTGAACTCAAGGTGCATATTTAATAGACGTCTGAGACCAATTCTGCATTCTGGATTGGTCTTTGATTATTATCCTGAATATTCAGGGTAATATACACCGTTGGAGATTTTGTTGGAGGAGTTGCTGAATATGCCTTTGTTGGAGATGTTATAAGAGGAGGATATTCTTAATGTCCAACAAGTTGCTAAAAGTACACTACCTATTAAATATCTACGAGTTCCTTTATCCTTCAATGTTAGGGCATCTTCAGCATAACGTCCATTTTGAACATGAGAAGAAAGGAAATAAGAGAGGAAGAATTTCCATCCATCCAGCAATTGAGCGTGGAATTTTTTTTCTTTAAAAAAAAGTTATTTCACTAAACAGTTTTCAAAAAACCATTAAGTGTATTTTACATTTAAAAAAGCTTATTATTCACTAAACGGTTTTTTGAAAACTGTTTAAGAGCTAAATGGTTTTTAGATTTCCGTAGGGAATCCTCGGTCTTAAAAAAGAGGAAGGATTTCCACATTCTTTTCTTCCTCACGCTCAAATTCCAACTAATGGAGTGTGGAGAATGAAATAAAAGTGGGAACCACTTCCGCTTTTACATCTCTCAGTGCTGCTGGAGATGCCATTATAATCAACTCTGAGTGGTGATTTAATTACAAAAATCAATGACAAACCGTTTAGTTGGAGTTCCAAGCTACTCTCCTTTGTAAACTATTACTAGAAGAAAATTCCTAGCTTCAAAATTAATTCGAACCATTGACAAAATGTCCACAATTATGATTAACGCTGTTAGAAACCGCATCCACATCTGATTACTGTGACAGAGATATCGTAATTTGAAAATTGATCTTTCTATCCTAATTGGGCCCACCATGGAGAACTTTATGGAATATTCAGAAACGAGGTTGTTAACTAGCTTTTTAGCCAATCTTGGAATGATATGAGTGCGTTATAAAAAACAAATATTACATGCTGATCACTAGGCTTAAAAATAGAGAAAATGATGAGTTAAATACACAGCTGAAAGGTAAATAACATAAGATATAGAGTGGTTTCATAAAGCTGCCTATGTCCACTGTGAAGTTCTCTTACTATATATTTCTTGTTGATGAGATTTTTTGGTCTCACAATGCCTCAGATGATCACGAAAGTAATTATAACATACTTCCGTGAGTTAGAATCAACAAACTTAAGTAATATTAAATTTGCTTTTAGGTAGTAATTATGTTGCTGGAAGCTTACACAATCAAGTAGTTGCACTTTAATTGCTTGTTAAAATGTCAAATAAATTGATATCTAGCTCAAGAAAAACGGTAACAAAGAATATAACATCGAAATCTAGGTAAGTAAAAATGCAGAAAAAGGTAAAGACATAGAGAATTTTACGTGATTCAGATGTTAAAGAATCCTACGTCCATGGGGAAATATCGCTTTCCTCTTTTATATTTCTTGTACCAACATTAATGGTAGAGAGTACAGAAATTTTCGTTATTAACCTTAAAATCTCAAATTGGAAAAAAAGGATCCCTTTCTTGCTACATTATTTTTTCTATTTATGGTATAAAGATGCACGTGGATCGCCATAATCCCTCTTTTGTTACTCTTATCTTCGCATTTAGATCATGTCATGTGTCATCCATCTATATTGTTCATTTAATATGCATGGATTGCTGGCGTGTCTTTGACAGAAAACCATAATTTGAGCAGTTGAATTTCGGCCTTTGGCAGGGAATTTGACATTGAAGTAGAAATGCTTGAAATTGAGGCGGGAAAACTCGAATTCGAATGGACCAGGCACTTCTGATCTGAGGGGGCGAATGGTTCATATATTGCCCTATGAGTATATTGAGAGTTATTTCCTTGTTTTGATTTTTGGGGCACCATTGATACGTATGGAGCGAAACTATGCTGTTTGTATGATATTGCCTTAGGCATGGTTAGGATTGAGTCGTCTTGCCCAATCTGCAATGCTTGTTGGCATTGTGTTGAGGTTAAATGGAGGTGAATTGCTTTGCCCCAACCTATGGTGTTAGCTCAATATCTTATATGAATGTATTTTGAGCTGCTCTTGATGTCGATCTGCGCAAGTTACTTGATTAGGGTCGCTTGCGCCTTTGCTATTTTCTAATCAAGTGAAGAACTACGATCAAGCAATGTTTGGATACCCCTATGGATAACCATTGGAATACTTTGGATTCCTCATGGTACTGCTTAAAAGTCCTCAGTAAGCGCAACACAGATCTACACTTAAAAGTGTTAGCAATGCATAAGATTTAGAAATAATGTTAAAGTTTATTTGACCTTTTGATTGTAGTGTAATTTTCTTTTTCTGTCTCTCTCTTTGCGCTCCTGTGTTTGTTACATCCCGATGGTAGTACGTTTCTTTATTAGTCTATTCTGACGGGGAGCACTTCTTTATTAGCCTATTCTGATGGCGGCGCACTTCTTTATTAGCTTGGCTTTGATATTGGACGTGCTACTATTCCGTCTTTTAAGTTCAAAAAGAGGGCGGCGCATCCCTATCATTTTTGAATATAAGATTGTTAATGAAGACCTGTTATTTTTATACATTGATATGCAACACATCCCCATTTGTTTATAGCCTTTCAAGGGGGATGTGTTATACTCTGGCATCATTAGTACAGTTTTTGGTGTTGTAGTGTAGTATCTCCATCTCATTGTCACTTCTGGATTGCATTGCATTTCTTTCTATTGGACCGCATATTGTGGCCGTTGGTCGATTCCCATACTTGGTAGCAGTTTTTGGCTATAGTGTCAAGACTGTGTTTAATTGATTGGGTGTAGTACTCTCTTGACTTTGCATTATTCTTCGCTTCCTCTTCTTGTAGCCTAACTTTATTATGGGAGCAATTCTTTTTTATTTTGGGCTTGTGTTATCTTGCCTTCAACAGGGTTCGGAAAATGCGGGTGTAACACTTGCCCGCTGAGTCTGCAGCGATCGTAAAAGGGTGTTGACTTGTCTTCGTTTACATTTGATCTCTGCATCATGTCATTTGTGTCTACTCCTTTCCTTCTTTTCAAGAAAAGGAAATAGTCTTAGTAGTTGCTTTGCATTAATGCTCATGCATATGTGTCACTTCCCAGTTGGCTAGCCCTTTGTAAAGTTGTACCTCTGTAAAGCTGTAACATCAATCCCTTCATTTACCAGGTAAATCTATCTTGATTTTCGTGCACATCATTCTAGCTATTTAATTGATCGGTTGATGATTTGGAAATTTTTCATCATTCTATTTGTGTAGAAAACATTCGACTAAGGTATGTATATATTTTTCGCTCTTCTACATCTTGTTCTTTTACGTTCCTGTGTTATCATAAAAGAAAAGAGAAAGAGAGAAAACGAGAAAATCTTTGTATGTTAAGTCGATTCTTTTCCTAAGTTCAAATTTTCTTTCAAAATAAAGTAAGGATCCTTTTTATTTAACATTTATTCACAATTTAAATCATGATCTCGAAATAGACTCTTCTTCCCCTTTGTCTTTGCCCTCTAAGATAACTCATTTGAAAAACTTTGAGGGTATTCTAAATCAATTTGGGTTCATAGGTTACGAGGTCAGGGTTCCTAAACTTCACAAACGTATTCACACTCCTCCAAATGGGTTTACCTCTCTCACTCCTGAGCATATACGATGCGGGCTCTATCTTCCCGCTAACCAAGTTCTTCGTCAGTAGCTAACTACCATTGATCTTGTTCTTATCTAGCTCGCTCCTCTTTCATACTCTCTTGTGATCGCCACTTTTATTCTCTATGTTGAGAATGGTTATACCTCTACTTGTGACGAGCTCCAGTGTTTATTTGATATCAACAAAAGACTTCAGGAGGGCGATGCTGGTTTTTATTATGCTTAAGCCAAGAAAGCGACCCTGATGTCCGTCTCCCGTAAGACTCCGTGATGAGTCGATTTATATTTTTTTATTTCAAATTTTGATAAGTTTCCATCTTCAATCCGTCCACATCCTACTCTGCCCAATTTTTCTGATGATGCTGCCAAGTCGTATTGGTCTCGTAGGAACCATATTCTAGAATTAGGGCCAGAGGAGAGAAAATTCAAATGTTTTTTAACTAAAGAGATGCTGGTAAAGCGCGCGTTTCTATGCCCAAATCACAAATACTCTCATACTATTTTTAAGCTTTCCCCAATTTCAAGGCTACGAGGTCAGGGCTCATGAAATTCACAAACGTATTCACACTACCTCAAATGGGTTTACGTCTCTCACTCTCGAGCATATACGATGCAGGCTCTATCTTCCCCCAAACCAAGTTCTCCATCAGTAGCTGACTACCATTGATTTTGTTCTTATCCAGCTCGCTCCTCTTTCATACTCTCTTTTGATCACCACTTTTGTTCTCTATTTTGGGAATGGTTATACCCCTACTTGTAAGGAGCTCCAATTTTTGTTTGATATCAACAAAAGTCCTTCAGGAGGCGATGCTGGTTTTTATTATGCTCAAGCCAAGAAAGCGATCCTGACGTATGTCCCATACAAGACTCCACGATGGGTCGATTTATATTTCTTTATTTCAAATTCTGATAAGTTTCCATCTTCCTTCCGCCTACATCCTACTCGGCCCATTTTTTATGATGATGTCGCCAAGTCGTATGGGTCTCGTAGGAACCGTATTCTAGAATTAGGGGTAGAGGAGAGAAAATTCAAACATTTTTTTTACTAAAGGGATGCTGGTAAAGCACGCGTTTCTACGCCCAAATCACAAATACTCTCGTATTATTTTTAAGCTTTCCCCAATTTCGGATGAGCCTAGGGGTACAATTTGCTAAAGTTAGATTTAAAATTTACTATTTTTATGTTTTTGATCTTCGTGAGAACTTTTTCTGACCTTGAAATTCCTTTTATATCAGATAAAGTGGATAATGATCTCTTGGACATGCTCCTTTCACCTAGCCAATCTCTGAAGAAGAATATCCATAAGAGAAAGCATGCTGTTGACAAAGGTTCTAACCAAAGCTCCAAGAAGTTAGCTATTTCTACTCCCTATCCTCCTTTAACGGCTCTCCCTATTTCTTCTTCGACGACCCTCCCTATTCCTCCTTTGCAATATCTTCCTGACCTCTGCACTCGATATTTGCCTTTGCCCAAGGACATCGTGTTTGAACTTGCTGAGAGTGTTGGAAAGATTGCACTGGATAATTTATCGAATATTACTTCGTCTCCCCCTTCTCTTCTCTCCTTTCCATTTCTTGAGCTTCCCTCCTTTAATCTCGTGGCTGAGATGAAAAAGTCTTGGCCTACATAAGTGCTTTTCCTTCCTTCCCTCTCTCTTTTCCTTTAATTATTTAGTTGTTCCTTACCTATTTATTATTATATTTATTTTTAGCTTGGGGCCTTGACAAGCAAGGATCAAAAGAGATGGGAGGGAGAGAATGTTGTGTCTTTGGCTCGCATTGATGAACTTGAAACAAGTCTTAATTCGGTCACTTCTAAGAAGGTTAAGATTGTAGGAGACTTTAAAGCAAATCGTCCTAAGGTGGAGGTGAAAGAGAAGATTGCGGAGGAAGCCTTGGCCTCGAAGGATGGTGAGATAAAGGAGAGGGATGTGGAGTTGGCAATGTTGCAGAAGAGATTTAAGAAGAGCACTTCCACCGTTGTATGCCTTGGCTTGGCGTCAGTTCGGTGCCAAGATCAACCTTGACTTTTTGGGGGACTAGAACAAGATTAACAAGGATCTCACCTACTGCTAGGCCAAGTGGGACAAGGAGGTTACTGTGGAGAATGCCTCTCCTTCTGCCTCTGTGCAACTAATTAGGGATGAGGAGTCCTGGGATGATGAGGCGTTTAAGGATGCCGAAGTGACTAAAGAGACTAAGGTCACTTCAAATCCACATGTAAATACTTAAAACTTTTTGTACGTGGATTTTAAGATTTCATTAATATGCAATGAAAGTTAGCTTGTTAATCTTGTTTCGTTACGATATATTTCCTTTATTGCCATTTTGTTTTGTTACCATGTTATGAATGACTGGGTCATCTTCGTTGTTTTTGTTTGTTTGTTTTAGTCTTCTAAAGAAGTTTTATTTACTAAACTTCTGAAAGAATGCTAGGACAGGCTCAAAACTCAAACCATAGATCATCTTGACTTTAGTGTTGCGGCTATCCGTAGGCATGAAAAAGACTTAAATCAGTTTTTTATAAAACTTAGGGATGAAACCCAAGGGTTGCTCTTCAAGATTGATCAAGTAGTTAAAGAAAAGGAGGCACTTAGTGACTTTGTGCTGTGCCGATGGCAATACACCCTATAAAGTGGTTCTTTCCCACCTGATAGCCCTCACTTAGAATGGTTTAGGCATAGGCTTAGAAATTTACATCAGGATTGAGTTCTGCTTACTTCTGTTATTTTTTGTATGTAGTTTTGTTTGATTTGTCATATGATGATGTAATTAATAATAGATGTTCTTATTTTGATTTTAAAGTTGCACATTTTGATTTTCTCTGACTCGAACTTTTAATCATTAGTTTGGTCCCCATAGGTTTTCATTCGAGTTTAATGAAGTTCTTGAATCTAACATTCCTTCTGCCCCATCGTTCATGGCCCCGACGACGTGACTGTGCCTGAATTCGAGATTGAAGTGTCGACTCCTAATGCGCTCTAGGAAGAGGAAAATATCTGTTATGTAATTGCTAATGAAAGGCTAGAGAAAGATTTAAAGAAGCCCATGTGGAGCTTAAGGACATGAAGGATGCACTGAGCCATCAACACCAAATTAATGTTAAACTATGCAAAGGGATTGTGGCAACTGCATCGAAGTTGGATGAAATGAAACAATTGTTAAAAGATGGCGAGCCACTCTATGGTGTCGTTTATCAGGAAAAGATAGTGAAATTGAATAAGTCTATAGATGATCTATCTGCTCAACTTGCTCGCTAAATTGAGGGAAATGAATATATGAAGAAGGAAGAATAATATAGAGAACATGTTCGGATTTGATTCCTGCTCCCCTTGTAGGTATGAATCCTTCTTTGGCGAATGAAAGGAAGAAGAGGGTGGTGTCAAAGGTGCTTTCCTATCTGTGGATGGAAGGGTGGAGGACTGATGCTCTTAGGTATTTTGCTGGTTTTGCTAGAAATACCACAAAGACTAAGGCTCAGTTAATTGATACTTTAGAAAACAGGAGGACAGAAGCTGTACTCAAGATTTATGCGCTTGAAGATTCTTAGCATGAGGTTCAAGGTAGGATTGCCTCCTTCTTAGAAAAACTTTGACGAGAAAAGGTTAAAAACAAGTTGGGGTAGATTCCTTTGCAATGCACAATGGATGTCTTTGGCTGCTTCTACCCTACGCTTAACCCGAGATTCCTTCCCAATGTTAAGGGATTCGAGGTGACCGTGGAAGAATCAACGGATCACTAGGCGGGTGCTTGCTATGATCCCCGTAAGACTCTCCGCGTTAGCTCGGCCTCGCCCCTGGCCAATATGCCTTAAGTGTTTTTAGAGTAGTATTTTAGGAACTTGTAACTAAGAATGACCTTGTAATCTTTTGTTGTTGGATACTTTCTCTGGATTATACATATATTATATAAATTAAGATTTCTTTGCAAAGTTTGTGAATTTCTTATATGTTCTTTACTTAGGTGTACTTCTCTTTAATTTTTATTTGTATGGGCTCGTTTGATTTTCAGCCTGCTTCTTTTGATTGCGATCCAAAGTTGGCTGCTATTAAAGGAAAGCTTAATTCTGCGTTGACTAGGGTCACAGAATTGGAATGTTTGTTAAGGGACATTGAAGGCCTATACAGGGTCGTATATAACAAAATTAAGGCCATCAAATGTAAAGTTGAAGAGTTAGATGAGCAAATCACGAGGCATATTAGTGTTGAGGACTCTCCTTCCACAACCTTAACTTAAGGTGCAGTTTCAAAACCCGATGCTTCTCATGATCCCCACTAGGTGTAGACTCTGATGTTGTTCTTACATGGAAGAATGAATCGAAGAATTATTACAAGGCCAAATTTGCTGAGTTAAAAGATCATTATAAAAAGGGGTCGGAGACTACCAATAGTGGCAGTTCGCCTTATATTTCTACTGCGCAAGAACTTTTTGATCCTTACACTGGAACAACTAATAAAACAAAGTATCATCTTTTGGACGAGATTGATTGAATCAAGGGAGCGGTTATGAGACGTGTAAACAGCCTTAAACACAAAAAATTTAGATTAGAGTCTGAGGTTCGCCTTGATGCTGTTGCTACTTCCCGAGGTGGGTTAGACAGGGCTTCCTTGTTGGAGCAGCTTCATAATGAAAAGGTAGGAAGGGTTATGGGGGAGATTGGTGTGAAGTGTGAAATTGATGTTTTCACTCGCTTTTGGCCAGCGCTCGATACAACCTTCCTATACAATCGTGCAGATTATGAATTTGATCTGCAGGACTATGGTAATGCTTAGGTGGCCCTAACTACGACCCTTGTATCACTTATAGTCGTGTTAGCCCCAGTCACTCATCAGTTGTTATTACTGAATTGGATAACCTCTCTTCTACTCTCCAACTTAAGGGTAGTTCTCCTCATCGCCCCGCACCGAGATCCCCCTGACCAAATCGTCAAAGATCGATTATAACCGACTCTTCTTTTGAATCTGAGTTGGATTTGTGATTGTTGTTTTGTTTTATTATAGGTTGTACTTTATCGTTCTTTTCTTTTTGTGTACTTTAAAAGTGTTTGTAGAAGTGAGGGATGTATAAATATGCATAGACCTAGGCTAAATAAATATAAGAAAATCATTGTTCTTCGATATTACCTGGCAAGCTTTAAATAATTTCTAGGACCGTATCTTTTTGATAGCTATTATGTATCCCATAAGTTGTTTCTTTCTTGCCATCTTTGAATTTGTTGTCTGCATAGTTCATGCTTCTTGAGCGTTGCTTTTGGTGTTTGAACCTTGTCGTTCGTTTAGCACGGTCTGCCCCGTTATTTTGGGGTTGACTGTTGTTTTGACTATGAAGTCAGGTCGTGTATTTACAACCTTATAAATTTATGCGTATGGTTTTTTGTACTGGTTCAGGCTGTCTAATATCCTTATGTCCAGCGTAGCTATGTTTTGTACTAATTCGAGCCGTCCAATACCCATATGTCCAATTTAGTTATTTGGCTATGCTAGAGAAGTTAACACGGAGAGTTTTTTATACTGATTCAGGCTGTCCAATATCCCTACGTCCAGTTCATTATATTATTACTTTTCATAACAATTACAATGTTTATTACATAAGTAATGTTGATCATACAAAATAGGGCCTGAGGTGCTTTGAGTTCCATGTTCTTGGAACTAGGTTATCATCAGGTCTCGATAGTCAGTACACGCCATTGGCCAGAACTTCTACTATAACTAATGGGCCTTTCCAATTTGGGCCCAGAGCTCCACCTACTGAGTCTTTTGTGTTGGCCATTACCCTTTGCACTACCGAGTATCCCTTGTAGAAGTTTCTTTTTTTGAGTCTTGTGTTGTAATTTCTTACCTTTCTTTGTCGGTATGTGACAGATACTACTGCTACCTCATCTCTTCTCTCTTGAATGAGATCGAGTGCAGTTTCCTTCAGTTTCTTGTTCTTCTCTATCATGTAAGAGATTCTTCAATGTGAGGGGATTTCTACTTCAATGGAGAGCATGGCTTCATATCCATAGGTTAATGAGAAAGGGGTATTCCCAATTGGGGATCTGGTCGAAGTCCTATAGGCATATGGTACTACATATAATTCTTCTGCACACTTCCCTTTTTCTTTCTGCGGCCTTTTCTTAAGTAACTTCTTCATAGTTTTGCTTGCGGCTTTGACTTGCCCATTTTCTTGTAGGTGCGTGACAGAGGAAAAACTTTTTATTATGCCATTTTCTCACAGAGTTCTGCAAACTCTTTGCTTTCAGACTGGGTTCAATTGTCAGAGATTATCTTGTGGGGGATTTTGAACCTAGTAATTATGCTTCTTACCACAAAGTTCACTACCTTCATTACAGTGATTGTAACTAAGGGCTCTACATCCACCCATTAGTGAAGTAGTCTATCGCTGCATCCACCCATTAGTGAAGTAGTCTATCGCTGCTATTGTGTACTTTGCTCCTTCCTTTGACATAGGAAATGGACCTATCAAGTCAATGCCCCATAAATCAAAGGGCCATGGGCTAGCTAGTGGGATGAGTTCGTGGGATGGTTGTCTAGGGATGCTCGCAAATCTTTGGCACTTGTCGCATCTTCTCACAAATTCTTTTGCATCTTGTAGTGTCGTGGGCCAGTAATAACCGTGTCTCGGTACTTTCTTGCTAACTTGGCTCCCCCTGAATGATCCCCACACTACCGTTTGTGTACTTCTTTCATGACTCATATTACCTTCTCTTTATAAACGCAACTAAGATAAGGGGTAAAATACCCCTCCTGAATAATGTGCTATCAAAGAAGGAGTAGTATGGAGCCTGAGATCTTATTTTTCGGGCTTCATTTCAGTTTGTGGGTAAGATTTTATTTAATAGGAATTTTTTGGTAGGGGTCATCCAATTGTTCTCCTCGATTTGTTGAAGCGGAGGTATAGCTGGGTATCGATCCTGGTTGTCCTTATTTCTTAGTTCTGGGCCTCTTGAATCGTTGCTCTTTGAGCTCGGGTTAGGACCAACATTTGATTAGCTTCTGTGATGCTCGTCTCTGCTTGATGTCCTATCAGAACTGCCTTCATTTCATTTTCCACTTTGGTGCTCGCAAGCTTAGCTAACGAATCGATTGAAAAATTGTTCTCATATGGAATCTGTTCTATACCAAATTGTTCGAACTGCTATAGTAATTTCCTAGAAAGTTCCACATATTTGGCTAAGGTTGGCTCCTTTTCTTAATAATTGCCTTACACTTGATTTACAACTAATTGGGAATCGCTGTAAATTTTTATATAGGTTACCTTCATTACCCGAGTCATTCACAACCCTATAAGGAGATCTTCATATTCTGCTACATTGTTGTCGCTTTGAACCTAAGCTGCACTTCCCCATACAATTTATGCTTATCTAGCATAACTAGCATATATCCAATTCCTGCCCCCTGTTCATTTGAAGCTCCAACTTCAAATAGTTTCCAGAACTGTGGAGTGAACACCTCTTCCTTTGATTGGGGGCTCGGGTGGAAGTGTGCATTCTACCATAAAATCTGCTAGTGCTTGACCTTTGATCGCTTTTCTTGGGCAGTAAGTGTTGTCATATTGGCTAAGTTTCATTGCCTATTTTAACAGGTGGCCTGATGTCTCTGGCTTTTGCAGTATTTTCCTTAAGGGTTTATGTGCAAGGACTTTGATAGGACGTGCTTGGAAATAAGGTTGTAGCTTTCTTACCATAATGAGCAAGTTGTAGGCTAGCTTCTCAATGACTAAGTAATTTAATTCTGCTCCTGACAAACGCTTGTTGTGAAGTAGATGGGCCTTTGGGTCCCTTCATCTTCTCGAATCACTGCAACACTAACAACTTTATCAGTTATAGCTAAATGTACATATAAGTCCTACCTGTTACTGATTTTGATAAAATGGGAGTGTTGACCTGATGATCTTTCAAGTTTTGGAATTCCGCCTTGCATTCCTCAGTCCATTCGAAACTTTGCCCCTATTTACCTGATCAAAGAGCAGTATGCACTTGTCAGTTGCTTTTGAGATGAACCTACTTAGTGCTGCAACCCTTCCATTTAAGGTCATGAGATCCTTCGGCTTTGTTGGGATTTCCATCTTTCTTATGGCTTCGATCTTCTTCAGGTTTGCTTTAATGCCACATGCGCTTACTGTGTACCCTAGGAATTTACCTGACTGAATAGCAAAAGTGCATTTCAATGGATTCAGCTTCATATTATATTGCCTTAAGACGTCGAATATTTCTCCCAGGTCTTGCACATGACTTGGTGTTGCCTTTGACTTAACCAACATGTCATCTACGTGTACTTCAACATTCTTTCCAATCTAATATGAGATCGTCATATTGACCAACCTTTGGTAGATTGCCCCAGCATTTTTGACTCCAAATGGCATGACTTATAGTAATACAAGCCTTTGTCCTTCACAAACCTAGTATGCTCTTAATTTGGCTCGAACATTGCTATCTGATTGTATCCTCAATATGCGTCCATGTACGAGAGCAATTCATGTTCGCTGGTTGCATCTACCAATTGATTGATTCTAGGTAAGGAGAATTGTCCTTCGGGCAGACCTTGTTGAGGTTGGTATAACCTATGCAGGTCCTCCGCTTACCATTGGGTTTCATTACGAGTACCGGGTTAACAGTCCACTTTGGGTAGTACACTTCCCTGATGAATCTTTTTTCTTTCAGCTTTTTTACTTCTTCATGTAAAGAATTATACCTTTTCTGATCTAATGTTCTGTGTTTCTGCCTAATTGGATAGGCATCAGGGTCAATGTTGAGTGCATGACAAATAATGGCTGGATCTATCCCTACCATGTCTGAATGTGTCCAAGCAAACACATCTGTAGACCTTATCAAGAATTCTATCAGTTCAACTCAAGCTTCTGCACTGAGATTTTTTCCTATTTTCAAAACCCTTGTGGGGTCCTTTGGATCTATTTGTATATCTTGAAGGTTATCCACTGGCTTTAACTCTCTTTTTGATTCCCCTAATCTTGGGTCTATTTTACATTTTGCTTCTTGTTTTGGTTGAGAATTGACTGTGAGCACCTGTTTCTGAGCCTCTTCGGAAAAATACTGCTCATAGACCAAATTATATTCGTCAGTGTCGATCATGTGCATATATGTCCTTTTCTATATTTTTGTGGTTGCTGGATGACTTACTTCAGTATCAGTTCTGGCACTTTGTACCGACACAGCTTTTTGAGCTAGCTTTTTTTCTTGTTTATTGCTATTATTGCAAATATCAGAAGAGACAACAGAGTAATTTAGAACAAATTTATTGCTAGAGTTAAGATTTACATTGTATAGTTCCCTAGCTAAAAATTGTTCTCCTATCACCGACCCTATCCCTACAGGAGTTTTGAATTTCATAAGCATATATTTATAAGAGATAACTGCCCCCAAATCTATCAGCACAGGTCTCTCTAGGAAGACATTGTATGGTGACGGTTGGTCAATAATCAAGAAACTTGCATAGAAGGATTTATGCAGAGGTGCTATTTCGACTGTGATGAGCAGGAACGCTGACCCTCCAGAGATATTTGCTGTGTTATTAAAGCCGTAGATCGGCTCAGGGCTGGGTTTTAGAATTTCAGATGGAAGCTCCACCTAGTCGTATGCTAACTTGAAGATTACATCGACCGAGCTTCTAGAATCCATGAAAACTTTTTTCATGGAGCAATTTTAAATTTGCACCATGACTATGAGCGGGTCCTGGTATGGAAAAACAACCCTACTGCATCAGCTGGTGTGAAGACTATTTCCTGCCCTAACTTTTACTTAATATAGAAGACTGTCTTATGTTGTGTTTTGGCCTCTTGCACATACTTCTCTCATGCTTTTTTGCTTGTTCCATCGAGGTATGGTCCACCATAAATTGGGAATACGAGGTTTGAAGTATTTCATGCTTGGTTTTCATTCGAATCGAGAGTGAGGTCTCTTGCCCTGTTCTCATTGCTGGTCTTCTGAAAGCTGCCGAGGTACCCTTTTTGGATCAGTCTTTCTATCTCATTATTTAAATGTTTGTGTTGTCAGTATGGTGGCTATTGGCTTTGTGGAAGAGGTAGTATGCTTCACTCTGATTATGTTCTGCTTTCTTCTCCTTGTTCGGTACGTTGTATGAAAGTTCATTCCTGGTCATCTCATATATCTGCCCAAAAGTGTAAGGGGAGTTTTTGTGGTGGGGTTCAATTCCTTTTGTCGTTTCGTAGGTGGATGTACCCTTTCGTCCCCTTTTTCTTGTCATAGCCGGGGGTAGAAGTTCTCTAAGGTGACACCATAGATCCGGCCTCTTCCATTCTAATATAGCCTGCTACTCTTTCGTAGAAAGCCTTCATGATGTGATATGACTTTCTATTGTTTTTGTCCCACATAGCAGTTTCTCTTCTTGTCTCGGCGTGTGCTGCCATTAGCAATACTTCTACACTAGTCACAAAATCTGGAGTGCCTCGGCTTTGAAGCATTTAATAGAGTTGCATAGGCTTTCATTTTCACCCTAGTTTACACATGACATAGTATTTACATCATGGGAAGCTTCTCTCTCCGAGTTGAATTGCCTTAGAAAATCTATGGATAGTTGTCTCCAAGATCAGACCTCCCTTGGTCTGTACCTCTTAACCATCGGGAGGCTGCACCGGCTAAGCAAACATGGAAAAACTTGCATCGGGCCATTCTTCCTACCTTCAGAATGTACATGTCATACTCAAAAGTGCAGATGTGGTCATCGGGATTGGTAGTTCCATCGAACTTGTCAATTGAAGGTGCTTTAGAGTTGTCAAGGAAGTTTGCCTCTATGATGGTCTCACTGAGTGGAGAAGAACCCTCTTCTCCTGCTTTCTCTCTGGTGCTTCATTGGTAGATCTTTGCTAGCTGATCTACATTGGCTTTTAATTGATGGATTTCATCTTTCATGGGGTCAATCTGAGACGAATCGCCCACGTACAACCAAATGGCGTCATCATCGAGGCTAGACTGGGCGTGTTTTTCAGCAGTAGTGAACTTATATTGGAAGGCTTTGATTTGATTTGCTGGTTAGCTTGGATTTTACTTTTTAGTTTGACGTTAGTTTACTAACCAGCATCACTATTCCCATTTTTAGGAACGTCATTTTCACTTGCCCGCTATATAGTCAGCACAATTGGCGAGTGATGACAATGGGCTATGGAACGTGGAGGGAGGCTGATCTGAGAGCAATATGTTAGGCCACTATTTTTTCTAGCCCCTTCATTCCTTGATTTATTTGATTTATGAAGGAATGGAGTGCGGTCAAGATTGGATCCATGGGGGCCTTAACTGAAGCTTCCGCTTTTGTTTGAGGTTTAAACACCGTTAGTGGCTTCTTTGAGGTTTTGAAGCCAAGTGTAATTGTTCTTGTGCAGAGGAAGTAGTGGCATCTTTGGGATTCATGGTAAAGGGAAATATGGGTAAAATTTGCAGGAAATGTTAAATGGGGGTTCATGCCCTCCTTCTAGCACTAAAAAATGTTGATGAGATTTTTCGGTCTCACAACACCTTAGATGATCACGAAAGTAATTATAACATACTTCCGTGAGTTAGAATCAACAAACTAAAGTAATATTAAAATTCACCTTTAGGTGGTAATTATGTTGTTGGACATAATCAAGTACTTGCACTTTAACTGCTTGTTAAATGTCAAATCAAATTGATATCTAATTCAGGTAAAAAAGGTAACAAAGAATCTAACATTGAAATCTAGGCAAGTAAAAATGCAGTTATAGGTAAAGACACAGAGAATTTTACGTGGTTCAGATGTTAAAGATTCTATGTCTATGGGAAAATATCGCTTTTCTCTTTTATATTCCTTGTACAAAAATTAATGGCAGAGAATACAAAACTTTTTATTATTAATCTTAAAACCCTCAAATTAGAAAATAAAGATCCTCTTCTTGCTGTAGTGAGTTTTCTATTTATAGTACAAAGATGCACATGGATTGCCATAATCTCCCTTCTCCTACTCTGATTTCTGCCTTTGGATTATGCCATGTGTCATCCATCTATATTGTTCATTTTATGTGCATGGATTACTGATGTGTCTTTGGAGGAAAACCATAATTTGAGCGGTTGACTTCCGATCTTTGGTGGGGAATTTGAAATTGAAGCGGGAATGCTTGAAATTAAGGTGGGGAAACTCGAATCTGAATAGACTAGGTGCTTCTGATCCGAGGGTCAAATGGTTCGTGTACTACACCACGAGGATATTGAAAGTTATTCCCTTGTTTTTATTATTGGAGTGCCATTGATATGTATGGAGCGGAACTATGTTGTTTATATGACCTTGCTCTGGGCATGGTTAGGATTAAGTCTTCTTGTCTAATCTGCAATGCTTGTTTGGCATTGTGATGAGATTAAATAGAGGTGAGTTTCTTTGCCCCAACCTATGGTGTTTGCTAGATATCTTTTATAAATGTTTTTTGAGCTGCTCTTGATGTTGATCTGGGCAAATTTCTTGATTAGGATCACTTGCGCCTTTTCTGTTTTCTAATCAAGTGAAGAATTGTGGTGGAGCAATGTTCGGGTGCCCTTATATACAGTCCTTGGAATACTTTGGATTCCTTGTATTACTGCTTAAAGAGTCCTCAGTAAGCGCAACACAGATCTGCACTCGAAAGTGTTAGCTTATTCTAATGGCTCTCTCCATGCGCTTCTATGTTTTTTACATCTTGATGGTGCTACGTTTCTTTATTAGCTTATTCTGATGGCGTGCACTTCTTTATTAGGCTATTCTAATGGCGGCTTACTTCTTTATTAGCATGGCTTTGATGTTGGGCAATGGTGCTATTCCATCTTCATAGGGGTGGCGCATCCCTATCACCCTTGGATATAAGATTATTAAGGTGGACCTGTTATTTTTGTACATTGATATGTAGCACATCCCCATTGTATATAACCTTTCAGGGGGATGTGTTGTACTCTGGCATCATTAGTATAGTTTTTAGTGTAGCAGCACAGTATCTTCATCTCGTTGTCACTTCTAGATTGTGTTGCAGTTCTTTCCATTGAACCGCATATTTTGGCCGCATGTCGGTTCCCATACTTGGTAGTCGTTTTTGGCTATAGTGCAAAGGCTATGTTTAAATAATTAGGTGAGGTACTCTCTTGACTTCACCTTATTCTTTACTTTCTCTTCTTGTAGCCTAACTTTACTGTAAGAGCAGTTCTTATTTATTATGGTGCTTGCATTATCTTGTATTCAACGGGGTTCAGGAAATATGAGTGTAACATTCCTCTTACAACTACATGGAATTACAAGAGAATAATAAGAATAAAGGAAGACTTATACTAATAAAGCTATGTAATCTTAAGAACTTATGTAGTAATAAGAGCGCCGAATTATATGTAGTATTCAACATTCTTGAATATTTTAACCAAAGCTCAACCCTTTTGAAGTTTAAAGCTTAGATTATTTATAGTAGCTGAAGTGGATGGTGGACGGTTGAGACCGTGCTATAGAGCTGTAGGAAAAGTGCTTGACTGTTGATCTGAGTGCAAAGGTGGATGATCGACAGCTATAATGTGTCCTAGAAGATGGGCGATGGATGAAAAAGTACTCATTGCCTCCCTGTACCAGGCATGGGTTTACATTAAATGCATATTTAATGCTGATGGTGAGCCATACAGTTCAGCCACTCAACTACGGTGCTCCGAATGAATGGATGTACATCTTTGTAGTTCATTTGAGTGTTTACATGGCCGAGCTAGCCGATTGGCTATCGAGAACATGGAGGAGAATTGAAATCTTGTTAAAGATCATGTTTGGAAGACGGGTAAATGACCCGGTGCTAGGCATCCGAGAGGAGGCCTGATGCCAGTTGAAGTTGGCTGTACTGAAGCAATGCTTAAAGACGGGCATGCCAAGGCTATTCTTACCTGATGTGCCGCCTACTAGGGTGGGGTTGAATAGGATTCGGCCGTTAGCTAATGTGAATTCGGGAAAATTGTGTTGGCTTTTAGCTGCTGCTGGAAGAAGTTCGATATAGGTGAGTTGGTCGGGATCAAGCTGGACCTAGTTCAGATCTTGTCTAAGTATGAGGGTTGCTTCGAGATGAAATGACTGTACCTTATCTTGGTGCCTTATTAAGTAAAAAGGTTAGTTTGAGACCATCATGAGCTTGGTTCGGCCTTTGTGGGTAGGTGGCAGATCAATTGGGCCGGCTTTGATCATGCCAGATTACTTTTAGTTGACATGCTAACTTCTTGCGAAAAATTTGAGCAAAATTTTGTCCCCCAAGTCTGTATCCGCTTGCGGGTGCGGAATTGAAAAAACCATACAAATCTTACCGATTATGGCTCTGTAACACATTTAATGTGCTTTCCAAATGGCTTTGTGCAATTGGCTGTGACAGTTTGGTTTTCTAGATGTGGAAGACATGTGTTATGTCTCCCCATGTGCATGAATTGACTTAATAATGATCTCTCTTGGACGGTTGGAATTCTTTTTGCCTTTTGAATTCAACGCATGCGACTGAAGATGTGGGTATATAGATACCTCTTCTTCTTCTTCCCTCAACCCACAAAATCACTCTTAATGAAACATTTTCAAAGCTTGTGAATCTTGCATAATTCTTTACTGATAAAAGTTGCTTGCTTCACCATCTATTTCCTTTCCAAACTCTTTTGAATGCATGCCTTTTTATCAAATTTTGTTGGGATGTTGAGAAATGAGAAAGCCTTTAGTGCTTGAACTACTGCTTCTTGATTGTAGTTCAAACCATTCGTTGGAAACTTTGGCTTGGGGCAGACTACGCCTTTCTGCTTGGCTTGAATCCCTGCCCATCTCGGACTAATGATCCAGGTGAAGGTAGGGTGCTTTCTTGCTTTGAGGCTCTGACATTCCCGGCTTCAGGTCGATTTGGACACTTCCGCACCTCTTTGGAAGGAGTAAGGGCTATAGCCTCTACTTCTTCTGCCATCATCGAAACTTTAGTCTGCTCCATGGCGAGGTTGTCTAGAATCTTCTTTCAACCCCTTGCGCGACTTGATGGAGAGGATGCTGGATTTGGTAGCACACCCTCCTTCTTCAACAAGTTCTAGATCGATCAAAGTATCTGAAGTGCTTCGAAGATGGGAGCTTGCTCGGTTTTCTTTAGCAAGTTCTGGATCATTTGAAGTGCTTCTCCGACGAAGCCAGGTGCTTTCTAGGTGGTGATAAGAGTGCGGACTAGCTTGCCTTGGAAGTGCTATTGATGTGCTTCTTCTTCTCTACTCTTTTTCTTCTTTTCAACTAATTAGTGGCGAGAATATTATTGTACGGCTAGCAGGGTGAGCATCATGCCCTCATGCTCTTTTGAACTAAGTGGAATAGACCTTTTATTACAAACTCTGATTTGAGAATTTGCTGTGACTTTTGGTCATCTGTGCGACCTATTGAGCGGAATACCTTGAGTACACTACACCAAATTAATGATTTTGCAACATTTTGTATTTGTAAATTTCTAACACTTACAAATGTTACAAACTACTAACAGTTAATAAGTGTTAGAATAGATGAAAAAGCGTTGGTAAAAATAAATAATTTTTTATATAAACTTTACAACACATTACTTATGATATATAACACAAATAAGTGTTACAATGATTAGTAAATTTGTAAATAATTCATGACCAAGTGCACTTGTTTGTAATTTAGCGTACGTTTCATTTCCCACACTTATCCATTCCCATTCTCATTTTTGGCCGCAATTTTTTTATTTCCAATTTAGGTTTCTCCTTCTCAGCTACTCTTTACCCTAGTTACCCTCATTTCAATTGCTGCTCGAATCGAAGTTGAGCCTAAACCCTAGTTACCCTCATTTCAACCATGGCCAAGCCGTACTACCAAATCATGTTCAAACAACCATGGTCATGCCTCATTTGCGTTTAAAGGAGGCGGTGGATTCGGGTTTGAGCAAATTCGTGGATTGAAGGTGGCCGGTCAGTGGTAAGGAGGCGATTCCAGAGGTTGTGGGTTCGTTGATTATTGGATTTTCGATTTGGGTCTAGTCGCGATTTTTTTTTGCTTCGAGATTAGGGATTTTCTATCATCGACAACAGACTGATGGGGAAGAGTGGATGTTGTCAGTGTGATCAGGTGCGGTGATGGGTGTGGAGTTTGTCACTGGTGGTTAGCAGTTCGGTGTGAGTTTTGTTAGGTTTTAGGCAGTTTTAGGAGGAGCTGTGTCCTAGGGGAGTGTTGTAGTCAGGATGTTAGCAGTGTATGGGCACAGTGGGTGGTGATGATAGCTTCAGTGGTTGTCTGGTGGACAGTGGATGATATGCAACTTTGATGAAGGAAGTCGTAGACTATGGTGGAGCTGATGGTGACGGTATATGAAGTTGCTGGGATGGAAATGAGTTAAGAGAAGTCTTATAGTGGGTTGTAATGATTGTCGGCACAGTTGAAGTTACTGTGGTCGGTATGGTTATATGAATGGTGGAGCAAGTCTTGACTACAGTTTGTTGGTAGGTTGTTTGAATTGTTGTTGTTGTAGTTTCGAATTTTGGAGATGCAGTGGCAGTTGCTGCAGGTTGCACTGATCTGGGGTGTTTGAGGTTGTGGAGGATTGTTTGCTGGTGGAGTATGTCCGGCGACGCGACTGTGTTTGGCATAGTGGGTTGTTGGTGATGTAGCAGTAGTGAGATGGAAGGCAGTGATGTGTTCGGGTGAGTTTGGGATTGTTGAAGTTTGACTGTAGTAATGGTCGATTGATGTAAGTGTGGGATGTATGTTAGTTAGCAGGGAAATGGATGTATGTTAGCAGTGAATGGATGTATGTTAGCAGGGAAACAAAGCAGAAAATGTTGGCACAAATGGATGTATGTTAGCAGGGAAACAAAGCAGAAAATGGAGTGAAAAAGAGAACAAGTTCTTTGAGATCATGTTGGCACAAATTGATTTTCAAAGACCTGATATATGGGAAAGAGTTGCAGATATGTTACCAGGGAAGTCAGTGAGTGATGTAATATCTCATTATAAAGAACTGGAAGATGATGTGAATCATATTGAAGCTGGATTGATATAGGTGCCTGGATACAGTTCTTCATCCTTCTTTATCACATCCAGTGGAGTTCATCGATCTTATAATCGTGTAAAAGGCAAGAAAGGTACAAGAAAGGGAGTTCCTTGGACCCAACTGGAGCACAGGTATTTTTCCTTTTTTTGTACCACTTTTTTAAAAAAAAGAGAAGTTTATGACATAATTCTGTGATATATGGAATACTGCATGGTTATAGAACATATTCATAAGACATATGCAGTACTGGTATGTTGCATGTTCAACTAATTAATGGTTGCTTTCAGTATTCATTAACTATGCAACTATGTAAAAGATTTGGGTTTGACATAGGATTTTTGTGATGTATTTATTGCAGACTATTCTTAGTGGGTCTAGAAAAGCATGGAAAAGGAGACTGGAAAAACATATCGAAAAATTTCGTGACAACAAGAACGCCAGTTCAAGTGGCTAGTCATGCACAGAAGTATTTCAATAGGCTTAACTCGGAAAGTAAAGACAAAAAACGAGCGAGCATTCACGACATTACAATTGGTAACCTATCAGAAGTATTTATACAGAAAGGCAGTGCTGGTGTGTATTCATCTGGAATGGAATTTGAGTATCAAAATCTGTATACAGGAGGAGGTATTCATCAAATGATGCTTATTTAGATACTTAAATTTGGTGTTGTGCATGTTTGATTTAGTTAAGGATAGTTATAGGAACTCATGCAAATATTGACAAAACTCGGCTAATGCAAGCTTTCATTTTGTTAAAAATAACAAAGTCTACATTTTATTCACCTGAATGTGCAATGTGCCTTAGGTCTTCAATCCAATCAACAAAACAACGTATCGCATACATTTATGGAGCTATGCTAACTTTTGATTTTATGTTGGTTTAAATGATATTCTTTCATCATGTACTACTTTGATATTGATGAAAGTAATCTTCAATTTATAATAGGGTAAGTAGTTTCTTTAGAATTATATTGGTTTCTCGGTGGTAATTACTCCCTAAATATTTAATTGGTATAACCGCATAATATTGATTACCTTTGTGGATTCAACTCATTTCAAAGTTTTGTTCCATACTAGTATAAGTTCATGCACTTTGCGCACCCCCTTATCAAATTTGTGCTTTTCTTGACTTCTCTTGCAATGCAAAACACACTATCAAATATTTATCCATTCCCTTCATTTGCATATGACAATCTTCATACGTCATCTGATAACGTAAATTTAATGACACCACGAAATCTAATTGTAAATACATCTTGCAGATTAAATGGTATTGTTGATTGTGGGGATCGACACAAACACATTTATGAAAGGGATATGGTTCTTGTGGAGCAAGTTAGAGTGAGCGAGGGAAGTCCTCTTATTACATGCCTTTTAGAAGGTCCTGGTGGTAGGTAAGGTTTCCAAATATATATTTGTACCACCATATCCCATATATTGTAACAATTATTAATTATGGCTAATGACTTTCCTTTGCGTCAGTGGTAAGAGTGCTATGGCAGCATCGATTGGAATAGATAGTGATTTCCCTTATGTCAAAATTGTAAGTTCCTTCAAAGGAGCTTTGTATGCTATTGTTATACTTTAATGTATTACCTATTATTGATTAAAATTTTCATTAATATAGATCTCAGCTGAAGCAATGATTGGATTAAGTGAAAGTATTAAATGTGCAAAAATTGTCAAGGTTAGTCCATTGTGATTGTTATGAACTGTATTTTTGTTTCTATTTTTTAGGATATTTTGGAAATCTCTTGATCTCATCTAATTGAAATTCCAATCATTGATTGACAAGGTTAGTCACTGTAATGTCTGGTTTTGTTGAATAAATATGGCACTTTATATCGTTTCTTGTATTATTTTACAAGTTATTACTTCTCTTAAAACTTTTATTTCATATCAATGCTGCTGTAGGTGTTTGAAGATGCTTACAGATCCCCGTTGAGCATTATAATTCTTGATGACATCGAAAGGTGGACACTTGATTTCATAGCTTTGATTATAGTTCTGGACTCGTATCTATCACAAAACTTGAAGCCTTTGTCTACCAGTACTATGTGCATGTGTTCTTATGCGATGACTGTAGTTTTGTTTCATATTGACATACCAATATGAATTTCACTTCAGGTTAATAGAGTATATTGCAATTGGGCCTCGCTTTTCTAATTCGATTTCACAGACGTTGTTGGTTCTCTTGAAACGTCAACCTCCAAAGGTACATTTAAACTAATGTTTTAATCACTTTTTATAGGATGTTGCATACACGATAGTCAAAACTCAGATAATATATTATTATATGCATTTTATCGATTGGTTCCTTATCCTGAAGTATATGAGTGTATTTCAGCGTGTTTATGTCACTGGTCGTACTATGAAAATATAGATAAGCTCATAATAGCACTCTTTTTATGCAGGGGAAGAACTTGCTTGTACTTGGTACAACAAGTGAAGTTGATTTTCTGGAGTCTATTGGCATTTGTAACGCCTTTTCCGTTACCTATCATGTTCCTACATTGGACAAGGAAGATGCCAGAAAGGTAAATGGTTTATGAACGTGGTAACACCTACACCTGAAACTGTAAATAACCATCGGCACTATTATTTATAGTTAAATCATACCTTTTTCTTGTTCTAAAAGTAGCTAGTCAGAGATGGATATATGTGATTTACACCACAAGCAAGAAACCTAAATTTTGACAAAGAAAGTGAGAAATTAGTTCACTCGATGCACTGATTTTTATGTCCTGCTAATCATGTTATGCTTGTAAACAAGAGCAATTAGGATTTGGGAACTACGTAGCAGGATTCCTCACTGGCATCCAGGTCTCCATACATGAACTTGAATAGTTGACTGAGTTACTAGAAATTGTTTTCAAAAGGGTGCTCATGTTTTTTTTCCCCTTCATTAATCAAATTTTAGTTATGCGCTATTTATCATGAAGCAATTTCCTGTAGGTATTGCAATCGCTCAGTGTGTTTCAGCCTGAGGATATCGATTCAGCTGCTGAAGCATTACATAATGTAAGTATACTCTTTGTTCTTTCTATTATCACATTGTATAATTTAGCTGTTGTTTCGGTTCCACTTAAATTTATAATCATTTTTCTCCAAATAAAAGCATCCCTTCATTTCCTGAATTTTTGAATGATTACACTCTTTGTCATCGATCATGTAAATCATATCTTTTACAGCTATGGTTGCCTATCAGCTGAGACTATAAAAATCATGAATAAACCTTGGCTAGCAAGGAGATATGAATTATTTGATAGAGCAATTTAGTATTTTATATTAATATTTATTGTGTGTACTCATTTTATATGGATATGTGGTTCCAAAGACTGTTGGTAAACTTGCACCTACTTCATCATTTTTAATAAATACCTATAGTTGATTTTTCATTACACATTTATTTCAACTTGATGTTCATAAATCGATCTAATATTACTTTTTTATAATGGTGCACATTTGACACTTGATTTTTTTTGTTATTTTATTGTAGTAGTTATCATGACCATAATTCATCCTACATATAATTATTATTTGATGATTGATTTTTCTAACTTGTTCAATATTCTTTTTAATCATTCACTTGATAATCAGCTATTTTTCAACCTATTTACTTTGTCTCTATATATCATAACAGTTGCATATCTTTTTACAATGCAGAAAATTTTAGAGCTCTGTGCACAGGTATATACCATAATGTATAATTACTTTGATTTTTGAGCACATATGTTTAAAAAGAGATCAAAGTTAACTCCTCAATGCAGGCAAAAAAGGCAAGGGTAAAAGCGGTAAACAACTTCATTACAAAGGGACTCCATTTCATAGAATAATTTCCGGTTTCATGATACAAGGCGGTGATATTACTCATAAGGATGGTAGGGGTGGTGAATCAATATACGGTGACACCTTTCCTGATGAAAATTTTACCATAAATCATTCACATGCAGGTTTTAATTAAATTCTGTTACGCTTTTATTTTATTTTATTAAGGTATGCTAGTTCTGTTTGGTTGAATTTTGTTTGGATATTCCAAATTCATTCAGCCATTAGTGATTATCAGTTTATCTCGTGAACATAACTCATCTGCTAAAATAGAAGTTTACAGCTAATAAAATCAGAATATGTTAACCAAGAATGTAAGGAACATGATTCATTTCAACTACATGTCAATGCACCAAAGTATATACTTGCACGTTGCATTTTATGCTGCAAACAATGTAGATTTGTGCACTGAGAAATTTGTAACATTTATTATATACTAAAATATGTATCATTTTTTGTTTGACATCAAGTTTATCAAAATTTCCTCTTGAATTTGTTTAGCGGAGAAATTTGTCAAATTTAATAATATCTTTCAAGATGAAGTTCAATTGTGGAAGTTGCTTTTTTTTAAACCCACCTTTTACATAAATTCCTTTTTTATGAATATTTTGTATTGGTTAATTGGTGAAAATCAAATAAAATAACTGTTAACATTCTTAGCATGGTTTCTAATGAGTCTGCAAAACAATGATTTTGGTCTTGCTATAAAACAGTTCAGATTAGTTTTCACTATGTTGTTATTATGCCTAAAGCGACAGTTTTATGCCAATACTTCAAAAAATTCCTTGATATAGACCTTTTATCAAAACCATCTGAGCTTATATCCTTCTATTAATTATGATTGTTTCTATGGTACACATCAAATTGTTACATTCATTATATTTGCCCTCTTTTTCAATAATTGTACAAGTCTCATCTCAGTTGTTCCGGAACTTAATATGATAGAGCACGGTTATCTCTTAAATTGATATATTAAGAATTGCTTATTATATGCATTAGCATCACTAAATTTATAGGCTGGACCGTAGCTTCAAATGATTTTGACTAATATATTTTTTTTAATTTTTTTTTAATTATTTATTACAATAGTATAACCTGTAGTCAATACAAGTCTCAGTCTTTAACCTTTTGATTTTGAAGGTATAAGTTTTTATCGAGTGTTTATATTAAATGCAGGAACTTGAAGAAGGACACTTTGGATTGTTGTATTGGACGTTGAAGAATATTCAAAACCATTAGAGTTTGGAGTGGATGATCGGGAATGGTTAGGTTAACCGTAAGTTAAACTTTAAGTGTATTTGAAATTTTTTTTTTTGAAGCTTATGTTGTAATAATATCTGAATATATGACATTATGGTATTTTAGATATGTAAATAATTGTTTATGATATATTATACTACATTTGTAGAGCGTTTAAACTTTGCATTGAATATGTATGATGAATTATTTGTGATATGAAAACCATTATTTGCAGAGTGTTTATATTTAAACTTTGCGTTTAAGTTTTGGTGTGTGTGTATATATATGTGTGTGTGTGTGTGTTACTAAATAATCATTTTTCAACACTTATAAGCGTTACCGCATATTTCTGCACCAACACTTATAAGCGTTACCGTATATTTCTGTACCAACACTTATAAGTGTTACCGTATATTTCATTACTAACACTTATAAGCGTTACCATATATTTCTGTACCAACACTTATAAGTGTTGCCGTATATTTTGTTATCAACACTTATAAGCGTTACTGTATATTTAGATACCAACACTTATAAGTGTTAGTAATACGTATGTTTGTAACACTTATAAGTGTTACAAATTTGGCCGCTGCATTCCTCACAGTCCATTAGTAACACTTAAAAAGTGTTACTAAAATTATTTGTAACACTTATAAATGTTAGAATTTTCCTGTTTTGGTGTAGTGGTATCTAATAGTTCATGTATTTATTCTACAGAAATTTCTTTCTTTTTGTGGGATTATGCTAACTATCAATATGATATAAGGCGGACTAGACACAACCGTTAATGCAGCCAAGTGATGGTTGGATATAGAGTGGTGGTTTTTAAGCATGAGCTAAAACGCAAATTTGCTCGTGGGTTCTCTTTGGTGGCAAGTGGTCGAGCATAGAGTGGCGGACGAGCCCGGGACCCGAGTGCATGGGGATGTGAGGTTAAGCTGGGTGACATAATCGTGAGGCGATCGTTGATCCCGAAGTGAACCAAAGCGCATTTCCTTAGCTCAGACACTCCAGTGTAAGCGAGTCGCATAATGGTGAGGTGGGATATACACAGCTAGCTCACAAGGACTTTATAATGAGACAAACTATACGTAGCCCGTTCATAAGGAATAGATAAATGAAAAAATATTCATGTTATTTTTTTTGAAAGAGAACTTATCGATAATGATGATTTCGAGCCGAGGTATTGATGCCCCTGGCTTTCGGATGAGGCGGTTGATCATGAGAAAGTAGGGGCTGCTGCTAATGCCTTAGGGTTGGTGTGATCTTGGAAAGAATCAGGGCATTGACCATCCCACTGGATCTGTTGAGAAACCCACCATAAATGGTGGAATGTTCTTAATGCAGCATGAGAACACCCTTTTTTGCTTGCCTAACGGAAGTTCCGTAATATATTTTTTGTGTGTGTATGAGCAACGATCAATAGCCCCTTTTACTTAGCATAATTTTTCTAGCCCCTCTATTTCCATTTAAATACTTGTTCGTTCTCTTACCGTCACATGGACCAAATATTTAAATACAAATTTGTGGGGTGATATTAGAGGGTTACAAATGGTGTTAAATAAAGGAGGCTATTAATCCTAGCTATATATAAATGTGAATATATATATATATATATGTATGTATGTATATATGTATATGTATATGTATATGTATATGTATATGTATATGTATATGTATATGTATATGTATATGTATATGTATATGTATATGTATATGTATATGTATAGGATGAGAGCACACACACAGAGATAAATATATATATGACAAATATATATGGTACACATAAATTCCAATTTCTACACATGTATATACTAACTTTGTCATTGTTTGTCATATTATCCTTCTATACCATATGTGTGTTACTAATAATCGTGTGTATGTATATTAGATGTAATGGTCCATATATAAATCATTAATTGGTTGGCAACACATTGAAGGACATGATCTAATTATTGGATCTAAAATATAAGGAAAATTTTAAAATAGAGAAATGAAAATGTTTCCTTCTCTAGATGAAATAAAACATTCCTTTTTATTTGATTGAATTTGATTCAATTTATCCTTTCAACTATGGTCGACCACTTTCTCCTCTACCTCCCTTGGCAGTACATTCACACCAAACAAATTTAGTCAATTGGATTAATTAAATGAAAAAATAATATTCGAATAAAATATGTTTATTAAATAATTAGATTAGATATGATACTTGTTATTGGAGTTCGTAGGCCTATTAAGATCCAAACAATAAATTTCTTACCCATTTCAACCAACTATGAAATGAACCAGATTCCAACAATAGTATCAGAGTCTAAATGGACTATGCAGTCTAATTAATTTGTCAACATTTAAGTCCAACTAACTAAACCTACTTATCTAACGGGTGTCTAGAAAAGTAGTGTCTAAACCCCTTCCCGCCCATACACATATAAGGTTCGGACGCGTCCGACATCAACAGTGTGATTCCACTGTTTATCCAAACAGATCATTTGTATGGATCCTACATTTAATATGTTAGACACGACAAAAACTTCCACTAGGCAAATATTTGTTGTGAATAGTACCTATATCTTAGTTGGTTATTCCACCATTTGCATGGTTCTATCGATTATCTACGAATCAGTTTATTTGAATCATGGTTTGCCTTCGTCTATTAGAAAGTTACACTAATTAATATTATTGTCTGGTACATCCGAACCTAAAAAAAGTCCATGTCCATCTGATCATTTTCAGAGTGAGACTTATATCTACATACCAGTTACAAACATTTCAATTTCAGACTGCATTTTATTCCTTTATCGAAATTACATGAATTACTATGGTAGGTAGAGCTAAGCTCAAATCCTCTATCCTCATCTTCCCTTTCCTCTATGCCACATGTACATTCATTTTTCTATCATCATCCATACATTAAAAATGGTGGGTTCCACTAATTTATCAATTTGTTGTGATAGATGGCCGTGATTGTTTGTGGTATAGAGGGACAGATAATAAGGAGACAAAGGAATTGAACTCGATGGAGCTAGCTTTTGTTTCCTGCATGTGTCACCTCGTCACATGCAAATCAATCTATAGTTTATAATATCCATATACCATTCAAATCAAAGGCCGCCATAACACCCGTACAGCAAAGCAATAGCAGTAGCATGCCTACCTCGAAGCAAGTAGCGCATGCTTACAAACTAGTACTTCGTCTTCATCTCAAACCAATATTATCTTTCCACCATTAAACTTCTATATCCATGCATCATGCAAATGTAGATCACATGCTCTCCTCTTTATAATTCACCTCATACTTACTCATATCATTCATATATCACTTAACAAACTAACCATCGTATATGGCTTAAAAACCAGTATCGTTATTCTCTTTACTATTTTCGCCTTTATGGCTATTATCAGAGGTTCCGAAGCACGTGAGATTCTTGACCTTTCGACCCTACTAGCCCTGCCTGCCCTTCCAACCAAGCCAGCACTGCCTTCCCTGGGGGGTTTACTTCCCCTTCCAGTGGTGCCAGCCCTTCCTAAGGTATTTCCTTAGCTTGTTTAAAGGAAAGCATGAAAGTGGTGTCATGTTTTTGTTATCTAATTAAGTCTCATGCTAGGTTAGGTGATGACTTATATATTACTATTTTGTCAGTGGATGTTATAGTTCTCATCTTCTTTTTACTATGTAACTCTTAGTTATGTATTACTAATGTTTGTGTAATCTATGAGCATTAAGTTGTTATAATCTATGTCTTCCTATACAATATGTGTATGTGTGTGTGTATGATCAGCTACACCTCAGTTTTGCTACACCTCAAATCCCTCTGATTTCAACCACATGTTCAAAATTAAATAATATATCTTCTCTCTCTTCTCACTTCAGGAGAGAGAAGATATATTATTTAATTCAGAACATGTGGTTGAAATCAAGTGGGGTTTGAGGTGTAGCAAAAATGAGGTGCAGTTGATCCTAGCATATATGCATGCATGTATGTATGTATGCATGTATATATAGTCTAACAGAAGTTTGAAATCTGGTGGATTCTTAGCATATCAAATGTATGGGGTAAAAGGGTTTTGTTCACATCCTCTAATAATCAATCTGGAGCTACAGCTGGAAGTACTTGTCTTACCAACTCTACAAGACGATCATCCTGATTTGTTTGAAATATCTATGGCTCCACATGCCTTCGATTTAGTTCTTCATTGTGCCCCCCGTTCCTACAGGGACCTATTGGCCCTAACCCTTTTGATTGTACCTTTGCATTTCGATCTCCGTTCTATGTCTCAACATCATTTCTCTAATGTGCTCCACCTTTCTCGACTTCCAAATTTAATGTGCCTCTTGGACCACATAGGTCGGTATCGAGTCGTCTTAACTTGGTATTGAGTCGTGATGCTTTTAGGAGGTTTGTCCTGATTTGTCCTGCCCTATCTCGTAGTGCACTCGTTTCATCTCCCAGCCTCTAATTTTGATTTTCAGTTACTTTGACTGTCCTTTGCTACATCATCCTTATGAAAAACTCATTCACCATCTCTTCTTATGGAGCCACTAGCCTATCTTGCATTTCTGTCGTTATTCTTTCCATCTCATCTCTAGTCACATAGATTAAAGAGGA
This sequence comes from Allium fistulosum, assembly GCA_030737815.1. Lineage (NCBI taxonomy): Eukaryota > Viridiplantae > Streptophyta > Magnoliopsida > Asparagales > Amaryllidaceae > Allium > Allium fistulosum. The sequence continues at coordinate 516,917,632 of CM060901.1, read as the reverse complement.
TCTGAATTAGAGGACACCTCCTGGCCGGCCCCATGCTCCAGCTGGCTTCCTCTAGCAATGACTTTTCTTGTAGATGGTCTCTTCGTCTTCTCCAAATCTCAGATCTAAGTTCCTCTTGGTGAAAGCACCAAAATGTTTGCTTCAAAAATGAAACAAACACCTAATTAAGCAACAAACAAAAATTGTAAGAGTTTAAGAAATCAAAATGGTAGAAGAACACATAATTTTAGGGTGTTTCGACAAATTCTCCAGTCTACGTCCACTTAATCCTTTTTTATTGATTTTACATTGCTTTCCTAAAGTAGTTCTTACAACTTGATATCCTATAGCTCGGGTATGAGTTATACAAAATCAAATAATAAAGATCGAATTAGATCAGAGGAAGAAAAGAAAACAAAATTCCTCTCATTTTCCATTGCACCTCCTCCTCTATTTATAGATGATATCCATCGCCAAAATCTCTTGAAATTACTCAAGCATGTTCTTAATTCTTTGCCGAGCTGTGATGACTCATCATGATAACTCGGTACCTAGTTGTGCCTGACTCGATACCAAGTTGTGCCTTGGACTTATAATTCCATTTTTTCTTCCCATTTTTGACTTGTCTAAAGAATGACCAAGTCTTGCCGAGTCTTCACATATCATAACTCGGTGCCAAGTGTGAATAACCCGATACGAGTTATTTTACTTAGTCCAATTCTGGCTATTTGCTTTGTACTTCTTCGTTCTGCCATTCTTGATGTATTCCAAGTCTTTGAGTCTATTTCTTTATCATTCTTTAGTCTAGTTCATCCATTTGAGTTTGTTCCGAGACTACAAAAAATCTGCCGGTAACAATTGCCAAGGAGTAAAAGAGATTATGACAGCATATGTGTCACTATTGATCATTTAACTAAGAGTGCTCACTTTGTGTTGATTAAGTCTACAAGAAACGTTATGTCTCTAGCCACATTGTATGTAAAAGAAACTATGAGATTGTATGGAATTGCAAAAGGTGTTATGAACGATAGAGATCCATTATTCACTAGTGAGTTTTGATGAAGCTTGCACCTTGCTTTGGGCATGGAAAGAATTTTAGTACTGCATACCATCCGCAAACAAATAGGAAAACCAAGAGCATAAATAGAGTACTCGAAGATTTACTGAGGTCTCGCATTTTAAACTATGGGTGATCTTAGGAACATCACTTGCCTTTAGTAGAATTTGATAGAGTTAGGGGTATACCCTAGGGGCAATTATGTAATTTATTACATATATCTAACTCGATAACCAATCTTGTTCGAAATAAAATGTGTTTTCTTTCTATTATATACTTGATATAATGTGTTATATTAATTAATTAATTTAAATAAAAGTATATTGAATAGAAAATCTATAAATGGATTTGTGATAGTAGTTATAAAGTGTTGTAACCATGATTAATTTATCACAATAAAAATAAATATACCATTTAAATATTCCTAGTCAAGATGTACCGAGACTAGATATCGTCCGTTGATACTAGAGTATGTAATGCTCTCCGAATGTTGGGCATTATGTTACCCATGGCTGCTGGGGGCACCAAGAGGCTACGTACTGATAGTTATTGGATAACTATAGAATAAATCACACGATATTTTTTTGTTTGTTAATATAACTAAGGTCAAAAAGAATCGGTGTGACAAAATTACACAGTTCTCTTGACTTGAGAATACTGTTGATCTTCAATGTTAAAGATCTGCTTTGAATATTATTTGCACCAAAAATTGGCACAAACATCCGATAGAGATTTTGTAGAGAAATAAAGGAATAATAGTAAATGAAAACAGAGGAAACAAGCAATTAAATAACAAAAAATAAGCAATCACAAGAACACAACGATTTATAGTTGTTCGACGTTGAAAGCCCACGTCCACTTTAGAGATATAACTTTATTAATCACTTGAATTGCTGAGTATAGAGGGATGGATTGTGTATGATCCATAGTTACAATGGAGTACCAAGGAAACAACGGCATAAAGATCCAAAAAATGAACAATTAAGTCTATATTTATAGGGGAAGATGAAGAAATATCTTCTTGAAATTCGGCAGTAGGGGCTCTAGATCCAGAAGAAGTCACAGTATCGATCTCGGGTCCCACGTCATTTATAATAACGGTCGGCACTGATCGTTCTATAAGCTCCTTTTGGCAAGCTATTGATATGGTAAGCTCCACTATTCAATATATTGATGTTCCCAAAGTTTCATGTGTATTTGACTTGTAGATTTTGAGATATCGATCGTTTTCCGCTGAGTTGAACTGTAATATCGATACGGTAAGATTCATATTTGGTGAATATGGATCGTGCCTAATCCATTTTTAGTAAATGGTATATTTTCATATTTTTATCATTCTATCGAGTTCATCTTCTGCTTTTGCTTCACCACTGCTTCATATTTTCATCGGTGCCTAATCATTGGGCTTCGTGATTGTTAATCTTACTTGTCGGTCCCGATGACAATCGAGTCTAACTTGTCTAGTCAGCTCAAATATAGCTAGGACAAAAGGTTGGATAACACTTGCCCCTGAAAGTACGTCTTGTTTCAACATGATGTGCTTTGAGTCGATGCAAGTTAGATTCGTCGGAAAGGAATCCATCCAATTTTCTAAATAGTAGTCATCCCTTCAATGAATTGTTTTTCTTAAAGAGTCACATCTCTTTCTGTTTGACATGACGATTGGTTGATTTTCAATAGTATAAATTCTGGGTTACGTCTTGATGGTGATCATTTAAGTCTTCGTTTCAGTGAGTCGGTAGGCCTTGGTCGTCTGGTTCAAATTTTCCTTCGATTAATCCAGGTAAGAATTCAATTTCTATCGATTTCAAGAAATCAAAATTTTTGGCACGTACACTAGCACGTATATGTATTCATCTCTAACTCTCGATCATGATTGCATGTTCACAAGCCGTTGTCAACTTTTCGCATATATTTCACCTCTTTTTTTTCTTGTTCTTTTTTTAGATGGATCGGCATAAATCCATCAATAGTGGATCATACTTTATCTATTTCAATATGGATCGGGTCAAATCCGTTGGTATTGGGTCATGTCCGATCATTTTTTTTAGAAAATAATGGATCGTTCCAAAACCATTAGTTTTGGATCGTACTTGAACTAAATATACATTGAACGAACCAATTGCACTACGTACTAAAGAGAAGGATCGGTATACCTTCACCATAGAACGATCGCATCCGATCGTTTCTTGCTTTGACCGTTCGATTGAATTGCAAGCTCTGTTGGTTCGGTCCACTCTTTCATACACACACACACACACACACACACACATATATATATATATATATATATATATTCATGCACTTGGACACTTAGATTATTTTCCTACTTGATTTCATTAGAAAGAGTTTACTAGCCGAATCGAAAAAAAGTAAACCTTATCTTCTTCCTCCCCTTCACTTTCGATCCAAGTCCTTGGATCCAAAATCATTTCCCAAGCATCATCCATGTCCTAATCCGATCAACCGCTTTACTATATCCACCATCACCGCGTCCATCTCCTTAGATCTTGCTTCATACTCGAATCCAAATCGCCTTTGTCTTCCACTTTTATACATAGGTAAGTTCAATTCTTTTTGTTCGTTTTGATTTCTGTGATGAGACATTTGGGGTTGACTTGAGTTGGTCGAAGCAATTCATGGCGTTGCGATAGCGTTTGTGTTTTAAAATAGAAGATGAAGATAATTTTTTAGAGATGGTGATGGAGCAATCGAAACGATCGTGATAGAACCGATCATTTGCTTTAGTGGTTGAGGGTGGAAGATCGATTTTATCTGATCGTTCCTAGAGTTCTAGTAGGTGGACCATTACTGATCGTTTCTAGCAAAATTGAGTAGTAAAGTGTAGAACGATCGGTTCTCATTGCTCTAAAAAATATAGCATTGAGGAATGAAATGGAGTTCGACCGATCATTTTGATGGACTGGTACTTCAAAAAATGAATAGGAATTGGGTCGATCGTTTTCTAGTAAGGTTTTGGCTGATCATTTTTTGGATCGGTGCTTGGAATTTTGAATTGAAGTGAAGTGTGGAACCGGAGTCGAAGGTTGGATCGATCGCAACGATGAATATGGGATAACGATCGTTTGGAGTTGCTAGGATGATCAGTTGTGAAATGATCGTATAAAAACGATCGGTTGGTGGAAGTGGGGATAAATCAGTCGTAACATCATTAACGATCGGTTGTTGGTTTAACTTTGATGAACATATTTAAAATTCGCAAAACTTAATTAGAACTTTGTGATGAGCTTCGGCCTTGAACGCTTGAATGGTCATACATGACTTGCAAATGAAATGGACTGCATATTCAGACGTATATAACAATCGGACTATGGAAAGAACTTAACTAATCTTCTGCGTATTTATGTTTGTTACCTATGCCTTGGACCAAAGCTCATCCACTTTTAAATGCACAATTCAAACTTTGACATGCCAACAACTGATCCCGATGCTTAGGCTGAATTCTTAGCCAGTGACGTAGAAAATCTGTTGAGACGGTCAGCAATGACGGTCACTCCGATTGAACCTCGGAGTCTCGTTATAGTCATAGTCTTTAATTCTGAACTATTTTTTTTATTGCATTGCATGACACTGCACCACTCTGCACTAGCACACACTTTGCACATGGGAAACGGGTTATTTTTTAATGATGATTATCTACTGAGTTTAGTAGTTATGGGTTCCAAACGCTCGGGGCGTTTAGCTGCCATGTCTTCTGGACAGCCTTCACAGCACAACAACACAAGTACCAAGTCGAGCTTCGCAATTGCTTTCGATAGACTCTTTCTCGGACATCAAGCTGAATAACCGAAAAGTTCATGTCCATTACTAGACCTTTTCTCCATCCTTTCTGTCCTTCCAGAAGAAGTGATAGACCCTGCTTCCAACACTCTAGAAGACGCAATGTTTTTGGAAGATCTGGAGAATTCAATGGCTTCGAAAAGTAATGAAGCTTCTCTTTATAGAATTTGTGCCAGACACGGGATTCTGTTTGATGACGTGCGAGTCTTAACTCAGAATTACAGATCTCATATGCCCTCTGAGGGGTTCACTGTGCGTAACAAGTTCACGTGTTGGGCAGGGTGCATCCCACCCTTCAATTCATTTATCTGATGGATGTTATATCATATGAGGTTAGCACTGGCACAACTGCATCCAAATGGCTATGCCTTGCTTAACTGTACCTACATGGAATTCATGGAGTTTTATTCCATCCTCCAACTCTTGAAGACATTCGATTTCTTTTCACCTTCAAGCGACGAAAGGGAAGCCTTTCGTTCACATTTCTCGAGTCGGCCAAGAAGTACTAGATCTTTACTGGTACTTGGAATAAGTTGAGCGCTTTCAAAAGCAAGTGGTTCTATATTCGCCGGCTGTCTGGCTTGCCAGACGGTGGTTAGAAGGACATAAGTATTACTCCTTGCTTAATTCTTGAGTGCTTGTATCCAGGTCGTATCCTAAATTAAGCAACTTTCCTAGTTTGTGCGGGTTCTTATCCACGACTCGATGGAAAACAATACACAGACGCAGTCTTGGTGCTAAAAAGGGTTCCATTAGAAGACAGAGACATTAAGAATCCCTTACTGATGAACGCCTCATTATTCACTGCCTGATGTAGAGGGTCGTAGCATAAGGCCACTCGTCGTTGCTGGAGTTATAATGATTGAGCAGTGGGATGTAGATAGTGATGAAGGCCACCAAGCTGATCCTGTCATGCCCCCATTTGAGGGGGCTTAGGGAGCTACCGATAAAGATGTAGCAAGGGATGAGGGTGATGACCTCGGTGGCGATGACCTGGGTTCTAATTTCGGGGCTGCGGTCGGATCCTCGCAAACCACACAATCCCTTGCTCTCGAAAAATGAAAAAGAAAGAAACTCATTTGTAGGTTCCTTAAGAGTCGCCTCTTCAAACAGCCTAAGCTATCCATCACTCCTCAGGTTATTCCAGATCAGTCCGCTTTTCAACCTTCAGAGCCCTTAGACAAAACATTTGAGGCATTATCCGATCTTTCGATTCCTAATGACGTTGATGCCTTTCATTTTACTAACATGAGCGTCGGCGGATCAGAATCTCCTTCTAGATCTGGGGCTAGAATCCCTCCGAACACTAGTGGAGAGGTTACTCTTGCCTGTAAAGCTTCAATAACTTGTACGTTAGGGGGACACAAGGACATGCACATCCACACGCACTTCACAATATCGCATTACAACTCGTGTCCTTCAATACTTAGAGTTGATTCATTCTTTGTCTTTCTTTGCAGATTCAATAGTAAGGAAGAAGCACATGTTTTAGTCTCTACATGAAATATCACGCCAGAATCCTAGTTCTCGTTCAGGCCCATACTGCCAAGGTAGCGGTCGTGCATACGACCCTAGCTATCGCTCTAGTCGGGATCGGGATTACCAGAATAAAGGTGATAGAGATAGTCTTCCGATGATAAACATCGATCCAAGTCTAGATCTCCTCCTCCTAAAGATTCTGAAAGGCAACAAGATCACCATGACAACGTTCCTCCTATTGACACCTCTCGTGGTCCCCCTTCCACTTCAGTTTCTTCATAGTCCATTGTTCCATCTCATTCTCGATGACCCAGCGATTGTCAGCGTCATAGTGAGCATGATGTTCACCAACAAAGGCCAGACAAAGAAAGCGCTGACACCCAAGTTGTCACTGAAGCTCAACAAGTCGATGTCGCGGCTTGTATGGTCCAACTTAAGTCAGATTTTCCAAATGTATGTCTCGATGGATTTTTCTTTGTACCTAATCTTAAGAAAGTTCCTGAAAAAGTCCAGCAAATGACCATGGATTGTGTGAATGATATCCATAAACATTATAATGAGTGGATGAGAGCGACAGAGAGGATTTATATAGTATCTTGGGAGAGAGCGGTAGAGATTGAGAAGTTAAAACGCCAAGAGGCCCAGGATAAGTGGATCATCGAAACTCTAACCAATGAGTTAGAACCTTTAAGGAGCTCATAGGCAGAAGTTGAGAGAAAAGTAGAAATGACCATCAAGGCACTTGAGGATGAGAAAGCCAGGAACTTGGCCGAGGTTGAAGTGCTTCATCATCGGAACCATAAACTGGTGTTAGAAAGGGATGCGGCCCAAAGAAGCACTGCTGAATACAAAACTAAGTTTAAGCGTGAATCCAAAGATAAAGAGGAAGCACTGAAAATCGGTCAGGATGCTTGTGATGAATTTGTTACCGTCAGGCTTGAAAGAGATGCGGTTGTTGAAAAGGACAATGATATTAATGCCCTCGTTAAACGAGAAGTGAAGGCCACGAATGAAAAGGCTAGGAAGGAGGTTATGAAAGAACTAGATCCACTGCTTATTCTTTACAACGTCAATGTCCTGAAGCACAGAAACTTGGAGTGGTTCCAGGGTGATTACCCTTACCATCTTGTGTGTGCTTGGGAGTATCTTGTTTAAGAGGAGAAAAAGGCTTTCAGTATTGAAGAAATCGATTTGATGAGGCTGGAGGGCGACATTCTATTGGGTGACGAACCCAAGGTTCTACATGAAACCCATCTTATACTCCGAAAAGAGCATGCCACAACCTCTTAACATGGAGCTGGTGAAGTTTCCGGATCCATGTTACACAATGTCACTAATGACCAGAATCCTACGACCCAGGATATTCCCAGCACCACCGTGGATTCTTCTATCAAGCATGGTTACAATCTGGAGAAGCCGCATATTGCTACATTTAGTGGGCTCTCCCAAATTATGGAAGGAGATTCCAGTGGTACTCCGGCTTATATGGGGGACAATTCTGGAGAAGGTATTTCATTGAACTCACCTATCCTTCTAAAAGCTGGAGTGTCCCCGGTCGATATATCTAATCACTTTAGTTATGTTTCCTCGGCTTTAGATCTTCCGGCTGCAGGTCCACCTCTTCCTCAAGAACCTCAAGTGCCTACGACGAAGTCCGTTACTGTCATGGCTTTGGCAACAACCCAAGTTGTTCTGGAAGAGGAAGATTTTGTAATCGACGAGCACTTGGTGGATGCTTTGTTGAGGGAGAAAGAGATCCACATCAAAAGATTCCTGTTGATGATGGTGTTGTGATTATTAGAGCTTCGCAATCCTTGTCATGCCCCCTCTATGCAAAACATGGCACATAAACTATGGATGCTTCCGCTCTTCGGCCAGAACCTGCTAAGGATGCACCTACTAGGTCCGCCCAGACTACTCCGATAAAAGGCCAAGGAAGTGGGAAGAGTGGAGAGAAGAGGAGTAGGGAAAGTTTGAGTGAAATCTCTCCCGATTCCAAGAAGAAGAGGAAGCCGAGAAGGAAGTGATTCTTTACGTGCACTCATGCTCCCAAGTCTTTTGGGTTTTGTTGGCCGAATTTGTACGGGATCGACCCTCATTTTTTGATTCTTTTGCTGTGAATACTTGTATTGGACTTTCCAAGCTTATGTAAATAAAGTTCTTTTACTTTTGTCGAACTTTTTTGTGAATTTGCATAAGTAGTTAAGCTATTATATTATCCATTCAATGTACGTGTAATTTGTTGCTCATCGATTCGGATGATAATCCATTAATTTTATCCCAAGGCCTCCATACGGTCGTGGCTTCAAGTCGTACTAAACACTGGGCTCAAGCCATAGTGTTATGCTGTCGGATTCAGCGGTTTAAGTGATTATACTCCTGCCCCCAGTTCTTGGGTTAAATGAGTTAGATAGTGGATGGTCGAATTCCATCTTTAGCGAATTTATACTCTTCCTATTGGCTTCAGATCAGAGTTTATGGAATAGTGTGTGGTCCAACCGTACTCATCTATTTTTTATACTCATATCTGCACTTTGGGGATAAGAATTAGTTGGCGGATGACCGAATCGCACTCAATTTGTGTTTAAACTCCAGTCCACACTCTGGGGAGTTAGAGTAATTTCGAAAAATGGTCGGACCGTACTTTCCTTAATTGGTTGATTTGCCCCTAAGTCCAGGGTTTAACTTAGCGAGCAATCGGTCATGTCATGATTTCTTATTCACGTCTGTCCCATTGTTTGGTGGGATTAATTAGATTATCAGATGATCAAGTCACATCCATTTCTCGTTACATACTCCACCCATCGGATTATGAGCGAGAATCATCGAATGAATGGTTGGACCACGTTCATTTTGTTTAGTCCAATCGTGAACTTGTGTAATCAGTTGGCTCCAAACTCTAGGAACCTACTCAGACATGTCAGTATTAGTTAGTTGGGTATCCTAACAAATATGTAATGCTACTACAATCATAGATATGAAGGAAATTTCAAATTTTATTTGCCAAGTGGAAAGAAATGACATAATTTGTCTTATTACATATTTGGAAAATCAAATGCTAAAGTGAATTCTGAAATTAAATACTAACTGAATGAAAAAGAATAAACAAAGTGAAACAGAGTAGTAAATGCTCGCTATTCCACACCCTTAAGAGTGTGACACCATCAACAGTCGCAAGTAGCCGAATAAATAGTGTCTAGCAATTTTCTACTAATTTTATCATACTTTAATCTAAAGCTCGACCAATATTCATATGGAGAAGGTATAATTCTATTAATGTAAAATCCAAAAATATAAAAGATTTTACGAATAATATACTGAGTGAAGCGACAATCTAAAAGAGGTGTGTATTAGTTTCAAGGGTTGTGTTGCAAAAATAACAAGGGTTATGATTTAGGTTGTTTGCTAGTTTAAAGTTTAAGTTGCTAATAGTGTTTAATTTGTCGTGCAAAACAATCCAAGAATGAATCTTTTATTCTAGGTGCAGTGTTCATCTTCCAAATAGGTTTAAAGTAAATAATAGTGGAGGTACTAGAATAAATTAAGAACTTGTATATAATTTAGGCATGTATACTTCATTTTTATCCCAGTTCCATTTTATTTAATCTGATTGCTCCCTCATATTAAATCTATCAATAATATTAATCAGTTTCATATATTGATTTAAAACATTCGCAATTAATTTTTGATTAAAGGAAATATTCCATTGAAATATCTCGTGCGGCCCTAATGACGTCAATGGTAAGGTCATTTTTATTACTTAAGGTGGAGTAGAGATCTGGGAGTTCATGTTTTAAAGCTATGGGGGAAGCCCACTTATCATTCCAAAAAGATGTTGTACTCCCGAATCTATCCTTAAGGTTGAGTCCAATCTGAAAAATACGATGGAGCTTGGATCTCTCTTTCCAAAAGAATGATAAAAGCAAGTTGTTGGGTTTATATAAATTTTGGTTCTGTTAGAGTAAAAGTTTATAATTATTTCCTTCCATGTTATATTATTGTCGCCTAGAAATATCCAAATCCACTTACAAAGCAAAGAGGTATTTAAAAATTTTAAGTTTATAATGCCTAACCCACCCTGTGATTTGGGTTTGCATACAAGGTCCCAGTTAATCAGATAGCTTAAATTAGAACATTCTGAATTTCCTTTCCAAAGAAATTTGCACCTAATGTTATCGATTTTATTAATAACCCAAAAAGGAAAGCGATAAATGAGAGCCAATAAATCGCTATCACGGATAATACCGAGTTAACAAGGACTGCTCTTCCTGCTCTTGAGAGACGTTGGCTTTTGAAGAAGGTAATCTCTTATTAACTTTATAGATGATGACGTTCCAATCTTTTTTTCGGTTTCATCGGTATAGTGCGAACTCCTAAGTAGTTTATTGTAATCATATAACGGTGACATGAGATTCTTAACATGTGGTCATCTCTAGCACAGTTATAAATTTGTGCGTTTATAATGGAAATCAAAGTATTTTTTGTATCCCTTAATTGAACAAGGAGTTTGCTGAAACCGGATGGAGAAATTCTTTAATCACATATGTTCTTGGAAGCATACCAGTTTATGGCCAATTTCAGAAGTATGTTGAATGCGTTTGGAAAATCGAAGGAAATTATGATATCTACTATAAACCTAACAGTTTCATTATCATTCGATTTGAAAAAAGTGAAGACTGCAATAGGGTGATAAAAACTGGGCCTTATACATATAATTCTAGAATTATTATCATGAAGAAGTGGTTGAAAGTCTATAGTATGGTGGATCGATTATACAAATGACAAGTATATGGCTATTTTAAACTATAGTGTAACAATAGTAAAGTATGTAAATAAGAATAATCACACCAGAAATTTTATACTGATTCGGACCTCCCGTTCTACGTCCAGTCCCGAAGCTCCTCTTCGGAATTTCCTTTCACCAAATAACCCTCACTTCACCCGGAGGAACAGGTTTACAATAGTAGAGTTTCTTTGTCAACTATGTGTTCTCTATTACATGGATTTTGACTATATAGTACAACTGAACTTCCTATATCTCTTGAATGTTTGAATACAATATTGTTCGAGAGAATATAGAAGTGTATGATCTCAGATTTTCAGATTGGATAGCAAGTAGATGATTAGAACAAGAGATGATCAAGATAGAGAGTCGAGTTATCTTTTGATCCTTCTTGATTCTTGTTTATATAGCTGTAGAGTGTTGCTTCTAGTAGTTGCAACTCTTCCCTTTCAGTCTAGAGTCGTTACTGTTCACTGGTGAAGAGTTGTGGAGGAGAGATGAAGTTGTGTCTCTTCGGAGATGACAGTTGTTATTTGAATTTTTGCCCCGAGCCCAGTTTCAGACGTCTAAATGGTGTTTTCAGACGTCTGGAACCTAATATTAATTTTTGTCCAGTATCTACGTTCATACGTCTGAAGTTCTGCATTCAGACATCTGAACCTGTTAATTGAGGTTCTCTTGGGTTTATTCTTGAGTGCATCTCTCTTCGATCGTCATGTTACTTTGTAGATGAATCTCTTTAGTGTTTTTAGTCTTCATCTTGTCACAATAGTGATTTGTCTTGCTTTGAGTTTGTATCTGCATGGTTGTATGATATATATGATTTCCATTGTATAGTTGTCATCGTCGAAATCGTAAACTAAAGGTTCTAAAAGTGGTCACTAGTTATGAAACATACACATGAATACTTTTCTATCATTCCTATATGGATTAGACATTTAAATTTGGAGTTATGGAATAAAGAAGCTATAAATCGCATTACTAGTATTCTGGGTAAACCTATCAAAATGGACAATAATACTGCAAAGGATGTATGGTTACACTACGCAAGAGTTTTAGAAGAAGTTGATCCAAGTTTTAATTACCATACTATTGTTCATGGAGTAAACTATGATGGCGAACACTTCGAAATACAAGCCGTTTATGGATATAAGCCTAAAATACATGATAATTACGAATCTTTTGGTCAGTGTACAAAATTATAGATTTTATTACACTCAATCTTTGAAACCAAAGGATAAATCCACTGCTACTCATACATCTACTAATTTTGAAACACAATCATACTACAACTGAGTTCGGTGAAAAGCCCACTTCCCCTCTTAAACAATCGGGATTTGATAAAGCATAATGTTCATACAAACACAAATTGAGAATGTTTTTTAACACAAGATCGATCTAGTAATATTCCTACTTCTAATGCTTTCTCTTATTTACAAAGCGAAGATTCTGGCCCATATGTGAGTTCTTCACCCTCTCTAGCTAACATTCCTTCATCCAGTGCTTCAATTGGCTTACAAAATGATGATCCTGGCCCGCATACAAGTACTGCACCCACTTCAGCTAACATTCCTCCACCCAGTATTCCAGTTGACACACTTACACAAACTGAAACAACCTCAAATTTAACTTCTGGTAAATATGATGAGCACATATTAGCACCAGATATCATGGATGATCAGCAACAGTTTGTAGAAGAGATCGCCCACCATATAAAGGAAACTAGTAAAGTAGATAAGCTCCTAAAAATGTCTCCTATATGACAGAGGCTAATACAAAATATAAGAAGAAGCATGAGAGAAAGCAGGCCTCGCCATTAGCTCCTCCTAAAACACACACAAGAGGGTCAACTTCTGTTAAATGAGTATGCGTGCAAAGAATGTTCGAGGGATGAGTACAGATAGAAAAATTCAATCTGTACTCACTTTCCTCAGGTCTCATAAACTATCTCTGGTAGCTTTATAGGAGACCAAACTATAGATCACTGGTATGCAGAATTTTGTTAATAGATTCTACCCACACTGGACTTATATGCATAACAATGAGATGGGTACTAAAGGGAGAATTTTTTATCATCATTGATACTAACATTTAGACTGTTAATATCTCAGACATTAGCTATCAACATATAACTACAAAGTTATCTAATTCTGGTGGTTTTAACTATGCTCACACATTCATCTATGCAAGTATACCTATTTAAAGGGGGAGAAACTATGGTTTACTCTCATTCTCAATGCTTCTTTTATATGTATACCTTGGCTAGTCTTTGGGGATTTTAATAATGCTTTGAACCCAAAAGATAAGAAGAGTGGACTGCCTATTTCATTGTCTTATCTTACTGGTTTTAAAAACTGCATTTTACAATGTGGCTTGGCAGAGTGTAATCTACAAGGATGCAAATATGCTTAGAGGAAAAGGGGTATGGCAAGCAGTATAGATAAAGTGCTGGTCGAAGTTATGCGACTCTTTCCATCTTTATCCACTATTTCTTTACCATCTAATATAAGTGACCATACTCCTATTTAAATTTCTTTTGCAGTGTCCACTTCTCACAAGAAAAGTTACCCATTCAGATATGTTAATACCTGGTGCACAATGAATGGATACTTGCAATGTATTATTGAAAGACTCAAAGCATCTACTTGGGGGGATTACTCACATCCATTTTTGGAAATATTAAGGCACTTAAAACAAAATCTGAAGCTTTGGAATAAACCAAACATGAAGATTAATGTTGTTCAAAAACTTCAGGAGGAATATCAAGCAGTTTTCATCCAAATTGCTCTGATCCTACTAATTTAGAGATTTATGATTCTATGAGAAACATAAAGCTTGAATTGCAGGCACAGTTGAAATTGAAGAATGAAGCTTTAATGCAGCAAAATAAAACTTTTTGGTTAACTGAAGGGGACACAAACTCTAAATTTCTCTTTTCCCACATGTCCATGAGGCAACACAGGAATAGAATTCAAGCTTTATTGTCTCCCAATGGGGAATTTATATATAATCAGGAAGTAATAATTCAGGAATCTCTAAATTACTATTCCAATTTATATAATGGGAAAAATGCAATTTTTTTCCCATATTAAACCAAGGAGAATTATTAATAATGAAGGTCAGAGGTACTTTATCTGCTCCTATTATGCATGAAGAAATCAAAACTGCTTTATGGTCTATACATGATGCCAAAAGTCCATGTCCTGATGATTTCACATCCAAGTTTTTTAAACTCCACTATGACCTGTTCAAAGATGAATTACACAATGTTATTTCAAAGATATTTCAATTTGCAAAATTGGCAAAGGGATTAAACCATACTTTTTTAACTCTAATTCCTGAAAAAGGATAAGCCACAATCCATATTTGACTACAGGCCTATTGCCTTTGCAAATATCATCTATAAATTAGTAGCCAAAATCATTTGTAATAGAATAAAATTATTTATGCCTTATCTAATTTCAGAAAGCCAGTCTGCTTTTATTCAGGGAAGAAACATTGGTGAGAATATTCTTTTAGCACATGAATTAATTAGAGACTTTAGAAAACCAGGTAAACCCAAAATGTGCGTTAAAATTGATCTTTAGAAGGCATATGATGTGGTAAATAGGGAATTTACATGTCATATGTTATCAGCCATGGGTTTCCCTGAATCTCTAATTAATCTTATATATGAATGCATCGCTACTCCTACATTTTCAATTCTTGTTGATGGTCTCCCCAATGGTTTTATTCATTCTAACAGAGGGTTAAGATAGGAAGATCTACTGTCACCCTACTTATTTTGTTTGGCATGGAATTCCTATCTCTAAAAATGGAGGATTATGTCACTTTTAATTATTTGCAACCTATCCCTAAATCTGCTCCTGTGGTATCCCATCTACTCTATGCAGATGATGTAATGTTTTTCCTAGTAGCTACCCCATCTAATGCTACTGCTTTGAGAAATATCTTACATGAGTTAAGCTTGACTATAGGATTACATGTCAACCAACTAAAGTCCAAAGTATATTTTAGTAGAACTGTTCCTACTAAATAGGAAATTCTCCATATTCTAGATATGCCAGAAGGTTCATTACCTATTAAGTACCTTGGAGTACCACTCTCTTTGATTATGTCAACCCATCTCAATGTATTCCTTTGCTATATAGGATATTTACAAAATTGGAAAGCTGGGACAGTGCTCTTTTATCTACTGTTGGTAGGGCAGTTATGATTCACACTGTAATTAATCCTATCATTTTATATTGGTTACTTATTTATCACACCTTCCTCTATCCTTAATAAGTTAGAAGCAATGTGTGCTAACTTCTTTTGTTTGGGGGGGTGTGGAAGACCTATAAGATAGCTTGGGACTTGTTATATAGACCTAAAAATGAGGGTGGCATTGGTTTAAGGAGACTATCAGACCTTAGAACTACGGCTATGCTAAAGCTAAGCTAGAATTTGATGTCAACTAGCTCACTATGGTACAAAATAAATATATAAAGCATAGAAATTTTTGAGCTATGGCTATAGATAATAATTTCTCAATTACCATGAAACAGATTCTACGATGCAGAAATATCACAAGCAATTTATTCACCGGAGTAATTATGGATGGATGTACTACCTTATTATGATTTGATCATGGATCAACCATAAATCTTTGATTGACTTACGGGGTTAGCAGTGTGTGGCAACTTTCAATTCTACTAATTACACAGTGTCTGCCATTATTCAGAACAACTAAATCGTACCAGAGTTATTGCTAGAAACAAGAGAAATAAAGGAGCATATTCAGTTAGTTAATATAGCAGGAAATCATGAAGCAAATTACTGGGAAATATGCGGTTCAGAAAAATTTAAGTTTTCATCTGTTCTAAATGAAATACGAGTTAAGCACCTTATTGTGAATACGTTTTCGCTGGTGTGGAATAAGCATAGTGCTAAGAAAATGTCAACTTACATGTATAAAGCAGTGCTTAAGAGATTACCTACAGCTAACAGATTATCGAATTGGGGTATTCCAATTGATAATCAATGTCAGTTGTGTCAGTCAGAGATGGAGTCGCACAATCATATTTTCTTCTCATGCTCTTATAGTCAACATCTTTTGAAGTTTGTGAAGCTTAACTTGGGATGTTGCAGTTGCTCTCAGGAGACACTACAATAAAACAGCCATTTTACAACGGGCAATGCCCGTTGTAATATGCATTTCGCAACGGGCATGCGCCCGTTGTATTAGGCCTTGTTGAATAGGTCGACCACATTTTACAACGGCAATGCCCGTTGTAATATAGCCTTCTATTACAACGGGCTAACATCGCCCGTTGTAAAAAGGGCGTTGTATAGGGCATCTATTACAACGGGCCTAAATGGACCGTTGTAATAGCCTTCTATTACAACGGACAGTTGTAAAAAGGGCATTGTAATAGGGTATTTTTGTTGTAGTGAGATTTACAATTGGAAATCAGTTCATTTCAGCATACTTCCAAGCTAGACCCCGCTACGTCGAGAACCCGAATATTTCACATCAATGCATGCATGCTATTGACTCACTAGATAGATGTGAACATACCCTAATGGGTGCAATTCACATGGCTTGCTCCCACTCGCGCTTTGGTTTTATTTCTCCGGTGTTAAATACCAATGCTCAAAATGAGCGACAAATCATCTTAGAGTGACGAAGCACAACAATAATTAGGAGGGTGCACCACCACCTCTTTTATCCATGCTTTTTGTTTTTAATCATTTTCAACAAAGGATAACAAAGCTCAAAAGAGCAACTCGTTGTATTAGAGTGACAAAATAGAAAGAAGATAGTAGAATCGAAATCGATAGTCGATAAATCAACTATCAGGGATAACAAAGTGATTTGTGTACGGGAGTTAAATCGCATACACTTACTACCAATAAATGAATCAAACTATTTGAAACATTTGATTCACACTTGTGCTTGATTTTCACATTTTCATTATTTGCAAAACACTTTAAAAATACTCTTTGGAAATATTCTTCTAAAAGGGTAAATTATAATACTAAGTGTATTAAAACATGGGTTAAAAAAATGTCATTAAAACACAGTTTACTATAAACCCAAAAAAACAATTTACACTTAGCTTTATTTTTAAACAATTTCTTTAAAAGATTTTTCCCATTTATAAACCAGCATTTATAAATTTAAAACAATATATATTATCCCAGAGGATAACAAATCAATTTAAATACCATTATAAATTTAAAACAATGTTATTTTGTCCCAAAGGATAATTTATATACAACTTTATAATCATTTTAATAAATCAATCATCTTTAAACACTTTATCAAATTAATTAATTAATTTTAAAACATTTTTGTTAAATCAATTAAGTAAACTTTAAAACACTTTTATTAAATCAACAAATTTACTTTAAACTCTTTTATTAAATCAATTAATTAACTTTTAAAACATCATTGATTAAAATTATTAATTAAATCCAAATATCATTAACTAAATGGATTAATTAAATTCAAACATCATTAATTAAAATTAGTTATTAAATCCAATCATCATTAATTAAATTGATTAATTAGATTCAATCATCATTAATTAAATTGATTAACTAAATTTAAGACATCATTAATTAAAATGATTATTTAAACTCAAAAATCATTAATTAAAATGATTAATTAAATTCAAATACCATTAATTAAAATGATTAATTAATTTTAAATATCATAAACTAAAATGATTTGTTAAATTCAAACATCATTAATCAAAATGATGGATTAAATTCAAATATCATTAATCAAAATGATTAATGAATTTTAAACATCTATTTTATGAAAATACAAGCTCAAGTCAACACACAAAGGTTTAAGGAGAAGATATTCAATAAGTGACGATATAACGAAAAATCGCTGTAACTACACTTAAACAATTCAAATAGACGGTCATATTCTTTTTCACTTAAACATCAATATATGCAATAATAAGATAATATAAATGAGATGTAAATAACAGTAAATAAATAATGGCGAGAAACCCCTTTGGATCTCTCTACAAATGTCTCATGTAAATCATACATACATGTATTTTTCGAAGTGTTCCGTAGCGACCTATTCACTACGAAGCACTCCGACTTCTTCTTTTTGTTCCTGCAACAAAATGGTTATTTATGTCATCCGCTACTAGGCGGGAACAATCAATAATATATAGTTATATGAATTTCCAAAACGGGAATCCAATTCAAACAATCAATCAAACAACAATATAAACTAACATCTAAGCAATCGGTGAATAATTTTTTATCTACTAAATAATATACTGGTTAACCAAAAATGTGAGTTTAACTCATCGAAATTCCAGTTATCGCTTTCGCGTTCTGATTCCGTCTGAAATCGAACAACGTCCGATTTTAGCTTGAAATTTTATAAGCTCTAATTTCTACCAATCCAATTCCAAGATGTAGCAAACGATCTCACGAGTGCAACACAACTGACCACATTCGATTTGGACCTCGTATGAAATAGTTATTGCATCTATAAGATTTCCAATTTAAACAATTTAATTAATTCACTTAATTATTTAGTTATCACACTAATTACCCATTAATGATCTTTCCCAAACACAAAATTAGTTCCCACTTGAAACAGATACAATGATATACCCAAATCCATAACCTCCACCTTCCCTTACCAAATTCTCCATTGTCTGTCCTCGAAAAGAACTCCTGATTGCTCCGACGAGCTCCAACCACCGCAAGCCACACGACCGTACCACTCTCTTCAAGATCGGCGCCTTGTACATAATCACGACCTAGTAGAAATCGCCGTGCAACCCTAAATGGCGCACGCATCAAAAGTTCACCGCATCACCCAAAACTCTAATTATCAATGCAATTTCTCGCCACGAACCCAAAACTACACTCAGATGAGCCTAATCCTCTTAAATTCTGATCAACTCTAATCCTAACTCCACAGCACCACATCGAACAGCCCAAAGTCATGTCACACCCTACTAAACCTATATAGAAACGAAGCTCTCGACCAATCTAACTCAAAGGAACAAGTTTTATAATTTTTCATTAATCATAGCTTGGGATTTTTATTTTTGAAGGTTTGAGGCTAAAATGGTTATTCATAGAGAATGAGAGGAAAGGAAGAGGGAAAAATGAATTAAAGGAAGAAAGTGGGCAGTTTAGTGTGTCGACCTTTTTCATTTTATAACCAAATTAAAATTAAAAAAATTAACACTATTATGTTTTCTTTCACCATATCAAATGGAATTCTTAAGCCATCCAAATTGTCCATCCAAGGACAGACAATGTAAGAAATTTGTGTGCGTGTATACTTAAATGTTTGTTTTTAAATAAAACGTTTTGGGGTACAACGCTACATAATACCACGTTCGCATATGGATCGCGAACGATAGAAATAAAATTACGATCACGCAAAATAATGTGACATGATCACAAAACAACAATAAAATAGACATGTTATCTTATTTTATAAAGTTTCAAAAATATCGACGTTTACCGCAAAATTTATTATTCGATCTCCTTTTTTTATACATGCTCTGTTTACTTATAGTTTGGTTGGTATAACAGTTTATCGGTACTAACCATTTTCGTTAACAAATTATTGTAATATTTATGCAATCATTTCAAGAATCTTAGATAACAAGTTTTAAAAAATTGTCAAAAATTTTAAGGAGGCCATAACATGAATTTAAGCTCACTCACCAAATTCAATAATTATTAATATAATTAGTGTGCTACTATTGGCACCTAGGTAAATACCTTTAGCATCCAAAATTAAAGATCACCATACAAAGTTTGGTTTCATGCTTGCTAACACCGACTACTATTTTAGTTCAAACAATCAAGCACCAAAATATTTCAAAACACAACAGTTTTCCCTCTTATCCCCTTAAGCAAATTTAACTCTTTTCAAAGTACAACAAATATCATATAACATATGCAAACAACGAAAAATAAAACAGTAAATTTAATTTCCAACTGTATTTATGATGGTAAAATTATAACTAAATATTTCCTTGATTGGTTAAAATAGTTTGTCAAATCCACTTGAATGCCTTTTGAAGTATTTGATCCATCACCTTCATACATATTTTCGCCGTCAAACACTTTTTATTCGAAACAACAAACGCATTCTCAATTTTATTATGGTTGGTATCATGTATTTATTAAAATGAAAGAAAAACAAGGGAAAAAATGACATAAGCATGTATGATGAAATATTACAATTTATGACTTATATTAAGATCTCAACTACAACGTCATCAAACTTTATATCATTCAAATTTATATTAGTCACGAGATCATTAAACTCATCCTAAAATAGCAATAAAAACTATAACGAGCAGATCTAAGATTGGTATGTCAAAGAAAAATGGACTTTAAGAAAAAAAAAGTAAACTAACATCTTTGTGTTCATCAAAATTAGGATCATCCACTAAATATTTACTTGGCTTCATTTATTAGATAGAAAGATAGATTTTTTTTTGCTTTAGGGTTTGAAATTTTTGTTTCTTGATAAAGTTTTGAGACAATGTAAGTGAGTTTTATGAGGAGATTAGCAGATTATGGATTTTTAGGGCTGAATGAGAAAATAAATTTTGATGGCCATAAACATAGGAAAAAAAATTAATATGTAATAAAATTTAAATGATAGCCAGAAGCATTTTACTGGATGATAATAGTAGCGCAATATAATTAAAAGAAAAGAAAGAGCACAAAGGTGGAATGAACAAATATTTTGTACTATAACAACAGACTATGCACGTATGTTCTACAATTATACATTGTGCATAAAGAGTATAGAAAACGACACTAGAAAAATAGTATAATAATATAATTGAAATGGTTAGCTAGCATAAAATTTAAAACAAATTCAAGTGGAATTCAAACTTGATAAATGAAAAACCATTCTCAAAACATGTTCTAAATTACCCTTCTTGATGATTTTTATTTTTGATAGTTTTTCCCCTTCTTCTAAAGTCAAATCTGCATTTAATAGAAGGTTAATAGCATCTAAATTAAATTTTGCAAAAAACTATTATGACAAAAAAATTTGTCAAATTGTATACCGAAAACAGAAATTCAAGAGGTACCAAACATTAAATTACCAAAGTCCCCCTCTGAATTCCTCCAGTTACACTATTCTTTCATCTTGACGAAATTAATTTTCTATTATAGTAGCGAAATCCTTTAACTTTTATTCTTTTGCAGAAGTGCAAATATTTGCATTTTGGCTAAAATTAAAAATAGAGATGTTTTTAAAAACCTGTTTTAAAGGAGTGACAGTTGTGTATTTCGAAACTTAAAAAGTGTGTTTTACAATTATCCTAAACTATAATGGCATGTTCATAGGAAATTATGTTACTATAGATCTGTTATGTTACTTGGATGCCCATAACTATTTATAGTTTGTACTTTTAGAACTAATTCAAAATTTTATTAATAAATTGGGTAATTATTAACATGTCCTTGATATTTTGTGATGTTAAAATTTGAAATAAGTTGAAATATACAAGAATTACACTAAATAAAGAATTGCCATATTACTTATGAAACAAAAAATAAAAAAAAAAGGTTTCACTCAAACTAGGAAATGATGAACATGTAGAGATTTAGATAGATATATACCAATATTGTGAATGTTACTCTTGATATATATTTTTGTTATGCTATCATCATTGTATAATTTAAATTATTTGAAGGTAGATAAGAAAATTATAAATATAGTTTACAAACATTAAATTATCTTTAATTCAGTTAAAAATTAAAAATACATGTTACTAATTATTGTAAATTGCATTGGTACTGGATATTATAAAATGCTAAAACATATTCTCAACTTAAAAAATTCTAGAATTTCTCAAAATTTTGAATGGTGTTACTTTTGAAATAGACTCATCAAATTAAAAAAACAACATTATAAGTCACTATTTTTTAAATTTTTATGGACAATTATATAAGAAAAAAAATCATATTGAACTTTCATTAATCACAGCATAGATACACATGTTCATGATGTACATTTGTATGTATTATATATTCATATAAGAGTTTCGAATTTACTATATTATATCAAATATACTATGTTATATTTTTACAAATAAGAAAAATTAAACAATGCCAAAATTTACAGTCGTGCATCGTATGATACAAGTTATAGAAGAGCAAAATATTACATCCATGCTATCGGCATGGACTTCGTATTAGTACAATACAATTACACTCTATTTATAGGCTCTTGATAGAAAATGAAAATTATAATAATACCCATGTAACATTTAACATATCCATTCTTGTATTTTGTATATACTAAAAGATGCCTTAAGAGACATGATTTGATATTTTGGCAACTTGAGTTTTAAATGCATGTTGGTAAGGAGGAGACAAGCATTGTGATGTGGCAGCTATGGATAGAGGGTATAAGTGGAATTAGCCACTTTGCATGAGATTATAAATAGCAATTTTATGCTCTCGTTTTCATTTTCTTCCCAGGGGTCAGAAAGGTGGGTTGTCACTGACGATCCACCTTTCTGATCCTTGGGAACGACACTTAATACATCCTTATTATTCGTGTGCCGTTGTCCAAGCACCCGAAAGATAAGTTGTCTTAGGGTAAAATAAAGAATAGAACAAGACAGAATAGATGAACCTCACATCGGAATGGTTACATATAATATAAAATGATATAGCACAAAAGGCTACTCCTTATAAGGAGTAATCAAAGTTATAAAAAAAATTACATCTAACAGATTGATAGCTATACATTCTGCCTTTTCATTCTTAAGATACAAAATGCACCTACATAATCATACAGCGTAAATAAATAACTAGATAACTAAGGAGCCTCCTTCTCGCCCGTCGTCTTCAAAGAGCTCCAAAGAAAAACCTGTTATTCTTGGACTACTCAACTATAATTGAGTACCCGAGAGTTTAGGGAAAATAAATAACTCGGGTCAGGCAAAATGTCTGGTATGAGTAAAACTATGAAACAAATGGGGTTTATTTAAACAATAACAAGCGGGACCATGCCGCTAACGCGGAATGGGTTTTCTCCCACATAAATAACAACCAAACATAACAAAAATGGAAATGAACAATATGGAAACTCTCATTCAGCTCTGAGTAGGTGGTGAATCGTGGCTCTCTCCGCAGTCGCTTTGGCTCGTCACCACTATCCTCAGCCTTTCATTTTCCTTTATCCTTGCCTGAGTCCTTTTCGAGAGGCTTTTTGTCTTTAATTGCATAAACTTCTATTCCCTCTCCTTCTTCTCTTTCAGCATTAGCGTCTTCCAATCGCAAAAACTTTTCTGCCTCGTGATAGAATTCTCCTAGGTCCATAGGCGGATCCTTAGTTAGTGAATTTTTGAATTCTGTGCCGTCAGCTACTCCGGACACAGCTGCCATCATAACCATGGATGGATCTGGCCGATCCACCGATGCCGCTGCCACATTGAATCGTGTCAGGAAATTTCTCAAAGATTCTCCAGCTTTCTGCTTTAGCGTTGCCAAACTCATCACATTCTTCGGTCTTGAAATGTGAACCCTGAATTGCCTCATAAATTTCTCAATCAAATCGGTCCATGTCTCAATGGAGCCGCTCTCTAACTGTCTAAACCATAAAGCTGCTATGTCTGTCAAATACAATGGAAAGCACCGGGCCATGACTTCCTGTGATGCCCCCAGCACTTCCATGTGCCTTATATACCTCGTTAGATGGACTGCAGGATCCGTCCTCCCATCGTACCTTTCCACTGTTGGCAGTTTGAATTCTGGTGGGTTCCTAGCCAACCTAATCGCAGGAGAAAAGGGACTCCTGTTCACGTCTTCAAGATCTCTGTTTACTAATCCGCCTCTCATGGCCCTCCTGACCATCTCTGCCAATCTATCGTTGTCTCCAAGCTGTAGTCCTCGTTCACTACCTTCGATCTGCCTCCCGAGTCCATGCGAGCTTTCGAGTGTTTGCCCCCTGGCTGAGCGTTTATCCCTCTATCGCCGCCAGGTTGCTCGGATGTCCTTGTCTCTCTTCCCGGGATTGGACCAACATGTCCTAAGTGTGTGCCCGCCAGCTCCGGCGCTGCGCCAGATGGTCCGGCTCCGTTCTGGATTTCGGTTGCTCCCTGATTTTGCGTTCCAAGTTGCCCAATCTGTTGAAGCAAATTCTGTATCATTTCCTCATGTCTCTTCGTCATTGTCTTCATCTCATCCCTGGTGATGAAGACCGATGCTTGGTTTGCTCCCGAGGATGCCTCTTGACTCCCTTCATGCTGACTTTGTTCTGGTCTCTGCCTCCTACTTGTTTGTCTTGTCATGATGATTCAGATCTAAATTTCTTAGCCTTCTGATTCGACTTTCAAATGATAGAACTCCTAAGTTCAGTTCTCAGTGAAAGCACCAAAGTGTTTGCACCAAAATTGGTCACAAACCCCGAATGTTGTGAAAGCACCAGTGTATGAATATAAATCAACAATATTCACACACAAATCTCAAATCTAAGCAAACAAAGTATCACAATTCAGAAATAATGAACATAAACACGAGATTTATAGTGGTTCGGCGATCTTGCCTATGTCCACTCTGAAGTTGATGATTTTATTGATGTTCACTTGATGATTACAATTTCTTCTGATGTAGTACAACTGATTATATGATTATAATCTGAATCTAAGGAAGCAGTGGTGATTCTGAGTAAATCTGGCAGAGTCTGGGCGCTCTTTAGCTCCTAAAATTGTCTGACCCCTTTTCTGAATGACCAGGGGCACTATTTATAGGTGTAGGAGGCTGATATTTCGCCTAAACTGAAGGGAGACCAGTTCTGGCATGTGAGGGAACCCACATGCCCGCTTTTTGGAAATCCGGGCCCACTTTGGGATCGATTCGAAGCTACGTTCGAATCGATCAAGAAATTGTCCAATCGAGCTGAAATTTGGTGTGAACATTCCTTAGGTTTCCAGTAAGCTACTGTGAAAATTTCATAGTATTTGGATCTGTAGATCCCAAGTTATGATCGATTCAAGATGGTGTTCTTCGTTCTATGGATTCGTTCGAATCGATATGGTTCGAATCCATAGGGTCGAATCCATGCTCCTGCACGTGAAGGCGATGATGTGGTGCATATCCCTCGTATCGATCCGCTTTTCACTCCGTATTGACTGGGTCGACTCCATGTTCTTCGCCGCTTTGACTGGGTGGATTCATGGACATCAATAATCCTTTGATTCGAATGACGCTTTGCTCGTATCGATAGCGACATGCTTCAATCGATTCGAAGTCAATCGTAGCTAGATGGACTCGAGGGAAGGCACCTATGCATGGATTCGAAGCAGAGCGTTTTGTTGGGTTCGAAGTAGGATATCTTCATGGATTCGATCTAAGGATAACTCGAAGGAAACGAATGTGGATTCGGGTAATGGATACGAAGCTCGACCATCTGATGGATTCGAAGCAAGGCCTAGTGGGATGGATTCGAACCATGGCCTGTGGATGGATTCGAATCACTATGTGGCTGATGGATTCGGAGCATGGCTTACGAATGATCAATACGAACCTATACTACTTCATACATCTTCTATTGGCGATATCTTGAGCATACAAACTCGGATTGTCCCAAAATTTGGAACGTTGGTTCCCACGGCTTTGCTCGACCTGTCTTATCAATTGTAGCCCGATCCGGACTCGGGCAAATTTCATCGATATCCATGGTGAACTTGTGATGTAACAGATTTCCAAGGTGGACTTTCATTGATTTCTAGTCAATTTTTTGGTGTCACGGCCTTGCCAAAAGGCGGGATAACATTTGCTCCCCAAAACATGCCTTGCGATAGGAAGGTGTGTTTTGTAATGCCATAAGCTGGATGTTCATATCCTGTGGATGACCTGTGGTACAACCTGCGAAGAGTTTGACAGTTTTATATGACCTTAAATGACGACCGTTCGCGATCTAGCCATTTGAGGTGGAATGCGACCGTTCGCGATCAAGCATTTTTATATGACCTCAAATGACGACCGTTCGCGATCAAGCCATTTGAGGTGAGGGGTGTCGTTCGAGGCGAGTTGTGATCGTTCGCGATCGGGTGCCGTTCGAGGCGAATGGTGACCGTTCGAGGTCGGGTGCCGTTCGAGGCGAATGGTGACCGTTCGAGGTCGGGTGCCGTTCGAGGCGAAAGGTGACCGTTCGAGGTCGGGTGCCGTTCGAGGCGAATGGTGACCGTTCGAGGTCAGGTGCCGTTCGGGGCGAATTGTATGTGCCCGGGGGGGCTTAGTATCATCGATACCAGGTTCATGTCCGAGTGGGTTCCTGGATCGTTTGTCAGGGCGGCTCATCACTATCTCAGAGCATGCCTAGGGACCGTTCGTGATCCAGTACATGCGTAAGTAGTTTAGCAGTTATGGAATCACAAGTAGCATTCTTTTATTGAAAATAAGTTTTTAGCGGAAATGTTAAACGAAATCAAGTTCAAATGTTCAAATTAAGATGAAACAAAAGCAAAGCAAGGATGTCAAAGTGTAAACTCCCACAACGATAGGGTTAATAGTCATTCAGAGCATGCCTATGGACCGCTCGTGATCTCGCACATGTGTAAATGACTTACCCGTGTTGGTGAGAGGTTTACGACTTGTTCATCGTTATTTTAACTAAGATAACCATACGGTGTCCCGGCTCAGGGTCACCCCTAGCTGATGTAGACGGTGGTCGCTCTGGCTCCACTGCTGAAGCTCGCCTTCTCACATACTGAAGTAGCATGTCGTTCCTAATGTGCCCTTCCACCTCATCCTTCAGATGTCTGCAGTCGTTAGTGCTATGACCGTTCAGTTCGTGGAACAAGCAATATCTGTCTGATTTCCTCTCGTCAACAGTGGAGTCCCTTCGTATTGGCCTACGGTAGGGAACTTTCTCTCGTGTATCTCGGTAGATTCGCTCCAAACTCTCATTCAGCTCTGAGTAGGTGGTGAATCGTAGCTCTCTCCGCAGTCGCTTTGGCCCGTCACCACTATCCTCAGCCTTTCGTTATCCTTTATCCTTGCCTGAGCCCTTTTCGAGAGGCTTTTTGTCTTTAATTGCATAAACTTCTATTCCCTCTCCTTCTTCTCTTTCAGCATTAGCGTCTTCCAATCGCAAAAACTTTTCTGCCTCGTGATAGAATTCTCCTAGGTCCATAGGCGGATCCTTAGTTAGTGAATTTTTGAATTCTGTGCCGTCAGCTACTCCGGACACAGCTGCCATCATAACCATGGATGGATCTGGCCGATCCACCGATGCCGCTACCGCATTGAATCATGTCAGGAAATTTCTCAAAGATTCCCCAGCTTTCTGCTTTAGCGTTGCCAAACTCATCACATTCTTGGGTCTTGAAATGTGAACCCTGAATTGCCTCATAAATTTCTCAATCAAATCGGTCCATGTCCCAATGGAGCCGCTCTCTAGCTGTCTGAACCATAAAGCTGCTATGTCTGTCAAATACAATGGAAAGCACCGGGCCATGACTTCCTGTGATGCCCTCAGCACTTCCATGTGCCTTATATACCTCGTTAGATGGACTGCAGGATCCGTCCTCCCATCGTACCTTTCCACTGTTGGCAGTTTGAATTCTCGTGGGTTCCTAGCCAACCTAATCGCAGGAGAAAAGGGACTCTTGTTCACGTCTTCAAGATCTCTGTTTACTAATCCGCCTCTCATGGCCCGCCTGACCATCTCTGCCAATCTATCGTTGTCTCCAAGCTGTAGTCCTCGTTCACTACCTTCGATCTGCCCCCCGAGTCCGTGCGAGCTTTCGAGTGTCTGCCCCCCTGGCTGAGCGTTCATCCCTCTATCGCCGCCAGGTTGCTCAGATGTCCTTGTCTCTCTTCCCGGGATTGGACCAACATGTCCTAAGTGTGTGCCCGCCAGCTCCGGCGCTGCGCCAGATGGTCCGGCTCCGTTTTGGATTCCGGTTGCTCCCTGATTTTGCGTTCCAAGTTGCCCAATCTGTTGAAGCAAATTCTGTATCATTTCCTCCTGTCTCTTCATCATTGTCTCCATCTCATCCCTGGTGATGAAGACCGATGCTTGGTTTGCCCCCGAGGATGCCTCTTGACTCCCTTCATGCTGACTTTGTTCTGGTCTCTGCCTCCTACTTGTTTGTCTTGTCATGATGATTCAGATCTAAATTTCTTAGCCTTCTGATTCGACTTTCAAATGATAGAACTCCTGAGTTCAGTTCTCAGTGAAAGCACCAAAGTGTTTGCACCAAAATTGGTCACAAACCTCGAATGTTGTGAAAGCACCAGTGTATGAATATAAATCAACAATATTCACACACAAATCTCAAATCTAAGCAAACAGAGTATCACAATTCAGAAATAATGAACATAAACACGAGATTTATAGTGGTTCGGCGATCTTGCCTACGTCCACTCTGAAGTTGGTGATTTTATTGATGTTCACTTGATGATTACAATTTCTTCTGATGTAGTACAACTGATTATATGATTATAATCTGAATCTAAGGAAGCAGTGGTGATTCTGAGTAAATCTGGCAGAGTCTGGGCGCTCTTTAGCTCCTAAAATTGTCCGACCCCTTTTCTGAATGACCAGGGGCTCTATTTATAGGTGTAGGAGGCTGATATTTCGCCTAAACTGAAGGGAGACCAGTTCTGGCACGTGAGGGGGCCCACATGCCCGCTTTTTGGAAATCCGGGCCCACTTTGGGATCGATTCGAAGCTACATTCGAATCGATCAAGAAATTGTCCAATTGAGCTGAAATTTGGTGTGAACATTCCTTAGGTTTCCAGTAAGCTACTGTGAAAATTTCATAGTATTTGGATCTGTAGATCCCAAGTTATGATCGATTCAAGATGGTGTTCTTCGTTCTATGGATTCGTTCGAATCGATATGGTTCGAATCCATAGGGTCGAATCCATGCTCCTGCACGTGAAGGCGATGATGTGGTGCGTGTCCCTCGTATCGATCCGCTTTTCACTCCGTATTGACTGGGTCGACTCCATGTTCTTCGCCGCTTTGACTGGGTGGATTCGTGGACATCAATAATCCTTTGATTCGAATGACGCTTTGCTCGTATCGATAGCGACATGCTTCAATCGATTCGAAGTCAATCGTAGCTAGATGGACTTGAGGGAAGGCACCTATGCATGGATTCGAAGCAGAGCGTTTTGTTGGGTTTGAAGCAGGATATCTTCATGGATTCGATCTAAGGATAACTCGAAGGAAACGAATGTGGATTCGGGTAATGGATACGAAGCTCGACCATCTGATGGATTCGAAGCAAGGCCCAGTGGGATGGATTCGAACCATGGCCTGTGGATGGATTCGAATCACTATGCGGCTGATGGATTCGGAGCATGGCTTACGAATGATCGATACGAACCTATACTACTTCATACATCTTCTATTGGCGATATCTTGAGCATACAAACTCGGATTGTCCCAAAATTTGGAACGTTGGTTCCCACGGCTTTGCTCGACCTGTCTTATCAATTGTAGCCCGATCCGGACTCGGGAAAATTTCATCGATATCCATGGTGAACTTGTGATGTAACAGATTTCCAAGGTGGACTTTCATTGATTTCTAGTCAATTTTTTTGTGTCACGGCCTTGCCAAAAGGCGAGATAACAATTAGTTAACCTTAATCCTTATTAATTAAGTAATTAATTAAATTAAATAATCAATATTAAAATGGTTAATTACTTTTGAAAACATCGTTAATCAAAATCTTGCTTAACTTGTAAAACAATTCCAAGCACGAAGATGAAACCAAACAGTTTCGATAAAAAATGATTTTCCGAAAATGCCGATATAGCGAATTACTATACGGGCAGTTCGACAAACAAGTTATAATATTATCAACACAACCAAACATCCTATAGCAATGGTTTAAGCATACATACAACAAGCATTCATAGGCAATAAATATGAACATGAATATAGTTTTAAAGCTTTGGTTTTTTAGGGCAAAATTTTACTTGCTAACTAGTTTGCTAACTAACATTTACTTAACATGTTTGCATCCATTGCACATATACATTTCCAAACCAAACATGAATAAATTCACATCACATCCAAACCAAGCAAGCAAAATATATCACAATATAACTAAAGAAAAATATTTCCCAATAAAAAATTTAAGAGTTTTACTCACCCAAAGCTATCCAAACTCTAGCTAACTTAGGGTATGGCCTAGCACTTCCATTCCTAAGCACAGGATGGAGTCTTAGACCCTTAATACACTAGGCAATCTCGGCCTTGAAAGAATAAGGAAGTGAAACTTGTTTTGGTGAGGTGGAGTGACTTTGGATAATCATCGAACTCTCAAAAATAAAGTCGAAAATATGTCATTTCACAACTGATTTTTAGATTATTTACTCTCGGATTTGTAAAAGTAGTCAAGAGAAAAGTTTTAGAAAATTCTTTTCTCTAAAATTTCAAAAAAATAATCACTCAATTATAATTAGTTTTGAAGAAGATATGGTCAAAAGAGGAAGGACCATTTCCGGACTTGAAATTTTGGGTCCGAAAATGCTCTGTAAAGAAATGAGCTTTGGACATGGTTAAGCTCAATATTAGAAGAACTGGTACAAATAAAAGTTCTAGCCACTGGAATTTTCTATGGTTAGAAAAAAAAGAAATGCTCAATTTGATTAAGTTTTGAGAAAGATATAACAAAAGTAAAAGATGTGAAATTGAAGAAGTGAAAGAGGTATTTATAAGTAAGTGAAAGTGTAAATTACCTAAACACCCAATGTCCTTTACCCTCCACTACTCTCTTACCACCTCACCTAGTCTCCTAAACCTCATGTCCTTCAGCCACCTTCTTGTCTCCCTCCCCTCTTTTCATGAGAAAACATGTTTAAACATTTTATGTACTTAGTTGCAAAAATGTCAAATCATGTCTCTTAAGGCATCTTTTAATATATACATGTATATACTTAAGTATACATACCATGTATATACCCATATGTCCTAACTAATTTACATTCTTAACCATTTAAATGTTGTTTCAAATATAAACAAGGCTCACACTATTTCAAACAACTTTTATACGATGAAACGTCGAAAATTCGAAAAACAGTTTCT
The DNA here is from genome assembly GCA_030737815.1 of Allium fistulosum. NCBI lineage: Eukaryota > Viridiplantae > Streptophyta > Magnoliopsida > Asparagales > Amaryllidaceae > Allium > Allium fistulosum. The sequence goes on along the minus strand of CM060901.1, from coordinate 516,886,460 downwards.
GATCACATTTTCGATTTTTCTTCGAACTAAATATTTTTGTAAACTCATTTTGAAAACTATTTTATCTTCAATATTTATTATTTAAAAGAGATTATTTATCTTAATTATAAAAACTATTATTTGAATATTTCAAATTAATTAAATATTCAGAAATTAATGTGGTGAAATTCCGGGTCGTTACACTCTCCCCCTCTTAAAAGAATTTTGTCCCCGAAATTTACCACAATCTTATCCCAGAAAACAGACTATCCTAGAAATACCTAACACATTAATCAGATGTAACTTATCCAACAAAAATTAGTATGTTATAAATCTATATGCAACCAAATTCAGATAATACCTTGAAATAAAATACTACGCATCCAATCATATCAAAAGGTAAATTTAGAACTAAATGCCCGGGACCTTATATTCAAAAATTTATTTTAAAATTTCTTCAAAAAGAAATATATTAAAACCGAAACAAAAAATAACTAGGAGAGGGTCCTCCTAGCAAAACATGTAAAACTCTAAAATTAAAACAATATGGAGCATCCAGTGGTATTCCGGTTCCTCCAATACAATAACTAGAGTGAACAATTATTATGTCTTTCCCAAAAAATAATTTCCAAAATCACATTTTCAAAAGCATCGGGATTTAAGTCCTAATAAACAATATTTCAAAAAAAATTAACTTTACAAACTATGGTACATTAGACCACACAATCAATCAATCAAATTCAATTAAATCAAATCAATCAAATTCCGTAAAAGAATACACTAACAATATCAATCATTCAAATTCCATAAGGAAAAAAATCTAACACTCAACATTATTTAAATGTCAAAAGATTAACAACAAACTCCTAATTTAGGTTCGAAACTTTCTTGATTGCCCAAAATATAGATAATTATCTAAGCGTACCATTCTTTGCTCATTAGCTTTTGGTTATTGCTTAGAAGATTATCCAAACCTACTCAGACAAAATTGAAAGTTATACTCTAAAATTATTGGTTTATTGACTAAACCAATCTTTCTAAATCGCATAAATTTGCATTTAATATTTTATTCAATACCAAAAAAAATTTGAATTATTTCATAAATTTTCGTCTAAGTTTAGAAATATTTTATAAAGTCATTTCTTTATAAAATACCAAATAATAACTTATTCCACTTTATTTACTTGTATAATACTCTTCTAAATCCTAAGAGTATTTACAAAACACAAAATTTATTTTTCTTTTCACAACTTAGGTGAATATCAAATCAAAATTTGGATCTTTTAAAATTGAGTCAACCTCTCAACCTCTTTAACTTTGAGCGTTAAGATGGACAATGTTTATGGGTTGATTCAAAATAACAAATAGTTTATACTGCTTACATGTTTTAAACAAAAGGTACGGTTTTAATAAAACAATGTCTATTAAAACCTTCATATCGTTTTATTTTAAGGTGTTATAATGCATGATGCTTATGGACTAACCCAATAACACCAATTAGTTTACACTGCTTACATACTTAAATAATCTCTATGGTTTTTAATCTCTATGGTTTTGATAAAACAACGTTATCAAAACCTTCATATCCAATCTAACCCATTTAAATCAATGTTAAATTACCTCGTATTTATTTAAGGGTAAAATTCATTAATTAAAACAATCTCTTATCAACAGTACTTTTTATTTTGGAAATCAATTCCCTTTTAGGAATCTTAAAAATTGAATACTCGATTTTTAGTTTCAAAACTCGTCTTTGAAAGTATACTCCTTACATTTTCTATATAAAATAACTTCAAACAATTTGTTTATTAAAACTCCATTTAGGTTCGTTCGGATTTGAATTCATTTCGATCGCACAATGATAAAGAGAATAGTTTACTAAGTACTCCATAACATTCGCCTAAGCAGCATTTGATCGTCACTTAGAAGATTATTCAGATTACCGCAAAACTAACCGAAATGTTTTCCTCCGAATTATTCAAAGAAAAAGCAATCTACTTAAAATTTCTTTTCCAAAATATTTATACGTTAGAAATATTTCCCAATAATATTGCTATTACTTTTCTCAAAATCCTTTGAAATCATTTTAAACAATTCCAAAATTTAAATTTTCCAAAAACTCTTTAAATGTTATTTGGAAAAACAAATTTATAATACTAAGTGTATTAAAACAAGGGTCAAAACAAATGTCGTTTTAAATATCGTTTACTAAAATCCCAAAACAATTTACACTTAGCTTTATTTATAAACAGTTCTATTTAAAAGTTCTCATTTAAAAACCATTATTTATTAATTTAAAACATATTTATTATCTCAAAGGATAATAAAACAATTTAAATACCTTTTTAAAACCTTAAAACCGTATAAATTTTCCAAAGAAAATAAATCATTTAAGTTCTTTTATTAAATTTAAAATAACGTTAATTATGCTGAAAGATAATAAATCACATTTATAATCTCTTTTATAATTCTAAAATAATATTAACTATCCCAAAAGATAATTAATCAAATTTACAATTTCCTTTAATGAACAAATCAATTATCTTTAATAAAATAGTTAATTACTTTCAAAACACATTCATCAAATCAATTAATTTATTTTAAACACTTATTAAATCAATTAACCAACTTAAAATATTATTTATCAAACGATTTATTAAATTCAAATAATCATTAATTAAAATGAATAATTACTAAATATCATTAATTAAAATGATTATTAATTAAATTCAAATATCATTATTTAAAAGGATTAATTAAATCCAAATCTCGTTAATAAAAAAGATTTGTGTATTTTGTGTATATTACAACAACAGGAAAATAAGCACAACGATAAATTTAAAAAAAAAAATTAGACGGAAGGAAAACAAGTTTGTTTTTTAAATTGAAAGACATTACTAGTTATAACTAGCATTTTGTATATTATAAAACTGAATATAATGCTAGATCTAACTAGCATTTTGTATAGTGTAAAAGTTGAATATAATACTAATTATAACTAGCATTCGTTCTTCAGTCTAAAAATAAAACTTGGTGCCTTTCAGTCTGAATTTTTTTTAAAGTTTGTCATTTTCCCTAATTTCCTCTTACAACAATTTGGTATACAAAAATTCTCTCTGATATCGTGAGCAAGAATTTTGAGAAAATATAGTTCCACAAATACTAGCAAGTAAATCAAATATCTTTTGCAAAAACAAATTTTAAACTATCGATAGTTTTTGATGACGCCAGACTGAACGGCATAATGAACATGTATAAATATACTATTATGCCATGTAAAGCTTTGCAAATTAGCGTACGGAAATAAAAGTTACTCTACTTGCTACCTTATCCTACGTTATTCTTGGCATGTTCTTGCATGCAATTCAGCAAAGCTTATAAAACTTAACGTTTTTGTGCCTTAATTTAAAGTATACGTCGCACTACAATACTAACATGCTATATATTTGCTAAATCACCAAGTTGTACATGCAATATCACCAATTCTGTACATGCTACGATACTTCAGCAAGTTGCTAAATCATGCTGCAATACTTCAGCAAAGCTTACAAAACTTAACAATTCGGTACATCCTATATCACCAAGTCGTACAACACAAAAAAAATTACGATCATGTTGGTCAAGTAGCACAACATAGAGTACATAAGCGGAATAAACTTGTATGGAAATAAAATATACTCAAAATTTAAAGAAAACATCCGTCTTTAGCAATCGAACTGTTGCTTGGTGGCAATTTCTTATGTTGTCCACGATCATTAAACATCCAGAAGCTAGCGATGACACACCCCCCACAAATATCAAGTACAAAAGTAGACAAATATCAAGTACACACTGAACAAAAGAAAAGACTACAATCTAGAAAAACCTGAAAATAGATACCACACTTGCTAGTATATAATGATGTCCTACTCAAAGCAACGTTTCCACCAGAAAGAGCAACAAACAGAAGAAAACATAAGTTAAAACCGTCCACATGAAGCAAGTATCTCAGCAGCTACAAGAGTCTGAATAATAATCTGATAATAAAACCATTATTGGAAGAACATTCAACTTATTCTTCATCTTCTTCATCATCTTCATCCTCTTCATCATTCTGCAACCAGACCCAAAAAAAAAAAGTTTAATGACATTCATTTCAAAAAAATATTCATCGTGAAAAGTTTCAATTATTGAAGGCTACTTTTTTACCTCATCGTCATCTTCATCTCCATCAAACTCTTCATCATCAGCTTCCTGCACAAGTCAAGGACGTGTTTCATATGATTGCATAAAACCGATTTGTAAGGTGATTTCATTGTGTTAAAGTGGCAAACTAATACTTACATTGTTGAAGTATCTCAAAGGATTAGGCCACAAATCTTCTTTTAATATTTCTGCCACCTGCCCAGTATATTGCTATATTATTTTTGATATATGGATAATTTGCATATAAGAACTGAAGCTGAACATTTCAACAAGGGTTCTATTAACATGTGCACCAACTCCTCAGGATACAGGTGAACGTTATATTTGATGTATTTCACATTGCAAGTTAACATGTTCCATCCCTTTAAATAAAGCTACAAGTAAACTAAAATAAGTCCAAGTGGGGAAATTCAGATTAGCAATAGCATTTCGGTATGTTCTTCGATGACTAAATTCAAAGTGTGCTATTACATTCGATTAAGCCAGATATCATACAGCAGCCTATTTTAAGATTGGTAACAAGCACAAGTTGTTCCGATTGAATAAAGATATAGAGATGATAGATAACCAAAAAAAAGAGAAATTTGATCAAATAAACATCAAACATTATTGCCACATGTGTAGCACGACAACATTGTAGAAATTTGAATACAATTGTATATTTTAATTTCAGAACTACCTCATCAGACATTCCTTCCATTTGAATTTTCTGCTCTGTCTCACCAAACCAAGTAAAGAAACTGTGTTTTAATAAACAGGAGGTCATATGATTAGGTAAACTAACAGAACATACTAATATAATCTTAAATCACTAACATACTGATATAAAAAATGGAATCACGTCATTAACAAAACAAGTGCCTGTCAAATTTGAAAATCGCACTGCACAGACTAATATTTTAAATCGGTAAGGTGCTATCAAGGGGAAATGTATAACATAATTAATGAAAAGAAGTGCATGCCATCTCCCAAAGAGGCTCTGCACAGATATTGTACAAGTATTTGCAACCCCTGGTATGATATTGTATGGGTATTAACTTTAAACAAAGATCCACTGTTATTTCTCACCAATTGATCACCCATCATATAGACAATGGTTAACACCTCTAATTCAGTTGAAGTGAATCGACATGAATATACGCAAACAATACTGTAATCAAGTCTTCAGACTAAAAAAATGCAACTTCTATACAAGTACAGTAAGAAAAATACGAGAATGGTGATAAAGTGATACCGCGACCAATGCAAATAACAAAGAACTTAATTAGGGAGATGTGATACTGTTGAATAAAAAAAATCTTTGTGCAACAACCTTTGGAAAAAAAATAACATTCTCTGTATCCCTAATCCACAAATGCATGATGGGCTAACAATTTGCAGTAGCATTCATCATTCAACAACAAGAACCTCTCTATTAACTTTATTCATAATTTATAAGAACGAAAATGTTGCCATGTACAAAATGTAATCATTCAGGACTAGCAATACAACAATTATTTAGTTGCAGATAAGAGAGATCTCATAACTACATTAATGCAAAATGATACCTTCAATATATTATCAACTACTGAAGGTGGTTTGACTAATATATGTATTAGCATCGGTTGATGAATTGCTCAAAATGCCGATCCATTAAAAATGACCTATTTCTTTTTCCATGCAATTACCCCTATCTTGTAACATTTAAGAGTCCAGAAACTCCTTATGCAATTTCATTCACTAATATATTCCTCAATGTTATGTTCACAGGTTTAGGCCTAATTTTAATCCTCAAGTAGAAGAACTTAAACTAATTAGCATAGCAAACCAAAGGCAAAAATATTCAGCCATGTATGTACAAATGATATATACTGTCTTATACTGCAACTTAATACCTGAGGGTTCTAATAATTTTCAATTTGAATGTTCCTTGACATTATATCAGAATTAAATGATATAAGGTAACTGGATTAAAAAAAATTGATAAAATATATCTGCATCAATCAACAGTTTAGAAAGAAACAACATAAAGGACTAACCTTTCTTCATTTGCAGGTCTTTTTGATCCCTTCTTTTCAGGGTTTGCACCATTTGAAATATCCTTGAAGACGAAAAGTAAGTAACCCAAATTAGTTTCAATGCACATAAACCAATAGTACATCAGTGCATCTATGCGTGGACAGTTTATGCAATCATAAAGCTTATACCATGCCCTCCTTCCACTTGATATTTGTTCCAGTAATGTCAGTTGTTCCTTCATCATTGAAGGTGTAGGACTTCACAAGTTTTGTGTCTTCAAAATAAGGATTAGGGGAGAAGTTCTGTGCATAATATAAGAGAAGTAAGACAATAAAGACCATGCATATACCTGAACATTTGGATTCGTTCAACCAATTTTGCAGGGTACAAAAACATAAAAAAGGAACTCACAAAACTGATGGTATAGCCTGACTTCACATCTTTTGAATCCTCCACGTCCAGCGAAATTAAGTGCTTGAAGATCTACATTGAAGGACGGAGAAATATCAGATTTAGATACTCCCAAATAATACATAATGATAAGCACAAAAAAAGAATTTTATGCGCACTTAGCGTACCTTTTGGTCTTCGTCAGTCAATAGATCACATAACGCAGGATGACTAAGAAACTGTGAAGATCACAGATTAAATAAGCAATCAAAAAGGTCAATCTTAAAAATGAAATTACCACTACAATTATAGAATGAAAATACACACTGCAGTTAACCAAAAGTCTGGTATAGATTGAATTATCTCATTCCTTTTTTGATACACAGGCCTGCGTATTTCATTGTACTTCTGCTCCACTTCCAAAACTTTTTCGCTTGCTTCTTCATTAACCTAACAAACATAAGTTGTATGAGAATGAATAGACACTAGTATTTAATCACAATATCAGTCACTGCTTCATAGCTACACAGCATAAGTTCTCAACCCTGATGGCATAAAACTAGCAATTCAAAATAAAATAACATGTTTCAACTACGAATTCCAAGTATACTCCTTTTCAAATATATGTACCTTAATTGATAATTCAAACTTTATTTACTTTCGAGTACATGACTATTGATGTTTCTTTTTTCAAATTCATGATACATATACATAACAATGAACTGAAAATATGAATATAGCAGTGTCATTTAAGCCCTCACGTTTTTTCATTTTTAACCCAACATACCAACTCCAGTTTAAGAACACTGACTAAAAATGATCTTGTAATGCTATTCTATCTATGACTGCGCAAAGGTCAGGTCGGACCAAATACTTCATTCAGTTCACATAGATCTGGAACGGATGTAATACAACGAGTACACAACCTCATATGGGGTTGGCTTGGTCAGATTAGAAGTATAGATTGGATAGGGGCAAACAAGGTTGAATCAGGTTATAAAATCTGGTGTACAAAATGAAAACATGCTTCAAATTCAAAATAATTTACCATAGTGCTCAACATAGAAATTCGAAATTTAGCATCATAATACATTATGAAGTGCATCGCATAAACATGTTGACTAAAATAATACAGCAAATATTTCACTAGAGTTTTACCACATAAAAAAAGGTAGTGTCTTTTTACTTGGGTTGATGAACTGAATGTTCAAACAGATTGATAAACAAACTGCTAGATTCCTTAAAATGGAGTTGGGTCAGGTTGAATAAAAGGTACACAACCCAATGACCCATGAATTGTATGATCCATAAATTGTAACCCATAGCCAATCTGAAGTATGTTGGGTCCGATCAGATTTGCAATGGTTGGAACAGGTTGTGCGCACCCAGCATGGTTATCAAAACGAGATTTAAATCGTAAATAGTAGATTTAAAATATCCATATTTTAGTATACATTTTAAAATTGATATTGATGTTTAAACTTCTATATCTAAACCTAAAACTCAATTTTTGTTCATTTATTCGATTTTGATTTTGTTTAAAAAACTTAGAACTGAAATTGTAGACCAAAATAAGTATATTGGATCCATCAATATGTATTGAATGAATTTTCTCTACTGCAGTTTTAACTGAGTTTACTGAGTTTGAATCGGAATGTAAATCGAATCGTAAAGGGAAAGATTCGATTTGAAATGGGATTTAAATCGTAGGATTTTAAGATTTTTTGACAACAATGGCACCCGGAACTCTGTCTAGAACCCTAATTAATTGAGTTTATAAAATATATTCTTGAGAATGGCACTCTCCGATCTCTAAGAATCGATTAAAAGGTTACTACAATGAATTTGTAAAAAAAAAGTTGGAACTCTAAAATGATCTCAACAGCCAGAAAGGCAAGCCAAACCCAAAATTGTGCACAACCTTTAACTCTTTAATATGTGCCAATAGTATATTAAACTCCCTCATTCTGACTTTACAAAGCTTCATCAAACATATTAAACCTTAGTCCACTAACTTCAAACTACTTGTTCTATATTAAGCAACATATAAATCATTTATTATATTATGTATGTACATATGGTTGCTTCCGTAGGCATGGAACAGGGTTAACTTCTCAAAGGGTAGGAATTTCTTTGACCTGACCGCTCTACTGAACCAAACCAACTTAACCTCTTAAACCAAAAAAATGGGTTAACAACCTGCTTTACCCGATCATTCTAGATATAGATAAAAGATAACAAATATGACTGGTTGGTAAACCAAAAATATTTTTCAACCGAAATCAATGCAAGTTTTGCTGATATTTGTTAACTTCGTAATCGTGGACATCAATGCAGAAGGCTAGAGTTAAAGTTCAAAAATATGCAAGATATTAGTAGGTGATGCTCCTAAAGAAAAGCAAGGTGCTATGCCTTTGTTGGGTTTTGGACTCCCTGCTCAAAAATAAGTGTGCTCCTAGGTGTAGCCTATGACTACATAATTAAATTGATGATGAACAAGGCAGTATTGATGATAAACAAGGCAGTATATTACATTTCACTCGTAGTCAAGCTTCAAATCTGTTATAGGAAATTTATTCTCCATCATACACTGCCCTAATCTATACTTCGATGGTACACAATTTATTACAAAAACAAATAATAAACTTGACTTTTTGCATTGTTCATGTTTCTGCGAAATTCAAAGAGGGTCTGACATCAAAACATACGTATGTACAAATGATTCTCAAAAGAAGTACAAAAGCAACAGATGGCACTAAAAGCCTACAACTTGGAAAATCACTTTTCATCATCACTGTTATAAGCAAAGAATTGTCTCAACAAAACCAAATTTTCAGCTTCGTGATATTCATTAAACATTTTTTTGGTGCACACTACAATCGGTCACCAAAATTAAACCCTTTGTTTTCTTTTACTGTTCACAGCTTACATTTAAGCACTGCAACTTCAAAACCAGCTAGAGAATTTAAAAAAAAATGGAATAATCTACTCGTGAATCATCACGAATTGTAAGATAACAATGAATATTCAGATTTGAAAAGGAAAAAGAAATATGGTCATACCTTCTCTAATTCGTCTTGGATCTCCTGCAATTTCTCAATTGAGAGAACCAACTCGCCATTAATCTGCTCGTTCTCATGATCACCTTCCCTCTGCTCTATTTTAGCTTTCTTACCTTTGTCCGCCACCATTTTTTGTAACCCTAGCTCTGCTGCTGTCAATCGAAAAGTGAAGGAGTTAGGGCTCTTGAGGGGTTTTAAGACATTATTTATATGCTTGTTTTCTTTTTACATTTAAGACCTTTCAACTTGTCAGGTTTTGATGATATATCCTACGCGACGATAAACCGAGCACATAGATAACACACTCCATGTACAGGGTAGTTTTTGGTGCAGAAGCAGCGCAAATTAAGCATTATGTTACTTGTTCCTCCATTTGTTCCATGCTTGATTGATCCTCCACACATGTATTTTTATACCATATAAAATCAATTAATGATTTGAACTAGTTGATTGATTATCTTTCTGTTCTACTTTTCACATATATTGCTTAAATCAATTAATATATCATCTTAAATTAATTAATTATCTTTTCTATTTATTTTCCATATTTGATGGTTGCATGAATCAATTAACGTATCTTCTTCCTTTTAGTACGAAATCTATCTATTCTATTCTATTTTTTTACCTTTTCGTGTTCTCTTCTCTTATTCATTCTTGTTCTAAAAATTAAACTCTCGTTAATTCTAGCATTTTTTTTTATTTCCTCCCTCGGTAATTTCTTAGTTTCGAAATAATTCTACATGTTAATTCAGAGTAGGTAAATTCTATTCATACATCATTAATTGTTTTGTCTATGCTATAAAACTTTTAATAAAATAGTATACAAATACGCTCATATTTAATAATAATACTAATCAATATTAAAGAATCACAAACTCATAGTATAATCAATACAATTACTTTCATAAGTAACTAAAGTTTCTACATCATTAACTGAATTAGATTTAAATTCTTCTCGGGTATCAAATTCTATTTACAAAGTTTCAAGTTGTAATCATTCGTAGTCAATGTTAACATTTTTCACTACAAATAAATTTAGAAAATTAAATTTTAAAATTCAATGCTGAAATTATTATGATTCGCAGAATACTAAATTCTTCTCTAACACTTACTTAAATTAAACTAAGTTTAAATTTAACATCAAAATTTGAATAGTTTAACATTTTACGGTCAAAATTTTATTTTATTTGCTATGTATAAATAACTAAATAAATTTGAATTTTATTTAAGGTACTTTAATTTGAAATTTACAAAAGCGAATTTAAGGAAATTAGAAATCTTAGTTTGATTATTGCATGAAAAAGGAAAATTAATGAAATGAGATAAGTGTTTTGTTTTATTCTAACGTTATACCTGTTATAAAATACATTGCCCATATGGTATGGGTTTTGAACCCAGCATACTGTGATGTGACCAGTAATTATTACCACTAAAGGAAGACAACCCTAAATACCCTATGAATGTTTTTTATGCTTTAACTTTAAGTTATTTATACTGTGATTTATTTTGTTGATTTATGATGTTACTTGAACATGCATTTTAATTTGTGGTTAATACACAATTAATAACGTCACGATGCTTAGGTAATTGGGTAGAATATAATTTGAAAATTTTATAGGGATTCTCATCTTATGTATTTATTTTTTTGTAAATTGTGAGATCTTTGACAAAATTTACTGCAAAAATTTGATGCAATTTTTTTATGTATCATCCTTTAGGTTGCGAATATATTTTTTCAACCAGTAGAGGCCATTTGTTTTGCTAACTCCAACATTGCATGTTTACTTACAATTTGATTTTAAAATCCCATGCACAACTCGATAATTTCCTTTTGTGATGCTCAAGTACACATTTCAGTAACTTATTGAAGTATACAGTTTTTCCAAGTGATAAGATATTTTCCAACACCTTTGGTTCATTTATTTTTCTTATTGTTGAACTTACCCCATCAATTATTCTTGACAGTAAATAGAATTCATGGCAAACGTTACTAAACTTGAATTCAAAGCGTTGGACATATCTGGAGACAACTATTTGTCATAGATACTGGATGCTGAGATCCACTTGCAGTCTCAATGCTTAGAAAGTGCTATTAAAAATGGTAATACTACGTCCCAGCAGGACAAAGCAAATGCTCTGATATATTCAAGACGTCACATCCACGATGATCTAAAAACAGAATATTTAACGGAAAAGGATCCTCTCCACTTGTGGAACTCTCTGAAGAAGCGTTATGACCACCAGAAGACGGTCATACTTCCAAATACTGGGCAAGAGTGATTGAACATGAGGTTTCAAGACTTCAAGTCTGTAAGTGAATATAATTCTGCTATGTTTAGAATTACTTCTAAACTGAAACTATGTGGAGAAAATGTAGATGATGCACAAATGCTTGAAAAGTCATGCCTCGAACATACTCCTGCAGCAGCAATATCGAGAGCGTCATTTTATAAAATATTCTGAACTCATAGAATATTATTAATTATTGAGCAAATTAATGAATTGTTTATTAAAAATCACTCCTCAAGACCAACTGGTTTGGCTGCGTTACCGGAAGTTAATGCTAATTTTGCTCACTCCGGAAGAGGCAGAGGTCGAGGTAGAGGACGTGGTCGTGGCCGTGGACATGGATATAACTGCAACAGAGGCGGTTATGGTGGTTTTAAAGGCAATAAAACTACCAACTTTAAAAAGCAACAAAAGAAAAATGAGCCTGAGAAGACTGATGATTTTACTTCAGAAGATAAAAAGCACTATGAGGAAGTTTGTTATAGATGTGGACGCTCTAGTCATTGGTCGCGTACATGTAGATCATCAAAGAAACCAGTTGAAGAATACTGACGTTCGAAAAATATTGAAACAAATAACACTGAAGGATTGTTGGATAACACTAACTTCAAGTTAGATGATTTCTTCGAAGAAGATGATGGAAATTTCATAAATGATGAAAATCTCAATGCGATGATTGATGATATGACCGATCTGATCAACTAGAAGTAGCCTGAAGCTTGTTGTGTGGTTTTTCCATTTTATTTTAGTTAGTTTGAGGTTGATGTTTGTTTGTTTGTTTGTTTTATTTTTCTAGAACTAGTTGAAATAATGTGTACTGATGGATATTAATTTGAATTAGTAGTTTGCTTTGTAATTTTTTTTAGAAAACATTAGCATTTATTTATGTTCAAAATTATTTTCAATAATTGACTAACTATACCATCTTTAATTCTTAAGGTATGGACCATCAATATTTGAATGATGATATATACCAACTAGACAGTGCAACTACTCATACGATTTTGAAAAACCAGAAGTTTTTCTTTGAATTATTTGAAAATATTTCAGCTAAAGTTTCCACCGTAGTTGGATCTGCTAATATAATTGAAGGGTCTGGAAGGGCCCATATAGTATTACTAAATGGTACACATGTCTTCATTCAAAATGCGTTATACTAAAGCAATTCTAAAAGAAATCTACTAAGCTTTAAGGATATAAGAATGAATGGTTATCATATTGAAACTATAAATGAAAACAATAAAGAATATCTTTGTATTATTTTAAGAATTGAAAGCCAGAAGCTTATTTTAGAAAAATTTGGAACAATTTCGAATGGATTATATTTCACGAAAATTGGCATAATTTAATCTCATTCTATAAACATGAGCCAGAAGCTCACAAATACAAAGAAACTAATTTTTTAGCATGATTGCTTGAGTCATCCTGGGTTAACCATGATGTGTAAAATCGCTAAAAAATCAAATGGGCATGATTTATCAAACCAATTGAATTTACTATATGATTACTTATGTGCTCCATGTGCATACGGAAAATTAATCACTCGACCTTCATATAGTAAAATCACTTATGAATGTCCAACGTTTCCACAAAGAATTCAAGGTGATATATGTGGCCTAATCCACCCAAAATGTGGACCATTTGAATATTTTATGGTATTAATTGATGCATCAACTCGTTGGTCACATGTATGTTTGTTGTGAGACGACCCACATCCGACACCCTCTGAATCCGACAATAAACCACAACTGTCTGAACCAGAGTGCACCGATTGCAGATAATCATGAGAAAGAAAATAAAGGGTGAGAAGAAAGAGAGAAGAAGGAAGAAGAGAAGAGAAGAAGAAGAGAGAAGCAAAACCAAAACAATACAAAATCTCACATCGCAGCGGAGTAACATATAATATAGATCAATAATCTTTTCTAAGAGAAACTGTAATATACATAATCAATATCAGAGTACACAATAAATAATCATCAGCTTGGACGGTTATAATAACTTGTCCTCACAAATGCTGACAATTTACAACAACAACAAATCATTAGCAATGTCATTCGGCGGAATAATAAATAGATACGTGTATACGACATGAAGATCTCCAGCTCGCCTGTTGAAGCTCCAAAAGCACCAAAACTGAACTTGTAAATATACTCGGTCTGACCCGAGCATTGAAAGGGAAGAACGTCTGGATTAGTCTGGTAAAACAGCATGAGAAAAACACATTTCAACTGAAATTATAAAGTTATCAAAACTTTTCCTTTATCAAAACAAAAGGTATCCCATAAGACCGAGTCGCAAATAAATACCGATAAGGTTTTTACCTTACGGTAACCAACACATCTCATATCAAATTCTCTTATATTATAATAGTGTCTATTGCACACATAATCAATTAAATAGTTGAATTTGTTACATTATTAAATTCCAGCGTAATAGGTTTACAAACAAAATGGTAGGCACGTATTGGATTTTGGATTTCCATACAAATGACTAGGTGAAGCCTTTCCGAAAACTCGGTACACCTCTAGAGGGATGTACCTAGGGTCCAGATACTGGGCGCCTAAACCAACACAAAACCGGCATACCCCTTCCTGGATAGTACCGAATATGTCATCACCCCGGTCGTTACCGACCTAAAAATCTATGGTCACGAGCATACACAACAATAATCAGATACATGATGTCATAGCATGTAAATATATATCTAGAAGAGTGATGACATCTCCTAATGGGAGCGACCCATTTTAGCCTTGCTGCTTCTATCCCTGTTTTAGTCATTTACCGGGGAGTGAGGCCAAAGAGGTGTCGATTACCTTTCACATAACACATATCGCATATCACATCACTTTGAATGCCACATTGCCATTTCCGTTGACTACTAATTGTCTTCCACAAAAATACAACCCTTGAGCTCATACGTTTCAAGGATGGTGTTAAGCTAAGAGAAGTTGTCTTCTCCGCCACCACTGATGTACGATTGTAAAAACCAATGTACGTAATCATAGAAATGCAATATCAAACACTCGTCCATACAAGTTGTCCAGGAACAGGACAAACCGAAGGTACTTTCCTACCATATCCTGTTGGGAAATCCCTAGGATTAGTAGCGAATAGTCCTTGCATTGGATATTTCATAACGAAGAGACTACTGCTACTATATGTATATTGGGATTTTAACCCCAAATGATCAACAAGCAGTCTTTCACTATGAAAATCCTAAACATCAATATCATCGGCCAACCTGCACAATCGTCGTATAAATGTTGGTCCGAAGTGGTTTTCAGATAAATTTGATCTCGGTCTCTTCGCACCAACAACGCAATAGTGTTTCTCAACCTCACGCAGAAACTAAGTCTCATGACTTATCGCGTCTTCAACTCTCAACTTGCTATCCTTCGACCAAGAAGGAAGCTCGGTAGATTGGAGTAATACTCTGCACTACACTAATCAATATCCTCAACATAAACGATAATCAAGCCTACACAGAAGGCTACGTACTAAGTGTACGACTAAATAGTTCCCACATCAAGTCGAGGAACTAAAATGGCCAAATTTGACAGTCGGTTATTTAACTATCAAAGCAAACAACAATTATTTAGCACCACAAGCAATCACTAGGCCCTTTTAATTAATCTTTTATTAATTAAATCACTTTCCAAATATTCATTTCAAATTATCTTAAAAAAGATATAATCTCAAAACCATTTCAACTTCTATATTGGAAAACATTTCCATATACTTATTTAAAAATAAGTAATTCACAAATCAATTTATTTTCAACACTCAAAAAATATTACATATACTTAAATCAGGATTAAGTATATATTCTATTCTTTAAGGAAAACATTCTCTTAACATACTTATTTGGGTAAAACAAATGTTGCATAAAACATCGTTACGAAAACCCAAAATCATTAGTATAGGGATTCGATAATTAGATAAATATATAAATCCCATATACTATACAAAACAACTCCTTCCGAAAATCATTTACTATACCAACAATGTTATAGTCCATCATTTTCTTACTTCTCGAAACGTCTATTTCAACAATGAATGTTGAAATCTATGTATTCGATACTTAACACATTTTAAAACATCTTCAAATCATTTAACTCCATTTAAAAGATCACTTCTCAAAACATTTATTAAATTTAAAAGATTATCCACTATCCAAAATCGTGAATACAATGCCTAACCAAATTCATTTCTTCTACACATTTATTAAAGGATTATCCACTGTCTAAAATCGTGAATATATCTCCTTTAATAACTTTTATATTTAACTTATTAAATTCAATTGATTTCGGATTTGTAAAACAATGTTTATAAATTCCATATATATTTTATTAACTTCCATATACAAGATTCCTTTATTAACCAATCTTATTTATATCTTGTTTATATGCCAAAATCCGATTATAAGTTAATTTACTTGTAAATCATTTATTTACAAATTCATTCTTTTATAACTTCATCAATTCACAAATCTTATTTACTTATAAGATTCAATTATACTTTATTTTAACACTTATAAAACTCCTTTGTAATTCCATTATTTTTATTTATAAAATATCAATTTATAAATCGTATATATAAACCATTTATAATAAATTCAAAATCTCAATTTAACCTATTTGCACAAAATAATCAACTTCATATTTCAAAAATCACATTCTAATTATATTTCACAAAAATCACTTTGAAAATCCTTTTAAATTTGAAATCGTCACTTTAATCTTTTTAAAATTCCAAAATATGGCCCAATGCTACGACAGCAATAAACACATCAGTCACAGTATCCAAAACATCATATATCACATGATAACAGCATATATATCAATATCTGTAAATAAACCAACACTGATGAGAAATCCAGTTGGATCCCTTCAACCTGTCACCTGCAACAAATATACATATTATAAAATATATACAATGTTCGCTTCGAGGTAGACGCGCGTACAAAAGGTCATCCGCTCATACACAGGGACGTATAGGGTCGCATCTGCTCCAATAGGCAGGAATATATCCAAACCAATCAATATATATATAAAATATATCATATATCATCCAAACAATCATCAATCATCATAAATAAAATTTATTCCCACTTATATAAAAATATAAGCGAGTCAGAAAGAGTGATTGTACTCACATTGGTTCCAATGGCAGTTGTAGCGTTTTATTCCGAATAAAATTAAACAGGCGTTTAATTTTACCCAAAATTTACACTAGCTCCAATTAACTCCAAACCAGCTCTAAAATGTAGCACTCATCAATACGGACCCAATGCAACTTGTTTCGTCAAAAACGAACCTCGTATGAAGAAGTTATGACATTTTAAAGTTTATACAATTATAATATAATAATTTACAATTTTATTTTTATTTTTAACCTAGTTTGAATCTAAGCCGTTCGTTTCTAGAGACGAGATCTAGGCTGTTGTTCTTTTCTTCTTCCTCCATTCGTTTCCAGTTCAAAGAAACCCAATTAGCCGTCGATCTTCATCGAATTATCGCGACCTCCACACGATGCTTGGAGATGATCAGACACCTTCACGTTGAAGCCCTCTGCGAGCACTATCACCGCCCCTGACCATGAGAAGCTCGGCTTCCATCTCACCTCGAAAACTGCGCTCGAATGCACGACGAACGTGCCGCCATAGCAGCCACCACGTTGCTCCAGATTCGATCACTACCGTGTTGCGATGCTCTTCAACTTTGTAGTTGAACGTTTTTGCTAATTATTGATGGATTGAGAGAGATCGGAGGGGGAAGTTTTGAATTATTTCAGCCATTGAATGTTTAAACGGCGGCTAGGGTTAGAGATTAGGGTTTGAGTGAAAATAAAGAAAAAATATGGCCTTTTATAGAAAATTTCGTGACACTATTCACCCGAAAATTTTTCAAACTCCAAACGAAGCATGCCGCCTGGCGTTTACAATGTTTTACCCCTATTCCGAATACAATGGAATATATATTGGAGGCCAAGTTGATTGGAAGATAGGTTTTCGAATCGAATTATTTACATTAAAATTTACTTAAACAAATTTCTACGTGTTTTGCTTGCCACGACTAAACCGTAAATCCGATTGACACGAAATTTGAAATCCTAAAATAATATAACATTACGGATCCAATGAAACTAGTTTCGTTGAAATCCGAGACTGTATCAAAAATGACTATTTTTACGCGTTAATTAAATATTAAAATATCCAATTTCTATAAATTTGCTTTTAATTCAATTTTAAAAGTTTTCTATCCCTATTCTAACTCAAATAGAATTTAAAAAATATTATAATTCATTTTTATTCACATTAAATTCAAATTTCAATTATTTTTGCAATTTCAGAAATTAATTTAACAATTTAATTATCTAAATAAATCACTATATTCGAAATATAATTTATTTAACTTATATAATTTACTATTCAATATTTAAATTCAATTAAATATTCTAAATTCGAATGACTGAAAAACTGGGTCGTTGCATGCTTTCTACAAGAAATATGGCATTTGCCAAATTACTTACTCAAATAATCAAATTAAGAGCGCACTTTCCTGACCATCAGGTTGAATCAATTCGACTAGATAATAAAGGTGAGTTTACTTCTCAAATATTTGATGATTATTGTCTATCATTGGGAATTGAAGTTGAACATCCAATAGCTCATGTTCATACTCAAAATGGTCTGGCAGAACCATTAATTAAGTGTTTGCAACTTATTGCAAGACCGTTGCTAATACAATCAAAGCTACCTATTTCAGCTTGGGGACATGCAATTTTGCATGCATCAAAATTGATTAAAATTAGACCAATGGCTTATCGTCAAATTTCACCATCACAGCTTTTAACCGGATCCCAACCAAATATTTCACATTTACGAAAATTTGGTTGCGTTGTGCATGTGCCAATTAGTCCCTCACTTCGTACTAAAATGGATCATCAACGTAGGTCAGGAATTTATGTGGGATTTGATTCACCCTCGATAATTCGTTATCTTGAACCTCTCATGGGTGATTTCTTCACTGCAAGATTTTCAGACTATAAATTTGATGAGACAATTTCCCCATATTAGGGAGAGGAAAGATCGTTCCAGTAGAACGGCGTGAAATATCATGGAATAATCCATCTATGTCTCATTTGGATCTACGTACCAAACAATTCCAATATGAGGTACAAAGAATTTTGCATCTTCAGAATATCATAAATCAAATGCCTAATGCATTTAGTAATGCTGCAAAAATAACTAAATCTCACATTCCAGCAGCAAATGCACTAGCTAGAATTGAAATCCCAAAAGGACCAAAAGCAGTAAATGAATCCAAAGCAAAACAAAAGCGTGGAAGACCAATTGGTTCAAAAGACTTGGCGCCTAGAAAAAGAAAGTCTAACAAAAATCATCAATTGATAAACCTTCCGAAGAGGTTATAAATGATCTAAAAGATAACTTAGATGAAAATCCCAATTCTCCTAAAAATGCCAAAGAAACTAAAGAAACTATTATCCCAGGAGAAATGATAGAAGCTTCCAAAAATAAAATGGTACCTAATAATAATGAGATCTCAATATTTTAAACAAAATATAGAGAAATGTGGGATTGAAGTAAAATAATAATCAATGATGTATTCTCATTCGCAGTAGTTACTGAAATAAATGAAAGTCATGACTACAACGAGAATAATGATAATGAACCAACTAGCATAAATGAATGTCGAAAAATACATGATTGGACAGAATGGAAAGATGCTATCCAAGTTGAGCTAGATTTACTTCAAAAACATGGTGTGTTTAGACCAATAGAGAAAACACCAGAAAATGTTAAACTAGTAGGTTATAAATGGGTATTCGTTGGAAAACGAAATGATAAAAATAAAGTCATGAGATACAAGGCATGACTTGTTGCACAAGGTTTTCTACAGAGGCCAGGTTTTGATTTTAAAGAAATATATTCTCCTGTTATGGATGTCATAACATTTCGATACTTGATAAGCATTGTAGTTTCTGAAAAACTAGATATAAGATTAACTGATGTTGTGACAACTTATCTTTACAGTGAATTAGATACCAGTATTTAAATGAAGATCCTAGATGAATATAGGTTGCCTGAAGAAAAATCAAAGTCGATGTACTCATTAAAACCGAGACGATCCCTATATGGTTTGAAATAATCTGGAAGAATGTGGTATAACCATCTTAGTGAATATTTGGTAAAAGTCGGATATAAAAACAATCTCATTTGTCCATGTGTCTTCATAAAGAAATTGATAAAGGGATTTGCTATTTTAGCAGTTTATTTTGATGATATAAATTTGATTGGGACTCCAGAAGAGATTGATGGAATAATAAATTACTTAAAGAAATAATTTGAGATGAAAGATCTTGGCAAAACTAAATATTGTCTCGGTCTACAAATCGAGCATAGTACTAATGGCATATTGATCCATCAGTCAAACTACATTGAGAAAATCCTGAAGCGTTTTCAAATGGATAAAGCATATCTACATAGTATGCCTATGGTTGTCAGATCTTTGGATATTTAAAAGGACCCTTATCGCCCACAAGAAGATGATGAAAATGTGCTTGGTCCATAAGTACCATATCTCAGTGCCATTAGTGCATTATTATATTCAGCCCAATGCACGAGACCAGATATTGCATTCTCAGTAAATCTTCTAGCAAGATACAGTTCAGCACCAACGAAAAGACACTGGAATGGTATAAAACATAACATCAGATATCTTCGTGGAATGATAAATTTAGGCTTGTTTTATTCTGACATAGGTAATAACCAAAACCTAGTTGGCTATGCTGATGTAGGTTATCTTTCTAATCCACATAAAGCAAGATCACAAACCGGTTATCCATTTAGTAATAGTAATGTAGCTATTTCATGGCGATCTACGAAGCAAACTTTGGTAGCAACATCATCCTATCATTCTGAAATACTAGCACTACATGAAGCAAGTTGAGAATGTATTTGGTTAAGATCATTAATTGAGCATATTCGAAATACATGTTAGCTCCCCTCAGCTACAAAAGGATCAACTATTATTTATGAATGCACTGCAACTTGCATAGCTCAGTTTCAGGCAAGTTACATCAAGGGTGATAGGACGAAACACATTTCTCCTAAGTTTTTCTTTACGCACGAACTACAAAAGGACAATAAAATAGAGGTGAAACAAATCCAATCACAAGAAAATTCGGTAGATCTATTCACAAAGGCACTTCTAAAATCAACATTTCAGAGGATGGAATATAAAATTGGTATGTGTTGGCTGCATCAATAGATTGACTGAATAATGCATTATAAATCAGGGGGAGCATTCAAAAGTATGTTATAATGTACTCTTTTTCCTTCACTAATATTGTAACGACCCGGTATTTCGAACCATTCGCATCCACACATGTCGGACTTGAATTGCTCAAAACAACAGATTGTTAATTTATATTTAGCAAAACTCAGCATATACAGTAAATAAATTAATCACAGAATCACAGACACAGAGTAATATAACAATAAGCAGCGGAATAGATAAATAGTAGTTCATGAAGCTACTATATAAATATCAGAGTTTGAAATAAAATACAACAGAATATCACAAATACAGATTAGCCTCAAATATAGAAGTAACTGAAGAGTCTGAACATAAATGACTGGAATAACTGAAACAAGTGAAAGCTGGATAGATGGATCTTCAAACAAAGCTCCAATCTCCAAAGGTGAGTCTCAAATGTTGTGACACTCAATCTGACCCGAGTATAAAGCAAAACACAAAACACTCGAGTTAGGATTAACATTCTTATATTAATAAATTCAACCCAAGTGAAATGTCAACTGAAATACAAGTAACTTAAAGGATAGTTGGGATTTCCATCCTTTAAGGATCCGTGGAACTATCTACTATGTAGTAATATACGCTATTATAATATGTCTATATTAAAGTAAACTATTAAAATAGCGTTAAGGCGTTACCCATATCCCCCTTAACACATTTTATATATTCCCGTAGTCTATACAATGTCGTACGCTCCTCCGTAAACTGGAGGTTTACCCAGAGGACACCACATAGGTACGGTACAAAACAAACTCGTAGAGGGCGCGATAAGGAATGCGACAAGGCACTCGAGGCAATGCCAGGGTAGATATACCATTTGCACTCCCGGACTGGTGGTAACGCATAGCGGCTACTACCGTCCACCTCGTGACACACTCCCAAATCAAAGGGTGCACCCAATCAAATCACAAAAGCAATAGAATGGTATCGATGAAATGTGTCTGATAGGGGGAATGACCCTACTTGGCCCGGTATAGCTCCTGTTTTAGCCACATCAAGCTGACTCACGGGAGTCAGGGCTACGTAAATACCATATAGAATCGTCACCAAACCATCCTACTTCATTCTGGAATCTCCACCACGTACACAATTGTTAAAGTGGTTTTCGGTATTCGTAGAGAGTATGACAATATCCGATCCCGGTCTCCTTAACAACCAAACGCTTATTCCACACCGTGGTCATTTTATAATTCAAATAGTTTATATTTCATATCAAAATATTATATTCATTTCAAAACCATATCAATTCGATATCATCATTCACTTTAAATAATATTCATTTCCAGAATCGTAGCACTTTAAAATTATAACACTTTCAAAATCATAACACTCTTTGAAAATATAACACTTTTGAAATTATAACACTTTTTGACTTAACCAGTTTAGATATTGACAATAGTATATATATTAAAATAGTTATAAATTAAAATAGTTTATATATTAAAATAATTTATATATTAAAATAGTATATATATATATATTAAAATACTTTATATAATAAAATAGTTCCTCAAATTCCACAAATCGATTCAAATCAGCTTAAATTCTAAAATTCACTTTAAATCAATTCCATTTCAATTTAAAGGTCAAAGATTCAATTCAAATTCTAAATAAACCGATTTCAAATCCAGGTTTGAACTATCACTTAAATTCCAATAAGATTCAAGTTTAAATATTCAAACATTTACAATATAAATTTCTTTTATATTCAACATTTACGTTAATTTTATTCAAATTGGAAAATATTCACTTAATCATTTTTAATAACAACTCATTTAAATCCAAATTTATACATTTAAATCAATATTAAATATTCATTCTCAATTTTGTTTAAAATTGAGAATATTCATTTAATCACCTTTTTTTTATCAAATCAAGTTATAAATCATATTTTTTCAAAATCTCAAAATCAATAAGTTCAAATAAATTCTTATTTAAATTCAATTATTAACCCATTTAAATATTAAATATGTTCCGTGTGACATTCAACTTGACCTCAATGGTGACGCCATTGTACCTCCAGCTGAAGTTGTGAAGGCAGGTGACGCTATGTGGAATGAATATCTGGTGGGGTTTTTCCTTGATAACCCTCTGCCTTACTCGACAGTTCTGTACTATCTAAAAAAAGCATGGAAATTACGTGGATCCTTATCTGTTAAATCAGATGGGTTCCTATTCTTGTTTAAGTTTTCAAATGAAGATGATAAGACTAGAATCTCTGAGTCTGATCCTGTGATAATGAGGAACAAACTTTTTATTGTAAAGCCATGGGATGAAAATGTTGGGAATACTTGTAGTAGCATCAAAGCTGTACCAGTTTGGATTAAGTTATCTAACATTCCCTTGTTTGCGTGGTCGCCGTTGGGAATAAATTGGTTAGCAACAAGGATTGGAAAACTTCTTTGTATGGATGCTTCAACTGAAAAGTTCGAGCGAATCTCCTTTGCCAAATGTTTAGTTGAAGTCACACCAAAGAATGACTTACCAGAATTTTTCACAGTTAAACTACTTGATGGGTCTGATCAAGTTGTTAAAGTTGATTATTTGTGGAAGCTGGAAATTTGTACTACACGTAAGGAGTTTGAGCATATGGTAACAACTTGCAAGAAGACAGTAAATGAAGATAAAGGAAATGTAATGCCCCAGAAATTCATGGAATCTTATTTTGGTTGGATTTTGAAATATATGAATTTATTTGTATAGGAATATATGGAATTAATTATGTGCAAGTGTGTGTGCATGTGTGCACGTGCACACTGATATGGCACAAGGAAGAACTCCAGATTTCTTGAATTTAAAACAAGAATTAAAAAGCATTACAAACATGATTTTGTGATATGGATATTTGATTTCTGGAATTATATGAATCATCCCAGAAAATAAGAAAAGTAGGTTTTGTTTTGAATTCAGTAAACAGATTTTATTTAAAACCAAAAAAAAATATGTTACAAGGAAAACCTGTATGCATATATAGGTGCATATGTTTCTGAAATTAAGGAGGAATTAAATAAGCCTAGATAAGATATGTATACAAATATACATTTCTGTAAGTACTGAAAATATTAAAAAGGAATAAGCAAGGGAAAGTGTAACACTAAAATAGCAAAAGATAAATTACAAGCAAAACAATTGCTTTAGGCAGAAAATAGAAAGGAGGATTTTTAGAAAATAAACAAGTGACAATGTCACACAATTATCATGACCTAAGAAGAATATAATAATATTCTGGAAAAGAAAAAGGGGAGTAAGTACCACATATGGCCGGGGTATTAAGGGAGAAAAATAAACAAATCTGAAATGCAAAATGCATGAGTCTTGGCCAGGGTAGGAATGGGATTTTACAATGATAAAACCCTAGAAAACCTCTCTTATAAATCCAAGTATAAACCAGAAAAAAATCATTTGCTACCCAAGACATTTAAGAAAACAAAGAAGTAAAATATTTGCAAGCAGAAAAGCAAGTTTTAAAAGGTTTCTTCTCTGGATTAAGCAAGAGAAGCATTTTTCTGTGAGTAATCTCACTAAACCCATGGCATTAAGTCCTGTTATGAGGCAGCCAAGTTTATGTTATTTTCTACACATTTCTGATTTTATTACTATGGTTCTAATGGATGCTTTAATGGGTGTTTATGAATGCTTTTGATTGCCTTGATGTTTGAGTATTTTGCTCTGTTTGGTTATACCCAGAAATGTAAAAGTATGAAATCATGAAAGTAAATAGAGAATACTTGTAACTGGTTTAGATATGGCATGGAAAATATAGAAATCAAAATGTATATGAGTTGCATTACACTTGTGTAAGTGCTGAGGCTCAAATGAAAGATTCAAGGTTGCAATGGAAATATCCAAAAGTGCTGAACCCTTGATCAAATAGAAAACCCATGAGCCAGAAATCTTGTTTAAGCTAGATCTTGAATTTAGTTCAAACATGGTTGCTTATGAAACAATAATAACCCACATGCCTAGTCTTTATTCCCAGTTGTAAATATTCTTGTATTTTCTTTGAGCTAGAATATTTGAAAATATGATTTCCCTGGATATGAATGTTAGCTTGTTCTTGAATTATGCTTGTAAACTCTATGTAATGTTTCATGTATACTGGGATTTAGTCACCTAGCTATCTCATGATAGGATTAAACATGAACACTTAGTAAATAAACTAAGGATTGTGAGCCAAGAAGACTGATGGAATGCTTGTTGTATTTAAAGTATGCAAGTTGGCACATGGCTTGTTTAAGCCCTGAGATCTTTGTGCAATATTGTGAATTATTTTATTGCAATGTGTCCCCGTGATTCCTTTATGGCAGATGAGGCTAGGAATTAATTTGGTAAATGCAACCTTAAATTGATGAAGTAGGAACTTGAGTTATTCCTAGGATGGTTGGTCTGGAGCTATGATAGTTCCTGAGTATTTCTATTTGAAATGTATGTTTGCATAGTTGAATGTGTGTACATAATTAGTCTTAAATACTGATCATATATGCACAATATATCATAAACAAGTCAGGCAAATTGATCAAAGAAGCTATGCCCACTTATAAAAAAATGTTTATGTCTCACTCATTTACTTAATATCATGGAATTTTTGATATTGCTCATACCAGATCTTGTATCTGACCCTTGTTTGCTTATGGCATCTGGGGTGTCTCATTTAAAATGGGGCAGCCTCTAATGCTCTTTCAGGGAATGCTGGTTCTAAATAGGAAGCTGCTATGGCTAATGAGAATGATTGGATAAGCATGCTAAATTAGAATTAAATAAGAACTTAGAATGAATTATTTGCATGTAATCTGGGAAGTTTTTATAGTTCTGCTTTGGTTGTTATGTAATGATCTTGAATGTTTGGATTTATTTAGTTGTTTTAATTGAATCTAGTAATGTATTAAGTTTGGGATTAACCAAAGACTTAGTTGAATCTATGCAAGAAAATATATATTTGAGTATTATGGTGGAAATCTTTAAATGATATATGCCTGTAATTGAGAATGGATATGTATATACATATACTGTATTAGTTAATTTCAAGTTACTTAAAACTTTAAGTTTGAAGGTTAAAAATCTGAATTTTTAGCTAGAAGTGGTATTTCAAGAATTTAGAAATAATATGCAGCAGTGTTTTGTTAAAAGAAGACTATATATATATATTTGTGCATTTTATAAAGAGGTGTACATGTTCTAAAGAGATTTTCCAAGTATCTTAAATCTGAATTTACATTGCAATAGCCAGGCACTAGTGTTTTGATGATCTAGTCATGGGGTTAACTTACTTCAGAAATAGTGAGGTCTGGGTTGATCAAGATGACCGGAGTTTTTGAGTGTAAAGTTTGAAAGAGCATTTGTAAAATCTGAAGCTTTCTTTGCAAATGCAAGTACAAAGATATTTTCAAATACTTGAGTAATTCTCTTTTATTTTTGAGAAGCTTTCTTAGTCTAGAGAGCACAATACAGCTGATATGCACACATATTACTTAATTACTACTGTTGTTAAGTGACCATAAAAATCTGGATTCTCTAAATCCAGTAAAGCAACCTGTAAATTAGATGCAAGCTGAGGTAACTCAGGGATTAGGGAATAAATTTGGTTAAGAAAAATACAACTATATAGATTATGAAAGAATTACTCAACTGACTTGGTTATAAGTAAAGAAATTTGTGATAAAATAACTTATGTTGAAAATGATAAATGAGTATATCATTTTCCTTTCTGGCTTTAATCAAATACCAAATAATTAAACTAAAATTATGGTGGCTTGCTATATATTCTAAGATCACCTCACTATCTCAAACTAACAGACAATCACTATAGGAATGGCCAAAAAAATTACTAAGTATAGATTGCATATGATTATGAGATTCATTACCCTGACTCAAATATCAATAGGCATGGAAAATGAGCTATGTATTGGTTGATTAGATATTCAAATTCAATCAAGATGCACTCTTGCTAAACAACACTCTGATCCAAGCAAGAGGGTCACATACATCTTCATATGTATGTGAATATATTTATTAATGAACTGATATAAATATATTAGTAGAAAAATTAGGATCCTGGATAATTTAGTGGAAAGGCTAAATGACTCTAGGAAATTATTGATGTAAAAAAAATCCTAGTAAAATTAGGTAGAATAGCTAGGGTCATTTCATTTGGTATCAGAGCTATGTTAAAAATGTACATAGCTAAGAATGATTGTATTGATTGATTGAAGTATTATAACCATATGTATGTACTGATTGTTTGTTTGAGTAAAATAATAATACAGATAGAAAGTTATGGCAAAAGAAAAATGCTCATGATAAACTAACCCTATCTACCCCATACTCTAGTTATCCAATCATGGTAGGAAGAGGATCTCATCACAATGCAGGATCAAGTGCACCACAAATGCTTGATATGCAAGACTTTATGAGGGCTTTAAGGGATGGAGTAGGGCAGAGACTTGAGAACCCACATGAGGAACTTTCCAAACTATTAAAGACTTATACCAATTTAGGAGGCAAGAGCTTTGAAGGGACTGAAAATATGATGGAAATTCAAGCATGGTTGAGAACACTGGATAGAATTTTCAATGACATGCAATTGGATGATCAAAGGAAGAGGCAAGTGGCCTCAAGACAACTGAAAGGTGTGGCTTTAAGCTGGTGGGAGGTAGTCATAGCTGGGAGGATTGAGAATGAAATCACTTGGAATCAATTCAAGGAGATGTTGGAAGCTAGATTTGTTCCAGCATCAGCCAAAACTCTATTGCTTGAAGAATTCATCAGACTTAGGTAGGGAACCTTTAATGTGACTGAGTATACTCATAGGTTTGAGGGCTTGTCTAAGTATGGAGCTATGCTTGTGGCTGATGAGGCATCAAAGAATGATAGGTATATTAAGGGTTTAAACCCAGGGCTTAGTAGGGCTATGTTGCCATATGCAGATAAAACTTTTGATCAAGTCATTGATCTGGCCTTAAAATTTGAGCAACATGACAAGGAAAGGGAGAAGTATAAGAATTTTAAGAATAACAATAATAAGAAAAATAAGGGAAGATATCACCCCTATGACAAAAAGAAGGAGGAGACAGAAAGCAAGAAAACCAATGATACTAAGACCACTGATACAAAGAGAAAAATAACATGTCATCATTATGGAAAGGAAGGACATATCAAACCAAGGTGCCCAGAATTGAAGGGAGGAGCTTTCAAATGCTACCTATGTGGTAAGGAGGGACATATCAAGAGAAATTGCCCTGAGTATAAACAGCAAGGGAAGCTAGCAAGTTTGGAGAGCAAAAGCAAATCCACAGTAGAGGCTATTGCAGAAAACCATGGTCAAGTGGAAGGTACCTTATTTATTTGTACCCTACCTATATCAGTAGTGTATGACATAGGGGCAACACATTCTCTGATTTCCCATGAATTAGTTACATTGCTTAAATTAAATTGCATACTGGTTGGAACTCCTTTGTTAGTGCAAAGCCCATTGGGGAGTTCTAGTGTTTTAAACATGATTTGTGTGGATGTGTCATTAAACATAGGAGGAAATGTTTTTATTTCCAATTTATATGTTTTAAATTACCCAAATATAGGTATTATATTAGGTATAGACTGGTTAAGGCAATACAAAGCCATAATTAATTTAGACTCATCCACCATATCATTACAAAATTCTAGAGGTCAAAGAATCACAATTTTGTGTGAAATAGCCAAAGAAAGAAAATTATATCACTTGATTGACTTAAATAAGGATTCCAGTGAGCCTTCTATTGAAGAAATTCCCATAATTAGCAAATACTTAGATGTGTTTGGAGAAGTTGAGGGTGTTCCACACCACAGACCAGTGGAATTTCAGATTAGTCTCATACTAGGAGCCAGTCCAATTATTAAGAAACCCACTAGGATGGGGCCTAGTGAGTTGAAGGAATTGAAGAAACAGTTAGAAGAATTGGAAAGCAAAGGATTTATAAGACCAAGTAATTCATGCTGGGGTGCTCCAGTAGTGTTTGTAAGGAAACATGATGGTACTTTAAGAATGTGCATAGATTACAGGGAGCTAAACAAAGTCACTATCAAAAACAAGTACCCCTTACCTAGAATTGATGATCTTTTTGATCAACGTAGTGGAGCAAAAATATTTTCTAGATTAGACCTGGCATTTGGATTCCATCAGATGAAGGTTGAGAACTCAAGTGTTAAGTATACAGCCTTTAACACTAGGTATGGTCTATATGAGTTTCTTGTCATGCCATTTGGGTTGACAAATGCCCCATCATATTTTGTAGACTTGATGAATAGGATATTCAGGGATTATTTAGACAAGTTTGTATTGATTTTTATTGATGATATTTTGATTTATTCTAAAACAGTAGAGGAACATGAAAATCACTTACACCTTGTTTTGTCTAGATTAAGAGAAAAAGATTTAAAAGCAAAATTTTCTAAGTGTGCATTTAGGAAAGAAGAAGTGCATTTCCTTGGGCATGTTATATCTGCCAAGGGCATTTCAGTGAACCCCAATAAAATTGTGTCTATCCAAGCATGGAAAAGGCCAAGCACAGTAGGAGAAGTTAGGTCATTTATGGGAATGGCAGGGTATTATAGAAGATTTATAAAAGATTTTTCTAAGATGTCATCACCTCTTACCAACCTAACTAGAAAGAACCAACCCTTTATATGGACTGAGAAATGTGAACAAGCCTTTAGTAAAATCAAGGAGGCCTTGGTCAATGCACCAGTGTTGAGAGTACCAGAAGGAAATGAGGATTTAATTGTTTATACTAATGCAAGTGGTTCTGGGCTAGGAGCTGTATTAATGCAGCAAGATCAAGTTATAGCCTATGCATCAAGACAATTGAAGCCACATGAATCGAAGTATGCAACCCATGATCTTGAGTTGGAAGCAGTAGTGTATGCACTAAAGCTCTGGAGACATTATCTTCTAGGTGCTAAGTTTATCTTATACACTGACCATAAAGCATTAAAATATCTCTTTTCACAAAAAGATTTGAATATGAGGCAGCATAGATGGGTTGCAGATGCTTTGAGCATGCAGCATGCAAAAGTAGCCATGTTAATGATAGAAGAGTTTAGAAATTTATCTCTACTTACTGATTTGGAAATTGAGGAAAACAGTGAGGTAAACATGAATATGATTGAAGAAGGGAGTAGAGGAAAATTAAGTTTGATAACTTTGCAATCAGATTTAATTTTGAAAGTCGGGAAAATGCAAGAGGAAGATCCAGATTTATTAGAAAAGAAAACTCTAATAGAAAAAGGAGAAGAAGTAGCAAACTACCACACTGATAAGAATGGTTACTTAAGGAATAAAGGTAGGATATGTGTTCCAAAGGATATAGGATTGAAGGAAGAGATACTTAATGAATATCATAGGAGCAAATATTCTATACATCCAGGCAGCACCAAGATGTACCAAAACTTGAAGAGGGATTATTGGTGGAGAGGGATGAAAACTGATGTGGCCAAACATGTTGCAAAGTGTATGACTTGCCAACAAGTCAAAGCAGAAACCCAAAGACCCTCAGGCCTATTACAACCTCTAAGCATACCACAGTGGAAGTGGGAAGATATATCTATGGATTTCATAGATGGTCTGCCTAGATCAAAGAGAGGAAATACAAGCATTTGGGTAGTAGTTGATAGATTGACTAAAGTGGCACACTTTATACCAGTGAAGGCAGAAAGAAATGCACCTAAACTAGCTCAAATATTCATGAGAGAAGTAGTAAGGTTGCATGGAATCCCTAAAACTATAGTGAGTGATAGAGACACAATCTTTACATCCAGATTTTGGAAGAGCTTTCAAGAAGCCTTGGTGAGTGAATTATGCTTGAGTACTGCATACCACCCCCAATCAGATGGTCAAACTGAAGTAATAAATAAAGTTTTGGAGGATTTGTTGAGGGCATGTGCATTGGACTTTGGAGGTAATTGGGAAGATCACCTCCATTTGGCTGAATTTACATATAACAATAGTTATCAAAGCACCATAGGCATGGCACCATTTGAAGCCTTGTATGGCAAACCATGTTTGTCACCAATATGTTTGGTTGAAGCAGGAGAAAAGGCTGTCTTAGGGCCTGAGTATGTTAAAGAAACAACAGAGAAAATTGAACTTGTAAGGAGAAGAATGGCAGCAGCTCAAGATAGGCAAAAGAAGTTTGCAGATGTAAGGAGGAAGCAGGTAGAATATGAAGTTGGTGATTATGTTTTCATCAAAGTTTCACCTATGAAGAAGGTGTTGAGGTTTGGCAAGCAGGGAAAACTTACCCCAAGGTATGTTGGACCTTACAAGATTTTGGAAAGAGTGGGCTTATTAGCATACAAGTTGGAGCTACCAGAAGAGATGAGTGCAATGCACAATGTATTTCATGTATCACAACTTAGGAGATGGGTGCATGATAAAGAGGAAATTCTAGAGAAACCAACTCAAGTTCAAATAAATCCTGATTTGGTCTATGAGAAAGAACCAGTGGGGATTTTAGCTAAAGAGGAAAAGAAGTTGAGGAGCAAAACTCTGAAATTGGTAAAGGTTCAATGGAGCCTAGACCCTAATGATTGTACATGGGAGTTAGAGGATAAGATAAAGATGGATTACCCTAAGCTTTTTGCAGTGGAAGGTAAAAATCTAAATCCCTAAAAAAGTTTAATATGTATGGTTGTTTTGACTGAATTGTTTGCTTATGCAATGTTTGATAGATTTTATAAAAATCTGGAAATGTTTAAAGTCAAAATGAGAAAATTGTGAGGACACAATTCCTAAAAAGGTGGGGTGATTGTAATGCCCCAGAAATTCATGGAATCTTATTTTGGTTGGATTTTGAAATATATGAATTTATTTGTATAGGAATATATGGAATTAATTGTGTGCAAGTGTGTGTGCATGTGTGCACGTGCACACTGATATGGCACAAGGAAGAACTCCAGATTTCTTGAATTTAAAACAAGAATTAAAAAGCATTACAAACATGATTTTGTGATATGGATATTTGATTTCTGGAATTATATGAATCATCCCAGAAAATAAGAAAAGTAGGTTTTGTTTTGAATTCAGTAAACAGATTTTATTTAAAACCAAAAAAATATATGTTACAAGGATTTGAAAACCTGTATGCATATATAGGTGCATATGTTTCTGAAATTAAGGAGGAATTAAATAAGCCTAGATAAGATATGTATACAAATATACATTTCTGTAAGTACTGAAAATATTAAAAAGGAATAAGCAAGGGAAAGTGTAACACTAAAATAGCAAAAGATAAATTACAAGCAAAACAATTGCTTTAGGCAGAAAATAGAAAGGAGGATTTTTAGAAAATAAACAAGTGACAATGTCACACAATTATCATGACCTAAGAAGAATATAATAATATTCTGGAAAAGAAAAAGGGGAGTAAGTACCACATATGGCCAGGGTATTAAGGGAGAAAAATAAACAAATCTGAAATGCAAAATGCATGAGTCTTGGTCAGGGTAGGAATGGGATTTTACAATGATAAAACCCTAGAAAACCTCTCTTATAAATCCAAGTATAAACCAGAAAAAAATCATTTGCTACCCAAGACATTTAAGAAAACAAAGAAGTAAAATATTTGCAAGCAGAAAAGCAAGTTTTAAAAGGTTTCTTCTCTGGATTAAGCAAGAGAAGCATTTTTCTGTGAGTAATCTCACTAAACCCATGGCATTAAGTCCTGTTATGAGGCAGCCAAGTTTATGTTATTTTCTACACATTTCTGATTTTATTACTATGGTTCTAATGGATGCTTTAATGGGTGTTTATGAATGCTTTTGATTGCCTTGATGTTTGAGTATTTTGCTCTGTTTGGTTATACCCAGAAATGTAAAAGTATGAAATCATGAAAGTAAATAGAGAATACTTGTAACTGGTTTAGATATGGCATGGAAAATATAGAAATCAAAATGTATATGAGTTGCATTACACTTGTGTAAGTGCTGAGGCTCAAATGAAAGATTCAAGGTTGCAATGGAAATATCCAAAAGTGCTGAACCCTTGATCAAATAGAAAACCCATGAGCCAGAAATCTTGTTTAAGCTAGATCTTGAATTTAGTTCAAACATGGTTGCTTATGAAACAATAATAACCCACATGCCTAGTCTTTATTCCCAGTTGTAAATATTCTTGTATTTTCTTTGAGCTAGAATATTTGAAAATATGATTTCCCTGGATATGAATGTTAGCTTGTTCTTGAATTATGCTTGTAAACTCTATGTAATGTTTCATGTATACTGGGATTTAGTCACCTAGCTATCTCATGATAGGATTAAACATGAACACTTAGTAAATAAACTAAGGATTGTGAGCCAAGAAGACTGATGGAATGCTTGTTGTATTTAAAGTATGCAAGTTGGCACATGGCTTGTTTAAGCCCTGAGATCTTTGTGCAATATTGTGAATTATTTTATTGCAATGTGTCCCCGTGATTCCTTTATGGCAGATGAGGCTAGGAATTAATTTGGTAAATGCAACCTTAAATTGATGAAGTAGGAACTTGAGTTATTCCTAGGATGGTTGGTCTGGAGCTATGATAGTTCCTGAGTATTTCTATTTGAAATGTATGTTTGCATAGTTGAATGTGTGTACATAATTAGTCTTAAATACTGATCATATATGCACAATATATCATAAACAAGTCAGGCAAATTGATCAAAGAAGCTATGCCCACTTATAAAAAAATGTTTATGTCTCACTCATTTACTTAATATCATGGAATTTTTGATATTGCTCATACCAGATCTTGTATCTGACCCTTGTTTGCTTATGGCATCTGGGGTGTCTCATTTAAAATGGGGCAGCCTCTAATGCTCTTTCAGGGAATGCTGGTTCTAAATAGGAAGCTGCTATGGCTAATGAGAATGATTGGATAAGCATGCTAAATTAGAATTAAATAAGAACTTAGAATGAATTATTTGCATGTAATCTGGGAAGTTTTTATAGTTCTGCTTTGGTTGTTATGTAATGATCTTGAATGTTTGGATTTATTTAGTTGTTTTAATTGAATCTAGTAATGTATTAAGTTTGGGATTAACCAAAGACTTAGTTGAATCTATGCAAGAAAATATATATTTGAGTATTATGGTGGAAATCTTTAAATGATATATGCCTGTAATTGAGAATGGATATGTATATACATATACTGTATTAGTTAATTTCAAGTTACTTAAAACTTTAAGTTTGAAGGTTAAAAATCTGAATTTTTAGCTAGAAGTGGTATTTCAAGAATTTAGAAATAATATGCAGCAGTGTTTTGTTAAAAGAAGACTATATATATATATTTGTGCATTTTATAAAGAGGTGTACATGTTCTAAAGAGATTTTCCAAGTATCTTAAATCTGAATTTACATTGCAATAGCCAGGCACTAGTGTTTTGATGATCTAGTCATGGGGTTAACTTACTTCAGAAATAGTGAGGTCTGGGTTGATCAAGATGACCGGAGTTTTTGAGTGTAAAGTTTGAAAGAGCATTTGTAAAATCTGAAGCTTTCTTTGCAAATGCAAGTACAAAGATATTTTCAAATACTTGAGCAATTCTCTTTTATTTTTGAGAAGCTTTCTTAGTCTAGAGAGCACAATACAGCTGATATGCACACATATTACTTAATTACTACTGTTGTTAAGTGACCATAAAAATCTGGATTCTCTAAATCCAGTAAAGCAACCTGTAAATTAGATGCAAGCTGAGGTAACTCAGGGATTAGGGAATAAATTTGGTTAAGAAAAATACAACTATATAGATTATGAAAGAATTACTCAACTGACTTGGTTATAAGTAAAGAAATTTGTGATAAAATAACTTGTGTTGAAAATGATAAATGAGTATATCATTTTCCTTTCTGGCTTTAATCAAATACCAAATAATTAAACTAAAATTATGGTGGCTTGCTATATATTCTAAGATCACCTCACTATCTCAAACTAACAGACAATCACTATAGGAATGGCCAAAAAAATTACTAAGTATAGATTGCATATGATTATGAGATTCATTACCCTGACTCAAATATCAATAGGCATGGAAAATGAGCTATGTATTGGTTGATTAGATATTCAAATTCAATCAAGATGCACTCTTGCTAAACAACACTCTGATCCAAGCAAGAGGGTCACATACATCTTCATATGTATGTGAATATATTTATTAATGAACTGATATAAATATATTAGTAGAAAAATTAGGATCCTGGATAATTTAGTGGAAAGGCTAAATGACTCTAGGAAATTATTGATGTAAAAAAAATCCTAGTAAAATTAGGTAGAATAGCTAGGGTCATTTCATTTGGTATCAGAGCTATGTTAAAAATGTACATAGCTAAGAATGATTGTATTGATTGATTGAAGTATTATAACCATATGTATGTACTGATTGTTTGTTTGAGTAAAATAATAATACAGATAGAAAGTTATGGCAAAAGAAAAATGCTCATGATAAACTAACCCTATCTACCCCATACTCTAGTTATCCAATCATGGTAGGAAGAGGATCTCATCACAATGCAGGATCAAGTGCACCACAAATGCTTGATATGCAAGACTTTATGAGGGCTTTAAGGGATGGAGTAGGGCAGAGACTTGAGAACCCACATGAGGAACTTTCCAAACTATTAAAGACTTATACCAATTTAGGAGGCAAGAGCTTTGAAGGGACTGAAAATGTGATGGAAATTCAAGCATGGTTGAGAACACTGGATAGAATTTTCAATGACATGCAATTGGATGATCAAAGGAAGAGGCAAGTGGCCTCAAGACAACTGAAAGATGTGGCTTTAAGCTGGTGGGAGGTAGTCATAGCTGGGAGGATTGAGAATGAAATCACTTGGAATCAATTCAAGGAGATGTTGGAAGCTAGATTTGTTCCAGCATCAGCCAAAACTCTATTGCTTGAAGAATTCATCAGACTTAGGTAGGGAACCTTTAATGTGACTGAGTATACTCATAGGTTTGAGGGCTTGTCTAAGTATGGAGCTATGCTTGTGGCTGATGAGGCATCAAAGAATGATAGGTATATTAAGGGTTTAAACCCAGGGCTTAGTAGGGCTATGTTGCCATATGCAGATAAAACTTTTGATCAAGTCATTGATCTGGCCTTAAAATTTGAGCAACATGACAAGGAAAGGGAGAAGTATAAGAATTTTAAGAATAACAATAATAAGAAAAATAAGGGAAGATATCACCCCTATGACAAAAAGAAGGAGGAGACAGAAAGCAAGAAAACCAATGATACTAAGACCACTGATACAAAGAGAAAAATAACATGTCATCATTGTGGAAAGGAAGGACATATCAAACCAAGGTGCCCAGAATTGAAGGGAGGAGCTTTCAAATGCTACCTATGTGGTAAGGAGGGACATATCAAGAGAAATTGCCCTGAGTATAAACAGCAAGGGAAGCTAGCAAGTTTGGAGAGCAAAAGCAAATCCACAGTAGAGGCTATTGCAGAAAACCATGGTCAAGTGGAAGGTACCTTATTTATTTGTACCCTACCTATATCAGTAGTGTATGACACAGGGGCAACACATTCTCTGATTTCCCATGAATTAGTTACATTGCTTAAATTAAATTGCATACTGGTTGGAACTCCTTTGTTAGTGCAAAGCCCATTGGGGAGTTCTAGTGTTTTAAACATGATTTGTGTGGATGTGTCATTAAACATAGGAGGAAATGTTTTTATTTCCAATTTATATGTTTTAAATTACCCAAATATAGGTATTATATTAGGTGTAGACTGGTTAAGGCAATACAAAGCCATAATTCATTTAGACTCATCCACCATATCATTACAAAATTCTAGAGGTCAAAGAATCACAATTTTGTGTGAAATAGCCAAAGAAAGAAAATTATATCACTTGATTGACTTAAATAAGGATTCCAGTGAGCCTTCTATTGAAGAAATTCCCATAATTAGCAAATACTTAGATGTGTTTGGAGAAGTTGAGGGTGTTCCACACCACAGACCAGTGGAATTTCAGATTAGTCTCATACTAGGAGCCAGTCCAATTATTAAGAAACCCACTAGGATGGGGCCTAGTGAGTTGAAGGAATTGAAGAAACAGTTAGAAGAATTGGAAAGCAAAGGATTTATAAGACCAAGTAATTCATGCTGGGGTGCTCCAGTAGTGTTTGTAAGGAAACATGATGGTACTTTAAGAATGTGCATAGATTACAGGGAGCTAAACAAAGTCACTATCAAAAACAAGTACCCCTTACCTAGAATTGATGATCTTTTTGATCAACTTAGTGGAGCAAAAATATTTTCTAGATTAGACCTGGCATCTGGATTCCATCAGATGAAGGTTGAGAACTCAAGTGTTAAGTATACAGCCTTTAACACTAGGTATGGTCTATATGAGTTTCTTGTCATGCCATTTGGGTTGACAAATGCCCCATCATATTTTGTAGACTTGATGAATAGGATATTCAGGGATTATTTAGACAAGTTTGTATTGATTGTTATTGATGATATTTTGATTTATTCTAAAACAGTAGAGGAACATGAAAATCACTTACACCTTGTTTTGTCTAGATTAAGAGAAAAAGATTTAAAAGCAAAATTTTCTAAGTGTGCATTTTGGAAAGAAGAAGTGCATTTCCTTGGGCATGTTATATCTGCCAAGGGCATTTCAGTGAACCCCAATAAAATTGTGGCTATCCAAGCATGGAAAAGGCCAAGCACAGTAGGAGAAGTTAGGTCATTTATGGGAATGGCAGGGTATTATAGAAGATTTATAAAAGATTTTTCTAAGATGTCATCACCTCTTACCAACCTAACTAGAAAGAACCAACCCTTTATATGGACTGAGAAATGTGAACAAGCCTTTAGTAAAATCAAGGAGGCCTTGGTCAATGCACCAGTGTTGAGAGTACCAGAAGAAAATGAGGATTTAATTGTTTATACTAATGCAAGTGGTTCTGGGCTAGGAGCTGTATTAATGCAGCAAGATCAAGTTATAGCCTATGCATCAAGACAATTGAAGCCACATGAATCGAAGTATGCAACCCATGATCTTGAGTTGGCAGCAGTAGTGTATGCACTAAAGCTCTGGAGACATTATCTTCTAGGTGCTAAGTTTATCTTATACACTGACCATAAAGCATTAAAATATCTCTTTTCACAAAAAGATTTGAATATGAGGCAGCATAGATGGGTTGCAGATGCTTTGAGCATGCATCATGCAAAAGTAGCCATGTTAATGACAGAAGAGTTTAGAAATTTATCTCTACTTACTGATTTGGAAATTGAGGAAAACAGTGAGGTAAACATGAATATGATTGAAGAAGGGAGTAGAGGAAAATTAAGTTTGATAACTTTGCAATCAGATTTAATTTTGAAAGTGGGGAAAATGCAAGAGGAAGATCCAGATTTATTAGAAAAGAAAACTCTAATAGAAAAAGGAGAAGAAGTAGCAAACTACCACACTGATAAGAATGGTTACTTAAGGAATAAAGGTAGGATATGTGTTCCAAAGGATATAGGATTGAAGGAAGAGATACTTAATGAATATCATAGGAGAAAATATTCTATACATCCAGGCAGCACCAAGATGTACCAAAACTTGAAGAGGGATTATTGGTGGAGAGGGATGAAAACTGATGTGGCCAAACATGTTGCAAAGTGTATGACTTGCCAACAAGTCAAAGCAGAAACCCAAAGACCCTCAGGCCTATTACAACCTCTAAGCATACCACAGTGGAAGTGGGAAGATATATCTATGGATTTCATAGATGGTCTGCCTAGATCAAAGAGAGGAAATACAAGCATTTGGGTAGTAGTTGATAGATTGACTAAAGTGGCACACTTTATACCAGTGAAGGCAGAAAGAAATGCACCTAAACTAGCTCAAATATTCATGAGAGAAGTAGTAAGGTTGCATGGAATCCCTAAAACTATAGTGAGTGATAGGGACACAATCTTTACATCCAGATTTTGGAAGAGCTTTCAAGAAGCCATGGAGAGTGAATTATGCTTGAGTACTGCATACCACCCCCAATCAGATGGTCAAACTGAAGTAATAAATAAAGTTTTGGAGGATTTGTTGAGGGCATGTGCATTGGACTTTGGAGGTAATTGGGAAGATCACCTCCATTTGGCTGAATTTACATATAACAATAGTTATCAAAGCACCATAGGCATGGCACCATTTGAAGCCTTGTATGGCAAACCATGTTTGTCACCAATATGTTTGGTTGAAGCAGGAGAAAAGGCTGTCTTAGGGCTTGAGTATGTTAAAGAAACAACAGAGAAAATTGAACTTGTAAGGAGAAGAATGGCAGCAGCTCAAGATAGGCAAAAGAAGTTTGCAGATGTAAGGAGGAAGCAGGTAGAATATGAAGTTGGTGATTATGTTTTCATCAAAGTTTCACCTATGAAGAAGGTGTTGAGGTTTGGCAAGCAGGGAAAACTTACCCCAAGGTATGTTGGACCTTACAAGATTTTGGAAAGAGTGGGCTTATTAGCATACAAGTTGGAGCTACCAGAAGAGATGAGTGCAATGCACAATGTATTTCATGTATCACAACTTAGGAGATGGGTGCATGATAAAGAGGAAATTCTAGAGAAACCAACTCAAGTTCAAATAAATCCTGATTTGGTCTATGAGAAAGAACCAGTGGGGATTTTAGCTAAAGAGGAAAAGAAGTTGAGGAGCAAAACTCTGAAATTGGTAAAGGTTCAATGGAGCCTAGACCCTAATGATTGTACATGGGAGTTAGAGGATAAGATAAAGATGGATTACCCTAAGCTTTTTGCAGTGGAAGGTAAAAATCTAAATCCCTAAAAAGTTTAATATGTATGGTTGTTTTGACTGAATTGTTTGCTTATGCAATGTTTGATAGATTTTATAAAAATCTGGAAATGTTTAAAGTCAAAATGAGAAAATTGTGAGGACACAATTCCTAAAAAGGTGGGGTGATTGTAATGCCCCAGAAATTCATGGAATCTTATTTTGGTTGGATTTTGAAATATATGAATTTATTTGTATAGGAATATATGGAATTAATTGTGTGCAAGTGTGTGTGCATGTGTGCACGTGCACACTGATATGGCACAAGGAAGAACTCCAGATTTCTTGAATTTAAAACAAGAATTAAAAAGCATTACAAACATGATTTTGTGATATGGATATTTGATTTCTGGAATTATATGAATCATCCCAGAAAATAAGAAAAGTAGGTTTTGTTTTGAATTCAGTAAACAGATTTTATTTAAAACCAAAAAAATATATGTTACAAGGATTTGAAAACCTGTATGCATATATAGGTGCATATGTTTCTGAAATTAAGGAGGAATTAAATAAGCCTAGATAAGATATGTATACAAATATACATTTCTGTAAGTACTGAAAATATTAAAAAGGAATAAGCAAGGGAAAGTGTAACACTAAAATAGCAAAAGATAAATTACAAGCAAAACAATTGCTTTAGGCAGAAAATAGAAAGGAGGATTTTTAGAAAATAAACAAGTGACAATGTCACACAATTATCATGACCTAAGAAGAATATAATAATATTCTGGAAAAGAAAAAGGGGAGTAAGTACCACATATGGCCGGGGTATTAAGGGAGAAAAATAAACAAATCTGAAATGCAAAATGCATGAGTCTTGGCCAGGGTAGGAATGGGATTTTACAATGATAAAACCCTAGAAAACCTCTCTTATAAATCCAAGTATAAACCAGAAAAAAATCATTTGCTACCCAAGACATTTAAGAAAACAAATAAGTAAAATATTTGCAAGCAGAAAAGCAAGTTTTAAAAGGTTTCTTCTCTGGATTAAGCAAGAGAAGCATTTTTCTGTGAGTAATCTCACTAAACCCATGGCATTAAGTCCTGTTATGAGGCAGCCAAGTTTATGTTATTTTCTACACATTTCTGATTTTATTACTATGGTTCTAATGGATGCTTTAATGGGTGTTTATGAATGCTTTTGATTGCCTTGATGTTTGAGTATTTTGCTCTGTTTGGTTATACCCAGAAATGTAAAAGTATGAAATCATGAAAGTAAATAGAGAATACTTGTAACTGGTTTAGATATGGCATGGAAAATATAGAAATCAAAATGTATATGAGTTGCATTACACTTGTGTAAGTGCTGAGGCTCAAATGAAAGATTCAATGTTGCAATGGAAATATCCAAAAGTGCTGAACCCTTGATCAAATAGAAAACCCATGAGCCAGAAATCTTGTTTAAGCTAGATCTTGAATTTAGTTCAAACATGGTTGCTTATGAAACAATAATAACCCACATGCCTAGTCTTTATTCCCAGTTGTAAATATTCTTGTATTTTCTTTGAGCTAGAATATTTGAAAATATGATTTCCCTGGATATGAATGCTAGCTTGTTCTTGAATTATGCTTGTAAACTCTATGTAATGTTTCATGTATACTGGGATTTAGTCACCTAGCTATCTCATGATAGGATTAAACATGAACACTTAGTAAATAAACTAAGGATTGTGAGCCAAGAAGACTGATGGAATGCTTGCTGTATTTAAAGTATGCAAGTTGGCACATGGCTTGTTTAAGCCCTGAGATCTTTGTGCAATATTGTGAATTATTTTATTGCAATGTGTCCCCGTGATTCCTTTATGGAAGATGAGGCTAGGAATTAATTTGGTAAATGCAACCTTAAATTGATGAAGTAGGAACTTGAGTTATTCCTAGGATGGTTGGTCTGGAGCTATGATAGTTCCTGAGTATTTCTATTTGAAATGTATGTTTGCATAGTTGAATGTGTGTACATAATTAGTCTTAAATACTGATCATATATGCACAATATATCATAAACAAGTCAGGCAAATTGATCAAAGAAGCTATGCCTACTTATAAAAAAATGTTTATGTCTCACTCATTTACTTAATATCATGGAATTTTTGATATTGCTCATACCAGATCTTGTATCTGACCCTTGTTTGCTTATGGCATCTGGGGTGTCTCATTTAAAATGGGGCAGCCTCTAATGCTCTTTCAGGGAATGCTGGTTCTAAATAGGAAGCTGCTATGGCTAATGAGAATGATTGGATAAGCATGCTAAATTAGAATTAAATAAGAACTTAGAATGAATTATTTGCATGTAATCTGGGAAGTTTTTATAGTTCTGCTTTGGTTGTTATGTAATGATCTTGAATGTTTGGATTTATTTAGTTGTTTTAATTGAATCTAGTAATGTATTAAGTTTGGGATTAACCAAAGACTTAGTTGAATCTATGCAAGAAAATATATATTTGAGTATTATGGTGGAAATCTTTAAATGATATATGCCTGTAATTGAGAATGGATATGTATATACATATACTGTATTAGTTAATTTCAAGTTACTTAAAACTTTAAGTTTGAAGGTTAAAAATATGAATTTTTAGCTAGAAGTAGTATTTCAAGAATTTTGAAATAATATGCTGCAGTGTTTTGTTAAAAGAAGACTATATATATATTTGTGCATTTTATAAAGAGGTGTACATGTTCTAAAGAGATTTTCCAAGTATCTTAAATCTGAATTTACATTGCAATAGCCAGGCACTAGTGTTTTGATGATCTAGTCATGGGGTTAACTTACTTCAGAAATAGTGAGGTCTGGGTTGATCAAGATGACCGGAGTTTTTGAGTGTAAAGTTTGAAAGAGCATTTGTAAAATCTGAAGCTTTCTTTGCAAATGCAAGTACAAATATATTTTCAAATACTTGAGCAATTCTCTTTTATTTTTGAGAAGCTTTCTTAGTCTAGAGAGCACAATACAGCTGATATGCACACATATTACTTAATTACTACTGTTGTTAAGTGACCATAAAAATCTGGATTCTCTAAATCCAGTAAAGCAACCTGTAAATTAGATGCAAGCTGAGGTAACTCAGGGATTAGGGAATAAATTTGGTTAAGAAAAATACAACTATATAGATTATGAAAGAATTACTCAACTGACTTGGTTATAAGTAAAGAAATTTGTGATAAAATAACTTGTGTTGAAAATGATAAATGAGCATATCATTTTCCTTTCTAGCTTTAATCAAATACCAAATAATTAAACTAAAATTATGGTGGCTTGCTATATATTCTGAGATCACCTCACTATCTCAAACTAACAGACAATCACTATAGGAATGGTTAAAAAAATTACTAAGTATAGATTGCATATGATTATGAGATTCATTACCCTGACTCAAATATCAATAGGCATGGAAAATGAGCTATGTATTGGTTGATTAGATATTCAAATTCAATCAGGATGCGCTCTTGCTAAACAACACTCTGATCCAAGCAAGAGGGTCACATACATCTTCATATGTATGTGAATATATTTATTAATGAATTGATATAAATATATTAGTAGAAAAATTAGGATCCTGGATAATTTAGTGGAAAGGCTAAATGACTCTAGGAAATTATTGATGTAAAAAAAAATCCTAGTAAAATTAGGTAGAATAGCTTGGGTCATTTCAGGAAAACAATGTAAAGCTACTGAACAACAAGAAACTGGTGAAGAGAAACAAAATATGGTGAGGAAGGGTAAGTATGCTGACAAACAAGATAAGGTGAAGCAAGTGTGGCAAAAAGTCAGCAGGAGCAAAGTGAATAAAGGAGACAATATAAAAGAATTAGAGGGCACATCTAAGAAAATAATAGGAACAGATGAAGAAAATAAACATGGTGAAAATGAAGACAGTAGAAATGTTATTCCAGTTCAGAATAAAACTAATTCAGTTGAACAAGATTGCACTGTTGTTACTCATAACAAATTTAAATTGTTGCAAAATAAGGAGGAAGTGCAAGAAATATTGGAGATTGTAGAGGAGGAGGAAGGGCTATTATCTCCTGATAACAATAGTGTAGAATTCTGTAAGGAAGCTAGTTCGATCATCACAAATTTTGCTGTTGGTAATACAGTTGAAAATTTCCAACCTACTTGCAATTTAGTAGAGCTGCACAGTAGTATAAATGAAACAATTAATTGTGGCAAAAGCAAGGAAGCTGGTAATAGCAATTCTGAAGATAATGCTCAGGC
Organism: Allium fistulosum; assembly: GCA_030737815.1. Classification (NCBI taxonomy): domain Eukaryota; kingdom Viridiplantae; phylum Streptophyta; class Magnoliopsida; order Asparagales; family Amaryllidaceae; genus Allium; species Allium fistulosum. The sequence continues at coordinate 516,842,207 of CM060901.1, read as the reverse complement.
AGATACACATGTATCAGATCTGGACTGTGCATGGTGTAAAGCATTTGAAAATAACATTATCCAATTGATTACTTCAATGCATATGCCAAACGATGATGTGCTATTGCCTGAATCTTCTCACTACAACTTCTCCATTAACTTGCCTGGATGGCCTTCAAACTCCTCATCCCCTCATTCACAATCTATCCCTCCTCTAAAGCCTACCCCCTCCATTTCAAAGTCTCATCTATCCTCCCCTCCTCCTCTCCTTCATAGGAAAATTGAAACCCGATCTCTTTCTGCAAAGAGAAGAAATAACTCCACCTCTCTGCAATAACTTTTTTTGTTTAACAAAATAGCTGCCTGGAATCTCAGAGGTGCTCATAGTAATACCAAACTTGATCAGGTTAAAAGTATCATTTCTTCCTTTGACATTTGCCTATTTGGGTTGCTTGAAACTAAGCTCAATCTATCGTTAACCATCAAAGCAGCTACTTATATAAATCCTAAATGGGAATTCCATCATAATCATGACGTGGCTTCTTATGGGCGTATTCTTATAATCTATGATCCTGCAGTTATTTCTCTTTCCCCAATCTTAACTACTAGACAATTTATTCACTTTCATGTCCATGAAATTCAAACTAAATCCTCCTCCTACATCACTTTTGTCTATGCTGATTACTCGGTCCCTTCTAGGAATTATTTCTTCAACTCTTTGCCTCCTCTTCGTCAATCTTCTCACCCCTGGCTTGTTTTAGGTGACTTCAATTCATGCTTTGAACTCACTGACAAATGTGGAGGTAATCCACTAACCCCAAGAGATATTGCCCCATTCAATTTAGCTGTTGATGAGTCTGAATTAATCTTGGTAAACAAATCAGGTGCTAAGTACTCTTGGAATAATAGAAGTCGTAGTGGTGTTCGAACCTTCACGACAATTGATCATGCCTTCAGAAACTTCCAAGCTCTATCCCTATGGCCTTCCTTGTCTGTTTTTCTTCCTCATCTAATAATGTCTGATCACTCTCCGTTGATTTTATCTCTGGGTCACCACTTACGAAAGGAAAAGAGAAGTTTCAAATTTTTTAATGCTTGGCTCAAGCATGAACACTTTCTGACCTTAGTTACTCAAGTACATTATGAATTTTATTGCTTTGGTAATCCCTTGTATAAGTTTTGCAGGAAATTGAAAAGAATTAAACAGGAGATCAAATTGTGGGCTTCTTCCACCTTTGGAACTGGTAGCATGCTTTCAACAACACTTATGGAACAGTTGCAGAAACAACAAGTATATATGATGAACCATCCCCACGATGAACAAACAGCTGCTGATGAAGCCAAATTATTCAGTGATGTTAATAATGCTCTTAGCATGGAAGCAAACATGAAGAGGCAACAACTGCATAATAAGTGGATTGTTGAAGGTGACAGGAATACTAAGTTTTTCCATGATGCATTAAAGGTAAAGCATGCTAGAGATAATATTTACAGTATATTAGATGAACAAGGTACCCTATGTTCTACTGCTGAAACTGTTGACCAAGCTTTTGTTGATTACTTCTCAACTCTTCTTGGCAACTCTTTTGGCTTCTCTCTAGATCTTGACCAAATCTCATCTCTTGCCTTACCTTGCATTTCCACTCAGGAAGCTAACTCTCTTATTAGGCCTGTTTCTGACGAGGAAATCAAAGACACTCTTTTCTCTATGAACAAACTCTCTTCTGGAGGCCCTGATGGCCTTAACGTGACTTTCTTTACATCAACATGGGGGGTTCTTGGCCGTGATTTCTGTCAAGCTATTCACAATTTCTTTTCAAAATGCAAGCTTCTTGGGGAAGTTAATTGCACAAATATTGCTCTAATCCCTAAAGTTACTCCTCCTCTTAGTGTCTCTTCTTTCAGGCCTATCTCCTGCTGTAATGTTATATATAAATGTATCTCAAAAATTCTCGCTACTCGTCTGGTTGGTGTAATCCCTTCTGTTGTCTCAATGAACCAAGCTGCTTTCATTCCATCCAGGAATATTCTCGACAATGTGCTTCTAGCTCAAGAGTTGCTTAAAGATTATTGTAGAAGTAATGTTACCCCTACAGCTGCCCTCAAAATTGATATTTCTAAAGCCTATGATTCTATTCACTGGTCTTCTTTAGTTAGAATTATGGCAATCATGGGATTCCCCAGAATTTTTGTGTCTTGGATATATATGTGTATCTCCTCCCCTACCTATTCTGTTGTTATTAATGGTAGACCTGTGGGTTTTTTCGGTAGTAGCAAGGGTATACGTAAAGGAGATCCTCTATCATCTTACTTATTCCTTTTGGTTATGGAAGTTTTCACTGTTATTCTTAACACAAAATTCTCTCAGAAATTAATAAAGTTCCATCCTAAGTGCTCTACACTTCAAATAAACTCTATAATGTTTGCTGATGACGTGATGTTGTTTACTAAGCCTGAAATACCATCTATGACTGGCATAAAGGTAGCTCTGCAGTCCTTTTACTGTATGACATGATTTTCTATTAATCAAGCAAAGTCATCCATGCTAGTTGTGGGTGTTAGTGATGCTCTGAAAGCTGCTCTATATCAACACATTGGTTTCCCTTGCATGGATAATGATATGAGGTACCTCGGTCTCCCCCTAATCTATAAAAGAATTACTAATGCTGACTGTATTCCATTATACCATAAGATTACTTTTGTTATGAGTGCCTGGGTGAATAGACAATTATCTCAAAGTGGTAGACTTGTCCTAATCAAATCTGTTGTATTCTCTTCTCTGGTCTACTGGGCTCGTTCATTGATCCTCCCGATGAAGCTGATGCAACTTGTTAGGTCGGCCATGATTAGATTCTTTTGGACTGGCAGTGTTCATAATAGGAAGTTGATACCATGCTCCTTTTCAAAAATTGAAAATCCCATGAAGCTTGGAGGTCTTGGTGTTATTAATCCTAGGAAGTGGAACCAAGCTGCAATAAGTTCTCATTTTGATGCCATTATCAACAAGAGAGATACTATATGGGTTAATTGGATATGGCTTCATTACATTAAGTCCAAATCCTTTTGGTGTATGGACATATCTCAAAACAGCAGCTGGATATGGAGAAACATTCTGAAGCTTAGACAAGTTTATCTTCCTATTATTCAATATCAAGTTACTGCTAACTCTGAGGTTAGCTTCTGGCATGAACCATGGTCAAGTAAGGGTCTTATTCTTTCCAAAGTTTGTGATTATCAACAGATACAACAATCTGGCATTCGCTATGATGCAAAAGTAAATGATTACTTACATGAAGGGAAGTTGCAGTTGCCAAATACTAGTAATCAATTTCTCAAAGTCATGTGGACTGATATCCAGGCCAAATTCTGCACTACCCATCAGCTTGATGCTGTCTCATGGGACATGAAGCCACACAGTGTCAAATGTGTGTACAATTTTTGTTCTGACTTTTCTCCACTTCCAGCAACCAAGTGGTTCACTGTTATCTGGTCGAATGACTCTGTCCCTTCTCAAAACTTGATGATGTGGAAAGTGTTAAATCAGGCCCTTCTTACCAGAAGTAAATTAAACAGTATTGGATTGCTTTGCTCTCCTATGTGTCTGTTTTGTGACTTGTATGAGGAAAGCGCTGATCACCTTTTTTTTGAATGCCCTGCACTCAAGTACTTGATGAACTGCATCAGTTGCATTACTGGTTATAAGCTATCTACCGGTAGTTCGAGTATTGTGTGGAGTATCATTTACAAGGCTACGAGATGGAGATGTTATGAATCTAGAGTGTTAGTTGTATGTTTGAAAATATACATGAGACTCATATGGAAGGAAAGGAATGCAATTGTTTTTGAAAAGCAAAGGAAGAAGATGGAATTTCTATGGCATGATGTTAAGAAAGCCACCCACATGCAATTGAAGAACTGCAACCATGTTTTCCCTGGTAGTTTGATTCTTGGATGGGCTTGACCTCTTGTTGTTTTTTCAATTGTATTTTTGTCTAGTTCTCTCCTTTTTTTCTTTTTTCTCTCTTTTTTCTTTGTTATGTTCTCTTTTATTGTGTTGCAATAAACTGGTAGGGGTCCAGTCAACCCCGCTAGCTTTGCCAAAAATTTATTAACCCATTTAAATTCCAAGTCAACATTAATTTCTCTTCCCAACCTCTATTAATAAAGTTATAAAAATTTATTTTTAAAATATTAATATAAATTTAAATAAATACTTAAACATATTATAAACTAATTAAATTAAATTTTTATTAAATTAAATCTTATTATTAAATGTATTTTGTATTAAATTCTATTTTATATATTTGTAAAATAATAAAATTATAAGAAAAATATTAAAAATTATATTTTCAAAACTAACTTATAAATTTAAAATTTCCAAAACATATTGTTTTAAAAATCTAAATTTTAGACATATATAAAAATAACATTTACACATATTATACTTTAAAATCAATATTTATTAAAACCCATATATTTCCTTTCAAAACTTTGGAAATCATTTTTCAAAAATATAGACCAACGGTGTCCGTATATAATTTTCTATCCTATGGTTAAGTGATAAGGATATTTATCATTTCAATCCGCAATTTAAATATCTACGGGTGTATAGCATTTCAACCCGCAATCCCAAAATTCAGAATCAATGAAAATCGCTTGGGTTTATCATTTCAACCCATAATGATTTTTCCTTATTCTACAAGATCGTTCGGGTATGTATCATTTCAACCCATAGGGAATTCTAAATTAACAGGGAACTTGTAGAGTGAGAACAAATATGATAAAATATAACATATCAATAACAGGCATATATCATCAGTGAAAAATAAAATAAAATATACATAACAGGATATGGTGTCATATATCACAGGTGAACAATTTCAGATAATAACATCTTATATTTAAAAATTAAATAACTAGCAATTCAATTTTAACGGCATATTTCAATTGTCGTTTCAAGTGAAATCAAATTTATTAAATATAAGAATGTTAATCATGAGTGATTGCTCACCTTTCGAGGCTAGAGAACAAGAAGATGACACGGATACAGACACGAACTAGCGGGACAACGACAAGCTCGGAATTTGCTGTGACAAATTTGATATTGAGAAAGTAAGCTGAGATGGACCAGAGATCGATGAAATGAACATATATATGACTATATATTTTAAAGTCTAAAATTTTAAACACGTATTAAAAGTAAAATTCTTTATAATATATTTTTGAAAAAAAAATCAATATAAAATTCAAACATATATACATATATCAAAATCGAATCTATATATATTTCAAGACCATTATTAAATTTAACATATATATTAAAATATATATACGTATATTATATATACAGTATATGAAATCATTTCTTAAAACTAATATCTTATATGTATACCTATATAATTTTGTACACGTACCCTTCAATTATAAACCCAATATCACTATATAATATATATATATAGGAAATATATAAAATCAATCGTATTCAAAACATCACGTATAGATTATAATATTTTTTTAAAGGTAATGCAAAAGAGATATCAAAACCTGTAAATGTACCTATAACCAATATATATAGATATGTGGTATATATACACCTCTGATACCAAATACACCGTCGAAAATATATGTATAATACTTCTTATATAATATGTATGGTTGACACATATATATAAACACTGCATTATATACTAGTATATGCACTGAAACCATATACCCATATACATTTATACATATTATATTTAGAGAGTCGGTATTTTAAAATCACTATAACTGGCTTTATAAAATATATATATATATATATATATATATACTAACTCAAACAGATCATATGAAAAAAAGATAACTAACATATATACGATCGACCTATCATATACAACATATATAAACTATATATATATACTAACGTATGATATAACTTACATTACTTTATATATAAACCAACACATATATAACCTGTATACGCACACACACATATATATAAACTGTGAAAAATATATAACTTCTTTTATCATATAATATGTGGTAAGCGCTTATATACAACAACATCTAGTAATATATATACCTACGAACCCATAAAGAGATGTCGGCCGAGTTTGGGTGGTGTAGCAGGCTTGTGATGGAGTCGCTCGAGTGGAGGATGGGTTTACGGGTTGTGCTCGGTCGATGTGGGCCGAGCTGCAATGGGGACAAAGGTGTGAAGGGGAGGCGTGATGTTCGGCAATGGGAGGGGAAGAGAGGAGGGGAGCGGAGCAGCAAGGGTCGGCCACGCGTGAGTTGATGGGCAGTGGCGAAGTGGTGGGCGTGAGCGGATCTGGGCGGTGGCTGTTGCGGGCAAGACGAGGTGGAGGAATGGCGGAGCACTGAAGCGAGTATGGGAGGGGAAGTTCGGGTTCAAGTGGAGCGGCTGTTGGCTTCGGCAGGCGTAGGCGGACATGGCATGTGGATCGAGGTGGCTTGCAGGCCAAAGGTCGAAGATGCTTACATGGCAAAGGCCAAGCGGTGGAGGGAAAATGATTGAATACGAGCGGCTACAGGAACAAAAATGAGGATGATGAACATGCTTCATATTATATTTGCTTCCTTGTTATTTATATATTTTTCTTCAAAGGAAGAGGAAATGAGGGCTCACGAACCAGTAAATGAAAGCTTGTATTCTGCATTTTTTTGAAAGAAGAACAAAAATGAAAAGAAAGTGGAGAGAAAGGAATGGACATGAACAGTATATAATATATTATATGGAACAGAAACGAAAGAGAACCAAAGAAGGTGAAACGAACCAGAAATAAAAAAATGAACCAGCATGAAATAAATTAAACAGTGAATAGTAAAAGTTAGAAACGTGGATCAAGGAAATATTAAATGAAAAAGCTGTTGAGTTAAAACATGGTGGAAATTGAAAGGGTAGGGGAAGCTAACTAGTCCAAATGCAGAACCGATACAACTAATCGGTTTACCGATTTCGTCGTGTTCTGAACTCCAAAATGTACTAATGAATATACTACGAAGATTAGCATGACGAGATGAACATAATGGTACACAGATACCAACGATACGATCATCCTATCAAAAGTTGACGTTTGATCCCCAAACTGTTGCTAATTTGCCGAAAATAAGATAAACGAAGCTAAAGAAGTCCAAATTTGACGAAACGAATTATGACGTCTCACTTAGAAAATAGTTTACAAATTAATTATATAAAAATATTCAGATTTCGAAAATATTTTATTCCCATCAAGTTAGCTGATATTAAATTTGAAATTGAAATTTACAAAACAGAATTAACGTTCATATTTCCAATGAAAATTTTCCATTTGCTATGTCCAAATAGACGTATTCCAAATATCGAATTTTCGTTGCAAAATTTTACAGTTTTAAATTTCATAAAATTTCAGTTAATTACGTTATAAAAACTATTAAAATATCTGGGTCGTTACACTCTCTCCCACTCAAAACTTTTCGTCCCTGAAAAGGAACGAGGTAGGAGGACAGAAGTAACAGAAAGATAGATAGATTCAAGAAACATAGTTCCAGATCCATTATTTTATTCAATTCAAATTTTTAATTCAAACTATTAATTCAAACCATATAAATTTCATTTAGTTTTGAATTGATAAATATTCAACAAATTTGGGTTCCATCCATTTTATTTAATCAATAAATTTCCATTCAATTGATTAAATTTCAATTTATTAATATTTGTAAAAAAAATTCTTCCAAAACAAAATTTATTATATTTAACTTATTTATTTACTTCATTTACCTTCAGTTAATTCCCCTTAAAATTCAATTATAACTATTCTTCAGTTCATATTTATTTGCTTAACTAGCATTCTCCTTTATTTATTTAATTTATTTCACTTAATATATATTTTGCAACATATATTACGTGTATAAACATTTATTATCCCTATATTATTCAACCAATTAATTCTCTTTTTATTATTCAATTTATTATCTAATTTATTATTTAAAACTTCCCTAAACAAAATATCATTTTTGGACATCTTGTTATTTACCTTTATATTGTATATCCAATTGCTTATTCTCATTATCATTTAACTATTTCTAGGGAAGTTATATTAAGGTTCTAAGGGTAATTAAATACTATACAAATTTACCTTTTATCTTCAACATTCATATTAAGCAAAATTTAGTTTAAACATTTTAATTTGAATAATTTATTACTTAAGGTTTCTCTTGTATAACAGTTAATCCCAAATTCACATTCATTTTATCTTTTTAATATTTTAGGTAAGCTATATATATTTAAGAATGCAAATGAGTATTATACACATAAATTTTATCCTATTTCAACTATTTCAAGTTATTTTAAATCCCAATTTAAATTTTTAAACACTTCAAATATTTCACAAATTTTAATTTATTTCAATAATTGAAAACCCTAACTTAACATAAGGTGAATATATAATTAAAGGTTATACAAATAAATTTTATTCAAATTTAACTATTTCAAGTTGGTTAAATTTCATTTATCATTTTAGATATTTCCATTTTTTTCAAAATTTCACTTTATTCCAATAATTGAAACCATTTCTTAATATATAAACTTAAGATTCAAATTTTCGGTTTCACTTCAAACTAATTTCAAATAATTTCAAATCATACTCAAGAAATTCCAATCAAATCCATCTTCAAAACAAAAGTGTAGCGAAGCTACTAAGCGGTCTCTCCACTTTGAGACTCGAAAATGAATGTCGATGATGTTGCAGTCATCACCAAAATTATTTTCCAGCGACAAATAGGAGAGCACTGACTTACTTCTTTTAAAATTCTTTGGAAACAATTTATATTCGAAAATACTTTCAACTGATATAAATTCAAAACTTTGAAGACCAAATTTGAAAACACCAAAAATTTAAATTCTTAAATTCTTAAATTTAAATTTATTACAATTTCAAATCAGGTTTTAAACCATATTTTGAATTTCAACAATAGTTAAGGTTTAGAAATGTTGACAAAACAATAAATGAAAATCTAGTATTATCATTTCTAATAACCAATTCATTTAATTATTTAATCCCAGAAAATTATACCTTTATATATAAAAAATATAATCATACAAAATGTACAAAATTTAGAAATAATATTGTGTCAATTTGCTCTGTTCAAGTGTTTTGGAATTCCTATCGATAGTGTTAGCTAGACGAATCGATCAAAACCCAAAATTCAAACTTAACAACTCAAATGACATAATATAAAACATTTTTGTTTTGAATACAAATACACTCCCTTACTCGATGATTCAAGAATGGATAGAGATTCACTTATAGAGGGATCCTAATCGAAGAGAATTCTAACTAACGGGATGGACTCGAAAGGAAGATAAGATAACTAAATTACAAAAGAGTAAGATGGATAAACTTATATTGATCGCGAGTGGCCTTAACCGGGTCAACCGAGATTCAAGGAATAAGATCAATGCGGAAATTCAATTTCCCGCTTGGGAGAGAAGAGAAATAACTTCACCAAAACATCAAGATAATCCCTGACTACCGGGGTGGAGTCAAAATCACAAGGTAATTACCCTGATCGTCTACTAGAGATGGTTCAGGCTTTGCAAGAAATAATAGCATCTAAACCGAGGATATGGAAATCTTCGGTGAATCGATGCCTATTGTAAAGGAGTTTCACCCCTTTACAAATCATACTAAAGTTGTCGGAACAGAAATGGAGTTATGGGATGCTCCGATATCAAGAAGAACACGAATAAGGAGAGACGAGAATGGATTTCAGAACAAAAGAGAAAGTTCCGAAATTCAAAAGAAATACTAATCAAAGAGGAGAAATTCAAGCTCGAATGAAGGTGATTCTGTAATTAAATTTACTCTATATGCTAAGTTTTGCCTAAACCAGAGCTCTGATACCACTTGTACCGACCTGGTATTTCGAACCATTCGCATCCACACATGCCGGACTTGAATTGCTCAAAACAACAGATTGTTAATTTATATTTGGCAAAACTCAGCATATACAGTAAATTAATTAATCACAGAATCACAGATACAGAGTAATATAACAATAAGCAGCGAAATAGATAAATAGTAGTTCATGAAGCTACTATATAAACATCAGAGTTTGAAATAAAATACAACAGAATATCACAAATATAGATTAGTCTCAAATACATAAGTAACCGACGAGTCTGAACATAAATGACAGGAATAACTGAAACAAGTGAAAGTTGGATAGATGGATCTTCAAACAAAGCTCCAATCTCCAAAGGTGAGTCTCAAATGCTGTGACACTCAGTCTGACCCGAGTATAAAGCAAAACACAAAACACTCGAGTCAGGATTAACATTCTTATATTAATAAATTCAACTCAAGTGAAATGTCAACTGAAATACAAGTAACTTAAAGGATAGTTGGGATTTCAATCCTCTAAGGATCCGTGGAACTATCTACTATGTAGTAATATACGCTATTATAATATGTCTATAGTAAAGTAAACTATTAAAATAGCATAGCGTTACCCATACCCCCCTTAACACATTTTATATATTCTCATAGTCTATACAATGCCGTATGCTCCTCCGTAAACTGGAGGTTTACCTAGAGGACACCACATAGGTACGGTACAAAACAAACTCGTAGAGGGCGCGATAAGGCATGCGACAAGGCACTCGAGGAAATGCCAGGGTAGGTATACCATTTGCACTCCCGGACTAGTGGTAACGCATAACAGCTACTACGGCCCACCTCGTGACACACTCCCAAATCAAAGGGTGCACCCAATCAAATCACAAAAGCAATAGAATGGTATCGATGAAATGTGTCCGATAGGGGGAATGACCCCACTTGGCCCGGTATAGCTCCTGTTTTAGCCACATCAAACTGACTCACGGGAGTCAGGGCTACGTAAATACCATATAGAATCGTCACCAAACCATCCTACTTCATTCTGGAATATCCACCATGTACACAGTTGTTAAAGTGGTTTTCGGTATTGGTAGAGAGTATGACAATATCCGATCCCGATCTCTTTAACAACCAAATGTTTATTCCACACCGTGGTCATTTTATAATTCAAATAGTTTATATTTCATATCAAAATATCATATTCATTTCAAAACCATATCAATTCGATATCATCATTCACTTTAAATAATATTCATTTCCAGAATCGTAGCACTTTCAAAAATTTAACACTTTTGAAATCATAACACTTTTTGAAAATATAACACTTTTGATATTATAACACTTTTGAAATTATAACACTTTTTGACTTAACCAGTTTAGATATTGACAATAGTATATATATTAAAATAGTTATAAATTAAAATAGTTTATATATTAAAATAATTTATATATTAAAATAGTATATATATATATATATATTAAAATAATTTATATAATAAAATAGTTCCTCAAATTCCACAAATCGATTCAAATCAGCTTAAATTCCAAAATTCACTTTAAATCAATTCCAGTTTAACCATTTCAATTTAAAGGTCAAAGATTCAATTCAAATTCTAAATAAATCGATTTCAAATCCAGGTTTGAACTATCACTTAAATTCCAATAAGATTCAAGTTTAAATATTCAAACATTTACAATTTAAATTTCTTTTATATTCAATATTTACTTTAATTTTATTCAAATTGGAAAACATTCACTTAATCGTTTTTAATAAAAACTCATTTAAATCCAAATTTATACATGTAAATCAATATTAAATATTCAATCTCAATTTTGTTTAAAATTGAGAATATTCATTTAATCACCTTTTTTATCAAATCAAGTTATAAATCATATTTTTTCAAAATCTCAAAATCAATAAGTTCAAATAAATTCTTATTCAAATTCAATTATTAACCCATTTAAATTCCAAGTCAACATTAATTTCTCTTCCCAACCTCTATTAATAAAGTTATAAAAATTTATTTTTAAAATATTAATATAAATTTAAATAAATACTTAAACATATTATAAAATAATTAAATTCAATTTTTATTAAATTAAATCTTATTATTAAATGTATTTTGTATTAAATCTTATTTTATATATTTGTAAAATAATAAAACTATAAGAAAAATCTTAAAAATTATATTTTCTAAACTAACTTATAAATTTAAAATTTCCAAAACATATTATTTTAAAAATCTAAATTTTAGACATATATAAAAATAACATTTACACATATTATATTTTAAAATCAATATTTATTAAAACCATATATTTCCTTTCAAAACTTTGGAAATCATTTTTCAAAAATATAGACCAACGGTGTCCGTATATAATTTTCTATCCTATGGTCAAGTGATACGGATATTTGTCATTTCAATCCGCAATTTAAATATCTACGGGTGTATATCATTTCAACCCGCAATCCCAAAATTCAGAATCAATGAAAATCGCTTGGGTTTATCATTTCAACCCATAATGATTTTCCCTTATTCTACAATATCGTTCGGGTATGTATCATTTCAACCCATAGGGAATTCTAAATTAACAGGGAACTTGCAGAGTGAGAAAAAATATGATAAAATATAACATATCAATAACATGCATATATCGTCAGTGATAAATAAAATAAAATATACACAACATGATATGGTGCCATATATCATAGGTAAACAATTTCAGATAATAGCATCTTATATTTAAAAACTAAATAAATAGCAACTCAATTTTAACAGCATATTTCAATTGTCGTTTCAAGTGAAATCAAATTTATTAAATATAAGAATGTTAATCGTGAGTGATTGCTCACCTTTCGAGGCTAGAGAACAAGAAGATGACACAGATACGGACATGAACTAGCAGGATAGGGATAAACTTGGAATTTGCTGTGACAAATTCGATATTGAGAAAGTAAGATGAGATGGACCAAAGATCGATGAAATGAACATATATATGACTATATATTTTAAAGTCTTGAAAAAAATCAATATAAAATTCAAACATATATACATATATCAAAATCGAATCTATATATATTTCAAGACCATTATTAAATTTAACATATATATTAAAATATATATACGTATATTATATATACAGTATATGAAATCATTTCTTAAAACTAATATCTTATATGTATACCTATATAATTTTGTACACGTACCCTTCAATTATAAACCCAATATCACTATATATAATATATATATATATATAGAAAATATATAAAATCAATCGTATTCAAAACATCACGTATATATTATAATAAATATTTTTTTAAAAGTAATGCAAAAGAGATATCAAAACCTGTAAATGTACCTGTAACCGATACACACACACACACATATATATATATATATATATATATATATATATATATCTGTGTGTGTGTGTGTGTGTGTGGTATATATATACCTCTGAAACCAAATATACCATTGAAAATATATGTATAATACTTCTTATATAATATGTATGGTTGACACATGTACATAAACATTGCATTATATACTAGTATAGGCACTGAAACTGCATACCTATATACATTTATACATATTATATTTAGACAGTCAATATTTTAAAATCACTATAACTGGCTTTATAAAAAATATATATACTAACTCAAACAGATCATATGAAAAAAGATAACCAACATATATACGAACGACCAGTGATTTACAACATATATAAACTATATATAAACTAACGTATGATATAACTTACGTTACTTTATATATAAACCAACACATATATAACTTGTATACGCATATATATATATATAAACTGTCAAAAATATATAACTTCTTTTATCATATAATATGAAGTAAGCACTTATATACAACAGCATCTAGCAATATATATACCTACGAACCCATAAAGAGATGTCGGTCGAGTTTGGGTGGTGTAGCAGGCTCGTGATGGAGTCGCTCGAGTGGAGGATGGGTTTACGGGTTGTGCTTGGTCGATGTGGGCTGAGCTGCGATGGGGACAGAGGTGTGAAGGGGAGGCGTGCTGTTCGGCGATGGAAGGGTATGAGAGGAGGGGAGTGAAGCAGCAAGGGTGGGCCTTGCGCGAGTTGATGGACAGTGATGAAGTGGTGGGCGTGAGCAGATCTAGGCAGTCGCTGTTGCGGGCAATATGAGGTGGAGGAATGGCGGGGCACTGAAGCGAGTATGGAAGGGGAAGTTCGGGTTCAAGTGGAGCGGCTGTTGGCTTCGGCAGGCGCAGGCGGACATGACACGTGGATTGGGGTGGCTTGCAGGCCGAAGGTCGAAGATGCTTGCGTGGCAAAGGCCAAGCGGCGGAGGGAAAATGATTGAATACGAGCGGCTACAGGAACAAAAATGAGGATGATGAACATGCTTCATATTATATTTGCTTCCTTGTTATTTATATATTTTCTTCAAAGGAAGAGGAAATGAGGGCTCACGAACCAGTAAATGAAAGATTGTATTTTGCATTTTTTTGAAAGAAGAACGAAAATGAAAAGAAAGTGGAGAGAAAGGAATGGACACGAACAATATATAATATATTATATGGAACAGAAACGAAAGAGAACCAAAGAAGTTGAAACGAACCAGAAATAAAAAAAATGAACCAGCATGAAATAAATTGAACAGGGAATAGTAAAAGTTAGAAACGTGGATCAAGGAAATATTAAATGAAAATGCTGTTGAGTTAAAACACGGTGGAAATTGAAAGGGTAGCTGAAGCTAACAAGTCCAAATGCGGAACCGATACGACTAATCGGTTTTCCGATTTCGTCGTGTTCCAAACTCCGAAATGTATAAATGAATATACTATGGAGATCAGCATGACAAGACGAACATAATGGTACACATGTACCAGCGATATGATCAACCTATCAAAAGTAGACGTTTGATCCCCAAACTGTTGCTAATTTGCCGAAAATAAGATAAACGAAGCTAGAGAAGTCCAAATTTGATGAAACGAATTATGACGTCTCACTTAGAAAATAGTTTACAATTTAATTTTATAAAAATATTCAGATTTCGAAAATATTTTATTTCCATCAAATTAGCTGATATTAAATTTGAAATTGAAATTTACACAACAGAATTAACGTTCATATTTTCCAATGAAAATTTTCCATTTGCTATGTCCAAATAGATGTATTCCAAATATCAAATTTTCATTGCAAAATTTTATAGTTTTAAATTTCACAAAATTTCAGTTAATTACGTTATAAAAACCGTTAAAATATCTGGGTCGTTACAAATATTTTTCACACTGGGTTTTTGTTAGTAAGGTTTTGATTAGGCACTATCTTGATCCAGAAGCATCAACCCTCATTATAACATTGTAAAATATTTTACCTAAGATGAAATAAAATTGCACTCTTTTCTTATGATTTTCCCACTGGTTTTTCACAACATAGGTTTTTAACGAGGCAATTATTCTTATCAGACGCATATTCAAGGGGGGGTGTTGTAATATATATATATATTAGTAATATGGGTGAATATGTTAAATGGCAAAGAACATTATTGTAATCTCCGTTGCATTTGGAGTCTATAAATAGAGAGCTCATTTGTGTTATAGATATATTAAAATGAATAAAATTGTCACCTCTCTTTAGTGGCTTCTGTTCTTTTTATTTTATAATATGTATTTGATTTTAGTTAATTTTTCGATCCATGTAAAGAAAATTACGGCATATGAACAGAATTTGCCTTAAAAGTATTAATTCTCAAGCATCTTCTATTCTATTGTATATAAACTTTAATTTCTCATAATTTTTTTCTCTCGTTCAGTCTCAATCTAGATAATGAAATCTCTTTAGTTCAAGTGATTTTTCATACCATGACACATTGATACTTTTTCTTCTCAACTTTCCCACGTTTCAAAATAATTTATCTATTTAATGTTCGAACGTTTATATCCTAAATCTCTTCCTCATCCTCTAAATTTATTACCAATTACATTCACCACTTCATTATCATTAATGCTTCTACTTCATCTTTCTTATTTCTTAATCACAAAAATTAACCGTCTCTCTCTATTCATTTATTTATTATTATAAAAGAGAACATGTACTATTTGTATACTTATTTCTCATTCAGTATGAAGTCATATACTTATGTCTACTTGATTTGAATAAGCAATTTGCAATCACCCCTCTGATTTTTTTGTAATTTCGATTCATCTAACCATTTTATTTGATGACTGTTTGTATTATTTTTTTCCATATTCATTCTAAATTCATATTCATACTCCTTTCCTTAATTCGATGTATTCTTTAGTGTTTCAATATTTCAATCATTTGTTTTACTTTCAATTATCATTCTTAACTTCTTAAAAGAATGATAAAGCAGATTTATGGATCCAAGGCTTTGTAATTTTTGAAAATTGTAAATTTAGATATGCTTACTTTCTCTTTTACTGTCTTCTGCATCATTGATAACTCCTCCAAAAGCTATAACAAATACAATCCTTCATGTCGCTTCCACAACAAAAATAAGCTCTGTCTCTGTAGTTGACAAATTTACAGTGTATTGTAGCTTGGATCTCTAAAAAATCGAGCCTAAACCAAGTGTATAAACATAGCTCGAAATCGATTTCCTATCATCTCTATCCCCAGTGTAATCAGAATCACATTAACATTGTTTGTGCCAAAATTGGTCACAAACCCCGAATTTCGTGAAAGCACCAGTATATGAACACAAATCAACAGTATACAATCACAGATCACAGATCTAAGTAATGTAGAGGATAAAAAGTGAAGAATAATAAACTTAAAATGGAAAGAAATAGACAGAGACGCAGAATTTATAGTGGTTCTGCGATCTTGCCTACGTCCATTCTGAAGTTGATGATTTTATTGATGTTCACTTGATGATTTCAATTGATTACAGCAGATTACAGTCGATAATTGATTATAGTAGATTACAATTGATTTATAGTGGAGAATTCAAAGAAGAAGAAGATCCCCCTTTCTGTATGCCCTGGGGGTCTATTTATAGATGTAGGAGGCTGATATTTCACTCAGATCTCGGGAGACTTCTTCTGGCACGCGAGTAGGCCCGCGCGACCAAGCCGTGAAGTTTCAGCCTGATCCGTGATCGATACGAATGGATTTCGTATCGATCAAGATTGCGTCCGATGGAGTCAAAATTTGGCGTGTACGTTCTTCAGCATGTATGTAAGCTTCTGTGAAAATTTGGTGGCATTTGGATTTGTGGATCGCGAGATATGATCGATACGAATTGGGATTTTCGGTTGACTGCTTCGTTCGACTCGATCATTTCGACTCGATTTTGTTCGACTCGGTCTTGTTCGACTCGATCTTGTTCGACTCAATGGCTTTTACGCGCGCACTGGTGATGTGGCACGCGTTCTTCACATTGGTCCACATTTGTCGCCGAGTTGATCGAGTCGATCTAGAGTCTTCGCCATGTTCGTATCGAAGATCATTGCGTCGAACCAGGTTGCGTTGACTCGTTGGATATGAATAAACCATTGCTCATGGGTTCGAACAGAGGCCCATGATGGATACAAAATAATCTTTATCTGATGGATTCGAATGACGACGAGTAGATCGATGCGAGTAGCGGTTGCATGATGGATACAAACTAGCGGAACCTGATGGATTCGAATAACTATTCGCTGATGGGTATGAAGTAGTGTTGACACGAGGTATGTTGATGGACACGAATAGCATCGATTCGAAGTGTGCAACTACTTTCCTTCCTGATCGATACGAACTGCATCGAGTCAAAACTCATCTGGCCTCCCTATCTGATCGATACGAAGACGTTGTTCGAATCCATGCTGATCGATACGAACACATTGTTCGAATCGATCGATTATCTTGAGCAAATGAACTCCATTTGTCTTGAGATTTGAAACATAGTCTCTCCTAGCCTTGATCATCATTCCAAATGATCGGAGCTCGGCCAAATTTTGACGACATCGATCGAAGCCTCGTCTCCACACGATTTCCAATCATGATATCCATTATTTTCCAGCTAGTTTGTTGATATTCCAGCCTTGACCAAAAGGTGGGATAACATTTGCCCCCCAAAACATGCCTTGTGATAAGAAGGTGTGTTTTGTAATGCCATAAGCTGGATGTTCATATCCTGTTAATGACCTGCAAAGAAATTGATAGTTTTATCTGACCGCGAATGTCGATCGTTCGGGATCGTATGTCATTCGAGGTAGTATGTGACCGTTCGGGGTCGGATGTCGTTCGCGACGAATGATGACCGTTCGCGGTCGGGGTGCCGTTCGAGGCGAATTGTGACCGTTCGCGGTCGGGTGCCGTTCGAGGCGAATTGTGACCGTTCGCGGTCGGGTGCCGTTCGAGGCAAATTGTGACCGTTCGCGGTCGGGGTGCCGTTCGAGGCGAATTGTGACTGTTCGCGGTTGGGGTGCCGTTCGAGGCGAATTGTGTGTGCCCGGGGAGGGACTTGGTATCATTGGTGCCAGAGTTCACGTTCGAGTGAGTTTCTGAACTGTTCGTTATGACGGTCTATCGCCATCTCAGAGCATGCCTGAGGATCGTTCGCGGTCCCGTACATGTGTAAGTAGCTTAGCCGTTGTGGAATCATAGGTAGTGGATTTTTATTCAGAATAAGTCTTCCAACAGAAATCTCAAACAAAATCGAGTCTAAATATGAGAAACAGAAAACAAAAGAAAAAAAGGGACGTCAAAGTGCAAACACCTACATTGATGCGGTTTATAGTCATATCAGAGCATGCCTGAGGATCGTTCGTGGTCCTGTACATGTGTAAAGAGACTTAATCGCGTTGGTGTGGTGTTTGCTACTTATTCGTCATTATCCCAATCAATTGATGACAAGTTGACGCCTCGATCCTGAGCCGTCCCCAGCATGTGTAGGTGGTGGCCGCTCCCGTTCCACCGTTGTTGTTCCCCTTCTTACATACTGCGATAGAAAACCATTCCGGATATGTCCCTCAACCTCATCTTTCAAGTGTCTGCAATCATACGTGCTATGACCATTCAGCTCGTGGAATAAGCAGTACTTGTTTAACCTTCTTTCATTGTTGGTCGGATCCCTTCCCATTGGCTTTCGATAAGGAATCTTCCCCCTGGTGTCCTGGTAGATTCGCTCCAAAGTCTCATTCAACTTCGTATAGGAGGTGAATCTTGGTTCCTTCCGTGATCGTGTTGGTCCACCATCATTATCCTGGGCCTTTCGTTTCCCTCTATCAGTTCCTGAATCTGTTTTAGGAGGATTTTCACCCTTGACTGCATAAACATCAACTCCTTCTCCTTCCTCTCTTTCAGCACTTGCATCCTCTAATCGCAAAAATCCTTCAGCCTCATGATAAAATTATCCTAGATCCATAGAGGGATCCCTCGTTAATGAATTCTTGAACTCTGTGCCATCAGCTATGCCAGATACAGCTGCCATCAAAACCATGGATGGATCGGGTCGATCCACCGATGCTACCGCTGCATTGAATCGCGTCAGATAGTTCCTCAAAGACTCCCCGGTTCTTTGCTTCAGTGCTGCCAAACTCATCACACTTTTGGGTCTTGAAATGTGAACCCTGAACTGCCTCATGAACCTTTCAGTCAAATCGGTCCACGTTCCAATGGAACCGCTCTCCAGCTGTCTGAACCATAATGCCGCTATGTCTGCCAGGTACAGTGGGAAGCACCGGGCCATGACCTCCTCCGATGCCCCCAACACTTCCATGTGCCTCATGTACTTCGTTAGATGAACCGCAGGATCCGTCCTCCCATTATACATGTCTAATGTTGGTAACTTGAATTCTGGTGGATTCTTGGCTTGCCTGATCGTAGGAGCAAAGGGACTCCTATTCACATCCTCCAGATCTCTATTCACTAGTCTGCCTGTGACGCCCCACCTCTATACCCACGTTAGCCAAGGACACTACAGGGTAATGCCGTCAACTAGCGCGGAGAATAAGGCTGTTGAGGAGCGACCATCTGTATAATTGCTTTGTGCGAGTACCGACATGCCAGATAAAAATATAACTTTTCATCTCAAGAGGAAATCCGACATATCGATACAAACTCAAAGCTACTACACAGTGGCTATATGGACTTCGGAAACAAATATAGAAATAAACATAACATAAATCAGTCACAAACAATTCATATCACAAAGGCGGAAATAGATATGAATATAACACATGAAAGTGTACATCAGAGTAGTGGTCAAATAAGATCCATAATAACACAAAAGAATAGATACAAGTGCTAGCCAAAAGAATATGTATACATCAAGGAGTCTATATATCGAATGTATACAACCAAAAACTACAATGCTAAAGTAGTTAGCCAAAAGTCAGATGATGGTTCCAGATAGGAAGGCAAGAGGAAGCACCTGTAATATCTCAGTCTGACCCGAGTATTATTTAAGAAGAAAATAATAAACGGATTAGTCTAGCTATAAATATCAGATAAAGTGATATAGAATAAGAGATATGACAAAAACGTATGATAACCATAAAGCCATACTGTGATAAGTATCTATCGAAAATCAATCCAGAGATTAATCAATATCACAAGAATCTTCTCAAAGATTAAAAAGAATGTCATATTCTTAATTTAATTCACCAAGCCACAAATAATGACATACATATCAATGTCAATTGTAAAAGCTGGTGAAACTTAAATTCCAGAAATCAATATCCAGAAATCACAAAAGTTAACGACACACAAATTCTAGAAATCATCAACAAGAAATCCAGAAAACACAAGAAAAGGATGGCCAATCCCATAAAAATGAGCCGGAGCTCCTCCTGACAGGGTATAATCCCCCATTGCGGACTTTGAGCCGAAGCTCCTCCTGGTGAGCCGAAGCTCCTCATGACAGGGTATAATCCCCCATTGCGGACTTTGAGCCGAAGCTCCTCCTGGTGAGCCGAAGCTCCTCCTGGTGAGCCGAAGCTCAATAAAATGAAGTGCAGTCCTCCATGTGGACAAAGAGACATCGCACATTGCTAGTCTAAACCATAAAATGATCATCATCGATCATCAAGAAGTGTCAATTACACTAAGCTAGTAAATATAGGAGTTTAGCTTCATGTCCCATAACCACTAGCTTAACTAAAATATTTACGAACAAATTGTAGATCTCCACTAGAAAATTGTCACAAAGGATTCAATCGAACAAGTCCAAGAATTAACCGACGAAGTAAACGCAAGCGTTTCATATCACTTGTTTTACTAAGCCGTTTAATTAGATTTCTCATACGAATGAGGTAAAGGTTTGTATATACTAATAGATTGGAAAACGGTTTTGATAAACGAGTTTGATATTGAAAATAGAGTTGAAATCATCTTTGTGGAAGAGTTTGAATATTTACTACTAGTATAGAAAACCTTTGTATTTTTAAAAGTGACAAATCACAAAAACGATTGTAGAAACAATCAATCATCAAAAATGCACATTCGAAGATGTGAAGCAAATCCATAGAAATCGATACCGAATCCATCAAAATGGATATTCCCAAAAATCCCGAAGAAGAAGTCATCAAAGTCAATAAAAGTGATAACAACTAATTGGATCAACAAAAATTGATTAAACAATGGAAATCAAATCAAAACAGCCCAATATAGGCAAAATGAACAGTTCCAGACGTCGGGGGGGTTGATCCAGACGTCTGGCCCTAGGTTCTGGCCGAAAATAGGCAAAACTACACATTTAAGACGTCTGAAATTCCAACCAGACGTCTGGTTGGATTTCCAGACGTCTGGATCTTTCCTTTGCCTTGTTGCGTTTTCCAGGGACCAATTCCAGACGTCTGGACTTCAAATCCAGACGTTTGGATTTCGTTTCAGACGTCTGAAATTAGTTTCAGACGTCTGAAATTGCCTGCTAGGCAAAAAAAAACAGCCTAGCTCAAAAAGGGCAAATCCAAACAAAATGCGATCGAACGAGCGACGAGCACTTAGGGTTTACACCAATCGGCAACCCGGCCCTATAAGCACTTCGATGCATCACCAAAAACATGTTCAAACATCCATAAAAGGATTTTCATAAAATTGAACCAAAACACCAAAAATTGGAGAATTCACAAAACCAATTCAAATCACAGCAAATGAACACAAAATAGATGTTAGGAATTCATACCTAACAACAAAGATAGATATAGACATAGATGTGAGATAAAAATCTCACCTTTAAACCCAAAACAATGGAGAAGAAGCTATAGAGCAATGGCAAGGACAATCACTCTTTAATTCCAACTCAACAAGCTTGAATCTAAGCTTAAAAGAGAAACATTTCCTAAATTAGGTTTAGGAATTTCTGAAATTGGAAGGAGAAAGAGTTGGAGAAGAAGAAGAGAAGGCTTACCAAAGCTTCTTCTTGAATTTGGAGCTAGAACTTGATTTGCAAATGAAACTAGGGTTTAGGAATTTCCATTTCCAATCTTTTCCCCCATTATTCTCTTTAGAGCTGAAAGTATAAGGAAAAGAAAGTGAATGAAGGGAGAGGGGTTCAGTTTGGGTATTAAGTTGGCTAATGGGTTGAACCCAAACTCAAACTTCAAGTGGAAAAAGGTCAAAATTTTAGCTAGCTCCAAACATATCAATGTTTATACTCAAAAAGGTCGCAAACGACATTTTGAACTCAATGGAAGTGGTCTTGAGTCCTAATTCGACCGTTTGCAGAAAGTAGCTTTTCGGACTAAAATCCGACTAACGATGAAATATTTAAATAAAATATTTAAATATAAAATCGATAAATATGCAGGTTGTTACACTGCCTCTCATGGCTCGTCTGACCATCTCCGCCAATCTATCACTATCTCCAAGTTGTAGTCCTTGTCCGTTGTTTCCGATTTGCCCCCCGAGTTCACGAGGGATTACTGGAATCTGCTCTCCTGGTTGAGCATTCATTTCTCTGTCAATGTCGCGTTACGCGGTTCCATCTGGTACTCCGTCCGGGATTGGGCCAACATGCTCTGGGTTATCGCCCCCTAGTTCTAGGACTGTGCCCGATGGTCCTGCTCCACTCTGAAATCTGGTTGCCCCTTGGTTCTGTGCTCCCAGTTGCCCAATTTGAAGAAACAAATTCTGGATCATTTCCTCTTGTCTTTTCATCATTGTCTCCATCTCATTCCTGGTGATGAAGATTGATGTCTAATTTGCACCTGAGGAAGCCTCTTGACTCCCTTCATGCTGACTTCTCTCTAGCCTTTATCTTCTACTTGATTGCCTTGTCATAGCTTTTCAGATCTGAATCTCTAAGCCTTCAAACTTAACTTCCAAACGATAGGATTCCTGAAGTAGCCTTCTCAGTGAAAGCACCAAAGTGTTTGTGCCAAAATTGGTCACAAACCCCGAATTTCGTGAAAGACTAGTATATGAACACAAATCAGCAGTATACAATCACAGATCACAGATCTAAGTAATGTAGAGGATAAAATGTGAAGAATAATAAACTTAAAACGGAAAGAAATAGACAGAGACACAAAATTTATAGTGGTTCGGCGATCTTGCCTACGTCCACTCTGAAGTTGATGATTTTATTGATGTTCACTTGATGATTTCAATTGATTACAGTAGATTACAGTCGATAATGATGATTTACAGCAGTGAAATTTGTTAGTAGCAGCAGCAATGGAGTTTTAGAACTGGATCCGGCAGAGTCCGGGCGTTGGAGAATTCAAAGAAGAAGAAGATCCCCCTTTCTGTATGCCCTGGGGGTCTATTTATAGGTGTAGGAGGCTGATATTTCACTCAGATCTCGGGAGACTTCTTCTGGCACGCGAGTAGGCCCGCGCGACCAAGCCCGTGAAGTTTCGGCCTGATCTGTGATCGATACGAACGGATTTCGTATCGATCAAGGTTGCGTCCGATGGAGTCGAAATTTGGCGTGTACGTTCTTCAGCATGTATGTAAGCTTCTGTGAAAATTTGGTGGCATTTGGATTTGTGGATCGCGAGATATGATCGATACGAATTGGGATTTTTGGTTGACTGCTTCGTTCGACTCGGTCTTGTTCGACTCGATGGCTTTTACGCACGCGCTGGTGATGTGGCGCTCATTCTTCACATTAGTCCACATTTGTCGCCGAGTTGATCGAGTCGATCTGGAGTCTTCGCCATGTTCGTATCGGAGATCATTGCGTCGAACCAGGTTGCGTTGACTCGTTGGATATGAATAAACCATTGCTCATGGGTTCGAACAGAGGCCCATGATGGATACAAAATAATCTTTATCTGATGGATTCGAATGACGCGAGTAGATCGATGCGAGTAGCGGTTGCATGATGGATTCGAACTAGCGGAACCTGATGGATTCGAATAACTATTCGCTGACGGGTATGAAGTAGTGTTGACACGAGGTATGTTGATGGACACGAATAGATCGATTCGAAGTGTGCAGCTACGTTCCTTCCTGATCGATACGAACTGCATCGAGTCGAAACTCATTTGGCCTCCCTATCTGATCGATACGAAGACGTTGTTCGAATCCATGCTAATCGATACGAACACATTGTTTGAATCGATCGATTATCTTGAGCAAATGATTTCCGTTTGTCCTGAGATTTGAAACGTAGTCTCTCCTAGCTTTGATCATCATTCTCAATCGATCCCGTCATGATCAGAGCTCGGCCAAATTTTGACGACATCGATCGAAGCCTCGTCTCCACACGATTTCCAATCCAAATATCCGTCATTTTCCAGCTAGTTTGTTGATATTCCAGCCTTAACCAAAAGGTGGGATAACAAACATGTTAGAGTTATATCGCTACTGACTCCTTCAAACAACACAGGAGTGCATCTCAAGTATCGTAGAATCTACTTTTCTTCTTGCCAATGAGTCTATTCCATGTTAGACATGTATCTGCTAATAACACCAACTATATCAGCTAAATCAGGCCTCGTGCATACAATATCATACATAAGGCTTCCAACTGCACTAGAGTAAAGAATATAAGCCATATCCCTTTTGTCTTCATCCGATGTAGGCATGAATCTTTCTGCATACCAAATCGAGATAGGACTTTCTTGATATATTGAGTTGCATGAGCCAAAAAACTATTTGTTATCAATCTCTCTGAATTTCCTGCTCTATGCCTTTTCAAAATATTTCATATCAAACTCCTTGATGAGCTTCGTCTTCAACTCCAACACTCTAGTCATGCTCTTAGAAGCTATCAACATATCATCGACATAAAGCAAAAGGTAGATGATATCTTAATCACAGTTCTTAAAATAAAAGCATTGGTCCTTAAAGCTTCTAGAGTAACCATATGAGATCATAAACTCAACTTTCCCACATTTCAAAATAATTTCTCTATTTACTGTTCGAATGTTTATATCCTAAATCTCTTCCTCGTCCTCTAAATTTATTACCAATTACATTCACCACTTCATTAACATTAATGCTTCTACTTCATCTTTCTTATTTCTTAATCACAAAAATTAACTGTCCCTCTCTATTCATTTATTTTATTATTATAAAAGAGAACATGTGACTATTTGTATACATATTTCTCATTCAGTCTGAAGTCATATACTCATGTCTACTTGAATTGAGTAAGCAATTTGCAATCACCCCTCTTATTTTTTTGTAATTCTGATTCATCTAACCATTTTATTTGATGACTGCTTGTATTTTTTTCCATATTCATTCGAAGTTCATATTCATACTCTTTTCCTTAATTCGATGTATTCTTCAGTGTTTTAATATTTCAATAATTTGTTTTACATTCAATTGTCATTCTTAACTTCTTAAAAGAATGATAAAGCGGATATATGGATCCAAGGCTTTGTAATTTATTAAAATTGTAAATTTAGTTATGCTTACTTTCTCTTTTACTCTCTTCTGCATCGTTGATAACTCCTCCAACAGAAATAACAAATACAATCCTTCATGTCGCTTCCACAACAGAAATAAGCTCTACCTCTATAGTTGACAAAGCTATAGTGGATTATAGCTTGAATCTCCAGAAAATCAAGCCTAAACCAAGTGTACAAACATAGCCCGAAATCGATTTCCTATCATCTCTATCCCTAGTGTAATCTGAATCACAATAACCCATTAGAGTTATATCGCTACTGACTCCTTCAAACAACATAGGAGTGCCTCTCAAGTATCGTAGAATCCACATTACTTCTTTCCAATGAGTCTTTTCCATGTTAGACATGTATCTACTAATAACACCAACTATATGAGCTAAATCAGGCCTCGTGCATACATATCATACATAAGGCTTCCAACTGCACTAGAGTAAAGAATATTAGCCATATCCCTTTTGTCTACATCCAATGTGGGGCATGAATCTTTCTGCATACCAAATCGAGATAGGATTTTCTCGATATACTAAGTTGCGTAAGCCATAAAACTATTTTCTTTCAATCTCTCTGAATCTCTTGCTCTATGCCTTTCAAAAATATTTCATATCAAACTCCTTGTTGAGCTTCGTCTTCAACTCCAACACTCTAGTCATGCTCTTAGAAGCTATCAACATATCATCGACATAAAGCAAAAGGTAGATGATATCTTCATCACACTTCTTAAAATAAAAGAATTGGTCCTTAAAGCTTCTAGAGTAACCATATGAGATCATAAACTCAACTTTCCCGCATTTCAAAATAATTTCTCTATTTAATGTTCAAACGTTTATATCCTGAATCTCTTCCTCGTCCTCTTAATTTATTACCAATTACATTCACCACTTCATTATCATTAATGCTTCTACTTCATCTTTCTTATTTCTTAATCACAAAAATTAATCGTCTCTCTCTATTCATTTATTTTATTATTATAAAATAGAACATGTGACTATTTGTATACTTATTTCTCATTCAGGCTGAAGTCATATACTCATGTCTACTTGATTTGAGTAAGCAATTTGCAATCACCCCTATGATTGTTTTTGTAATTACGATTCATCTAACCATTTTATTTGATGACTGTTTGTATTTTTTTCACATTCATACTCTTTTCCTTAATTCGATGTGTTCTTCAATATTTCAATCATTTGCTTTACTTTCAATTGTCATTCTTAACTTCTTAAAAGAATGATAAAGCAGATTTATGGATCCAAGGCTTTGTAATTTTTGAAAATTGTAAATTTAGTTATGCTTACTGTCTCTTTTACTATCTTCTGCATCATTGATAACTCCTCCAAAAGCTACAACAAATACAATCCTTCATGTCGCTTCCACAATAGAAATAAGCTTTGCCTCTGTAGTTGACAAAGCTACAGTTGATAGTAACTTGGATCTCCAAAAAATCGGGCCTAAACCAAGTGTGACGCCCCACCTCTATACCCACGCTAACCAAGAACACTACGATGTAGTGCTGTCAATTAGCATGGAGAATAAGGCTGTGGAGGAGCGACCATCCATGTAACTTCTTTGTGCGAGCACCGATATGTCAGATAGAATATAATGCATATATTTTAAAGAGGAAATCCGACATACTGATACAAACACAAAGCTATCACACGGTGGCTATATATAATCTTCGGAAACAAACATAGAAATAATCATAACATAAATCAGTCACAGACATCCATATCACAAAGGCGGAAGAAGATATGAATAAATATATAACACATAAAAGTGTACATCAGAGTAGTGGTCGGAAAGATCCACGATAATACAAAAGGATAGCAACACGTGCTATACAAAAGAATAAGTACACAACATAGAGTCTATATCTCAAATGTGTACATCCAAAAACTACTAATCTATGTAGTTAGCCAAAAGTCAGAATAATCCTGAAGAGAAGTCAAGCAGAAGCACCTGTAACATCTCGGTCTGACCCGAGTATTATTTATAAGAAAATAATAAACGGATCAGTCTAGCTATAAATATCAGATGATATGGTATAAAGTAAAAGACATGGCATGAACATGTAATAACCATAATGGCATACTACTATAAGTATGTAATTGAAAATCAACAAGAGATTAATCAATATCACAAGAATCTTCTCAAAGATAAAATAGGGTATCATACCCTAAACTTGTATTCATAACAAGTCAATGACACATGAATTCACCAATGCACAAAAAATGATATCATATCAATGAAAATCATGAAAAGTGGTGAAGCACAAATTCCAGAAATCAACACCAGAAATCCAAAAATCACATAAAAAAGGGGGGAAAAGGCCTAACACATGAACGGGAGTTATGCAAACTCACCAACGCGTGAAACACATAAACGAGAAGCTATCCATTAAATTTCCACACAGAAATGGCCCGAAGACCATGGGGTGCTACCCCATATATGTGATGGCGAAACATCACGAAAGCGGGGTCTAGTCTCCCTCGCAGACAAAGAGACATCGCTCAATCGCTAGTCTAAATCACAAAAATGATCGTCATGATCATATAGAAGTGTCAATTACACTAAGCCAGTAAATATATGAGTTTAGCTTCATGTCCCATAACCACTAGCTTAACTTAAATATTTACGAACAAACTGTAGATCTTTACTAGAAAATTGTCACAAAAGGGGTTCAATCGAACAAGTCCAAGAGCTAACCGACGAAGGGAACGCAAGCGTTTCATACCACTCGTTTTACTAAGTCGTTTAATTCGATTTCTCATCCGAGTGAAGTAAAGGCTTGTATATAGTAGTAGATTAGAAAATAGTTTAGGAAAAGAGCTTTCGTAATAAAATAGAGTTGAAATCGTTTTGATGAAAGAGTTTTGATATTTACTACTAGTATTGAAACCTTCATGTTTTTAAAGTGACAAACACACAAATAATTGTAGAACAATCAATCACAGAAATTCACATACGAAGACGTGAATAAAATCCAAGTAAACCAGCTCAAAATACATCAAAGTGGAAGTTCTGTTAAATGTTTTTCAGATAAGATCCCCTACGGAGGGGGGTCCAGGGGGGTGGCAACCCACTAGGTGGGGGTGCGGAGGCAACGCCCCCGCTACGGTGTTCGACCTGCCCAGTCAGGTCCTAGGGGTCCAGGGGGCAGCGCCCCGACCAAAACGGTATGACCTAGTGAAGACAAGCGGCCATGAGAAGCCAAACGACCTAAGGGGCCATGCGACCTAATGGGTCATGCGACCTACGACCTAAGTGGAAGACAGGTCGAGCGACCTAAGGGATATGAGGTCCAGCGACCTAATGGGTATAACGTCCAACGACCTAAGTGAAGCAAGGCCTAGCGACCTAAGGAAAATAAGGTCTAACGACCTAAGGAAAAGAGACTCGCGACCTAAGGACTCGCGACCTAAAACTCGCGACCTAAGGACTCGCGACCTAAAACTCGCGACCTAAGGACTCGCGACCTACGACCTAAAGCAATGCCGAGCGACCTACGACCTAAAGCAAAACAGGTCAAACGACCTAAAGGCGAGCGACCTAAAGCCACGCGACCTAAAACTCGCGACCTAAAGACACGCGACCTAAAGCTCGCAACCTAAAGACACGAGACCTAAAGCTCGCGAACCAAAGACACGCGACCTAAAGCTCGCGACCTAAAGACACGCGACCTAAAGACGAACGACCTAACTCCGAACGAGCTAATGTGAGCATATAAGGCCGAACGACCTAACTGCAAACGACTTAAGGCCAAACGACCTAACTGCCAACAACCTAAGTGCGAACGGGTCAGTTCCGAGGCAGAACGACCTAACTCCAGGAAATTCACCAAAAACACTAAAATTTGGAGTTTTTTGCCAATCCAATCCAAACCAAATGCAAGTACTCGTGCTAAAGTGATAGGAATACATCCCAAACAGTCCAATGACAGATATAGGCAAGATGTGAGATTAAAAATCTCACCTTTGCACCAAAAACCAATAAAGATGAAGCTTGAAGCAAAACAAGAGCAAGAACAAGCTTGAATCAATGCCTTCACTTGAATTCGGAGTAGATGTTGGATTATCAATGAAGATTAAAGCTTTGGAGTTTTAATTTCCCATTCCCTCCACCATTGTTGAAGAAGCTTGAATGTTTGATGAAGTGGTGAAGAGGAGAGGGGGTTGGGACTGAGTTAACAAATGGTTCAGCCCAAACCAAAGCTCCAAGCAAAAAGTGACGAAAATTTCACTATCTCCAAACATATCGAAGTTTACACTCAAAAAGATTGCAAACGTCATTTTGAACTCAATGGCGGTGGTCTTGAGTCCTAATTTGACCGTATGCAAAAAGTAGCTTTTCGGACTAACACCCGACTAACGATAAAATATTTAAATATAAAATCGATAAATATGCGGGTTGTTACACCAAGTGTACAAACATAGCCCGAAATCGATTTCCTATTATCTCTATCCCTAGTGTAATCTGAATGACAATAACCCATTAGGGTTATATTGCTAGTGACTCCTTCAAACAACACAGGAGTGCCTCTCAAGTATCGTAGAATCCACTTTACTTCTTGCCAATGAGTCTTTTCCGTGTTAGACATGTATCTGCTAATAACACCAACTATATGAGCTAAACCAGGACTCATATACAATATCATACATAAGGCTTCCAACTGCACTAGAGTAAAGAATATAATCCATATCCCTTTTGTCTTCATCCGATGTGGGGCATAAATTTTTCTGCATACCAAATCAAGATAGGAATTTCTTGATATACTGAGTTGCGTGAGCCATAAAACTATTTGCTTTCAATCTCTTTGAATCTCCTGCTCTATCCCTTTCCACAATATTTTATATCAAACTCCTTGATGAGCTTCGTCTTCAACTCCATAACTCTAGTCATGCTCTCAGAAGCTATCAACATATCATCGACATAAAGCAAAAGGTAGATGATATCTTCATCACACTTCTTAAAATAAAAGCATTGGTCCTTAAAGCTTCTAGAGTAACCATATGAGATCATAAACTTATCAAATTTTTTATGCCGCTGTCTAGGAGTCTGTTTTAAACCATAAAAAGATTATTTAAGCTTACAAATGTGGTTAGGTCTGATACTGTCAATAAACTCCTCTTGCTGCTATAGATAAATGTCCTCCTCAAGGTCATCATGCAAGAATGATGTCTTGGCATCTAATTGCTTCAACTCCATGTCAAAGTGGGAAATCAATACTAAAATAATGCGAGTGGAAGTGTGTCTGATAACTGGAGCAAAAATATCATAGAACTACACACGTTTCCTCTGAACATACCCCTTCACCACTAATCTCACCTTATACCTCAAGCCACCATTGCCATCGTCTTTCACCCTTGTAATGACCCGCCCTTTCGACCCTCAAAAGTCGACACTAATACACCTACGGTATTCGCGTTTCGAGCTTCCAAGTGCCAAAAAGACAGATTGTTGACATGAAAGAAAATAAAAGACAAAACATAATATCACATCGTAACGAGTAATCCATAATACACACAATGATCTTTACAAAATAAAAACTATAATATATATACATCAATTAGAGTACACTAAACAAATCATCAGTCTGAGCATTTATAACAACCTGTCCTCGCAAATGCTGTTAAATATAGACAACCAATGAAGTGGAAAATAACATATACGTGAATACGTCTCGGGGCCTTCGTCACATCTCCTAAAGCTCTAAAGCATCCAAACTAGATCTGTAAATATGCTCGGTCTGACCCGAGCATTAAAATAAAATAACACCCAGATCAGTCTAGTAAACCATCGTGAGAAAACACACCTCAATTGAATTTTAATGTTATAAAAATCTTTTGAAAATAAAGGTATCTCATAAGACCACGCTGCACATAAACACGCATGTGTTTTTACCTTACGATAACTAAAACATTTTCTATAGAAAATTCAGTGATATTATAATAATGTCTAGGATACAAATACATATTAATCATAGCCGAAATTGTTACATTATTAAATTCCACTATAATAGGTATACAATCAAGTCCGAAGGCTCGTACTAGAAAATGGATTCCAACTATGAAGGGTAAGGGTCTACCTACCGAATCCGTACACCTCTAGATAAAATGTACGAGAGGCTACAACATGTTGCACCTCTGCTACTCAGGATCGGCCCTACCCTTTACTAGATAGTGCCCAATATGGTCACCCCTTTGGTTGATCAACAACTATAATGGGCCCCTAAGCATACAAGAATATCAACTCTAGATAAGGAATGATCATACCTTAATGGGAGCGACCAACATAGCCCTATGGCACGTCCCTACTTCAGTCATTTCCTGGTTGATGAGGCATGAGGCTACGATTACCTTTTATATAGCAAACCATCTTGGAATGCTAACACTGCCCTCTAGGCAGAAATGCAATGCCAGCATTCATCCATACAAGTTCGTTCTAAGTCTGAACGAAACCGAAGGCTCTATCTCCACTACATTCATTTTGGAATCACCTTCAGTATTAGAAGCAAGTAGCCATTGCACTTCAAAAGCTCCATCTTCAATCATCTTCAAGATGTTCCAGTTTGATCGCTTATGCCGGTTGAAAGTGGTTTTCAGATAATATATCTGATCTCGGTCTCTCCGAACCGACGACGATAATTTAAAACTGACCAAGTTTGATAGTCAGTTATTTAACTATCAAATAAACCACAATCACATCGGGAATTTAATCCCATAAGGAAACCAACATTGGTTAAGCATATAAGCAACCACTAACCTCTTTAATTAATCTTTTCATTAATTTAAAATCACCTTATAAATACTTGTATCGAAATACTTTTACAAATGTATACTTACAAACCCTTTTTACTCCTTTCAATACTTGGAAGAATATTCATATACTTATCTCAACGATATAAGTATATTTATAAAAACACTATGTGAAGACCCAAATTATTGAGATAAAAATAATTTTAAAATGAGAATATTTAAGAAAAGAAAATATAGTCTGACAATAATAATATTAGGAGTAAGTGAAATGAATAAATAAGAGGATAGAGATTTTTTTTCAATAAATATATATGTATTAGATATGAGTAGCCAAAGAAGTATAAATGATAAAGCCCTTTTGATAACCAAATTGCATGAGAACCAGTTTAGTATTATTGTGCATAAACACCTTCTCAAAAATAAATCAGGAAATAAATGGTTTGAAATAATATAAGAGGACCATTCAGGCCTAACAAGGTATACAATGTATCTGAGTCACACAAAGATGATGTGTAGATGGATCATGCAAATAGCATGTGCACAAAAAAGCAGAGAAGCAACTGCTTTTACTAGAAATAGAAATCAAGAGAAAATGGCACATTTAGCCATAACAACACACACATAATTCTCTGAGTAATGTGAGGATAAAATGGGTTTTTCCTTTAGTAAAACCCTAGCAAAATGATTTAAATCAAGAGGGAAGCAGAGGTTTTCTCTGGGGGAAAACAGAAACACACTAAAAAAAAATAGAAAGGAGAGCTCACCCTGTTTTCAAGCTTAGACATTCTCGGGGAAGAGAGGAGGAAGGTGAGTGATTAATCACTTATGATCTGTAAGGCATTAAGACCCATGTTAAGGGCAGCCAAGTTATTTTATATAAACATTACATTATGTTTTTCCTATTTGATTTTATTTTCTGGATGAAAATATGTTGATCATGGATGGTATTCTGGTTGAGTTTTTGGATGAGGTTTTAATCTGTTTTGACTTGTTGTGATGGTTTCAGTTTTTGTTTTAAAATATAGATAATCAAACAAATACACTAATCACAGGAATAGATTTTATATATGCTAGTTTTGATATGAAAAATGAATCAAATATTTTACTGTGGAATAGGGTATCAATGAAAGAAAAGAATTAGGCAGTGTGAATATTGAGATTTATGCTTATGTCTAGTCTATATTAAAAATGATATGAACAATGCAATATTACAAATATGTGCTGATTTGTTCAGATCATAAACCAATAAGTTTTTATGGGTTTTTCTCAAAAACCATTCCCTATGTTCACAGTAAAAGAATAAATATAGTTTTGCAAATGACTTCTTCATATTTGTGTAAGAAATGGAAATTTCTAGAAATAAAAATATAAGTAGGTTTTAGAAAAATGTGATTAAAGCAAAAATGACTTTGAAATAAGGTGTGCAATTTTACATGAATGCTTTGTATGTCTGGATATGATCTTTGGGTGATTTTAATAATTCTTGACCTATATAAGGAAGGAAAGAATACGAGTATCTCTGGAATCAAAAGAAAAATTCCCCAGAAAGAAATAAATAAGCATGGTCTCTAAATTATAAAATAATTTAGGAGTAGTGCCTTGATCTACTCATCAGCAGGTGGTTGATGGGTATGTGCATGACTTGTTTAAGTCCCGTAGGCCTCTGTGTAAAGGGTTAACAGAACTGAGCCCCTTTGCAATGCACACATGGTGTTCAATGGCAAGAGTTCAGACCAAACAAAATGAAAAGATGAGAAGGAGAAATTATGCTATGGAATTTAGAAAGTTAATCCATAGGAGTTTTGTACTTGTACAACTGAATGAAGTAAGTGGATGAATGCTTGGGAGTATGTTTATAGATAAACTTAAATATACACATTCTCAGATTTTAATTGGGATTTGAATAGCATTTAATAGAAAAGTTCTCTATACAGCCTTAAGAATTTACAAGATATTTTGCATACTTGATTTCACTCACACCAGAATTTATTTCTGACCCTATTTGTTGCCTTTGCAATACTTGGGGTGTCTCATTTTATTGAGGCAGTTCAAAGTTTTGCTGCAGGGAAAGATGCATGAATTGCTTGCTTGCTTGCATGGATATTTGGAGATCTTGAGGAATTTAAAGTGTTTAAGAGAAGTAGCAGTGTCTTTGTAATAATTAAGTTAGGAAAACTCTAATATGTTCTAAGTATTTTAATGAGTGTCTTTTACTTTGATATCTGGAAAACAGCATGTAAGAAGAAAAAAGAAACTTAAATGTTATATGTGTTTGTGAGCTGTGGACTTAAGTAACAAGTTCTGAAATAGTTTTAGTAGATAATGCTGAAGGAGAAGATGCCATTTAATCTGATATGTGAACATGTTTTTCTAGACAGTCTTGAGGCACTTCAGTTATGATACTATAAAACTGATACTAATTAGGAGAGATCTGATACTATAAAACTGATAAAACTGATACTAATTAGGAGAGATCTGATACTATAGAACTGATAAAACTGATACTAAGTAGGAGAGATCTGATACTATAAAACTGATACTAAGTAGGAGAAATCTGATACTATAAAACTGATACTAGGTAGGAAATTTCTGATACTATAACTACTGATATAATACTAGGTTGGGAAAATCTGATACTATAGCTTCAAAACTGATACTAAGTGGTAAGACACCGGATTCAACACTTTTCTAGCTCCAGATATAAGAAGTTGTGTGATTTATAAAGTAGCTCACAACACCATCACTCATGTGATGACTATCTGCTCAGTTAACCAGGAAATATGTATTTTGTCTGTCATGATTGGTTTGTGCTTGTTGTGTCTAAACCCTGATCACATGTGTTGTTTTTCTCTGCTTAGGCTTCAACCTAGTTTATCACCTCATAATTCATATGATAAGTACCAAATCACAAAAGAATTCCGGAATTTAAATGTATGGCTTGTAAACCAAGAAACCAATTAATTTGAGAAGTAAGCAAGAAAATTATAAGTGGCAACATTCGAATTTATTATTAATCAAGCTTGAGATCAAAAAGAGGAATGTAAAAATAGAAATGGCTATGTGACACCAATTCTCTGAAAAATGAGAAATATTGTGTGATTGAATTTTCCTTGTTAATTTCTAATACTCTGATAAGCAAGGAAACATTTATATATCTTCATATATATAAATGACTTGAATTGACTTATATACTAATATTTTTATATTGGTAAGAATTTGGATCTTGGGGAAAATGAAATTAAAGAAGTGATCACTTGGTTTGGAAAATAAAAAAAAAAAAATCTCAACAGTAAATCACTGAAAAATAACAATCCAAAAGAAGTGGGTCACTTCAGTTGGTATCAGAGCTATGTTATTAAAACATAGCATAAATATATTATCCAATTTTCTTGTAAGGATAAAATTCTAAAAAAATATAGTAATGATAGAAATAAACATCCACAGTAGAAATAAATTTCAGAAAAATAATTAAATTAGAAATATGACTGACTAGCTATGCAATTGAATAGTGAATCATGGTAGGAAGACCACCAAGTCATGGAGCAGGACCCTCCAATACAACACCAATGGTTAACTTGCAAGATTTGGTGAGGGCATTTAGAGAAGGAGCAGTGCAGAGGGAAGAGAATCCTCATGAGGAATTAGCTAAGTTATTGAAGACATTTTCAAATTTGGGAGGCAAGGATTTTGAAGGCACTGAGGGAGTTATGGGAGTGCAGACATGGTTGAGAACTTTGGAAAGGATATTTGCAGATATGCAAATTAATGACCAAAGAAAGAGGCAGATAGCTTCAAGGAGACTCAAAGGAGCAGCCTTAGATTGGTGGGAGGTGATCATCACAGGAAGGCCAGAAAATGAGATAACATGGGATCAATTCAAGGAAATGCTTGAAGCAAGGTTTGTTCCAGCTACAGCTAAGGCAACATTGCTAGAAGAATTCATAAGGCTGAGGCAAGGACCAATGAGTGTGACTGAATACACTCAAAAATTTGAGAGTTTGTCCAAGTATGGAACTATGCTCATAGGAGATGAAGAATCAAAGAATTCAAGATTTATCCAAGGATTAAATGCAGGTCTGAGTAGAGCAATGTTACCATACAAGGATAAAACATTTGATCAAGTCATAGACCTTGCTCTTTCTTTTGAACAACATGACAATGCAAGGGAAAAATTTAGGAGCATGAGGGCTACCAATCAAAAGAAGGGGAAAAATAGAGCACATCCCTATGACAAAAAGAATATGGATAAGAAAATGGAGGGAGCAGCCACTGGGGAAGCTAAGAAGAAGGTTACTTGTTTTAATTGTGGCAAAGAAGGACACATGAGTAATAGGTGTCAAGCAGCCAAGAAGGCATTGTTTAGCTGCTATAACTGTGGGAAGGAAGGCCATATTAAAAGAAACTGCCCAGAGTTCAAAAAGGGAGCAAAGGTAGGAGCACTTGAGGCCAAAGCAAAAGCAACTGCAGTGGGAAGTCCTGGACAATTGGAAGGTATACTTCTAATTAAAGATCACCCCATCTCAGTTATATATGACACTGGAGCAACACATTCACTAATATCCCAAGACATAGTGAATAAATTAACTCTCACATGCTATTTAGTTGATAATCCCTTGTTTATTCAGAGCCCACTAGGTAATTCTTGCATGCTAGGGATTAAATGTTTGGGAGTAGAGTTAAACATAGGTGGAAATATGTTTAGTTCTGATTTGTTTGTGCTAAAATATCCTGGAATAGGAATTATTCTAGGAATTGATTGGCTAAGAAAATACAAAGCAATTTTAAACTTAGAAAATCTTACTATTTCTCTGAAAACAGAAAATGGTAAAAATATTATAGTTATGAGTGAAATTGCTAAAATCAATTACTGTAACCACATATGTAGCATGACTGAGAAAGAATTAACACTGGAGGACATAAAAATTATAAATGAATACCCAGATGTCTTTGGTGAAGTCATAGGTGTTCCAGAAAATAGGCAAGTAGAATTTCAAATAAGGCTAATCCCAGGAGCCAGCCCAATCATCAAGAAGCCAACTAGAATGGGTCCTAAAGAACTTGTGGAATTGAAACATCAGTTGGAAGAACTGGAGCAGAAAGGCTTCATAAGGCCTAGTAGTTCAAACTGGGGTTCTCCAATTGTATTTGTGAAGAAGCAGGATGGTACTTTGAGAATGTGCATTGATTATAGGGAATTAAACAAAGTCACCATTAAAAACAAATATCCACTTCCTAGAATTGATGATCTATTCGATCAATTAAATGGAGCAAGGGTCTTTTCAAGGCTAGATTTAGCCTCTGGGTTTCATCAGATGAAGGTGGAGGAAGAGAGTATTAAGTATACTGCCTTCAACACAAGGTATGGATTATATGAATTTTTGGTGATGCCTTTTGGATTGACAAATGCACCATCATATTTTGTAGATTTGATGAATAGAACATTTAGAGATTTTCTAGACAAATTTGTGGTTGTTTTTATTGATGACATTTTAGTATATTCAAAATCAGAAGAAGATCATGCAAAGCACTTGCATCTGGTTTTGTCTAGACTGAGGGCACATGATTTAAAAGCCAAATTCTCTAAATGTACATTTTGGCAGAAGGAAGTAAAATTTTTGGGGCACATTGTATCACAACAAGGGGTTAGTGTAGACCCAAATAAGGTGATGGCAGTGCAATCTTGGAGTAGACCCAAATCAGTAACTGAGGTGAGGTCATTTTTGGGAATGGCAGGCTATTACAGGAGATTTATAAAAGATTTTGCAAGGATAGCTATCCCATTGACCAAGTTAACTAAAAAGGAGCAACCATATGTGTGGACAGAGAAGTGTGAACAAGCTTTCATATCACTAAAGAAGGCACTGGTAGAAGCTCCAGTTTTACAAGTGCCAGAGGGTAATGAAGAATTAGTAGTTTACACAGATGCTAGTGGATCTGGATTGGGGGCAGTGCTTATGCAACATGGTAGAGTCATAGCGTATGCATCAAGGCAACTCAAGCCAAATGAAACTAGGTATGCTACACATGACTTAGAACTAGCTGCTGTGGTGTATGCATTGAAACTATGGAGACATTATTTATTGGGTGCTAAGTTTGAATTGTTTACTGATCATAAGTCACTTAAATATTTGTTTTCCCAAAAAGACTTGAACATGAGGCAACATAGGTGGGTAGAATTTCTAGCTTCCTATGATCTTGATATATTGTATACCCCTGGAAAAGCTAATAAAGTAGCAGATGCATTAAGTAGACATCAAGCTAAATTGGCAAGCTTAATGATGGCAGAATTCAAGGATTTGATAATTCTTAGTGAGGTGGAAGTGAAAGAAGAAGCTAGTGTATCAGATAAGACACACAGTAAGATGATTGAATATGGTAAATTAAGCCTCTTATCCTTAAAATCAACACTGGTTGATAAAATAGGACAAATGCAGAATCAAGATATAAATTTGAAGGAGAAAAAGAACATGATATCCCAAGGCATGACAGTGGAAAACTATGAGGTAGATGGAAAAGGATACTTAAGGAAAAAGGGGAAACTCTGCATACCAAATGTAGGGGAACTAAAGCAAGAAGTTATGGATGAGCATCACAAAACAAAGTATACTATCCATCCAGGTGGTACAAAAATGTACCATGATCTCAAGAGAAATTATTGGTGGCCAGGAATGAAAGGAGCAGTAGCAAAATATGTGGCAAATTGCTTGACATGCCAACAAGTAAAGGCAGACTATCAAAGGCCCTCAGGCCTATTGCAACCTTTGGAAGTGCCTACTTGGAAATGGGAGAGTATATCAATGGATTTTGTGGATGGTTTGCCAAGAACAAGGAAGGGAAATGATAGTATTTGGGTAGTGGTTGATAGACTCACAAAAACAGCACACTTTATCCCAATAAGTTCAAACAGAAATGCTCACAAGCTAGCTCAATTATTTGTGAAGGAAATAGTGAGGTTGCATGGCATCCCCAAGACTATCATTAGTGATAGAGATACTTTGTTTACTTCAAGGTTTTGGAGTAGCTTTCAAGAAGCTATGGGGACAGAACTAAGCCTAAGCACAGCCTACCACCCACAAACAGATGGGCAAACTGAGATTGTTAATAAAGTTTTAGAGGATTTGCTGAGAGCATGCATACTTGATTTTGGAGGCAACTGGGAGGATCATATTTATTTAGCTGAGTTTGCTTATAATAATAGCTACCAATCCACTATAGGAATGGCTCCATTTGAGGCTTTGTATGGGAAGCCTTGTTTATCTCCTGCATGTTGGATGGAGGCTGGTGAAAGGGTGTTGCTTGGACCAGACCATGTAAAAGAAACTTCTGCAAGAATTGAATTAGTGAGGCAAAGAATGAGAGTAGCTCAAGAGAGACAGAAAGCTTATGCAGATAAAAAGAGAAGGCCAGTAGAATTTGAGGTGGGAGACTATGTGTTTCTCAAAGTTTCACCAATGAGGAAAATATTGAGATTTGGAAAAGCAGGGAAACTGTCACCAAGGTATGTAGGACCATATGAAATTGTTCAAAGAATAGGGACTTTAGCTTATAGGTTGAAGTTACCAGAGGAATTGAGCAAAATACATGATGTATTTCATGTATCCCAATTGAGAAAATGGGTGCATGATAAAGAGTCCATTCTTGAATCTCCTACACATGTTGAAATTCAAGAAAATCTGGTTTATAAAAAGGAACCAGTGGGCATTGTGGCTAGAGAAGAAAAGAAGCTGAGAAATAAAATAATTAAACTAGTTAAAATCCAATGGAGTTTGGATGGGAATGATTGCACTTGGGAGGCTGAAGAGAGGATAAAGGATAAATATCCTAATCTGTTTTCTACTTAAAGGTATGTTTAAAAATTATGATGGGACCTTAAAATTATTTATTTATATTTGATTGATTTGGAATGAATGAGTTTCTGAAATTTCATTCAATTGAAATTATGCTTTGTATACATTTGGATGGAAATGTATGAGAGAATAATTGTGGGACACAATTCCTTTTAGGAGGAGAGTATGTGAAGACCCAAATTATTGAGATAAAAATAATTTTAAAATGAGAATATTTAAGAAAAGAAAATATAGTCTGACAATAATAATATTAGGAGTAAGTGAAATGAATAAATAAGAGGATAGAGATTTTTTTTCAATAAATATATATGTATTAGATATGAGTAGCCAAAGAAGTATAAATGATAAAGCCCTTTTGATAACCAAATTGCATGAGAACCAGTTTAGTATTATTGTGCATAAACACCTTCTCAAAAATAAATCAGGAAATAAATGGTTTGAAATAATATAAGAGGACCATTCAGGCCTAACAAGGTATACAATGTATCTGAGTCACACAAAGATGATGTGTAGATGGATCATGCAAATAGCATGTGCACAAAAAAGCAGAGAAGCAACTGCTTTTACTAGAAATAGAAATCAAGAGAAAATGGCACATTTAGCCATAACAACACACACATAATTCTCTGAGTAATGTGAGGATAAAATGGGTTTTTCCTTTAGTAAAACCCTAGCAAAATGATTTAAATCAAGAGGGAAGCAGAGGTTTTCTCTTGGGGAAAACAGAAACACACTAAAAAAAATAGAAAGGAGAGCTCACCCTGTTTTCAAGCTTAGACATTCTCGGGGAAGAGAGGAGGAAGGTGAGTGATTAATCACTTATGATCTGTAAGGCATTAAGACCCATGTTAAGGGCAGCCAAGTTATTTTATATAAACATTACATTATGTTTTTCCTATTTGATTTTATTTTCTGGATGAAAATATGTTGATCATGGATGGTATTCTGGTTGAGTTTTTGGATGAGGTTTTAATCTGTTTTGACTTGTTGTGATGGTTTCAGTTTTTGTTTTAAAATATAGATAATCAAACAAATACACTAATCACAGGAATAGATTTTATATATGCTAGTTTTGATATGAAAAATGAATCAAATATTTTACTGTGGAATAGGGTATCAATGAAAGAAAAGAATTAGGCAATGTGAATATTGAGATTTATGCTTATGTCTAGTCTATATTAAAAATGATATGAACAATGCAATATTACAAATATGTGCTGATTTGTTCAGATCATAAACCAATAAGTTTTTATGGGTTTTTCTCAAAAACCATTCCCTATGTTCACAGTAAAAGAATAAATATAGTTTTGCAAATGACTTCTTCATATTTGTGTAAGAAATGGAAATTTCTAGAAATAAAAATATAAGTAGGTTTTAGAAAAATGTGATTAAAGCAAAAATGACTTTGAAATAAGGTGTGCAATTTTACATGAATGCTTTGTATGTCTGGATATGATCTTTGGGTGATTTTAATAATTCTTGACCTATATAAGGAAGGAAAGAATACGAGTATCTCTGGAATCAAAAGAAAAATTCCCCAGAAAGAAATAAATAAGCATGGTCTCTAAATTATAAAATAATTTAGGAGTAGTGCCTTGATCTACTCATCAGCAGGTGGTTGATGGGTATGTGCATGACTTGTTTAAGTCCCGTAGGCCTCTGTGTAAAGGGTTAACAGAACTGAGCCCCTTTGCAATGCACACATGGTGTTCAATGGCAAGAGTTCAGACCAAACAAAATGAAAAGATGAGAAGGAGAAATTATGCTATGGAATTTAGAAAGTTAATCCATAGGAGTTTTGTACTTGTACAACTGAATGAAGTAAGTGGATGAATGCTTGGGAGTATGTTTATAGATAAACTTAAATATACACATTCTCAGATTTTAATTGGGATTTGAATAGCATTTAATAGAAAAGTTCTCTATACAGCCTTAAGAATTTACAAGATATTTTGCATACTTGATTTCACTCACACCAGAATTTATTTCTGACCCTATTTGTTGCCTTTGCAATACTTGGGGTGTCTCATTTTATTGAGGCAGTTCAAAGTTTTGCTGCAGGGAAAGATGCATGAATTGCTTGCTTGCTTGCATGGATATTTGGAGATCTTGAGGAATTTAAAGTGTTTAAGAGAAGTAGCAGTGTCTTTGTAATAATTAAGTTAGGAAAACTCTAATATGTTCTAAGTATTTTAATGAGTGTCTTTTACTTTGATATCTGGAAAACAGCATGTAAGAAGAAAAAAGAAACTTAAATGTTATATGTGTTTGTGAGCTGTGGACTTAAGTAACAAGTTCTGAAATAGTTTTAGTAGATAATGCTGAAGGAGAAGATGCCATTTAATCTGATATGTGAACATGTTTTTCTAGACAGTCTTGAGGCACTTCAGTTATGATACTATAAAACTGATACTAATTAGGAGAGATCTGATACTATAAAACTGATAAAACTGATACTAATTAGGAGAGATCTGATACTATAGAACTGATAAAACTGATACTAAGTAGGAGAGATCTGATACTATAAAACTGATACTAAGTAGGAGAAATCTGATACTATAAAACTGATACTAGGTAGGAAATTTCTGATACTATAACTACTGATATAATACTAGGTTGGGAAAATCTGATACTATAGCTTCAAAACTGATACTAAGTGGTAAGACACCGGATTCAACACTTTTCTAGCTCCAGATATAAGAAGTTGTGTGATTTATAAAGTAGCTCACAACACCATCACTCATGTGATGACTATCTGCTCAGTTAACCAGGAAATATGTATTTTGTCTGTCATGATTGGTTTGTGCTTGTTGTGTCTAAACCCTGATCACATGTGTTGTTTTTCTCTGCTTAGGCTTCAACCTAGTTTATCACCTCATAATTCATATGATAAGTACCAAATCACAAAAGAATTCCGGAATTTAAATGTATGGCTTGTAAACCAAGAAACCAATTAATTTGAGAAGTAAGCAAGAAAATTATAAGTGGCAACATTCGAATTTATTATTAATCAAGCTTGAGATCAAAAAGAGGAATGTAAAAATAGAAATGGCTATGTGACACCAATTCTCTGAAAAATGAGAAATATTGTGTGATTGAATTTTCCTTGTTAATTTCTAATACTCTGATAAGCAAGGAAACATTTATATATCTTCATATATATAAATGACTTGAATTGACTTATATACTAATATTTTTATATTGGTAAGAATTTGGATCTTGGGGAAAATGAAATTAAAGAAGTGATCACTTGGTTTGGAAAATAAAAAAAAATCTCAACAGTAAATCACTGAAAAATAACAATCCAAAAGAAGTGGGTCACTTCACACTACACTTTCACTACTTATAAAATGTATTTGTATACTTATCTCAATGGATAAGTATATTCACAAAAACACTGAGAAAAATTTCCTATTTGGTGCTG
Source organism: Allium fistulosum (assembly GCA_030737815.1). Classification (NCBI taxonomy): domain Eukaryota; kingdom Viridiplantae; phylum Streptophyta; class Magnoliopsida; order Asparagales; family Amaryllidaceae; genus Allium; species Allium fistulosum. The sequence goes on along the minus strand of CM060901.1, from coordinate 516,798,514 downwards.
AGTATGGAAAGATGTTCCTTACCACAATAATTATTTACAGATCATTTTTGGAAATCATCCTCATCTTCTTTTATAAATCTTCTTTTTATGCAATTCTAAAATCATTTATAAAACTCCTCTTATAAATCTCTAAAACCATTTATAAAACTCTTTTATAAATCTTCAAAACAATTTATAAAACTATCTTTTTATTAACTTCTAAAACCATTGATAAAACTCTTTTTTATAAATTTCTAACGCCATTTATAAAGCTCTTTTATAAACCAATAAAACTATTTATAAAACTTCTGTTATAAATCTATAAATCCATTTATAAAACTTTATTCTTTTATGAAGATCTTTTATAAAAATTCTTTATAAAAATTACTTTATAAAAGTCTTTCCAAAAATCCCTTTATAAAATCCTTTATAAACCTAAATCTCCATTTTCATATATAAACTCTTTAATAAATAGATCAATTTATTATTTATAAACACAATTAACCAGATAAATTAATTTACTTTAAACATCCCAAAAAAGTAATAGATTAACTTTCCAACATCATTAATGAAATAATTTATTAACTCCAAACCATTATTATATAATAATAATTAATCTCCAAACATTATTATAATAAACAATAATTAACTTCCAAAACACTATTAATAAATAAATATAATTAATTCCAAAAAATTGCTAATAAATAATAATTATTAATAACAAAACATTATTAATAATAGTAATCATTAACTTCAAAACATTATTATATAATAATAGTTATTAACTTTAAAACATTATTAATAAATAATTATTATTAGCACAAAACATTTTTAATAAATAATTATTATTATCTGCAAACAATATTAATCATTCAAATAAATAACTTTTCACAATATTAAAATATTAATAAATAACTTTAAAGTGATATAATATAACTAAACAACTTTTAAACATTTTAAAAATAAGAATCAAACAATTCTGAACATTATTGAATAATCCTAAAACAACTTTAGAATATTATAAAATAATAATTAAACAAATTTAAACATTATTAAATAATACTAAAACAACTATAAACCATTTCTAAATATATTAGAAAAGACAAATAAAAAAGGTTGGAGTGAGCAAAGAAGTTTCAAAACCCATTTTAAACAAAATGTTCCAAAAAACCCAAATTCAGATTTAAAATCATTCTCTGAATCAAAATCATTTTTAAGCCCAACGGCAACTAATAGTATTTCAAAATACTAAATTGAGGCCAATAGCCTCCAAGCACTTAACCGATGCTGTTGTTGATTTTTACCACTACAGGGGTAAAATTTTAAACATGCAACAATGTCTTAATTAATAGTGCTAAACAATCAAGATTCAGCAATTAACAATCTATATAACTGGGTTACAACTGAAATAACTTCAAACATGTATATATAATTGGAAATTAAAATCACTACAGTGAGAAATCCAGATTCCTCAACAAATTTCTCTTATTTCAATTTTAAATAACAATCACAGTAAAAGTGAATATTTAACCAAACACAAACAGTAAATTTTATCTACTATATAACATACTGATTTATCCAAGGAGGTGAGTTATACTCATCGAAATTTCATTTATCGCCAAAGCGTTCTGGTTTTGTCTCGTTCGATTTTAGCTTGGAATTCTACAAGCTGTAATCTCAACCAATCCAATTCCAAATCATAGCTTTTGCCATTACGAGTACAACCAAAAAGTTTCTTCTCGATTGGACCTCATTTGAGGGAGATACACATTATATAAGTTTTTGAGAAGCGATATATATATTAAATCACTAATTACATCATTAAATTAATAATTACCCTAATTATTTTATTAATCCTTCTCTCCTAAAATCTTTCCCGCTTCTTCTTGATACTCAAACCCACCATGGCTTCCCTTTCTCTCTTCCTTATCTCACTCTCCGATCCATGAAAACAACAACCATGGCTTCTGTAGCACTTCCATTCACGTCCTCTCCGAGATGAACCCAACCACTCCTAGCCCGCAACCTCCTCCTAAAACGCGACATGTACCTCCATTCGTGACTGCCCTAGGTGTGGCACCCCCTTACACAGAGCCGAGCTCCACCATACTCATCCTCTAAGTGTTAAACGATCTCCTGAACCCGTGTCCAACCTCCGAATCGACAATTGATGACCATAACTGTAGCGACCCGCAAATTTATCACTTTGATAAATTATATTTATTTTTAAATAAATGGTTGATAATACAAATAATATTTTTTTGATTGATAATAAGTAATAGTAATCTTATTTTGAATAAATAATTACAAAAATATTTTCCTCGGAATCTAAATCGATAAAATGGCTGAAAACTGTTTTATCAACAAACAACTCTATAATCATAAAACATCACGTATAGAGCTAGATACATACACTTATTTTTATAATTTAACAAGAATATGAAATAGAATCAAGTGATTTGATTTTGAAAATAAAATATGTTTTTAACAATGTTAATAATGCCCTTAAATATGATAATTGATTTATTTAATTTAAATTGAGATTTAATGATTAAATAATAATTATTCAAATAATGATTTTACAAAGGTTATAATTCATTTTGAATAGTTATAAAGTGATAATAAATCATTTATTATAGTTTTATAAAGAGATATATTTGATTTGGAAATATAAGGAAAAACCGATATCGCTTTATCGGTATAATAACAATTATTGTAAATAATTGTTAATATTAATTTATATGTATAGGATTGTTTTCACCCTAGAGGGAGGGTGAATAGGGTGATACTAATAATAATAAAAATTAATGCGGAAATAAAAACAATCATAGATAATAATGCAGAAGAGATCACACACAAATTTACCCAGCTTCGGCAAAACCCTGCCTACGTGTTGCCCCTAAGGTTTCTACTAGAAATTAAGTAGTCAGACTCTTACACACGTAAACTTGTGACACCCGCTAATGACTAACCTAACTCTACGCTCAAAACCCTACCACAACTCAGCCACTTAGTTGCGAATTCTTGAACTACACCACCGTAGTTCGTCCCTAGTCACACGACTAGAATTTACACAAATTTTAAAAGAAAAATACAAATAAAACAAAACACCTAAACAAAAACCCTATTTAATTAAACTCTTAGCCCAATATAAATGAACTAAGACTGACCTAATTTGTAAAGAATAAGCGTTTCTCTTTATTTTTTCTTCTGTGCAAAAACTTCGGCCGATCCTTTTCGTTCTTTTTCAAAAGCTAGGGTTTTTGGTAAAATTGAAGATGTCGATTTGACTCGATCGATTGCAGTGATGAGTTTAGGTCGATTTTCCTTGTCAATCGATTCTCTAGCTTTGATAGGCTTACGGCTGCTCCAATTGTCGAGTATGATTCGTGCTTTGAATTGGTACGTGTTTTCCCTTTTTCGATTTTTACTTATACTCGACTTGATTCGAGTTCTGGACGATGCTTGCTCTCTGATTTATTTGAACTCGATTGAATAGCCAATGATGATTTGGGTAATTTATATAGGGATGAAAACCCTATAATATGTTTGTATATTTCTGGGTTTGAATATTTCATGATTTTGCTTGGCCATTAGATAATTGCTTGAACGATGGTGATTGTACTGACTTGTTCAATAGTTGGTGGATTTGAAATTCTTGAGTCAGTTTCGTTCGTTTTCCTATGACTTCAGTATTTTAATTTTTGAGATAAAATCCGACTTAACCATATGTTCCATTCTTTGCTGCCAGTATTAGAAATGCCTTTCCATTCTCCTTTTGAATTCGAATTTCGTAAATTTCTTTGATATACATACGATTCTGAAATGATTTGAATTTTTCCATTCTTTTTCAGCTTGATAATTTATTTTTCAAACCTGCTCCTTGCTTTGTGTACACTGCTGCTTCACTGTTTTGTAAACTGAACCATTCAAGCTCTGTATATTTGTCATTTTATTTAACTGGAGATGTTCGCCTTGTATTGTCTTTACTGTGCTCATTGCTATTTCGATCCATCTCATTTACCTGGTCTGGTTGCACTCTACACCTGAACTAATGTTGCTGTAGTTGCATGTATACATGTCTAAATACTTACATTTTGGTCTGGTGAAATCTTTACATTGTGTTGTGTGTTGTGCTCTGCACTTCAGTGTACAGTCTTGTTTCATATTGGCGATGACTAGTTTGTTTGTTAAGGCTTTTCATGTGTGAGTTTCTGAAACTATATACATGTACACATATATATGCATATATGTATACATGTGTATATGACACTGGTCTCTGTTGCAATCGAGTCCGGTTCCTTTGATTGTTCATAGCTTCACCGTTGAGTCTGTTCTCATGTCTTTTTTTCATTGTTGTATGCCTGCACTTGTTCCTCTTGGAGTCTTCACTTGGTTGTTGTATACCTGCACCTGTTTGCTTGAGTTACATTGATATTCAAGTGTGTCTGGTTGTAGTGTTAGTAGTCTTGTTGTTGTGTTCATTTGTTTGGAGCTTTTGTTTCACTGGTGGTTCCACTTGAGTCTGGTCTGGAGCTTGTTGCAGTCTTGGTTCACTTCTGTTGTATGTTTGTTTTTGACGTCTGAATGCATGTTGACTTTGCTATTGCACATTTCCAGTCTGGTAGCTTTATACATGGTTGCATATGAATTTGCTGTTGCATTTCACTGTTCACTGTGTATATACATGTATATGTGAGAAATGCAGATTAAGGATCTTAAGGCTAGAATTAACACTAGAGGGGGGGGGGGGTGAATAGTGTTTTAAGAAATTTGTTAATCTTAATTTGTTAACAATGTATGCACTAATCAGACACAGATTTAAACACAGAATTAAACACAGATGCAAATATAAAGTAAAAGCAGTAAAGGAAAGAACATACCGGATTTTATACTGGTTCGGAGTTACCCTACATCCAGTCCCGCAACACAAGTACAGATTTCCTTTCAACAACAATTCTTACAAATACAACCCTCGGTTTCAAGGCTACGAGGTACACCCTCAAGAATCACAATCCTCTGGGTAGAGATACTTGATTTCCGGGGCAACAAGTTCACCCAATTGATTTTCAGGGCTACAATCACACCTTCTCTCGCTCAATTGATTACAAAAAGTCTATAACTCAAATTAGCACTTGGATCTTGTAGAGATAGTGGAGAGAATCAAAACCAGAAATTATCTAGTTAGATTTGATATTGATTTTGGTAGAGTAATGGTGTAATTTGTAAATAAGAAAGTTGAGAAGAAGAAGAGAAGTTAAATCAGAGAAAAGTGTTATAAAATTCGTTGAAACTGACCCCTATTTATAGAAGAACAACAGCCATGAATATTCATGAAAAGTTATGGCGAATAGACACTTCTTTTGAAATTTGAATTTTGAATTAAACTGTCACCATGTCGACATGGTGCCTATGGGCATGTCGACATCCCTCAGCCAAATTTGATGTTTTGAATTTCTATAAAAATAATATTTATCTTATATTAAAACTTTATAAATATACTTGAATATAGTTGAAATTCATTAGTAAATATAAAGAACAATATATATATATTATTTAACTATAATTTAAATCAAAGTATAAATAATTTAAAAGTTAAATATATTATTTGAAGAGATAGTTTAAAATCAGGAGAAATTTTGACTCTGAAAATAAAGATGTTTTGAGGCTAAAAAAAGGAATCGAGGGTTTTGAATCTTTTTAAAAGGAAAGTTTTGAAATCATTTCAAAAACAAGATAATTTTGAAAAATCATTTGAATTAAGCTTAGTGGATACAAAACAATGTCCCACTAGATTTTCGTAGGTTCCATCCTACTTAGGATTCCATCCCTTTAACGGGCTCGAAGTGGATTCCATTCCACGAATAAATTGGATATTAAGATGCCAGTGCTTTTCTACGAGTTTTAACAAATATTCCTAATAAAACAAACTTAACCTTGAAATCTTGAACTCTTGATAATCTTGATACTCATGAGTCTTCTATCTCTATATCTTGAATCTCTATACTGTACAGTCTTCATTCTTGATACCTGCATGGTTAGATCCTGCATATGCATATATATCTAAACTTGTAATGTTAGTATTTATATTTTATAATCTATTCTAAGGTTGTTGTCATCAAAACCATCATCTCATGGACTAATAATCTCCCCCTTTTTGATGATGACAACCTTTGTTTATAAAATATTCCTTCTATCCTAATAACTCCCCCTAAAACTAACAACTCCCCCTTAATCTATGCCTAACTATCCTATTTTATATTTCTCCCCCTTTGTCATCAACAAAAAACTTACTCCCCCTTATTCTTGGACTTCGGTACCTGCATTGATAAACTATACAACGGAATATATAATATATAGTTTTAAGAAATAATGATACTTATGAGCATAATAACTTAATTAAAGACTATATTCATTTCAGTGTATATATATATGTTTCACACACCAAACTTCAAACCAAATAAAATCAATCCACACAAAGTATCAATTCAAACCAAATTAAATCAAACAATTTAATTCAAACAAATCAAACAAAGAAAGAAAATTAAACGTTACGAGGAACATCTACCCATCCATCTTCTCCAAATTAGGGTCTGCTTTAATTGCATCCTAATTCTCATTGTCATTGGTGAGAGAGACAGGAGGATGTGCTTCATTATCATCCTTGTTTAGAGAGGAGATCATCCATCGTATTGCATCTAAGTGTCTCTCTTGTTCCTTGATCATCTGTATTTGACTCAATTCTAAGTGACGCTGGTTTCATAGAATAAAAGAGAGAATATTCTTGAATGAATTGAGTGTTTCTTCAAGATTTTCAGATAGATTGTGAATAGGATTGGCCATAATTGAATTAGAGAAAGAAATGAAGGATATAGATAATGAGAAGTAAATTTCAGTGAAGATTTCTGGAAGAAAAAGGTATATATAGGTGTAGAAATTCGTTTGAAATGAATAGACATTTGGTAGTTATTCAAATTTCAAATTCAAAATCACTAATCACTTCTGACCAGTACATGTCGACATGGTCTTCTAGGGGATGTCGACATGGGTTAGTGAAAATTTATGACAACTTTGATTTTGTGAATAATTGTGTATATGTATATATTTATATAATATACTAACATTTATTCTAGAGATAAGATAAGATAGATAACAGAAAGGAAATTTCATTTCATTACGATAATACAAAGATTAAGCATAATGAACTACATGAACATTCGAAAAAACAAACTAAGACAAATACAATAAGATACTAAAAGATAAAACTAGTTAGAATATGAAGATAGTCCAAGTTTCTTGCTGACTTTTGAAAAGAACTTGTTCATCTTCGAAGAAATGTTATCCAACTTCTTACTAACGGATCGTTTTAAAATCCGTTGATTCTCCACAATTATCTTTTGGTTTTTGAGAAGGGTTTTGTTGGATGGATTGGAAGGATATTCGATGCTTTCCAAAGAAGTTTCACCTTCTTCTTCTTCTATTTCCATTTCATCCCTTTCTTCTTCCTCTTCCTCTTCCATTTCTTCATGAGCCAAACGCTCTTCCTTTTCGGCAAGAGTCTCATAAGGTTGAAAAACATATGGGATTTTCATGAGAGAAATGTTTGAGATATTAAAAACTTTTCTTGAAATAAATTCTTCTCCTTTGAAATTTACTCCAAAATAGTTGAAAATCCGAGTAAGGTAAATTCCATGATATAAAGTGTTTTCTCCCATTTCAAAATTTTTAGGACGAAGTTCATCCAAAATAACTTGCGCCCAATTGATATCATAATTTCCAAAAATAGCAAAAAGTGCATTGCACACCTTTGAAGTAGGATTGTTAAAATTTCCCGATCTTGGGGTCAAAGTATGTTGTAAAAGAAGATTGACAATTCTTTCTTTAGGACGAAAGTTTCGGTTTTTAAATTCAAAGTTTTCATCTCCTTCAAAAATACGATGAAATGTCTCATGATCATGTTCATCGATTTGAAAACTAGAAAGATCCATTCCCGTGCTTGTGCAATTGAGAATGGTACCCAAAAGATCACAATTTAAAACAATTTGAGTGCCTTTGACACTAATCCAAATTTCATTCTCATTTCCAATATAAAAACCACGGTTTAAATTAGCATAGAAGATTTTGACAAGATTAGGATAGCAAACAAAATCATTTTGAGAAGAGTCAATAAGACTTAAAACACCATTGTTTGCAAAAAGAGAATCAATTTCATAAGAAGAAAAATCTTGAAAAATAGCAAATTTTCCGGAATGGACTTTGGCATAATTAGCATAATTGATGTATGCTTTAATTGCCTTCGGATCATTGAATAATTGCTCTTTGATTTTTCTGGAAATTCTCATGGTTGAGGGGTTGCTTGAAGAAGCCATTAGAGTAGAGAGCTTGAAGATATGAAGAGAGAGTTTGAATTTGAAAATGAAAGTGAAAAGATATGATAAAAGATAGTGAATAAATAGACTTTCAAAGGACATATTCTCTGGTCAAAAGGTATCTTTTCAGAGAAATAAATGAAGTGAAAAGGTGGAGGGAAATTCAAACATTTGAATTCAAAATATGAAATTCAAATTCAGGTAGGCATGTCGACATCATGGTAGGGGCCATGTCGACATGTGGCTTTGAATTTTCATGACATGATTTTTCCTAAGTTATCTAATATACATATATATAAATATTATTATTAATGTCTATATTTCTGAAATATTATTGTACTTATAATATATTTCAGAATGTGTCAAAAATAATAAAAATAATAATAAAATAATAGTAAAAAATAAAAAATAAATTTTAAAATTCAATCAACATATCAATTCAAAATCAATCAATCAATCAATCAATTCAAAAACAACCAATCAATCAATCAATTCAAGCATGCAATTTCAGCCAATGTATTGTAAACGTGTACCTTTTTCAGAGTCCGTGTCTTTGGTATCGACTAAATCGAGAATTGCTGTGAAACACAGATTTGAATTATCTTTCTTCTGTTCATCGTCGCCGGAGGATGAGTCAGAGTCATCTAGAGTAGCAGTGAATGCACGTTTCCATTTCTTTGCAGAATCATTGTTTGTAGGAGGGTTTTGCTTATCTGGATGCGGACAGTCTCTTTTGATATGACCTGGTTCGTCACAATTGAAGCATTTGATAAAGTTTGGTACTGTAGTCTGATTACCGGAATTCTTAAAGTTGTTTCTCTTGGAACTATTCAATTTTCTGTACTTCAGGAATTTCCGAAAATTCCTGGTCATAAATGCTATCTCTTCATCATTATCACTGTTTGAGTCTGATTCGTCGATTAATGCATTGAATGCCATTGATTTCTTTTCATATGCTTTGCTTTCTCTTCTCCCGATCATTTGAACTTCAAATGACATTAGATTTCCAATCAATTCTTCTATCTTTAAAGTACTGATGTCATTTGCCTCTTCAATTGCAAGTGTCTTTTGATCCCATTCTGGAGTGAGAGAATTTAAATTTTTTCTGACTTGATCTTCTTTTGAAAATTCCTTTCCCAAAGATATTAAAGAATGCACAATATCTTGAAATCGACTATACATATCTGAAATAGACTCATTAATATTCATTTTAAATAACTGAAACTGATTTGTGAGCATGGAAATTTTGGTCTGTTTAACTTTGCTTGTTCCTTCGTGAGTTACTTGCAAAGTTTTCCAGATTTCATATGTAGACTTACAAACTGACACTCTATTAAATTCATTTCTTTTAAGTGAACAAAATAAAATATTCATTGCTTTAGAATTATTTTGTGCAACAGTCTTTTGCTCAATGGTCCACTGTGAAAAATTAGTTGTGGGTTCAGAATATTCAGTTTGTGTGATATTCCAAGTATCTAATCCTACAGATTGTAAATATATTTTCATCCTACATGCCCAATATGCATAGTTACTGCCATTAAAAAGTGGTGGTCTGGCAGTAGAATGACCTACAAATGAACTAGTGTTGGTGGTAATAGCAGTACTAGTGTTAGTAGCCATTTTGAAAATTTTCAAAATTCAGATAATGAAACTTTTGGAAACAAGGCTCTGATACCAAATGTGATAAATGCAGATTAAGGATCTTAAGGCTAGAATTAACACTAGAGGGGGGGGGGTGAATAGTGTTTTAAGAAATTTGTTAATCTTTTTGAGTTTATCTTAATTTGTTAACAATGTATGCACTAATCAGACACAGATATAAACACAGAATCAAACACAGATGCAAATATAAAGTAAAAGCAGAAAAAGAAAGAACACACCAGATTTTATACTGGTTCGGAGTTACCCTACATCCAGTCCCGCAACACAAGTACGGATTTCCTTTCAACAACAATTCTTACAAATACAACCCTCGGTTCCAAGGCTACGAGGTACACCCTCCAGAATCACAATCCTCTGGGTAGAGATACTTGATTTCTGGGGCAACAAGTTCACACAATTGATTTCTAGGGCTACAATCACACCTTCTCTCGCTCAATTGATTACAAAAAGTCTATAACTCAGATTAGCACTTGGATCTTGTAGAGATAGTGGAGAGAATCAAAACCAGAAATTATCTAGTTAGATTTGATATTGATTTTGGCAGAGTAATGGTGTAATTTGTAAATAAGAAAGTTGAGAAGAAGAAGAGAAGTTAAATCAAAGAAAAGTGTTATAAAATTCGTTGAAACTGACCCCTATTTATAGAAGAACAACAACCATGAATATTCATGAAAAGTTATGGCGAATAGACACTTCTTTTGAAATTTGAATTTTGAATTAAACTGTCACCATGTCGACATGGTGCCTATGGGCATGTCGACATCCCTCAGCCAAATTTGATGTTTTGAATTTCTATAAAAATAATATTTATCTTATATTAAAACTTTATAAATATACTTGAATATAGTTGAAATTCATAAGTAAATATAAAGGACAATATATATATATTATTTAACTATAATTTAAATCAAAGTATAAATAATTTAAAAGTTAAATATATTATTTGAAAAGATAGTTTAAAATCAGGAGAAATTTTGACTCTGAAAATAAAGATGTTTTGAGGCTAAAAAACGGAATCGAGGGTTTTGAATCTTTTTAAAAGGAAAGTTTTGAAATCATTTCGAAAACAAGATAATTTTGAAAAATCATTTGAATTAAGCTTAGTGGATACAAAACAATGTCCCACTAGATTTTTGTAGGTTCCATCCTACTTAGGATTCCATCCCTTTAACGGGCTCGAAGTGGATTCCATTCCATGAATAAATTGGATATTAAGATGCCAGTGCTTTTCTACGAGTTTTTACAAATATTCCTAATAAAACAAACTTAACCTTGAAATCTTGAACTCTTGATAATCTTGATACTCATGAGTCTTCTATCTCTATATCTTGAATCTCTATACTGTACAGTCTTCATTCTTGATACCACTGCTTTGTTTGGTTTTCATGTGAGCTGGTTTGTGGCTTTGAACTTCAGGCGCTCATACTGGTTGCAAACATGTCCAGTTGCTTTGTTCTCTTTTATGTGCATTTCCATTTATACTCGATTTTTACATGTGTGCCTTACTGTTCAGTTGTGTGTCACTACATATATATGTATACATGTGTGTATACATATGTATGGTGGTTTTCATGTTGCACCTGACCATTGCATTGAGTCTTGTTCCAACTGGACTAATTTTTTGTTGCTTCTGGTTGTGATGGTCTCTGGTTCACTCGAGTCTGCACTTTGAGTTGAATCCAGCCATGGCTCGGGTTTGACCTTGTGCTCACCTGTCCCTGTACTTTAACAAGCAAGTGTATATCTGTGTGCATGGCCTTGTGGTATGTACAGTGATACACTGTGCATGTCACAAGTTGTTCGTGTAGATGAATTCAAAAGAAATAAATGACGAACAACCCAAATAACTGAGGCAAATAACATTTTCAAAAACCCACACTTTAATTTGCACTGCAAAATATTTTCTTTTTCAATTTTACTGCGTCAGTGTTTATTTTGCAGATATTTCAGATGTTGAATACAGGCTGGAACAGAGTTGAAGATCAAATACGGTGTTGAGTGACTTATGTAGTGAGGTGAACCATGTATGAAAAAATTGTATATTGAAAATTGTGTTGTAATAGAAGTTGTATTGTAATTGAAAATGTATAAATGTAGTGAGAGCTCAAATTTGTACTATTTGAATTTGTAATAAAATGTTTGTTTGAATAAAATATTTGTTTAAATATGAATTCTGTGTTATTTATTTTATTCAACAAATATTTATTTAATTATGTGAAAAATAAAATAGTACAACAATAAATACATTTAAATAAATATATATATATGTTTATTATCATCAAACAAAATTATAAGCAATTGTATTCTACAATCTCCACCTTTTGATGATAACAAACATATATTAAGATTTTGACTCTATTAAATGTATTTGGTTTTGATGGATTCTATTAGCTCTCCCTATTTGAATGCTCCCTCTACAACAAGGCTCCCCCTACACAAATGCGTGTAGTTAAAAATAACTTTGAATAAAAACACTCTCGAATATTAGTAAGGATATCACTCAAAAATCAAAATCTTAACGTCTCTCCTCCTTTTGTTATCATCAAAAATAATAATAGTACTTGAAATAGTTACGATTTTGATTAAAAATATAAAATAAAATCAAGAGGGAAATATTAATTTCAAATTCCAATTAATCAAACAAAAATCATAATATTTTATTAATTAGAAACAAACTCTATTTTAGAGAAATAGTAGGATTATGGAAAATTTTATATAGTGACAAGAGTTTGATATTTTAAATAAAGGAATAATTTGTGCATTTTCTCTTTTCAAATATTATACAAAAAAAATGTGAAGCACTTACTAACCATGCATAACTGTTAGGACTTTTAAATGAGGTTAGTAGTTACTCCTTTTTTAAAAATAAAATAAAATATGTCAAGTATTTTCTAACCATGCATAACCGTGAGGACTTTTGAATGAGATTAGAATATAGTTGATATTTATCCCTTTCTTAAATGCGTCCCATCCATGCATAACCGCGAGGACTTTTAAATGAGAATGGAAGCCCATATATAGAAATTCAAGTAATTCACCCATGCATAACCGTGGGGACTTTTAAATGAGAGTGAATACTTTATGATATAATTATTTTACAAAAAAAATATATCCTTATTTTGAAATACCAAATTCTGCACACTATATTATGATGTATGGATTGATAAAAAGGTGAAAGTGATAGAAATGATCATGGAATAAGTACTAATCTAAAAATATTATAAAATTTGTTTAATTTTTATGAAATTATAAAATTATACTTCCTCTTGTTATGAAATATATTTTAATCATTATCCATCACTTTTCAAGCACTATAATAATTTTGATAAGTTCCAAAAGATTCGATTAGTCAATGATTATCCTTTCTAGAGTAAATCTCTTATAGAAATAAACTAGAGTATTTTTATCATGATGAAAACCCAAGTTTCAAAAATTAACACAAGTGAAAATTAATTTTCTGTAAGGGGGTTTTGTGAAAATGACTTCTAGTTGAAAATTAATATAAATAAAAAAAAATGATTCCAACATGAGACGATATCAAATTCCACTTGTATTTGAGGTATTCATGGTGAAATATAGTGGTATATAAGAAAAATGTGTACTCCTCAACACTTGAATTGATTTTTTGAAATTTCAGCACGTCCATTTATACCAAGCACAAGTAAAATAATCTATATTGAGCAAAAACACACATTCAAAAAATTCATCAAAGCAGTTTTTCATGACATTTCAAAGTGAATCAAAAAACAGAAAAGTTGTAGCATTATCGGTTAGCTTTCTAGAGCTTCAGGAATTTCAAAAATCAAAGTTGAGATGTTCAAGGTATGACAAAATACTTCAACAATGTCGATCAAAACATAGTTAACAATATGTGAACAAAATTGAGTAAAGAGATCATACCCCACTTTCCTTCGATTCCGTGATATCTGAAATGCGATGATCTCCATCTAATTTTTATAGGCTAAGGAACATTTAAAATTTAGTTTATCAATCACCTAGAACAACTCGAAATCTCTCCATCAAATTTGTTCCTTAGCCCACTTATGTGTCTAAATTTTGGAGAAGGCAAGTGGTCTAACTAAGGATGTAAGACCACTATTATTATCTATTGAAATCTTTGGTACCCAAATTTGTCTATATAACAAACTATTAACATTTACAATTGTACCCTTGGGAATCCAAATTTGTTTAAATTTCAAACCATTTATATTCGTACCTTTTGGAATCCATATTTGTTTAACAGTTTTGAGTTTGTATATATTTCAACAGTTATTCTTGCCATGTCCAATATTTCCACACTTTACGCGTTTGGGTATCACACTTTTCCCCTTAACAGTGTTATTAGTCATCTGTTCATATTTTAACACTTTTACAAATCCAAATCCTTTCCTTTTATTCTCGAAGAGTCGATTTTCTAAGAGCATATTAAATGATTCCTCTCTAGTGAAATTTTTTCGAGTGATCAACTCAAGTTTATTAACTTTGGATTTTAAAGTTTATTTTCATTCATTATCTTCGAACAACAACTAATGGTACTATCTCTCTTTTCAAAATTATCCATTTTCAATTGCATATTCTCATTTTGAAGCTCTCTAATTTTAGTCTCAATTTCTAACATCTCAATTTCAAAGAGTTGGAGTTTTTCATATTCATTTTTTTTCAAAATCCTTGATTTTTTCAATCTCCTTTTCAAACTCGTGATTTAATCGAATAATTTCAAATTTGCTCAAAATCACGTTCTCTTTTTCAAGAGTTTTGAAATTTTCGTTGACTTCATTTAATTTCATTTCAAAAATCGCACTTTTAGAACTTTTTGACCTCTTAAAACTATCCAACTCTTTTTGCAAAATATTATTTTTACAAATCAACTCAGTTTTGTTTTTCTCCCGAATTAAAATTTTGTTTTCTAACTTTTGAAAGTTTTCGTGAAAACAAGCAAATTCTTTTTCATAGTCCAAACACCATTTGCAATTAGAAGTTTTATTTTTCTTAATATTTTTAAGCTCATTTTCCAAATCATTATTTTTTTGACACAGTTTAGATTGTTCCCTTTTCAACTTATTATTTTTCTTCTCAAGAGCTTCATTATTTTCAATTAATTTTCGGCACAAGAGAATTAAATCATTGAATGAAAGATCACTTATCTAATTGGCTATTGAATCTTCATCACTGCTATCTTTTGCAAATCCTGTCAAGCACATTTCTTCAACTGGGTCTATTGTGGAGGATTTCTCATTGTTGTTGACTTTTGCACCATATATTGCATCAAAAGTATTCCAGATTTCCTATGCACTTTTACAATGAGAGATAAAGTTAAAATTATCTTGATTAATATGAGAATATAGTATATGCATAGCGAGAGCATTAATCGAAGTATTTTTCTTGTCTACTAAATCATACCCATTTTCAATAATATCCCAGCATTTAAAATTAACAGATTTTAAATAAAATTCCATTTTTAATTTCCAATTAAAAAAAATCTGTTCCATCAAAAATAGAGGGAATAATACTGGACCGACTCTCGCTAAATTTGCAACTAGGGTTAGACATCCTTGTTTTTAACCTTGCTCTGATACCACTTGTAAGATCGTTTTCACCCTAGAGGGGGGGGGGTGGATAGGGTGATACTAATAATAATAAAAATTAATGCGAAAATAAAAACAATCACAAATAATAATGCAGAAGAGATCACACACAAATTTACCCAGCTTCGGCAAAACCCTGCCTACGTGCTGCCCCCAAGGTTTCTACTAGAAATTAAGTAGTCAGACGCTTACACACGTAAACTTGCGACACCCGCTAATGACTAACCTAACTCTATGCTCAAAACCATGCCACAACTCAGCCACTGAGTTGCGAATTCTTGAACTACACCACCGTAGTTCGTCCCTAGTCACACGACTAGAATTTACACAAATTTTAAAAGAAAAATACAAATAAAACAAAACAACTAAACAAAAACCCTATTTAATTAAACTCTAAGCCCAATATAAATAAACTAAGACTGGCTCAATTTGTAAAGAAGAAGCGTTCCTCTCTATTTTTTTTTCTGTGCAAAAACTTCAGCCGATCCTTTTCGTTCCTTTTCAAAAGCTAGGATTTTTGGTGAAATTGAAGACACCGGTTTGACTCGACTGATTGCAGTGATGAGTTTAGGGCGATTTGTCTTGTCAATCGATTCTCTGGCTTTGATAGGCTTGCGGCTGCTCCAATTGTCGAGTATGATTCATGCTTTAAATTAGTACATGTTTTCCCTTTTTTGATTTATACTTATACTCGACTTGATTCGAGTTCTGGACGATGCTTGCTCTCTGATTTTTTTGAACTCGAATGAATAGCCAATGATGATTTGGGTAATTTATATAGGGATGAAAACCCTATAATATGTTCGTATATTTCTGGGTTTGAATATTTCGTGATTTTGCTTGGCCATTAGATAAATGCTTGAATGATGGTGATTGTACTGACTTGTTCAATAGTTGGTGGATTTGAAATTCTTGAATCAGTTTCGTTCTTTTTCCTATGACTTCGGTATGAATGTATTGAGAGCTCAAATTTGTACTATTTGAATTTGTAATAAAATATTTGTTTAAATAAAATATTTGTTTAAATATGAATTCTGTGTTATTTATTTTGTTCAACAAATATTTATTTAATTATGTGAAAAATAAAATAGTACAACAACAAATACATTTAAATAAATATATATATGTTTATTATCATCAAACAAAAATCATAAGCTATTGTATTCTACAATATGGTTTTATAAATGAAATGTGATCATTTAATTCATTTAAAATGATAAGAAATTTATTTCAAAATTCTGCTACAAATATGTATACGTTAAAGTATAAGTGAAAATGTGACCGGGAATCGGTTCTCCGATCGGCAACGGTTTATAGAACAAAAGTTGTTCGAAATCAATGCGAAGTTGTTTATATGTCATGTACACATATAACACACAAATGCATCCGCTAACATGCACATGAACATATGTATACATACATATATACTTACACATTTAAAAATACACATATAGTACAAAAATCTAAGATATTTTAAGTAAAGCTTCCTCCTTAAGCATAAACAAGTCAACACATGCATACATGAGCGGATGGAAGTGATGTGCACATGGGGGAGGGGCTATGGCCGTGTATTTTGAAGAGGTAGTGTGTTGGATAAGCTTGGAAAAAGTGGTGTATGCATATCTACCTTTATACTCCTCTTTTTTTCCTATAAATACCCACCCATATCCTCCTTCATTCTTCACAAATTCATTCTTCTTCTTCTTTACCATTCTTGAGCTTCTTAATCCTCTCTAATGGCTTCTCCTATTTAAGAGAGGTAGGAGGGTTATAAATAGTGGAGTGCTTAAGCACGAATCTGTTAATTACTCTCTAACCTCTTCTCAATCTACTTCTTTCTCTTCTCTTCTTTAATGGCACTTGGCCGTGAGTGATAGTGCTTGGGTGGTGGAAGCCTAGAGTTTGGAGGTGATGGAAGCATGGGATATGAGCAAGGAGGAGGTAGAAATGATGGCCAAGCACTTTGGAAGCATGGTTAAGTTGTTTAGTGATGTATTGGTGAAGTTTAGTAATGATTTAAATGAAGTATTGTGGTGATTTAAATGTTGGTAGGAAGTTTGGTTTGATTTTGGTGAGAACTCCTAATTTATTATACTATATGATTTGATGATGATATGATGTTGCAAATGGATTTTTAATATGCTTTGATCATCAAGTTTGGTTATTTGCATATGAATATTGAATATATATGCAAGTCACAAATATACACGTCGATAAGCACAAAAGGAAATCACTTTCCTTGAATTAATGAAATAGGTGTATTGTTAAACCTCTTAAAAATGGTTTAAAATGTATTTGAAATGTTTTATGAACATTTAAAAGTGTTTTGGTGAAGTTTGAAAAGAAATGGAAAATTTAGTTAAAAATAAGCGTGTCGCGTAACGACAGTTCGCGATTTCACGCTATAAAAGTCAGACAAGTGTACAAGTGGATAGCTCGAAATTCTTCGAGATAAGAATTTTCTGAGCTATTATATCCATAGTTTTCCAACGAATAAAGAAAATTGAGATTCTGATAAGTAGATTTTGAAATATGAGTAAAAAAAGTTTTGAAAAAAATCCCGATTTTGTAGTTCGGAATCCAAAATTGGATTTCTTTGAAAATGATGTTTTTAAATTGTTTAAAAATGTGGAATAAATCTTATAAATGTTTTAAAATGTTTTCAAAGTGATTTGAGTGATAAAAATTATTTTTTAAATATTAAAAAAGTCGTTTTGATCAATATAGCTTAAAGGGCACTTTTCACAGCACTTTTTATAATTTTTGAAAAACATTCTTAAGCTTAACAATTCTTTTTCAATTATTTTATAAATGTTTTAAAATGATTTATAAAGTGTTTTAAAGATGATTTGAAGGATTTTTTGGAATGATTAAAGATTTAGAGTCGATCAAATAACTTGACCGCCTTATGGGTGTCAAAGAGATAGTGTCTAGGCTTGAGTTTGGAAAACCAGTTTCCTACTCTCCCTGGCTATCTGGACTAGCCCGACGGAGGGGATGGTGAATTTGGTTTACTCGGATCAATTTCTTCCTAAATGAAAAATGAAACGATTTTGAATTTATTCCTAGTAAAAAGATGTTCAAAAGTTATCAAGGGATTTTATAAGAGAGGTTTAATATTTCTGTATATATCGAAAAGAATATTTTATAAATGTATATCTCCAAAAGAGATTTCGATAAAAGAACTTAATCAATTAAAGAATGATTCCCTATTCATTTGATCTCTTTTATCGATGGTTGGTTCGGAGAAACCAGGGTCGGATTTGGATAATTCATGTCCGAAGACCACTTCAAACCAATTTTCGTATTCGAAGTGAAGACATGAAGATATCTGTGGAAGATGGAATGTAGGGCTACTTGTCACTGACCCTCGGGGTAATTTCCCATATCATATTATTGTGGCAGTAGTTCTTCATTTAGGATCTTCGATGCAAGGACTTATCGCTACTAATCCTAGGAGTGACTCCCAACAGGATGTGGTAGGAGAGTGCCTTCGGTTTGTCTGTCCCTGGACAACTTGTATGGACGAATGTCTGACGTTGCATTTCTAATTACATTGATTGATCTCTATGCACATATCATCTGTTTGGTGGCGGAGAAAGCAACTTCTCTTAGGTTAACACCCTTTCCTGAGACGTTTGAGCTCAGGAGTTATACGTTTGTAGAAATCAGCTATGCGATCATGGTATGGCAGTATGGCATTCAAAGTGGAATGTGCTATGTGAAAAAGGTAATCGCTACCTCAGGCCTCTTCAACCGGGAATGGCTAAAGCAGGGTAGATGCGGCAGAGCTATGTGGGTCGCACCCATTAGAAGATGGTCATCACCCTTCTAGATTACTCTCTATATGTCGAGTATGTGGTGTATGCTTCGGAATCCCGTTAAAGGTCGGTAACGACCGGGGTGATGTCATATTCGATACTATCCAACAAAGGGGTAGGCTGGTTCTGTGTTGGTATAGGTGTTCAGTATCTGGACTCTAGGTATATCCCTCTAGAGGTATGCTATACGAAAGGTAGTCCCTCGCCTTGCCATTGTATGGAATCCATTCTCTGAACGAGCCTTGTAAGAGTTTTGTTTGTAGAGCCTAGTATGATGGAATTTAATAATGGTAACAATTTCGGCTAAGATTAATAAGTTTATTTGCAAATGTTTTCAAAGATATGTCATTAAAAATAATATCAAGTATTTTGACGTAAAATGTTTTGGTTATCATAAGGTAAAAACCCGTTCCATGTTTATGTGCTGTGTGGTCTTATGAGATACATTTTTTTTTTCAAAATGCATATTTTGAGTTCTCACACCAGTCCCATGACTGACCTGGAGTTTATTTTCATTTTCCCTTAAACTCTGGATGCCCTAATTTTCCCCGGGCAGCCAAGTATTCAGGAGAGCTTGGAGCATTTTGGAATGGAGCATGGAGCATGAAGCATTTTGGGTCTTCCGAAGAAGTTATCTATATCCCGTTGTATCTGTATTATGTATCTACTAGCACTTGTAAGCATAGACCAACATAACTATCCTAGCTGGGTTGGTACATGATGTAACTCCGATAAATCATTTGAAGCGATTGATTTAATCTTCCATATGTAAAATTATAAGTGTTTTAATGCGATGTGAGATTTGTTTGTTCTATCTTCTATATTTATTTATTTTACCCCTAACGACTGGGTTTCTGGTACTTGAATTGGCGGCACATGAATACCGTGGATGTATTAGTATTGATTTCTAGGTCGAAAATCCCGTTCATTACAATAACTCCTTAAAACACTAACTCTACCCTAGTCATCACTCACGATATCCAATGCCGAACCACCTATGCATCACAATGAGCTTCCCAAAACCCATAGATTAGAAGATTTACCTATTACAAACTCAAAGCTCTTTCCTTTCTAATTTTTTTGATTTTTATTTGCATTTTCTTGAATTAAAATAAAGAGGATTAATTGATTCCTTTGAGCTGCAATTTTATTTCTTGATTTTAGAACGCGAATACATGTTTGGGTACGGGGGAGACAAAGTTGTGTGCTGCTTGTACCAAAATGTCTAAGTTAGTTTTATAATTCAAAATTTTCGGCATTTTGCTGCATAGTTTTTCCATTCGCGTACGGACCCCAAATGACAAAACAAAAATATGGTCGCGCTCAGAATGACGACGCGATCCCAAACAATGATAATATACACTAGTTATTGAGTTCTGTAAATTAATAAAAACACTGCCGCTTGACGATACACTAGTTATTGGGTTCTGTAAAATCACAAAAACATTGTCGTTTGTCGATAAATCGTCAAACGAATAATATCAATATTTTCCAAATTAAAAACTATGGGAAAACCAAATAAATAAACTAAAAATATGTTAACAAAAATCGAGTCGTTACATGAAAATTAATTTTTCTAGGTTATTTATTCAAATTTTTTATTTCTGCAAATAAATATTCACAAAATGAATTCACCATTTATTTTATTTTAAATTTAAATGGAGTTAAACAAGTCCATTTAATCATTATAAATAAATATTCAATTTAAAATTTTAGATATTTACATCACCATTCAAATATCTTATGCTTACAAATTCAAATATTTCAAATAACCTCTGCAATTGAATTCAAGCTATAAGCTTTTAAAAAATCATTTTATTAATATTTAGTTCAGAATCCTATCATTTAAAATCACCACTCAATTATAAAAATTTCCAATTCACTTATTTTAATAATCTCTATAATTTAAATCAAGTTATTTACTCTAAAACCAAATTATTTAATATTTAAAATTAATTAAATAATCAAAATCCATGGACCGAAAACCTAGGTTGTTACAACCCTATAGATCCACTTACACCTAATTACTCTCATGCCTGAAGGAAGTGTTACTAAATCTCAAGCGTGCTTTTTGTGCAAAGACTCAATTTCCTCCTCCATAGCTACTAACCAACTGGAACTATCAACTCAACTAATGGCATCCCTATAGTCTCTGGGCTTATCATGGACATTGATTAATGCATAGGCTGCCATGTCATCAAAGTCAACGTCTTCAATGCTCAGTCCCACAAAATCATTAAGCCATCTAAGTCTTTTCTTCTCTCTAACTGGTCAAGTTTGAATTTGAGCTCCACCTTGAGATTGATCCTCTGTCCTCTCCCTGTCAATCAAGTGTCATCAGAAACACTATTTGTACTTGTTTGGAAGTCTAGTGATCTACTTAGTGTCCGTACTCTAAATTTGTCCTCTCAGCATCATCATTAACTAAAGGAGAAGGCTCCACCTTCAACATAGCATTTTCATCAAAAGTAACATGCCTACTAGTGGCAATCTTCTGGGTAGTAGGACACCATAACCTATAACCCTTAACTCCTCTCTCATAGCTAAGAAAAATACACTTACGTGATCTTGGATCCAACTTCCCTTTGCCCTCATGCACATAAGCCAGACAACCAAACACTTTGAGAAAGGAATATGAAACAGGCTCTCCTTTTCATACTTCTTATGGAATCTTCATATCTATGGTGGTAGAAGGTGTACGGTAGATGAGGAAAACCACCGTAGATAATGCTTCTGTCCAAAATCTCTTCTTCAATCTAGCAGTCAGACGTAAGCAACAACGTTCTTCCTAACAATGTCCAATTTATCCTCTCTACAACCCCATTTGACTGAGGATCGCCTGGTGTGGTGTGGTACCTTTTGATTCCCTTGAACTTGCAAAATTAGATGAATTTTTGATAAGTGAATTCACCACCATTATCTAAAGGAAGAACCTTCACTTTCTTTCCAGACTACTTCTCAATAAGAGATTTCCAACTATGGAACTTATCAAAAGTTTCATCCTTGGATTACATAAATTAAATCCATACTTTTCTAGAAAAATCATCAACAAATGTAACAAAATATCTAGCTCATCCAATCGGTAGGCATGGTGTGAGGCCCCAAACATCAGTATGAACATACTCCAAAATATCTTAGGACTTATACTTTGAAATTCTGAAAGAAACCTTTGTTTGCTTTCCACGTACGCATTCCTTACAAAAGCCAAGTTTTGAATAATGAATGCCTTCAATCAAACCTAGCTTTCTCAACATCTGCAAACCGTGCACTCCAATATGTCCCATATGAAAATGCAACAATCTGGTAGTACCAAAATCAACTGAATCAACACCGGAGAAGACTCTACAACAACAATGGTATCCTTCAACAAATACAGATTTCTATCTTGTACCCCTTTCATCACTATCAATAGGCCATTTGCAATTTCAATGAATCTTTTTCTGTTACACACTTCAAGCCAAGATTACACAACACCCCAACAGAGATCAAACTACACTCAAATCGAGCACATGCCTGATAGCACACAAAGTACGAACAACACCACGAAACATCCCGACCTGCTCCGTTCCAATACCAATCATGCGGCAAGTTGCATTATTTCCCACGAGAACCTTTTCTCCATCAAACTGGCAATAAGTGAAAAAAGAGTGCACATCAGGTGTCATATGATAAGATGCTGCAGAGTTAATAATTCAAATAGTACTCTTCATAGAAGAGGCAGAAACTGTAAAAGCGTCGGGATCACTCTTTGAATATGATGTCTTTGCTATAGAAACTGAAGCCTTTTGGGCAATGACTTTATTTTTATTCTCTAACTTAGGGAAACTTGCAATATAATATCCAACCCTTCTACAATATTGACAAACTCCCTTTGGAGCTCCCCTTAATTGAGATCTTGACTAGCCTCTGTCTCTACCATATTTGGTTCTACTCTTACTTCTTTCCCTTTGTGCAATAAGGCCTTCAGAATTATTCTCCATGCCCATGTTTGCTAACTTCCCCTCAACGTCTCGTTATGCAAATTTGTCTTTGCATCCTCCAAGCAAATAGAAGAGCGCCCATAGATCATAAGGTTAACAAAAGTGTTATATTCCACATGCAAAGAACATAAAAGAATGACAACTTGCACTTCATCCTCAATTTTTACTTCAACTACTCGAAGATTCGCAACAAGTGTGTTTAGGGCATCCACATGAGCTATTACATTGGTTCCATCCTTCATCTTGAATGAATAAAATTATTACTAAAGGATGATGCGATTGGTGAGAGACTTGTCATAGAACTTGTCATAGAACTTTCTCTCAATAGCATCCCATAATTCCTTAGTAGTTTCACATGAGGACTTCGTTAGAAAGGCTAAGTTGGATAGTGGTAAAAGCAACCTTCTTAACTCCTCAATCACTTCAAGTGTCAATTTTTTTTTGTTTCTCTGCATCTAAGACAACCTTAAAGTTCTTTTTTTTCTTCAACACTGTCTTCATCTTCCATGTGCCAAAATCTCCATTTTTATCAAATTTAGTGACTCCATAATTTGTAGAGCTTCTACCAACACTACTCTTTGTAGAATTAGACATATTTGAAATCATATTCAAATAGAACAACAAGCTCTGATACCAAACTGTAGTGGAAAATCCCATGTTCAAAATATCACAGGTTCGAAACTTCCGTAGCATGATTTGAACATATATTGATAGGTAGCATGATGTATACTACCTAAGACTTGTACAAATATGTACTACCATCTAAGTATCCAATTAAAAAACATTGTTTTTGGTAGCAGAAGTGGGACATTAAAAATCTAATATGTGGACAATCTTAACAATTCCAGTCCAATAAAGAGAATAAGAAGAAAATCAAAGGACATAAAATACAGATAAAGACAGAAAGGAAAAGACATACCGGTATAATGAGGTTCGACTATGCCTACATCCTTGGACCCAACAACCTTTATTATTTCTTCACTTTAGGAGAGAATACAATAATATGAGAAGAATATTAATCACTCAGTAAATTTCACTCACCCTAAAATAGATATGGAAATAGAGATCTCATTGAAGATATATTATAGACAACTCTCGTATCATAAAAAAAAACAAATGTCTTCATATATATATATAGGTGTGAGGATGAAGACAACATTGGAGATAGAGTTGAAATCTTTACGGATTTACTTGATTTGATTTCAATACAAATTAAGCATAATGGTACTTATTTCTACATTTATTCCCTGCTTGATTGATTCTCTATACATATTATTCTTCTTTGTTGACACCATACAATCAATTAGTTGATTGCCTTTCTATCATGCTTTCCACATATATCAATATTTAATTAATTGCTTAAATCAATTAATATATCTTAAATTAATTAATTATCTTTCCTATTTGCTTTCCATATTTTATTGATTACATGAGTCAATTAAAATATTTCTCCATTTTAGTATTTGGAATTTATTTGAATCGTTTAAATTTAACAACACCAACCTGGGTCATTTTTATCTTTTCCAACCTCTCTCGGTTCCATGTTAACCTAACTCGGTTTCAATTTTTTTTCAAATTTCCACTAAAATCAAATAAAATTCAACTTTTCTACAGAGATTTAGATTAATATAAACTAAATCACCTTCTCTTCATTCCAATTTCACTCTATAACCATTTCCCAAATTCTAGGGTTTATGAAAAAAATTTGATGATGGATAATGCTTAAGATGAACGGATCTAGCTATGTTGTATTGGATTTTATGTTGAGAACATGATTTCAGAGTTTTGATGGTAACAACCATATGATGGTGCTACTAATATGTTTATTAAGTAAACTCTGGTCATGCAGCTATGTGATGAAACACAAATCTTATTTACGTCAATACAAGCTATATTGGAGAAATATCAAATACTATTGCACTATAAGGCTTATGGATGAAGACAAAAGATTGAACAAATTATGATGGTGGTAACAAATTATCGGAGCTCCATAGAAGCACTAGAAGACGATCTTCAAACACAAAAATAGAGTATATGTTGTTTTGTTAGTTTATCGAGTCCTTATAGTAGAATATTGATTTAACCACTCAAACAATCTCCAAATCACTCCAAACTTAACCGCAACCTCCATCGTGTGTCCAAATATTTTTATGAATCTTTATAAAAACTTTAGAGGCTTGAAGATGGAAGAAAAAGGAGAAAGAAGGCTGTAGTTTAGCATGGACTTACCGTGCTTATAAAGGGTCAGTTGGTCTGCTGATTTCCCTTCAATTGTCGGTCGATTACAGAGTTAGAAGCATAATAAACCTGCCTTGAAATTATTGTCTCTTTTCAAGTTTCTAGTCATGTGTCTTCTTCTTTCTTAGTTTCTATCCTTTCGTAATTGCTGGAACTCAACAAAAGCATCTCAAACTCGAATCTCTTTATTCCTATATAATCTAGCCTCTTCACTCAAGCAAATCGCTAATTCTCTGCACTCCCAACCATCTAATTTTTGATTTGCAATTTGTGCTTTCAAATTCTCAAACCCTAGAACCATTTGAGCATTCGATTCCATATCCATTATAACAATTCATATACCCAAACTTTATTCTTTCAACTTCAAATTATTTAATTAGTTATAGGATTACTACGAAGTGTCAAAAGACTTATTCATGTAATCAAGACATAAACAGTTAGAAGAGGAAACCCTGATTTGTGTTACTGTAAAAGTCCTATTTAGGAAGTTCAAGCAATGATGTCCTATTGTAGAAATATGTTCCTCTGGGTGAAGTGGGGTTTGTTTAGTGAAATTCCATCAAGGAGTTTTGGGACTAGATGTAGGATAGGTCCAAATAAGTATAAATCGATTGTGTGATCTACTTTACCTATTCCTTGGCATTTTTAGTCATATTCTCTAATTATATCCATTTGGACATACTCAATTCAAGCACATTAACCTAACAAGTGGTATCAAAGCCTAGTGTTCTGCCGATCATAATGATATCCTAGAACAATGGCTAGAACATGTTCCAGTCGAGACACTATCAACAAGAAAAAGAGTACTACCATTACCCAAGAAACTACAAACTATGAAATGGTACTTCATGATTCATATGATCTATATTCTATTTAATATAATAATTTATCTAATAAGTTTTGATAAAGTATCAAAATTTAATTTTATCATGTTAGAAAAATTAAAAGCTTGTGAAAACAAGACCGCACAGCTAGAAAATGAAAATATTAAATTGAAAAATAATGCTTTGATATCGATAATTTTTTAAATGAAAAAGATTTATAAGTTGCTAATTTAAAGAGTTAAAATGATAAATTGCAAAATCCTTTGAATGATTTAGGTACTCAAATTTTGTCTCTTAAAAAGGATAATCGTGCTTTAAAAGATGAGAATTCTGATTAATTAAAGAAACCAATAATTTAAAAAATAGCAATGAATCTTTCAAAAATGAAAATTGTGACTATAAAATTAGTTTTGATAAGCTTAATGAAAAAGTCACAAAATTTAACAGATGTCAAAATGTTTGAAGTTTAATTTTATCAAGTTCTAGACCTTTACAAAAGTGGTTTCATATATAAATAAAGTTAATTGTAAAAATAGTACTAAATACACTTCTATGTATAGTAAAAATGTTAATACTAGTACTTAATACCGAGTAAATTTATGTTCTATAAGCTATAATCTTTCAAATATCTCTAGAAATATAAAACCATTAACATGGAAAATGAATAAAATTTATTCAAGTATTTGTGTTCTTGTTAATTAGAGAAACCAAGAAAAATACATTGACGATTATTTTAATATAGTAGTTAATAACGATAACTTTATTTCTTTCATCAAAAAAATGATAACTTTATTTCAAAGATTCCTCCAAACCCGTTTGGGTATGATTACCTTCGACCTAACCCCATAGACTCTAACATAGGAAGCGAGCACCAAAATATAAAATTTATTTTTTGCAAGTACATAAGAAAGTCATAAAAATGGGATGCATTTCGAATTGCAGATGTCCCGTATATTTGATGAAGAATGAGTGTTCATGGAAAATGATAACTTTAACTAGATAACTCTTTTATAAATGTCATTGCATTTTAAAAATGCAAGAAATGCATAAAACATTTATTACCATTCAAATGCTAAATACGGGTGAAAACCTGTTTCATAATAAAAAAAGATACTTTTGAAGGCAAATTTTTTAGGCATAACCATGCTTAAAGTAATAACATAATTTTTATACCATTAGCCAATACCAAGATTATTTTGTTAAAATATTTTTTGAAAATTGGTTAACGATCACAGTTTTATTGATAAAAACACAATTTTTATAACATACATGAGAAATATTTTTTCATGTATCAAATAGATAAATTTTAACAAAATTAATAAGAAGGCATTAACAAACTAAGTCAATTATGGATCATTTTTTAAAGAAAAATCACTTTTAGATAAAAATTGACTAAATTAAATGTACACCCTATAACTTATAATATTTTTGACATTTTTGTTGATGACAAAGGTGAATAAAATTGGGCATAAAAATTAAGGGAGTATATAAATTCAAGGGGAGCAAATATTAAGTAGGGGAGATATAAGATATGAATTTTATAAAGTCTCGTGGTTGTTATCATCAAAAAGGAGAGAATGTTGAAAAATTGATTTTCAGTGTTTTGATGATAATAATTATATGAATATCTTTATTATGTAATTTGGGTTCAGCAGCTTTATGATGAAGGATAAAGCTTATTTAATTTCAATACAAGCTATATTGGACAAATATCAAATATTGTTGCACTACAAGGCTTATGGAGTTAGACAAGAGCTTGAACAAATTATAATCATGGCAAAAAATTATTGGTGATCTGTAGCAACACTTGAGTATGAGCTTCAAATATAAAAATAGAGTATGCGTTGTTTTGTCAGTTTATCGAGTCCTCATAGAACATTGTTAAAACCATACAAACGATCTCCAAATCAGTCCAAACTTGTCATAACCTCTGTCACATGTCCTAGTATTTTTGTGATTTTTTCCTAGAATTTTATAAGCTTGAAAGCAGACAAAAAGGGAGAAAGTATGCTATAGTTTAGCATAGGCTTACTATGCCTATAAAAGGCCAACTGGTCAAATGATAGTCTTTCAACCAACTGACTGGTTATGGGCATAGTAAGCCCACGCCTAAAATTATTATTTCTTTCCAAACTTTCAGTCACATCTCTTCTTCTTTTTGAGGTTGTATCAATTCACTAATGGCTGAAACTCAACAGAAGCATCTTAAACTCGAATCTCTTCATTACTGTATAAACTTAGCCTCTCCACTTAAGCAAATCACTAGTTCTTTGTGCTCTCAACTATCTTTGATTTACAATTTGTGCTTTCAAATTCTCAGAACAAGAATCATTTGAGCATTCAATTTCATATCCATTATAATTCCTTTGCCCACACTTTATTTATTCAACTTTACATTACTTGAGTGGTTATATGATTATCATAAAGCGTCAAAGTACTTATTCGTGTAATCAAGACATAAAGAGTGAGAAGAGGAAGCTCTCATTTGTAATACAATTTAAGTCCTATTTGGGAATTCAAGCAGAGCGAAGTCCTGTTACAGGGCCCTCGGGTACTCAATTCAAGTCCAGTTCAGTTGTTTTGACGAGTTTTTGAAACATGTTCCTCCGGGTAAAGTTAGAGTTGTATAATGAAATTCTAGAAAGGAGTTCTGTAACGACCTATAATTTAGTCACTTTATATGTGATTATTTAATATATTTTTAAATAATTAAATAATGGGTTTTATAACTCAAATAGATCTCTTTTATATAATAACTTATGATAATAAAGTTGTTTTGAAATTTGGTTTACAAAAATAAAAAGTTCGGAGAAAAATCGAAAATGCGACAGAAAACCGTTTTTTTTATTTTCGACTTTTTATCGACCAAAAGTTGTTAGAACATGTTGTGTATACTAGTATACACATATATACAAATAAGAAAACAAGTTCACTAATTAAAATAGTTTGATTTAAAACTAATTAAAATGTACTTAAGTAATTAAGTAAGAGAGTGGACTTTTCTTTTATTTAAAAAGAAATAAATAAAGTACAAATTATAATTACAAAAGGACATTAGAAAGGAGATTGGATGGCTTATGTGACAAGGAAGGGGGCATACATGGCATGTGGGAGGGGGCGTGTGTTATCAAATTTTCATGAAAGGTATTAACTTATTTTAGGGAGGGGTAATTTGGTAATTAGCCAATTTTAAATTTCTATAAAAGGTACATCTCCTTTTCCACTTTCCACTTTACTTCATTTTCCATTTCAAAACTCTATTCCTCTCTACTCCCTTCACTACACTTCCTCCATTGTTAAAAAAACCACTTTAAATTCACTCCTTTTCTTCTTTAAATCCATAAACTAGTTACAAAATCATTTCCATCCGTCCCTACATCACTTATCTATAAAATTCAAAACCCTCTTTTTAAGGCATGGCCTAGCCTTCCCTAGTTATGGCCAAACCCAAACATGGTTCCTTGGGTCTTTAAAAGCAAGTTGTCTAGATGGAAGCTAGGTCCGTGTGTTGTTTACAAGGTCACGGTAGCTTCGGTGAAGTTTGTGTTTGTTTAAGTGAGTAAAGCTCACTTAAAAGTAGCTATATAATTTAAGGATTTGGTTGTAATAATTTATGCGTTTGCTTATATGTATAATTGTATGTAATTATTATTGTTTGGTTTGGCTCCCGCATGGAAGCGGATTACACATAGGATTTAGACAGGGGATTAACAAAAGGAAAGAAGTCGAGGTGATCGTAGCGAATAGATCGCGATGATACACTTCAAAGTGCATATGTAATGGTTTGCAGGGGATAATTTTTGTAGAGGGACTCCAAGGAGTTCCTCACCTTGTGGATGTTTATTTACATTTTTACATACTATGTATGATGTGATGGAATATGTATGTTGTTTAGCAATAATCGCTTATTTAGATGACTTGTTTTTATGTGATATTGAAAATCCCTTGGTTTGTTTTAAAAGTGGTTTACTACCTTACCTTTCTAAAAATGTTTTAAAGGATTTTTTCGAAATCTACTCTTGTTTTCAAAACTATTTACAAAGATGTTTTAAGGTAGTTTGGAATTTATTTATTAAAAAGGAATTTACTTATATAACGGAAAAATGTTGATTTTAAATTAAGTTTTGGATTAAAATAAATAACTTTGAAATCAAAGACTAGAAATAAGTTTATAAAGTTGATTTTCAATTATTATTTAAGAAAAAAACTTTGCATTTAAATAAGGGATTTCTTTATCATTGCCATTAAGTAACATAAAAAATATATAATAAATAGTGCTAAAATGTTAGCATGCTTATGGAAAGTAAATCATCTTATATTTAGCACTATAAGCCGATGAATAAATTTTTCGCTATATGTGAGATCTAGAATCGTAGTATTTTAACTAAGGCAAGGCCAGGGGAAACCAATGCCCCGACTTACCTGACTTCGATTTTGGGTAAGGGATAGAGAAATCGAAATGTCGGAAATGTGATAAGTGTAAGAGAGTTAATTTCTATAAATAGGTCATGATTAATTAAGTATATTGAAGGTACTTCATCTTATACATGACATTTTGAGGTATGGAAGCTCGTTTGTATCTGCGAGAGTTTAAGAATGTACATCAAGACAAGGGTAGTTCTCTAACTTGTCCGACTTCATTGTTAATCGAGGGATAACACGGGGTTGAAATCGAAAAGTAGTGATATGTATATAATGTTCAATTTTACATATGCAAATTAATTAAGATAATGGTTTGTCCACTATCAACAACTTGACCTATTTTAACTTGAGAAGTATAAAAGCTTCGCGATTTCATACGATTCGAGATTCCCCGAGGAGGACTCATTTCTATGAAACATAGTTCGCCTTTAAAAATGTATATTCGAGATTCTGGCGGGGACTTATATTTGTTCGCATACTTTTAAAAGAACTGGAATTAAGTCAACTGGGTATTCATCGCTTTAGTTTGGAGACACCAGTTTCAGATAAGTGAGGTTTATCCGAGCCACTTTAAAACAACAAACAATTCATGATCTATCATGAAGTATGCTATGGAGTTGTGCTACCTATCCTAAGGGTGATTCCAAAATGGAAGGAAGTAAGGTTAGTGTGTTTGTTCGATCTCGGAATAACTTATATGGATGAATGTTGGCATTGCATTATTGCCTGGAGGGTAGTGTTAGCATTCCAAGATGGGTTTACGAAATATGACAATCATTACCTTAGACCTCAGACCTCACACCCAAAAATGACTAAAATAGAGAAGATGCGACAGGGCTATGTAGGTCACACCCATTAAGGTATAATCATCCCGATCTAGATCGATATTTCTTTGGATGTATGCTTTGGGCCCAGTACGGTTGTTGATCGCAATCGAGGGACGATTATATTTGGTACCATCTAGGAAGGGTATGACAGTTCTGTGTTGGTAGGGGCTCCATATAAGGCCCCTAATATATTTTCTCTAAAGTAGTACTATAGTAGGCGATACCCCAGTAGCCTTATCATTGATGGAATCCATTTTCCAATACTTTCCTTTACAGACTTAGTTATATACTAAATATGCTGGAGTGTAATTAATGTACCCATTTCGTCTATGTTTAATACTTATTTTGACCCTAGACATTACTATAATATCACTGGATTTTCTATTAGTAGGGGGTTTGGTTATCGTAAGGTAAAAACCCATCCATATTTATGTGCGGCGTGGTCTTACGACATACCTTTATTTTTGGAGGGTATTATAAATATAATAAAGCATATGTTTTAAGTTTACTCACAGCAAACCCATATCTGACATGGTGTTATTCTTTCTTTCCCTTAAACTCTTAAGTACTCTAATTTTTGAGTAGCCAAGTAGCCTAAGTTCTTCAGATACATTTTTGAGGAGCATGGTGTAGGAGGCTTTATTATTATCTATTATAATTCCACTGTCATGTTTGTATATATGTATGTATCAGCATTGTAGGATTATGCAATTATAACCGTCTCTGGCTGAAATTATTATCTGTTGTAACTCTGATGTTTCATTTTGGGAATGACTATTTGTACTATCTTATGTTATATTATATATGATTTCCAGGCATTGTGAGATTCTATGTTTCACTCCTTTTGTCTTTTCTTTTACCCCAATGACCTATCTTCCGAATGCCTAGATGATCGGTACACAAATACGACAGATGTATTGAGTGTAGTCTTTAGGAGCAAGAATGGTAGATCATTACTATGTGGTATCAGAGATTAGGTTGAGCAAACACCTAGGCCTTGGTTAGGGTTAACTCATTAGAGATAAGGTTAGAAATACCCTAGAACGGATCTAGTCCATATGAGTGCATATTTGTAATTTTTATTCGAATATATGTATTCAAGTTATTTTGATTGGTAGTATGATTGATTCAATACCTTTTTCCTTAGGATAATCTTGTCTATGTATTCTAAAGTTATCTTGCTATATTTAGGTAGTAAGAAATGAGTAATAGAGGAAGGTAGGGAAGTGGAGCTGGCAGTACAACAACCACTAATGGTCGAGCTCCAAATGTTGGTAGGGTTGGAGTGGTGGCACCTGTGCAACCCTGAGTTAACTTTACATCCTTGTGCAATGAGTATACCAATTTAGGAGGGAAGCCTTCAAGGGTTGAAAGTCTATTATCGAAGTCCAATTTTGGATTTTTTCTTGTGAGAAGATCTTTGAGAGGCTTGGTATTTTTGATGACTATATGCGATTCTTGGCATCTTGGCAATTGCAGGATGGAGCTTCAGCATGGTAGGATTCAGTTACAGCAAATGTCCCTGAGGATGACTTTTCTTAGACAAGATTTAAGGAGGTATATAAAGATCAGTATGTGCCTAAAGCAGGAAAGACCCATCTTTACAGAAGTTTTCTAGATCTTAAGTAGGGGAAATGACTGTAGCTGAGTATGAAACTAAGTTTAATGAGTTGTCGTGCTTCGATCCGTTACTTATTGACACCCCTCTTAAAAAGAATGAGATGTTTGTAGTCGGGATGAGGGAAGAATTCCTTGAGAAGATGACTGCTCACCTAAAAGGATCTTTTGTAGGCCTCATAGATATGGTTTTACGGTATGTAATTCTTAAGAAGAAGTCGGAAACATCACCAAACAATAATAGCAACAACCCAAACAAGAGAAAGTTCAATCAGCAAGGAAGGAAGTAGTGGAGAGGAAAGCCATGGGAGATCAAGGAAACCATTATAAGGATGTTGAGTGTTATTATTATAAGCAAAAATGACATGTTGCAAGGTTCTATAAGAATCCCAAAGTTTAAAAGCTGTAGACAGGAACTATTTCTCTAGTGGTACAAAAGACACTCAGCTTTGATTGCCACCAACCAAGGCATATGGTAAAGGATTGCCCACTATTATAAAAGGGTCAGTAAGTCAAAAGTTTATGCTATCAAAGAGGGACCATTAACTTCAAAGGATGTGGAAGAGAAAGGAGTTCTTGAAGGTACTTTATTTTTTAATGGCATTTTAGTTCTAGTATTGTTTGATACCTGGGTTTCCCATAGTTTTATTTCTAAAAGATTGGTAGATAGATTGCAACTTTCCCCAAGGATTATAGAAACCTTGTTTATGTGTCTAACCTCATAGGTAGTACAGTTAATTTGTGTATGATTTGCGAAGATGTACAAATTACTTACCATATCCACCATTTTTCGTATGATATGTTTATACTAAATTTTAATGGGCTTGATGTTTTACTCGATATGGATTGGTTGGTGTCTTAGATTATGTTAGGAGGAAGGTATCCTTAAAAGCCAAATTTGAAATTTTTTGTTAGGATGACGTATGATGAGCCTAAAAAATTAATGAGTAGTTTCCTTTATGCACTCGATTCATCCCAAAAAGAATTAGGATCGATGTTAACTATTAAGGACTTTCCAGATATTTTGGAAAAATTTAACAGCCTACCTCTACATCAGGATATTGAATTTCATATCGACTTAATTCCCGGTTGGAAACCTATTATCCATCCTATCTATAAGATGGATCCGAGAGAGGAGGATCAAGAAATCAGACAGATGATCCGTTAAGAAAATCTCTAATTAGGCCAAGTCGCTCAAGTTGGGGAGTAGCTGTGATTTTTGTTGCAAAGTCAAATGGTTCTCTAAGGCTTTGTGTTGATTACCGTGAGCTAAACAAATAGACAGTTTGAAACAAGTATCCGCTACCCGTTATAGACGTGTTCAACCAACATCATGGTGCTTGAGTATTCTCATAGATGGAACTTGCCATGGGATTTCACCAATTAAGGATAGAAGAGGATAATATACCCTTAATAGCATTTAGAGGGCCAGATTGTATTCTATGAGTGGTTGGTTATGCCTTTTGGGCTAACTAATGCACCTACTTATTTTGTAGATCTTATGAATCGAGTTCTTAGAAGTATGCTTAACAATTTTTTATTAATCTTTATAGATGATATTCTTATTTATTCCAAGACCGAGAAGGAACACAAACACCATTTGGAGGTTGTTATGGAAACGTTAAGGAAGAACGTTTTAAGAGCTAAATTTTCTAAGTGCCATTTTTGAGAATCGAAAGTAAGGTTCTTCAGTCATGCCGTGTTGGGGGATGATATTTCAGTTGATTTAGAGAAAGAAGTGACTGTTCAAGATTAGAAGACACCGCAGACTCCAACGGAGGTCCATAGCTTCTTAAGCTTGGAAGGATATTATAGGAGATTCATTCAAGACTTCTCCAAAATTGCCTCGCACCAGACAAAGTTGATAAAGAATAATGTTAAGTTTATCTAGACATCGAAGTGTGAAGAAGCATTCATTAAGTTAAAGAAGAGACTAGCCATCGCTCCAGTCTTAGCTATTCTATATGGAGGTGAAGTGTTGATAGTTTATACGGATGCTTGCTCCATGAAGAGCTCGAAATTTTAACCTGATAAGTTATGTTTGCATTAAAAATGTGAAGGCATTAATTATCAGTTTAAAGTTCGATCTCTTCATGGATCACAAATCCTTGAAGTATATTTTCATGCAGAAGGATTTAAACATAAGGCAACAACGTTGGTTGGAATTTCTTGTGGCATATGATCTTGATATTTTTATACACCTGGGAAAGCCAATGTGGTAGCTGATGCTCTAAGTAGAACTGCAGTTTTGGCTCATCTGGAAGTTACTCTAACTCTACTCGAAAGGATCGCAAGCAAGCAAAGAGAAAATAGTCGTTTAATGATGATCATCAAGGAGATAGACGACAGACATTGTTCAAACTTTGAGATAGATAACCGTGGGATATTATGGATGAACAGAAGGATATGCGTTCCAAATGTCAACGGTATTCGGTAGAAAGTATTAATAGAATGCCATCAATCCATGCTAAGCACCATCAATCCAAGCCGAGCATCCATCTTGGAGTTATGAAGATGAATCAGAATATAAAGTGAGTATTCTAGTGGAAGGGACTGAAGAGGGATATTTTTATTGATGATAGCAAACGTGCAAATTACCAGAAAATCAAAGGTGATCATCAAAGGACTGCTGGGCTACTACAACCACTCGGGATCCCAAGTTAGAAAGGGAGCAAGTATCGATGGACTTTATAGACAGTTTGCCTAGATCAAGAAAGGGTAATGAAGGAGTTTGGGTTATTGTTGATCGACTAATCAAAAGCGCACATTTTATTCCGGTGAAGCTGACTTGGACCGTAGCAAGTTTGGCAGATAT
Source organism: Allium fistulosum (assembly GCA_030737815.1). NCBI lineage: Eukaryota > Viridiplantae > Streptophyta > Magnoliopsida > Asparagales > Amaryllidaceae > Allium > Allium fistulosum. The sequence continues at coordinate 516,762,375 of CM060901.1, read as the reverse complement.
TTTCATAATGGAAATTGTCCGGTTGCTTGGAGTTCCAAGTAGCATTATAAGAAATCGGGATACAATTTCTACTAGTCAGTTTTAGGAAGCATTGCAAGCAGCTTTGGAAATGAGGTTTAGTTTAAGCACCGCATATCATCCTCAAATTGATGGTCAGACAGAGAAGGTAAACCGGGTTTTGGAAGATCTTTTAAGAGCTTGTATCTTGGATTTTGGAGGATCATCTTCATTTAATTGAGTTTTCTTATAATAATAGTTACTAGGTAAGTATTGGCATGAAACCTTATGAAGCTCTTTATGGATGGCCGTGCAAATCACCATCATGTTGGGTTAAAATTGGGGACCGATTAGTACTTGGTCCCGATATAATCCTTGAATCCATAGAGAGTAGTTATGATTAGAAGGAAGATAAAGAAAGGTTAGGATAGATAGGAGAGCTATGCCGATCAAAGGCTTAGAGATTTGAAATTCTCAGTCGGGGACTTCGTGTTTGTTAAAGTTTCTCCAATGAGAGGAGTGGTGAGGTTTGGAAAAGCAGGAAGTTATCACCTTGCTATGTTGGACCTTTTTAGATTCTTGAGAGGATTGTGCCGCTTGCCTATTAAGTTGAGTTACCTCAGAGATTGTCGGGCATACACAATGTTTTCCATGTATCTCATTTGAGGAAGTATGCGCATGATCAATCACTGATTATTGAGTCATCTATTCAAGAAGAATGGAAACCGAACTTGGGAAACTAAGGATAGCATGAGAGAGGCTTATCCCGATTTCCTATGAGTTGAGTAGTTTTCTTAGTGTGTCGATAGTGTAATCACCACCTATGGTGTAACTAATTATTCATGTGTCTCTTTTGTATGTGTTTCATTGTATATGATATATGTTCTTTTTGAGTATCTTCTTTATTTGTTAAATTTCAGGACGAAATTTTTTTAAGAGGGGAAAATATAACGACCCACAATTTAGTCACTTTAAATGTGAATATTTAATAAATTTTTAAATAATTAAATAATGGGTTTTATAACGCAAATAGACCTCTTTTATATAACTTATGATAATAAAGTTGTTTTGAAATACGGTTTATAAAAATAAGTAGTTGAGAGAAAAATAAAAAATGTGGTCGAAAACCGTTTTTTGGATTTTTGACTTTTCATCGACCAAAAATTGTTAGAAAATGTTGTGTACGCTAGTATACACATGTACAGAAATAAGAAAACAAGTTCACTAATTAAAATAATTTGATTTGAAACTAATTAAATTGTACTTAAGTAATTAAGTAAGAGGGTGGACTTTTCTTTTATTTAAAAGTAAAAATAAATAAAGTACAAATCATAATTACAAAAGGAGATTTGGTGGCTTAGTGTGACTAGGAGGGAGGGCGTACATGGCACGTAGGAGGGGATGTGTGCTGTTAAATTTTCATGGAGGGTATTAGCTTATTTTAAGGAGGGGTAATTTGGTAATTATTTTAAATTTCTATAAAAAGAACACCTCCTTTTCCACTTTACTTCATTTTCCATTTCATAACTCTTTTCCTCTCCATTCTCTTCACTACACTTCTTTCATTGTTTTACAATGAAAACCACTTCAAATTCACTCGTTTTCTTCTTTAAATCCATAAATAAGTTCCTAAAATCATTTCCATCCCTCTCTCACTTATCTACAAAATTCAAACCCAAACCCCTTATTTTAAGGCATGGCCAAGCCTTCCCTAGCCATGGCCGAGGCCAAACATGGTTCCCTAGGTCTTTAAAAGCAAGTTATGTAGAAGGAGGCTAGGTTCACATGTTGTTTGCAAGGTCACGGTAGCTTGAGTGAAGTTTGTGTTTGTTTAAGTGAGTAAAGCTCACTAAAAAGTAGCCATATAATTTAAGTATATGGTTGTAATAATTTATGTGTATAATTGTATGTAATTATTATTTTTTGGTTTGGTTCCTACTTGGAATCGGATGATACACATGATATAGACAGAGGACTAGCAAAGGGAAAGAAGTCGTGGTGACCGTAGCGAATAGGTCGCAATGATACACTTCGAAGTGCATATGCGATGGTTTGTAGGGGACAATTTTTGTAGAGGGACTCCAAGGAGTTCCTCGTCCCATGAATGTTTATTTACATTTTTACATACTATGTATGATGCGATGGAATATATATGTTGCTTAGCAATAGTCGCTTGTCTTGATGACTTGTTTATATGAAACTTGAAAATCCCTTGGTTTATTTTAAAAGTGGTTTACTACCTTACCTTTCTAAAAATGTTTTAAAGGATTTTTCTGGAATCGACTCTTGTTTTCAAATCTATTTACAAAGATGTTTTAAGGTAGTTTGGAATTTATTTATTAAAAATATATCTACATGTATAAAGGAAAAATGTTGATTTTAAATTGAGCTTTAGATTAAAATAAATAACTTTGAAATCAAAGACTAAAAATAAGTTTATAAAGTTGATTTTTGATTATTTTTTTAAAGTAAACTTTTCTTTTAAACTGGGGATTTCTTTGTCAGTGCCATTAAGTAACACAAAACAAATATGATAAATAGTACTAAAATGTTGACATGTTTATGGAAAGTAAGTCATATTATATTTAGCACTAAAAGCCGATGAGCAAATTTTCCTCTATCTATGAGATCTAAACTCGTAGTATTTTAACTAAGACAATGCTAGGGCAACCAGTGCCCAAACTTACCTGACTTCGATTCCGAGTGAGGGATAGAGAAGTGAAATGTTAGAAGCATGACAAGTGTAAGAGAGTTATTTTCTATAAATAGATCATGATTAATTAAGTATATCGAAGGTACTTCATCTTATACTTGACGCTAAATTTTGAGGTATGGAAGCCCATTTCTATCTACGAGAGTTTAAGAATGTATGTCGAGGCAAGGGTAGTTCTCTAACTTGTCCAACTTCATTGTTAATCGAGGGATAGCACGAGATTGAAATTGAAAAGTGGTGATAAGTATACAACGTTTGATTTTCCTTATGCAAACTAATTACTTACACCAGATAGTGGTTTGTCTACTATTAACAACTTGACCTATTTTGACTTGAGAAGTATATAAAAGCTTTGCGATTTCATATGATTTGAGATCACCTAGGAAGGACTCATTTCTGTGAAACGTAGTTCGCTTTTAAGAATGTATATTTGAGATTCCGGCGGGGACCCTTATATTCGTTCACATACTTTTAAAAGAACCGAAATTAGGCCAGCTGGGAATTCATCTCTTTAGTTTAGAGACACCTGTTTCAGATAACAGGGTTTGTTTGAGCCACTTTAAACTAACAAACGATTCATGATCTGGATTATCATGAAGTATGTTATGGAGTTGTACTACCTATCCTGAGTTGATTCCAAAATGGAAGGCAGTAAGGTTAGTGTGTTTATTCGATCCCGAAACAACATGTATGGATGAATTCTGGCATTGCATTGTTGCATGAAGGGCAGTGTTAGCATTTCAAGATGGATTTGCTAAAATGGTAATCATTGCCACAGACCTTACACCCGAAAATGACTAAAACAGGGGAGATGCGGTAGGGATATGTAGGTCGCACCCATTAAGTTATGATCATCCCCGATCTGGATCAATATTTCTTTGAACGTATGCTTCGGGCCTAGTACGGTTGTTGATCGCAATCGAGAGATGATTATATTCGGTACTATACAGAAAGGAGTAAGTTGGTTTAGTGTTGGTAGCGGGTCCATGTGAGGCTCTTGGTACATTTTCTCTGGAGATGTACTGTGACAGGCAATACCCCAGTAGCCTTATCATTCATGGAATCCGTTTTCCAATACGTGCCTTTACGTACTTAGTTGTATACTAAATATGCTGGAAAGTAATTAATGTAACTATTTAGGCTATGTTAAATATTTATTTTAATCCTAGACATTATTATAATTGAAAATGACTATAAGATCGAGTAATATGAAATAGTATAAAAGTAGTGCGGAATAATAGAACAATTAGCAGATAATAGTAAATAATAAACGAGCACACCAGGAATTTTATACTCGTTCGAACTTCCCGTTCTACGTCCAGTCCCAGACTCCTTTCTGGAATTTCACTAACAACAATCCTCACTTAACCCGGAGGAACAGGTTTACAACCCATGAGCAGCCGAACAGGGACCTGAGCAACAGAACATGATTTCGCCTCAATAGCCGAAGAGGACTTCACTTTGCTCGAGCAACAGAACGGGACTTTTACACAACAATATTTCTTGACACTATGTGTTCTTGAGTAACACTAATTTGTCAATTATAGTACACCCTTCCTATAATCATCTCCTTTATGATATATATGTGAATGCGTGAAGAATAAGGAAGTAAGAAAGTGAATTTGAATGATGTTGAAAGCACAAGTGTATTAGAATCAAGAATTTTGAGAGTAGAATAATAATCAATTGAATTGTTGTAGGAAAACTTGATTCTAATGTGTTTATATAGATAATAAATAGTTGCAATTGTTCGTGAAGAGTTATCATCAAGGGTTATGAGTTTATCTGTTGGATTAAAGATTGCAACTCTTCACGAATGGAAGTGCCTTTTCAGAAAACAAGCCGTTGTAAATATTCAGACTTTTGAAATTAAAAATTCAGACTTCTGAAATGCAATGAAATCAAACCAGAAAGAAAATAGGCAAAAAATTGCCAGATTCAGACGTCTGAACTATCCAATTCAGACGTCTGAATATTGTATTCTACAATATTCATATTTCCAGATTCAGACGTCTGGATTGGATCATTCAGACGTCTGAATGTAACATAAAAATGAGATTTTTTCTTTAAACCAAATATATGCATATGAAATGACAAAGAGATGCAGTATATATCATATAGAAGAGATTTTAACATATTTTTACTTCTAGACAAGGACTCGAAACAACCTTATATATAAAATTATACATAGTCGAATCTTGTCATAGATTAATCCCTGCAAAAAACAAGTTAGTATATAAATGATTGTATAGTTGTCATAGTCAAAATATCGTATTTACGAAATACCGTAAACACGAAGTTTCAACATTCTCCCCCTTTTTGACGATGACAACTATATAAAATTATAGTATACAACATGATCATATAGAAGCAGAAAATACAAATACTCCCCCTTAATATAAACTCCCCCTGTCGATAGGAAATATTTCAAAAATATTTCTCCCCCTTTGACATCGACAAAAAGGAGAGTTAAAATAGCATGCATATCATAGATGTAACAAAATATAAACATAATTCCTAGAAAATGGTATGAATACAAGTTTTGGAAAAAATTAACTATAAATCTTTAAAAGAGACGATTCCGAGTTCTCATCTTAATTTAATAAACACATTTTCAAGAAGTGGTTTTGTGAAGATATCAGCCAATTGATTTTCGGACGAGACAAAATCTAATTTTATCAAACCTTTTTCAATACAATCACGAAGAAAATGATGACGTATGTCAATATGTTTTGTTCGTGAATGATTGACAGGATTTTTTAATAAATTAATAGCACTTGAATTATCACAATATATTGTTGAATTTGAAAGATTTATATCAAAATCTCTAAGTGTCTGTTGCATGTAAATTACTTGAGCACAAGCTAATGCAGTAGAAATATATTCTGCTTCACAAGTAGAGAGTGAAACACAGTTCTGTTTCTTACTAAACCAAGATACTAACGATTTTCCAATAAAATGGCACGTACTGCTAGTACTTTTTCTATCTGTTCGAGATCCACCAAAATCAGCATCACTGTAAGAGACTAACTCGAACAGACACTCTTTTGGATAGAATAAACCAAAGTCCTTGGTATTACTAAGATAATGTAATATACGTTTGACTGCTCTTAAGTGAGATTCTTTTGGATTAGCTTGAAATCGAGCACACAAACAGACACTCATCATAATATCTGGATGACTAGTTGTTAAATATAGTAATGATCCAATCATACTTTGATATAATTTTTGGTCAACGCTCTTGCCATTTTCATCTCTATCAAGATGGGTAGTTGTACTCATAGGAGTTGGTTTGGAAGAAGTATTTTCCATTTCGAAGCATTTGATTAAATTATTACAATATTTTTCTTGATTAATAAATATACCATTTGGTAATTGTTTAATTTGTAAACCAAGAAAGTATGATAGTTCGCCCATATGTGACATTTCAAATTCTTTTGTCATAATATATGAAAATTCTTTTCATAAATTTTCATTAGTAGATCCAAAAATAATATCATCAACATATATTTGAATGACTAAAATATCTTGTTTAGTTCTTTTAATAAAAGGAGTTTGATCAACCTTTCCAATGTCAAAACTAGAGTCTATAAGATATCTTTTAGGACGATCATACCAAGCACGGGGTGCTTGTTTAAAACCGTATAAAGATTTCTTGAGTTTATAGACATGGTCTAGAAATTTTTCATGAGAAAATAGAGGAGGTTGTTCAACATAAACATTTTCTTTTATATAACCATTTAGAAAAGCATTTTTAACATCCATTTGATATAGTTTGATGTTATGAAAACATGCAAAGGCCAGTAAGATTCGTATTGCTTCTAGTCTAGCGACTGGTGCAAACGTTTCTTCATAGTCAATTTCCTCTTCTTGATTATATCATTGTGCTACTAATTTAGCTTTATTCCGAGTAATATTTCCTTGTTCATCAGCTTTATTTTTGAAAACCCATTTAGTACCAATGACTGATTGGTCACTAGGCCTTGGAACTAAATCCCAAACATCATTTCGTTCGAATTGATTTAGTTCTTCTTGCATAGCAATGGTCCAATAATCATCAGTTGAGGCTTCCTTAATATTTTTAGGTTCTATTGAAGAGAGAAAAGCTACATGACCCATTTGATTAATTTGACTTCTCGTTCTAACATTTGAATCAATTTCTCCAATAATGTTTAGAACAAGATGATCCCTCAAAACTCTTGGTGGAGATCTTATTTCATTATGAACAATGTTTTCATGTTGAATCAAATTATCAACTTGATTTATGTTATGAACAATGTTTTCATCATCATCAGAAGAAGATTTGATGCTTGTTTTTGGGGTTATCTCATCATCATCAAAAGAATATTTAGATATAAAATTTTCAGCAAAAGATACGTGAAGAGTTTCTTCAATAATTTTTGATCTTTTATTGGAAATTCGATAAGCTTTGCTTCGTTCCGAGTATCCTAAGAATATTCCTTCATCGGATTTGGAATCAAATTTGCCAAGCTGATCTTTAGTATTTAAAATAAAACATTTTGAACCAAACGTTCTAAAATAAGAAATATTTGGTTTTCTACCATTTAGAAGTTCATATGAGGTGTGCTTTGTTAGTGGTCGGATGGAAACACGATTCAAAACATAACAAGCAGTTGCTACAGCTTCTGCCCATAATTGTTTTGGTAACATGCTACCATTTAATAAAGTTCTTGCACATTCTTGTAACGTTCTATTCTTTCTTTCTACAACACCATTTTGTTGTGGTGTTCTAGGGAAAGAAAAATTATGATAAATACCCTATTTATCACAATAATGTTCGAAAGCTTTATTGTCGAACTCACCTCCGTGATCACTTCTAATAGCTTTAATTTTTAAATCCTTAAGATTTTGAATTCTTTTTGCAAAAATTTTGAAATTTTTAAAAGTATCATTTTTATTTTTCAAAAATATAGTCCAGGTATATCTTGAAAAATCATCTACAATTACAAACACATATCTATTGTGATTAATAGATTGAACCTGAGTTGGACCAAATAGATCCAAGTGTAATAACTCCAATGGTTGCATTGTAGAAATAATTTTCTTAGATTTAAAGGATGATTTTGATAATTTCCCTAGTTGACAAGTGACAAGCATCACAAAGATTATCTACTTTAAAATTCATTTTTGGTAAGCCCCTTACTAAATCATTTTTAGATAATTTAGATATGGCTCTAAAATTAATATGACAAAATCTTTTGTGCCATAACCAAGGATCATTTTCTTTGGCTAATAAGCACATATTTGAATTATAATTTATATTCATGTTTAAAACATAAATATTTTTATCTCTAAAACCTTCAAAAATAAGATTGTTATTGTGATCAGAAATGCTACATTTATCTTCAGAAAAATTTATTTTAAATCCCTTGTCACACAATTGGCTAATACTTAATAGATTATATTTTAAATTCTTAACTAATAAAACATTAGAAATAAGAGGTAAATTAGATGTACCGACATTACTCACATCGCCTTTGCTAATGATGTATCCCTTAGAATTATCTCCAAAGGTGACAGAACCTCCATTTGAGTAGATGATATTTGTTAGCATTTCCTTGTTTCCTGTCATATGTTTTGAGCATCCACTGTCTAGTATCCATTTTCCTCTTTTGTTTAGTGGATCCTGCAAAAAATATAAGTGAAGACATTGGTACCCACCTTTTCATTAGGGTCCTAAGAGTTAGGTCTTAGGAAACCAAACCTAAGAGGGTTCAGTATTCCATTTATAAATATAGTTTTTATTTTTATGCACATATTCAAAGAAGGAATTTATATATCTCTTCCTAATCAAACTATTGTTTGTTTTAGGAATCCATATTTTTATGGTTTTTATGTTGGTTTTCCTCTTTGAATGTTCAATGGAAGGTATAGTTTTAGAAACATTTCTCCTTTTATTTTCCTTTGTAGGTGGAGCTCGTGATTTCTTAACATAACCTAATCCATTTTTATTAGATGCCGGTTGAGAAACTTCAATAATCTTAGACAAGTTTTCTCTACCTTTATTGAAATTTGAAACATTCTTAGTGATATTGTCTAGCTTAGTTCTAAGATTGGTGTTCTCTAACTCTATCATTTTGATTTTTGTTTTAAGCTCATGATTTTCAAAGGCTAGAGTATCATTCTTAACTTTCTGAGTTTCTATTTCTTGACTTAATAGAGCAAATTGAGAATTATCAGAAGATGATTCTTGAATTTTCTCAAGTTCTTCTTCTAATATTTTCTTTTCATCTTTTAACATATCTCTTTCAAATTCTGCTCTATTTTGATTTTCTAAAGCTTCTTTATATTTTCTTTTGAGATTTTTTAAAGTGTCAAGAAGTTTAGAATTAATTTCAATCATATCATCAAAAGTTAGATCACTAACCTCATTCTCCTTTGCTATAAAGCATACATTTGCTTGCTCATTCTCACTGTCACTGCTACTATCAGAAGATGTAGAATCTGAATCATCCCATGTAACTGAGAAAGTCCTTTTCTTGAATTTGTCCTTCTTATTTTTGTTATTGTATGATTTTTTCTGATCTGGACAATCTTTCTGAATGTGACCCTTCTTATGGCAGTTATAGCATTCTAATACAGAAGTTGACGGCTTGTTGAAAAACCGTTTGCTATTATTCTTGTTCCCTTTTCTGTATTTCAAAAACTTTTTAAAGTTTTTGGCTATAAAAGCTAAGTCTTCTTCATCTAAGTCTGATTCTTCTTCCTTTTCAGCATGGAAAGCCACATTCTTTTTGTCTTGAGCCTGTACTCTTTTAGCCTGCATATTAACTTCATAGGACATTAAATTTTTTATTAACTCTTCTGGTTTCATGGTGGAAAGATCATTGGCTTCTTCAATAGCTAAGGCCTTTCTTTCCTAATCATCAGTTAAAGAGTTTAATAGGTTTGAGACAATATCAAAATCCATAAATGTTTGTCCTAGTCCTAGTAATGAATGATAGATATCTTGAAATCTAGAGTACATATCATTTATGGACTCATCCTGCTTCATTCTGAAATTTTGAAACTGACTTTTGAGCATGGATATTTTACTTTGCTTGACTATGTTAGTGCCTTCATGTGTGACTTTAAGAGTTCTCCAAATTTCATAAGCAGTTGTGCACATACTAACTCTATTAAATACATTTCTATCTAAGGCACAAAATAGCATGTTCATGGCTTTAGCATTAGCAGTGGCTTCTGTCTTTTGAGCAGTAGTCCATTCTGCATAAGCAGTAGTGGGTGTAGTGTATTCTGTTTGTGTAACATTCCATGAATCAAAACTATTTGCTTGCATATAAATACGCATTCGTGTAGCCCAATAGTTGTAATTCATGCCATTGAATAGTGGAGGTCGTGCAGTAGATTGACCTTCAATAAAGCTGGTGTTAGTGTTAGTGCTGGTGTTATTTTCCATATTAGCAAAGTATCAGATAACTTTGTAACGGTTATAAGATGCCTTGCTCTGATACCAAATGAAAATGACTATAGGATCGAGTAATATGAAATAGTATAAAAGCAGTGCGGAATAATAGAACAATTAGCAGATAATAGTATATAATAAACGAGCACACCAGGATTTTTATACTGGTTTGAACTTCCCGTTCTACGTCCAGTCCCAGACTCCTTTCTGGAATTTCATTAACAACAATCCTCACTTAACCCGGAGGAACAGGTTTACAACCCCTGAGCAGCCGAACAGGGACCTGAGCAATAGAACAGGATTTCGCCTCAACAGCCGAAAAGGACTTCACTTTGCCCGAGCAGCAGAACGGGACTTTTACAAAACAATATTTCTTGACACTATGTGTTCTTGAGTAACACTAATTTGTCAATTATAGTACACCCTTCCTATAATCTTCTCCTTTATGATATATATGTGAATGCGTGAAGAATAAGGAAGTAAGAAAGTGAATTTGAATGATGTTGAAAGCACAAGTGTAATAGAATCAAGAATTTTGAGAGTAGAATAATAACCAATTGAATTGTTGTAGGAAAACTCGATTCTAATGTGTTTATATAGATAATAAATAGTTGCAATTGTTCATGAAGAGTTATCATCAAGAGTTATGATTATATCTATTGGATTAAAGATTGCAACTCTTTACGAATGGAAGTGCCTTTTCAGAAAACAAGTCGTTGTAAATATTCAAACTTCTGAAATTAAAAATTCAGACTTCTGAAGTGCAACGAAATCAAACCAGAAAGAAAATAGGCAAAAAATTGCCAGATTCAGACGTTTGAACTATCCAATTCAGACGTCTGAATATTGTATTCTACAATATTCATATTTCCAGATTCAGACGTCTGGATTGGATCATTCATACATCTGAATGTAACATAAAAATGAGATTTTTCCTTTAAACCAAATATATGCATATGAAATGATAATGAGATGCAGTATATATCATATAGGAGAGATTTTAACATATTTTAACTTCTAGACAAGGGCTCGAAACAACCTTATATATAAAATTATACATAGTCGAATCTTGTCATAGATTAATCCCTGCAAAAACAAGTTAGTATATAAATGATTGTATAGTTGTCATAGTCAAAATATCGTATTTACGAAATACCGTAAACACGAAGTTTCAACAATAATATCACTGGATTTTCTATAAAAGGGGTTTGTTTATCGTAAGGTAAAAGGTCGTTCATGTTTATGTGCAGCGTGGTCTTACGAGATACCTTTATTTTTGAAGGGTTTTATAAATATAACAAACCATATGTTTTGAGTTTACTCACACCAGACTAATGTCTGACCTAGAGTTTTTCTTTCTTTCTCTTAAACTCTTGGTACTCTAATTTTTGAGTAGCCAAGTATCCAAGTTCTTCAGATACATTTTGGAGGAGCGGAAAGGGAGGCTTCATCGTTATCTATTATATTTCCACTGTAATGTTTGTATATAGGTATGTCTTAGCATTGTAAGGGCATGCGATTATAACTATCCCTTGCTGAAATCAGTATCTATTGTAATAATGTTTTTAAATCTCTCGTATCTTGCCTGAGATCTCCTCTCAGATCTCTTTTTCACACTTAAGCGAAACGGGACATCAAATCTTTTTCATATCTCCCCGACACTCATCTCGTCCGAGATATTCAATTCTAATCCGAAATATGGATCGGAATCTTAATTTGAGATCTCACCCAAAATTATATATTTTTCTTCGTTTAGATAATATTTTTCTTTTTCGTGTAGATTCAAAAGAAACTACCCAGTCTAATTACTATTTACCAACTCTTTAAACATATTTTTTATTTTTTACCTTGATGTGTCACAACAAAAGACTTCGTTTCTTTTTTATGTTCAAATAAGAGGATATTATTCAATCATTGTAAAATAAATTAAGCCAATAAAGCTCCACTCTTCTTTAAAACATTAATTTCAATTCTTTTTTCACCGCAAATCAGATATCTTACAATTTTATTTTTACTTTGAAAATTAGAGTTAAATAAGTCATTAACATTAGTTTTAGACACATAAGTTACTTCGAGATATTCCCGAGATGTAGTTTAAGATCTGAGATGTCAATTCGAGATGTACACCCCAGATACACTCATCTTATCTAAGATTCCTCCAGTACGAGATAACTTATGTGAAAATGCCAAGATGAAACGTGACCGGTATCCAAGATTTAAAACCTTGATTGTAACTCCGATGTTTCATTTTGAAAATGATTATATACACTATCTTATGTTCTATTATATATTATTTCCAAGAATTGTGAGATTCCATGTTTCTTTCTTCTTGCCTTTTCTTTTCTTTTACCCCAACGATCTGCCTTTCGGACGCCTGTATGATTGGCAAACGAATACGATGGATGTATTAAGTGTCATCTTTAGGAATAAGGAAGTAAGATAGCTACAAGTTCTAGGATTAGATGGGTCCAAATTGGTATAAATCAACTATATGATCTACTTTACCCACTCAGCTGCATTTTCAGTTATATTCTATATTTATATACATTTGGTCATACTCGATCTAAGAACCTGACCTAACAAGTAGTATTAGAGTATGGTATTTTACCGATCGTTACAACATCTTGGAACAATGACCAACATAAGATCTGATCGAGACACTGTAAGCAAGTAAAATAGTACTACTATTGTTGAAGCAACTACAAACTTCGAAATGGTACTTTGTGATTCATATGATCTATTTTCTATTCAATATGATAAATTATTTTATAAGTTTGATAAAGTAATAAACTTAATTTTATTATATCAAAAAAGTTAAAAGCTTATGAAAACAAGAGTGCACGACTAGAAAATGAAAATTTTAATTGAAAAATAATACTTTGATATAATGATTTTTCAAATCATTAGAAGTTGATGATTTAAAGAATCAAAATGATAAATTGCAAATTTCTTTGAGTAACTCATATACTTAAATTTTATCTCTTAAAAAGGAGAACAATGCTTTAAAAGATAAGAATTATGAATTAACTAAAGAATTTGATACTTTAAAAAATCTCAATGAATCTTTTAAAAAAGAAAATTATGACTATAAAATTAATTTTGATAAGCTTAATGAAAAAGTCACAAAATTTAACAAAGTTCAAAATGGATGGTAAAAATGTATCATCTTAAATTAACCAGTGTAAATCAAGTTCTAGACCTTTAGCTAATAAATATGGTTTAAGATATGATAAAGCTAATTGTAAAAATAGTACTAGATACGCTTTCATGTATAGTAAAAATGTTAATGCTAGCACTAGATACCGAGTTAAATCTAAACCCACTTTTTATAGTAATTCAAGTACTTCTTTGAGCTATAATGTTTTAAATATATATGGAAATACAAAACCATTAACTAGAAATAGAGAAAAATATATTGAAGATTATTTCAATATGGTATTGAATAATAAAAATTTATTTTCAAAGGTTCCACCAAACTCTCTCTTGGGTATGGTTACCTTCGACCTAACCCATGGACCCTAAGTTAGGAAGTGGATACCAAAATACAATGTTTACTAATACCTAAGAAAGACAGAAAAATGAGATGTATTTAGAATAACAAATGTTCTGTATATCTCATGGAGAGTTAACATTCATGGAAAATGGAATTTCAGTAAATCTGATATATCCAACTCATTTTCCCTTTTCCATTAATAATTTGGTTTAGCATCTAAATTTCTATAGTATCATAAGTAATAATTTTTTCTAAAAATTAATTAGATAACTCTTTTATAAATTCCATTTGTAACAATCCGATTTTCGAATATTATTTAATTGAAAAACAACTTAATAGAGGAATAGAACATGTAGAAATAATGTAAATTACCGGAATGTCATACAGACTTCGGGGAGAATTTTTTTTACATTGAAGACTTTGATTATAAATCAAGTGGTTGAACAAATTTTTAAGAGAATAATCTGGTTAAAACGTTGTTTTGGATAAAACTGGGATTTTGTGATTACTAAATATTTTATTGAGGAAAATGTTTTATGAAAATATTTTGATGAAATATAATTTTAAAGTCAAAGTATAATTTGATTTTAAGAGAAGAAATAACTTATTTTGTGGATTTTGTAAACCATATTATTTAATAAAGTAAAAGTAAAATATCTTATTTTAGGACATTTTAAAATAAATAACTTCTACTTTGAGTTAAAAATATTATTTTTCGATGTAAAATAAATATAGCATGTGAAAATATTTTTATCAGATTAATCCTAATGATTGATCATTTTAAGCAAAATGTAGTTTTTTCCTGTTAATAAAATTATTTAAAATAGAAAAATGTCAATTTATTTTTGTGAGAAACTATTTTAAAAGAAGAGAATTTTATAAGAAATGTAAAAATACAATTTTATTTTTAATTTTGTTGTGTAAAAAGTAGATAGGGGGTTTTTTGGTGAGAAAAAGCGGTATTTTATGGTGTTTGAAATAGGGAGAAATTTTGAAAAAATTCTCACAAGCATAGATATGCATGCCTAAAATTTTCTTTTGTCCATCTTCACATGTACAATTTTCCCTTTGATAAATGTACGTACTTCATTTTGGGCTGCTACCGTTGACGTGTGGGCCTAGCTCACAGCACAGTAGGCCAGGACCCTATATAAAAAATCAAAGGAAAAAAACTAAAACTAAATTAATTTAAAATTGATTTTGAAGTGAAGGTGAATAATTTGGGAATGGAAACAGAGATTTGCTTTAAATGGAACATTGTTTGATAAGGAGTAGTGGTTTGAATCCAATTTATAAATGAATTTTAAAATTACTCAAATTTGGAAAATATTTAAGTGTTTAAAGTATATTTTAAAGTTATAATGAGTTTTTGGAGAAGGATTTCTGGTAATGGAATTTCAATTGATTTGTTAAAATTAATTTCCAAAGAATGTGCAAAATTTAAACCACTATTGTGAAAAGTAAATTTGTCTTTGTAATTAAATATAAATTTGAATAACAGAAAGAAAATAGGAAATAAATTTGAATGAGAAGTCTATAAACGGAAGGCTGCCCATCCGTGTAGCTACCAACATTCATAATTGTGATAGAAGTCTTGAAAGAGTTAATGTCTTGCCTTAGGGGAATCTATGTGTTAACCCGCCTTTTGGCAAGGCTGCAGACATGCGGATTTAACCCAATAGACTTCACGGTTATCAAGGCTGGAATATTGTGGTTTTGGTTCAAATGGATGGATGGATAATCAATTACGGATATGAAGCTAGGATTAAGCATAGTCGATGGATAAACGATGTAGGACTTGGAGAAAGGCATAGCTCGGGTTTACTACGGGTTCTACTTCGGGTCGGTATAGGGTTTACTTCGGGTCGGCATGGTGTTTACTTCGGGTCGGCATGGTGTTGCTTCGGGTCAGCATTGGTTGAGTCACTTGGGGTCGGCATATGACTTGCTTCGGGTTGGCATAGGGTTCGCCTCGGGTTCTACTTAGGGTCGGCGTGGTACTACCTTCGGGTCGGCATTGGTTGAGTCACTTGGGTTCGACATATGACTTGCTTTGGGTCGGTATTGGTATTGCTTCGGGTTTTACTTCGGTTCGGCATAGGCTTGACTTCAGGTCGATGTATGGAAATGGCATCAGGTCGGCAGAGATGGTTTCACTTTAGATCGGCATTGCTTCACTTAGGGTCGGCATTGGTTTCACTTTGGGTCGGCATGACTTCACTTGGGGTCGGTGTTGGTATCAACTTTGGGTCGGCAAGAGATGAGTCGCTTGGGATCGGCATACATTTCACTTCGGGTCAGCCTATGACTTGCTTGGGGTTGGCATTAGTCTCCGGATCGGCAAAGAAGGAATCAGCTCCAGGTTGGCATGTGGATCTATTTCGGGTCATTATAGGAATTACTTCGGGTCAGCACAGGGTTTTCTTCGAGTTAGCATACGAACTACTTCAGGTCGGCATAGATGGACTAGTTGGGCTCGACGGTCGCTATAGTGGGCCCATGTAAGTGAGGTGGCCCTGTAGCCGGAGTTTGCCTATAAATACAGCAGGTGTGGCTTTAGAAAGTGGGCTTGATTCTGCTTCTTTTCATCTTCTACCTAGAGGCTACTCTGCCATTTTATTCTGGAATTCCGGATTGTAACTGTAATCAAATTTCAGTATAATAAAAAGGATATTTCTGGAGTGGACATAGGCCAGAGTTAGCCGAACAACTATAAATCTTGTCTCTTTAACTTGCTTTTATTTTAATTTTGGTTATTCTTTATATTATATTCTCTACATACATTCTATCTGTGATCTGTGACTGGATATTGGTGCTTTCACTTGCAATTGGCTGTTGGTGGCCAGTTTTGATGCCAACATTTTGGTACTTTCACTGAGAAGGCTAGCACTAAGGGATTTGGAAGTTTGGATCTTGGATTTGAAAGCTTAGGAACTTGGATTTAGGAAGCTATGGCTAGGCAATCAAGAAGAAGACAAAGAACAGAGAGGAGTCATCATAAAGGAAGTTAGGAGGCTTCCTCAAGAGCTAATCAGACCTCAATCTATATTACCAAGGACGAGATGGAAATGATGATGGATGCTATGCAAGAAAGGATGCTTAAAAGGCAAGAGGAAATGATGCAGAACCTATTCTGACAGATTGGACAAGCTAAAGTGCAAAACCAAGGGAATAGAGTTGCAGGGAATGCTAGAAATGTGGATCATGAAGCTGGAGCAGCATGAATAGAGGAAGTCCAAAATCAGAACCAAGGAAATGAAGCAAATAGGATGTGGGATAGAGCGGAGCCATTGGGAGATGCCATAACCGATCGTTCCATACTCGAGGGCATGCCCCCAGATCATATTGGCTCGATTCCAGGCAGGATACCAGGTGGTGCAATGCGTTTTGGCGTTGATCGGGATATGGATGCTTATCCATAAGGGCGGGTTTAAGGATTCCCTCGTGGACTCGGGGGGCAGGTTAGAGACGACGGGCAATGGCCACTACTTGATGATAAAGACAAGTTGGCTGAAATGATCAGACGTGCCATGAGAGGAGGATTGATAAACAGAGATTTGGAGGATGTGAATAGAGGCCCCTTCGCTCCTACGATTAGGCAAGCTAGGAATCCATCGGAATTCAAACTACCAACACTGGAGACGTATGATGGAAGGACGGATTTTCCTGTTCATTAGATAGGGTATATGAGGCATATGGAAGTACTGAGGGCATCGGAGGAGGTCATGGCATGGTGCTTCCCTTTGTATTTGATGGATATAGCAGGACTACGGTTTAGACAACTGGAAAGCGGCTCCATTGATACGTGGATAGAATTGACCGAAAGGTTTATGAGGCATTTTAGAGTTCACATCTCAAGACCCAAGAATGTGATGAGTTTGGCAACACTGAAACAGAGGACTAGAGAGTCTCTGAGGATTTTTCTAACACGGTTTAATGCTGCGGCAGCATCAGTGGATCGTCCAGATACATCCATGATTTTGATGGTGGCTGTATCTAGCATCGTTGATGGCACAAAGTTCAAGGGTTTGCTAGCACGGGATCCACCTATGGATTTAGGGGAGTTTTACCATGAAGCAGAAAGGTTCTTGTGACAGGAAGACGAATGAGCAAACAAACATGAGGTGGATGCCGTGCAAATGGGAGGATCATCAGGAGATGTAAACAAGAACGATAAAGACAAACGGAAAATGAATGACATCAATAAACTTCGAAAAGGCAATGGAGAGAACCAAAATTCTCTTCTTACATGGATTTGACCGAAACTCTGGAAATGATCTATTTGGATACTCGAGGGCGCCTCCAGTATCGAATGCCGGCAAAAAGGGAACCCTCCGAATACAAGTGGGCATCAGGAAAGCATTGCCTATTCCATGAGCTGGATCAGCACAACACGAATGACTGCAGGCAGTTGAAGGATATCATTGTGGAACATGTGAGGATGGTCATTTGCAACAATACATAATGAATCAAGATGCGGCAGTGGAACAGGAGCAGCCACCGTCGACCTCAAACGAAGATGGCACTGGATCAAGGCATCGTCGTCAGCTTATTATTAACTGATTGGATTTATGGCATGGAATAAGTAGTAAACCCTGAAGTAATGCGGCTAAGTCACTTACATATGTACGGGATCGAGGACGATCCCTAGGCATGCTCTGAGATGAAGATGAACCGTGGTGCTCGGGTGTATGAAATCATGTTTTTTTTGTTTATTGCAAACTTTGGTTTTTATGTTACTATAGCTATTTAGTTTTCTTGGTTTTATGGACTTTTAATTTGTATTTTATCAATTGAACTCTGGAATAATTGGATTTGGATTAATATACTGAATAACACAGGTCACGGTTACGGCCCCGGCCAGAGACGTGAGGCAATAACCACGAGTTACGAGTCCCTTCGTATGAGAGCGACATGATGGACTCGAACACGGATAAGTCCTCGACTGGGGATCGAGGCCAGAGTAACCCCATAAGTTAAGTCCTCAACCAGAGAGTCGAGGCTGGAGAAGGATATTCACAGATTAAGTCCTCGGTTGGGAATTGAGGCCTGAGTAGGATACCCCACAGATTAAGTCCTTGACCGAAGAGTCGAGGCCGGAGAAGGATAACCATGGATAAGCCCTCGACCAGTAAGTCGAGGCAGAAGTAGGATAAAATGACCCGAAGAGGTCTAAGGATTTGGATATGGACCCGGAGAGGTCCCGGATTTGGATATGGACCCGGAGAGGTCCTAGATTTGGATTAAATGACCCGGAGAGGTCTAAGGATTCGAATATGGAGCCAGAGAGGTACCGGATTTGGATCAAATGACCCAGAGAGGTCTGTGGATTTGGAGATGGACCCAGAGAGGTCCTAGAGTTGGATAAAACGATCCGGAGAGATCATGGATTCGGTTAATGGATTTGGGATGGATTCAGAATTGGATATCGATTCAGAATAGTCATGAATTTCAGTAACGATTCGGAAAGATCAAGGAATTGGATTGGAAATGGATTGGACTCTAGGCTGGATGATATGGCAATCAATGTATTATGGGCTTCGGATTTTGGACTTATGGCAATTCAAAACACGCCTTCCAATGGCAAGGCATATTTTGGAGGGAAAATGTTAACCCGCCTTTTGGCAAGATAGCATACATGCGGATTTAACCCAATAGACTTCACGGTTATTGAGGCTGGAATATTGTGGATTTGGTTCAAATGGATGGATGGATAATCAATTACGAATATGAAGCCAGGATTAAGCATAGTCGATGGATAAACGATGCAGGACTTGGAGAAAGGCGTAGCTTGGGTTTACTTCGGGTTCTACTTTGGGTCGGTATAGGGTTTACTTCAGGTTCTACTTCGGATCGACATGGTTTTTACTTTGGGTTCTACTTCGGGCCAGCATGGTGTTGCTTCGGGTCGGCATTGGTTGAGTCAGTAGGGGTCGGCATATGACTTGCTTCATGTCGGCATAGGGTTCGCTTCCGGTTCTACTTAGGGTCGACGTGGTACTACTTCGGGTCGACATTGGTTGAGTCACTTGGGGTTGGCATATGACTTGCTTCGGGTTGGCATTGGTATTGCTCCGGGTTCTACTTCGGGTCGGCAAAGGCTTGACTTTGGGTCGGTGTATGGAAATGGCATCGGGTCGGCAGAGATGGTTTCACTTTGGATCGGCATTGCTTCACTTGGGGTCGGCATTTTTTTCACCTTGGGTCGGCATGACTTTACTTGGGGTAATCATTGGTATCAACTTCGGGTTGGCAAGAGATGAGTCGCTTGGGGTCGACATACATTTCACTTTGGGTCGGCCTATGACTTGCTTGGGGTCGGCATTGGTTTCACTTTGGGTCGGCATGACTTTACTTGGGGTCGGCATTGGTATCAACTTCGGGTCGGTAAGAGATGAGTCACTTGGGGTCGGCATAAATTTCACTTCGGGTCAGCCTATGACTTGCTTGGGGTCGGCATTGGTACTACTCCAGGTCGGCAAAGAAGAAATCAGCTCTAGGTCGACATATGGATCTATTTCGGGTCATCATATGAATTATGTCGAGTCAGCATAGGGTTTGCTTTGAGTCAGCATACGAACTACTTCAGGTTGGCATAGATGGACAAGTTGGACTCGACGGTCGCTATGGTGGGCCCATGTAGGTGAGGAGACCTTGTAGCCGGAGTTTCGCCTATAAACACAGCAGGTGTGGCTTCAAAAAGTGGGCTTGATCCTGCTTCTCTTCATCTTCTACATAGTGGCTACTCTGCCATTTTTATTCTGAAATTCCGGATTGTAACTGTAATCAAATTTCAGTATAATAAAAAGATTTTTCTAGAGTGGACGTAGGCCGAAGTTTGCCGAACCACTATAAATCTTGTCTCTTTTATTTGCTTTCATTTTAATTTTGGTTATTCTTCATATTATATTCTCTACATACATTCTATCTGTGATCTGTGACTGGATATTGGTGCTTTCACTTGCAGTTGGGTGTTGGTGGCCAATTTTGACGCCAACACTTTGTAATTTGTTAATTGTAGCCAACTCTATAATCAATCATGTTCATAGCAACGGTGTTTGTTTTCATTTATGTATTTTGTTACATTGTGGTATAATTAATTAAGTACTTAGTTTAAAGTATATAACAAGAAAATACTTAAAATAAAATGTTATGCGATTTTAGTTGTAATTGTGAGTAATTAATCACAAAATAAATTGACAGTTTGTTTTAAATATTCATGGTCAAGATGTTTCACGAAAAGGATATTGATTCATTTATTCAGACCAGAGTGCATAACGCTCTCCAAATGTCGGGCAGTATATTATTCTTGGCTGCACAACAAGGGATTACGTATTTGTAATTATTATATAAGTATGGTACAACTCATGGGAGAGTTTCCTGTTGATTAATAACAACTAGGTCGAATAAAAAATCTTGGTGTGACGATGTACATAGTTCCTCGACTTAAGAATACCGTGGAACTTCAATGTGAATACTCCACTTTGATTACAGTTAAATCATGACATGACAGTCCATCGAGCGACTATAGTTGGGTCTATGTTGAAACATTAGAAGAGAAGCACTATCCAATAGAGAATTTATCTCGTTAGCTGTATGAGGTAAGTATCACGGTCAACTGTTGTCAACTCAAAGTCAATATCTCTAGCCAGAGTAGTACTTAATAATAAATGTTATTATTGAACCAAGGACTTTGTTTATGAGCTAAATAGGTTGAATAAGGATGATGTTGCAATTTTTACCAAAATCATATTCCATAAATTCTAAATGAATATAGTGTTGATGTAACAAACAGCTTTTCGACCACCAAACATCGACACTAATACATCCATGGTATTCACATGCTGAACACCCAAGTGCCGAAAAGACATAACCTTAAGATAAAGAAAAAGTAGAAAAGGAAATAGAAGAAAAATCAATCATAATCTCACATGTAGAATGATAACGTATAATATCAAAAGACAATAAATAGAGGTACTCTAATACACATAGCGTTTCTGAGTTACTAATCAAAGTGCTATCATCAGGCTGGACAGTTATAACAGACTGTCCTTAGAGTTGTTGGTATATATACATAAAGTAATGTAGTGGAAATAAGTATACTATGATAGGTGAAACATCTAGCTCCACTCCAAGAGCCCAATGAACATCAACGAAAACCTACTTTCCTCAAACTGCTCGAAAGAGAACCCCTAGAAATAAGAAAGAAATAAAACCCCAGGACAAATAAAAGTCTGGTGTGAGAAACTCAAGAAATATGCGTGACATATAACAGCACCTTTTAAGACCAACCGAATCACCGGATTGGTTATCCCTTCAAAAGATTCAGCAATCTAATAAGTACATATTACGATTTAATAGATAATGTCTAGGGTGTAGAATATAAGTAAGAAATAGCTATGCTGTGTGTACATCATAACAACAAATATGCTATAATCAAAAACCACTAAGGCGTGTTCACATAATTATGTAGGTTTTCCATGGAGATCTCCTAGTATCTAAACCAAATCCCTCGCACAAGGACTAGAGATATCCATCCGAGCAAAAACATAGCTGGCCCATGCCTATCACATATGGACACGAATGTCATCACTCCTGCATGCATATCCGTAAGTGTCACTAGATATGGAGTTGCCTGCACCCTTTGGTTAGCTAAATGCTAACGCACTCTGGTTATGCATCCTACCTCTAGTTTCTATCATTACCGATGGTGAAGTCACATTCAACATCTCAATACACAAGTCATCACTATTATAGATCAAGAATCCCCAGATGGATTCCATCATCTCGAATAGAATGAATTTCTACATGGATTCGAGCATCTTGAAGAGATCACGAATCTCCATATAGATTCTAGCATCTTAAACATATCACTAACCTCTTCCAATGCATAGATCACGTATATGGTTTTGGAGTGGTTACGATTTTGAGTCATCTCATATAAGTATACTCCCTCGCTTTCCGGGCGCTCGAAAACCAATATATAAATTTCTAGTTAACTCAACCTCGATTCTTTCAGAAAAAAGACAACACATATGGGTGGAGATCATCTTCTATCCAAATTGATATCCTTATCACTTGCCTTAAAAGAGAAAGATGAGTTTATACGTAGGTTATATAATCATTGAGTGAATAACCGTACCACGTAATCCTCGTGTTAAGTTATTTATCGGTTATATTCAATAACAATGAGAACAATCACATATGAAAACAAAGTCTCATATACTTATCATGTTTTCAACCTTCTCAACTTCTGCTATCCATCGGTCAAGAGTGAAGTCCGGTACGTTAGAGTATTATTGCTTATACACCTTACTCGAATCATCATTCTTAACTCTAATAGATAGAAACAAGTCAACTTTATCGACTTTAGTGCTAAGTACTTAGCTAAATACTTTCCATAAACAGATAAACAAACAAAGCACGGTTAATTCACATAAAGCACGATTAAGTCACATAAATGAATTTTAATTCTCTTTTATTTAATTAATCCTTTATTAATCAAAACCTCTTTTATTAGTAAAACTGTTTATCTAATAAAAACTTCTTTCATTAATCAAAACTCCTAATTGATTAAACTCCTAATTAATTAAACTCCTAATTAATTAAAACTTCCTTTATATGCTTGTATATATATATTTAATTTCTCTTTATAAAAGGTATATACTTGTATTCTTCTATTTCACTATTTATTTTTGCTCTTTTCAACACTTCAAAAAGTATTCATATACTTATCTCAATGGTATAAGTATATTTACAAATGACTTAACAAAATTTACTTAATTTAAAATATAATCAAAGAGGCTAAAAACAAATGTTACTCAAACATTGTTACTATAAACCCCTTCTCTCTTTTATTTTTCAAACATATACTTTTTCTGTCTTTATTCCAAAAGATTCCATACTTGTTATTATCTTCAAAATTCCATTATTAAAGATATAAGTATATTCGTAATCATTTAACAATATTTTTCCAGTTTAAAATATAATTCAAGGGTTAATAACAAATGTTACTAAAACATGGTTACTACAAACCCAAAACAATTCCCACTTAATCATTATCCTTAAAACTCTCTTTTAAAGATCTAATTACTTTTATAACGGTTTAAGACAAGTGTTACTTAAACATTGTCACAAAGAAACCAAAAAATTCCATACTATAAACTTTATCTTTAAAACATGCTTTTGAAAGATTTAATTATATTTATAAGGGTTAAAAACAAATGTTACTTAAACATTATCACACTAAATCCAAAATATTCACTTATAATTACCTTAAAATATTCCTTATTTGAACCCTAATTATATTTCTAATTATTGTCCTAATTATAGTCCTAATTATACTTACTTATATAAACGCTAATTTAACTAGTTAATATACCTTTACTTAACTTCACAAAACTATTTTTTTTAACTTAAGTATTATGATCCAAATCTTCCTTTATTTCTTTAGAAAAGACTTAACTTATATTTCCTAACTTATATATTTACTAAAACCCTTTTTAAAATGATGTATATATTTATATGCATACTAATTTATTTATAAGCTAATATAATTTATAAAATTCTAAAGTAATTTAAAAGATATTATATTAAATAAGCTTTTTAATAATTTAATAAAATCTTTAACTAATTTTCTAAAATGTATAAATATTTAAAACACTTTAAAAATAACTATACTTTGGTTTGAAACATTTTTTTAAAATATCACTTAGAATAGTTATTTTATAATTTGTTTAAAAACCATAAAAACCATATTTTATAATTAAACCATTTACTTTAAAATTCATAAATAATTATTAAAATATATTTATTTTGATATTTTTTAGCAATAAGTACACTTACAGTACTTATTAAAATACAAAGAATCCCTTAGGATGTCTTTCAAAGTTGACTTTAAAAATCACTGAACACAAGGCATTTTCAAAGTGCATCCATAGTGACCTTTTCGCTTCTGACTTTCACACCTTTGTTCTATTATTTCCACAAATTTCCAAACCAATTACTTTATGTCAAATATAGCAATGCATGTGTAGAGAATAACCAAATATACATTTTCACAATATTCATATTTTAACCAATTTAACATATGTTAAGTACAACAAATTTCAAAGTGTGTTTATAGCGACTATCTCGCTTCAACCATTTACAACACATTTCAACTTTTCACACAATGACACAACAATATCAAAGATGTAAACAACAATTTTGGCCATGATACATGTTTAGAGGGTTACAAGAGAGATTATACTGCATATAATGTTGTCACTTGCTTTTCAAAGCAAGGAGCGGTTCAAAAGTAATAATTTGCATTATTCTCTATTTTAATTTATATTTTCAACAATAACAAATATATATACACAACACTGTACATTCAAGATAGTGAGTAAACTCATTGAAGTCCAAGCCAAACCAACTTGTAGATAAACTCATTACGAGTGCACCGACGAAGACCACATCTCAATTGGACCTCGTATGCAAAAGATACAAATTTTAAAAGATTCTGAATTGCATAATTTAATTAATATAATAATTTACTAATTAATTACCTCATTATTTTCAAATCCCTATCTTCCCCAATTGTGCATTCCTTTACATGCTCATGGGTACACCACCATAGTTGTGCACTTTCCCCATTGATTCCTACTTCATTTCCCAATGAATCGAAGAACAGACTTTGCCATCGTGTCGCATTTCGCACCTATTTCGCAATGCACCTAAGCATTCATGGTCTGACCCCCATGCACGAATGTAACCTGACACCCTAAGCTATCGCTTTCACAAATTTGCGATGCCTAAGACAGTGCCACACCACCTCAAACAACCACCACCAACTCGTCTTCACACCAGAAGATCAACTCCACCATCGCCTTAGCCAATCTCCACCTCTAGCTCCGACAAATCTTAACCCTAGGCATGGCTCCCAAATGTCACATATGACCAAGCACCACTGGACCCCACAAAGACCATACAGATTTGAAGCCCTCCTCCATATGAGTCCAAGGATCCAACCTTAGCTTCTATTGATGCCTGGAACTCCAGATTTAATTAATTGTAGGTGGTGGCTACTTTATTTCATTTACAAGAGAAGGAAGGGAGGAAAATAAAGAGGAAAAAGTATGAAAGAGGGAGAGAGGAAGATATCTAAGTGGGATATAATATATATTATATTTAATTTCTCAAATAAACCGCAACACATTTTGAGTCTATGAATCTGATCGCCATGAAACTCATCGGCGCACATCACCTCATTATTTTGGTCCGAAGGACACTAGTTTTGTAACAATCCAAGACAGTGCCTCGGGATGATAATTTCATGTGATTTGATACCATTTATCAATAAAATGATTTTCGGTCACATTATCGATATTTCTTTGAACTATTTATTTTTGTAAACATTTTTCTAAAACAAGTGTACCATCATTAGTTATTAACTAAAAGAGGGTTAACAAGGTTATTAAATCAATTTAATCACATTAAATCTAAGATTCAAATATTAAAAAAAATTATATATTTAAATACGAAGTGTTTGAAATTCCAGGTCGTTACAATTGGCGAAGAAACATGTGTATAATCGTTACAAAAAGGTACCGTTTAAGAAATATAAAATTGGATTTTACCCAAAAGGCTTGTAAGCAATGAATTTGGCCAAACTGTCACACCACTAGCTAAGGTAACGTGTTAATATTAAAATTTGAATTGTTAAAAATTTAACCGCTGATTGGATTCTCACCTTTAAGTCTCACAATCTTATTTGTGAATTCTCTTAAAAACCACATGATTTGATTAATTTACAAAATGTTGTAAATTAATTAAATTAATTAATATTTGAGAATTATTAATTATTACTAATTTATTTGGTGTTTTTATAGTAGTTTGTAATTATTTGAATGCATATATAAAAGTTTTATTGTGTCCATTGATATACAATATAAGTATATTTTAAATGGGTTTAAATAAGGGATAGTTGCTATAAGGTGATTTGAATGGGTTTAAATAAGATATACAATATCAAGTAAATATAAAGGCTATATGGTTCATGCTTCTCCTGCAAAGTTGGGTGTTGATTCAAGGATCTAAAGAGGGATTTCCAAATTAAGGTGTCGTTTATTGTCTAGATCTAAAAGGTATATTTTGATTTTAATTTGTTTTCTTAGATGTAATATATTTATTGCAATTTTATATGTACATATCATTGCCTTATCTTGATCTAAAATTAGTAATATAATTTTTACAACTTGTTAAATGATTTTATTTGATTTTAACTTACAAATTAAATGCGGAATTTATGTGTGGATAAAACAATTTTAGGTTATGAATCTATGTTTTTAAATTACTAAACATATTATATAAATTGATAATTTTAATATTTCTATATGAATTTTCAATCAATCCTTAAACATAGAGATTGTTGATGTTTTGTTTGATTTGATTTACGCAATTTTGTTTTATGGTATTTTGATTAAAAAACTAATTTTATTTTTGATTTGACGTATACAATTTTGTTTTATGTGTGTGTATACGTATTCATGTGTACATATTTATTTGCAAATACTTCAGAAAGATTTAATGTAATATGGATGTTTATTTATCAATTGGAAATCATTTTAGTATTAGCACTTAGTTCATTAAGGTTTTCGTTACATTAATCAAATGTAATCTAGATCTGAATTTTGAATAAAACATTCCAAACCAAGTTAAAAAAAACTAACTTCAAATTTGGATTTTGAAATTTCTATTACTCAATTTATGTTAAGTTTTATCTAATCCATCTTTGTTATTAATATTCATATTTTATAATATTTTGTAATCAAACATACACTTTACATTAATCAAATTAAATTGGGGCAGTCGATATATACATATAAATGGTGAATATATACATGGTATATATAAATCCCAATATCTACACATCTATACATTGACCTTTTTGTTCTTTTTTTTATATGTCATGTTAAACATTTTATTATCACATATCATTTTGTATATGATTAGGTATAGTTTTAATAGAACGTTTGCAAAATGGGAAGGTGCAATTAATTGTTAATATCACCTTTTATCTCTTTCTTTTAGATCTTGATGTGATTACATCTAAATTTAACATTATGTTCATTTACCTTTAAAGACCTTTTAGAGATATGAATATATTTGATATATTCATTTTTATTCAAACTTTGTAAAGTAGATTTAATAAATTAAATCAGAAAGTTATATAAAATTGAATTTATTTAAATTAACAAGATAAGACGTAGTAAAACTCATAAGACTACATAGGCCCACTATGCTCCAAATAAGATTTTTTTTTTTGAATATACCAATTTCACCCACTATGAAATGGAGCTGGTTTGTTCAATGACATCAGAGCCAAAATGGTCTATCCAGTCTAATTAGTTTATATTTAGGGCCAACTAATTAAAATTATCTATTCAATAATTGTTTAGAAAAGTAATATTTAGGCTTGAGGTTAAATAACTAAGTATTCTCCTCTCCTTAGATACCGGGCTGGACCAACGGGTGGAGTAAGTCCAAAAGATTGACCTAGATGTAAGGCCTAGAGTAATTTAGGTTTTGGGCTAATTTTCAAATTGAAATTTGAAAATTTAAAAAGTTAAGTTTATAATATAAAATGAAATTTTATTATAGTTATAAAATAATTTTCAAAATGGTTTTGAGAATAAATTTAATATTTTTGAAAATTATTTAATATTTAATTAATTAGATTAAATATATAATTAATTGAAGGTTAATTAATTAAAATACATTTATAATGATATATCTTCAATAGATTAAGGTAAATTATAAATGATATTTTTTTAGCTATAATATAACTATAATTGTTATAGCCATATATTTATCTTAAATTTTTTTAAAGATAAATAATATTAAATTTTTGATTTAACTTAAATTTTAATTAAATTGTTTAATTAAATAAAGGAACTTGTCAAATAAATTATTTAACTAAATGTTAACTAGTTAATATATATGCATATATTGATATGTATATACAAATTATAAATATTATAGTGGGTTATTTATATTAAATAGTTTTAGATGCGCAATATAAAATTTCTAAAATTGTAATAAAATTTAATTAAATTGGTTAATTATGTAAAATAAAAAATTAAATACTTATGATTTGATTAATAAGAATTAAAATTAATTAAATATAATTTAAGTGATAAAGATACATGTATATATCATATAAGTTAGTTAAATTATATCAATTACTAATAAACTGAACTCATATTACTATATGTATAAATATAGTGGAAGTGAAACTGAAATAAACCCAAAATAGATCTTTGGGGTAAATACATACGTATTGTACGTATACCATGATTTCATATATGTCCGACACTTGAATCACGATGGTATTTCATAAGAAATATATTATTCCTTAAATCAGTATTAGTCTAATGTTTATATTAAAGATTATGAATCTCTAATATAAAGTTTTCTTTTAGCATTTGTATATTAGTAGATTACTTGCATACTCTTTAGTTGTTAACAAACTAAAACTAGGGATGCTATGTGTAGTACTATCAATATATTGCTAGACGAGGTAAGATACCTGCATGTATTTGTTGAGCAAACTCAAGGTATGAGCATTATACTTAAGCCATCGCAAAATGGTGGATATGAATAATCTCTTTCGATTTGTTGAGCAAACTCAAGGTCGAGATTAAGATTAGGACGATTCCCATAGTTAACAGTTAAATATAATACAATTGATAAAGGGTTATCCATCGCTTGTACGCCTATGATTTGTTGAGAAAACTCAAGGTCAGAATTCCAAGGCAAGCGAATCCTAACACCCTTTATAGGAATCAAAAAGTTTCTATGTTTCTCTTAGGATTTTGTGGAATAAAAAATCTAAAGAAATCCTTATTAGAAAGATGAAATGTAAAAATTTAATATTTCTTAATTGTAAGAACGCATGTTATACAAATTAAAATTATCTACATTGATAAATTTGTGCAATTAAATTGATAAAATTGTTTATCAGTAAGAATATACTACTGAACCGAATTAAGATTAACAAAGAAGTATATAATATACTTACTAATGATTTTTAGCATGATGTCATTTTAAGACCAATGCAACTATCGAAAACTATACACAGCAACTGAATGTATTCGTAACTGATAGAGTTAGGGATATGCCCTAGGGGTAAAATGTAATTTGTTATATATATCTAATTCTATAAACAATCTTGATCATAATAAAGATATTTGATTTCTATTACATGTTTTTTATAGTGATATAATTAATCAAGTAATTAATTTAAAGTATATAAATAAGAAAATCTTTAAATGAATTATTATGTGATTGTAGTTGCAATCGTGAGTAATTAATCACAATGTAAAATAATGTTTTATTTTTGACGTTCTCGATCGAGATGCTTCGAGAAAGGGTATCAATACATCCATTGAGACCAAAGTATGCAACGCTCTCTAATTTTTGGCATTGTATTACTCATGGCTGTTGGGGACACCATGTAGTTATGTACTGATAGCTATTGGATACTATGAAATGACTCGTTCAAGAGCTTTTTGTTAGTTTATAATAATTAAGGTCAAATAGGAAATCCTGACGTGACGATAATACAGTTCTATCGACTTGAGAATACTGTTAAACTTCAATGAGGACACACCACTCTTATTATAGTTAAGTTGTGGCATCGCGTCCATCGAACGACTATAGTTGGGTCTAAGTTGAAGCTTGGAAGTGAAACATTATTCAATGGAGATTCATCTCCTTAATTATACGAGGTTAGTATCACTGTCAACTATAGCCACTCAAAGTCAAAATCTCTAGCCAGAGTAAGACAATTGATAATATTTTATTATTGAATCAAGGACTTTTTTATGGATTAACAAAGTTGAACGTCGATGGTATTGGAATTTCGACCAAAACCAAATTCCATAAGACCTAATGTGATATTGTGTCGACGAAGAGAATTGATGTAAATAATCATTGGTAATTGGCATTGCCTAAAAATTATAAAATGTGATATTAAGGTCTCCAAGCAATTAATTGAGCCAAATTGTCACAACATTAGCTAAAATGAAGTGTGAATGTTAATGTTTGAATTGTTCAATATTATTTGCTGATTGAATTCAAACCTTTAGGTTACAAAACCATATTTGTGAATTCTTTGAAAAACCAAATGATTTAATTAATTTGTAAAATGATATAAATTAATTAATATTTGAGAAATATTGATTATTATTTAATCTATTTGATATTTTAGTGTTGCTAGCGATTATTTGGATGTATATATAAAAGTTATATATTCACATATTGATATAAGATATCAGTGTATATTTAAATGAGGTTTAACTATAGTTAATTACTTAAAAAGCTTTTGGAAATGATTATCCATTTGGTGGAATGATCTAGCCTACTATGCCGAAAAGAGATGAAGGGATATGGATGAAGATTTGATTGAAAACTGACTGAGAATTAAAAGTGGAAGTTTTAAAGAGGGAATAAGAAAGGTTTTTAGTCTCTCACTAACAAACCCTTTCATTCGTTTTCTTTCCAGAATTCATTTTTTTCATTCACTTTACTTTTCTCTCTTCCTAACCTCCCATGATTAAAAACCAAATGAGACATTTCCAACATTTTTCAACTACA
Organism: Allium fistulosum; assembly: GCA_030737815.1. NCBI lineage: Eukaryota > Viridiplantae > Streptophyta > Magnoliopsida > Asparagales > Amaryllidaceae > Allium > Allium fistulosum. Next base: position 516,731,106 of record CM060901.1, on the reverse strand, counting down.
AATCAAATGTAAACATCAAATAAAAATAAAATTAAGAGGTTCATCATTTTCTTACAAAGCTGGGTGGAACTACTTGAATGTGAAATCTCAAATCAAGGTGTTACAAAGGGAAAAACTTTTAAAATTGGATCTAGGATGATCTACCATTCGAAAGTGTGACCAATGACAACATGTTCAAGGTGTATCTCTTATTTACATTTTAATTCACATATACCATTAGTTGATAGTTTATAGAACAATTTCATGTTCGCATGTGTTGTCTCACCCAATTATCTATGACTAAATTGATGTGTTTTATTCATTAAGTAATACAGAATCATAGATCTTTGATTTTTTTTAAAATATTTTGATTTTGGTCATCACATAATATATATATGTATGTATGTATGTATTTATGTATGTATGTATGTATGTAGACTTGTCAAAATATGACACAACCCATTAACCCAATTCATTTATCCTACTTATAAATGGGTTGGGTTAACCCATTTATGAATCTTTATTAAATGTATCATAAACGGGTTGACCCATTTTAAAAAAGGTTTTAAATGGGTAACACATTTACCAATTTAGTAAAAAAATTAAAATTCAAAAATATAAATTTTGAAAATAAGAATTTTATAATTTTGAAATTTTGAATTTTTTTACTTGGATGAGTAGGAAGAAGCCGCCGTATTTTTTGTTCAACCTGCAATAACTTCTTCATACTAACTCGAAATCAGACGAGACTTCAACCGATGACTCCCACCTAAAATATGAAACACTCAGATACTTCATCTTGTGAACATATGCTTTAGTTCTCCATGGTGACTAATTGATATACTTAGAAAATAACATATTACATCCGTATACTTGAACTACGATAGGTAGAAGCTGTTATTTTTTTGTTCAAACTGCAATAACTTCTTTATACTAACTTGGAATTAGGCGAGACTTCAACCGATAAACCCCACCTAAATTATGGACAATATGGAACACTTGGATTCTTCATCTTGTGAATGCATGCTGTATTTCTCTATGGTGACTAACTATTGTACTTAGCAAATAACAGACTACATCGCCATATTTGAACTTCGACTAAGCAGAATATGTTATTTTCTTGTTTAAACTCTAATAACTTCTTCATACCTACTTGGAATCATGCAAGACCTAGACTAATGAATTCTTACCTAAATTAGGACAATATGGAACGCTTGGATACTTCTTTTTGTGAATGCACATTGTAGTTCTCCATGGTGACTAATAGTTGTACTTAGAAGATAACAGGCTACATCTTCATATTGAACTCTGCCTGGGCAAAAGCCACTTTTTTTTGTTCAAACTGCATGTAACGACCCGTAAATTTTAACTGTTTTAATAACGTAATTAATTGGAATTTTGTGAAATTTTAAATAATAAAATTTTGAAATATAAATTTGATATTTGGAATACGTCTAATTAAACATAGCAACCGGTAAATTTTCATCTGATAATATGGAAGTTTATTTTCTTGTGTAATTCTGTTTCAATTTAAATCGGTTAAAATTGATGGTAATAAAATGTTTTCCAAACCTGAATATTTTCTATAGAAAATTTGTAAATCATCTTCTGAGTGAGACGTCATATTTCGTTTTCCAAACTTGGACTTCTATTGCCCCGTTTATCTTATTTTCAACAAATTTGCAGCATTTCCGGTACCAATATCGACTTTTGATAGGACGATCGTACCACTAATATCTGTATACCGTTTTGATCGTCTCGTTGTGATGATCTCTGCGGTATATTCAATTCTGTGTTTTGAGACCCGGTATGCGATGGAATCCGCGAAACCGGTAACCGTATTGGTATTGGATCCACGACCTTTTGTTTTCTTTTGGATTTCAAACCGCCGCCATGTCATCCAAGCATCAATTAATTGCATAAATGACATTCCTCGAATCAAAGCGTGACTCTTACTATTTCCACTCTAATAATATATTCTTTGCTTTTGGCTATTCACTTTATTTCTGTTCATTTTCTATGCTCCACCTTTTCTCCTTCCCAATTTTTCTTAACAAAGATAAATTTTTACAAAGCTTTTTCCTCTGCCTGTTCCTTTTCCCTACCTATTCCTTTTCCCTACCTATCTCGGCCTTCCACTTCCCATTTTTCCTTCACCTCACTATTTTTCTTCTCGCGCATGCCATCAATCCCCTCCACTACCTCTGCCGCTAGCTTTGGACCATCCTCCTTACGTCAATATCTTGGCCGAAGCACCCAGCACACACGTGTTCTCTTCTCGTGTTCTTTCTTCCCCTCCCTTGACCAATAGCCGTGCCCATCAAACTTCAGTCCTGTTTCTGTCGTTTGCTATCAGGTATATATTTCAAAGCTCATTTGTACATGTATGTATATATTTTTTTGAAAAAATAAGTATTAGTTTATAGCTTGAAGTTTTGGTTGATGTTATTTTTTACACACTGTTTATATTTTATATGGTGATATATTCTATAATATTGTATATATATATATAAATTGTTATTAAGTTTGTATGCATGTAGTATATATATAAGTGTCAACCGAACACATTTTATAAGAAGTATTATATATTCTTGCAATTGTATATTTGATTTCAGATATATATATATATATATATACTATACATATAGATCGGTCGTAGGTACACTTTCCAGGTTTGATATCTCTTTTGCATTAGCTATAACAATATTGCATTATAAATCTGTTGTTTATAGAAGTTGAACAAGTTATATAAAATGAGTTGTGTATAAATAGAGTTGTTCATAATATATATATAAAACAATGTATATAATGTTTGTAAATTATATATGTGAGATTTTGAAATGTTGCTTAACAGCTAGTTCATGAATAGAGTATATATATATATGCATCGTATTAAAATATACGTATATGTCTATGACTTTCTTTTTGTGTGTATAAGTTTCGTATAAGATATTGTTTATATATAGGTTACAATATTTAATTTATATGAGATGTTGGTTGGTCTGTAGTCTCATATATATTTGTTTTCGTATGTATATTTCGCATGTAAGTTTGGGTAGTTGTCGGCATCATACATATATATGTTAGTCTGCATACATTTTTGTTTAACTTGTTCACCCATTTTGTTTGTGTTGTGATCTGCATATATAGGCCGTGTAGATATAATATTAAATATATTTGTACAGACGTGTTTTACTGTATACGTCATAGCATATATAGATCTGTTTGTTTTATATGTATAGGCATATATTATGTTTACATGTACTTTGGGAAGTGCATGCATATCTATAATGTGTTTTGGAAATTTTGGTCTTAATTTACTTTAGATGTAAATTATATATAGAATTTTATTTATTTTGTTTTAAAGTGAAATTTTGATTTGAAATAAATATGTGTTAGAATTTATAATATGATTTTTATTTGCCTATAAATGGTTATATATATATATAGTTGTATACAGTTATATATATATATATATGTTCGCCTATATCAATTCATCATCATCAATCCTGTTTTGATTTGATTTCGTCTTTCCTATTGATCAACTTTGTTCGTCAGTTCGTGCCCATTTCACTTTGCTTTGGAATTCGTAGCACATTTCTTTATCAAATCCATCAATCCTCGAAAGGTGAGCAATCACTCACGATTAACGTTCTTATATTTATTAAATCTGATTTCAATTGAAACGACAATTGAAATATGCTGCTGTTAGTTATTTACATTGTTATATATGCTATTATCTGTATCTGATCACCTATGACATCTGACACCATTATCTGTTATTTATATTGCTATATATATATGCCATTATCAGTATCTGTTCACCTATGACATCTAACACCCTTATCTGTTATTTATATTGATGATATATGCCTGTTATGTTATTATCATATCTGTTATCACTCTACAAGTTCCCTATTAGTATAGAATCATTATGGGTTGAAATGATACATACCCGAACGATCTGTAGAATAGGAGAAAATCGTTATGGGTTGAAATGATAGACCCTAGCGATTTTCATTGAATTGAATTTGGGATTGCGGGTTGAAATGATATATACCCGTATATATTTAAATTGCGGATTGAAATGATAAATATCCGTATCACTTGACCATAGGATAGAAATTTTTATACAGACACCGTTGGTCTATATACAAATATTTTGAAAATGATTTCTATGGTTTTGAAAAGAAATATATGATTTTAATAAATATTGATTTTAAAGATTTATTAAAGTTGGTATATATATGTTTAAGTATTTATTTAAATTATATTTTAATATAGAGTTCGAAATGATTAAATAAATTAAGGTTGAAAAGATAGATTTGAAATTTGATTTGAAATTGTATTTAATTAAGAATTATATTTAATTAAATCTATCTGAACTTATGGAATTTGGGGTTTTTAAAGGATATGATTTTATAACTTTATTTTGGTTTAAGATGATTTAAATTGAATATTTCAAGTTAAATAAATTGAAGGAAATATTTAGAGATTTGAAATTTGGGCTTTTATTTAAATGATATTGAATTTATTTAGTGAATATTGCAAAACTAAATAATAGTAAAGTGAATTTGATATATATATGAAATTATCGAATTTAGTTTTGAAATGTTGAATTTTTTTAAAGCTTTGAAATATATTGAAATGGCTTATTTTATGGTTCAAATATGTACTTGAAATCGAAAATTTGAAATGGTTTACTGAGAAACTGAATCGAATTGAAATTGATGATTTGAGATTTGATTAAATTTGAATTTTGGAATTCGAGTAAATTTTGAATCGATTTGTGAAATTTAGGGGAACTATTTTATTATATAAAGTATTTTAACTATATTTAAACTATTTTTTATTTTAACTTATAATTATTGTAATAGAAACTATTTTTATACAAATCAATTTCAATATAAATTATTTTAATATAAACTATTTTACTAACTATTTTATTTAAACTATTTTTAACTTATAACTATTTATATAAATTTTTTATTTTTTATTTATAAACTATTTTATTATATATACTATTATTGATATCTAAACGGTTTAAGCTGGGAAATGCTATGATTTCAAAGTATTATGATTTCCAAAATGCCATAATTTCAAAGTGTTATGATTTCCAAAATGCTATGATTTCAATGCTTTGATTTCCAAAGTGTTTTAATTTTTAACGACTATGATTTCGAAAGCGTTATAACTTTGGAAAGTGATATGATTTTTGGAAATGGATATATTTGAAATGGTAATGATATCGTATTGATTTGGTTTTTGAAATGAAAATTATATTTTGGGTTATCGGATATGGGTATACTCTCTGTCGATACCGAAAACCACTTTTACAACAGTGTACGCGGTAGAGATTCCAGAATGAAGTAGGATGGTGGCGATGATCCTATTGTGGTATGAACGTGGACCCGGCTCCCGTGAGTTGGCATAAGGTGGCTAAAATAGGAGCGATTCTCGGGCCAATGAGGTAGCACCTCTGATCGGACACATTTCTTCGATACATTTCTATTAGTTTGTGATTGATTTGGTGGCCACCCTTCGATTTTGATTAGGTGTGGTGACCCTCACTTTAAAACACATAGATTTTTTTTTGCCTAAACATTCAAAAGGAATTCACCACTAAACCCCATTTCTTTTATATGTGAATATTTATACAATTTCCAAACATTTTTCCCAAGACCCTGGATTTACTAATATAATCATATCAGTGCATAAACCAATTAGGACAATTATATATTTGAAGATACATAATTGTTTCCCTTTGCCATTCAGAGCTAACAAGTTTGCAAAGAGAGTTTGAATCAAACAGGAAACCAAATTATCATATATGTTGACAACATAACCTTTTAATTTTCTCTAAATTTATATTGTTCTTCTTCCAGAGATAGAGATTTTTTTCTTTTAATATTGCAATGCACAGTGCACTTTTCTTAAGCTTTCTAGGCTTTCTGCCTAAATAATTTTATTAATACTGAAATGGTATTTAATTGACCTTAAGGTAGTTATCAAGTACTGGTATGAATTTACCACAAAAATTATACTTGCAGGCATGGATATTGGAACTAATTTCCATTTATCATTTCAGGTTGAATAGTTGAGGACTTTTAGCATTTTTAAGTTTAACATGGTGCAGACTTACATACTTGGTGTTTTATTGGATATGCTTGGTGTTATTTAAGGGCTGCTTGGTGTTTTCTTTTGTTTTGTCCCGGAAGCACTTACACTTCATTAATTGAGATGAAGTGGTTCCATGCTCTAAGAGTTTGACCCATGGTCATCTAGGCCGGCCATAGTCCCTCTTTTACCACTTGCAAACCCATATCCCTCATATTAACAAACTTCTACAAAGTCCTACTCCTAATCCCAAGCATGTTTATGCCTAGTCTAAGTTTTCTGGAAATGCATCCTTATATGTATTCAATCAATTATTCAAAATACAGTATCTTCCAGGTTTACTTCTCTCATAGTTTTATTTGAAATTTAAATACACAATTACATGTAAATCTCCAGAATTCATGCACATGCGTGTATCACTTATCTGCCATGCACAAATTCATTTCTTTTGAATACCCCTACTCAAATCTTAAGAGTTCATTCCTAAAATCAACCCCCTTATCTCTTTAATTTCCATAAGTCAAAATATAAATTCAAGCAATAAAAATCAGAGATCATCACATGCACATATCATATATATATGATATGTCTATCCCTTATTATATTTTTTTTCCAAATTAGACATTCATGAAATCAGCAATTAACCAAACATCATTAATAGTCTTTCGTAGCAGGTTGACCTTAGTACATATTTTTAATCCAAATACTTAGTAATCTCCTTACAAGAAACTTCAGTTACAACATAAAATTTGACTAATAAATTCATTACAAAGCAACTACAAATTTTTAAAACTGGTTTCTTTTATTTATACTAGCAGCTAATTGCCATCTTCATCCATCAAGCCAACTTCAACTTCCTGCAAGTAAATCACTGAGCTGCCCCAATTTTAATGAGACACCCAGATGATTGCAAGGGCAACCAAAAGGGTCAGTTTTCACTGGTATGAGCATTTATCAAATTTGTATACATATTCATAATTTTTGGTAATCTTGTAGTGACTTCCTAGTTTAACAGATTTTTATACTTAGCATGTTTTGGTTCATACCAAGTAATACAAAGACACATTCATTTATTCAAACAATACACAACAAATAGTTAAAATAAATATATGTACAATTCTTGATTCATTCTCTCCATTTCTAGATAAGTAAACTCAGGTTTTATACTCCCAATTTCACCCAGCAATTAATCAATGCACAACATTTATCTTGATTAATTTAACACCATATCTGGATATTTTTAAGGGACTGTTTGGCACAGGTCCCTAATAAGTTTCAAAATACACAAAAACCCCAGTAAAATAAAGTTTGTAAATTAGGTCCCTAGAATTAAGTTACTGAATAATGACATACACTTATGCAATTATTCAGTGAATAATTGCAGACATTTATGCAATTATATCAAAAAATTGCGGAAAATTCCGCAATTATTCATCCAAAAAATTGCAGAAATTTACGCAATTTTTTCAAAAAGTTGCGGAAAATTCCGCAATTATTCACCCAAAAAATTGCGGAAATTTACGCAATTTTTTCAAAAAGTTGCGGAAAATTCCGCAATTATTCACCAAAAAAATTGCATAACTATATGCAATTACTTAGTAACTTATTTCTAGGGACCTAATTTACACACTTTTTTTTACTGGGGTTTTTGTGTATTTTGAAACTTACTAGGGACCTGAGCCTAATATTCACTATTTTTAATCCAGATTTTTAAACCCCAGCCCCCATTTATTTTATAGTCTTTAACTCCTTGTCTAATGAACACCATGTATGCACTGTGAAGGAAACTCCCAGGTTATTTAATTTATTCCAACACACAAAGGCCTCAGGGTGCAGTTGCACCAAGCATATACTTGCTCCCACCTGAAGCAAGCAGATCATTGACTAACTCCCAAATGACCAGTTTAGTTCTTCTTTGATAAATCCCCCTCTAGTTTCAGCTTGTTTTATTAAGCTCCTACTTATGAATTCAATCATAAAAACTCATAGTTCATTCATGTTTCAGAAAGGCTATCTTCTTTAATACTTTCTGGTTCAACCCCATGTTCCCCTATTTATTTTCCTTATTACAGAAAATACCCCAGTTTGCTTATAATAAATTTCTCTCCTAAGAATAGTTTAAGCATCATTGTCCTACTACCCAGAATTTCTCCTCCAACTTATGATATGAACATTTAGTTTCATGCTTCATTATCCAAGAAATAAACATGAGCTAGATCACTGTCTTGCTGCCTATCCCCTAAATAATCTATATCCATATTTAATGATGATAAGATAGAACAAAAATTCTCAAACCATTTTAACTCCAAAAGCCCACATACAGATTAAAACTCCAAACAAGAATGCACAAACAAACATCCATATCACCCATAACAAATCATTTCAGAGATTTAAATGACTTATAATATTTTAGGCTACCTGCAAGAGGACTTAATGCCATTGCATACAAAGGATAAACACTCACATAATGTTCTCCTTTTACTGCCTTAATCCCTTGAACAGCAAATCCTTCAAAGTCTCAAGCTAATGTTTTTCCTATTTTATTTTATTTTGATCCCGAGAGAATGGTGGATATGATTATGTGCAGTTATTTATAAAACCATTCTAGGGTTTAAGAAATATGGGTAATTTCCTTGATACCCTTAGATGTTTATGCACAAGTCATTTCCCTGTGTGGTCCTTAACTGGAAATGTACATTGTTGGTTACCTTAATTAGTTATTTCGGGAATCAAGCATTTTTTAAACACTCCATACTATTTTCATGACTCTATTCTACTCATGCCATAAGCATGTGACCCTTGGTTTATTTTTTTTTATAAGTTTAAGGAATCTGAAAATCTCCTTTGTATTTTCTACCTATCTATCATCTCCATTCGATCATGCATACTATCATACCTAATCATGTAATGTAAAATTATTCACCCATGTTATTTGCTTGAAATAAATATAAGATATGGAAATTTTTATTTGATCCTGTATGTATATATATATCTCTGCCTTTTTGTCAAAACAGTAACTGCTCCTATATCTAAAAAAAATCACATATATTATGCTAATTATTTCTAGCACAAATATAAGACATATAAACCTTTTTATTAAACTTCATTTTATTCTATCTTTAAATAAAACAGAAAACACCCCATATATATTAAATGTATGTATTTATATAATTCTTTGGACATAGAGCTATATTTATTTTGGGTTCCAATTTTCTTTTAATCACCTTAACTCCTTGCATTTTATCAAGCAGAAGCTCCCATGCAATTTTATTTATTGCCAATTTTTCTTTTCTGTTTTAATGCATCATATATATATATTTTATAATTTCAGAATTTCTTAATATAAATGTATTTTTCATTATTTTATTTTATTTTATTTTAGGGTCATTACATACCCTCCCCCTTAAAGGAATTATTTCCCCATAATTTCTTTCTAATTCTTCAAATAAAAGCACTAATCCATAGTCTGTTTAACTCCATACTCACACTTTTATGATAGTAAGCAGTATATATAAAATTATTCAGAAAGCTTTCATAAAGCTACTTAAAACATACCTCTCCATCAGAAAACAAATTGGGGTATTTAGCCCTCATTTTGTCTTCAACCTCCCATGTACAATCATTGGGATCCAAGCTCCATTGAATTTTTACCAGTTTAATCACCTTGTTTCTCAGCCTCTTTTCTTCCTTAGCAACAATCCCCACTGGCTCATTTTCATAGACCAAGTTTTTATCAATTTGAATTTAGTAGGTGACTCTAAGATTGCTCCTTCATCATGTATCCACTTTCTCAATTGAGAAACATGAAACACTGGATGTACACCACTCAATTCTTCTGGTAATTTAAGCTTATAGGCCATGGTACCAATTCTCTGTATGACTTCATATGGTCCTACAAATCTTGGTGAGAGCTTACCAGATTTCCCAAACCTGAACACCTTCTTCATTGGTGATACCTTCAGAAAAACATGCTCTCCTACTTCAAACTCCATTGGCTTTCTCTTTCTATCTGCATAAGACTTTTGTCTTGATTGTGCTGCCTTCATTCTATGCCTAACTAATTCAATCATGTTGGAAGTTTCTTTAACATGATCTGGCCCCAATATTACACCCTCTCCTGCTTCCAACCAACAGGCAGGAGACATGCAGGGTCTCCCATACAAGGCTTCAAAGGGAACCATTCCTATTGTTGATTGATAGCTATTGTTGTAAGTGAATTCTGCCAAGTGGATATGATCCTCCCAATTACCCCCAAAATCAAGCACACATGCTCTAAGTAAATCTTCCAATATTTTATTCACTATCTCTGTTTGCCCATCACTTTGAGGATGGTAGGCAGTGCTTAAACAAAGTTGTGTTCCCATTGCTTCTTGGAAGCTCTCCCAAAATCTTGAGGTGAACAAAGTGTCTCTATCACTTACAATGGTCTTTGGTATGCCATGCAATCTCTCCACTTCCTTAATAAATAATTGTGCAAGCCTATGTGCATTTCTATCTGACCTGACAGGGACAAAGTGAGCAGACTTGGTGAGTCTATCAACAATTACCCATATGCTGTCATTACCTTTCTTAGTTCTAGGCAAACCATCCACGAAATCCATGGAAATACTTTCCCATTTCCACTGAGGTACCTCCAAAGGTTGCAACATGCCAGAAGGCTTTTGATAGTCTGCCTTGACTTGTTGACAGGTTAAACACTTTGCCACATATTTTGCCACTGCTTGTTTCATTCCTGGCCACCAGTAGCTCCTTTTCAAATCATGATACATTTTGGTACCACCAGGGTGTATGGTGTACTTGGTTTTGTGATGCTCATTCATGATTTCTTCCTTTAATTCCGCAAAGTCTGGTACACAAAGCTTATCATTTTTCCTTAAATAACCCTTGGAATCTATTTTAAAATTCTCTGACTCAATGTTATTTAATAACATTTCTTTCTTCTCCTTTAGACTTTGATCTTGATCTTGCATGCCACCAATTTTCTCCACCAGATTAGACTTCACTGTGATTATTCCCAATGTACCATACTCCACCATATCACCATGTTCTTTAAAATTCACTTTATCCTTGCTGTATATATCTGCCTCCCCAAGCACTGCAAGGTTTTTAAATTCATCAATCATCAAACTGGCTAATCTAACATGATTTCTGCTCAAAGCATCTGCCACTCTATTAGCTTTTCCAGGAGTGTACAAAATATCTAAATCATATGCACCTAGAAACTCCAACCACCTTGCTTGCCTCATATTTAAATCTTTTTGAGAAAATAAATATTTCAATGCTTGATGATCTGTGAATAATTCAAATTATGCCCCAAGCAAATAATGCCTCCATAGTTTTAATGCAAACACTATTGCAGCTAGTTCTAAATCATGAGTTGCATATTTGGTCTCATTGGGTTTAAGCTGCCTTGATGCATATGCCACCACCTTGCCATGTTGCATGAGCACTGCACCTTACCCAGATCCACTAGCATCAGTGTATACAACCATTCCTTCATTTACCTCTGGGATTTGCAAGACAGGAGCCTCCATCAATGCTTGTTTCAATTTTTCAAAGGCTTGATCACAATGCTCAGTCCACACATATGGTTGGTTCTTCTTGGTTAGTTTGGTCATTGGTGCGGCTATTCTTGAAAAATCCTTGATGAACCTCCTATAGTACCCTGCCAAACCTAAGAATGATCTTACCTCAGTCACTGTCTTGGGTCTACTCCATGATTGAACTGCAATGACCTTGCTTGGATCTACACTTACTCCCTGCTGTGACACTATGTGTCCTAAGAATTTCACTTCATGCTGCCAAAATATACACTTTGAATACTTGGCTTTTAATTCATGTTCTCTAAGTCTGGATAATACTAAATGTAGATGCATAGCATGATCATTTTTTGACTTTGAATAAATTAATATGTCATCTATAAATACCAAAACAAATTTATCCAAAAAGTCTCTGAAAATTCTATTCATTAAGTCTACAAAATAGGAGGGAGCATTGGTTAAACCAAATGGCATTACTAGAAATTCATAAAGGCCATATCTTGTGTTAAAGGCTGTGTACTCAATGCTTTCCTCTGCAACTTTCATTTGGTGAAATCCAGAGGCTAAGTCTAGCCTTGAAAATATTTTAGCTTCATGCAATTGGTCAAATAGATCATCTATTCTAGGAAGTGGGTACTTATTCTTGATGGTCACCTTATTTAGATCCCTATAATCCACACACATCCTCATTGTTCCATCATGCTTCTTAACAAAAAGCACTGGGGAACCCTAACTAGAACTGCTTGATCTTATGAACCCCTTTTCTTCTAACTCTTCTAGTTGGTGTTTTAATTCTACTAACTCTTTTGGACCCATTCTATAAGGCTTCTTAATGATTGGGTTAGTCCCTGGCATTAATTTTATTTTAAATTCAACTGGTCTGTTTTGAGGAATTCCCTTCACTTCTCCAAACACATCTATATATCCATTAACTATTGGGATTTCCTCTATTTTTAATTCCTTTTGGACTTCATTAATACTCCAGATTTTATTAAAACGTGTATTCTTTGCTATTTCACTTAGGATGGTAATTCTTTTGCCTTCATTTGTCTCCAAAGAAATAGTAAGATTTTCTAAATTTAAAATTGCTTTGTTTTCAATTAACCAATCCATCCCCAAAATTACTCCAATACCAGGATAATTTAAAGTATACAGATCTGAATTAAATTCATAACCCCCTATAATTAATTTCAGACCCATACACTTCATCCCTAACATACAATGACTCCCTATGGGACTGTGTACAATTAAGGGCTGATCAATAGAAACACATGCAAGTGCTAATTTCTTTGTAATTTCCAGAGATATTAGTGAATGTGAGGCTCCAGTGTCATATATTACTGATATTGGTTGGGTATGAATAAAAATTATACCTTCAAGTTGCCCAACATTCCCAGTGTTGTTGGCTGCCAAAGCTCCTATCCTTGCTGTTCTTTTATTACTCTTTGGGCAATCCTTCTTTAGATGACCCATCTTTCCACAATTATAGCAGCCTCCTCTAGGTATTTTAGGGTCAGGGCATTGGTTACTATAATGTCCAGCTTTTCCACAATTAAAACAATGAGTGAGTTTCTTGCTTTCTGGTGCTACTGCTCCTTCCCCCTTCTTAACTCCTTTGTTTGCCTTGTTCTTGTCATAAGGTTGTACTTTGTTTTATCCTCCCTTCTTCTTGTTGAACTTCATGTTCCTGAATTTCTCTCTGGTGGCATCATGTTGCTCAAAGGAGAGAGTTAGATCAATTACTTGATCAAAGGTTTTATCCTTATATGGCAACATTGCCCTTGACAGACTGGAGTTCAAGCCCTGAATGTACCTTGCATTCTTTGCTTCTTCATTCCCTATCAACACCATTCCATACTTAGACAATCCTTCAAATTTCTGAGTGTACTCATTCACACTCATGCTTCCTTGCCTTAATCTAATAAAGTCTTCTAGCAGTGTGGCCTTAGCAGATGCTGGGACAAACCTAGCCTCAAGCATGGTCTTAAATTCATCCCAAGTGATGTCATTCTCTGGCCTTCCTGCTATCACAACTTCCCACCAATCCAGTGCAACCCCCTTCAATCTCCTTGAATCTATCTGTCTCTTCCTTTGGTCATTGACTTGCATATCTGCAAAGACCCTTTCCATAGTCCTTATCCAAGTTTGAACACCCATGGCTCCTTCAGTGCCTTCAAAATCCTTTCCTCCCAAATTGGTGCATGTCTTAAGCAGTTTGGAGAGCTCCTCATGAGGGTTGTCATGCCTTGGTGCTATTCCATCTCTCAAAGCTCTCACGAAATCCTCCATGTTTATCACAGTTGGCTCACGTGATGGTCCTGCACCTGTGTGATGTCTTGGCCCTACCATATTGCTATAAATATGATTTCTATGTTAGTTTATTTACCCCCATCATTCTTGGTGTCTTTACTTTGTTCATTTTTATTTCTGTGCACACTGTGCATGTATCACATGCACTCACATATTTTTTTTTAGACATAAAACAAAAGCATTCAACACCAATAATTCAAACATTCATATGCATACAACAACATTTACTATGTTATTTAAAACATAGCTCTGATACCAACTGTGGTGACCCTCACTTTAAAACACATAGATTTTTTTTTGCCTAAACATTCAAAAGGAATTCACCACTAAACCCCATTTCTTTTATATGTGAATATTTATACAATTTCCAAACATTTTTCCCAAGACCCTGGATTTACTAATATAATCATATCAGTGCATAAACCAATTAGGACAATTATATATTTGAAGATACATAATTGTTTCCCTTTGCCATTCAGAGCTAACAAGTTTGCAAAGAGAGTTTGAATCAAACAGGAAACCAAATTATTATATATGTTGACAACATAACCTTTTAATTTTCTCTAAATTTATATTGTTCTTCTTCCAGAGATAGAGATTTTTTTCTTTTAATATTGCGATGCACAGTGCACTTTTCTTAAGCTTTCTAGGCTTTCTGCCTAAATAATTTTATTAATACTGAAATGGTATTTAATTGACCTTAAGGTAGTTATCAAGTACTTGTATGAATTTACCACAAAAATTATACTTGCAAGCATGGATATTGGAACAAATTTCCATTTATCATTTCAGGTTGAATAGTTGAGGACTTTTAGCATTTTTAAGTTTAACATGGTGCAGACTTACATACTTGGTGTTTTATTGGATATGCTTGGTGTTATTTGAGGGCTGCTTGGTGTTTTCTTTTGTTTTGTCCCGGAAGCACTTACACTTCATTAATTGAGATGAAGTGGTTCCAGGCTCTAAGAGTTTGACCCATGGCCATCTAGGCCGGCCATAGTCCCTCTTTTACCACTTGCAAACCCATATCCCTCATAATAACAAACTTCTACAAAGTCCTACTCCTAATCCCAAGCATGTTTATGCCTAGTCTAAGTTTTCTAGAAATGCATCCTTATATGTATTCAATCAATTATTCAAAATACAGTATCTTCCAGGTTTACTTCTCTCATAGTTTTATTTGAAATTTAAATACACAATTACATGTAAATCTCCAGAATTCATGCACATGCCTGTATCACTTACCTGCCATGCACAAATTCATTTCTTTTGAATACCCCTACTCAAATCTTAAGAGTTCATTCCTAAAATCAACCCCCTTAGCTCTTTAATTTCCATAAGTCAAAATATAAATTCAAGCAATAAAAATCAGAGATCATCACATGCACATATCATATATATATGATATGTCTATCCCTTATTATATTTTTTTTCCAAATTAGACATTCATGAAATCAGCAATTAACCAAACATCATCAATAGTCTTTCATAGCAGGTTGACCTTAGTACATATTTTTAATCCAAATACTTAGTAATCTCCTTACAAGAAACTTCAGTTACAACATAAAATTTGACTAATAAATTCATTACAAAGCAACTACAAATTTTTAAAACTGGTTTCTTTTATTTATACTAGCAGCTAATTGCCATCTTCATCCATCAAGCCAACTTCAACTTCCTGCAAGCAAATCACTGAGCTGCCCCAATTTTAATGAGACACCCAGATGATTGCAAGGGAAACCAAAAGGGTCAGTTTTCACTGGTATGAGCATTTATCAAATTTGTAAACATATTCATAATTTTTGGTAATCTTGCAGTGTCTCCCTAGTTTAACAGATTTTTATACTTAGCATGTTTTGGTTCATACCAAGTAATACAAAGACACATTCATTTATTCAAACAATACACAGCAAATAGTTAAAATAAATATATGTACAATTCTTGATTCATTCTCTCCATTTCTAGATAAGTAAACTCAGGTTTTATACTCCCAATTTCACCCAGCAATTAATCAATGTACAACATTTATCTTGATTAATTTAACACCATATCTGGATATTTATAATCCAGATTTTTAAACCCCAGCCCCCATTTATTTTATGGTCTTTAACTCCTTGTCTAATGAACACCATGTATGCACTGTGAAGGAAACTCCCAGGTTATTTAATTTATTCCAACACACAAAGGCCTCAGGGTGCAGTTGCACCATGCATATACTTGCTCCCACCTGAAGCAAGCAGATCAATGACTAACTCCCAAATGACCAGTTTAGTTCTTCTTTGATAAATCCCCCTCTAGTTTCAGCTTGTTTTATTAAGCTCCTACTTATGAATTCAATCATAAAAACTCATAGTTCATTCATGTTTCAGAAAGGCTATCTTCTTTAATACTTTCTGGTTCAACCCCATGTTCCCCTATTTATTTTCCTTATTACAGAAAATACCCCAGTTTGCTTATAATAAATTTCTCTCCTAAGAATAGTTTAAGCATCATTGTCCTACTACCCAGAATTTCTCCTCCAACTTATGATATGAACATTTAGTTTCATGCTTCATTATCCAAGAAATAAACATGAGCTAGATCACTGTCTTGCTGCCTATCCCCTAAAATAATCTATATCCATATTTAATGATGATAAGATAGAAAAAAAATGCTCAAACCATTTTAACTCCAAAAGCCCACATACAGATTAAAACTCCAAACAAGAATGCACAAACAAACATCCATATCACCCATAACAAATCATTTCAGAGATTTAAATGACTTATAATATTTTAGGCTGCCTGCAAGAGGACTTAATGCCATTGCATACAAAGGATAAACACTCACATAATGTTCTCCTTTTACCGCCTTAATCCCTTGAACAGCAAATCCTTCAAAGTCTCAAGCTAATGTTTTTCCTATTTTATTTTATTTTGATCCCGAGAGAATGGTGGATATGATTATGTGCAGTTATTTATAAAACCATTCTAGGGTTTAAGAAATATGGGTAATTTCCTTGATACCCTTAGATGTTTATGCACAAGTCATTTCCCTGTGTGGTCCTTAACTGGAAATGTACATTGTTGGTTACCTTAATTAGTTATTTCGGGAATCAAGCATTTTTTAAACACTCCATACTATTTTCATGACTCTATTCTACTCATGCCATAAGCATGTGACCCTTGGTTTATTATTTTTTTATAAGTTTAAGGAATCTGAATATCTCCTTTGTATTTTCTACCTATCTATCATCTCCATTCGATCATGCATACTATCATACCTAATCATGTAATGTAAAATCATTCACCCATGTTATTTGCTTGAAATAAATATAAGATATGGAAATTTTTATTTGATCCTGTATGTATGTATATATCTCTGCCTTTTTGTCAAAACAGTAACTCCTCCTATATCTAAAAAAAATCACATATATTATGCTAATTATTTCTAGCACAAATATAAGACATATAAACCTTTTTATTAAACTTCATTTTATTCTATCTTTAAATAAAACAGAAAACACCCAATATATATTAAATGTATGTATTTATATAATTCTTTGGACATAGAGCTATATTTATTTTGGGTTCTAATTTTCTTTTAATCACCTTAACTCCTTGCATTTTATCAAGCAGAAGCTCCCATGCAATTTTATTTATTGCCAATTTTTCTTTTCTGTTTTAATGCATCATATATATATATTTTATAATTTCAGAATTTCTTAATATAAATGTATTTTTCATTTTTTTATTTTATTTTATTTTAGGGTCATTACATTAGGAGTGTGTTCCGATGTGGGCGTTAGTGGCTGCTATGCGTTTCCACTAGCCCGGATGCGTAATTGGTATATCTACCCTGGCATTGCCTTGTTGTGCCATGTCACCTACCATATCGAGCTTTACTACGAGTTTGGATTTGTGCCGTAGCTTGTGGAGTATTGAGGGTAGCTCCTGATATGGGGGTATGCTAATACTGGATAGACTACCAGGACTATTACGTGTTAAGGTGGAAAATGTAAAGCCTTAACGCTATTTAAAAGTAAGTTTATTTTATATTAGACATTATTATAATAGCGTATATTACTACATAGTAGATAGTTTAACGGATCCTTAGAGGATGGTTATCCCAAACATCCTTTGAGTTACTTGTATTTCAGTTGATATTTCGCTTGAGTTGGATTTATTGATATAAGAATGTTAATCCTGACTCGAGTGTTTTGTGTTTTGCTTTACGCTCGGGTCAGACTGAGTGATACATCATTTGAGACTCACCTTTGGAGTTGGAGCTTCGCTTGGAGATCTTGCTATCTATCGATTCTGATTTTAGTTATTCAGTTGATTCTAGTGATGTATTCTGATCTTGTATTAGATTATTGTATTGAGACATCTATGTATTCGAGACTTCTGTTGTATCTTGTTTAACTTTGTTTATATTTATATTAGCTTCATGAACTACTATTCTTTTGTTTCCGCTGCATTATTGTTATATTACTCTGTGTCTGTGATATGTGATTATTTTATTTACTATATATGCTGAATTTTGCCAAATTTAAATTAACAATCTGATATTTTGAGCAATTCAAATCCGACATGTGTGTCTGCCTATGCACTTGGCGGGTGTAGCATGATAGGGGGTTCTTGCATTTGGGTTTCGTAGCGAGCGGATGACTCTTACTCCTACATGTCCCTGCGGGGTTGGTGCAGTCGAGAGGCTGGCCGTAAAGGCAGAACATAAGTACAGCTGCATGCTACGGTGGGCGTTACCCCACTGGCGACGTCCCGTTACAGTTGGTATCAGAGCTCTGGTTTTAGGAAAAACTCAGCATATAAAGTAAAATTCAATTACAGAATCACGTTCGTTCTAGCTCGAATCTCTTCTTCTTTGACTCGGTTTCTTTGAATTTTGGAACGTTCACTTTTGTTCCAAAGTCCATTCTTGTCTCCTCTATTCGTGTCTTCTTGATTCTAGAGTATCCCATAACTCCACTTCGAATGATCTCTGTAATAAATCGGCGGTCTCGCCAATCTTTGAATGATTTGTAAAGGGGTGAAACTCCTTTACAATAGGCATTAATTTACCGAAGATTTCTGCATCGTCGGTTTAGATGCTGCTATCTTTTGCTATACCCGAATTCTATCTCTGGCGATCGAATGTCGATTTGTTCCAGAATTCTACCTCGATCTTATCTTGAAGTCACGGTTGACCCGGTTAAGGTTGTCCGCGATTTATATAAGTGTATCCATTCGTTTCTCTTTTTGAGATCTATTTATCTCCCTATCGAGTCTATCTTCTAGTTGAATTCTTTTGATTAGAGTCCCCTTGTATTTGAATCTCTATCCTTATCCTAGGTTCCCTTCTGGAATCATCGAGTGAGGGTGTGTATTTGTATTATTATAAAATGTTTTATATAGTGTGTTGTTTGAGTTGTTGATGTTGATTTGGGTTTTCGATCGATTCGTCTGATCAACGCTATCGATAGAATTTCCAAAACACTTGAACAGAGCAAACATACACAAGATTGTTTTCAAATTTGGTAAATAAATTTGTATGATTATATTATGAATATATAAGTGAAATGTTCTGGAATTTAATAAGTTAATTTGTTGTTGAAATGATAATATTTGATTATCATTTATTTTTCTATAAATGAATTTATAAACTTGACTCAAATTGATTTAGAATTTGAAATAAATATAAATTATAAATTTGAGAATTTAATTTCCAGTGATTTCAAACTTTGGTTTTAAAGTTTTAAAATGTATACTATTTAAAGTATTTTCGAATAGAAATCGTTTCCAAAGAATTTTTAAATGTTTAAGCGGTACTCTTCTCTTTTGTCGCTGGAAAATGATTTCGGTGATGGCGGCCGCATCATCGACATTCATTTTCGAGTTTCAGAGTGGAGAGATCATTCTGTAGCTTTGCTACGATTTTTTTTGGAAAATAAATTGATTTGAATTTCTAAGTATGACTTGATTTATGATATATAAGTATATGATTATAGATTTGATTTGATATATAATATATATATATTTATCTCTAAATGGTTTGAAGTTAATCAGAAATTTAATCCTTGAATTTATGTTAAAGGGTGATTTTAAATAAAGTCAAAATTTTGAATATTAAAATAATTTAAATAAGGGAATTTTTACCTGTATAATGCTCAATTGCATTCTAAAATATAACTTACCTAAATTATCCAGAAGTTGAATATGTAATTGGATAATATACAATATAAAATGATTTTATAAATAAAATTTGAGTGGTTATAATAAATGTTATACACTTAAATTTTAAAAATGTTAATAGAGATAAATAGAATAATAAGTTAATTGAGTAATAGAGGAGAAAAATAATTTTGTTTTGAAGGAATTAATAAATTGAAATTAGATTAACTTATGGAAATACCTTGAACTTAAAATCAATTATTGAATATAAATTAATTTTAATTGAAAATTTTATGGTTTAAATTAATTTATATGGTTTAAATATATGTGATAAGATATATTAAGTGGAATAAAGTTAATAATAATTTGGAATAAAATAATTAAATTTGTTGAATAAAATATGAGTATAATAAATGATTATACAAATTGATGATTTAGAAATTGTTAATTAAGGATGACTAGACAATAAGATAATGAATTTAGAAATAGATGGATTGATGTAACTTAAGTGAACTCAAATGGATTAAACCAAAATGTTTAATATTAATTAGTTAAATTTTAAATTTATTGTTTATTTTGAATATAAAAATCTATTCTTTCTTTATGGCTATTTTTATTCTCCTACCTCCTTCCTTATCGGAGACGAAAAGTTTTGAGTGGTGGAGAGTGTAACGACCCGTAAATTTTAACTGTTTTAATAACGTAATTAATTGGAATTTTGTGAAATTTTAAACGATAAAATTTTTAAATATAAATTTGATATTTGGAATACGTCTAATTAAATATAGCAACCGGTAAATTTTCATCTGATAATATGGAAGTTTATTTTCTTGTGTAATTCTGTTTCAATTTAAATCGGTTAAAATTGATGGTAATAAAATGTTTTCCAAACTTGAATATTTTCTATAGAAAATTTGTAAATCATCTTCTCAGTGAGACGTCATATTTCGTTTTTCCAAACTTGGACTTCTATTGCCCCGTTTATCTTATTTTCAACAAATTTGCAGCATTTTCGGTACCAATATCGACTTTTGATAGGACGATCGTACCACTGATATCTGTATACCGTTTTGATCGTCTCGTTGTGCTGATCTCTACGGTATATTCAATTCTGTGTTTTGAGACCTGGTATGCGATGGAATCCGCGAAACCGGTAACTATATCGGTATTGGATCCGCGACCTTTTGTTTTCTTTTGGATTTCAAACCGCCGCCGTGTCATCCAAGCATCAATTAATTGCATAAATGACATTCCCCGAATCAAAGCGTGACTCTTACTATTTCCACTCTAATAATATATTCTTTGCTTTTGGCTATTCACTTTCTTTCTGTTCATTTTCTCTGCTCCACGTTTTCTCCTTCCCAATTTTTCTTTACAAAGATAAATTTTTACAAAGCTTTTTCCTCTGCCTGTTCCTTTTCCCTACCCATCTCGGCCTTCCACTTCCCATTTTTCCTTCACCTCACTATTTTTCTTCTCACGCATGCCATCAATCCCCTCCACCACCTCCGCCGCTAGCTTTGGACCACCCTCCTTACGTCAATATCTTGGCTGAAGCACCCAGCACACACGTGTTCTCTTCTCGTGTTCTTTCTTCCCCTCCCTTGACCAATAGCCGTGCCCATCAAACTACAGTCCTGTTTCTGTCGTTTGCTATCATGTATATATTTCAAATCTCATTTGTACACGTATGTATATATTTTGTTGAAAAAAAATTATTAGTTTATAGCTTGAAGTTTTGGTTGATGTTATTTTTTATACACTATTTATATTTTATATGGAGATATATTCTATAATATGGTATATATATATATAAATATATATACATTGTTATTAAGTTTGTATGCATGCAGTATATATATAGGTGTCAACCGAACACATTTTGTAAGAAGTATTATATATTCTTGCAACGGTATATTTGATTTCAGAGATATATATACTATACATATAGATCGGTCGTAGGTACACTTTCCAGGTTTGATATCTCTTTTGCATTAGATATAACAATATTACATTATAAATCTGTTGTTTATAGAAGTTGAATAAGTTATATAAAATGAGTTGTGTATACATAGAGTTTTTCATAATATATATAAAACAATGTATATAATGTTTGTAAAGTATATATGTGAGATTTTGAAATGTTGCTTAACAGCTAGTTCATGAACAGAATATATATATATATATATATATATATATATATATATGCATCGTATTAAAATATACGTATATGTCTACGACTTTCTTTTTGTGTGTATAAGTTTCGTATAAGGTATTGTTTATATATAGGTTACAGTATTTAATTTATATGAGATGTTGGTTGGTCTGTAGTCTCATATATATTTGTTTTCGTCTATATATTTTGCATGTAAGTTTGGGTAGTTGTCGGCATCATACATATATATGTCAGTTTGCATACATTTTTGTTTAACTTGTTCACCCATTTTGTTTGTGTTTTGATCTGCATATATAGGCCGGGTAGATATAATATTAAAATATATTTGTACAGACGTGTTTTACTGTATACGTCATAGCATATATAGATCTGTTTGTTTTTTATGTATAGGCATATATTATGTTTACATGCACTCTGGGAAGTGCACACATATCTATAAAGTGTTTTGGAAATTTGGGTCTTAATTTACTTCAGATATAAATTATATATAGAATTTTTTATTTATTTTGTTTTAAAGTGAAATTTTGATTTGAAATAAATATGTGTTAGAATTTATAATATGATTTTTATTTGCCTATAAATGGTTATATATATAGTTGTATACAGTTATATATATAAATATATATATATGTATGTATGTATGTGTGTGTGTATATATATATGTTCGCTTATATCAATTCATCATCATCAATCCTATTTTGATTTGATTTCGTCTTTCCTATTGATCAGCTTTGTTCATCAGTTCATGCCCATTTCACTTTGCTTTGGAATTCGTAGCACATTTCTTTGTCAAATCCATCAATCCTCGAAAGGTGAGCAATCACTCACGATTAACGTTCTTATATTTATTAAATTTGATTTCAATTGAAACGACAATTGAAATATGCTGTTGTTAGTTATTTACATTGTTATATATGCTATTATCTGTATCTGATCACCTGTGACATCTGACACCATTATCTGTTATTTATATTGCTATATATATATGTCATCATCTGTATTTGTTCACCTGTGACATCTGACACCCTTATCTGTTATTTATATTGATGATATATGCATGCTATGTTATTATCATATATGTTATCACTCTACAAGTTCCCTGTTAGTATAGAATCACTATGGGTTGAAATGATACATACCCGAACGATCTGTAGAATAGGAGAAAATCATTATGGGTTGAAATGATAGACCCAAGCGATTTTCATTGAATTGAATTTGGGATTGTGGGTTGTAATGATATATACCCGTATATATTTAAATTGCGGATTGAAACGATAAATATCCGTATCACTTGACCATAGGATAGAAAATTTTATACAGACACCGTTGGTCTATATACAAATATTTTGAAAATGATTTCTATGGTTTTGAAAAGAAATATATGATTTTAATAAATATTGATTTTAAAGATTTGTTAAAGTTGATTTAATAAAGTTGATATATATATATGTTTAAGTATTTATTTAAATTATATTTTAATATAGAGTTCGAAATGATTAAATAAATTAAGGTTGAAAAGATAGATTTGAAATTTGATTTGAAATTGTATTTAATTAAGAATTATATTTAATTAAATCTATCTGAACTTATGGAATTTGGGGTTTTTAAATGATATGATTTTATAACTTGATTTTGGTTTAAGATGATTTAAATCGAATGTTTCAAGTTAAATAAATTGAAGGAAATATTTAGAGATTTGAAATTTGGGCTTTTATTTAAATGATATTGAATTTATTTAGTGCATATTGCAAAACTAGATAATAGTAAAGTGAATTTGATATATATATATATAGATGAAATTATCGAATTTAGTTTTGAAATGTTGAATTTTTAAAGCTTTGAAATATATTGAAATGGCTTATTCTATGGTTCAAATATGTATTTGAAATCGAAAATTTGAAATGGTTTACTGAGAAACTAAATCGAATTGAAATTGATGATTTGAGATTTGATTAAATTTGAATTTTGGAATTCGAGTAAATTTTGAATCGATTTGTGAAATTTAGGGAAACTATTTTATTATATAAAGTATTTTAACTATATTTAAACTATTTTATATTTTAACTTATAATTATTGTAATAGAAACTATTTTAATACAAATCAATTTCAATATAAATTATTTTAATATAAACTATTTTACTAACTATTTTATTTTAAACTATTTTTAACTTATAACTATTTATATAAATTTTTTATTTTTATTTTATAAACTATTTTATTATATATACTATTATTGATATCTAAACGGTTTAAGCTGGGAAATGCTATGATTTCAAAGTACTATGATTTCCGAAATGCTATAATTTCAAAGTGTTATGATTTCCAAAATGCTATGATTTCAATGCTGTGATTTCCGAAGTGTTTTAATTTTTAAAGACTATGATTTCGAAAGCGTTATAACTTTGGAAAGTGATATGATTTTTGGAAATGGATATATTTGAAATGGAAATGATATCGTATTGATTTGGTTTTTGAAATGAAAATGATATTTTGGGTTATCGGATATGGGCATACTCTCTGTCGATACCGAAAACCACTTTAACAACTGTGTACACAGTAGAGATTCCAGAATGAAGTAGGATGGTGGCGACGATCCTATTGAGGTATGAACGTGGACCCAACTCCCGTGAGTTGGCATAAGGTGGCTAAAACAAGAGCGATTCTCGGGCCAATGAGGTAGCACCTCTGATCGGACACATTTCTTCGATACATTTCTATTACTTTGTGATTGATTTGGTGGCCACCCTTCGATTTTGATTGGGAGTGTGTTCCGAGGTGGGCGGTAGTGGCTGCTATGCGTTTCCACCAGCCCGGATGCGTAATTGGTATATCTACCCTAGCATTTCCTTGTTGTGCCGTGTCACCTACCATATCGAGCTTTACTACGAGTTTTGATTTGTGCCGTAGCCTGTGGAGTATTGAAGGTAGCTCCCGATCTATGCTAATACTGGATAGACTATTGGGACTATTACGTGTTAAGGTGGAAAATGTAAAGCCTTAACGCTATTTAAAAGTAAGTTTATTTTATATTAGACATTATTATAATAGCGTATATTACTACATAGTAGATAGTTTAACGGATCCTTAGAGGATGGTTATCCCAAACATCCTTTGAGTTACTTGTATTCAGTTGATATTTCTCTTGAGTTGGATTTATTGATATAAGAATGTTAATCCTGACTCGTGTGTTTTGTGTTTTGCTTTACGCTCAGGCCAGACTGAGTGATACAGCATTTGAGACTCACCTTTGGAGTTGGAGCTTCGCTTGGAGATCCAGCTATCTATCGATTCTGCTTTCAGTTATTCAGTTGATTCCAGTGATGTATTCTGATCTTGTATTTGATTACTGTATTGAGACATCTATGTATTCGAGACTTCTGTTGTATCTTGTTTAACTCTGTTTATATTTATAGTAGTTTCATGAACTACTATTCTTTTGTTTTCGTTGCATTATTATTATATTACTCTGTGTCTGTGATCTGTGATTATTTTATTTACTGTATATGCTGAATTTTTCCAAATTTAAATTAACAATCTGATATTTTGAGCAATTCAAATCTGACATGTATGGATGTGAATGGTTAAAAAATTCAGGTCGTTACACTGCATAACTTTTTCACACTAACTTGGAATTAGGCGATACTTTGACCGATGAACTCCTACCTAAATTGTGGAAAATACGGAACACTCGATATTATACCGCCTTTTGGCATGGTCGTGATATCATCAATTTGGCTAGAAACGGATGGTTACCAGCCTTGAGAATCAGTTGTATTCAATACTATGGATGATGGTCGAGCAGATCTGAAATGGGACCCAATCGAGGTGCAATCAGTTTGGAGTAATAGGCATAGATCCCTGAAGCTACATTCCAAATTTCAAGTTGATCGGAGTTCATATGCTCGAGTTACGAACAATGTAAGGATATATATGGATCAATCGGGAATGATCCATAAAACTGCTCAAATTAGCGAAGATTAATCGATATCTCAAAATCCACAAGGCCAATTCACTTAAAACTTTTAGGGCATCAATATATTGAAAAGTGGAGCCCACAAAAATGATTGTAGCTCAAAACTCTTAGGCTCAAGAAATGCCAATCGTTTTATGCCGATCGTTCCTAACGAACGGTGTAATTCAGCAAGTGACCCAAATGCGATCAAGATTGATCCATATCTCACAATCTACAACTCAGAATGACTTCATATTTCAGAATCAAGGCATAGAGGCATGTGGGTCCCCCTGCACATGATCGAATGGCAATCAAAGGCAAAACTAATGATCGGTATAATTTGTAGCGATCATTCCAAAACGTCGATTCAGGGCCACCAATCGTTATGGTGGGCCCCTATGGACCTGGAGAGCCTTCTGGCGAAATCTTAGCGAAATATCTCATTATGTCACCCTATAAATACAGACCTATTAGTTCATTTTCAGGATCTTTACGCTGCTTGTTACTAAAGACTCCATTGTAATCAAGTGCTAACTTTGTCCTACTATTGTAATCAGATTCACAAGAGAGCAAAAAAGGATAATATTCAAAGCGAACATAGGCATATAACGCCAAATCACCTCCGTGCCTTTGATTTCTTCTTATTCTCTGTTGCTTACTTATTCATTTACTCATTTTAATTTTACTTTTCTTCATTTACTTTTCTATAAAAACTATTCTTGGGTGTCCGTGACCATTTTTGGTGCAAACATTTTGGTGGTTTCATTGAGAACATGAATTCTCAGTTGATTAGGATCCCTTTGTTGCTACTAGATTGCAAAAATCCCCCAAAGGAGATCCAAAGTTATCTTCAGGAAGTTTGCTCGTTCTACTCATATTTGCAAAAATCTAAGCAAATCTATCAGCAATGGCGAGGAACACTAGATCTACTTCTCAGAATGTGGAAGGAAATGAAAATGCTAGTATCCAGCAAGAAGGCCTAAGCAGTCAACCAATGTATGTGAATGATGAACCAGTTGAAGTCCAGAATCTAACTCATTCTATTATGAGAGTTGAATTCCAAAAACTGATGAGAAGCTAATGAATAGCCGTCGAGAATTAAATCAGCAGATTCAGGCCAATATCAACTTAATGAACCAACTCAGTCAGCAACAGCGAGGAAAAGCTAGGAGGGACCCTACTCCTTACTCAACATTGGAGAGTTCTAGTTCATCGGATGAGTATCATAGGCATAAGCGTCGTAGAAAATATGGATATCACATAGAAACTTCAAGGCGTCAACAGGTAGACCATCATGATCTGCCAGGAACGATCAGTGTTGATCCCTCCACCAGAGAAGGGAACTTACCTATGCATGCTGGGATTCAAACTCGAGACGTTGCGGCCTATTTGGATGGAGTTCAGTTAATGCATATCGAATGCTTCCTTGGAATGACGTGTTAGGAACTGGAGATAGTGGTTTTGATGACAACAACCTTCGTAACTTATTTTATTATAACTTATATACTAACACTATTGTCTAGATATATATGAATGTTATTATGCAGGATATATATAAGGCAGATACTGATTATTGAAGACTGTACAGTATAAAGATCAAGAATGAAGAAATCAAGTTTGAAGACTCATGAGTATCAAGATCAAGATTTCAAGATAAGTGTCTAGTTTTGTTAAAACTTCATAATAGCATGGAAATCTTCATTCCAAATTTCATTTGGGATGGAACCCATTTCTACCTTCTTAGTGGCTTACAAACCGACGACAAGTAGCTTACAAACCTACGACAAGTGGCTTACAAACCCACGAACATCCTGGTTTTGTACAACTTCTCGAGTCCTGATGTGATGAGATATTCTGCAGGAAGATGCTTGCAAAACTACTTCAAAATGGTTTTTTAAAAATGATTTTCAAAACTGTTTTTTAAAATGTTTTAGCTTTAAAAATTATCTTTTCAAATGATTTTCAAAAAGATGTTTTAGCCTTAAAATATTCTTTGTTTTTGTTTTTAAATAAATTCTTGTTTTAAACTTTGTTTGTTTTTAAAACTATTTTCTGGTTTTTAAATATTCTTTTATAATATATATATACTTGAGATTTAAAATCAAATTTATATATACATTCTAAAAATTTATTTTTCTACTCTTCTTTATTTTAAAACATAGGATAATTAGTTTATTTTACTCCAGAATCATTTCATCTTGTTTTCCTTTCAATACCATTTTCAAAACAAATTTTACATTGTTTTTAACTAAGGGATGCCAACATCATGGGATACCCCATGTCGACATGGTGGCCGTTAAATTCAAAAGTTTCAATTTTCAAAAGAAGTGTCTATTCGTTTAAATCTCTTCATGAATGGTTATGACCGTTACTAGTCTATAAATAGCCTTCACAAACAAATTTTTTAACTAACTAATTTCTTATTTTCTCCACTCCTTCTTCTCCACAAATCCATATTCTAAAATTTTCATATTTTTAAGATCATGCCGAAATTCTACCGAATTCTCAAGTGAATCAAATTAGAATCTCATTCTTGTTTGATTCTCTGCCCTCTCTCGAAGATCAAAGTGCTATCAGGGTTATAGGATCAATTTGTAATCAAAAGTTTATCGAGTCTCTCTATAAGGTATGGTTGTGCCTGGAAATCAATTGGGTGATCTTGTGTCCCGTAAATCAAGAGAGTTTGCCCTGGACTCGAAGACAGGAGGGTACCTCAAGGCCTTTAGAAATTGAGGATTGTAATCTCGACATTAGTATAATAAAAATCTATACAAGGTGTTTGCCTTGGTGCAGGACTGGACGTAGGGTAACTCCGAACCAGTATAAAATCCGATGTGTTCTTTCCTTTTACTGCTTTTTATTTACTTTCTGCATCTGTGTTTGATTCTGTGATTGTTCTGTGATTAAGTTCTGCATTTATTTATATCATAATTTTTAAATTAGAGTCTTAGAATCCATTAAACACTATTCACCCCCCTTTAGTGTTAAATTAGCCTTAAGATCCTTAATCCGCACTCCCTTTCATGACGATGAAGTGAATATACGTGATACACATCGGGAAGATGTTGAACCAAGAAGGCATGGGACAACACGTAGACATCGACCAGACCATTCACGTGAGGTGGAACATGACTACTGCTTGGCACCAACTATCCAAACACTGGACTTCTCGACTATGGTCAGACAGTTAGTGAGGGAGAGCCAAGGCTTGACCAATGATGACTGAGGGATCTCGAGAAGCCATGCTCCATTCACTAATAATGTCCTATATGCAGAGTATCCTAGGAGGTTCAACTTGTCATCAATGCTTGCCTATGAGGGAAAAACCAACCCCAGGCAGCGCATCATGAGATATGAGTGGCTGATGGATTCCGCACAAGCAGATGATGCAAACAAGTGTAGATGTTTTACCATAACTCTCTCTAGAATAGATACGATGTGGTTTACAAAGCTACCCCTGTGATCGATCTCTAGGTTCGATGATTTGGCAACAAGGTTTGTGGAGCAATTCCGAGTGCACACAACTTGCCCCAAGGATGTAATGTCCCTGTCCGTCGTGATCATGGCTCTAGGAGAATCCTTGAAAGTATTTGGAGAGATTCCACATAACTATTACAGAAATCAGTACTCTAAATAACCATGCAATATTGATGGCCATGATATGAGTGATTGATCTAGAATTTGATTTTGGTGATTGGTTAGCCGGCAAACCACCCGCAATGTTAGAATGCTTTTACACAAAGGCAGCTCAATATTTGAGGAAGGAGGAAGCCAGATCCTCCAAGAAGAAGAATGTCGTGGGATCGAGTGGAGAGGGAGTACAGAGTAATATTGCTGTAAAGTAGTCTGATAAAGCTCTGGAAAAGTTCAAGTGAATGTCCAAAACAAACCAAATCAACAAAAGAAAGGCGGAGATAGGAGCCGAAAATGAATAAGGGATTTTGGAAGAGGAAAGCCTTAGATTTTGTTGTATAATACTTACACGTCATTGAATACATCCCTGGAAAATGTCTATTTGTCTACCTGCAATACTATGCAGTATAGGAAGTCGCCTCCAAAAGAATCAACAAAGAAGCAGAAACAAACTGGGAAATATTGTCGGTTTTACGAATGCTATGGGCATAACACAAAAAAATGAAGGCATCTCCAGGATATTATAGAAAAGCTGATTCGAGAAAGGAAGTTACTGCAGTTTATAAAAACCCCGCAGGATGGCAGGCAAAGGACATCTGACCTCAACCGAGGACAAGCACAACATAGGAATGAGGAGCCTGTGCGGACTGGTGGAAGGTTGGTAATCAATACAATAGTCGGAGGACCACATCCAGCTGATAAAAGTTGGGACAAGATGGAGCGCTATGCTAGCCCGATTAAGCATGTGGATTTTGAGTGCTATTCAAATACGGAGGATATAGCTCCGGCAAAACAGCAACGTACACTGGAAGATGATATCATATTTAAAATAGAGATGCATACAAGGTGGAGGCCCCAAAAATCGACCCAATGGTCATTTCGGCCATGATTGACCCCGCTTTTATGAGAAGGATATTGATTAACTGTGGAAATTCTGTAAACATATTTTTCAAGAAAGCTTATGATCAGATGAGGATAGAAGCAAAGGATTTGGAACCGTCTAAAGCCCACATTCATGGCTAATAGTGCTGCGACTAAAGCTGTTGGTTATGTTGAATTACCCGTAGAGTTAGGAGAAGGTGACCGTATGAGAGTGCAGATTTTTCCCTTTGTTGTTTTGGATATTGACTCCTCATACAACGCTTTTTTGGGCCGATCGGCCCTAGATGAGTTCTGGGCAGCTCTTGCCCCATGGTGTTTGACTTTAAAGTTCCCGACAGATAATAGTGTTGGAGTTGTTCATGGTGATCAGGCGATTGGACGTGCCTGCTATGTAGGTGAGTTGAGGGATGCTCAGTGGAGGAAGAAAGGTAAGGTATGGAAAAGACAGTCCGCATCCAAGCCACTAGGATTGACAACTAGTGCCTGAGCCTTGGCCGAGCACCACAGTCGGTGCTATAGAGATATATATATATCTGAGAGACGACGAAAAGGAGCCTAAAGAGACCAAGGCTGCACCGGTTGATTTGACGATTGACATTACAATTTGCAAAGACGACCCGTCAAGGGTCCTAAAGATCGGATCATAGCTCAGCTCTCCGATGATGAAAGAACTTGTTGGATTTCATCGAGCAAATTTAGACATGTTCGCTTGGATTCACTCTGACATGTGTGAGATCTCATTTTCCATTACGAGCTATGCATTGAATATCGACCCAAGGTACATCCTGGTGAAACAAAAAAGACATGGCATGTATCTGGAGAGATCTGCCACTCTTAAAAAAGAGGTGGATAGACTCAAAGACAATGGGTTTATTCGCGATGCCCTCTACCATGAATGGATATCTAATCCTGTACTTGTGAGAAAGGCAAATGAGAAATGAGAACATGCATTGACTACTCGGACTTCAACAAGGCATGCCCAAAAGATAGTTTTCCCCTTCCAAGGATCGACCAACTAATAGACTCAACCGTGGGACACGAATTGCTATCGTTCATGGACGCATACTCAGGATATAACCAAATCTCGATGCACATTCCCGATCAAGAGCACACCGGCTTCATTACCGATGTTGGATTATATTGCTATGTAGCGATGCCGTTTGGACTAAAAAATGCAGGAGCGACCATCCACTGCCTAGTTAATAGAATGTTTAAAGATCATATTGGAAAAATGGTGGAGGTAAAAGTGGATGATATGCTCCTGAAGTCACGACAGTCTAGCGACCACATTAGAGACTTGGTAGAAATGTTCGACATCCTCCGACATTATAAAATGAAGATTAATCCTCTGAAATGTTCCTCCGGCATTGCATCAGGGAAGTTCTTGGGTTTTATCGTTAATGCTTGCAGAATCGAAGCTAATCCTGAGAAGATCCAAGCTATTCGCAATATCCAAGCGCCAAAGACTATTAAGCAAGTACAAAGCCTGAATAGGAAGGTTGCTGCCCTAAGCCGATTTATTTCTAGAGCTACTAATAAATGCATTCCTTTCTTTGACTTGATTAGGAAAGGAAAAAGGAATTTTAAATGGACACAGGATTGTAAAGATGCATTTTAAACCACTTGGAGAAACCTCCCATCTTATCAAAGCCAGTGGATCATGAAGATTTATATATATTTAGCCATGTCGATACATGCTATAAGTTCCGCTTTGCTTCATGAAGAGAATCGAATTCAGAGACCAATCTATTATGTTAGCAAGCGATTGATAGGGGTTGAGAGGAATTATCCAAAGATAGAGAAACTGGCATACTGCTTGCTGATTGCATCATGAAAGCTTCGCCCTTACTTTCAGGCATACTCTATTAATGTTTACACTGACTAGCCGTTACGATAGGTCTTGCAGTGAACTGAGACGTCTGGGAGGCTACTCAAGTGGAATATCGAACTTAGCCAATTCGATATCAATTTTCTTCCTCGGAGGACTATCCACAGTTAGGCATTGGCAGATTTTATAGCAGAATTTACTGCGCAGGATGATTTCCCGGAGAGTAGTGAAATCCCTACTATATGGTGGAAGTTGTATACAGATGGAGCATCTAACGATCATTGTTCTAGAGCTGGGATTGTGCTTGTAAATCCTAAAGATCGGTCAATTTTCTATGCTTTAAAGCTTGATTTCCCTGCGAAAAACAACGAAGCCAAGAATGAGGCATTGATTGCTAGCTTAAACTTGCCAGAGAATTGGGAATAAATTCTCTTGAAATCTTTTACGACCCACAATTTGTAGTATACCAAGTCATGGGAGATTACCAAGCTAAAGGGCAATGACTTGCTCCATACCTTGCCCAAGTCCATGAGTTGTTGACTAACTTTGAGTATTATGACATTACACACATTCCTCGGGATGAAAATAGAGAGGCTGATTCATTGGCAAAGTTTGCTAGCACCGGGGATGCACAACAGATGGGCTTGGTTCCAGTCGAGGTATTAAATGCTCCAAGCATAAGCCTGATTGAAGTTGACCGAGTTCTTGAGACTAAGCCTGAGTAGGAATCGTGGATGACTCCGATTAAAGATTATTTGCTACATGGAGTTCTTCTCAGACGAGGAAATGAAAAACGACAAATCCTTCGCAAAGCTTTACGGTATATTATACAGGAAGGAGTTATGTATGGAAATGGTTTCTCCGTTCCCCTTCTCCATTGTATCACTCATGATGAAATAAAACGAGTCCTGAAGGAAGTTCATGAAGGGGAATGTGGCGACACACTAAGTGGCGAACCCTAGCAAAGAAAATACTCCGTTATAGGTATTATTGGCCGACCGTTAATTGAGATGCTGCCGATTACGTAAGGCAATGCGACAAGTGCCAGATATATATGCAAAAGTTCCAAGAGCTCCAGCAATAGAAATTAAACAAATGATCCACCTGTGGCCGTTTGCCATGTGGGGTATTGGTATTATCGGTTCCTTACCGATCTCTAAAGGTGGTGCAAATTACGCTATTGTCATAGTTGATTACTTCATCAAATGGGCTAAAGCAGAACCTTTAGCCTTGATCACTACCAAGAAAGTAATCAACTTCATTGTCCAAAATATCATCTGTTGTTTTGGTCTTCCACCAACTATTGTAACAGAGAATGGAACTCACTTTTGCCGTCGACGTCGTATTGAAAAGAGATTTGCGGCAGTCGCTCACCTCAAGTGAATGGACAGGTTGAAGCTGTTAACAAAATCATAAAATCCATTCTGAAGAAGCATTTGGAAAGGGCTAGAGGCAAGTGGATGGATGAACTCCTGATAGCACTATGGGCTTATAGGACTACCCATAAGTCCGCTACTGGTCATACTCCATTTGCCATCGCTTACGGCTCCAAGGCCATTATTCCTGTTGAGCTCGAAGTTCCTTCTCATTGAGTGACTTACTATGATCCAGAACAAATAAAGATCTCCTTTTAGAATCTCCAGACTTTATAAATGAGAAGCGTGAGAAAGCTGATTTGAGGGCAGTTGCACACTGACACCGAGTTGGCTGATACTACAGCACTAAAGTCCGGCTTAGAACCTTTGAAGTCGGCGATTTTGTCTTAAAAAAGGTTTTCTATCCCGTCGCATATGAATCCGAATTAGGAAGGACCATATGTCATTGAGCAGAGGCTTAGAGAGGGAACTTTCAAGCTAGCAACTGTTGATGGCATCACACTCTCAAGGGCGTAGAATAGCGAGCATTTACGGTGCTATTTCACTTAGTTTTTCCTTTTTATTCAGTAATTTTAGGATTTTCTTTAGCATTTGGTTTTTCAAATATGTAATAAGATAAATTATGTTATTTCTTTCATTCAGCAATAAAGTTTTGAATTTTTCGTAATATCTGTGACCTGCTATTGCAGTACACGTTAGTTGCGATATACGACCGACAAATCCTACTGTTCGATGGGACCGACATAACTCGAAAGTGATTGAGATTCGATCAGTTACTTGTTGAGTAAAACCCCATACTTGAGGGCAGAACGACCGACCAAAGAGAACTGAACTCGACAGTTTTCGAAATAACTCATGTCCTGAAAATGCGGATATGAGTATAATGCTAAATGGGTGTGATCCGACCACCCACTAACTAACTCTTATCCCCAGAGTGCGGATATGAGTATAAACAAATAGATGAGTGCGATTGGACCACCCGCTATACCGTAAACTCTGGCCTGATATCGACAGGAGGAGTATAAACTCGCTAAGGATGGAGTTCGACCATCCACTATCTCACTCCGCTAACCTAAGACTGGGGGCAAGAGTATAATTACTCAAACCACTGAATTCGAAGGCGTAACATAGGGCTTGAGCCCCGTGTTTGATACGACTCGAGGCCACGACCTCAGGGAGGCCTTGGGATGGATAAATCGGATTGATATCCGACCCAGCGGGCAATGAATCACAAATACATTAAATGGAAAACGTAATAGCTCAATCATTTAAACAAGCATGTAGAAGAATTATACACAAGAATAAAAGAATATTTATTCACACTAAACTAGCTGTTCACGATACAAGTTTATCCAAAATGAGAAGTAAAAGCGGGAGACGTACCCGTACCAACACGACCAACAAAAGAAAAAGCAGCCATCTAAGCTATTTACATATCACATCAACCCAATGGTTATTTCTTGGATTTCCTATCCTTCTTTTGCTTCTTGGAAGTGGCTTCATCCGAATTGCCACCAATCCTCTCTTTGTTCCCTTTCCGCCTCGACTTTTCTTCGAAGGAGCATCTTCAGTTATGGGGATCGAGGTGACATCATATTTATAAGCAGGAGTAATCGAGGAACTCTCAACGCCGGAAGCATGAGGGACTTCATCCAAGGAATTGTCTCGCCAGGAGGGATTACCTGGAGAGGGATAGGAATCGGCTCATTGAAATCCATATCAATAGGCTCAGCTTTCGCCTTCTTTTTCAACAACTCTTCTTTCTCAACGTGCTCTTTCATGCTGAACTCATCTTTATAGTTGGAAGAGCCCATAATTATGACATCCTCATTAAAAGGAATTTCATGGTGTGGGACGCCTCCTTCCTTGAACAATGTCTCCATGAATTGATCATCAATAACAAAGGTTTCTTTTTGAGCACCCTGAGCTGCGGCTGAAGTTGTAACTTTAATGGATTCTATCATGGCCGCTTGTGATCCCAATTGAGGCTCTCATGAGGGAGGAGGAATGACGTTTGACAGATTTAAAGTTGAGAAAAAATAGGCTAAAAGATTAGAAATATCAACTGATAACACCCCAACCTTTTGAAAGACGGAAGATGTTAGCGAAATACCTTTCCTTAGTGTGGCTCCCAAGTTGAGCCGAAATACCCTCAGAGCAGCGTTCGAGAAATGGAGAAAGCCGAGGCTTGTCTGGATCATACGTAGGGATGGTTGAAGAATCTGCCATAGAAGTAGGGATAGCCTGGGATGCTGGAGGCAATTCAATTGTAACGTCGGGTTGTGCCGACTCAGATCCTTCACCTACTTCATGTAAAGAGGTAGCAACAGATTCTTTATAAAGTGTAAGCTGGATATCATGCAATGTTTTGGATTCATCGCCCAATAGCATTTCACCTTCAAGTTTGAACATGTCAATTTCCTCAGTATTAAGGAGTCTTTTTTCCTCTGCAACAAGAAATTCCCACACGCGCCAGAGCTGGAAAGGATAATCATCGCTAAGCCATGTTAGATTTATATGCTTGAGAACATTGGCGTTGTAAAGAATAAGAAGTAGGTCGAGCTCGTTCATTATCTCCTCCCTAACCTTATCCTTGGCAGCTTCTAATTCACGTTGAACAAGTGTATCAACATCTTTGGCACTTTCAACAACCGTATCTCTCTCAAGTTTCACCAGCTCATCACAAGCATCTTGAGCGATTTTCTAAGCATCGTCTTTCTCCTTGTTTGCATACTCGAGCTTAGACTTGAGTTCCGTTGTCTCCTTTAAGGCTGAAGATTCATTACTTCAAGCTGTAACTCTCTCGAGTGCAATCTCTTGATTTCGATGATGTAACACCTGGAACATATCTAGATGACTGGACTTCATCTCCTCCATGGATTTGATGACAATATTAGCTTTTCTCTCAATCTTTGCTTGGAAAGGCCTAGAATCCTCTAACTCGTTTGCCAAAGTATCAATAATTCTTTTATTTTGAGCTTCCTAGCGTTTTAACTTTTCAATTTCCACCGCACGCTCGAAAGATACTTTCGACATCTTCTCCACTGCCTTCATCCATTCACGGTACTGCTTGTGGATATTAGTGACGCAGTCAATAGTCATTTTCTAGATCTGGTCTGGGACCCTCTTTAGATAAGGAAGGAAAAGGAACCCTTCAAAGCATAGGTTTGGAAACTCTTCTCGAACTTGTGCCATGTGAGAAACTGGATCCATCATAGGATCTTTAGTAGCGATTTCAACTTTCATGCTTTCCTTGTCGGACCTGTGAGCATCGACATGTTCAATATGGTGACGACGATCACTAGACCGCTGAGAATTGGAAGGAACTAAAGGCCGTGGAGGAACTAAAATGGGAGGGGGACCACTAGAGCGATCGACAGGTGGGACCCGATGATCAGTTTGAACCCTTTGGAGGAGGGGACCTAGATCTTAATCGATTCTTACCTTGAGATGGCCTATCCCTATCTTCCCTATCTTGATGACCACGGTCCCGACCGAAGCGATAACTCGAATCATAATACTATCGACTGCTACCTCGACAGAACGAGCTTGAGCGTGAACTAGAGTATTGGTGGTGTATATCTAGAAAGGAATCAAACATGTTCCTTTTCTTCACCATCGTTCCTGCAAATGAAAACAAAAGTTGATCAACTTTAGGCATTAAAGGGCACAGGTTGAGCATAATACAATGTTGAGGCGTGCAAGTGTGTGCAAATGTCCTTGTGTCTCCCCCGACAAACCAGATGCATGAGCTTTTCTTTTTGGAGTAATTTCCTCTTTAGAATTTGGAATTTCAATGCCAATTCCGGTGGGAGATTCTGGCCCATCAGTACCGACGTTAGTGAAGTGGAAAGCGTTAAGGTCATGCGTTATTGGCAGACCAGACAAAGAATCAAGCGACAGACTTGAACTCTCCGATGGTTGAGAAGTGGATTCATTTTGAACAATCTTGGGAGTCATTAACGACTTAAGTTGATCAGAAAGGCGACTTTTGGGAAATTTATAAACAAATGTTTTCTTTTTTCTTCTATTGGGAGCCGAAGGATGTGAGGTCTGCGAGGATCTGACCTCGACTCCAAGACTAGA
This sequence comes from Allium fistulosum, assembly GCA_030737815.1. Classification (NCBI taxonomy): domain Eukaryota; kingdom Viridiplantae; phylum Streptophyta; class Magnoliopsida; order Asparagales; family Amaryllidaceae; genus Allium; species Allium fistulosum. Next base: position 516,693,077 of record CM060901.1, on the reverse strand, counting down.
TTCGTCATCATTGCGACCGGGCATATCGCCTTTATCTTCTTCTACATTAATATCAATGAATTCCTAAGCACCCATAGCTGGGGGCATGACGGGATCGATTCGATTGCCCCTTTGGCCGACTGCAGCCTGTTGTCTTACCCCCTGCAGTTTGGGCAGCTTTTGTTATCCCTACGCCGAGGCCCTCTTCTATCAAATAAAAAGCAACAACGCGTTCGTCCGTGAGTAGATATTCAAAGTTCCTATCTTTAGGTGGTGCATTTTTGAGAGTAATGACCGTCTCCTTATAAAGATTACCACTGGGCTGTGTGACATTGGCTGTAAAAGGAATTAGTTAGTCAGGATTATGGCCTGGATATCGGTTTTCCACACTAATATAAAAGTGGTGGATAACACTTACGTCTTTCCAGCAATTGTCGAGCAAAATCGGGAGGACATCGAACAAATAACCACTCGCTTTTACAAGCACTTAATTTATTCCATGCACCAGTAAGAATATGACACTTCTTCGTACACTCAAGAAATGTGAACAAAAGACTCCTTGTCCGTTGATTGAGAAGAGCGTAGCCACTCGGATGAAGCTGCGCTAGAGCTATCTGTAACGACCCGTAAATTTTAACGATTTTAAATAACACAATTAACTAATTTTTTTCTTGAAAATATATAATAAAATTTTAGAAATGAAAATTTGATATTTGGTATGCGTATATTGAAGCACAACAAGTGGCAGATTTTCAACAGAAAATGTGTAAGTTAGTTCTATTGTGAAATTTTAAATTTTAAATTTAAATATCAGTTAATTTGATGAAAATAAAATAATTTTGAAATCTGAATATTTTTATATAATAAAATTTTAAATCATTTTCTATGCGAGACGTCACAATTCGTTTCGCCAAATTTGGACTGCTCTAGCTCCGTTTATTTTATTTTCAGCGTTTTAGCAACATATTTGGCAGCAAAATATCGAGTTTTTATAGATGGATCGTATAACTCATATTTGTGTACCATTTTGTTTGTCTCGTCATGCTGATCTCCGTAGTATATTCATTTGTGTGTTTTGGCGTCCGGTACGCGGCGAAATCTTCGAAACGATTAGCTGTATCGGTTCCACATTTGGGTTTTCTTTGTCCTTTCATTTGCCCACCGGTTGAGAAACAATTGGTCATTGCTTTTATTTTTCCCAGTCACCTAACTTTTGTTATTCCAATCTATTCATATACTTTTTGGTTATTTATACTCATTCTCTTTCCATTTTTCTTCTCTGTGTCTACTTAAAAAAAGATATATATATATATATATATATATCATTTCCCTTCACTGTTATTGCCAAACCCATCTCCGCCTACTCCACTTCCCATCGCATACCCATCCGCTCCTCCAAACAACCCGCCATACACCTGCAAATCCCCTCCTCTCTCTACCCACTCATCTTTCCCCTTCGACGTGTTTCCATCCCTCAAGCGCACGCAACAGACAACCACCCACCTAATCCAAGCATCGAACCTATCAGCCATGTGCCATCCAACTACAGCCGCATCCCACTGCATGCAAACCCTTCACAACTTGCCACATGAACTCGTGCCGACCATTCACTCTGACATCCGCCACCGTGCAAACAACGACAACCTCCACATCCCAACCCAAACGCCGAAGCTCCGACCATCCCCTGACCATGCTCCATTCCTCTCCACCAACCTCACCTTCATCCACCACAACAACCTATTCCATCCCCTCCGTCGCCAAGAAGCTGTCCATCTCCGACAGTCCACGCAAGTAGCCTCCACCGGATTCGAACACCACACAACATCCATTGCCTCTTCCATTCCACTGTGCTATCACCAACCCGCCTTTAAACGAAGTGCAGCCATCACCACCAGACTACATAGCCACAACTCGACCCTCCACCGAAGCTAACCTCCCCACATCGGCAACAGCCACCTCCACTCGACCAAGCAGCTGCCTACACCTCTGATAGCAGACTTCTCCCCTCTTCTCACAGCCTGTAACAACATCATTTGTATATATGTTTGTATACCTATATGTTTGCATATATGCTTGCAGCATCATCTTCCCCTTCTCGCCTTCGTACCACCTTGCTCCATCGCCTCGCAGTTGTACAACAGTGGATGGATAATGGGTTGCTGCATTGGAAGTTCCATTCGCTTTGATTCTCGAAATATATACTACATATATTTTGATTCTCGAATTCTCGTTGTTTCCATCCGCTTTGCTTCTCGAATTTAATTCGTTTCGCTTTGCTTTGCTTTGGAGTGTCGTTTTGATTCATTCTTATTCTCGTCGTTTTCATAGCCTCGAAAGGCGAGTGATCACTCATGATTGACATTCTTATATTTAGTAAATTTATATTCACATGAAATGACAATTGAAATGTGTTAAAATTTAATTTGTTAGTAATTAAACTGTTGAGTATGCTACATTATTATCTGCATTTGTTAACCTATATTAATTGACATATAACATTATAAAACGTTGTATATATGTTATATTTTAAATTGTTAGCTATGATCCGTGCTTGTAATTGATATGTTATACTATTTTATATTATTATTTTATATTCTCACATTGCAAGTTCCCTGTTAGTTAGGAATTCCCTATGGGTTGAAATGATACATACCTGAACGATCTTATAAATTAGGAAAAATCATTATGGGTTGAAATAATAAATCGAAGCGATTTATTGATTTTGAAATTTGGGATTGCGGGTTGAAATGATATATACTCGTAAATTTAAATAATCTAGATTGAAATGATAAATATCCGTATCACTTGACCGTAGGATAGAAAATTATATATGGACACCGTTGGTCTATTTTGAAAAAAATGATTTTCATAAGTTTTGAAAGGAAATAGATGGCTTTTATTAAATATTGATTTTAAATTATAATATAAAGATTCTATTTTTATATATGTGAGAAATTTTAGATTTTTAAAATTATATATTTCGAAAATTTAAATTTATAAGTTAGTTTGAAAATATAAAATTTAAGATTTTACTTATAATTTTATTATTTTAAATATATAAAATATAGTTTTATATAAAATAAAATAGATTTAATAAAATCAGATTTAATTTAATAATATTTAAAATAATAAAATTTAACTTAATAGTATTTAATTGAATAAGTATATATATTGTATTTAAAATATTCATTTAAAGTTTATACTAATATTTTAAAAATAGATTTTGTAATAACTTTAATAAAATAAAGGTTGGGAAGATAAATTAAGTTAGTTTGTAATTTAATTTGTTTGAAAATTGAATATAAATAAGAATTGGTTGGAAACTTATTGATTTTGAGATTTTGAAAGGTATAATTTTATAACTTGATTTAATTAAAGGTGATTAAATGAATATTTTCAAATTTAAATAAAACCGAATATGTAATTTTGATTTTAATTTGTATTTGAGATTTTATTTAAATGCTTATAAAAAGTGATTCGGTGAATATTTTATAATTAAATATAATTGAAGTTAGATATTTAATTTTTGATTTTGATTTAAATTTGTACTTTGAGATTTTATTTAAATGTTATTAAAAATGATTAAGTGAATAATTTCAACTTTAAATAAAATTAAAGTTGAATTTTGAAATATAAATGGAATGTATCAAATTGAGTTATTATGAATTGTTTGAATATTTAAACTTTGAAACCTATTGAATTGGGAGTGGTTTAAATTTGAAGTTCAAACCTAGATTTGAAATCGATATGAATTAAAAATGGTTTAATGAGAATTTGAATTGATTTGTGAAATTGGAAGAAACAGTTCTAATTTGAAACTATTTTCGATATAAACTCTTATAATATATAAACTATTTTAATATACAAAGTATTTTAATCAATAACCTATTTTTAAATATAAACTGTTTTTTAATTTATAACTATTTCAATATATAAACAATTTTAATATTTAAACCTATTAAGTGGGAACTATTATGATTTAGATTTAATGGATTTAAATGCGAATATTTTGATACGATGATTTAAACTATTTTATGGTTATGATTTTGAAAATGAATATGATTTCGAAAGTGATATGATTTCGAAAGTGAATATGATTTCGAATGTGATATTATTTTGAAATAAATATGATATTTTGATATGAATTATGAACTGTTTGAAATGAAAATGACCACGGTGTGAAATAAGCATTTGGTTGTTAAAAAGACCGGGATTAGATATTGTCATACTCTCTGCCAATACCGAAAACCACTTTAACAACTATGTGCGTGGTGGAGATTCCAGAACGAAGTAGGATGGTTTGGCGTCTGTATGAGTTATGAACACAGCCCTGACTCCCTCAAGTCAGCTTGATATGGCTAAAACAAAAGCTATACCTGGGCCAAGTGAGGTCGCACCTCCGATCGAGCATGCTTCTTCGATACCATTCTATTACCTTGTGATTTGATTGGGTGCACCTTTGATTATGGGAGTGTGTCTCGAGGTGGGTAGTAGTAGCTGCAATGTGTTACCACTAGCCCGATTCTGCAAAATGGTAGAATCCTACACTAGGCATTGCCTCACATGCCTTGCCACATGCCTTATCGCGCCTTCTACGAGTTTGGTTTGTCGTCGTACGTGTGGAGTGCTCCCTGATAGCCCACCGGTTTGGTGGAGTTTACAGTACTGTATAGATTATGGCACTATATAAAAATGTGTTAAGGGAGGTATGGGTAACGCCTTAATGCTATTTTTAATATTTTACTTTACCGTAGACATTATCTATGTAGCGTATTATACTATGTATGTAGATAGTTTAACAGATCCTTAAAGGGTGGAATCCCAAACATCCTTTGAGTTACTTTGTATTTCACTTGACATTTCACTTGAGTTGATTTACGGGTATAAGAATGTTAATCCCGACTCGAGGGTTTTGTGTTTTGCTTTATGCTCGCGTCAGACTGAGTGTCACCGCATTTGAGACTCACCTTTAGAACTTGGAGCTTTTCTTGAAGATCTGTCTTATATCTATTTAGCTTTCAGTTATTTCCTGTTGTTGTTGTTGTTGTGTATTCGAGACTACTTTGTATTTGAGATATCTGTTGTATTTTGTTTAAGACTCTGTTGTTCTGTAGTACCTTCATGAACTACTATTTATCTATTCCGCTGCTTATTGTTATATTACTTTGTGTTTGTGATTCTGTGATTGATTTATTTACTGTATATGTTAAGTTTTGCCAAATATAAATTAACAATCTGTTATTTTGAGCAATTCAAGTCTGACATGTGTGGATCATTGTCGATTTGAATGGTTCGAAATGGCAGGTTGTTAAAAAGTGGTATTAGAGCTCTGGATTAGGGAAAACTTAGCATATGGAGTAAAAACTCATTAGAGATAGGGTAGTAATACCCTAGAATGAGTAGAATTAATCATAGAATCATCTTCGTTCGGGCTTGAAATTCTTCGTTGGAATTCTCCTTGATTTGGATTTCTTTTGAATCGTGGAAATTTCCCTTTGTTCTAAAATCCATTCTTGTCTTGTCCTATTCATGTTCTTTTGGATACTGGAGCATCCCATAGCTTTATTTCTATTGATCTCTATAATAAATTTGAGCTCATCTTGCAACCTCAATTGGCAACTTCATCCTATTGTGTGACTAATCCCATCGGCGGTCCCGCCAACCTTAGTATGATTTGTAAAGGGGTAAAACTCCTTTACAACAGTGTCGATTCACCGAAAATTTCTATATCCTCGGTTTTGATGCAGTTATTTCTTGCAAAGCCTGAACTGTTTCTCTAGTAGATGACCTGGGTAATTCTCTTATGATCGAATGTCGATTGCTTTAGGATTATGCAGGCAGTTTTATCTTTTCGCATGATTCTCATCCTAGTGATCTTGACTCCACCTCGACAGTCAGGGTTTATCCTGATGTTTTGATGAAGTCACTTCTCTTCCTCCTAAGCGGGAAATTGAATTCCGCATCGATCTTATTTCTGGAGCTCGATGTTGCTACCAGTTTTCACCATCTTTGTGTAGCCGAGGAGAGCATTCCCAGGACAGCTTTCTGAACAGAGAATGGTTTCTTTGAATGGTTAGTCATGCCCTATGGATTAACCAATGCTCCTGCCTTCTTCGTTGATCTCATGAATCACTTTTTCTACGATGTTCTCAACAAGTTGTCCTGGTTTTCGCTGATGATATTCTCATCTTTTCTAAGTCAGAGAAGGAGCATGAATCTCATTTGAGCTATGTACTGGAAACTCTGAGGAGTCATCAGTTGAAATCTAAATTTTCTAGATGCCATTTCTAGAGAGATGAAGTCCAATTCCTCGGGTACATTGTTTCTGAAAATGGAATCTCAGTTGACCGGTTAAGGTCGCCCTGATTTATATAAGTATATCCATCTTTCCTCTTTTGTAATTTAATTATCTTATCTTCCTTTCAAAACCTATCTTCATAGTTAGAATCCTCTTTGAATCTCTATCCTTGTTCTATAATCTATTCTTGAATCATCCTATGAGAGATCGTATTTGTATTAATATAAAATGTTTTATATTGTGTGGTTTGGGTTGTTAAGTTTGAATTTTGGGTTTTGATCGATTCGTCTGGCCAACGCTATCGATGGGAATTCTAAAACACTTGAACAGAGCAAACTGACACGATATTATTTTCAAAATTGGTAAATGAAATAATTTTATGTATGATTATATTATATATATAAGTATAATTTTCTAAAATTGGATAGCTAAATGAATTGGTTGCTAGAAATGATAATACTAGATTATCATCTATTGTTCTGTCAATATTTCTAAACCATTAACTATTGTTGCATGTTATAAGGAGATAAATTTTATAAATATGGTTTATAAATCTGATTTGCTAATGAAATGAATTTAAATTAAGGATTTGAGAATTAAATTTTCGGTGCTTTTCAAAATTTGGTTTTCAAATTTTTGAAGAAAATATATTACTTGAAAGTATTTTCAAGTAGAAATTGTGTTCAAAGAATTTTAAAAGAAGTAAGTCTGTACTCTCCTCTTTTGTCGTTGGAAAATAATTTCGGTGATGACTGCAGCATCATCGACATTCATTTTTGAGTCTCAAAGTGGGGAGACCACTTAATAGCTTTGCTACACTTTTGTTTCGAAAAATGGATTTGATTTGAATTTCTTGAGATGAATTGATGTATAATATATATATGTATATTTATTTCAAAATAGTTTGAAGTGAAACCGGAAATTTAACTCTTAAGTTCTATATTAAGTGTTGGTTTTCAATTATTGAAATGAAGCAAAAATTTTGAATGATGGGAGTGTCTAAGATGAGAAATGGAATTGAAACAAGTTGAAACAGTTGAACTAGGATAAAATTTACTTGTATAATACTCAATTGCATTCTAAAACATATATAACTTACCTGAAATATTCAAAAAGTTAAAATGTTTATGTGAATATGTAATTGAAGGTTATACAAGCGAAATTAAGTAATAAAAATGCTCAAACTAAATTTTGCTTAATAGAGATGTTACATAAAAGGTAAAATTTGTATAGTGCCCAATTTCATATGGAAACATTTATAAAACTTACCTGGAAAAGTTTGAATGTAATGTGAATATGTAATTAAATAGTATACAATATAAAATGTAAGTAATAAGATGTCCAAAACTAAATTTATGTGGTTCTAAATTAATTGTTGTATCTGGTATGTATTTCAAATCTATCTTTCCTTTCTGTTGCTTCTATCTCCTATCTCATTCCGTTTCGGGGACGAAATATTTTGAGTGGGGGAGAGTGTAACGACCCGTAAATTTTAACGATTTTAAATAACATAATTAACTAAATTTTTCTTGAAAATATATAATAAAATTTTAGAAATGAAAATTTGATATTTGTTATGCATATATTGAAACATAACAAGTGGCAGATTTTCATCAGAAAATATGTAAGTTAGTTCTGTTGTGAAATTTTCAATTTTAAATTTAAATATAAGTTATTTTGATGAAAATAAAATAATTTTTAAATCTGAATATTTTTATATAATACAATTTTAAATCATTTTCTGAGTGAAACGTCATAATTCGTTTCGCCAAATTTGGACTGCTCTAGCTCCGTTTATCTTATTTTCGGCGTTTTAGTAGCATATTTGGCAGTGAAATATCGAGTTTTGATAGGTGGGTCATATCACTCATATCTGTGTACCATTCTGTTTGTCTCATCGTGCTGATCTCCGCGGTATATTCATTTGTATGTTTCGACATCCGGTACGCTGCGAAATCTGTGAAACGATTAGCCGTATCGGTTCCGCGTTTGGGTCGTTCGGTTTTCTTTGTCCTTTCATTTTCCCATCGGTTGAGAAAAAAATGGTCATTGCTTTTATTATTCCCAGAATAGTCACCTGACTTTTGTTATTCCAATCTATTCATATACTTTCTGTTTATTCGTACTCATTCTCTTTCCATTTTTCTTCTCTGTGCCTACTTAAAAAAGAGAGAGAGAAATGGTATAAACTGCTTATATATATATTTGTTTTTGAACCTTCCTGTTTGTTTCCATGCATTTCCCTTCACCGTTATTGCCAAACCCATCTCCGCCTACTCCACTTCCCACCGCATACCCATCCGCCCCTCCAAACAACCCGCCATACGCCTGCAAACCCCTTCCTCTCTCTACCCACTCATCTTTCCCTTCCGACCTGTTTACATCCCTCAAGCGCACGCAACAGACAACCAACCACCCGATCCAAGCATCGGACCCATCAGCCCTGTTGTAACACCTTGCGTTAAATTACAATTATATATGCAAATAATTTAATTAAGTTATATACGTTTGAAATTTTAAAACAAAGAAATGTTTGTAAATAGGGCAACTAATTAATATTATTTGGAATACATATATATTTGTGTAACAAATAAATTAGAGAGAGAAATTATATAAAATCAATTAATAGAGAAGATTAATTGACGGTGTTTGTTTAAAAGGGAAATTAATATTCAATTAATTAGTAGAGGTGATTAATTGACCGAAACTGACAAGAAAGGGAACATATATTGTAGCAACTAATTGATATGATTAGAAACATATATGTTAGTGCAAGAGAATAAAATAGAGGAAGGGTAATTTATGCAAGTAATCAATTGTCAATTAATAAACATGGAGACTTTTGGTAACATATATAATTAAGATTGTGATTCAAAATTCAATTGTAGAATATATGCATGCAATAATTAGGGGAATAAAATAAATTAATATGCATATATGTGACGAATTAATATGGTGTTGATTGGCATATTAATCTGGTAAGAAATCACAGTGCAGGCATGGATTAATTGGATAGTAAATTAATTCTAGGTATATATGAAATCTATTAATTGGGTGATTAATAGGGGAATCTTATTTAAAAGAAACGTCACATTTAGAAATATATGTTTCCATAGATTGCGAAAGAGAAGGGGAAAGTGATTAATGAAAAGATTGTTGGAGAATCAATTTGAAATAAAAACAAACGTAGAAGAAAACATATTAATTTAATATCCATAGACTGAATGTATGCTTTACATTTTAGGGTTTTATATCTAAAGGTTAGCACTGATTTGAACCACTATAAATATAAGTGCAGAGCCTCATTTTTATTCTCATTATTTTTCTCTTGCCTACAGAAGCTCTGCCATTTTTCTATCTCTTCTACACTTTCTTAATAACAAAATTTTAGATCTAATTCACACGAATTTAGCTCTAAATAGAAAGAGAATAGAATTAATTAGGAATTAGGAATTGGTTCAAATCAGAAGGTTATGTCAAAGGTAAAACCCTAGATCTGAGTTTTATTTGCTATTTTTAATCCAAATCTCTTCCTTTTCTCTTTCAAATATTATAGATTTGTAAATATATCATTTGTAATTCTAAATAGGGATTACAAAGGAGGTGAGTATAGATGTTAGGGACAGATCTGAAATAAAAACAGGGAGATTTGGAAAGCTAGCAATGTGAGTGGATTTAATTATATTCTTTTACGTTTATAATATATTATCATTGAATTTCCGTTAGAAAATTTATTCTAGTATTTATTTCAGTAATTAATTCTATTAATTAGTTATGCAAACCCTGTAAATTTTATAAGAGAACTTATATTAGGCTTGACAGTTAGATAAAGGCGGAAGCCTAAAAGTAAGAAATTTACAGTTATTCACATCTAATTTAAAGTTATAATTTAGCCTAAATACTAGTTTCATTTATTCCCTTTTTACGCTAATAATATAGTTAGAAAAAGAATTCGCGATTATGGATTAAAATACTAGACTTTATGAAATTAGATGTAAAATTAGAAAATTGGAATAAAGTTAGAAAAATGGAATTCTGCAATAAATTATGCTAAAATGGGAATAATAATCTAATAATTTGATTTGGAAGTAAGTAATAGATTAATTAGTTGGTTTAGAAAATATGATACATTTCTATAATTTAATATTTAAAAGACAACAATGAACATAATTGCTAGAATAAAAGAAAGAAAAAGAGAATTAGTGTAAAATAGAGAAACCACTGTATTTTACACTATTCCAAAATAGTAAAAGAAATATCCAGCAGTTACGAATTATTGTTTGTAGTATTATTTGATATTAAAATATGAAAATGGATTTAGTTTTCATAACCAACCAAATAAAATAAAATTACTTCCTAGAATAGAAGATAATAAAGCAAAGTATGACATGAATCAAGTAAATTATTAGATAGGAACTTGAAGCTGTAAACGATAATGAACCTAGGTCTGCATTCACCGCGTAGACTATTTAAGAAGATAGTTATTATGATAAGTGAATTATATAATATAAGAGAATAAAATAATATTCTATATCATAATAAAAGAAGGCAGATTAGAACAGAAAAGAAATGCTGGAATTATGTACGGACTATAAAAGAAGAGAATATGACAATTACAGGTAGAATTATAACATAGGTTATAATTAAGTAATAAGAACGAAAAAGCTTATTTTGAGACTTTGAATAAATTAATGAGCAATAATAATGGTAGAAGCTTGTTTAAATAATTTATATTAAGTCAATAAGCAAATAAAGCAGGAATGATAAAAGAGGCTTATTTTAATGAACTTAAGATTTATATTAAGTTAAATAAGCAAGATAATGAATCTGGCTCATACCAACAGCATTCCCTATTAAATAAATGGAAATCTCACAATAGATAGAGGTGAGACGAGGGCAAGAATATGCTAATTAGGGTAAATAAGTAGCCGACAGAATAAGAAAGTATACTAAATGCAAATTAAAAGATTAGACTTAGGGTCTAATAAAAGAATTGAAATGCGTTTGGAGCAGCCCAAAGAATGAAGCGTCCAACGAAGCAGTTCATCACCGATTTCAGAAATGGAGAAGCACGTCCAACTTACTATTTTTGGGCTTCAAGGAAGTACGATTCAACGGGACGTGAGGATACTCTAGGATGGCCCTCTGGGTAGGCCTAATGAAGCTGCACCCTTGGAGGCAGGTCTGTAGGTGTTCCATCAAGAGAGTATGCCTTGACTGCATTTGCATTGTAGGCCTAATGAAACAGACCTTTGTCGACAGTCAGAAGGGCTTAGTGTTCGGAGTAGGGTATTTGTATGTCCAGTACTTGCAAGTAAGTTTAAGGATAGTCGCATGCGGATATCGGCCAGCATCAAGACCAAGAGCGATTTCGGAAAAGTCTAGAGTTAAACCAACATGCTAATGATTCTTTCACTATCGAGACATTGGATGAGGGGCACCGCTATTTGGATGTTTGATTGTTTGCAGTAGGGAACGACCACTTAACTCTTTAGAAGTCTTTCGGTTAGTTGAGGGGTGGCTGCGTGGGGCCATAGCCACGATGAAAAAGAGACAGACTAACTAGAATATCTGTATTGTAGGCCTAAAGAAGCAGTCCTTTACAGATATAGAAAATCCCCGACTGAATTTCGTACAAGGTAGACCTTGTTGGCGAGATTCATATAGTAGACAGAACGATTACGTAGTCCTTAATGTACGCACTGGGTGGTACATTGTGGATGTCCGAGCACTGGCATAGACTAGTGCGGACGCGATTTACGTTTTCATAGTAAGTAGTGGAGCATCTGTATTGCAGGCCTTACGAAGCAGTCCTTTACAGATGTAGCTATGGAACGCTCGCGGAGCAAGATGATGGAGTATCTGTATTATAGGCCTTACGAAACAGTCCTTTATAGATATAGCTATGGAGCAAGACGATGGAGCATCTGTATTGTAAGTCTTACGAAGCAGTCCTTTACTGATGTAGTTACGGAACGCTCTCGAAGCAAGACGATGGAGCCCTTTTCGAGGAGGATACGAAAGGTACCATGGGTGGTACCTAGGACCAATATGGTCATTGGGCATATAGCTACATGTATGTATGTATATATATATATATATATTAGTTATTAGGTTTTAATCTACTATGGAGTAGATGGGCATGGTTCACGAACAGAGGTGAGAGTATTGTAACCTAATGAACCTAATATAAGAGTAACTGGAAATAAAACGATATATGTAGAATTAAGCCTAGAAGTATATAATTTATTCATTCACCAGAACTTTTGTTCTGACCCCCTTCTCATAACATCCTACATGTTAGGTAGATGGCAGAGACTTCTCAGCTTTATGACACTTGCTTAGAAAGTGTTAATATTTGGGTGAGTATTTACTTGCTATTATATTTTAGTCAATCCCGCTGTGAGATAAATTATTGAGCTCTTATATATTTGTCTTTGCCTATTTGCAGGATACCAGATACCCAACTCGGGCTTCAGTGGGCTTGGGTTTTAGCATTTTTGCGAAAAATCCGGAACCACTGGAATTTGGGTTGTTACACCTGTGCCATACTCTCTGCCAATACCGAAAACCACTTTAACAACTATGTATGTGGTGGAGATTTAAGAACGAAGTAGAATGGTTTGGGGAACATCTGTATGAGGTATGAACGCAGCCCTGACTACCTCGAGTCAGCTTGATGTGGCTAAATCAGGAGCTATACCTGGGCCAAGTGAGGCCACACCTCCGATCGAGCATGCTTCTTCGATAGCATTCTACTACTTTGTGAATTGATTGGGTGCACCTTTGATCATGGGAGTGTGTCTCAGGGTGGGCGGTAGTAGCTGCTATGCATTACCACCAGCCCGGTTCTGCAAAACGGTAGAATCCTACCCTAGGCATTGCCTCGCGTGCCTTGTCGCATGCCTTATCACGCCTTCTACGAGTTTGGTTTGTGTCGTACCTATGGAGTGCTCCTTGATAGCCCACCGGTTTGGTGGATTTTATAGTACTGTATAGACTATGGCATTATATAAAAATGTGTTAAGGGGGATATGGGTAACGCCTTAACGTCATTTTAATATTTTACTTTACTATAGACATTATCTATGTAGCATATTGTATTATGTATGTAGATAGTTTAACGGATCCTTAAAGGGTGGAATCCCAAACATCCTTTGAGTTACTTTGTATCTTGACATTTCACTTGAGTTGATTTACTGGTATAAGAATGTTAATCCTGACTCGAGTGTTCTATGTTTTGCTTTATGCTTGGGTCAGACTGAGTGTCACAGCATTTGAGACTCACCTTTGAAACTTGGAGCTTTCCTTGAAGATCTGTCTTACATCTATTTAGCTTTTAGTTATTTCCAGTTGTTGTTCAGACTTGTCACTTACTTATGTATTCGGTACTACATTGTATTTGAGATATCTGTTGTATTTTGTTTAAGTCTCTTTTGTTCTATAGTAGCTTCATGAACTACTATTTATCTATTCCACTGCTTATTGTTATATTACTCTGTGTCTGTGATTCCTTGATTGATTTATTTACTGTATATGTTAAGTTTTGCCAAATATAAATTAACAATATGTTATTTTGAGCAATTCAAGTCTGACATGTGTGGATGATTGTTGATTTGAATTGTTCGAAATGGCAGGTCGTTACACTATCCTTAGATGATGGAGGATTTCACGAATGTATGAGTTAAATGGCGGGATACATCCGACCCAGCACTTGCACCTCGTATATTCTTTTGTAGGTCTATGAGTCCTATCATCCTACATTGGAACCAATACATCGTCAAAGGTAATTCCATGCCTTACGCAGATTCAACGAAGGGCATCTTCCTTAATTTTAGAGGCTACAAAATTAGCAGGGTCCTCCAAAATAACTGCATCCTCCGGAGTGTCGGGAGTAGGATCAACAACTTTTAGTGGAAGAATGGGAACTGCATAAAAAAATTAAGCTGTGAGCCTGGGCTTTCCGGTTGTTCTGAATGATGACTAGAGGACAGACTATCAGACTCGGTTGCAAAACTTGATTCCATGTCAGGATTATCTTACCGAGGAGATGATCCAGTTGGCATAGCTACAAGATGCCTAGAACATCTAGAACCCATTGCTATTAAACTCGGTAAAAATCATGATTAGATAAAGTAACTTGTACCCCCAAGTGCATAGCTAGTGCTAGTGTGGTGCGGTGAAGTTCTATACAATACAGTAATAAATTTTATGGAATTAAAAACGAAAAAGATGATAAGGCTTCAAGGTTCGACCGGGGATACCTTCATTTATGACCGTCTCAACCGTTTTCCCTATGTAATTAGGGAACGATGCAGTTTGAGTTTCATGATCGGTTGTCAGCAAGTAAATGTTCAAATTTTATATTCAATTCACTGATGAGCTCCAAGAGAACAGTCGAAGGCATATGTTCATGTCGAAGTTCAAATGTCATATATTACCGAATATGCGGTTTAAGTCCTATACAAGTCATATGAGTTCACTTGAATATGCGAGGCCGAACCTCATCATTGGGTTCAAGTCTATTTCATTAAGTTCCACTTTTAAGGTTCATGTGCAGACAATCGATCATTTATTTTAGCATCACCGATCGTTCCCCATGCCACTCTACCGATCGTTCAACTCAATTCTCCTCAACCGATCGTTTGAGCTTCACTCCCACGATCGTTCCTAAGCCTAGTCCTACAGATCATTTTGGATCGACTCATTCCTATCGATCATTCATAACTAGCCATGTTCACCAATCATTCTCCTTAGCCTTCTAAATCGATTGTTGTCTCCACTCCATCTATATGATCGTTCTGCTAATCGATCCATTCGCTTCAAAATTCACCAAGTCCAAAAATTCGACCGCTACTCTAAATCCTCCAACTCCAAAGCACCACCGATCATTTAAAGACAATCATTAGACAACCAAATGACAACATTATTCCATAAAGATTGGTACATAATTAGCATCATTCACTCCAGGGTCATCTAAGTACAAAGCTCTACCGATCGTCATGCGTCGATCTGCACCAATTCCCATCCTCTCCAACTTGGTTTAGATCAAACGACTCTGCCAACTCAACTAACTAACACGAGATTCAAGGCACTCGAAATCTCGTCCTCGAATCATAAAGTAAGTTCAAGTCATTCTACTAAGTGTGAGATTAGAGGAAAAAAGATAGATTCGAATTCAATTCGAAGCAAGATCCTAAGCAGCTACAATGGATAAGAGAAGAAAGATGATCGACTAGAGCTTGAATGGAGAAACGATGTTTTTTAGTTGGAGAATTCGGGTCGTTGTTCGGAGCGATGGGAGAAAAGAGTGAGAACCATTTATTTTTCTCTTTTTTGGGTTGAAAGCTTGAACGATACGAAAGTGAGAAGTAGGAACGAAGGTTGCTAGATAAAATGCTTTTATATGGATAGATAAGTCGATCCTTCATAGCCTAGTAAATTGCACCGACTGTTTTAAAACGATTCGAAATTCTGCAAGCCCATGAACGATCAGATATATAAAAAAGGAAAAAAATGGTTAAGTATGAAAGCTGTTATAAGAAGAACATATATTGTTCGTTCAACCATGAGATATACCGCTCGTTCAAACTAGAATTCCTACCAATCGTTCCACCACCAAGAACGATCCGAAACTCCTTTATATAAAATAACGATCGGTAATGATCATTAACATATATATATATATATAATTGTAATGATTATACAAGTACGATCGTAAATAGGTGGGTATGAAGATCCATTCAGTAATACCGACCTTGAACATTTGCTTTTTCTAAAAAAATGATCGTACAAAAGCGACCCAAATTTTTATTAAATGAATAACGATCGGTAGTGGTCGTTCACACAAAACAAGGAATAACTTTGAAACTTGAAAACGACTTGTGGACGTGCAATCGTAATCGGGGGTCAGGTATGGACGCGTGTATACACACCAATATACGTTCTAAAGTTCAACTTTTTGAAATCGACAGAAATTGAATTCGCACTTGAAATCAACCGAAGGAAGATCAAAACCAGATTATTATGGCCTGATAATCACCAGAAAAACCACAAGATGATCATTGCTAAGGTGTGATCTAGTATTTATACTATTTGAAGTCGACCAATAGTCATAATGAATAGAAGGAGGCACAATCCTCAACAAGAAAGCGACTTAACAATAGGATAACGACCATTCAATGAACTAAATGGAATCCTTTTTCGATGATTGAAGTTTGCGACTTTTCAAAGCACATCATGTTCGAACAAGACATACTTTGGCAGGAAAATGTTATCCCGCCTTTTGGAAAGGTAGTGATATCATCAACTTGGCTAGAAACGGATGGTTACCAGCCTTGAGAATCAGTGTATACGATATATGGACGATGGTCGAGCAGATCTGCACTGGAACCCTATTAAGGTGTAATTAGTATGGAGTGATAGGCATAGCCCTATGAAGCTACATTCCAAATTTCAAGTCGATCGGAGTTCATATGCTCGAGTTACGGACAATGCAAGAATTTATATGAATCGATCGAGAACGATCCATAAAACAGCTCAAATCAGCGAAGATCAATTGATATCTCAAAATCCAGAAGGCCAATTCACTTGAAACTTTCAAGGAATCAATATATTGAAGAGTGGAGCCTAAAAAAATGATTGCTGGTCAAAACTCTGAGGTTCAAGAAATGCCGATCATTCCTAACGATCGGTGTAATTCAGCAAGCGACCCAAATGTGACCAAGATTGATCCATATCTCACAATCTACAACTCAGAATGACTTCATATTTTAGGAACAAGGCATAGAGGCATATGGGACCCCGCACAAATGATTGCATTGAAATCAGAGGCAAAAATAAATATCGGTATAATTTGCACCGATCATTCCAAAACGTCGATTCAAGGTCACTGGTTGCTATGATGGGCCCCTATGGACTTGAAGAGCCTTCTGCCGAAAGCTTGGCGAAATATCTCATCATATCACCATATAAATACAGACCTATTGGTTCATTTTTAGGATCTTTACACTGCTTGTTACTCTAGACTCTATTGTAATTAGGTGCTAGCTTTGTCCTACTATTGTAATCAGATTCACAATAGAGTAATAACGGAAAATCTTCAAAGTGGACATAGGCGTACAATGCCGAACCAATATAAACCTCCATGTCTTTGATTCCTTCTTATTATCTGTTGCTTACTTATTCATATACTCATTTTAATATACTTTTCTTCATTTACTTTTCTACAAAAACTATTCTTGGGTGTTTGTGACCATTTTTGGTGCAAACACTCGGATACTTCATCTTGTGAACACATGCTGTAGTTCTCCATTGTGACTAATGGTTGTTCTTAGCAATATAGGTTACAATCCCATATTTGAACTCCGACTAGGTAGAAGCTACTATTTTTTTATTCAGACCGCAGTAACTTCTTCACACTAACTCAGAATCAGATGGAACTTGGACCAATTAACTCTCACCTAAATTATCGATAATATGGAACATTCAGATACTTCATCTTATGAATGCACATTATAGTTCTCAATGATAACTAATAGTACTTACCAAATAACAGGCTACACCCTCTATTTAAATTTTAATGAAAAATAGAATTTAAATTTTAAATTTTGATTTTTATTGAAATTCGAAACGTAAAAATTTGAATTAGAATTATTTTACATCTGTTTGTTTTTATTAGTCAAATTAAATTTAAATATTTAAATAGGTTATATGGGTAACCCGCTTATTAATTGAGTTGGGTTAGACTGACCCCTGTGATAAATGGGTCAAAAAGAATGGGTCATAAATGGGTTAGGTCAAAATAGACCCAACTGTAACGATCTGCCTTTCTTACCTCTAAAGATGACACTTAATACATCCACGGTATTCATGTGTCGATTATTTAGATGTCTGAAAGACAAGCCATTAGGGTAAAAAGAAAAGGAAAGACAAGAAGGAAGAAACATAGAATCTCATAATGCAAGGAAATCATATATAATAGAACATAAGACTGTACATATGGTCACCTCCAAATGAAACATCAGCGTTACAGCAGGTACTAACTTCAGCCAGAGATAATTATAACTACCGGCACCCACAATGCTAGTACATAATATACACATAGCGAAAATAAAATAGAGAACTAAATAAGAGGTAGTTTTGGATTATAACACTTATGTTATAGTAAATGGTTTTATAAAGTAAATCAAAAGTATATTACCTTGTTTAATAAGTGTAGATATACTTAGATATTTAAAATGAACTTTTTTAAAGATAATGACAAGTATGAAATTGTATTGGATTGTTGTGGCAATGTGTTAACAACTTTTGCCTTTAACCTTTTTTTATTATATTCAGTAATATAATTAGATCTTTAAAAGAATGTTTTAAAGATAATTATAATGAAATGGTTTTGGATTTGTAGTAACAATATTTTGGATAACATTTATTTTTAACCCATTTAATTATACTTTTGGAAATATGAAATCTTGTTTAATATTTATGAATATTCTTATACCATTTGGGATAAGAACATGGATACATTTCTAAGTATTCAAAAGAGTAGAAATGAATAGTCAAGTATAGAAACGAATAGTCAAATAGTAGTATACATGTGTGTGTGTGTATATCCTTTTAAAGTATTTTAAATATATATACAAGTATTTACAAAGAACTTTTAATTAATAAAGGATTAATTAAATAAAAAGGGATTAGGAGTTGCTTTATGGCACTTGATCATATTTTGGGTGACTTAATCGTGCTTTGTGTGACTTAACCATGCTTTATGTGAGTTAATCATGTTTGTGTGACTTAATCATGTTTGATGTGTTTACTTGTTTATGGAAAGTATTTAGTTGTGTAGTTAGCACTAAAAGCCAACAAAGTAGATTTATTCTTTTTATGAGAGTTAAGACTGATGTTCGAGTAGGGTTTAGAAGCAACAATGCTTTAACCTACTGGCTTCACTCTTGACCGAGGGATGGTATAAATTGAGAAAGTTGGAAACATGATAAGTATATGAGACTTGGTTTCCATATTACATCATTTCCATTTGTACTTGATAGTCGATTAGTCGACTATCGAAATTGACCAAAAAAATAACTTGAGAAATATCTAAAAGAAACATGAGGGTTACATGGTATAGTTATCTTCGGTGATCCTACACTGTACGTATAAACTCGTCTTGCTCTTCTAGGACAAAATGATAAAGAAATCCGTTCGGATAGGAGATGATCTCCATCTTTATGTATTGTTTGTTTATTTCTAAAAGAACCGAGGTTAGGTTGATCGAAAATCTACTGATTGGTTTTGGTGCGTTCGGTAAGCGGAGAAGTGTACTTATATGAGATGACTTGAAACCTTAACCACTTTAAAACCATGTATACATGATCTATGTTCTGGAAGTAGTTGTGAAGCGAAATGTTATAGAGTTGCACCGTCTATCCTAAGGTTAAGTTCAAGGGAGAGGTCAACATTAACATTTCGAATGATGCTATCATGTAGGACTGTCTATCTTAAGGGTGATCCCAAGAGAGAGTACAACGTTTGCATTCGTCGGTGGACTTATGCTGGAATCAATGTGGAGATCCAAGATCTGTTCAAGATTGTCAAATCCATGTAGAGACTTGTAGGCTATTAGAGATGATGGAATTTAGAGATAGATTCAAATTATGTTCGAGTGATGATGATTCATGTGATGAGATGCTGAACGCGACTTCACCATCGGTAATGATAGAAACCAGAGTGGGGGCATAGCCAGCGGGTTTAGCTAACCCAAGGGTATATCATTCTCTATCTTGTGATGCTTTCAGATATTCATGTGAGAACGATGATACTAGGATCCACATGGTCAGGCATGGACCGGCTATGGCTTCCCTATGGTATATTTTATCCAGAGATGTAAGACGCTCGGAAGGATATCTTTGATCCTTATGTAGGAGATCCGCCTTAGTTTACTGAGGATGTCTTCATGGAAATCCTTACACATATACGAATGCGCCTTAGCGGTATTGATTGTACATCTAATATTATTGTGGTGTACACGCAACACAACTATTTTTTGATTTATTTTCTATACACTAGATATTATCTATTATATCACCTTATGCACTTATCAGATAATTTGATTTCTTTTGAGGGAAAACAGTACGGTGATCCATATGGTCTTAAAAGTTACAGTTATATGTTGGACACATATTTTATGAGTTTCTCACACCAGACTTATGTCTGACTCATGGTTTTATATTTTCCTTATTTTCATGGGTGCTCCTTCAAGTTGTTTGGGAAAGGCAGGTTTTCGTTGATGTTCTTTGGAGATTCTGACAATGAGCTAGATGCTTCCATACACCTACTGTAGTATTCTTATATCCACTGCATTATTATATTGTACATATTGGCATATGTGAGGACATGTTGTTATAACTGTCCCGGATGATGATTGTACTTATCACTGTAACTCTAAAATGTTCTATGTCTTAGAGCGATAGTTTGTACTGTCTTTTAATATTATATGCAATCATTCCATTGTGAGATTCTGATGTTGTGTTCTCTTCTTCCTTATTCTGTTTCTTTTTCTTTTATTTTGCCTTAATAATTTTTCTTTCCATTACTTGAGTGCTCGACACAAGGATACCGTGGATGTATTAGTGTCGACATTTGGAGATCGAAAAGGCGGATTGTTACAACTGGTATTAGAGTGAGGTTAAGCAAGAATCTTGGCTTTGTTTGGATATGGATCATTGGAGATAAGGTAAGTGACACCCTAGAATGAGTTGAGTGTATTATACATATGAGAGCATATATGTAATTGTTATATATTAGTAATATGTATAAGTTGACAGTGTAGTCTAATTTATGTAGGGATTAATGATATTTGTCTATTATCCCTCGTTGATTTGCTTAGTCATGCTTGACCAATTTATGAGCATTGACCATTATTTGTTGATTATTGATTTGTCTCAACTAGTTTATGAGCAGTTTTACCATTTTGCTGCATGGGTTGGGTAGATAGTATTTGTGGGTACATTGAAACAAAAACCTTATGAATTTAGTTTCATAGTTGATTATTAGGCATTTGGTGACAATGTTGGGTTAAAAGTTAAATTTAGGAAAAGATGTTTATTATAATCTAAGAGAAAGATAAGTTATTTTATAAACAAACATTTATGAAAAGATTTTATATAAGAAAGTAACTTTATATAAGTATGGTTTATAAAATATGGTTTATAAACAAAAAAAGGATTTAAATTGACAATTTGAGAACTTAAGTTCGGATGTTTTTGAAATTGGTTTTATAAGATTTTGGAAAAATAATAATGGTACTGTTTGAAAGTAAATATTTGGGAAATTGATTTATGAAATTGAAATCATGATACTTAGTACTAGTATATGAAGTATTTGATACCACTTTGAAATGATTTTTCTTAAGTCCCAAAAAGTACGATTGAGTATACTGAACTCACTTTTGTCGCTTGAAAATAATTTTGGTGATGACTGCAGCACCGTCGGTGTTCATTTTTGGGTTTCGAAGTAGGGGATGCTATAGAGTAGGTTGTTGGTAAAATAAATTTTTGATTTAAACCCAAAACTATGATTTGATATACAAAAGATATATGCATACATTATTATTTCAAATGATTTGAAATAAAACTTGGAGTTTAGTTCTAAAGTTTTTCTTAAAGAAATTAAGATAAAATATAGAGTAGTTTAATAAAGATTTTGAAATAAGATTTATATATGGAAAAGATTTGTATGTACACTATATAGGGTACCCAAGTGGTAGGGGCACAACCCAAATGATTAAGAAACCATTTTCTGTTTCTCCTTATAGTAAAGCATGTCTAATAAATAAGGGTAAATTTAATAGGTTATTTTATGGACGCACGTATCCTATGCATTAGAACAATACGGTATGCACATCATGTTATGATGTCATTTTTAGTAGTTTTCATTTATTAAAATGAAATGGAATATTCGACGATATTGGACAGCCTGAAACTTCCAAATCATTATAGGATTTAAAGCTAAGCGTTTTCGTGAAAATAAAAAAAGTTGAGTTTTGTAGCTCTTGAATTGAGAAGATAGTAGAGTTAAAACAAGTTTTGAATTGTTGAACATCCTTATTAAGTAAAATGAATTGATGCTTTGTATATACTCTTAGGATGTAGTAGAGTATTATACAAGTAATAAAGTGAAGTAAGTTACTATGAAATTTGTTATAAATAAAGTTATGTCTTTACAGAATGTTTATAAATTTGAGTTATGAAATGCTTCATAAATGATTTTAGTATTTAAAGAGATATACTATTAGTCTAAATGAATGTGATTTAAAGAAAATTGTAATTAGGAAACCGATAGAATAAATATTTAAGTTATACATAGATCGTCTTATTCGTATGTCTGTTCTTGATCCAGTATTCGAGTACATGGTTTCGAGGTGATTTGCACTTGTCCGAGAAAGGATTTTTCACTTAGTTCTCAATGGCAAACACGTACATGGATTCTTAAAACGATCTCAAGGTTTTCTATCATAACATATGGCTTTGTAAGGAGAACAAAGGTTTCTAATCAAGGAACCCAATTGGAGTTCACACTAGAGAGATCAAGTGATCTATGCTAGTTTGGAAGTAAACTTTACATGATTGAGCGAGTGATTAAGTTTGATATCGTGTACGGATGATCCATGTGTATTGTATAGGCTTAAGTATATGATACTATGTTTTGTTGGCTTATGGGGAGTTCAGTGGATGACTCTTTGATTTGTTCTGAGGTAGCTTAAATAATTTTCTAAATAATAACATAAGGCCGTTGAGCATAAGATATGCTTAGTAGATTATTTATCGTCTTTATGCGATGAGAGAGTTTTTGAACCTGAGCAAAACATAAGCTTTGTTTGATAGTGATTTTGAATACCGTTAAGTATTAATTGTGCTTGTTTCTTTTGGGTGTTAGTCGTGTTGGAATTTCGAGGATGGAATGTTTTAAGTGGGGGAGAATGCAATGACTTAGAATTTCAAAAACACTTCGTATTTAAATATCTGAATTATTTAATTATTTGAATCTTGGATTTAGTGTAATTAAATTGATTTAATACACTTATTAACTATCTTTTAATTAATAACAAATGATGATAAACTTTTTTACAAAAATATTTACAAAAATAAACAGTTTGAAGAAATATCGATAATGTGAATGAAAATCATTTCATCGAGAAACAATTTTTTACTCGATAGAAGTTGTTCGAACTTTTTGCAATGGTTAAATATAGTTAATTAGCAACAAAAAATAATATTCTATTTATGAAAAATAAAGGATGATGTCATGCATGATGTATTTGGCAGATATTTGTGTGGAGGGGTAGAAGGGTAATTGGCTAAGGAGGAGATATTTTCTCTTAATTTTTGAGGTGTAAAGTAGCACATAGGAGCACATGAAGGGGTGAGCTTTCCTTGGCCAAAAATAGTGGTGAGGGGAGAGGGTGAGGCTACCATTTATTACCCATGTAATTATGTGAGCACAATATAGAAACATTTTCACATTTTTGCAAAATAAAATCAAACACTTTATTTCTTATTCTCTCCATAATTTCCTAAGAACAAAACAATTCAAAATAACTCCAAACTTCACCAAACTCTAGTACATGGCCTAACACAACATGGAAACACCATCTAGCAACTCAAAGCTAGAATATTTGGAGCACAAACCACTCACACCACCATTATGGCCATGAGCTATTTTAGGCCATTTGTGCCTATGGTCGAGAGCAAAGAAGAGGATGGTAGGATTTTGGAGCTTGTGTGGTTAAGGTGCGAAGAAGGAAGTTTAGTGGAGCTTAGTTGTTTGCTTGATTTTGGGTGAGCTAACTCACCAGTTAGATGAATATGAAGTGTTTATATTGTTGCTTGGACTATATGAATGTTGCTTGACTTTATATTGTGATGTTTGATTTTGATTCTTGCTTTAGAAAGCAAATGGCATATGTAAATGATGTGTTGGGACTTGTATGACTTTCTATGACTTGTTACAGAGCTTTGAAACAAAGCACATTAGCTTTTGTCGGACTTAGATTTTAATCAGACCAGATTTGGTTGTGGTTTTACAACAATAGTCGCTATAAATGCACTTTGGAAATGCCTTGTGTTCACATTTTCTATATATTGTAGAGAGATCCTTAGTGGTTTCTTGCTATGGTTGTGATGTATTACGTATATATTATTAATGTAAAAAGATTGGATGCTAAAAAGTTAGTTAGCATATCGAAAAATGTTCAAACTTTATTGATATTAAAATCGGCCTAAGTCGTAGTCATTTACAACAGTCGACTATATTGTGATGTGAATGAAAATGGTGTGTAAATGATGTGTTGAGACTTGTATGACTTTCTATAACTTGCTGCATAGCCTTGAAACAAAGCACATAGGGTTTGGTTAGACATAGATTTGAATCGGACTTGATTTGGTTGTGCTTTTATAGCGATAGTTGCTATAAATGCCCTTTGGAAATGCCTTGTGTTCGATATTTTCTATAAAAATCTACCGAGAGAGATCCTTGGGTATTTCTCACCATGGTTGTGATATATTGCATATATTAATAATTGTAAAAGGTTTGGATGCTAAAAAGTTTGTTAGCATCTCGAAAATCGATCTAACTTTATTGATGTTAAAATTAACCCAGGTCGTAGTCATTTACAATAGTCGATGGTAGCACCTTTAAACGTTGTAGTAACTCTGAACAAATTTGCAGCATACTGTAACTACTGCAACCTTTGTTTTTAACTTTAAATCATTTAAGATGACATTTTGCTTTGAAATATTTTTAAGGTGTTTCAAAGATTTTTTATAGGACTTTGTAACCGCTGCAGTTTATGTTTTGTTAACACTAATGGTTTTGATCTGCTTTTAAACTGTTACAGAGAATTTAACAACATTCAGTAAATGTTGTAGCTTTTGTTTGAGACTTTAAATTGTTTTGAAATGACTTAAAACTTAAGTATTTCTCTTCAATTTTTTACATATGTTTTCTTTAATGACTTCCTTTTCGACACTTAAAAGTCGACACTGATACATCCACAATATTCACGTATCGAACATCACGTGCTAGAAAGACAGATTGTTGTGATGAAAGAAAAGAAAAGACAGAACAGAATCTCATATCATGACGAGTAATATATAATATTCAAATGATCTTTGCAAAAGAAAACTTTAATACACATACAACAAATCAAAGTAACTAACCTATCATCAACTTGGACAGTTATAATAGTCTGTCCTTACAAATGCTGATAAATACAAAATAAGAAATATAGTAGAAAATAAAATACATCAGGTCTTGGAGGCATCCAGCTCATCTCCTAAAGCTCCAAGCATCCATCGTTAAATATGAAAATAACACCTGGATCAGTCTGGTAAACCAGAATGAGAAACTCAAATGACATGGATTTTTATATTTATAGAACCCTTAAAAAAATAAAGGTATGTCATAAGACTATACGCACATAAACATGGACATGAATTTACCTTATGATAACCAAACCATTTTTATTAGAAAATCTTGTGATATTGTAATAATGTCTAGGGTTTAAAACAAATATTTAATCATAGCGGAATGCTTACATTAATGACATTCAATGGCATATTTAGTATACAACTAAGTCCATAAAGGCATGTATTGGAAAATGGATTCCATACAATGACAAGGCTATTGGGGTATCCCCTGCCACAGTACACCTCTAGAAAAATGTATCGAGTGCCTCAGCTAACTCCCTGCAAATCAGGATCGGCCTATCCCTTCCTAGATAGAACAGAATATGTCATCACCCTGGCTGCTAACCTGACAAACCGTTTCTGAGGTCTCAACATACATAATCCATCAATATATATCGATCTAGATCGGATGATGACCATACCATAATGGTAGCGAACTACATAGCCCAGAAGCTTATCCCATGTTTTAGACATTACCGGATGTGAGGTTTGAGGCTACGTTTTACCATTTTAGCAAATCCCACTTGGAATGCTAACATTGCCCTCCAGGCAATAATGCAATGCCAACATTCATCCATACAAGTTGTTCAAAATATGAATAAACCGATGGCACTACTTCTACTACATCCTTTTTGGAATTACCCTTAGGATTAGTAGAAAGTAACCCTTGCACTTCAAAGACTTCATCTTCAATTCTATCATCTTCAAGATGTCTTCAATTCGAACTCTTATGCCGGTTCGAAGTGGTTTTTGGATAACTCATGCTTATCAAATCTTGGTCTCTCCGAACCAACAATCAATAGTTTCTGATCAACTCAATCCTGGTTTTTTTAGAAGTAAGCCGACGATATAAGAGTCCATAGGGGATCTCGAATATCTGCCCTTAAAGCGAGAGACGTTTCAACGGAATAAGTTCTCCTATGGGAACCTCAACCCTTATAAATACATGAAGCTTTCATATACTTCCTAAGTCAAAATAGGTCAAGTTATCGATAGTAGACTAAAAGAAAGTGGAGATGTAAAAATGAATTTGTGAAATGGAAGTGCACTTATATAGACTTGCAAATGGATGGCAAAAGATCCAAATACCCCTTTGCCAACTTACACAACTACACCTCAAAAATGACTTCTTCCATACACTTTCTCAAGTGCCAACTCATGCACCATACCCCTTCACATGGCCATGTACTTCTATAATGATGATGTGCGTTACTTAGTATTATATTCTTTTTAAAATAAGAAGAAAAGTCTTCATTACTTTATTATTTAACTACATTTTTAAAGCACATAAGGATTTTTTAGTTTCAATTAATCTCTTTTTGTACTTTTTAACTTCTTATTATATGTATAAGTATATGCACATAAGTGTGTAACAACTTTGCGACAACTTTTGTTCGATAAAAGTCAAAAATCCTAAAAACGATTTTTGGTCACATTTTCAATTTTTCATCGAACTATTTAGTTTTCTAAATAAATATTCAAATGAGTTCATGATTATTATTTATTAATTAAAAGAGGGTTATTTGATTATTAAAACCCATTAATTGAATATTCAAAATTAATTATAATATTCACAAATCAAAGTGGTAAAATTCAAGGTCGTTACATCCTTCCCTCCTTAGAAAAATTTCGACCCTGAAATTTAATCTGAAACCAACAACCCAAAAACAAGCCACATTAATTCATAAAATTTCCCAAAATGTTAAATGGCTAATAAACAAACAAACTTAGAGTTTTGTCGATGTTTACAACCTTCTGATCACTTAAGGATGATAAACAATCTACTGACCATACCTTCTGCTCAATAGCCATATGTTATTACTCAATCGATTATTACACTACCTCATGAAAAAACAAAGAGTCATCTACCCAACTCCTCATAAACCGTAAAATGTTAAAGGAAAATATATTTAAGCCCGTACGAGGTGTTTGAATCATTCATACGCAATATCCATTCACTTGTTTGGATACATAAATTTTTCATCCAAACTAGTATAAATCACTTAACTTCTCCATTGTGGAACCCTGATCCGGTTCCTTGATCCGATACTTATGTTTTCCTTATATATTCCTGAACTATGATAGAAAATACTCACATTATCCCTAGAATCCATCCTAAGTACCCACCATCGAGAAATCGAGTGAAAATGCCTGTTTTTGACTGGTGTATATCACCTAGAAATTCTACGCCCGAACTCTGGATCTAGAACTGTAATGCGAACAAAATGATCCAAGTCCAACTTACAATTTTATCCCTTTAGGATAACTTAATAATTATACTACTCCAATTCTATTTACTTCCTAAAATTATTTATGAAATCATTTCGTCAAAACATAACTTAAGTTTTAAACTTGTATAATACCCTACTAGATACTAAAAGTTTATACAACTACCTGATTTAATCTTTTATCTTTTCCTTTACATTCAGATGCAGGCCTAAAATAAATCTAGATCTTAAAACCGAGTCGACCTCTTCGATCTCTTTACTAATATTTTCTGGTAAATAGCTAAGAATAGTAGGATACCGGTATCCAATCAGTTCTAGAGTCTATTTTTCCTTAAACATCTCCATGGTAAAGATGTTTATTAGTTGGCCCAATAACATCAAATAGTTTTCACAACTTAGATGTTAAACAAAAGACACGGTTTAATAAACCAAAGTTTATTTAAACCTTTCTATTAAATTTAACCCATTTTACAAAGTTGCGTTAAATTATTTCTTTTCTAACCAAGACTAACATAATCCTAAATTAAAATTTTCATTTAGCAACACATTCTTTTTATCAAAATACCTTTTTATTTGAATCCATTTTCTTTAAGGAAACTTTAAGAACTAAATACCCAGTTTTTATTTTTAAGCCCTTTTTGAAATGATACAATATATTTTTAATCCATAGAAAATATACATATAAACCGAGTAACACCAAAATGATACCAAGGAACTGGGTTCTACCAAATAGTATCATACATCCCCTTAACAAGATGGGTAATGCTTAAGAGAAGTGCTTACCATCCAAACACATTTTTTGCCAATTTTTAGTCAATTTCGAGCCGCTCGAACTAGTTAACATAAAAATATTTCTTCTCTTTCGAATCCCATTTTGAAACATACTAAACATATTTCCGGATAAATAGTTTTAACAAAACATCTATTACCAACTTGCTTTGGCTTTGTGCGGATTCGAACTCGTTTAGATCGTGTAATGACAAAGGGACTAATTTACTAAGTGCACTATAATATCCACCTAAGAAAACATCGATCGTCACATAGAAGATTATTCAGATTACCACAAAACCAATTGAGACTCATTCCTCTAACTATCCAAAGAAAATATATCTTATTCAAAATTCTTCTAGAAAATACTTACACTTATAAATACTTTAAAGTAATACTGCTATTACTTTTTCCGCAAATCATTTGAAATATTTTCCGAAGACACCAAGATTTGAAATCTCAAAAATCCTCCTTATTTACAAAATACATTTTATAAACCTAATATATAAGAAAATTACCTTTATAAAATAACCTCCTTTATTATAGTACCCCTTTAACAAAGTAAACTAGTTAAACCTACATTATTAATGGAGACCTTATAGTCAAATAGTGAAACTGAATTCACAAGGTGTTCGTATTTAATCTAAATCCAAACAATAAATGCCCTTAAATTAGCTAAGCATAACAATCAACAAACAATAGCCAATGCTCCTAATAGGATGAGCATGACTTAATCAAACAATAAATGATAATAATTACATATTATCATTTCTTAACAAACAAACATATCAATAAAAACTATATCAACTTTTTGAAAATTATTCTTTTATATATTAAATGTAATCATAGATAAAATTATTTTATTTGCCAATTTCAGCACAATATAAAACATTTTTATAGCATTAACAAATATGCGCTCTCATATATAATAGACTCAACTCAATTTAGGGTGTCACTTACCTTATCTCTAACGAGTTTACCCCACCAAGGCCTAGGTGTTCGCTCAACCTAAGCTCTGATACCATTAAGTAACGACCTGTCTTTTCAACTCTCAAAAGTGGACACTAAGACATCCACGGTATTCACGTGCCGAACATCAAGTGTTGGAAAGACATATTATTGGGGTGAAAGAAAAGACAGAACATAATCTCACATCGTGAACGAGTAATATATGATATCTAAATGATCTTTACAAAAGAAAACTTTAATATACATACAAAAAATCAAAGTAACTAACCTATCATCAGCCTGGACAGTTATAACAACCCATCCTTACAAATGCTGATAAATACAAAACAAGAAATACAACGGAAAATAAAATACACCAGGTCTTGTAGGCATCCATCTCATCTCTAGAAGCTCCAAGCATCATTGCTAAATCTAGAAAAGTACTTGGGTCTGACCCGATTATTATAAGAAAACAACATCCAGTTTGGTAAACCAGCATGGGAAACTCAAATCTTATGGAATTTTATATTTACCAAACCCTTAAAACAATAAAGGTTCTTGTAAGACCACGTCGCACATAAACACGGACAGGATTTTACCTTACGATAACCAAACTAGTTTTATTAGAAAATCTTGTGATATTATAATAATGTTTAGGGTTTAAAATAAATATTTAATCATAGCCGGAATGATTACACTAATTACATTCAACAACATATTTAGTATACAACTAAGTCCGTAAAGACACATATTGGAAAATGGATTCCATACAATGACAAGGCTACTGGGATACCGCCTGCCATAGTATACCTCTAGAACAATGTATCAAAAACCTTAGCTGACTTGCAACAAATCAGGATGGCCTACCCTTCCTGAATAGTATCGAATATGTCATCACCCGACTGCAAACTTGACAAAACGTTTCTGAGGCCTCAGCATACATAATCCATCAATAAATATCGATCTAGATCTGATGTTGACCATACCGTAATGGTAGCGAACTACATAGCCCCAAAACATATCCCCTGTTTTGGTCATTACCGAGTATGAGGCTTGAGGCTAAGTTTTACCTTTTTAGCAAATCTTACTTGGAATGCTAACACTACCCTCGAGGCAACTATGCAATGCTAGCATTCATCCATACAATTTGTTCAGGATATTAACAAACCGAAGGCACTACTTCTATTACATTATTTTAGAATCACCCTCATAATTAGTAGCAAGTAGCCATTGCACTTCCAAGACTCCATCTTCGATTTTATCATCTTCAAGATGTCTTCAATTAGAATGCTTATCCTAGTTCGAAGTGGTTTTTAGATAATTCATGCTTATCCAATCCCGGTCTCTGAACCAACAATCGATAGTTTCTGGTTGGCTTAGTCAAGGTTATCTAAAAAGTAAGCGGACGACATAAGAGTCCCAAGGGGATCTTGCATATCCACCCTTAAAGCAAGAAACATTTCATCGGAATGAGTTTCCTAGGGGAATCTCAACCCGTATGAACATGTGAAGCTTTCATATACTTCGTAATCAAAATAGGTCAAGTTATCGATAGTTGACAAACCACTATCTAGTGTAAGTATATAGTTTGCATATGATAAATCAGACATCATATACTTATCACTACCTTTCTATTTCAACCCCATACTATCCCTCGATTAACAATGAAGTCAGACAAGTTTGAGCAATACCCTTGCCTTGACGACATTCTTGATTCTCACTGATAGAAATGGGCTCCATACCACAAAATTTAGTGTCGAATATAAGATGAATTACCTTCCATATACTTAATTAGTCATGCCTATTTATAGAAATTAACCCTCTTATACTTATCACACTTTCGACATTTCGACTTCTCTATCTCTCGCCCATAATCGAAGCCAGGTAAGTCAAGGCACTGGTTACACCCGGTATGCCTTAGTTAAAACACTCAATTATAGATCTCATAGATAGAGAAAAGTCTACTCATCGGCTTTTAGCGCTAAACATTAGATGATTTACTTTCCATAAATGTGTCAACATTTTAGCACTACTTATCATTTTTTTATGTTACTTAAGGGCACCGACAAAGAAATCCCTTCCATAAAACAAATTCTTTTTTAAAATAGTTTGAAAATCAACTCCATAAACTTAGCACTAATCTTCGATTTCAAAAGACAAGATCTTTTCTTTATATAAAGTAAACAATTTATTTAATAATAACAAAGTGTTATAAATCAACTTCCTTTCCAATTTCCTAAAACAATTTACTATAACAAAAATGTATAGTCCATGATCTCTTTTCTTTTCTCTAAAACATATACTACAACAATAGTGTTGTAATCCATGCTTCCTTCCTCTTTAAAAAAATACTTTTAAAACTCTTTAAAACATAGTTTGAAAACTTGTGTTTAAAAACATCCCTTTAAAGACAGTCGCTTTAAACAAAACTTGACTTTTGAAACAAAAGAGTTTCCTTTATAAAATTTACACCTCTTGCTTAAATAACTCAAATAATTTCTTTAAAAAATATTTAAATCTTCAATATACTTTTAGAATACTACTACAACTCTTATAAAACACCTTCAAAAAGAAAAAAATAGATAACCTCCCTTTACTTCACTAAAATTATAGATTTCCAAAGTGCATCCATAGCGACTATCGCTATATAAACTGTAACTTTTTAAAACTTTGTTTAGTAAACCAAATAGCTTTAAACTCCATCTTCTATATTTTATACCACTTTAATGCCTTTGCAAAATGGTTTGGAAAAAAAATTAAAGTTTGGAAAGATCAATTTAAAATCTTCTTAGAAAATAAAGCGGCAAACCACTTAAAGAGGGCAAAGGATTTCAATGTCGCATAAAAACCAACAAGAAAGTCGACTATAACTAAGCAATACTCACTTCTACGGAACACTTCGACTTCCTTTTGCTTTAGTCCCTTGCAAAACTATAGTAATTTATGCCATCCGCTTCCAAGCGGGAATCAAATCCAAACAAGCAATATACCCAAGCAAGTCATAAATACATACACATATATTTTTACAACTTTTTATCATCATTTTAAAACTATTTTAAAATGGTATTTAAAGTGAGAAATCTCAACAAGCCACTACTTCCACCTACCATCACTCCAAAGCCAATGCTACCACCTTCCTTCACATCCAAGCCACCAATCTCCACCTCTCCCTTCCCATAGCTCATGGCCCAAGCCCCACCTTTATTAATGCTTATGATCATGCCCTAAAAGGGGGGAGTTTTGTCATAAAGTTTGGATTTTTGAGGATGGTAAGGGTTTTACTATGGAAATATGGACTTTTGTTTTGAGTTTGGACTTGATTTGGTAATTGAAGTAGCTTTGATTTATGAAATTGAGGATGAAGACATGGAAAAGAAGCAGAGCAAAAGAAATTAGAGATGTAAAAATGAATTTGTGAAATGGTTGTTCACTTATATAGACTTGCAAATGGATGACAAAAGACCCAAATACCCCTTTTCCAAATGACACAACTACATATCTAAAATGACTTCTTCCATACACTTTCTCGAGTGCCAACCCATGCAACACACCCCTTTAACATGGCCATGTACTTCTATAATGATGATATGCACTACTTAGCACTATATTCTCTTTTAGATAAGGAGAAGAGTCTTCTTTATTTTATTACTTAATTTAATTGCATTTTTAAAGCACTTAAGGATTCTTTAGTTTTAGTTAATCTCCTTTTGTACTTTTTAAACTTCTTGTTATATGTATAAGTATGTGTACATAAGTATGCAACAAGTTGAACCAACTTCCGCTTGATAAAAAGTCGAAAATCAAAAAATTGATTATCAGTCATATTTTCAATGTTTCATCAAACTATTTATTTTTATAAACAAATATACAAAATGAGTTCATAGCTATTATTTATTAATTAAAAGAGGGTTATTTATTTATTAAAAACCATTATTTGAATATTTAAAATTAATAAAATATTCAAAAATCAAAGCGGTACAATTCGGGGTTATTACATTTTCTAACTTATATTAGGGTACTTAAAAGTGGTTTAGAGTTTTTATATATTTTTAATAATTAATTATGAATTGTTAAAGTAAGAGGCTTATTTTATAAAATGGAAAACATATGTTTTTTGATGTTTTGAATATCTATAAAATAAGTATTTTTAAGTAATATTTTAAATAAATGTTTTAAATCAAATTATGAGTATTTTAAAGTATTTTTATGTATATATAGTGTATGGAAAGTTTGTTAATTATTTTACTAAGTATCAAAAAGATTATGTAATATAATATAATATCTTTTAAATTGTTTTTAGAATTTTATTAAATGTCTTAGCTTTATACATAAATTAGCATACATACATATATAGACATACGTGTACACACACAACACATATATGTATCAGGAAAATAGGCACAGGGAAGAAGTTGCAAAAAAATTTAGTCTCAAGGACAACAAGTTTCCTTTTTAGTCTGAAGGACACTTTTTAGTGTACACAGAAAATGATAGTTACAACTATCATTCTGTGATTTACACTAGAAAGTGTCCTTCAACCTAAAAGGCAAACTTCTTGTCCCTAAAACTAAATTTTTCTTCAACTTTTTCCTTGAGCCTAAAAACCTCTGTATGTATATTATTTTTAAAGGTTTTAGGTTGATATATAAGTTTGGAAAAGTAAGTTAAATCTTTTACGAAGGAATAAGAGGTAGTTTCGGATTATAACACTTATGTTATAATAAATGGTTTTGCAAAGTAAATTAAAAGTATATTACCTTGTTTAATAAGTGTAGATATACTTAGATCATTAAAATGAATGTTTTTAAATATAATGACGAGTATGAAATGGCTTTGGGTTGTTATGATAATGTGTTAATAACATTTGCCTTGAACACTTTTTGGTTATACTTAGTAATATGATTAGATCTTTAAAATAATGGCTTAAAGTTAATTATAAATGAAATAGTTTTAGGTTTGTAGTGACAATGTTTTAAACAACATTTGTTTTTTACCCAATTAATTATACTTTTGGAAATCTGAAATCTTGTTTAAGATTTATGAATATTTTTATACCATTTGGGATAAGAACATAGATACATTTCTAAGTCTTGAAAAGACTAGAAATGAATAGTAAAGTGTCAGATGAATAGTCAAATAGTAGTATACATACATATATCTTTTGTAAAGATATTTTAAATATATATATATATATAAGTATTTACAAAGGAGTTTTAATTAATGAAAGGGTTAATTAAATAAAAAGGGATTAGGAGTTGCTTTATGTGATTTAATCATGTTTTATGTGACTTAATCGTGCTTTGAGTGACTTAACTGTGTTTTTCGTGACATAGTCATGTTTGTGTACTTAATCGTGCTTTGTGTGTTTAATTATTTATGAAAAGTATTTAGTGTGTAGTTAGCACTAAAAGCTAACAAAGTAGATTTATTCCATTTGTGAGAGTTAAGATTGATGTTTGAGTAGGGTTTAGAAGCAACAATACTCTAACCTACTAGCTTCACCCTTCACCGAGGGATGGTATAAATTGAGAAAGTTGGAAACGTGATAAGTATAGGTTTCCATATGTGATCGTTTCTATTTGTACTTGATAGTCGATTAGTCGACTATCGAAATTGACCAAAAAAATTAACTTAGGAAATATCTAGAAGAAACATGAGGGTTGGATGGTACAGTTATCTTCGGTGATGCTATACTATACGTATAAACTCGTCTTGATCTTCTAGGACAAATGATAAGGAAATCCATTTGGATAAGAGATGATCTCCACCTTATGTATTGTTTGTTTATTTCTTAAAGAACCTGCAACACCCTGTAAAATCAATCATAATTAAATTAATTGATTAAATAAAGTAGGGGTAAAAGTGGAAATATTTTAAAAGTTGGAATTAGGCCATGAAAGTTTTACCGTTGCATGACAGAATTGTGATCAATTTCCATATATAATATGTTGAACACGAAGCCCGAATAAAGAAGTTATGAGCATTTGAAATTTTTGGATTTAAAAAATTTAAATCGAATTCAAATAAATAATTTATTTGAAATTTGAAAATTAATTGAGATCAAACTTGGGGGTTAAGTAAACGTTAAAGTTAACAATTAACATTAAAAATAATTAAGGTATAAAATAAATACGGCAATGGAAACAAAATAACGCTCCCAAAATGAATGGAGTGGTCGACCCTTTGATTCGACTGGTCGACCCCTAACGATCGACTGGTACACGTAGGGTAGTCGACCGCCACCCAGAGTGGCAGCTAGCCTTTTTTAGGATTAAATGACCTAGATTCATCCATTTTTGACCTATTTTCATCCGTTTTGACCTATTTTCATCCTATGGTTCTGGTGCATTTCAACCTCTATAAATAGAACCCTACCCTCTCCACTTTTATTCATAAAAATATTTGGGAATTTAGCGAACCTCTGCCATTTTTCTCTCTCCAATAGTATCCTGAAACTCCATTAGAAATTCAGGTAAAAATGTTTAATTTTGTATTGATTCTTCCAACCCATTCTTTTGTAACTTTACCGAATCTAACGAATATATATACTTATCCCTTACTCTGTGTGTGTATGTGTGTGTGTGTATATATATATATATATAAAGATATATGGAAAGGGTTATAAGGTGTTACAAATCCAAAGAAGACAAAGCAAAGCTAAGGATATTCTGTGAGTGGAAATCTTAGCATTTTTATTTTAGTAATCGATCAGTAAATTACGGATTTGAATATGCCCTAGCATTTCCGGTTTGTGAAAATAAAACAAAAATGAAACTCCCTAAAACTCCTTTGATTTGAAATGTCAATCCTTGTTGAAATTCTCAATTGTTTACATTGAATTGTTGGGATTATATAGTTTTAATAGCTTTTGGTGATTTCAAATTCTGTTCCACTCCTCTTTAATTCTAATTTGATTATGAAATCTCTATTGAGGAATAGGGTATAAAGTATGAATTTATTTATAGTTTACACCATTTAGTCCATATGAAAATAAAAGAGATGTTCCAATCTTTATCTTTTTATAAAAGAGGGGTCAAATAGAAGTTGAAACTAGAATTGCATTTTTTATTTTTTTAGAATATTCCATTTATTGGATGTGATAGATTGAGTTGAAATTTTAATTATATATAGATCTATTTATTGCAATGTTTTATTATAAATGTTGAATCCTTTGTCAAGGATATTGAAATCCATTGTTATGCATATCGAAAATTTGGCAGTTGATAATATGGGAACAGATTAGTATTATTATTATTATTAAAAAGGGATTGACATTGAATGTTAGTTAGGGCGTAATCTCCACATGCATAGAAAATAATAAGTGCGTATTTATTTACATATTAATTACCATAAATAGCATACAATTATAATGTATGTTTGCATAGTTAATTAGGTTATAATTGTCATTAAATCCCCACCTATGAAGGTAATTGATTGTTAAGGAAAAATAAGAAGGAATTCTTATACAACCTAATTAACGGACACAGTGAGGTGTGTGATAATATATTAAGAGTGTTATAAATATGACTAGGTCATTTGGATGCGAGGTCAGTTAAGAGGCACACGGAAGTCTGCTCGGCTAATCTGGCTACCAATAGTGTGATTTTTAAGCTGATGTGAGACATCACCTATGATAAGCAACTACGATGACACGAGGTTAGTCCCAATTATGTAGGGTAAATCTACTTAGAAAATCTTGCTACCAGTACCTACAAATATTCAGTCTAATGTGAGACATCACTGTAGGGTATAAATCATAAAGCGAAGGACCTTCTTCGGGGTTTCAGAGGTATTAAGTGGTTGTTTGAGGGCCCGCCTTTTCCTCCCAGATGCAGTACTAAATGGTCAAGGGTTAGTTATTTAGGCACGGTAGATGGCGTCTCAGAAAGGGTCCACTTCGGGATAAGGTATTTAGTAGCTGTTTGAGGGTCTGCCTTCCCATAAAGAAGTATTACGTGGCTTGAAGAGATTCCATGTGATGTTAGCTAGATATGTACCTGTAAAGAGTCCGCATTGGAGATAAGTATTAAATGATGGCAGCCTACCTCAATTGTGGTTTCAAATGGTCAGAGTCAACCTATTTCCAACATATGGTGTTAAGTGACTTGGGTGTTATCTTTCGCATTGTTAGACAATTATGATGATTGGTTATTGGTTATGGGATTAGGAAACCTGCTTCAGAAATAGAAGGTATTAAGTGGTTGATTGAGGGCCCATCTCCTTTTTCTATATGAAGTATTAAATGGTTTCAAAACACATATGAAATATTCCTATTTTGACATATGCTTCCCGAGTACTGAAATAATAAGGCTTGAGGTTTTTATTCACCTAACACTTGCTATTCTGACTCCCTCCTCATTACAACACGGGTTAAGGAAGGAGTGATCACGATGATGGTGTTTGAAGTTTGCGTGAGAAAAGCTTGTGGCGATCATTATTATTTATTTATGATGCTTTTATTGTACCAATGAAAGAATACTTTGGAAAAAAATGATGTAACTGTAACAACCCAAAATTTTATAACAATTAATTATCATTGTATGATGATTAAAATTAGTTGTTAGTTGTTATTGGAATTTTATTCAGTTGAAATTCTTTTACAAATTGTTAAGTGATTGGTGAGATTTAATAGTTGGATCTTAGCTCATATCTTTGTTTGTGGCCGTGATAATATTCTCTACCCATTTTCTTTTCCCCCCTTCATTCATTTTCGTCGCAACCCTAAGTAAACAAAAGAAAAAATGGCGGCTTCATTTTATCCCTTGCTTCCAAAAATTAGGGCTTCTGGTATGATTGAAGTCGCCGACTCCAGTAGCTTCGATCGAGATAAATCCTTGCGTTCGTCGATCGATTTTCTCCTTGAATTTCTTTTGGCTTTGGAAAAAGGTGAGTGATAATTTCGCTCACATCTAATTCAGCTTTCTGTTATATATGATTCGAGATCTTGTTTTCGTTCATATGAGTTTATTCCTTTATTTTCGTCGTATATATATTTTGTTGAATTCGTCTGTTGATTTTGCTCTGGCCGTTGATATTCGTTAGATGTTTGAGATGATTTACGACTTATTCTTAATCGTATATATTTTCGCTACTTGATGGTCACTGCTTTGATTCATTTTGTGATGACCGTGGCTTGATCGATTATAACTTTGAACAGTTCGTTTCTTGTTTGCTGTTGAATTCTATTCTGATGATGTTGATTTCCCTGTGACTTTGGTCACCTTGTTTTGTGAATTCGACTCCATGAATTCCAGTCCCATTGCTTTGATATTGAACTGTGCACGGTGGAATTTGGCCAGTTGTGTCAACCTGTACTTGTTTGATTTTGATAAAACCCGACTTGAACTATTTTTATTTGGTATCTATGACTTTGGCACAGTTTGATTTGAACTGCATTTGAACTTAACATTTTTTGCTTCGACCATTTGTGACTTTGACGCATCGGCATTAACTTGTTATGTGATTCCATGACTTAATAATGTCATCGGCCATCACCATTGTACTACTGTGAGAAAAAAGTGACTTTGATTTTGTGAAAACTATTTTGAGATGAGAATTTCACTTCATTCTTCTGATGACTTCGGCACCGTGCCTTGTTTTTGATGGTGATGCTTGTACTGTTCAATTTTACAATTATATACCTATGTGTTTTTGAGTGCATTTGGTTGGTGATTCACTAGTATGCTCTAACCTGATGGTTAGATGCATATTACCTGATCATTCATGTTGAGTTTTGTTTCTTTGTTGAACGAGACTTGTACAATGGGTACTCTTGAGTCTGTAATTAGGTGTTCACTTGGTATCTGTCTTGTTTCGAACTCGATTACTTTGTGCCTTGATGCTATCCCTTTAAATGCTATGCAGTGTTACTGTATAGGTTTTATGAACATTTTGATGTTCAGGTTGCATACTCTCTGGTGCCTTAATGTGCTTCACTTTCCTCTTTATCTTGTTGGGCATTCTATATTGCTGCATGAACCAGTTGCATGATCTTGTTATTCCTTATGAGACGTTGAGCTGGTTGCATCCTTTAGTGTTGCATTTTCCATGTTGTACTGTTACTTGCATTCTCGACCCTGTGCATTGCTTCACTTGTGCACTTGTTGTTGAACTGCATGTTGACTTCAAGTTTGAAATATTTAGAGTTCTTTAGCATGTATACTTCACGTGATGGCTGCAGTTTCTTATGTTCCAATTTTACCCTTGTTGGTTTGCATTGCATTGATGCACTGTATTCATTTGCATTTTGATTCACTGAGCTTCTGTGTAATCAATCACTGTAGTGGCGAGGCAGTACACGCGTCCGTGTACTGCAGCCAAAACAGTATTGACGTTTTGAATTGATATTTCCATTATTTGAATTGTTTTGTGTGTTCAATTCAATATTTTGAAATGGTATTCTGATTTCGTTTGATTTGATCATTTTGCGATTTTCTAATTGTCTATTTGATAATTAGATTCTGAGCTTCTAATTATTTATTTAATAATTAGATTTTGTTGTTAATTGCTGTTTAGGCAATTCTGGGATTTTCACATTATCTTCATCGATAATCTTTATTTATCTTTGTTAATGATTTGAATTTGCTGATTTGTTGTTTAACACTGTTTAGTGTTATATCTGCCGTTATCCGATTCTCTTATCGAAGAGTTGGATATACGAGATTTCTATGATCGTCGTCTA
The DNA here is from genome assembly GCA_030737815.1 of Allium fistulosum. NCBI lineage: Eukaryota > Viridiplantae > Streptophyta > Magnoliopsida > Asparagales > Amaryllidaceae > Allium > Allium fistulosum. The sequence continues at coordinate 516,652,712 of CM060901.1, read as the reverse complement.
TTGCTTATTTAATTATTATTGCTTCTGTGCATTAATAACTGAGTTTGAATTAGACTGACCCGTGTATTATTTTCTTTTGAATTTAATACTCGGGTCAGACCGAGTTATTACAGGTTGTAGATATCCTGCTTTGAGTTACTGCTTGAGCTATGAAGTCTTTTCATATCTTTTGAAGTGGTCTTCATCTTTTTGTAGTAGTCAGTGTACTGATTTAGGATGATATGTATTCATGTATATTAGTCGATAATGTACTTGTATATATAACTTCCAGAGTCGACAGTTGTAGTTGTATCATATGTATTGTGTCAAATGTATTGTAACTGACATCAGTTATATATATATATATATATATATATATATATATGAGACTTTTGTTATCTGTGTTCCGCATTTTTAGTATCTGTGTTATTATTATATATATTGTCCTAAAATATTTTGAACCATCGTAGTTCGTTTTATACTGGAATTGGGTATGTCGATGGGAGTAAATAAATAAGCGATAAAAAATGAAGAATATATACCACTCCTATCGAGGTAACCAATACTAGTGTAAGGCCAACTACGGATGGCCGCTCCTATCCAACCTTATTCTTCGTAATAACAGACAGTATTTATTTTAATACTCTTTGTTATTGTGAGCATAGAGGTGGGGCGTCACAGTTGGTATCAGAGCTTGGGGTTTATGGACATAATATAAAACATAACTTAGATGGAACATGTGTTACAACTATTGGTCGATGTTTTATTTGTGCTTTGAGTCAAAACTAAAATTTTGAAATTATGTTGAAATTTTTAAATATCTTTATTTAAAAATAAAAGTGAAACTGTGTTTCGATGATTGAAATATTTTGTGTTCTGTTTATCAGAGTGCGCAGCGGAAATAGTGAGACTGTCTTCGCTGAATACAGCTGATAATCTTTTTGATTTAAAAATCAAAATATGAAATTGAAATAAATTTCATTGTGTAGTTACATGGATGTGTTTATTTTGTTTCTTCGAAAATTTCGAATCCGATTGAGGATTCGAAGCGATTGCAGTTATGTGATTTTTGTTGAGATTTTTTGCTGTTTTGAATTATCTTCATTGAAGATACATTCGAATGATTTCTTTGTTTATTTTGTAGTACGTGCAAATTTGAGTTGCACGTTACCGCATTTATTTAACGTTGAACCGGTGTTTGGTTTAAACGTATTTTGTTGCCATTATTTTTATAACGGGATTTCTACATCGGTGCTAAATTTTTAAAGCACGGTGTTTTGTGACATTTTTGATGAATGAAAATTCACTGGTGTTATATTTTGATGCGAATTATTTTGATGAGATTTTTACGTTTAAAAATTACTGTTGCTTTGGCTTCAGTAACCGTCAATTTTAAAGTGGATTTTCAAGCGGTTATTCCGCAATGCTGATTTTGAGATTCGTTTTACGATGTTTTGGGAAGTGCAATTTCCTTTTCGAAATTGCTACTGAATTTGCCGTTTTAATCACGTGTTCTGAAAAATTGTTTTAAAGTTTTTACAGTTTACGCTTTCAAAAGAACGAGGAAGCGATTTAAACGCTTCAGCAAAATTGAGGACTATGAACCCTCACTTTTACTGTTTCGCTTAATTCCGGACTTGTCCGTTTGAGAATGTAAAATGTATTTTTACAAAATACACAATTTTGCACTTTCAAGGAAACGATGAAGAGAATCAAACGATTTAGTAAAGCACGTGGTATGGGACATGTGCGTTTGCTATTTCTGTTAATTCCAGACTCGTTAATTGAAACATCTGCTGTTTGATGATTCTGATGATTTTGTGTGCTTTCGAGCCACTATGTTGGACCTTCGGGTCATCTGCTGGACCTTCGGGTCATTTGTTGGGCTTTCAGGCCACTTTGAGGACCTTCGGGTCAAATACCAGTACTAGACCTTCGGGTCACTTTGCGGACCTTCGGGTCATCTGATGGCGCCAAAATTATGTTGAGTACTTGGTAGGCTTCGGCCATTTGTTGATGCACGTGCGGCGAACTAAAAACTCGCCATCTGATGGGATCGATCCAACCTTTTATGTTGATTTTCTAGAGTATCTTAATTGATTTCTAGATATTTATTGTTTCTAATTATCTGCAGGTAATTAGATATCTGATGTTATGAGATTTAATTATCGTATCGGTAATTAAATATTTGCTGTTATGAGATTTAATTATCGTATCGATAATTAAATATTTGCTGTTATGAGATTTAATTATCGTATCGATCATTAAATATTTGCTGTTATGAAATTTAATTATCGTATCGGTAATTAGATATTTGCTGATTTGAGTTCTGATTATCATTTTTGATAATCGGATAATTGTTGTTTCTGATTATCGTTTTTGATAATCGGATATTTGTTGTTTCTGATTATCGTTTTTGATAATTGGATATTTGTTGTTTCTGGTTATCGTTTTTGATAATCGAATATTTGTTGTTTCTGATTATCATTTTTGATAATCAAATATTTGTTATTTCTGATTATCGTTTTTGATAATCGGATATTTGTTGATTCTGATTGTCGTTTTTGATAATTAGATATTTGTTGATTTGAGATTTCTGATTATCGTTTTTGATAATTAGATAATTGTTGATTTGAGATTCTGATTGTCGTTTTTGATAATTAGATATTTGTTGATTTGAGATTTCTGATTATCGTTTTTGATAATTAGATAATTGTTGATTTGAGATTTCTCATTATCGTTTTTGATAATTAGATATTTGTTGATTTGAGATTTCTGATTATCGTTTTTGATAATTAGATAATTGTTGATTTGAGATTTCTGATTATCGTTTTTGATAATTAGATATTTGTTGATTTGAGATTTCTGATTATCGTTTTTGATAATTAGATATTTGTTGATTTGAGATTTTTGATTATCGTTTTTGATAATTAGATAATTGTTGATTTGAGATTTCTGATTATCGTTTTTGATACTGATTATCGTTTTTGATAATTAGATAATTGTTGAATTGAGATTTCTGATTATCGTTTTTGATAATTTAATATTTGCTAGTTCTGCTGATTATGAGATTTTCTAGTCTCTAATTGATTCTAGAGTATATGATTTTATTGAATTGCTATTTTCTATCTATTTTTGTTGATAGTTAGAGTTTGTCGATTATGGAGTTTGTGTTTTCTAGTTATTTGCTGGATAACTAGATAATTGCAGGTTTGCGATTTGCGATTTGTGTTTTCTAATTATCTTTGTGGTAATTAGATTTTGCTGTTTTCTAATTATCGTATCGATAATTAGATATTGCTGTTTTGTGATTTTCTGTATTTTAATTACCTAGTTGATAATTGAATATTGCTGATAATTGTATTTATTCAGTTTTGCTGTGTTCTGATTATCTATTGATAATTAGATTTTGTTGAGAACTTGTGAATTTCTTTTATGGGATTAAAAGATTTCTTTGGTATTTGTGTTCTCGATCTTTATTTTTCTAGCTTAACCAGTTTATAGTAGAAAAATAAGTGTTATAGACAACTTTAATTATGAAAATTGCGGGGACGCAATTTTTATAAGGAGGGGAGTTTGTAACAACCCGAAATTTTATAACAATTAATTATCATTGTATGATGATTAAAATTAGTTGTTAGTTGCTATTGGAATTTTATCCAGTTGAAATTCTTTTACAAATTGTTAAGTGATTGGTGAGATTTAATAGTTGGATTTTAGCTCATATCTTTGTTTGTAACCGTGATAATATTCTCTACCCATTTTCTTTTCCCCCCTTCATTCATTTTCGTCGCAACCCTAAGTAAACAAAAGAAAAAATGGCGGCTTCATTTTATCCCTTGCTTCCAAAAATTAGGGCTTCTGGTATGATTGAAGTCGCCGACTCCAGTAGCTTCGATCGAGATAAATCCTTGCGTTCGTCGATCGATTTTCTCCTTGAATTTCTTTTGGCTTCGGAAAAAGGTGAGTGATAATTTTGCTCACATCTAATTCAGCTTTCTGTTATATATGATTCGAGATCTTGTTTTCGTTCATATGAGTTTATTCCTTATTTTCGTCGTATATATATTTTGTTGAATTCGTCTTTTGATTTTGCTCTGGCTGTTGATATTCATTAGATGTTTGAGATGATTTACGACTTATTCTTAATCGTACATATTTTCGCTACTTGATGGTCACTGCTTTGATTCATTTTGTGATGACCGTGGCTTGATCGATTATAACTCTGAACAGTTCGTTTCTTGTTTGCTGTTGAATTCTATTCTGATGATGTTGATTTCCCTGTGACTTTGGTCACCTTGTTTTGTGAATTCGACTCCATGAATTCCAGTCCCATTGCTTTGATATTGAACTGTGCACGGTGGAATTTGGTCAGTTGTGTCAACCTGGACTTGTTTGATTTTGATAAAACCCGACTTGAACTATTTTTATTTGGTATCTGTGACTTTGGCATAGTTTGATTTGAACTGCATTTGAACTTAACATTTTTTGCTTCGACCATTTGTGACTTTGACGCATCGGCATTAACTTGTTATGTGATTCCATGACTTAATAATGTCATCGGCCATCACCATTGTACTACTGTGAGAAAACAGTGACTTTGATTTTGTGAAAACTATTTTGAGATGAGAATTTCACTTCATTCTTCTGATGACTTCGGCACCGTACCTTGTTTTCGATGGTGATGCTTGTACTGTTCAATTTTACAATTATATACCTGTGCGTTTTTGAGTGCATTTGGTTTGTGATTCACTAGTATGCTCTAACCTGATGGTTAGATGCATATTACCTGATCATTCATGTTGAGTTTTGTTTCTTTGTTGAACGAGACTTGTATATTGGGTACTCTTGAGTCTGTAATTAGGTGTTCACTTGGTATCTGCCTTGTTTCAAACTCGATTACTTTGTGCCTTGATGCTATCCCTTTAAATGCTATGCAGTGTTACTGTATAGGTTTTATGAACATTTTGATGTTCAGGTTGCATACTCTCTGGTGCCTTAATGTGCTTCACTTTCCTCTTTATCTTGTTGGGCATTCTATATTGCTGCATGAACCAGTTGCATGATCTTGTTATTCCTTATGAGACGTTGAGCTGGTTGCATCCTTTAGTGTTGCATTTGCCATGTTGTACTGTTACTTGCGTTCTCGACCCTGTGCATTGCTTCACTTGTGTACTTGTTGTTGAACTGCATGTTGACTTCAAGTTTGAAATATTTAGAGTTCTGTAGCCTGTATACTTCACGTGATGGCTGCAGTTTCTTGTGTTGCAATTTTACCCTTGTTGGTTTGCATTGCATTAATGCACTGTATTAATTTGCATTTTGATTCACTGAGCTTTTGTGTAATCAATCACTATAGTGGCGAGGCAGTACACGCGTGCGTGTACTGCAGCCAAAACTGTATTGACGTTTTGAATTGATATTTCCATTATTTGAATTGTTTTGTGTGTTCAATTCAATATTTTGAAATGGTATTCTGATTTGGTTTGATTTGATCATTTTGCGATTTTCTAATTGTCTATTTGATAATTAGATTCCGAGCTTCTAATTATTTATTTAATAATTAGATTTTGTTGTTAATTGCTGTTTAGGCAATTTTGGGGTTTTCACATTATCTTCATCGATAATCTTTATTTATCTTTGTTGATGATTTGAATTTGCTGATTTGTTGTTTAACACTGTTTAGTGTTATATCTGCCGTTATCCGATTCTCTTATCGAAGAGTTGGATATACGAGATTTCTGTGATCGTCGTCTATTGCTTATTTAATTATTATTTCTTCTGTGCATTAATAACTGAGTTTGAATTAGACTGACCCGTGTATTATTTTCTTTTGAATTTAATACTCGGGTCAGACCGAGTTATTACAGGTTGTAGATATCCTGCTTTGAGTTGCTGCTTGAGCTATGAAGTCTTTTCATATCTTTTGAAGTGGTCTTTATCTTTTTGTAGTAGTCAGTGTTTACTGATTTAGGATGATATGTATTCATGTATATTAGTCGATAATGTACTTGTATATATAACTTCCAGAGTCGACAGTTGTAGTTGTATCATATGTATTGTGTCAAATGTATTGTAACTGACATCAGTTATATATATATATATATATATATATATATGAGACTTTTGTTATCTGTGTTCCGCATTTTTAGTATCTTTGTTATTATTATATATATTGTCCTAAACTATTATGAACCATCGTAGTTCGTTTTATACTGGAATTGGGTATGTCGATGGGAGCAAATAAATAAGCGATGAAAAATGAAGAATATATACCACTCCTATCGAGGTAACCAATACTAGTGTAAGGCCAACTACGGATGGCCGCTCCTATCCAGCCTTATTCTTCGTAATAACAGACAGTATTTCTTTTAATACTCTTTGTTATTGTGAGCATAGAGGTGGGGCGTCACAGTAAAGGTTATTGTTTGAGACTATGTTCTATATTATGACATTTGAATTTATCTTGAAATAAATGGGTACAATTTGCTATTATACTTTGTTCCTACCACTGTGAGTTCTGAAAGAATAGTTATAGCTCTGTATTGTTATTCTTTTTACTGACTAACATCTAACTTTGGAATGGGTATAAGTTTCTATAGGCCTTTTTTGGGTTGGAATTTAGTTTGGTTGTTACATTTGGTATCAGAGCTTAGGTTACCCGATCAACGAGTAAATTATACGTATGAGTGACGTACTTGTTATTTTTTAAAAGGTTTTCAAAAGCTTTTTCTAAATGTCTTACTATATATATATAGACACACACACCCTTATTTCTTTGAACATACGTACACACACTAAGCAACCTTTTTTTCAGCTGTTGCCGACAAAAATGGCCGTCAACACCCAAAGTAATGTGAAAGCACCAGCCTTAACGGAAATCCAAAAAATAACAACACGGGTCACAAAAATAAGCAGATAAAAAGAAGAAAAGATAAAAGAGACACGAAATTTTTTAGTGGTTCGGTAAAATCTATGGTCTACATCCACTTTATAATTTATTTATCACTTGTAGTTTCATATTACAAGAGATTTTGAGGAGGAGATGAGAATTCATATTTTCTATTTCATTTTCTTCTCCTTTTCTTTTGCAATACTAGGTGTATTTATAGTTGTAAGCCTTGACCCAGTGATGGTGTGGAATTGTAGTGACGCTGACTAGGCTGATATTAATTGCACCATAATCTTCTTATTTAAGGTAAGGATGAAGGGAATTAAGTAATATTTGATATGGAAATGGTTGGCATTAATTATTAATAAATAAGCAGGTTATCATGGCATTTATTGGGCATTAAATTCGGCTTTGATGGGTAATGAATTGGTATTTATGGTGGAGATATGGCTGGTTTTTATTAAGTAATGAATTGGTATTTATGGTGGAGATATGGCTGCTTTTTATTAATTATTTGAGGTAATAAATGCAAGGAAATCGGGAAGTAAATCTTTAATTTCTTCTTCTAGGATGGTGACTAGTTTGCTGGATAACATTTGCCCCCCGAAGTATGCTTTGTTGGCAACAAGGTATGCTTTGCTCAAGAACTTGTGTTGGTGATAGCAAATTTGTTGGCATCAAATACTCATCTCTTTGGATGTTTGACAGATGTTAAGTGTCAGACCATTCCTGCACAAGCATATAGAGTTAATCATTCCTATTTGAGAGCATTCATGTTCAAGAGATACTTTAGAGAGCAGTTCTCAGGTCGCTTCTATAACCTTTGATTGAAAGCAAGAACGACCCTGTAAAGATTTTTGAAAGGTGTCACCCTTAGGAACGAATCACAGCATGGCTGTGGGCCGTTCGGGATCGCTCATCACATGTGTAAGTCGTTCTCTAAGCACTAACCTTTAAAACTGGTTTTATACAAAAAATCATTTTTATATGAGGTGTCGCTCCTAGGAAGGAATCACAGCATTGGACCACTTACATTCGAGATTGCTTACATGAGTAAATTGCTTCCCAAATGCTAAACTTTAAAGCATTTTTTGATGATGCAAAATTCAAATGCAAAAAGGAATTTAAATTCTTGTTCTCGTTTTTTTAGTTCAGTTCAGTTGATGATAATTTCTATTTGATTAGCAGACCCTAGATTCCGGTAATTATCTGAGTGAGGGGCTTTGCATGCCCCCTGTTCTGGTCCTTGCTGGTTGCCCCCGGCTATTTGCTTCATGGTAGAAGGAAAGTTTGAATGAGAGGACACCTCCTAGCTGCCCCCTTGCTGAGTTCCTTCCATAACACTTTTCCTTATATGAGGCTTCTTCATCTTCTAAAAGCTAGATCTAGGAACCTGTTTTCTAGATCTAAAATTTTCCTTTCAGATCTGGAGTTAGATCTTCTTCCTAACATAGAATAAGCTTCAAATTTGAGATTCCCTTGTTCTTCGTAGTGAAAGCAACGAAATGTTGCTGACAAAAATGGTCGTCAACACCCGAAGTAATGTGAAAGCACCAGCCCTAATGGAAATCCAGAAAATAGCAACACAGATCACAAAAATAAGCAGATAAAAAGAAGAAAAGATAAAAGAGGCACGAAATTTTTTTAGTGGTTCGACAAAATCTATGGCCTACACCCACTTTATAATTCATTTATCACTTGTAGTTCCATATTACAAGAGATTTTAAGGAGGATATGAGAAGTCATATTTTCTGTTTCATTTTCATCCCTTTATCTTTTGCAATACTATGTGTATTTATAGGTGTAAGCCTTGACCCAGTGATGGTGTGGAATTGTAGTGACGCTGACTAGGCTAATATTAATTGCACCATAATCTTCTTATTTAAGGTAAGGATGAAGGGAATTAAGGAATATTTGATATGGAAATGGTTGGCATTAATTAGTAATAAATAAGCAGGTTATCATGGCATTTATTGGGCATTAAATCCGGCTTTGATGGGTAAATAATTGGTATTTATGGTGGAGATATGGCTGGTTTTTATTAAGTAATGAATTGGCATTTATGGTGGAGATATGGCTGCTTTTTATTAATTATTTGAGGTAATAAATGCAAGGAAATCAGGAAGTAAATCTTTAATTTCTTCTTCAAGGATGGTGACTAATTTGTTGGATAACATTAGCATATAGTCATGTTAGGAAATCGTAACTAAAGATTAAACATATAGATAGTTGACATGGCTGATAATCAATCTTCTTTCGGAACTGGGATCCCTGCCCAAGGAAGACCCACTATTCGTGAGATGCCCGAATGGTTTAAACAGTACCTCAGGAAAGCTGAGCAAGTCCCTATTCCTTCATTTAAACTGGTGGCAGTTGTTGCCTACCGATGCATCACCCCATCCCGTTGACTTCCTTAAGATATGTAAGGACTTTGCTAATATGGGAGGAAAAACATACTCTGGAATTGAGGGGTATTTGGAAGCTAAAGCATGGATTAATAACTATTAAGAGAATATTCCAAGAACTCGGTTGGGAAGGTCAGCTAAAGAGGAGGATAGCAGCTTGACACCTTAAAGGGGAAGCTTTAGATTGGTAGATCTTAGTAGCTGTAGAAAATGATGATAGGATTTTCACATGGGATGAATTTAAAAATAGATTTGAGTTGAGGTTTATGTCAAGCGCAGAAGTGAGTTTATAACTGCAGAAATTCGTACAGCTTAGATAAGAAGACTCCATCTTAAACGAGCACATTGGTAAGTTTATGAAGTTGGGTAAGTTCGGGATGAGCTTGATAGATACACCAATGAAAAAGGCCATGAAGTTCGTGAAGGGCCTAAACTCCTCATTGAGAGAAATGTTGTTAACTTAAGTTCTCACGGGTGTTACATATGAAGCATTGGTTGAGATGGTTTTGCTGTAGTCGGCGGGTGTAGAAGAAAAGGCGGCAGAGAAGATGAAGGCTGGACTTTCAAAAATAAGAAGGATCCAAAAGGGAAGCTTTTGAGAAAACAAGAAGTCGAAGGGGAAATTAAAGAAGGATGCTAAAGTATGCAAGAGATGCCATAAAAAGGGTTATAAGGCTAAAGATTGTAGGGTGAGTCCGATGAAAGAAGCTTTTAAAGGAAAGTTCTATAATTACCACGAAGAAGGGCACCTCAAGAACTAATGTCCTAAGTTGGAAAAGGAAGGGTCAAGTGGACAAGTCTAAGTTATCGAGGCTGTCCCTACTTCAAGTAGACCACCTAATGATCAGGGGAAGGCAACGTTAGAAGGTATAGCTCTTATTTTTGGGGTTACTATTCGTACCCTATTTGATTTGGAGCATCACATTCCTTCATAGCTAGGAATGTAGTTAACTTCTTAAACATTCAAAACTAATTTGTCACCATCCCAATTGTAGTCTCTAATCCTATTAGAGGGTTGAAACATCTCTCTTTAATTTGCAAAGACCTAGTCGTGGACATATGTGACATTGATTTCATATGTAATGCATATGTTCTAAATTTTGAGTGATATGGACTTATCTTAGGTATGGATTAGTTAGCATACTATGGAGCGATTCTTGATTGCAAAATGAGGGTTGTACGATTAAAAAGTTATAAAGGCATTGACCTAGAAGTTCTTTGTACACCCTAAGACTCAGTTGAGTCAAGTTTTTTTATACTCACTGTCTATCTTTTAGTGAGCTATCATCCATACCCACAGTTTGTGAATTTCCTAATATCTTTGAAGAAGTCTCGGGTCTCCCATCATAGAGAGTTTGAGTTTAGGATCGATTTGGAGAAGGACGCAATGCTAATCGATTTGCCTTTAAGACACATGGCCCCCAAAGAAAGAAGAGAGTTAGACAAGCAGATCTCCGAGCTGTTGCAAAAAGGATTCATCTAATGGAGTATTCGGAGTGGGGAGCCCCTGTTATCTTCACCACCAAGGTGAATGGCTCACTAAGACTTATCAATTATAGGGAGCTGAATAAGTTAATAAGAAAGAACAGGCATCCTCTACCCAGGATAGATGACTGGTTCGACCAACTTGTGGGAGCCAAAGTCTTTTCCCAACTAGACTTGGCAACCAGATTCCATCAGTTGATGATTGCATAAGAAAGCAAGTCGATGACCTCATTCTGCACACCAAATGGACTCTATTAGTGGGAAGTAATGCTACTTGAATTGATGAATGCTCCCACTTACTTTGTAGATTTGATGGGTAGGGTATTTAGAGGGCAACTCAATAAATTTGACGTTGTATTTGTGGATGATATCTAAGAGCGAAAAGGGCATGAGGACTACCTAAGAGAGCTACTAGGAACTTTAAGAAGGCACCAGCTCAATGCTAAATTTGCTAAATGCCACTTTTGGAAGAAGGAGGTTAGATTCCTTGGGCATATTGTTTTTGAGCAAGTACTCGAGGTGGACCCTACAAAAGTAGAGGCTGTTCAATGATGGAGAGTTCTTAAGAATGCATCAGAAGTCAAAAGTTTTCTAGGGTTGGCAGGCTACTTAGGAAGTTCATAAAGAACTTTGCATGAATAACAGCCTCCTTAACCCACTTGACTAAGAAGAATCTAGTCTTTTCTTAGGATAACAAATGCACCGAGGCATTCGAGAAGCTTTAGGAGTTATTAACTAGTGCACCTTTGTTAACCATTCCTGATGGGACCAAACCATTCATGGATTTTAAGATGCTTGCGGCATAGGATTAGGAGCAGTTCTAATGCAAGAGGGAAAGGTAGTTGCTTATGCTAGCAGGCAACTGAAGGATCATGAGAAAAGATATCCAGTTCATGACTTGGAGTTGGCAGCTATTGTCTTTTCGTTGAAAGTGTGGAGGCATTATCTTTTAGGAGAAACATTTATGTTATTCACTGAATATAAGTCATTCAAATACATATTTTCCCAAAATATTTAAATCTTAGGCAGCAGAGATGGATGGAATATATAGCGTCATTTGATTTTGGTATACAATATACCTTAGGAAAAGGGAACGTAATCGCCAACGCCCTTAGTTGGAGACACGCTACCCTAAACGCTATATATAAATGAAGGAAATTGGAGTCCCTTCCAAATATTAATTTACAACCTCCAACAGAACCCGTCCAAGGTTTTTTAGAAGTAATGGAGGTTAGACCAACATTAGTGGGCCATATTCAGCTTGAGCAGATGAAAGATGAAAAGATGGTGTGAAGTTGAGGAGAGGAGAGTATTTTCCACATGCTAGTAGATATTCAGTTGATGAGAAGGGATGGACGCCTTTGTGTACCAATGACTGGTGGCATATTAGAGGAAGTGCTTATGGAATGTCACCACTCTAAGATGAATATTCACCCTGGAGGAAATAAATATAAGGATATGAAGAGGATTTTTTTTGGCCTGGAATAAAGAGAAGAGTGGTTGAGCTTGTTGCTAAGTGCTTGACATGTCAAATAATAATGGTTGAGCAAAGGAAGCCCAGAGGGTTAATGTTACTTTTAGAGATTCAAACTTGGAAATGGAAACACATTTCAATGGACTTCGTAGAAGGATTACGTAGAAGTTAGAAGGGTAATGAAGCCATTTCAGTTGTTGTGGATAGACGCACTGAGAGTGCTCATTTTATTCTTATTAGGAACAATAGGACTGTCATGTCCATCACACAAATTTACATCAAGGAGATAGTCCGATTACATGGCATTCTAGTGATCATTGTTGGCGATATGGACCCTTATACACTAGCGAGTGTTGGAGGAACCTGCAAGCAGCTATGGGAACTTCATTGAATTTTAGCATAGCTTACCACTCGCTGACAGATGGAAAGGGTAAATAAGATTTTGGAGGACTTATTAAGAGCTTGCATCTTGGACTTTGGAGAACATTGGGAGCATCACCTACCATTGGTTGACTTCACATATAATAATAACTATCAAGAGATGATTGGTATGGCCCCTTTTGAAGCACTTTATGGAAGGCCATGCAAGTCACCAAGTTGTTGGTGGGAAACCATCGATGAAATTTTGCTCGGACCCAATTTGATCTATGATACTATGGAAAAAGTAGAATTAAGCAGGCAACGAATGACGACAGTGCAAGATCGCCAAAAATCTCATGCACATAAGAGAAGGAAAGAGATAGAATTTGAGGTAGGAGATATTGTATTTGTCAAAGTCTCCCCTTTTAGAAAAGTTGTTAGGTTTTGCAAATCGGGAAAATTGGCACCTAGATTTGTGAGGCCATTTTGATTTTTGGAAAGGACAGGAATGCTTGTTTATCGCATGAAGCTTTGGAATCGATTGACAGGAGTCCATGATGTTTTTTCATGTTTCTCACCTTAGGAACCTTCATGACACTACCGTTTTAGCAGAGCCTGATCAGTTGGGGATGTAGAGACGGAACCAATAGCATCTCATGCCATCGCATGCATTATGGAGCACGAAACTAGGAGGCTCCATAACAAAGAGATTAGATTGGTCTGAGTACAAGGGGGAGATAACCCGATGGAAAGCATATGGAAAACTGAAGAGAAGATGAAGATCTCTCATCTGGAGCTTTTTACCAGTAAATTTTTCTCTCCGAAGTTAGGATTTTGGTTGCATAGGGGTTGCTAGATTGGATGGTAGAAGATGGTTGCCTCACATTTTCACTATCACTTTACACTTATTTAGAAAATTTTATGCATGCTTAGGGTATTTGCATACATACTTGCATGACACGATTACACACTCATGTTAGGACTGAGCTCATATTAGTATGCTTGTAGTACATAATCACATTGCACTTTAGTGAGTAGATAGATGTGTAGATATCTTGGTTTTACAACATGGATGTTATTATGCGTTATGTTGTTCACCCCTTGGAAAGATTTTGGGGATGAAATCCTACATAAATAAATTAATTAATTAAAATAGGGGTCAAATGGAAATTTTGTAAAAGTTGAAATTGGATTATGGAAGTTTTATCGTCGTGTTTGTGGCAAAATTCTTATCAGTTTCCATATATAATATGATGAAAACATAGCTCAAACGAAGAAGTTATAAGCGTTTAAAGTTTTCGGATTTAAATATAAATTGAATTAAAATTCAAAGAAATAATTAAACTTAAATTTGAAATTTTAAAATTGACTGAGATTAGACTTGGGGGTTAAGTAAATGTTAAAGTTAATAATTAACATTAAAACTAGTTAAGGTATAAAATAAATACGGCAATTGAAACAAAACAATGCTCCCAAAATGAACAAGGCGGTCAACCTCTATATTCGACCGGTCGACTCCTTGCGGTCGGTCGGTACACATAGGGTGGTGAACCGCTATGCAGAGTGGCAGCTACATCCTTTTGAGGATTAAACGACCCAGATTCTTCCGTTTTTGACCTATTTTTTTTCTAATGTTCTGGTGCGTTTCAACCCCTATAAACAGAACCCTACCCTCTCCACATTCATAAAAATATTTGGGAATTTAGCAAACGTCGACCATTCTTGTCTCTTCAATAGATTCAGAAACTCCATTAGAAATTAAGGAAAAAATTCTTTTTAGTTATAACAAATATATATACCTATCTCTTGTTGTGTATATGTATGTATGTGTGTGTGTGGGTATCAAAAGAGAAATATGGAAGGGGTTACAAATCCAAAGAATACAAAGCAAAGCTAAGAATATTCTGTGAATGGAAATCTTAGCATTTTTATTTCAGCATTTGATTAGTATATTATCGATATAAATATACTTTAGAGGTTTTGGGTTTGCGAAAATAAAAAAAATGAAATCCCCCAAGCTACTTTGATTCGAAATGTCAATCCCTGTTGAAATTCTCAATTGTTTACATTGAATGGTTGGAATTATATAGTTTTTGCAGTTTTTGGTGATTTTAAATTCTATTCCTCTCCTCTTTAATTCTAATTTGTTTATGAAATCTTTATTGAGGAATAGGGTCTAAAGTATGAATTTATTCATAGTTTACACCATTTACTCCATATGAAAATAAAAGAGAAGTTCCATTGTTTATTTCTTTGTAAAAGAGGGGTTGAATTGAAGTTGAACTAGAATTGCAATTTCTGTTTTTGAGAATATTCCATTGATTTGATGTGATAGATTGAGTTGAAATTTTTATTATGTATAAGTCTATTTATTGCAATTTATGAATATAAATGTTGAATCCTTTGTTAAGGATATTGAAATCCATTGTTACGGATATTGGAAATTTGGCAACATTGATAATATGAAAGGACTTGTATTATTGTTATTAAAAAGGAATTGACATTTAACATTTGTTAGGACGTAATCTCCGCACACATAGAAAATAATGGTTGCGTATATATTTATGTATTAATTACCGTAAATAGTGTACAATTACAACGTATAATTGCATAGTTAATTAGATAAAAACTGTCATTAAATCCCCACTTAGGAAGGTAACTGACTGTTAAGGCAGAATAAGAAGGAATTCTTATACAGCCTAATTAACGGACACATAGGTGTGTGATAATATATTAAGAGTGTTATAAATATGACTAAGTCGTAGGGATGCAGGTCAGTCAAGAGACACACGAAAGTCTGCCCAGCTAATCTAGCTACCAACAACATGACTTCGGGGCTAATGTGAGACATTACCTATGATAAGTAACTACGATGACATGAGGTTAGTACCAATTCTATAGGGTAAACTATCTAGCTAATCCGACTACCATTGCCTACGAATAGTTGGACTAATGTGAGACGTCACCATAGGGTACATGTCATAAGGCAAAGGACCTACTTTGGGGTTTTGGAGGTATTAAGTGGTTGTTTGAGGGACCGCCGCTTTTTCCCCAAATAAAGTACTAAATGGTCAAGGGTTAGTTATTTAGGGATGGTAGATGGTATCTTGGAAGTGTCCACTTCAGGGTAAGGTATTAAGTGGCTGTTTGAGGGTTCGCCTTCCCATAAAGAAATACTAAGTAGCTCAAAGATATTTCATGCGATGTAGACTGGATAGGTACCTATGAGGAGTCCGCCTTCGAGATAGGTATTAAATGATGGAGGCCTACCTCAACCGAGGTCTTAAATGGTCAGCGTCTGCATATTTCCAACAAAGGGTATTAAGTGACTTGGGTACTATCTCTTGTATTATTAGACAATTATGACTATTGGTTATGGGTTATGGGATTGGGAAACCTTCTTTAGGAATGGAAGGTATTAAGTGGTTTATTGAGGGTCCGCCTCCTTTCCTTATATGAAGTATTAAATGGTTTCAAAACAGTTAAGACATATTCTTATTTTGATATATACTGTCCAAATACTGAAATAATATGGCTCGAGGTCTTTAGGCACCGGACACCTGTTGTTCTGACTCCTTCCTAATTACAACACATGTTAAGGATGTAGAATACAATAGCCTATGATTTTTGTTTGATGATAATAAACATATATATATATATATATATATTCGTTAAAATGTATTTGTTATTGTACTATTTTATTTTTCCACATAATTAAATAAATATTTGTTGAATAAAATAAATAACTCAGAATTCATATTTAAACAAATATTTTATTACAAATTCGAATAGTACATATTTAAGCTCTCACTATACAAGTTTCAATTACAACAAAATTTTCAATATACAATTTTTCATACATATTTTACCTCACTACATAATTCACTCAACACTAGTATTTTGTCTTCAACTATGTTCCAGCCTGTATCCAGCATCTAAACTATCTGCAAAATAAACACTGACGTGGTAAAATTGAAAAGGAAAATATTTTACAATGTTCAATAAAGTGTGTGTTTTGAAAATTTTATTTGCCTTGGTTATTTGGGTTGTTCATCATCATTTTGTTAATTCAACTTACACGAACAACTTGTGACATGTACAGTGTATCACTGTACATGCCACAAGGTCGGGTACACCGAAATACACTTGCTTGTTAAAATAGCAGGGACAGGTGAGCACAAGGTCAAACCCAAGCCGAGACTGGATTCAACACAGGTGCAATACAAAAACAAAAATAGAATGGTCAAGTACAAGTTCAATGGTCAGTCAACATGAACATGGATATGCATACAAAATGGAACCATACTTCAATGGAGTCAAGGCATGAAGCCTCAACAAAATGTACTCACATGTAGACTCCAAGACGAACTAGTGTACATGCATACAACATACCTCATTCAGTTTCAACATGAAAGTGAACCAGACTAGAATTAGAGTGAACACAAGGACTGCACCAGACAGGCTCAAGTGGAACCATAGTTCATATGTACAAATTCAGTATTATTTACTTGATGCAAGTAAACAAGTAATCAAGTGACCGTAGTTTTACAAAGAGATGCAACAAGCAAAGTCGATCACACACGCATATACATACATACATACATATATATATATATATATATATATATGTGTGTGTGTGTGTGCATATACATGGAGATGACACATAACAACAAAGCAGTTCATTGTGAAGACAACATATCAGTGCAACCAGACCAGAAACATGAAGATCAGGCATGAACACACTTGAACCAGACATGGTTACAGAGGCATGTACACAAGCAAGCCAGTGGAACAAAATGAACTCAAGTTAAATACAAAGCAACCTGAAAACAAAACCAGACTTCAAACCAAAACTAAATAGAAAATGCACATGTACTCGAAGCAACCAACACAATGTAGACTCAAGTAAACCAGACAAAGGCAATGTTCAGGCATGAACATGACTACAAGTATGAAAACATGAAACCACACACACATGAATGCAAGCAACCGGTCAAAGTGCTCAAATGTACAAAGGAAAGTTCCAGACCGACTCAAAGAAATGTACAAAGGAAGTTCTCTAAATTAAATTCAGTACACTTGAAGTATCAACCAAACTAGACCAGCATACAAGGAAATGTAAATATGGTGACACACATATAAGTGCCCATGACTCGATCAAAGCATAGTAACAGTAGTAGTTCAAAAAACAAAGTCAAGGAGCAGTTTTGATCAAACAAAACAGAGTTAATGTTCAAATAAAATTCTGTAAATTGTTGAAAGTCGCAGAGGGTAACAAATCAAGATTATCTCTAATTCAATTGCCAGCAAAAAATGGAACAACAAGTGACTGATGAACAAGTCTAAAGAAATTCAATCAGAGGTCACATGTTGATAACACGATGAACAAGTCATAGCAGAAAGGATGGAACAAAGTCAAAATATATCTCAAATACAAATGCAAGCTAAAAGTGAGTTGAACAAGTTAATCTCAAATTCAATCCAAAGTCACAGGTTCCGACCCAAAGAAATTCAATCAAATTTGAATTCATTAGAGTTATCGTCGATCAAATGAACAAGTCAAAATCATCACAGACGTTCAAGCAAAAATCAAATGGCCAAGCAGAAAAATTGACGACTGAAAACCAAAATATACGAACGAAAATTTAGGAAATTTATCCCTATTTAACCCAATTTCATCATCAGCAAATTACTATTCGAGTTCAAGCAAATAATAGAGCAAAGCCTTGAAATAAATCACGAAAGTCGAATCGAAGTCGAGCAAAATCAAAATTGAAAAAGGGAAAATCACGTACCAATTCATACCAATCGAGCTCAACATACTTTAAGCAACCACATGCACTCAAGCTAGGGAGCGATTGACAAAGCAAACCAGAGTTGAATTCATCACTTCAATCGATTGACATCAGGGCGGCGGCTTCAATTACAAAACTATAATCTTTGAAGAGGAACAAAGAAAGAACAACCAAAGACATTACGCGAGCAAAAATAAAAAGGGAGTCAAATCTTTTTTATTATATTACACTTGGGCCGGCTCAAATTTTTATTGGGCTTATTTTTATAAATAGAGTTTTGTTCTTGTTTTAATTTTAATTGTAACTTTCTACTTTTATTTTGAGTCAAATTCTAGTTGTGTAACTAGGTACGAACTACGGTTTTGTAGTTCAAGAATTCGCAACTCAGTGGCTGAGTTGTGGCAGGGTTTTGAGCTTAGAGTTAGGTTAGTCAAGTTAGCGGGTGTCGCAAGTTTACGTGTGTTTGTAAGCGTCTGACTACTTAATTTCTAGTAGAAACCTTGGGGGTAACACGTAGGCAGGTTTTTGCCGAAGCTGGGTAAATCTGTGTTTGATTTTTACTGCATTACTTTCTGCGTTTATTTTTATTTCCGCATTAATTTTAGTATCACCCTATTCACCCCCCTCTAGGGTGAAAACGATCCTACAAAGGAAGTGATGATGATGATGCTTGAAGACGGCATGACTAAAGCTTATGGCAGTTATTATTATTTATTTATGATGCTTTTAATATACCTATGAAAGAATGCTTTGGAACAAATGATGTAATGGTTATTATTTAAGATTATGTTTTGTATTATAGCATTTGAATTTACCTTTGAATAAATGGGTACAATCTGCTAATTACTTTGTTCCTTCCACTATGAGTTCTGAAAGAATGGTTATAGCTCTGTATTGTTATTCCTTTTACCAACCAACAACCAGCTTTGGAATGGGTATAATTTTCGAAGGGCCTTTTCTAGATCGGAATTAGGCCTATTTCGGGATGGGTTGTTACAGAACTGCGGTTATGTTCTATCAATTGGTTTTGGAGCATCTGCTAAGCGGGGGAGTTTATTTATATGAGATGACTCAAAATCGTAACCACTTCAAAACCAATACATGATGTATCTTTTAGTAGCGTTTATGAAGCGAAATGTTATAGAGTTGCACCATCTATATTAAAGTTAAGTCTGAGGGAGAGGTTAGAATTAACATTTCGAACGATGCCATCATGTGGGACTGTCTATTTTGAGGGTGATTTAAAGAGAGAGTACAACGTTAGCATTCGTTGGAGGAATCAGGTGGGAATCTATGTGGAGATTTGAGATCTATTCGAAATGGCCAATCCATGTTAAGATTCATGGACTATTCGAGATGCTGGAATCTAAGAAAGATTCAAGATCTGTACGACTGATGATGACACATGCGATGAGCTGCTGAATGTGAATTCACCATCGGCAATGACGGAAACTAGAGTATGGGGCATAGACGGAGGTTTAGCTAATCTAAGGGTATATCATTCTATATCTAGTGATGCTTTGGGATATGCATGCGAGAACGATGATACTTCGAGCCACGTTATCATGACTGGACTAGCTATGGCTTCTTTATGGTATATTTTATCTATAGTTATACGATACTTAGAAGGATATCTCTGATCCTTATGCAAAAGATCCGCCTTGGTTTACCGAGGGCATCTCCATGGAAATCCTTGTACGTATTTGAATGCGCCTTAGCGGTATTGATTGCATACCTAATATTTTTGTAGTGTACACACAAAACAACTATTTTATGACTTATATTCTACACTATAGACATTTTCTATTATATCACTTCATATACTTATTAGATGGTTTGGTTTCTTTTGAGGGGAAAACTATACAATGATCCGTACGGTCTCAATGTTATTTTTATATGTTGGATACATATTTCCTGAGTTTCTCATACCAGACTTTTGTCTGAATCGCGGTTTTATACTTTCTTACTTTCGCGGGTGCTCTTTCGAGTAGTCTGAAAAAGGCAGATATTTGTTGATGTTCTTTGGAGCTTCTAGATACGAGCTGGATGTTTCCAAACACCTACCATAGTATTCTTATTTCCACTGCATTACTATATTATACATATCAGCATATGTGAGAACAGGTTGTTATAACTGTCCAGGCTAATGACAGTACTTATGATTGTAACTCTAAAATGATGTATATCTTATAGTGGTATTTTTACTATCTTTTGATATTATATGTTACCGTTCCATTGTCAGATTCTGATGGTATATACTCTTCTTCCTTGTTTTGTTTCTCTCTTGTTTTATTTTACCTAACAGTTTGACTTTCCAGCACTTAAATGCTTGGCACATGAATATAATGAATGTATTAGTGTCGACATTTGAGGGTCGAAAAGGCGGATCGTTACATTTGAACTCAAAATTGATACAAAGATTAGGATATTTAATCCATATTAGATCATATACAAAAGTCATATATGAATGACTGTGTTTGTAATAGATGAGTTCTTCATGAAACTGGTTCACTCGAGATGAGCAAGTAAACAATAGTGAAAAATCATTTGTTCAATTCGATTGAATACGATGAGAATTTTATTTCATAAAAATTAATAAATGATCGAAGGCTCAAGACGGACCTAGAAATTCGATCACCTAAATGTTGGTTTTGTTTAGTTTACTTAAGTGTAACCCGTTCGATATCATTCGAATGCGCTTTTGTAAAAATATTGGTGATGTCTTGTAGTATAGGTACCATTTTATGGTTCGCTATTTAAAAAGAAAGCGATTGTTCGAAGGTGGATGTAAAATAAGCACAGTTGGGATTAAGAGAGTGAACGGTCACTTCTCTTTCATAAAGAACACCAGAAATGAGAATCGTACAAAATTTAATAAGATACTTATTATGGAATGAAAAATGTGATTTCAATTCCAAATATATTATATTATAGAAAATTGTTTTCTATAAAAGTAATTTATATAAGTTTAAGTTATTTGATCGATAACTCTCGACTATAAACTAGTTATAGTAAAAGAAACAAATAGCTCATAATAAATAGTTGAATGAAGCTTCATATTCCATGCAACTATTATAATATAGAAATAGTGTGAGCATACTATATGACACTTATAAATGGATGCATTATGAAAAACTATCATTGTTTATATACCAAATATTATTTATGAAATAATAAATGTTTTCAGTGTTGACTAATTAAATATATATAATTTAATTTTGTTGTGAATATTATGAATGTTCATTGTAAAACAAGTCTAGAATAACAATATTTATTACATTAGCTACATAATAGAAAACATCTAAAATTATAACAATTAATTTTAAGGATTATTGTCTAAGTTGTATCTTTGAGAAATAATACTTTGATCATAATATTATGAATCAAATGACATTGGTGAATTGTATCTCAAGCGATTAAGGGCAAAACACTCTTTTAGTGGGAGTGACAAAGTGTTGATGAACTCATCAGATTAACGCATATAGATGTATTCAATCAAAAGTCTAATGATATGAAAATGGATCCACTTACTTCATTAAATTCATCGATGAATTTTTCGAAGGCATAAATATGTGTTTTTGATACACAAGAAGTATATCTTTGATATGTTCATAGAATTTAAAATGGAAATAGAAAACATAACATGTAAAGAAATAAGCAATTCAATTTGATCGAATAGTTGAGTATATTGGAAAGGGTTCCAAAGTTACATAAAAACGAATAACATTCAATCTCAAAGTCACTTCTCCCTGTGATACATAATGACGTATCGATAAGGAGTAACCAGACTTTGTTGGACAAAGTACGTTTAATTATGAGTGATGTTGAGTTAGCTTTCTTTTGTAAGGATGTGTACTTATGAGTAAGTACATATGTTAATCTAATTTCATCTAAAGAACTATTTATGAAATCATATGAGATATGAATTAACATGAAAACCCTACATGTAATGCCCCACCTCTATACCCACACTAACAAAGGATATTACAAGTAATATCGTCTGTTAATGCGGAGAATAAGGCCGTTTAGAAGCGACCATCCATGAATATTGCTTTGGGCGAGTGTTAACACATCAAATTGGGTGATAATATTTTTTTCGAAGCATATTCGAAATGTATATCCAGGCACAAAACAATATTACGGTGGCTAAAAAACAATTCAGAACAATACAAAATTATTCCAAAACATAGGATCACAGAGAGCAGCGGTACACTAGAATATGAAGTTTTATACATATATCAAATACAAGTTTACAAAGGTTATTATACAAGACCCACCTAGATTACAAGATAGAGTACAAATTTAGAATTAAAAGATTACATAGGTCACTCTATTAATGAAAGTACATACAACTCCAAGGTCTAAACAATGGTAAAGATATTATATAGGAGCATCTATCTTCAAGCTAGGCCATTTTAGTAGCCGTCGAGAATTAATACCTGAAATCTCGGTTTGACCCAAGTATTATATAAAATAATAAATGACTCGGTATAGTTCTAATCAAAATCATTGAAATAGTAGTAAGCATGATATGTGGATTATAAGTACATTATCAAGTCCGATACCTTACATTAAATCAAACTCAAGGAAATGGCATCTCATAAGGGTGAAATCACTATACCAAAATTAGCCAGAAGTAAATCTAGTGGCTTTACTAAATTGCATTATCAAACACAATGAATAGACAAAGATCAAGAATAAATATTCCAAATCTGGGAATAAACCATAGATACTACAAATGGCAATATAGTCAAATTGAAAAAACCCGAAATAACATAAACACAAATCTGAAATAAGCCATTAATAAAGCCAGCGGCCTTGTTATGACAAAATCACCATGTCAACAACCCAAGTTTTCATCTTACATAGCCGAATATCCAAAATAGGGTGAAGCATAAAGCACAAATCAAATCATAAAATTCAATTCACAAACTATATCAAAATTGGCGCCATATGACAAACAAGTTGAAACCTATCGATTATGCATGCAATTGAGGTACCATCCCCTCATGGACCACTAAAAGAACCTGAAGGTTACGACGAATGCTAGACGAACACAAAGATTACATCGATCACTAGACGAGCACAAAGGCTACGCTGAACACTAATGTGGTACTGTCTCCTCAAGGACCACCAGACAAACCCGAAGGTTGCGCTAAACACTAGACGAGCACGAAGGCTACGCCGTTCACTAAACGAACCCGAAGGTTACGCCGAATAGATGAGTGTAATATAGTTCCAAATAGTAAGCAA
Organism: Allium fistulosum; assembly: GCA_030737815.1. NCBI lineage: Eukaryota > Viridiplantae > Streptophyta > Magnoliopsida > Asparagales > Amaryllidaceae > Allium > Allium fistulosum. Next base: position 516,629,069 of record CM060901.1, on the reverse strand, counting down.
ATGGACTTTGCCAAAGCATCCCATACCACCCGACAAAATTCAAGCATTTACTAAATGATCATAAATCCTACTACAGAAGTGAGAGAACTATAATAATAATAACAGCAATAACAATAATATATTCAGTCAGGCGAGTCTAGAAATTAATTGATAAAAAGTAAACGTGAACATTCCATACCATTCGGTTTACTAAACCGTTTAATAAAATTCCTCATCCGAATGAAATAATTGTTATACATTGAAAACTAGTTCTTTAAAAACGATTCAAATATTGGTTTAATGACCAAAATTAATTTATTAGAACTATGGTTTTGTTTATATAATTAAAAATATAATTTAGCAAATGGTTTGAAAGATTTTTATGCATAAATTTACTTCACAAAGTTAATTTTTGAAAACTATTCTTTTATATAAATTATTTTCAAGAAATTTACCTTTTGAACACTTATAAAATCTAATACTTATATATATATATATATAATATAGGGTTCAGCTCTATATCATCTCGAGACTATATCATCTCAAGGTAAGAAAAGGGAGGAATCACAACCTTGTAAAATTAAGAAGCAATCGAAAGCAACAAATCGACCCAAGTAATGAAAACAACCAAGGAATGACAAGGCAAGTAAATTAGGGAAATTAAGCCATGGAAAGAAGCAGGACATTTTCAATCTAAATAGGTTTTCATGCAACTAAAAGCACAATTTATATATGTGCAATTTCATAATCCATTATCGAATTAAATCTAATATTCCAAATATTCTATTCAACCAATTGAAACCATAGCATGCAAGCATTCACTCACTCAACGATTCACAATTACGTATTACTATAATTTATTATTAAGGCAAGGAAAGCATACAATTAGATATAGATGTGAGTTGTAAACAACTCACCTTTTCAATGCGAAGTAGATTGTCACCCGTCGTCGCAGGTTGTTGACGCTTCTTCATCTTCGCCTGAATACGAACCATCATCAGGACTCCGCCTCAAAAAATCCAAACGTCGCTCATGACCATCCCCCAGCTCATGCACATCACCTCCCATCGTTTGACCACCATCACGCACATGTGCTGCAAAGTCTGCCTGCCTTTATCGTAGGCGCTTGTTGTCGCCAGTCCATGTCCATGTGACCTCGTCCTCCATGCTTGAGCATCATTGGTTCACATCTCGTGGCGCGTGATCCAAATCACGACTTGATTTCATCCTCTGATCTTTATTTAAGCGATATAGTCGTATGTCACTTTAGGAACTAGGGTTATAGGCTGGCAATTCAAAGCAAACGAATATGGCTAGGGTTTCCTTTTGGTCTTGAATGGTATGGGCCGTCATTTTTAGTCAAATAAAATCTTACTATTTTATTATTTTCTTTTCATTCCCTTTTATTTTCCTTTCTTTATTTTCCAAATAGCTCCTTTTTGGTTTGTGTATAATTATATTTCCCCTATAATTTAAACTGATTTACACCTCCTTCTATGAAATATAATCTGGTAACTACACAATTATATTCAATTTCAGTACTAATTCACTCTGTTTAATTATTAAATAGTTTAGCGCAAATGGATCTTATTTTCAGTTATTTATTGAATTGGCGTAAAACAAATTTATTTTTCTCTAACCATTTCAATGACATAAAATTTAATTCCACTTTAAAATATTTTATATCCATAAAATATTTTTTTTTGAATTCCAATATATAATCTTAAATGGAATCTGTCTAAAAATTCAATTTTATTATAACAAAACCCATTATTGGATTGATTTTAATTGAATAATAATTTGGTTTCGGAAATGATAATTGTCAAAATCGAATTTACACACTTTCATTTTAACTAAATTAATTTAATACTGCAGCTTGAAAATAGGGTTGTTACACTACATGTCCAAAGTTAAAGAGTTAACAAGTTCTGTGAGTTAAGAGAATTCACGTAAAATTCGCTAATGTAAGATCTTGTGTTGATCACTCCAAATGAGCTTGAGATTGACCAATAATGGTTGACTAATTTATGTTACGAACATAAATTTTGAACACACAAAATTCAATCAGTTTATGAAAGTATTGGATATGGTCTAAAAACTCTTAACATATAACTGAATATATAAGATGAAATGAAAAACTAAGCCTAAAATGGACACAACTCGTTAGGATGTCGGCAAAGAATCTCTTACATTAAAGAGAAACTAAAAGTTTCTTATCGGTGTTGAGAAAAAGGATTATTGTTAATAACAATCTCCTTGATTGTTAATATGGCATAAAGAGTATAGACTTGAGAGTATGGAACGATGCTTAATTTTAGAACATATTCCAAGTACAGTTTCAAAATACGGTTTTAATAGTCATACCTGAAGGGATTTGATCCATCGGCGGTCGATATGTCTTCAAAAGGAAGACCAATGCAGTTGGAATATAGTAAGAAACATTGATGAGAATAACATCATAAATTTCACTTGTTGAAATTGGCATAGCATATTTTCTAGTCAATGTGCTTGAGTTAATCCGGATTCTACCCGCAAAGTTATTGCCCAATATGACTTTGAATTTTGGTACATCTTTATTGAAATAAAAATTCTAAATAATGATTTAGAATGGACTATTTGCATATGATAACCAAAATGCCATGACAATAGTAGGAACGATAGCTGAGTTTGTAAGTGTCGGGTAAGATCCAAGAACTGATACGACAGTTTTGTTCGACAAACATCATAATTGAGAAAGTATATTGATAGAGAAATCGAATAGTTTGATTATCAGTAGAAATGCAGAGGATGCACGTGTTTGTAAGTAATAACATTAAGAGGTACTAAAATATTTCTATAGCTATAAGCAAGGATGTTGGGATTGTTCTAAATGATATATATAGACACCATATTCAAACGTTTAATATGGAGCATATGAGATGAATTCCTTATGGATCGGCAATAAGAATTCTCATATATGCTATATTGTTTACTTTATCGCAATTTGCATATATATTTCTTACGTTGAGCGAATATCAAATCCTATTTTATAGGATTAAATTGTAATTAAGAGTGTTCTCAAGTACTTGTAAAATACTAGTGAATTTTTTAAAACTAAGACAGGAGCGTTCATACTCAAACTTCATAAGCAATGTTGAATATAGTGTGTCAATCCTAAATTAATGTTTAACCTTAGTAAAGGAGCTTTAAGTTGGAAATATTTGAAATAACAGATGGTTGTTGTTTTAATAGAAAGGCTAAGCATGTTGCCTTGAATAGTTCCCGAATAAAAGTAGTACAAATATACATGTACAAATTTATAACTTAGCTAGGAGTGATTTCAACTGTTAAGGATCCTATGACATTATTTTATGAAAACTATGCCATGCTGCCAATCATTAAAAAAATAGATCACATAAGATGTCCAAACAGATACTCCGAAAGTTTTGCATGATATAGACAATTTATCAACAACAGGGAGATATTGCTTGACAGAGTATATTATAATACAATATAGCATATCCATTCATCGAGGGAATAACTTGATAAGTTTTGAACAGGTCGAAGGAATGGGATTAAGATTACACAATTGATCCCAAGTGCAAGTGGAAGATTGAAAGAGTTAGTGGTATGCCATAGGGACAATTATGTAACTTGTTACATATATTTAACTCTATAGGCAATTTTGTTTGCAATAATGGTGTTAGTTTTCCTTTGTATACTTTGTTATATTATGATATAATTAACTAAGCAATTAATTTAAGTTGTATAATAAGAAAAGTGTAATTTAGTTTAAAGGACAAACTTTCAAAGTTTTTTATCTCTTAGGATAGCAGCTTCAAAATTTAGCCATAAGGACACCTTCTTCCTCACGTACACGCACAAGCCAAATCACACATTCCCATACCACAGCACCCCCACGCCTCCTCACACTTTTGCTTCCCCACTGCTCATAGCCATCGGCATTGATAGCTGCCACCTCCCTAGCCACCTCTCCTCAAAACCTAACCTTAAAAAACAAAATCATGCATCTACTTGCTGCCTACCATGTTGCCTACATCTTCCAACTCATAATAACATCATGGTCTACCTCATCTTGTCCACTAATCATCAATTAATGAAAAAATAGCAACATGTAAAAAATGATACTGTAAAGTATTATTATATGAGAAAATGATGTAAAAATAAATATAGCAAGTACAAAATGCCAACGAGTCGTATCATTTAACCAAAAAATGATTATATAAGGTAAGATCAACTATTACACGATAAAACTAAAATATAATTATTGTATTCTTTTTTTTTAATTCAGTAAATACAAAACTGATACTACATGATAAATTAAATAAAAATGTTACCACCTTTACAAAGCTATGTGGTAGCATTATAAAGTAATTTTTTTTTTCAAAAGTGATCCTTCATGAAAAGGAGAGTGCTCATGTTATTTTATTCCACACTTAAAAAGGGAGCTACCAAAAGCCTGGTGGGTGGCTCTTCTCCATGGCTATGTAAAATGAAAACAAGGGAAAAAACCCTTTCCAAAAAATATAAAAAAGCTAAAATGCATGAAAATGAATGGGTAAACAAATCTGAAGCAGTAGAAGCTGTCGGTAGCATTAAAGATGAGGTGAAATTGTTAGAAAGGCCTCGTCCAGTCTTCAAATAGGGGGTGAATATATAAATGATGGCTAAAAAAGTCCAAAGAAGCTGCAGAAGTCCCAACAGCATATCGAAACTCGGTTCGTCCATCTAATAAGGACGATTCACCCAAACTGCCACCTAAACATCTAGAACTGCAAAAACTCAACAGATAATGCGAGACTGAAACACACACACATGTATATACATATGTGTGTGTGTATATATATATATATATAAGTTCAATATATACATATATATTTACATGCAAGAGGAGAAGAAGGAATGGGTACAAGATAAAGTAACCACAGTGTGACATGAAAGCTAGGAGGAATAACTCCAAAATAGGGTTAGTTACCTAATAATAGCAGCGAGTCAGTAAGATCGTGAGTGTTTGCCTCTAGCAGATTGACACCTATGACATTATTGTTTCCATTATTAACGACAATCCTCACCTGTAAGACATTGTGTAACGACCCATAAATTTTGATAATTTAATTGGTTAAATTAATAAGATTTTCGTAATTAAGTTTAGAAAGCAATAGAAATTTTATAATAAATTTGAAGTAAATGTTAAGAATGAATTGTAGTAATGGTTATTAGAACTAATTGTTGAAAATTTAAGTGAATATAAAATGAGTAATAAAAGGTAAGCATTTAATTTACCAATGTAATAATATATTGATTTAAAGTAACTGAATGTAAATTTAGGCAATAATGTTAATGCAAGGTAAACATTATGTAATAAATTGAAGTTGATAGGATTTATGCTAGAGAGTAAGTATAATAGTTGTTTTGATAATAAAGTAAGAATGTGAACTAAATATTTTAAAAATAAATGTAATTAAGTGGATTTATTGGAATTTAATAAAATTTGATGTTGGAATATTACATAAATAAGGATTCTGATGAAATTTGGAAATATTAATGCATCAAGATATAGCCAATGCTAACTAAAGGTTAATAATTTATGGATTGAATGAAATGAGATTTATGTAGATGTTATACTTAGCTACAAATTGGATATATGGTAATAAATGTAAGCATTCAATTAATTAATGAATTTATTTAATTTGTAAAGTAATAATATAATAGGTGGTAACTAGTTGGGAAGAATGAGCATACAAAATAATTAAATATTACTTTAATGAAAATAAGTGTAGTAAAGGAAGTGTGAATGTAAAATTTATAGAAACGTGAATTATATTAAGGTAAATTCATTAATTGGATTTAAACCTAAATTAATGTGTTCAATTGATAAAAGTACACATTTAGAATGTAATATTTATTCAAGTAAAGATGTGATTAGGCGTATTTTAATGTAATGAAATAATTAGCGTTATATATGGAATTATAATCTGGATTGATAAGTAACAAACTTTTAAATGCAATCAAAAGCAATAGGTGACATTTAATATAGGTTGTTTATTTATTTTGTAAATAAACTTTGGTAATCAATTACAGTAAATCCAAATTTAACGTTTGGTTAATGTAAATTTAAGTAATGTTAATTTTACTCATAATATGAATTGATTGATTTAAAGAATGGAAGCCAAGATTTTATTTAATTGAAATATAAAATTCAATAATTGGATTTATTGCAATTTAACGAAATTGAATATAGCTAAATATACATTATTTGCAATGAAGATGGAATATGAGAAAATTTATGTAATAGTTCGAATCCAATGGTAAACCCATCTATTTGACAATAATTAATGGAATAACGTTTATGCAAACTAATTTAGCGCTGTCACTATTAATTGAAACCTATTGCAATAAATGGAATTTAATATTACGTTAGTGTGGATTTAAGGTAATTTGGTAATAATGTATTGTTAATGGTTATGAATGAATTGATAATTAAAAGGAAGGGTAGTGATGTTAATATAGGTTGAATATACATAAGTTGAATGAAATCCCAATAAAGGAAGTAATGCAAATGTATATTTAGCAAAAATTTCAATACTAGTGGAAAAATTAGTTAATACACAATAAAGAAAGAAAGTTGATGTAATAAAAGAATGGAAACAAGATGAAATGATTAATGTGATTTAAAATCTTAATCTGGGTGTGCATTAATTTATAATGGGATATAAAAGCTAAATTCATAATTTAAAGTGTTGACCTTACCTTTAAGATGGTAAATTTATAATTGATTCATAATAAGGAAAATAAGGAAAGATTCAAATGAATGGATTCGTTTGGATAGCAATTGACAATTTATGAATTTATATAAAATAGTAAGTTATAATTGATTGAAATAGTGGGGATAATACAATTTGTTATAGGTGAAGCATAGGTAAAAAAATGTAAGTATTGAATTTATAAGAGAGAGAACATTAAATTTTAAGTTTATAAGTGTAATTAAACGTAGCTTATGTCTTGTGAAAATATAAGGAAAGTTTGATTTAATAAAAAGAAGAATGTTTATATCAAATAAAATGAATGTTTCATTTGTGAATGTAGATTTAGTTTCATTAGAGTAAAGAATAGAATGATTTGTAAAAAATAAAAATAAAAAGGGAATATATATATATTTATTTGAACGTTGTTTTAGCATATAGATTGATTACAAGAATAGGAGTATAATTTAAGTAAGTTATTTATTACTATGGTGTAAACAACAAATGTCTAAACATCTTTAAATGACTTAAGGAAACAATTGTTCTATTTTTCATCCATTTTTTGTTTATCCATTTTGAAATTTAACTTTGTTATTAATTGCAATCAATGTAATGGAAATATTTTTATTAAAAGGAAAGAAAACGTAAAAGGAAAGAAACGTTGATTGTAATTAATAGATTTAATAAAAGAAACGCGCGTTTTGTGTTAAACATAATGGTGCTTTAAAGGAAATAAAAGAATTGAACGTTTTCATTTTTAAGGTAAGTATAATTTTATTAATTGTGTATAGATAAAAATTATATGTGTACAAATTGAGTATTATTTGAGTGAATGAAATTAATTTGGTTACGTTTCGTAGAAATTGAATTTCAAAATGTGTATGTGGTCCCTTCATTTCTTTTTTTATCACATGTACGTTTTAAAATAGTTATCTCATTATTAATACTTGGTCCGTTCATTTCTCCTTCTATTTAATACCTAAGCCTAGACCTTTAGGCTACATTTAATTCTTTCCATCTCATTTCTTTTCTCTCTTCACCTTCCTCCTTTCTTTTTCATTTTTTTTCTTTCTTCTTCAAATCTTCTTCTTCTTCTTTTTGAAAGCTTCTTTTCTTTTTCAATTCTTCATCTTCTTTAAATTTTCTTCTTCTTTTTCAAACATTCTTTTTTTTTCTTTCCAAATCTTCTTCTTCAAATCCAGATCCATACAAACTTCTCTGTCTCTTCCAAAACATTCTTAAAAAAGAGAGAGATTAAGATATCAATCAAGAAGGAGACTAAGGAAACATAGAGCGGAGCTATGGATTAGAAGTTTATTTTTTTATTTTTTTTGGATTCGTATAAAGGTGAGTGTTTTAACCCACTCACAACTTCTAAATTTTTTTTATGTTTGTTAAATTGATATATGATGTGATTTGAAATTTATTTATGACTGTTTGGCATATTTTTAATTATCATCTTAGTTAAATTGAATTTATTGAATTAAATTGTTATTTAATTTATTATTGCATATAAACTGCCAGTTAAATAGTTATTTAATTTGTTATTGAATATAAACTGCCAGTAAATGCCTGTTATTTATTATCTGTTCTATTTTGATGTTATTGATTTAATTGGATGATGATTGTGATAAATGCTTGATGATTGATATTGGATGAATGGATGTTTTATTTTATATCATTATAATCTGCAAGTTTGTTATGGATTTATTTTATTTGGGATTGCGGTTTGAAATGATATATAACCGTAATTTTAATTTAAATTGCGGATTGAAATGATAAATATCAGTATCACTTGACCATATGATGGAAAATTATATACAGACACAGTTGGTCTATATATATCTATTTTTGAAATGATTTCTATGGCTTTTGGAAAAATAAGGGTTTATATAAATACTGATTTTGATATTAAATAAATATTATTAAATTCTTAAAATTTAAGCTATGTATATATTGATGATGTTTTAAGTTAATTTACGAATATTTCAAGTTTATGCTTTATGTAAATGTTATTGAATTTATTTAATAAATAATTTTAAACTAAATTATAGTAAATTGAATTAAGAAATATATAAGATTATCAGATTTGGTTTGGAAATTTTGGAATATTTAAAGATTTGAAATATATATCAAAATTGAAATGTTTTATCAGAATTAAAGTATTATTGTTTCAAGGTGTTGTTTTGAAACTGTTATAACTACGAAAGTAATATGGTTTGAAAATGAATTTATTTGAAATAGAATTTATTTAAGAATTATCTTTGAATATTTTGATTTGAAACCGATTGAAATTTTGAGATTAAGAATATGACTGCATTATCTGATTTGGGTTTAAGATGGTTTTAAAGAATATTTCAAGTTTTATAAATAAAAGTAAGAATAGTGATTGAAAATTTGGATTTTATTTAAATGATATATTATTGAATTTGGTTTTTGTAACGTATCGGGTTTTGCCCGCTCGAAAATCGACATCCGTACTTCACATTGTACTAGAATGCCGCAGATTCGATCGTTCAAATCCGATTCGCCGGAGCTATAACACAATTAAGTAAATAACACAGCGGAAGAAAAGAATAATACATTGATATATAATATCTGATACAACAGAGTGATACAATGAATATCAATATACATCAGAGATATGATATAAGAAATAGCAGCGGAAAAGAAAATGATAACATCAGCAGCAGATAGAATATCTCCAATAGAATGCTCCAAGATAAGCAACGTCAGTCCATGAACTCCAAGAACTGAACTAGGTCCAGATAATCTACTAAACCTGAATATCTGAAAAGAAACCCAACTCTAGACTGCTCGTGTGGAAAATTATGAGCACCCAGAGTTTAGGAAGGGAACAATAAACTCCGGATCAGTCATGGGACTGGTGTGAGCAACAAAAACAGTTTATCTTTAAAACAAACAACAACAGAATTTTAAAGTCAATTCGCAATGCTTTTGGAAAATGAAACTACCATAAGACCTCCCGCCACACACACAATGCAAACGCAGAATTGGAGGAGATTTCTTCTTATGATAGTCAAACATGCTTACTACGCAAAATCATTTGGATATTATTATTAGTGCATAGTGCAGAAAACATTTCGAAAGTATAATATTAATCTTAGCCAGCATAGACATTTCGAACTATGCCTACTATAGCTACCATCTAAACAGTGGGGCGCCACCATAAGTAGACGGCAGGTTCTACAACTAAAACCGTACAAGTTCCGTATTGGAGAAATGGATTTCCAACAAATGGTCAGGCTAAGGAACTTCCTTCCGCCGCATGGGATCGCCTCTGGCGGGACGTCCCGAGAGACAAACTGCTCTCTGCCAACAAAGCCGGGTTACCCCTGTAACAGGTAACTCACGAATATGTCATCACCCGGTCCTTTGGGACCTTTATCCGAGGCCTCGGTAACCAACATCACACATCATAAAGAAAGTGTATCCACATGAGTAAGTATCAGGGCTCCATACCATAATACCACCCCTTTCCAGAAGGAAATGACATACCCTAAAGGGCGCGACCCTCATAACCTTGCCGCAACATTCCTGTTTCGACCATTTCCGGGTTGTGAGGCCCTGACAAAGTCTCATCCACAAAGCTACGCTTTTTCAAAAAGCCACGCTTTGGGTCAACAGATGATCAACCTATGATCACAAAGATAAATGATCAAACAAATGATCATATCACAAATGATCAAACACTGATCATCACACAGCAACACTCAGCATGTCACATTACCAAATTGGGATATATCGTTGATAACTTCAACTACATCACCTCTGAGCTCGTACGTCTCAGAGAAGGGTGTTAAGCTAAGAGAATAAATTCTCCGCCACCAAACAGAAATGTATTTGAAAGAAATCGGCTTTATATCTCAAAGTGTAATGTCAGACATGTATCCATACAAGTCTGTTCCGGGTTCGAACAGAACCGAAGGCACTTCTCACGAAGCCCTTGCAAATCCGGATAATTTTCAAATCACGTCCGGACTTCCCATCACAAAAGAGTGATATAAATCTCTATACCGGCGCGACTCAGTGCAGAGACATTCGATAGGTTGTCCTTTCATTTTTCGAAAATATCCGGTCTTCAACACCGGTCTTCAAATGCGATCCATATACGACGTATCATTATTCGGAATGGGTTATATGACACAAAGGTCCTCTCCCGGCTAAACCGAATAATGTGCGCAATATTTTAAAAACATATGGATATTGGGATTTCAATTAAGTCACAACTTAAACCCAAACTTTCTTTACAAATGGTTTATCAAATTACCATTTTAATCTTTTAAACAAAAAGATTCAATTCACAAAGTTCACTTAATTTCACAAAGATTCATTCACAGATTTTCCAAATCAATTTCCATTTCAATTTGATTAATTCGTTAAATCTTTAAATCAAAGATTTAACTCATAGCTTTCAAAACAATTTATTTCGAATGGGTTAAACAAAACATCAATTTAAATCTTTTAAAAATAGACAGATTCAATTCATAGCTTTCGAAAAGAATTCATTCATAACTTGGAAAATCCATTTTTCAATTCACTTGAAATTCCTTTAATTTAAACTGGAATTTCTTTTCTTATCTAAAAGCTTTTATCATTTGAAAACAACAGTTTTCAATTTGGAAATCTGATTCATTCATACGAGTTGAAATCCTTGGTTTAAATTCAAATTCCCAAATTAATACTTTAAAATGGTTTAATTCATACAAACACATTTTATATCATCTTTAGTCCCTAGTTTCAATCATAGATTTAATTTCAACTTGAATTCAAATTTAAATCAAATTATTTAAATTTTCCAAACTCGATTAAGTTATTCAAAATAACTTTTATCTTTGAAATTCCATTTCGAAAGCTTTTCATTTTAAACCCAAATTTCCAATTTCAAAATCAATTGAAATTAAAATTTCAATTTCAAAAACATCAGATTTAAATTATCTGTGACTTAACCGATTTCCACGTGAAATCCATATTTGTGTGTGTAAAGGTGTAGTCCAGGAGTTTTACACACAATAGTGCACAACAACAATCATCACAGATATATCGATAAGCGGTATAATCGATAACGCTGATCTCCATTCATAGATTCATAGATAAAGTAAATTTATCAGACACAAAGATTCACTATTACAATTCGATGTGGGTTTTGGATAACCAACTGGAATCCGACTCCCTGTCGCATCGAAATTCAAATGCCGTTTTACGGACAAAGGGTTTCATATTCACATAGTAATATATCACAGAAACAGAAAATCTCAGATCACAACATAAATCAGGATGTATCACAAAGCATCATATATCAGGGTATCAAAACAATCAAACCATCCAATAGAATCCAAACATTCATAAGTAAAGTCAAATATTCAATAGTTATTTATAAGCAGAATCAATTAATCGTTTAATCCTGATAAATTCAATTTATTTCCAAGTAAATTAATTACTTATGAATTAATTATCAAATCTTGATTTATCAATTTATAAATCATTTCATATAGATTAATTTATCAGACACTTTAATTAATTAAATTTTTCTTAATTAATCATATTAATCAAGTTATCCTTTAAACCATTTACATGATTTAATTAACCCCTTAATTTATTTTCATTAAGTAATTAACAATTTCAATTGATTATCTTAAATAAATAAATTTAATTATCAAAGTTTATCACAATATTTTAATTACTTAAAAATCCCTAGTTAATCATCCTTATTAACTACTTATATTTCCTTAATCGTTTTCTTAAGAAATTTTCCTTGGATTAATTCATTTAAATCTTTAAATCATTTCTATTTTTATAAATACATCTAAATTATTTATTTATAAATTAAATAAATCACTCTTTAATTACCTTATAAATTTAAATCATCTTTGACTTAACAATAAACTTATAAACGAACAATAACATTATCGTTTATTAAAAGGAATAATTTTAGAAATTTACTTAACTAAATTTTGTTAAAGTTCAAATCTGGAAACATAAAACCCGAGACTTTCCTTATTTCACTCGAGCGTGACTTCGAGAAATCTCGCGTTCCCACTTTACTTCGAGCCATTTATTCGTTTTCCCGAGTTGAAACCCGAGCTTCTTTCCTATTCTTCGTCTTCCCGAATTCCTTCTCAACCCAGATGCACGAATTTCACGCGTGCACGTGTACACGATCGCGGGGCCACTCTGATCATCGATGATCATTCCGTCACATCGCCTAACCACGCAGCAACCCAAAACGATCATCAGATCGTCCCCCACATCTCGAATTCGAATTCGAGACCTTCCTTCCAAACCTGGAAGTACGAAACCCATCAGCAACTTTCCTGTCAACGCCCCAATCTCGACGCTCCGACCATCGAACCAGCTCGAACTTCGTCACCGTCACGTCAACATCCATATCTTCCTTCCCCTCGAGTTTCATGAAACTCGATCAACTCTTGAGGCTTCAGCGATAAAAATTCTAAACCCCACCAAAACTAGGTCTACTGCCAAGAACTGGTCGCCGCCGTCGCCGCCGCCGTTATTACCATCTCCGAACATTTTTCCAGGCACCTTCGTAGCCTCCTCCACCACCTCACACAACTTCGACTATCCTAGTTCACCATCACGCCGGAATTTTACCAAAAACGTTTACAATACAAGGTCGAACTGCTCTTTCAACAGTCCACTAAAAATTATGATATGAACCTTAAAATTCACGTCATCCCCTAAGTATTCAAGCTATGTAATTGAATTCGTAAATGGCGATATTCGAATTTTGTCAAAAATGAAGTTGTACTCGAAATATTTATTTCCAGAGATAATGTCAAATGATTTCTATTCAAATTTATTTTTAAAATTAAATTCAAAGTTAAACAAACAGAAACTCTTTTGATTCCCAGTCCAAATATCAAATGGTTTGGGAAGAAATGATTTTCGAAAGCAAAATTTTTGTTTGCAGAGTAACAGACAGTAAGCCTGTCCCAAAACACTTCTAGCTTTCAATTTAGATTCAGAGAATCATGGATATTCATAGGAGCTTATTCACCGATATATATAGATGGATAACAGATTTATACTCTTAAAATTTAAAGACAAATGCTACTCACCTTAATCATGGTTTACAAATGACAGAGCCTCTTTTCCTTTCCAGGCCTTTGCAATTCCCAGTTGAAAGTTTCCTTTTAGTTTTGATTCTCTTCTATGGTTCAAACAACTTCCAAACTTTTAATAATATTCTCTCCTCTCAGTTTAAATGGTGAACGAAACTGAAGTAGAGGAATTTGATGTATGAGAGAGCAAGTCTACATGCTATATTATATTTTGTACAATAGGTGATGTTTATTTTTGTACCACAAGTCATGGCTGAGATGATCTTGCCCATGCTTTGATACTTTGTTTATTTTCTTTTTACAATTCTTGTTGACTTCGGCTGTGATATGTTGTATACTTAGAGATGCTTTATTTGTACTTGCTTTACAAGCTTATTTACTTTGTTTTGTTTTTATACTTACTTTCCATTTGCCTGCACACTCATCTCTTTTATTTTCTTTGTGTTCATACTTGATTGTTTACAGCCTACATACATATCTTACTTATTTTATTTTGTTTTCTTTTATAAGCCAATACTTTAAATGTATTTTATTTTCAAAACCATTTATTTTAAGATTTTAAATTCAAGTCAAATATATATATCTATATATTTTTTTTATTTTCAAATTCACTCATAAATGCCCAAATACATATATACACATATATGTACATTATTTACAATATTATTAAATTTAAATGATTTAACAAATTTTAATGACGATCCGGGGAAACTCGCTCCAATTATCTAATTAATTTTACAAATTTTTATCCAAAAATTTATTTAATTACTCTATTTAATTCAAAAATTCATTTAATTATAAATTTAAATAAATTAAAATCTGGGGTCGTTACAGTTTTGAAGTATATACTATTTTGAAATAAAGGTTATGTTTTGAAATGGAAATGATATTAAGGGTTTTAAAGTATATATATTTTTAAATGACCACGGTGTTATAATAATGATTGGTTGTTAAAGAGACTGGGATTGGGTATGGACATACTCTCTGTCGATACCGAAAACCACTTTGACAACTGTGTACGTGGTGGAGTTTCCAGAATGAAGTAGGATGGTGGCGACGATCCTAAGGTATATACATGGACCCAACTCCCGTGAGTTGGCATAAGGTGGCTAAAACAGGAGCGATCGACGGGCCAAGGAGGTAGCACCTCTGATCGGACACACTTCTTCGATACCATTCTATTACTTGTGATTGTTTTGGTGCGCACCCTTGATTTGGGAGTGTTGTTCGAGGTGGGCGGTAGTGGCTGCTATGCGTCACCACCAGTCCGGATGCGTAATTGGTATATCTACCCTGGCATTGCCTAGTTGTGCCGTGTCACCTACCATATCGAGCTTTACTACGAGTTGTGATTTCTCCCGTAGCCTGTGGAGTATCGAGGGTAGCCCCCATTTTTAGGAGTATGCTAATACTGGATAGACTACTGAGACTATTACGTGTTAAGGGGAATATTGGGTTACTCCTTAATGCTATTTAAAAGTATGTTTATTTTATATTAGACATTATTATAATAGCGAATATTACTACATAGTAAATAGTTTAACGAATTCTTAGGGGATGTGAATCCCGAGCATCTCTTAAGTCACTGTACTCACGTTAGACACTGGATAGGAGATGTCAAATCCCGTAAACATCTCTGACGCCGTTCCACTCATATATTTATCATTGATTTAACTTACATAAGATCTTTTAGTTCTGACTCGAGTGTTTTGTCTTTTCAATTCGCTCGGGTCAGCCTGAGCATTTCAGGATTTGAAGGCCCTATTTCTGGAGGACGAAGACGAAGATTTTATTACTACTATTTATTATATTCCACTACACCATTGTATTCTGCTGCATTAATTATCATTCTCTGGTATGTGTAACTCTGATATGTATTGTATAAGTATAATCAAATGTTTTGTAAAACAGCTTCATGAACTGTTATTTGATTATTATATTTTATCGTTCCGCTGAAAGATTCTATTTTGTTTCTTTTATTTATCCAGTTTTTCTTATTTACCCCATAACAATCCGCCATTCTGTATGGTTTAAGTTGGCATGTGTGTCTGCTTAAGCGTACAAAAAGGCGGGGTGTTACACATTGATATGAGAATTTACAATTATAAGGAAATCTTACCGTTGCTATTAGCTAATTTAGTTCAAAGTCTAGTTAAATATATATATAGCAGATATATATATATATATATATGCCAAATTAATCATTATATAATAAATAATATTATCGAAAAGTCTATGATTTCCTTCAAACCAAATATACCAAGCTACGATAGTGAAAACAGTGTCTAATAAGAATCGACGACCGGGAGTAAAATAAAATTTTGGCCTAGACCAATATGACTTGCAATTAAGGCTATTAGAAGTAATATTAGAACCAAAAATTCCAAGAATATGCAGGATCGTAATCTTAGTAAACTGATAATCACAGTATAAGTGTGCAATTTTATCTAAGTCCACATTACAGAAAAAATAATCTCCAAAAGTGACAAGTTATTATGGTTGCCAAACGCTAATAGGTTCAAATTACGAGAGCCTCCACAAAATTGGTTAGAAATTAGTTCTTTCTAAATTAAGTTGTTGTTACTAGTGTTGTACTTCCACACCTATTTCCCTAATAGAGAAACATTGAGGTTATGGAGATTAATTATCCCTAAACCTCCCTCATCTTTCTGTTTACAAACCGACTCCCAGTTGACAAGACACTTTAAACTACTACTGGGGTTAAGCCCAACCCACAAAAGTCTCTCCTAATCTTATTTATTTTATCGATTACCCATTTTGGAAAGAGATAAAAGTTAAAATGACATCCGATAAATGGGTAGTGCTAATAAGACTGAACTGACTAGAACTACCCTACCTTCCCTCGATAAAAATTTATCGTTCTACCTACCTAATCTTTAGCTAATTTTATT
The DNA here is from genome assembly GCA_030737815.1 of Allium fistulosum. NCBI lineage: Eukaryota > Viridiplantae > Streptophyta > Magnoliopsida > Asparagales > Amaryllidaceae > Allium > Allium fistulosum. The sequence continues at coordinate 516,612,332 of CM060901.1, read as the reverse complement.
AATGATAGTTAATCAACCATCATGCCTAAGTTTGGTTGGTCTTGTTAAGAACCTAAAGTAATCAATGGGAAAGCTCATAGTGTTACAGTTTAAAGTGGTGACAACCTGACTCTCTATGTTACCTACATCATTTAGCATTAGAACTGAACTTTTATCAAAATTAATTTTATGACCAGAAAGTAACTCTATGTTGTGCAGGATAAATTTAAGAGCTATTGTATGGCGAGGCAAGGTCAATGTGATGAGCATGGTGTCGCCAGCATACTGGACGATAGAGAGACCATGACTGGTAACCTCATTTCCTGCCCTACCTAAAATCCCATTACTAGTAGCTAACTTAATAATCTTCACAAAGATGTCAACCGTTAAATTGAACAAAAGAGCCTAAGTTCACGTTTTGGTTGGATTTTATTACCTAGAATATCATTTACTATAATGCTAGAATTGCCAAACTTAAGAAGGAACATAATTCAACCTACCCATTTTATGCTAAAACATCTAGCCATTAATGAAACCTTGAACAACTGCAAGCCCATCTGTGGTATTTCTACCCTTAATAAAAGTAGTTTGTGAACTATCGATTAGATCATTCTTTTCAGAACGAATTCTATTTGCTAAAACTTTAGATATAATTTTAAAGGAGCAATTAAGAAGAGAAATGGGTCTAAATTTTTTTAATTCATTCGCCCCAAGTTTCTTGTGTTGTAAAATTTCATTAGCAAAATTAAACCTACCCAATTGCAATGTATCATCGTAGAATTCATTAAACTTTTGAATTAGATCAGATTTTGTAGCAGGCCAAAAGTTTCTATAAAATAAAACCAAAATCCCATCAGGTTCACTTTGTTACAATGCATATCGTTACTATCCATTAAATTTCCTCCTCTAGAAATGAGGAGTCCAAACCATCAAAGTCTATCTTGATATCAGCAGGATATAAATATCCTAATTAGCTCCAATCCTATGGCTTAACTTAGTTCCAAATAGATCTTTATAGTACTTAGTAAAGGCCTCAGCTAATTCATTTTTATCGAAAATTTCTATCTCCTTAGTGATAATAGAGTTAATGGTGTTACTACGTTTGCTACTTTATGAAAAAACTTGGTATTCTTATCGCCCTCGTTCATCCATTGACTTTTAGGCCTTGTTTCCACATAATTTCCTCCCGAGTTAAAATTTTATTCAATTACTCCTTTAAGCTTGAGAGGACATTCTCTCGAACAAGTTTGAAACTCTAGATTCTTCAGTTTTATTCAACTTTAGAATATCATTGAGTAGGCTCTCTTTTTTATTCTAATGTTCTCGAAAGTATCCTTGCTACATTTTTTAAGAAAGACTCTTAAAACATTTAGTTTGCTTACAAATATCTTGGCTATATTACCAAAAAATCTAGCATTATAAAAAACTAAGGAAAGCCATTTGTTTGTAATTATATTCATAAAATTATTTCCTAACAACCACATCTTTTCAAATCTAATTTTTTTGAATGCCATTAAGGTTATCATAAGAAAGAACTATCAGACAATGATACAAATATATACTCGAATGCTCAACAACCTTACAGATGGGGAACTTATCTTCAATCTCATGACTAATGAGAAACCTATCCAACAATGCCATCGAGGGGACTTTTCTAAAATTTGACTAAGTGAAACGTATGTTAGTTAATGGTAACTCAGTCAAATTACCATCAAGGACAAATAGGTTGAACTCCTCCTTAGCGATAAAGTCTCCCTCTCTAGGAGCCCACTCCGCTAAAAACTTAGTAATGTTGAACTCACTACCCAAGACCCAAAGACCTGGAGCAAGTGCTCTAAAAGCGAGACATTCGTGCATAAGAGCCCTATGCTCGACTTTGGAGTGAGGCCCATAAAAATTATAAACATCAAGGATTGAATTATCAGAAAGGTTTAAAAAGTTAAGATGCAACGAATGAACATTAATAATTTACTATCATGCCAACCCACTAATAACCCTCCCCTCGAGTTGTCCCTAGCCGGGAGAAAAACACTGTGCTGATGTGGAAACCCTCTAAACTCCTATAAACACGATAAATAGGATTTTCAATTTTAGCTTCTTGTAATAATATGTTGATAATGTTGTTATCTTTAAAAATAGACCTAATTTTATTACATTTGTATAAGACATAGAGAAACCTCACATTCTAATGTACCTCATAGTCTAAAAGATCTAGCCCTCTTAAGTTCCCTACTTCTAATGTACTTAGTGTCAATCTGAAAATTATAGTCGACGCCTATTTGGACCCTCGAATGTCGACACTAATATATCCATGGCATTCATGTGCCGGACAACCAAATGCCGGAAAGACCGATTGTTAAGGTAAAAGAAAATAAACAAAAGAAAAGGGACAACAAAAAGGAGAATAAAAACATAAGAATTTCACAACAGAATGATAACATATAATATCCAAAAATAGTACATAGTGTTACTCTAATATACATAGCATTTTAGAGCTACTAATCTAAGTACTATTATCAGCTTGGATAGTTATAATAGCTTGTCCTTACAACTACCGATATATATACACACACACACACACACATATACATAAAGTAATGTAGCGGAAATAAATACTATAGTAGGTAAGTCATTGTGACAACCTGCTGCTTCAACCCTCAGAAATCGACACTAATACTTCCATGGTATTCACATGCCGAATATCCAAGTGCCGGAAAGATAGATTGATCAAGGGTAAAAATAAAAATAAAGACAAAACATAATCTTACACAAAAGGAATAGCATATATTATTTCAATATATAATCTTTACAATGGAAATTTTAATACATACATCAGAGTCTATCCTAATCTCAGCCTGGAAAGTTATAGATCTCTGTCTTTACTAATGCTGAATACAAACAGTAAACAAGTGAAGCAAAAATGGAAATAAATAACCATCTACAAAGGAAACTCCAGCTCTTACTCCAAGCTCCTCCAAAATGTTCCAAGCTAGACCTAAACTACTTAGATATGTGGAAAAAATAGGACACCAAGAGTTTAACGGAAAAGAAAATAAACTCCAGGTTAGTCATGGGACAGGTGTGAGTAAACTCAAAACATGGATATTTTTGAAAACAAATGGTATCTCATAAGACTACGCCGCACATAAACACAAACGACTTTTTACCTTATTATAACCAAAGCATTGCTATGTAAAATCCAGTGATATTATAATAGTGTCTAGACTACAAATACATATTATTCATAGCTGAAATTGTTACATTAATTCAATTCCAGCATAATAGGTATACAACTAAGTCCGAGGCACTTATAGGAGAATGTATTTCATACAATGACAAGGTAAGGGACTACTAGCCATATAGTACATTTCTAGAGGAATGTATCGAGGATCCAAATATGATCGTCTGCATCTGGCAAGACCGACCACCCCTTTTCGATGACCAACACAATGAACCTAAATAATACCAAATATGACATCACCCCGGTCGTTCCCGACCTATCTGTGGCCATAGCGTACACCACAAACCCGATATTTAAAGGGTGTTCTAGAAAGGTGATGACCATACCCTAATGGGTGCGACCCACATAGCCTTGCGGAATACCCTGTTTTTGCCATTTTCGGATGTGAGGCTTGAGGTAACGTATTACCTTTTACAAAAAAATTCCACTTCAAATGCCACATTGCCATTTCTAATAACACACGATTGATTTCCATAAAAGTACAACCCTTAAGTTCATATGCCTCAGGGAAGTGTGTTAAGTGTAAGAGGGGTTACCTCCTACACCACCAAACTGATGTACGTTTGTAAAAATCAATGTATGTGGTCATAGAAGTGCAATGTCAAACACTCGTCCATAAAAGTTGTTCAGTAACAAGACAAACGGAAGGTGCTCCTCCTACTACATCATGTTTGGGAATCACCCATAGGGTTAGTAGCGAGTAGTCTCTACATCAATGATTTCAAAATGAAGATACCACTGCCACCAAATATATGGTATGTGAATTACCCCAGAGGTTAGTGGCAGGCAGCCCTACATTATGAAGATATCTGTCTTCAAAATCATTGTCTTCAACATGTCTTCACTTTTAATGCATATTATTGGTTCGAAGTGGTTTTTGGATTGGAATCACCCAAATCCGATCCTGGTTTCTCCTAACAAATTATCGATAAAAGATGTCAAGTATGTGAGTGATAATTATTCAATTAATCAATATCTTTATCCAAGTAAAATATCTTCTTAAAGGTATATATCTTTAAACCATTTTCTTTTTCAGCATATACGGGATTATTAAACCTCTTTTTAATTTTGGAAATACCAAATCATTTCTCTTTAATTACATAGGAAACATTATTGAGTAAAAAGGGACCCATGAAAATTATACCAATTATACTCAATACTAATTTCTGTATTCATCCCATACTATTCATCAAATAACGATGAAATCACCTTTTAAATTCACATGGATAGTATGAGTTCCCTTCTCGGAATTTAATATTGAATTTAACTAGAATGTTACCTATATCACCAAACGTCTTATTATTTTAAAATCTGGTTTATCCTTTGGAAAACTCCAAATCCCCTTTTCTTTTATCTTAGCAAAATGTGGTTCGAGTAAACCAAATTTATTGTCCCGTCCATTGAGCCAGTCCGGATTGCTAGGGAGAGTAGGAAACTGGTTTTCCAAACCTAAGCCTAGAGACTATCTCTCTGTCACCCATAAGGCGATTGAGTTATTTGATCAACTCTATACCCATTAAAATACTTTATTTATTATTTGAAAAACATTTATAAAGGATTCGGGAAGCAAACCCAAGTTTAAATCTTACTTCAGAAATTTCCAAACTCCTTTGTTAATTGCCGGTGAGTAGTACTTTTAAGGGCTTCGTATCACAAATTCCATTTAAAACTCTTTTAAAATATTTTAACATATTTTAAGAATTTATCTCATATTTTTAAAGATTTAAAAATATCTATTTTTAAGAGTTGAAATCCATATTTTATGAACTTTCAAAAACACGATGATTTTAAAACTTAATTTGGACATATCTCAAATTTTACAAAATGATATCTTGATTTTTCTCCTTAATTTGGAAACTATAGTTATAAGAGTTTGGAAAATTCTTATTTTAAATAATTCTAAGTTATATTCCACCCTACACATTGATTTAACTTTTATGGCGCAAAATCGCGAACTACCGTTGTGCGACACGGCTATTATGACTCTAATTTCATATCTTTTCAAAACTTTTTCGAAATGAGTTTTAATGTTTATAAGACATTTATAAACCATTTTTAACCATTTTTATTCATCTTTAAAGAGGTTTAACTATGCCGTAACGCTTTTATAATTCATAAGAAAAAGTGTTTTCTTCATGTAAATTCGATGTGTATTAATCGTGAATTATTTCTACAACCAAGCAAACATATTATGCATACAAAACACGATGATAAAATATAGAAAATAAGCATGGAAAGATATATCATATCATTATATATTTTAATAAAATAAACTTGCGGAGTAATTCTCATATTTATTTGTCTCTAGATGTACTAAAATTGACTATAGCTCCGCTATCACCGCACTGAAGCTTATGAATCCTGCCCTGGGACCCTTGAGTGTGCTTGGCCTTGTACTAGAGAGGCTAGAGAGGTGGTGGTGGCTCTTGATGAGTTTTGCTAAGTAAGGAGAAAGAAGAGAAGGTGATCGCTCACTTTAATTTCAAACTAAGGCGGTATCTTTCTATATTTGGAAGTGTATTTTCAACAAAGCCTCGCTATGATTATGGAATAATTTATGAGGGCATGAAAGTCATTAATGAAGAGGAGAACTTAGAAAATGGAATGGAAGTGTGTATAAAATGAGACGGTATGCCTTGTATTTCTGGGAAAAAATATGTAAACAAATATTTTATGGTACAAAGACCATTCTACCCTCACCTACACCCTCTCCATGCATACAGCCACCCCATCGTTTATCCTACTCTCATCATATCCTAGGTGTGTAGGTGTGTAAGGAAGTGATGTATAATGTGTAGTTTGCTTATATGTGAATATATGTTATAAATATCATGATATTTTGTGCTTGTGTGTGTGTATAAATATATTTATATATATTTGTATATATATGTACATATATAGGTGTATGTACGTATATTTGTATATATATGCACATATATAGGTGTATAAATATATGTACATATATTTGTATATATATGTAGGTGAAAAAAGCTATATTCTCTATCTCTGATGACAAGAGCCCGGGTACGGATGGATTCACTTCAAAATTTTATAAAATTCACTGAGCTGAAGTTTGATCTCCTGAACCTGATTCAAGAAGTATTCAACACTGGTAAAATTGATAAAGGTTTAAATCATACTTTTATCACACTTGTGCCTAAAACCAAACAGCCAATTTGTATTTCTGATTACAGGCCTATTGCATGCTGCAATGTCTTATATAAAATCCAAGGTTTTAAATCTCCCCGAGATCAGCCGAGATGAAAATCCGAGATATTAGCCAAAATCCGAGATTTGGCAGCTTGGTTAGTTATAAGTCTTTTAAATATCGCCCGAGACAGCCGAGATATTTGCCCGAGATATTGGCCAAAATCCGAGATTTGAAACCTTGATAAAATCATATCCAAAATTATATGTAATAGAATCAAACCTTTTCTACCTCATCTAATATCAGAAAACCAGTCTGCTTTTATTCCAGGAAGATGTATTGCTGAGAACATCCTGCTTGCACATGAACAAATTAGACAATTCAATAGAAAAGGTAGTGATAAAATGTGCCTTAAGATAGACCTTCAAAAGGATTACGACATGATAAATAGGGAGTTTGTATGCCATATGTTGAATATGATGAGGTTCCCAAATAAACTTGTCAAACTAATTAGAAACTGTATCTCTTCCCCCACTTATTCTATTCTTGTTAATGGTAGCCCTAAGGGTTTTATTTCCAGCAATAGAGGGTTGAGACAGGGAGACCCTCTCTCCCCTTATCTCTTTTGTGTTGCTATGGAGTTTCTTTCTCTGATGATGTTCAAAGCTCATAAGACTGATAATCTACAGCCTATTTACAATCAAGATCCAAATGTCACTCATCTTATATATGCAGATGATATTATGATTTTTTCTAAAGCCAAGCCTAAGTGTGCTAGAACTATTAAAGAGATAATGCAAATTTTAAAAGATTTGGCAGGACTGAATATAAACATTTTGAAGTCTAAAGTTTATTTCAGTAGAGGGGTGATAAACAGAAATGTATTGCTCAATATTATGGATATGAGGGAAGGAGCATTGCCTATCAAATATTTGGGTGTCCCATTGTCCTATAACTATCTTCACTACTCTGATTGTGGTCAGCTTCTAGATAAAATCCAGTTCAGAATGGATGGGTGGGACTGTAGGCTACTTTCTATGGCAGGTAAGATAGAGCTTATTCACTCAGTTATCACTCCTATGGTGTTATATTAGATGATGACATACCAACTGCCGATTGCAACTATTGATAAAATTAATAAGATATGTGCTAATTTTATTTGGGGAGGCAGAACTCATAAAATAGCTTGGGATATCCTTTGCAGACCAAAATTGGAAGGAGGAGTGGGCCTGAGAAACTTTAGAGACATCAGAAATGCCACTGCTCTTAAATTGTTATGGCATTTTATTAACAACAATAACTTATGGTCTAACTGGATGTACAACGGATACTGTAAAGATAAACACTTCTGGACTATGGATATTGATAATAATAGCTCTTGTACCTGGAAATCTATTCTTAAACACAGACAGAAAGGCATTCAACACATTCAAAGAAATATTGTTGATGGGCAAAATACACTTCTATGACACGACCCTTGGATTAACAATGAACTTTTGGTTAATATACTTGGGTGGGATGCTCTCGGTTTAAATGGTGGCGACAATTTGAAGGTCAGCAGCATTATACAAGATAACATGATAAATCCAGAGACATTCCATTTCACTAGACAAATTAACCAAATCAAGAATGTGGTTATTTCAACTAATTATGATTCAGACTTTTGGATCTAGAACAATAATCCCAATGGTTTTACTTTCTACTCAGCATGGGATTGTGCTAGAAATCATTTTCAGACAACTAATTGGTCAAAAGTAATCTGGAGTTACTGCAACAGCCCTAAAATGGCTTTATGTGCGTACAAAGTTATGCTAAACAGAATTCCTACCAAAGATAAACTGACTGAATGGGGTTACACTATAGATCCTGTATGTGTACTTTGCAATTGTGAATCAGAAGATAGAAATCACCTGTTTTTCCAATGTTCTTACTCGGCCCATCTTTGGACTCGAAATAAAATGAAGCTAGGCATGATTCTGAATGGACCTTTGCTGATTGATGTAGAAGCCACAGCTTTATACGACTCCTTTAAAGTTGCAAACCAGATCCAAGATCTGGCCTTCTGCAGCTTCGTCACGATCATCTACCACATATGGTTGGAACGAAACTCGCGTATCCATGATGGGAGGGTAATTGACAAGCTTCGGAGATGGAATCTAGTTGAAATAGACATTAAATATCAGATGACCAAAAGTAGGAAGCAGACTAGGGGATCGAGAGAAAATGATGAGATTTTAGAAAGATGGGGCATTGACCTAGTGGATACCAGTTAAAGCTTCGAGCTTGCTCTCTTACTTTTCTCAGCCGGTCATACAGAAGGAGGAAAGTTATTTAGTTTAAAGTTGAGATTTTCTTTTCTTTTTGACAGTCATGGCTTTGTCCTCTGCCACGTAGAAGTGATGTTTGTAACAGGGTTGCTTTGTTTTCCTGTTCTATTTTTCTTATGGATGGTATGTACATAAACTTTGTAATTTTTTATTGATGCGTTATCAATAAAGCACCGCACTCTTTTTCCCCTACTAATTATCATGCCGATAGTTAGTAAGGTTTTTAATGAGGCGGTTTACCCAGTTTCAAAAAAAATGGTGTATGTACGTATTTGGTATGTATATATGTGTATATGTATATGTTGGTTCATGTATGTGTATGTTATATATGTGCATGGGACATATAAACAACATTGCGATTACTTTGAACAACTTTTGTTCGTTAAACCGTTGAAAATCTGAAAGCTCATTCTCGATCACATTTTCACTTATTAATTAAATTACATATAAATGTAAAAAAATTGAAACCCAATTTCTTATCATTATAAATTAATTAAAATGATCACATTTGAATTATAGAACCATATAAACCAATATTGAACAAGTGTTTATAAAAAGTGCTATTGTAGTGCCAAGGCATTGTGATTTTTCTTATATTTTAAAAAAAAGTATATAAAATTATAAAAATATTATAAATTGTTTATTATTTTTATATAAATATTTAAAATGAATTATTATCATTTTAAAACAATTATTTGAATATTTAAACTTAATTCAAAATTCTAGAAGATATATTAAAGTGATGGCATCCTTGATGATGTTATAAAGGCATTTTATTTCCAAAAGTAAAATAAATAATTTTATTACACATTCTTACTCAAATGGAGAAATAAGTGTATGTATCCAATTTTGTGACATCTAATATTGAGAAATCTCTATTTTACCAAAAACGGATTTTCGTCGCTTTTCTGACGGAAATCCCAAATATCTATATTTGTAAATATAATTTTAAAGCAAGTTTACCATTATTAATTATTTTTCAAAACATTATAATTTGTGTTAAAAAATATTATATTTTAATATTTAAAAAAAATATTATTTTTCAAAGTGATAAATTTACAGGTTGTTACATACTTTTCTCTTTAAAAGAATTTCGTCCCCAAAATTTTACCAAACCCAAACCCAAAAAAGTTTGCCCAAAACATTATTTCATAAACTTAAACCCGTATGATGTACACAGATCATCTGTATGAAAAATCTGATTCGATTTCCTATTCAAATACACTACTTTACTTCTGAACTAGTATTGATCCCTCGATCTTCTAGTGCGGACTCTGATCAGGTTTCTTGATCAGAACTCTTCGTTTTCCTTACACAGCTCTCAACTATGATAGAAAACACAAATACCCAACCACAAACCCTCATCAATTTCGCCATCAAAATCGTGCAACGAAATGATCTACGTACCTCATATGTAGTTACTAACCATCCCAAAAAAATTTATGAAAACATTTCATAGAACTTTTATTCAATTTTTTTTCCAAAGATGCTTCTTTATTTATAATTACTTTAAAAGTTTTATTCACTAAAATTTCTATCTTCTTTGCAAAGAAACCATTTAATTTCAACACTTAGAAAATACCTCTATATACTTAAATCCGAGAAAATTTTTGAGGAAAGCTTCATATTTTTCAAAATACACTTTATTGGGTCAAAATGAATGTTGTGTAAAACATTGTTACAACAACCCAAAAACACTAGTATAGGGATTTGATTAATTATACTTAATACTAATTTTCGATTTCGAACTTAAACTGTTTATTAGTTAATAATGAAGCTAATCAAATTGGGGTATCATTATCTCTCAAACCTTGAATGGACGACATTCTTAACTTAAGATATATATAAGTTACCGACCTCGAATCTTGACATCAAACATAGGATATGTATAAATCCCATATATTATAAAAAATATCTCCTTTCGAAAATTACTTACTAACAACTGTGTTATAGTCTATGTATTCCTCACTTGCTTGAAAACATTTATTTATGACAATGGTGTCAAAATCCATGTCTTCTTCCACTTGAGCCCTTTTTAAATCGCTTTAAAAATATAGTTTAAATATCATTTTAAATATCACTTTCAAATCATTTCTCTTAAAAGATATTTTAACTCATAAAAACTCTTTTATAAGTATAAACTTTCTATTTTATAAACTCTACTCCTAAAATTATAACTTCTACCAAATCACTTTAATTTTTTCAAAGCTTTTGCAAAATACTAGGATTTAAATTCTCAAAATCACTTTTACAAAACATATCTTCTAAATCCATCTTTTACAGAATCATTTTGTTTTTGTTAAACACACTATTATACAACATGCTCATTTATTATCATATATAAATTCATTATCCTTAACCTAACATTATTATCAAACACCTTATATTATAATATACACCTTTAACCATGTTGAATGCAAACACCTTGACAAAAATTAACAATCACTAATTAATCTATCAATTAATGATTCATATTATCTTTTTAACTTTAGAAAATGATATAGATCGAGTAACTCAAAAATGATACCAAGGAATTGGATACTACCAATAGTATCATATATTCCCTTAATAAGAAGGGGAATACTTAAAAGAAGTGTTTAGCATCCAAACACATCTCCTGCCCATTTTAGTTACTTTGGAGCCACTCGAACTAATTAATCATCAGATTCTTTTCAAAAATTACTGGGATTTAAATTCTCAAAAATTTCTTTATAAATCCCATTTTAAAAATTCAATTAATAAAATCACTTATTTGTATAAAACATTCATAAATCATTATTTTGAACCAATATTATTTATCAAACAACACAGTTAAATTGTGAAACTATATTCACGAGGTGTTCGTTTTAAAACTTTTAAATCAAACAACCAATCAATAAATGATAAGAACTGAATGTTATCATTCCCTTAACAACCATACACTACATAAACAACTATGTCATTTGAAAGATATTCCTTTATATTCAAAATATAATCCTAGGTAAAATTATTTCATTTACCAATTTTTCAAAATAAAAATCATTTTTATATAACATTACCAAATACGCACTTATATATAATACGCTCAGACTCATTCTAGGGTGTCACTAACCCTATCTCTAATGAGTTACACATCCTAGGGTATTACCAACCCTATCACTGAAGGGCCTTACCCCTATCAGGCTCAGGTGTTCACACAACCTAAGCTCTGATACTAATTTTGACGACCCACCTCTTCGACCCTCAGAAATCAACACTAATACATCCATGGTATTCACGTGTTGAATATCCTAGTGTCGGAAAGACAGATTGATCAAAGGTAAAAAGAAAAATAAAGACAGAATAGAATCTTAAGAAGAATGGAATAACATATATTATTTTAATATAATTTTATGGTGAAAATTTTAAATACATACATCAAAGTCTATCATAATCTCAGCCTGAACAGTTATAAATCTCTGTCCCTACTAATATTGAATACAAACAGTAAACAAATGCAGCGGAAATGGAAATGGATAACCATCTACAAAGGAAACTCCATCTCTTGCTCCAAGCTCCTCCAAAATATTCCAAGCTAGACCTGAACTACTCGGCTGTATGGAAAAAATAGCGCATCCAGAGTTTAAGGGAAAAGAAAATAAACTCCGGGTCAGTCATAGAACGGGTGTGAGAAAACTCAAAACATGGATATTTTTGAAAACAAAGGGTACTTCTTAAGACCATGTCGTACATAAACACGGACGGGTTTTACCTTATAATAACCAAAACATTGCTACGTAAAATCCAGTGATATTATAATAATGTCTAGATTATAAATACATATTGATCATAGCCGAAATTGTTACGTTAATTAAACTCCAGCATAATAGGTATACAAATAAGTTCGAAGGTACTTATTGGAGAATCCATGACAAGGTAAGGGACTGCCTTCCATAAAGTACATTTCTAGAGGAATGCACCAAGGATCCATAGGTGATCCTCTGCATCTGGCAAGACCAGCCTACCTCTTTCCAGTGGTGGACACAATGGTCCTGAATAGTACCGAATATTACATCACCTCGTTCGTTCCCGACCTATCCGTGGCCACGTCATACACAACAAACCCGATATATAGAGGTAATCTAGAAAGGTGATAACGATACCCTAATGGGTGCGACCCACATAGCCTTGTGGCATACCCTATTTTGCCATTTCTGGGTGTGAGGCCTGAAGTGATGTATTAACTTTTACAAAACAAATCCCACTTTGAATGCCACATTGCCATTTCTAATAACATAATATTGATTACCACAAAAGTACTACCCCCGAGTTCATATGCCTTAAGGAAGGTGTTAAGTGTAAGGAGGGTTATCTCATACTCCACCAAATAGATGTACGTTTATAAAAATCAATGTATGTGGTCTTAGAAATGCAATTTCAAATGCTCGTCCATACAAGTTGTCCAGTAACAGGACAAACCAAAGGCACTCCTCCTACTACATCCTGTTGGGAATCACCCCTAGGATTAGTAGAAAGTAGTCCTTGCATCGAAGAATTCAAAATAAAGGTACCACTGCCACCATCTATCTGGTATAGGAATTACCCAGAGGTTAGTGGCAATCAGCCCTACATTATGAAGATCTCCGCCTTCAAAATCATTGTCATCAACATGTCTTCACTTTTGAATGGGTATATCGGTTCGAAGTGGTTTTCGAATAGGAATCGCCCAAATCCGATCCCAGTTTCTCCAAACAAATTATCGATAAAAGATGTCAAGTATGTGAGTGATAATTATTCAATTAATCAATATCTTTTATCCAAGTAAAATATCTTCTTAAAGATATATATCTTTAAACCATTTTCTTTTTCAGCATATACGAGATTATTAAACCTCTTTTTAATTTTCGAAATACCAAATCATTTCTCTTTAATTACATAGGAAACATTATTGAGTAAAAATGGATCCATAGAAATTATACTAATTTTACTCAATACTAATTTCCGTATTCAGCCCGTACTTTTCGTCGAATAACGGTGAAATCACCTTTTAAATTCACACAAACAGTATGAGATCCCTCCTCGAAATTTAATATAGTATTTAACCAGAATGTTACCTATATCAATAAACATATTATTATTTTAAAATCAGGTTTAACCTTTGGAAAACTCCAAATCCCCTTTTCTTTTATCTTAGCAAAATGTGGTTCGAGTAAATCAAATTTATTATCCCCTTCGTCGGTCCAGTCCGAATAGCTTGAGAGAGCATGAAACTGTTTTCCAAACCCAAGCCTAGAGACTATCTCTTTGTCACCCATAAGGCGGTCGAGTTATTTGATCAACTCTAAACCCTTTAAAAATACTTGATTTAGTATTTGAAAAACATTTATAAAGGATTCGGGAAGAAAATCCAAGTTTACATTTTATTTCAAAAATTTCCAAATTCCTTTGTTAAATTGCCGGTGAATAGTGCTTTTAAGGGCTTCGTATCACAAATATTATTTAAACCTTTTATGTCCAATTTTTCCATTCAAAACTATTTTAAAATATTCTAACATATTTTTAGAATTTATCTCATATTTTTAAAGATCTAAAAATATCTATTTTTAAGAGTTGAAATCCATATTTTACGAACTGCCAAATCGCAGTGATTTTAAAAGCTTGATTTGGACATATCTCAAATTTTACAAAATAAAATCTTGATTTTTCTCCTTCATTTAGAAACTATAGTTATAAGAGTCTGGAAAATTCTTTTTTCCAATAATTTCGAGCTATATTCCAATCTACATATTGATTTAACTTTTATGGCGTGAAATTGTGAACTACCGTTGCACGACGTGCCTATTTTGATTCTAATTTCATATCTTTTCAAACCTTTGCCGAAATGAGTTTTAATGTTTATAAAACATTTATAAACCGTTTCAAACCATTTTTATTCATGTTTGAAGAGGTTTGACTATACCATAACACTTTTATAATTCATAAGAGAAAGCGTTTTCTTTGTGTAAATTCGATGTGCATTAATAGTGAATTATCTCTATAACCAAGCAAACATATTATCTCATCCAAAACATGATGATCAAACATAGAAAACAAGCATGGAAAAACATATCATATCATTATATAGTTTAATAAATAAACTAGCGGAGTAATTCTCACATTCATATGTCTCTAGATGTACTAAAATTGACTATAGCTCCGCTATCACTGCACCGAAGCTTATGAATCCTGCCCTGGGACCCTTGGGTGTGCTTGGCCTTGTACTAGAGCGGGTGGAGAGGTGGCGGTGGCTCTTGATGAGTTCGGCCAAGAAAGGAAAAGGAGGAGGTGATCGCTCACTTTAATTTCAAACTAAGGCGATATCTTTCTATATTTGGAAGTGTATTTTCAGCAGAGCTTAGCTACGACTATGGAATAATTTACGAGGACATGGAAGCCATTAATGAAGAGGAAGAATAAGCTTAGAAAATGGAATGGAAGTGTGTATAAAATGAGAAGGGATGCCTTCTATTTATAGGATAAAATATGTAAACAAATATCTTATGATACAAAAACCATTCTACCCTTACCCACATCCCCTCCATATGCACAGCCACCCCCCCATTTGTCCTCCTCTCATCATATCCTAGGTGTTAGGTATTTAAGGAGGTGATGTTTGATGTTTAGTTTTCTTATATGTGAATATATGTTATAAGTATCATGATATTACACTTGTATATATATATATATAGGTGTATGTATGCATTTGGTATGTATATATGTGTATATGTATATGTTGGTGCATGTATGTGTATGTTATATATGTGCACAAGACATATAAACTACGTTGTGATCACTTTGAACAACTTGTGTTCGTTAAACTAAAATCGGAAAGCTGATTCCCGTCACATTTTCACTTATTAATTAAATTACATATAAATTTAAATAAAATTTAAAAACCAATTTTTTATCATTATAAATTAATTAAAATGATCACATTTGAAATATAAAACCATATAAACCAATATTGAACGAGTGTTTATAAAAAGTGATGTTGTAGTGCCAAAGCATTATGAATCTTCTTATATCTTTAAAATAATTATATATCATTTTAAAACTATTATAAATGGTTTATTATTTTAATATAACTTGTTAAAATGAATTATTATCATTTTAAAACAATTATTTGAATATTCATACTTAATTTAAAATTCTAGAAAATATATAAAAGTGATAACATTCTTAATGATGTCATAAAAGAATTTTATTTCCAAAAATAAAATAGATAATTTTTTTACATATTCTTGCTCAAATGGAGAAATAAGTGTATGTGTCCAATTTCGTATCATCTAATATTGAGAAAATCTCAATTTTACCAGAAAATTGATTTTCGTCGCTTTTCTGACAGAAACCCAAAATATTTATATTTGTAAATGTAATTTTAAAACAAGTTTACCATTATTAATTATTGTTCAAAACATTATAATTTGTGTTAAAAAATCTTATATTTGAATATTCAAAACTAAATATTATTTTTCAAAGTGATAAATTTACGAATCATTATAATCATTCTACTACTCTCCAAGAGCCTAATGAACATCAGCGAAAACCCACTTTCCTCAAACTGCTCGAAGAGCACTCATGGAGAAAAAGGAAAAAATAAAACCACAGGTCAGACGAAATTTCGGTATGAGAAAATCAAGAAATATGTATGACATATAACAATACCTTTCAAGACCAACTGAATCATCGGTTTATTTTCCCCAAAAAAGAGCCAACTATCTAATAAGTACAAACTACGATATAATATATAATATTAGGGTGTATAATATAAGTAACAAATAGTTGTGCTGCGTGTACACCGCAACAATAAATAGGTATACAATCAAAAACCACTAAGGCACATTCGCATAATTATGCAGGTTTTCTGTGGATCTCCTTGGATCTAAGCCGACTTTGATCTCCTACACAAGGATCTGAGATATCCTTTCGAGCATCGTACTTCTCTAGGGAATTTACAATAGGAAATACATAGCTGGTCCATACCCGAACATGTGGCTTCGAATGTATCACTCCGCATGCATATCCGTAAGCAACATTAGATGGAGTCAGCTATGCCCTTAGGTTAGCTAAACCCCTTGGCTCTGCATCCTATCTCTGGTTACTGTCATTACCGATGGTGAAGTTACGTTTGCATGGCATGCCCCATAGTTTTGTAAGTGACAGAGACACTATTTTCACCAGCAAATTTTGGCAAGAACTAATGAGATTACAAGGATGCACCCTAAAAATGAGCTTAGCCTACCACCCACAATCAGATGGACAAACTGAGGCTGTTAACAAGATATTGGAAGGATACTTGCGCTATTTTGTGTGTCACAAGCCACAGGAGTGGTCAAACTGGCTCACCATGGATGAATACCGGTATAACACCAGTTGGAAAACCTCTATAAACACCACACCATACCAAGCAATCTACGGGATGCTACGTACCCTGATATCTTATGTGCCAAAATTGCTAGGGTGCCTCAAGTGTGCAAGAATTATATTATAGGGACATCGTAATACAATTGCTAAAAGACAGTTTGTGTCATACACAAAAAAGGATGAAAAAATATAGTGATGCAAGAAGAACGGAAAGGAAATACAATGAAGGGGATTAGGAATGTTATCCCTAAAGTATTATGGACCATATAAGATCATACAAAAGATTGGGAAAGTGGCTTACAAATTGGAGTTACCCCCTGGAGCTCGAATCCACCTAGTTTTCCATATTTCACAACTGAAAAGAAGAATAGGCAGCGGGGTTATCATTCAACAAGATAATCCCACATTTATGGAGGAGATCATTAACGAGCCAGAGGCTATTCTGGATAGTAGAATATTTCCAAAGGACAACAAGGCAATTACTAAAATGCTGGTTAAATGGAGATAGAGAACTCAAGAGGAATCAACTTGGGAAGATTATTGGGATTTGGTGAGAGATTTCAAACTTTTGACCTTGAGACAAGGTAAAATTTTGAAGGGGAAGGGAATGTTAGGCCTCAGATTCATCTAACTCGGTTGCATGATGATTAGCAAGAAGGAGGAGACAAATTTGCAAACACTTTGGATACAAGGGAAGACAAAGGCATTTTATCAACCACTTAGGTGATGATTGCTTCCACAACCATCAACGGTGATCTAGAGGAGGTGACGACTGACTCAAGTTACCACAAGAACCTTCTTGACTCCGAGAAGATGAGCCACCCTTCAATTGAGTTCAGAAGTTGTTAGTTTGTATGTGCACGTGCACATGTGCACATGTATACAACTGTGATAAAAGGCTAAGTTGAATTTGTAAGTTTGAGTTAATTGTTTGATCAAGTCAGAGTTTGAATGAGTCATGTAATGAATCGTGGTTGGGTCATGGGTGTATATAAATAGTAGAAGCAATCCATTTGTAAGAACATGTTGAGAAAAATTAATAAGAATTTATCATTTCAATTTTGATAAATATGTTACATTATTTTCTTACAAGCAATCACAACCACTCCTATACATTCTTTCATTCCTTACTAATACACATTGCTGTAACTATATGAAACCACTCTTGTCTTCAGTCTTCAAGAACTCTAAACAACAACTTTCCATTGTCATAACTTCAAGCTTTACCTATTGCAAACATGGTCAGAACCAAGCCAAGGAAAGATGGGCACAACAGTCCCCCACCATCTCGTCGTCGATCACCTAAAAACCGAACCCAAACGCTGCCAGGTCGCGACCAAAATTTGGCAATCTCTAACCATCGTAGGAAAATCTGACCAATCAATCACTTCGTAACATCAAGGCGGTCACTTCTTTAGTTGATGTCGAGGCCAAACATTGCCTCTGGTGGTCATAGAGGAGGAGGGCCGTTGGATTGGTGGTCTTTTAATTTGAAAAAAACTGTCGAAGTTTTATCCTCTGGTTCACGCGATGCTTAAGTAGAGAAGGAAAGTATGGGCTAGTATGGAGAGAAATGGGCTAAAGGTATGGGGTATGAACGGTAGGGTATGGCCTAATGGTTAGGCAGCATGGCCCAATAAAATGAATATATATATTATTATTTTAATTTTAAAATATCCAACAAAACATACCGAAATCTCAAACTCCAAACAAGGTGTACTGCCTGGTGTTCTATATGTTGTATCCCTATTCCGAATGCAATGGAACTAGTCTCGAACCCTAATTCGATCGTATGCAGAAAAAAGCTTTTTAAACCCAGTTATTATATTAAATTTTCCAAAATTAATTTCTACGCGTTTTGAACTCACATAACCAAACGATACGTCTGATCACCATGAAATTTGACAGCATATTATAATTCACTATTACCGATCCAATAAAACTACTTTCGTCAAAATCTAAGACTATGCCCCGGAACGACAATTTCACATATTTAAATATTCAATTATCGATATTTATCCGGTCTATTTACATAGTAAATAAATTTAAAATTGAATTCACTAATATTATTTATTAATTAAAAGGAGTTAAATAAAATTATTAAATCCATTTAATTAACATTAAATTTCATAATTCAAATATCTTAAACATTCCCTATATTTGAATTATAAGCTATTAAATTCTAAAATCCAATTATTTAAACATTTAGAATTAATTAAAATTTAAAATCAAATGACCAAAATTTTGGGTTGTTACAATTGCTTTTTATAAATATGAGCTAAAAATTTCATTTATGATATTTCTTCCGTAAAATTTTATTTATAAATTCTTTAATAAATATTTAAATAAAATTTCAACTTCCATTTAATAAATTCCAAAATTTGTTTAACAAACTCCTTTACAAAATCCCCTATATTATTTATAAACCCTTTTCTAAACCTCCTATTATAAAATATCATTTATAAACTCATTTGATAAATTTCCAACTTCTTGCATCTCTTTTATAAACAACAAGTTCATTTATAAAATTCTTTTTATAATTTTCTAAATATAATCTCAAATCCCTTTTAAAACAGAACTCTAAATATAAAATAAATCCCAAAATATAATTATAAAACTCGTATAGTTTTCATAAATTTTCAACAAATTTCCAAATGGAATTTACTTTTCCCTTTTCCAAAATGATATTAATTTTGTTTTTATAAGATATTACTTCAAAACCATTCTTTTATTTTATAAAACACATTTTATAAACCTATTCTCCCCTTATAAAATAATGTTTATAAATTTACAACATTTAATACAAACAATTCACAAATATTATTTCAAATACTTCAATTTTCTTTAATCCCGCTAAAATTTCTTTTTTTTTCTTTTTTAAATAAAGATAATCCTTTTTAATTTTTCTTTTAAAAATAAATATTTATTGTTATAATATTTTCTATAAAAACCAATACCAAAAAATAATTAATTTAAAACATTTACTTAAATGTAAATATTAGAAGAATAAATGAATAAATTTGGAATGGAATAGAAATTTTAAAAAAACTCCTGTAAATTTAAATATCAAATAAAATTCCAAACAGTCAGATTTAAAATCTTTGTTTCTTTTCCAAATCAAAATCCACTTCCAAACCAAATCACAATTATTAGTATTCCAGAGTACTAAATCGAGGCCCATAGTCACTATAGCACTTAACAAATGTTATAACTATCCTTCTATACTAAAAAGGTTCAATTTTTCACAATGTCGGTGTCACATTCAAAATGACCAAACAGTCAAATTTCTGCATTTAACAAACAAAATCATCGATGTATAACTGAAATAAATGAATAGATAAATAACTGAGAATTTTAATTCACTACGATGAAAAAACCGAATTTCTCGACAAATTTCCTGTATTTCAATTTTAAATGCTTATGGCTCCTAAAAGCGAACAGTTTGAATAAACAGCCAATAATTTCAACTAAACACAAACGGTAAATTTAATCTACTATAAAACAAACTGATTTATGCAAAGAGTTGAGTAATACTCACCAAAATTTCAGTTGATGCTGAACGCTCTAGTTTGGACTAAAATCGAACGACGTTTTATTTTAGCCCAAATTTCAATGTGTTAAAATTTAGCAAAACCAGTTCTATAGCGAAGCTTTTTTCATTGTGCGCAATGCAAAAAGTTTCGTCTCGATTGGATGCCATATGAGAAAGTTGTTCACTATATAAGTTAACGGTTTTTAAATTATATTTTAATTCACTAATAATAATTCATTAAACTAATTACCCTTAATTAATTATCTTCCCAATTTTCATAATCCTATTCCCGCCTAACTCCAGTAAGCTCCCTCACCATAACCGACCTCTTTAATCTCATCTAGCTCCTCCCTCTCTCCACTAAACGCCATAAAACTATCGTCGACCATCTTCTCTCTAACTCCTCTATCCAACCACCACCACCTTGACATGCCCACATACCCTACTTAAAGCACGTCTCACAACCACACACGTTGGACCCACCACAGTCCTGACCCCTTCCAAGCACCAAATCCTCCATACTTTGCTTCCAAGTGCTAAATCAAATCATGAACCCAAATCTACTCTCCTTTTCACAAATCAAAGCCTAGAATCTGCAATATTCAAAACCCTAGTATTCTAAGCTATGTTTTTAAAACCGTCGATCATTGTACAATGATGACGCCCTCTCTAAACTTGCACAGATCATAGATCTACTCATAACTGACACAAAGGTCCTTAGTTTTTATTTTTTTTGAATTTTTGAAAGAGAGGATAAAAGTGAGCTTCTTTATTTTGAATCAAACAGTAAAAAAAGAAAAGATATGTATGGTGCCGAAGAAGATAAGTGTTTGGTTATATTTATTTCAAAATTTTCGGTATCTCACCGCATAGATTTCCATTTTGCGTATGGACTCTGAATGACAAAACATAAATATGGTCATGCTCAGAATAGCGATGCGACTCCAAAAAAATAATAATATACACCGGTTATTGGATTTTATAAAATCACAAAAATAATGTCCTTTGGCGAATAATCATCAAACAATTAATTTAAATAATTTTCATATTAAAAATTATAAAAAAATCAAATAAATTAAATTAGTAATACATCTATAAAAATTGAGTCGAAATAATAATAATTTATTCTCTGATTATTTATTTGAACCATTTATTATTGTAAACAAATTACAGATGAATTCATTGTTATTATTTATTAATTTAAAAGGAGTCAAATAAGTCTATTAAATCCATTAAATAAATTTTATCTTCAAAATCGCGATTTTTAAACCACTATTCAAGTATTTAATTCCCAATCCAATTATTTGCAAAAATCCTTATATTTGAATTCCAAATATTAATTTTAAATCAAATCTCTATATTTTGATTTTTGAGTATTTGACTTTTCAAACCAACATTTTAATATTTAAATCAATTAATTATTTCAAAATCAAATGACCAAAATTTCGGATCGTTATATAAAAATTGTGTCTTTACAAAATGTTTGTAAAAATTAAGTATTATTTCAAGGAATGTTCCATAATAAGTTATTTTAATATTAAATGAGAAATATTAGATAAGAAAATAAATGTGAATTAAAAAAGAAATTGGTGTAGTTAAGGAACCAATGGAATAAAGTACATAAGGTGTATAGATCATTTTATTCGCATGACAGTCTCGATCCAGGATTCGAGACATGATTTTGATGTGATTTATACTGATTCGAACAAGTTATTTTTCTCTAGATTCTTAATGGCGAACACTTGATAAAGACTCTTGATATGTTTTTGAATTTTGCTATCGTAGTATATGGCTATGTAAGAAAAACGAAGATCTCTAATCAAGGAACCAGATCGGAGCCGCACTATAGAGGTCAAGTGATCTATACTATTTTGGAAGTGAAATCTATGTGATCGAGCAAGTGATCGGATTAATTTTGAGTACGGATGACGTATGTACATCATACGGGCTTTGGTATAATTGAATTCTATTTTTTTTGGCTTACGGAGAGCTTAGGTGATGACTTTTCGAATTGTTTGAGGCAATTCAAATAATCGACTAAGTAATAACCTGAGGTTGTTGAGCATAAGATATTCTTAGTAGTCTATTTATCATCCTTGTGCGATGAGAAGTTTTCTTAACCTGGGCAAACCGTTATCTTTCTTTTAGTAATCCTAATTCTTAACTGTTAAATTGTGATTGTTGCTTTTGATTCTTATGTTGGAATTTCGAGGATGAAATATTCTAAGTGGGGGAGAATGTAACGATCCAGAATTTTGGACACTTCATATTTAAATATTTGAATTATTTAATTCTTTTAATATTCGACTAAATGTGATTAAAGATAAGAAATTATTTTCGATATTTATTTACAAAAATAAATAGTTTGAATAAATATCGATAATGTGATCGAAAATCGTTTTATCGATAAACAATCTTGAAATGCATGAAGTTATCATCCCAGGACACTATACCAGATTTTGATGAAACTAGTGCCATCAGTAGTGGAATAATAAGGTGATGTGCACCGACGATTTTCATAGCGATCAGACATACTGTGTGATTATAAGAGCTCGAAACGTGAAATGATTAAAAAGATAATTTAAATATAACATATAACTTATTATTTAAACACCATACCCTCACTCTTCTCCTCCACTCTTCCTCTTTTTCCTCTTTCTCTTCATCATTTTTGTTCCTGTAAGAAAAACATAACCGCCTCACAAAAGCAATTGTTCCCGGAGCTGTAGGTCACTTCGGAGGTCGATGTTGGTTCCTTTGGACTCGTGTGGCAAAGGCCTCAATTCCATGGTGTCAAAGTTGGGTGCGGTGTCATTTGAGTTGGTCGACATAATTATGGTCGAGCTAGGGTTTGTCGTTGGTGGAACTTGAGATGTCAATTGATGAAATGGAAGGTTCCAAAGTGAATTTGGTGCGAAGTGGAGTCGGTTAGACGCAACTGGAGGGACTCCGATTAACTATGGCATAATACGACAATGGCTTATACGTACGGGATGCACAGGTCGTGATTCTCAGGAGATGATCGAGCATCATAATTTTGGGTTGGAAGCGAAGAGATTGCAAAGAGAAGATGATCATAAGTGGTGGCGTTCGATTTCGTGAATCATGGAGGGAGAAAGGTAGAAGAGATTGGAATGGCAATGGTGTGTTTCTTGTTCAGGCACATTACTGTGCACGTTTATTTGGGGAAGATAATTAAAGAGATAATTAGTATTTAATTAAGTAATGAATTAATATAAATTAATCCGAATTCTTATAAAATCAATAACTTTTGCATACGAGATTCAATTGAGAAGCCATCTTCATCGCTGCACTCATAGCGAGATTATCTATGTCTTGTTTAAGATTAGGCTTGGGTGAGTTAACTCAAATTTGTGTAATATTGTGTGTGTATTTTTTGTTGTTAAAATATAAGTTAAAATAGATAACAATGCAAGCTATTACTTTTGGACCACTCCTTACTTTAGAAAGCAAGTGACAACATTATATGTAGTATACATTCTCTTATAACCCTCTAAAAATGTCACGTGGCCAAGACCTATTATTTACATGTTTTATAGTGTGTTGTAAATGTTTGAAGCAAAATAGTCGCTAGAAATGCACTTTGAAATCCCTTGTATTTGGCATATGTTAAATTGGTTAAATAGTGGTTATATTGGGAAAAAATATATTTGCTCATTCCCTACATACGTTTCGGTGTGTTTGACATAGAGGAATTGGGTTGGAAATTTGTAGAAATTATGGAATGAAGTTGTTAAATTTAAAAGCGAAAATATCACTATGGATGCACTTTTAAAATGCCTTGTGTTCGGCCATTTTCAAAGTTAACTTTCAAAGACACCTTAGGGCTTTGTTTGTATTTTTAATATATATTATAAGTGTATTTATTATTGGGAAAATATCAAGGTTTAAATATATTTTTCGTTGAAGTTCATTGAGCTCTTGGGGAGGGGCTGGCTATTTACCTACCGTAGTATTCTAATTTCCATTGCATTACTTTATGTATATATATCAACAATTATGAGGATGGGTTATTGTAACTGTATAGGCTAATGATAGTACTATGATTAGTGACTTTGAAATACTATGCATATTAAGTTTCAAGTACTATCTTTTGATATTATATGTTATCATTCCGTTGTGAGATTCTGATATTTTTTTGTTCTCTTAGTTCTTGTTCATTTTCTTTTCTTCTTTTTCTTTACCCTAACATTTTGTCTTTCTGATACTTGGATGATCCAACATATAAATACCATGAATGTATTAGTATCAAAATTCAAGGATCAAAAAGGCGGTCGTTACAATATCTATTTTATAATTAAAATTCAATTAATTAAACTATACCAATGCACTTTTTCCAACAGTCTCCAAATTCAACAAAAACAATGCCAAACCGTCTGGAATTCCGATAAGAGTCCAATGGAAGAAACTACACATGGGTTGGAGTTTGTATGCAAAAGCTACAGTGGCTTCAGTATATTTTAAATTATTAAATTGAAAAGAATAAAATAATTAAATTATTAAAACTAGCATCTAACTTTAGAAACCAGGCGCACCTTCTTCCAATGCAAACGTGCATAACCATTAACCCATTTTGTACCCTCATATTGAGCTTTGACCGTCATTATCTCCTTTATCACTTCGCCTATGACTTAGCCTCCACCTCCATTGGACTCCCCTGACCACCACCTTTCAAACCATGGTGGTCTGGAATTCCCTATCATTGTCGTAATTTTCATCATTGGCCTTGATTTTTTGCTAACTCGACTATTCTGATCGCCTATTTCCAAAATTAAAGTCACATATGAGTTCCTCTGTTCATGCTCTTCAGTACCCACAAGTCAATTTCTCCAATTGATGCCCAAATTAAAAATGCCTAAATCGAAGCTTAGGGTTTCATCAAAGCCTACTTTGACTATGAATTCTGACCACCTCAAGCGTTATACTAAAAAAAGAACGCTTGTTGTCTGTTTAATTTGCCGAGAGCTTTCCAATGTTATGTAATTTGATAGGGTTTGAACACTTCGAATTTTATTCACTTTTTAATTAATTTAATCATCATAGTAATAAGATTAATTTCAGGATTAGGAAAGAAACTGAAGATAGAGGTGACGGCTAGGGTTTTGTAGCCTTACTTATATCATTTTAGGCTAAGTTATGGGCTGTGTATCTAGTTTGACCCAAAATAGCTACGTACGCTATTTAAGAACTATAATGCCTCTATTTTGCAAACCGTAACTCCAAACATATCAAAATTATATATCATAATGATCGGCTTGGAAAAACCTTCGCAACTGTTATTGAACCACTATAGCTATAGCTAAGGGGTTGACCAAACTCAAGGGATCCAAACTTCAGCGTGCCTCAAAGAGGTGCCTCACGAGCATAGGGTCAACGGCCATATTAAGGCTCTACCTCATGCGACTTATCCCCTAGCAGGGTCGTGTTACCCATCTTGCTTAAACAAGCTTTACATACTCAATAACATCCATGGGCAGTAGCCTATAACACTACCTAGGCTTCTTCTTCCTATTGAAGAATGGGAAGTTCGGTAATTTCACAACTTGTAGAATTTTAAGTTTTCAAGTGGCCAGAATAGTTTGACGTTGGTCGATCAATGTTGACTCCGCAATGTCGACCAATCAGCGTTTCGTTTATGGATTACTTAAGACTCTCATGGGGTTACTTAGACTCAATCAAGTATAGGAACAAATGATAAGACACAATAGAAAAATAAGTAAAAAGTACAAATATTTCGCGAGGAGACGCATAAGAAAACACATGATTAGGAATAAATGGAAAAGGAGAGAAGCTTACTAATTAAAGCTATAAAGAACTTTCAAAAAACTTACTAGCATTTTAAAAAAGCTTGAGAAGTTTTCTAACGGCGATATTGTACGAGCTCAGTAAAGGGAGGAAGAAGGGGAAGTATTCATTTACATAGTTTTGGCTTTTGATCTGAGCCATAGGATGGAATAAGTGGGAATCGATCTCAACCTTCCAAGTTTTGATTGATTACCTTGTCACTTCAAAGGTCACGTCTTTAAAACCACCTCAAACCTCACACCTAATGGGCAAGCGACACCAGCCATTCACATTAAGTGTGCATAAAGACAAGTCCGCCTCCACTTGCAAAAACGCACTTGAAGAGCAAAATGTTGCTCATTTTTCTTGCAATGATATTGGGCCCGTCAGTTAAGCTTCCGAAAACACTGGCTTTCCAGTTAAGCTATTTAAAACACTGGCTCGCATCGCACAACCTCGAGAATAGCTGACTTGCATCATCACTTGCCAAAGCACCTCAAGCAGTTTGTCCCGTAAGAGATATTGGCACCCCTTCACCTGTTAGGTCAGGACAACTGCCTGCTTGATCATAATTATCAACACGAAGCCTGGAACCTCACAAACAACCCCGGCTTGCCTCATCATTAGACGATCGATTTGCATTGTGTGAGCTTCTCCTCCTACTGCCTTTCTAAATCTCCTAGCTTTCCTTGCCCATCCCCCCTATGTCACCTGACCATTCCACCCATCCTACTTTTTATTGGCTCGACAAACGTCCAACAAATGTACTTGGGTGACCCTGCATAAAGGGAAGATGACTCCATATTGTTCCCACGGTAAGATCTACATAACGACACTACTCATTTGACAAAAGCATCATTATGCAGAAACCGTCCTCTATCCTTCACAGTCCACAAGGCAATCACATCATTATTCAACCACAGCACTTTTCCCCTCAGCTGCCTTTCTGACAAAAGCACACCATGGTATGGCCTACCAACTATCCGTTAACTGAGCCATTCTCCACTCTAGCATCCTCGCTGGGCTGCATCTAAACCATATAACTTCATTGATGGCGACAAGGATTCTAGAGGCTCAGTGCTTCAATCTGAGCCCTTCAAACTAGATTTCATCTCCTATAAATATAGTTCTACATACACTTGTACAAGGATCAAATTTTCATTAATGGATGCAATATTATTCTTGTAACTAAATACAAGCAATGAATCAGTAGCTAAAGTGAACGTAGATCTAAATCAAACTCGAACCACTTTAAATCTCATGTGTCATTTTGTTAGTCGCTATGCACAAGATCGAAGATGGCCAACAGTAATAAATAATGTAAATGCAGCAGAAATAAAATAGTAAATCTCATAGTAAATTTTATATCGGTTCGGACCACCCATTCTATATCCAGTCCTCGACTCCTTTTGGAATTAACTAAGCAATCTTTGCTTAACCCAGAGGAACAAGTATCTTAAAGACTCTGCATGAACAACTGAACAGGACTTCAACAACCAACGTAACAAAACGTTACTTCTTGACACAATGTGTCTGCTATATACAAATTGTCTCTTTTTATTACAAGGACTCCTATAACCAAACCAAACGATATTGAGTGTAGATGTAGAGGCTAAGGAGTTTATTTGACTAGAATATGAGATATGGAGATGAAGCACACCAGTCGCTATTATTTGAATCACATGAATCTCTTGAAGTGCTTTTGGATTTGAGAGTTTTTTGATGTGGAATTCAAAGCATAGAGTTGTATCTTGTTGTATGTTGATTCAAAGATAATTAGGTGTATTTATAGGTGTTGTAGGGATGTTAAAATAGAGGTGCAACCTTTCAAATTCGCCATTGATAAAGAGAAGAAATCGTAGGCGCGAAGAGATATGAAGACACCTTTTCAGGAACTAGCCGTTTTAGTCGATTGAAGATGATAGTCAATCGTTGACTTACTGTACAAATCAATCCTGAGAGTGTACCTAAAATCAGTAAATAAATAGTATATTTAGTCGACTGGGTTTAAATGATTGGTCCCTCCATTCAGTCGATTGAATAGTGTAAATTTTGTTTTTTTATTCCTTTATGTTTTTTTAAGCTCTTCGGTGTATATCTTTTAGCTTTGATGCATTCTAGTAGTTTGTTAACACCATTGTAAATCTTCTAAAGCTCACGTACTCTTCTGAAGCAAAGTATTTTATGATACGTGCTTTATTCTTGTCTCTTCCATTGAATGCTTATTAAATCTGTAATGCACTTGATGAAATCGTTAGTAGCATTGTTGTTTAGTTGTTATCATTAAAACACCATAGATATAGTTCTTTCATTCCACCCGTTTTGATGATGACAACCACACAAATTTGTAATATATAATAATACCTCCCCTTAAATATATGCTATAGAACAAGTTTATTTTCCTCGACTTTATATAATGCCAATTAAATATGTAAAACACAAGTTCTTCTACCATTTTGTCAACAACAAAAAGAGGTAAGAGAAAAGGCATATTATATGTTAAAAATTCCTCCTGAATATAAAATAGATAAGAAGTATCATAAATAAGTTAATAAAAAATAATTTAACATTAATGTAAAGTGATGAGTATCTAATAGATATGTAAGTGTAAGCAAAACGATACTCATTTTTCTAAAAATATAGGGTTCACAACTTAGGACATATCAAGTTGGGTGTGGTTGATCCCTTAAAAATATAGTTTTCATTATTAATTACAGTGTCGTAATAATTACCAATGTATAATTATCTATCACAATTACTTAAATTAGTAGGAACCCATATTTTAAAATCTTGATTGAGTTTATACTTGAAACATGGTTTCTATTTCTAAGTACAGTACTTCACGACATAAAGGGGTTTTAGGACTATTTTGATGTTTAGCACCAGTATTAAAATGTGTATACATGAAAGCATATCTAGTACTATTACTACAATTATCTTGTTTATAGCCTAAACCAGTTCTATCACTGTGAGATTTGGTATTCATAATTAAGGAAGGTGAATCATCTTTCCCTGTATTAAAATTTGTGATTTTTTCTTTTAATTTATGAAAAATAGCTTTAGAATCACAAATTTCTTTATGCAAAATGATATTATTATCTTTTAAAAATTCACATTCTTTAATTAGTTTTAGATTCTTATCATGTAAAGTACTATTCTCTTTTCAAGAGGCAAAAGTTCAGAATCATAGTCTTTTAAATAATTTTCCAAAAATATATTTTTATTTTGTAAAATTTCGATTTCCTTCAAAAGATTTATATATTTATGACTTAAATGCTCATTATCATTTAATAGGAAATCCTTTTGTAGAACAAGTTCTTTTAATGTATTTTCAAAATATTTAGTTTGTTTTACTAAAAAGTTATTTTCTTCCATTAGAATACTAATTTTACGCTCATAATCATCCAATTTAGCTAAAGCAATAGAATTGACCTTTTGTGATGCTTTAAAATCTTTAAATAAGTTCTCATGTATTTATATATAAAAGATCACTATATAAAGAATCTAAGGGTACTGATTTTGATCTGAGATTAGCCACACAGCACATGTACCTTGAGTCTATTGACTATTGCTTACTTTTGGAAATTTATTTTTCTCGACTGTCATTGAGCTCTGACTGGATCTTCTTTTTCAAGCCATTGTTTTAGGATGTTGTTGCGATCAGCAGAACACTAGGCTCTGATACCACTTGCTAGTCGCTATGCATAAGATTAAAGATGGCCAACGGTAATAAAAAATGTAAACGCAGCAAAAATAAGATAGTAAATCACACAGTCGATCTTATACTAGTTCTGACCTCCCATCCTACGTCAAGTCCTAGACTCCTTCTGGAATTAACTAAATAACCTTTACTTAACCCGAATGAACATGTATCTTACAATGATTCTGCTCGAACAACCGCACAAGAATTCAATAACCAATGTACCAAAAACTTACTTGACATGGTGTATCATCTATTTACAAATTGTCTCCTTTTAGTACAAGAACTCTTATAACCAAACCAAAGGATATTGACTGGAGGTTGTAGAGGCTAAGGAGTTTATTTGAATAGAATATGGGCTATGGACATGAAGCACACTAGTCAATGTTATTTGAAGTAACTTTTAAAGAGCAAACTATTGCTTTTGGATTTGAGAGTTTTTTGGTGTAAAATTGAAAACATAGAGTTGTATCTTGTTGTATATAGGGGTCATAGGGATCCTAAAACAGGGTGCAACCCTCCAAATTTGCCACTAATGAAGAGAAGTAAACGTAGCCGCAAAGAGATGTGAAGACATTGTAATAACTCGTGCCTCCCAACACACCGATCCAAGGCCTGGTATGACTTTCGAACATGCGTCATGCCAAGAAATACGAGCTATTGGGATTTTAAAACCTTAGAGAGTATTACTACAAGGGTAAGTTCTAAGATATTCTACACTTTAAGATCTCACAGCAAGAGGAATTAAAATATAGACATCTCACAAAAAAAGTCTCAAAAATACTTATTTTTACATATACACTGTTTCCAAAGTACAATTTAAGCTTATAGACATTTAATATAATAGGTGGCTACAAAAGGAACATTGAATGATATGAGAACCCCAATACGAAGCTTCTATCTCCATGTACTATGCCAAATCAACCTCTAACCTATCATCCTATAGTGGGGAAAATGAAAATAAGTGGGTGAGTCGGACAAAAAGTCTGATGAATGAGTACAACTTTAATATGTGATGATCATGTGTTGTTAGCTTCAAAACTATTCAAGATGACATAGGGCATGCTACAAGTATCCATGAATCTTAAGGTCCAATACCTAAGGGTTATTATCTAACACAAAGGGTCGAACTATGAATTGAACCTCAAAGTAATGATTGGCCAACGTCACTAAAGTCACCCAATAAGAAAACACCACCTGTATGTGACTGTGTGATGCAGGCCAGATTGATGAAGTCTTAGGTCGCGAACGACCTAAGAAGACGATAAGTCGCGTACGACCTAACAGGGGGGAGAATGATGTGAGTTATGCGAGAAAGAGCAGGTCAGCGACCTATGACAAGTCGCCAAGCGAGCTAACAAACAACGACCTAAATGAGTTACGACCTAACTAGTTAATTCTTAGGTCGCGTGAAGAGTTAGGTCGCTCAAACGAAACCAACCGACCTAACTTAGGTCGCCAACGACTTAACGAGTCACGAGATAAGGAGTTGCGACCTAACTCTATCTACCAGCTACGACCTAAAAAGTCACGACCTAAAAGACTACAACCCATGCTAGGTCGCTCACATATGCGAGGAATATTAGGTCGCTCAGAACGTACGAGCAAGCTACGACCTATACTAGGTCGTTCACCAATATCATTCCATGATAGGTCGCTCAAGCCTAAGTCGCTCAGCTCCTTAGGTCACTCATCCTATAGGTCGCTCAAGAGCTTAAACCGCATCAATCTTAGGTCGCTCAAGACTAGGTCGCTCAGTTCCTTAGATCGCTCATCCTATAGGTCGCACAAGATGTTCCGGAAGCTAATTATTCTTATGTCACTGAAGCTAATATTGTGTGGGTTGTATACTTAAGTCGTTATGTTTGTAACTCTTATATGTTGTATTGTAAATATGTTAAGTCGTAAGTCGCTGTTTGTTTTTAGGTCGCAAAGTGTTAGGTCATTCCCGACCTATGTGTTGTAATGTGCTATATTTCGTGCTGTTTTGCTGTGTTGTTTCTTTAGGTCGCAGACGACCTTAGTTAGGTCGTAGGTCACAAGTGTTAGGTCGGTGCTGACCTAGGTGTTGTAATATGCTGAGTCGTGTTGAGTTGTAACCTCTATAAATAGCGGGGTGGTGTCATTTGTAATAGTTTAGTTGATTTTGAATAAAACTTTTGTTTGAGTGCTTTGTGCCTCTTTCTCAAATTGGTAGTTGAGTGTGATCTCCTATCTCCACCTTCGGTATTCGAGTGCGCTCGAATCAACGACTACTGAAGCCGATTCACGGAATCAAGTGCGCTTGATCAACATCGAAGAATCGTAGATCTTTAAACACGGTATCGTGCGCGATCAACGTGTTTGGGATAGCTAGAATCCGACATCTTTGGATCAATGGATTTGGGCCATTCGGTATCTTCTATTCCATCGATTGCTACTTTCACCGATTATCCATTTTTGTAATCCGCTGCTGCATCATTTGGTATCAGAGCTAGACTTAGCCAATCATAGCTAAGCCGAGTCTTGGAGCCAATTCTTATTCAAGAGTTCAAGCCATGCATCACTTTGTTATTCAAGGCCGAGAGTTTGAAGTTGAAGGCCGTGCATCATTTAGTATCATTTTGACAGTCCAAGCCAAGAATTGAAGTGTTTGTGAAGTTTCAAATCATGCCGCCGAGAAGAGCTAATCGTCATCAAAATGTTGAAGATTTGTATAAGCGAGAGGATGCCGAACAGATGGAACAAAGAATTAGCAACAAATTCAATGAGAAGTTAGATGAAGGTATTGGGAGGTTAGAGAAATTGATGATGGACATGAACCAAGGTCAAAGAAGAAGGTCGCCAATCTCGAACCATGGAGGAAACAGAGTTTCACCATCGGTTACGGAAGCGAGGAGGGTGTCGCCACAATCTGATCGAGCTAGAAGAGAATCTTCGGTTTCATTAAGAAGAGAACATCATGGGTATAGAGATGAAGAGAGAAGAACTGATGCAGCTCAAGCCAGAGTCGAAGCAGTGCAAGCTACGAATTCATAAGGCTTAGGTCGTCCACGACCTAAGGAAGGAGATTTAGGTCATCCATGACTTAAGGGAAAGAGGCTACGACTTAGGTTAAGTCGTTCGGGATCTTTAGATCGTGTACGATCTAAGGCTACAAGAGGAGCACCACGAGACAACAAAGTAGCAGCACGAGTTGAGAATACGCAAGGCTTAAGTTATCTACGACCTAAGGAAACTGTTTTAGGTCGTCTACGACCTAACGAGTATGCTGAAGAAGGGAGCTCACGACCCAAGATATGTCGTGTACGACCTACGACCTAGTTAGGTCGCATGACGTGATGCAGCAGTTCTTTCTCTTGAGTCGCTGAATTTTAAGTCGTGGCATTGTTAAGTCGTTTGTCTTGAGTCGCTGAATTTTAAGTCGTGTGCATTGTATCTTAGGTCGCAGGCTTGTCATTCTGTGTTGTAACTTTTACTTATTAAGTCGCTAACGACTTATGATAGGTCGTATACGACCTAAGTGTTGTAAATCTCTGTGGTGTAACTGTTTGAGTCGGAGCTGTTGATAAGTGATCGCCGACCTATAGTAAGTCGTAAGTCGCAGGTGTGTTGCAGATGGTACTAAGTCGCAGGTTATAAGTCGGAAACGACTTTAGTGTTGTGCATTTTTGTATTGCGTGAGTTGTAACTTCTATAAATAGGCCGGTGGTGCCATTCGTAATAGTTTAGTTGATTTGAATAAAAACTTTTATTTTGTTAGCTTTGTGCTTTCACCAAATTGGCAGTTGAGTGTAATCTCCTATCTCCTCTTTCGGCATTCGAGTGCGCTCGAATCAACGATCGTAGAAGCCAATTCGCGATATCTAGTGCGCTAGATCAACGTCTGAAGAATTGCAGATCTTCCTTCACGGTATCGTGCGCAATCAACGTGACGAAGATAGCTAGAATTCGGTATCTTCGGATCAACGAATTTAGGCATTTCAGTATTCATCAATCCCCCATTTGCTACTTTCACCGTATCATTCATTTTGTCATTCCGCTGCTGCACCATTTGGTATCAGAGCTTGTTTTAGCCAATCATAGCTAAACCGAGTCTTGGAGTCGAGAGTAGATTGAAAGTGTATCATTTGGTATCATTTGTTTGTTCAAGGCCGAAAGTCAATTTGAAGAATCAACCATGCCACCGAGAAGAGCTAATCGTCACCAAAACGTAGAAGCTTTGTATAGAAGAGAAGAAGCTGATGATATGGAGCAACGAATTAATGAAAACTTTAGTGAAAAGCTTAATGAAGGGATTGGTCGATTAGAGAAGATGATGTTAGAAATGAATCAAAATCGGAGAAGGGTTTCACCTAAATCTAACCATGGGGGAAGTAGAGTCTCACCACATTCCAATCGGGAGAGAAGTGTTGATAATGATCATAGAAGTACGAGTTGAGATTGTTATAGAAATGATGATGATCGAAGGCGTGATAGGAATGTGAATGATCAAGAATGGAGGAATGTAGATAGAAGGGATGTTGGTGGAAGACGTGATGGTAGTAGAGATGTTGGTGGTCAGGATCGACATCGATATACATCAGATTTTGAAGAAGAGTATGATGGTGGTAGTGTTCATGGACGAGGACGTGGACAAGGCAGAAATCAATCAGAGTATGATCACAAGTGGGAATCTGGGATGAAGACTGAAATTCCAGAATTCAAAGGAGGTATGCAAGCTGAAGAGTTTTTGGACTGGTTGTCTAATGTGGAGGAGATTTTTGATTTCAAGGAAGTTCCAAAACATCGTAGAGAGAAGTTGGTTGCTACAAGGTTGAGGGGTAGTGCTTTGGCGTGGTGGCAGCAAACCAAACTTACACGTGAACGGATGGGGAAGTCAAAAGTTGAATCATGGGAAAAGATGAGGAAAATGATGAAAGCTACTTTCTTGCCTTATAACTATCAATCGCTTATGTATCAGAGGTTGCAGAACTTGAGGCAAGGAACGAAGACTGTTAATGACTACGCTGATGAATTTTATCAACTGATTGCAAGGAACGACATCATGGAGACAGAGGAGCAATTAACAGCTAGATTTGTTGGAGGGTTGCGTATGCAGATTCAAGACATGGTAAATATGTTTGATCCCAGATCTGTAGCAGAAGCACACCAGAAAACGTTGGCTTGGGAGAAATAGGGAAGACGAGGAGGTGGTGTGTTTACAAATTCCAACAATCCAGTGAAGGGTGTTAGTGGAAGTTCTAATGTTTCAAAAGCTGTTGCAAAACTAGTTGTGAATGAGGTTGGGAAGGCGAAAATCAATAATGGTTTCAAGTGTTATAATTGCCAAGAAATGGGCCACAAAAGTAATGAATGTCCAAAGCCGAAGAAGAGAGCTATGATAGCGGAGGTTGAGGATGAGGATGAAGAAGCTGAATGTTCCAATTCACCACCTGATGAGGAGGAAGAAGAAGTGTCAGGAGACGAAGGTTGTAATCTGATGATGAGGAGGTCTTGTTTGACACCAAAGCAAGAGGAGGATTGTAGTTGGTTAAGGAGCAATATTTTTCAGTCGACATGTACTATTCTGGGAAAAGTTTGCAAGTTTGTTATTGATGCTAGAAGCTGTGATAATATAATTTCTTCAGAAGCTGTGAGGAAGTTGGCATTGAAGACTGAGAAACATCCGAAACCATACAAGTTGGCTTGGTTGAGAAAAGGCGGGGAGGTGAAGGTTGGAAGAAGGGCTTGTGTGAAGTTTTCAATTGGAAAGAAATACAAAGACGAAATCTGGTGCGATGTGGTAGATATGGATGTCTGTCATTTGTTGCTGGGAAGACC
Organism: Allium fistulosum; assembly: GCA_030737815.1. Lineage (NCBI taxonomy): Eukaryota > Viridiplantae > Streptophyta > Magnoliopsida > Asparagales > Amaryllidaceae > Allium > Allium fistulosum. The sequence continues at coordinate 516,576,437 of CM060901.1, read as the reverse complement.
ATGGCAGTATGATAGGGCGGTGCAACATGATGGGCGTACCAATAGTTACAGTTTCATGTTTGAAGGCACGAAGATTACTCTAGTTCCAAAGAAGCGACAACAAGAAGAAAACAAATTGGAGGAGATTGAAGAGCTGAAAACTTTATTATCCTTGAAGGAGTTTGTTAAAGAAGTCGAAGAGGAGCCTGAAGTGTTTTTGTTAATTGGGCGTGAGAGCAGTGAAGTGGTGGAAATACCTGAAGAAGTTAAACCAGTACTTGAAGAATTTAATGATGTATTTCCTGAAGAGCTGCCAATGGAGTTACCACCGTTGAGAGATATACAACACCAGATAGATCTTGTTCCAGGTGCTGTATTGCCACATAAACCACACTATAGAATGAGTCCGAAAGAACATGAAGAGTTGCATAGACAGGTAGAGGAATTGCTTGAACAAGGATGAATACAGGAGAGTTTGAGTCCGTGTGCTGTACCAGCATTACTCGTACCGAAGAAGGATGGCTCATGGAGAATGCGTACGGATAGCAGGGCACTGAATAAGATAACTGTCAGATACAGATTTTCGATGCCGAGGCTTGATGATCTATTAGATCAAATCAGTGGGTCTGTGATCTTTTCAAAGATTGATCTTAAAAGTGGTTATCATAAAATTCGAATTAGACCAGGAGACGAGTGGAAGACGGCATTCAAGACGAGGGAAGGATTGTCTGAATGGCTGGTCATGCCGTTTGGTCTATCGAATGCACCGAGCACGTTTATGAGAGTGATGAACCAAATTTTCAGGCCGTACATTGGGAAATTTGTGGTGGTTTACTTTGATGATATTCTGATCTACAGTGCTAGTACAGAGGAGCATGTTTAGCATTTGAAGGAAGTGTTAATTATTCTTCGCGAAGAACAATTCTATGCTGCTACGAAGAAATGTGTTTTTATGGCGAGGAGTGTTTTATTTCTGGGGTATGTTATATCCGAGGGAGGAATAAAGGTTGACCAGAGTAAAGTCGAAGCAATTAGAGATTGGCCACAGCCCAAGACGATAACAGAAGTTCGAAGTTTTCATGGGTTGGCTTCATTTTATCGAAGGTTTATTCCACACTTTAGTAGTTTGATGGCACCTGTGACTGATTGTATGAAGGGCAAACAGTTTGCATGGTCAAAGGAAGCAGGGGTTGCTTTTGAACAAATCAAGGAATTGTTGACGACAGCACCAATTCTGGCATTACCTGATTTTCAGTTGTTGTTTGAATTACATACTGACGCATCGAAGGTTGGAATTGAAGGGGTGTTGAGTTAGAGGGGGCGTCCTATTGCATATTTCAGTGATAAGTTATCAGGAGCAAAGATGAGATATAGAACGTATGACGTGGAATTTTATGCTGTTGTGCAAGCCATTAAACATTGGAGACATTACTTATTTCACAAGGAGTTTGTGCTATACACTGATCATGAGGCTCTGAAACATCTGCAAGGACAAGAGAAGATTTCGGCAAGGCATGCATCGTGGATTGCGTACCTGCAGCAGTTTACCTTTGTTGTGAAACACAAATCTGGGATTATGAACCGTGTGGCGGATGCGTTGAGCAGAAGGAATCATGTGTTGACTACAATGAAGATAGAGGTGACAGGGTTTGATGTGTTGCCAGAATTATTTGTCGATGATCCTTACTTTGCAAAGTTTGTTGATGAAGTCAAGGAGGGGAAGACGGATGAGTTTGTAATGGTGGATGGGTTTCTTTTCAAAGGGAATCGATTGTGCATACCTGAGTGTAGCTTACGTATGAAGATTGTGAAGGAGTTACATGAGGAAGGTCATGTGGGCCGAGATCGCACTTTGCAATTGATTTCTCAATCTTATTATTGGCCTTCGTTGAAGCGGGAAGTTGGGAAGTTTGTGGAGAGATGTCATATTTGCCAAGTATCCAAAGGAACAGCGACGAATGCGGGATTGTATATGCCGTTACCCGTGCTTGTTAAACCATGGGTTGATATCAGTATGGATTTTGTTTTGGGATTACCGAGAACTCAAAGGGGGAATGATTCGATATATGTTGTAGTCGACAGGTTCTCAAAGATGGTACATTTCATCGCTTGTAAGAAGACAACTGATGTCGTCCGTGTTGCTGAGTTATTCTTCAAAGAGGTGTATCGTTTACATGGTTTACCAGAATCCATTGTTTCTGATCGGGATACTAGATTTCTAAGTCATTTTTGGCTAAGTTTGTGGAAAATGGTGGGAACGAAATTGAAATTTAGTAGCGCTTATCATCCGCAGACAGATGGACAGACCGAGGTTGTGAACAGATCATTGGGGAATTTGTTGCGATGTCTTGTGAAGGACAATCTGAAGAGTTGGGACATGAAGTTATGCCAAGCGGAGTTTGCACATAATCATGCAGTGAATCGTAGTACGGGTTTCAGTCCATTCCAGATTGTATATTCAAGTTTGCCAAGGGGACCGTTGGACTTAACGATAGTACCATAACCGAAGGGGATGGTAAAACGAGCTGTAGATTTTGTTGATGGATTGACTGAATGTCATAAAATCGTTCAGGAACGATTGGAGAAGGCAAATGAGAAGTATAAACGATCTACAGATCTGAAGCGAAGAAATGTTGAGTTTAATGAAGGAGATATGGTATATGCTGTATTAACAAAGGATCGTTTTCCAGTGGGCGCTTATAACAAGTTAAAAGCCAGAAAAATTGGTCCTGTAGAAGTTGTGAAACGAATTAATGAAAATGCTTATAAATTGAAGCTACCGGAGGATGTGTACACTTCTGAAGTGTTCAATGTTAAGCATCTCGTACCATATTTTGGGAATGAACAATCTGATGTGGAAGAATTTACAAATTCGAGGACGAATTTTTCTCAACCTGGGGAGGATGATGCAGCTCAGGCCAGAGTCGAAGCAGTGCAAGCTACGAATTCACAAGGTCTAGGTCGTCCATGACCTAAGGAAGGAGATTTAGGTCGTCCACGACTTAAGGGAAAGAGGCTACAACTTAGCTTAAGTCGTTCGGGATCTTTAGATCGTGTACGATCTAAGGCTACAAGAGGAGCACCACGAGACAACAAAGTAGCAGCACGAGTTGAGAATACGCAAGGCTTAAGTCATCTACGACCTAAGGAAAGTGTTTTAGGTCGTCTACGACCTAACGAGTATGCTGAAGAAGGGAGCTCACGACCTAAGATAAGTCGTGTACGACCTACGACCTAGTTAGGTCGCGTGACGTGATGCAGCAGTTCTTTCTCTTGAGTCGCTGAATTTTAAGTCGTGGCATTGTTAAGTCGTTTGTCTTGAGTCGCTGAATTTTAAGTCGTGTGCATTGTATCTTAGGTTGCAGGCTTGTCATTCTGTGTTGTAACTTGTACTTGTTAAGTCGCTAACGACTTATGATAGGTCGTATACGACCTAAGTGTTGTAAATCTCTGTGGTGTAACTGTTTGAGTCGGAGCTGTTGATAAGTCGTCGCCGACCTATAGTAAGTCGTAAGTCGTAGGTGTGTTGCAGATGGTACTAAGTCGCAGGTTATAAGTCGGAAACGACTTAAGTGTTGCACATTTTTGTATTACGTGAGTTGTAACTTCTATAAATAGGTCGGTGGTGCCATTTGTAATAGTTTAGTTGATTTGAATAAAAACTTTTGTTTTGTTAGCTTTGTGCTTTCACCAAATTTGTAGTTGAGTGTAATCTCCTATCTCCTCTTTCGGCATTCGAGTGCGCTCGAATCAACGATCATAGAAGCCAATTCGCGGTATCTAGTGCGCTAGATCAACGTCTGAAGAATTGCAGACCTTCCTTCACGGTATCGTGCGCGATCAACGTGATGAAGATAGCTAGAATTCGGTATCTTCGGATCAACGAATTTAGACATTTCAGTATTCATCAATCCCCCATTTGCTACTTTCACCGTATCATTCATTTTGTCATTCCGCTGCTGCACCAAGAACTCCACGTGAATTTGAATATGAACCATACCGTGATGATGACAGACAAAGTAGAAGAGATATGCGAGATCATAGAGATGTGGGTGGTCGAGATCGTTATCGAAGTACATCTATTTTTGATGAAGATGGTGGTAGATGTAGTGTTCATTCTCGAGATCGAGACCAAGTTCGAAATGCATATCGGGATGCTGAGGATGATCGCCGATGGGAGTCGGGGATGAAAACTGAACTTCCAGAATTCAAGGGTGGAATGGTAACGGAGGAATTTCTGGATTGGGTTTCAAATGTTGAGGAAATTTTTGATTTCAAAGAAGTTCCCGCGGATCGAAGAGTGAAGTTGGTTGCTACGAGATTAAGAGGGAGTGCTATGGCGTGGTGGCAGCAGACTAAACTTACACGTGAGAGAATGGGAAAATCTAAAATTGTCACTTGGGAGAAAATGAAAAAGTTGATGAAAGCTACATTCCTGCCGCACAATTATCAATCTCTTATGTATCAACGCTTGTAGAACCTAAGACAAGGGGCAAGATCAGTGAATGAGTATGCAGATGATTTTTACCAATTGATTGCTAGGAATGATATTATGGAAACAGAGGAACAGCTAATAGCTAGGTATGTTGGCGGGTTGCGAACGCAGATTCAAGACATGGTGAATATGTTTGATCCAAGATCTGTCGCCGAAGCACATCAGAAAGCACTTTCTTGGGAGAAACAAGGAAGAAGAGGTGGTGGAGTGTTTACGAATTCCAACAATCAAAACAAGGATGTTAGTAACAGTGCGGATGTTTCCAAAGTCGTCAATAAGTCAATTGTGAATGAAGTCAACAAAACAAAGGTCAATAGTCATTTCAAATGTTTTAATTGTCAAGAGTTGGGCCATAAAAGCAATGAATGTACAAAACCCAAGAAGCGAGCAATGATTGCGGAGATTGAGCATGAAGATGCAGAAGTAGAGTGTGTCAATTCGTTACCAGTTGAAGAAGAAGAATTATTGTCTGGAGATGAGGGTTGTAATTTGTTGTTGAGGAGATCTTGTTTAACACCAAAACAAGAAGATGATTCAAGTTGGTTAAGGAGCAATATTTTCCAGTCAACATGCACTATTCTAGGGAAGGTTTGTAAATTTGTGATTGACGCAGGAAGCTGTGATAATATCATTTCTTCAGAAGCCATAAAGAAGTTGTCATTAAAAACAGAGAAACATCCAACTCCCTACAAATTAGCTTGGTTGAGGAAAGGAGGGGAGGTGAAAGTTAATCGAAGAGCTTGTGTTAATTTTTCCATTGGGAAGAAATACAAAGACGAAATTTGGTGTGATGTGGTTGACATGGATGTATGCCATCTATTGTTGGGAAGGCCATGGCAATACGATAGAGCTGTGCAACACGATGGACGCGCAAATAGTTACAGTTTTATGTTCGAGGATACACGAATCATTTTGGTTCCTAAAAGGTGTCAACAGAGTGAAAATAAATTGGAGGAAATCGAGGAGCTAAAGACTTTGTTGTCTTTAAAGGAATTTGTTGATGTGGAAGATGAAATCGATTGTTTTCAATCACCAAAGTTTGACGGAGATGAAGTTGTTGATTTTCAACCAACGAAATCTGATGAACATGAGGTTGAAAGTTCACAGTCAGTGTAACGACCCAAAATTTTTATCGTTTTACTTAGATAATTAATTGAAATTTTGTGAAATTTTAAACAATAAAATTTGAAAATAAAAATTTATTATTTGGAATACGTCTATTTAATATAGCAACTGGTAAATTTTCATCTGATAATATTGAAGTTTATTTTCTTGTGAAATTTCATTTCAAATCAAACCGGTTAATAACAGTGAATTTAAAAGTTTTCCGAAACCAAAATATGTCAACAGGAGAAAATTTATTCAGATCATTTTGAATCAGACTGCGAAATTCGTTTTTCCAAACTTGGACTTCTACTGCTCCGTTTATCTTAATTCTGGTAAAATAGCAGCATTTTCGGTACCGATCATCGACTTTTGATCGGATGATCGTGCCACTAATATCTGTGTACCGTTTTGATCGTCTCGTCGTACTGATCTCCACGGTATATTCAACTTTGCATTTTGAGATCCGGTACACGCCGAAAAGAATAAACTGTTCGTTGTAACTGAACCGTAAATTGTGACTTTATTTCTTCCTTCGGTTTCAAAATTTAAAACGTAAAGGCTGGACCACATTATTGCTTTGCTTTAATGAGTCAGCTCAATTGGAGGCACCGTTGAAAAATTCAATTCACCTTATATTTATGTACGTTTTCATTTTTACCAAGTCTGTCCACTTTCTCCATTTTGAATTTGCTTGCCACTTTACATTACATTCCTGTACCTTATCATTCTTCCTCCCCTTCAAAATTCTTTTCTCCTCCCTGTAGCTCTTCTCTCTCTACTTTATTTTGCGTTTGAGAAAATATAGGGACAGCCTTTCTTCCTCCTCTTCGTCCTCAATTTCCATCGTACCACCTCCCGCCGCCTCCTCCACAACAATAACAGCCAAACTCCCACTGATATACCACAGCCCACATCTAGCACCAGCCCTTGCCGAGAACCACCGCTGCCTTCTCTCACGCAACCGATCTTCCCAGTGCCACCACTAACCTCGGCCAACAAGCCGACCCCGCCTATACCTCTGATCTGCAGCTCCTACGCCACCTCAGCCTCAACCACCAGCCACCCCTTTCCATCCACGTGGCCACCACCCTCCAGTTCTCGAAGCTTTCCACACGCAGCCGAGATCACTAGCCACGACCAACCTCTGCCTTCCCCACGCCCACGTCAGCTCCGCCTTTTCTTCCTCCACTTCCGTCCAAAGGCCAACCCCAGGCTCCCCACTCACTCCCTTTCTTCCATCGTCGGCCTTCAACCACCGAAGCCCCACCAACCGCACCTAAGCCTCCCACCGCCCTGCAGATCCAACCCCGAAAACACCATCTCACCAAAGCGGCCACTCCTCCACGTCGCCGAATCCCTTTGCTTCCACTATCCTCCAACTTGCTCCGAAGTAAGCTTCGTTTCCTCTTTTTCTTGATTCTATTTATATATGTTTCAACTTTATTTTAGTATTTGGGTTCGAAATATATTTGTTTGTACCAGAGATATTATATGTATTTGATTTATTTGTTTGTATGTATATATATAGTACAGTATATATATATTATTATTTAATGGTATTTGTTTGCACAAAAAATGGACAAACACCTCAAAGTTGTATGATTTAGTAGATCTTATGTTGTTCTTAGTTATTTGAGCGATTTATGCAAATATATGAAAAGCAGGGGCTAAACTGTAAAAAGACACACAAATTTATAGTGGTTCAGCCAGAATGTGCCTACGTCCACTTTATATGTTATTTCTCTTCTCTTCTTTTGATTACAAGTACAAAGCTTTGATACAAGTAAAAGAAAGTTGTTTGAAAGTTCCTTTCGTGCTTGAGGTCTCAAACTTGTCCCCATTGCTGTACCCCTACCCCTCTATTTATAGAGTGAGGCTAGGGGTAGGGGTCCAGGATATGTATAGTCGCTGATGGGCCTGGGCTGATGTGATCTGGCCTGGTATATCTTGGTTCGGCATTGCTTGGTTGGAGCGTAGAGTGGACCGGTAGTTGCTTGGAAGTAGGTTGGACCGGTGGCAGTTGGTCCGGTGGGACGGAAGAATATTGGACCGGTGGCAGTTGGTCCGGTGGGATGGAAGGAGATTGGACCGGTGGCAGTTGGTCCGGTGGGATGGAAGTATATTGGACCGGTGGCAGTTGGTCCGGTGGGATGGAAGGAGATTGGACAGGTGGCAGTTGGTCCGGTGGGATGGAAGAATATTGGTTCGGTGTTTGCCTAAGACTGCCGAACGGGTTCCTGCCGAATGGGTTCCTGCCGAATGGGCCTTGGAGGACGAGAACACCGGATGGGCTTAGGCGAGCCTGGATGGATGAGTCACTCTCCTTGGTCTCAAGGTCTTCTGGGTGAGAATGCGCCCAACATTTGCCCCCCAAAGTGGGGCATATGCCGGAATGTGTCGCGCTTTGTTTAGAAGATGATGACGTCAGTCTTGGATGCTTTCGCCGAATCAGATGGTCCAGTCGTCTATAGTTGCCTATAAGTAAGGGCCCAGGGTCTCTATTACCTTCTACCGAACGAACAGCCAAGCCAAGTTAGTCACATAGCCGAACCAAATTCTGATCCTCTGCCGAATCGTCCCAGCTTGCCGAACCATTTCGCTTGCCGAACCAGGTACTCAATTTCCCTTAGCCGAATGGTTTTTTGTCTGTGTCCACCGAATGAAGTGCATATGCCATACGTGCCGAATGAAATTTTCCAGATGAGAATGCCGAATGAGAATGCCAAATGGAATCTTATATTCAGTTTTACCGGATGATAATGGGATTTTTAAGCATTTTGACTTTCTGAGTGAAATTCCATATCATATACTTACTTGTTTACATCCTTTGTTCTAACACTATGCTTTTCCGGTGTTGTAGATAATGTCCCGTAAAGCGGAAACTCGATCAGACAAAAGGAAATCCGGGGGTGAAGGAGGTTCCTCTGTCGTGCCCCCAGCTCAGCCGAATCCAGAACGCCATGGACCAACCCCGAGATCGTTAGTGGACGGGTACGGTCCGCAGGAGCTTTTGAATTCTCCCCCGGACTGCTATCCCAGCTCCCTTAAGGAAGAGCAGCTTGATGCCATCTCTCGCTCTTTCGGAATTGACAGGGCGCGAATGCTGTTGCCAGGGAAAGATGTTATGCCATACGACCCTCCTGAAGGGTTCTTTGCTTACAGCAGATACCACTGCATGTGTGGTGCCATTCCGCCTCTTAATGCTTGGGTAACCAGCTTCCTCACATATCTCAAGGTGGCCCCATTCCAGCTTCAACCCAACTCCTATGCTATACTAGTGAGCCTCTTCGTTATTTTCCAGAGGAAGTATGGTCGTGCCCCTTCCAACCGGGAGATCCGGTACTTGTATAATCTGAGGGGCTATAAGAAGGGGTCTCCATACATTAGCTTGGAGTCAGCCGTGACCTTCAAACCGGTCTTGGATTTGTATTCTAAATTCAGTATGTTCAAGAAAGAGCGGTTCTTTGTCAGGGACGACTCTGTTTCAATTCGGCGCTTTACTTCTGGATGTAAGTTGATGCTTTTACTTATAATTTCCATTCTGATTGCGATGCTCCTTCTCATACTCTCTCATTTTTGCTAGCGACAGGTGGCTTTGCGATTGTGGAGACTGACCGCCTGGTTCAGACGGCGGCCGAGATAGAAGCTATTCTTGGGAAATATAGATCATCTGCCTTCCTGATCAGAAATGCGATCCTTCTGGAGTACAACTTAATTCTCCCACAGCAGTCAGTAGTTAAGCTGAGGGAGACGGCGGAGGAGAGGGCGGCTGCTCAGACCAAAGAAGGTGTTTCGGTGGAGAGTAGCAAGAGGAAACCTTTCACAAAACCTCCAGCTGTCGGAGGTAAGAAACTCAAGAAGTCGGACGGTCCCTCCCCCAGCAATTGTCCACTTACCCGGGAGGAGGAAGACATAGAGGAGGAAAGAGGCGAGGGTGGAGATGGTCGGGATGGTGACAAAGGTGGCGATGGCATCGGGGCCCTACTTCCTGGGCAAGCGGGCGAGATTCAGGAGTGGACGGATGATGCGTTCCACTAGGCTTTTGAGGGGCTGGATGAAGATCCGGCTTTGGTAGAGAAAACCGGGAAGGCGGACAAAGCCGGGACTGGTGCAAGTGAGTCTTCTCCGACCATTCCAGCCAAGGTGGCTCCGACGACTCAAGGTGAACTCTTGACTCCTGCATGCTTCATTAATGATAGGGACTTAGGAATATTTTATGACCCGCTCCCGTCCTGGAATGAAATCCAGGACTTATTGCAGTATCCCACTCCTCCCCAGGGTTTGTACAACCACAGCTGTGTTTCTTTTCCTTTTTTTTTAACTTGTAATCTACCGCGTTTCTCGAATCATATAGTGATGTAAGTTTGTGACACTTGTTCTTTATATCAGGAGCAGGCAAGACGTCCAAAACCTCAGACCTTCGACACAGGCTTGAGCAATATAAGCTTTCCAAAACTTCTGCTAAGCCGAAGCCCTCGACCCAACGCTCCGGGGATGTAGTCGGCTACCGTCCTCTTCTTGGGGTCATCGAAGAGGGTATTCAGCAGAGGAAGAGGAGTCATCCTTTATCCGAAACTTCGCCCGGTCCTCAGCTTCCGGCTCAGCCTCTTCATGATATCACTGAAGAGGGTAGCGAGTTTGCACCCTCTCCGCACCTGTCCAGAAACCCTTCCGTTACTCATATCGACCGTCCTGACTTGGTTCGTAATCCATTTGCGGGTCATCCTGATCTGGATCCAAGTTCCCACGACATTACCTTTGATGAGGTTACTGGTGAGCACCTTCTTCCCCGCAATCCCATGGTACGGGTGCTTGATGAAGCTAAGTCCTTAGATCTTGATCTACTTACCACTCGGATAGTTACCATGGGAGATGAGGCCAAGGCTAATATTGATCGGGTGGCGGAGGAGACTAAAAAGCTGATGGGGCATCATGCCCGGCTGGTTAAGGCCGGAGAGGAGATTGGGAGCGCCAATATCCGACTTCGATTGGTGGTTTCGGATCAGGCCCAACAGCTTGCGGATCAGGCTATTCAGATTTCTCAGCATGAGGCTGCTACTGGACGACTAAGGAAAACCATGGAAGAGGCCAATCGGGCCGAATTGCGGAAAATGGAAGCTACTTGCAAAGAACGGATTGGCATGGCTATTGCCACGGTGGACGAGGTTCGGAAAGCGGATCTCGAGCAGGTGGAGGAATTGTCCGGGAAACTTGAGGCTGCAGAGCTTGCTCAAGCCAAGTTGAGGGAGGAGATGGAGGCAATGCGGGGATCCCTTCTGGTTGACTGCTCGAGATACCGATCGGAGAGAGATGCCGCCGTTGGGAGGTTGTCGGCTTCCGAGGCCCGGATGAGGGAGTTTGAGGAGAATGAGGGGATGATGGACGAAATGCTCCAGGATATGTACTTCCGTACCTTGAAGCAGGGCAACCTGTCCTGGATGGATGATTATCCCAGGGTCATGGCTAAGATTTATCTCCGGGCTCTGGAGGAGGCTAAGGCTGATGCAGATAAAGAGGGTGGAACAGTCTTCAGTATGGATGTGGTCACTGCCCAGTTTACCAAGGAGGAGAAAGTGGCAGCAAAGGAGGGTATGCGGTTGCTTGCTGCTGAGGAGGCAGGTGTGCAGGTAGAGGATGACGACCAGGATGGTCAAGAAGCAAGTGCTGGTAAGTCTTCCTTTTTAGTCTTTCCGTTAACTTGGTTGCTTATCACTAATGAATTCTTTTTATGACCGGACAGGTGGGCAACAGAGCAAGGACAAGACTTCGACGCAACCAGCTCCCTGATTAGACCTGGAAAATTCTTTTTGTAGACTTGACATGGTTGTATACGTTAGTCTTAAAACAGTAGAGTAACTTCTAAGTTGTAATTCTTGCTACTTGTAATAATCAACATTATTCTTGACATGTAATTTTTTAACTTAAGCTGATTTTGTCGTTTCTTGAATATTTGTTGCTATTTCGACATGTCGTATGAGAAATATAGCTGTGTATATTCTCGTAATTGAATTGTGTTTGATGTCGGATTCTGGTTTTAAATCATAATCTCATGACTTGCAATGTTAGCGTGTGGTGTGAAAAAATTAAATTATAGTCATGCATCTGCACATAAAGGAAGAAAATACCGCCTTTCATGTTCTGTTTGTAAATGGCAGTTTCGAATATCTTGTATGACCAAGCATGGAAAGCAGTTGAATGTCCTGTCATCTGATTGTGAATCTCTGCATCTATTGGCGGGTATCTCTTACCCTGTATCCTGTACTTTATGGTTTGTTATAGAGGATAGGAGGAAAGTTTTTTAAGTAAAATTGAAATATGTGAAATAGTAAAACTTCCAATCACGGAAGGCCTTCGATGTGCTTAAGTTCGTGGCAAACGGGTTTTGTAGTCACTTTCCCTAGCTGTGGGTCTTGGAGACATTTGTCACCCATCTTACGCCTCCGCGGGGAGTTAATTCTTTTTTACCACAGCCGCACTTAAGACACATCGGAGCCGAGATCGCGCACAGTAACTACCCGGGCCATTATGGCCCGTACTCATGGGTATTATTCGACTTACTGTGGCCGGCTAGCGTGGGTGCCGATCGTCAACTGTGAACTGCCCCTGGCTGGCCACACCTTATGTTGGGGCTTATAGTCGGTTCACAGTTGCCGGCGAGCCTAACGCCGTAATGAGCTGCCTCGGCTATAGTCGGCCTTCTCGGTGGCTTATAATCGGCTCATTACAGTTGGCTTTAAGGGCCGTCACGAGCAATGAGTTAACCCGCAGCAGGGGGATGCTGGAGCAAAAGTGTCTCATTGGCGAGGGCATAGATTCACATAGTACCTGTTGGGTCTTGTCCACGTGAAGTTGCATTGTGGAGTGCTTTGAATAAAAATGCTATATGCTCAGGATTTTGTTCAACAGAAAAGGATAAAGTTAACAAGCAGCCAAGATACAAAGGAACAAGTTAAAAAAGAGACAAGGTTTTTTAAAGTGGTTCGGCACGAAAAATGCCTACGTCCACTGATTCTCTTTGTTAATTCACTTCATATGGGCAATACAAGTTAAGAAAAGTATCGACGGAGGTGTTGGATGTTCCATGCCCTTTGGAACACCTCTCCGTCCACTGTTGACAAAATATAGGCTCCGTTGTGGAGATCTTTATGAATTACATATGGTCCATCCCAGATTGGGTCTAGTGCTCCGGGGCGAGGGAAGATTCGCTTGAGGACAAGATCCCCTTCTCGTAAGGTACGATGCTTGACTTTGGAGTTGTATTGTGCTGCCACCTTTTGCTTGTGGGCTGCTGCTTTAAGGACTGCATCATTCCTTCTCTCCTCGACTAGATCCAAAGACATGTTGAGGAGCTCTTCATTCTCTTCTGGGTTATAGTGGATCCTACGGTGGGAAGGCACAATGGTTTCAACTGGGAGCATGGCCTCCGATCCGTATGCCAAAGAGAAAGGAGTGTGCCCTGTTGATGTTCTGAAAGATGTGCGGTAGGACCATAGTGCCGTAGGGAGTTCATCCACCCAAGCGCCCTTTGACTTTTCGAGCTTCTTTTTGATCAGAGTTTTCAGAATTTTGTTGACTGCTTCGACTTGTCCGTTTGCTTGGGGATATGCTACGGATGAGAAGCTTTTGTGAATTCCGTGTTCTTGGCACCAGTTGGCGAATTCCTCGCTGTCAAATTGAAGTCCATTGTCTGATATGATTTTGAGTGGGACTCCATACCTGCACAGAACATTTTTGATCAAGAAGTTAATAACTTTTGCTGAAGATACTTTATTCAGAGGTTCTGCTTCCACCCATTTGGTGAAATAATCACCTGCCACTATAGCGTATTTGGCCCCGCCTCGGCCCATCGGTAGCTCGCCGATTAAGTCAATTCCCCATATTGCGAAGGGCCAAGGGCTGGTCATTTGAGTAATCTCAGTTGTTGGTAGCCGTGGAATCTTAGCAAATTTTTGGCATCTGTCACATCTCTTGACGAAATCTGAGGCGTCCTTGCTTAGGGTGGGCCAGAAATATCCGTATCGGAGTATCTTTCTTGCTAATGTTTGCCCTCCGGTGTGATCTCTGCAGCTTCCTTGATGGATGTTGGATAAGATTTCCTTGGCTTCCCTTCCGGCGACACACCTTAACGATGGGTTAGAGAACCCGCGCCGATAGAGGATGTCTCCTTGTATTGTGTAGCGGGACGCTTTCCTCAAGGTTTTCTTGACTTCGTTACGCCCGTCGGGTAGTGTGCCATTTTGTAGGTAGTCTCGGATGGGAGTCATCCAAGTCGCTTCTTCGGTTGCAGCTATCAGATTCACTTGCTCAAAACTTGGGACCGCTTGCTTTGAGACAGTTACTGCCCCGAAGATGGTGATGTCTCTCATACTTGCTTGCTTTGCCAATTCGTCGGCCTCTTGGTTCTCTTCCCGAGGGATGTGTTTGACTAAGTAGTGGTCCAATCGGTTGAGAAGTAACTTGGTCTTCTTTAGATATGCTATGAGTCGTTCTTCTCGAGCTTGGAATTCCCCTAGTATTTGATTAACAATAAGATGAGAATCGCTGTGAAGACACAAAGAATTGGCTCCGATCTCGATGGCAATTTCTAATCCGGCTATTACTGCTTCATATTCTGCATCGTTGTTGGTGGCAGCGAAATCAAACCTTATAGCATAGTGCAGTTTATTTCCCCTGGGAGTGATTATTACAACACCTGCCCCCGAGCCCTGTTCGTTTGATGCACCATCCACAAAGAGATTCCACTTGATATCTTCTGCTATGTCCAATTGCTCCTTATCTTCGTTGGTAGTGAATTCTGCAATGAAATCAGCCATGGCTTGTCCCTTGATGGCGGTGCGGGGGTGATAGGTGATATCATACTGACTTAGTTCAATGCACCATTTAAGTAGTCGCCCAGAAGTGTCAGGACGATGGAGTACCTGCCTCAGTGGTTGATCGGTCAGAACCTTGATGGAATGGGACTGGAAGTAGTGACGCAGTTTCCGTGATGTGATAAGTAAACAGTATGCTAGCTTCTCAAGTTTAGGATATCTGACTTCTGCCCCAGTAAACCTTTTGCTGACGAAGTAAACTGGTCGCTGCGTGCGGTTGTCTTCCCTTACCAAGGCAGCGCTTAGGGCGTGAGATGACACAGCAAGGTATAGGTATAATTCTTCGCCTTCACTTGGAGTCGAGAGTACCGGTGGTTTCTGAAGGTGTTCGATCAGGTTAAGGAACGCGGTTAAGCATTCGTCAGTCCATTCGAACTTTCCTTTGTCTTTCTTTAGAGCTTCGAAAAAGGGGACGCACTTGTCCGTTGCCTTGGAGATGAATCGGCTTAGGGCGGCCACTTTTCCATTTAGGCTTTGCATTTCCTTTCGGGTGGACGGTGTCTTGATATCCCTTAGCGCTCGGACTTGTTCAGGGTTTGCTTCTATCCCTCTGGCATGAAAAATGAATCCTAAGAACTTTCCCGATGATACTCCAAAGGAGCACTTTAGTGGATTCAACTTCATTCCATACTGTCGAAGTACCTGGAATATTTCGTCTAGGTGACTTACGTGATTTTTGGCTTTCCGTGATTTCACCAACATGTCGTCCACATATACTTCCATAGTTTGTCCTATTAGCCCTGCAAACATCTTGTTGACGAGGCGTTGGTAGGTGGCTCCTGCATTTTTAAGTCCGAAAGGCATTACCTTATAGCGGTATAAACCCCGGTCGGTGATGAAACTAGTGTGGTCTTGGTCGGGAGCATGCATAGGAATTTGGTTATATCCTGAGTATGCGTCCATAAAAGATAGGAGCTCGTGCCCGGCTGTGCTGTCTACAAGTTGGTCGATTCTGGGAAGCGGGAAGCAATCCTTTGGGCAGGCGTCGTTTAGGTTGGAGAAGTCGATGCAGGTCCGCCACTTCCCATTAGCCTTCTTTACCAGTACCGGGTTGGCGATCCATTCCGGGTAAACAGCTTCTCGTATGAAGTCATTGGCGAGTAGATTCTTTACTTCTTCATCGAGGGCTGCTGATCGCTCTGCCCCCATACTTCTCTTTTTTTGTTTTACAGGCGCCTTGGTAGGATCAATGTTTAATACGTGGCATGCTATGTCGGGGGAGATTCCGGTCATGTCAGCGTGTGACCAAGCGAATACATCCAAGTTGTGGCGGAGAAAATCAATGAGTTGTTCCTTTAATTCAGCTTTCAGCTGGGACCCAATTTTCAGTAGCCTACTTGAGTCGTGCTTGTCTACAGATATAAACTCCATAGCCTCTGCAGGCTCGGCGGTGGCCTCCTCCTCTTTGTCCCTAGGGTCTAATTCATTGAAAGGGTCGCTGGTGTATCGAAGAGGAGGGGCTTTCTTTAGTTGCTATGCTTCAAGGCTTTTTGTGCAGAGGGCAATCTCTACACCTTTCCCTTTATCCTTCCTGTGGTTGTTGCGAAGTTCGGTTACATAGCAGTCTCGTGCAATATCCTGGTCTCCTTCCACTTCCCCTACCCCATTGTCTGTTGGAAATTTCATTTTCAGGCACCATGGGGCTAGGACAATTTGGAAGTCAGACAAGGCTGGTCTTCCTAAGAAGGTGTTGTAGGCCGAATGGTTTTCTATCAGCACAAACGTCTGTTTCCTTACAACGGAGCGGGGATGGCTTCCAATCTCAACAAAGAGGTCCAGCTGCCCGAGGGGCATCTTCGCATCTCCAGTGAAACCGTGTAGTGGTTTATCGCAGGGAGATACATCCTTCATTGATAGCTTCATCTTGTCGAATGCGTGTTTGAACAAGATATTTACAGAGCTTCCAGTGTCTACCAGGATTCGGTAAACTTCGGCGGGACCGAGTCGGGCAGAGATAACCATGGGATCCATGTGAGGGTACTGTCTTCCTTCTAGGTCATGCTTACTGAATGTGATGTCATCACTTTCTTTCCGCTTTGGGTGGCGCTCTTCTATAACCGTATTGACACAGTCTTTACTGTCTCTAAGCGACTTCCCATATCTTTCCATCTCTCTCCAACTTCTGTCTGCGATGTGCGGACCTCCTGAGATGGTATGGACCACTATCTTCTCTTGACTAGAGCTGCTAGCGTTGCGGTTTCCTCTGTCGGTCCCTGGTGAGGGTAGCCTTGGGTTTTCATTGGCAGGAGCTGGAGTCCTGTCTTGACTTCTTACATAACGTTCCAGTTTCTTCCTTCTGATGTGTTCCTCAATCAGATCTCGGAGATGATGGCATTCGTTGGTATCATGTCCGTGAGATTTGTGGAAGCGGCAGAATTTTCCAGACTTCTGTGCGTTATCTGATTCTTTCTTGTATGGTGGGCGTTTGTACCTAACTTCGCCTTGGGTGGCAAGGAAGATATTTTCGACGGTCTCGTTCAAAGGGGTGTAAGTGTCGAATCTTGGTCCTGGCCGATATAGGCGCTTTTCTACCTTCTTGCCCCCAGCATTGTCTCTGGAATCATTTCTTCGAACGTCCCTTGCCACAGCAGGGGCATTGCCATGGGTCGTCTTATTTTGCTGTCCGGATTGCCCCTCAACGGCAGCATCCTCAAGCCTCATGTATTTTTCCGGCTTCATGGAAGAAATCGGGTAAAGTAGCTGGTTTTTCTTTTGTCAATCTTCTAGCAAATTTAGTGTCCGGATGCACACCACTGCAGAGGGCCATTAAGATAAGCTTCTCATCGGCATCTTGAACTGCGGCTGCTGCGGCGTTGAATCTGGTTAGGTATTGTTGCAGCTTTTCTCCAGGTTTCTGTTTGACGCTGGATAAGGAATAAGCGTCCTTAGGTTGCTCCACATGAATGCGGAACTGACTGATAAATTTTTCTTTCAACATTTCCCACGAGCTGATGGATCCTTGGGGTAGATGACAGAACCAGGAGGTAGCAAGATCAGCCAAGAAGAGCGGAAAGCATTTGCATAGTACCCCCTCTGTTGCTCCACTCATGAGCATATGCTGCGTGTACCTCTGTAAGTGTACAACGGGATTGGAGGTTCCTTTGTAGGGTTCCATTGTTGGCATCTTCCATTCCCGGGGGGTGATAGCAATTTCGATATTGCGGGCGAAAGGGCTGGTTACCCTAGCGCCTATCCCTCGATCTCTTTGCTCCCGTTGGACACACTCTCTGAATAAGCGTGCCATCCTTTCATCAGAACTTGGAGCAGATAGAAATGAGTTTGGTTCTGTTCTGTGGGATTGATTCCGTCCAGATGACCTGTAGGGATGGTATCGTCTATCATTCCTCATATTTTCCAGTGGCTGCCTTTGATCTTCTGGGAGCATGCTTGGGTCAGCTACAGTTGGCCCTTGCCTTGATCTCCCCCTGTTGGGTTCTGATCTAAGCACTTCCTCGGGTCCAACTTCGGGCTGGACTCTAGCTCGGCCCCGTTCACTGGCATTTCTGTGGTTAGGCGGCATGACAGGCTCAGCTACAGTTGACCTTCGCCCGGTACCTTCCCCGTTGGGTTCGGTACCAAACGCTTCCTCAGGCCTAACTTCGGGCTGTGCTCGGTCTCGGCTCCTACCCCGGCTACTTCTGCCGTTAGCTCCTTCGAAGAAGGAAGATCTTTGTTGTCTCTGAGATCCTCCAGACTGGGACTCGCCCCATGATTCAGTGTTGCGGTTGGATTCTTCAGTATCCCTTAAGCGTGACATGAGATGGTCCACCAAGGCTTCCTGTTGGGACGTGAAGCGGTTAGTTACTTCAACCACAACTCTGTCCAGATCTGCTCTAGTAATTGCTGCAGCCTGTTCTGTGGCAGGAGTAGTTGGGTTAGCCTATTCTTCATTTGTTACTGTTGCTGGAGGAGGACGATTTACTTGATTCGTGACAGCTGGATCTGGAAGACTGCTGGATGCGATGTTTTTTCCTTTGCTAACATCTTTTCTCTGTTTGGGAGGCATGTTTTCCAAGTGGCGGACGATGCTGTTAGGAAAACTGTTAAGCGGATGAAGCTGAAGCTTCGAGCTTCTATTTCTCAGTGAAAGCACCAAAAATGTTTGCACAAAAAATGGACAAACATCTCAAAGTTGTATGATTTAGTAGATCTTATGTTGTTCTTAGTTATTTGAGCGATTTATGCAAATATATGAAAAGCAGGGGCTAAACTGTAAAAAGACACACAAATTTATAGTGGTTCAGCCAGAATGTGCCTACGTCCACTTTATATGTTATTTCTCTTCTCTTCTTTTGATTACAAGTACAAAGCTTTGATACAAGTAAAAGAAAGTTGTTTGAAAGTTCCTTCCGTGCTTGAGCTCTCAAACTTGTCCCCATTGCTGTACCCCTACCCCTCTATTTATAGAGTGAGGCTAGGGGTAGGGGTCCAGGATATGTATAGTCGCTGATGGGCCTGGGCTGATGTGATATGGCCTGGTATATCTTGGTTCGGCATTGCTTGGTTGGAGCGTAGAGTGGACCGGTAGTAGCTTGGAAGTAGGTTGGACCGGTGGCAGTTGGTCCGGTGGGACGGAAGAATATTGGACCGGTGGCAGTTGGTCCGGTGGGATGGAAGGAGATTGGACCGGTGGCAGTTGGTCCGGTGGGATGGAAGTATATTGGACCGGTGGCAGTTGGTCCGGTGGGATGGAAGGAGATTGGACCGGTGGCAGTTGGTCCGGTAGGATGGAAGAATATTGGTTCGGTGTTTGCCTAAGACTGCCGAACGGGTTCCTGCCGAATGGGTTCCTGCCGAATGGGCCTTGGAGGACGAGAACACCGGATGGGCTTAGGCGAGCCTGGATGGATGAGTCACTCTCCTTGGTCTCAAGGTCTTCTGGGTGAGAATGCGCCCAACAGTATTGTATTATATGAATAATAAATCTAGATGGTTCGATTTGCTAATAGTTTGAAGTAACCGAGTTATGTAAAGTTGTGTGCTGTCATTTGTATGTGTGAAGTATTATATGTTTATACCAGACCGTATATATATTATTTTATATATAAATAATTATAGTTATATGAGTTATTGTTTTACGTGTATAATATCTATTATATTAGTTATACGTAAAGGTTAGTGTGTATATTTATATATATTTATACATATATAACCTTGCCTGCTGTTTTTATATAGGTCTCAAGTCTTATACAGTTCTACTATATATAGTATAAGTATTCTTGGTAGATTTATATACTCGCTTTCATATTATAACCTTGTATGTTATAAAGTCTGTTTGGTTCTATGCTTATGATAGGTTTGGTAAATATTTTGGAAGGATTTTATGATTTATATTTTTAGCATGTGTAGATGGGTTTCGGTTTGGATATAAAGTATATAAACCTTTAAATGTTGTATGATGTCTGTTAGTTTATAGTTAAGTATATATATAGATACAGTATATATTTGTACGCGTCTTTATATATAAAGGGTGATGTTAGCAATATATTTATATAAGATACAGTTGTATACATTAGTTTTATTATAAAATATATGTATTAGTCTATACTATAGTTAGCTGTGAATTTATATATTTATTTACAAACTGAATATTATAATTTGTGATATGTTTGTTTATACTAAAACTATAATATAGTATATAACCTGTAGTGTATATATGTTATGGTATCATTGTTTTAAAAGTATGTTATACAATATCGATTTTTAAATTATAACATACATGTGTATTTAGTTTTCAATTGTATATCGTACATATTGGGATTCAATACTGATTTGAAATAAATGTATATGTTTTAAATATATGTTTGGTTTAATAAAGTGATCTTGGGATATATAAAGATTTTATATTGTTATATGTATGTTTAAATTATAATGTTGATTTCTATATATGTGTTTGATTAAACATTGATTTTTGAAAGGAAATAATAAGATAATAATATAATATACTATTCGTTGAATTTATCATCATCAACCAAATTCTGATTTGATTTCATCGATTTGTCGTTATCAGCTTTGATCGTCGGATTCGTGCTGATCTTTCTTCGCTTTGATTCGTAACTCAACTCAGCTTCGTTGTCTATCTCTCTAGCCTCGAAAGGTGAGCAATCACTCACGATTAACGTTCTTTTATTTATTAAATCTGATTTCAATTGAAACGACAGTTGAAATATGCTGCTGTTAGTAAATTACATTGTTATATATGCTATTATCTGTATATGTTCACCTGTGACATCTGACACCAGTATCTAGAATTTATATGCCTGTATTACTATTATCTGTATATGTTCACCTGTGACATCTGACACCAGTATCTGTTATTTATATTGATGATATATGCCTGTTGTTATATTTTATATTATCTGTTATCACTCTGCAAGTTCCCTGTTAGTATAGAATTCACTATGGGTTGAAATGATACATACCCGAACGGACTTTAGAATAGGAGAATTTCGTTATGGGTTGAAATGATAAACCCAAGCGATTTTCATTTGAATTGAAATTGGGATTACGGGTCGAAATGATATCTACCCGTATCACTTAACCATATGATAAATATATATACAAACACCGTTGGTTCATATATATAAATATTTTGAAATTAAATTCTATGGTTTTGGAAAGAAATATATGGTTTTATTAAATGTTGAGCCTTAAATTAGTATATACAAAATGGAAATGATTTATATAGATTTAATAATGATATTTAATTTAATTAAGATTTATTAAATACATATAATATGGTTGAGTATTCAAATTTATGTTCCAAATAGATTTTTGGTAAAAATTTGAATAAGTTAAGGTTGGGAAGAAAATTTGAATTTAGTAAAGAATTTTATTTAATTAAACCAATTTAAAACTTATTGAAATTTAAGATATGATTTATAACTTGAGTTTGATTTAAATAATTTAATGAATATTTCTTGTTTAAATAAATTTAAGGAAATATTTAGTGAAAATGAAATTTAAGGCTAGTTAAATGATATTGAATTTATTAAGTGAATATTCGATTAAATAATAAATGAAGTTAAATCAAGAGCTATATGAAACTGTTAAATTTAACTTTGAAATTGTTGAATATTAAAGCTTTGAAATATATTGGAATTTAAATGGTTTATTTTGTGATCCAGATTTGTATTTGAAATCAATATAATTGAAATTTGTTATTTAGAAATTGAATTGAATTAAAATGGAAGAATTTAGATTGAATTAAATTGAAATTTGAGTTGATTTGAATCGATTTGTGAGACTTGAGGAAATTATAAATACTTTACTATATATATACTATTTTGGAAAATAGATATATTTGAAATGAAATGATATTTGGGTTTTGAAGTATAAATTTAATTGAAATGACCACGGTGTTATAATGTATATTTCCACCTTGTAGATAGTTCTGAAGATCCATAGAGGATGGTTATCCCAAACATCCTTTAAGTTACTCGTATTTCAGTTGATATTTCACTTGAGTTGGATTTATTAATATAAGAATGTTAATCCTGACTCGAGTGTTTTGTGTTTTGCTTTACGCTCGGGTCAGACCGAGTGATACAGCATTTGAGACTCACCCTTGGAGTTTGGAGCTTCATTTGGAGATCCCACAATTGATTCAGCTTTCAGCTTTTCCAGTTGATTTGTTCAGAGAAGTCATCTGTTTGCATTGAAGACTTCACTGCATTTGAGATATTCTGTTGTATTTTATTTCTAACTCTGATGTTTTATAGTAGCTTCATGAACTACTATTTTATCTATTCCATTGCGTATTATTGTTTTACTCTGTGTCTGTGATTATGTGATTGATTTATTTACTGCATATGCTGAGTTTTGCCAAATTTAAATTAACAATCTGATATTTTGAATTATTCAAGTCAGACATGTGTGGATTTATTGTCGATTTGAATGGTCCAAAATAACGGGTCGTTACAGTCAGCAAAGTTGGATGAGGGTGAAGAAAATAAGTCAGCAGATGAAGAGGGTAATTTGTTGATGAAAGAGGTGGATTCGATTAGTCTATTATCTACAGAAGAGTTTTTTAAAGAAGTGGAGGATAGAGTGGAAGAGTTTATGTTGAATGGAAATGAAACCAGTAGAGATCTCGAGACTCCGGAGGAGGTTAAGTCAATGGTGAATGATTGTGAAGAGGCAATTCCTGCTGAGTTGTCCAAGGAATTACTGCCACGGGAAAACATACATCATGTTAATCAAGTGTCAAGTGCTATTGTACCGTATATGCCACGTAACCATATGTGTCCGACAGAGCAGGTAGAATTGAGAAGATTGGTTGAGGGGTTTCAGTTCAAAGGAAGGCAATTGTATACTCCTGATCACAGTTGGAAAATAAAAGTTAACAAAGACGTGTGTGTGGAAAGACACGAGGGACGTGATCATACCATGCAGTTGGTTACAACGTTTTGTTTGGGACCGTCAATAAGAAAAGGAGTTGAAATGTTTATTCAGAAGAGTCAGAGTTATCAAGTTTCAAAAGAGACCGCGACGAAGTCAGGATCATGTAAATCATTACCTATACATACTAGATCATGGGTAGACAAAAATATGGATTCTGTATTGAATTTGATGAAGACACAAAGTGGCAACGAATCTAACTACTTGATGGTTGAACGATTTCTTGTTGGTACGTACAATAAACTAGATGCTGGAGGAATGAGTCGTTTGGAAATTATGAAGATAATTTGTGAGAATGATTGTAAGATGAGCTTGCCGGATCATCGTCCTATGGCTAATATTGACAATACCAAACACTTGGTTCCATTTCACGAGGGTCAGAGTATCGAAGACGAAGAAATTTTAAATTCGAGGACGAATTTTTTTCAACCAGGGGAGGATGATGCAGGCCATATTGATGAAGTCTTAGGTCGCGAACGACCTAAGAAGACGATAAGTCACGTACGACCTAACAGGGGGGAGAATGATGTGAGTTATGCGAGAAAGAGCAGGTCAGCGACCTATGACAAGTCGCCAAGCGAGCTAACAAACAACGACCTAAATGAGTTACAACCTAACCAGTTAATTCTTAGGTCGCGTGAAGAGTTAGGTCGCTCAAACGAAACCCAACGACCTAACTTAGGTCGCCAACGACCTAACGAGTCACAAGATAAGGAGTTGCAACCTAACTCTATCTACCAGCTGCAATCTAAAAAGTCACTACCTAAAAGACTACGACCTATGCTAGGTCGCTCACATATGCGAGGAATATTTGGTCGCTCAGAACGTACGAGCGAGCTACGACCTATACTAGGTCGTTCACCAATATCATTCCATGATAGGTCGCTCAAGCCTAAGTCGCTCAGCTCCTTAGGTCGCTCATCCTATAGGTCGCTCAAGGGCTTAAACCGCATCAATCTTAGGTCACTCAAGACTAGGTCGCTCAGTTCCTTAGATCGCTCATCCTATAGGTCGCACAAGATGTTCCGGAAGCTGATTCTTCTTATGTCACTGAAGCTAATGTTGTGTGGGTTGTATACTTAAGTCGTTATGTTTGTAACTCGTATATGTTGTATTGTAAATATGTTAAGTCGTAAGTCGCTGTTTGTTTTTAGGTCGCAAAGTGTTAGGTCGTTCCCGACCTATGTGTTGTAGTGTGCTATATTTCGTGCTGTTTTGCTGTGTTGTTTCTTTAGGTCGCAGACGACCTTAGTTAGGTCGTAGGTCGCAAGTGTTAGGTCGGTGCCGACCTAGGTGTTGTAATATGTTGAGTCGTGTTGAGTTGTAACCTCTATAAATAGCGGGGTGGTGTCATTTGTAATAGTTTAGTTGATTTTGAATAAAACTTTTGTTTGAGTGCTTTGTGCCTCTTTCTCAAATTGGTAGTTGAGTGTGATATCCTATCTCCACCTTCGGTATTCGAGTGCGCTCGAATCAACGACTGCTGAAGCCGATTCACGGAATCAAGTGTGCTTGATCAACATCGAAGAATCATAGATCTTTAAACACGGTATCGTGCGCGATCAACGTGTTTGGGATAGCTAGAATCTGGCATCTTTGGATCAACGGATTTGGGCCATTCGGTATCTTCTATTCCATCGATTTCTACTGTCACCGATTATCCATTTTTGTAATCCGCTGTTGCATCACTGTGGAAACCGCTCTTCTAAAAATACATATACCAACACTATGTCTAGAGAGGGAGAACCTTGAAATGCAAACTTGATATATGACTCAACGTCTGCAACCGTGTCCATCTTTCGATCGCAGTTCTAAATGTCTCTCACTGTACTATGCCGACATCCACCTATACCGCATCGCGTCAGAACCATGTGTACAAGAACTCCCGTCAGTACCGGGCTGCTTCGTCCTATATTTCCACTTATCGTACAACGCCAATGTTCACTTGTATTATGTCGCGTAAGCTATGCATACGTGAACTCCCATTAGTACAGGGCCGCTTCATCCTATATTGCCACTTATTGTACAGCGCCGGTGTCCACTTGTATCACGTTGCGTAAGCCGTGCATGCATGAACTCCCATTAGTACTAGGCCCTTTTCTACTCTATAGCCTCTTATCGTGCTTTACCGGGACTGACTGTCTATATAGAATCCCCTATTAGCACCATGCTTACTCAACTGGCATCTCCATCAGTGTTGCACATCCACCGTGAAACTCCGCCCGAGTGTTTATGTAATACATCGCCATAGTCGACTCCTAACTCCTAATCTATGAAATACATCGCCCTAGTCAACTCTCGATTCTCAATTGGGTATTTAAATGTTACCCAATACCGCAATGACCTACTTTCCTCCGATAGGGAACTGACTTCCCTAATATCCCTAGCACATGCACTTTGCCAAAATAGGCTCGAACAAACAATTTCCATTTATATAATTTTTAACTGAAATTATATAATTTTATTATCAATCATGGGCCTTAGGCCGAGGTTCAACATTTGCAGTTTTCACCACAAACGATCGATCGTTAGACCTCTTCGTTCGACCGCTACCGATCGACCGGTCGCGTAGTAAAATTAGGGGTTTCTACATTCGTTCTAGTCGATTTTTAATTAATGGTTAATTACTGTTTAATTGATGTCGTTAGCAGTTATTGGTGAACATTAATTACTAGATGACCAGTCTAATTATCAATTTGCAATTCAATCTAGGTTTGTTGATTTAGGGTTTGCAAATTCAAGTGTAAAAAGAAATGTATACATCAATATCCAATTAACAGTTTACTATAATTCTTATTGTAAGATTATAGATTTCAAGTTAGGGTTTTACATATTCAATTTAGGTTCCTAACATCCTAAATCAATTACAACAGTCTAAATCTAACTGTAATAATCATCTTATCAAAGTTGTTCCTACTCACCTCAAGCCTAAGCTCTTCCTATTTCGCTTACCTGAGAATTGCCCCTCTAATCGCCAGCTCCGCTTGCTTTGCCTTGATTCCAATGTTTGTGTTCTTCTAGGTTGTTTTTATTTGAGTTTAAGAAATTTTTAGAGTGAGGAGAGAGAAAAAAATTTTGGCAGAGTTTTGTTAATGTATAGAGTTATGTGAGAATTTGTGTTTGATTTGGCTAGTATTTATAGGGTTTTCAAACTAATCTAGGCAGTTAGATTTAGGTTAGTGAATATTTTCTGGAATCAGGTTCGATCATCTACAACTTGCTTGCTAAGTAATCCATCCGAACCATTCAAACACGTCATATTAAATCCAAAACGCTTGATTTTACAAAGCTTACGGTCGACCGCTACTCTCCCTAGGTTGACCGCTACCGGTCAACCTCGACCCCTATGGGTCGACCAGTTTCCATGTAAATTTGTGAATTTTAATTTTAATATTTCTATTTTATTTTCAATTCCTCTAACGTCCATAACTTCTCCGTACTAACTCCAATTACGAAGTGTTAAATATGAAAATCGCCTAGAAAATCACTATGAACGCAATGGTACAAGTTTCACAGCCACATTCGAATGTTTGTCAAAATTTTATTTTAATTACTTCTTCTATTTTATTTAATTTTCTTATTAAGTTTCTGTTAAATTTTCAAGGTGTTACATTCTCCCCCTAAAAGGATATTGTCCCTGAAATCTTAAAGGAGGAAAAAATGTAACTTATACACACAACAATCAATAACTACAACCATCTACTCATCCGTCGTTCATAAGAAACCATGGTCCTTAGAAATTTTCTAATGCAATATGTACATATATATATGCAACGTGAAATGCACATGAACCTATTCTAATGCAAAAGAGTAGACAATCTACTGATCCAGTCGACCTCCTGTCATGCAAATGTTCATGATATGCATCCAAATGTATGCAACATCCTAAATAAGTATACTTACAATTCTATATGTATGCACAACCTTACAACCCATATGTAACATCCACATGCATAACATCCACTAGCACAACAGTAATCAAACATCCATATGTACCATATCTAATAAGCTAGAATAAGAGATAATGGGAATGTGTGTTTACTACCTAGAGGATATACTGTCCTAGACGTGTAAACGAATACAATACAAACAATACATCTATTAGCATCCATCATCCATAACATGTCTTACTGACATGCTGCAACCATTCCTATCACCCAATGGTCTCTACCTAAACTAGACCTAAATACAAAGGTAATATATGCTTTCCTAACCAGTTTAATTTTCCTGACTGACACGGTTTAACCATGGTAGCTACACCGCATAGACATTCCCACAAGTACCTAATGAAGGCTTTCCAACAATTTGACTATATTCTATCTTGCCTTGGGGATTTTATACTTGTCTACTTTCTATTGTGGACTTAGTTCAACGGACTGTATATGGACTCGATTCCATAGACTACCTCATGTGGTTCTAAACAGTGCTTGCTTTCTGCCTATCTAGTGCAGTCCTTGCCCTTCTATGAATTGAATCCCGACTACCCTCACCAACATTCACCACTGGCATAAATTTTCAATTTAATTAAATGTGCATTGGTAACCTTTCACAATCCATGCTACTAACCTAAATGATGTCTTCTTGCACCATGCTAAATAACTTAAGCATAAGTATGTTCCCACTAACTATAGCTCCATAAAATCCTCAATGCAAAACATACTTCCCTAACTCTTCCAGTTGTACGCCTAATCACCTTAATTCCTAGATACCAAGTGGGATAATTCAAATATGGATGGTGTCTCTTCCTATTGTACTTCCTACTTAGACCTTTGCAATATCTCCATTTTTCTTATGGTTATCCAAAATGTTGATGTACCAAATGTTAAAAATAGCATAACTCCTTTCCCAATTCAGCTCAACTTAAGTCGTCTCTCTTTACTTCTGAATTGTTTCTAAATCTTTCAAAAATCATGGTACCTAGGTATCATGTTTACATGGGTCTATCCCAAGTTCTACAAGTTAAAGTTTGGTCTATCTTCCTATTCAACCTTAACAATAAAAGTTCTAAAATTAATTAGGGTTATAACCTAAGATCATTCTAGCCATGATGATAATCACTTAAAGAGTACTTCATTCACGTTCAATTGCTATGCACACAACTATGCATTCTTAGTTAGTCTTTCTATGAATTTTCTTAAGAAATAGTCTACTTCCAATCCAAGGGATGATTGAGAAAAATCTTTTTATCTCTTTCTGTAAATCTTATAAAAATTTCTCTGATCCTCTTTCCTATAAAAATCGCCTCTGCATTCTCAATGCGTGCAATTAACCATATCTTTCTCTTTACGAAAACCCACATCTTTGAATTAACCATCCATCGCAAAATCTTGAATGCTACTTTATCTAGGATACCTTTCAAATTTTGAACTTCCAAAAATTTATTCTTCTCTTCCTTGATGTCACTCCATGAATGAGATCTTATCACTAAACGTAATCCTTATAACTTTATTCCAATTAATTTTAAGTGTTTTATGGTTAGGGCAACTTAACGCAGAACGATGTCTTGACATTTTCATCCAATAGGCATGATGACCATTACTTTGGTTTAAACCTAGGGAGTTCAGCATTTTAATGCATTGAAACTATACTTTTTCCAATAGAAACGCGAATGCTGTAACTTTCCATAAATTATCTAAAAGTGGATTTGTGTTATGTTTAGAATTATAAAGAATTATCTCTTCTATTTACTATTGAAACAGATAGTACAAAATACGGCGACTATCCCTATTTTGTACATCTCTTTCTTTTGGGTATACCCCTTGTTATTTCAAATGATACAATTTTGTACCGAAACTGGATAATTTATAGAAATTTACATTGTTGTGCACTTTATTTCAATGAATTAAAATACTACTTAACCCTGCTCCATTTTATAACAACTTCAAATTTGGCGTTTATTACTCCATCTCAATTACTCAAAAATTTATTGTGATGACTAATTCTACATTTTTACTTGCTCAAGTCGTGTAAGTCTATAAATTTGCAAAAATCTGGAACTTATCATACTATTTCTTTTATGCAGGTTTTCATTAATTTAGAGACTACAACTACCCATTATTTTCCGTACTCAAGTATGTGGAATGTAATGACCCTAATTTTTAACGTTTGAAACGGTAATATCTAGTTTATTTAAATATCCAAATTTGATTTAAATTTAAATAAATAATAAGAAAATAAATTATTAATGTAAGGACTCGATTTTTATTGATGTATTTTTAATTTAATTTATTTGATTTTTCCATAATTTTTAATTTGGAAAATATTTAAATTTTCGTTTGACGATTTTACATAATTGTAATAATTATATTTTCCATAATGTAATGACAATATTTTTATGATTTTACGTAATCCAATAATCTGTGTTTATTTTTTTTGGTTTGGATTCGTATTGCTTTTCTAAGCGTGACCATATTTTTTTTGCTCATTTGGGGTTGTACAGAAACAAAAATCCGTACGACCAAATGCCGAAAATCACAATATATATATGTCAACACCTACAATGACACACATTTTTCCTCTTCCCTTCCATCTCTTGTTCCTTCTCATATAGACAGAGACGAAAGAGAAATTTGTGAATTCTTTCATAAAAACATTCAAAATCAATTCAAACAAAAATCTAAAAATTCAAAAGTATTGATTTTTGAGCTAGGTAGGTTTAGATCTACGTCCGGGTGGATTTTTGGAGGTCGCGGTATCAAGTTAGGGCGTGTGATGGGTTTTGATGTGAGGACAAATCAATTAGGGTTTCGATTTTCTGGAATTTGAGGTGGTATTTTGCGAATCGAAGCTTGTATTGTGGTTTGTGATGGAGTAGGGCATCTTATGGTCAGTTTGGGTAACGAGCGGTGGCTTGAGGCAGACTGCGACATCTGCTGTGTTGCATAAGGAGGACGGTCGTGATTTATAGGGGAGTGTCGGACCTCGACTGGTGGTGGTGGATGGGTAGTACACGCGAAGAGAAAGAGAATGGAGGTCGTTAGGTGCATTTCCATCAAGTGAAGAGCGAATGGCTGATGGTCGAAGTTCAGTCATGGTGGGAGAAGAGCATCAGGTTTAGGAGGCAATGTTTAATTGAGGAGGAATCTTTAAAAATAATTTGGTAATTAATTTTTTAATCAAGCTGTTTAAGGAATTAATGAAATTAATTTATCCGAATAACTGATATGTTGTATAACTTTCTCATATAAGGTCCAAATCAAACATGGTCAGTCACATTGTAACCGTGGAATTGTTAACTACGCAATGGAACTGAATTGGTTAAGTTTTGAGCTTGTTGAATTTCACACTGAAATCGAATGTTGTTCAACTTCAGTCAGAACTAGAATGCTTCGGTGACAACTGAAATTTCGATGAGTTTAACTCGCTTTTAGGTTAATCAGTAATGTTTTATAGTAGATAAAAATTATTGGTTGTATGCTTGGATGTTATATTGGTTGATATTTTGGTTTTGATGAATTATTGCTTTTGAAAGCAGTCAATATATGAAATCATTTGCTGGGAATTTATATGACAAACAATAAATTTGTAGAGGGATCCAACGGGATTCCTCACCATTGCTGTATTATTTTCAATAGTATTCCTATTATATGAATTATTGAATATCAAACCTGATTGTTGGCCTATTGGTTATGGCAATGTCATGAGTTCAAAAAAAAACTTATCCCTTATAATGATAAAAATCAATAACAACATTGGTTAAGTGCATTGGTGGCTATTAGCCTAAATTTAGTATTTTGAAAATACTATTAATTGCCATTAGCTTGAAAATTTGTTTTGATTCAAAGAATGATTTTAAATCTGACTTTTGGCTTTCTAGAACATTTTGGTTAAATGGATTTTGGAAACTTCTTGTTCACTCCAACCTTTTATTTGTCTTTCCTAGTATATTTAAAAATGGTTTATAGTTGTTTTCGTATTATTTAATAATGTTTAAAGTTGTTTAATTATAATTTTATAATATTTTAACGCTGTACAATTTTTATTTAATAATGTTTAAAATTATTTAACTATTGACAAAAATGTTTAAAGTTTGTTGTTTCTATTTAACATTGTTTTAAAGTTATTATCAATATTTTAATATTGTTAAAAATTATTTATTTAAATAATTAACATTCTTTGAAGATAATCATAATTATTATTAATAATGTTTTGGAATCAATAATAATTATTTATTAACAATGCTTTGGAAGTTAATAATAATTTATTACAATAATATTGAGGATTGATTATTATTGTTTACTTAATAATGTTTTAAATTAATAGTGTTTTTATTTAAGATGTTATTGAAGTTAATAATTATTATTTTTTATTTATACTATTTTATTATTAGTAATTAATATGATATAATAATGGTTTGAAGTAAATAATAATAAGAACTATTTATTTATGATGCTTAAAATTTATTAATTAATTTAATTAATCGTATTTGTAAAAAATAAATTGATTTATAAAGGAACTGCATTTAATAAAGAGTTTATAAGTGAAAATGGAGTTGGATTTATAAAGGATTTTTTAAAGGACTTTTATAAAGGGGTTTTAGTAAGAATTTTTATAACGTTTTTTAAAAAAAACTTTTATAAAAAGAATAAATTTTTATAAATAGGTTTATATATTTATAAAAGAAATTTATAAATAATTTTATAATTTTATAAAAGAGTTTGGTAAATGGTTTTAGAGATTTATAAAAGGAGTTATATAAATGATTTTAGTGTAGAATAGCATTTTCTAAGTAGTGATATTGTAGTGTTTTATGAATATACTTATATGTTGAGATAGGTATATGGATATTTTTCCACGTACAAAAAAAAGAGTATGATGGGTTTGTGAATATATCTTTGTAAAAGTACTTCGATACAAGTATTTACAAAGTAATTTTTAATTAATGAAAGGAATAATTTAAAAAGGTTAGTGGCTGCCTACATGCTTAACCATGTTGATTTCCTATGGAAATAAATCCCTGATTCGATTGATGTTTGTTTATTTTTTTTATAGTTAAATAACCGACTATCAAACTTGGCTAGTTTTAAATTATCGTTGTAGATTCGAAGAGTCTGGGATCGAATCTGTTTGCAAAGTTGCTTTTACATGGTAGGGGGTTCTCGCTTTATGAACTGTGTCGAAGCTTAAACTCTTACCCTTACACATCCCAAAGGGGTTGGTTGTGCAGTCAGGAAGTTGGTCATAAAATCAGATTCGAGGTTACCATTACACTTGGTATCAGAGCTTAGGTTGAGCAAACACATAGGCCTTGGTGGGGTAAAATTCATTATAGCTGGGGTTAGTAATACCCTAGAATGAGTAAACTCATTAGAGATATGCTCAGTAGCACCCTAGAATGAGTTGAGTGTATTATATAAGAGGGCATATTTGTTATTGATTATAAAAATGTTTTATATTATGATGGTTGATTTGTTAAGTTTGAATTTTGGATTCTGGTCAATACGAGTTGCTAATGTTATTGATAGGGATTTCAAAACAGTTGAACATGGCCAATTAACACAATATTGTTTTTAAATTGGTAAATGAAATAATTTTACCTAGGATTATTTTTTATGTATGAAGAAATGATTTTTAAAATATAGTATAGTTATTATTGATGTTTTTGGTTGTTAGGAAAGTGATAATATTCAGTTATTATCAATTATTGTTTGATTAGTCATGCTCACCTCGTTAGGAGCATGAACCGTTGTTTTTAAATTGAGTAGTTATGCACGACTAGTTTATAGGAAACTACTATTGTGCTTGGGAGTAGTTTTGTCCTTTTTACTACATGTGTTAGGTAGATTAGTAATTATGGGAAATATTAAAATCGAACACCTTGTGAATTCGGTTTCACAATTTGACTATAAGGCATTCAGTGATAATGTTAGGTTAATGTAACATCCGCCTACTTGGAGGCCCAAAACTAACGGCTACGGATGTTGTAGTCATCCATAATTATTAATCTTCAGCGACAAAATTCGACGGTGCTAGATACATTGATACACAGATCACAGAAATATGGAAAAATCTTGACAATTCAAAAACATATTTCCACATTCAGATTAAAACATTTCATGTTCATTACATGATCTCACAATACATTGACCACGTTCAGCAAAATATAATTATTACAATTATGCCAATAGCGACATATGAAGATGCCCTCGGTTGATTAGAGTATATAGCAAAGCTAATAAATCTGCCTTTACAAACAAACACACAGCGGAAAAAGAAAATTCTAAATAACTATCTGCCTCTTGCACGCCTCCGGAAGCTTTATTCATCAAAGAAAAGAACCTAAGAACCTTAACTCTCAAACTACTCAAAATTAATTGAGCACTCGAGAGTCTAAGGGAAAAACAAAAACTTCGAGTCAAACATAAAGCCTGGTATGAATAATAATCTAACATCTCAATCCTTTTAGATATCTAGTGAAATCACGTCGCTTAGCGGAACGGGTTTTTCCCTCACTAGTATCCTAAAACCTTTTCAAAATCATATTCTGTGCTCCTGCATCCATAATGGTTAAAACATACATTTTTAAAATATTATGATGATATGCATACTTAAAAACATTTAGGATTTCCCATCCCTGGTTTAATCTGACACCCTGTCGTAATTATAGTTTCTAGGGTCACTATTAACCTTTTTGTTTTTCATAGGTTTACTAATAACCTTTATACAATTAATGGACATCTTGTTCTTTTCATAGTATTCATAAGATCACTAAGAACCTATAGGCTCCTTCCAGTTAACTTAATTAATTCATGGGTTCCCTTGAACCTATTAGTCATTTCAATAACCAATTACCTTATCCTAGTTTTCATGGGTTGACTAGGAACCTATGGATTTATCCAGTAACTCACTTCACATCCTAGTTTTCATGGGTTGACTAGGAACCTACTGATACTTCCATTAGCCACTTTCTTATCCTAGCTTTCATAGGTTTACTAGGAACCTATTGACTGATGTCAATTCTTAATCCGGATATAGTTTTTGTGGGTTCACTACAAACCAATTACCCCCTGCTAACTATCCTTAATACATAGTTTTCATGGGTTAACTATGAACCTTTTGGTTTACTCCAATAACTACTTAATCATAGTTTTCACGATTTCACTATGAACCTATTGGTTTACACCAATAACTATAAAGTTTACGCATTCTATATTTTTTGGTCACCCTAACTCTTTGGATGCAATTCTACTCATTTAGAAGTTTAAGCAATTTATATTCACTATTGAGTTAGCTTTGCTAGTTCTTCTACCCTTTTTCCCTAAAATACAATTATGGGTTGTCATGTGAATATATTCATACTTGAAGAAGTAAAGAAACAATTTAACAATACCACTCCTATGGGTATAAAGTCCTTGAAATACATTTCATAAAACATAGTTAACACCTTTAACTCATATCTTTATCAAGACAATACTTCTTCAAAATCCCAAGCCTAAAGTCATTACAAAACTCCTTTATATATGCAATGGGTTTTCCTTTAAAAATTAGTTAAAACCTTTCAACAATGTCGAAAGCTTCTACTTTCAACCCCTTCGAAAGCATTAATCGTTTCTTTTTAAAAAATAAGCTCCAGCCTCTTAAATATATTAAAATACTTCTTTCAAAAACTTTCGACCTAGTTAAAGTATCATTAAATAAGAGTGGAAGCATAACTTCCAAACCATTTGAAAGCAAACCTTTTGAAAGCATTGGAAATCAAACCTTTCGAAACCATTGAAACTCGGACCTTTCGATGCCATTGAAAAGCAAACCTTTCGAAACCATTGGAAAGAAAACCTTTCAAATCCATTGAAACTCAATGATTTCGAAACCATTGAAACTCAAAACTTTCGAAGCAATTACAATGCAAACCTTTCGAAACCATTAGATTTATACTTAAAAATATTACTTTGGGTCATAGGTGAAAGTATCTCTTTCAAAACCACTCTTTACTTTTATAAAATATTGGGGAAGACAATTGAACCTTTTGACAACGTCGAAAGCTTCTGCTTTCGACCCTTCAGAAGGTTTGGGAAGCAGCTTTGTGACACCCCACCTCTATACTCACACTAGCCAAGGACACTACGGGGTAATGCCGTCGACTAGCGCGAAGAATAAGGTGTTGAGGAGCGACCATCTGTGTAATTGCTTTGTGCGAGTACCGATACGTCAAATAGTATGACATGCATTTCATTTCAAGAGGAAATCTGATGTGTCAAATGCAAACTCAAAGCTACTACACAGTGGCTATGTGGCCTTCGAAAACAAATAAAGAAATAAGCATAACACAAATCAGTCGCATATATTCATATCACAAAAGCAGAAACAGATATGAATATAACACATAGAAGTGTACATCAAAGTAGTGGTCATACAAGATCCACTACATCACAAAAGAATAGATACAAGTGCTAGACAAAAGAATAAGTATACATCAAGGAGTCTATATCTCGAATGTATAACAACAAAAACTACTAAGCTAAAGTAGTTAGCTAAAAGTCAGGTGATGGACCCTGATAAGAAGTCAAGCAGAAGCACCTGAAATACCTCGGTCTGACCCGAGTATTATTTAAGAAGAAAATAATAAGCGGATCAGTCTAGC
Organism: Allium fistulosum; assembly: GCA_030737815.1. Taxonomy (NCBI): domain Eukaryota; kingdom Viridiplantae; phylum Streptophyta; class Magnoliopsida; order Asparagales; family Amaryllidaceae; genus Allium; species Allium fistulosum. The sequence goes on along the minus strand of CM060901.1, from coordinate 516,541,006 downwards.
TATAAATATCATATAAAATGAGATAGGATAAGAGATATCACAAAAACGTATGATAACAAAAATGCCATACTGTGACAAGTATACATAAGGTAACAACGAAAATCATACGATATCTCAAATATTCTCAAACACCAAAAAGAATGTCATATCTTTAAATTATTCACCAAAACACAAATATTGACAAAACATATCAATGCCAATCGCAAAAATCGGTGAAATAAAATTCTAGAAATCATCAACTAGAAATCCAAAAATCACAAAATGGGGAAGGCCTATCACAAACGGGAGCATGAAAACTCACCAATACATGTGTCACAAACGGAACGCTATTCCATGGTCGCTAACCATCAAGTTTGAGCTGAAACTCCACAAACGGCCCGAAGACCATGGGTCACTACCCTATCAATTTGAGTTGAAGCTCCATAAACAGCCCGAAGACCATGGGTCGCTACCCCACCAAATTGAACCGAAGTTCCACAAACGGGTTTTTTAGTCCCCCACACAAACAAGAGACATTTCACATCGCTAGTCTAAATCACAAAATGATCATCAATGATCGACAAGTGTAAATTACACTAAACTAGTAAATAAATGAGATAGGCTTCATGTCCCATAACCACTAGCTTAACTTAAATATTTACGAACAGATTGTAGACTTCCACTCGAAAGTAGGTGTAAATTACACTAAGCTAGTAAATAAATGAGTTTAGCTTCATGTCCCATAACCACTTGCTTAACTTAAATATTTACGAACAGATTGTAGATTTCCACTCGAAAATTGTCACAAGAGTTTCAATCGAACAAGTCTAAACATACATAGAAGAATTTTCATATTGGACTTGGAAATAGCTAAGACGTTTAATTAGATTTCTCATATGAATGAGGTAAAGGTTTGTATATACTAATGGATTGGAAAATGGTTTTATAAATGAGATTTGTATTAAAAATAGAGTTGGAATCATTTTTTGTGAAAGGGTTTGAGTATTTACTACTAGTATAAAAACCTTTGTATTTTAAAGTGACAAATCACAGAAATGATTGTTGAAACAATCAATCATCAAAAATTCACATACGAAGACGTGAATCAAATCCATAGAAATCGATACTGAATCCATCAAAATGGACATTCCCAAAAATCTTGAAAAAGAAGTCATCAAAGTCGATAAAAGTGATAACAACTAATCGGATCAACAAGAATCGATTGAAATTGGAAATCAAATCAAAAACAGCCAAATTGGGCAAAAATGAACAGTTCCAGACGTCTGGGGGTCAATCCAGACGTTTGGATTTGGTTTCTGGGAATAGTTCAAAAAACCACCCAGACGTCTAAAATTATAAAGCAGACGTCTGAACCAATAATTTAGACGTCTGAAATTTGTCTCTGCCACTTTATTTTCTGCCATATAGTTTAATTTTCTCCAGGGTCTAAACCAGACGTCTAGACTTGATAACCAGCTGTTTGGTCACCTGGTCTGAGCAACATTTTGCTTAAGCCAAGATGGCCAAAACGTTTCGGGAGCAATCGGACGAGCAACGACGACTAGGGATTTATGCTGAGTGACAACCCAGCCTTATAGGCTCTTCGATATACCCCCAATATCACGTCCAAACATACATAGAAGAATTTTCATATTGGACTTCACAAACCAAAAATTGGAAAATTCACCAAATCAATTCAAAGAAAAAGCAAATGAATATGAATAAATGTTAGGAATTCATATCTAACAACAATATAGCTATAGACGTAGATGTGAGTTAAAGAACTCACCTTTAACTCAAAAACTCAAGCGAGAAGCTCTAAAACAAGCTAAGATCAATTCCTCTTCAACAATAACTCAAGAAGCTTCAATCTAAGCTCATAAGAAGAATATTTCCTAAGTTAGGTTATAGGAAATTCTGTAAATTGAAGGGAGATAGAGATGGAGAAGATGAAGAGGATGCTTACCTAAGCTTCTCCTTGATTTCTAGCTTGAAGTTGATCTTTTCTAAGAAAATTAGGGCTTAGGAATTTATAATTTCTTTTCTCTTCCCCCATTTTTACTTTAGCTTGAAAGTATTAGGAAATGAGAATAAATGAAGAGGGAGTGGAGTGTTAGGGTATTAGATGAGTTGGTGGGCTGAAACCCAAACCCAAAGCCCTAAATGAAAATATCAAAATTCTACTCAACTTCAAACATATCGATGTTTATACTCAAAAAGTTGTAAACGTCATTTTGGACTCAATGGAAGTGGTCTCGAGTCCCAATTCGACTGTTTACAAAAAGTAACATTTCAGACTTTAATCTGATTAACGATGTTATATTTAAATAAAACATTTAAATATACAATCGTGAAATATGCAGGTTGTTACAGACTCCCCTCCTTAAAGAAATTGCGTCCTCGCAATAATTAAGAGGAAGATAAAAAGTAACAACCATACTAAGGCATAAAAACACAAAAGAAGAAATTTTGAAATGAGAAGTTCACCCTAAAGAGCACGAGAGAGTAAGTCCGGATGTGTTTTCTCGATGAATTCTCAAGATTCCCAAGAGCAATCCTTAGGATTTGAGGACCATTGAACTTTCACAATAAGAACATCTTTATTTCGAAGGCGTTTAACCTCTGAAGCAATGATACGAATAGGATGTTGCTCATAAGTCAAATTTGGTGAAACCTCAATTTCTTCAATTACACCGAGCTCAAGAATAGAATCGGAATCCCTAAGGCATTTCCGTTGTTGAGAGATGTGGAATACGTCATGAATAGCAGAAAATTGAGCCGGTAATAAAAGGCGATAAGCCGTGGAACCAATACGTTTGGTGATGGGAAATGGACCAATATATCGAGGTGCTAACTTTCCCGATCGACTGAAACGCATAACACCCCTCATAGGTAAAACACAAATAAAATCTGGGCCTAAAACCAGCTTCTCACCGGCTTCAAGCCAACACGAAGGAGATCGGCCCGGCCTTCCGTAGAGTGCCTTGAAAGGTGCCATACCAATATTAGATTGGAAGCTATTATTATAGGAAAACTCAACAAGAGAAACATGATCCTCCCAACTTCCACCAAAATCAAGAACACAAGCACGAAGGAGATCTTCAAGAGTTTGATTCACACGCTACGTTTGTCCATCGGACTGAGGATGATAAGCGGTGCTAAAATTAAGCTTCGTTCCCAAAGCTTTTTGAAGACCCTTCCAAAATCCACTAGTAAACAATGGATCACGATCGCTAACAATAGAAGTAGGAACTCCATGCAATTTAACAATTTCTTTGACATAGAGTTTATCCAAAAGAGGTACGGTCCGATTGGACCGAACGGGAATAAAATGGGCGGATTTTTGTAAGTCTATCTACTATCACCCATAAACTGTCATGACCCGAACGAGAATGGGGAAGACCGTCAATAAAGTCCATAGAAATTTGATCCCACTTCCAAATTGGAATGTCCAAATGTTGCAATAACCCACCGGGTCTTTGATGCTCGGCCTTTATGAGTTGGCAAGTCATGCAACGCTTAACAAAGTTAGAAAAAACAGATTTCATTCCATCCCAATAATAAAGTCGCTTCATGTACGCGTACATTTTACTACTACCAGGATGAATGGTGAATTTAGAACGATGAGAATCTTCTAAAATGTCTTTACGAAGATCACAAATATTTGGCACGATAAGTATACCAAATTTTTGAATGCCGCAACGAGCATCAATATCAAAGTCTTTCAAACCTTTGATATCAATTTTATCCCTACAACTTTAGCTAAGAAGAGCCAATTCGGGATCATGCTTTTGAGCTTCAAGAATGTGGTCCAAAAGAGAAGGATGAGCCTCAAGGCTACACAAAACAAGAGATGAACATGGATTGGATTCACGACCTCGAGTCTCACAAGTGGATAAAGTCTCGAGATAATTCCATTCGGATATCATCATTGAAACAACCGCTTATTGCTTATGACTAAAGGCATCGGCAACTCGATTTCCCTTTTCGGGAGTATAAAGAATATCAGGATCATAAGATGCAAGGAACTCGAGCCAACGTTGTTGACGCAAATTAAGTTCCTTTTGAGAAAATAAATATTTCAAAGATTTATGATCGGTATAGAGAACAAATTTCTCTCCCAAAAGATAATGACGCCAAATTCTAAGAGCGAAAACAATGGCCGCGAGCTCTAGATCATGAGTGGCATATCTAGTCTCGGCAAGCTTTAATTGTCAAGAAGCATATGTGATAACACATTCCCTTTGCAAGAGAATGGCACCCAAACCAATACGACTAGCATCGGTACAAACAATAAAGTTGTGGTTCCCTTTGGGAATCACAAGAATAAAAGCATCGTAAAAGAGTTCTTTCAATTGATCCTCTTTCCCGAAAAGCTAAGACATTCAAGATTATAATTACTTTATATAATCATCTTTTTAGAAAAATTTACTTATTTCAAGTCAATTTACTGTGTCTGACTGTCTCATCATAGCGTTTAGGAGATTCCTATCGATAACGTTGATCAAGCGCATCAACCATAATTCTAAAAGCACTCAATGGGCAAAAAACATAAAATCATCTTCTATAAGATAAACATGCCTCTTAAAAATTTCATGAATATTCTTTGCTCATTTTAAGAACAAAATCCAGTTATACTTATAAATATCTTATTAAAAAGATATGCAAATTTTAAATTGTTGTTTTTTTCCATAATCAATAAATACAAGGATGGATTCATCAAGATATTCGTAGAATACTCGATTCATAAGATGGATGAAATAAGGTAGAAGGTTCGTCAAAACGAATGACATAACGAACTACTCATAAGAATCATAACGAGTATGGAATGCGGTAAGTGGAATGCTACCCTCCGCAACTCGTAGCTGATGAAAACCGGTGGCAAGGTCGAGCTGAAAAGACCTTAGCACCACTCAATAAATTTATTAGGTGATAATCCTAAGATAAGCTCAAATATACCAGAAAATTCACGAACTACTTGAGTGAGGGAAATAACATCTTCCTCATCATGTGGGTTTAAAGAATAAAATGATGCCACTGAATTTGGAAATCGAGATCATTAAGAAAAATTAAAAATCTGCTCAACAGATTGAGAATGTCGAAGATGGATAGTCCTCTCAGGACATAGGATATGGGCTTCATAATGATTAAGCCAATCCTTTCCCAAAAATCAATTCTGAAGCCTAAATAACGCATAAGATGCAAATCGGCTCGGAAAGAATTATCACGTAAAATAATCTCGACATCTTTACAAAGCAAACTGAGTGTTGTAGATCCACCAACCGGATTCGCAATTTTCAGTGAAGTCATCAAGTCCATAATATTTAAAGAGAAAGAATCAACAAGTTCTTTTGATATAAAATAATGAGATGAACCCATATCAAAAAGAACTCGAATAGGATAATCACAAAACAAATTAATGTCATTAAGGGTAGAAGGAGAATTACCTTGACCAAGAGAAGTGTCACTAGAGGCTTGCACAACATTTAGCTTTCCCTCTCTCCTACTTTGAAGTTTGGGACATGAAGATAAAAGATGACCCAAACCTTTGCAATAGCGACAAGAAAATGGTTTTGGGCACTCATTTGCATAGTGGTCCGTAGAACCACAATTGTAGCATCGTCCATGATTAGAGGTAGGAGTTTTTGCTACCGAAATTGCCTGCCTCCCTTTCTTGTTGGGATTAGGGCTTTTGAACTTAATACGCCTCTTCTTGTTGATGTTGAAGTTTTGTTTGGCATCCACAACTTCAACATCACTTTCTTTATCAGCCTCTTCTAATCGAAGAGTGATATCTACAAACTGGTCAAAAGGCATTTCTAATTTCGGAGGTAAAACCTTTTTGGGGTTCTTACTCAAAGCACAGATAAACTTTTGATTCTTTACAAGATCCAAAAGCTGTTGGGCAGACATGAATACGCCATCCAGAGAAGGACTACTGGATTGACCAGCGCTAGGACTGCCAGATCTAACCATTTCTCTTCTTTAAGAAAGAAAGAAGAGGAAAAGTTTATTCATAGAATGAATATCAAACAAACCTGATTGATAAAACATGGCATCATAAAAAGAAATAGGATAGAACGGTACGAAGACTCGAATTAAATCCTATGGCACGATTCCTAAGAAAGACTTAGGACAATGATCCTTGCTAGATTATTCTACATTTTTCCGAAGTTTGGCTCTGATACCAAGCTGTGACGCCCCACCTCTATACTCACACTAGCTAAGGACACTACGGGGTAATGCTGTCGACTAGCGCGAAGAATAAGGATGTTGAGGAGCGACCATCTGTGTAATTGCTTTGTGCGAGTATCGATACGTCAAATAGTATGACATGCATTTCATTTCAAGAGGAAATCCGACGTGTCAAATGCAAACTCAAAGCGACTACATAGTGGCTATGTGGCCTTCGGAAACAAATATAGAAATAAGCATAACATAAATCAGTCACAGATATTCATATCACAAAGGCAGAAACAGATATGAATATAACACATAGAAGTGTACATCAAAGTAGTGGTCATACAAGATCCACTACATCACAAAAGAATAGATACAAGTGCTAGACAAAAGAATAAGTATACATCAAGGAGTCTATATCTCGAATGTATAACAACAAAAACTACTAAGCTAAAGTAGTTAGCCAAAAGTCAGGTGACGAACCCTGATAAGAAGTCAAGCAGAAGCACCTGAAATACCTCGATCTGACCCGAGTATTATTTAAGAAGAAAATAATAAGCGGATCAGTCTAGCTATAAATATCATATAAAATGAGGTAGGATTAGAGATATCACAAAAACGTATGATAACAAAAATGCCATACCGTGACAAGTATACATAAGGCAACAACGAAAATCATACGATATCTCAAATATTCTCAAACACCAAAAAGAATGTCATATTCTTTAAATTATTCACCAAATCACAAATATTGTATACAAAAGAAATAATTTTCTATGAATTATCATAGTATATGGTTGCATGTTTGTTAGGAAAGTGATAATATTGAAATGTTATCATCATTATATGAAATTGAATAAGAAATTGAAATCATAACTCCAAAGTTAAGAAATAAATCCATATACAAATGAAATTTAAGAATGTAAATTATAAATGTGACTTATAATTGGAAGTAAAATTCCAGAGAAGTATTTGGAAATGTTTTGAAAAGAATTTGAAAATTTTGGAGATTTGGAAAGTTTAAATTCCTTTTTGATTTGAAAATGAATTTCAAAGGTTTGAAAAGTATTTTAGAGAGATGAAAGCTCTAAACTCTTTTCGGTCGCTGGAAAATAACTTCGATGATGACCACGACATCATTGGTGTTCATTTTCGGGTTTCCAAAAGAGGAATTGCTGCCAAATTGTTTTAAATGGAAGTTGTTTGAAAATAAATTTGGATTTGGTTTTAGAAATTCAAAGGAAAAATTGAATTGATTTCAAAATGGTTTTTGAAAGGGTGAAAAGACTCTGGAATACTATATAAAAATCCTATGGAATATTATTAAGTTGATAACTTATACAAATTGAATTTTGATAGAATAAATTTAACTTAAAGGATGGAGTTAAATTAGTGTAAGTACAAGTGAATCAATTTAATGAAAGTGAAATTGAAAGTTGAGATTCATTTCGAATTTGTAAGCAATAGAATGGAATTGAATAATTATAAATGAAAGATGAATTAAAATTCATATGGAATTTGAAATCCAGTTTAATATAAGTGGTTATAAACCAAAAATAGTGAATTGAAAATAAATTTTGGGAATGAACAAAAGAATAAAACTGGAATTGAAACTGAATGTTGAAAATAAATTTGAATAAAGTGAACTAGAATTTGTGATGAATTAGTAATTAGAACTAATTTAAAATAGTGCAATTGTGAATGAAAGTAAATTGATAGAAATTCAATATTCAGAAAGTAAAATAGAATCCAAATCAAATTGGAATTGTGAATTGAATTCAAATAGAAATTTGAAATGTAAAATTGAATGAAAATGAATATGTAACTTCAATAGTAAGCTAAAAATGTATAAGCAGTTTATATTGGAAATTTTGTAATGAAATTTGCAAAATAGTTGAATGTTGTAACTAGATATTATGGCTAGTAGGATATACAGGTGTATTAAAGGAATTGGATTTGATTTCAAAGATAAATTTGAGTTTGCTCGAAAAGGTAAGTATTTAAATTTCGATATGAGATTTGATGATTTCTTGTCTAGCCGTTTGGCTTTTTCTTTTCTTTTTGAAATCTGAGAGTCCGTAGGGACGTTTTGTAGTCGTGCCGTGTTAGCCGCGCAAAGGAGACGCTGGCAAAAATTTTCGAAAATTTCGGGTGTTAGAAAATTTTTGAGAAAAGTTTGAAAGTTAAAATTTGAATTTAAATTTAAATTTGAATTTTGAAGTAAACAATGTTGTTTGAAACTTTAATTGAAGTTGGAAATTTAGTTGAATTAATAACGAATCTTTAGTAGAAAGATTTGTTTTGGAAAAAATTTGATAAAACTATTGGATGTTGAAAAATAGTAGACGAGTTAAGGATCATTCTTCTTAACTTGTAATTTCAGGACGAAATTCTTTTAAGGGGGGAAGTTTGTAACGACCCAGAATTTTGAACAAATTAAATTGAAAATATTTAATTAATTTTAAATATTTGAATGATGATTTAATTTGAATCCCCAATATAACTTTGAATTTGGCGATTAAATTTTAAAATTTAATCTATTGAAAGTTGAATAAAAATTTGAATCTTCAATTTTAAGCTGAAGAAAAATATTTCAAAAGCTTTTAAAATTCGTATTGACAATACTGAAGATAATAGAAGCTTCAGAATTTAATTTCAAACTGTTTTGTTCAGTTTTGAAAATCATATCGTTTGAATCGATATTTAAAAATACACTATGCCATAGATGGCCTACTGCAACGAAATTACATGGTGTTGCTAGCTATAATGTAACGATAGATATGCTGATTTTTGTCTATTAAAACACTCGCTTCAAGGTGTTAGCATAGGTATCAACAAGATGTTGCAGTAGCTATAGATGTATACAAATTAAAAAATTAATAAAATTAGTAATCCGCGTGAATACGATCCAATAGTCTACATTTAATCCGACTGTTAAAATGGATCACCGCTGCACTTTTTACCAAATTTTCGTTTTCCTGCTTATGTTAGTGTAGATCCCCTTTCAGTTTACCATATTCACGAAATCCCCAAATTCATACTTCCAGCAAATTCACGAAATCCCCAAATCAAAAAACAAATTCACGAAATCCAGCAAATTCACGAAATCCAGCAAATTCATACTTCCAAATCGCTGTTGCTAACAAAATAAAAAAGGCACTGTAACTAGAAGCTGCCTTCAATGCTAGGTCAGATCTAAATTTCCTATGCCTGAATCTTGTAGTTGCTGATTCCACCTAATGCCTGATGAGTTTTGTTGTTTACTGCCGCCCATTTGATCTTTGCTCGCTGTTGGATCTGGATCTAAGCAGAAGTTCGTCGTTGTTCGATGCAGCCGCCTTGAAGAAACGCGATGCCTCGTTGTTCTGATGGAGTCGCTTAAATCGCAATGAAGTTTTTGCCTCTGACTTTGCTTGAATTGAAGACGTTTCCTCAGCTTGCGTTTTTGTCAGTGTTCGTGCTCTGACTGCGGCTCTATTGATGATGTTTGTGGTTCTTTGACACTTAGGGTTGAACTTGAAAGTGTTGGTGTTCAGATAATGGTTTGCCAAACTTTGGATTGCAATGGTGTTGGTCTTAAACGTGGAGAAGGTTGTGTGCTAATTGCCCACTGTCCAGATTTTGGTCTTATTGGTGATTGCTGATGTGTTGAGCACTGTCGTGATGATGATCTCTTGCTGCTGATGCTGAAATCGATTGTGTAGTTCAATGCTTGCCGTAGTTGATAGCCTGATGTCTTGAATCTGGAAGCGATTCCTAAGGTTGATGTAAGACTTTCGTTTGTTAACATGAACTGGTGCTCCAAGTCATGCTAACCTTATATATTTGGTCTGGACTGAACTGGTACCATGCTAACCTTGTTCTTTAACATGAACTGCTCCAAGTCCTTTGTATATCATATTACTGCCTATGTTTCTCTTGTACATGCCTGATGCATTCACTGTTTTTGCTTGATAGGCTGCCTATGTGTTGATGATGTAATTTGATGAGGCAGTGAGTGGGTGTTTTGTGAAAGAGGTTGGGAGTGTGGTCAGTGTTTGGTAGATGGTCAGTGTTTCAGGCAATTGTGTTTCAGGTAAGTGGTAGATGGGCAGTAGTTCCGATGGGTGATGAAGTTGCTGAGGATGGGGTTTGCTAAGTTCAGTCTTCATTTGTGCATCATTTTACGTCGTTTCAAAGAAGGCTCGATCTTTCGAAATCGGATGAATCGGGCGGTGCCCGCCGGGACTGCGGTGCCCCGGACCCCCGCCGGCGCTGCGCCCGGACCCGCTTCTCGGCTCGCCTTCGGCTCGGCACTCGGCTCGTCATATGTTTGTCGGTGTCTGTATAAATTGAAACTGCATATATAATGAGTGAACTGAGTGATGTAGTGAGGAATATTTGTATATGTGAATATCAGTGTTATATATCATTGAATTGTAAAATAGTGGAGTCAGGAATTTGTACTATTTTAAATGTTGAAATAAAATATTTATTTAAATAAATTACTGTTTGAATATCAAATTCTGTGCGGTAGCATTTTATTAAATAAATATTTATTTCTATTAAAAAATCAAATATGCTCTACATTGTGGGCCCCACAAATTCAGAAAGTTAATATCTATAGCAACATTTTGGAATGTTGGTACAGACACCTATGGATGTTGCTATAGACCCAAATAGGGTTCTATTGCAACAATATTTCTTATGTTGCCTTAGATAGTCAAAATGTTGCCTTTGAGGTCTGCGGCAACACGGCAAAATGCAACACCGAGAAAGTGTTGCCTTTGCCCTTTTTTAGCCTACAGCAACATTTTTTGGCACTTCCTGCATCACTTCTTTGGTGTTGCAGTATGCAATCTATGGCGTAGTGATAGCGTTCCGGGGCACAGTCTCGGAATTCGACAAAACCAGTTCCATTGGGTCCGTAATATTGAATTATTATCGGATTTCAAATTTCGTATTTTTCGGTGTTGATACGTGAGCACACGACGTGTAAACGCATAGAGTTTTTATCGAGATTCAATTCAAATTTAAATTTAAACTGGTAAAAATCAAAACATTGTAGCTCCATAAATCACGCCCTAAAATTTGCCTAAAATCACAATACCAAATCGTGCAACCCATGTTCTACTGTCTTCCCCCACTCTTTTTAAACCATCACGCAAACAGTTTTTAAAATAAAAAAAATCAAACGAAGAAAATAAGCAATGGCCGAACTCTCGTTCTTCTCCCATTCCTCGTTCATATTCAAAACCGAAGTCGAGTCTCTTCCCTTTCTCATCTTCATTCTACAAACTATCAAAACCGATTGTTCCTTTCCCCCTTCCAAATCAAAATTCATGAATTGATTTTTAACGTGCTCTCTTGCAATCGAACTGAAGCAGAGGAATTCAAATCAAGTCGTGTAGTCGAGCAGGCGATTTGGAGGGATGACGCGATGGAGGGAATCGGCGTGGGATTGTTGTCGTCTTCGGCAAGCAGTGGCGGAGTTCGCGACCTTATCGCGATGGTTGTTTCCAGGCGGCGGCTCGTATGAGGTATCGTGAAAGTCGCGACGTGTGTAGGCGACAGAGGGAGAATCGACGAAGGAGGTTGAATGTCGTGAGTTGGTCGAGTTCACTGAGAGGGAGGCGCTACCGCGAGGAGGCACGTGCGATTTTGTCGCGATTTGATGGAAGTGTTCGAAGTGATGCAGTGGTCGAAGTCATCGAGGAGACGTCGTGGTCGCGAGTTGATGGCAGAGGCAGCGCGGGGTCGATTTGGGGTTAGGGGCGATGGTGGCTCGATCAATTTATGCTGAGGTATAATCTGTAGTTAGGTCTAATTACACACGTAATTATTTGCTTAAGAGGTTTAAAAGTTGTGATGTTGTTTGAAGTTAATAGTTTAAACTAAATTTAGATTTCAGAATTTAAACTGTTAGAAAATAGAAAAAAATGTATAAAGCAGTTCTATTTTAAATTATTAGAGGCATAAAAGTTTGAAATCATGACAATATATACAGATCGATTTAATTTTAAATGCACAGTAAGATATTTTTGAATGTATGTATATATAGGGTTTTGAAAGTATAAAAATTTTAAAATTGAAATTAAAGAAAATTATCAAAGGAAATGGGTTTAAGAAATTTAATTTTTAGTTTAAATTAAATAAATCTATTCAATGAAATTTAATGGTTCGATTTATTCGAATATTAATAGAATTGTATAATTATTTATACAAGGTCAAATAAAGTCGAGAAAACAAACTGGAAATGGAAGTGGATTGCTAATAAAAGCTAAAGGTGAGATCTTCTCACTCAAAATATATTTGGATTGCAGTTATTGATTTTTTTTGACTGTTTGGATGTGATATTAGATATAGTAGGATATATCTATATATATGTAGCAATATATACATATTGGCATATGTATATATTGGATTGATTGATTTCCCGCACTATATAGCGGATGAGACCCTATTGCGCCGTTAGTAAGCGGATGATATTTTTATAAAACCCATATACCGCGATATTCCACGTCGAAGTGGAATTGGTATTGTGCTAACATCTGTGGATGCAAGGAAGCAGGTTGGAGGGATCCAACTGGATTCCTCACCAGTATTTATTTGATTACAGATATTGTGATATTTGTTGATTATCATATTGATATATGATGTTTGTTGTCGTGATTGATTATTTGGTGCTGTTGCATCATCGGATTCAAATTTTGAAGTTTAAAAATAACGATATTATTTTTAAAGGGATTTTAAAGTGATTTTTGAAAGTATACGTTTTATTGAATTTTCGGATCGATTCATTTTAAATAAATAAATGTTATAATCTTCGTGTTATGAAAATTATGAGATTTGTGGAATATAAGCGAAAAGTAGTTTTTGAAATAAAAAGTTGATTAATTTGTAAAATGGCTTAAATTGGGATTTTGGCATTTAAATGAGATAAGAATGGAATTGGTTAATAAGGAGATTTATAAGTTGAAGTTTTTATAAATAGGAATGGAATTTATAAACATTGTTTGTAAATTTGAAATCAATTGAATTTGATGAATAAAACATAGAAGTTATTAAAGGAGATATATTCGTGATTTTGGACAGCGAATTATCCTTTAAGTTAAATGTTGTAAATAATAAGAGTTGGTTGGGAATTTTATTCACGATTTTGGATAGTGGATAAATTCTTGAAATAAAATGTGTAAAAAAATATTGAAATTTGGTTAGTGAAGTATATTCACGATTTTGGACAGTGAATATATTGTTAAGTAAAATGGATATTGTTTTGGGGAAGTGACATTAAAAATGAAGTTAATTGTTTTAACGATGTTTTAAAATGAGTTGAATATTGAAATCATAGATTTCAACATTCATTGTTGAAATAGACGTTTTTGAGGAAGAAGGAAATGGTGGAGTATAACACTGTTGTTATAGTAAATGGTTTCCGAAAGGAAATGTTTTTATATAGTATTGGGATTTATATATCTATCTAAATTTCGAATCCCTATACTAATGATTTTGAGTCGTCGTAACGATGTTTTACGTAACATTCGTTTTGACTCAAATAGATGTTGTTATAGTAAATGATTTCCTTAAAGAATGAATTTATACTTAATTTTGATTTAAGTATATCGAATATTTTCCAAGTGTTGAAAATTAATAAGATTTGTGAAATACTTATTTTAAATAAGTATGGAAATGCTTTTCCAATATGAAATGAAATGTTTTTTGAGAATTTATCTTTGTAAAGATAAATCGAAAGTGAATATTGAAATCGATTTGAAAATCGTATATCAGTAGATATTTGAAAATATAAATTCATTATGGAATTTATAAAAAGAATTGGAAATTCGTTTTAAAAATAAATATTGATTTATTTTTGAAGTGTGGAAATTTTATATCTAGTAAAGATATTTTGGAAAATAAATAATTTGGGAAAATTATTTGGAATCTGATGATGTTGCACATCTTTATTGATAGTTAAATAACCGACTATCAATAATTACCTTGAATGGGTATTTGTTGTGAATTGGATGAATTTGAATGCCACACTTATTTTTGAATAAGCGCTCACTATTCGGGTTAGCTGGGAAAGGACCATGGGGTCGTATAACCCATTCCGAATATGTGATACGTCGTTATAGATTGCATTTGAAGACCGGATATTTTTGAAAACGGAAGGATTACCGTCGAGTTACTCTACATCGGCTGATCTCCGATTTAGAGGTTTTATCACCCTTAGTGACGGGAAGTCCGGACGTGATTAGAAAATTATCCGGATTTGCAAGGGCTTCGTGAGAAGTGCCTTCGGTTCTGTTCGATCCCAGAACAGACTTGTATGGATTGTATGTCTGACGTTACAAATTGAGATATAAAGCTGATTTCTTTCAAATACATTTCTGTTGGTGGCGGAGAATTTATTCTCTTAGCTTAACACCCTTCTCTGAGACGTACGAGCTCAGAGGTTATGTAGTTGAAATTTATCAGCAATATACTCCCAATTTGGTAACGTGGCATGCTGAGTGTTGCTGTGTGATGACTAGTGTTTGTCATTTATGATATGATCATTTGTTTGATCATTTATCTTTGTGATCATAGGTTGATCATCTGTTGACCCAAAGCGTGGCTTTTTGAAAAAGCGTAGCTTTGTGGACGAGACTTCGTCAGGGCCTCCATAACCCGGAAATGGTCGAAACAGGAATGTTGCGGCAAGGTTATGAGGGTCGCGCCCTTTAGGGTATGTCATTTCCTTCAGGAAAGGGGTGGTATCATGGTATGGAGCCCAGATACTTACTCATGTAGACACACTTTATTTATGATGTGTGATGTTGGTTACCGAGCGCTCGGATAAAGGTCCCAAAGGACCGGGGGATGACATATTCGTGAGTTACCTGTCATAGGGGTAACCCGGCCTTGTTTGGCAGAGAGCAGTTTGTCTTTCGGGACGTCCAGCCAGAGGCGATCCCATTCGGCAGTAGGAAAGGAAGTTCCTTAGCCTGACCATTTGTTGGCAAATCCATTTTCCAATACGAACCTTGTACAGTATTAGTTGTAGAACCTGCTATTTAACATAGCAGCTATAGTAGGCATAGTAGGCATAGTATAATGGTACCTATGCTGGCTAAGATTAACATTGTACTTTCAAAATGTTTTCCACTATGCACTAATAATAATAATCCAATGATTTTTTGCGTAGTAAGCATCTTTGACTATCATAAGAAGAAATCTCCTCCAATTCTGCGTTTGCATTGTGTGTGTGGCAGGAGGTCTTATGGTAGTTTCATTTTCCAAAAGCATTGCGGATCTATTTTATTTTCTTTGTGAAAAATAACTGTTTTACGATCTCACACCAGTCACCATGACTGACCTGGAGTTTATTGTTTCCCTTCTAAACTCTGGGTGCCCACCAATTTCCACACGGGCAGTCTAGAGTTAGGTTATCAGGATATTCTGGATATTCTGGAGCTTTGAAGATAAGCTGGATGACGAGACGTAGTATTTGTATCTGATAGTATTTATTTCGCTGTGTATTCTGTATGAGGACAAGTTTATATAACTGTCTATTTTTGTATATTGACTCTGATTGATGTATGTATAAACTGATATAGTCCTTTGTTTTAAAAGACTAGTGATTATCTATTATATATTGTCCCGCTGCGATATGTGAGATTCTGCTATTGTTTCTGTTTCTGATGTTGTTCTGTTGCTCTTCTTTCTCTTTCTTCTATCTTTTCTTCTACCTCTTCTTTTAAACCCTAAGAATTCGGTTTTCCGGCATTCGATGGCTCGACAGTTGATACAGTGGACGTATTGATGTCGATATTCGGAAGTCGAAGAATCGGGTCCTTACATATCACAAAAACGTATGATAACAAAAATGCCATACTGTGACAAGTATACATAAGGCAACAACGAAAATCATACAATATCTCAAATATTCTCAAACACCAAAAAGAATGTCGTATTCTTTAAATTATTCACCAAATCACAAATATTGACAAAACATATCAATGCCAATCTCAAAATCGGTGAAACACAAATTCTAGAAATCATCAACTAGAAATCCAGAAATCACAAAAAGGGGAAGGCCTATCACAAACGGGAGCATGAAAACTCACCAGCACGTGTGTAACAACCCATATTTTTAACAAATATTTTAAATTAAATTTATTTGACAAACTTTGATTTTTAAATCATTTTTAAATTGAAATATTGGAATTTTCCAATGTAATGTTGGATTTTGTTTGTAATTTATTTTTCCAAATATAATAAATTAATGATTTTCTGGAAATTTTATATTTTGGTCAACTTTGGTCAAACTTTGACTTACAGTTGAAATTTCTAAATTTGAATTTTAAATTTCTAATCTTTTTATTTGAAGCTGGATATGATTCTGATATCCGTTCTGCTTTTTGTTTCATTAAATTCTGATATATACTTTTTAAAATGGGATAAAATACAGCGTGTTGCACGCAATTAAAATTCTGTATTTTATTTTATATTTTTCCTATGTCCATCTATATGTTATCTTTCTATTTTATTTTTTCTAGACATTCATTTTTATTTACTGGATTGTTACTTGTTTATATCTTTTTATTTATGGCTTGGAAAAAAAATCAAAGGGACATACGTTTCATAGTTTTAATTTCTTGCTTTTAATTGCCTAGCCTCTTTATTTCTTACCATAGCCGTTCCTTTTATTGATGAGCCATGAAAAACACCTCAACTGCTTATCAATTCACGTACAAATATTTCCCAAAAATTTCCTTCCTCATTTGCCTCTTCTGATTGAAGGATTTTATAGTAAGTTTTCAATGGCTTCTCCTCCTATTTCTTTTTCCATTTTCTTTTATTTTCTTTTGTTTTTCTTCATCAAGTGCTCGACCTCCACCATATTTCCGACCTCATCCCCTCTCCACCACCTCCAATACCTCATCACCTCCACCACTTATGCCATGTAACCTTAGATCCAAAAACCCTTCACAAAGCATGAACAAAACCCTAGCCGAGCCCATCACCTCATCCAAACCCTAATTGCTAGTCTCGGCCACACCTATTCCCACCACCTACTCCTCCTCCTTGCCTTGCTCCAGGCCATACCCCTTTGATGTGACCAGATCCGAGCCACTTAGACATAGGGCCGAGCCTAAATAGCACCATCATGCCTTTGTTTTGCCTTTCCAATGCTTGTAACACCTACCTTTTCCACATTCCAATACTTTTCCTTCTTTTCCTGCCCTTGGTCGAGCCTAACACTTCAGTTTTGATCATGGCCGAACCATGTATGATGATGGTTGAGTCTATGGGTGATGTGGCCGAGCTCACTTGATGATTCAATCCAATTTTGCTTCACTTTGATTCATGTTTTATTCATTGTTTTGATTTATAATATGATGTGAATTATATTCTTATGTATGTTATATATTTTTTGGTTGTTACAAGATATAAATCTTGGCTCTCCTTCCACTCGAATCTAAGTCGTGTTGTGTCGTGCTTTTCGAAGTCTATTCGTGTGTTTTGAATTGTTAACTCTAGCTTTAAAATGGTGAGTTTATCACTCTCAACGTTCGTACTTATATAATTGTGAAACGATGACAAGTCGATTGTAGAAATTGATATACTATGTTGATTAATTCATATATGCCTGTGATATGATTATATGATGTTAAATACTGCTTATATAATTGTCACATTACCTGTTATGATATGTTATGCTATACTATTTATTTTATTTTCTGTATCTCACACTGCAAGTTCCTTTTTCACTATGGGTTGAAATGATACATACCCGAATAGACTTTAGAATAGGAAAAAATCATTATGAGCTGAAATGATAGGCTCGAGTGATTTTTATTGTATTTTATTTGACTTGGGATTGTGGGTTTGAAATGATAGAACCCAGATTTTTTTCTTTTTAAATTACGGATTGAAATGATACATATCCGTATCACTTGACCTAGGTTAGAAAATATTATACAGACCCATGGTTATATATTTAATAATATTTTCTTAACAAATACTTTTAAGTATTTTTAAGTTTTAAGATATATGAAAATTTTACTTAAAAATTTGATTCAATGATTTTAAATATATGGAATTTTTATAAGTTAATAAGTGTTTGATTTTAAGTTATAAAGTTATATTGGTTTCTATAAGTTGGAATCTTTATATACCAATATTTAGTTTTTAAATTGCAATTTAAATATCTTTATTGATGATAAATAATTTAATAATTAAATTTGATTTAATGTGGAATTTTAAATCTAACCTAGTGAAGGTAATAGATTTTATTTTATGAAATAGATATATTTTATAAAATAAATAATTATGATTTAAAATGGAAAAATGTATCTTAAATTATGAATTAACTTTATAACGGAAAATTTGGTATTAATTGGAAACGTGAAGTTTCACTTATTAAAAGAATATTTTGTTTATGAAATGGGTATTTCAAATAAAGTGTTAAGTTATTTGTTAAAATAAAAAGTTATGTAAATAGTGACTTAATAAATGAATTATAGTAAATTTGGATATTTTAATTATAAAAGTAATTTTATGTAAACTATAAGTAAATTGATATCCAAATGAATATGTCTGAAATGTGAGATATGTTTTATAAGTTCAAATTGGCTAAAATTGAAGTTTTTAATGTTTCCGAAATGTTATAATAAATCTGGAATTGTACTAGCAGCATTTCCAAAGTGCTGATGTTTTTGATATTTTAACTATGATCTGAAATAACTATTATACTACAGCACTTTATAAGTGCTGCTATTTCTGAAATTAAGTTGTTTGTAATACTAATATATCTACTGCAGCAGTTAATAAGTGCTGCTGTTTCTGAAATTTAACTAAGTTCTGAAATGCTAAAATACTTACTGTAGCACTTTGTAAGTGCTGCTGTTTCTAAAGCTGAACTGTTTTGAAACTAATATACCTAGTGCAGTAGTTTATAAGTGCTGTTGTTTTGAAATGTTAATATATTTACCGTAACACTTTATAAGTGCTGTTGTTGCTGAAATTTCAATGAACTTTGTAAATGGGTATTATTTTGGAAGATTTTGACATTGAATTTAAATTGTTTAAATGAATATGTTTTGAGGTGAATATAAACCATTTTGAAATTTATAAGTTAATACAATATTTTCGAAATTGGTATAATTGAATGAATGAACATAATAATGCTATAACTTTGGTAATGAATATTATTTTTAAGGGTGTTATGATTTTTCTAAATATTATGATTTCCAAATGATAACATCTTAAAATTTATATGGTTTCAAAGTGTTTGGTTTCAAAGGTGTTATAACTTTGAAAGTACTATGATTTTGGAAATGAATTTATTTGAAATAGTATTTACTTAAGAATTATTTTGAATATATTGATTTGCAATTTAAGATATAAGAATATGGCTTTATAAAGTGGTTTTAGTTTAAGATGATTTAAAATGGAATATTTCAAGTTTAAATAAATTGAAAGAAATATTCAGTGATTGGAAATTTGGGTTTGTTCAAATGATATTTTGGTTTTGGAGTATAAACTAGTTTTGAATATGGTATTTTGGTTTTGAAGTATAAACTAGTTTTGAAACGGATATGATATTTTGGCTTTGAAGTATAAACTAGTTTTGAAATGGGTTTGATATTTTGGTTTTGAAGTATAAACTAGTTTTAAATGGATATGATATTTTGTTTTGAGGTATAAATTATTTCGAAATAAATATCCATGGGTTATAATAACGATTGGTTGGCAAAGAGACCGGGATCAGATATGGGCATACTCTCTATCGATACTGAAAACCACTTTAACAACCGTGTATACGGTGGAGATTCCAGAATGAAGTAGGATGGCGGAGACGATTCCTATTGAGGTATATACATGGACTCGACCCCCGTGAGTTGGCATAAGGTGGCTAAAATAGGAGCGATTGACGGGCCAATGAGGTAGCACCTCTGATCGGACGCATTTCTTCGATACCATTCTATTACTTTGTGATTGATTTGGTGGCCACCCTTCGATTTTTGATTTAGGAGTGTGTTCCGAGGTGGGCGGTAGTGGCTGCTATGCGTTACCACCAGCCCGGATGCGTAATTGGTATATCTACCCTGGCATTGCCTAGTTGTGCCGTGTCACCTACCATAGCGAGCTTTACTACGAGTTTGGATTTGTGCCGTAGCCTGTGGAGTATTTAGGGTAGCTCCCGATCTGGAGGTACATTGATACTAGATAGACTACTGGGACTATTATGTTTTAAGGTGGAAAATGTAAAGCCTTAACGCTATTTAAAAGTAAGTTTATTTTACTATTAGACATTATTATAATAGCGAGTATTACTACATAGTAAATAGTTTAATGGATCCTTAATGGATGGGTAATCCCAAGCATCCTTTAAGTTACTTGTACCTTTATATTACAGTTCACTTGAGTTGGTTTACATTGTATAAGTATGTATGTCCCGAATCGAGTGTTTTGTGTTTTTCTTTACACTCGGGTCAGACTGAGTTGTACCAGTATTCGGGTCTCACCTTTAGAGCTGGAGCTTCGCTTGGATCCATCTATTGATTCTGCTTTCAGTCATTCAGTTGATTCCAGTGATGTATTCAGATCTTGTATTTGACTATTGTATTGAGACATCTTTGTATTTGTAAATTATGTTGTATCTTGTTTAACCCTATATATAAAGTAGCTTCATGAACTACTATTTCTTTGCTTCCGCTGCATTGTTATATTACTCTGTGTCTGTGATCTGTGATTTATTTACTGTATATTCTGAGTTTTGCCCAATTTTATTTACTATCTATTGTTTTGAATTATTCAAGTCCGACATGTGTGGATTTATTGTCGATTTGAATGGTCCAAAATAGTGGGTTGTTACATTTGGTATCAGAGCTCTGGTTTTAGGCAAAACTCAGTATATAAAGTAGATTAAATTACGGAATCACTTTCGTTCGAGCTTAATTTCTTCTTCTTCGATCCGGTTTCTTTTGAATTTTGGAACGTTCCCTGCGGTTCCAAAATCCATTCTTGTCTCGCCCTATTTGTCTTCTTTTGATTCTGTAGTATCCCATAACTCCACTTCGAATGATCTTTATAATGAATAGGCGGTCTCGCCAATCTTCGAATGATTGTAAAGGGGTGAAACTCCTTTACAAAAAGCATTGATTCACCGAAGATTCCTGCATCCTCGGTTTACAATGCTATCTATCTCTTGTTATCCTGAATTTTATCCCTTGAGATCGGATGTACGTTTGTCCCAGAACTCCACATCGATCTTATTCAGAAAGTAATGGTCGACCCGATTAAGGTTGCCCGAGATTTATATAAGCTTATTCATTCCCTTGTTCTGTTATTTAATCATCTTGTCTTTTGTTTCCAACTTATCTTCAAATCATTCTTGAGGTGTATTTTTGTAAACTAATATTTAAATATTTTAATATATATTGTGTTGTTTGAGTTGTTGATGTTGATTTGGGTTCCGATCGATTCGTCTGATCAACGTTATCGATAGGATTTCCAAAACACTTGAACAGAGCAAACCGACACAATATGGTTTTCAAATTTAGTAAATGAAATAAATTTTGTATAATTATATTATATATATAAGTATAATTTTCTGAATTTTGATAGTTAATTGAATTGGTTGTTAAGAAATAATATTTGATTTTATATATAGCTAGTAACCATTGGCTTTTGTTCCATATATAAATAACTGAACTATAAAAATATGGTTATAAATTAATATGGAAATTTAAATAAATTTAAAATCAAGAATTTGAGAATTTAATTTCCGATGATTTCGAACTTTGGTTTTAAAATATTAAAAGGATATATTATTTAAAATATTTTCGAATAGAAATTGTTTCTAAAGAATTTTAAAGTTTTAAATTAGTGCTCTTCTCTTTGTCGCTGGAAAATAATTTCGGTGATGACTGCAGCATCATCGACATTCATTTTCGAGTTTCGAAGTGAAGAGACCATTCTGTAGCTTTGCTACAGTTTTGCTTTGAAGAATTAAATTGATTTGAATTTCTAAAAATCGACTTAATTTATAATATATATTGATATATGGTTTAAAATTTGATTTGATATATATATTGTATATATATATTTATTTATCTCTAGAATAGTTTGAAGTTAACCGGAAATTTAATTCTTAAATTTTATCTTAAAGGATGATTTCAATTATAAAATGAATCCAAAATTTTGAATAAATATTTAAGCTTGAATAATTGAATTAGAAAATTTTATTTGTATAATATTTTATTGCATTCCAATATAACTTACCTAAATTAATAAGAAGTTGAATATGTAATTGGATAATATACAATATAAAAGGATTTTATAAATAGAATTTGAGTAGTTATAATAAATGTTATACACTTAAATTTTAATATAAAAGATTAATAGAGATAAATAGAATAAAAGGTTAATTGAAAAATTACAATACAAAATGGTGTTAAAGGAATTTATAAATAAATTGGAGCAGTTATAAAAAGTGTAAATAAACTTAATAATATGATTAGATATATTAAGTGGAATAAATTTAATAATAATTTTGGAATAAAGAAGAATGAAATTTAGTGAATAAATTATGAGTATAATAAATGATTTTCAAATTCATGACTTTGGAAAATTGTTAATTTAAGATAATTGTATGATGAGATAATGAGATTAAAAAAATAGTAAGATTTATTTAACTTAGGTGAAATCAAATGGATGAAATTAATTATTAATGTAAGTTGAAATTTTCATGGTTTTAAATTTATTATCTTATTCTGTTTTCCAATCTATTTTCTTTCTGGTTGTTTCCATTCTCCTACCTTCTAAGTGGGAAATCGAATTTTGAATTGGTCAGCCCATGGAGCTACTGTTTTCTCTCAGCTTGATCTTGCTACTGATTTTCACCAGCTCAGTCTTGCTGAGGAAAGTATTCCCGAGACTGCTTTCCGTACTGAGAAGGGTTTTTCTATGAATGGTTAGTTATGCCTTTTGGTTTGACTAATGCCCCTGCTTCCTTTGTTGATTGATGAATCGTGTTTCCGTGTTGTGCTTATCAAGTTTATTCTAGTCTTTGTTGATGATATCCTTGTCTTCTCCAAGTCAAGGAAAGAACATGAGTCGCACTTGAAATCTGTTCTGGAGACTCTTAGGAATCATTAGTTGAAGGCTAAAATTTTGAAATGCCATTTCTGGAAGGATGAAGCCAGATTTCTCGGACATATTGTTTCTAGTAATGGAATTTATGTTGATCCAGTTAAGATCGCTGCGATCATTGTAAGTCTTTCTTCTCATCTTTCTTTGTGATTTCATATCATAACTCTATCATTTCGGTTGTCCTTATTTCTCACTATCTTGTTAGAGAATGGAAGGGTATTGCTTATACCAGTCTGTTTTGGAAACTTTTCAAGAATCTTTGGTACTCATCTGAATCTGAGCACTACTTACCATCCATAGACCGACCGTCAAACGGAAAGAGTGAATCAGATTCTAGAGGACTTCTTCGTGCTTATGTTCTTGATTATGGGAGATCTTGGACAGATCATCTCCATCTCGTCGAATTTACCTATGACAACAGTTATCAGGTATAATTTCAATCTTCTGTTTATCTTGTCTTAATCCTCTATCTATCTTCTTTACCTTTTGTATCCAAGCTAGTATTGCAAAGTCTCCATTTGTTGCTCGTTATGGACGACCTTGCAGATTTCCATCCTGCTGGATTGAATCCGGTAATAGTTTGGTTCATTGGTCATTTTTGCATCATAGAGAGGGTTGGTTATTTGGCTTATTGCCGGATTTGCCTGAGATGTTTTCTGGAGTGCATATGTATTCCATTGTTTCGCATCCTTGTCGGTATCTTCATGATACATCTCTTATTGTTTCGCCTTCTGCTCTCGAGAGTTTGGATTTTTAATCAAACCTGACTGTCGAGAGGAAGCCATTTCGTATTGTCGATTGAGGTACGAAGCAGCTGAGAAGGAAATCTATCATCCAAGTCATAGTTCAGTGTTGTACTGATGATCAGAATTGTACCTGGAGACGAAAGAGAGCATACGTGCTTCGAATCTGGAATTTTTTATTTTAGGTATTATTCGCTGTTCTATCTTATCTTTCTCTGTTTTCCGTGCCTCGTTCCTTTTCGAGGACGAAAAGTTTTGAGTGGGGGAGGGTGTAACAACCCATATTTTTTACAAATATTTTAAATTAAATTTATTTGAAAAACTTTGATTTTTAAATCATTTTTAAATTGAAATATTGGAATTTTCCAATGTAATGTTGGATTTTGTTTGTAAATTTTTTTCCAAAAATAATAAATTAATGATTTTCTGGAAATTTTATATTTTGGTCAACTTTGGTCAAACTTGGACTTACAGTTGAAATTTCTAAATTTGAATTTTAAATTTCTAATCTTTTTATTTGAAGCTGGATATGATTCTGTTATCCGTTCTGCTTTTCGTTTCGTTAAATTCTTATCTATACTTTTTAAAATGGGATAAAATACACCGTGTTACACACAATTAAAATTCTGTATTTTATTTTATATTTTTCCTATGTCCATCTATATGTTATCTTTCTATTTTATTTTGTCTTGACATTCATTTTTATGTACTGGATTATTAATTGTTTATATCTTTTTATTTATGGCTTGGAAAAAAATCAAAGGGACATACGTTTCATTGTTTTAATTTCTTGCTTTTAATTGCCTAGCCTCTTTATTTCTTACCATAGCCGTTCCTTCTAATTATGAGCTGTGAAAAACTCCTCAACTGCTTATCAATTCACGTACAAATATTTCCCAAACATTTCCTTCCTCATTTGCCTCTTCTGATTGAAGGATTTTACAGTAAGTTTTCAATGGCTTCTCTTCCTCTTTCTTTTTCCATTTTCTTTTATTTTCTTTTGTTTTTCTTCATCAAGTGCTCGGCCTCCACCATATTTCCGACCTCATCCCCTCTCCACCACCTCCAATACCTCATCACCTCCACCACTTATGCCACGTAACCCTAGATCCAAAAACCCTTCACAAAGCATGAACAAAACCCTAGCCGAGCCCATCACCTCATCCAAACCCTAATTGCTAGTCTCGGCCACACCTATTCCCACCACCTACTCCTCCTCCTTGCCTTGCTACAGGCCATACCCCTCTGATGTGACCAGATCTGAGCCACTTAGACATAGGGCCGAGCCCAAATAGCACCATCATGCCTTTGTTTTGCCTTTCCAATGCTTGTAACCCCTACCTTTTCCACATTCCAATACTTTGCCTTCTTTTCCTGCCCTTGATCGAGCCTAACACTTCATTTTGATCATGGCCGAGCCATGTATGATGATGGTTGAGCCTATGGGTGATGTGGCCAAGCCTACTTGATGATTCAATCCAATTTTGCTTCACTTTGATTCATGTTTTATTCATTGTTTTGATTTATAATATGATGTGAATTATATTCTTATGTATGTTATATATTTTTTGGTTGTTACAAGATCTAAATCTTGGCTCCCCTCCACTCGAATCAAAGTCGTGTTGTGTCGTGCTTTCCGAAGTCTATTCGTGTGTTTTGAATTGTTAACTCCAGCATTAAAAAGGTGAGTTTATCACTCTCGACATTCGTACTTATATAATTGTGAAACGATGACAAGTGGATTGTAGAAATTAATATACTATGTTGATTAATTCATATATGCCTGTGATATGATTATATGATGTTAAATACTACTTATATATTTGTTACATCACCTGTTATGATATGTTATGCTATACTATTTATTTTATTTTCTGTATCTCACACTGCAAGTTCCTTTTTCACTATGGGTTGAAATGATACATACCCGAACAGACTTTAGAATAGGGAAAAATCATTATGAGCTGAAATGATAGGCTCGAGTGATTTTTATTGTATTTTATTTGACTTGGAATTGCGGGTTTGAAATGATAGAACTCGGATTTTTTTTCTTTTTAAATTACGGATTGAAATGGTACATATCACTTGACCTAGGTTAGAAAATATTATACAGACCCATGGTTTTATATTTAATAATATTTTCTTAACAAAAACTTTTAAGTATTTTTAAGTTTTAAGATATATGAAAATTTTACTTAAAAATTTGATTCAATGATTTTAAATATATGGAATTTTATAAGTTAATAAGTGGTTTGATTTTAAGTTATAGAGTTATATTGGTTTCTATAAGTTGGAATCTTTATATACCAATATTTAGTTTTTAAATTGCAATTTAAAGATATTTATTGATGATAAATAACTTAATAATTAAATTTGATTTAATGTGGAATTTTAAATCTAACCTAGTGATGGTAATAGATTTTATTTTATGAAATAGATATGTTTTGTAAAATAAATAATTATGATTTAAAATGGAAAATGTATCTTAAATTATGAATTAACTTTATAATGGAAAATTTGGTTTTAATTGGAAATGTGAAGTTACACTTATTAAAAGAATATTTTGTTTATGAAATGGGTATTTCAAATAAAGTGTTAAGTTATTTGTTAAAATAAAAAGTTAAGTAAATAGTGTACTTTTGACTTAATAAATGAATTATAGTAAATTTGGATATTTTAATTATAAAAGTTATTTTATGTAAATTATAAGTAAATTGATATCCAAATGAATATGTCTGAAATGTGAGATATGTTTTATAAGTTAAAAATGGCTAAAATTGAAGTTTTTAATGTTTTTGAAATATTATAATAAATCTGGAATTGTACTGGCAGCATTTCCAAAGTGCTGCTTTTGAAATTTAACTATGATCTGAAATAACTATAACACTACAGCACTTTATAAGTGTTGCTGTTTCTGAAATTGAGCAGTTTGTAATACTAATATATCTACTGCAACAGTTTATAAGTGCTGTTGTTTCTAAAATTTAACTAAGTTCTGAAATACTAAAATACTTACTGTAGCACTTTGTAAGTGCTGCTGTTTCTAAAGCTGAACTGTTTTGAAACTAATATACCTACTGCAGCATTTTATAAGTGCTGCTGTTTTGAATTTGACAATGTTTTGAAATGTTAATATATTTACCGTAACACTTTATGAGTGCCATTGTTGCTGAAATTTCAATGAACTTCGGAAATGGATATTATTTTGAAAGATTTTGACATTGAATTTAAATGGTTTAAATGAATATGTTTTGAGGTGAATATAAACCATTTTGAAATTTATAATTTAATACAATGTTTTCGAAATTGGTAGAATTGAATAAATGAACTTAATAATGCGATAACTTTGGTAATGAATATTATTTTTAAGGGTGTTATGATTTTTCTAAATATTATGATTTCCAAATGATAACATCTTAAAATTTATATGGTTTCAAAGGTGTTATAACTTTGAAAGTACTATGATTTTGGAAATGAATTTATTTGAAATAGTATTTAATTAAGAATTGTTTTGAATATATTGATTTGCAATTTAAGATTTAAGAATATGGCTTTATAAAGTGGTTATGGTTTAAGATGATTTAAAATGGAATATTTCAAGTTTAAATAAATTGAAAGAAATATTCAGTGATTGGAAATTTGGGTTTGTTCAAATGATATTTTGGTTTTGGAGGATAAACTAGTTTTGAATATGGTATTTTGGTTTTGAAGTATAAACTAGTTTTGAAACGGATATGATATTTTGGCTTTGAAGTATAAACTAGTTTTGAAATGGATATGATATTTTGGTTTTGAAGTATAAACTAGTTTTAAATGGATATGATATTTTGTTTTGAGGTATAAATTATTTCGAAATAAATATCCATGGGTTATAATAACGATTGGTTGGCAAAGAGACCGGGATCAGATATGGGCATACTCTCTGTCGATACCGAAAACCACTTTGACAACCGTGTACGCGGTGGAGATTCCAGAATGAAGTAGGATGGTGGCGACGATTCCTATTGAGGTATATACGTGGACCTGACTCCCATGAGTTGGCAGAAGGTGGCTAAAACAGGAGCGATTGACGAGCCAATAAGGTAGCACCTCTGATCAGATGCATTTCTTCGATACCATTCTATTACTTTGTGATTGATTTGGTAGCCACCTTTCGATTTTTGATTTGGAAGTGTGTTCCGAGGTGGGCGGTAGTGGCTGCTATGCGTTACCACTAGCCCGGATGCGTAATTGGTATATCTACCCTGGCATTGCCTAGTTGTGCCATATCACCTACCATAGCGAGATTTACTACAAGTTTGGATTTGTGCCGTAGTCTATGGGGTATTTAGGTAGCCCCCGATCTGGAGGTACGCTGATACTGGATAGACTATTGGGACTATTATGTGTTAAGGTGGAAAATGTAAATCCCTAACGCTATTTAAAAGTAAGTTTATTTTACTATTGGACATTATTATAATAGCGAGTATTACAACATAGTGGAATGACCCTCCTAATTCTACCCTAATTCCATAAGGATTTTTTTTCCATCAAAGGGAATTTAAATCAAATAGAAATCAAAATGCCATACAAGCTATTGACATAGCCACTTGTTTCTTTTTAAATAGGCAAATTAGGCAAAATTAGCAGTTCAGACGTTTAAATAATTATGACAGGCGTCTAAACTTAATCCCAGACGTCTAACTAATTATGACAGACGGCTCAGAGATCTAAAATTGAAACAGATATAAAAAGACATTTTGAACTAAATTCAGACATCTAATTTTTTTTTTGACAGACGTCTACTCTTAACCTCAGACGTCTAAATTATTATGACTGACGTCTAAGTTTGGTCTCAGACGTCTAAATTATTAAGACTGACGTCTAAATTCGATCTCTATGTACATGCATATGCACATTCAATTTATATGTGTCTGGATGTTCACCTACATTCATTTACACTATTAAGTTTTGATTTAAACTTTCTTTGAACTATCAGAGATGATATATAGATTGATCATTCATTACAAATATATTTTCCAGGGTCATTTTCTTTTTCCAATAAACAAAATATATCCAGGATCAAAACAATTAACCAATATAAATATATTAGTACATTCACAAAGATATGCACATACATGTGAGGATGTATATGCCTCTCTTGTTTGAATCAGAGTTCTGGAAAACAAGAGGATATTGGATTGATTGGATTTAATCAATCCACACATAGTACAGTGTTATATGCAATAAAATCTGAGTGAAATTCAGATTTCTATTACAAATACAAAGGAAAAGGTGTGTTATTATTTGCACAAAACATGTTTATGTGCATATATAACTGCAACTATTTGGATCTGGCTTTTAACTCCCTTATTACAAATCCTTTCTTTATTTAAAAATAAGACATGAAACATTTGTATGAAACAAGTTAAATTATGGGAACCTTACAGTCTAATAAAAACATTCAACCTATGCCTATTTTCTTTTGTATACATATGCCATGGTAGAAAATAAAAACCCATTTAATTTTTCTGAGAATCAACTATCCATATTTTCCAAAACTAAAATCCTTTCTAAAGACTCAAGATTGACTAATACATTTATAAAATGTAATCATTCAATTTTTAACATGGTGTTCTTACTAAATTCACCTACAATATTTTGATTAACTTCTTTAGTATCAGATATTAACTAGATTTCCAGATACAAGTCAATCTCTTAATAAAATACTTAACAAAATATCCATCCCATATCCAACACTTAATACAAGTAACAATTTAAATCATTAATACATGCGGATTTTATCATTTAGGCTCTTATCTAACTAAGTTTAGCATGCTATAATCTTCTTCTCAAAGCCTTGCTCCTACTCCTACTTAGTTGCTGCAATACCTGAAAAAGCATTTGAAACTGCCTCATTTTAAATGAGACACCCCAGATGCCATTAGCACACTAGGGTCAGACACATGTCTGGTATGAGAAAATTCACAAAAGCAATTAGTTAATTAGGTTAAAATCAAATTAAATACATATACATAAAGTTCTGCCCTTTGGAATCAGATCATACTTGTGTGCATGCTCTGTGTCATTGTGCATGTGCACACTTTAATTTTTCTTTCCAGAGACTACATATATAAATATGGCACATACATTCAAGCATACAATTTAGTCATAATCAAACGATCATTCACACCAAACAGGAAAATAACCAATATGAGTTAAATCACTTATTCCATCCTCATATTTCAATTCTGGGAAAAACTCTAGTTTTCTCATCATCTCAAATATTATTCCCTTGGTATATTTATCTATCCTGGTCTCATCTGCAATATTTATGAATCAATGGACACACTGTAATGAACTAATTCACTCCATTACACAAAGATCTCAGGACTTAAACAAGCCATGTGTCAACTTGTATTACTCAAGAAAACAAGTCATTCCTGCAGTGTTCTTGACCCCAATTTCCTAATCAGGTTTAAGTTAATAATAACTCTTTTGATTTTTCATGACTAAACCATTCAGTGATTCATTTTACTAACTAAAAACATCCATACCATAGCATCTCATATTATTCATAACCATACAGAGACAAACAAGCAAACAACCATTAGTGACTAAATAAATAAGGTTCTGTATGTATATATATATACATTCTGGTATTTTTAAAAGGGGTATAGGCAACTAACATTAGCTTATGGCTTTTGAGAGAGTTTTTCCTTTTTGCAAACATTTGTGCTTGAGTTAAACTCAGAATGATCTGGTTTTACTGAATCACAAAATTTTGTTTGCTATGCATATGAACATATATATATATTTTCATTGAATCAGGAGCATCAGCACATAGGCAACCCTATTGCACCCCTAATTTCTTTTTGTCTCAAGCCTCAGCACTTATACATGAGTATATTGCAGCTCAACATTATTTACATCTTTCTGGGTTGAGCCAAAACCAATACTACTTGCCTATTTTCAACATTTTGTTTTCTGGGTATTTGTTTATGTTTCTAAACATTAACATATCATAGATCTGGATTTATAAAACATATATGTATACTAACAACACATAAA
The DNA here is from genome assembly GCA_030737815.1 of Allium fistulosum. Taxonomy (NCBI): domain Eukaryota; kingdom Viridiplantae; phylum Streptophyta; class Magnoliopsida; order Asparagales; family Amaryllidaceae; genus Allium; species Allium fistulosum. The sequence continues at coordinate 516,509,930 of CM060901.1, read as the reverse complement.
GCTTTCTTATAATAAAACAAGTGATCAACCAAAGAGAATCAAAACATTTTCAGTTTTAAAATCACAGATAGCATTCTCATATGAAAATATATTTTTAAGAAAATTACTTATAACTGGCTGCCTACATTAGGACTTATTGCCTTAGATTTTTGAGTGAGTTTTCTCACCTAGCTCTCTTCTTTGCTTCCTTAATTAATTGATGAACTTCTGCCTTTAGCTTCAAACTCTCTTCCTTCCCTTGCCTTATGATTTCTATGGTGTTGTTTTCCTCTTTTTTTTCAAGTTCTTTTCTGAGAAGGAGAGGAGGCTGCTGCATATACATGTATATATACAGGGTCTTCCTTAGGGTTTTGGGTATTGGCTAAAGCCATTTTTGCCCACCAGAAAAATCATGTTATCTGTATTTTACTTGAACCCAAAATTCTACCCTCCCCGGCTTAATTTAGGTGAAGAGAAAAGTGGTTACATTCTTTTTGGTTAATTTCAGAATTTTGCTTTTCAAGAAATACTTTTTTTCCTTTGTCTACAATCATGCTAAAAATGTGACTTGATTTTGTTATTTATCAAATACTCTTCCTAATTCTGCCTATACCAAGCATTTCTCTATTTTATCTTATTTTTTTCTATTTTTAGCTTTCATGTAAATGGTATGTACCTCCTTTATTTATTTACAAGAGGAATACTCCTTTTTATATCTTTAGTTTTTCTTTCTTCCTTCCTATATACTAAAATATGTCTGTATATTTTATCTTACTAATTTGAACTCTAGTATTTTATTAACACACATATATATATATTTATATAAGTCTTACTGAAATAATTAGTACACCTATATATATATTTACACATCATTCTGTATTGACACACACATGCACATGTATACCCAAAATATTCAGTAGCATCCATATATGTATATTTACTCATGCATACAACTTTTAAGGTTTTAATCTACATATATATATATATATATTCCCATACATATCAATATGTATTTATTCTTAGAGTTCAGAGATTTTTAGCTTTAGTTCATGTGCATTTCCGGTGCACACATGTACATACATACTGATACACTATCAAGCTATATCTCTCCCCTTTCAAAATTTACTCAAAAATTATTTTGAATTCATTTATATTTTTCAGAATAAATTTCTAAAATCTTGGGTCATTACATACACCCCTCCTTTTAGAAATTGTGTCCCACAATTTTCCTAAGCTTAAAATAAATTTTAAACTTAATTCAGAGAACAAATACATTCTCAATTAAATAGGTTTTTAGTTTTATAATAACCATAAACATATGCATCTAAAAAGAAAACAATCAAAGATCAGAATTACCTTTAATCTGAAAATAGCTTAGGATAATTCATCCTAACTTTGTCCTCTAATTCCCATGTGCAATCACTAGGATCAAGGCTCCACTGTACCTTCACAAGTTTCAGAGATTTATTTCTCAACTTCTTCACATCTTTTGCCAAAATTCCCACTGGATCCTTTTCATAAATCAAATTAGAATTTATCTGCACTTGGGTTGGAGTCTCAAGAATTTCTGCCTTGTCATGGACCCACCTTCTCAATTGTGATACATGAAAAACATCATGTATACCTTGCATGTTTTCGGGTAATTCCAACTTATATGCCAAGGGACCAATTCTCTCCAGAATTTTGTATGGTCCAATATATCTCGGGGTTAACTTGCCTTGTTTTCCAAATCTCAACACATTTTTCATAGGTGAGATTTTGATGAAAACAAAATTTCCCACTTCATATTCTACCTGCCTCCTTCTCATGTCTGCAAATTTCTTTTGCCTATCTTGAGCTGCTGCCATTCTTCTTCTTATTAACTCAACTTTCTCCTTAGTTTCTTGTATGTACTCAGGTCCTAAAATAGACCTTTCTCCTGCTTCTACCCAACAAACAGGTGACAAACAGGGTTTACCATATAAGGCTTCAAATGGAGCCATTCCTATGATGCTTTGGTAGCTGTTGTTGTATGTAAATTCAACTAGATGAAGATAATCTTCCCAGTTTCCCCCAAAATCCAGTATACATGCCCTCAACATGTCCTCCAAAACTTTGTTTACTACCTTAGTCTGCCCATCTGATTGAGGATGGTAGGCAGTACTTAAACATAGTTCACTTCCCATTGCTTCTTGAAAGCTTCTCCAGAATTTTGAAGTGAAGATGGTATCCCTATCACTCACAATGGTTTTGGGAATGCCATGTAACTTTACCACTTCCTTTATAAAAATTTGAGCTAATTTTGGTGCTGTTCTTTCTGACTTGACTGGGATGAAGTGTGCTACCTTGGTTAGCCTATCAACTATCACCCATATACTTGTATTACCTCTCTTAGATCTAGGTAGTCCATCTATGAAGTCCATAGATATGTCTTCCCACTTCCACTGTGGTACACTAAGAGACTGCATCAACCCTGATGGCCTTTGGGTTTCAGCCTTGACTTGTTGGCAAGTCATACATTTGGCAATGTATTTAGCTACATCAGATTTAATCCCCTTCCACCAGAAGTCTCTTTTCAAATTTTGGTACATTTTTGTGTTGCCTGGGTGTATGGAGTATTTACTTCTGTGATATTCATTCAATATCTCCTTCTTCAATTCTGTGTCCTCTGGTACACACATCCTATTCTGGTATCTCATATAACCATTTTTATCAATATGGTGATTCATCACTTCCTCCCCTCTTGAGAGGAGCACTTTCTTCTCTAATAAGTTGGCATCCTGTTCTTGCATTTTTCCTACCTTCAGAATTAAATTTGGTTGAAGTGTCATCAAGCTTAACTTCCCTTTATCTTCTTGTGCACCATGCATCTGCTCATCAATGTGCACACAACCATTCTCCCCAATTTCTAACTCAGTCAACAAAGACAAGCCCTTAAATTCTTCTATCATCAACATAGCCAATTTAGCATGTTGTCTACTTAGAGCATCTGCAACTTTGTTTGCTTTGCCTGGTGTATAGAGTATGTCAAAGTCATAGGCAGCTAAGAACTCCACCCATCTATGTTGCCTCATGTTCAAATCTTTTTGTGAAAATAAATATTTTAGAGACTTATGGTCAGTGTAAAGTTCAAACTTTGTGCCTAACAAATAATGTCTCCAAAGTTTTAAAGCATAGATCACAGCTGCTAATTCGAGATCATGTGTGGCATACCTTACTTCATGGGGTTTAAGTTGTCTGGATGCATATGCAATGACTTGGCCTTGTTGCATCAACACTGCACCCAAGCCAGATCCACTAGCATCAGTGTATACAACTAGTTCTTCATTTCCATGAGGTACCTTTAAAATTGGAGCATTTACCAATGCCTCCTTCAACTGTTCAAAAGACTTCTCACATTTTTCTGACCAAACAAAAGCTTGGTTCTTCCTGGTTAGGTTAGTGAGTGGTGTAGAAATTTTTGAAAAATCTTTTATAAACCTCCTGTAATACCCTGCCATCCCCATAAATGACCTCATTTCACTCACAGTGCTTGGCCTCTTCCATGCTTGAATAGCCACTACTTTATTAGGGTTCACAGAAATTCCTTGAGCAGATATAACATGGCCAAGGAAATGTACTTCCTCTCTCCAAAATACACATTTTGAAAATTTTGCCTTTAAATCTTTTTCCCTTAATCTAGACAAAACCAGGTGCAAATGATGTTTATGTTCTTCCACTGTTTTGGAATAAATCAAAATGTCATCTATAAAAATAAGCACAAACTTGTCTAAACAATCTCTAAAGGTTCTGTTCATTAAATCTACAAAGTATGATGGTGCATTGGTCAAACCAAATGGCATAACCAAAAATTCATACAACCCATACCTAGTGTTAAAGGCAGTGTACTTGATGCTTGATTCTTCCACCTTCATTTGATGAAAACCAGATGCTAAGTCTAGTCTAGAAAATACTTTTGCCCCTGCTAATTGATCAAAAAGATCATCTATTCTTGGCAATGGGTATTTATTTTTAATGGTTACCTTGTTTAATTCCCTATAATCTATACAGAGTCTTAAGGAGCCATCTTGTTTCTTAACAAACACCACTGGTGCTCCCCAGCTAGAACTACTGGGTCTTATAAAACCCTTTTCTTCCAATTCTTCTAATTGTTTCTTTAATTCCTTTAGTTCATTTGGCCCCATTCTTGTTGGCTTTTTAATCACTGGGCTTGCTCCTGGAACTAGATTGATCTGGAACTCTACTGGTCTATGGTGTGGAACACCCTTGACCTCACCAAACACATCCAAATATTCATTGACTATGGGAATTTCTTCAATGGTTAGTTCACTAAAATCTTTTTCTGAGTCAACTAAATGATATAGTTTTCCTTCCTTAGCTCCTTCACATAAAACTGTGATTCTCTTACCTCTAGAATTTTGCAATGATATGGTGGATGAGTCTAAATTAATTATGGCTTTAAATTGCCTTAACCAGTCTACCCCCAATATAACACCTATATTTGGGTAATTCAAAACATATAAATTGGAAATAAAAATATTTCCTCCTATGTTTAATTCCATATCCACACAAATCATATTTAAAACACTAGAACTCCCCAGTGGACTTTGTATATGCAATGGGGTTTCAACCAATATGCAATTCAGTTTTAGCATTTTAACTAGTTCATAAGAAATTAAAGAGTGAGTTGCCCCAGTATCATATACTACTGCTATGGGTATGGTACAAATAAGTAATGTACCTTCCACCTGGCTATGGTTTTCAGTGTTAATCTCCACTGTGGCTTTGCCTTTTCCTTCCAAATTTGCCAATTTTCCTTGCTGTTTGTACTCAGGACAATTCCTCTTCATATGCCCCTCTTTCCCACATAGATAGCACTTGAAGGCTCCTCCCTTCAATTCTGGACATCTTGGTTTGATGTGCCCCTCCTTTCCACACTGATGGCACACAATTTTCTTCTTGGTTTCCTTAGCTTTGACATCTCCAGTGCCTTTGTTACTGGCCTCTTCCTTCTTCTTATCATAAGGGTGATACCTCCCCTTACCCTTCTTGGTATTATTATTCTTAAAATTCCTGAACTTCTCCCTTTCCTTGTCATGCTGTTCCAACCTCAAAGCTAAGTCTATCACATGGTCAAAAGTCCTGTCTGCATAGGGTAACATGGCTCTGCTAAGTCCTGGGTTCAACCCTTTTATGTACCTATCATTTTTGGATGCCTCATCTGCCACAAGCATTGCTCCATATGTGGAAAGCCCCTCAAACTTTTGAGTGTATTCTGTGACAGTCATGGTTCCTTGTCTAAGTCTAATAAATTCTTCTAGCAAGGTAGTCTTTGCTGATGCTGGAACAAACCTTGCTTCCAACATCTCTTTGAATTGATTCCAAGTGATTTCATTCTCATTCCTTCCTGCAATGATTACTTCCCACCAGCCTAAAGCTACTCCTTTTAGCTGTCTTGAAGCCACTTGCCTCTTTCTTTGATCATCAAGTTGCATGTCATTGAAAATTCTTTCCAATGTTCTCAACCATGTTTGAATTTCCATGATACTCTCTGTCCCTTCAAAGCTTTTGCCTCCTAAATGAGTATATGTCTTAAGTAATTTTGAGAGTTCTTCATAGGGATTTTCTTGCCTTTGTCCTGCCCCATCCCTAAATGCTCTCACCAAGTCTTGCAGATTGACCATTGGTGGTGCATGGGAAGATCCTGCTCCCTGATTTGGTGGTCTCCCTACCATAGTTTGCTAATAATAATTTACATAGCTGGTTAGTTTGATTGGTAATTTTATTATTTCAGTGGTTTTTTTTTTCACACTGAAAACATTGATATATATATTTAGTTCCTTTAACTTTTATTTCTATCTAAGAACTTGATCTTTTACTTCTACTATGTTGAATAACATAGCTCTGATACCAACTGGAATGACCCTCCTAATTCTACCCTAATTCCATAAGGATTTTTTTTTCCATCAAAGGGAATTTAAATCAAATAGAAATCAAAATGCCATACAAGCTATTGACATAGCCACTTGTTTCTTTTTAAATAGGCAAATTAGGCAAAATTAGCAGTTCAGACGTCTAAATAATTATGACAGGCGTCTAAACTTAATCCCAGACGTCTAACTAATTATGACAGACGGCTCAGAGATCTAAAATTGAAACAGATATAAAAAGACATTTTGAACTAAATTCAGACATCTAATTTTTTTTTTGACAGACGTCTACTCTTAACCTCAGACGTCTAAATTATTATGACTGACGTCTAAGTTTGGTCTCAGACGTCTAAATTATTAAGACTGACGTCTAAATTCGATCTCTATGTACATGCATATGCACATTCAATTTATATGTGTCTGGATGTTCACCTACATTCATTTACACTATTAAGTTTTGATTTAAACTTTCTTTGAACTATCAGAGATGATATATAGATTGATCATTCATTACAAATATATTTTCCAGGGTCATTTTCTTTTTCCAATAAACAAAATATATCTAGGATCAAAACAATTAACCAATATAAATATATTAGTACATTCACAAAGATATGCACATACATGTCAGGATGTATATGCCTCTCTTGTTTGAATCAGAGTTCTGGAAAACAAGAGGATATTGGATTGATTGGATTTAATCAATCCACACATAGTACAGTGTTATATGCAATAAAATCTGAGTGAAATTCAGATTTCTATTACAAATACAAAGGAAAAGGTGTGTTATTATTTGCACAAAACATGTTTATGTGCATATATAACTACAACTGTTTGGATCTGGCTTTTAACTCCCTTATTACAAATCCTTTCTTTATTTAAAAATAAGACATGAAACATTTGTATGAAATAAGTTAAATTATGGGAACCTTACAGTCTTATAAAAACATTCAACCTATGCCTATTTTCTTTTGTATACATATGCCATGGTAGAAAATAAAAACCCATTTAATTTTTCTGAGAATCAACTATCCAGATTTTCCAAAACTAAAATCCTTTCTAAAGACTCAAGATTGACTAATACATTTATAAAATGTAATCATTCAATTTTTAACATGGTGTTCTTACTAAATTCACCTACAATATTTTGATTAACTTCTTTAGTATCAGATATTAACTAGATTTATAAATTCCAGATACAAGTCAATCTCTTAATAAAATACTTAACAAAATATCCATCCCATATCCAACACTTAATACAAGTAACAATTTAAATCATTAATACATGCGGATTTTATCATTTAGGCTCTTATCTAACTAAGTTTAGCATGCTATAATCTTCTTCTCAAAGCCTTGCTCCTACTCCTACTTAGTTGCTGCAATACCTGAAAAAGCATTTGAAACTGCCTCATTTTAAATGAGACACCCCAGATGCCATTAGCACACTAGGGTCAGACACATGTCTGGTATGAGAAAATTCACAAAAGCAATTAGTTAATTAGGTTAAAATCAAATTAAATACATATACATAAAGTTCTACCCTTTGGAATCAGATCATACTTGTGTGCATGCTCTGTGTCATTGTGCATGTGCACACTTTAATTTTTCTTTCCAGAGACTACATATATAAATATGGCACATACATTCAAGCATACAATTCAGTCATAATCAAACGATCATTCACACCAAACAGGAAAATAACCAATATGAGTTAAATCACTTATTCCATCCTCATATTTCAATTCTGGGAAAAACTCTAGTTTTCTCATCATCTCAAATATTATTCCCTTGGTATATTTATCTATCTTGGTCTCATCTGCAATATTTATGAATCAATGGACACACTGTAATGAACTAATTCACTCCATTACACAAAGATCTCAGGACTTAAACAATCCATGTGTCAACTTGTATTACTCAAGAAAACAAGTCATTCCTGCAGTGTTCTTGACCCCAATTTCCTAATCAGGTTTAAGTTAATAATAACTCTTTTGATTTTTCATGACTAAACCATTCAGTGATCCATTTTACTAACTAAAAACATCCATACCATAGCATCTCATATTATTCATAACCATACAGAGACAAACAAGCAAACAACCATTGGTGACTAAATAAATAAGGTTCTGTATGTATATATATATACATTCTGGTATTTTTAAAAGGGGTATAGGCAACTAACATTAGCTTATGGCTTTTGAGAGAGTTTTTCCTTTTTGCAAACATTTGTGCTTGAGTTAAACTCAGAATGATCTGGTTTTACTGAATCACAAAATTTTGTTTGCTATGCATATGAACATATATATATATTTTCATTGAATCAGGAGCATCAGCACATAGGCAACCCTATTGCACCCCTAATTCCTTTTTGTCTCAAGCCTCAGCACTTATACATGAGTATATTGTAGCTCAACATTATTTACATCTTTCTGGGTTGAGCCAAAACCAATACTACTTGCCTATTTTCAACATTTTGTTTTCTGGGTATTTGTTTATGTTCCTAAACATTAACATATCATAGATCTGGATTTATAAAACATATATGTATACTAACAACACATAAAGCTTTCTTATAATAAAACAAGTGATCAACCAAAGAGAATCAAAACATTTTTAGTTTTAAAATCACAGATAGCATTCTCATATGAAAATATATTTTTAAGAAAATTACTTATAACTGGCTGCCTACATTAGGACTTATTGCCTTAGATTTTTGAGTGAGTTTTCTCACCTAGCTCTCTTCTTTGCTTCCTTAATTAATTGATGAACTTCTGCCTTTAGCCTCAAACTCTCTTCCTTCCCTTGCCTTATGATTTCTATGGTGTTGTTTTCCTCTTTTTTTTCAAGTTCTTTTCTGAGAAGGAGAGGAGGCTGCTGCATATACATGTATATATACAGGGTCTTCCTTAGGGTTTTGGGTATTGGCTAAAGCCATTTTTGCTCACCAGAAAAATCATGTTATCTGTATTTTACTTGAACCCAAAATTCTACCCTCCCCGGCTTAATTTAGGTGAAGAGAAAAGTGGTTACATTCTTTTTGGTTAATTTCAGAATTTTGCTTTTCAGGAAATACTTTTTTTCCTTTGTCTACAATCATGCTAAAAATGTGACTTGATTTTGTTATTTATCAAATACTCTTCCTAATTCTGCCTATACCAAGCATTTCTCTGTTTTATCTTATTTTTTTCTATTTTTAGCTTTCATGTAAATGGTATGTACCTCCTTTATTTATTTACAAGAGGAATACTCCTTTTTATATCTTCAGTTTTTCTTTCTTCCTTCCTATATACTAAAATATGTCTGTATATTTTATCTTACTAATTTGAACTCTAGTATTTTATTAACACATATATATATTTATATAAGTCTTACTAAAATAATTAGTACACCTATATATATATATATTTACACATCATTCTGTATTGACACACACATGCACATGTATACCCAAAATATTCAGTAGCATCCATATATGTATATTTACTCATGCATACAACTTTTAATGTTTTAATCTACATATATATATATATATATTCCCATACATATCAATATGTATTTATTCTTAGAGTTCAGAGATTTTTAGCTTTAGTTCATGTGCATTTCCGGTGCACACATGTACACACATACTGATACACTATCAAGCTATATCTCTCCCCTTTCAAAATTTACTCAAAAATTATTTTGAATTCATTTATATTTTTCAGAATAAATTCCTAAAATCTTGGGTCATTACACATAGTAAATAGTTTAACGGATCCTTAAAGGATGGGCGATCCCAAGCATCATTTAAGTTACTTATACCATTATATTACAGTTCACTTGAGTTGGTTTACATTGTATAAGTATGTATGTCCTGACTGTAACAACCTGCATATTTTACGATTGTATATTTAAAAGTTTTATTTAAATATAGAACCGTTAATCGGATTAAAGTTCGAAAAGCTACTTTTTGTAAACAGTCGAATTGGGACTCGAGACCACCTCCATTGAGGCCAAAATGGCATTTACAACTTTTTTGAGTATAAACATCGATGTGTTTGGAGTTGAGTAGAATTTGCTATTTTTCTACAAGGGCTTTGGGTTTGGGTTTCTGCCCACTAACCCATCTTAACACCCTAACTCAGTCCACCTCTCCTCCTCACTTCATTCTTATTTTCCTAACATTAAAGCTTCAGTAAAAATGGGGAGAGGAATGGGAAATTAAAATTAAAAACCCTAGTTTCCTTTGCAAACACAAATTCTTGCTCCAAATTCAAAGAGTAGCTTAGGTGAGCATCTCCTTCTTCTTCTCCATCTCAATCTCTCTCCAATTTCAGAAATTTCCTATAACCTAATTTGGGAAATTATTACTTCTAGACTTAGATTGGAGCTTCTAGAGTTGAAGTCGAAGAGTAGTTGATCTACCTTTACTTTCAAGCTTCTCCTTCATCGTTTTTGGGTTTAACGGTGAGTTTTAAACTCACATCTACTTCTCTAGATATCATTGATGTTAGGTATGAATTCCTAACACTTATTTATGTTCATTTGCTTTTGATTTGAATTGATTTGGTGAACATTTTAATTTTTGGTGTTTTGAAGTCAAAAAACTCTAAAAATCATAGCTTTGATGTTTGATCATGCTTTTGGTGGTGTATTGAAGAGCTTATAGGGCTAGGTTGTCGATTGGCATAAACCCCTAGCGCCCATTGCTCGTCCGGTTGCAAGTTGTGAGAGTTTGCTCTTCATTTTGATAGGCTGAAAAACAGTTTTAGTGCCAGTCAGTCGATTGGCCTCTACAGTCAGTCGACTGGCTGTAGAAACCGAAGGTTTCTGGGATTGTCTGCAGAAACTAGAAGTCTCTGTTTTCTGCAGTCAGTCGACTGGCCTCTACAGTCAGTCGACTGACTGCAGGAACCGAAAGTTTCAGGTTTCTAGATCAGTCGACTGGCCTCTGCAGTCAGTCGACTGACCTGCTTGTCTAGGCGTAATTTGCCTATTTTGCTTGGTTTGCAATTTTAATCGATTCGTGTCGATTCCAATTAGTCGTTATCGCATTTTTTCAACTTTGATGACTTCTTTTTCGGGACTTTTGAGAATATTTGTTTTGATGGATTCGGTATCGATTTCTTTGGATTTGATTCACGTCTTCGAATGTGGATTTTGGTGACTGATTGTTTCTACAATCATTTCTGTGATTTTTCACTTTAAAATATAAAGGTTTCTATACTAGTAGTAAATATTCAAACTCTTTTTCAAAGATGATGTCAACTCTATTTTTAAATATAAAGCTTGTTTTCAAACCGTTTTCCAATCTATTAGTATATACAAACCTATACCTCATTCGTATGAGAAATCTAATTAAATGGCTTAGTAAAACAAGTGGTATGAAACGCTTGCGTTCACTTCGTCGGTTAATTCATGGACTTGTTCGATTGAACTCTTGTGACAATTTCCGAGTGGAAATCTACAATTTGTTCGTAAATATTTAAGTTAAGCTAGTGGTTATGGGACATGAAGCTAAACTCATATATTTACTAGCTTAGTGTAATTCACACTATTTATTGATCGATGATGATCATTTTGTGATTTAGACTAGCGATGTGCGATGTCTATTTGTTTGTGTGAGGATTACAAACCCCATTTTATGGAACTTCGGTTCAATTTGGCGGGGTAGTGACCCGTGGTCTTCGGGCCGTTTATGGAGCTTCGGCTCAAAATTTATGTTTAGCGACCATGGAATAGAGTTCCGTTTGTGATACACGTGTTGGTGAGTTTTCATGCTCCCGTTTGTGATAGGCCTTCCCCCTTTGTGATTTCTGGATTTCTAGTTGATGATTTCTAGAATTTTTGTTTCACCTCTTTTTGTGATTGGCAATGATACGTTTGTCAATATTTGGGGTTTGGTGAATAAAATAAAGAATATGACATTCTTTTTGGTGCTTTGAGATTCTTGAGATATTGTATGATTTTGTTGTTGTTTAAAGTATATTTGTCATAGTTTGACATTATTGTTATCATACGTTTTTGTTTTATCTCTACTCGTATCTCATTTTATATATGATAATTATAGCTAGACTGATCCGTTTATTATTTTCTTCTTAAATAATACTCGGGTCAGACCGAGATGTTACAGGTGCTTCTGCTTGACTCCTTATCTGGGATCATCTTCTGACTTTTGTCTAACTACGTTAGATTGGTAGTTTTTGTTGTTATACATTTGAGATATAGACTCCATGATGTATACTTATTCTTTTGTCTAGCACTTGTATCTATTATTTTGTGATGATTGTGGATCTTATTTGACCACTACTCTGATGTACACTTCTTTGTGTTATATATTCATATCTGTTTCCGCCCTTGTGATATGAATGTCTGTGACTAATTTGTGTTATGTTTATTTCTATATTTGTTTTCGAAGGCCTCATAGCCACTGTGTGGTAGCTTCGAGTTTGTATTTGATATGTTGGATTTCCTCTTGAAATGAAATGTAAGTTATTTTATCTGACATATCGGTACTTGCCCAAAGCAATTAAACAGATGGTCGCTCCTCAACAGCCTTATTCTTCGTGTTAGTCGACAGCATTACCCAGTAGTGTTCTTGGCTAGCGTGAGTATAGAGGTGGGGCGTCACAGCTTGGAATCAGAGCCAAACTTCGGAACAATACAGAATAATCTAGCAAGGATCATTGTCCTAACTCTTTCTTAGGAATCGTGTCATAGGATTTAATTCGAGTCTTCGTACCGTTCTATCCTATTTCTCTCTATGATGCTTGTTTTATCAATCAAGTTTGTTTGATATTCATTTTGTGAATAACCTTTTTCCTCTTTTCTTTCTTTCTTAAGGAAGAGAAATGGTTAGACCAGGCCGTCCCAGTGCCGGTCAATCCAGTGCTACTCCTCAGGATGGAGTATTTATGTGTGCTCAGCAACTTCTAGATCTTGTGAAAAATGCTCAAGCTGCCGGACCTATTCCTTAGCCTACTCACCCTAAATCTGGGTTTGCACGCTTGTGCAGTGATTACACCAACTTAGGTGGAAAGCCATTCAATAGTTCCGAGAGCTTTATAGAAGTCTAGGCTTGGCTTCGAACATGCGATCGCATCTTTTCTCGCATGAATCATATTGATCTTCATCGAGTCCAAGTGGCTTCTAGTATGCTCCAAGAAAGAGCATTAGACTGGTACGAGCTTTTGATCTCTAAAATTATTGAAGCAGACCTTACTTGGGAGCAATTCCGGGAAAGGTTCGAGTTGAAATTCGTGCCGGAAGCTGAGAAAGTATCTTTAGCTCGACGATTTATTTACCTTGTTCAAGGTGAATCTTCTATGACGGATTACATCGCTTCTTTTGAATCTCTATCTAAATATGGGGTCGAGTATATTAATACCGCATTGAAGAAAAATCATAGATTTGTTTATGGGTTGAACAAGAACCTCAAAAAGCCATTACTTCTGAAATTGGAAGTTTCTTTTGAACAGCTAGTTGATATCGCTCTTCGACTCGAAGAGGCCGATAAAGAAAGTGATGTTGAAGTCAAACAAAACATCAATAAGAAGAGACCTTTTAAGTTCAAGCCTAATCCCAACAAGAAAGGCAATCAAGCAACTTCGGTAGCAAATACTCCTACCTCTCATCGTGGAGAATGTTACAATTGTGGTTCTAAGGACCATTATGCAAACAAGTGTCCGAAGTCTATTTCTTGCCGCTATTGCAAAAGTTCGGGTCATACTATATCTTTGTGTCCCAAACTTCAAAACAAGGAGGAAGGCAAGCTAAATGTTGTACAAGCCCCTACTAATAGTTTTCGTGGTCAAGGTATTCCTCATTCTATCCTTGATGGAATCATTATATTTCGTGATCTTCCTATTCGAGTTCTTTTTGATACGGGTGCATCTCACTCTTTTATATCAAAAGAACTTGTTGATGCTTTGTCTTTAAATGTTATTGGCTTGATGACTTCATTGAGAATTGCGAATCCGGTTGGTGGATCCGCAACACTCAGTTTACTTTGTAAAGATGTCAAAATTATTTTATGTGATTATGCTTTCCGAGCCGATTTGCATGTTATACGTTACCTTGGTTTCGGAATGATTTTGGGAATGGATTGGCTTAACCGTTATGAAGCCCATATCCTATGTCCTGAACGGACTATATATCTTTGGCATCCTCAATCTGTTAAGCATATTTCTCTCGTTCTGAAATATTCAGATTCGAATTCGAAAGCATCCTTGTATTCACTAAATCCTCATGATGACGATGACGATGATGAGGAAGATGTTATTTCTCTCATTCACATTGTTCGTGAATTTCCCGACATATTTGAGCCCGTTTTAGGATTACCACCTAAGCGAGTAATTGAGTTCAGAATTAATCTAATCCCTGGAGCTCAACCTACACACGTCCTCCTTATCGTATGTCCAATAAGGAAAATGAGGAGATGCGTAAACAATTATCTGAATTGGAAGCAAAACAGTTTGTTCGTTCTAGTTCCTCTCCATGGGGAGCTTCAGCTATTTTTGTGAAGAAATCTAATGGGCTTTACGTTGACTACCGCAAACTTAATGATCTCACCATCAAGAATAAATATCCCCTACCGCGGATTGATGATTTATTCAATCAAATTAGTGGTGCTAAAGTCTTTTCACAGTTAGACTTAGCAACCAGTTTTCATCAGCTCCATATTGCAGAGGATAGCATTCCTTTGACGTCGTTCCGTACACGTTATTGATCTTATGAATGGCTTGTTATGCCATTTGGTTTGACGAATGCTCCAGCTTATTTCGTCGACCTTATGAATCGAGTTTTCAAAGACTTCCTCGATCGATTTTTTCTCATCTTTATCGATGATATTCTTGTTTATTCTAAAACCGAGGAGGAGCATGAAAATCATCTTCGGATTGTGTTGGAAACTCTTAGGAGCAATCAATTGAAAACAAAATTTTCTAAATGCCACTTTTGGCAATCTCGTGTGAAATGTTTGGGACATATCATTTCTGAATCCGGAATTCCCGTGGATCCTTCAAAGATTGAAGCGATTCAAAATTGGAAGAGATCGGAGACTGTGACGGAAATTCGTAGCTTTCTCGGATTGGCGGGCTATTACCGTCGGTTCATAAAAGATTTTTCTAAAATTTCTATGCCTCTTACTAGTTTGACAAAGAAGGGAATTAAATACATTTGGTCAGAAAAATGTGAAGCTGCTTTTCAGAAACTAAAAGAACTCCTTTTCGTGGCTCCTATTCTTGTGATTCCCGAAGGGAACCAAGATTTTATTGTTTATACCGATGCTAGTCATGTTGGTTTGGGTGCCGTTCTCATGCAAAGGGAACGTGTTATCTCTTATGCTTCTAGGCAATTAAAGCCTGTCGAGACTAGATATGCCACTCATGATTTAGAGCTCGCGGTTATTGTTTTCGCCCTTAGAATTTGGCGTCATTATCTTTTGGGAGAGAAATTTGTTCTCTACACCGATCATAAATCTTTGAAGTATTTATTTTCTCAAAAGGAACTTAATTTGCGTCAATAACGTTGGCTCGAGTTTCTTGCATCTTATGATCTTGATATTCTTTATACTCCCGGAAAGGGGAATCGTGTTGTCGATGCCCTTAGTCGTAAGCAACAAGCAGTTGTTTCCATGATGGTATCTGAATGGAATGATCTCGAGACTTTGTCCACTTGTGAGATTCGAGATCGTGAATCCGATTTATGTTCATCTCTTGTTTTGTGTAGCCTTGAGGCTCATCCTTCTATTTTAGACCGCATTCTTGAAGCTCAAAAGCATGATCCCGAATTGGTTCTTCTTAGCCAGAGTCGTAGGGATAAAATTGATATTGAAGGTTTGAAAGCCTTTGATATTGATGCTCGTGGCGGTATTCGAAAATTTGGTAGACTTATTGTGCCAAATATTATTGATCTTCGTAAAGATATTTTAGAAGATTCTCATTGTTCTAAATTTACCATTCATCCCGGTAGTAGTAAAATGTACGCTGACATGAAGCGACTTTATTATTGGGATGGAATGAAATCTGATATTACTAACTTTATTAAGCGTTGCATGACTTGCCAACTCGTAAAGGCCGAGCATCAAAGGCCCGGTGGGTTATTGCAACCTTTGGAAATTTCAATATGGAAGTGGGATCAAATTTCCATGGACTTTATTGACGGTCTTCCCCGTTCTCGTTCGGGCCATGATAGCCTATGGGTGATAGTTGATAGACTTACCAAGTCCGCCCATTTTCTTCCCGTTCGGTCCAATCGGACCATACCTATTTTGGCTAAACTCTTTGTCAAGGAAATTGTTAAATTGCATGGAATTCCAACTTCTATTGTTAGCGATCGTGATCCATTGTTTACTAGTGGATTTTGGAAAGGTCTTCAAAAAGCTTTGGGAACAAAGCTTAATTTTATCACCCCTTATCATCCTCAGTCCGATGGACAAACCGAGCGTGTGAATCAAACTCTTGAAGATCTTCTTCGTGTATGTGTTCTTGATTTTGGTGGAAGCCGGGAAGATCATATTTCTCTTGTTGAATTTTCCTATAATAATAGCTTCCAATCTAGTATTGGTATGGCACCTTTCGAGCCACTTTACGGAAGGCCATGCTGATCTCCTTCGTGTTGGCTTGAAACCGGTGAGAAACTAGTTTTAGGTCCAGATTTTATTCGGGATGCCACAGAAAAGATTGACCTTATCCGTCATAGGATGAAAGAAGCTCAAAGTAGACAAAAATCCTATGCCGATAATCGAAGAAGGAAATTAGAACTTTTTGTGGGAGATTTTGTGTTTATTCATGTTTCACCTATGAAGGGTGTTGTGCGTTTCAATCGATCGGGAAAACTAGAACCTTGATATATTGGGCCATTTCCCATCACCGAACGCATTGGTTCCGTGGCTTATTGCCTTTTATTACCGGCTCAGTTTTCTGTTGTTCATGACGTATTCCACGTTTCTCAACTACGGAAATGCCTTCGAGATTCCGATTCTATTCTTGAGCCCGGTGTTATTGAAGAAATTGAAGTTTCGCCTAATTTGACTTATGAGCAACATGCTATTCGAATCAATGCTTCGGAGGTTAAACGCCTTCGAAATAAAGATGTTCCTCTTGTGAAAGTTCAATGGTCCTCAAATCCTAAGGATTGCTCTTGGGAATCCAGAGAATTCATCAAGCGAACACATCCGGACTTGCTCTCTCGTGCTCCTTGAGGTGAACTTCTTATTTCAAATTTCTTCTTTTTGTGTTTATATGCTTTTATGGTTGTTACTTCTTACTTATTTCTTAAAGATTGCGAGGATGCAATTTCTTTAAGGAGGGGAGTCTGTAACAACCCGCATATTTTACGACTGTATATTTAAATGTCTTATTTAAATATAGAATCGTTAATCGGATTAAAGTCCGAAAATCTACTTTTTGTAAACAGTCGAATTGGGACTCGAGACCACCTCCATTGAAGCCAAAATGGCGTTTACAACTTTTTTGAGTGTAACAATCGATATGTTTGGAGTTGAGTAGAATTTGCTATTTTTCTACTAGGGCTTTGGGTTTGGGTTTCAGCCCACTAACCCATCTTAACACCCTAACTCAGTCCACCTCTCCTCTTCACTTCATTCTTATTTTCCTACATTCAAGCTTCAGTAAAAACGGGGAGAGGAATGGGAAATTAAAATTCAAAACCATAGTTTCCTTTGCAAATACAAATTCTTACTCCAAATTCAAAGAGAAGCTTAGGTAAGCATCTCCTTCTTCTTCTCCATCTCAATCTCTCTCCAATTTCAGAAATTTCCAATAACCTAATTTGGGAAATTATTTCTTCTAGACTTAGATTGGAGCTTCTATAGTTGAAGTTAAAGAGTAGTTGATCTTCCTTTGCTTTCAAGCTTCTCCTTCATCGTTTTTGGGTTTAATGGTGAGTTTTGAACTCACATCTACTTCTCTAGATATCATTGATGTTAGTATGAATTCCTAATACTTATTTATGTTCATTTGCTTTTGATTTGAATTGATTTGGTGAACATTTCAATTTTTGGTGTTTTGAAGTCAAAAAAATCTAAAAATCATAGCTTTGATGTTTGATCATGCTTTTGGTGGTGTATTGAAGAGCTTATAGGGCTGGGTTGTCGATTGGCATACCCCTAGCGCCCATTGCTCGTCCGGTTGCAAGTTGTGAGAGCTTGCTCTTCATTTTGATAGGCTGAAAAACAGTTTTAGTGCCAGTCAGTCGACTGGCCTCTGCAGTCAGTCGACTGACTGCAGGAACCGAAAGTTTTAGGTTTCTAGATCAGTCGACTGGCTTCTGCAGTCAGTCGACTGACCTGCTTGTCTCAGCCTAATTTGCCTATTTTGCTTGGTTTCCAATTTTAATCGATTCATGTCGATTCTAATCAGTTGTTATCGCATTTTTTCGACTTTGATGACTTCTTTTTCGGGACTTTTGAGAATATCTGTTTTGATGGATTCGGTATCGATTTCTTTGGATTTGATTCACGTCTTCGAATGTGGATTTTGGTGATTGATTGTTTCTACAATCATTTCTGTGATTTGTCACTTTAAAATATAAAGGTTTTCTATACTAGTAGTAAATATTCAAACTCTTTTTCAAAGATGATTTCAACTCTATTTTTAAATATAAAGCTTGTTTTCAAAACCGTTTTCCAATCTATTAGTATATACAAACCTATACCTCATTCGTATGAGAAATCTAATTAAACGGCTTAGTAAAACAAGTGGTATGAAACGCTTGCGTTCACTTCGTCGGTTAATTCTTGGACTTGTTCGATTGAACTCTTGTGACAATTTTCGAGTGGAAATCTACAATTTGTTCGTAAATATTTAAGTTAAGCTAGTGGTTATGGGACATGAAGCTAAACTCATATATTTACTAGCTTAGTGTAATTCACACTTTTTATTGATCAATGATGATCATTTTGTGATTTAGACTAGTGATGTGCGATGTCTATTTGTTTGTGTGGGGATTACAAACCCCGTTTTGTGGAACTTCGGTTCAATTTGGTAAGGTAGCGACCCGTGGTCTTCGGGCCATTTGTGGAGCTTCGGCTCAAAATTTATGGTTAGCGACCATGGAATAGCGTTCCGTTTGTGATACACGTATTGGTGAGTTTTCATGCTCTCGTTTGTGATAGGCCTTCCCCCCTTTGTGATTTTTGGATTTCTAGTTGATGATTTCTAGAATTTGTGTTTCACCTCTTTTTGTGATTGTCAATGATATGTTTGTCAATATTTGGGGTTTGGTGAATAAAATAAAGAATATGACATTCTTTTTGGTGCTATGAGATTCTTGAGATATTGTATGATTTTGTTGTTGTTTAAAGTATATTTGTCATAGTTTGACATTATTGTTATCATACGTTTTTGTTTTATCTCTACTCATATCTCATTTTATATATGATAATTATAGCTAGACTGATCCGTTTATTATTTTCTTCTAAAATAATACTCGGGTCAGACCGAGATGTTACAGGTGCTTCTGCTTGACTCCTTATCTGGGATCATCTTCTGACTTTTGTCTAACTACATTAGATTGATAGTTTTTGTTGTTATACATTTGAGATATAGACTCCATGATGTATACTTATTCTTTTGTCTAGCACTTGTATCTATTCTTTTGTGATGATTGTGGATCTTATTTGACCACTACTCTGATGTACACTTCTTTGTGTTATATATTCATATCTATTTCCGCCCTTGTGATATGAATGTCTGTGATTGATTTGTGTTATGTTTATTTCTATATTTGTTTCCGAAGGCCTCATAGCCACTGTGTGGTAGCTTCGAGTTTGTATTTGATATGTTGGATTTCCTCTTGAAATGAAATGTAAGTTATTTTATCTGACATATCGGTACTTGCCCAAAGCAATTAAACAGATGGTCGCTCCTCAACAGCCTTATTCTTCGTGCTAGTCGACAGCATTACCCGGTAGTGTTCTTGGCTAGTGTGAGTATAGAGGTGGGGCGTCACATCCTGACTTGAGTATTTTGTGTTTTTCTTTACGCTCGGGTCAGACTGAGTTGTACCAGTATTCGAGACTCACCTTTGGAGCTGGAGCTTCACTTGGATCCATCTATTGATTCTGCTTTCACTCATTCAGTTGATTCCAGTGATGTATTCAGATCTTGTATTTGACTATTGTATTGAGACATCTTTGTATTCGTAAATTCTATTGTATCTTGTTTAACTCTGTATATATATAGTAGCTTCATGAACTACTATTTCTTTTCTTCTGCTGCATTGTTATATTACTCTGTGTTTGTGATCTGTGATTTATTTACTGTATATTCTGAGTTTTGATAATTTTATTTACAATCTATTGTTTTGAATTATTCAAGTCCGACATGTGTGGATTTATTGTCGATTGGAATGGTCCAAAATAGTTGGTCGTTACAACGTGTGTCATAAATGGAACGCTATTCCATGGTCGCTAAACATCAAGTTTGAGCTGAAACTCCACAAACGGCCAGAAGACCATGGGTCGCTACCCCACCAATTTGAGTCGAAGCTCCACAAACGGCTCGAAGACCATGGGTCGCTACCCCACCAAATTGAACTGAAGTTCCACAAACGGGGTTTTTAGTCCCCCACACAAACAAAGAGACGTCGAACATCGCTAGTCTAAATCACAAAATGATCATCAATGATCGACAAGTGTAAATTACACTAAGCTAGTAAATAAATGAGTTAGGCTTGATGTCCCATAACCACTAGCTTAACTTAAATATTTACGAACAGATTGTAGACTTCCACTCGAAAGTAAGTGTAAATTACACTAAGCTAGTAAATAAATGAGTTTAGCTTCATGTCCCATAACCACTAGCTTAACTTAAATATTTGCGAACAGATTGTAGATTTCCACTCGAAAATTGTCACAAGAGTTTCAATCGAACAAGTCAAAGAATTAACCGACAAAGTAAACGCAAGCGTTTCATACCACTTGTTTTGCTAAGCCGTTTAATTAGATTTCTCATACGAATGAGGTAAAGGTTTGCATATACTAATAGATTGGAAAACGGTTTTATAAACGAGATTTGTATTAAAAATAGAGTTGGAATCGTTTTTTGTGAAAGGGTTTGAGTATTTACTACTATTATAGAAACCTTTGTATTTTAAAGTGACAAATCACAGAAATGATTGTAGAAACAATCAATCACCAAAAATTCACATACGAAGACGTGAATCAAATCCATAGAAATCGATACCGAATCCATCAAAATGGATATTCCCAAAAATCTCGAAAAAGAAGTCATCAAAGTCAATAAAAGTGATAACAACTAATCGGATCAACAAGAATCGATTAAAATTGGAAATCAAATCAAAAACAGCCAAATTGGGCAAAAATGAACAGTTCCAGACGTCTGGGGGTCAATCCAGACGTTTGGATTTGGTTTCTAGAAATAGTTCAGAAAACCACCCAGACGTCTGAAATTATAAAGCAGACGTTTGAACCAATCCAGACGTCTGAACCAATAATTTAGACGTCTGAAATTTGTCTCTGCCACTTTATTTTCTGCCGTATAGTTTAATTTTCTCCAGGCTCTAAACCAAACGTCTGGACTTGATAACCAGACGTCTGGTCACCTGATCTGGGCAACATTTTGCCTAGGCCAAGATGGCCAAAACATTTCGGGAGCGATTGGACGAGCAACGACGACTAGGGATTTATGCCGAGTGACAACCCAGCCTTATAGGCTCTTCAATACACCCAGAATATCACGTCTAAACATCCATAGAAGGATTTTCATAAAATTGGACTTCACAAACCAAAAATTGGAAAATTCACCAAATCAATTCAAAGCAAAACCAAATGAACATGAATAAATGTTAGGAATTCATACCTAACAACAATGATAGCTATAGACGTAGATGTGAGTTAAAGAACTCACCTTTAACTCAAAAACTCAAGCGAGAAGCTCTAAAACAAGCTAAGATCAATTCCACTACAACAACAACTCAAGAAGCTTTAATCTAAGCTCATAAGAAGAATATTTCCTAAGTTAGGTCATAGGAAATTCTGTAAATTGAAGAGATATAGAGATGGAGAAGATGAAGAGGATGCTTACCTAAGCTTCTCCTTGATTTCTAGCTTGAAGTTGATCTTTCCTAAGAGAATTAGGGCTTAGGAATTTCTAATTTCTTTTCTCTTCCCCCATTTTTACTTTAGCCTGAAAGTATTAGGAAATGAGAATAAATGAAGAGGGAGTGAAGTGTTAGGGTATTAGATGAGTTGGCGGGCTGAAACCCAAATCCAAAGCCCTAAATGAAAATATCAAAATTCTACTCAACTTCAAACATATCGATGTTTATACTCAAAAAAGTTGTAAACGTCATTTTGGACTCAATGGAAGTGGTCTCGAGTCCCAATTCGACTGTTTACAAAAAGTAACATTTCGGACTTTAATCCGATTAACGATGCTATATTTAAATAAAACATTTAAATATACAATCTTGAAATATGCGGGTTGTTACAAGCTTATATTTATAAAAACAGTTTACCCTTTCGACAACGTCAATAGCTCCTACTTTGGGCCCCTTCGAAAGGTTTAAACAAAAATAAAGGCAGCAACTCTCTTTCAAAATCTCTTTGAAACCTTTCGAAATCATAGCTTTCGACTTTATCGGAAGCCCTTAAAACTGGCAAGTGAACTTCATTTTCTAATCAAAGTAACTAGGGACCATCTCCTTTGAAAGAAACCCTTCGAAAGCAACCCTTCAACATCTTACCTTCCGACTTGGTCCAATTAACTCCATACCACCTTAATGATATCATGTGAATTGCTTTTGACCTAGTTGGTTAATGAAGTCGAAAGGTCTTAGTCGAGAGGTCTAAGTCAAAAGGTTTGCCAAAAACGGCGGAACCATCTTTTCTAGGTAAAAGCTGAGTTTGCCAAAATAAGTAAACTTTTTGTAACAAACTTTCCTACTTGTAAACATTTGATCGGCTTTCACAAACTTATAAATAATTTGGATAATATTTGTCACATTCTCTCAGATCTAAAATCAAGTTAACTTTTAACAAATAAGCCCTTCTTCTTATAAAAACAATTAATTCATTTAGGTCCTCATTTCGAAATAATTTAATTTCCATACTAAATCAGCTAGAAAAATCCCCAAAAATTCCAAAAATTCACATTAATCATGTCATCTAACATACTAAAATTTCAGACCCAAATTCTTAATATATTTTCCAAAATAAATTTATAAACCCAAATAACCATATTTTCCTTTGAAAATTCATAATAAATTCTCCACAGCTTGGAAAATTATAAAAATTGAAACCCCATTCCAAAATTATGTTTTCTATAACATATAATTTTCCCATGGCATTTAAAAATCATTAAGTCTCGGTTTTACCCTAAAACCGTATATATCTCCTTTAAACAACGTTGTTTAAATCATATAAATCATAAATCAAGCATATCACTAATCGATATATGTATCATAAAACAGATTTATGATTAAATCCAAAACCATATGATAATAAAATCAAAATAGAGATGTAGAAATTATTATTCACCTTAGACTGGATAAGGAAATTGAAGTTTAATTGAGATTGATTTCTTCTAGCTTGATCCTAAGCTTTACTTTGATCTTCTCTTCTCTTCCTAATGGACGGCCTTGCTCTTTTTCTTACGGTTACTATTTTGTTTAAGATAAAAATGAACGTGTATGGCCTAATGAAAATGGTATAAGGGAAAATGTGGGTGGCAATTAACCCTAATGCCCTTATGTTCAATTTCTTAATACTTAACCAATTATAAATTCATTAGTTTATATAAGCACAGCCACTTAATTTATTAATCAACCTCACTCTCCTTATCTACATTATTCTATTTAATTTATTCTAATTAAATATCCTGAATAATGTTAATAAAATTAGGGGTGTTACAGGCTCCCCTCCTTAGAGAATTGCATCCTCGAAATTTAGTTAGGACTAACTAGCAAACATAATAATCATCTGTAACATCTCCTAACAACCATACTAGCCTACCTGACTAACAATAATCTATATAAATCTAATATAGACATACCATCAAAACAGGTCGGGATAAGCCTCTCGAATCTCCCAAGTACAGTCTTTCTCATTGTCGCTCCACTGAACTTTCACCAACTTGACTGTCTTGGTCCTCAATCTCTTCTCATCTCTCGCTACAACCCGAATTGGTTGTCTAACAAAAGTCAAATCGGGCTCTCCTACCAAATCCTCCAGCTCTGTCTTAGGAATATTACCCTCTGGATCATGCACAAACTTGCAAAGATGAGACACATGGAATACATTATGGACACCTGCCAAACTACTCGGCAACTCTACTCTGTAAGCGAGCTTTCCAATCATTTATATAATCTGGAATGGTCAAACATATCTCGAGGCCAACTTTTTGGATTTTCCAAATCGTACCACACCCTTCATTGGTGATACTTTAATGAAAACCCTATCTCCTACTGAGAACTCTAGGTCTTTACTCCTTTTATCAGTGTAATTCTTCTACCTGGATTGAGCTTCCTTCATCCGTCCTCGGATTAACTCAATCTCTAAATCCGGATCTAAGACTAATCTGTCTCCAGTCTCTAACCAACATGCTGGTGATTTGCATGACCTTCCATACAAAGCTTCAAAAGGCGCCATTCCTATACTAGTCTGATAACGATTATTATAGGAAATCAATCAAATGTAGGTGATCTTCCCAAGATCCACCAAAATCCAATACACAAGCTCTCAATAAATCTTCGAGTACCTTATTAACTCTCTTTGTCTGCCCATCCGTCTGTGGGTGATATGATGTAGTGATGTACTCATCTTGAGCTTGGTACCTAATACCTGTTGTAGACTCCTCCAAAAATTGCTAGTGATTAATGCATCTATGTCGCAGACTATGCTACTAGGAATCCCATGAAGTCTAACTACGTTCTTCATGAAAAAATTGGCGAAAACAAGTGCCGTCCTGGTTGACTTTACCAGAATGAAATGGGCACTCTTGGTCAGCCTGTCCACAATAATCCATATGCTTTCATTTCCTCTCCTTGACCTTGGGAATCCATCTATGAAATCCATCGATATCGAATCCCATTTCCAAACTGGAATATCTAGAGGTTGAAGTAACCCACTCGGCTTCCGATGTTCAGCTTTCACTAGTTGACAGTTTACACACTGCCTAACCCACAAGACAACATCCCTCTTCATGCCTTCCCAATAAAAGCTCCTCTTCATATCTTGATACATTTTAGTTCCTCCAGGATGAATCGTAAACTTCGATCGATGACGTTCCTCTAAAACTTCCCTTCTTAAGTTCTCTATATTCAAAACGCAGAGCTGTCCCTTCTTTCTCAACCATCCTCTTTGGTCAAGACTAAAATCCTTTAGGTCATCATTCTCTGATCCTTCCTCAAGCCTTCTAATCCACTCGGCTAAAACTGGATCTTCTCTTTGCTTAGAAGCTATCCTCTCGATTAGCACTGGTCGAACTTCTAAATAAGATAACATGGCAGTACCCTGACTAGAACTAGCAGTTGATCTCAACTGCACACCACAACTGGCTAAAGCTTCTAGATCCCTCCATTCTTCCAACATTGCTAACACCACATTCTAATGTTTTCTACTGAGAGCATCTGCTACCTTATTTCTTTTCCCAGGAGTATACTCTATACCAAAATCATAAGCAGCCAAAAACTTCAGCCATCTCTGCTGCCTCATATTCAACTACTTCTCAGAGAATAACTACTTTAATGACTTATGATCGGTATACAACTCAAATCTCTCTCCCAAAGGATAATGCCTCCAAATCTTCAAGGAAAATATCACCACAACTAACTCTAAGTCATGAGTAGGATATCTAACTTCGTTCAGTTTAAGCTGCCTAGATGTATAAGCAATATGTAACATCCCACCTTTTTGTACGCTTTAAGCAGACACACATGCCGACTCAAACCATACAGAAGGGCGAATTGTTATTTGGGTGAATAAGAAAAAAAGAAAGAAATATAACAAAACAGAATCTCGCAGCGGAATGAAAAAATATAATAATCAAATAATAGTTCATGAAGCAATATACAAAACATTTGATTATACCTATCCAATACAAAAATCAGAGTTACACTTGTCAGAGATAAATACATAACATTGCAGCGGAACAGTATGATGCAGTGGAACAATATAGTAAATAATAGTAGTACAAATCTTTGTCTTCGTCCTCCGGAAATAAGGTCTTCAAATCCTGAAATGCTCAGGCTGACCCGAGCGAATTGAAAAGACAAAACACTCGAGTCAGAACTAAAAGATCTTATGTGAGTTTAATCAACGGTAAATAAATATGACTGTAAACGGCATCGGAGATGTTTACGGGGTTTGACATCTCCTATCCAGTGTCTAACGTGAGTGCAGTAACTTAAAAGATGTTCGGGATTCACATCTCCTAAGGATCCGTTAAACTATCTACTATGTAGTACAATACGCTATTATAATATGTCTACAGTAATATAAACTATTAAAATAGCATTAAGGCATTACCCATATCCCCCTTAACACATTTTATATATTCCCATAGTCTATACAGTACCATAATCCCACCCATAAACTGGGTGTCGTCAGAGGGCACTCTATAGGTATGGTACAAACCAAACTCGTAGAAGGCGCGCTAGGGTAGGTGACATGGCACAACTAGGCAATGCCAGGGTAGATATACTAATTACACTTACGGACTGTTGGTAACGCATAGCCGCAACTACCGCCCAACTCGAAACACACTCCCGAGTAAAATTGAAGGGTGGCCATCGAATAAATCACAAAGTCAGAATATAGATCGATGGAGTGTGTCTGCTCAGAGGAGCTACCTCATTGGCCCGTCAATTGCTCCTGTTTTAGCCACCTTATGCCAACTCACGAGAGTCGGGCCCACGTATATACCTCATATAGGATCGTCGCCACCATCCTAATTCATTCTGGAATCTCCACCGCGTACACAGTTGTCAAAGTGGGTTTCAGTATCGACAAAAAGTATGCCCACATCCGATCCCGATCTCTTTAACAACCAATCGCTTATTACACACCGGATGGTTCTTTTACATTTCCAAAACCATTTCATAATTGATATCAAAATATCATATTCAATTCAAATCATATCATTTTCAAAATCTTTACTCATATTTACCTTTGAAATCATATCACATTTGAAATCATAGTTCGAAATTATATTTCCTTTCAAAAGTCATATTTCCAAAATAGGTTAAACTCTCATTTCAAAATTATCATATTAAACCAAAGATGTTATTTAAATCCCAACTTAGGTTATAATGTCGCTTAACCACATTCACTTTAAAAATCGAGAATTTGAATGTAAACCCATCCATTTTACTGAGTTTGGAATTTAGAAGAAAATAGTTTTAAATAGTTATAAATAGTTAATATACATTTAAAATAGATTAAATATAATTAAAATAGCTTTAAAATAGATTAATTAGATTTAAAATAAGTTAAAACAGGTCAATTAGTTTAAAGGTTTGAAAATCTTAATAATTAAAGTCCTTTAAAATAATATATTTAAAACAGTTTATATAAAAATATGAATTTGAAATTTATATCAATTTAAACTATTTATTCCATTCCAGTACATTTGGACCATTTTAATATCCCAAACCCCATTTTCAAATTTTCCAATTCCAATTCTCAATAAAATATTTAATTCAATATCGCCTCCAATCCATGTTCGAAATATCAATTTAAATTACTCCAAATTCAATATATTTCAAAGTTATATTTCAAATAACTTAAAATAATTCAATTCTAACAAATTTCACTTTTTATTCCAAATTCAACTTTGAAATATCAATTAAACACTTTTAACAATACCTTTAAACCAATTCCAATTTTATCATAGCTTGAATTTCGATAATAATTTAATTCATATAAATCAATTTTTATTTCAAAATATCATTTAAAAGTAGTCAAAAATTTAAAGTTTTAAAATCATTTAATTTAACCAATCCGGTGTGTGTATATAATTCTCTACCCTAGGGTCAAGTGATACGGATATTTATTATTTCAATCCGCAATTTACAATGTTATGGTTATATATCATTTCAAACTGCAATCCCGAATTTAATAACAAAATCCATAAAATCGCTCGAGTCTATCATTTCAACCCATAACGATTTTTCCTTAATCTATTGATCATTCGTGTATGTATTATTTCAACCCATAGTGAACTTGCAGTTTATAACGATATAAAATAAAACATCCATTCATCCAATATCAACAATCAACATTCATTACAAACATCATCCAAATCAATCAATAAATATGAATATAGAACTGATAATCAGTAACAGGTATTTAACTAGCAATTTATATTCAATACTAAATTAAATAACGATTTAATTCAAATAAATTCAAATTAACTGAGATGATGATTAAAAATATACCAAACAGTCATAAATAAATATCTTATCATATCAACAATTTAATTTAACAAACATAAGAAATTTTAGAAGTTGTGAGTGGGCTAAAACACTCACCTTTGAATTTAAATTGAATTTAAATTTAAAATAAGCCCAAAATTAGAACGGTCTCAGAATTCGTCCAAACCAGCGTCAAAAGGTCAGGAATTTCGATACGATCCCAGCGAATCAAACTACGGGTGAATTGGACCTCGTATGCACAAGTTGTAATATTAGAAGTTATACGATAAAAATTTGAAAACAAATAAAATAATAAAATTTTTAGTTACACGTCACCACGTTCGTGCTCATCGCTCCAGACATCCCGTGCCCTAGCTTGAAGCTTCGAACCCATCTCGCGAGTGACAACTACCACTTCATTGCCGACGCACACCAAAGCCGGCCACCAGAACCCTAACCTCCGATGCTTGACCATGCCTCAACCAACGGCGACTCGCAATGGCCACGAACGAACCCCCAAAGACGCCGCCGCCACCCCTACTACAAAACCCTTGGCGAATTTTGTACGGCGATCTGGCCGTTGAATCGCCCAACCACCAACGCCGATGAACTCCCCTCCGTTCTCTCCACACAACCCTACCCTTGAATCGACGATCGGCCGCAGATCATCAAGCATCAACGAACGGCCGAGGATTGCTCTTCAATTTCTGGCCAGACAGAGATTCAAATGGGAAAACGAATTACAGTTCTGAGATGCGCTCGTCGAGATCTTCAAATCGATATATAATTCGATATATATTGAGGAGTTTAAATTTTTGAAGTTGAATTTGAAATTGAATTTGAAGTTTGGGAATAGGTTTTGTCTGTCATTGGAATGAAGAGTTGAGAAGAAATGTACGTACAAACAAATGAGAATAAAAAACAATTAGGGTTTATAACGAGGTATTTATAGGTTGGTCAAAAGTAGGATGAATGGACAAGATTGATTGAACGATAATGACCCAAAAAGCCCGTTTCGACTCCGGAACGAAAATGGATCAACACATATATCAAAGTAGATTCTTTCAAATATTTTAAACTAAATGGAATAGGTTTCAAGCTCAAATTCCATGTTATGAAGAAGTTATGATAAAATCAGCTTATTTCAAATTGATTTCAATTGATTTCAATTAAGTTGATTTCTAGGCGTTTTGAGGTTGTATGATCAAACGACAAGTCCGATCATTACGAAACTTGAAATCCTATTATAATTCACCGTTACGGATCCGATGAAACTAGTTTCGTCGAAATCCGAGTCAGTGGCCAAAATGGCTATATTTCAGCTAAATAAATTAATTAATATTAAATTAATTAAATCACATTTTCAGATTAAATTTTAATAATTTACAACTTCTATCATTTTTGATTTCTTAATCGCTAATAATAATTTAAACAAATATGGATATCAATTTAAAGTTAATTAATTTACCAATTACAGTGTTTGATTTCAATTTCAGAAAAATTCAGTAATTATAAATTAAATTTCAATAATTCCATTTAATTGACCTTTCATCCTATTATTCAATCCATTATTATCAAATGAGTGAAATTAACATTGTTTCATGATCTATTACATTAATATTCTTAAATTTCATCCTAATCTCCATTAATGTAATATTTAAATATTTAATTTCATTTATTTGCAATTAATCCAATTATTATAATTTGAATTCCAATAAATTAATAAATCTTGATTTCCATTCTTTTTATTCAACCAACTATCATATTATGAATAAAATTAACATTATTACCAATTATTAACTTAATTTACATTACCATAATATTTAATTACATTTATTGAAATTTATTTCTAATTTTAATTAACAGGCTAAATAATTAGGTAATATACAATAATTTGCCACAGTTAACCTTTATTCACATTAATAAGCTTTTAT
Source organism: Allium fistulosum (assembly GCA_030737815.1). NCBI lineage: Eukaryota > Viridiplantae > Streptophyta > Magnoliopsida > Asparagales > Amaryllidaceae > Allium > Allium fistulosum. The sequence goes on along the minus strand of CM060901.1, from coordinate 516,479,731 downwards.
TACTTACAAATCAATGTTACAATTTATTTTCATAATACTAATTTCATTCAATATCCATTAACTATCTATTATTTCCTTGGTTAATTCAATATTTCATTTATTCACTTATATTCAATTTATAACCAAGTATAGCATTTTTTTCTATTTCAATCAATTGGAATTTCATTCAATTTATCAAAATTTACATTAATTAACATTGTTACATTTCATTTCAGTTTTCATTACAACTTTTTATTTCTTCCAATATTAGATAACAAGATTCATTAAATTAACAAATTAAATTATCGAAAATTACGGGTCGTTACACTCTCCCCCACTCAAAACTTTTTGTCCTCGAAAAGGAAAAAAAGGGAAAAGTAGGAAATTAAGTAATCAATATCTCTTATTCAAAATATTAAATTTATAAACAATTAATTTACAAAATTAAATAATTTAAATAAAATATATTAGTTTATAAACACTTAAATCCTTTTATACCCAAACTAATAAAGTTTGGAAACATTTTACAAAATTTTCTAAGTCCAAAATTTCATGAAAAAATTTTGGCAGAGTCTCCTTTGTATAGAGAGGCTCGGGAGAAAATAATAATATCAATAATAATAATAATATATATCAAAAAATTTCAAAATAATATATCCCAACAGTGGAAAAATAATATAATATCGCTATAAAACCGTAATCCGAGAACGTACCTATTTGTCGGGCAAACAACGCTTAATTACGAAACCAAAAGCAGTGGCAATTGCTTCCATAACCTGTATTTCAGTTATATAAACTAAAAGAGTTAATAATTATATAAAATGAAATATTTAAAGTTGTTTCAACCACTAACAAACAAATTAATATAAACAACAATCACTTGCAATCACGACATACAATCATCATATGAAATCAATAAAATTAACTATCCATCCATAGCAAACAAACAAATGGTTTGTTCAGGTTAAGACACTTTTAATCACATAAAATGACAAATAACTACTAAGTATACCATTACTCAACAGTCTTAGATAAAACTCAATAGATTATTCATACATCTTAAACAATTAGAAGTATCATATCCCAAACAACCCATAAACCAAAACAAACAATAATTTACAATGTACTTGAGTTATTCTTATTAAATTTCTTTCACAACATTTACAGTTTTTTTTTCTTTTCATTCATACAAGGATTATTTCTTTAACTTACATTTATCTCTTACAAAAAAAATTTATTTCATTCATTCAGTGTTTATTTAATTTATTTTCCTTTATTACTTACAAAAATTCATTTTCCTTTATTCATATCATGTCAATTTCATTTTATTGCATTACATTTATTCATTCATTACTTAATTTCATTTATTTACATTCATTTATTTATAGTATTCATGTTCAATTCAATTACATAGCATATCAATTCATTACCTTAAGTTTATAATCCTTTTACTTGCAGTACTCATTTTCTATTTCATTTAATTAGTAGTATTACAATCTTAACTCAAGTTTATAACTATTTTCATATCAAATTTCTTATTTATAAAGTAAATTTCATTGAACACTTCCATTACATAAGTTTTTACTTGTAAAAATTTCCATTACATATTATTTTAACATTTCAACCTTTTATAATTGGCAAGTTATATATATATATATATATATATATATATATATATATATATGTCTTTAAGAATGCAATTGAAAGTCACACAAGTTTGACTTACTTATTTTAATTAACTTAAGGTTCAATAGTTATCATTTCTTATTTTCATATTCTTTTCGTTTACAAGTTACAAATTTCAAATTCCTTGTATATTTCGGTTATAACTTAGCATATAATTTCTTATTTTCATTTAGAAGTTTCAATTATTAAATAGTTACAATTTTTATTCCATTTCAATAATTGAAATCTCTAATTCATAACAATTTAAGAACTAAATGCCGGTTTCCAGTTTTTAAATCATTTAAAATAATATATATAACCATATCTTTATATATATAAAATCAAAACTGGAATTAAAAATTAAGATTATCAAAATAATTGTGCAGTAAACCTACCACAACAGTCTTCCCACTTTGAAACTCGAAAATGAACATCGATGATGCGTGCACTCATCACCGAAATTATTTTCCAGCGATAGAGAGGGGAGTGCAGAACTTATTTCTTTCCAAAATTTCTTTAAAACAATCCTTTCAAATTATATTGAAATATTTATATCAGAAAATACTTCTAATAATATTATTATTGTATCCCAAAATCATTCGAAAGAAATTCTAAAATCCCAGAACTTAAGTTCTAAATTTCCAAATTTCATTTATCTTATTTACAAGTCTTATTTCCAACCTATATTTATAAATTTTACTACCTAACAAACAAATATATTACAATCAAATATATCATTTATAAAATTTATTATTTTATATATACAAAAATATAATAGGCAAAATTATTTCATTTACCTATATTTCAAAATAAATATTGTGTCGGTCTGTCCTATTAAGTGTTTAGAAATCCCTATCGATGTCATAGCATCCTATGCACCCACCAGAATTTATAAATACAAAACGGAACAAATCAACACAATATAAAAACATTTTATAACACTAACAAATACGCTCTCTCATATATATACTCCCAAGGACTCATTCTAGGTTATTATTACCCTATTAATAAACAGTCAGACCCCACAAAGCTAAGGTTATCGCTAAACCTAAGCTCTGATACCAACTGTAACATCCCGCCTTTTTGTACGCTTTAAGCAGACACACATGCCGACTCAAACCATACAGAAGGGCGAATTGTTATTTGGGTGAATAAGAAAAAAAGAAAGAAATATAACAAAACAGAATCTCGCAGCGGAATGAAAAAATATAATAATCAAATAATAGTTCATGAAGCAATATACAAAACATTTGATTATACCTATCCAATACAAAAATCAGAGTTACACTTGTCAGAGATAAATACATAACATTGCAGCGGAACAGTATGATGCAGTGGAACAATATAGTAAATAATAGTAGTACAAATCTTTGTCTTCGTCCTCCGGAAATAAGGTCTTCAAATCCTGAAATGCTCAGGCTGACCCGAGCGAATTGAAAAGACAAAACACTCGAGTCAGAACTAAAAGATCTTATGTGAGTTAAATCAACGGTAAATAAATATGACTGTAAACGGCATCGGAGATGTTTACGGGGTTTGACATCTCCTATCCAGTATCTAACGCGAGTGTAGTAACTTAAAAGATGTTCGGGATTCACATCTCCAAAGGATCCGTTAAACTATCTACTATGTAGTACAATACGCTATTATAATATGTCTACAGTAATATAAACTATTAAAATAGCATTAAGGCGTTACCCATATCCCCCTTAACACATTTTATATATTCCCATAGTCTATACAATACCGTAATCCCACTCGTAAACTGGGTGTCGTCAGAGGGCACTCCATAGGTATGGTACAAACCAAACTCGTAGAAGGCGCGCTAGGGTAGGTGACACGGCACAACTAGGCAATGCCAGGGTAGATGTACCAATTACACTTCCGGACTGTTGGTAACGCATAGTCGCAACTACCGCCCAACTCGAAACACACTCCTGAGTAAAATCGAAGGGTGGCCACCGAATAAATCACAAAGTAAGAATATAGATCGATGGAGTGTGTCCGCTCAGAGGAGCTACCTCATTGGCCCGTCAATTGCTCCTGTTTTAGCTACCTTATGCCAACTCACAGGAGTCGGGTCCACGTATATACCTCATATAGGATCGTCACCACCATCCTACTTCATTCTGGAATCTCCACCGCGTACACAGTTGTCAAAGTGGTTTTCGGTTTCGACAGAGAGTATGTCTATATCCGATCTCGGTCTCTTTAACAACCAATCGCTTATTACACACCGGATGGTTCTTTTACATTTCCAAAACCATTTCATAATTGATATCAAAATATTATATTTAATTCAAATCATATCATTTTCGAAATCATTACTCATATTTACCTTTGAAATCATATCACATTTGAAATCATAGTTCGAAATTATATTTCCTTTCAAAAGTCATAATTCCAAAATAGGTTAAACTCTCATTTCAAAATTATCATATTAAACCAAAGATGTTATTTAAATCCCAACTTAAGTTATAATGTCGCTTAACCACATTTACTTTAAAAATCGAGAATTTGAATATAAACCCATCCATTTTACTTTGTTTGGAATTTAGAAAAAAATAGTTTTAAATAGTTATAAATAGTTAATATAGATTTAAAATAGATTAAATATAATTAAAATAGGTTAATTAGCTTTAAAATAGATTAATTAAATTTAAAATAAGTTAAAACAGGTCAATTAGTTTAAAGGTTTGAAAATCTTTATAATTAAAGTCCTTTAAAATAATATATTTAAAACAGTTTATATAAAAATATGAATTTGAAATTTATATCAATTTAAACTATTTATTCCATTCCAGTACATTTGGACCATTTTAATATCCCAAAACTCAATTTCAAATTTTCCAATTCCAATTCTCAATAAAATATTTAATTCAATATCGCCTCCAATCCATGTTCGAAATATCAATTTAAATTACTCCAAATTCAATATTTCAAAGTTATATTTAAAACAACTTAAGATAATTCAATTCTGACAAATTTCACTTTTTATTCCAAATTCAACTTTGAAATTTCAATTAAACCCTTTTAACAATACCTTTAAACCAATTCCAATTTTATCATAACTTGAATTTCGATAGTAATTCAATTCGTATAAATCAATTTTTATTTCAAAATATCATTTAAAAGGATTCAAAAATTTAAATCTTTAAAATCATTTAATTTAACCAATCCGGTGTCCGTATATAATTCTCTACCCTAGGGTCAAGTGATACGGATATTTATCATTTCAATCCGCAATTTACAATGTTATGGTTATATATCATTTCAAACTGCAATCCCGAATTTAATAACAAAATCCATAAAATCGCTCGAGTCTATCATTTCAACCCATAACGATTTTTCCTTAATCTATTGATCATTCGGGTATGTATCATCTCAACACATAGTGAACTTGCAGTTTATAACGATATAAAATAAAACATACATTCATCCAATATCAACAATCAACATTCATTACAAACATCATCCAAATCAATCAATTAATATCAATATAGAACTAATAATCAGTAACAGGTATTTAACTGGCAATTTATATTCAATAATAAATTAAATAATGATTTAATTCAAATAAATTCAAATTAACTGAGACGATGATTTAAAATATACCAAACAGTCATAAATAAATTTCTAATCATATCAACAATTTAATTTAACAAACATAAGAAATTTTAGAAGTTGTGAGTGGGCTAAAACACTCACCTTTGAATTTAAATTGAATTTAAATTCAAAATAAGCCCAAAATTTGAACGGTCTCAGAATTCGTCCAAACCAGCGTCAAAATGTCAGGAATTTTGATACGATTCCAGCGGATCGAACCGCGCGTGAATTGGACCTCGTATGCACAAGTTGTACTAATTAGAAGTTATACAATTAAAATTTGAAAACAAATAAAATAATAAACTTTTTAGTTACACGTCACCACGTTCATGCTCATCGCTCCAGAAACATCCCGTGCCCTAGCCTGAAGCTTCGAACCCATCTCGCGAGTGACAACTGCCACTTCATCGGCGACGCACACCAAGGCCGGCCACCAGAACCCCAACCTCTGACGCCTGACCACGCCTCAACCAACGTCGACCCGAAATGGCCACGAACAAACCCAAAAAAACACCGCCGCCGCCCCTACTACAAAACCCTAGGAGAATTTTGTACGGTGATCTAGTCATTGAATCGCCCAACCACCTACACCGATGAACTCTCCTCTGTCCTCTCCACACAACCCTACCCTCGAATCGACGATCGGCCACAGTTCATCAAGAGTCAACGAACGGCCGAGGATTGCTCTTCAATTTCTGGCCAGACAGAGATTCAAATGGGAAAACAAATTACAGATCTGAGATGCGCTCGTCGAGAGCTTCAAATCGATATATAATTCGATATATATTGAGGAGTTTAAATTTTTCAAGTTGAATTTGAAATTGAATTTGAAGTTTGGGAATTAAGTTTTGTCTGCCATTGGAATGAGGAGTTGAGAAAAAATGTACGTACAGACAAATGAGAATAAAAAAACCAATTAGGGTTTATAATGAGGTATTTATAGGTAGGTCAAAAGTAGGATGAATGGACAAGATTAATTGAACGATAACGACCCAAAAAGCCCGTTTCGACTCTGAAACGAAAATGGATCAACCCATATATCAAAGTAGATGCTTTCAAATATTTTAAACTCAATGGAATAGGTTTCAAGTTCAAATTCCATCGTATGAAGAAGTTATGATAAAATCAGCTTATTTCAAATTGATTTCAATTAAGTTGATTTCTAGGCGTTTCGAGCACGTACGATCAAACGACAAGTCTGATCGTTACGAAACTTGAAATCCTATTATAATTCACCGTTACGGATCCAATGAAACTAGTTTCATCGAAATCCGAGTCAGTGGCCAAAATGGCTATATTTCAGTTAATTAAATAAATTAATATTAAATTAATTAAATCACATTTTCAGTTTAAATTTTAATAATTTACAACTTCTATCATTTGATTTCTTAATCACTTACAATAATTTAAACAAATTTGGATATCAATTTAAAGTTAATTAATTTACCAATTACAGTGTTTGATTTCAATTTCAGAAAAATTCAGTAATTATAAATTAAATTTCAATAATTCCATTTAATTGACCTTTCATCCTATTATTCAATCCATTATTATCAAATGGTTGAAATTAACATTGGTTCATGATCTATTACATCAATATTCTCAAATTTCATCTTAATCTCCATTAATGTAATATTTAAATATTTAATTTCATTTATTTGAAATTAATCCAATTATTATAATTGAATTCCAATAAATTAATAAATCTTGATTTCCATTCTTTTTATTCAACCAATTGTCATATTATGAATAAAATTAACATAATTTCCAATTATTAACTTAATTTACATTAACATAATATTTAATTACATTTATTGAAATTTATTTCCAATTTAAATTAACAGGCTAAATAATTAGGTAATATGCAATAATTTGCCACATTTAACCTTTAGTCACATTAATAAGCTTTTATTACTTGCAAATCAATGTTACAATTTATTTTCATAACACTAATTTCATTCAATTTCCATTAACTATCTATTATTTCCTTGGTTAATCCAATATTTCATTTATTCACCTATATTCAATTTATAACCAAGTATAGCATTTTTTTCTATTTCAATCAATTTGAATTTCATTCAATTTATCAAAATTTACTTTAATTAACATTGTTACATTTCATTTCAATTTTCATTTCATTATTACATTACCACTTTTTATTTCTTCTAATATTAAATAACAAGATTCATTAAATTAACAAATTAAATTATCGAAAATTATGGGTCGTTACACAATAACTTTGCCCCTCTACAACAATACTGCTCCCAATCCAGTTCCATATGCATCAGTGTATACTACCAACCTTTGGTTACCATCTGGAACTACTAACACTGGCGCATTGGTTAACAAACACTTTAACGTAAGGAACCCTTCCTCACATTTATCAGGCCAAACAAACTTCACGTCCTTCCTGGTCAACTTAGTCAAAGGCGCTGCTATTCGCGAGAAATCCTTGATGAATCTCCGATAATAGGCAGCAAGTCCAAGAAAACTCCTAATCTCGGTTACTATCTCTGGCCTTTTCCAATTATTGACAGCTTCGATCTTAACTAGATCGACTGCCACTCCCTCCTCTGAAACCACATGACTAGGAAACTTAACCTCTTTCTTCCAAAAGTAACATTTGGAAAACTTTGCCTTCGGCTGATTCTGCCTTAGCATCTCCAACACCACTCTAAGGTGAACCTCATGCTCCCTTTCATCTTTAGAGTACACCAAAATGTCATCCATAAATACCAACACGAACCTATCCAAGTGCTCTCGGAAAATCCGGTTCATCAAATCAACAAAGAAAGCAGGCGCATTAGTCAATACAAATGGCATCATCAACCACTCATACGAACCATATCTAGTATGAAATGTCATCAAAGGAATGCTATCCTCTGCCACTCTTAACTGATGGAACCCTGTCACCAAATCAAATTGGGAAATTACTCTGGCTCCACTCAACTGATCAAACATATCATCTATCCTTGGCAGAGGGTACCTATTCTTGATCGTCCTTTCGTTTAAATTATGATAGTCGATGCACATTCTTAACGACCCATCTGGTTTCTTCACAAACACCGCGGCTGCTCCCAAAGGCAAACTGCTTGGTTTGATAAAATTCCTTCCCTCAAGATCCAATAGCTGCACCTTCAATTCCTCCATCTCTGTCGGTGTCATCCTGCTAGGTGGTCTACAAACAGGTTCAGCTCCCAGTACAAGGTCTACCCAAAAATCAACAGCTCGTTTCGGGGGTAATCCAGTGACCGACTCAAATACATCTGCAAATTCTCTCGCTACACGAACCTGAGTAAGCTCATCTCCAACCTCCATGGCACTTAATGAAGCACAAACACTCTTACTAGAATTCTCCACTGAGAGAATGATTCGGTTATGACTATCTAGGTGCCTCAATGATATTTCCTGATCCTGGCAAAATATCCTAGCCTTATACTTACTCAACCAATCCATACGCAAAATGATCCTGAAATCTACGAAATCAAAAACATACAAAACTACGTGCAATGTAACAACCTGTATATTTGGACCATTTAAATTGACAATAATCCACACATGTCAACTTAAATAATACAAAACACGAATCATTATGGGATTATGAATACATATATGTAAATGAGAATCAATACAACATCACAGACACAAAATAGTCACAGAATAATGCAGCGGAAAAGTACATCATCATAATAGTGGTTCATGAAGCTACTACAGGAATACAACAATGTCTCAACATAAAGTGACTAAGAGAAATACAAGCTGTTCAATACATAAGTTCATCAAATACTAGAAAGGAAATAACTGATAAAGATAAATGCTAAGTCTTCAGCATCTTCAACCAACCTTGATCAGCAACTGGATAGCTTCAGACTGACCCGAGCATATACAAAAGAAACACTCGAGTCAGGACTCAAAATCTTATACAGGATAATCAGGTGCAAATAATAAAGTTCATAACTCAAAGATGAATGTGTTACACATCTTTAAGGATCCGATAAACTATCTATATATACAATAGAATACGCTAAATAGATAAGGTCTAATCAGTAAAGTATGATATCAAAATAGCGTTAAGTCGTGGCCCATTCCACCCTTAACACATTTTTATTCCCAAGAGCATATACAAGACCGTAGTTTCCCCAAAACCGGAAGTCACCAGAGGGAAATCCATATACTAAAGGTACAAACCAAAATCGTAGTGGTTGCGAATAGGATAATCAGTATGACAAGGTACATGAGGCGATACCAACTAGGATACTAGTAGTTGCGTGATCCGGACTGATGTTGAGCATAGAAGCTACTATCTCAACACCGCAAAACAACACTCCCAAATCAAGGGGTGCACCCAAATCGAATCACAAAAGTAATAGATAAGGTATCGAAGAAGTGTGTCCGCTAGAAGTAGCGAACCTCAATGGCCCGGCGCAGCTCCTGTTTTAGTCATGTCAGGGGTCATCCAAAACCGTTCTCTTTCTTCAGTCAACGCGTTCACCAAAATCATCCACTTCGTTCTGGATCAACACTCCGCGTACATTAGTTATTAAAGTGGTTTTCGGTATCGACAGAGAGTATGTCCATATCCGATCCCGGTCTCTTTAATAACTACGCATTAATTACCCGATGGTCCTTTAATATTAAAGTTTAAAACAAATCAGAGTCCAAAAGTCAAGTTGCAAGTTTTGACTTTCAAAATTTGACATTTCACAATTTAATTTATTTCGAACATTAAAAATCATATTTCCAAATGGAGTTTTAGTTCAAGTCCTTGAGTTAACAATACTTACGTATTCAATTTCAATTTAATTCCTATTCCCATTCATTGGTACATTAAATTTAATCAACACTCTGATTTAATAAATTTCAATAGCTAAATCAACTCCTTAAATTTAGTTGGTTTTACATTCCTTTAGGTCACTTTGTTACTTAATCTCAAATTAAATTTATAACAAATTCCAACTTAATTTAAATTTATCCAAATTAGGTTTAATTTCGAATCTAATAAATTCAATTTATTAGATTCTAAAACTTACTTATTCGAATCTTATTTCAATTAAATGTGTCCATCTGTTTATCTAAATTAATAGATTTATTAATCCGTTTCAATTTAATCCATTAAGTTATTACAAATAAGTCCACTTATTAATTCATTACAATTAAATCCCTTGATTTATTACAATTAAGTCCATTAATTATTGCAATTAATCCTATGAATCTAATCCATTGATTTATTTCAACTAAATCCATTTATTCATTACAATCAAATTCATTCGTTTATTACGATTAAATCCATTGATTTATTACAATTAAATCTATTCATTTACTACAATTAAATCTATCATTTTATTACAATTAAATCTATGGATTGATTACAATTAAATCTATTCATTTACTACAATTAAATCTATCGTTTTATTACAATCAAATTTATAAATTATAATTAAGTCCATTCCTTTATTACAATTAATCCTATTAATTTAATTCCATTAGATCCATAAATTTCGTTACTTTCCAAAATATTTTTTTTTTAGTTCATTTCTTAATTTCAATGAATTTCAATTTCAAAATGATTTTGTTGACCAATCGGGTTTCTTATCTTTAATTATCTATCCTAGGCCAAAGTTGTTCAATTTGGGTATTTATCAGTTCAACCCAATATAAATAAATACATAAAACAAAGCATACAAAGGGAACTTGCAATGTGATAGCTGGGATGGTGTTAAAGTAAATAAACAAGCAATAGCAACCATACATAACAATTTAATCGTTTATTTAAATAATCCGGAAATAATCGTATTTAATTTACATCTGTTATTTATGTAAATTAAATAAATTTATTCCTAGAATCCACACTATCATTTCATGCGGATTAAAGATCATTACATTATAGGTTTTCACTTGGCGTTTATTATCAAATTTTTACAGCAATCATACATTCAATGGTTCAACGTATAACTGATCCTATTTCTACGTGTCGTTTTATTTAACATTTAAAGGGACAAGTTCAACATATATAATCTATTTTGAAATTTTGACTATCCTATATTAATTCAAATTTCATATTAATTATCACTTATATTAACAACCAAACATCACATAACGAATTTAATGTCATAATTATTTTCATATCTAACTTCAAATCACAATTTAACATCAACCATTTTAACATTCAAATTAATATCAATAACATATATCACTTGATTATCATAGCATAATAGATTGAGTCGTGAATGAAAATATTCACCTTGCGTGGTTAGGGAAGATGACGGCGAAGCACGAAAATGAATGGACTGGAATAGACGACACAAGCACGAATACGAACGACGACTGGATGCAAATAAGGTGGGTGAAAGCCTAGATCGCTGAATTAGCCTCAACTGGAACTGCGCGGACCAAGCATAAAGGAGTCCATAAGTTACAAATTATAACTGATATATAATTTTATCAAAAGAAGAACAAATAAATAAAAAAAACAGCGGACGCGGTAGCGGACTAAGTGGCTCGACGCGGCGGGCCAGTGGGCCAAGGTAAGGTGGGTTTGGGTGGGCTGGGTCTGGGGTTCGGGTCGGGTTGGGCTGGGCAGGGTTCGGGTCGGGTGTGGGTCTGGGTTGGGTCGGGCTGGGCTGGGTGTGGGTCAGGTGCGGGTCTGGGTTCAGGTCGGGTGTGGGTCTGGGTTGGGTCGGGCTGGGCTGGGTGTGGCAGGCGGAGGCGGAGGCAGGGCAGGACGGGCGGGCGAAGGGCTGGTGGGAGGCGGAAGGCCGGGCACTGGTGGCTTGGCGTGGGTGGCACGGTGGGCGGGGACTGGGCGGCGGGCGGAGGCCTGGGCTGGGGACAGTGGGATTGGAGGGAAGGGCCTGGGCTAGCGGGTGTTGGCGGAGCGGGCAGGGGCAGGGGCGAAGGTGGGCTTGGCGGGTGCTGGGTGGTGGCGGGCTGGCATGGGGAGGAGGGCGCAGGTCTGGGCGGAGGGTGTTGATGGGACAGTGGGGTTGGAGGGAGGCAGTGGGAAGGAGGGAGGAGCTTCATTTTTCTGAGGCAAAGAAATGAAAAAAAAAGAAGAATGGAGGGGGAAGAAGTCACGTACCAGAGAAGAGTTTGCAAAAGAATGATTATAATGAGGGTTGGTTTATATAAAATAGTACAGGGATTCAAAAAGTCTCAATTTATTGCCTTGGTAACCGAAAGTCTGTTGGGTTTCTAAGCAGCTGAATAGTCAAGGACCCTTAGAATTCTGAACTGAGTAGGTAATTGGGTACCGGTTTGGGCTGCGTAACGGACCAGTTTGCAATCCGTTAAACAATTATAATTCGCAGCGCCGAACTCCGATTGATACAAACAAATATACCATTTTGATCAGCGCGACGAGGCGAACGCAATGGTATAAAAATATCCGTGGTATGATTAAATTATAAAATTCGAAATTTTCCCATTGTGAAAAATGCAGCAAAATCACTGAAGAATAAGATCGACAGAGCTGAAGATGTCCGAAATTTGAAATACGAAAAATGACATCTTGATCAGAAGATGGTTTAGAATTTTTCTATGTAAAAATATTACGGTTCAGAAGATAAAAAATTTCGCGTTTAAAATGAACTAATGTGAAGTAAACGCGCACGAAATTTGCTGCGGTATTTTCCGACGAAACTTTTCCCATATCTATAACCATCTAGGCTCAATTTATAAACAAAGTTTGGACGCTAATTAAAATCATATGAAAGTTTCATATTTTATATTAAAATAATGGATTCAAAAATTTAAAATTGGGTTGGAATTTCAGGGTCGTTACATTCTCCCCCACTCAAAACTTTTCGTCCTCGAAAAGAACGAGACGGAGAAGTAAGAATGGAGGGAGCGGAAAAGTCAAGATAGATTTTTAAGAAAATTTGATTTATACCTGAAATTAGTAATTCGGGGTTTGAATCCCGAATGCTATCCTCAGTTTCCCAGGTGCAATCTCGCTCATCTTCACTCCATTGGACTTTGACGAGATTTATAGACTTCCTTCTTAGTTGCTTTGTTTCCCGATCGACTATCCGGAGTGGTCTTCTTTCGATAGTCAAATCTGGCTCAATATCTATTTCATCTAACTGAGCAATTGGGATGGTCATGGACGGATCACGCACTACTTTCCGGAGATGTGAAACATGGAATGCGTTGTGCACGCCCTCAAACTTTTCTGGTAATGCAACTCTATAAGCTAATGTGCCAATTCTCTCGGTGATAGTAAATGGTCCGACAAATCTTGGAGCAAGCTTCCCTCTACGACCAAATCGAATAACATTCTTCAAAGGTGATACTTTCAGAAATACCACATCCCCAACCTGGAATTCCAAATCTCTTCTACGCCTATCAGCATAGCTCTTCTTCCTATCCTGGGCGGTCTTCATCTTCCTTCTGATCTCGTTAACCTTCTCGGATGCTTCCATAATCATATCCGGGCCAAGAATTAATCGATCACCAGGCTCAATCCAACAAGCTGACGATTTGCATGGCCGTCCATATAAAGCTTCGAACGGTGCCATATCAATACTTGCCTGATTATAAAGATAGTTATATTTCAATTCGAATTTTTTTTTCTTATTCAAATTGAAATTTTTTTTTGGATTACCTGATAGCTATTATTATACGTGAATTCAACTAAATGTAAATGGTCTTCCCAAGATCCACCAAAATCAATGATGCAAGCTCGGAGCAGATCCTCCAAAATCTGATTTACCCTTTCAGTTTGGCCATCTGTTTGAGGATGATAAGCTGTACTCAGATTCAGTTTAGTGCCCAAGACGTCTTGAAATGCCTTCCAGAATTTACTAGTGAATATAGGGTCTCGATCGCATACGATACTAGATGGAACCCCATGAAGTCTAACAATCTCTCTCATATATATCTCTGCCAAACTTGAAGCAGTACGATTGGTCTTAACAGGAATAAAGTGAGCAGATTTTGTCAATCTATCAACGATCACCCATATACTCTCGTTACCTTTTCTGGTCCTTGGTAATCCATCGATGAAGTCCATAGAAATCTGATCCCATTTCCAACAAGGAATCTCTAATGGTTGAAGTAAACCAGCAGTCTTCTGGTGATCGGCTTTGACTTGTTGGCAAGTGGTGCATCTACTGACATATATAGAAATATCTCTCTTCATCCCACTCCACCAATATAAACGCTTCATATTACGATACATCTTAGTGACACCAGGATGAAGTGAAAGTGATGACTGATGATTCTCCCTAAGTACTTCTTGTCTCAATCCATCGACATTAGGAACGCAAATACGGTTGTCGATCCTTAGAATTCCATTACTATCAATCTGCGCTCCTATTTTACTGTCGGCATTTCCAACTCTACCTAGAACTAACTCCTTCATACGATAGAGCAAAGTGTCTTCATATTGTTTAGCTTTTATGCGATCCATAAGAGAGGGAGAGATGACAAGCTGAAATAACATGCCTTCAACAATATTACAGCAAGGCAATGCTTTGCTATGACTCAATGCATCAGCTACAACATTTGCTTTCCCAGGAGTATAAGTGATGTCAAGATCATATGCAGCTAAAAATTCAAGCCATCGGACTTGCCTCTGATTCAAATCCTTCTAAGAAAAGATATATCTTAAGGACTTATGATCAGTGAATAATTCGAATTTTGTTCCCAAAAGATGATGCCTCCATAGTTTCAGAGCAAATACAACGGCAAGAAGCTCTAGGTCATGTGTGGCATAGTTTAATTCATGAGTCTTTAACTGACGGCCAGCATAAGCAATAACCTTTCCATTTTGCATAAGAACAGCGCCTAAACCTTCTCGGCAAGCATCTGTATAGACAGTTAATCCTTCACTTCCATCGATTATCGCAAGAACAGGGGCTGAAGTTAACTTACGCTTCAACTCATTAAAAGCTGATTCGCACTTCTCACTCCAAATAAACTTAACGTCCTTCCGAGTTAAAGCAGTAAGTGGGGCAGAAATCCGGGTAAAGTGCTCAATAAATCTGCGATAATAACCGGCTAAACCCAAGAAACTACGAATATCTGTAGGAGTTTTAGGAGTCTCCCAATCCTGTAGATAAATTTCAAAATTAGAAAGGGATAAGAGGAATTGAATAGAAATAGCGAATAGGATAGAACTTACATTGATTACGGCGATCTTAGCTGGATCGACCGAAATCCCATTTTCAGAAACTATGTGACCCAGGAATCTCACTTCATCTCGCCAGAAGTGGCATTTAGAGAATTTGGCCTTAAGTTGATGATTTCAGAGAGTTTCCAGAACATAAGCAAGGTGTGTCTCATGCTCCTTCTTGTCTTTGGAGAAGACGAGAATGTCATCAATGAAAACAAGAACAAACTTGTTAAGCACATCACGGAAGACTCGATTCATCAAGTCGACGAAATAAGCAGGTGCGTTGGTCAAACCGAATGGCATAACCAACCATTCATAGAATCCACTTTCGGTACGGAAAGCGGTCTTATGGATACTATCTTCAGCAACTCTGAGTTGGTGAAACCCAGTGGCTAGATCAAGTTGTGAGAAAATTTTAGCTCCATGGAGCTGATCGAATAAATCGTTGATGCGAGGCATCGGATAACGATTCTTGAGATTGCATTTGTTCAGTTCTCGGTAATCAACACACATGCAAAGAGATCCATCTGATTTGGTGACAAATACAACTGCGGCGCCCCATTCAGAGCAACTTCTCCTAATCAAGCCTTTAGCAAATAGATCATCAATTTGTGTTTTTAGTTCAGCTTTTTCTTTAGGAGCCATCCTTCGGTGTGGGAGAACTACGGGGGTAGCTCCAGGAATAAGATCAATACGGAAATCGATTTCCCGTTTGGGCGGTAGAGAGTTGACTTCTCCAAATACATCGGGAAATTTCTGAACAATAGGGGTAGTATTTAGATCATCCGGATGAGCATCAAGAGAGAATATGAAGCTTCCGGCATATTTCTGAGGTGATTTGCATTCAATGACAAGTGGTAGGCCCTTGTCATTGACTAGAGAAACAGAACGAGCCTTGCAAGAATTAACAGCATCGAATTTCCTTAACCAGTCAGCACCTAACAAGATGTCAAATGCTGCGAAGCCAAGCACATAAAGATCCCAAGTGAATCGATATCTTCCATACAAGAGCACAACCTCCTTACAAATTCTACTAAGGTTGGCAAGTCCTCCAATAGGGTTGGAGACGCATAAGGAAGTAGTAGCAAGAGTAGGTTCTAATTTGAGCTTATTACAGAGATCAATAGATATGAACCTATGAGAAGCACCAGTATCGAATAATACCCTAATAGGTAAATCATGAAATGAAAAAGTACTTCGTAAGGTACCTTGGTCATCCTGAGCAGGTGGTGGAGGTGGTGTAGGAGTGGTGATAGCAAATACTCCAGATGGTGTGCCACGCTTATACATTGGGCATTCTTTCTTGAAATGACCCGGCTGGAGGCAGACATAGCATAAATCTTTCCTAGTCGTAGAAGGTGGTGGAACAGCAGCTCCGGTAGATGGACAACTATTAGCATAATGGCCCTTCTTATCCCATTTGAAGCAAGTGATATTAGCAAGGTCGATTGGGCTTTTCTGAGCATATCCCAATCCAGTAGTCTTCTGCCAAGCTTTCTTTTGTTGATCAAAGTTCATCTTCCTTTTTCCGGGCTGGCTAGAAGATGGCTGAGTAGGAGTGGCCTTGGCAGTAGGTCCCTTAGGCTTCGCCTCATATCTAAGAGCGTAGTCAACAAGCTCTGTGAAGGTGCAATGAGTGTGGCCAGTAAGCAAGTCATAATATTCTGGTCTAGCTCCCAAAATGAATTTCTCGTTCTTCAGAAGTGGTGTATCGATCAAGCCAGGTCCAAATTTTGAGAGTTCATTGAATTTCCTCTCATACTCAGAAAAAGTCATACTGCCTTGCTTAAGATCCATGAAAGCTCTATAAAGTTGGGTTTTTCCAGCAGCTGGCATCCATTGTGCCGAGAAAGTATCCCTAATCAAAAGATAGGCAAGATGAATAACGTTCCAAAGATTAAAGAAGAATTTAGATTACAGAATCTAATTAAATTTTATACCTAAACTGGGCCCAAGTGATGGTGTCCTCCTCAATACGAGAAGTAACTGATTCCCACCAATCTTGCGCGGCATCCTGAAGTTGCCAGGCAGCAAGCTGACGCTTCTGAGCATCAGTGATCTCTAGACCCGAAAATATCTTCTCTAAGCTTTTAAGCCATTGCTGAGCCTTAATAATGTTCTTGGATCCAGAAAACTTAATACCTCCAAGTTGTGAATACTCTTTACTAAGAATGGTGAATCTGACAGGAACTGGAGCGGTAGGTGCAGCCTAAACAGGACTATTGCCTCTTCCACCCCTATTGTTTCTTCTGGCACTCATCCTGAAATACCAAAAGAAATTTAGGACCGAGGATAAAATCAGAGAACTCAAAGGAAAATTTAATCAACGAATCAAAGAAATTTGAATAGAAAGGATTTGGATATTGAATCGATTCTCCTCATTCTAGGGTATTACTACCCTATCTCTAATGAGTTTCATAATCCTGAACTAAGGTTTTTAGGGAAACTGAAGCTCTGATACCAACTGTAACAACCCGTATATTTGGACCATTTAAATTGACAATAATCCACACATGTCAACTTAAATAATACAAAACACGAATCATTATGGGATTATGAATACATATATGTAAATGAGAATCAATACAACATCACAGACACAGAATAGTCATAGAATAATGCAGCGGAAAAGTACATCATCATAATAGTGGTTCATGAAGCTACTACAGGAATACAACAATGTCTCAACATAAAGTGACTAAGAGAAATACAAGCTGTTCAATACATAAGTTCATCAAATAATAGAAAGGAAATAACTGATAAAGATAAATGCTAAGTCTTCAGCATCTTCAACCAACCTTGATCAGCAACTGGATAGCTTCAGGCTGACCCAAGCATATACAAAAGAAACACTCGAGTCAGGACTCAAAATCTTATACAGGATAATCAGGTGCAAATAATAAAGTTCATAACTCAAAGATGAATGTGTTACACATCTTTAAGGATCCGATAAACTATCTATATATACAATAGAATACGCTAAATAGATAAGGTCTAATCAGTAAAGTATGATATCAAAATAGCGTTAAGTCGTGGCCCATTCCACCCTTAACACATTTTTATTCCCAAGAGCATATACAAGACCGTAGTTTCCCCAAAACCGGAAGTCACCAGAGGGCAATCCATATACTAAAGGTACAAACCAAAATCGTAGTGGTTGCGAATAGGATAATCAGTATGACAAGGTACATGAGGCGATACCAACTAGGATACTAGTAGTTGCGTGATCCGGACTGATGTTGAGCATAGCAGCTACTATCTCAACACCGCAAAACAACACTCCCAAATCAAGGGGTGCACCCAAATCGAATCACAAAAGTAATAGATAAGGTATCAAAGAAGTGTGTCCGCTAGAGGTAGTGAACCTCAATGGCCCGACGCGGCTCCTATTTTAGTCATGTCAGGGGTCATCCAAAACCGTTCTCTTTCTTCAGTCAACGCGTTCACCAAAATCATCCACTTCGTTCTGGATCAACACTCCACGTACATTAGTTATTAAAGTGGTTTTCGGTATCGACAGAGAGTATGTCCATATCCGATCCTGGTCTCTTTAATAACTACGCATTAATTACCCGATGGTCCTTTAATATTAAAGTTTAAAACAAATCAGTGTCCAAAAGTCAAGTTGCAAGTTTTGACTTTCAAAATTTGACATTTCACAATTTAATTTATTTCGAACATTAAAAATCATATTTCCAAATGGAGTTTTAGTTCAAGTCCTTGAGTTAACAATACTTACGTATTCAATTTCAATTTAATTCCTATTCCCATTCATTGTTACATTAAATTTAATCAACACTCTGATTTAATAAATTTCAACAGCTAAATCAACTCCTTAAATTTAGTTGGTTTTACATTCCTTTAGGTCACTTTGTTACTTAATCTCAAATTAAATTTATAACAAATTCCAACTTAATTTAAATTTATCCAAATTAGGTTTAATTTCGAATCTAATAAATTCAATTTATTAGATTCTAAAACTTACTTATTCGAATCTTATTTCAATTAAATGTGTCCATCCGTTTATCTAAATTAATAGATTTATTAATCCGTTTCAATTTAATCCATTAAGTTATTACAAATAAGTCCACTTATTAATTCATTACAATTAAATCCCTTGATTTATTACAATTAAGTCCATTAATTATTGCAATTAATCCTATGAATCTAATCCATTGATTTATTTCAACTAAATCCATTTATTCATTACAATCAAATTCATTCGTTTATTACGATTAAATCCATTGATTTATTACAATTAAATCTATTCATTTACTACAATTAAATCTATCGTTTTATTACAATTAAATCTATGGATTGATTACAATTAAATCTATTCATTTACTACAATTAAATCTATCGTTTTATTACAATCAAATTCATAAATTATAATTAAGTCCATTCCTTTATTACAATTAATCCTATTAATTTAATTCCATTAGATCCATAAATTTCGTTACTTACTTTCCAAAAAAAAAAATTTAGTTCATTTCTTAATTTCAATGAATTTCAATTTCAAAATGATTTTGTTAACCAATCGGGTTTCTTATCTTTAATTATCTATCCTAGGCCAAAGTTGTTCAATTTCGGTATTTATCATTTCAACCCAATATAAATAAATACATAAAACAAAGCATACAAAGGGAACTTGCAGTGTGATAGCTAGGATGGTGTTAAAGTAAATAAACAAGCAATAGCAACCATACATAACAATTTAACCGTTTATTTAAATAATCCCGAAATAATCGTATTTAATTTACATCTGTTATTTATGTAAATTAAATAAAATTATTCCTAGAATCCACACTATCATTTCATGTGGATTAAAGATCATTACATTATAGGTTTTCACTTGGCGTTTATTATCAAATTTTTACAGCAATCATACATTCAATGGTTCAACGTATAACTGATCCTATTTCTACGTGTCGTTTTATTTAACATTTAAAGGGACAAGTTCAACATATATAATCTATTTTGAAATTTTGACTATCCTATATTAATTCAAATTTCATATTAATTATCACTTATATTAACAACCAAACATCACATAACGAATTTAATGTCATAATTATTTTCATATCTAACTTCAAATCACAATTTAACATCAACCATTTTAACATTCAAATTAATATCAATAACATATATCACTTGATTATCATAGCATAATAGATTGAGTCGTGAATGGAAATATTCACCTTGTGTGGTTAGGGAAGATGACGGCGAAGCACGAAAATGAATGGACTGGAATAGACGACAGAAGCACGAATACAAACGACGACTGGATGCAAATAAGGTGGGTGAAAGCCTAGATCGCTGATTAGCCTCAACTGGAACTGCGCGGACCAAGCATAAAGGAGTCCATAAGTTACAAATTATAACTGATATATAATTTTATCAAAAGAAGAACAAATAAATAAAATAAAAACAGCGGACGCAGTAGCGGAATAAGCGGCTCGACGCGGCGGGTCAGTGGGCCAAGGTAAGCTGGGTTTGGGTGGGCTGGGTCTGGGGTTCGGGTCGGGTTGGGCTGGGCAGGGTTCGGGTCGGGTGTGGGTCTGGGTTGGGTCGGGCTGGGCTGGGTGTGGGTCAGGTGCGGGTCTGGGTTCGGGTCGGGTGTGGGTCTGGGTTGGGTCGGGCTGGGCTGGGTGTGGCAGGCGGAGGCAGAGGCAGGACTGGCGGGCGAAGGGCTGGTGGGAGGCGGAAGGCCAGGCACTGGTGGCTGGGCGTGGGTGGCACGGAGGGCGGGGACTGGGCGGCGGGCGGAGGCCTGGGCTGGGGACAGTGGGATTAGAGGGCAGGGCCTGGGCTAGCGGGTGTTGGCGGAGCGGGCAGGGGCAGAGGCGGAGGTGGGCTTGGCGGGTGCTGGGTGGTGGCGGGCTGGCATGGGGAGGAGGGCGCGGGTCTGGGCGGAGGGTGCTGACGGGGTAATGGGGTTGGAGGGAGGCAGTGGGAAGGAGGGAGGAGCTTCATTTTTCTGAGGCAAAGAAATGAAAAAAAAAAGAAGAATGGAGGGGGAAGAAGTCACGTACCAGAGAAGAGTTTGCAAAAGAATGATTATAACGAGGGTTGGTTTATATAAAATAGTACAGGGATTCAAAAAGTCTCAATTTATTGCCTTGGTAACCGAAAGGCTGTTGGGTTTCTAAGCAGCTGAATAGTCAAGGACCCTTAGAATTCTGAACTGAGTAGGTAATTGGGTACCGGTTTGGGCTGCGTAACGGACCAGTTTGCAATCCGTTAAACAATTATAATTCGCAGCGCCGAACTTCGATTGACACAAACAAATATACCATTTTGATCAGCGCGACGAGGCGAACGCAATGGTATAAAAATATCCATGGTACGATTAAATTATAAAATTCGAAATTTTCCCATTGTGAAAAATGCAGCAAAATCACTGAAGAATAAGATCGACGGAGCTGAAGATGTTCAAAATTTGAAATACGAAAAATGACATCTTGATCAGAAGATGTTTTAGAATTTTTCTATGTAAAAATATTACGGTTCAGAAGATAAAAATTTTCGCGTTTAAAATGAACTAATGTGAAGTAAACGCGCACGAAATTTGCTGCGGTATTTTCCGACGAAACTTTTCCCATATCTATAACCATCTAGGCTCAATTTATAAACAAAGTTTGGACGCTAATTAAAATCATATGAAAGTTCCATATTTTATATTAAAATAATGGATTCAAAAATTTAAAATTGGGTCGGAATTTCAGGGTCGTTACATGCAAACTTATGACCTAGCAAATCAAGTTCAAACTGGTCACATCTCATCCCAAGAGTTGCAAACCCTCCTATTGGATTCGCAACCCTTAAGGAAGTAACAAGGTATGTGGGTTCTATACATAACCTATCAAACAAATACTGAGATATAAATGAATGTGATGCACCAGTATCAAAAAATACCCTAATTGGTATACTCTGAAGCAAAAGCGTACCTTCCATCATAGTTTACCCTTTCTTTGCTGTAGTAGGTCTAGAAGAAGATGGTGGTCCAATTGCAAACACCTTCCCTCTGTTCGCCCTGACTGGCTCTGGACACTGTTGTAACGACCCCGGATTTTATATAAGTTAAATTGATAATTAATTTAATTTTTGAATTAAAAATTATAAAATTAATTTGTAAATCGATTGAGTTTCTCCAGATTCAAATAAAAATGTGTTAAATCATTTGAATTTAAATTTCAAGTAAATGGTTTAATAATAATGTGAATATATATGTATATATGCGTATATGGGTAAATTTGAATTTATATATATATTGAATTTAAATTTTAAGTTAAGATAGAAATAAATAAATATATATATAAGATAAACTATAAAATCTAAAGTAAACATTTTTCTAAATCTAACCACATATTAAAAATAGAAATTTATTTACATTACAAAATAATAAGACAAAAGGAAAGATAAGAATTTATTCAAGTGCTTTAATTTAAATAAAAGAAAGCAATACACTCCAATATGAATCAAGAAATAAAATATATTCAAGCATAAGTGTGAAAACAGACAACATAAAAAAAAGGAAAAAAATAAAATATGCAAACAAGTGAACATATAAATATTAGATAACTATGTACAAAAATGGATAAGTATGTTTGTACGCAACAATTAATGCAAGCCATCACAACATATTCTATCAGCCTCCATACACAAAAAAATCTTTGTCCTATATTGTACTAGAGAGGAAAAAAATATCATCACCCTGTAACCCAATTTCTTTATATCAGCCTTCTCATTTCGTCTTCATCCATCAAAGCCATGTAAAAACTGAAGTAAACATCATCTAAAACTTAAACAAACTTCGGCTGAAACAACAATTTAATTCAAGACAAACCAGAAATCAAGAAGAAAGATTCCAGCTTGTATTTTCAAAAGCTCTGTTCTTCTTCCTCTGGAAACAATGGTGAGTAAACTTTTGTTAAATCCAGATTTTTAACTGTTGTTTGTAATCATGTCTAAAGTGAAGTTGAAAACAATTTGCATGTGAACAAGTCTATGTATATATGTATATAAATGTGCCTGTGCAAGTCTGAGAACAGGAAAATGTCTTTGTTCTAAGTATAACACGTTTCAAAACCTGTTTGAAAAATAAAAACCTCACTCTCTGATCATCTTGAGACTTTGATGTCTAAATGAAATATGTTAGGATTGGCAAGATCTCCATTCTAAAAATATTTTCAAGTATTAAAAGTAAATGGGTTTACTGGAAATATAAAAACACAGAAAAATCAAATTTTGCTTCAAAATTTAATTGATTAAAACCTAAGTTTTGATTGCATGTTCCGATTCGTCTTCGTAAACTATGATTTTTAATAATAAAATCATGAATTTTAAGTTGGGAAATCACGAGCATTTGTAAGTTGAACGGAAAGTCTATTTTGAGGATTTTCTGGCGATCGAGGCACTCGGGGTGGTCGGGGTTTTGCCAGGAGGTAGAGGAAGACTAGGGGATCCTCAGAAAAATGCTTTGGTATTTTTCTAATGGCCGAGGTGATCGGAATCGAGTGTAGTAGGGTTTCGACTTGTGGTTGGCATAGCTGAAAAAATTTGATTGCCGCAACTTCATCTGAGTGTCGGAATTGTTCGCATGGTGATGGGCCGATGCGTCACGATATGGTGAAGATTTGACATGGTGGTGTGAGTTCAGGCGAACTCTGGTGGCGGCACGTGAAGTTTGTTTGTCGACCAGGTTGTGATTGGGGTGTTGCTCGAATTATCAAATTCGATTTTCAGGTGAGATTCGTCGAACTGGGTGGGTGAGCTCGTCGATGAGGTCGAGAGTGACTGGTGGGTGGTCGCGATGTTGGTCGAAGAATGTTTCGATGATCGTGCACGTACACCCATGTATGTGTGTATCAGCTGCTATTCGAAGTTTTGGAAAGAAGATAGAGCCTCGGGTTCAAGCACGTGAAAACGTGGGTTCGACTCGAAGCAACAGAGGGAGGCGAGAATCTCGAAGTGGTGCTCGAGAAAATCATGAAAAACCTCGGGTATGTTGTTCAATATAAAAACAGGTTTAAAACTTTGAAAACAAATCAAGATTATTGAAACAAATTTTGTTAAAACTAATTCTTTGTGAATATTAGATGTTATCTAAGTTTTTAAAAATTTGGTTAAGAAGGTTTTAAATAAAATTGTTTTAAATTAACCAAGTTTCAAAATGGTTTAAAATATACATAACCTTTATTTTTAAAAGTTTATTTTAGATAAACTTAATAATATTGAAGAAGTTAATTGATATATAGAATGTTTTAATTGTTAATTAACTTTTAAAATCTAAGTTAATTTATTTGTTAAAGGAAATTAATTAAGGAAAGTAATTCAGGTAAATTAATTAATGATTTAAAGATTGATTAATCAAGTGTTTAAAGGTTAATTAATTTAAGGATAATTAATTAATGTAATTAAGGTGATTAATGTGATTAATTAATTAAGGTAATTAATTTGAGAATAATTAATTAATTTAAAGGTTAATTAATAAATGAAAGTGATTAAGGGATGATTATTAATTAAGAATAATTAATTAAATGTAATTAATTAATTTATTAATTGAGGCTAATAAAATTATTATTAAAGGTTAATTAATTAAAATAATATGTAATTTGTTAATGTTAATTAACCAGGATTAGTGAATAATCTGATTTAATTAAATCAGATAAATAAATTGACCTTATCTATGGATATTTGGATTCTATTGGACGATTTGATTGTTTGATATTCCTGATCTGTGATGCTTAGTGATACATCTTGATTTATGTCATGATCTGTAGTGTAATGTAAATTATTTATCTGGGATGACTGTAATTTATTATATGTGATATATATATCTGTGGATCTGTTAATAACGATAAGTGTTACAGTTTATACCGCTTATCAAATATATTGTTGTATTTGAATCTGTGATGATGTGATGATTTGTAGTGTTGCACTACTGTGTAAAACCCCTGGACCACACTCTTACACACACAAATATGGATTTCACGAGGAAATCAGTTAAGTCACAAATGATTTAAATTTAATGTTTTTGAAATTGAAATTTTAAGTTCAATTGATTTTGGAAATGAATTTGGGTTAAATGCTAAAGCTTTTGGAAAAGAGTTTTTAAGATAAATGTTATTTTGAACAACTTGGTAAAGTTTCCAATTTAAATAAATTAAATTTGAATTTGAATTAAAAATTTGGAATTGAATTCCATGTCTGGAAATTATGGTTAAAAATGTTATAATGTGTTTATATGAATTTAAACCATTTTAAAAAGTATGGTTTTGAGAATTTGAATTTAACCCAAAGACTTTAACTCGTATAAATGAATCAGATTTTCCGAAATGAAAACTATTTGTTTTCAAATAATAGAAGCTTTCATATAAGGAATGAATTTCCAATTTGTGTTAAAAGAATTTCAAATTGAAATGGAATTGTTTTGAAAGCTATCAGTTAAATCTTTGTTTTAAAGATTTAACGAGTTAATCCAAATCGAAATGGAATTGTTTTGAAAGCTATCAATTAAATATTTGATTTAAAGATTGGATGAGTTAATCCAATTGAAATGGAAATCGATTTGAAAATTTGTGAATGGATCTTTGTGAAACTGGGTGAACTTTGTGAATTGAATCTTTTTGTTTAAAAAGATTAAAATGGTAATGTGTTTAAACCACTTGAAGAAAAGTTTTGGGTAATAAGTTGTGACTTAATTGAAATCCCAATATCCATATGTTTTTAACAATTGCACTCATTATTCGGTTTAGCTAGGAGAGGACTTTGTGTCATATAACCCATTCCGAATATTGATACGACGTTATGGATAGCATTTGAAGACCGGTGGTGAAGACCGGATATTTTCGAAAACGAAAGGACAACTCGTCGAATGTCTCTGCATCGACTGGTCCCCGGTATAGAGACTCCATATGTGGTGGGAAGTCCGGACGTGATTAGTGAATACTCGGATTTGCAAGGGCTTCTTTGGAAGTTCCTTCGGTTCTGTTCAAACCCGGAACAGACTTGTATGGTTGCATGTATGACACTACACTTTGAGATATAAAGCTAATTTATTTCAAATACATTTCTGTTTGGTGGCGGAGATTTATTCTCTTAGCTTAACACCCTTCTCTGAGACGTACGAGCTCAGAGGTTATGTAGTTGAAGGTTATAGGTGATATACTCCCAATTTGGTAGTGTGGCATGCTAAGTGTTGTTGTGTGTTGCTGATCATTTGTTGATCAAAGCATGGCTTTGTGAAAAAGCATAGTGTTTCCTGGAGATTTGACCAGGCAACAGAGTGCTCGGCATTGGCCACTACTCGGCCTGAAGGACTGCTCGGCATCCAGGAGTACTCGGCATAGTACTCGGCACCAGCTGGAGCTCGGCGTAAAGGACTGCTCGGCATCCAGGAGTACCCGGCGTAGTACTCGGCATCAGCTGGAACTCGGCATGAAGGACTGCTCGGCATCTAGGAGTACTCGGCGTATTACTCGGCACCAGCTGGAGCTCGGCGTAAAGGACTGCTCGGCATCCAGGAGTACCCGGTGTAGTACTCGGCATCAGCTGGAACTTGGCATGAAGGACTGCTCGGCATCCAGGAGTACTCGGCGTAGTACTCGGCACCAGCTGGAGCTCGGCGTACAGGGCTGCTCGGCATCAAGCAGCACTCGGCGTCAACTAGTGCTCGGCGACAGGAGTACTCGGCATCCAAAAAACGTTCGGTGTAGATAACTTTCAACATGACACTAGCATTCGGCCAGAATGCATCGTTCGGTCTGAAAGCATTATTCGGTCAAGAGCATCAGACAAGGGCACGTTCGGCTTCGACTAACAACCATCCTGCACTTCCCACACTTCAAGCATACCGTTCGGCATAGAAAGGTTCGTTCGGCATTAGGGTGTTCGGCATACATGGTTCGGCATACAGCAACCACTGTACTGGGGCTGAAGTGTTCGGCCATCAAGCCCATTTGGGAAGTCCAGCCCATATTTGCCTATAAATAGAGGGGCAGGGTCACAGTAAAAGGGATCCTTTTTTGGAGAAAAAACACCGGGGAGACTCTACCATTTTCAAGACTCATCTTCTCTACTCAACAACTTCACTCAAGCATTTGATTCACGAATTGTATTTGTAATCAACCAAAAAGGAAATCAATAAAGTTGAACGAAGTGGACGTAGGCAATTACGCTGAACCACTATAAATTTGGTGTTCTTACTTTCTGCATTTAAATTAGCATTGTCTTCTCTGTTTAATTTACTTTCATCACTTATATCTCTACACAATCTTTCTGAACGAGGTTAGTGACCAATTTTGGTGCTAACACTTTGGTGCTTTCACTGAGAATTGAATTCTCAGACCTCAAGGATCTGCTTTGAAGCTACTGGATTGAACAAATCCCCCAAAGAAGATCCGACTCACTGATAGGACATCCGTTGATTCTACTCAGAGTTCATACCAATAACTCTACAATGGCAAGACCACGTACCAGGTCAGCTTCTCACAATGCGGATGCCCACGAGACTGCTAGCGTGCAACAAGCAGGGCCTAGCAATCAACCAGCAATTCCAAATACAGGAGTTGCCACTCAGGACCAAACTCCAGTTGTCACTAGAATAGAGTTCAACGACTTGATGAGAGAGCTCAGGGAAAGTAGGAGACAACTAGGAGAGCAGATGCAAGCCAATGCCAACCTGATGGCACAACTTACTCAACAGCAGCAACAGAATGTTGGGGGCAATCTCGCTGCTTACTCCTCATCTGACAGCTCTACTTCCTCTGATGAACCTCCCAGGCGCAAACGCCGTAAGACTGATGTTGCGCGAGCAGATCCTGCTGTTCGAACAGTTGGAGACCGCGACCAAGCAAGAGCTAGAAGCTTTAGGACCGGGATACAGATGGAAGATAGAGGCCCAGATCATCAAAATGCTAACGATGTCGAACCTCAAGACGCACGATTGGCAGACCGTCAGAAGAGGAGGCATCATCATGGACAGGCACGTAGAACAGACTCCAACCTTCCGCCTTCCATACAGACACCAGATCTGACAGCCATGATCAGGCAGTTGATGAAGGAAAATCAGGGGTTATCGAATGATGATTGGGGAGTGTCAAGAAGTCATACTCCGTTCACGGATGTTGTGTTGCAGGCGGCGTACCCCAGGAAGTTTAGTATGCCTACTATTCCCACATATGAAGGAAAGACTGACCCTAGACAACATGTCATGAGGTACGAATGGATGATGGATTCAGCCAGAGCGAATGATGCCACCAAGTGTAGGTGCTTTCCGATTACTCTATCTGGGATCGCTACTATGTGGTTCACCCGACTTCCTCCGCGATCCGTATCAAATTTCGAGGAGTTGGCAAAGAAGTTTATTGAGCAGTTCAGGATACACACTACGCGCCCAAAGGACGTGATGTCTCTGTCAAGTGTAATCCAAAATCCTAGGGAATCGTTGAAGGAATATTTGCAAAGATTCCACGTAGCAGCAACTGAAGTCAGTAATCCCAATGACCATGCAATTCTGATGGCTGTAATGAGAGGTGTGGATCCAGACTCTGAGTTTGGAGACTGGCTGGCAGGAAAACCTCCAGCTACGCTAGAGCGTTTCTACTCTAAGGCACACCAGTTCATAAGAAGAGAGGAAGCTAGGTGGGTACGACGAGATAAGGCGCCAGGGCCTGCCCAAGAGTCAATAAAGAGCAACATCGCTGTGAAGCAATCTGGAGACAGCTCGGGAAAGGTCCAAGTCAATGTCCAGAACAAGCCTGAGCAACCCAAGGAGTCCGGAGGAAGGAGTCAAGGGAAAAGAAAAGAAGCAGGAAAGTGGAAGTCGAGAATTCCAAGCTACAGCGAGTACACTCCGCTAAACGCCCCACTTGAAAACATTTACCTATCCACCTGCAATACTTTTCAGTACAGAAAACCATGTCCAAAAGCAACCGAAGAACAGAAGCGGACCGGGAAATATTGTCGCTTCCATGAGACTTATGGACACAATACGGAAGAATGTAGACACTTGCACGACGCTATCGAGAAGTTGATCAGGCAGAAGAAATTGCAAGAATTTGTGAAGGATCCACAAGAAGGAGGACAGGGAACGTCCAACCCAGGTCGTGCACCAGCTCCACGTCATCCCGAGGAGCCTGCCCGGACCGTTGGTAGACTGGTCATAAATACAATTATCGGCGGGCCTCACCCCGCGGATAAGAATTGGCAGGAGATGGAGCGATATGCAAGTTCCTTGAAGCATGCAGATTTTGAGTGTTGTTTGAACGTGGAGGATGGAGCCCCTGCTAAGCAGCAGCGCGTAATGACAGACGATATTGTGTTCAGAAGCAGAGACGCTGATCAGGTAGAGGCTCCAACCATCGACCCCATGGTCATATCTGCAACGATCGGACCAGCATATGTAAAAAGAATTCTGATTGATTCTGGAAGTTCAGTAAACATCATCTTCAAGAAGGCCTACGATCAAATGAAGCTAGAAACAAAAGACTTGAAACCATCCAAAGCTTGTATTCACGGCTTTAACGGCGCTGCAACTGATGCAGTGGGATATGTCGAGTTACCAGTTGAACTGGGACAAGGCGAGCGTCGGAGAGTGCGAATTCTACCCTTTGTAGTTTTGGATGTGGACTCTCCGTATAACGTTTTCTTGGGTCGGCCGGCCCTGGCAGGGTTTAGGGCAGCGTTAGCCCCGTGGTGTTTAACTTTGAAGTTCCCGACTGACAAAGGAGTAGGCATTGTTCACGGTGACCAAGCAGCTGGTCGTTCCTGTTATGTGGCCGAGCTCCGAGAGGCCCACCGGAGGGAGAAGGGAAAGGTTGCGGACAATCCCGTCCGCATCCTCAATGCGGATAATTGACAAGTAGTGCCCGAGCCCTGGCTCGGGCATAGTTCTCGGATCTACGGAGATATAGATCCGAGAGACGACGATGAGAAACCCAAGGAAGAGAAGGCGGCACCGGCTGAATTAACAATTGACATTTCAGTTAGCCGTGACGACCCTTCACGAATACTGAAGATCGGATCACAGCTAGGCCCCGCAATGACTGAAGACCTTAGCGACTTCCTCCGGGCGAACCTTGATGTTTTCGCCTAGACGCATTCTGATATGTGTGGGATTTCTCCCGCCATCACGAGTCATATGTTGAACATAGACCCGAAATACGTCCCAATCAAGCAAAAAAGGAGAGGAATGGATCCGGAGAGATACGCCGCTCTTGGAGAGGAGGTGGACAAACTCAAAGCGAATGGGTTCGTCCGCGACGCCCTCTACCCTGAATGGGTATCCAACCCCATGCTAGTAAAGAAGGCCAATGGGAAATGGAGGACTTGCGTAGATTATTCCGACTTGAACAAAGCATGCCCTAAGGACAGTTTCCCGTTGCCTAGGATCGATCAGTTGGTCGATTCCACCGCAGGACACGAGTTACTGTCATTCATGGATGCGTACTCAGGATACAACCAAATCCCAATGCATATTCCGGACCAAGAACACACCAGCTTCGTTACAAATGTCGGACTGTATTGCTATGTAGTGATGCCCTTTGGATTGAAGAATGCTGGAGCAACTTACCAACGTCTGGTGAATCGAATGTTCAAGGACCAGCTGGGTAAAACCATGGAAGTCTATGTGGATGACATGCTCGTGAAGTCACGACGGTCAAACGACCACATTCAAGACTTGGCTGAAATGTTCGACATACTCAGGTTTTATGGCATGAAGATCAACCCGTTGAAGTGTTCTTTCGGCGTTGCATCAGGGAAGTTTTTGGGATTCATCGTCAACGCTAGAGGAATCGAGGCCAACCCAGAAAAGATCCAAGCTATTCGAGATGTACAAGCGCCCAGGACTATAAAGCAGGTACAGAGCTTGAACGAAAAAGTAGCTGCGCTGAGTCGATTTATATCCAAGGCAACTGACAAGTGCATCCCGTTCTTTGACATAATAAAGAAAGGAAAGAGAAATTTTGAATGGACGTCTAGCTGTGAGGAAGCATTCCGGAATCTGGTGAGGCATCTGGAGAGCCCACCAATGCTATCAAAACCAGTTGACCATGAGATGTTGTACGCATACTTGGCTATATCCCCACATGCAATAAGTGCGGCTTTGGTACGAGAGGAGGATCGAGTCCAAAAGCCGGTGTATTATGTTAGCAAACGTTTAACAGGGGCCGAGAGGAATTACCCTAAAATAAAGAAATTGGCTTATTGCTTGGTGATTGCATCACGAAAGCTTCGCCCGTACTTTCAAGCACATTCAATCGGTGTTTATTCCGATCAACCCCTGAGGCAGGTACTCCAACGGCCGGAAACTTCTGGAAGATTGCTAAGATGGAACATCGAGTTGAGCCAATTCGATATCGCGTACTTACCACGGAGAGCCATCCGAGGGCAAGCGTTAGCAGACTTCATCGCTGAATTTACCATACCCATCAAACCGGACGATCACGACATCATTCCCCCCGTTCGATGGAAATTATACACTGACGGTGCATCAAACGACCGTTGCTCCGGCGCGAGCGTAGTTCTTGTAACTCCGGAAAACCGATCGATCTGTTATGCCCTGAAGCTCGATTTCCCGGCTACAAATAACGAAGCCGAATATGAAGCACTGATCGCTGGCTTGAAGCTCATCAGGGAACTCGGGATCGAATCAGTCGAAATCTTTTGTGACTCGCAGTTGGTGGTTTACCAAGTACGGGGAGACTACCAAGCAAAGGGACGAAAGCTTGCTCCGTACCTCATTCAGGTCCAAGAACTACTATCAAATCTTGGGCGTTATGACATCTCACATATCCCGCGCAAACAGAACAAAGAAGCCGACTTATTGGCTAAGTTCGCGAGTACCGACGATGCGCAACAAATGGGATTGTATCCCGTCAAAGTCTTGCGTGCCCCGAGCATAGACGAAATGAAAGTCGATCGCGTGTTGGGAACAGAAATCGAGAAGGAATCGTGGATAACCCCATTCAAACTGTACCTGACGACCGAGGCTTTACCAAGAAAAAGAAGCGAAAGACGGCAGGTCCTTCGAAAGGCCGCGCGATACATAATGTAGGATGGATCAATGTATCGAAAAGGATTCTCAGTCCCGTTATTACGATGCATCGCTCATGATGAAACAAAGCGAGTCTTGAGAGAGGTTCACGAAGGGGAATGTGGCGACCATACTGGGGGGCAAACGCTAGCAAAGAAGATCCTCCGCTATGGATATTACTGGCCCACCGTAAACCGGGATGCCGCGGACTACGCAAGAAAATGCGACAAGTGTCAAAGATATGCGAAAATCCCAAGGGCTCCATCAACGGAACTCACACAAATGATCAGTCCCTGGCCATTTGCAATCTGGGGAATCGACATAATCGGCTCTTTGCCTCTATCCAAAGGTGGTGCGAAATACGCAATAGTTGCAGTCGACTATTTCACGAAATGGGCTGAGGCAGAACCTTTGGCCACTATCACCTCTAAGAAGGTCATTAAGTTCGTTGTACGAAACATTCTATGTCGCTTTGGCCTTCCACGCACCATCATTACAGACAACGGAACGCAATTTGAAAGTAGAGAGTTCAAAGAGTTCTGTTTAAAGTACGGCATCGAGAAAAAGTTCGCTGCCGTTGCACACCCAAAAGCTAACGGACAAGTCGAGGCCGTTAACAAAATAATCAAGTCCATACTGAAGAAGCGTCTGGAGAAGGTTGGAGGCAAGTGGGTAGATGAACTCCCGACAGCATTATGGGTGTATAGAACTACCCACAAGTCCGCGACCGGCCACACTCCGTTCGCCTTGGCATACGGCTCTGAAGCCGTTATACCCGTGGAACTTGAAGTTCCATCGCACCAAGTGACATACTATGATCCCAAGACGAACCAAAACCTCTTGCTGGAATCACTGGACTACATCGACGAAAAGCGTGAAGAAGCTGAATTAAGGGCGGCGGCGCACAGACATAGAGTCAAGCGTTACTACGACGGCAGAGTCCGCCCAAGAATCTTTGATGTGGGTGATCTCGTTCTGAAACGAGTCTTCCCGGTACCATCACGCATGAATCCCAGTTGGGAAGGTCCATACGCCATTGAACGGAAGCTTGGAGAAGGAACATTCAAGCTAGCGACCGTTGATGGCGCGACACTCCCCCGAGCATGGAACAGTGAACATTTGCGGCACTATTACATTTAGCATGTTTTCCTTTCTTGTTGTAGGCACTGTTATTTCCTGCATGTTTCCATTCAATAATGACTTAGTTTCTTTTTAAAGTTGTAATCAAGCAATTTAGTTGATTTTCATTAATAAAGGCTTGAAGCCATATTTTCTATGAAGTTTCTATATCTCTTAATTGGATGATAAATTACATTATCCTGCATGACATACAGACTCGTACGAACGATTCCAAATCTTCAAAGCCCCAGAGCGCGGATCGGAGTACTCTAAGTCCCCAGAGCGCGGACTAGAGTATAAACGATTCCAAATCTCCGAATCCCCAGAGTGCGGATCGGAGTACTCTAAGTCCCCAGAGCGCGGACTAGAGTATAAACGATTTCAAATCTCTGAATCCCTAGAGCGCGGATCGGAGTACTCTAAGTCCCCAGAGCGCGGACTAGAGTATAAACGATTCCAAATCTCCGAATCCCCAGAGCGCGGATCGGAGTACTCTAAGTCCCCAGAGCGTGGACTAGAGTATAAACGATTTCAAATCTCCGAATCCCCAGAGCGCGGATCGGAGTACTCTAAGTCCCCAGAGCGCGAACTAGAGTATAAACGATTTCAAATCTCCGAATCCCCAGAGCGCGGATCGGAGTACTCTAAGTCCCCGGAGCGCGGACTAGAGTATAAACGATTTCAAATCTCCGAATCCCCGGAGTGCGGAGCGGAGTACTCTAATTCCCCGAAGCGCGGACTAGAGTATAAGCTGTTTCAAGCCTCCAAGTCCCCGGAGCACAGAGTCAGCAAGAAGTCCAAGTACTCAAAAGATGTGGGACGAGAGGTACGCCATGTCCAAAAATGTTTGAACAGCACAAGAATGGACCGGGAGATAATGCAACTCATAAGAACTTGAGTTATGGCTACAATTAGTCAGCAAACTAAGGAAAGACAAGAGAATCACCCAAGCAAAAAAGAAGCTAAAAACTTTATTCAATAAGTCCAAAATGGGGATACATGATCACTCCTACAAAATTCAGACCTCTCTATACAAACTACAAGTTGTGGAAGATAAAAGCAATTACAAGACTTAAGCAAAAAACTCGTTGAACGAGTGTATCGATTATTTCTTCGACTTCTTCTTCTTGTCTTCCTTCGTTGTCTCCGACGACTCCTCTTCCTCACGCTTTTTCTTGGAATTTTTGCTTGCTAGAGAAACGGAGTCGGAAGTAGGAGACGGAACATCTAGTGGTTTGGACCTGCCCGGGAGAATGATTTTCAAAGGTCTGTTCCACGGGTCAGTGAGTTCCAGTATTTCAGACTCAACTTTGACTTTGACTTTTTTCTTCTCCTCGTTGGCGAGACGGTCCTTCATGCTCATCTCTGAAGTATGCTCAGAGGCGCCAGTGATTTCAATTTCATCGCTTCCTTCGGCAGCAGACGAAGTATCAAGTTTGTCATCATCTAGCGCCCCGATCACTTGAGCGTCTGGACCGGGAGTTACTCCTACGTGAGCAACGTCGTTTGTTTTCTCTGCTTCCTCCTTGGCGTCATCGCTCCTCGGAGTTGGCTCGGCGTCAGAGCAACCTGCACGGAAACATAAGGAATGAGCATTAGAACGAATAGCCACTGCTGAAAAATGACGGGATCTCTTCAACTTCTAGAGAAAGAAGAATTTCCTACCAGGGTCCGGTTGGCTATCGGTGACGCGAGGGGTTTCACCCTCCAGGATAGGTGACAGCACATGAACACCAAGCCCGGGATCTTTGGGATCATAACTAGCATGCTGCTCGAATGGATCAAGTGTTGGCCGACCGGCCGATTGAGCAGCGTAAGGAGCGGCAATGTGAGGAGTAGTAGTATCGGCCCCAGACGGGCCAGCTTCGTCATTCTTCTCTTTCGGAGGGGAAGAGCCTTTGCTATAAAGTGCCAATGCTGCGGATAAGTCCGATGGCTCATTCCCCTTTAGGAACTCCTTCACCAAGACATCCTCATCGACCTCGTTGGAGCCCGACTCGACCTTCCTGATCCTTATCAGAGTTTCCCACGCCTCAGCTAGGGATTCGAGGTAGCCGTCACCCAGAAATGTTAAGTCGCGGTGCATAAGAACGCGGGCTCCATACTCGGCGATCAACGGGTCAAACATACTTTTGACCTCTTCCCTGCCGGCTTCTGCGACCGCCTCAAGGCGAGAATCAAGCTCTTCCACAGCCATTCTTTTGCCCTCCTCAGGGGCCTCGTCCTTCATTTTCTCGACCCCGGCGAGTTCGTCATCGAGCTTTGTCTTCAGGAGTCGAGTAGCAACAATCTCATCACAGTATCGTTGTGATTCTTCTTGAGCAGCTACTTTGTCTTCCTTCTCCTTGGAAAGTAATTCCTTCAGCTCTTTGACTTGAGTAGCGAGTGCGTCCCTTTCCTTTTGGACAGAGTCTTTTTCTAGGGCGAGGGCACCGCTGCGCTGGACTGCTTCGTCAAGCTCTTTTTTGTGAGCCGCCTCTAAACGAGTAACTGCCTCGGCAGTATTTTTTGCGCTTTGTTTAGCGGCTTCTAGCTTTGACTTATACGAAGCAAGCTCTTCGTCTTGGAGTTTGATGATTTTCTTATCGTTGTCAGCCTCCAGATTCAGACGGTCAATCTCGTGTTGACGCTCAACAGATACTTCCAAGACCTTCTCCACCAAGTGCACAAACGCGTCATGTTGAACATAGACGTCGTTATTGCAGGCAATGGCACTCTGCTTCACATGCCCGGGAATATGATGAATGGCCGGGAGGAACTTCAGACCATCGAAGCAAATTTTTGGAAACTTGGCCTTAAGATCGACCATCTTTTCCGCAACAGTTGGGTCCACCGCAGGAGTAGGAGGAGGAGGCTTTGAAAACTCCGTTCTTTTACGTTGCTCTCGAACTTGCCTTGTACTCGATGAACTGGAATGTTGTTCTCGAGGAGCATCAGGCTGGTAACCCTTCTGTAAGGATTTCTCTCTATCCGGCTCAGTTGGAGGAGGAAGATCACGGGACTGGGAAGATTGAGAATGTGCTTTCTTGCGGTGAGACGACTCTCGGGGACGATTATCCCTATCTTCATACTCGCCTCGGTCCCTGCGTCTGCTTGAATCGGAATCCCGACTAGAGTGATGGAATATAGAAGACCCCTAAAGGCGATCAAGTCCGTGAGAGCGGCCCATATCACCTGCAAAGAATGGAGATAACAACGAGTTAAGGAGAATTCACGAGTTAAAAAGACTTGAAGTATATTATGGAATGCGCATGTGCGTGTGTGTCCTAGTGTTCCCCCCGACGGACCCGTTCGTTTATCTTTGCTAATCGGAGTGTTGTCTCCTCGAGCTGGGAGTTGAACTCCTACATTGCCTCTAGCGGGCGAAGAGAATTTGAGAGCTTCAGGATCATCAAACCCGTAATTAAGTAAATCATCGGGGATGGACAGGTTGGACAGACCCCTCAGAGAACTTTCCAGATGCTGTGAGGAAGCCTCTTTCTCAGGCGGAATAAGTGTGACTTTTGAAGTGCCACCAACTTTCTCCTTCTGAACTTTATGTTTTAACTTCTTCTTTCCCTTCGAAGGGGAGGACGACGTCTCAATGTCGCGAACTTCGACTGCCGGATTCTGAGCGGGACCCGCATTCTCACCCTGAGTTTCAGGGGCATCATCCTCTTTGCGCTCGCCTTCTTCATGCGTGTCGGGAGCGCGGCGCGATGACGATCCGGCAAGTTTTTTCCCTTTACCGGACGGAGGTTTGGGAATGGTAACACCTTCTGGAAGGCTGATCCGACGACCAGGAGCCAGCAAGCCGAACCCTGACAGTGATTCATTTGAAATGATAACTCGGATGTCTCGATCCTCGGCAGGAAGAGCTCTAATGGCATCGACAGCCTCAGAATATCCTCGGCCTTCCAGGCGCGGGTTGATACCTGAAAAGATGAAATGAAGAGTTAGGAAAAGCATGACTCCGATCAAATACGAATAGTGACTCGGCAGAGAGACTTACTGCCTTCAACCCATCTCCTAGCGAAACCAGAAGGGCAGCGCACATAGAACCATTCCTGTTTGTACAGGGCGAATTTGCTACAGGCCCCTATCAAGATCTGGCATTTGTGGTATGGCTCGAGGAACATAAAAGAAGGACTGTCTTTCCGTCTCTTGAACATGTAAATATATCTGATATCACCGGCGGTTGGAGGTCTGGAGAAGACAGCCATGAAAAGTAGGTACATCCCATATAGAAATGCATGGTCGTTCGGGTGCAGCTGCGACGGAGCTATGTCTATGTACTGCAGTACATCCCGGAGAAATAAGTTGAATGGAGGCACGCTGCCCATCCAACACATGAACTTGTTGTAGGTAGTGTACCCGACTGGGGGCAGATGAGGGCAATCGTGTCTTGAAGGAACTAACACGTCGGCAAAAGGAATCCCATGAATGGAGCATATCCGTCGTAGAGCAGCTTCGTTAATCTTCGAGGCTTGTGAATCGATCGGGTTGTCTAGTAAGATTGTCGCCTCCAGAGCATCAGGCGCCAAGTTATGAGCAGGAGAAGTCGACGGATTAGAAGTATCAACGGCTCCTTGCCTTGATGACGGCCCAGGCCTGTCGGATATAGTGGCGGAGCTAGATTTTCTTGACATCCCAAATAAATAACGAACTTGGCTAAGTGCTTGAGAGAACTATTCTTAAAAAACGTTGAACGTTAGAATTAGCAACACGAGTTTTCCCCCCACGTGGTGTGTGAACTAGTGCAAGCAATTGTGTACAAGCGATAAGAATCTAAAGATTTCGAAGATATAAAAATGAGCTTCGAATCGTTGCCTTCGAAGACCGTCATCGCTGACCGTCTCAAAGAGCCCGCTTGGTGGTGATTACAGTTCCAGATTCAGAAAACATATGATTTATAAAGTAACCGACCTAAGTGTAGTTTGACATTTATACTATTCGGCATTTAAATGTTGTTCGGCAATTGTATTGTTCATCCTAAGTATAGGTCGGCACGTATATTGTTCGGCCTAGGCAGTCATATTGGTCGGCATTTTTGGTGTTCGGCATATGTAGTGTTCGGCAGTTATATTGTTTGGCACATATATTGTTCAGCCTAGGCGGTTATATCGTTCGGCATATATGGTGTTCGGCAGTTGTATTGGTCGACATATGTGGTGATTCGGCATTTATAATTAGGCATTTATGTTGTTCGGCATGTGTGACTGCTCGGAAAAGCATCGCCCGGCCAAAATCTCGTTCGGCCAGGAACATACCCAACATCCTATTTGGCTTAAACACACCGTCCTCCACAGTGCTAACAATTCCCTTTTCTTTTTTCTTTCCTTCCTCTATCCACACCGAACCATCCTGTTCGGCATTCTAACCAACTCCAACCTTCCTCCGCATCGTATGGCCCTAAAAATCCACACATCACCTGTGTCTCGTGTCGAAACCCCTTTAAGGATTTAGTAGAGGGATTGTTACCTATGTAATAGATCACGACTTGAAGAAGTTTGGGGTTGAGGACCGTGATTTTGATCAGCGCCGAGGGTGTTAGGAAGAGTTGTTAAGTCTTTGTAGGCCGGTAACAAGTGAGTTTCTCGAAAACAAGATAGGAGAAGTGAGCATGAAAAGAGAAGGAAGAAGAAGGCCTCGACTTTTATAGATAGAAAGGGAAGTCGAAAAGGCCATATCCGGTGGAACCGGTCAAGGTCATGTCGTTCGGCATCGGCACATAATGGTTTGGCACTGAAGTATCGTTCGGCAAGGAAGCATCGTTCGGTTACGAATGTACCGTTCGACATTTGGAACACGCTCGGCACACACCTGAGTCGCTGGAATTCACAAAGGTGGCATCTCCGCTCGAGGTTAGCCAAGGGTTTTAGACGAGACGAAAAGGTTACATGATTCAAAGCGTACCACGTTCGGTCACGCGATACACTTTGGGGGAAAAGTGTTTCCTGGAGATTTGACCAGGCAACTGAGTGCTCGGCATTGGCCACTACTCGGCCTGAAGGACTGCTCGGCATCCAGGAGTACTCGGCGTAGTACTCGGCACCAGCTGGAGCTCGGCGTAAAGGACTGCTCGTCATCCAGGAGTACCCGGCGTAGTACTCGGCATCAGCTGGAACTCGGCATGAAGGACTGCTCGGCATCCAGGAGTACTCGGCGTAGTACTCGGCACCAGCTGGAGCTCGGCGTAAAGGATTGCTCGGCATCCAGGAGTACCCGGTGTAGTACTCGGCATCAGCTGGAACTCGGTATGAAGGACTTCTCGGCATCCAGGAGTACTCGGCGTAGTACTCGGCACCAGCTGGAGCTCGGCGTACAGGGCTGCTCGGCATCAAGCAGCACTCGGCGTCAACTAGTGCTCGACGACAGGAGTACTCGGCATCCAAAAAATGTTCGGTGTAGATAACTTTCAACATGACACTAGCATTCGGCACGAATGCATCGTTCGGTCTGAAAGCATTATTCGGTCAAGAGCATCAGACAAGGGCACGTTCGGCTTCGACTAACAACCATCCTGCACTTCCCACACTTCAAGCATACCGTTCGGCATTAGGGTGTTCGGCATACATGGTTCGGCATACAGCAACCACTGTACTGGGGCTGGAGTGTTCGGCCATCCAGCCCATTTGGGAAGTCCAGCCTATATTTGCCTATAAATAGAGGGGCAGGGTCACAATAAAAGGGATCCTTTTTTGGAGAAAAAACACCAGGGAGACTCTTCCATTTTCAAGACTCATCTTCTCTACTCAACAACTTCACTCAAGCATTTGATTCACGAATTGTATTTGTAATCAACCAAAAAGGAAATCAATAAAGTTGAATGAAGTGGACGTAGGCAATTACGCTGAACCACTATAAATTTGGTGTTCTTACTTTCTGCATTTAAATTAGCATTGTCTTCTCTGTTTAATTTACTTTCATCACTTATATCTCTACACAATCTTTCTGAACGAGGTTAGTGACCAATTTTGGTGCTAACACATAGCTTTGTGGACGAGACCTCATCGAGCCTCACAGACCGGTAATGGTTGAAACAGGAAAGATGCGGCAAGGTTTCAGGGGTAGCTCCCCTAGGGTATGTCCATTCCTTCTGGAAAAAGGTGGTATCATGGTATGGAGCCCAGATATTTACCTGTGTGGTTGCTCCAATCTCATTTACTGTGTGATTGTTGCTGTGTGATCGAGGCGCCTCAGATAAAGGTCGCAAACGACCGGGATGGAATATCTCAGGTTTACTACCCGGGAAGGGGGTAACTGGCCTTGTGTTGGCAGAGAGCTAGGTGGTTCTCGGGGCGTCCCTCCAAAGGCGTTCCCATGTGGCAGTAGGAAGTTCCTTAGCTTGACCATTTGTTGGAAAATCCAAAGAAACAATACGAGCCTTGTACGGTTTTAGTTGTATAACCTGCTATGGAATGTGGCGGTGACCTGCTATTGAACATAATAGCTATAGTAGGCATACAATAATGGTTGTATGCTGGCTAAGATTAATATTATACTTTCGAAATGGCTTTCTACACTATGCACTAAGAGTAATAATATCGAATGATTTTGCGTAGTAAGCATTTTTTGACTATCATAAGGAGAAATCTCCTCCAATTCTGCGTTTGCATTGTGTGTGTGGCGGGAGGCCTTATGGTAGTTTCATTTTCCAAAAAGCATTGCGGATTTCAATGTTTAAAATTCTTTTGTTGTTTGTTTTAAAGATAAACTGTTTTCGTTTGCTCACACCAGTCCCATGACTGACCCGGAGTTTATTGTTCCCTTCCTAAACTCTGGGTGTCCACAATTTTCCACACGGGCAGTCTAGAGTTGGGTTTTTCAGATATTCAGGTTTAGTAGATTAGTTGGAGCTAGTTCAATTATTGGAGTTCGTCATGACTGCACTTGCTTATCTTTGTGGAATGTGATGGTGATTCGAGCTTGATATTGGAGTTGGTGGATTCATTCTCTTTTTCAGATCATTTGGAGATATCAGTTCTATTGTTTCTGCTGTAGCATTATTATTTGTCTCTGATATTGTTGTATCATATGGATATCATTGTTGTATATCATATTCTGGATATTGTATTCGTTGGAGTTGTATATGATATCATTCATTTCTTTCTTCTGCTGTGTTGTTATACTTACTGTGTTATAAGCTCCGGCACGAGTCGAATCTCAACAATTGAATCTGCGGCATTCGAGTACAAGTGAAGTACGGGTGTCGATTTTTGAACGCTGAAATTTGGATCGTGACAAAGTGGTATCGGAGCTAAGGTTGAAATTTAGCTCAGGAGTATAACACATTAAGTAGCTCATTAGAGATAGGGTGAAGTATACCCTAGAATGAGTATCTCTAAGATATATGTATGTATGCCTCAGTAAATTCTCTTACTATCCACTGATAGTAAGTATGAGTGCAAGAAGAGGATGAGATAGGGGACAGGGGAAGACGATTACAAATGGTCAATACCCTGTAACAACAAGGAAACAATCTTTTCTCTATCAATCTTTTTTGTTCGTCATCTTTTCTCAATTCTTTGATAGTTCCTGGTAGATCCAGGAAGAAGATTTGATATATCTACATGGGACATAAACTCCAAAGAGGTCAGAATTGTTTGTTTGGATGAACTGGTTGCTATGGTTGATAGGTATAATTTAGTTTCTAAACTAAAAGTTTTGGAATTGTATCCATATATCTGTCTATCTTTGGATCCCAATATATTCTACGAATGGTTAGTTATCCCTTTGAACTAACCAATGCCACAGTATATTTCGTAGATCTTGATAACCCGAGTATTTTGTGAAGTGTTAAACAGATTCGTTCTTGTATCTATCATTGATATTCTGATTTGGTAAGCCAAATGCAGAATAGATATTCAGTTGATTGGATGAAACATTCTTCATCTATTTTTGTGTCTCCCTGGCAAATTTCGAGGACGAAATTTTTTAAGGGGGGAAGGCTGTAACGACCCTGGATTTTATATAAGTTAAATTGATAATTAATTTAAATTTTGAAATAAAAATTGTAAAATTAATTTGTAAATCGATTGAGTTTCTCCGGATTCAAATAAAAATGTGTTAAATCATTTGAATTTAAATTTCAAGTAAATGGTTTAATAATAATGTGAATATATATGTATATATGCATATATGGGTAAATTTGAATTTTTATATATATATATATATTGAATTTAAATTTTAAGTTAAGATAGAAATAAATAAATATATATATAAGATAAACTATAAAATCTAAAGTAAACATTTTTCTAAATCTAACCACATATTAAAAATAGAAATTTATTTACATTACAAAATAATAAGACAAAAGGAAAGATAAGAATTTATTCAAGTGCTTAATTTAAATAAAAGAAAGCAATACACTCCAATATGAATCAAGAAATAAAATATATTCAAGCATAAGTGTGAAAACAGACA
The DNA here is from genome assembly GCA_030737815.1 of Allium fistulosum. Lineage (NCBI taxonomy): Eukaryota > Viridiplantae > Streptophyta > Magnoliopsida > Asparagales > Amaryllidaceae > Allium > Allium fistulosum. The sequence continues at coordinate 516,436,805 of CM060901.1, read as the reverse complement.
ACATAAAAAATAGGAAAAAATCAAATATGCAAACAAGTGAACATATAAAAATTAGATAACTATGTACAAAAATGGATAAGTATGTTTGTACGCAACAATTAATGCAAGCCATCACAACATATTCTATCAGCCTCCATACACAAAAAAATCTTTGTCCTATATTGTACTGGAGAGGAAAAAAATATCATCACCTTGTAACCCAATTTCTTTATATCAGCCTTCTCATTTCATCTTCGTCCATCAAAGCCATGTAAAAACTGAAGTAAACATCATCTAAAACTTAAACAAACTTCGGTTGACACAACAATTTAATTCAAGACAAACCAGAAATCAAGAAGAAAGATTCCAGCTTGTATTTTCAAAAGCTCTATTCTTCTTCCTCTGGAAACAATGGTGAGTAAACTTTTGTTAAATCCAGATTTTTAACTGTTGTTTGTAATCATGTCTGAAGTGAAGTTGAAAACCATTTGCATGTGAACAAGTCTATGTATATATGTATATAAATGTGCCTGTGCAAGTCTGAGAACAGGAAAATGTCTTTGTTCTAAGTATAACAGGTTTCAAAACCTGTTTGAAAAATCAAAACCTCACTCTCTGATCATCTTGAGACTTTGATGTCTAAATGAAATATGTTAGGATTGGCAAGATCTCCATTCTAAAAATATTTTCAAGTATTAAAAGTAAATGGGTTTACTGGAAATATAAAAACACAGAAAAATCAAATTTTGCTTCAAAATTTAATTGATTAAAACCTAAGTTTCGATTGCATGTTCCGATTCGTCTTCGTAAACTATGATTTTTAATAATAAAATCATGAATTTTAAGTTGGGAAATCACGAGCATTTGTAAGTTGAACGGAAAGTCTATTTTGAGGCTTTTCTGGCGATCGAGGCACTCGGGGTGGTCGGGGTTTTGCCAGGAGGTAGAGGAAGACTAGGGGATCCTCAAAAAAATGCTTTGGTATTTTTCTAATGGCCGAGGTGATCGGAATCGAGTGTAGTAGGGTTTCGACTTGTGGTTGGCATAGCTGAAAAAATTTGATTGCCGCAACTTCATCTGAGCATCGGAATTGTTCGCATGGTGATGGGCCGATGCGTCACGATATGGTGAAGATTTGACATGGTGGCGTGAGTTCAGGCGAACTCTGGTGGCGGCACATGAAGTTTGTTTGTCGACCAGGTTGTGATTGGGGTGTTGCTCGAATTATCAAATTCAATTTTCAGGTGAGATTCGTCGAACTGGGTGGGTGAGCTCGTCGATGAGGTCGAGAGTGACTGGTGGGTGGTCGTGATGTTGGTCGAAGAATGTTCCGATGATCGTGCACGTACACCCATGTATGTGTGTATCAGCTGCTATTCGAAGTTTTGGAAAGAAGATAGAGCCTCGGGTTCAAGCACGTGAAAACGTGGGTTCGACTCGAAGCAACAGAGGGAGGCGAGAATCTCGAAGTGATGCTCGAGAAAATCATGAAAAACCTCAGGTCTGTTGTTCAATATAAAAACAGGTTTAAAACTTTGAAAACAAATCAAGTTTATTGAAACAAATTTTGTTAAAACTAATTCTTTGTGAATATTAGATGTTATCTAAGTTTTTAAAAATTTGGTTAAGAAGGTTTTAAATAAAATTGTTTTAAATTAAACAAGTTTCAAAATGGTTTAAAATATACATAACCTTTATTTTTAAAAGTTTATTTTAGATAAACTTAATAATATTGAAGAAGTTAATTGATATATAGAATGTTTTAATTGTTAATTAACTTTTAAAGTCTAAGTTAATTTATTTGTTAAAGGAAATTAATTACTTAAAATTAATTAAGGAAAGTAATTCAGGTAAATTAATTAATGATTTAAAGATTGATTAATCAAGTGTTTAAAGGTTAATTAATTTAAGGATAATTAATTAATGTAATTAAGGTGATTAATTAATTTGAGAATAATTAATTAATTTAAAGGTTAATTAATAAATGAAAGCGATTAAGGGATGATTATTAATTAAGAATAATTAATTAAATGGTAATTAATTAATTTATTAATTGAGGCTAATAAAATTATTATTAAAGGTTAATTAATTAAAATAATATGTAATTTGTTAATGTTAATTAACCAGGATTAGTGACTAATCTGATTTAATTAAATCAGATAAATAAATTGACCTTATCTATGGATATTTGGATTCTATTGGACGATTTGATTGTTTGATATTCCTGATCTGTGATGCTTAGTGATACATCTTGATTTATGTCATGATCTGTAGTGTAATGTAAATTATTTATCTGGGATGACTGTAATTTATTATCTGTGATATATATATATATATCTATGGATCTGTTAATAACGATAAGCGTTACAGTTTATACGGCTTATCAAATATATTGTTGTATTTGAATCTGTGATGATGTGATGATTTGTAGTGTTGCACTACTGTGTAAAACCCCTGGACCACACTCTTACACACACAAATATGGATTTCACGAGGAAATCAGTTAAGTCACAAATGATTTAAATTTAATGTTTTTGAAATTGAAATTTTAAGTTCAATTGATTTTGGAAATGAATTTGGGTTAAATGTTAAAGCTTTTGGAAAAGAGTTTTTAAGATAAATGCTATTTTGAACAACTTGGTAAAGTCTACAATTTAAATAAATTAAATTTGAATTCAAAAATTGGAATTGAATTCCATGTCTGGAAATTATGGTTAAAAATGTTATAATGTGTTTATATGAATTTAAACCATTTTAAAAAGTATGGTTTTGAGAATTTGAATTTAACCCAAAGACTTTAACTCGTATAAATGAATCAGATTTTCCAAAATGAAAACTGTTTGTTTTCAAATAATAGAAGCTTTCATATAAGGAATGAATTTCCAATTTGTGTTAAAAGAATTTCAAATTGAAATGGAATTGTTTTGAAAGCTATCAGTTAAATCTTTGTTTTAAAGATTTAACGAGTTAATCCAAATCGAAATGGAATTGTTTTGAAAGCTATCAATTAAATCTTTGATTTAAAGATTGGATGAGTTAATCCAATTGAAATGGAAATCGATTTGAAAATCTGTGAATGGATCTTTGTGGAACTGGGTGAACTTTGTGAATTGAATCTTTTTGTTTAAAAAGATTAAAATAGTAATGTGTTTAAACCATTTGAAGAAAAGTTTTGGGTAATAAGTTGTGACTTAATTGAAATCCCAATATCCATATGTTTTTAACAATTGCACTCATTATTCGGTTTAGCCGGGAGAGGACTTTGTGTCATATAATCCATTCCGAATATTGATACGACCTTATGGATAGCATTTGAAGACCTGTGGTAAAGACCGGATATTTTCGAAAATGAAAGGACAACTCGTCGAATGTCTCTGCATCGACTGGTCCCTGGTATAGAGACTCCATATGTGGTGGGAAGTCCGAACGTGATTAGTGAATACCCGGATTTGCAAGGGCTTCTTTGGAAGTGCCTTCGGTTCTGTTTAAACCCGGAACAGACTTGTATGGTTGCATGTCTGACACTACACTTTGAGATATAAAGCTGATTTATTTCAAATACATTTCTGTTTGGTGGCGAAGATTTATTCTCTTAGCTTAACACCCTTCTTTGAGACGTACGAGCTTAGAGGTTATGTAGTTGAAGGTTATAGGTGATATACTCACAATTTGGTAGTGTGGCATGCTAAGTGTTGCTGATCATTTTTTGATCAAAGCATGGCTTTGTGAAAAAGCGTAGCTTTGTGAAAAAGCGTAGCTTTGTGGACGAGACCTCATCGAGCCTCATAGACCGGTAATGGTCGAAACAGGAAAGATGCGGCAAGGTTTCAGGGGTAGCTCCCCTAGGGTATGTCCATTCCTTCTAGAAAAAGGTGGTATCATGGTATGGAGCCCAGATATTTACCTGTGTGGTTGCTCCAATCTCATTTACTGTGTGATTGTTGCTGTGTGATCGAGGCGCCTCAGATAAAGGTCGCAAACGACCGTGGGTGGAATATCTCAGGTTTACTACCCGGGAAGGGGGTAACCGGCCTTGTGTTGGCAGAGAGCCAGGTGGTTCTCGGGGCATCCCTCCAGAGGCGTTCCCATGTGGCAGTAGGAAGTTCCTTAGCTTGACCATTTGTTGGAAAATCCAAAGAAACAATACGAGCCTTGTACGGTTTTAGTTGTATAACCTGCTATGGAATGTGGTGATGACCTGCTATTGAACATAGTAGCTATAGTAGGCATACAATAATGGTTGTATGCTGGCTAAGATTAATATTATACTTTCGAAATGGCTTTCTACACTATGCACTAAGAGTAATATTATCGAATGATTTTGCGTAGTAAGCATTTTTGACTATCATAAGGAGAAATCTCCTCTAATTCTGCGTTTGCATTGTGTGTGTGGCGGGAGGCCTTATGGTAGTTTCATTTTCCAAAAAGCATTGCGGATTTCAATGTTTAAAATTCTTTTGTTGTTTGTTTTAAAGATAAACTATTTTCGTTTGCTCACACCAGTCCCATGACTGACCCGGAGTTTATTGTTCCCTTCCTAAACTCTGGGTGTCCACAATTTTCTACACGGGCAGTCTAGAGTTAGGTTTTTCAAATATTCAGGTTTAGTAGACTAGTTGGAGCTAGTTCAGTTATTGGAGTTCGTCATGACTGCACTTGCTTATCTTTGTGGAATGTGATGGTGATTCGAGCTTGATATTGGAGTTGGTGGATTCATTCTCTTTTTCAGATCATTTGGAGATATCAGTTCTATTGTTTCTGCTGTAGCATTATTATTTGTCTCTGATATTGTTGTATCATATGGATATCATTGTTATATATCATATTCTGGATATTGTATTCGTTGGAGTTGTATATGATATCATTCATTTCTTTCTTCTGCTGTGTTGTTATACTTACTGTGTTATAAGCTCCGGCACGAGTCGAATCTCAACAATTGAATCTGCGGCATTCGAGTACAAGTGAAGTACGGGTGTCGATTTTCGAACGCTGAAATTTGGATCGTGACAAAGTGGTATCGAAGCTAAGGTTGAAATTTAGCTCAGGAGTATAACACATTAAGTAGCTCATTAGAGATAGGGTGAAGTATACCCTAGAATGAGTATCTCTAAGATATATGTCTGTATGCCTCAGTAAATTCTCTTACTATCCACTGATAGTAAGTATGAGTGCAAGAAGAGGATGAGATATGGGACAGGGGAATACGATTACAAATGGTAAATACCCTGTAACAACAAGGAAACAATCTTTTCTCTATCAATCTTTTTTGTTCGTCATCTTTTCTTAATTCTTTGATAGTTCCAGGTAGATCCAGGAAGAAGATTTGATATATCCACATGGGACATAAACTCCAAATAGGTCAGAATTGTTTGTTTGGATGAACTAGTTGCTATGGTTGATAGGTATAATTTAGTTTCTAAACTAAAAGTTTTGGAATTGTATCCATATATCTGTCTATCTTTGGGTCCCAATATATTCTACGAATGGTTAGTTATCCCTTTGAACTAACCAATGCCATAGTATATTTCGTAGATCTTGATAACCCGAGTATTTTGTGGAGTGTTAAACAGATTCGTTCTTGTATCTATCATTGATATTCTGATTTGGTAAGCCAAATGCAGAATAGATATTCAGTTGATTGGATGAAACATTCTTCATCTATTTTTGTGTCTCCTTGGCAAATTTCGAGGACGAAATTTTTTAAGGGGGGAAGGTTGTAACAACCCCGGATTTTATATAAGTTAAACTGATAATTAATTTAATTTTTGAATTAAAAATTGTAAAATTAATTTGTAAATCGATTGAGTTTCTCCGGATTCAAATAAAAATGTGTTAAATCATTTGAATTTAAATTTCAAGTAAATGGTTTAATAATAATGTGAATATATATGTATATATGCATATATGGATAAATTTGAATTTATATATATATATATATATTGAATTTAAATTTTAAGTTAAGATAGAAATAAATAAATATATATATAAGATAAACTATAAAATCTATAGTAAACATTTTGCCAAATCTAACCACATATTAAAAATAGAAATTTATTTACATTGCAAAATAATAAGACAAAAGAAAAGATAAGAATTTATTCAAGTGCTTTAATTTAAATAAAAGAAAGCAATACACTCCAATATGAATCAAGAAATAAAATATATTCAAGCATAAGTGTGAAAACAGACAACATAAAGAAAAGGAAAAAAAATAAAATATGCAAACAAGTGAACATATAAAAACTAGATAAGTATGTACAAACAATGGATAAGTATGTTTGTACGCAACAATTAATGCAAGCCATCACAACATATTCTATCAGCCTCCATACACAAAAAAAATCTTTGTCCTATATTGTACTAGAGAGGAAAAAAATATCATCACCCTGTAACCCAATTTCTTTATATCAGCCTTCTCATTTCATCTTCGTCCATCAAAGCCATGTAATAACTGAAGTAAACATCATCTAAAACTTAAACAAACTTCGGTTGACACAACAATTTAATTCAAGACAAACCAGAAATCAAGAAGAAAGATTCCAGCTTGTATTTTCAAAAGCTCTATTCTTCTTCCTCTGGAAACAATGGTGAGTAAACTTTTGTTAAATCCAGATTTTTAACTGTTGTTTGTAATCATGTCTGAAGTGAAGTTGAAAACCATTTGCATGTGAACAAGTCTATGTATATATGTATATAAATGTGCCTGTGCAAGTCTGAGAACAGGAAAATGTCTTTGTTCTAAGTATAACAGGTTTCAAAACCTGTTTGAAAAATCAAAACCTCACTCTCTGATCATCTTGAGACTTTGATGTCTAAATGAAATATGTTAGGATTGGCAAGATCTCCATTCTAAAAATATTTTCAAGTATTAAAAGTAAATGGGTTTACTGGAAATATAAAAACACAGAAAAATCAAATTTTGCTTCAAAATTTAATTGATTAAAACCTAAGTTTCGATTGCATGTTCCGATTCGTCTTCGTAAACTATGATTTTTAATAATAAAATCATGAATTTTAAGTTGGGAAATCACGAGCATTTGTAAGTTGAACGGAAAGTCTATTTTGAGGCTTTTTTGGCGATCGAGGCACTCGGGGTGGTCGGGGTTTTGCCAGGAGGTGGAGGAAGACTAGGGGATCCTCAGAAAAATGCTTTGGTATTTTTATAATGGCTGAGGTGATCGGAATCGAGTGTAGTAGGGTTTCGACTCATGTTTGGCATAGCTGAAAAAATTTGATTGCCACAACTTCATCTGAGCATCGGAATTGTTCGCATGGTGATGGGCCGATGCGTCACGATATGGTGAAGATTTGACATGGTGGCGTGAGTTCAGGCGAACTCTGGTGGCGGCACATGAAGTTTGTTTGTCGACCAGGTTGTGATTGGGGTGTTGCTCGAATTATCAAATTCAATTTTCAGGTGAGATTCGTCGAACTGGGTGGGTGAGCTCGTCGATGAGGTCGAGAGTGACTGGTGGGTGGTCGCGATGTTGGTCGAAGAACGTTCCGATGATCGTGCACGTACACCAATGTATGTGTGTATCAGCTGCTATTCGAAGTTTTGGAAAGAAGATAGAGCCTCGGGTTCAAGCACGTGAAAACGTGGGTTCGACTCGAAGCAACAGAGGGAGGCGAGAATCTCGAAGTGATGCTCGAGAAAATCATGAAAAACCTCAGGTCTGTTGTTCAATATAAAAACAGGTTTAAAACTTTGAAAACAAATCAAGTTTATTGAAACAAATTTTGTTAAAACTAATTCTTTGTGAATATTAGATGTTATCTAAGTTTTTAAAAATTTGGTTAAGAAGGTTTTAAATAAAATTGTTTTAAACTAACCAAGTTTCAAAATGGTTTAAAATATACATAACCTTTATTTTTAAAAGTTTATTTTAGATAAACTTAATAATATTGAAGAAGTTAATTGATATATAGAATGTTTTAATTGTTAATTAACTTTTAAAGTCTAAGTTAATTTATTTGTTAAAGGAAATTAATTACTTAAAATTAATTAAGGAAAGTAATTCAGGTAAATTAATTAATGATTTAAAGATTGATTAATCAAGTGTTTAAAGACTAATTAATTTAAGGATAATTAATTAATTAAGGTAATTAATTTGAGAATAATTAATTAATTTAAAGGTTAATTAATAAATGAAAGTGATTAAGGGATGATTATTAATTAAGAATAATTAATTAAATGGTAATTAATTAATTTATTAATTGAGGCTAATTAATTTATTATTAAAGGTTAATTAATTAAAATAATTTGTAATTTGTTAATGTTAATTAACCAGGATTAGTGACTAATCTGATTTAATTAAATCAGATAAATAAATTGACCTTATCTATGGATATTTGGATTCTATTAGACGATTTGATTGTTTGATATTCCTGATCTGTGATGCTTTGTGATACATCTTGATTTATGTCATGATCTGTAGTGTAATGTAAATTATTTATCTGGGATGACTGTAATTTATTATCTATGATATATATATCTGTGGATTTGTAAATAACAATAAGCGTTATAGTTTATACCGCTTATCAAATATATTGTTGTATTTGAATCTGTGATGATGTGATGATTTGTAGTGTTGCACTACTGTGTAAAACCCCTGGACCACACTCTTACATACACAAATATGGATTTCATGAGAAAATCAGTTAAGTCACAAATGATTTAAATTTAATGTTTTTGAAATTGAAATTTTAATTTCAATTGATTTTGGAAATTAATTTGGGTTAAATGTTAAAGCTTTTGGAAAAGAGTTTTTAACATAAAAGTTATTTTGAACAACTTGGTAAAGTCTCCAATTTAAATAAATTAAACTTAAATTTGAATTCAAAATTTGGAATTGAATTCCATGTCTGGAAATTATGGTTAAAAATGTTTTAATGTGTTTATATGAATTTAAACCATTTTAAAAAGTATGGTTTTGAGAATTTGAATTTAACCCAAAGACTTTAACTCGTATAAATGAATCAGATTTTCCGAAATGAAAACTATTTGTTTTCAAATAATAGAAGCTTTCATATAAGGAATGAATTTCCAATTTGTGTTAAAAGAATTTCAAATTGAAATAGAATTGTTTTGAAAGCTATCAGTTAAATCTTTGTTTTAAAGATTTATCGAGTTAATCCAAATCGAAATGGAATTGTTTTGAAAGATATCAATTAAATCTTTGATTTAAAGATTGGATGAGTTAATCCAATTGAAATGTAAATCGATTTGAAAATCTTTGAATGGATCTTTGTGAATCTGTGAATCGATTTGAAAATCTGTGAATCTGTGAATCGATTTGAAAATCTATGAATCGATTTGGTAGTGTGGCATGCTAAGTGTTGCTGTGTGTTGCTGATCATTTGTTGATCAAAGCATGGCTTTGTGAAAAAGCGTAGCTTTGTGAAAAAGCGTAGCTTTGTGGACGAGACCTCATCGAGCCTCACAGACCGGTAATGGTCGAAATAGGAAAGATGCGGCAAGGTTTCAGGGGTAGCTCCCCTAGGGTATGTCCATTCCTTCTGGAGAAAGGTGGTATCATGGTATGGAGCCTAGATATTTACCTGTGTGGTTGCTCCAATCTCATTTACTGTGTGATTGTTGCTGTGTGATCGAGGCGCCTCGGATAAAGGTCGCAAACGACCGGGGGTGCAATATCTCAGGTTTACTACCCGAGAAGGGGGTAACCGGCCTTGTGTTGGCAGAGAGCCAGGTGGTTCTTGGGGCGTCCCTCCAGATGCGTTCCCATGTAGCAGTAGGAAGTTCCTTAGCCTGACCATTTGTTGGAAAATCCAAATAAACAATACGAGCCTTGTACGGTTTTAGTTGTATAACCTGCTATGGAATGTGGCGGTAACCTGCTATTGAACATAGTAGCTATAGTAGGCATACAATAATGGTTGTATGCTGGCTAAGATTAATATTATACTTTCGAAATGGCTTTCTACACTATGCACTAATAGTAATAATATCGAATGATTTTGCGTAGTAAGCATTTTTGACTATCATAAGGAGAAATCTCCTCCAATTCTGCGTTTGCATTGTGTGTGTGGCGGGAGGCCTTATGGTAGTTTCATTTTCCAAAAAGCATTGCGAATTTCAATGTTTAAAATTCTTTTGTTGTTTGTTTTAAAGATAAACTGTTTTTGTTTGCTCACACCAGTCCCATGACTGACCCGGAGTTTATTGTTCCCTTCCTAAACTCTGGGTGTCCACAATTTTCCACACTGGCAGTCTAGAGTTGGGTTTTTCAGATATTCAGGTTTAGTAGACTAGTTAGAGCTAGTTCAGTTATTAGAGAGGTCATCATGACTGCACTTGCTTATCTTTGTGGAATGTGATGGTGATTCGAGCTTGATATTGGAGTTGGTGGATTCATTCTCCTTTTCAGATCATTTGGAGATATCAGTTCTATTGTTTCCATTGTAGCATTATTATTTGTCTCTGATATTGTTGTATCATATGGATATCATTGTTGTATATCATATTCTGGATATTGTATTCGTTGGAGTTGTATATGATATCATTCATTTCTTTCTTCCGCTGTGTTGTTATACTTACTGTGTTATAAGCTCCGGCACGAGTCGAATCTCAACGATTGAATCTGCGGCATTCGAGTACAAGTGAAGTACGGGTGTCGATTTTCGAACCCTGAAATTTGGATCGTGACAACTGGTTCTTATAATTCCCAACTTGGTCACAGTTGAAGCATTTCACATTCTTCTTCTCTGCGGGCTTCTTTCCTTTACCAGTTCTGCACTCATGGGCATAATGGCCCTTATTATCACACTTATAACACACCAAATCAGCCTTTGCCTTCTTAGCGGCCTCCCCTTTAAGGGTTTCTTTCTTCTTAAAGAATTTCCTTTTCCTTCCTTAAGGACCCTGGGACTCAACTGGCTTCTCCCTAGCTGAAATAGCAAGCATCTCCTCATGGTGGATGGCCATCTCCACCATCACATTATAAGGTTCTATAATATGAGTCATAGCCATTCTGCTTAGCTCTGGTCTCAAACCTCTAATGAATCTCTTATTTCTTCTGACATCGATGTCAACTTAAAGCATAACCATATCGAGATAGCTCGTTAAACATAGCAGCATACTCGATCACAGACATATCTCCTTGGACAAGATGCATAAACTTCCTCATTAATGCCGATTTAGCAACCTCAAATAAGAACCTCTGCTCAAACCTTCTCCTGAAATCAGCCCATGTAAGCTCTTCTTCCGGAACTCTAACTGTCACATTGTTCCACCAATGAAGCGCTACCCCTTGTAACTATCTAGATACCAACCTTCTCTTCTCTCCATCATTATAGCCTAAATCAATAAAGATCCTTTCACGTTCAACAACCAGTTCTCCGCTTCAACTACACCCTCCGTTCCAATAAACGGCTTCCCACCAAGACTGGTATAGTCCCTGCTCAGCTTTGCATAGTTATATCCAACTAGAACTATAGGATTAGCTCCTCCAACTTTACCGACAGCACTTGCTTGGAAAAGATTAGCCAACATCTATTGGAGGATTTCCAGCACCTACATTGGCCTCAGCATTTTGATTAGCTTTAGCCTATCAACCTTGGTTCCTTCGAGTATTAGGTCGAGCATTTCCATTTGTTGTGGTGCTTCCTCCACCTAGATTTCCTCTTCAATTTCTTACCTCCATATCAGCTTTCTCGTATATCTGCATACGAGCCTTAGTAAGATACAGAAGAACGATCTAAGAGAGAGGGGAATACGTACTTATATTGTAATGACCTAGAATTTGACCACTCTTAAAAATGACATTTAAGATCATTTTAAATATAAAATATGTAAGGTTATATGATTCAAACAATATTTGATAGGATTTGGAAATAGAAGTATACATAAAAATAGTAACATTTTCCTATATCGACAAAAGTGACAAAATGATGATTTCAGAAAAGTAAGTTTCAATGGTTAAATAAATTATTTTAATTTATTCATAAGTGTTTATATTTTTAAATAGCATTATACAAATTTATTTTTAAATTAAGTTTGCATAAATAAATAATTTAACTAAAATGTCAAAATGTGACCGTAAAATATTTTATCAAAAATCAACGTTTTGTCGATCAAAAGTTGTCGCGACGTTGTCGCACCTTTATTTTCTTATATAGGAACATATATTCAAATAGTATAAATATTAATTAAGTCACTAATCAAGTTTACTTTTACTAAACATACTTTGAAAATTCTAGAATTTCATTAAGAAAAAGTAAACACAAAATTTCAAAACATGTCAAATCAAACCAAACATAATTATTGCTTTATTTTTCTTACTTCTTAAGTGAAAGTGACATAAAACATGATTTGAAATGGTGATGGTAAGTGTTACTTTGCTTAAAATGTAAGTAAGGGTATTTTGGTCATTTTACCAAATAATATTTTATTCCAACCTTTTCCCTATAAATAGCCATGCATACCTCTTCCATTCTCACACAAACCATTATCTTCTCTTCTTCTTCTTCCTTAGAGCTTTAATGGCTTTTTCTCTTCCATTTCCTTACTAACTTTTTCAAAACCATATCAAACAAAGTCAAAACTTCACCAAACTTTGCCAAAGACCTTAAAATACCATTAAAACATGGTTTAGCATCTAAGAAGTGAAGAAATGATGGATAATAGGTTGGAATCCATGGAGGCCGAACCTATGTAATAGAAGGAAGCTAGTTGGAAAGCTCCGGAGCAAGAAAAAGAGAAGGAAGTGCTGTCGGAATCAATTCAAGAATCTACGGAAAAGATTGGAGGAGTAGAACTAATCGTGAGTACTCAATGTTATTTTAAGTTAAATTGTGATGCCCCACCTCTATACTCACGCTAGCCAAGGACACTATGGGGTAATTCCGTCGACTAGCACGAAGAATAAGGCCGTTGAGGAGCGACCTTCTATGTAATTGCTTTGTGCGAGTACCGATATGTCAGATAATATAACTTACATTTCATTTTAAGAGGAAATCCAACATATCAAATACAAACTCAAAGCTATCACACAGTGGCTATGAGGCCTTCGGAAACAAATATAGAAATAAACATAACACAAATCAGTCACAGATATTCATATCACAAAGGCGGAAACAGATATGAATATAACACATAGAAGTGTACATCAAAGTAGTGGACAAACAAGATCCACTACATCACAAAAGAATAGATACAAGTGCTAGACAAAAGAATAAGTATACATCAAGGAGTCTCTAACTCAAATATATATTAACAAAAACTACTATGCTAAAGTAGTTAACCAAAAGTCAAGTGAAGGATCCTAATAAGAAGTCAAGCAGAAGCACCTGAAATATCTCGGTCTGACCCGAGTATTATTTAAGAAGAAAATAATAAACGGATCAGTCTAGCTATAAATATCAGGTAAAATGAGATAGGATAAGAGATATGACAAAAACGTATGATAACAATAATGCCATACTGCGACAAGTATACATCAGATAACAACAAAAATCATACAATATCTCAAATATTCTCAAACACCAAAAGAATGTCATATTCTTTAAATTATTCACCAAACACAAATATTGATAGAGCTTATCAATGCAATCGACCAAAATTGGTGAAACATAAATTCTAGAAATCAACAACTAGAAATCCAGAAATGCAAATGGAATGCTAATCCATAAAATGAGCCGGTACAACGAAGCAGTACAATAACGGTACGTCCGATGAACCGAAACTCAAATAATTTGGAACAACGACGCAGTACAATAACGGTACATCCGATGAACCAAAACTCAAATGATTTGGAACAACGACGCGGTACAATAACGGTACGTCCGATGAACCAAAACTCAAATAATTTGGAGCAACGACGCAGTACAATAACGGTACGTCCGATGAACCGAAACTCAAATAATTCGGAACAACGATGCAGTACAATAATGGTACGTCCGATGAACCAAAACTCAAATAAGAACATGGGTCGCTAGTCCATAAAAGAAATGAGACGAAGCTCAACATAACGGGGTATAGTCCCCCACGCGGACAAAGAGACATCGCACATTGCTAGTCTAAATCATTAAATGATCATCATTGATCAATAAGAAGTGTCGATTACACTAAGCTAGTAAATAAATGAGTTTAGCTTCATGTCTCATAACCACTGGCTAAACTTAAATATTTACGAACAAATTGTAGATTTCCACTCAAAGATTGTCACAAGATTTTCAATCGAACAAGTCCAAAAATTAACCGATGTAGTAAACGCAAGCGTTTCATACCACTTGTTTTACTAAGTCGTTTAATTAGATTTCTCATACGAATGAGGTAAAGGTTTATATATACTAATAGATTGGAAAACGGATTTGGAAACGAGCTTTGTATTCAAAAGTAGTGTTGAAATCATTTTTGTGAAAGAGTTTGAGTATTTACTACTAGTATAGAAAACCTTTATATTTTAAAGTGACAAATCACAGCAATGATTGTAGAAACAATCAATAATCAAAAATTCACATATGAAGACGTGAATCAAATCCATAAAAATCGATACCGAATCCATCAAAATGGATATTCTCAAAAATCCCAAAAAAGAAGTCATCAAAGTCGATAATAAATGATAACGACCAATAGGATCAACACGAATCGATTAAAATTGGAATCCCACGAAAAATAGGCAAATAGGGCTGATACAAGCGAGTCAGTCGATTGAACCAGGTGGTCAGTCGGCTGACCCAAAGCCTAGAAACTTTCGGTTTCCAGGTCAGTCGATTGATACGGGGATAGAATTCTTCTGTCCCCAGGTTCAGTCGACTGAACACAGAGGTCAGTCAACTGATACAGGGACAGAATGTTTTCTGCCCCTGGTTCAGTCGACTGACCTACTGGTTCAGTCGACTGAACCTGCTACTAGAGCAGAATCAGCCTAGCCCCCTCCCCCAAGTGGGGCAAATTTCTACCGGAAACGATCAATCGAGCAACGACGACTCGGGATTTATGCCAAGCGACAACCCAGCCTAATAGGCTCTTCGATACACCCCGGTAAACATGTTCAAACACCCATAAAAGGATTTTCACAAAATTGGACTTCAAAAAAACCAAAAATTGGAAAATTCACCAAATCAAAAACAAATGAACATGAATAGATGTTAGGAATTCATACCTAACAACAACGAAAGCTATAGACATAGATGTGAGTTCAAAAACTCACCTTTTAAACTCAAAACACAAGTGAGAAGCTTGAGAACAAAGGAAAGACCAATTCCTCTTCAATCTCAACTCAAGAAGCTCCAATCTAAGCTAATAAGCAAATATTTCCTAAGTTAGGGTTTAGGAATTTCTGAAATTGAAGAGAGATAGAGATGGAGAAGATGAAGAGGAGGCTTACCTAAGCTTCTCTTTGATTTTGGAGCAAGAACTTGAATTCCTAATAGGAACTAGGGCTTAGGAATTTTGATTTCTTTTCTCTTCCCCCATTATCTCTTTAGCTTGAAAGTGTTAGGAAAAGAATAGAATGAATGAAGAGGGAGTAGAGTGTTAGGGTATTAGATGGGTTGATGGGCTGAAACCCAAACCCAAAGCCCTAATTGAAAACATCAAAATTCTACCCAACTCAAAACATATCGATGTTTATACTCAAAAAGGTCGCAAACACCATTTTGGACTCAATGGAAGTGGTCTCGAGTCCTAATTCGACTGTTTGCAAAAAGTAGCTTTTCGGACTTTAATCCGACTAACGATGCTATATTTAAATATACAATCGTTAAATATGCGGGTTGTTACATAAATCATTCTTATAACTATTTAAATATGTCCATTAAAACCCTTGAATAAATTGTTTGAATGTTTGATAACTTAGATGCAAAATTGGTTGATTATATGATTGTTTATATGGTTGATATCTTATTTGATAAATGAAAAGAGAAATGTTTAGTAATTAACCATAGTTAATTAAATGAGAATGAAATCCATAAAAATATGTATATAAAAATTATTTAGCCTCTTAATGATTTCAAAATATCTAAAAGAAGATTGAAAATGATATTATAATAATGTAATATTATAATATGAAATGAAATGGAAAATGAGTTTGAAATATAAAAATATTGTTTAAAATGAGTTTAAAATGATTTAAAAATGTTTTACAAACATTTAAAAGTATTTCAATAAAGTTTGAAAAGAAATGGAAAAACAAGTCAAAAACAGGCGCGTCGCGTAACGGCAGTTCGCGATTTCGTGTCATAAAAGTTAAATGAGTGTACAAAGTGGAATAAAGCTTGGAATTCTTCAAGATAAGAATTTTCCGGTCTATTATACCCATAGTTGCCCAACGAAGAAAGAAAATTAAGATTTGGATTTTGAAATATGTCCAAAATAATTTTCTAAAAACATCGCGATTTTGCAGTTCGAAATCCAAAAAGATATTTCTTTTAAAATAATATTTTTAAAAGGACTAAAAATATGAAATAAATTCTAAAAATCTATTAAAATGTTTTAAAATAGATTTAAGTTAAAAAGATGGATTTCTAAGTGATATAAAAGTCGTTTTGAAGAATATAGCTTTTAAAACACTATTTGCAACGCTTTTCGCAACAGTTTTAAATAACCTTTGAAGTGTAGTTTTAAACTTAACAATTCCTTCCTAAATTTTTTGTGAATGATTTTAAAAGAATAATTAAGTATTTTAAAGATGGTTTGGAAGTTTTAATAAGAGTTTGAATAAATGGTTAAGAGGAATTGTTTATAACACTTAAACAATAATTGAAGAATATTGAATATAATAACAAAATGAGTATGCGGAAATGACTGGTACATTTGTCCTACCTATGAGATTTGGAAAGATAAAACAAGGTGTTTAACTAAGGTTAGGAATGGAGCAACCAGTGCCCTGAACTTACCTGACCAATATTTTCTCTTCTTATGCGAGGGGTGGAACAGATCGAAAGGAAAGCCCGGATGCTCTAAAAAGGTCATATGTAAGTTTTTCCAAGATAAAAAGAAACAAATTTTAGAATATTAATTAACTAATTAACATCTTTTTATCGATGATTAGTACGGAGAAACCGGGATTGGATTTGGGTGATTTGCTATCCGAAGAACCGGGATCAGATTTAGGTGATTCCTATCTAAAAACCCCTTCAAACTAATTTTCAAAATAAAACATATTGAAGATAAAGACCTTCATGATGTAGGACTATTTTCCACTAGTCCAGGGAGGTGAAATTTACCATATCTAAGGTGGCAGTAGTGCTCTATTATGAAAATCTTCGATTTGCAAGAATATGATTTGAAGTTAAGAAAGAAATCATTAATTAAGATTTAATGAATGATTTTGGAATATTTTCCCTAAGTTAGAAGTTATAACTTGAATATATGAAATCTTTGATTAAGATTTAATGAATGATTTAGGAATATTTTCCCTAAGTTAAAAGTTATAACTTGAATATAAGAAATCTTTGATTAAGATTTAATGAATGATTTGGAAAGGTTTTCCTACGTAAAATAGAAAATGATTGGAATTATTCCAAGATCTAAAGAGGTTTAATAAATCAAATGATTTAATAAATGAGGGTTAATGATTCCATATACTCTTGAAAATAAAATGAAATAAATTTAAGAGAATATATCAAAGAAAGATATTTGATTTAAATAAAAGATGAAGTAATTGATTGATGATTGATAATCACATATGAACTTAACATCTTTTTATCGATGATTGGCTTCGATGGAACCAGGGTCGGATTTGGGTGATCTCTACCCAAAAACCACTTTGAACCAATGTATACGTTTGGAAGTGAAGACATGTTGAAGATGATGATTATTGAAGACCGAAGATCTTCATAGCAAAAGGACTGCTTGTTGACATTCTCTGGGTCGTTCCCAATATAGAGACATTTATAGCAGCGGTCCTGTCATGTTTGAAATCTTCGGATTGCAAGGGCTTCTCACCTAGTAATGGCCGAGGAAAACCCCATTTTGATAAAGTGGTTAGCTTGAGAAAAGCAGGGTACTACCGGTTATCAGTAGTAGTATAGCAAGTACAGTTCCAAGTGACTTGCTTGAGAAAAGCGATTAAGGCACCATGGGAACTATGTTTGTTATGCGTGGATTGGAGAGAAAAAAGGCCACTAGTTCCCTATCATGTTGGAAATCCAATTCCAATACGAGATTTACGGTTTTGATTTTAGTCCCAAAATAGCTATAATACTTTGCAAACAATTCAACTACCCCTTTTGGTATCATATATTCCATCCGGTATATTCCGTTGACCCAGTCTGAATATATTCCCTTAGACTTAGTCCAGATATTGATACCTTATTTGAATAAGTTTGTTTGATAGGTGTTTTCAAAGGAATGTCATTAAAGATAATATCAAATGATTTGATATAAAGTATATTGGTTATCATAAGGTAAAAACCAGTCTGTATTTATGTGTGGGTGTGGTCTTATGAGATACCCTTCTTTTCAAAGGTTTTGATTTACATCAGCATTATCTATACATTTAAAATTTCGAGTATCTCACGCTGGTTTATCAAGCCTAATCCGGGTATTTTCAATACTCGGGTCAGATCCGAGTAGTTTCAGGTTTAGCTGAAGACGCATGAAGTTTCCAGAGGAGAGTTGGAGATCTTCATCATCGTATGGACGTATTCCATTATCTGCTGCATCTCTTGCATTTGTTTTGTTGTTTGTCAGCATTTGTAAGGGCAGGTGTTATAACTGCCCAGGCTGAACTAGGTTAGACTCTGGTATTGTATTTAAAATTTTCCACGGTAAAGATTATATGTTATTGAAATAATATATGTTATTCCATTCGTGTGAGATTCTGTTCTGCCTTTATTTTCTTTCTACCCTTAATGATCCGCTTATTCATGCAATTTGAGTTGGACATGTGTGGTTTATTGTCGATTCAAAGGGTACGGAAAAATGAGCCATTACATTTGGTATCCGAGCTAAAGGTTGAGCGAGAACCTTGGCTTTGGTGGGGTAAAGACTCATTAGAGAAAGGGTTAGTAATACCTTAGGATAAGTGACTCATTAGAGATAGGGTTAGTAACACCCTAAAATGAGTTTGAGTGTATTATATATGAGTGCATATTTGTTAGTGACTAATAAATTGTTTTGTGTTGATTTATCTGTTGAGTAATTTATGGATTCTAATCGATATGCCCGATCACCGTTATCGATGAGGGTTCCTAAACATTAAACAAGGCAAATTGACACACTGATTTTGAAAAATTGGTAAATAAAATAATTTTACCTAGGATTATATTTTGAATACAGTATATATTTTGAAAAGTTTTATAGTTAGAAATAAGGATTAGTGAAATTTATATATGAACATCTTGTGATTAGAATTTCACAGTTTGACTATAATATGTTTCATAAAGAAATCGATAAGTAAAAAATCTGATAAGGTAATTAAGATCTTTAATACTTATTCCAAAATAATAAATTAAGAAATGATAATGTTAAGTTACTATCATAAATTGATCAATTGTTTGATTTAAAAGTTTAAGTACAAATACCTTGTGAATTAAGTTTCATGATTTGACTATAAGGTGTTTGATAATAAGATTTGTTTAAGGAATGAACATATAAAATAAAAATGTAATTAAATAATAGAAAATGATTGTGCCAAAAGATAAATATAAAAGGAATGAAGATTTAAATTCGAGTAATTTAAAAGAATTGTGGTAATTTAAATGAAGTTAATTAATATAAGATGAATTTATAAAAGAATTTATAAAATAAGTTTTATAAACAAAAGTAATCTCCAAAGGATTTTGAAAATAATAATGGTATTATTTCAAATAGAAAGAACTATTTTATGATAACTAGTTTAAGCAGCTCGAAAATAAACTAAAAATGGGCAAGAGATGTGTTCAGATGGTAAACACTTCTCTTAAGTATTACTCTTCTTAATAAGAGGATATATGATACTATTGGTAGTACCCAATTCCTTGGCATTGTTTTAGAGTTACTCGATCTATATAATTTTCTTAAGTTAAAAGGATAATGTGAACTGTTAATTGATAAATTGATTAATAATAAAGAAGCAGCTTTATAAAAGTGTTTAAACCAAAGATATGGGATCGTTAATTGGTAAAATAAAGCGGAATTTTCAACGATTTTAGACAGTCGAAAATTTTTGAATCATACCTAACGTAGAGCTAAGAAATTGATGAAAAGTTTTGATTAAAGATTGGGAAATATTTTGAGTAAATGAAATTAGATAAGTATAATTTATAAATGTGATTCATAGATAAAAGTATTTAAAAGCTGAGTATTTAAGGATTTAAATACGGGTGGTCTTAAAATTTGTTTTTCAAAGGTAGAAAATTAATAATAATATTAAATAAGAAATAAGTTTTATAACTTATGAATTTGAGATAATAGTAAATTACAACAAAGTTTAAATTTGTTAGACAGACGGATTTAAGTAAAATCAATTTGAAATTTAGGATTTGATATATATACTCTTAGGATGTAAAGGTATATCATATAAATATGGATTTAAGTCATGAACTATTTATACACTTAAGTAAAATAATAACTCTTTGAAAAGGTACTTATAACTTGAAACATGTTTTATTAATTAAGGATTTGAACTTAAGTCTTTAAAAGTGATTGATTTGCATAAATTATAAGATGTAATAAACTTAAGTAATAGTTTTACGAAATGATTAATAAATAATATTAGTATTAAAGAAAATATACTAAGTAAAAATGATTATGAATAAGGGAAAAAAAGAATTTGGTATAGTTCCGAAGAGAAAAAAAAAGAGTATAAGAAAATTTTACTGTAATATAGATAAATTATCTTTTGAGTGAAAAATGGTTCCTTTGGAATATTTTCCTTCAATATAAAAATATATGGAAATAAAATTTTTTAAAGGGATTATATAAAGAAGCACCTTTATAAAATGGTTGAAGTTAATATAAAAGTTTTTATGAAAAGTTGTTTTGAAGTTAATAAATACATATATTATATGTAGATCATTTCATCACAGTAATTTTGATCTAAGATTCGAGTTCGGAACTTTGAGTTGTTTACACTGATCCGAAAAAGGATTTATCACTCGATTCTTGACGGCGAACATTGATGAGGGTTTGTGGTTGGATACTTGAAGTTTTCTATCATAGTTGAGAACTATGCAAGGAAAGCAAAGGTTCCGATCTAGAAGTCCGATCAGAATCCGCACTAAAAGATTGGGGGATCGATACTAGTTCAAAAATAAAGTTGTGTATTCGAATAGGAGACCGAATAATATATTTCATACATATGATCTATGTATATTATATGGAAATAAGTTTAAAGATAAATGTTTTGGGAAAACTCTTTTGAGTTTTTGGTTTGGGGTAATTTCGAGGACGAAATTCTTTTAAGTAGGGGAGAATATAACGACCCAGAATTTAACCACTCTTTAAAACGACATTAAGATAATTTTAAATATAAAATATGTAAGGTTATATGATTCAAACAATACTAGATAGGATTTGAAAATAGAAGTATACATAAAAATAGTAACATTTTCCTATATCGGCAGAAGTGACAAAATGCTCATTTCAGAAAAGTAAGTTTCAATGGTTAAATAAATTATTTTTATTTATTTATAAGTGTTTATGTTTTTAAATAGCATTATACAAATTTATTTTTAAATTTGGTTTACATAAATAAATATTTAACTAAAACGTCAAAATGTGAGCGTAAAACATTTTGTCGAAAACCAACGTTTTGTCGACTAAAAGTTGTCACAACGTTGTCGCATCTTTATTTTCTTATATAGGAATATATATTCAAACAGTATAAGTATTAATTCAGTCACTAATCAAGTTTACTTTTACTAAACGTACTTAAAAAATTCTAGAATTTCATTAAGAAAAAGTAAGCACAAAACTCCAAAACATGTCAAATCAAACCAAACATAATTATTACTTTACTTTCTTTACTCCTTAAGTGATAGTGACATAAAGCATGGTTTGAAATGGTGATGGTAAGTGTTACTTTGCTTAGAATGTAAGTAAGGGTATTTTGGTCATTTTACATAATAATATTTTATTCCATTCTTTTTCCTATAAATAGGCATGCATACCTTTTCCATTCTCACACAAACCATTCTCTTCTCTTCTTCGTTTTCCTTAGAGCTTTAATGGCTTCTTCTCTTCCATTTCCTAACTAACTTTTTCAAAACCATATCAAACAAAATCATAACTCCACCAAACTTTGCCAAAGACCTTAGAATACCATTAAAACATGGTTTAGCATCTAAGAAGTGAAGAAATGATGGAGGAGAGGTTGGAACACATGGAGGCCGAACCTATGTAATAGAAGGAAGCAAGTTGGAAAGCTCCGGAGCAAGAAAAAGAGAAGGAAGTGCTGTCAGAATCAATTTGGGAATCCACTGAAAAGATTGGTGGAGTGGAAGTAATCGTAAGTCAATGTTATTTAAAGTTAAATCCTCCTTATAACTATTTTAATATGTCCATTAAAACCCTTGAATAAATTGTTTGAATGTTTGATAACTTGGATGCAAAATTGGTTGATTATATGATTGTTTATGTGGTTGATAACTTGTTTGATAAATGATAAGAGAAATGGTTAGTGATTAACCATAGTTAATTAATGAGAATGAAATCCATAAAAATATGTATATGGAAATTATTTAGCCGCTTAATGATTTCAAAATATCTAGAAAAAGATTGAAAATGATATTATAATAATATAATATTATAATATGTAATGAAATGGAAAATGAGTTTGAAATATAAAAATATTGTTTAAAATGAGTTTGAAATGATTTATAAATGTTTTATAAACATTTAAAAGTGTTTCAATAAAGTTTGAAAAGAAATGGAAAAACAAGTCAAAAAACAGGCGCGTCGCTTAACGATGGTTCGCGATTTCGCGCCATAAAAGTTAAATGAGTGTACAAAGTGGAATATAGCTCGGAATTCTTCAAGATAAGAATTTTCTGGTCTATTATATCCATAGTTGCCCAACGAAGAAATAAAATTACGATTTCATTAAGTAGATTTTGAAATATGTTCAAAACAATTTTCTAAAAACATCACGGTTTTCTAGTTCGGAATCCAAAAAGGGATTTCTTTTAAAATGATATTTTTAAAAGGACTAAAAATATGAAATAGGCTAAAAATCTTTTAATTTTTTTAAAAGAGATTTAAGTTGAAAAGATGAATTTCTAAATGATATAAAAGTCGTTTTGAAAAATATAGCTTTTAAAACACTATTTGCAACGCTTTTCGCAGCAGTTTTAAATAACCTTTGAAGTGTAGTTTTAAAATTAATAATTCTTTCCTAAATTTTTTGTGAATGATTTTAAAAGAATAATTAAGTATATTAAAGATGGCTTGGAAGTTTTAATAAGAGTTTGAATAAATGGTTAAGAGGAATTGTTTATAACACTTAAACAATAATTGAAGAATATTGAATATAATAACAAACTGAGTATGCGGAAACGACTAGTACATTTGTCCCACCTATGAGATTTGGGAAGATAAAACAAGGTATTTAAATAATGTTAGGAATGGAGCAACCAGTGCCCTGAACTTACCTGGCCTATATTTTCTCTTCTTAGGCGAGGGGTGGAACAGATCGAAAGGAAAGCCCGGATGCTCTAAAAAGATCATATTTAGGTTTTTCCAAGATAAAAAGAAACAAATTTTAGAATATTAAATAACTAATTAACATCTTTTTATCGATATTAGTATGGAGGAACCGGGATCGGATTTGGGTGATTCCTATCCGAAGAACCGGGATCAGAATCACGTGATTCCTATCTGTAAACCCCTTCAAACTAATTTTCAAAATAAAACATATTGAAGATAAAGATCTTCATGATGTAGGACTGTTTTCCACTAGTCCTTGGAGGTTAAATCTACCATATCTAAGGTGGCAGTAGTGCTCTGTTATGAAAATCTTCGATTTGCAAGAATATGTTTTGAAGTTAAGAAATAAATCTTTGATTAAGATTTAATGAATGATTTGGGAATATTTTCCCTAAGTTAAAAGTTATAACTTGAATATAAGAAATCTTTGATTAAGATTTAATGAATGATTTGGGAATATTTTCCCTAAGTTAAAAGTTATAACTTGAATATAAGAAACCTTTGATTAAGATTTAATGAATGATTTGGAAAGGTTTTCCTAAGTAAAAGAGAAAATGATTGGAATTATTCCAAGATCTAAAGAGGTTTAATAAATCAAATGATTTAATAAATGAGGCTTAATGATTTCATATACTCTTGAAAGAAAATGGAATAAATTGAAAATAATATATCTAAGAAAGATATTTGATTTAAATAAATGATGAAGTAATATCTTTTTATCGATGATTGGCTTCGAAGGAATCGGGGTCGGATTTGGGTGATTCCTATCCGAAAAGCATTTCGAACCAATGTATACGTTTGGAAGTGAAGACATGTTGAAGAGGATGATTATTGAAGACCGAAGATCTTCATAGCGGAAGGACTGCTTGTTGACATTCTCTGGGTCGCTCCCAATATAGAGACATTTATAGCAGCGGTCCTATCATGTTTGAAATCTTCGGATTGCAAGGGCTTCTCACCTAGTAATGGCCGAGGAAAGTGCCTTCGGTTTCGTTCAGTCCTAGAACGAACTTGTATATGGATGTTTGTCTGACATTGTATTCTAAATCACATTTGAGTGGTTTCTATAAAAGTATATCAGTTGGTGGCAGAGAAGGTAACTTCTTTTAGTTTAATACCCTTTCTGAGACATACGAGCTCAAGAAGTTATACTTTTCTAGAAATCAGTTATGTGACGTGGAATGACAATGTGGCATTCAAAGTGGAACCTGTTATGATCAAAGCGTGGTTTTGTATGGAAAGCGTGGCTTTGAAGAAATTGAGCGTAGCCTTACTAGCCTCACATCCCGAAAGATGATATGGGATATTATGTGGTCTGACAGACATAAATTTAGGATAAGTAAGTATGTATGATGGAGTCCAATTCGTTTGGCCCTTTGGGGGAAAACATCCCTCAAGGCATTTATTGCCCCCATTTTGATAAAGTGGTTAGCTTGAGAAAACCAGGGAACTACCGGTAATTAGTAGTAGTATATCAGGTACAGTTCCAAGTGACTTGCTTAAGAAAAGCGATTAAGGCACCACGGGAACTATGTTTGTTATGCGTGGATCAGAGAAAAAAAAGGCCTCAAGTTCCCTACCATGTTGGAAATCCAATTCAAATACGAGATTTACGGTTTTGATTTTAGTCCCAAAATAGATGTAATACTTTGCAAACATTTCAGCTACCCCTTTTAGTATCATATATTCCGTCCAGTATATTCCATTGACCCAGTTCGGGTATATTCCCTTAGACTTAGTCCGGATATTGATAACTTATTTGAATAAGTTTATTTGAAAGGTGTTTTCAAAGGAATGTCATTAAAGATAATATCAAATTATTTGATATAAAGTATTTTGGTTATCATAAGGTAAAAACCCGTCTATATTTATGTGTGGGTGTGGTCTTATGAGATACCCTTCTTTTCAAAGGTTTTGATTTACATCAACATTATCTATACATTTTAAAATTTCGAGTATCTCACACTGGTTTATCAAGCCTGATCTGGGTATTTTTAATACTCGGTTCAGATCCGAGTAGTTTCAGGGTTAGCTGAAGACGCTTGGAGTTTCCAGAGGAGAGTTGGAGATTTTCAATATCGTATGGACGTATTCCATTATCCACTGCATCTATAGCATTTGTTTTGTTGTTTTTCAGCATTTGTAAGGGCAGGTGTTTTAACAGTCCAGAATCTAGGTTAGACTCTGATATTGTATTTAAAATTTTCCACTGTAAATATTATTATTGAAATAATATATGTTATTCCATTCGTGTGAGATTATGTTCTGTCTTTATTTTATTTCTACCCTTAATGATCTGCTTATTCGTTCAATTTGAGTGGGACATGTGTGGTTTATTGTCGATTCAAATGATACAAAAAAATGGACCATTATATATATATAATGTCAAATACAAGTACGTTACTATAGCGTTAACCCAAACCCCGATTTTATTTTCAAATTCATTAGATTATGTTTCAAAAAGTATGTGGATTTTACATTTCTTTTAAAGTTTCATAACCTATGCTCCGATACCAACTTGTAACATCCCCCTACTTTGAGGACCAAAACTAACGCCTATGGATGTTGCAGTCATCCATAGTTATTAATCTTCGGTGACCAAATACGGCGGTGCTAGATACATTGATACACAGATCACAGAAATATAGAAAAACCCTGACAATTCAAAAACATATTTCCACATTTAGATTAAAACATTTCATGTTCATTACATAATCCCAAAATACGTTAACCACGTTTAGCAAAATATAATTATTACAATTACGCCAAGAATGACATATAAAGATGCCCCCTTGGTTGATCAGAGTATATAGCAAGGCTAATAAATATAACTTTACAAAAAAATACACGGTGGAAAAAGAAAATTCTAAATAACTATCTGCCTCCTGCACGCCTCTGGAAGCTTTATTCGTCAAAGAAGAGAACCTGAGAACCTTATGTAACGATCCCGAATTTTAACTAAATTTAAATTGATAATTAATTTAATTTTTGAAAAAAATTGTGAAATTAATTGGTAAATTGATTTGAGTTTCTTCGAATTTAAATAAAAATATGTTATTTATTAATAAAGAGATAGTTTCTTTTATAAATTATTTTAATTTAATAATGAGTTATTTTTAAACAATGTTAATAATGCAATGTCTTTAGCCACCAAAGCAATATCTATATATATATATATATATATATATATATATAGAAATGCAACTGTACGTATGAACAAAGAGATAAGTATGGACAAATATATATTCATGTATAAGCCTAATTAATGCAGCCACCATAAATAACTTCAGCCTCCAAACCAAAGAAAAAAATCTCTGGTATTTGTACAAAGGCAATATAATAACCTGTACAAATACATCGCCCAGCAATCTCCTTTCTAGATATCAAACTTCTTTATTTCAGTTTCGTAAATCATAAGCTAAGGAAAATCTGAAAATAAGAACCATCTAAAACTCAAACAAAATCTCAACTTGATCAACATACAACTTCATATAACCAGAGATTAAAGATGAGAATTTCAGCTTGCATTTTCAAAAGCCTGTTTCATCAAAAGAAGAACTCTGTTCTTTTTCTCTGGAAATCTGTGAGTAACTTCATTTTTCTTTTAAAACTTTAAGTATCTGAAATTTTTGCAAGTTTAAGTTTGGAAATATGTATGTTGAACTTTGTTTTTGAGCATGTATGTGAGTATATATGCCTGTACAATGTGAGGCATCCCTGTTTTTTTGTTTTTGTTTTCTTTTTAGACCAGACATGCAAATAAATTCGTTTCTCTTGATCTAACAACTATTAGCACTTGGAATATAAACAAAAAACTGTTTGTTATAGCATTTATTAAAGTTTAAAATTTTGTTTGAGTTAAAACAATTTGTAAATATCCCTGAAAACTAAAGAAATCTGAGTAAACTTTAACCTGGTCGAATTTCAAACATTTTAATTCACAAATTCAAGTATATAAATTGAATTCTCATACCTAAACATGATTTTTAAAACAAAAATCATAATTTTTAGAGCTAAGTTTAGAGAGCAGTTCGTGGATGAGCGGGAAACGATTTTCGACCAATTGCCGGCAATAAGTTGAACTGGAAGGGTCGGGCTTGCTCATGGTGATGGAGGAGCCTAGGGTGGTGATAGGAAAAATGGTCAGAGGTGACCTCGACCACTGTGGCGACAGCGGCGAGCAATTTCTTTTTGTAAACCTAGTTTGGATGTGCGTGGGTATCTCTATTCGTTCGTCCTCCCCAGTTGATCGAGTGCAGCGAAACTTAGGGAGGTGGTAGTGGTTGAGGTGATGAAGTGATGACCAGAGTTTTGAGTTGTCTAATGGTCGTAATTTTGCGAGCGAGGCGTTTCCAGGTTTGGAATGGTGATGCCAGTGTTGTTCCAGGTTCGATAGGAACACTCGAATTTGATTTCGAGTGGATGGAGAGGCTTTGATGATCGTGATGGGTTTTAAGGTAGTTCGTCGTCGTGCTTGAAGTTTGGGTGGTGACCGGAGGTGGTCAGAACCACCGTGCATATTCACGGTGCATTTTTGTGCCTGATGAAGTCTGGGTTGAGCAGTGGATTTGTACTCGAGTTTTTACTCGAGTTGTTTAGGGGATAGCTTGAAGATATGGGGAGTTTGACTCGAAGTATTATTTTTTTTGGTGGCTTGGGTCATTTGCTGTTACAGGTTTAAACCTGTCAGTGGTTTTAGAAATTTAAAATGGTTTTAAAAATTTGAAAGATGATTTAAAACAGGGTTTTAAATCAAGTTTAAGTATGGATTCAAATTGAAATTTGTATCCTAGTTTTGAGATAAATTAAAGTTTTATAAAAATCAAATATTTAAACAAGTTAGGGTTTAAAGTTTGTTAAAGTTAAAATTGTAATTATTTGAAATCTTTAATTTGAAATGAAATTTAAAGAAAATTTAAAGCAAAAGGTTTCAAGTGCATTTGTTAATAACAATTAAGTTATTAATTAAGGATAATGTGTTAAATTAATTAAGGTAATTAATTTGAGAATAATTAATTTATTAAAAGTTAATTATTTAATGAAAGTAATTAAGGATTAATTACTTCTTGTAATTAAATTTGGATATTTTGATTAATCAAAGTTAATTAATTTAGTTTAATCAACTTAAGAAAATCATTAGATAAATTGGTGATTAATGATTAATTGTTATGAGATGATTGCTTAATGGTAAGTAATTAAAGGTTTAATTTCTTAAAATAATTAATTTAAGGGTTAATTAGTTATGTAATTGGTTTAAAGGTTAATTTAATTAATATGATTAGTTAAGGATAATGCAATTAATTAAGGAGATTGATTAATTAATTCATATCAAATAATTTGTAATTAATAAATCAGGATTGGATAATTAATTCACAAGTAATTAATTTAATTGGAAATAAATTGAATTAATTAGGATTAAACAATTAATTAATCCTGCTTTTAAATGAGTATTGAATACTTGACCTTACTTATGAATGATTGTAATATTGTATTGTATGAGATGCCTTGAATTGATTGTCCTATCTGATATGTGATATTTTGTTCTGTGGATTGAGCTGTGTATAATTTATTCATTTATTTGTGATACATTTGTATATTATCTGTGAATCTGTGAATGAACGATAAGCGTTATAGTTTATACCGCTTATCAACTATATTTCTGTATTTGAATCTGTGATGATTGAATGATGTTGCACTATTGTGTGTGAAACCCCTAGACCACACTTTTACACACACAAATATGGATTTCACGAGGAGATCGGTTAAGTGACAGATGATTTAAATTTAATATTTTTGAAATTGAAATTTTAATTTCAATTGATTTTGGGAAATGGATTTGGGTTAAATGTTAAAGCTTTTGAAAAGGAGTTTTTAAGATAAAAGTTATTTTGAATAACTTGGTAAAGTTTCCAATTTAAATAATTTAATTTGAATTTGAATTCAAAATTTTGAATTGAATTCCATGATTGGAAATTATGGTTAAAGATGTTATAAATGTGTTTATATGGATTTAAACCATTTCCAAAGTATGGTTTTGAGAATTTGAATTTAACTCTTATAAATGAATCAGATTTTCTGAAATGAAACCTATATGTTTTCAAATAATAGAAGCTTTCATATAAGGAATGAATTTCCAATTTGTGTCAAAAGAATTTCAAGTTTGAAAGGAAAATGGTTTTCCGAGTTATGAATAAATCTTTGTGAAAGATTGTTGAACTTTGTTTTGAAATTGGAAAGGTGTACCTTTTGTATAAAAGGTCGAAATGGAATTGTTTTGAAAGCTATCAATTAAATCTTTGATTTAAAGATTTAACGAGTTAATCCAAATTGGAATGGAAATCGATTTGAAAATCTATGAATAGATCTATGTGAAACTGGGTGAACTTTGTGAGATGAATCTTTTTGTGTAAAAGATTAAAGTGGTAATTTGTTTAAACCATTTGAAAGAAAAGTTTTGGGTAATAAGTTATGACTTAACTGAAATCCCAATATCCATATGTTTTTAAAATATTGCGCTCATTATTCGGTTTAGCCGAGAGAGGACTTTGTGTCATATAACCCATTCCGAATAGTGATACGACGTAAATGGATAGCATTTGAAGACCGGTGTTGAAGACCGGGTGTTTACGAGAACGATAGGATAACCTATCGATTGTCTCTGCACTTGCTTATCTTTGTAAAATGTGATAAGGGGTTCTCGCTTCGCAGTTTGGTGGAGAACGGGAGACTCTTACCCCTACATGTCCTCTTTGTGGGGTTGGTTAGCCGTAAGGTGTGATAGTCGAAAGGCTGGCCGTAAAAGCAAGGGCAGGGAACCATTGTCTTCCACGGCAGAGAGTAGCCGCTGTCGACGGTTGAAAAGCCTAGACCGTGACAATTTGGTATCAGAGCTAAGGTTGAACTTTAGCTCAGTAGTATAACACATTAAGTAGCTCATTAGAGATAGGGTAAACTATACCCTTGAATGAGTAATCCCTAAGATATCTGTCTGTATACCTCAGTAAATTCTCTTGCTATCCACTGATGGTAAGTATGAGTGCAAGAAGAGGATGAGATAGGGGACAGAGGAATACCACCACGAATCAGTCAATACCCTGTAACAACAAGGAAACAATCTTTTCTCTATCAATCTCTTTTGTTTAACATCTCTTTTCAATTCTTCGACGGTTCCTGGTAGATCCAAGAAGAAGATTTGATATATTGCATGGGACATAAACTCCAAATAGGTCAGAATTGTTTGTTTGGATGAATTGGTTGCTTTGGTTGCTATGGTTGATAGGTATAATCTGGTTTCTAAATTAAAAGGTTTTGGAATTGTATCCATATATCTGTCTATTTTTGGGTCCCAATATATTCTACGAATGGTTAGTTATCCCTTCGAACTAACCAATGCCACTGCATATTTCGTAGATCTGGATAACCCGAGTATCTTGTGAAAGAAAATTAAAAAAATATTCGTTCTCGTGTCTATTATTGATATTCTGATTTGGTAAGCCAAATGTAGAATAGATATTTAGTTGATTTGATGAAATATTCTTCATCTATCCTTGTGTCTCCCTGGCAAATTTCGAGGACGAAATTTCTTAAGGGGGGAAACTGTAACGATCCCGGATTTTAGCTAAATTTAAATTGATAATTAATTTAATTTTTGAAAAAAATGGTGAAATTAATTGGTAAATTGATTTGAGTTTCTTCGAATTAAAATAAAAATATGTTATTTATTAATAAAGAGATAGTTTCTTTTATAAATTATTTTAATTTAATAATGAGTTATTTTTAAACAATGTTAATAATGCAATGTCTTTAGCCACCAAAGCAATATCTATATATATATATATATATAGAAATGCAATTGTACGTATGAACAAAGAGATAAGTATGGACAAATATATATTCATGTACAAGCCTAATTAATGCAGCCACCATAAATCACTTTAGCCTCCAAACCAAAGAAAAAAATCTCTGGTATTTGTACAAAGGCAATATAATAACCTGTACAAATACATCACCCAGTAATCTCCTTTCTAGATATCAAACTTCTTCATTTCTAGATATCATGGTTGTATATCATATTCTGGATATTGTATCATTTGTGATGTATATGATATCATCCATTTGTTTCTTCCGCTGTGTTGTTATACTTAACGTGTTATAAGCTCCGGCACGAGTCGAATTTCAACGATTGAATCTGTGGCATTCGTGTACAAGTGAAGTACGGGTGTCGATTTTCGAACGGTGAAATTTGGATCGTGACACCTTAACTCTCAAATTACTCAAAATCAATTGAGCACCCGAGATTTTAAGGGGAAAACAAAAACTTCGAGTCAGACAAAAAGCCTGATATGAATAATAATCTAACATCTCAATCCTTTTAGATATCTAGTGAGACTGTAACGACCCCAAATTTTCTATATATTTAAATTAATAATTAATTGTATTTTTGAATAAAAATTGTAAAATAAATTGATTAAGTGATGCGAGTTTCCCCAGATTCAAATATATTCTGTATAAATCATTTAAATTTAAAATATTGTATATATATGTATATATGTGAATGTATATATATGTATATATGTGAATGTATATATATTTGGGTATATATGAGTCGATTTGAAATTATAAATATATGTATATATATTTGATATGAATTTAAATTTTAAATAAATGGTTTGAAAATAAAGATATAAAATATATATAGTAAACAAATAAATAAATGTGATGGAGATAAATATAAAAATACATAAGATAAATTATAGATAAATACATATAAAGTAAACACATAAATAAATTTAAACAACATATTACAATAGAACTTCATTTATATTATAAAGGAAAAAAATACATTCAAAATAAAAAGAAACAATAATTCAGCTATAAAGATAAGTTAAAAAGAAAACAAAAGAAAAGAAATATACAGTCATGTACAAACTGAATTGCAAAACAAATATATAAAAGCAAGCTACAACCTGGAACAAAGCAAAAGGAAATACAAACAACATTATATATTCAAATTGAACAAATATATATATATATATATATATATATATATATATATATATATATAAAGGCTCTCAATAGATACACTAGTACACGCAAGGATGAAACCAGACAACACAAAGGAAGACATAGATAATTTTATATATAGATTTGTACATGATAATTAATGAAGCCATCACAAATCGTATCAGCCCCCAAATGAAAAAAAAAATCATCTGCCTATAGTACAAATATTTGTACTAGAAAGAAAAAAAATACATATACTTGAATATGAAACAAGGGAACAAAATGAAGGTAAGTATGAACAAAAGAAAATAAAAATATCTTTAGCTTGCAAAAGAAGATATATGTTCATATTTGTATAGCCAAAGAGATGAGCATGAAGACATAAAGTACCTTGGCATTAAATGCTTAGCAACATTTTTGTCAATTCGAATTGTTTTCAAAATCTATCAACCTCCAAAAAAATGAAAAAAATATCACTGATATGTTGTACTAAAGGAAATATCACCTGTACAAAATAAACTCACCCTGTAACTTCATTTTCTATATCCATCATCTTCATCAGTTCGTTTATCTTCAAAGCTAAGAGAAAATCTGAAGTAAATATCATCAAAACTCAAGCAAAATTCAACTGAAACAATTCAACACAACCCAAATTTAAACAAAACTTCAATTAAAACAACAATCCAAACCAAGACAAACCAGAGATCAAAAGAAAAGATTTCAGCTAGCAAAATTCAAAACTGTTTCAAAAGAAAGGAAGCTCTGTCATTCCTGGAAATCAAGGTGAGTAACCTTCATTTTTAAAACTTAAGTATCTGTAATTTTTGCAAGTCTAGATCTGGAAAATATATGTATGTTGAACTTTTTTTCTGTGCATATATGTGAATATGTATGCATGTCTGTTCAAATTGGGACATCTCTATTTTTTTTTGCTTTCCAAGACCAGATTTACAAAACAAATTTTTATCTTTTGTTATAACCACTGTTAACACTTGGAATATAAACAAAGGTTGTTGGTTTGATCATGAACTAAGAATTTAAAATTTTATTTAAGTGAAAACAACATGTTAATGTCTTTGGAAACCATAAGTACAGAAATGCATGAGCTAACTCAAAATTTGAATCTAGTAATTCATGGATTCAGGGTTATAAATCAAATCTCTATACAAAAATATGATTTTTAAAGAAAAAATCAAAATTTTTAGATTTAGAATTAAAGAGTTGTTCGAGTGTGATTAAAGTTCACTCTTTTGGGAAATTCTGGTGATTCTCTTACTTGTGGTGATTAGGGTCTTTGTTGGTGATGGAGGGATGAATGATGGTTCAGGGAAAAATAGTGGGAAGGTGGTCAGCCGAACGTGGCGACGGCGGAGGGGTTTTTTCATTTCTAAACCTAATTTTACCAAGGCTAAGAAATTTGATTCGTTCGACGTCCACGGTGGATCGAGCGCTACGAAACCTTGGGTGATGGTGGAGAGGGTGTTGACGAAGGTTGGGCCAGGGTTCTAGATTTTTTAGTGATCTGGATTTCGAGAACGGCGGCGTTCCCAGGTCTAGATGGTGTTTTCTGTTCGTGGTTCCAGGTTTCGAGTTTGTACTCGAATTCGATTTCGAGAGGCGGATGAGGATTCTGGCGATCTGAAGTTGGCACGTGGGGGGTTATTGACTTGCACGACGATGTGACAACGACCGGAGGCGAGCAACGGCGACGTGCACGTGCACCGGCTCTAGAGCCTGGAAGTTTTGTGGTATTTGGAGGTTTCAGTTTTCTCGCGTGATTGTCTCGAGTGATGGCTCGAAATCCTTACGCGTTGGCTCGAAATCCTTACGCGTTGGCTCGAAGCAAGAAGGGGATAGCTCGGGTAGAAGTGTCTAGGGTTTAAAAACAGAGAACCTGTTCTGTTTTGATTTTGAAGTTTCAAAAATTAAATTTCAAGTTATATAACAAAGCTTAAATTGAGTTTTAAAATCAGAGGTTTAAATATAAATTCAAGTGTAGTTTGTAAACTTAGATTTTGAATAAACTTGTTTAATGACTTTAAAATGTTTAAGTAAAAATCAAAAAGATTTGAAGTCAAATGGAATTTGAATTAAAATGGAATTTTGAATTTGTAAAGGAAGGATTTAAACAAAGATAAAAAATTTAAACCTGGACTGGAAGTTGAAGTTGAATCCCAGATTTGAAATTAAATCAGGTTTATAACTTTAAATGTTTGAAATAGGTTTAAATGTTAAAGTATTTTTAAATAGGTGAATTTAAAAAAGGAATTTGATTTTTACTCTTTTAAATTTCTTTATAGCAAAGTAATACTTCAACACGTGGATTTGAAGTTTACAAATGAGATTTAAAAGCAAGTTAAAAATCAATGTTTCAATATATTTATGAGTGTTAATTAAATCATTAATAAATATGAGTTTTACTTTTAAGTAAACAAAGATTGAATGATTTGTAGTTCATTAACTATTAAGTTAAGTAGAACTAATTAAGTTACAATTGACACTCAATTAATTAAATAATTAGAATTAATTAATGAGTTCTTAATGGTTAATCAATTTATAATCAACAATGGTTAACATAAGTAAAATTTATTTAGCAAAGTAATTAAAGACATTTTTATTATTAAAGAAGGTCGTTAATTAAGATTAATTTAGTAATTAAAGGTTAATTGATTCATTAAGTAAATATGATATGTTATAAATTAAAGGTAAATTAATAAATGATTAGAGAGTAATTAATCAAATGGATTTGTGATAAATTAATATTAATTAATCAGGATTAGTAAATTTTTCATAAGAAATTAATCTGATTTAAATTAATCAGTTGATTAATAAAATTTACTTGTGAATGTTTGGATTTGACTAAATGATTGAATTGTTTGATATTCTAATCTGTAATGCTTTGTGATATATTCTGATTTGTGTGTAATCAGTACTGTAGTTCATTTATCTGGAATGAATGTAAATTATTATCTGTGATTTATATATTTGTGATATGCGATCTGTAAATGAAAGATAAGTGTTATAATTTATACCGCTTATCAATTATATTTCTATATTCTGATCTGTGATGATTGATTGATGTTGCACTACTGTGTGAAACCTCTGGACTACACCATACACACACAAATATGGATTTCACGTGGAAATCAGTTAAGTCGCAGATTTTTGACAATTTTAAAGATTAAATTCTTGAATTCAACTAGTTTTGGAAATTGAATTTAAGAGCTTTGCAAATGAGTTTCAAATGTAAAGTTATTTTAAATAACTTAATAAAACTTGATATTTTAAAATTTTGATTTAAATTTGAATTTAATATTTAGAATTGAATTCAATGATTTGGCAAACTAATTGTTTCCAACTGATAAAAGCTCTTATATAAGAAATGAATTTCCAATTTGAATTAAAGGAATTTCAAGTTTGAATTGATAGTGGTTTTCCAAATTACGTATAAATCTTTGGAAATGATTTTGAAAGCTATCAGTTAAATCTTTGTTTTAAAGATTTAACTAGTTAATCCAATTAAAATGGAATTGTTTTGAAAGCTAAGAATTAAATATTTGTTTTAAAGATTTAATGAGTTAATCCAATTGAAATGGAATTAATTTGAAAAATCTGTGAATGAATCTTTTGTTTAAAAGATTAAAGTGTGGAAATTGTTTAAATCGTTGAAGGTTGTTAAAATAAATCTTTTGTTTAAAGATTTGAAAATGGTAATTTGTTAAACCATTTGAAAAGGGAATTTTGGATAATAAGTTGTGACTTAATTGAAATCCCATTATCCATATGTTTTTAAATATCGCGCTCATTATTCGGTTTAGCCGGGAGAGGACCTTTGTGTCACATAACCTATTCCGAATAAGTGATACGTCGTATATGGATAGCATTTGAAGACCGGTGGTGAAGACCGGGTATTTGTGAGAACGATAGGATGACCTATCGATTGTCTCTGCACTAAGTCGCGCCGGTATAGAGATTTCCTAAGTGATGGGAAATCCGATCGGGATTGTGAATACTCGGATTGCAAGGGCTTCTTCGGGAGTACCTTCGGTTCTGTTCGAACCCGGAACAGACTTGTATGGTTACATGTCTGACATTACATTTTGAGATATAAAGCAGATTTCTTTCAAATACATTTCTATTGGTGGCGGAGAATTTATTCTCTTAGCTTAACACCCTTCTCTGAGACGTACAAGCTTAGAGGTTATGTAGTTGAAATTTAGCGGTGATATACTCCTAATTTGGTAATGTGGCATGCTGAGTATTGTTGTGTGTTGATCATTTATTGATCATTTGTGATCAAAGCATGGCTTTGTGAAAAAGCGTAGCTTTGTGGATGAGACCTCATCGAACCTCACAAACCGGAAATGGTCGAAACAGGAATGATGCGGCAAGGTTATGAGGGTCGCGCCCTTTAGGGTATGTCATTTCCTTCTGGAAAAGGGTGGTATCATGGTATGAAGCCCAGATACTTACTCATATGGACACACTTTATTTATTATGTGTGATGTTGGTTACCGAGGCCTCGGATAAAGGTCCCAAAGGACCGGGGGGTGGCATATTCGTGTAGTAGTTACCTTGCAACAGAGGTAACCCGGCCTTGTGTTGGCAGAGAGCTAGTTAGTTCTCGGGACGTCCCGCCAGAGGCGTTCCCATGTGGCAGTAGGAAGTTCCTTAGCCTGACCATTTGTTGGAAATCCAATTTCCAATACGAACCCTGTACGGTTTTAGTTGTAGAACCTGCTATTTAACATAGCAGCTATAGCAGGCATAATATAATGGTACCTATGCTGGCTAAGATTAATATTGTATTTTTGAAATGATTTTGTACACTATGCACTAGTAATAATATCAAAAGAGTTTTCTTTTGCGTAGTAAGCATATTTGACTATCATAAGAAGCAATCTCCTCCAAGTCTGCGATTGCATTGTGTGTGTGGCGGGAGGTCTTATGGTAGTTTCATTTTCCAAAAGCATTGCGGGTTTCAATATTTAAAGTTCTTTTGTGTTTGTTTTAAAGGTAAACTGTTTTTGTTACTCACACCAGTCCCATGACTGACTCGGAGTTTATTGTTCCTTTCCTAAACTCTGGGTGCTCATAATTTTCCACACGAGCAGTCTAGAGTTGGGTTTCTTTTTCAGATAATCAGGTTCAGTTGACATTGGAGCTAGTTCAGTTTTGGAGATCACAACTGACATTGCTTACCTTTGTCTTACGTGATGATGGTTCGAGCTTGATATTAGAGTGGTTGGACTCAGCCTCTCCGACGGATCATTTGGAGTTATCATTTCTGTTATTTCCGTTGTATCATTATTTATCTCTGATATTGTTGTATCATATTGATATCATTGTTGTATATCATACTGGATATTGTATTCATTTGGAGTTGTATATGATATCATCTATTTTTATTCTGCTGGGTTGTTATACTTAATGGTGTTATAAGCTCCGGAGAGCCAGATTCGACGTTTGAATCTACGGCATTTTGAGTACAAGTGAAGTACGGGTGCCGATTTTCGAAGGCCGAGTTTTTGGATCTTTACAGAGACCATACCGCTTTAGCGGAACGGGTTTTCCTCTCACTAGTATCTTAAAACTTTTTTAAATCATATTTTGTGTTCCTGCATCCACAATGGTTAAAACATACATTTTTAAAATATTATGAAGATATGCATACTTGAAAACATTTTGGATTTCCCATCCCCGGTTTAATCTAACACCCTATAATAATTATATTTTCTAAGGTCACTATTAACCTTTTTGTTTTTCATGGGTTCACTAATAACCATTATACAATTAATGAACATCGTGTTCTTTTCATAGTTTTCATGGGATCACTAAGAACCTATAGGCTCCTGTCAATTAACTTAATTAATTCATGGGTTCCCCTGAACCTGTTAGTCATTTCAATAACCAATTACCTTATCCTAGTTTTCATGGGTTGATTAGGAACCTATTGATTTATCCAGTAACTCACTTTACGTTCTAGTTTTCATGGGTTGACTAGGAACCTATTGATACTTCCATTAGCAACTTTATTATTCTAGTTTTCATGGGTCTACTAGGAACCTATTGACTGATGTCAATTCTTAATCCAGATATAGTTTTCATGGGTTCACTACAAACCAATTAGCCCCTGCTAACTGTCCTTAATACATAGTTTTCATGGGTTAACTATGAAACTTTTGGTTTACTCCAATAAGTACTTAATCATAGTTTTCACGAGTTCACTATGAACCTATTGCTTTACACCAATAACTATAAAGTTTAGGCATCCTATATTTTTGGTCACCCTGACTCCTTGGATGCAATTCTACTCATTCAGGAGTTTAAGCAATTTATTTTCACTATTGAGTTAACTTAGCTGGTTCTTCTCCCCCTTTTTCCCTAAAATACATTTATGGGTTAGCATGTGAATATATTCATATTTGAAGAATCAAAACAATAATTTAACAATACCAATCATGTGGGTAAAAAGTCCTTGAAATACATTTCATAAAACAAAGTTTACACCTTTAACTTATATCTTTATTAAGGCAATACTTCTTTAAAATCCCAAACCTAAAGTCATTACAAAACTCCTTTATATATGCCGTGGGTTTTCCTTTAAAAATTAGAGTATGGGTTTTTAAAACCTTTCGACAATGTCGAAAGCTTCTACTTTCAACCCCTTCGAAAGCATCAATCGTTTCTTTTAAAACAATAGGCTCCAGCCTCTTAAATACTTTGAAACACTTCTTTCAAAACCTTTCGACCTACTTAAAGTATTATTAAATAAAAATGGAAGCATAACTTCCAAACCATTTGAAAGCAAACCTTTCGAAAGCATTGGAAATCAAACCTTTCGAAACCATTGAAACTCAGACCTTTCGATGCCATTGAAAAGTAAACCTTTTGAAACCATTGAAAAGCAAACCTTTCGAAGCCATTGAAACTCAAACCTGTCGAAGCCATTAAAAAGATTACCATTCAAAACCATTGGATTTATACTTAAAAATATTACTTTGGG
This sequence comes from Allium fistulosum, assembly GCA_030737815.1. Taxonomy (NCBI): domain Eukaryota; kingdom Viridiplantae; phylum Streptophyta; class Magnoliopsida; order Asparagales; family Amaryllidaceae; genus Allium; species Allium fistulosum. Next base: position 516,397,224 of record CM060901.1, on the reverse strand, counting down.
TCATAGGTGAAAGTATCTCTTTCAAAAACATTCTTTACTTTTATAAAATATTGGGGAAGACAATTGAACCTTTCGACCCCTTCGGAAGGTTTGGGAAGCGGCTTATATTTATAAAAACAGTTGAACCTTTCGACAACATCGAAAGCTCCTGCTTTCGACCCCTTCAAAAGGTTTAAGCAAAATTAAAGGCGGCAACACTCTTTCAAAATCTCTTTGAAACCTTTTGAAATCATAGCTTTCGACTTTTTCGGAAGCTCCTTAAAACAAGAAAGTGAATTTCTTTTTCAAATCAAAGTAACTAGGGACCATCTCCTTCGAAAGCAACCCTTCGACATCTTACCTTTCGACTTGGTCCAATTCACTGCATACCACTAAAATGATATCATGTGCATTGCTTTCGACCTTGTTGGCTAATGAAGTCGAAAGGTCTTAGTCGAAAGGTTTGCCAAAGAAGGCGGAACTATCTTTTCTGGGTAAAAGCTGATTTTGCCAAAATAAGTAAACTTTTTGTATCAAACTTGCCTACTTGTAAACATTTGATTGGCTTTCACAAACTTATAAATAATTTGGATAAAATTTGCCACATTCTCTCGGATCTAAAATCAAGTTAACTTTTAACAAATAATCCCTTCCTCTTATAAATCAATTAAATCATTTAGGTCCTCCTTTCGAATAATTTAATTTGCATACTAAATCACTTAGTACTCCCCAAAAATTCTGAAAATTCACTTTAATCATGTCATCTAACATATTAAAATTTCAGACCCAAATTATTAATATATTTTCCAAAATAAATTTATCAACCCAAATAACCATATTTTCCTTTGAAAATTCATAATAAATTCTCCACGGCTTGGAAAATTATAAAAATTGAAACCCCATTCCAAAATTATAATTTTTATAACATATAATTTTCCCATGGCATTTAAAAATCATTAATTCTCGGTTTCACCCTAAAACCATATATATCACCTTTAAACAACCTTGTTTAAATCATAAATCAAGCATATCGCTAACCAATATATATAATAATATAGATTTATGATTAAATCTGAAACCATACGATAATAAAATCAATATAGAGATATAGAAATTATTATTCACCTTAGACTGGATAAGGAAATTGAAGTTTGATTGAGATTGATTTCTTCTAGCTTGATCCTAAGCTTTACTTTGATTTTCTCTTCTCTTACTAATGGACGACCTTGCTCTTCTTCTTACGGTTACTATTTTGTTTGAGATAAAAATGAATGTGTATGGCCTAATGAAAATGGTGTAAGGGGAAGTGTGGGTGGCAATTTACCCTAATGCCCTTATGTTCAATTGCTTAATACTTAACCATTTATAAATTCAATAGTTTATATAAGCACGACCACTTAATTTATTAATCAACCTCACTCTCCTTATCTACATTATTCTATTTAATTTATTCAAATTAAATCTCCTGAATGATGTCAATAAAATAAGGGGTGTTACAGTTAAATTTTGGTTTTAGTAAAAGTTGTTTATTATAGCTTGAACAAATTAACATTAGCGAAATGATTTTTTATAAGGAAGTGAATTTATATAAATAGAATTTATAAATGTGGTTTATAAATAAAATGGATTTAAATTGAGAATTTGAGAACTTAAATCCCGATGTTTTGGGAATTTCTTTTCAAAAGTTTTGAGAAAATAATAATAGTATTATTTGGAAGTATTTTTGAATATAAATATTCTTAAGGATTTTGAAGGAAATGGAAATATTTCAAATGGATTTTCGACGATTTTGGACAGTGGGGACTTTCAAGTTTGGTATAGAATTAGAAACTAGGTGTTTTGGTGGAATTAAAAGAAATAAGTTTTTGTAACTTATAAATTTTGAAGAAGTAGAAAATTTAAACAATTTTTAAATTTTTGAAATATTTTTGTTGAGTAAAACCAACCTTAAATTTGAAATTGTATATACTCTTTTGCATATAGGAGAGTATTATATTAATATTAACTTGAGTTGGATATTGTTAATAGACTTAAGTATTGTTTCTTAAGTAAAATAATGATTCTAAAAAAATTGTAAACCTTGAAAAGGGTTTTATTAATGAATTATTTTATTAATTAAGGGTATAAACTTAAGTTATGGAAGATTTGTAAACTTAAGTAATGTGTTATGGGATTGTTTTAAATAAAGATTGTCTTTATGAAATGTTTATAAACTTAAGTTGTGAAATATTTCTACACCTAAGAAATGTTTTATGAAGGAATTCAAAAGTGAATATAATATGGATTGGAATGTTATTAAATAGAATTGATTATGAATTTAAATTTTAAAAGTGATTGAAAAACATAAGTGGTGTTTTTAAAAGTGTTGATTAAACCAAGTTTGTTTTATAGATGTAATAAACTTAAGTAAATTTTTATGAAATGATTCATAAATGGTTTTAGTATTAAATGAAATGCCATTGGTTTAAATTAATTATGATTTAAAAATAAATGTAAATGAATTAACAATAATTTGTATAATTAAGAAACCAATTAGAATAATATGTAGGATGTACGTAGATCGTTCTATTCGCATGAGAAATTTGATCCAGATTCGAGCTCATGATTATAAAATGTTTTACATTGATTTGAACAAGGATTTTCACTCAATTCTTAATGGCGAACACTTGATATTGACTTTTGATTGGATTTTGAAGTTTTCTATCATAGTGTATGGCTATGCAAGGAGAACGGTGGTTTCTATTCAAGGAACCAGATCAGAGTCCGCACTATAGAAATTGTATGAATGATACTAGTTCGGAAATGGAAATTTTGTGATCGAGCAAGTGATCGGGTTTGATATTGCATACGGATGATATATGTACATCATGCATGCTTTGGATGTAACTATGGACTTCTCTTTTGAAATGCAAATATATGATTTGATATGGCATGATTGTTTGAATTGTTTGCTTTGTATGGTTTGGCATTCTTTGGATCATTATATAGTGATTGAGTTATAACATTGTTTTCAAATTGTCATAATTAACTCCCTTTTAGATTTGTAAGTGAGTTTCAGGTACATGGAAGCAAAGGTCGGCTGGCTGCTTTTGGTTTCTTGAGGAGAGTGTTGCTCGATAAATAGGTATATTGTAGATTTAGAATTTGGGATTTGATTGGAGTTTTATACCCTAGTTATGGGAGGTCACTTTTGGGCTTTTTTTATTTTATTGGTTTGAGGCCATAGAGGCAAGTTGTTGTTTTTTGGATCTAGCTGTGCAAAGGAGGTGCTGCCGAAATTTTCCGAAAATTTATGCCAAAGTTGAAAGAAAATTGACATTAGGATTTTTAGAGATAGCCGATAGTCATATGAATCAGTGAAGAGAATTTTTGGAGTAGCCCAGAGTGACCTTAGGAATTTAGTGATGATTTGGAAGTTGTCACTATAGATGTGGTAATAGTTACTTATTCATTTCGATTATTTATATCTCGATTCAGGTAAGTGTGTCATGTTGGCTGACATGTACACCCATTGGTAGGATAATATCCAGGATAGATTAGAGTAGAGTTTGTTGTTTCGACATAAGTTATAGATGATTTTTATATCATCAAATATGCTATAGTGTTGGGCTTATTGTCTATTCATTTAGGATTTCGAGGAAGTAATCTTTTTAAGGGGGAAGAGTGTAATGGCCCGTAATTTCTATTGTTTCAAATAGTAATATTTAATTTATTTAATTATTCAAATTTGATTTAAATTTAAATAAATAATAAGAAAAACAATTATTAATATAACAACTCGATTTTTATTGATGTATTTTTAATTTAATTTGTTTGATTTTTCTATAATTTTTAATTCGAAAAATATTTAAATTTTCGTTTGACGATTTATCAGTAAACGACATTGTTTTTGTGATTTTACAAAATCCAATGATCAATGTTTATTATTTTTGTTTTGGCATCGTATTGCTTTTCTGAGCGCGACCATATTTTTGTTGTCATTTGGAGTTCGTCCGAAAATAAAAATCTGTACGGCGAAATGCCAAAATCACAAATTATATATGTATATATAACACCTATAATCACATGTATTTTTCCTCTTCCCTTTTGTTTCTTGTTCCTTTTCGTACAGACAAAGACGAAAGAGAAATTTGTGAATTCTTTTATAAAAACATTCAAAATAAATTCAAACAAAAATCTAAAAATTCAAAAGTGTTGATCTTTTAGCTAGGTAGGTTTAGATCCACGTTCAGATGGATTTTTGGAGGTTACGACATCAAGTTAGGCGTGCGACAGTTTTTGTAACGACCCATATTTTTACGGATCGAAAGATTGTAGAACTATTGTCGTTAGATCGTTCATAGTTTAAGTCGACCAGAGCTTGAATCGTCCAGGGTTAAGTCGTGTAGAAGTTAGGTCGTCCGGAAGTTGGGTCGGGTGGTAGTTAGGTCGGGTGAACGACCTAAGAGGTTGGAGCGACCTAAAGAGTTTTTGTGTTGGGGCTTAGGTCGTGTGGAAGATTAAGTCGTGGAGCGACCTAAAGAAGTTTGCGACCTAAGGAAGTGGACGATCTAAGGGTTAGCGACTTAACAAGGTTGGCGACCTAAGGGGGGTTGGCGGTCTAAGAAAGTAAGCGACTTAGGAGTTCTCGGCTTCGGAAGTTAGCGACTTAGAGACTGGATGAGATAAGGCTTAAGTCGTTATAGTTAGGTCGTAAGCGACCTAAGGTGGGTTGCTGTGTATAATTAGGTCGTAAGTCGTGCATTAGTGTTAAGGCTTAGGTCGTTGGGTCGTTGAGTCGCGCACTTGCGTTACAGTTAAGTCGTGTAGCGTTAAGTCGCTAAGCCGCATATGTGTGTTAGGTCATAGGTCGCGTGAGGGCTTATGTAGTTAAGCCGTAGGATTTGCTAAGTCGTAAGTCATAGGTCGTGGGGTTCTCATAAGTCGTGGACGACTTAAGGGGCGAACGACTTATGGTTCAGCCTATAAATACACGGTCCTTGCTTCACTTTTTGGGATCCGGATTTTGAAGCGACGAAGTGCTGCCATTTTGAGAGCTAGAGAACTACACTTCTTCACTTCTTTTCTCCACTTTAATCTTGTGCTTCCTTCCATCCAAATCGAAGATCAAATCGAAGATCCAAGAGCTTAGATTGAAGATCTACATCCATCGAAGAGAGATTTCATCGTTTGAAGCGGAGTTTTGGAGAATCGAGCTAGATCCTTCGCTGTCCAGATCTGAAGTGTGTTGCTTTTAAGGTGTTTAGGTGATTTGGTGAGTGGTGGTTATCTCTCACACGAATCCAAAGGAGTATATTGGATTGGTGGCTTGATTTTGTGTTAAAATACTGATTCCCATGCATTTTCTTAAACTTAAGTATAGATCTATTGTTCATGATGATTTAACATCCATTTTACTACATGTTAACCTATGCAAGTTCATTCATCAAGTTGTAGAGATATTGCTCATGATTCATGCTTGTTAGATTTAGACTCTTTATTTACAAGATTGCCATTATTGTTATAATTGTTTAGTAGATCATGTTTGAATGCTTGATTACTTGGATTAATGATTGACTTGATTGATTGTTATAAATTAGTTGATTGATGATTTGATTTGGACAAGTTGGTCGAAGATGATTCAAAAGCTAAGGGAAAGGCTCTTGAATAAGAAAAGCTGCTCGTGGCATATGACGCGGATGATAAAGCTCATATGGATAGATTTGATGATGATGTTGAGATGAGGCTTTGCTATGATGAGATGAAGCGAGGCATGATGTGAGATAGCCTTGGTTTAATCCAGACGGGATCATTCCAAGCATGTTGATAACTCGGTGAAATGGTTCGGGTTTGAGGATAATGGTTGGCTCGAGAGGCGCTTGAGCTAGTATGTGAATAGTCGTCGAGGAGGATGACTAGAAGGCTGAGATTACATCGTTGTTGAAGGTTCTAGCAGGCTCAAAGCAAGAGTACGTTGGGCAGATTCGATAGTCCCAAAAGACTACAGTTGGTAGTCGAGTACTCTAGGCAGATTCGATAGTCCTAGGCACGGGCTGCGACGACGTGCGGAGTTTGGTCTAGAACCGGGGTTACCATTAACCCTTGACGGACGGCTGAAAGAATGTGTCGGTCATTCAATTCATGGTGGTATCGAAGTAATGATAACAGTGATAGCCAGAGTCATGGATGTTTGGTTGTATCGTCATTCGGTCTCAAGAGCAATATTTTCTGGGTGCTTATCTGATCTTGGTTTAGGCCTTGGGGGTTTGTACTTGGAAAACATTGACCTTGACTCGAGTGATAATTGCTTTACTTTAAATGTTTGCTTTGCTATGTTTACTTCTGCTTAGTGTGTCTGGGGGCTATCACTGTAGAAAGAGGTGGAGTGGGAGGGTTGGATTCCTATTCCTTTTACCTTTATGCTCTTTTGGTATGTTGTTAGTTAATTTACCGCTCACTAAGACTGTTGTCTGACTCAAGGTTTTATGTTCAACTCTTATTACCTTGGGCTGTTCATCCATTTTGGGATGGGCAGACTAGGTAGCAGGTGACTGGTGTTGTTCTTAGTAACCGATGATGCTGATGACGAAGACGAGCTGGAGGTTTACATATTATTTTCTTACTATATGTACTGGATGTTCCGCTGCTTGTATAATTCTCTGAGTGATATGTAGTGAGGCTTGATGTATTGACTATTCAGATGTTTGTATTGAACTATTATGAAGCTTAATTGATGAGATTCTATTTTGTGAAGCTTCACTATATATATTCTCTATTGTATTTTATCCATGCGCTGTGAGTAATACGATAGATTCTGCTGTTTTAACTTACCCCTGACAATCATCCATGGCTGCCTGGCACACTTTTCAGCACACTATTTCTATGTTTAGTGCAGGAGTCATGGGCGGTCGTCACATTTGGTATCAGAGCTTTGGTTAATCGATTTTACCCAACGCTCGTTGACGTAACTACGTATGAGAGACGTAATTGTATTTTGATGGATGATTACTATATATAATATAGTAGCTTAGAAGGATTTGAGTCCTTTATGCAGTTGTTTCTCAAGGTGTGCTGATCATTTCTTTTATAGATATTAAGAATGAGTCGAAGATGGAGACCAGCTGCTAGGGAAGGCCGTGCTGCTGAGGGGGCTACTAATTATGCTGCTATGTTCGAGGCTATGATGACTTCGATCATGAGAAGGATGCCAACTCTGGGGCCATCAGTAGATGTTGGAGTTCAAGTTCAAACTCCAAAACCGGTGGATTTTGCTAAGCTGTGTAAAGATTATACTGCTCTTGGAGGAAAGGTTTTCTTAGGAACAAAGTCAACTATTGAGGTCCAGAGATGGATAGATGCTTGTAGAAGGATCTTTGGTGACTTGGGAATCGAGGATGCAACCAAAAGGAAGCTCGCATCAAGGCAGCTTCAAGGAAGAGCTTCTGATTGGTGGAACTCTATCACCATTGATACTCCGGAGGAAGAAATTACTTGGGTGCAATTCCAAGACAGATTTGAAGCTAAGTTCATTTCTACAGCTCAGAAATCTGTTCTGTTTAAGAAGTTTGTAGAGCTCAAGCAAGGTGGAAGACCAGTTCTTGAGTATGTTTCTGAGTTTGAAGCCTTGTCCAAGTATGCCCGGTCGTATATTGAATCTTCATATCAGAAGAACGAGAAGTTTGTGATAGGCTTGGACAGTTATCTTGGGAGGCAGTTGGTGGATCATTTGGACGATCCATTTGAGAAGCTTGTAGAGAAGGCTCTCAGGCACGAGAATCTATTTCCTAAAGAAGGATCTGTTGTTGCTGTGACCAAGGAGGAGTCTAAACCACAGCAGGGTGGAAACAAGAAGAGGAAGCAGCAGCAGCAAAAGGGTAAGGATGGCCAGAAGAAGCCGAAGGGCGAAGTGACCTGCTACAATTGTTAGCAGAAGGGCCATTTCTCCAAAGATTGCAAGAATCCAAAGGTGCCGGTGAAGTGCCACAATTGTGACAAGCCGGGGCATATTAAGAAGAATTGTCCAGAACCGCGGAAGGACAAGTAGATTGTGCAAGCTTATGCTTTGGGGGCTGTGCCATCATCTTTAAAAGCTCCTACCGCTGAAGAGAAAGGAAAGAGTGTGGTGGTTCAAGGTACTCTTTCCATTTGTGGTGTTCCAGTTAGAGTGTTATTCGATACTGGGGCGTCGCATTCTTTTGTTTGTAATGAACTTGTATGCCGGTTGGGTTTAAAACCGGATATTGTTGATAGACCATTGGTTGTGACTAATCCAGATGGGGGTTCGTCCTGTCTGTGTATGCTATGCCGTGGTCTGGTTGTATCGAGTCATGATTGCTCTTTTGTTTGTGATTGTTTTGTTCTGAACTTTGCGAGGTTCGGAATTATTTCGGGTATGGACTGGCTTAGGAAGTATGCAGCAAAGGTCGATTGTGAAAGGTTGGAGGTGACAGTCGAGAAGGTGGAAGGGCGAAAGGTTGTGATACGATGTAAGCATGAGGAAGGCATCTTCATGAGCTTCATGTATTCGCTGGTTGTTCCACGGGATGGACTGTCATCGGTGCCAATCGCTAATGGATTTGAGGATGTCTTTGATGAGGTCAAAGGGTTACCGCCGCATAGAGAGATCGAGTTTCGTATCGATCTAGTTGAAGGAGCCAGGCCTGTTGTGATGCCTCTTAGGCGGATGGCGCCTAGGGAACAGCAGGAGTTGAAGGTGCAGGTTGATGATCTTTTACAGAAAGGATTCATTCGGCGTAGTGTGTCCGAATGGGGTGCACCAGTTGTGTTTGCAACCAAAGCAGATGGATCGTTGAGGTTGTGTGTGGATTATCGTGAGCTGAATAAAGTGACTAAGAAGAAAAAGTATCCATTGCCAAGAATAGATGACTTGTTTGATCAGCTTCACGAAGCTAAGGTATTTTCTCAGATGGATTTGGCAACGGGATTTCACCAGTTAAGAGTGGCTAAGGATAGTGTGCCGAAGACTGCTTTCAAGACACCATCTGGTTTCTTTGAGTGGCTGGTAATGCCGTTTGGATTGACCAATGCACCAGCATATTTTGTGGATCTTATGAATAGAGTGTTCAGAGATCAGTTGAACAAGTTCGTACTAGTGTTCATGGATGATATTTTGATTTATTCCAGAACTGAAGGAGAGCACAAGACGCACTTGCGTATTGTTTTGGAAATCTTACGGAAACATCAGCTGAAGGCTAAGTTTTCAAAGTGCCACTTCTGGAAGAGTGAAGTGAGGTTCTTAGGCCATATTATCTCTGGAAATGGAATAGTGGTTGATCCCGCTAAGGTGGCAGCAATCCAGGATTGGGTTAGACCTAAGAATGCATCTGATGTGAGAAGTTTTCTTGGATTAGCAGGATATTATCGTCGATTTATCAAAAAAATTTCCAAGATAGCTGCACCATTAACAGGATTGATGAAAAAGAACCAAGTATTCAGATGGGATGCTAAGTGTGAGCAAGCTTTCGGAATCCTGAAAGAGCGATTGACAAGTGCTCCTGTTTTGACTATTCCAAGTGGAAATGATGAGATGGTGGTTTACACCGATGCATGTGGTACTGGACTTGGAGCAGTGCTGATGCAGAAGGGTAAAGTTGTTGCGTATGCAAGTCGACAACTGAAGCCGCATGAAAGGAATTATCCGACTCATGATTTGGAGTTAGCGGCGATTGTATTTGCTCTGAAGATGTGGAGACATTATCTATTGGGAGTTCAATTTGAGTTGTTTACAGATCATAAGTCGTTGAAGTATCTTTTCTCCCAAAAGGATTTGAATCTTCGGCAGCAACGATGGCTAGAGTTTTTGGCATCATATGATTTTAGTATAGCCTATACTCCGGGAAAGGGTAACGTAGTGGCAGATGCGTTAAGTCAAAGACATGCAGGATTGGGAGCCATGTTTTCAGAATGGAAGAGTCTCGAGTATTTGGCTGGATTTGACTTCAGGCCTAGATGTGAATTGGAACCTGAGATGTTGGCAAACTTATCGATAAGACCGACTCTTGTGGAAAGAATTGGCGAGAGCCAAAGGCGAGACGATAAGCTTGTCAAGATTATCCGTGATTTGGAATCTGGATTGGACCCAGAAAAGGATAAAGGATTCGAGGTCGATCGAGAGGGTTGGCTTCGGAAGCAAGGACGACTAGTTGTTCCCGATATAGGTGAATTGAGAAATGAAGTTCTGAAGGAAAGTCATCACTCGAAGCTGACAATTCATCCTGGTGGAAATAAGATGTATCGGGATATGAAGAGAACCTATTACTGGGAAGGTATGAAAAAGGATGTTGGAAATTTTATTTCCAAGTGCATGAACTGCCATTTGGTAAAAGCTGAGCAAAAGAAGCCCAATGGATTGCTTCAACCATTAGAAGTTCCTACATGGAAGTGGGAGCAAATATCGATGGATTTTATTGATGGGTTACCTAGAACAAGAACGGGAAATGAAGGGATTTGGGTCATTGTAGATCGTTTGACTAAGAGTGCAAGATTTATTCATGTTCGATCAACTAGGACTGCATCGAAATTGGCTGAGCTATATGTTAAGTGGATAGTTCGATTCCATGGTATTCCGAAAAGTATAGTGAGCGATAGAGACCCATTGTTCACTAGTAGATTTTGGAAGAGCTTTCAGGAAGTTATGGGAACCGAGTTGTGTTTGAGTACAGCTTATCATCCCCAAACAGATGGTCAGACTGAGAGAGTCAACCGAGTTTTGGAAGATCTCCTCAGAGCATGCGTTTTAGATTTCGGAGGATCATGGGAAGATCACCTTCATTTGGTGGAATTTTCGTATAATAATAGTTACCAGTCAAGCATTGGTATGGCACCATATGAGGCATTGTATGGAAGACCGTGTAACTCTCCGACATGTTGGTTGGAAATAGGAGAAAAGTTGATACTTGGGCCAGAAATGATTCGACAGACTTCAGATTGCATAGAAATCATTCGGCAACGAATGAAGGCAGCCCAAGACCGTCAGAAAAATTATGCCGATAAGAGTCGTAAGGATTTGGAATTCGACGTAGGTGATATGGTTTTTGTGAAGATTTCTCCACTGAAGAATGTTATTCGATTCGGGAAGAAAGGAAAATTGACTCCGAGATTTGTTGGACCATTCCCGATCATCGAGCGAATTGGAAAGCTCGCCTACAAATTGGAGTTACCAGAAAAGATGGCGGGTGTGCACAATGTTTTTCATGTATCGTATCTACGGAAGTATGTGCACGACTCAAATACAGTGATTTCTGCTGATAGCTGTGAAGATTTTGAAGTTGACCTAGTTGATAAGAGACCTCGTAAGCCGCTTCGTGTTGTGGAAACTGACACGAAATAGCTTAGGAGGAAGGTAGTTAGGTTGCTCAAGATACAATGGAGTGATGATGATAACGACTGTACATGGGAGGTGGAAGAGAGGATGAAGGCAGCTCATCCTGAAATCTTCGAGGTATGGCCATAAGGTGTCGTGTCATCTCACGACATTGTAACTTGTTCTAATTTTAGAATTCTGCATGTTAGGCTAGTAATTGGACGCATGGTTTGTTAATTGCTATGGATGGTAGGCATGCAGAATAATTTTTGATTTCTCTTGTTTGTTTGGAATTTCGGGGGCGAAATTCCTAAGGGGGAGAGAATGTAACGACCCGTATTTTTACGGATCGAAAGATTGTAGAACTGTTATCGTTAGATCGTTCAGAGTTTAAGTCGACCAGAGCTTGAATCGTCCAGGGTTAAGTCGTGTAGAAGTTAGGTCGTCCAGAAGTTGGGTCGGGTGGTAGTTAGGTCGGGTGAACGACCTAAGAGGTTGGAGCGACCTAAGGAGTTTTTGTGTTGGGGCTTAGGTCGTATGGAAGATTAAGTCATGGAGCGACCTAAAGAAGTTTGCGACCAAAGGAAGTGGACGATCTAAGGGTTAGCGACTTAACAAGGTTGGCGACCTAAGGGGGGTTGGCGGTCTAAGAAAGTAAGCGACTTAGGAGTTCTCGGCTTCGGAAGATAGCGACTTAGAGACTGGACGAGATAAGGCTTAAGTCGTTATAGTTAGGTCGTAAGCGACCTAAGGTGGGTTGCTGTGTATAATTAGGTCGTAAGTCGCGCATTAGTGTTAAGGCTTAGGTCGTTGGGTCGTTGAGTCACGCACTTGTGTTACAGTTAAGTCGTGTAGCGTTAAGTCGCTAAGCCGCATATGTGTGTTAGGTTGTAGGTCGCGTGAGGGCTTATGAAGTTAAGTCGTAGGATTTGCTAAGTCGTAAGTCGTAGGTCGTGGGGTTCTCATAAGTCATGGATGACTTAAGGGGCGAACGACTTATGGTTCAGCCTATAAATACACGGTCCTTGCTTCACTTTTTGGGATCCGGATTTTGAAGCGACGAAGTGCTGCCATTTTGAGAGCTCGAGAACTACACTTCTTCACTTCTTTTCTCCACTTTAATCTTGTGCTTCCTTCCATCCAAATCGAAGATCAAATCGAAGATCCAAGAGCTTAGATTGAAGATCTACATCCATCGAAGAGAGATTTCATCGTTTGAAGCGGAGTTTTGGAGAATCGAGCTAGATCCTTCGCTGTCCAGATCTGAAGTGTGTTGCTTTTAAGGTGTTTAGGTGATTTGGTGAGTGGTGGTTATTTCTCACACGGATCCAAAGGAGTATATCGGATTGGTGGCTTGATTTTGTGTTAAAATTGTGATTTCGATGCATTTTCTTAAACTTAAGTATAGATCTATTGTTCATGATGATTTAACATCCATTTTACTACATGTTAACCTATGCAAGTTCATTCATCAAGTTGTAGAGATATTGCTCATGATTCATGCTTGTTAGATTTAGACTCTTTATTTAGAAGATTGCCATTATTGTTATAATTGTTTATTAGATCATGTTTGAATGCTTGATTACTTGGATTAATGATTGACTTGATTGATTGTTATAAATTAGTTGATTGATGATTTGATTTGGACAAGGTGGTCGAAGATGATTCAAAAGCTAAGGGAAAGGCTCTTGAATAAGAAAAACTGCTCGTGGCATATGACGCGGATGATAAAGCTCATATGGATAGATTTGATGATGATGTTGAGATGAGGCTTTGCTATGATGAGATGAAGCGAGGCATGATGTGAGATAGCCTTGGTTTAATCCAGACGGGATCATTCCAAGCATGTTGATAACTCGGTGAAATGGTTCGGGTTTGAGGATAATGGTTGGCTCGAGAGGCGCTTGAGCTAGTATGTGAATAGTCGTCGAGGAGGATGACTAGAAGGCTGAGATTACATCGTTGTTGAAGGTTCTAGCAGGCTCAAAGCAAGAGTACGCTGGGCAGATTCGATAGTCCCAAAAGACTATAGTTGGTAGTCGAGTACTCTAGGCAGATTCGATAGTCCTAGGCACGGGCTGCGACGACGTGCGGAGTTCGGTCTGGAACCGGGGTTACCATTAACCCTTGACAGACGGCTGAAAGAATGTGCCGGTCATTCAATTAACAGTGGTATCAAAGCAATGATAACAGTGATAGCCAGAGTCATGGATGTTTGGTTGTATCGTCATTCGGTCTCAAGAGCAATATTTTCTGGGTGCTTATCTGATCTTGGTTTAGGCCTTGGGGGTTTGTACTTGGAAAACATTGACCTTGACTCGAGTGATAATTGCTTTACTTTAAATGTTTTCTTTGCTATGTTTACTTCTGCTTAGTGTGTCTGGGGGCTATCACTGTAGAAAGAGGTGGAGTGGGAGGGTTGGATTCCTATTCCTTTTACCTTTATGCTCTTTTGGTATGTTGTTAGTTAATTTACCGCTCACTAAGACTGTTGTCTGACTCAAGGTTTTATGTTCAACTCTTATTACCTTGGGTTGTTCATCCATTTTGGGATGGGCAGACTAGGTAGCAGGTGACAGGTGCCGTTCTTAGTAACCGACGATGCTGATGACGAAGACGAGCTGGAAGTTTACATATTATTTTCTTACTATATGTACTGGATGTTCCGCTGCTTGTATAATTCTCTGAGTGATATGTAGTGAGGTTTGATGTATTGACTATTCAGATGTTTGTATTCAACTATTATGAAGCTTAATTGATGAGATTCTATTTTGTGAAGCTTCACTACATATATTCTCTATTGTATTTTATCCATGCGCTGTGAGTAATACGATAGATTCTGCTGTTTTAACTTACCCCTAACAATCATCCATGGCTGCCTGGCACACTTTTCAGCGCACTATTTCTATGTTTAGTGCAGGAGTCATGGGCGGTCGTCACAGTTTTTGACGTGAGGCAAAATCAACCAGGGTTTCGATTTTCTGGAATTTGAGGTGGTATTTCACGAATGGAAGCTTGCATTGTGTTTTGTGATGGAGTAGGGCATCTTGTGGTCAGTTTGGATGAGGAGCGGTGCCTTAAGGCAGATCGTGACATCTGCTGTGTCATGTAGGGAGGCACGGTCACGATTTCTAGGGGAGTGTTGGACCTCAAATGTTGGTGGTGGATGGGTAGTACACGCGAAGGTAAAGAAAATGGAGGTCGTAGGGTGCGTTTCCATCAAGCGAGGAGTTAGTGGCTGATGGTCAAAGTTCAGTCATGAGGGAGAAGAGCATCAGGTTTAGGCGACAGTGCTGGATTAAGGAGGAAGATTTAAAAATAATTTGGTAATTAATTTGTTAATCAAGTTGTTTAAGGAATTAATGAAACTAATTTATCTGAATAACTCATATATTGTATAACTTTCTCATACAAGGTCCAAATCAAACGCGATCAGTCGCATTATAACCGAGGAATTGTTAGCTACACAATGGAATTAAATTGGTTGAGTTTTGAGCTTGTTGAATTTCATGATGAAATCGAACGTTGTTCGACTTTAGTCAGAACCAGAATGCTTCAATGACAGCTTGAATTTCGGTGAGTTTAACTCACCTTTTTGGTTAATCGGTAATGTTTTATATTAGATAAAAATTATTGGTTGTGTGCTTGGATGTTATGTTGGTTGATTGTTTGGTTTTGATGAATTATCGCTTTTCAAAGCGGACAATATATGAAATCATTTGCAGGGAATTTATAGAAGGGATCCAACGGGATACCTCGCCATTGTATTATTATTTTCAATACTATTCCGGTTATATGAAATATTGAATATCAATAGTAGCATTGGTTAAGTGCATTGGTGGCTATTGGCCTAAATTTAGTATTTTGAAAATACTATTAATTGCCATTGGCTTGAAAGTTTGTTTTGATTTAGAGAATGATTTCAAATCTGACTTTTGGCTTTCTGAAACATTTTGGTTAAATAGATTTGGAAACTTCTTGTTCACTCCAACCTTTTATTTGTCTTTCCTAATATATTTAAAAATGGTTTATAGTTGTTTTAATATTATTTAATAATGTTTAAAGTTGTTTAATTATTATTTTATAATATTTTAAAGCTGTTTAATTTTTATTTAATAATGTTTAAAATTGTTTAATTATTGAAAAAAATGTTTAAAGATTGTTTCTACTTAATATTGGTTTAAAGTTATTTATCAATATTTTAGTATTGTTAAAAAAAATTATTTAAATAATTAATATTGTTTTAAGATAATCATAATTATTTATTAATAATGTTTTGGAATTAATAATAATTATTTATTAACAATGCTTTGGAAGTTAATAATAATTTATTATAATAACATTGAGGATTGATTATTATTATTTACTTAATAATGTTTTAAATTATTAGTTATTTTATTTATATCGTTTTTGAAGTTAATAATAATTATTATTTATTTATACTATTTTGTTGTTAATAATTATTATGATATAATAATAGTTTGAAGTATATAATAATAATAACTATTTATTTATGATGTTTAAAATTAATTAATTAATTGTATTTATAAATAATAAATTGATTTATAATGGAATTGCATTTAATAAAGAGTTTATCAGTGAAAATGGAGTTGGATTTATAAAGGATTTTTATAAAGGACTTTTATAAAGCAGTTTTAGTAAGAATTATAAGGTTCTTTGTAAAAGGCTTTATAAAAAGAATAAAGTTTTACAAATGGGTTTATAGATTTATAAAAGGAATTTATAAATAATTTTAATTTATAAAAGAGTTTGGTAAATGGTTTTAGATATTTATAAATGGAGTTTTATAAATGATTTTAGAGTTGTATAAATGCATTTTCTAAGTAGTAAAATTGTAATGTTTTTGTGAATATACTTATATGTTGAGATAGGTATATGGATATTTTTCCAAGTATAAAAAAGAGTATGACAGGTTTGGGAATATATCTTTGTATAAGTATTTCGATACAAATATTTACAAAGTAATTTTAATTAATGAAAGGATTAATTTAAAAAGGTTAGTGGTTGCCTACGTGCTTAACCATGTTGGTTTCCTATAGAAATAAATCCCTGATTCGATTTATGTTTGTTTGTTTATTTGATAGTTAAATAACCGACTATCAAACTTGGCCAGTTTTAAATTATCGTTGTCGATTCGGAGAGACAAGGATCAGATCTGTTTGCAAAGTTGTTTTAACGTGATAGAGGGTTCTCGCTTTGTGAACTGTGTCGAAGCTTAGACTCTTACCCCTACCCGTCCTAAAAGGGTTAGTTGTGCAATCGAGGGGCTGGCCGTAAATTCAGATTCCAGGTTACCATTACACTTGGTATCAGATCTTAGATTGAGCGAACACCTAGGCCATGGTGGGGGTAAAACTCATTATAGATAGGGTTAGCAATACCCTAGAATGAGTAAACTCATTAGAGATATGCTTAGTAGAACCCTAGAATGAGTTGATAAGAGTGCGTATTTGTTAGTTATTACAAAATTGTTTTATATTGTGATGGTTGATCTGTTAAGTTTGAATTTTGGATTCTGGTCAATATGAGTTGCTAATGTTATTGATAAGGATTTCAAAATACTTGAACAAAGCCAATTGACATAGTACTGTTTTTAAATTGGTAAATGAAATAATTTGACATAGGACTATATTTTCTGTATAAAGAAATGATTTTTAAAATATAGTATAGTTATTATTGATGTGTTTGGTTGTTAGGGAAGTGATAATAATCAGTTATTATCAATTGTTGTTTGATTAGTCATGCTCACCTAGTTAGGAGCATTAACTGTTGTTTGTTGATTGACTAGTTGTGCCCGACCAGTTTATGGGCAATTACTATTGTGCTTACTTGGGAGTAGTTTTGTTCATTTTACTGCATGTGTTGGGTAAATTAGTAATTGTGGGAAATATTAAAATCGAACACCTTGTGAATTCAGTTTCGCAATTTGACTATAATGCGTTCGGTGATAATGTTGGGTTAAATTTTGGTTTTAGTAAAAGTTGTTTATTATAACTTAAACAAAGTAACATTAGTGAAATGATTTTATATAAGGAAGTGAATTTATTTAAATAGAATTTATAAATGTGGTTTATAAATATGTTTCCTGGAGATTTGACCAGGCAACTAGTACTCGGCATCCAGTGGAACTCGGCATTAGAGAGTGACCGGCATCCAGGAGTGTTCGGCGAAGCACTTGACATCCAGGAGTACTCGGCGTAGTACTCGGCATCCAGTGGAACTCGGCATCAGAGAGTGACCGGCATCCAGGAGTGTTCGGCGAGGCACTTAACATCCAAGAGTGTTCGGCGAGGGCACTTGACACCCAGGAGTACTCGGCGTAGTACTCGGCATCAGAGAGTGACCGGCATCCAGGAGTGTTCGGCGAGGCACTTAACATCCAGGAGTGTTCGGCGAAGCACTTGACATCCAGGAGTACTCGGCGTAGTACTCGGCATCCAGTGGAACTCGGCGTCAAAGAGTGTTCGGCATCTAGGAGTGTTCGGCGAAGTACACAGCATCCATAGTGTCCGGCATCCAGTAATGTCCGGCGAAGCACCCAGCAGTGTTCGGCGTCAACTGGCACTCGGCGTCAACCATTGCTCGACAGCAAGAGTGCGCGGCATACAAGAGTGCTCGGCATCAAGACTGCTCGGCATCAAGACTGTTCGGCATACGGGAGTACTCGGCGTAGTACCCGGTAGCATCAGGAGTACTCGGCACAAGAGTACTCGGCGTCTAGAGGAGCGTTCGGCTTCGATTGACTAACACCCTGCACTTCCCAAACATCAAACCACATCGTTCGACACAGAAAGGACTGCTCGGCATCAGAGCGTTCGGCAAACCTTGCTCGGCATACAGCGACCACTGTACTCGGGCTGGAGCGTTCGGCCATCAGCCCACTTGGGAAGTCCAGCCCATATTTGCCTATAAATAGAGGGGCAGGGTCACAGTGAAAGGGATCCTTTTTTGGAGAGAAACCACCGGGGAGACTCTGCCATTTTCAAGACTCATCTTCTCTACTTAACAACTTCACTCAAGCATTTGATTCACGAATTGTATTTGTAATCAACTATAAAGGAAATCAATAAAGTTGAACAAAGTGGACGTAGGCAATTACGCTGAACCACTATAAATTTGGTGTTCTTACTTTCTGCATTTAAATTAGCATTGTCTTCTCTGTTTAATTTACTTTCATCACTTATATCTCTACACAATCTTTCTGAACGAGGTTAGTGACCAAGTTTGGTGCTAACACTTTGGTGCTTTCACTGAGAATTGAATTCTCAGACCTCAAGGATCTGCTTTGAAGCTACTGGATTGAACAAATCCCCCAAAGAAGATCCGACTCACTGATAGGACATCCGTTGATTCTACTCAGAGTTCATACCAATAACTCTACAATGGAAAGACCACGTACCAGGTCAGCTTCTCACAATGTGGATGCCCACGAGACTGCTAGCGTGCAACAAGCAGGGCCTAGCAATCAACCAGCAATTCCAAATACAGGAGTTGCCGCTCAGGACCAAACTCCAGTTGTCACCAGAATAGAGTTCAACGACCTGATGAGAGAGCTCAGGGAAAGTAGGAGACAACTAGTAGAGCAGATGCAAGCCAATGCCAACCTGATGGCACAACTTACTCAACAGCAGCAACAGAATGCTGGGGGTAATCCCGCTGCTTACTCCTCATCTGACAGCTCTACTTCCTCTGATGAACCTCCCAGGCGCAGACGCCGTAAGACTGATGTTGCGCGAGCAGATGCTGCTGTTCGAACAGCTGGAGACCGCGACCAAGCAAGAGCTGGAAGCTTCAGGACCGGGATACAGATGGAAGATAGAGGCCCAGATCATCAAAATGCTAACGATGTCGAACCTCAAGATGCACGATTGGAAGATCGCCAAGAGAGGAGGCATCAGCATGGACAGGCATGTAGAACAGACTCCAACCTTCCGCCTTCCATACAGACACCCGACCTGACTGCCATGATCAGGCAACTGATGAAAGAGAATCAGGGATTATCAAATGATGACTGGGGAGTGTCAAGAAGTCATACTCCGTTCACGGATGTTGTGTTGCAAGCGGCGTACCCCAGGAAGTTTAGTATGCCTACTATTCCTGCATATGAAGGAAAGACTGACCCTAGACAACATGTCATGAGGTACGAATGGATGATCGATTCAGCCAGAGCGAATGATGCCACCAAGTGTAGGTGCTTTCCGATTACTCTATCTGGGATCGCTACTATGTGGTTCACCCGACTTCCTCCATGATCCGTATCAAATTTCGAGGAGTTGGCAAAGAAGTTTATTGAGCAGTTCAGGATACACACTACGCGCCCAAAGGACGTGATGTCTCTGTCAAGTGTAATCCAAAATCCTGGGGAATCGTTGAAGGAATATTTGCAAAGATTCCACGTGGCAGCAACTGAAGTCAGTAATCCCAATGACCATGCAATTCTGATGGCTGTAATGAGAGGTGTGGATCCAGACTCTGAGTTTGGAGACTGGCTGGCAGGAAAACCTCCAGTTATGCTAGAGCGTTTCTACTCTAAGGCACACCAGTTCATAAGAAGAGAGGAAGCTAGGTGGGTACGACGAGATAAGGCGCCAGGGCCTGTCCAAGAGTCAATAAAGAGCAACATCGCTGTGAAGCAATCGGGAGACAGCTCGGGAAAGGTCCAAGTCAACGTCCAGAACAAACCTGGGCAACCCAAGGAGTCCGGAGGAAGGGGTCAAGGGAAAAGAAAAGAAGCAGGAAAGTGGAAGTCGAGAATTCCAAGCTACAGCGAGTACACTCCGCTAAACGCCCCACTTGAAAACATTTACCTATCCACCTGCAATACTTTTCAGTACAGAAAACCACGTCCAAAAGAATCAACTGAAGAACAGAAGCGGACCGGGAAATATTGTCGCTTCCATGAGACTTATGGACACAATACGGAAGAATGTAGACACTTGCACGACGCTATCGAGAAGTTGATCAGGCAGAAGAAATTGCAAGAATTTGTGAAGGATCCACAAGAAGGAGGACAGGGAACGTCCAACCCAGGTCGTGCACCAGCTCCACGTCATCCCGAGGAGCCTGCCCGGACCGTTGGTAGACTGGTCATAAATACAATTATCGGCGGGCCTCACCCCGCAGATAAGAATTGGCAGGAGATGGAGCGATATGCAAGTTCCTTGAAGCATGCAGATTTTGAGTGTTGTTCGAACATGGAGGACGGAGCCCCTGCTAAGCAGCAGCGCGTAATGACAGACGATATTGTGTTCAGAAGCAGAGACGCTGATCAGGTAGAGGCTCCGACCATCGACCCCATGGTCATATCTGCAACGATCGGACCAGCATACGTAAAAAGAATTCTGATTGATTCTGGAAGTTTAGTCAACATCATCTTCAAGAAGGCCTATGATCAAATGAAGCTAGAAACAAAAGACTTGAAACCATCCAAAGCTCGTATCCACGGCTTTAACGGTGCTGCAACTGATGCAGTGGGATATGTCGAGTTACTAGTTGAACTGGGACAAGGCGAGCATCGGAGAGTGCGAATTCTACCCTATGTAGTTTTGGATGTGGACTCTCCGTATAACGTTTTCTTGGGCCGGCCGGCCCTGGCGGAGTTTAGGGCAGCGTTAGCCCCGTGGTGTTTAACTTTGAAGTTCCCGACTGACAAAGGAGTAGGCATTGTTCACGGCGACCAAGCAGCTGGTTGTTCCTGTTATGTGGCCGAGCTCCGAGAGGCCCACCGGAGGGAGAAGGGAAAGGTTGCGGACAATCCCGTCCGCATCCTCAATGCGGATAATTGACAAGTAGTGCCCGAGCCCTGGCTCGGGCATAGTTCTCGGATCTACGGAGATATAGATCCGAGAGACGACGATGAGAAACCCAGGGAAGAGAAGGCGGCACCGGCTGAATTAACAATTGACATTTCAGTTAGCCATGACGACCCTTCGCGAATACTGAAGATCGGATCACAGCTAGGCCCCGCAATGACTGAAGACCTTAGCGACTTCCTCCGGGCGAACCTTGATGTTTTCGCCTGGACGCATTCTGATATGTGTGGGATTTCTCCCGCCATCACGAGTCATATGTTGAACATAGACCCGAAATACGTCCCAGTCAAGCAAAAAAGGAGAGGAATGGATCCGGAGAGATCCGCCGCTCTTGGAGAGGAGGTGGACAAACTCAAAGCAAATGGGTTCGTCTGCGACGTCCTCTACCCGGAATGGGTCTCCAACCCCGTGCTAGTAAAGAAGGCGAATGGGAAATGGAGGACTTGCGTAGATTATTCCGATTTGAACAAAGCATGCCCTAAGGACAGTTTCCCGTTGCCTAGGATCGATCAGTTGGTCGATTCCACCGCAGGACACGAGTTACTGTCATTCATGGATGCGTACTCAGGATACAACCAAATCCCAATGCATATTCCGGACCAAGAACACACCAGCTTCGTTACAAATGTCGGGCTGTATTGCTATGTAGTGATGCCCTTTGGATTGAAGAATGCTGGAGCAACTTACCAATGTCTGGTGAATCGAATGTTCAAGGACCAACTGGGTAAAACCATGGAAGTCTATGTGGATGACATGCTCGTGAAGTCACGACGGTCAAACGACCACATTCAAGACTTGGCTGAAATGTTCGACATACTCAGGTTTTATTGCATGAAGATCAACCCGTTGAAGTGTTCTTTCGGCGTTGCATCAGGGAAGTTTTTGGGATTCATCGTCAACGCTAGGGGAATCGAGGCCAACCCAGAAAAGATCCAAGCTATTCGAGATGTACAAGCGCCCAGGACTATAAAGCAGGTACAGAGCTTGAACGGAAAAGTAGCTGCGCTGAGTCGATTTATATCCAAGGCAACTGACAAGTGCATCCCGTTCTTTGACATAATAAAGAAAGGAAAGAGAAATTTTGAATGGACGTCTAGCTGTGAGGAAGCATTCCGGAATCTGGTGAGGCATCTGGAGAGCCCACCAATGCTATCAAAACCAGTTGACCATGAGATGTTGTACGTATACTTGGCTGTATCCCCACATGCGATAAGTGCGGCTTTGGTACGAGAGGAGGATCGAGTCCAAAAGCCGGTGTATTATGTTAGCAAACGTTTAACAGGGGCCGAGAAGAATTACCCTAAAATAGAGAAATTGGCTTATTACTTGGTGATTGCATCACGAAAGCATCGCCCGTACTTTCAAGCACATTCAATCGGTGTTTATTCCGATCAACCCCTGAGGCAGGTACTCCAACGGCCGGAAACTTCTGGAAGATTACTAAGATGGAACATCGAGTTGAGCCAATTCGATATAGCGTACTTACCACGGAGAGCCATCCGAGGGCAAGCATTAGCAGACTTCATCACTGAGTTTACCATACCCATCAAACCGGACGATCACGACATCATTCCCCCCGTTCGATGGAAATTATACACTGACGGTGCATCAAACGACCGTTGCTCCGGCGCGGGCGTAGTTCTTGTAACTCCGGAAAACCGATCGATCTGTTATGCCCTGAAGCTCGATTTCCCTTGCTACAAATAACGAAGCTGAATATGAAGCACTGATCGCTGGCTTGAAGATCATCAGGGAACTCGGGATCGAATCAGTCGAAATCTTTTGTGACTCGCAGTTGGTGGTTTACCAAGTACGGGGAGACTACCAAGCAAAGGGACGAAAGCTTGCTCCGTACCTCATTCAGGTCCAAGAACTACTATCAAATCTTGAGCGTTATGACATCTCACATATCCCGCGCGAACAGAACAAAGAAGCCGACTTATTGGCTAAGTTCGCGAGTACTGACGATGCGCAACAAATGGGATTGTATCCCGTCGAAGTCTTGCATGCCCCGAGCATAGACGAAATGAAAGTCGATCGCGTGTTGGGAACAGAAATTGAGAAGGAATCGTGGATAACCCCATTCAAACTGTACCTGACGACCGGGGCTTTACCAGGAAAAAGAAGCGAAAGACGGCAGGTCCTTCGAAAGGCCGCGCGATACATAATGCAGGATGGATCAATGTATCGAAAAGGATTCTCAGTCCCGTTATTACGATGCATCGCTCATGATGAAACAAAGCGAGTCTTGAGAGAGGTTCACGAAGGGGAATGCGGCAACCATACTAGGGGGCAAACGCTAGCAAAGAAGATCCTCCGCTATGGATATTACTGGCCCACCGTAAACCGGGATGCTGCGGACTACGCAAGAAAATGCGACAAGTGTCAAAGATATGCGAAAATCCCGAGGGCTCCATCAACGGAACTCACACAAATGATCAGTCCCTGGCCATTTGCGATCTAGGGAATCGACATAATCGGCTCTTTGCCTCTATCCAAAGGTGGTGCGAAATACGCAATAGTTGCAGTCGACTATTTCACGAAATGGGCTGAGGCAGAACCTTTGGCCACTATCACCTCTAAGAAGGTCATTAACTTCGTTGTACGAAACATTATATGCCGCTTTGGCCTTCCACGCACCATCATTACAGACAACGGAACGCAATTTGAAAGTAGAGAGTTCAAAGAGTTCTGTTTAAAGTACGGCATCGAGAAAAAGTTCGCCACCGTTGCACACCCAAAAGCTAACGGACAAGTCGAGGCCGTTAACAAAATAATCAAGTCCATACTGAAGAAGCGTCTGGAGAAGGTTGGAGGCAAGTGGGTAGATGAACTCCCGACAGCATTATGGGCGTATAGAACTACCCACAAGTCCACGACCGGCCACACTCCGTTCGCCTTGGCATACGGCTCTGAAGCCGTTATACCCGTGGAACTTGAAGTTCCATCGCATCGAGTGACATACTATGATCCCAAGACGAACCAAAACCTCTTGCTGGAATCACTGGACTGCATTGACGAAAAGCGGGAAGAAGCTGAATTAAGGGCGGCGGTGCACAGACATTGAGTCAAGCGTTACTACGACGGCAGAGTCCGCCCAAGAATCTTTGATGTGGGTGATCTCGTTCTGAAACGAGTCTTCCCGGTACCATCACGCATGAATCCCAGCTGGGAAGGTCCATACGCCATTGAACGGAAGCTTGGAGAAGGAACATTCAAGCTAGCGACCGTTGATGGCGCGACACTCCCCCGAGCATGGAACAGTGAACATTTGCGGCACTATTACATTTAGCATGTTTTCCTTTCTTGTTGTAGGCAC
Source organism: Allium fistulosum (assembly GCA_030737815.1). Classification (NCBI taxonomy): domain Eukaryota; kingdom Viridiplantae; phylum Streptophyta; class Magnoliopsida; order Asparagales; family Amaryllidaceae; genus Allium; species Allium fistulosum. The sequence goes on along the minus strand of CM060901.1, from coordinate 516,372,791 downwards.
TGTTATTTCCTGCATGTTTCCATTCAATAATGACTTAGTTTCCTTTTAAAGTTGTAATCAAACAATTTAGTTGATTTTCATTAATAAAGGCTTGAAGCCATATTTTCTATGAAGTTTCTATATCTCTTAATTGGATGATAAATTACATTATCCTGCACGACATACAGACTCATACGAACGATTCCAAATCTCCGAATCCCCAGAGCGTGGATCGGAGTACTCTAAGTCCCCAGAGCGCGGACTAGAGTATAAACGATTCCAAATCTCCGAATCCCCAGAGCACGGATCGGAGTACTCTAAGTCCCCAGAGCGCGGACTAGAGTATAAACGATTCCAAATCTCCGAATCCCCAGAGCGCGGATCGGAGTACTCTAAGTCCCCAGAGCGCGGACTAGAGTATAAACGATTCCAAATCTCCGAATCCCCAGAGCACGGATCGGAGTACTCTAAGTCCCTAGAGCGCGGACTAGAGTATAAACAATTCCAAATCTCCGAATCCCCAGAGCGCGGATCGGAGTACTCTAAGTCCCCAGAGCGCGGACTAGAGTATAAACGATTCCAAATCTCCGAATCCCCAAAGCGTGGATCGGAGTACTCTAAGTCCCCAGAGCGCGGACTAGAGTATAAACGATTCCAAATCTCCGAATCCCTAGAGCGCGGATCGGAGTACTCTAAGTCCCCAGAGCGCGGACTAGAGTATAAACGATTCCAAATCTCCGAATCCCCAGAGCGTGGATCGGAGTACTCTAAGTCCCCAGAGCGCGGACTAGAGTATAAACGATTCCAAATCTCCGAATCCCCAGAGCACGGATCGAAGTACTCTAAGTCCCCAGAGCGCGGACTAGAGTATAAACGATTCCAAATCTCCGAATCCCCAGAGAGCGGATCGGAGTACTCTAAGTCCCCAGAGCGCGGACTAGAGTATAAACGATTCCAAATCTCCGAATCCCCAGAGCGCGGATTGGAGTACTCTAAGTCCCCAGAGCGCGGACTAGAGTATAAACGATTCCAAATCTCTGAATCCCCAGAGCGCGGATCGGAGTACTCTAAGTCCCCAGAGCATGGACTAGAGTATAAACGATTCCAAATCTCCGAATCCCCAGAGCGCGGATCGGAGTACTCTAAGTCCCCAGAGCGCGGACTAGAGTATAAACGATTCCAAATCTCCGAATCCCTAGAGCACGGATCGGAGTACTCTAAGTCCCCAGGGCGCGGACTAGAGTATAAACGATTCCAAATATCCGAATCCCCAGAGCACGGATCGGAGTACTCTAAGTCCCCGGAGCGCGGACTAGGGTATAAACGATTTTAAAACTCTGAATCCACGAAGTGCGGAGCGAAGTACTCTAATCCCCCGGAGCGCGGACTAGAGTATAAACTATTTCAAGCCTCCAAGTCCCCAGGGCACAGAGTCAGCAAGAAGTCCAAGTACTCAAAAGATGTGGGACGAGAGGTACGCCATGTCCAAAAATGTTTGAACAGCACAAGAATGGACCGGGAGATAATGCAACTCATAAGAACTTGAGTTATGGCTACAATTAGTCAGCAAACCAAATAAAGACAAGAGAATCATTCAAACAAAAAGAAACTAAAACTTTATTCAATAAGTCCAAAATGGGGATACATGATCACTCCTACAAAATTCAGACCTCTCTATAAAAACTACAAGTTGTGGAAGATAAAAACAATTACAAAACTTAAGCAGGAAACTTGTTGAACAAGTGCATCGATTATTTCTTTGACTTCTTCTTCTTGTCTTCCTATGGTGTTTCCGACGACTCCTCTCCCTCACGCTTTTTCTTGGACTTTTTGCTTGCTAGAGAAACGGAGTCAGGAGTAGGAGACGGAACATCTAGTGGTTTGGACCTGCCCGGGAGAATGATTTTCAAAGGTCTGTTACGCGGGTCAGTGAGTTCCAGTATTTCAGATTCAACTTTGACTTTGACCTTTTTCTTCTCCTCGTCGGCGAGACGATCCTTCATGCTCATCTCTGAAGTATGCTCAGAGGCGCCAGTGATTTCAATTTCATCGCTTCCTTCGGCAGGAGACGAAGTATCAAGTTTGTCATCATCTAGCGCCCCGATCACTTGAGCGTCTGGACCGGGAGTTACTCCTGCGTGAGCAACGTCGCTTGTTTTCTCTGCTTCCTCCTTGGCGTCATCGCTCCTCGGAGTTGGTTCGGCGTCAGAGCAACCTGCACGAAAACATAAGGAATGAGCATTAGAACGAATAGCCACTGCTGAAAAATGATGGGAACTCTTCAACTTCTAGAGAAAGAAGAATTTCCTACCAGGGTTCGGTTGGCTATCGGTGGCACGAGGGGTTTCACCCTCCAGGATAGGTGACAGCACATGAACACCAAGCCCGGGATCTTCGGGATCATAACTAGCATGCTGCTCGAATGGATCAAGTGTTGGCCGACCGGCCGATTGAGCAGCGTAAGGAGCGGAAATGTGAGGAGTAGTAGCATCGGCCCCAGACGGGCCAGCTTCGTCATTCTTCTCTTTCGGAGGGGAAGAGCCTTTGTTATAAAGTGCCAATGCTGCGGATAAGTCTGATGGCTCATTCCCCCTTAGGAACTCCTTCACCAAGACATCCTCATCGACCTCGTTGGAGCCCGACTCGACCTTCTTGATCCTTATCAAAGTTTCCCACGCCTCAGCCATGGATTCGAGGCAGCCGTCGCCCAGAAATGTTAAGTCGCGGTGCATAAGGACGCGGGCTCCATACTCGGCGATCAACGGGTCAACCATACTTTTGACCTCTTCCCTGCCGGCTTCTGCGGCCGCCTCGAGGCGAGAATCAAGCTCTTCCATAGCCATTATTTTGCCCTCCTCACGGTCCTCGTCCTTCATTTTCTCGACCCCGGCGAGTTCGTCATCGAGCTTTGTCTTCAGGAGTCGGGTAGCAACAATCTCATCACAGTATCGCTGCGATTCTTCTTGAGCAGCTACTTTGTCTTCCTTCTCCTTGGAAAGTAATTCCTTCAGCTCCTTGACTTGAGTAGCAAGTGCGTCCCTTTCCTTTTGGACAGAGTCTTTTTCTAGGGCGAGGGCACCGCTGCGCTGGACTGCTTCGTCAAGCTCTTTTTGTGAGCCGCCTCTAAACGAGTAACTGCCTCGGCAGTATTTTTACGCTTTGTTCAGCGGCTTCTAGCTTTGACTTATACGAAGCAAGCTCTTCGTCTTAGAGTTTGATGATTTTCTTATCGCTGTCAGCCTCCAGATTCAGACGGTCAATCTCGTGTTGACGCTCAACAGATACTTCCGAGACCTTCTCCACCAAGTGCACAAATGCGTCATGTTGAACATAGACGTCGTTATTGCAGGCAATGGCACTCTGCTTCACATGCCCGGGAATATGATGAATGGCCGGGAGGAACTTCAGACCATCGAAGCAAATTTTTGGAAACTTGGCCTTAAGATCGACCATCTTTTCCGCAACAGTTGGATCCACCGCAGGAGTAAGAGGAGGAGGCTTTGAAAACTCCGTTCTTTTACGTTGCTCTCGAACTTGCCTTGTACTCGATGAACTGGAATGTTGTTCTCGAGGAGCATCAGACTGATAACCCTTCTGTAAGGATTTCTCTCTATCCGGCTCAGTTGGAGGAGGAAGATCATGGGACTGGGAAGATTGAGAATGTGCCTTCTTGCGGTGAGACGACTCTCGGGGACGATTATCCCTATCTTCATACTCGCCTCGGTCCCTGCCTCTGCCTGAACCGGAATCCCGTCCAGAGTGATGGAATATAGAAGACCCCTGAAGGCGATCAAGTCCGTGAGAACGCCCCATATCACCTGCAAAGAGTGGAGATAACAACGAGTTAAGAAAAGTCCGTGAGATGAGGAAAAACTTGAAGTGTATGATGGAATGCATATGTGCGTGTGTGTCCTAGAGTTCCCCCGACGGACCAGTTCGTTTATCTTTACTAATCGGGGTGTTGTCTCCTTGAACCGGGAGTTGAACTCCCGCATTGCCTCTAGCGGGCGAAGAAAATTTGAGGGCTTCAGGATCATCAAACCCGTAATTAAGTATGTCTTCGGGAATAGAAAGGTTCGATAGACCCCTCAAGGAGCTTTCCAGATGCTGCGAAGAAGCCTCTTTCTCAGGCGGGATAGGCGTAGCTTTTGAAGTGCCACCAATTTTCTCCTTTTGAACTGTATATTTCAACTTCTTCTTCCCCTTCGAAGGGGAGGATGACGTCTCAATATCCTGAACCTCGATTGCCGGATTCCAAGCGGGACCCACGTTCTCGCCTTGAGTCTCAGGAACATCATCTTCTCTGCGCTCACCTTCTCCGTGCGTATCGGGAGTGCGACGCGACGACGATCCGGCCTTTTTTTCCCTTTACCGGACGAAGGTTTGGGAATGGTGACACCTTCTGGAAGGCTGATCCAACGACCAGGGGCTAGCAAGCCAAACCCCGACAGTGATTCATTTGAAATGATAGTCCGGATGTCTCGATCCTCAGCAGGAAGAGCTCTAATGACTTCAACAGCCTCAGAATATCCTCGGCCTTCCGGACGCGGGTTAATACCTGAAAAGATGAGATGAAGAGTTAGGAAAAGCATGACTCCGATTAAATACGAATAGTGACTTAGCAGAGAGACTTACTGCCTTCAACCCATCTCCTAGCGAAACCAAAAGGGCAGCGCACATAGAACCATTCCTGTTTGTACAGGGCGAATTTGCTATATGCCCCTGTCAAGATCTGGCACTTGTGGTATGGCTCGAGGAACATAAAGGAAGGACTGTCTTTCCGTCTCTTGAACATATAAATGTATCTGATATCACCGGGGGTTGGAGGTCTGGAGAAGACGGCCATGAAAAGTAAGTAAGTCCCATATAGAAATGCATGGCCGTTCGGGTGCAGCCGCGATGGAGCCATGTCTATGTACTGCAGAACATCCTGGAGAAATAAATTTAACGGAGGCACGCTGCCCATCCAACACATGAACTTGTTACAGGTAGTGTACCCGACTGGGGGCAGATGAGGACGATCGTGTCTCGAAGGAACTAACACGTCGGCAAAAGGAATCCTATGAATGGAGCATATCCGTCGCAGAGCAGCTTCGTTGATCTTCGAGGCTTGTGAATCGATCGGATTGTCTAGTAGGATGGTTGCCTCCAGAGCATCAGGTGCCAAGTTATGAGCAGGAGAAGTCGATGGGTTAGGAGTATCAGCGGCTCCTTGCCTTGATGACGGCCCAGGCCTGTCAGATATGGTGGCAGAGCTAGATTTTCTCGACATCCCAAATAAATAACTAAGTGCTTGAGAGAACTATACTCAAAAAACGTTGAACGTTAGAATTAGCAACACGAGTTTCCCCCCTCCACGTGGTGTGTGAACTAGTGAAAGCAATTGTGTACAAGCGATAAGAATCTAAAGGTTTTTAAAGATATAATAATTAGCTTCGAATCATCGCCTTCGGAGACCGTCATCGCTGACCGTCTCAAAAAGCTTGCCTTGAGGCGATTACAGTTCCAGATTCAGAAAACATATGATTTATAAAGTGACCGGCCTAAGTGTAGTCTGACGTTTATATCGTTCGGCATTTGAATGTTGTTCGGCATTGACATTGTTCGACCTAAGTTCTGTTCGGCATGTATGTATTTGTTCGGCATTGAGATTGTTACTTAAGTTCTGTTCGACATGTATGTGTTTGTTCGGCATTTGAATGTTGTTCGGCATTGGAATCGTTCGGTCTAGGTTCTGTTCGGCAATAGTATTGTTCGGCCTCAATATTGTTCGGCATCTAAGAATGTTCGGCTTGGGTTTTGGTCAGTTAAGTTTTCGTTCGGCTGAGTTATCGTTCGGCATTTTTGTAAGTGTTCGTCTTTAGTTCGTTTGGCTAAGTTGTTGTTCGGCGTTCTAACGAGTGTTCAGCCTTATTCAGACGAGATACTATTCGGCAGCCTCTATCGTTCGGCGCACGACAACATACGCCGAACCATAACTATGCCATCCAACACCCTTACCACCTCCAACGTTTTCCTTTTTCCTTCATTTTTGACTGTGGTTCGACGCGATGGAGCTAAATACAATAGCCACATATTTGCAAACACCTCAAATCCTTCCTCCTCGCCTTGCATTATCGTTCGGCAATGGGGGCAACCTACTCGAAAGCTTTCTACAGAACACACTTGACTCATTTGAAACGTATTCAAGTTATACGAGGAGCGGTACCTAGATTGCAGTTAGGAGTTTAGGAAGGAGTGTTCAAGTTGTAAATCTGTTCGACTGGAGAAGGTTAGAAATCTTGGAAGAATGACGGAAACGAAAAAGTAAAGGAAAAGGGACGGGAAGGACCCGGTTATATAGAGGGAGGTAGAAGTCGAAGAGGCTATACCCGGTTGAACCGGTCAATACCGGAGTGTTCGGCATCATAGCGGAGAGACGTTCGGCACGCGAGGTACGTTCGGCTTCGAACGTATCGTTCGGCATCCAAACCATGTTCGTCCTGCACCTCCTTCGCTAACATTCTCGAGAAGGTGCCTTCGAGATAAATTGTACCAGATTCAAAGCGCATCACGTTCGGCCACCTGATACACTTTGGGGGGAAAGTGTTTCCTGGAGATTTGACCAGGCAACTAGTACTCGGCATCCAGTGGAACTCGGCATCAGAGAGTGACCGGCATCCAGGAGTGTTCGGCGAAGCACTTGACATCCAGGAGTACTCGGCGTAGTACTCGGCATCCAGTGGAACTCGGCATCAGACAGTAACCGGCATCCAAGAGTGTTCGGCGAGGAACTTAACATCCAGGAGTGTTCGGCGAGGCACTTGACACCCAGGAGTACTCGGCGTAGTACTCGGCATCAGAGAGTGACCGGCATCCAGGAGTGTTCGGCGAGGCACTTAACATCCAGGAGTGTTCGGCGAAGCACTTGACATCCAGGAGTACCCGGCGTAGTACTCGGCATCCAGTGGAACTCAGCGTCAAAGAGTGTTCGGCATCTAGGAGTGTTCGGCGAAGTACACAGCATCCATAGTGTCCGGCATCCAGTAATGTCCGGCGAAGCACCCAGCAGTGTTCGGCATCAACTGGCACTCGGCGTCAACCAATGCTCGGCAGCAAGAGTGCGCGGCATACAAGAGTGCTCGGCATCAAGACTGCTCGGCATCAAGACTGTTCGGCATACGGGAGTACTCGGCGTAGTACCCGGTAGCATCAGGAGTACTCGGCACAAGAGTACTCGGCGTCTAGAGGAGCGTTCGGCTTCGACTGACTAACACCCTACACTTCCCAAACATCAAACCACATCGTTCGACACAGAAAGGACTGCTCGGCATCAGAGCGTTCGGCAAACCTAGCTTGGCATACAGCGACCACTGTACTCGGGCTGGAGTGTTCGGCCATCAGCCCACTTGGGAAGTCCAGCCCATATTTGCCTATAAATAGAGGGGCAGGGTCACAGTGAAAGGGATCCTTTTTTGGAGAGAAACCACCGGGGAGACTCTGCCATTTTCAAGACTCATCTTCTCTACTTAACAACTTCACTCAAGCATTTGATTCACGAATTGTATTTGTAATCAACTATAAAGGAAATCAATAAAGTTGAACAAAGTGGACGTAGGCAATTACGCTGAACCACTATAAATTTGGTGTTCTTACTTTCTTCATTTAAATTAGCATTGTCTTCTCTGTTTAATTTACTTTCATCACTTATATCTCTACACAATCTTTCTGAACGAGGTTAGTGACCAATTTTGGTGCTAACAAAATAAAAAGGATTTAAACTAAGAATTTGAGAACTTAAATCCCGATGTTTTGGGAATTTATTTTCAAAAGTTTTGGGAAAATAATAATGGTATTATTTGGAAGTATTTTTGAATATAAATATTCTAAAGGATTTTGAAGGAAATTAAAATATTTCAAATGGATTTCCGACGATTTTGGACAGTCGGGACTTTCAAGTTTGGTATAGAATTAGAAACTAGGTGTTTTGGTGGAATTAAAAAGAAGTAAGTTTATGTAATTTATAAAATTTGAAGAAGTAGAAATTTTAAACAAGTTTTAAATTTGTTGAAATATTTTTGTTAAGTAAAACCAACCTGAAATTTGAAATTGTATATACTCCTTTAGATACGGGAGAGTATTATATTAATATGAACTTGAGTTATATAATGTTAATAGACTTAAGTACTATTTCTTAAGTAAAATAATGATTCTCAAAAATATATTTGTAAACCTTGAAAAGGGTTTTATTAATGAATTCTTGTATTAATTAAGAGTATAAACTTAAGTTATGGAAGATTTGTAAACTTAAGTAATGTGTTATGAAATTGTTTTAAATAAAGATGTGTCTTTATGAAATGTTTATTTACTTAAGTTGTGAAATATTTCTACACCTAAGAGATGTTTTATGAAGTAATTCAAAAGTGAATTTAGTATGGATTGGAATGTTATTAAATAGAACTGGTTATGAACTTAAGTTTTAAAAGTGATCGAAAAACATAAGTGGTGTTTTCGAAAGTGTTGATTAAACCAAGTTATGTTTTATAGATGTAATAAACTTAAGTAAATTTTTATGAAATGATTCATAAATGGTTTTACTATTAGATGAAAAAATATTGGTGTAAATTAATTGTGATTTAAAAATAAATGTGAATGAATTAAAAATAATTGGTATAGTTAAGAAACAAATTAGAATATTACATAGGATGTACATAGATCGTTCTATTCACATGAGAAATTTGATGCAGATTCGGGTACTTGATTTCAAGATGTTTTACATCGGTCCGAACAAGGATTTTTCACTCAATTATTTATGCCAAACAGTTGATATGAATTTTTGATTGAATTCTAAAGTTTTTTGTCATAGCACATGGCTATGCAAGAAGAACGGTGGTTTCTAATCAAGGAACCAGATTGGAGTCTGCACTAAAGAAATCATGTGAACGATACTAGTTCGGTAATGGAAATTTTGTGACCGAGTGAGCGATCAGGTTTGATATTGTGTACGGATGATATATGTACATCGTATGCTTTGGATGTAATTGTGGGCTTCTTTTTTTTGAAATGCAATTATATGATTTGATATGGCATGATTGTTTGAATTGTTTGCTTTGTATGGTTTGGCATTCTTTGGATCAAGATATAGTGATTGAGTTATAACATTGTTTTCAAATTGTCATATTTAACTCCCTTTTAGATTGGTAAGTGAATTTCAAGTACATGGAAGCAAAGGATAGCTAGATGCTTTTGGTTTCATAAGTATAGTGTTGCCTAACAAATAGGTATGTTGTTTAGAATTTGGGATTTGATTGGAGTTTTATACCCAAGTTATGAGAGGTTACTTTTAGGCTTTTGTTTATTTTGTTGGTTTGAGGATGTACATGCAAGTGGTAGTTTTTTGGATCTTTCCACGCAAAGGAGGTGCTGTTGAAATTTTTCGAAAATTTAAGCTAAAGTTGAAAGAAAATTGACGTTAGGATTTTTAGAGATAGCCACTAGTCGTATGAATCAGTGAAGAGAATTATTGGAGCAGCCCAGAGTGACCTTAGTAATTTAGTGATGATTTGGAAGTTGTCACTTGGTAATAATTACTTATTTGTTTCAAGTATTTATATCTCAATTCGGGTAAGAGTGTCATGTTGGTCGACATGTACACCCGTTGGTAGCATAGTGTCCAGGATAGATTAGAGTAGAGTTTGTTGTTTCGACATAACTTGAAGATGATTTTTATATCATCAAATATGCTATAGTGTTGGGCTTATTGCTTAATCATTTAGGATTTCAGGGACGAAATCTTTTTAAGAGGGGAGAGTGTAATGACCCGTAATTTTAACGTTTAAAATAGTAATTTTTAATTTATTTAAATATTCAAATTTGATTTAAATTTAAATAAATAATAAGAAAAAAGTTATTAATATAACGACTCAACTTTTATTGATGTATTTTTAATTTAATTTATTTGATTTTTCCATAATTTTTAATTCAGAAAATATTTAAATTTTCATTTGACGACTTATTAGTAAACGACGGTATTTTTATGATTTTACATAATTCAATAATCAGTGTGTATCATTTTTTTTGGGTCATATCGCTTTTTTGAGCGCAACCATATTTTTTGGTCATTTGGAGTTCGTATGAAACTAAAAATATGTAGGCGAAATACCGAAAATCGCAAATTATATATATATTTGTCAACACCTATAATAACATGCATTTTTCTTCCTCCCTTCTGTTTCTTGTTCCTTTATGTACAGACAAAGATGAAAGAGACATTTGTGAATTCTTTTATAAAAACATTCATAATCAACTCAAAAAAATCTAAAAATTCAAAAGTGTTGATCTTTGAGCTAGGTAGGTTTAGATCTACGTTTGGGTGGATTTTTGGAGGTCATGGCATCAAGTTAGGGCGTGCGATAGTTTTCGATGTGAGGCAAAATCAACTACGGTTTCGGTTTTCTGGAATTTGAGGTGATATTTTGCGAATGGATATTTAACATAAAACATAAATATCTAAAAATTCAATTATGTTATATAACAGTTTTATGTTTATTTATAGTATATTTGCACATGTTTATATTTAAAATTATTTATATATTAATTATAATTCAATTAAATGTTAACTTTTCATTTAATTACCATTTATATATTTGTAAAAACATCCAGTATGAGTTTTATATGTTATTTTAAAGCCATCCGCTATATCCCGCTATATCCTTGTTGTGTCCCCGCTGTGACATTTTCCACCTTCGCCGCATTGAATCTGTCGAGTGCTATAACTGCACAAGTAGGGAGGCACGGCCGTGATTTCTAGTGGAGTGTCAGACCTCCAATGGTGGTGGTGGATGGTAGTACATGCAAAGAGAAAGAGAATGGAGGTCATTGGGTGCATTTCCGTAAAGCGAGGAGTGAGTGGCTGATGGTCAAAGTTCAATCATGGTGAGAGAAGAGCATCAGGCTTAGGCAGCAGTATTTGATTGAGGAGGAAGGTTTAAAAATAATTTGGTAATTAATTTGTTAATCAAGTTATTTAATGAATTAATGAAATTAATTTATCCGAATAACTTATATATTGTATAACTTTCTCATACAAGGTTCAAATCAAACGTGGTCAGTCGCGTTGTAACCATGGAATTGTTAATTATGCAATGGAACTGAATTGGTTAAGTTTTGAGCTTATTAAATTTCATGCTTAAATCAAATGTTGTTCAAGTTCAGTCAGAACCAAAACGCTTTGTCGACAACTAGAATTTCGGTGAGTTTAACTCACCTTTTTAATTAATCGATAATGTTTTATAGTAGATAAAAATTATTGGTTGTATGCTTGGATGTTATATTGGTTGATTGTTTGGTTTTGATGAATTGTCGCTTTTGAAAGCAGTCAATATATGAAATCATTTGTAGGGAATTTATATGACGAACAAGGAATTTGTAGATGGATCCAATGGGATTCCTCACCATTGTTGTATTATTTTCAATAATATTCCTGTTATATAAATTATTGAATATCAAACCTGATTGTTGGCCTATTGGTTATGACATTTTTATGAGTTCAAAAAAATACTTATCCCCTGTAGTGATAAAAATCAATAACAGCATTGGTTAAGTGCGTTAGTGGTTGTTGGCCTAAATTTAGTATTTTGAAAATACTATTAATTGCCGTTGGCTTGAAAATTTGTTTTGATTCAGAGAATGATTTTAAATCTAACTTTTGCCTTTTTGGAACATTTTGGTTAAATGGATTTTGGAAACTTCTTGTCCACTCCAACCTTTTATTTGTCTTTCCTAATATATTAAAAATGGTTTATAGTTGTTTTAGTATTATTTAATAATGTTTAAAGTTATTTAATTATTATCTTATAATGTTTTAAAGTTGTATAATTTTTATTTAATAATGTTTAAAATTGTTTAATTATTGAAAAAAATGTTTAAAGGTTGTTGTTTCTATTTAATATTGTATTAAAGTTATTTATCAATATTTTAGTATTGTTAAAATTATTTATTTAAATAATTAATATTGTTTTAAAGTTATTTTATTTATAATATTTTTGAAGTTAATAATAATTATTTGTTTATACTGTTTTGTTGTGAATAATTATTATGACATAATAATAGTTTAAAATAAATAATAATAGTACCTATTTATTTATGATGTTTAAAATTTATTAATTAATTTAATTAACTGTAGTTATAAGTAAGAAATTGATTTATAATGGAATTGCATTTAATAAAGTGTTTATCAGTGAAAATGGAGTTGGATTTAAAAAGGATTTTTATGAAGGACTTTTATAAAGGGGTTTTAGTAAGAATTTTAATAAGGTTCTTTATAAAAGACTTTTATAAAAAGAATAAATTTTTATAAATGGGTTTATAGATTTATAAAAGGAATTTATAAATAATTTTATAAATTTATAAAAGAGTTTGGTAAATGGTTTTGAAGATTTATAAAATGAGTTTTATAAATGATTTTAGAGTTGTATAAACGCATTTTCTAAGTAGTGAAAGTGTAATGTTTTTGTGAATATACTTATATTTTGAGATAGGTATATGGATATTTTTACAAGTATAAAAAAAGAGGATGACGGGTTTGTGAATATATCTTTGCAAAAGTATTTCGGTACAAGTATTTGTAAAGTAATTTTTAATTCATGAAAGGATTAATTTAAAAAGGTTAGTGGTTGCCTACGTGCTTAACCATGTTGGTTTCCTATGGAAATGAATCCCCGACTCGATTGATGTTTGTTTATTTGTTTGATAGTTAAATAATCGACTATCAAACTCAGCCAGTTTTAAATTATCATTGTCGGTTCATAGAGAACATGATCGGATATGTTATCCAAAAACCACTTCGAACCAGCATTGGCATTTCGAATTGGAATATCCAGAGGATAATTGAAGACAGTGCTCTTTAAAGTGCAAAGGCTACTTGCTACTAATCCTGAACGTGATTCCCAAATGGATGCAGTAGAAGTAGTGCCTTCAGTTTTGTTCCGACCTAGAACGAACTTGTATGGATGAATGCTGGCATTGCATTTCTGCTTGGGGGGGCAGTATTAGATTCCATGTGGGATTGTTATATTAAAAAGGTAAAACGTAGCCTCAAGCCTCATCAACCGAGAATGAAAAAATCAGGGGAGATTCTACAAGGCTAAGTGGGTCGCACCCATTAGGGTATTGTCGTCATCTTTCTAGATATATTCATTTATGGATTTGGTTGTGCATGAGATCTCTCGGAAAGGTTGTAAAAGCAACCGGGATGATGAAATATTCGACACTATCCAGTAAGGGGTAGGTCGGTCATGTGTTGGTAGGGAGTCCATGTGTGGCTCCTGGTATACTTTTCTAGAGATGTACCGTGATAGGTGGTACCCCAGTGCCTTTTCATTATATGGAAATCCATTCTCCAATAAGCACCTTGCGGACTTGATTGTAAACCTATTATGCTGGAATTTAATAATGTAACAATTTCGGCTATGATTAATATGTATTTGTATCCCAGACATTATTATAATATCATTGGATTTTCTATAGAAATATTTTGGTTATCGTAAGGTAAAAAACCCATCCGTGTATATGTGTGGCATGGTCTTATGAGATACCTTTATTTTCAAAAGATTGTTATAAAATTAAAATCCAATTAAGGTGTGTTTCTGACGCTGGTTTACCAAACTGATCCGGATGTTATTTTATTATAATACTCGGATTAGACCAAGTATATTTACAGATCTAGTTTGGATGCTTTGGAGCTTCATGAGACGACCTGGATGCCTCCAAGTCTTATTCATGTATATTCTATTTTATTTTCACTGCATTGGTTGTTTATTTATCAGAAATTATGAGATCAAGTTGTTATAACTGTCCCACCTGTTGATTGATTAGTTAGCTTTAATTGATATATGTATAATAAAGTTCAGTTTTTCTTTTGTAAAGATGATTGTTATATTATAGATTGCTCATCACGTTGTAGGATTATGTTCTGTCTTTTCATTCTTTTTCCCAAACAAGTTGACTTTCTGGCACTCGGATGCTCGACACATGAATACCGTGGATGTATTAGTGTTAACTTCTGAAGGTCAAAAAGGTGGATCATTATATACAACATTCAACCCTACAATTCCAAGATTCACATTTAGGCATCCATGGAACATAACTACTATGATATAAATCTAATAACATGTATAAAATAGATACTTTCCCATTCTTCTCCACCTGGTCTGCCCGTAGCCTTCAGGGAACAACACAATACCTAAACGGGCCGTAGCCTACAGGTATCATATTCTCATCTATACAGTATCAACTATTATCATGTTGCTATAACACCAAGTCTATCCTTACCGTTCCATCTAGGATTTCCTAATGTAATCATGGAAATTCCTATTTGTTACTTAACACTCCTAATATAGATTGAAGTGGACATTACTTGTCCCTTTAACATTTCGAACCGAAATACTTCTTGCATCCGCGGTATTCTTTGATACTACTAAAACATCGTGACTCACTCTTTTCTTATTTTGATATAGATTTACTCAAATCATACTTTTCAATCTTTCTTATATAAAACTTTCTACATTTTAAAGCATACTTGGGTGGAGAAACACAAGGTGGTGCTCCCCTTTTGGTACTACAGGAAGTTCGACCTAGTACTCTGTCCTTTCAATTTAACCATTGACTGAAAAGGTTAATTAATTCTCATGTTATTACTAATCTTTGTCCCAACCATTCCAATGCTTCCAAACTTCGTAGTCATTTTTTGTCCTAGTGGGCTATTTAATCCTATTTATCTAACTCCAACTCATTCCTATCTTTTTAAGTTTTAAGTGATAGTCAAAATATTTTTAGTTTACCACTTTTTAAAAAAAATCAAAACCTTTGATTTTTACCATTACTACAAAACTAACAAGTTTTTAAAACTTCAAAAACCCTTCATTCATTTTTGACAACCATTTCCTTTTTTAAGGTCATAACATTTTCTTTAATTAAACTATCAAAAATGATTAACTTAACATAGTAAAAATGTATATAAGAACGCAACTTTCTAAAATCTTCTTTTATAAATAAGAAATTTTAACAAAAGCATATTTTGTATTATATTTTTTTAAGGAAAATGTAGTATTTTTAACTTATTATTATTGTTATTTTAGAGTATAACAGAAACGTTTATAAAACATTTTCGAATACATAACCATTTCTTGGTTACAAAAAGTAATTCAAAAGTTAGGCCTTACATACTTTTTATTTTTCAAAGGTTCTATTATTAAAAGCAAAGTGCACATTGAGAGTAAGCGTTATAATGTGCCCAAAAACAAAATAAAAGCTTTAAAACAGTTATTAAAAATAACCTTCCACCAAATTCTTTAATTTTTTCTTTTTAAACAAATCTCATAAAGTTTATCTAACCATTTTATATAAAATCATAAACCAAAAATTTTCTATCTAAAATATTAGATATCTACCGTTTCTAACTTTTTAGAAAACATTTTCATTAGTTTATCACTTACGTTTGAGTAGACAATAGCAACCTACTTACCTAAGCCCACTTATACCCAACAATGCTTTAAGTGTATAAAGTTCTATCCATCTTTCAAAGATGGTTACTCAAGTTTAGTTTCCAATTCAGTATCCAACTCAATATGGAAATGCTCCAACCATACCTTTAAGTAAATATAAGTCCTTGCAACTTCTACAAATATGAAAATAGGGTTTCTACATTAACCGGGGAATTTGACTTAAGTTTGTAAAGTCCTCTTCTGTGTTCCCTTTATGCTTTATTGACATCTTACCCTTAATATATGGTTTTCTTAATACTAATCTTCTTCGTTCACCCTTAATTCCATAATTTACTTACCACTGCTAGCTGGTATAGAAAACCTCAACTAGCTCTTCTTTATTGGGTAAACCACAATAAACAAGAAAAGTTTATTTTTCCACCTCACATGTTATAACCTTGACATTTATTCTAACCCACACTTGCTTGCTTATAAGGGATATGCCAACCACTACCTTCTGTGCTCAAATGTATAGGGTACTGTATATTAGTACACATATCATAAAATTATAATTACGCTCTCCTAATCATATTTGGATCATCTTATCTCCTCACATATGGACATCGAAGGAACCATATAGGGATTTTTCACACTTGAAATCCAGGTGCCATCTTTGATTCATTCCTATAAAATTTATGCTCATTCTTACTATCTGCGATTAGGAGTTATTTTCAACTTTCCCACAGATAGTACAGGCATGAATAAAAGAAATTTCAATATATAAATAAAGTCATTAAAAATCTTCTGAAAACTTTTATATATATATATATATATATGTATGTATGTATGTATGTATGTATGTATATTTGAAAAACCCTTTTTGAAAACTTTTTGGAAAATATTTTGGAAAACCTTTTGAAAAACCAATTTTTTAAAAATCTTTTTCAAGTATGTTTGCTCAATACGTGCTTAAGTCTTAGGGAATTCTAAACCTAAGCTCTGATACCAAATGTAACAACCCGCACCTCTTGACACACCGATCCAAAGCCTAGTGTGACTTTGAAACACGCAGCATACCGAGAAATACGAGCTGGTGGATTTTAAAACCTTGGAGAACATAATTACAAGGGTAAGTTCTAAGATATTCTACACTTTTAGATTTCACAGCGGAAGAAATTAAAATATAAATATCTTACAAAAAACAGTCTCCGAAATACTTGTTTTTACATATACACCATGTTTAAAGTACAATTTAAGCTTTATAGACATTTAATACAATAGGTGACTACAAAAGGAACAATGAATGATATGAGAACTCCAAAGTGAAGCTCCTTTCTCTATGTACTATGCCAAATCAACCTCTAACTTATCATCATGTAGTGGGGAAAATGAAAAGAGGGGGTGGGTTAGACAAAAAGTCTGGTGCACGAGTACAAGTTTAATATGTGATGATCATGTGCGGTTAGCTTCAAAACTATTCTAGCTGACATAGGGTGTGCTAAAAGTGTTCGTGAATCCCCAAGATCTAATACTTAAGGTTTTTTTATCTACCACAAGAGGGTTGAACTACGAATCAAACCTCACATTAATGATAGGCCAACGTCACTAGAGTAACTCAATAAGAAAACACCGCCCGTAGTCGACTGTGAGAAGTGCTCTTCCATTAATACATATACCATCACTATGGCTAGAGAGGGAGAAACCAGAGATGCAAACTCACTGTATGACTTATCGTATGTACCTGGGTCCATCCCTCGATCGTAGTGCAAAATGCCTCTTATTATACTGCAATGGTGCCCGCTTGTACCACATCGCGTTAGAACCGTGCGTACAGGAATTTCCGTTAGTATCGGGCCGCTTCATCCTGTATTGCCACTTATTGTACAGCATCGATGCCTACCTATATCACATCACGTAAGTCATGCATACATTAACACCCGTTAGTATTGGGCCGTTTCGTCCTATATTGCCACTTATCATATAATGTCGATGTCCACCTGTATCACATTGCGTAAGCCGTGTGTACATGAACTCCCGTTAGAACCAAACTCTTTTTTACGCTATAACCTCTTATCACGCTACGTCGGGTATGACTGTCCATATGGAATTCCTCGTTAGCATCGGGCTTACTCAATTGGTGTTTCCATCAGTGTTGCACGTCCACTATGGAACTTCCCTGAGTGTGTGAAATACATCGCCCTAGTCTACTCCTATCTCTCAATCTACGAAATACATCGCCCTAGTCAACTCTCGATTCTTAATTGGATATTTAACCGTTACCCAATATCGCGATGATCTACTGTCCTCCGATAGAGAACCGACCTTCCTACTATCTCTAGCACATGTAATAGGCCAAAATAGGCTCAAACAAACAAAATCTGTCCATCTATCTATTATATTATATGAAAGCAGAGTTGAAATTAGTGTGTCATTTCATTTCTGTTTCTTTCAAAAATCTCATGTATTGACATGTGTACATGTAATCAAACCTAATAACTATGTGTTATCTACTTAATCATAAAAATTGAGTTTGGTCTATTCATCTTCAAAGTTCTCATTCTCTTTCATGGAATCAACTATTTGAACAAAAAATAAAACATAATTGGTGATTCAATAGATCTTTTTGTTTTTATATGAAAGGTGGAAATTTTAAGAGACCTAATGATTGTTGTGTCACCGTTTTGTGTGCACAAGTAATGTACAAATATAATTTCCCCTCTCTTATTACGCACTCATGTGGATTTTTTTCTTTTTTATAAAATAAAGCAACTATGAATAGTTTGAATTTATAACACTGTAAAGTTCATCCTTTCCCATCCTCTCTTCAGTTTTTCCCTTCTTTCTATATTGTACTGACCATTGCTTTTATATTTCCTCTCTAATTTTGAATTGACAACCATACTTATTTATCTTCCAAAGATTGCGAAAAAAATCAATAGAATTAATCGCTCTAGTATATTCTTGCTTCCAAATCAATTCTTCGCTGCGAAAAAGATACTTAATTTATTCAGACTTCATCGCTATTCGACCCCTACTATCAGCTTTTCTTCTGACCATGAAACCCGTTGTTGTTGATCTGATCATTGAAATCACGTTCATCCTTTCATGGATTTTATGGATTATATCTTTTCCCTCAAAAATTAATTAGTCTGAAAGTAGATCTAATTTCCCATTATTATTAGCTATGTTATTTTGTTTCCCCTATTTTGGTAATTATTTGTCTAGATTCAGAATTAAGTGGTATGCATCATTTTTTACCCTAAGTCAATTGATTAACCTTGCATTATTTGTTAATCAAAGGTAAATTAATGGCTTGGAAATAAGGCCTCATGGAGTGAGGATGAGTTTTTAAATTAGTAGCCTCATCAGATAGTATTTATGTTTGAGTGCAATACATGGGTTTTGTGGAAAAGCCGATGGTATTGAAAAGGCAAGCTCTGTTGTAACAGATAAATGTTTCTTTTCTCTTTTAGCCAAGTGACATTTTCTAACTTCTTCCATCCTAATGTATTGATTTGTTCAATTATTTTTGTGAAGCACTAATAACTTTAAGCTTCAAAGAAGAGCATGATATTGGACAACTTATTTCTATCTTGAAAATTGATATGGTAATACAAATGATACTAATCTAATCCCAATCCATGTTAACAGAATGTTACAAATGTGTTTACGAAACTATTACGATTACGTTACAAAAGTGTTACAACTACAAAACTGTTACAACTATATTGCAAAACTGTTACAAATAGAACTGTGCAGTAAACGGATTATACAATAGGTATAATACCGATTAGATTGTCTGAGTCCAGTGAAAACTGTTTCCTTGAAATAATATTGTTCCCTCTATGACGTAGAAGGATGAAGAGCAACTGTTCCCCAAGATAGAATGGACCAAACTCTGCAATGTTGCGCTGCAAATTGAGAATCAACGAACTCAAGAGAAATATTTAAGAACAGAGTTTTAAGGGAGAAAGATTAGAACAGAATGAAAAGTTAAGTTAGTAATTCGGTTCTGCTGCGTCCTATATATAAGCGTGAGAAGGTGCCTATTTGTTTTGAACGATTGTGACGTTTGGAAAGGTTGCGACCCTTTACCAAGTGGTGCGACTATTTTATTATCATTTGAGTTTGAATGGACAAAAATAAAAAACTGTCCGGTCTGAACAGCCAAGCCAACTGCAAAGTGCTAAGTGCCTCTAATATGCCTTAAACACCCATTCGCCCGTGCCACGGATGTGAGTGCGGGCTCGAGCAGGGACGCGGGCGCGCGGCTATGCTTTCATGTCTCTCTTTGTCTCATGGTAACTATGATAGTGTCCACGTCTTAGTATATAAACGCACAATGTATATTTTATTCTAAGATGTGGGACTATTCATTTTCCAAGGCAATCAATGCCTCACATTTCCTAATGTAGGCATTTAATGCCTCACACTTTCCAATAAATTACTCATTCGTTTCCAACAATCCCCTCACATGAATGAGTATTTGCTCACTTGTTCTTAATTTTATGAAACCTTTTATCGTATTGGTTAATGTAGCACACAGGCCTTGAACTTTCCTAGTGTTTTATCTTTTTGACTTACTGGCAAATCAGTGGACTTAGATTGTTTTTGAACTGTAAGCCATTTTTTGTAAGTCTAAAAAGATAACATACGATAAATGTTTCTTATCTTCCTTGGTTCTTTGTTTGTGTTCGTTTTTGCCATGATCACCAGCTTAGTTTCATGAGTGCTTGAAGAATTTGGTCTTTCAATTCTCCTTGAAGCGGCACCTTCGCACTCACGTAGGTGATTATTAACACTTTGTTTTTTATCTTACCAAGTATAGACATCATTAAAAGTTTCAAAACTTATCCTATTCTCCGACGAGTAATGCACCGACTTATCATAGGAATGGTTTGGATATTACAGTGCTATCAAGTTTATTTAAACTTAGTTGTCCCATTGAACCTAGATCTCCAATCGGCTAGGTGGGGTTTCCGTTTAAAGAAAAATTTATGTTTATGGGCCTTAACCCCATTCCCATCGATAAGATATTAACCTTTTGTTATTGGATCCACAATGTTACCATTTGATCTTACATAGTCAATTGTGATAACCCCATTGGAGAGAAGTTGTCTAACAGTTTTATGTCTACGACGTATATGTCTAGACTTGCCATTGTAAAGCTTACTATTGGCCCTTCTAATAGCTGATTAGCTGTCGCAATGTATGCATATTGGAGGTATAGGTTTTTCCCAATTCAGAATATCTTCTATAAAACCTTGAAGCTAATTCGCTACTTCTGCGGCTTTGTCTAAGGCAATAAATTCTGATTCCATGGTTGATCTTGCTATACAAGTTTGTTTAGAGGATCTCCAAGATATTACCCCACTAGCTAAGGTAAACACATATCCACTAGTGGATTTTGTATTCGATGAACCAGTTGTCCGGTTTGCATCACAATACCCTTCTATTACAGATGAGTACCTTTCATAATGTAGTCCATGACTTTGTGTATACCTAAGGTATCCTAGTACTCAAATTATAGCTTTCCAGTGATTCTTTTCTAGGTTGCTAGTATATCTGATGAGTTTACTTACAATATATGCTATATCAGGTCTAGTGCAATTCATTACGTACATAATGCTACCTAGTATACAAGAGTACTCAAGTTGGTAAATACTATCACCGCTATTTTTAACCCAGTTTTGGTTCAAATCTACGGGTGATTTTGCTGATATTATATTGTGTTGTTTAAATTTTTCAAGTATTTTTCCAATATAGTGTGATTGGGACAACACATATCCTTGGTTGGTCTTATGTATTTTTACACCAAGTATCACATCAGTGATTCCCAGATCTTTCATGTCAAATCTGGCGGAGAGCATATCTTTTATAGATTTTATTATCTCCTTGTTACTTCCAAATATTAGTAAATCATCTATATATAGACCTACAATGACCTATCCCATATTTTTATGTTTAGAATATACACATTTGTCACGTTCATTTATATGAAATCCATTTAGTATCATATATTCATCGAATTTTTCATGTCATTGTTTAGGCGCTTGTTTAAGTCCATACAGTGATTTTCTTAATCTACAAACTTTACTTTCATTTCCAATTTTTAGGAAACCTTCAAGTTGTTTCATGTATATTTCTTCTTCTAGTTCACTATTTAAAAATGTTGTCTTTACATCCATTTGATGTATTTCTAAATCAAGTGTGGATGCAATTGTTATTAGCATTCTTATTGATGTTATTCTAGTTACTAGAAAGTATGTGTCAAAATAGTCCAGGTCTTCTTTTTGTCTAAATCCTTGAACCACAAGTCGAGCTTTATACTTGTCTATTGAACCATCAGGTTTTAATTTCTTCTTAAATATCCATTTATTTGCATCCTTGGGGTAAATCAACTAACTCCCATGTATGGTTTGCCAAAATGGATTCAATCTCATTGTTAATGGCCTCCTTCAAGTAAGGGGCATCGGCGGAGGACATAGCTTGTTTGTATGTTAATGGATCATCTTCTAACATAAATGTGTAGAAGTCTAGTCCAAAGGTTTTTGAGATCCTTGATCTTTTGCTTCTCCTTGGTTCCTCCACCTGTTGATTAACACTGATTTGCAGAACATTATCAATATTTTGTTCGGTATCCTCAAGAGAGTTGGAGATTTCAGTTTCCCTTGGTCTCTTTTGAGTATAATTTTCAGTACCTTGTTTTAAAGGGTATACGTGTTCAAAAAATCTAGCATCTCTCGACTCAATGATGGTATTTATGTGAATATCATCAATTTCGGATTTATGTATCAAAAATCGATATGCGGCACTGGTTTGTGCATAGCCAATGAATACACAATCAATTGTTTTGGTCCAATTTTGACTTTCTTTGGTTAGGTACCTCCACTTTCGCAAGACACCCCCACACTTTTAAGTATTTATAGGATGGTGGTCTATTTTTCCAAAGTTCATGAGGAGATTTAGATGTTTTCTTTCGTTGAATCTTATTCAAAATATGATTTGCAGAAAGAATAGCTTCTTCCCAGAAGTTATCTGGCAATCCAGAACTAATTAGTAAGACATTCATCATTTCTTTAAGAGTTCTATTTTTCCGTTCGGCTATACCCGTTGGATTGAGGTGAATATGGGGTTGTAGTTTGGTGTATAATACCATGCTTGGCGCAGAATTCCTCAAAGAGAAATTCATATTCTCCTCCTCTATCACTTCCTAAAGCTTTTATTTTCTTGTTGAATTGATTCCCAACTTCTGCTTTATATTGTTTAAACATGTCGAATGCCTCGTCCTTGCTTCTAAGGAAATACACATAACGGTACCTTGTACAATCATCAATGAAGGCAATGAAATACCTTTTTTCACCTCTAGTTTGACACATTTTCAAGTCACATACATCTGTGTGTATTAGGTCTAGAGGTTCGATTTCTCATTCAACATAGTGAAATGAGGTTCTTGTCAATTTGGTTTCTGCACAAACTTGACATTTATAGTTGGAATCTATTTTGCATTTTGGTATAAAGTCTAGATTATCAATTTTCGGAAGGTATCAAAATTTACATGGCCTAACCTAGAATGCCATATGTTAGAAGACTCAACAATATAAGCAGAAGATTCAGTTTTATTCATATCATTGTTCAGTACAATAGTGGTTACATTTGCTTTAAATAAAACATCACATACATATCCTCTTCCTACATACATTCCATTCTTTGACAACACAAACTTATCAGACATAAAGGTGAGTTTGAAGCCATGTTTGCTAAGCAGCTATCCGAAAATCAGGTTCTTGCGGATCTCTAGAACATGAAGAACATCTGCCAAAGTTATTTCTTTTCCAAAAGTCATTTTCAGTACAATCTTTCCCTTGCCTTCGACCTTTAATGCAGATGAATTACCTATAAAAAGTTGTCCGTCCTCAGTAGCGGTTTTATAGGTAGTAAACATCCATTTATTTGCGCATATGTGTCACGTAGCTCCTGTGTCTATATACCATTCCTTCGATTTACCAACAAGGTTGCATTCGGACACCACTGCACATAAGTCCATATCAGACATGCCTTCTGAAATGTCAGCCATGTTTGCTTCTAATTTCTTTTTCTTGGGTGCGTGACATTCAGTGGCTTTGTGCCCTTTCTTTCCACAATTATGGCATGAACCCTAAAATTTCTTTGATTTCTTAGGAGCATGCTCATGTTTTTTTTTGTTGCGTTTCTCTGACTCTACTAAATTTGCCTTGGCAATCATGGCATGCGAAGTCTTCTTCTCAGATTTCCTGTTATCTTCCTCAATTCTCAATCGAACTATAAGTTCCTCCATTGTCATCTCCTTGCGCTTGTGCTTAAGGTAGTTTTTGAAATCTTTCCATGATGGGGGAAGCTTTTCAATTACAGCGGCAAGCTGAAATGATTCGCTTAGAGTCATTCCTTCATCGTGCAGTTCGTGGATGATGACTTGTAACTCTTGAATCTGGTTGATAACAGTCTTCGCATTAATCATTTTGAAGTCAAGAAATTTTCCTGCTATGAATTTCTTCATGCCTACATCTTCAGTTTTGTACTTTTTATCCAACGCCGTCCAGAGTTCTTTGGAAGTTCGAGCAGTACAACATACATTGTATAGGCTGTTGTCGAGTCCATTTAAGATGTAGTTCTTGCACATGAAATCAGAACTCTTCCAAACATTCAAGTCTTCGACTTTTGTTGCATCGGGGTCTATTTCTTCGACCATGGGAGCATCTTCTGTAAGAAACTTTACAAGGCTTAAAGTCGTCAAATAGA
Source organism: Allium fistulosum (assembly GCA_030737815.1). Lineage (NCBI taxonomy): Eukaryota > Viridiplantae > Streptophyta > Magnoliopsida > Asparagales > Amaryllidaceae > Allium > Allium fistulosum. The sequence goes on along the minus strand of CM060901.1, from coordinate 516,348,573 downwards.
ACAACATCTTTTGCTGCCATCGTTTGAAGTCCATCCTTGTGAACTTTTTCGACTTTTCTCCATGAGACAACGACATCGTTGGAACCGCAGTTGCAGACGAGTAGTAATCACAGTCTGTGTTGGTGCAGAATTGTTGCTCTCATGAGACAATGTTGTCTACAAAAACAGCCAACAATATATAAATATTGTTTCAAGATTGTTAACAAAAGTGTTACGAAACTGTTACGATTACGTTGCAAAAGTGTTACAACTACAGAACTGTTACAACTATGTTGCAAAATTGTTACAAATAGAACTGTGTAGCAAACAGATTATACAATAGGTAAATACCGATTAGATTGTCCGGGTCCAGTGAAAACCATTTTCTTGAAACAATATTGCTCCTTCTATGGCGCAAAAGGATGAAGAGCAACTTTCCTCAAGATAAAATGGACCAAACTCTATAATGTTGCGTTGAAAATTGCAGAGAATCGACGAACTCAAGAGAAATATTTAAGAACAGAGTTTCAATGGAGAAGAATTAGAACAGAATGAAAAGTTAAGTTAGTAATTCAGTTCTGTCGCGTCCTATATACAGGCATGGGAAGGTGCCTATTCGTTTTGAATGGTTGTGACATTTGGAAGGTTGCAACCCTTTACCAAGCAATGTGACTATTTTATTACCATTTGAGTATGAATGGACAAAAATAAAAAGTTGTCTGGTCTCAACAGTAAAGCTAAGCCAACTGTCAAGTGCTAAGTGCCTCTAATACACCTCAAACGCTTATTTACCTGGGTCACGGATGCGGGCGCACGCATGCTAGGTGGTGCATTGCACTACCCACTAAGATGGCTATGCTTTCATGTCTCTCTTTGTCTTATAGTAACTATAGTAGTGTCCATGTCTTAATATATAAACATACAATGTATATTTTATTCTAAGATGTGGGACTACTCATTTCCCAAGGCATTCAATGCCTCACATTTCCTAAAGTAGGGATTTAATACCTCACACTTCCCAATAAATTACTCATGCACTTCCAACAGTCCATTCACATGTTTCATGAGCAACCTAACAAATCTCGTCCATACTTTAGTTTTTGTCAATTCGAATTTTCCAAATCCATTTCTACTGCAAGTTTTTTTTTCCTTTTCTGGCTCGCTAATGCTAACATAGTGATATGAAATCGAAGGCTATGACTTCTCTGGCTTAGAGTTGAATTTTCTTCACTTTGGATCATGGTGCTTCGGAGATTTTGACTGCTGCAATTTTAATATGTGATGTAAACTTTGAAATGCAGCTTGACAATTTAAGGGAGCAAGCTGCTGCAGTTAGACAGTTTGTTTGAATGAATTAAATTGTTCTATCAAGAGTGATGTAAAAGAGTTATTGTAATGAGGTTCGCATAATTTGAGTTTGATAACGGTTGTTAGATTGAAAAAATAAATCATTATGGTTTATTTTGATGCTGCGATCTAGAGGATAAGAAATGTGCATTCTGTTTTTGGGCGCTGATTATATATGTATGGATATAAAGAGTTTGTGATTGCTGAGTATACAGAAGTTGCGGTAACATTGCCTTGCATTCTGCTACAGATTGTATTGTTCTTATTAGGTGAATTAAACTGAAGGTTTTTCTTGCGGTATTCAGATATATATCTTTATTAATAGTTGGAATAGAAGCACAATCTTTTGGTCTGACCGTAAACTTTCTAAAATACCGCTATATATAACTTTTTAAATATTAAATTGTTATTTCATATGATCACCCCAATATATTAGGAGATAAAATCTCCCTACACTTACTTTAGACATATTCAAATCTAGATGTTGATTCCAATTATTAATGGAAAAGAATTGTTCAAATGTAATTATAATTAGACTTCAAAGAGCGAGTCAAATATATATGGCCGCATTAGAATATGTAATGCAACATCTTTCTAGATAAATCAACCAATCAATAAATCTTTATTAATCTTTATTACTAGTTGAAAAAAAACATAGTTTTTTAGTCCGACCATGAAATTTTGAAAATGCCTTTTCTTGCAAACAAGAGGTCGTGAATTCGAATCTCACCGTAAACAAAAATTAACATCTATGTACAAATGGAAATTTTCAAATTCAGACCTTATTCCAAAAAAGTTACATTTTTTCTTTATATTTCAGTTCATTTTTTTATCAAACTACATAGGACTTTTAAATTTAATAACTTAGTAAAGAGCTTATATGCACGTGCGTTGCACGTGCTAAAATATCTCGTGTGTGTGTGTAATGCAAAACTTCATCAGGTGAAGTTAATGCCCATGTTCCCTGGTTAATAAATTATGTTTAGAAAGCATAATCATTTTGACCCCTATCTTTTTTTTCTCCCTCTCCCTCCCAATTAAATAATCGTGAGAGGATTAGTAATTAATGGTTGAATTCCATTTTAAAAGACTCATGAATTTTAAATGAATATTTTGCAATTCATTCTTCTACCAATCATCTGCTTATCTTTTTCATTCTCGATGTAAAGGTACTCATGATTAATAATCTACTGTATGTCATGTACAATTAACCAATTTAAAACCCTCTTATCTCATAAAGAAGCTTCATTTTGGGAAGCTCATCCCAAAAGGGCTATTGATAAATGTTGAATCATTTTGACTAAGGAAGATGGAAATGATAATAATTAAAAAGGTTTTGTAGAGGGAAGAATCAAATTATACATTCTTCTCTTCTAAAACTAATTAAAATTACTAAACTGTCATATATATCTTTTCAAGTACATCATTGCATCATAAACTTTGATTTTTCCATCTTCAAACCCTAAGCCCTAGCAATCTAGTTTTACGACCAAGGAGGAAAAGACATCTCAATCGTAACCTTAATTTTCTCATCCATCATCAAAATCTAAAATATACAAAATTAGATGGATATTAATTTCTTTCCTTTCATTCAAGGTTCTAATAATGTTTTTAGCAGATTTTTGGTATCTTTTGTTCTGATTGAACATCAAATTAAGGTAGGGAAAAAAAATTCTATTTGACTAAATTTTTTGATTTTATATTAATTTTTAAACAAAATTTATATCAATATCTTGTGTGTATTTTACAAACAAGGGACATAAGGAAGCTGTGATGTTTCATTTGAGGCAAGTCATGGAAATTTTAAAATGGAAGAGAGGTATTATTGATATAAAGAGTTATAACTTTATATTAAAAGGCATTAATAAGTTTGGAGATCCTCCCTTTAACAATACATTTTCTATATCATTTTTATAATTTTATAGGATGGTATGCCGAAAGATATTTATTCAATAAAATAGCTAAATGTAGTAGATAAATTGAAATAATATGTATCCCTTTTTCTCAGGAAAAAAAGAAAGAATCTATATTTTATTCATATTTTTATTTGATAATATTACTTTTTTAGCATATGATTTATTGAGAGTTTTCTAATGAAAATACGATTACTACTTGACTTAATTAGGCATAATCTTTAATATTTGACCTAAGATTGATTTAGTGTAGGACATAAATGCAATTAAGAAATGTGTTAATAAATTTAGTTAATACGATAGATAATGAAGTAATTTATGTAAAAATGAATGACTTTTAAAATTATTTTGATTGAACTTGGTTTTTCACAAACTATTTTGAATAAACCTAAATAAATGAAGTAAATAACACAAGTTTCATACATGGGAAAAATAAATAACGATCGAGTCAATGATCTTGGTTTCAATAATGTTATAAGAAAAACTATTTTGTTCGTTCTTCAATTACCTTTTACATGTCAAACATGAAAATATATTTATAGCTCATAATATCTGTAACGACCCGGGAATTTTAACGATTTTTATAACGTAATTAGCTAAAAAAATTCTTGAAAATATATAATAAAATTTTAGAAATGAAAAATTGATATTTGGTATGCGTTTATTTGATGCATAACAAATGGCAGATTTTCATTTGAAAATTCGGAAGTTTGTTTGGTTGTGAAATTCAATTTTAAATTTTAAATCAGTTAAAATTAATGGAAATTAAATATTTTTGAAATCTGAATATTTTTATATAATAAAATGTAAATCATTTTCGGAGTGAGATGTCATATTTCATTTCGTCAAATTTGGACTACTCTAGCTTTATTTATATTATTTTCGGCGTTTTAACAGCATTTTCGACAGCAAATATCGAGTTTTGATCGAAAGGCCATGTCTCTTATATCTGTGTACCATTCTGTTCGCCTCGTCGTGCTGATCATTGCATTATATTCATTTGTGCATTTCGGCGTCCGGTACGCGTCGAAATCTACGAAACAGTTAACCGTATCGGTACCATTTTTGAACCTTTTGATTTCCCTTGTCCTTTCAGTTATCCACCGTGAAATGAATGGTCACTAGCCATTAATAATTTCTAAAATCCAACTATTGACCTTCACTATTCCCTATATTTCAGTATAATTGTTCGTTTGCAATCTGGTTCGTTTACACTTTCATTTTCCTCTATCCCTTGTTCTCGTTGTTCTGTTCTTATTCAATAACAAAAAAATAATTATTATTATATATTAAATAAAGCATATATAATTTTTTCAGTCCTTTGTTTCTGGAGACCTGCTATCTCCACTTTTTCCATGCAAGCGGCCATTCCAAACCCGCTATGACCACAACAGGCAACTCTTCCCATCGCCAACCTTTATCGAACCCTACACCTCGTCCCATCGCCATCGAGTAGCCTCCTTCAGCCTCGTCTCTAAAGCATGCTCCTTCATTTTTCAAAGCATCAGCTCAACCCGCCATCTGCTCTGACAACCCATGCTCCGCCAGATTTCCAGCAAACCCTCCAGCCTCGTCCATCTTTCTTGCTTCGCGCCTCGTCCCACACCTGACAACCGCTCCAGACCCTGCAAGCTCCACTCCACCCAATAGCGCCAGCAGCTGCATAAAGAAGAAAAAAGGAAAAAAAAGTAGCCGAGCACCACCTACCGACAACCGCCACCCGCTTGTGACACCATCCCCTCACCTGGAACGCCAGTGCACCCTCCACATCCCACGCAGCAACCCACACAACCACCACTTGTTCGCTCGCCCTCTTCCCTTTTTCGAACTCAAACCCTCCACTTGAAACACAACGACCACTCCTCTTCAGTCCAGTGACCCGCCTCACTTCCCTTCTAGTTTCCCTCTCTCAGCCGCGTAAGCAACATTCCCTTGCACCATTCATCAACCGCCATTCGCCTGTGCTGAAGCTTGCTCATCCCTTCACTACAATTTTCTCTTTTTTATATAAAAATATATAGAAAGATATATATAATATGTTTAAATATTTATTTGAATTTATGTTATTATTTTTAAAATAGATTTTTGTAACAATTTATATATATAAAAATAATACGTTTAAATATTTATTTGAATTTATGTTATTATTTTTAAAATAGATTTTTGTAATGATGTATATATATATGATATGTTTAAATATATATTTGATTTTTATCGAGTTCAAGTTGCTTTGCTTGCTGCTGTCTAGAACTTGTCGCAGTCATCTTTTGTTTGTCGCTGTCCCGATTTGTGTACAGAAGCTTCTTGCTTTGTTTCACTGCATATCAATTTCTGTTTGCTTTCATTCCCATTGTTCTCTATCCTCGAAAGGTGAGCAATCACTCACGGTTAACATTCTTATATTTAGTAAATTTAATTCACATGAAATGACGATTAAAACATGTTGTTTAATCTGAATTTGTTAGTAATTTAATCGTTAAAATATGATATGTAATTATTTTAAATTTGTTAACCTTTGTTAATTGACATATGACACCATAACCTGTTATATATATTTTATTTAAATTGCTAATTATGATCATATATGCTTGTCATTGATATGATGTCATTTTATGATGTTTATATTCTCACTCTGCAAGTCCCCTGATAGTTTAGGAAATCCCTATGGGTTGAAATGATACATACCCGAACGATATTACAGATTAGAGGAAAATCGTTATGGGTTGAAATGATAGAACCAAGCGATTTTATTGATTTTTGAATTTTGGGATTACGGGTTGAAATGATATATACCAGTAAAATTTAAATTATTGCGGATTGAAATGATAAATATCCGTATCACTTGACCATATGTTAGAAAACTATATACGGACACCATTGGTCTATTTTTAAATGATTTCCAAATTTTTGAGAAAAGAAAATATGTGTGTTTGAATTTTTAAATAAAATATAGAGATTTTATTTTAATATATGTGTAAAATTTAGATTTTTTAATTATATGCTTGGAAATTTTAAAAAAAATTAAGTAAGTTTTGAAAAGGTATATTTTAAGATTTTACTTATATTTTTATTATTTTTAAACATATATAATAAGATTTAAAATAGATTTAATAAAAAGGTTTAATTTAATTTAATTCAATAAAATTTAATTTAACTATATATATATATAATATGTTTTAATAAATTTATTAAAATTTATATTAATATTTTAAAATAGATTTTTGTAATAACTTTAATAAACTAAGGTTGGAAGATAAATTGAAATTGAGTTGTAATTTGAATTGTTTAAGAATTGTATAGGAACTCATTTGAACCTATTAATTTTGAGATTTTAAATATATGATTTCATAAATTGATAACTTGATTTTGATTGAAGGTGATTTAATGAATATTTCAAAATTAAATAAAATTGAATTTGAATATTTAATTTTGATTTAAATCTGAGATTTGAAATAATATTAAAATGTTTATAAAAAGGTGATTTAATGAATATTTCAAAGTTAAATGTAATTGAAGTTAGATATTTAATTTTGATTTAAAATTTGTAATTTGAAACTTTATTTAAATATTTATAAAAGGTGAATATTTCAAAATTAAATAAACTAAAGTTGAATATTTAATTTTGATTTAAATTTGTAATTGAAATCTTATTTAAATGTTGTTAAAACGATTAAGTGAATATTTCAAATTTAAATAAAAATCGAAGTTGAATATTGAAATATAAATGAGATTTATCAAAATTGAGTTATTGTAAACTATTTGAATATTTAAACTTTGAAATCTATTGAATTTGAAGTAGTTTAAGTTTATAGTTCAACCCTGGATTTGAAATCGATATAAATTGAAATAGTTTAATGAAAATTTGAATTGAACCTTTAACCTTTTTAATTGAAATTGTTGAACTGAAATTGATTTAAATTGAGTTGTGGAACTAAAGTTGATTTAAATTGATTGGTGAAATTGGAAGAAACAATTATAATTTGAAACTATTTTCGATATAAACTCTTTTAAATCTATAAACTATTTTAATATATATTATTTTAAATTTATAAAAATTTTTAAATATATGTATTTTAATATATAAACTATTTTTAACATATAAACTATTTTAAACTATAACCTATTTTAAATATAAATTATTTTTAATGTATAACTATTCCAATATTTAACTACTTTCAATATTCAAACTGTTTAAGTTGGAACTGTTATGATTAAAAGTGATATGATTTCGAAAGTGAATATAATTTCGAAAGTGAATATGATTTCGGAAGTAAATATGATTTCAAAAGTAAATATGATTTCGGAAGTGAATATGATTTCGAAATGAATATGATATATTGATATGAAGTATGAACTGTTTGAAATGAAAATGACCACGGTGCGAAATAAGCGTTTGGTTGTTAAAGAGACCGGGATCAGATATTGTCATACTCTTTGTACATACCGAAAACCACTTTAACAACTGTGTACATGGTGGTGAAACCAGAATGAAGTAGGATGGTTTTGCGACATCTATATGAGGTATGAACACAGCCGTAACTCCCGTGAGTCAGCTTGATGTGACTAAAACAGGAGCTATACCTGGGCCAAGTGAGATCGCACCTCCGATCAAGCATGCTTCTTTGATACCATTATATTACTTTGTGATTTGATTGGGTGCACCTTTGATTTTGGGAGTGTGTCTCGAGGTGGGCGGTAGTAGCTGCTATGCGTTACCACCAGCCCGGTTCTGCAAAACGGTAGAATCCTACCCAAGGTGTTGCCTCACGTGCCTTGTCACATGCCTTATCGCACCCACTGCAATTTTTGTTTGTGTTATACCTATGGAGTGCTCCCTAATAGCCCACTGGTTTGGTGGAGTTTACAGTACTGTATAGACTACGGCATTTATATAAAAATGTGTTAAAGGGGATATGGGTAACGCCTTAACGCTATTTTAATAGTTTACTTTACTATAGACATTATCTATGTAGCGTATTGTATTATGTACGTAGATAGTTTCACGAATCCTTAAAGGATAGAAATCCCGAACATCCTTTAAGTTATTTGCATTTCACTTGGACATTTCACTTGAGTTGATTTACTTGCATAAGAATGTTAATCCTGACTGGAGTTCTTTGTGTTTTCCTTTATGCTTGGGTCAGACTCAGTGTCACAACATTTGAGACTCACCTTTGGAGCTTGGAACTTCGCTTGGAGATCCATCTATATCTATTCAGCTTTTAGTTGTTTCCAGTTGTTATGTTCAGACTTGTCATTTGCATTTGTATTGGTGACTTCAATGTATTTGAGATTTTGTTGTATTTTGTTTTAGACTATGATGTTCTGTAGTAGCTTCATGAACTACTATTTATCTATTCCGCTGCTTATTGTTGTAATACTATGTGTCTGTGATTCAGTGATTGATTTATTTACTGTATATGCTAAGCTTTGCCAAATATAAATTAACAATCTGTTGTTTTGAGCAATTCAAGTCTAACATGTGTGGATTATTGTCGATTTGAATGGTTCGAAATGGCAAGTTATTATAATATCACTTAATTTGGTTTTCATGTTTTGCAATCCGTACACATGAGTTCATCTTTACATTGACTTTTAAAAAGTCTATTATATAGCCGTAAAATAAAAGAACTTACTGATGTACACAATGACATATAAATTTGTTTTCGTATAATTAATTTTCAATGTTCAAGATATAAATAATATTTATAAGTAAAATATATCTTGCAAACGATGGCTTTTATCAAGTTAATCATAGAAAATATATTTAATTAGATTTATAAGATATATAGTTGCAATTTGTATCCGTAGCACGGGTTCGCACTAATATGTGTGTGTGTAAGATAGTTAAGTTTTCATAATGGATAGGGCAAGAACTTATATATTATTTTTTATGGGATTTAAAATCAAAATTATTTACTTTCCATCCATTACACATTTTTTCATTCATTATTTCGAAGAAAATGGGAGGATGATAAATAGACTAATATGAAACTCTTAAGTTGTTGGTACACATGAATTTGAATTACTGCATTAAAGAATAGAACCAATATGAATTGCCCTTCAATTCTTAGCTTGAGAGTGTTCAACCATACTTCATCTCTTATAAGTCAAATCTTTTCTTTATATTAGCATATAAAATATTCAAAACCAAATGTAAACACCCAATAACTGTTTCAAACAAAGAACTATATGGATTTATGAGTGCATGTCCATGCTAAAATATTTTTGTAAAAATACTTAAATCCACCACCACAATCCAAACATCTTTTAAGATTAAGTTGTCCGATTTAAAATATTTATTATACTCTAAAAATGTTTACATTCAAGCATTCACACATTCTTTTATTTCAAAACCAATTTTAAGATATATATTTAAATTTTTCTAGATAACAGTCATCTATTCCAATCTTTCGGAAAATCCTTTAAATGCAAATAAATAAAGATCTCAGTGACATCGCACAACCCATTTTAAGAACAAAAAAATAACGTTTTACAATAATGCACTTCAAATCACATTATTAGTTTTTTATTAAACAAAAAAACCAATATTAATTTTATAATAACATTTGAATAGATACCACAACAACACATATGTAAACAAATTATAAAAGAATCGAGGTATTCAAATGGTGCTACATCACAAATTATAAACGAATCAAGGCCTACTATGATCGAAAATAAGAAATTTTGAAAATCCATTTATTTCACCCACTGCACACCTTCCCACCAGTTCCAATATTTTCAGCTTTAAAAAAAATCTTCTTTTCCCTGAATCTATTTAATATAACCTTATCGCATTATATTTAATAATTTCAAACATTGTTTATATTATATATAAACAAATAAGAATATTAAATTTAAAATAAATATTAAATAATATTGAATTTAGTTTAGAAAATTATAGTAAAAATGATATGTGTATATTATTTTGATATTATTATATTACAAAATACATAAAATAATTCTTTTTACGATTTTAAATAGTTTATGTATTAAAAAATATTAAAGAAATATATATATTTTTTATTTTATTTTCGGCAAAAGAATAATTTTAAAGTATAATTAGATTTATTTTAATAACTAAAATATAGATCAAGATTTGAATTTGAAAATAATCCTACCAAGTCGAAATTAGATATATTAAATGTTAAACTTGAATTTGAAATTTGATTAGCTTGGTCAAAGTCAAATCAAAATTTCCAAAATATTATCTTATCTAACATATAAATCAATTTCGAAAATTGTATAATTTATTGTATACATTTTAAATAATGTTTCAAGACAACTAATGTGCATACATTGTACGAATGGTGTATGCATACATTGTACATTTAAATCCTAAAGTCTACGTATGTATACATTAACTATGTACGTATCATTATGCTACATTTGCACATTATACACTCTTAAGTATATAATTATATACTGATAATTAATATATAGTTTAAATTTTAACTAATTAATTAATCAGAAAACTAATTAAAGTTGGACTTTTTTAAATTAACTAGATTAGATATAGTACAACTTATTAGACTTTTTTGAAAAATCCAAATATGGATTTTTTTTGAAAAATCACCTAACTCACCTACTGCAGACCAGCCTGGTTCCAACGCCAACACCATGCTACCGGGCATGGTTTATGCTCTTCCTCTATGAAGACTCGGTTCCATCGAGGACCTCTAGACTAGAGTTCGTGGCAATATAGCTCAATTTGTCCACAAAGAGCAAAATCAAGTACAACAATTCATACATTAATTTGTGGTTAATATCAAGGCCTACAGATGGTGCTAAATATCGAGTGTTATTGATCCTAGCTAGCTATATATATAACAAAATAATGGCAATGGTTTTTCAAGGGAGTAGGAGGATCCTAGGAAAGATCCAAAGCATACGACAGATCTCGGATTCTAGTGTTGCCAGCCGAGTAAGAAAGGGGAATAAAGAGGTGGTTGATGTGGATGACGGTGAGGGAGAATGGATTGTTGTTAATTGTAATAGGAATGGAAGAAATCAAAATACTGGGTCTAGCAAGGATGAAGTGCTTTATAGAAATAAGAATACGGGTAGGGGATATGGAGTTCCTAGTTTAATGTTAAGGAGAGTGGATTTGGTAAGGGAGAGGCGGTGGAGTGAAGAATGATGGGTTGGGATCTGGAAGAAGTTATTTCGCAGGTAGTTACAATAAAAGGGGAGTAGGCAAGAACAATTCATAATTGTTAAATCAATCTATATGAATTGAAGAGGCAATTACAAAATCAGGGATAAAATGTGGGTGTAAATTGAATGTTGTTGGTTGGGAAGGAATTAGATCTAATTTCAAGAGTGTGTATCAAGTACCAGATGGTTCCCAAAGGAAATCATGGAGATATATTCTATTAGGTTCTAATAAAAGAATGAATGAAAAAATGGGTTTCTTTGTACCGACAAGAATGAGAAAGGTACATTCTCTTTGATTACTAAATACTAAGTAGGAGTTGCGCAAATCAATGATAATAGGAAACATGTTGTTTTCATTTATATTGTTAGGAGGAGACCTTATTATAATCACATAAAAATGTTTGTTGATGAAATTTGGAAATCAAAGGATGATTTTGATTTACATTTAAGAGAGTTGGTTAATAGTACTGCTTGTTCAAGTTTCAATTAGAGGAGGAATGTTGTGTGGTTATTGGGGGGGAGGGGGGGGGGGTCCTTGGATGATTAATGGAAAGTTGACTATTACCAGGAAGGGGGAACCGAATTTGAAGCTAGATAACGATCAATTTTCTTCATTAACAACTTGGGTAAGATTGGCATATTTAAACATTTCCATATGGAGTATCGACTGTATAAGTATACCTGTAAGTCAGCTGGGTAGCCTTATCGACAAGGACAAAGCAACAAGGAAATTTAAACGTATCTCAAGGGTGTTGGTGAACATTAGTGTTAAATAGGACTTTCCTAAGGTTGTGAGGGCGAAGGATGAAGAAGGTCATGAGTATGTTTAACAAGTTTTCCATGAGACGATTCCTTGGAGATATCTAAGTTGTAAAAGTTTTGGTCATGATATGGACATTTGTCCAATAGTTGAGCAAATGGACACGTGATAGTGAATTTTGACACTCAAACGGGGACTACTTATACAACTAATGGTACTATAATGAAGTTTATCTTCATAAGACGGGGTTATATCATATAGTAATAATCAACACTATGATATGAACAAAGAGACCGAAGATTTAAATCCTAAGGCTGCTAATGCATCCTCAAAATAGTAGCCTCGGAATGTCTTTGATCATCAGAAGGTCTAATCTGAAGTTAGTATGGAGTTTAGGCACATGGTTCCTTATATAGAAATTCTGCCTATAGGGGTTACATCTATTTCCATGGATACAAGTTTGTTACAACAAAATATAGTTACAGAAAATGTAAATATTAATATAAGCAGTCAACTATTTCGGAGTTGGAATCACAAGCTATGAAGTATACTGATGTTGAAAACTTTATCCATTAAGTTGCTTTGCATATATGGGATTTAATGTATGCGCTGATACGGAGAAGGTGGTAAGTGCCAAGTTAAACTGTATTCCAGAGATTCCCACGGATATTCAGGAAACGTTGAAGGAAACTTCTACTACAGCTCCAAAATCCACACCTGAAGCACATAAAGATGTAGATTTTTCTAAGTTTGTTGATGATAATCAAGAATATAAAAAAATGTGATAGAATTTCCATGAAGTATATAAGAATTAAAGAAGGATCATCTGGCCCAGTGAAGGAATCTAATTTGAGGGCTAAAAGGAGGCCGATCAGGGCCAAAATTTCCTCATCTACCCTTTATGGAAGTTATTAGTTGGAATGTAAGGGCATTACACTCCGATACTAGGGTATATGATGTGTTGAATCTCTTTTCTAAACACAAGCCCGACACAATGGTTTTGATGGAACCTAAATTGAACGAGTTTGGAGTTGATCAATTCTCTAATATTACTCATTCTAATTTGAGTTCTATGAATAATAATTCAAGTTCTATGAATAAGTTTATATGGAATTTACATCTCATAACTTCTTCATTTCAGCGCATGACTATCACTGCTAATAATAAGGGTGGTTTAGTTTCGTTCATTACTTTTTCTACCCAAGTAAGGCTGAAATGGAAAGATTACTGTTATGGAACATCACTAAAACTGAATCAAGTCATATTGATAAGCCATGGTTAGTGATATGGGATTTCAACAATATTTTGAATGCTACGGAAAAAATTGGAGGTAACTATGTTCACGAATAAAACTCTACCTTTCAATAATTGTTTAATAGCTGTTGTCTACTTATAAAACTCTACCTTTCAATAATTGTTTGATAACTGTTGGCTACTTAGGCGGTTAAACCTGCATTAAATGGATTGAATTTTATGTGGAAGTCGAGAAGGGATAAGAATATTGCTAATAGGATTGATATGGCTTTTACAAAATCCTACGTTATTACAATTATTTCCACTAGTTCGTGTAGAAGTGTTAACCCAATCAACAAGCGATTGCACTCCTCTACTAGTACGATTTATTGAAGAAGTTCAAGATGGTAAAGGGAAGCTTTTTTGATATATTAATAGTTGGAGATAATATGAGGGGTATTTGGACACCATTACTAACTCATTACAGGGTTTATTTACTGGCATTTTTATATTTAGAGTTGTTAACATGTTGAAGACAAAGTTAATTTGAAGAAATGGAATAAGACACGACCTAAGGATGATTTTGATGTGGGAAGCTTACAAGTTTAATGTGAAAAAGCACAAATGAAGCGGTTTTATGTCCTAATAATGGTAAACTTTTACATAATATGATTCTTGCCTAGGATAAATTAAAGCAGGCTTTATACAGGCAGAGGTCGGTAATACAGTAAAAATCAAAGATAGACTGGCTACTTCTAAGTGAAGACGATACTAAGTTTTTCATTCTAAAATGTTTAATTGTAAGAATGCTAATTATGTTTCTAAGCTGATGAATGAAGATGGGGTATTAATTGACAACATGCAGCTTATTGAGATTGAAGTAGTCATATTCTATACTTACACAACTGGAATCACTATCAACAATGGTTTCCATATATTATGTGTAAGATGAAGAAAAACAGAGATGAGGTGGCATACATGTCTACTCCTATTACTTGTGGTGAGATTAAAACTTGTATGTTTTCTATTGTAGATCAGAAATCACCAAGTCCGAACGGTTGTGGTGCTGCTTTTTTCAAATTGCATTGGGACGCTTTACATTATATATTAATACCTGCAATTTAGGAAATGTTTATTAGTGGTAAAATACTTAAGAAGATAAATTATACATTTTATCCATTATCCCTAGAGTTAAGAACCTCCCTCATTATCTTATTATCTACATATTGCAGGTTGTCATGTGGTGTACAAAATACCGTCTAAAGTGATTTTTAACAGAATAAAATGGTTTCCACCTTATTTAATTTCAGATAATCCACCATCTTTTATTTTTAATAGAAATATTGCTAAAAATTGTTTACTTGCACATGGAATTGTTTAGAAATTTGATAAAAAGGTGGAGGGAAAATGTGTATTAAGATCTAAAAATGGCTTATGATATGGTTAATAAACATTTTGTTTGCCATTTGATGAGGATTATGGATTTCCCCAACTTTTTGGATAACTTCGTTTTTGAATGCATTTTTACCCCGATCATTTTCTGTTCTTGTTAACGGTATTTCTAAAGGGTTGTTTAACATAACACATAGAATCGACAAGGAGATCGTCTATCTCCATACTTATTTACTATTGTGATGGAATATTTTTCTATTTCTACGGATCTATTAGTGGAAAAAGGGAGAATTAAGGATCTTTATCATATGGAGTCATATATCACTTAACTACTTTATGCAGATGATCTTATCATATTCATAGAGGCTACTGAATTGGCTGCTACTGCTGTCGGTTTTTGAAAAGTTGAATTTTTTTGTTGGATTAGATATTAATTTCTGCAAATCGCAAGTTTATTTTAATATTCAAACCAGAAATAAATTGCTCATTTCTAGTATTCTTGGCATTCCAATGCAAGCTCTTCCTATGATTTATTTCGATATTTCTCTTTCATCTAATCATATAGTAGATGTGGAGTGCAATGTTCTTATTTGGAAAATTAAAGGCAAGTTGGAAGGATGGTGTAACACCTCACGATTGTAACGATCGAATATTTAAATGATTAACTTACATATTTATACCCATAGTTGAGACTGTTTTTCCATCATGAGAAAAATGAGTATAAACTTGACTATATTTGTAGTCGATAAGTTTTCATATGTGATTTCTAGAGAAAGAAATGAATTTGGGCTAAGGCCCATTAGCTTGCATATAAGTTGGTTAGTCCTTTCTTTACTTTCATTTCATTCTCATTTCACATTACTTTTCATTTCCATCTCCTAATCCTTTTCCTTAATCACTCTCTTAAGCATAGCCCTAAATCAACCAAATCATGCTCAAATAAAATAACTAAATTCAAACTATATTCACCATAATTCTTCTCTACTTATTCCTCACATAACTCATTAAGGAATTTGCATGAAGTGGAGTTTGGAGTTTAATCTCAACTTTAAAGAGAGCATGGAATGATTTTTTGGTGATTAAAGCTTGGTTTAGTGAAGGAGAAGGTGAGGGGGATGATTCTCCCTGTACATTTAGGTTTTAATCTTCATATTTTTGTTTATTGATCGATACAGAATTATGTGAAGTGATTTGGAGATTGTATGGGTTGATTTATACTTGTATTCATGTTATAAACATGCCTATATTAAGTCATTATTTGTTTAAGGTCATGATAATAGTTTTTGAAATAGTCAGTAAGCTAAGAATTTTGTTTTGGGTTAATTGAATGATTATATGTGATGTTTGAAAGTGACTAGGGATCGTAAAATGGAATATTAACTAAGTATTCTATTAGTGCGGAATATAAATATAAAAGTAAATAGTAAAGTAAATGACACCAGAGATTTTTATACAGGTTCGAACTTTCCATTCTACATCCAGTCCTAGACTCCTTCTGGAATCTAACTATCAACCCTCACCTAACCTAGAGGAACAAGTATTACACCGCTTGAGCAACCGAATATGACTTCTACCACCTAAGCAACTGAATAGAACTTCAACTGCCTGAGCAACCGAACAGGACTACAATAATACAAAAAAAATCTTGACTAATTATGCTCTTTTAATAGCACAGATAAGTCTTTAAAGTACACCTTCCTATAATCTTCTCCTTTGTGGTATATAGTGTAGTTCATGAAGATAGGAAGTTAATTTAATCACAAATGAATTTGTGCTTGAATGTGCCAGTGCTTAGAACGGAAATTTGAATGCAAATGGCAGAATGTTTAGACAACAAGTATAAGAGAATAGAATCAGAAATTAGGTGATTTAAAACAAATGAATTAAAGGCTATATATAGTGTTTAAGTGTTGCAACTTATCATGAAAGGTCACGATCAAAAGATACAGAAACAACTCTTGAATCAGGGGTTGTTTCTGTTCGATAAATGGAAGTAACCATTCAGAAAAATAGCCGTTATGCAATTTCAGTCGACTGAACATAAGAATTCAGTCAGCTGAAATTTAAAAAATTCGAATCAGAGAGGAAAAGGCACAAAAAACATACAATTCAGTCGACTGAAATGGGCAGTTCAGTCGACTGAACATTCATATTAATTGTGCATGTGCATAGATATTCAGTTGACCGAACCACCTATTTCGGTCGGTTGAATATCAAGTTTTCTGCCAATTTGAGGTTCTTTGAAAAACTTTTGTGCGTGAACTTGTGTGGTAAAATACTTGGCATATGAAACATTATTTGAAAATATTTTTAAATACGTATGTGTGTGCATATACCAATTTGGAGAGATTTTAACAAAAACTAACTACTATACTAGATTATAAACAAACCATAAACAATATTAAAACTTCTATCTGAATTCTAGTCTGCAATCTATTGTCGAGTAGAATAGCATCTTCTCCTGCAAATATGGTTAGTTCACATAATATTTACTTATATAGTTGTCATGATGAAAACATCAAAATATAAGGTTCTAATAATGTTGTGATAGATTAGAGACTAATTACATGATATAATTAAGTGCATGACATTAGTTAGTAATAATGAAACTATTTTTAATGGTTTCAAAAAAGTTAATTAAGTGACTTTTGAACTCTACACTTATTATTAAAGTGATTAGAGGGTTAATGAAGCTTAAGTAGTATTTATAAAATGGTAATATGACTTTACAAATGAAATATGTATTTCATAAAATGGAAAAGAGATTTTATAAAATAGTAATATGATATATATATATATACTTAATTTTAATGAGGCAAACAAGTATTTAAAGGCTGAAAAATGACTAATAAGCTAAAAATATATTTCATAAAATAGTTATAAGTTTTTGTAAAATAGTATAAAATCATATTAGAATTTTATGGAAAAGATTTACTAAATAAAAGTAAATTTTGATTAAGTAATAAATGAATTACGTATTTAAATATATGTGTATGTATATGAGTATAGGCAAGTATACGTATATGTGTATTTAAAGATATATAACAATCAAAACAATTTGTGTATTGTAGTTGAAATTGTTGTGTATGTTGTTTGAATATATGTATGTATTTGTGTTTATGTAAGTATATATTTATATGTGTAAATACATTTGTATATAAGAGTGTTGCGGGCGTCTCACGTAGCTATAGCAGCTACAGTGTGCGCTAAGTTGTGTAAGAATATGCATGTCAAGTAATTGCTCTAGTGAAGTCTAAAACGCGATTTCTGTTTTATTGTGTTTGTATATGCATTTATGAATGTGCACGAATGAGTGTGCTAGCACATGTAGGCATCACGTAAGGCTGGATGGTTGGTTGAGCGTGTTTTGGCGTGATTAGAGGAAGTCGGGTCGCTATAATCGTCCATTGAACCATACGCATTCAAAGAGTGGATTTCATGTCGAAATCAGTTTTCGTGTCGAAATCGGTTTTCGAACAAAAATAGAAGCACTTTCAAAACATTAACCAATGAACTTGGAGGAGGTCTGATGTAGTGAAGGTAGGCTTTGGAAGTAAGGTAGCTTATCAAGCAAAGCAACGATAGAAACGATACGAGAAACGGCGGACAATGGGGCTCGATGGCTTGCTTCCTAGGCTTTACTACTCGAGAGAAGTCCCCACTAGTCCACCAGTGGGGCCCAACCGGTCCATTGATGGGGACCTGTCCAAAGCAATAATTCCTGGGCAGATAGGGTTTTTCAAGGAATTCCTTCCTCGATTCGGACGCGGTTCGACGTGAGATTTCGGCATAACTTCTGGGAAGCTTCGAGCTACTAGGGAAGGTGGAATGTAGATTTGAATGCTAATGTAAGGAGTGCACAAGTTGTTAGCAACGATCAATAAGGCGTTCGAGCAAGTGGTCGAAGAAGTGATCAAGGCAAGGAGCGCAAGGCACGAACTATTCCTACACAGGAATGGTAGGCGATCAAGATAGTGATCGAGAGCCAAACGGATACGAGATTGAGACGTGGTCGATTACACGATCACGTACGCTAAGTGTCAACAATTAAAGGGAGCACATGATGATGAGGAGTCAGTTCCAGACTCAGGCCGATGTGCGAGCACGTGATGAAGTCGATTGATACCAGATTTGATGACGTGTAGACTTATAGTTAGCATAGGCTCTATGGTTCAAAGTGTCATGGTGCTTGAGTGAACCGTTAAGGTCAAAGCAAGTACATGGAGAAGAAATCATAATAGGCAATTAGATTTGGGTCGTTGTGTGGTTCTAGTGCTATGTGTCCGTTCATATATTGTTATATGGTTTTGGACCAAGTTTTCGAGAGGATCTGGAGTGACACTTAAGGGGTACTTATACCTAGTAGCAGTAGCGTAGATATAGATGCTAAGGAGCACTACAGTGGTAAGGATTTTCATTGTTGCTAGGAGAGCGGTCTAGGTTTGTATGAGGGCAATTGTACAGACAAGAGGTCGTATGGGGATGCTCGGTTCTGTTCGATTACTCTCAAGGGTAGGAATGGTATAAATCCAAAGGTCACATAAGGTATAGTTGCTCCATTTATATTTCGTTCAGTTCGGGACAATAGTAGATATTCTTGATTTTACATCATGATTATGTTGTGCTTGTGATATACTAGTTGGTTGATATTATCTTTGTGTATAGCATAGTGTAGACTTATATTATGATACTTTTATCACTTCTACACTTGTATACTGCAATTACCTTTATCATAGTATATTGTTACGTGGCAGATACGTTATATTAGTTGTGTTGGCTCGTTGATTATAGGAGAAGAGCAGGTTATGGTATGATTTCCCATCATTTTGAGATAGGTTTACTTTACTTATTTATGGGTAATCTAGATTACTCCTAAGCCACGCGAGGAGGGTTGGGCCTTAGTAGTTTCTTGTTTATTTGTATATAGTTTTGATATATAGTATTTTGAGATAATTCCCCTTACACTAGGCTTTAAGTCTGATCCGCATTTTGTCTTTGTCTGTTTATGTCATGACAACTCTTGGATACTCAATTAAGTAGCTTGGCAGTCAGGCATTATTCGGGATAGTTATCAGGATGCATAGTTAGAGCATTTTGGAGGCGTGGCATCGTTATTTTTGATATATATACTTTATATTTTAGTAGTACATGAAGACCTATTATTTATATATGAGACCTGTTGTATCAAATATTTATTCGGACTCCGCCTTGGGAGTTGTTATATTCTGACATTCTGTATTGATATTTATTAATCAGTTGCTTCCTCTAGTGCGGTCTCCTATATTGTCATCATGTTTTGTTCATATATATTCAGTATATTATATGTTATCATTCTATTGTGAGATCCTATCGATGTTTTGGTTTAGTGTTTTGTTCTAATTTTACCTCAACAATCTGTCTTATGTGGTATTCGAAAGTCGAGCAATGATGTAAGGCGCTAATTTTTGGGTATCATGAAGGATGGGTTGTTGCATTTGGTATTAGAGCTTAGGCTCAACGCTCGGACTAAGTAAACCAATTTAAGTAAATCAATCTGGTAAAAGGAAATACATTGAGAGAGTGTACTTGCATTTTTCTTCTATATTATATTATATACACCACCTGTCTTTTGGATTTTGATTTATTTCTATCGCTAGTTGCTCAAGTATCTTTGTCGAGCTATTAGTGTGAGCAGATGAAGTGCACAAGCGACTGCGGATGTGCAGTCTGAAATGCTTGATTAGTTCAAAGACTACTTAGCTACAGCAAGGGATGTTCTATAGCCCGTGAACATTTCTAGCAGATGTGGTTCGCATCAAAGGTGGTGTGGCCCTTGAGGCACCAGTATTTCTAACTCCACTAGCTTTAGACTCTTCGAAGCTGTGCTAAGATTTCCATAGCCTTGGAGGGAAGCCATATTTGAGCCTTGAGGTTGTTGTTGAGACCCGGCGTTGGACACATGTAAGAGAGGGCTTCCATCGAGATAGGTATAGAGAATGTTCTAGAAGATTGCTTAGTGTTTGAGTGGCTGATGAGCAGGCTCGTGAGTTAGAATGAATTCAGGCGTCATTTTTGTTCTTAATTTATTTTTGAGATCGAGAAAAGCATGTAGCTTGAGCATTCCATTGACCTTGTGCGGGGCAACTTATCAGTGAAGCAGTATGTTGACTAATTCAATCTTTTGTATTTGAGGATTGAGATAGTTGGTACTCCGGTGGTGTAGGCAAAGGGGTTTTCCTTGGGTCTTAAACATTAATTGGGGGTTCATTTCTTAATCGTATCCCTATTAGGGACAACTTTTAAAAGTCTCGTTGGATGGTTCTCCTCCTAGAGAGCACCCATGAGGTACCGTTAGAGGTAGCGAGAGTGGAAAGAAAACCGAAGCTCCAACCGAAGCGCAAAGACCAAGATACAAGAAAGATCAAGCTTATGCAAAGACAAAAGTTGGCCTAGTATGTCACTCTTGTAGCATGTAGGGGCATTTTGTTAGGAGATGTCATCCAGCTAAAGCGAAGCATAAATGCTTCAATTGCGATTGGCTTGATCACTTGAAGAAGGATTGTCCTACATTTCAAAGGGATGGGAAAGTGATGATGACTTATGCCTTATAGGCATTACCGGGTCCTAGCAGGTTTACTGCTTAGGAAAAATGGAAGAAGCTTATGTAGCGAGGTATGCTTAATTTTGGAGGTACTCACTTCTGTCCTTTCGATACTTGAACGGTGTATTTATCTATTGCTAGTTACTCGTAGATAAACTAAACTTGACATCTTTCATAATAGGTATATTTTTCGGTAAAGATAAACCTTGTATGAATGATCTTAGTTGCAAAGCTGAGGTGAAGCAACCAAGAGCACTATCGAACTTAATGCACGAGCTTTCAATCGATTGAGGTTGGTCAATGAAGTGTGACTTAAATTTGTATCCCAATAAGGGTTTAGTGGATGTCCAATAATGAGCAAAGATGCTTGCCTAGAGTCGTTCGTGTTAGAATTGCATTTCTTATGTATTTTGAGAAAGACTGAAGTCACAAGTACAAGGGATTGACAGGTTCTCAAACCTAGAACTACCAAAAGTATCTACCTCGCAGACTATTGTGTAGAGAGTAGGAGAAGAAGAAGATGGAGTGCCAAAATGGATAAAATATCCTTATTTAGATCTCATAGGGTTAGGATTTATATGGAAAACCGCTCTGCAGAATTAGGCGCCTGCATAATACGAAGTCCCGATATAAGCCCGGAGGTTTAGAAGAGTGCACGCCGGCCCAATTACCAAAAAAGGACTCTCAGTACCAAGAGGATTTTGTTGATGAAAACCCTTATTCCTTCCTTGCTTTGTCCCCCTATCTCTTGCTTTGTTGTATTCCAAGCTCTGTTCCATAAAGGTTGGGTTTTTTTCGGTAATTTCCTTGATATCGCTTACCTTATCATGATTTCTTTGATTTCTTATCATAAATCTTCAAAGTTACTTGTCTATCCTCTTGAGAAAAGCAATTTGCGACGATTGCTTGAAGGAGTGTGTTGAACACAAGAGATTCTGAAGGCCAAAATGGAAAGGAAAAGCTCTCGGTACCGAGAGGTCCGTTTTACTCCCTTTCTTATGAAATTTCCTGAATTCTCTCTCCTGATCCTTCTGAGCGTGTTTCCAAGTTCTCAAGTCATTTCATCTTCGTTTTGACCTTCAACTTCCAGTTGAAATCTGCTTTGGATCAAGTCAAGTTCTGACCTATCATGTCCTAGCTTCGGTCAATCGTTCAAGAATTATTTTGAAGCATTGCTTTTGTCTAACAGATATTCCTTCAACTGCTTTGCATAACTAGATTTCGTTCTTCGTGCTAAGGATAAGATCTATGCTCCGGAGGTCGTTCCATGCCTTAGCTGAGTATGCTCTTTTTCCTGCCATGCCTTCTGCAAATTTTAGGGTTGTAAATACCTCTCAAAACTAAGAGATTTGTCTCAGTATTGACTGCTTTCAACCATCCTCAAGTGATTATATAAGCTCGTACTTAGAAAAAATTTGCTTCACTTTAAGTCGTGCTTACAATTCTTCCCACCGGGAGCTTCCAAACTCTGACTCCTTCAAATCCTCTCATGACTGATCCTCCATCGTCGTTGATCCTTCACCTTCGCAGCTACGAGAACCTAATGTCCTCACCACTTTCAAATCATTACTGCCTTCCAATTGCCAAGTTCATTCGTGGCCAAAACTTTTAGGCCCAATTTCTTCAAAGGATTCGCCTCTGATTGCTTTTCCTTCTAGAAATCGGTTCAACTTTAAGGTGAGCAAGGGTTTCATGTCGCAGTGACCCATGTTGGAGGCGACGCTTTGGGCAGGGGTGATGACGGGGGTTTGGTCGAAGCTTGGTTCGGGTTTATTTTGGTTCAACCTATGATGGACTTGAATTTGGCCTAGGCCTTGCTCAAGCCATTGCGAAAAGATGCTTAACTTTCCATTTTGACTAACTGCCACCAAAGCACAGCTAATCTCGCATCATCGCTTGAATTGCAATAGGACAATTCTCTTCAAGCATGGATATGATGGAAAATTCCATCATAATGCTTTTCCTATTGCTGCACTTCTAGCGTTCCTATAAAAGACAATCTTCCATATCACTCCGAACAGCGGTTCCATTACCGATTTTCATTGATAACGAGTAAGATCCGATGCAAGTTCCATCGTGCGGCGTGGCTCGTTTTTCTAGCATGAGCAAGCTATTTGTACAGGATGGTCCATTCATCATGTACGGGACATGGGAATCACACTGTATAGATCAGCACTTTCGCTTGTCCCGATAAATGCTCAGGATCTGATTGGTCAACACAGGTCAACATTCTTTGGATTTCGAACATTGGTCACATGGATTCAGGATTTTAAATAAAGCATACCTGACCGTGTTGAACACCAAGTTTTCCTATCTAGAATGACTCATCGATCACCACACTTCAAGTCCACTAAGGGTGCGTCTACTCCTCCCGAAGCCGGGTATACGACTACGCAAACTTCTACTTCCACACCTCCCATATCTAGACGAACAATCACTGCTGGCTTTAGAGGATGATCATTCCACTTTAAGAGGTTGCCCCAAATGGTGCACGGGTACATTGGCCTTCAGGTTTTGAATGGTTAACCCAAACAAATGCTGACTGTTTTATCTGAGAAAACGCTTCGTAATATATGTCGCTAGCACCGAATTACTAAGGGTGATGTGTTGCTTCCTACTCAGGGTCAATGAGCACATCTTCCTCCGACGGGGTATACATCTTGTAGCAAATACATGTGTTTAGGCGGTGTTGTTCCACCCTCTAATCCATTTCTCTGAATGATTCTCCAAGAGCTTAGGTTGGCCCTAGCTTAATTCCATCTGAATGGTTACGCTCTCCTGAGCTCTTTATACATGCTTTTCATGAACCACTTCAACCAGGCTCTAACCTTTTAGGAGCTTACCTTCCTCCTGCATTTCAAGCGAAGGAAGGAGTCACCTTGCTATATGACCATCGAAACTTGGTGTAGGTGCAAAGTCATCGGGTCTCTTCACAACAAACACTTGTATTTCAAAAATGAGTACTTTTTTGTTCGATGCCCATATGGATTTAACGGTCATTGGTTGTTCGAAAGTGAGTTTCTTTCCTTCCATCCTTTCTGTGCTTGGGATTACTTTGTCCAAGCGATTAATTTGCAATTTATTTATTCATAGACATTCCTGCTCGAGATATTTGTGACGAGCATGCTGATACCCTAAATGGTTTAAGGGAGGTTAGCTTCAAGCACCGCAGCACTACTATCTCCTGATAAATAAAAAACTTAAATGGTGTAGCCTCCTACTCCTAGATAGATATATTATTGCTGAATCGCCCTTGCCAATAGCTCTAGAGTGCCTACCCAATCTTATATCCCTACTCGTAGCACCGATGAGAATCTTCAGGGAGAATTTGAAGGTCCCTTGGACATCGTGCATACTAAGGAGCCCACTAAAAGGGGAGCTGAAGAGCCAGTTGTCGATGATATCTTAAGAGAAGGGAGCGAAGGAGTTGGAATGTAGCCAATCTTGGAGGAGAGTGAGAATCCGGGAAGGAGAGAAGGGAAGGATACAATGGAGGAAGAGGAAGAAGAGAGCGCTGGCGATAATAACAGTGACTATCACACCAGTGCGGAGGAGGGTGAATCATTCGAAGAGACACCCTCACGAGAGCCTTGAACTTCCAAGCTTGCCCCAACTAGAGCACATCGTTGTTAAAAATTCTAAGATGCCCGATGGACCAACTATATTGCCTTCGAGTGAGATAACTCCTCGAGGTCGCATTCTCTGTGACACGTTTGTTGGTTTAAGCTGCTTTGACATATCCATTACCAATCTTCTCGCTGAGGGTCCCCCAACTTTAAATTCTTGCTTGGAGGAGTTTTGAATGAAGATGGCAAGACTCTATCTCTAATTCCTTGCCAACATGGTCTGTAGAGTACATAGGGGGTCATCGACACCATACACTTCAATAGGATCACGAGCACACATCCCTGCATTCTTGTACTTAGTAATCTTGACACTTATTCTATTTTTCTCCTCATTTCAGGTTCCATAGGCAGGGATAGATACAAAAATCTCTCTCACAATGCTAGTGAGTATAGAGGACAAACTCCTGGCCCTCATCCGCCTCGCTCTATCTATCAAGGTCACTCTGAAACCGATGAGGACGACGTAGAAGAAAAGAGCAAGAGGCAGAGGACAACCGACGGGCTGATAGGAGGAGAGAGGGAAAGAGGAAGAAAGGAAAAAGATGCCGAAGAAGGGATGGCTCCTGATCCATCCAAGCGATAGAGAGAAATCCATGATCACAGCGGCTTTTCTTCTAGCGTAGTTCCACTACACACTAAACCTTAATATTCTTCTAAACAGAAAGTTCCTACTTCACAATCCTTGACCACCATTGCTCCCCCACAAACAAAGAGAACCTTCGCTCCCCCGCCTTCTCTTCTTATTGCTCCACTACATCTGCAGGCCGCTTTTCCAGACCTTTTCTTACATAGCATCATGTTCGACCAAGATATTAAAGAAGTTTAAGTAGATAAGGATGCCCATCGCGCTCAAAAACATATTGACTAAGGCTACAAGTGGAAGCGGTTGTGCTACGCCAACTCCCGAGTCAAATAGATCAATTATGCCAATATACAGTCTTTCAATTTCGAAAAGAAAACATTTAGAGAGTCATAAAGAATCAGGACGCTGACTTAGAGAAGGTGAGTACTAAGGGAGATGCCGCTCTCAAATCAAAGGCTAACACAGAAATTTTGATGGACGAACTAAAGAGGGCTCATGACCGTGCTAAGATCATAATGCAAAATGAGCTAAAAGTCTCCAATAAAGAAGGCGTCGAGCTAAATAAACAAGTGGCTAAGAGAGACCTGGACCTCATTGAAAAAGGTAAGACCATTCAGGCCAAGGAGCAGACTATCGATGAACAGGCAGTCGAACTCCAAAAGCTCCATAAGGAGAATAAAAAGCTCACTGACGTCTTGCAACGCTTGGAGACCGAAAAGCTTACTACTAATATTGAGCTTGCCATTGCTCAGCAAGAAGTCAAAGAGCTTCATAAGGAAAAAGTCAAGGAAAGGGAGGAGCTAAACCTCAACCTCTTACACTTCTATGCTAGTGTCATCTTACACAAAAATTTGAAGTAATTGGGGAGTGCTTATCCCGATACTCTCACCAATGCATGGGAAGAGGTGCTTCGTTGAGTTACAGCTTTGAGGACAATCTCTCTATGGAGGAATTAATGGTTGAGCACCTCAATGCCGAGGATATATAAAACTTGTAGAGGGAAAGTCTATCCTTGTTGTTGGGGATGTTGCTGCCACTATTGCTTGAGCTCTCACTGGCCCAAGTTCATCAGGTCAGCTTGAATTGTTTACTCCAAATCTGAAGAGCCTATGGTGACTATTCCTACATCCGTGCGGGTTGGCTCTGATACCACCCACATCATTCCGGCTTCTGCAACGACAACTTCCATCAAACCTTACATTCCCTCTTATGTATGTCAAACAGAGAAGCATCTGACTGAAGAGAGGGAAATCATCGAACCCTCTATGGAATAAAGTCCAGGCTCAGATATATCTCTTCTTTCATCATTCTTCAAGAAGCTTCGGTTCTCTCATGAATCCATCACTGACCTTTACTATTCTATTTGTCAACTTGTGGGTTAACCTCATCTTCCACCTCTGCCTCCAGCTACTCAAGTTTTAGGACCCGTAGAAATCTTCACTGTGCCGACGTCCATCACTATAGGACTTTTCTCTCCGGTCTTGTCTCCAAGTTTTGGACCTATTTCTAGTTCCTAGAAGATCAAGGCTTTTTGAAGGGATGGATAACGTTTCTCAATCCCAGGAAAAAAACATCATAATTACCTGTGCTATGGATCCGACGGGTCATATTTTGATGGTAGAGAAATTAAAGGTCGACTTTGAGAAAATTAAGGTGAAAATCGAGCCTAGCACTACAAAGCCTGCTTCTTCTACTCCCACAAGCCTCACTAACTAGCTTCCCACAATCAAAGTGAGGCTACTAAAATTCACGATCGAAGCCTCCAAGACTTCTAAGACTATCTTGGAGTGACATGATAGTGACATGATAGTGAGCGGTCTTGGATGCAATTTCATTAAACTAATTATGCGGCTATTTAGAGTCTTAATTGTGGAAGTGTCGGATTTTGGAACTGGAACTTGTAGATTCATTAGGAGTCGCATAATATATTCTCTATAGTAAATGATGTTCATCCGTCCTTGGTTGAAGGGTAGATATTCGTCAAGTATAAGCTTAGGCCAATTAACTTGAACATCACCCCAAATTGCATATAAACCTCTATAATTCTCTTGGTATACAAACTCATAAGACCCGGTATGAGGAAGAATTGTACGCACTAAGGCTCGATGCATAATTCGAGCTGTAGGGCGTAAGGCGGTAGATTTTAATTCTATCATGCCGTCCTCCAAAAATCTATGACTTACTTCATCTCGTTCGCCTAAATCAACATTCAAATCTTCTAGTGGAATACCATTTGTTGGTGTTTGAAGAATGTGTCCAATTCTATCTAATGACAAGAAGACTTGTTGACCACAAACTGAACTCCATACGCAGTTGTCGCGGTTTCTTGGATTTTGATGACCCAAATTCAAGTTAGCGTAAAAGAGTTTTACCATTGTATGATTTATGTTGAGATTGTTCCGGTTGTAGTCAAGGAGAGATTCTAGACGACTTCTTCTAGCAAGATCTTGAATTCTATATGCAGCAAAGTCAGGAAATACAACAAATGATCCTTCTAGAAAGCGAGCTTCCTTCATCTTGTTCCATCTTTGGATAGCGGTGGCATCATAAAGCCATTGAGCTATTTGGGTGCCAATAGGTTCAAAGGCTGAGGATGAAGCTTGTCTAGAGCGTTTTGATAGTCTTGGAACCATTTGAATGAACAATTGAGTAAAGGAATTTGAAAATTCGGAGGGCTAGGGTTTTGAAATTTTGATACTAGAAAGTAAAAGTGAGGAGTAAAAGTGAAGAAGATGGGTTATACGGGTAAAAGGTAGGTGAAACAGAAGTTAATAGGTTCAAATAAGCATTCAGTCGACTGGTCGTATATGGTCAGTCGATTGATCAATCTCCCGAAACTTTCTATTTCCAGATTTAGTCGACTGACCTAATTCGTTCAGTCGACTGAATGCTCTTTTGCAGCATTATTAGTCACTTCTTTTAAAAAAAATATGTATGTAATATATTAAACATAGAATGTATACAGAGTAGATTGAAATAAAATAAATAAAAAATATGCAAAAATTATTTGGATGAAGAAGAAGTAGATGAATGTGGAGTCTTGCAATCTTTCGGTTCAACTTTAGTCTTCTCTTTGCATGGTTTCAATG
The DNA here is from genome assembly GCA_030737815.1 of Allium fistulosum. Taxonomy (NCBI): domain Eukaryota; kingdom Viridiplantae; phylum Streptophyta; class Magnoliopsida; order Asparagales; family Amaryllidaceae; genus Allium; species Allium fistulosum. The sequence goes on along the minus strand of CM060901.1, from coordinate 516,319,911 downwards.
GACACCAGTGATTTCCATGCTCCCACGAATTTGGAAACACGGGAGGAGGTTGTGGTGACTGATCCCATGGATTCCAATAGGAAGACGTTGTGGGTTGATGAACGTCGGATGTAGATGTCCCGCAGAATTTCCAGCCAAGTTTCTCCAGAAAGCTAAGTCGTTTTGAATTAAGTTTTTGTTCATAGTACATTTCTCGTTGTATTTCTATTGATTCCTGTTGATAATGATGTATATCATCAATCTTTTGTTTGGTTAACGGAGAACTAAAGAATAAGAAACGACGTGCCTTCTTCTTTTCTGGAGTATAACCAGTATGATAGTTGGATGGTCTGGCAGGTTCATAACATGGAGTAGGTGTAGGTAAACTAGAAGAATCAGAGGATGGTGTGGAAAAATCTAAAGAAGAGTAAGTAGAGTCGTTCTGGGAGTTGTTTTGGGAAGACATTGTTGCAAGGAATAAGAGATATTTGACTCAAACAATTAAGGTGGAGAGAAAATAAGAAAATAACCCTTAAATTTATATAAAATAGGAATTCTAAAAATAGAGTGAATGATTGGTTAAACAAGGGATAACCGGTAAATAATGAAAGGAGTAGAATAAACAGGATTTTGCATGGTTAATAAAAACTTTAAATAACTGAAAATAATATAAGAATAATTGTATTATAGAAATAGTTGTGAAATAACAAATAGAGAAGACGTAAAGACATAGGACTTTCAATGTAGAGGTGCTGAGTTCCAAGAGTTAGTAATTTTTTAAAAAAAAAATTTCATAAAATTTCAAATATTATAATTCTTTAAAAGAAATTATACCTAGTTCGATTGCTAAAATGAAACAACAATATATGTCTGTGCCTATGTAATATGGTTATTTACTCCAATTTTGTGCGTACAAATAATATTCCTACAAGTGCATCGGTTGTACTTGAAATTAGTCCTGTCTGTAATCGTTGAAGCGTCATGTTGGGCGAAACAAGGACTAACATTTAACCAATTCTGTGGCATTAATGCCCGTGTTTAGTCAATTATATCTTGACGGATCACTAATCCTGCATGTTCTATGCTCCACACTGCTCCTATGACCGTAGGACCGCAGTTGGAATGCTTATTCTCTTTTCTATATAGTTTTACTATATGCTTGCCTCAATTTACGGGGCTCAGCACTTCCAATGCCAAGATGTGGGCATTGATGGGATTAAAATATCGTTGAGCAAATTATCTGATTGCCCCCAGTTTGCATGTGCCTTCCCTATCTATTTCCCGAATCGAGGAAGTCATGTAATACTTGTTTTTAAGCCTTCATGCCTATCCTCGCTTATCCTTTACCGAGCGTGTTCCGCTTGGTCGCTAGCACAGTCGTTGAAATCCAATCGAATAATAATTTCTATCTTTGGAAACTAGCACACGAATTATCCAATTTCAAGGTTCCTTTCTTGAAGTTGCCTATTTTTGAGAAACAATCAAGTGTTTCTTCTCCGATTAATTCCTAAGTTGGCATTAAACCTTCTTGTTGTTACCAATCTCCAGGCAACAGCGACTTCCAATATGTCAGGGCCGAATTCTCCGATTGGCCTTAAGAAACTACCCTTCCCGACGTCGCTATTCTCCGGACATCGCCAGATTCCTAAAGGGTGGAGTTTTACCTTCTTGACGCTGCCAATCTTCGAGTAAAGCCAAATTCCTAAAGGTCAGATTTTTACGTTCTTTACACTGCCAATCTCCGGGCAGCACCAGATTCCTAAAGGTTACTTTTTCCTTCCTAGCATCACCTATCTCCGGGCAATACCAAACTCCTAAATGATAGAGTTTTCCTTCCTGGCACTGCCAATCTTTGGGCAGCGCCAAATTTCTGAAGGGTAGAGTATTCCTTTCTGGCGTCGTCTATCTTCGGGCAACACCAGATTGCTGAAGGATAAGTTTTTCCTTCCTAGAGATACAAGTCTCCAAGCAGCACCGGATTCCCAATGGGCAGAGGTTTACTTCCCGGTGTCTCCTACCTCCGGGCAATGCCAGATTCCTAAAGGATATGGTTTTCCTTCATGGCACTGGAAGTCTCCGGGGAGTGCTAGATTATTGAAGGGGTATAGGTTTCCTTCTTGGCTTCGCCTATCTCCAGGCAACACCAGATTATTGAAGGATAGGGTTTTACCTTCCTGACGCTGCCAATCTCCGGGCAGCGCCAGATTCCTAAAGGTTGGAGTTTTCTCCTGGCGTTGCCTATTTCTAGGCAATTCTAGATTCTTGAAGGTTAGGGTTTTCCTTCCTGATGTCACCTTCTCCGAGCAATGCCGGACTGTTGAAGGGTAGAGATTTACCTTACTGACGCTGCCGATCTTCGAGCAGTGCTAGATTCCTGAAGTTCAAGGCCAATCTCCAAGCAACAACGAATTCCTAAAGGCCAGGGCCAAATTATCTGATCCAACCCTAAGTGGGTTTTCTAGGGCTATCCTCTCATCCATGATCCGAGGCATGAGGAGCATGTCCCTTATCGAGAATTTTGCCTGCAAGAACACGGTTCCGTTGGTTCAAGAAGCTGACTTTATTTGCGAACGAGAGAAGTAGCAAGACCTGCCTTATTACATTTCCTCCAGTATCTTTGGATGGCTTCTTTGCGGAAACAAATTGAGAAAGACTAAATGTAGTAGTATCGTAGAAGATCACTGTTTCATGCATGCGGGATAGGGATTCCATCAATAGTTGCTAGCCTAAATGTTCTGTCTACAACCTTTTGATTGATCACTTAGGGTCCTTTCCATTTCGGGCCAAGGGCCCCTATACTCGGCAGAATTCATTTTAGAACGAGATCCCCTACCTCAAAGGTATAGTTGCGAATCTTGGCATTGAAATGCCGCACTACCCTTTTTTAGTGGGTAGCAATCCTTAATTCTGCTTCTTCCCTTTTCTCATCAACCAAATCAAGGGACTCAAGTAAGAGTTCCTCGTTCATTATTGGGTGAAAATGCCTCTTACAATGAGAAGGGACTTCCGGTTCAATCAGGATCATCGCTTTTGACCCATAAGCCAATGCAAATAGCGAGTGTCAATTGCAGACATATGTGTCGTCCTATAAGCCCATAGTGCTAGTGGAAGCTCATCAACCCAGTTGCCTTTAGCTCTAGTCAGTTGCTTCTTCAATGTGGATTTGATGATTTTGTTCCATGCTTCCACTTATCTCTTCGCCTACGAATGTGCCACTGCAGGAAAGCTCTTCTCAATCCTATATCGGTTGTAGAAGTCCTTAAATTCGGCACTCTCGAGCTGGGTTCCATTTTCTGTGATGATCTTCCAAGGTACTCTGAACCTATAAATAATATTTTTCATTACGAAGTTAATTACCTTCTTCGTTGTGATTGTTGCAAGAGGTTTTGCTTCTGCCCATTTCGTAAAGTAATCCACTACAACAATAGCATATTTGGCTCTCCCTTCACTGTCAGTAGCACACTAATAATATCGATTCCCCAAATTGCAAGCGGCCATGGACTAAGCATCTGCATAATTTTCGTCGATGGGCTCTTGGAATTTTTGCAAACCTCCAGCACCAATCGCACCGTTCGGTGTAATCTGCAGCGTTTCGGTTTATTATCGGTCAGAAATATCTATAGTGAAGTACCTTCTTTGCCTAAGTCTGCCCACGGTGTGATCACCGTAGCTACACTTATGGATTACCACGAGGATCTTCCTAGCCTCATCCTTGGTTACACACCAAAGCAGGGGCATAGAGAATCCTCTTATGTACAATACTCCGTCTTGCATCATGAACCGTTGTGCATTTCAAAGGAGTTTCTTCTGCCCATTCCTATCACTCGGAAGAGTTCCATTGATTAGATAGTCTTTGATTGGGTCATCCATGACTCCTCCTCCTCCTCTATGGTCTCCAGAATCCAGTCGACGTCCATCTTTTTGTAACTAGGAGTTATCAGAACTTCCATCTAAACCAATCCCATTAGTTGCGCTTCCTCAAAGCTAGCTAGTTTACCTAACGAATCAGCCTTTGTGTTTTCCTCTCTAGGGATGTTTGTTATCGTATAATGCTCTACGTCCTTCAGTAGCTCTAGTGCCTTCGATAGGTAAGGTGCTTGTCTCATTCCCTTGGCCTGATACTCCTTCCTAATTTAGCAAACCACCTGCTAGGAATTGCTAAATATGTGTAGTGTTTTTATTCTTAGTTCCTTTGCTATCCTCAATCTTGCTATTAATGCCTCGTACTCGACTTCTTTATCAGTTGTAGTAAATTCCAGCTTTAAAGCGTAATAGATCGACTGTCCTTCCAGCATGTCAAATACAACTTCTGCCTCCGAGCTATATTCATTTAAAGCACCGTCGACAAATAGCTTCCAATGTGGAACTACAACTGCATCATCCTCTTCTCCTCACCATCTCACATGTTAAACTCAACGATGAAGTCCGCCAATGCCTGACCATCTATCGCTCTCCTCGGATGGTAGGTAATATCGTAAAGGCTCAACTCAATATTCCATTTCAGCAACCTTTCCGAGGTCTCGGGTTAGTACAATACCTGCTTTAAAGGCTGGTCCATCAGTACTTTGATTGGCTGAGCTTGAAAATATGGCCGCAGCCTTTTTGGTTGCAATCAACAAGTAGTATGCGATCTTTCCAATTTCGGGTAGTACTTTTTAGCTCCTATAAAGTGCTTGCTGATATAATAGACTGAGCTTTGAATCCTCGCCTCCTCATGTACCAGTGCTATGCTTAGTGCATGAGCAGAACTGCCAAATAGACGAATATGTCCTCCCCATCTAGCAGTTTGGACAAAACCGATGGTGTCTCCATGTGCCTCAACAATTCTACGAAGGTGTTTTGGCAATTTTTGTTCAATTCAATGTTTTTCTTTCCCTTCTTGAGAGTATCAAAGGAAGGTACACACTTATCAGTGGCTTTTGAGATAAACCAACTCAAAGTAGTAATCTTACCATTCAAAATCTGTAGCTCCTTCTTTGTAGTTGGGGCGGTTACATTCCTGAAGGCGTTAATCTGCTTAGCCTCGATGTCCCAGACAATAAATCCTAAAAAATTTCCTGATGCTAATCCAAAAGAATATTTCAACGAAGTTAGTCTCGTTCTGTATTTCTAAAAAACTTCGAACATCTCCAAAGGTCGTCCAGACGGTTCTGGGATACCCAAATTTTACAAGCATGTCTTTTACGTACAATTCCATTATCTGTCCAATTTGATTCTTGAATATGGAATTTACCAACCTCTGGTAAGTAGCTCGGGCATTCTTTAAGCCGAGTGGCATTACTCGATAATAGTATAATCCAAAATCTATTATAAAGCTAGTATTCTCCTAATCTGTATATGCATCAGAATCTTGATAAATCCCGAATAAGCATACAAGTTTGAGAGCAACTCATGTCCTGCAGTTCCGTCCACCAGTTGGTCAATCCTGGGAAAAAGAAAATTGTCCTTCAGGCATGCCTTATTCAAATCCGAGTAGTCGATACACGTTCGCCATTTCCCATCTGACTTCTTGACCAACACGGGGTTGGATACCCAATCGGGATATAAAGTGTAATAAATCTGATTTTTCAGTGTTGCTTAATTAATTTAATTAAAGATTTAAACTGGAAATTTAAATAAGAAATTTGATTTCTCGTTTATGGAAGTTGGAGAAACTAGAATTTTCATTGTTTTACTTGTAGATAATTGAAATTAGAATTTGGATAAGAATATTTGTTTGGTTTGGAATTGGTGTTCTTTGATAAATAATAAATATATCAATTTTAAAGAGAATATGGAGATTTGATTTTGTTTATTAAATCTTTTCTTTGATTATAAAAATTGTGTTATAAAGTGTTCATTTTGTAAATAAATATTTTGGAGGATTTTATTATTATTAATGGGAAATTAATTATTTTATAGTTCTAGATCCTAAAATTTATATGAAATAAAGTGTTGAGAATAATTTATAATTTGGATATGTGGTCTTGGTTTGGGTTAAGGAATTAATTATGATTTGTTAATTAGCAGTAGAAGTAAGGGTCATTTTAATAAATGAGAACTTGTATTTTTTTAGTAGGCTTAAACCAAACCCATATCCATTCTAAACTAATAAGAACAATTTTCTTCTCATTTCTTTCTCACTTACATTATGTTGTACGTACAAAACAAAAAGAAAGCAAAACTAGGGTTTGCATTCCCTTTAAAGATCCTCTTATTAAAATAGAAATAAATTTCTAAAAAAATTCAGACCTTCAAATCTAGCTTCTCTACAATCTTCTCCATCTTTTATACCCAAGAAACTGAAAGCTTTGACCATGATTAGAGATCAAAGTTGGTTGAATAGCTAGGAAAAAAAGTGAGCTCTAGGCTAAAAAACGTAGGTCAGTGTAAAAATCATAACTAATTCTAAAAAAATTGGAAAATTCTGGAATTTTGATATGTTGTTCTAAACTCGTATGTGTACCTTCAGTTAAAATTTCTATGTTAAATTTGCTCTACACGACAAAAATCTGGACTGTTTTGGCTTGAGGTTGGTGCTTGTAGCTATAAAGTTTTTTGGATATTAAGGTGAGTTAATCACTCATAACTACCTCTATTTGATTACAAGTTACTGAATTGTTGTTTCGATGAATCGATGATTGAATTGATTTTAAGTTTGGTGGTGATAATTGCATATTTTGTTGCTTATTTGATGTTTGCTATAAACCTTTGTTATATGATCATTAAACCATTTAATTGAAGCCAGATATATGTTGCATGCTGCTAAAAATAATGCTCTAGAAGTTAAAAGTATTCACCACTAGAAAACCCACGCCGATGGACCACCAAAAGTTGTGAAAATTGCTTGGGGCTTCGCACAAGCGACACAACCGATGGACCGGTTCTAAGGAACCGGTGCACTGGTTATGCACTTCGGGAAAGCCCCAGGTGATGTTCTAGTGCCTCTCGTTTGCCCATTCGACCTCTTATTGTGTTGCTTGATTACCTTGCTTGTTTGCCTTGATGTTTGCTATAATTGCAGCATCATTTTGAAGCTTGGTTGTGATGAATTACTTGTGTATTTTCGAATGCTTGAATCTAATTTTGTTGAACTTGTTGGCATGGAAGTCTTGCTTTATGATTGTTCTTGAGCACACAATTGAATTGCACATGTTTGCGAAGTTAATTATGGGGGAAATTATTTTGGAAGTAAATCGATTTTTGTTATATATGTATGGAAAATATAGGTGGTTTGAATAAGAAGGATTTTGGAGAATGTATATATGTGTCTGTGTGTGTGTGTGTTGGCGTCAAAATTGGCCACCAACACCCAGTTGTATAAAAGCACCAATATCCGGTCACAGATCTCAGATAGTATCTAATGTAGAGAATATAATATGAAGAAAAAACAAATTGAAAATAAAAGCAAGCAAAAAGAGACAAGATTTATAGTGGTTCAGCTAACTCCAGCCTACATCCACTCCAGAATAATCCTTTTTATTATACTGTAGTTTGTTTACAAATACAATTCAAAATCCAAGAATCAAATTGACAGTGTGTAGCTTAGGTTCAAGATAAAGAGAAGAAAAAAGAAGCACCAGAAGATCCTGTTTCTGACGTTTACCTGCTGTATTTATAGGGGAAGATGTGCACCGATCGGACTGAAATTTCGGCAGAAGGTTCGGGAGACCAAGACGAGGCCGCCTAAAAATTTTCAGGCCCATTGGGGCCCACAATAGGGATCAGTAACGATCCCTATTAGTGCATCCAAATGGGCTCCAGTCCCTATGAGGGGGGCCCATGATGTTAGCTACTTGCTCCCTAAATTTCGTGCAATTCCGACGTACAGTTTGTAAGGTATCGCATTTTCCGTGAAGTAGTGTTGCTTGAATTCTTTTTTCTGCCAATCCCTCTAGAGGGATTGGAGCTAATCCCTCCAATCTTCTCTAAATGACATGCAATCCCTAGGGGAGCTTCTCCATGTTATAGTATGTATAGTCTTCAGGTTTCATGCCAATTGGATTAGTAGAGCTCGAGTTATTGACCGATCTTTGTTGCAATATGGTGCTAAGGCTAATTATAGCCGATCCCTATGAAGGGATAGGTACCGATCCCTCCAACTTGCTCCAAAAGCTATGCGATCCCTATGGGGTGTTCCACATGTTCTAATTAGCTTGTCCTCCAGTTTCTTGTCAACTGGATGTGTAGATGTTGAGATATTGATCGATCTTTGTATGAAGTTGGGCTTAGCTGATCCCTAAGAGGGATAGGTAACGATCCCTATTGAGGGACAAATGCCGATCCCTCCAACTTCTCCAAATGCAATGCAATCCTTAATAAGGTACCCTATTCTTATTTCCAAAGTTTCACTTCAATCCACCTTGTGGTTGTTGAGTTATGGAGCGATCATCGTTGAGTTGTGCTGTTGAGCTGAATATGATCTAATCCCTCTTCTTTTGCCCATAACTCTAGCATACGAACTCCGATCGACTTGAAATTTGAAATGTAGCCTTACAAGGCCTTCCTTATCACTTCATACCGATTGCACCATGATTGGAAAAAAAATTAGGGATCCGGTTCGAATCCGCTTGACCATCGTCCATAGTCTCGTTTATAGGTTATCTCTGAGCTTGGCAATCGTTTCTCCGGGCCACCTGCCTTGATGACCTTGATGTCCGTTGGGTTAAATTCGTTTGTGTACTACCTTGCTAAAAGGTGGGTTAACAATATACTTTAAATTTCAAAGTGATTTCAAAGCCAGTTTTCTATAAGTATAGATATGAATTAAATCGTAATTTCTACTATATAGTATTATAAATCTTTTTGAATCAATATTCTTAAGTAAGATTTCCAAGAAAAAATATTTTAGTGTAAAAACTATTTTCATATATAAACGAATGTTTTATTTGCACGAGTGGAATTTAATAGCTTTTAGTAATTATTTGAGCGTCATCAAGTGGTTATGGGACATTAGTCTACACTCTCGTAATTACTGGTTGAAAGTGGATAACAATTATCTATTTATTGAGTTTTTGGACTCAATCTTGGAGAATTCTGTTTAGGAGGATTAAATGGGTTTTTAGGCCCATCTTGTGATACTCATTTTCTAGCGAGTTATATTTGCGAAGTGCAACTTCTTGTGTGGTGCTGATGTGCGTGCATATTATGTCGACTTGTGAAGTACAAGTCTATTGCTTGCATATTTTGATGTGATTATTTATGCTTTTATTGTTGTTGTTACTTTGACTTTGATGAATGTTGTAAATGAGCATAAACTTAGTTAAAATCCATGAATTATTAAATGAAGTATAATTATGTCACTAAAGTATGACCTATGGATATTTATCCTTGACATTATGCAAGTTTAGTATTACCAGTATCTCGCCTTTTATGACAATCAGAGATAGTCTGACCCGAGTGTTATTTTAATGCTAGGGTTAGACTAAGACTTGGCAGGTACAGGGACTTAGTGGCTTTGGATAAGAGCTATCTTTAGAAGTCTATTTTGGTGTTGGCATTATTTATGATGTACTATTTGGGCCTTGTGTATATGTTTGTTGATGTTGTAGTCTTTTGTAGTCGTGTATATTTGAGGCTTGTCATTATTTATAGTTGGATATATACGTATACAAATGTGGGCTTGTCATTCTTTTGTAGACTCGAATTTTTGAGAAGATATTGATGTATGTTATTTCCACTGCAATGTTTGATGTAGTGTTATACATTATATTATGTATTGTTCTGAATTAGATTAAACTATTATATTATTGTTTTGCGCCTAGATCGGATATGTCAAATTACCACTTGTATGCAAAGAAAAATATAATCATATTATTCGATGTATTTAATACTAACCCAAAGCAATTTTACAGATGATCGCCTCTAACTAGCTCTATTCTTTGCACTGACGGACAGTATTGCCCAGTAATATCATTTGTTAGTGTGGGTATCGGGGTGGGGCATTACGTAAGCATCACAGATAAAGCCATTCACCATTAACATATCCACTTCTTCCTTCAACACAGCAGATCACTCCAGACCCAGACTGCACCTTTTCTGTTTTACTGGTGTGAACTTTAGATCAATATTTAGTGCATTACATGCTATATCCGATGATATCTCGCACATATCCTAATGTGTCCAGGTGAATACATCCAAATTCTTCAGAAATTCTTTTCTAAAGTTGGTGTTGGGCCGAGATCCAATCTTCAGGACCCGAGTAGGATCACACATGTCGATTAGAACATTCACCGTCAGCTCTGCCGGTGCTCTTCGCCCTTCCTCTGAATTCTTCTTGGGATCCATAGCCTTACAAAAATGGCTATGATTCCCATGCCAAGATCTAAGCTTTAGTTGTTGTTAACCCAAAAAATGGATCAACACCCAGGATTGAGTGTGAAAGCACCAGCCCTGTTTATCAAGGCAAATAAAATAGAAATAACGAGTAATAACTCACAGATAAAGTAAAGAGACAAGAGATTTTTATAGTGGTTCGGCTATGAACGAAGCCTACGTCTACTTTATAACTTTTTTTATTGACTAACTGCAATTACAAGTTAAATCTGATTATAATTTGATTGGATCTAGTAAGTTAGTCAAGTCACCAGTGTTAGATTTCACTGAAGAATTGCAGTGAACCCTTTAGATGACCGTTGTCTGGGAGGAGGAGTGAAGAATAGTTTATGCAGAGTTTTTGCAGCCAGTCCAGAAGATCCCCTTTATGTTGAAGGTAGGATTGTATTTATAGGGGTTGGAGAGCACTTGGGCCAAAGCCGCTTTGCCAGAGACTTACATTTGAAGGTACGAAGATGCTCAAGAAATTTCACAGCAAACCGACCCAATATGATGGATCGCTAGCGATCCATGGAGTTAGAGTGATTTTAGCTCGTTTCAATTGGATCATGTTCCCTACCTTGTGTAGATGCTCTCCATGTAATTTCATGATTAGATACCTTATTTTGATGATGATTCATATACTAATTGCATGGCTATTGTTGGATAAGATGAATGCTCACTTCTCGGTCTAGCTAGCTTGGAACATTGTGAAACTTAGCAGGCATGCCTAGAAAAGATAATGCTTCATGATGCAAGAAGAATAGACGATCCATGTGCGATATTATGGATCGCTAGTAATCCAACTCCTTAGGTGATATTTCCCTTTTTCCTCTTGTGTCCTTCTGGGTTCCTTCTTTTGATCCTTCTTGTTGGTTTTTGAGTTGTTTTGACTTGACGTAGATGTTCTAACTTCCTTTGAATTCTATTGGATTAAAAACCTAGATCACATTTGCCCCCAGAGTACACTTTCGTTGGAAACAAGGCGTGCTCTGGAAGTAACTACCTATGAGTTCCCACTTTGCAAAGTTTAATTGAGGCTATCATACGAATTTGGCTTTGGTTATCCAACTGCTTATTGGGTTTTTACGTTAATCACTGTTACTCGTCATAATAAATCAATTTCAATCCCACAACTTTCAAGATGCTTGCAAAAGATACTTAGATCATGCTTGGTGAGTTTGGGAAAGTTTGGTTGCAATTATATAGATCGCTAGCGATCCAAGGACTTAGCATATTTTTCCTATGCAATGTCCTATTTAGTTCATTCGAGCCGACCTTCTTCAATTTCATATCTTCATTTGCGACTCGATCCTTCTGCCTGGCGATCCGAACCAAGGCATTCAAACCCTAGCTTTACCTCTGCCATCGCCGCCGCTTATCTCCACCGTCGGAATTTCTCGCCATCGACTACTTGACCTTGCCATCGCCCTATCCTGGCCCCTAGTTCCCATTGCTTCGTCTTCTGGATCACCGCTGAGCCTATCCTTTTGGATCGCCGTCGATCTTACCTATTTTAGGTCGCCAACATCCTAAGTTCAACCGTGTTCTCCTTTTGATTCTTGACTAGAGGTGTGTAATGCAGATTTTGGCATTTGTTTAGCAGTTCGACGATGAGGTTGTATTGTTGGTGATCGTTATAGAGAATTCGAGTTGATTACGATTTTGTGGAAGAAGATCATAAATCGAGTCTTGGGTTCTTCATGGAATAAGATTCGGGCCTTGTCTCGGTGCTTGACATGTTTTGCTACCTTCGTCCGCAGAATCAGAATTAACTTGCACTAAGTTACATTTTTAATCCGACACAATGCCTTGCGGATTGGTTTTGGTTTTTCTGGGAGGTGATAATAGCTTAGGGTAGCATCTTGTGTGCAGCTTGTGCTTTTATCACCTTCCAGAGAGCTGAAATCGACTTATGCTAAGAATTCTCTACTTGATTCGGAGCCACAATCTATAGTTTCTCACTTTAGATTGGTCCCGTTATTGCACAATCTATGTACCTTGAATGGGAAGAGCTTCCTGCGTCACTTCGGACAGCGGATCCATTATCGATCGTTGATCGATAACGGGTAAGCGTAAGAGAAATAACTTCAATAAATGATACGAGAAGCTCTTTTCTTTCTTCTCTACAAGTGAACTATCTACGCATGATAGAGTGTTTGTAGTGTTCAAAAAACAGAGCCCATCCCACATAGATAACACACTGTGCTTGCCCCAGTCAACCCTTGGAACCCGATGTGTCGACATAAATCGATTTTTTTTCAAAGCTCAAGTGTCATAGGGGGAATTTTAGTTAAAGATAGAATACCTGATCGTGTTAGATACAAGTTCTGTTGTATAGAATAAAGCACTAGTCATCTCGCTGTAAGTCCAATGGAGGAAGTCCAGCACTTTCAGAAGCTGAATCGTCATCAATTGCGCCTTCGCAAACAGTTTCAGTAGCACCTACTTCTTCAGTACCGCGAGCTAAATACAGTTAATTGGTTCCGATTGGTCCGATTGTAGACCAGACTCCTCCAAATTTTAGAGTTCCACTCAATCCTCCAAAGAGAGCCTCCTCCGTAATCTCTACTAAAGTTCTTTGTAACATTTTCTTACAACAAGACATTCCGGACAATGATGTGCGCCTTCCATCGAAGAATGAGTTTGCACATATGCCGCCTTTGGGGTACACCACATGCCACCAGTATATGTTCTTAAATGGAGCAGTGCCCCCCTTCAATCTTTTCTTGAAAGAAACTCTTCCGAGCTTAGGAATTGCTCCATTTCAAATTCATCTTAATGGGTACGCAATCTTGACTTGCCTTCACATCTTGTTTATGATGATATTTAATAGTGCCCCGAGTTTCGATGAGTTGGGATATTTTATGTCATTCAAGAAGAGAGACGAATATCCATCCTTTGTCGTCAACGAGACCCAAAGAAACCGCAAGATTGTGTTGTAGCTTCAAAGCAACCTGTCTCAAATCAAGACCTGGCATTTCTTCGTTAGGTGTCCTGAGGGATTTAATCATCTTTGGACAATGGGGTGTAAGTTCTCTCTTTTACTTATTGAGATTTAATACGTCACTTTGGGACTTTTGATAGATTGAATACTTCTTGCTATTATTCTGAGGCTGAACAAAGATCCATCACTCGATCCGATTTTCCATACTTTGAAGTTCGTAGACGCCATGGAGAGATCGGCCGAGTTTTTGCTAACGGATGAGAATTTGCTTCGGTATGGGCATTGCATCTTTGGAGGTCTGCCGTGGCCGTTGAAGTTCCGTCTCCTTCTCATTCCAGAATTTGAACATGTTCCACTTCTTTATCACACGGCTACGAAGAGGGCAATCTCGTAGAAGGAGAAGGTCCGTCTGGTGGGTCGACCAAAGAAATTATTGAAGGAATAGGTGTTACGACTGAAGCCAGCTGCCGCCCAAGGTGCCCTCGATTCTAGAGGAGGAGGAAGAAGAATTCAAGCAGCGCGAGGGCAAGGCTGTGGTGACAACTGAAAAAAAGGAGGATGAAATTGAGGGTAGCAGCAGTTATGATTCCTCCTTTAGTGATGATGAATTCGATGCAAGTTCCGGTGATGGAAACTTCGAATCGTATGATGGAACTCCAGGATTGAGTCCCCTTCTCTTGGATTCGCTTCCCCAAGAGATTAGTGATAAAGATGCTCCCCCAACAACCGAGCGACTTCAGGATTCCCACCTTAAGGAAACTGGTATTGACTTTGGGGATTTAAGCAACGTTTACGTAGATATCGATGAACTTATAGGAGAAGATTTCGAATTTGAGGGACCGTCTCCTCGTCCCGGTCATATTGCATATAGAGTCAGCCCTATTTCTACCATGGTGGCTTCCTGATCCAGTTTGTGACATGATATTAGGCCGCCTATGAAATGTTACACATTTCACTAGGATTACGTTCACTTACACATGCATTATTTAGGTCCATTTTATGTCGCTAAAGCTCTTTATTTATTTATTGTATATCTGGTATTATGAGAGGCCGTGGACTTCACAAGAATCTTGAACAATTCACCGATTCGCAACGCTGGTCAAGACGGTCTTCAAGCCGCCATAAGCCCCATGAAACCGATGAAGAGTGGAGAAGGCAAAAAGACTTGGAAACCGAAGTACGTCATCGGGATGACAGAGAATGGGATAGGGTTTATAAGAGTGGTTATGGGAAAAGAAAAATCCTGACAACCAAGAAGAGCCGCCCAAGAAGCCGAAGGTAGATCGCGGTTCTCACCCTCTGAGCACCAAGCTTTTGCCCCGGTGCCAATCTTTGTCGGAATTTCGGCTTCCATTTTTCAAGTTCCACCTTCATCCCAAGCTCCGTCGACTCACATGGTGCCCGCTTATGGTTCTTCACGTCCTCACAGGAGGCCGACTTATATTCTTCCACTGGTCTCCCTCGACTCGAAGCTGTGCTTCTCGGGTGGTTTCTAAATGGAGTTAAGATTGACCGCGACCTGCTCCCAATCCATAAAGATTCCTATATGCCCCATCTCTTGGTAATTCAAAGTGATTTTGATCAAGCTGAAGGATGGAAAAAGTTATGTAAGCAACGGGGGACACGAACCGCAACAATTATCAAGAGATCCTTTCTTTTGAATTAGAAAAGGATGATTATGAGAGGACATTAGCAGAATGTGATGATAGAATCGAGTGATTAACAAAGGAGAGGGACCCTGCACTCCGAGAGAGTAAGAGCAATGCCAGCTTGCTGAAGGAACTGAAAGATGCCCACACAAAAATAAAGATCTTATTTCAAGACGAAATCAAGAAGGCCCACGCAGATGAGGTTAAGTGAAAGAGGAGCTTGAATCCCGTGATGTGATCATTGAAGCTCAGAAGAAAACTATCGTTGATCATAACGAAGTTGTTGAAGCCTATAAAAAGACAATTGCTGATTACGTGGGAATGGTGGAATCCCGTGACAAGACCGTTTCTGATTAGGCTCAAATGATTGCTTCACTCTAGGAGAGAGTCGCGCAGCATAACGTTGAGAAGAACCATGTTGAAGTTGAGAAGGCCGCCGTAACAGTGGACTACTTGGAGTCGTAGGATACTTTTGAAAAGAAGATGGAGAAGATGGATGACACCATCTTAAATTTCTATGTTAACTCCTTGTTGCATAAAGGGAGTCTCAGCTATTAGGCCCCAAATTCCCACGTACTCTTGCTGTGGTTTAGGAAGAAGTTCCGGCCCATTTCTGAGTGTATACACCAAACATGAGTTGAAGGATGCCTATCTCAATGAAGAATCGAAGAAAGCTTTGATAGAGGGTTGGGAGATCATTCGAATTGAGAGGGAACAGGAACCGTCGATGCTGTTGTGACTGCAACAGCTAAAACGCTGCTAGAGCCTTCCATTTCCGGGCCTGGCGAATCATCAAAACATCCTCGCGATCATTTAGCGAGTTCGGTCGGTGCTGCCTTGTTGTCTGCCCCTCCGGCGGCTATCTCTGAAGCTTTGGGTGGTTCTGGAACATCTCCGAAGATTGTACAGCCATCCAAAGAAGGAGAAGGTGGGGAGTATGAGATTGGAATTCTTGGCCATTCTTCTTATGTGGGTAACCTTCTTGTTTCCCCCGAGTTTGAGAATTTTCATCTCACGCCGCAAGAACAAGACGAACCGAGTGCTTTCATTGTTGATCTTATAGGTCCGTCTTTTTTACTTACCAACCTGCCGATTTCTTCGATCCTTAGGCTTGATACTATTGCTGCACCTGTGTCTAGTTCACAACCAGGGCCGAAATCCAAGAAGATTGCTGCATTGCACGGTCTGGACAACCCTTCCATATCTTTGGAGGGCGACTTCAGCCGCAGCTGAAGCTCGAGAGTAGGAAGACCAAACTGGTCAGCTAAATAAATCTGAACAGCAGATGGTGGCCGTTAAGAAGGAAAAGATCGAGGAGAGAAAATCTTCAAGGGGCTCTCGCAAGTCCCGGAAGCGCAGGACCAAGGGGGTGTCTTCCAAGAAGGTTAAAGAGAAGGGAGGAGATACTGGAACGAAGGAGATAGTTGATATTTTAAGCAGCAACACTACTCCTGGCAGGGATTTCGAGAGGAAAAAGAAACTTCCGACTAAAGGTGGGAAGAGGAGCGGTGGAAAGAAGCATTGACAGGCTCGAGTAACTGTGGAGCCAAATTTCGGGACATTCTGTTTCGTTTGATACATGTTTTGTATAAGTGCAGAGTCTGCACTTATTGCTTCGATTGTTGTAGCATCTGTATTTTCCTTTTTTGTTAGCCGATATTGTGTGGGTACGGCCCCACGTTTTGACTTTGTATAGAAAACGCTATAAGTAATACAATGTTGACATTTTGATTGTAACTTATCTGTCTATTTATCCACGTTTCATGCACTTATGCCAATTTTATTTACTACTATTTTATCTAGTCCTTTAATTACCGCTAAAATTCTTTGTTTGGAGTAACAGAACTGTGAAGTACTTGGTTTTTTGTTTTTGAGTATCGGTATGTGTTCCCTCCAGTTCACGGGGCTATTTACTTCAAACACTTGACGAACAACCGGTTGGTCCATGTGATTCTTCGAAAGTCTGTAACCGAGTCTATTTCGCTGTTTCTATCTTCGAGAACTTGCAATTTGAGCATCTTGATTCTAGAGATTTCGTCGGTCAACCATTGGAATTCTTTGTCGGTTCATAGTCATTTGTCTTTGCTGAATTCATACCCATTACTCCTAATAGTGGGAGTGGATGATTCTTATTAGTCCTGCAATAGACGAGTTTCATGACACTGCCGGGACAATGTCGGTACTCAAGAGTATGTGCGGCTTACGAAATGCATGGCTTTTAAGAGTATGCGCGGCTTATGAGATGCGCAGCTTTTGGGAGTGTGCACGGCTTATGGGATGCATAGCTTTTGGGATTTATATGATCCGTCAATCCAGAACAGTTTGGAATCTCCCAACTTGACCAATCTTTGGGCAACGTGAGGAGTTCATGTTTCGAGAGCATGGTTCCACGACTCAGGAAGTAATGCGCGGCTTTGATTGGGGCCCTCCCCGTGCTGCCAAAGCAACACCGGTTCTTAGAAGGCAGGGATCGAGTTCCGTCGATCGTACGGTTTGAGATGATTTGCTTCTATCGACCCGGCGGGTAGATGGGGCATGCTTGAGCGTGGTTGCACTATCTCAAGCAGCAATCGGATGGTTTTGAGTCGATTTGACCCCGTCGACTCGACAGGTTACTTTTGTGAACATAGTTTTATTGGTTCAGATAGCAAAGCAATTTTGTTAATGAATGTTGGGCAAGTTCTGCCTATTTACAATGCCTCCAGTATTCCAAGGTAGCTTATTACTGGAAATAGGAAATACATAAGATAGTCTTAGATAAAGTAAGGATGGAGCGATTCACTGTTCCATGCTAGGGGAATTTAGGCTCCATCAACAGTTGTTAACTTGAATGTGTCATCCCCTAGCTTCTGACCAATCACATAGGGTCCCTCCCAGTTTGGTCCAAATGCTCCTGGCACAGGGTAGACCCTCTTGAGGATAAGGTCTCCCACCTTAAAGATGCGGTTATGAACTTTGAAGTTGAACTGTTGTGCAACCCTTTTTTGATGAGCGGCGATCCGTAATTCGGCTTCTTCCCTCTTCTCATCGACCATATCGAGTGACTCGAGTAGGAGTTGTTCGTTCTGCCTTTGATCAAAGTTTCGCCTCCGATGAGAAGGGACTTCTAGCTCAACCGTGATCATTGCTTCTGTAACGACCCGCAATTTTCGATAATTAAAAATAATTGATTTAATAAAGTTAGTGATTTAATGTTGGAAGAAATAAAAATTGGTGATTTAATAATAAAAATATAACTGGAATGAAATGTAATATTATTAATTTAAGGTAATTTATAATTGCTTTGCATGTAATTCCAATTAATTGAAATGATTAAAATTTATAATTGGTTATGGATTGTAAATTAATTATAATAATGGGTGTATTAATTGATAATTGGATTAAAGGAGTAATTGATAATTTAAATGTTGATTAATTAATGAAATAATGTGTAATAGATTGAATTGGATAAAATTAGTGCAATGTGAGTTGTTATAACATTTGTTTGTAAATGATAAACTTACAAATGTTATTAAATGTAGAAAAGGTGACAATTGTTATTTGTTACCAATGTATTTAATCAATTATAATTAAATGTAACTAAATGTTACTTTAATAGTGAGTTAAGGTGATAACTGTAAAATGGTAAATGCAATAAAATGTATAGAAATATTAATTATATTTACAAGGAAATAATTGATGTAATAAAAAGAGTGGGACAAAGATAAATTTATTTTATTGAGATTTTAAATTATAATAAATTTGACAAAATTCAATATAATTGAAATATAGTAGTTAATACAAATAAAAGATGGAAATTGGATAATATTAATGTAATAAGCTATAACCCAATGTTGAATATATGCATAGAGTAATAAATGATGAAATAAAAGATTGAAATCAAACTAAATCAAATGTATTGGAATTAAATTATATTTAACTGAATTTAAATTTCAGTTGAAATTGGACACTGTAACTGATGTAATAATTAACACTGAAATTATATATAGACTTGTTTTAAATTATTGTAAATATCCAAGTAATCAAAAATGATGAAAATTGTTAGTTATTAAAGTCGAATTGAAAAATGTGATTTAATTAATTTAATATTAATTTATTTATTTAACGTGGAAATAGCCATCTTGGCCACTAACTCGAATTTCGATGAAACCAGTTTCATCGGATCTGTAACAGTGAATTATTGTAGGAATTCAAGTTTCGTAGCAGTTGCACTTGTCGTTTGATTATACGGACTCGAAACGCGTAGAAATCAATTTAATTAAATTCAATTGAAATCAATTTGAAATAAGATGATTTTAAGCCAATTTCTTCGTACGATGGAATTTGGACCTGAAACATGTTCCATTAGTTTAAAAATATCAAAAACATCTATTTTGATATATGGGATGACCCATTTTCGTTCCGAAGACAGAACGGGCTTTTTGGGTCGTTTATCGTTCCAATCCAAATCGATCTGGTCCATTCTTTCTATTCAAATCTGCCTATATATAGGCTGTTATAAACCCTAGCTATTTCTGACTCCATTTTCTATACGTACAAGTCTATCTGCTTCTCTCTTTCCTATGGCAGACAAACCAAAACCTAGTTCCCAATTCCAAATTCAATTGCAAAGCAAAATCAAATCGAAAATTCAAACCCCTTCAAACCCAAATATATTATATATAAATTCGAAGCTCTCGACGAGCACAACTCAAATCTGCAGTTAGTTTCTACAATCGGATTATGGTTTGCCCAGTATCGGCCAAATCATTCTCGGCCGTTCATCGGGTCATGATCAACTTCGACGGATCGTCGAATCGATAATATGGATGCGTGGAGATTTGCGAGTGGAGTTCATCGGCGTGGCTCGTTCATCGTACCAACAGCTAGATTGGCGGGCAAAATTTGATTAGGATTTTAACCCTAAGGCGGCGACTGTGCATTTTTGGGTCGATGGGCTGTCGCGCGCGGTCGAGGACGCTGGGGGAAGGTCGTGGCGTGTCGGGGGGAGGGGGTGGTCGCGGCCTATCAAGCGGCGGTGGTTGGAGTATTTGGGCCGGTAGAGGAAGGGTTCGAGGTGGCTTAACCTTAAAGTGTGCGTGATTTCATGCATGAGGTGGGAGACAGCAGGTAGAGCGAAGACGTGTACAACTAATATTATTTTATTTATTTTAAATTTAATCGTATAATGTTCTAATGTTAATAACTTTTACATACGAGGTCGGATTTACGTGCGGTTTGTTCCGCTACGATCGTATTGAAATTTCGGACATTTTGACGCTGGTTTTGGACGAATTCCGAGACTGTTCAAATTTATGGCTTATTTTGGATTTCAAATCGATTTGAAATCAAAAAAGTGAGTGTTTTAACCCACTCACAATTACTAAACTATCTTATGTTAGTTAAATTAAATTTATGATGTGATTATAAATTAATCGATTGATGTTTGATATGTTTAAATTGTCATTCTAGTTAAATTTGACTTTTATTGCATTTAATCATCGTTTAATTTAATATTGAATTTAATGGTCAATTTAATACCTGTTATTGATGATCAGTTATCTATTGATGTTTATTGATTGATTTGGATGATGATTATGATGGATGTTTGATTGTTGATATTGGATGATTGGATGTGATATTTTATATGGTTATAACATTGCAAGTTCCTTATGGGTTGAAATGATACATACCCGAACGATCTATAGATTAGGGAAAAATCGTTATGGGTTGAAATGATAGACTCGAGCAATTTTATGGATTTTTATTTAATTCGGGATTGCGGTTTGAAATGATATATAACCGTAAAATTGTAAATTGCGGATTGAAATGATAAATATCCGTATCACTTGACCAGAGGGTAGAAAATTATATACGGACACTGGATTAGTTAAATTAAATGATTTTTAACTCTTTAAAATTCTGGATTCAGTTAATTGGTGTTTTGAAATAGAAATCGATTTATATAAACTAGATTATTTTCGAAAATCCAAGCCTAAATGCTGAAAGTGGAATTTATTTAATGAATTGTTCAAAGGATTTAAATTGGAATTTCTAAGTTGAATTGTCAAATATATATGAATCTATCGAATTGAGTTATTGAAATGCTTGGATATAACTTTGAGATCTATTTTAAACAATTTAAATTATTTTAAGTAATTTAACTATTTTAATCAGTTTAAACTATTTTAATTCATTTTAATCTATTATAATCTATTTAATCCAATTTAATCTATTTTAAACTAATTAAATTTATTTAATCTATTTTAAATCTATTTAATATAATTTAAACCTATTTAATCTATTTTAAATTTATTTAATCTATTTAAAATCTATTTATAATATAAAATCTATTTAATCTATATTGAAACTATTTAAATTATTTTAAAATCTAATTAAATAAAATTTAAATCTATTTAAACTATTTTACTATTTAAACTAGTTAACCTATTTTAAATCTATTTAAATCATTTTAAAATCTAATTTAATCTATTTAAACCATTTTTACTATTTTAAACTATTTTAATCTATTTTAACTATTTTCAAAACTATTAAACTATTTATGACTATCTAAACTATTTTCTAAAATTTCAGACGGTGTAAAGTTGAAGTATTTATATTTAAATCCTTGATGATAATACAATCTAAGTTGGGATTTAAACGATATTTGCTGGTGAAACGACATATTTAAGTAAATATGATTTTTAAAGTAATTATGATTTCAAAAGAAATATGATTTGAAATCGAATATCATATTTTGATATCAATTGTGAATTGACTTTTTAAAATGTAATAGAACCATCTGGTGTGTAATAAGCGTTTGGTTGTTAAAGAGACCAGGATCGGATATTGTCATACTCTCTGCCAATACCGAAAACTACTTTAATAACTGTGTACGTGGTGGAGATTTCAGAAATAAAGTAGGATGGTTTGGCGAACGATTCTATATGAGGTATTTACGTGACCCTGACTCCCGTGAGTCAACTTGATGTGGCTAAAACAGGAGCTACACCGGGCCAAGTGAGGTCATTCCTCCTATCGGGCACATTTCTTCGATACCATTCTATTACTTGTGATTGATTTGGTGGCCACCCCTTGATTTTGATTTGGGAGTGTGTTCCGAGGTGGGCGGTAGTAGCTGATATGTGTTACCAGCAGTTTGGATCCGCAATTGGTATATCTACCTTGGCTTTGCCTCGAGTGCCATGTCGCATGCCCTATCACGCCTTCTATGGGTTTGTTTTGTACCATACTTATGGAGTGCCCTCTGGGTAAACCTCACGGAGGAGCGTACGGTACTGTATAGACTATGGGAATATATAAAATGTGTTAAGGGGGATATAGGTAACACCTTAACGCCATTTTAATACTTTACTTTACTGTAGACATATTATAATAGTGTATTGTACTACATAGTAGATACTTTAACGGATCCTTTGGAGATGGAAATCCCGAACATCTCTTAAGTTATTGCACTAACGTTAGACACTAGATAGGAGATGTCAAACCCCGTAAACATCTCTGACACCGTTACACTCATATCTATTTGCTGTTGATTTAACTTACATAAGACCTTTTAGTTCTGACTCGAGGGTTTTGTCTTTTCAATCCGCTCGGGTCAGTCTGAGCTTTTTAGTTTATCGAAGACTGCTTTCTAGAGGATGAAGACGAAGATTTTGTACTATTATTATTTATTATATTTATTCCATTGCATCATGTTGTTCCACTGCATTTATGTATTATTTATTCTTGTTGTATGTAACTCTGATCTGTATTATAAGGGTTTAATCAATGTTATTTGTAAACAGTTTCATGAACTGTTTATTTGATTATTATATTTTGTCATTCCGCTGCGAGATTCTGTATTTGTTTTCTTTCTTTCTCTGCTTTTTCTTATTTACCCCATAACAATCTGCCCTTTTGAATGGTTTGAGTCTGACGTATATAGTTTATCGTCGATTTAAACCATCTAAAAAGGCAGACCGTTACAGCTTCTGAACCATATGCTAAGTCAAATAGAGAGTGCTCAGTTGTAGATTTGTGCATTGCCCAGTAGGCCCATAGTGCGAGTGGAAGTTCATCGACCCAATTTCTTTTTGCTTTCGTTAGCCGTTTTTTGATGGTGGACTTGATGATCTTATTTACTACTTCCACTTGCCCGTTTTCCTAGGAGTGCAACAGCGAAGGCTTTTCCCGATTTGAAAGCGTTTGCAAAAGTCTTTGAACTCAGCGCTTTCGAATTGAGTCCCGTTATCCATGATGATTTTCTGTGGCACCCCAAACCTGCAAATAATATTTTTAGTAATAAAGTTAATGACTTTCTTTGTGGTAATAGTGGCTAGCGGTTCCGCTTTAGCCTATTTGGTGAAATAGTCAATGGCAACGATAGCATATTTGGCTCCTCCTTTAGCCATGGGTAATACGCCAATCAAATCAATTCTCCAGATTGTGAACGGCCATGGGCTAACCATCTTTGTTAGCTCCATCAAGGGGGTTCTTTTGATCTTGCTGAATCTTTGGCATTGATCACACCATCTGGGGTAATCTGCTACATTGCGGTTTACTGTTGGCCAAAAATACCCATAACGGAGACTTTCTTTGCAAGGGTTTGCCCCCCGTTATGATCTCCGTGGTCACCTTCATAAACTTCTTTTAGGATCCTTTGATCTTCATCATTGGTCACACATCTGAGCAATGGGGTAGAGGATCCCCTTCGGTAAAGTATCCCCTCCTATATTACGAATCGCAGTGCCTTTCGGAGAAGCTTTTTCCGCTAGTTCCAATCAGTAGGGAGAGCTCCTGTGAGCAGGTAATCTTTGATCGATGTCATCCATGTCTTCGGTTCCTTGGTTGTCTCAAAAATCCAATCGATATCAATTTTTCTTATGCTCGGAGTGGTCAGGGTTTCAACTAGGACTAGCCCCAACGACTGAGCTTCCTTGAAAATGGCCAGTTTGGCTAGATAATCCGCCATCGTGTTCTGTTCCCTCGGGATATGAGTTATGGTGTAATGCTCGATGTCGTTCAGTAATTCCTGCACTTTAGATAAATACGGGGCGAGGTTCTCCCTCTAAGCCTGGTATTCACCTTTTACATGATAGACAACTAGCTGAGAGTTGCTATAAATGTATGGATTTTATCTCGAGTTCCCACACAATCTTTAGCCCAGCTATCAATGCTTCGTATTCTGCCTCGCTATTTGTTACTGGAAATTCTAAGTGCAACTTATAGAAAACGGATCGTCCTTCGGGAGTCTCGAGCACTACCCCTGCTCCCGAGCAGAAGTTATTAGACGCACCATCAACGAACAGCTTCCAACGTGTCTCGACTTCTGGAGTCATTCCTTCCTTGTTATCTCATATTGTAAATTTGGCAATGAAATCTGCCAACGCCTGCTCGTTTATCGCCTTTTGAGGATGGTATGTTATTTCGTACTGACTTAATTCGATGTTCCATTTGATAAGCCGTACAGAGGTCTCAGGGCAGTATAGCATGTGCTTCAAGGGTTGATCTATCAGCACTATGATTAGGTGTGCCTGGAAGTACGGTCGTAACTTTCTCGATGCGATCAAGAGGCAATATGCCAGTTTTTCCAATTTTGATAGTTCTTTTCTGCTCCAGTGAACCGTTTACTGATGTAATATACGGGTCACTAGATCTTAGCTTCTTTTTGTACGAGTGCGATACTCAATGCATGTAGTGAGACTGCTAAGTAAATTTACAAATCTTCTCTGTCTACCGGTTTGGATAGGATTGACGGGGTTTCCATATGTCGCAGATGCTTTTGAGATAAACCAGCTCAGTGCTGCAACCTTTCCATTTAGGCTTTATAACTCTTTCATGTTCCTCGAGGCCTCGACTTCCTACAAAATGGTTATTTGCTCGAGATTTGCTTTGATGCCTCTAACTCCTACGATTAATCCCAAGAACATTCCAAAGGCTACCCCGAAATGACTCTTAAGTGGATTGAGCTTCATTCCATATTTACGGAGTATCTCGAACATCTCGGTGAGGTTGTCCAAGTGATTTGCAGCTATGCGTGATTTAACCAACATATCGTCTACATAAACTCCATAGTTTTCCCAATCTGACATTTAAACATGGCGTTCACTAGTCGTTGGTAAGTTGCCCCAGAATTCTTTAAGCCAAATGGCATTACTTTGTAACAGTATAGTCTCAGATCAGTGATGAAACTGGTATTTTCTTGATCCAGTTCGTGCGTCGTGATTCAGTTCTTGATCGATTATGGGCAGAGGAAAGCCATCTTTTAGGTAATCTTTGTTCAGATTCGAGTAGTCGGTACAGGTTCGCCATTTCCCATTGGTCTTCTTGACCAAAACTAGGTCAAATACCCATTCAAGGTAGGTTGCATCGTGGATAAAACCATTCGCCATCAGCTTGTCCATTTCTTCTCTTAGCGCTTTGGACCGCTCGGACCCTATGCTGCGCCTTTTCTACTTCACTGGGTATACTTAGGATCAATGTTAAGTGTGTGGTGGGCTATCTGCGGTGACACCCTGCATATATCGAAATGCGTCCAAGCGAATACATCTAGATTGGCATAAATAAATTTGATGAGTTCCAGTCGCATCCTATTTCCAAGATGCGATCCAATTTTGAGGACCCATGTTGGGTCATCCATATCAATCAGCACAGACACCATCAATTCAGCCAGTGCTGCCCGTTCCTCCCCTGTACTCTTCTTTCTATGGTCCAAAGCTTTATCGAATCAGCTATGGTCCCTCAGCTAGGGGCATCTTTGTAGTTGTTATTCGGTAGGTTCACGAATGTTGAGATTTCTCCCTACATTCTTCCCCTTTTCTTTTCTTTTGGACTCATGTAGTTCCAAGACATAACATTCCCTAGTGGCGCTTTGGTATCCCTTGATCAGCCCGACTCCATATTCCATCGAAAATTTCATAGCTAGACACCGTTGAGCTAAAGCAATCATAAAATCTGCCAAGGCGGGTTGCCCCAAAAAGGCATTGTAGGCGGAAATTTCATCTACTAACATAAAGGTTTGGATGAGGTTGACTCTTCAATCACCTTCTCCGATTTCTACGGGTAAGTCCATCGTTCCGACAGGTTGTTTGGGTTTACCGATGAATCCCTAAAGTTTTGTTTTGTAGGCGGATACATCTTTCATACCGATCTTCATTTGATCAAAGGTGCATTTGAAAAGGATATTCACAAAACTGCCGCTGTCTACCAATACTCGTCGGACCATGGCGGGTCTGCTTCCTACTGTCACGATCATGGGGTCAAGAGTTGGAGCTTCTGTTCCTTCAGTGTCTCGATTTCGGAATACTATGTCGTCGTTCAGGGTTCTCTGCTACTTAGCAGGGGTTCCATCTTTGATTATAAAGCATGCATCTTTCGAAGCATGCTTTAATGAGGTCACATACCGCTCTATTTCTCCCCAACTCTTCTACGCGGGATGGGGCCTAATGACGAGTCTCTGGTCAATCCGTATGTGTCCCCCTTTGCTGGTTCCATCTTGGTTCCCTTGGTCTCTAGGAGCTTGGAGCGCTACGGATTAGTCAGGATTTAGTGATTTCCTCACATACTGCTGAAGCTTGTTTTTCTGAATCAACTCCTCAATCAATTAATCAGGTGATGACACTCATTCATGTTGTGGCCATGTGTCTCATGGAAGCGGTAGTACTCTCCGGAATGCTTTTGTTGTTCAATTGCTTCCTTTTTAGGCGACTTCTTGTACTCTTCCATCCCCTATGTCGCGAGATGGATGTTTTTTAGAGTATCATTGAGCGGGGTGTATTTTTTGGGCCGCAAACCTTTGAATCGCTTGCTACTTCCATTTCGCTTGTTGGAATTCTAGTTCTTCCTTTTTTGACTTTCAAATTTTCCTCCATTCTCTTCCGTGGTCCGGGAGGTATTTATATCTTGGTTTATCGCCATACCACTTTGCCCAACATTGGTCGTTTTTAAGTTAGCAGACTTGCTTTCTAATTCTTGTGCCTCTTCCAATCCCAAGTACTAGCTTGCCTTCAGTTGAATTCCTTCCTAGTGGTGGGTTGTTTCATTTTGATCCATTTTCTGAATTCGGTTTCAGGGTGAATTGCACGAACTAAGGCCATGAAAACCATATCCTCGTTCGGATTACTTACTTCGGTTACCGCAGTGTTGAACCGATTCATGAAAGACTTCAGAGATTCATTCCGTCCCTAGAATAGGCTGGACAAGGACATCGCATCTTTTAGCTATGTCATGTGAAGTCTAAATTGATCAAGGAATCTTATTGCTAGTTGATTGAAGGTGGAGATGGATCTTGGTGGAAGCCTGGTGAACCACATGGAAGCAATTCCCTCCAGAAAAATCGAGAAAAATCTACATCGAACGGCATCCGAAGCATTCGCTCGGTCCATGTACCAACCGTACTTATACAAGTGGGGTTTCGGGTCTCTCGTTCTGTCGTAAGACGGAATAGTCGGTATAGTGAACTTTTCGGGGTACCACTCATTTAGAATGTCATCAGTGAAAAGAGTTCGACTTGGAGCGGATCCCCATTCATCATCCTTTCTATCCATACTTTCATCCATTAGTCGCTTGACCATGTCCGTGATATATGCTTCAGATGTCCAGTAATCTGAGGGTCGTCAGCTGTCAGTGACTACACCAGGTGTTGGATTTTGCAAATGATCTTATTGAGTGGGCTGAAGCCTATGCTCTCTTGTCTTCGGGAGAGCCACTCCCTTAGGGTTCCGTTGGCTTGCAGTTGATCTGATGGGGGTAGTTTGGATCTCCCTAGCATCATTGAATGCACTAGTATTTCCTTCCAACTTGTCGTCATCAAGTCACTCACCATCTTTTGAGTCGGAGAGATCCATGTCTGTATCTTCCCGTAGGGTTTTCGCTCCTAGATTCAAGTTTGTAGCTGGTTGCCTCACAATTGGTGGAGTGCTTGTGTTTCCTTCAATATTGATTCCTACAGTTCCACCTATCACTCCTTTCAGTGGTTGGTTCTCGTTTTTCCTGTTCAGGCCAGAGACGGAAGAATTTTCTTGTTCCATGGTAGCCGCGGGCTTTGTCATGGTTCTTGGAGCAGCATGTGACTGTAAGGTCAATAGGGATTCAATTTTTCCATCAGAGCCCTTTGGTTGTTTTCCATTTTCTGATTAATTTCGTCAAACATTTTATTTAATTCATCTCTAGTGACAACTTCACGCTGAATAGAGGGTCCTGGTACCTGATCTCCAGAGTTAGCTCCTAACTGTAGATTGTTGGGGTTGCTAACTTCAATCTGCTGAGGGTTTGTTTCTTCTTCAGCAATGGTAGCTCCTATGGATCTTCCGGAAGTAGTTTTCCTTCTTCCAGGTGCCATTAATTCTCAATAGTAGATTTTCTGAGCAGAGACCGAGGATCTAACTTCTGAACCTATCTGATCCAAAGTAGATAGCTAGATCTAAGCCTGAGTTCAGTTTTCTCGGTGAAAGCACCAAAATGTTAATCAAAAAAATGGATCAACACCTTGATTGAGTGTGAAAGCACCAGCCTTGTTTATCAAGGCAAATAAAATAGAAACAAGGAATAATAACTTGCAGATAAAGTAAAGAGACAAGTGATTTTTATAGTGGTTCGGTTGTTAATGAAGCCTACATCCACTTTATAACTTTTGTTATTGACTGGCTGCAGTTACAAGTTGAATCTGGTTATAATTTTATTGGATCTAATAAGTTAGATCAAGTCACCGGTGTTAGAGTTCACTGGAGAATCACAGTAAACCCTTTAGATGACTGTTGTATGGGAGGAAAAGTGTGAAGAATAGTTTTTGCAGAGTTTCAGCAGCCAGTCCAAAATATCCCCTTTATGTTGAAGCTAGGATTGTATTTATAGGGGCTGGAGAGCACTTCCAAAACCGCTTTACCAGAGACTTACATTTAAAGGTACGAAGATGCTCAAGAAATTTCACAGTGAACCGAATACGATGGATCGCTGCGATCCATGGAGTTAGAGTGTTTTTATCTCATTTCAATTGGATCATGTTCCCTGCCTTATGTAGATGCTCTTCATGTAATTTCATGACTAGAAGCCTTGTTTTGATGATGATTCATACCCTAGTTGTAATGAACTGTTGTTGGAATCAAATGAATGCTCACTTCTTGGTCTAGCCAGCTTGGAACATCGGAAAACTTAGCAGGCATGCCTAGAAAAGATAATGCTTCATGATGCAAGAAGAATGGATGATCCATGGGCAATATTAATGGATCACTAGCAATCCATGGGTGATGAATCGCTAGCAATCATCTCCTTAAGCAATTTTTTCCTTTTTCCTCTTGTGTCCTTCTTGGTTCCTTCTTTTGATCTTTCTAGTTGGTTTTTGAGTTCTTTTGACTTGACGTAGATGTTCTGACTTCCTTTGAATTCTATTGGGTTAAAAACCTGGATAACAGTTGCTATGCTTGCGAATCCTAAATGTGAAGAGTTCTCTCCACATTCTTACCTTTCTCATGTCGCTTTGCTTCTCTCAATTTTGCAATGTAGCATTGTCTTCCAAAGCTCTGGTCACCTTTCACCACTCAAACCACATTTTCTGTGAGCAATTTCATCACTAAACACCAAAGTGCTAGAGCTAGTCTAAAGTCAGCAAGGGTCGGACAGCCTTAGAAGGCGTTATATCTCGAATATTCATCCACTATAACGAGCTTCTAAACCTGAACTATCCTACGATCGCTTGCGCCTAATTCCACAGGCAAATCAATTGTTCTAGTTAGCTATTTTTCTTCACCTATAAATCCTTGAATCTTGGTTGTGCATGTTGTAACCTCTTTCATATTGATATTCATTTGATCGAATGTTCCCCTGAATATCATGTTCATCGAACTCCTAGTGTCTACCAAGACTCCTCGTACAATTGCTAGTCCAATTCCAACTATTACCATCATGGGATCGAAAGTTGGTGCTTCGAATCCGTTAGCAATTCTATTTCTTAACACGATATCATCAGTTATCATCCTTTATAGCTTGGTCAGAGCTCCGTCTTTTACAGCAAAGCAGCCCACATGCGGTACATGCTTCAATGAGCTAACATACCATTCTGTTTCCCTTCATCTTTTCTCTGTTGGATGGGGTCCTCTAGTTATGGTGTTGATAACTAACTTCCCATCATTTTGCCTGGGCCCCTCTCCGCTTGATCCGGATTGATTCGCTTGGGAAAGCATCTTCGGAAGCCTTGGGAACTGAGTACATTCCTAAAATTCTTTGACGTAATGTTGGAGTGTATTTTTCCTTATCAGTTTTTCGATGAGATCCCTCAATTGTCAAAACTCGTTCATATTATGTCCATGAGTTTCATGAAAATGAAAGAATTTTTCTGAAACGCCTTTCCTTTTTAGCTGCCACCTTCCGAGGTGGCTTTGTATATCATTTTGTTCCTTGAGTAGCTAGGTATATGTTTTCCAATGTATCGTTCAGAGGAGTGTAATCTTCCAATTTCATATTTCTCAGGCCCTTCTTGTTGTTATTACGCCTACCGCAAGGATATGATTCTGTTTCTTTTGGTTACTAGAGTTCCCAGCATTGGTTGTCATATTACCAGTGCTATCTTCAGATTATTTTATCACTATATTGCTCTACATAACCTCTTTTGATTGTCCGTCATCGGTACTGACTAAAGATAGACCTGCTTCTTCCAGGCATAATAACTGATTAGCCTTCTGATGGAACTCCTCCATGGTCGTCAGTTGCTTCATCTTTAACTATCTTCCAAAATCCATGTCTAGGTGGATGCCTTGGACCAATGCCATGAATACCAGATCCTCCTTAGGATTACTTACTTCAGTAACGGCAACATTAAACCAGTTCAAGAACCTTTCAGTGACTCTTTAGGTCCTTTAGATAAGCTCGATAAGGATATCATGTCCTTAAGCTGGGCAGCATGAAGTCGGAATTGCTTAAAGAACTTTCTAGCTAACTCATCAATGGTCGATATGGATCTCAGCGCCAGCCTAGTGAACCACATCGATGAAACTCCTTCCAAGAAAATAGGGAAACAACTCCATCGAACGGCATCCGTCACCCTGGCACCATCCATGTGCCATTCATACTTGAGTAAATGTTGCCTAGTATCAATAGTCCTGTTGTATAATGGCATGGTCTGCATCGTAAACATCCTAGGATGCTCTTCTCTTGGGATGTTCTTTGTGTTGGGAGTTCAACTTAGTACGGAGCCCCAATCCTCATTTTTTTTCTACCTTTGCTTTCCTAGACCAACCGCTTAACCATGTCTACTACGTATTCCTCATTGGCACGGTATTCTGAAGGATGATCGTCAAGGGCTACATCAAGTGTTCAGCTCCACAAACGTTCTTGGTTCACCTGTTGATGTCTAGGCTCTTCGGTCTTTAGAAGAACCACTCCCGTAGTTTTCCATTGATGCCCGGTTGATTCTGCTAGCTGTTTGAACTCCAGCTCCATCTGCTTCAACATTTAGCTTGTAATCATCACAATTCAGCTGTAGGTCCTCCTCGGAATAAGATAATTCCAACGCTTCAATACCTTGTCCAATTGATGTCAGAAGACCTCTCGGTACCAAGTTGAATCCTCTCAATGCTGAGTGGTTTTCTTTTAGGGGGTGCGTGCCGATTTTCTTCAACGACTCCTTATGTTGCTCCAACATCCACTAGCTTCTGTTTTTCCTTCTCTTTTCGCCTGTTCTAACCAGAAACTGGTGAGTTCTCTTCTTTGGGTCTAGGAGAAGATGCTTCTCTCTTATTCCTTTAAGTCCTTTACGTTTTCTAGGTTAGTAAAGCCTCTATCTTGTCCCTCAAAGCTTTTTGATTATCTGTCATCTTTAGGTTCAATTCCTACATTATCTTATCAATCTCACCCCCATAACCACTTCCTATTGGGCAGATGAGCCTAGTTTGAGTTGATTTGGAGTTGTTTTCAAATTATTTTGCTTAGGAAATTTATGTAGAGAAAGAGATGAAGTGAGTTTGGTTTATTTTCTAAATTTGCAAAAGTGAATTCAAGAGGTATGCCCACTATTATATAGGCAAGAAGTGGTGCTCTCTACCCTTGCTCTCACCCCTTCCTCCCTTAGCTTGTCATGGAAGGCTCATCCCTTCGCATGCTCCATCACTTCTCATTTCTACCTCCTTTAGCAAATTACATTAATACCTCTTACATAAAAATATTTCTTTATCTTCTAGAAGATTCCACTTACTTTGTGAAGAAAAGTGTCTTAATTAGTTCCTAATGTCTTCATATGTTCATTAGTTAAGTACAAAAGAGTTCGAACAACTTATCAAACAACTTATATCGATTAAAAAGTTGTTTATCGATAAATCGATTTTCGATCACATTATCGATATTTCTTCGAAGTATCTATTCTTGAGTACAAATTTCAAAAAACAAGTTTCTTATCATTATTTATTAATTAAATGATGTTCAACAAGGTTATAAAATCATATTTATAACACTTAACTATATTAGTCAAAGACGAAGTGTTCGAAATTACGGGTCGCTACATTCTCCTCCACTAAGAACATTTCATCCTCGAAATTCAAACAAGAACGATAATCAAAGAGGAATAGAAGAAACAAGATACATATATATATATAGTACTACTGAAACTATATGCAAACCAAATTGCAAATCAAAATGTATCCTCGAAATTCATGGATTTCATAGATTGTAACTGTAATCGGCAGCATAAATCAATAGAAGGATAAACTTTTGGAGTGGACATAGGCTGGAGTACACCGAACCACTATAAATCTGCTTCTTTACTTACTTTCTTACTATTTTTAATTTTATTTTCTTCATAATTATTTCTCTACATCACTATGTTTGATTTGGAATATTGGATTATTAGTGTTTTCACATTATTTGGATGTTGGTGGCCATTTTTGCCATCAGCATTTTGGTGCTTTCACTGAGAAAGAGTAGCACCCGCTGGTTTGGAAAAGATTTGGAGCTTGGATTTGGATTAATGGTGAGGCAATCAGTAAGGAGACCATTAGCATAAAGGAATCACTATAGAGGAAATCAAAAGGCTTCCTCAGGAGCTGGTGCTAATCAAACCTCCATCTACATCACTAGGAATGAGATGGAGACTATGATGGATGTTATGCTGGAGCAGATGATGAAGAGGCAAGAGGAGATGATGCAGAATTTCCTTAGGCAAATTGGACAGGCTGGAGCGGCAGAGGCTGTTGCAAATGTGGATCAAGGAGTTAAAGCAGCAGGAGTTGCATAATCAGAATCAGGGACAGAAAAACGAAGCTAACAGACGAAGGAACGGAGTGGAGCAGCCAGGGGCAGCTCCCGGTCTACATGGAGGGATCAGTATCGATCCCCCCAAAGGGGTCGGCGCCAATCGCTTAGGACTTAGGACATGCCCTTGGGTCTGACTGGATCGGTTCATGGCAGGCCAGTGGTTGATGCTATACAATTTGGTGCGGATTAGAATGTGGATGCACCTCATGAAGAGTATGTTTCAGAATACCCACGCGGAGTCGGGGGGTAGGCTGGGAATATGGATTGGAGACCGCCAATGGATGAGAATGAAAGGATGGCTGAGCTGATACATCGGATAATGAGAGGCGGATTGCCTAGCAAGAGTCTGGAGGATGTCAATCGGAGTTTATTCATACTAAATATCAGGAATGCAAGAAACCCACCGGAATTTAAACTACCTTCATTGGAGGTATATGACAGAAAGTTGGATCCAACAATGCATATGATGAGATATATCTAGCATATAAAGTGTTGGGGCATCGGAAGAGGTAATGGTAAGTTATTTTCCTTTATACTTTACGAAGTTAACTGCGCTTTGGTTCAGCAACAGGAAAATGGATCAATCGGGACATGGAATGAACTATTGGATAAGTTTGTGAAACAATTTTAGGTTCACACTTCGAAACCCAAGAATGTGATGACATTAGCGGCACTAAAATAGAAGATTGGAGAGTCCTTAAGGAGCTTTTTAACACGATTCAATGCGGCAGTGACTTCAAGTGGATCGGCCGAATCCATCAATAGTTTTAATGGCAGCGGTATCAGGAATTGCTGATGAAACGACTTTAAGATTTACTGTACAAGATATACCGATGGATCTCGAGGAATTATATCATGAAATGGAAATGTTCCTATGGTAGGAGGACGCATGAACCGTTAAATGGAAAGTAAACGCTGTGCGAGGTGAAGGATCATTGGGAGAAGGATTCAAGAAGGATAAGGGTAAGCGGAAGTTAGACGATGGATATAATGGATCAAGAAGGCAAAGGAACAAGTGAGAGCCAAAGTTCTCCTCTTATTCGGATTTGACGAAAAGCTTGGAACAAATTTATCTGGACACTAGAGGGCAACTCCCCTATCAGAAACCAACAAGGAGGGATCCTAGTGGGAGTGCAGGTCTGGAAAATACTTCCTGTTACATGAAATGGATGGGGCATACATGGATGAACTCAGGAACTTAAAGGATATGGTTGGGAACACATCAGAAACGGCAGGCTGTCGTAGTACGTTTGGACTCAGGCAACGGCGGTCGAACAGGAGCGGTCACCGTTCGCATCAATGGAAATGGCCTTTGATCGAGGTCACAGATCGTCATCTCCTGATCAGGATGGCATGAGCTAAAATAATAAACTCCACAATAAAACAGCTAAGTCACTTACACATGTACGGGAGGGAGGATGGATCCTAGGCATGCTCTGAGATGATGATAAACCGTCACGCCCAGAGAGGCAGTGTTTGATTTCTTTATTTTCTAGTTTTCTGCTTGTAAGGACTCAAATTTAATAATTTACTTCAATCTTCATTAATGCAATGAACAAAATAGGTCACGGTTGTCTCTACCAGAGAGACGGGGCAATAACCGCAAGGTACAAGTCCCTTCGCCATAGAGCGACAGGATGTGCTTGTACATCATGGATTAATTCCTCGACCAGAGAGTCAAGGCGGGAGAAAGGAAGTCAATACAGAATTGATTGCTTTATGTCCCTGATCGGAGAGTCAAGGACCGAAGTGCAAGAAGTGAGTCACTTCGCCGAAGAGCGACAGGATTGACTCACTTATCATTGTTCTCCTTTTCACCAGAGAGCGACTGGATGAGGTTCGGCAAAGGTCCTGAGAGACCATAATCGGCCTAGGTAGGCCATGACATCGCTTTATGTTCAGAGACACTGAACGAAAGTACGGGAAGTAATGCTACTTCGTTGGAGAGCGACATGATTGGCTTACTAGTCATTTTCCCCCTTTACCAGAGAGTGACAGAATGTGGTTCAACAAGAGCTCGAAGAGGATATGATCAGTCAAAGAGGATCATGACATTGCCATATGCCCCAAAAGGGTCGGAGCGCAGGGAGTGAGTTGCTTTGTTGGAGAGTGACAGGATCGGCTTACTTGTCGTTAAGTTTGGATTGAGTTTGGCAAGGGTCCGGAGAGACCATCGATCGGTCCAGAGAGGTCATGAACTTGGATAACGAACCG
Source organism: Allium fistulosum (assembly GCA_030737815.1). Taxonomy (NCBI): domain Eukaryota; kingdom Viridiplantae; phylum Streptophyta; class Magnoliopsida; order Asparagales; family Amaryllidaceae; genus Allium; species Allium fistulosum. The sequence continues at coordinate 516,284,610 of CM060901.1, read as the reverse complement.
GAGAGATCGAGGATTTGGTTTGCTGACTTCCATGATTTCAGACGGTTATAGATTTGGACATTGACCTGGAGAGGTCAAGGATTTGGCTAAAGACTCGGAGAGGTTAAGGATTTGGATAATGATCCGGTGAGATCGAGGCTTTAGATTTGGCAAACGATCCGAACAGATCGTAGTTTTGGTTACCGCCTTTGGGTAAATAAGGATTTGGATAAGGATTTGGAATGGCTTCGGAATTGGGTATCGACTCAAAGCGGTGATGGATTTCACCAATGATCTAGAGAGATCGAGGATTCGGCTTGGCAAAGGATTGGATTTTGGATTAGAAAACTCGGTTATCAATGGACTACGGATTTCGGACTTATGGCAATTCAAAACACGCCTTCCTATCGCAAAGCATGTTTTGGGGGGCAAATGTTGTCCCACCTTTTGGCAAGGTCATGATATCATGGATCTAACCCAATGGATCTCATAGTCATCAAGGCAGGAAGCATGGAGAGATGATTATTAGGTTCGAAGATTGGATATATTCAAGACAATGGACGATAGTTGAGCAAATTCGTACAAATGACATTCTAGGGTTGGATAAGTATGGAATTGGCGCTTCCCCTAGGCAGGGGATCGGATAGATCAATGTGATGGATTATGGATCGAATCAGACCAATATGGCTATGGATCACTCGGATTGGCAATTCAACTCAACGATGATCGCTCAATAACTCGATGAACACCAAAGCAACTCAAGAGCATGAAGCAGGCGGCATAAGGGTCCTACTCTAGGGATCACCGACCCCCATTCTTGATCCTTAGGGATCAGCACCAATCCCCTTAAATGGATTGGGGCCGATCCCTCAAGGAGGACCAGATGGGCCCCATTTTTTATGTGTGGGTCCGACTGGGTCTGGAGGTTCTACATGCGGATTGTGAGCATGATATTTCATTGGCTTCCTCTATAAATACAGCAGGCATGGCTCAAGGAAAGGGGTCTTCTTTCTAGCTCTCTTCCTCTTCTAACTAGGTTATATTATACCATTTTTATTCTTGAATTTCACGGATTGTAACTGTAATCAACACTATAAGTCAATAAAAGGAAAAACTTTTGGAGTAGACGTAGGACGGAGTACGTCGAACCACTATAAATCTGTGTCTCTACTTACTTTCTTATTGTTTTTAATTTTATTTTCTTCATATTTATTTCTCTACATCACTCTGTTTGATTTGGAATATTGGACTATTGATGCTTCACATTATTTGAGTGTTGGCGGCCATTTTTTCTGTCAACAAGTATAGATCACTTGACCTCTCTAGTGCGGACTCTGATCAGATTTCTTAATTAGAGACCTCCATTCTCCTTACATAGCTATATATTATGATACAAAATATCGGGATCGTATCAAGAATCTATATCAAGTGTTCGCCATTGAGAATCGACTGAAAAATATTTGTTTAGACTAGTGTAGACCACCTCAAAACCATGTACTCGAATATTGGATCAAGAACAGTCGTGCGAATAAAACGATCAATATATAATTTACATACTTATCCTATTGGTTTCTTAACTACACCAATCTTTTTAAATCACATTTATTTATATTAATAGTATATCATTTAATACTAAAATCGTTTATGAACCATTTCATTAAAAACATAACTTCAGCTTTATAAACAATTCCTAACTTAAATTTATATTCCTTTAACACTCTACTACATCCTAAGAGTATATACACTATCTTAGATTTTCTTTACATAACTAGGATGTTCTCAATTTAAGAGTTAAAAAAACTTAACTTTTATATTCTTGCAAAAAACACTTAGCTTGAACTTCTATACCAATTCGAAATTTCCCGACTATCCAAAATCGTTTTGTTTCATTCCAACAATTGAAAACTATCAAACTACATATCTTATTATGATGCAAAATCAAACTATCCTAATGCATATGATACATGCATCCACAAAATAACTTAACAAGAAAACTTTAGAACTAACACTAGTTTTCTTTCAAATCAATCGAAATAATAATATATACATATATCTTTTGTATATCAAATCATAGTTTTGGGGCTAAACTGAAATCTATTTTATCCAAACAACTCGGTAGCATCCCCCGCTTTCAAACCCAAAAATGAACGCCGACAATGTTATAGTCATCACCAGAATTATTTTCAAGCGATAGAAGTGAGTTCAGCACATCCAAACCATACTTCTGGTACTTAACCAAAATCATTTCAAAGTGGTATCAAATACATCGTATAATGTACTTAGTATCATGATCTCAATTTAATAAATCTAATTCTCAAATATTTACTTTCAAATAATACTATTATTATTTATTTTTTCCAAAATCTTGAAAAGCAATTTCAAAGACACCGGGATTTAAGTCCTCAAAATATCATTTTAATCCTTTTTGTTTAGAAATCAATTTGTTTATATAAAATTACTTCCTTTTATAAAATCTTTTAACAAATGTTTATTCCAAAATACCTTATCTTCCCTTTTGATTATAATTTTTTTATACTAAATTTAGCTTTTCACTCAACATTGTCACCGAACGCTTTATAGTCAAACTGTGAAATTTATTCCAGAAGGTGTTCATTTTATTGTATTAATTAAATACTGCCTACCTAACCCGTGCGGGAAAAAAGTAAATTGCTTATAAACTGGTTGAATACAAAACAACAACAAACAATAATCAATGCTCCTAAACTAACCGAGAATGATTTAAACAATCATCGAGGTTACGGGATACGAACTACGTAAAGCACTACTATCAAACCAAACAAGAATAGGGAAGCAATAAACAGATAGTATACCCCCAAGAATATGCTTTCCTATCTCAGCTGCAGAAATGGACGGTGATGTAGAATTAGCGATGATACTAGGTTGCTCCCTTTCTTAAGCATAGGACATTCTCTGGAAATATGGCTAGACTCATAGCAGTTATAGCAACCCCTTGGCACAAACTGTGGCTCAAGCTTCGGTGCCTTAACCGTCTACCCTTCTCCACCCGACCTACACTTATTAGAAAAGTAACCCTTCTTCCCATACTTGTAGCAAACGAGGTTGGACCTATTCTTTGATGACTGAAACTTACGCTTATTATTCTCAGCTAGTACAGAAACAAGCGACTTTGGTGCCAAGCTCTCACACCTCAAAGCTATGTTCACCAAACCCACAAAAGACCTCATGGTGTGATTGGTCATGTCCCTCTAGAACTCAAAACACACACCCATGATGAACATCTTGTCCTTCTTCAGCGGTGTGTCAAGCAACCCCATCCAAAACCGAGACAATGCAATGAACCAATTCTCATTCTCCTCCACAGTCATGGCCCCCTACTTCACATCCAAGAAACTCCTAAATAACAAAGTCTTTTCGGCTTTCAGAACAAATTTCATCTCAAATACCTCTTAAATTAGGTCCAAGGGAAGTCGTTCTCTTGGACATTTGTAGTAACCGAACCCCATCAATCTATGGTTGCATCTATCACGTATTACGATGCCAATCGATGCTTCATCACGTCATCCAACTCCATATCCTCGGATGTCCGGCCACACAATCTAAGCCAAGACTGGGCCTCTATAATCATCTCCGTGCCACTAAACCACTTATCCCCAGCCTCTCATAATCATGGCAAAAGTGAAGCAAAGTTCATTGGTGGCTGAAATTGCACCACTTCCTCTACAACACTCACCCTAGGTTCAACTATAGGAGCGGCATTCCTTTGAGCTCGAGCTCCTACGTTACTGAGAGTGCTACCTCTACCTCCTCTAACATTGAGTACTCATAATTTACTATTTGAATTATAGCAAAACATCTTTAGAATAATCTAAGATAAGGTTATTTCAAAGAAAGGGTTACTAAGAAAGAGATATTTTTTAATAACATTTTAAAGGCCTAGTTCTGAAAATACAAATACACTCTCATATGTATAATACACTCGACTCATTCTTGGGCATAACTTACTGCATCTCTAATGAGCCATACCCAACCAAAGCTAAGGTATTAGCTAAACCTAGGCCCTGATACCAAATGTAATGACCTAACTTTTCAACACTTGAATGTCGACACTAAATACATCCATTGTATTCGTATGTCGAACACCTAAGTGCCAGAAAGACAGATAGTTAGGGTAAAAGAAAAAAATGAATAGAACAAGAAAGAAAGAAAGAACACAACATCAAAATTTCATAGCAGAACGATAATATATAATATCAAAAGAACGATACAAAGGGTTACTCCAAATACATAAATTTCAGAGTTACAAAACCAAGTGTTATCATCAGCTTGGACAGTTATAACTACTTGTCCTAGTAATGCCAGTAACATACATACGTAATACAGTGCAACAGAAATAGGAATAGGTAGGTAACGGAAGCTTCTAGCTCGTCTCTTGATCTTTGAAGCGTCCAAAGTAAAACCTGCTTTGCTAAGCCTACTGAAAGTGTACATGAAGAATTTAGGAAAAACAAAAACCATGTGTCAGACATAAGTCTGGTATGAGAAAACCCAAGATACATGCAACATGTAACAGTAACTGTTGAGACTGTATGGATTATTATAATGGTATTCCCTCAAAGAAATCAACCATTCATTAAGTTAATATAGTGATATAATAGATAATGTCTAGGATGTAGACTATAAGTTCGAAAATAGCTATGATGCTTACATTGGTCACACCACACCAATATTTGAGTCCATTTAAAACCACCAAGGTACGTTCGTATGTGGATTTTCCATGGTGACCCTCCAGTAAACTGAAGAAGGTCTCCATGACAATGATCAGAAACTATCTTTCGAGCATCGTATATCTCTAGATAGAATATGCCATAAGGTAAATACAACTGCCATATCGTCTGAACATAGTATGAACTACGTGGAACTAAGTATCAACGACCCCTAGTGCCACAAATCAAAAACAGACTCTAGACGATGGAGTTGATATACCCTCATGAGTTAGCTAAACTCGAGAATTTGCATCTCTGTCTTTAGTCATTTCCTGATGTTGAGCTTACGTTCGGCATCTTATACAAGAGTTTTCATCACTCGAACAGAACACGAATCACTTCATGGATTCCTGCATAAGCCCGTTTGAGAAATGCTAACGTTGACCTCTCCCTTGGATATATTTTAGGATAAACAGTTCAATTCTATAACATAAGTCTGAAATGTTAACGCTGACCTCTCCCTTGGACTTAATCTTAGGATGGACAGTTCAAACTTTGTAACATTCCACTTCCACAATAGCTTCCAAAACATAGACTCGTATACTGGTTTTGAAGTGTATTCGATAAGTAAAACACTCACCATCCCGGACACTTCAAAACCAATCGATGAATTTCTGGTTAAATCAATTTTGATTCTTTTAGAAGTAAGTAAACTATATAAATAGGAGTCCTTCCCTAGGGGATCTTGTGTATATAAGTTCTTAAATCTAGATACATTTCATACCAATGCTCCTCCCTAGGGGATCTCAAATCTTATAAAGTCATGAAGCTTTTAGATACTTCTTAACTTATATTTAGTTAAGTTCAATAGTCGACTAGTCGACTATCCAGTTAAAAACGATCGCTTATAGAAATCAAGGTTTGTATACTTAACACATTTCTGACCTTCTAACTTATAATATCTCTCGATCAAGGGTGAATCCATATAAGTTAGAGCATTGGTTGCATATCAAAGCCTTTCCTAAACACTTCATTCTTAACTATCGCAGATAGACAAGTCTACCTCGTCGACTTTTAGTGTCAAGTATAGTATTAATGACTTTCCATAAACGAGTAAGTAATCAACGCGATTAACACATTTTTGACCTTCCCATCTTAACTATTCCTTGGTCGAGAGTGAAGCTGGTAGGTTAGAGCTTAATTGCTTCTATCCCTACTCGAACATCAATCTTAATACTCACAAATAGATAAGCCTACTTCGTCGGCTTTTAGTGTTAAGCATAGTTAATTACTTTTCAAACAAGTAATTATACAAAATATGGTTTAGCCACTAAGCAATTCCTAGCCCCTTTTGAAATCATTTGTTTATACCTTTAAAATCCTTTTAGGAAATTATATATATATAGTAATTTATATATAAAACTGGATATTTAATAAAACAATTTAACAGATATTATATTATATAAGATATTTGTACTTTAATAAAGCAATGAACTAATTTTTCAAAAAACTGTACATACCTAAAAATATTTAAAATACTTATAATGGGTTTTAAAACATTCATTCAAAATATTACTATAAAATAAGAAGTTTATAAAACATTTAAGAACTTGGAAAATCATGTTTTCCTTATCTTTAAAAGTAAACCATCTTCTTTAAAAATTCATAACTAATTCTTAAAAATTTATAAAAATCCCAAACCACTTTTAAAATAATATAATAAGAGTCGGCAAAGACTAGTAAAAAGAATGAAATAAATTACATAATTTTAAAGTCCTTTCCAAACCTCTAAAGTTCAAAAACGAAGGCTAAAACGGGGTAGTTTGGCACAAGTGAAAGTTTGGTCACTTTTGAATATGTTACTCAACATTTCAACATACAAACTTTTTATAATAGCAAGAATACATGATATATGTCACAAATATGGCGAGAAACCTCTAAGGATCTCTCCACAAAGTTCCTTAGAGATTGTCAAACACAAGGCAATTCCTAAATGCATTTATAATGATTATCATTATAAGAACACTTTCAAATCCAAATCCAATCTAAACCAAAGTTCAACTACAACCTATGTATTTTGTTTCAAGGCTATGCAACAAGTCTATTCAAGTCTATACATATGGAATACATATGTCATTTGCCTTCAAAGCAAGAATCAAAATCAATATTACAACATATATCATTATCCATTTAAGCAACAAATAAACAATCAGTCATAAGCAGATACACACATTTATATGCATTCAATGGTGAGTTAGCTCACCCTTAAGTAAGTAAACAAGCAAACCTAAGCAACCACTTACTACCTCAATAATGCCTATATATTGCTCACGGCCTTGAATGAAGAAGGGAGATGTGCTTTGATTCTTCAGGATATAAGTCGATGGAAGGTGTTGTGATGTTGTCCTAAGGTTCTTGGCCCAGTTTGAGTTGATTTGGATTTGTTTTGAAATTACTTTGCCTGGAAAATTTATGTAGAGAAAGAGATGAAGTGAGTTTGATTTATTTTCTAAATTTGCAAAAGTGAATTAGGGAGGTATGTACGCTCTTACATAGGCATGAAGTGGTGCTCTCTACCCTTGCTCTCACCTCCATTGGTTTGTCAAGGAGGGCTCATCACTGCACATGCTCCATCACTTCTTCTTTCCACCACCTTCTTTAGCAAATTACCTTAATACCCCTTACCTACAAATATCTCTTTATCTTCTAGAAACTTTTAGAAGATTCCACTTACTTTATGAAGCAAAGTGTGTTACTTAGTTCATAATTTTTCCATATGTTCATTAGCTAAGTACAAAAGAGTTCGAACAACTTATATCGATTAAAAAGCTGTTTATCGATAAACCGATTTCGGTCACATTATCGATATTTCTTTAAAGTATTTATTTTTTATAAACAAATTTCAAAAACAAGTTTCTTATCATTATTCATTAATTAAAAGATGTTTAACAAGGTTATAAAATCACATTTATAACACTTAACTATATTTTGAAAAGTTACGATATTCAAGGACGAAGTGTTCGAAATTATGGGTCCCTATAGAATTCCTTCCCTGATTCGAACGTGGTTCGACATGACTTCTGGGAAGCTTAGGGCTACTCGGGAAGGTAGAGTGAAAGGCAAGGCTTGATATTTAGATACTAATGTAAGGAGTGCACAAATGGTCGACAACGATCAGTAAGGCATTCTAGCAAGTAGTCGAGGAAGCAATCGAGGCAAGGAGAGCAAGGCACAGACTATTCCTACATGGGATAGCAAATGATTGAGATAGTGATCAAGAGCCAATTAGATATGAGATTGGGACATGATTGATTACACGATCACCTACGATAAGTGTATACGGTTAAAGGGTGCACATGACGGTGAGGAGTCGGTTCCAGACTCAAGCCGATGTGCGAGCACATGACGACATCGATTGATACCAGATCGGACAAACGTGTAGACTTATGGTTAGCATAAGCTCTATGGTTCAAAGCGCCTTTGTGGTTGAGTGATCCTTTAGGGTCAAAGCAATACACGGTGAGGCAATAATGGAGTAGGCAGTTAGATTTGGGTCGTGGTGTGGTTCTAGTACTACACATCTGTTTGTACGTTGTTATATGGTTTCGGACCAAGCCTTCGGGAGGGTCCAGAGTGATGCTTAAGGGGTACTTGTACCTAGTAACAGTAGCGTACTAGCGTGGATATCGCTGCTAGGAAGCACTGTAATGGCAGGGGTTTTCATTGTTGCCAAGAGAGCGGTCTAGGTCTGTATAAGGGCACTTGTACAGACAAGAGGTTGTATGAGGATGCTCAGTTCCGTTCATGGACTCTCGAGGGTAAGAATGTGTATCCAAAGGTCACATAAGGTGCAGTTACTCCATTTACATTTCGTTCAGTTGGGGACGGTAATAGATATTATATATTTTACATCATTATTATGTTATGCCTGTGATATGCTAGTTGGTTGATATTATCTTTGTGTATAGCATAGTGTACTTATATTATTACATTTTTATCACTTCTGCACTTGTATACTATGATTACCTTTATCATAGGATATTATTATGTGGCAGTTACAATATATTAGTTGTGTTGACTTGTTGTTAACAGAAAAAGTACAGGTTTAGAGTATGATTTTCTATTATTTTGAGATAGGTTTACTTTACTTGTTTATGGACAGTCCGGATTACCTCTGATCCAAGTTCATGGAGAGGATCGGCCAGGCCTTTGTAGTTTCTTGTTTTTTGTATATAGTTTTTATATACAATATTTTAAGATAGTTCCTTTCACATCAGACTTTAAGTATGACTTACGTTTTCTCTCTGTCTGTTTATGTCATGGCAACACTCGGATGCTCGATGAGTAGCTTGAAACTCAGGTGCTTTTGGAGATAGGCTATCAGGATGCGCAGTTGGAGCATTTATGAGGCATGGCATCGATGTTTTGGATATATATACTTGATATTTTAGTGGTACATGACAGACCTGTTATTTGTATATGGGACCTATTATATCAGATATTTATTCATACTCCACCTTGTTGGAAGTTATATTCTGACTTTCTGTATTAATATTTATTTATCAGTTGCTTCCGCTAGTGCGGTCTCTTATATATTGTCTTCATTTTTTATTCATTTATATTCGGTATATTATATGTTACCATTTCGTTGTGAGATCCTATTGATATTTTGGTTTGGTGTTTTGTTCTAATTTTATCCCGACAATCTGTCCTTTGTAGTATCCGAAAGTCGGACAATGATGTAAGTCGTTAGTTTTTGGGTATCACGAAGAACGGATTGTTACCCGATGGGAAAGCAAATTATTATCATTTGCTGGAAGGAAGCAGCTACTTAAGACGGTTGTGTGGTGTTATTTTGGCTGCTTATTATCACATGCATATTACTGACATAATGTGTGCTAATTTTGTGTGGAGGGCTGGTTATCATAAAGTAAGGTGGGATCAAATGTGTAGATCTAAGGAAGAGGATGGTGTTGGTTTAAGGAAGCTAGAACGGGTTGTTGTTGATGGTATAAATACAAATTTGTGGTTTGATTCTTGGCTTAAAGGTTGTAGTATCATAAATATCTTAGGCTGGAATGTTCTAAATTTTTACAGGGGGGTGAACTTAAATGTGTGACATTTTCAAGGGGATGTTTGGATATTTGATATGTTGCCATTTACAAGACAATTAGGCCCCGTTTGGCTTGTCGTTTTTAGTTTTGTGTTTTCGTATATATAAAAGCGTGTCCGTTGTACATATTGTTAAAAAACAAACAATTTTGAAAAATGAAATTAACATGTAAAATAGAAAACAAGTTTATTTTGTTTCGAGAGATAAAAAAAGCACGGAGAACCATCCAACTCTTTCGTTGTCCGTTGGTCGTCGCAACGGCTAAGAATTATAAAACTTCTCTTCTTATTTCTTCATGTTTCTTAGTGCAAGTTGAAAACACAAAACTCAAAATACAAATGAAACCAAACGGGCCCTTAAATTCTGATATTCTTCAGGTTTCCATCTCTAGTAATTACTGTGTTGATAGATGGGTGTGCAAATTAAACCCTATTTGTGATTTCTCCTATTCAGTTTGGAAACCGGTCAGATCTCAGTTCCCTAGTTCTGAATGGAATAGTTCGGAATAAGATACTTAACCCTAGAATGGCATATTCTACATATAAGGCTACGCTACCGCTGACTAACTAATTCAGAGAGGCAGAGATATTTCATCTATGTGTTTTATGAAGCAGCAGGATGAAATATTGCAACATTTACACTACTCGTCTCAAGTGTGGAAATATTTCAGATTAACGCTAGGGTCGTTTCAGGTTAAAGCTAGCGCTGCTCAGATAACTTTACAGCATGTACCACATTATGGACCAGATCGTCGTACAGGGAACACTTCACCTTCGGTTTATGATTAGCTGGCAACATAGAAATATACCAAAATTAAGCTAATAAGCAAGCAACATAGAAATAGAACTCCAAAATCTGCAATATACCCAAATAAAATGCGCAAAATATAACAATAAAGCATGCGAAGATTTGTGATGAAACTAAAGATAAGGAGTCCATGAATAGTAACAAGGCACTCATACATAACATCCACAAAATAAGGAAACCTAAATTTTCCCTGGAGGAAACAAAAAATTCAAGAAAAGTTGTTGCTTCTTAAGATGCAGCTCATTTGGCAGAAAGCCTCTCTTTTGCCTTCTGGATCTTCAACACTTTTTTCACAATCTTCTGCTCTTCTACCAAAAAGGCACGGATGATTCTGAGAAACAAAAATAGAAGAGTGCATTTTATTCATATTTGACTAACAATTTTCCATTAGGTATAATTTAAGAATATAGTTTGCAACACTTAAGATTATTAATATTTCAAATTACAAGGTAACGTGAAAAATATGAAGTGCCATATAAAAGAAGAGAATAACCTTTCTTTCACGGCACTACCAGATAAAACACCACCATAAGCACGGTTAACCGTCCTCCTGTTCCTTGCCAGTCTAGACCTCTTGTACTCTGCAGGTCTAAGATGGGGAATCTGAATTCAAATAATTCCAATAATACAAGAATATGGTTAGTTAATCATCGAAGCAGCTACCATTACACCAAAAGAGTACAGTTCATATGAACTGATACAATAGGAATTTATTGTTTGCGATATCAAACTTAACATCCAATATTTATTTAACTACCTCTTGACCTTAAATTATAATCTACAATCTGTCAAAATCAAATATATTTGAACAAGTAATGTCACCTAGTAAGTTTAATGTCACACATAACATGGAGGATAATGTCAAACGGACCACGATGTATAAATATAAAAAAAAATATAATGCCAAAATTAAGTAAATATTTGCAAGAGTATCTACTTAGTGCCTTCCAAGCAAGTTTTGGACAAACAGTGAAAGAAATTTTTATCGATACCCCAAACTTTGAACAAGATAAACCAAAATGTAACAGCAACAGTTAAAGTTCAAGGAACTTTGTATCTGAAAGGGCCATGCTATCTCCAAAGATATATTGAAATTATAAGTTGGCTACTCCCAATCGTTCAAGTTTAATAGCAACATTCATTTTAATTATGGTCTAAATAGTAAAAATATATGCGGCCAAATAGGGGTGGAAAATAGACCAAATCCTACGGAGCAGGCGATCTAGTTGGGTCAGGTTTAATCGGTTTCTAACTATGAATTTCAAAACTAAACCAAGCACAATCCGAGATCTGGTTTAAGCCATTCGGGGAAGGTAACAATATCAATGCAATGCACATGTTTTTTAATCAGGTCAGTCAGGTCTATCGGATTTAATTGGGTCTTTATATTAATATATTATCTTCTGCCACTTGTATCCAACCCGAGATACATCGACTTCGTTTCGGATCTTGTTGGTACGGTACACTTTGGACTAGCAGGTCTTGATTTTGTTTGATTTGTCAATCAGTCGGTCCTATTCCCAAACTATTTACTGTGTACATGAATGTTATGCACTAGGAGCTACTTCACTGAGGCAAGTGCATTTAGTAGGAATAAATGTAACAAATTAAACAAGGACTATGTCATTTACATTATATAGCTACTTCAATGTTCATAAAATATTAAAAAAATGCATGATAATATTCATACTCCTTGGATCCTCTTCCCAGTTACAGGACATCTTGGTCCTTTCGCCCTCTTCTTTGCAGTTAAGTAAGTAAGCTTCCCACCTATAATTGTTAGGGAAAGTGAATTAGCATTAAATTGAAAAAGGGTTAAAGTTAAAATGTAAAAATCAATTACAAATTAAATAATCACATTGCTATAAGCAAAATGAGACGTATGTTTTATCACCAATAAACAATTGATTGCATTAGGGGGTTATATATGCACGCACAAATCTAAGAAACCATCATTTCTAAGTGGACCGTGATTGAACAATCTGTATTATAAGCAATAACATCTACGATTTCATTTGGACTGCAGTTATCCAGCTCAAGCATAAAATAAAACTCACCCAAATACAATACTTATTTAAGCATTGAGCTCCATATGTTTACTAATATGTCCATACGAGTCTCAACATTAATGTAGCTCAATTCACCGAAATATTGACCAAAAAAAACTACGATTCACGTGATTTCTTCCCATCCATCGATCTCTAATTAAATCATTATGCAGAAACCTTGGAAACTTATATGGAGTATCATACATGATTCTATCTAAAGATATTCTTAAAATTAAAATTATTTAAGCTTCAACATCGTAGTAACGCTTCAAAAGCTGAATTCAACATCACATTTATTGTGAAGAACATTTGAATATTGAATGTAGTTAGATCGACTAAGCTGAATATATCGACCGCGTCCTAGACCATAGTTTAACTTAGCTGAAATCATGCCAACAGCATAAATCATCGAAAATACACAATAACTTAACAATCAATTCCAAACTCAGCTAAAAATCATTAATAAAGAATTCGAATTGAAACGAATTAATACCAGGTGTTTTGACAACACGGGTTTGATTGGATTTGGTAGCATAGCTGTGCCTCTTGCGATAAACTAATCGCTGAACCATTGTTTCTTCTGTTTCTTATCGTCTTTTGTTTCTGAATTTTTTTCAAGAGGAAAGGAAATGGAGGCGTAGAATGGGAATATAAGGAGCGGATGGAGAGTAAACCCTAGATCGCGTGGCTACGGTTCGCTGGAATATTCTAATCTGACGGTGCGTTTTTGCTCGTTGATCTATAATTATTTATTTAATAAACTTAAACATAAATAGTTGTTATTTATTGAATTATACAGTAAATAAATATTAGTGATTGAATAATAGGTTAATCAAATAATATATTGCTTTAATGATTTTGAAATTATACTTAGGAGAAGACGGACCGGTAATCTCCTAAAGGAAATTAAGTTGTGTATGTCCTAAAGGAAATTAAGTTGTGTATGTCCGTTGATTCATTACACGACATTAAACATTGAAATTGAAATTGCGCACATGTATACTGCACTAACAAAGTGCAAGCGTGAAATTAAAATACGACTATGAAATACAATAACAATTACACGGATTTATGTCGTCCATAAAAATATATTTGGATATAAGCATCAAGTTTGTAACTCCTTGAAGCATCTCCAACAGCAAATAGATGTTATATTTTCAGGGGTTACAAAATGTAACTTGAGTTTCCCTGTCTGGACGCGAGCGTCTGCAATATGCTACTGTTGAAGCATGGAAGAATTGAAATCTTAGATCAAAACACTATGTATGGATGATATGAACTGCCTAAACAAGGATTCTTGAACGGTGAACAACCACGTTTGTTCAACGGGCGTCCAAGCGCCTGTCGAACAAGCATATATGTTCAGACATTTATATCAGGCTCAATTGGCAGGCGCTTAATCAACAGTCACCTTAAACCAGACGTATGTTCAACAAGCACCTGTTTTTTGGCATTTGTTGAACATGTGCTGTAATGACTCAGAATTTTATCTTTTTATTGTGAATATTTAATTAATTTTAAATATATAAATAATTGATTTTAAAAGCTTAAATAACCCATTTTTATCACTTTATAATGATGGTAAACTCATTTTGGAAATTTACTTACATAAATAATTAGTTCGATTATAAATTGAAAATGTAACCGAAATTTGTTTTTTGGATTTTTGACTTTTTATCAAACGAAAGTTGTCGCAGCATTGTTGTACACATATGCATACTTTTGTAACATACACTTATACGTGTAATAAGTGGTTTGATAATGTAAAAAGAATTAGTAAAAGCAAATGTAATTAAAATGTTTAAAATAATAATTAAATAAGGTAATAAAGTAAGAAAGACTTTTCCTTTTTTATTTTAAATGTTAATGTATTAAGTAGTACGCTAATGGAGTGTGATGTGATGGAAGGCACATGGGTTGGCATGAGATGAGAAAGTGTGTGGCACAAGCTAATAAATGATAGTAGAAAAATAAAAAGGAAAGGTGCAACTAGATTTAATGAAGGGTATGTTGGTCTTTTTCCATCTTAAAATTTCCATAAAGGAACCACCTTCCACTTCATATTTCCATCTTTGTTTCATTTCCTTTTTTCTCTTCACTTTCATTTTCTTCATCTTCTTTTCCATGTCTTCCTCCTTAGTTCATAATTCAAAGCCACTTCAAAACAACTTCTTTTCACCTCATTCCTTAGTCTTGAAATAATATTGTTAACATCACCACCACCTCAAAAATCCAAAATTTGGAGCACAACACCCCTTTTTTACCATGACTGTGAGCATTATGAGGCCATGGGGCCTTGGGCCGTGAGCTTGAGGAGAGGAGGGGGCTTGACCGTGTGCAAATGGAATGGTATGAGGGTTTGGGTGTTGTTTTGATTGGTGAAGACAAGATGATCGCTTATGGTAGAGTTTGGCCATGATAAATGTGAGATAAATCACTTTAAAATAGCTTTTAAAATTGGCAAATATTTGTAAAATATAAGTTATTGTTTATGTTGTTTATAATTGTGTATATTGCTTGTTTGGATTTGATTCCCACCTGAAAGCGGATGACATAAATAACTGTTATTTTGTAAAGGACTAAAGCAAAAGAAAGTCAGAGTGTTCCGTAGCGAATGTGCCGCTATGGAAGCACTTTGAAGAATAAATTTTTTATAGAGGGATCCTAAAGGATTCATCGGCTTGTTGATTTTCATTTACATATATTCTTGTTTATGTAAATGTTTGTATATGTGGAAAGTGAATGTTGTTTAGTTATAGTCAACCTTCTTCTTTTAAGTGGTTTGCCACTTTTTTTTCTAAAAGTATTTTGAAATGTTTTCCAAACTTGACTTTTGTTTTTCAAACCCTTTTGGCAAAGGTATTTAAAGTGGTTTAAAATACAGAAGGAAAATGGATTTTAAAAGCTATTTGATTCACAAACAAACTTTTAAAAGTTACGGTTTATATAGCGATGGCCGTTATGCATGCATTTTGGAAATCTACGATTTTAGTAAAGTTTATCTACTTTAGAAATTTTGTAAATTCTTTTCAAATATAGTTTACAAAGGTTATATAAGTATTTTTAAAGGTGGTTTGGAATTTAAATATATTTCTAAAAGGATTTGTTTGAAATACTTAAGTAAGGGTTTATTTTATATAAAGGAAACTCCTTTATTTTCCAAAGTCAAAATCTTTTCCAAAAGTAGTGACCTTTAAGTGATGTTTGAATAAATCTTTTAAATTAAAGTGTTTTAAATATGATTATAAGTTATTCGAGTTATCCAAAAACCACTTCGAACCGGCATAAGCATTCAAATTGGGGACATTGCATTGTTATTGGAGATGATAGAAATCAAAGACAGGGTTCTTTGAAGTGTAAGGGCTAGTTGCTACTAGTTCTGATGGTGATTCCAAAAAGGATGTAGTAGAAGTAGTGTTTTCTGTTTGTTCATATCCTGAACAACTTGTACGAATGAATGTTAACATTTCATTATTGCTTGGAGGTCAGTGTTAGCATTCCAAGCGGGATTGCAATACAAAAGATAAAACATAACCTCAAGCCTCGCACCCGGGAGTGATTAAAACAAGCGATGTGCAACAGGGCTATGTGGTTCGCTACCCTCAGGGTATGGTCATCGCCTTTCTATATTACTATTTATGGATTTGGTATGTGCATGTGAGCTCACGAGGAAAAGGTTGGAAAGCAGCCGAGGTAATGACATATTCGGTATTGTATATGAAGGGGTAGGCCGGTTCATTGTTGGCAAGGGATCCATGTGCGGCCCTTGGTATGTTTTATTTACAGTGTATTGTGGTAGGTGGTACCTCGGTACTTTGTCATTGTATGGAATTCATTTTCTAATACGTGCCTTTACAGACTTAGTTGTATACTAAATATGTTGTTGAATGTAATTAATGTAACCATTCCGACTATGATTCTTTATTTATTTTAAACCCAGGACATTATTATAATATTATTGGATTTTATAATAAAAATGGTTTGGTTATCGTAAGGTAAAAACATGTTCTTGTTTATGTGCGACATGATCTTACGAGATACCTTTAAATTTGAAAGGTTTTATAACATTAAAAATCCATATGATTTGAGTTTCTCATGCTGGTTCACCAAACTGATTCGGGTTATATTTTCTTATATTACTCGGGTCAGAACCCAGTATTTTTCCAGAATCAACTTTAGACGGTTTGGGGCTTTCAGAAGACAAGTTGAATACCTCCAAGACGTATTCCTATACTTTTGTTTTCCACTGCATTACTTGTTTATATTTATCGGCATTTGTGAGGACATGCAGTTATAACTGTCCTAACGATGATAGGTTAGACTCCGATTTGTTTTATGTATAATAAAGTCTTCTTTTGTAAAGATCGTAGATATTATATATTACTCGTCAAGATGTGAGATTTTGTTCTGTCTTTTCTTTTCTTTACCCCAATAGTTTGTCTTTTCGACACTTAGACGCTCGGCATGTGAATACCATGGATGTATTAGTGTCGACTTTTGAGGGTCGAAAAGGTGGATTGTCACATTTGGTATCAAAGATGAAGGTTAAGCAAGAACTTTGGCCTTGGTGGGGTAAAATCAATAGAGATAGTGTAAATGACACCCTAGAATGAGTTTGAGTGTATTATATATGAGAGCGCGTATTTGTTAGTGCTAGAAAAATGTTTTATATTATGTTGAAATTGGTAAATGAAATAATTTTACCTGGATTTTATATATGTAAAAGAATAATTTTCAAAAAATAGATATAGTTATTTATGATGTGGTTATTTGTTAGGAAATGATAATATGCAATTATTATCATTTATTGTTTGACTGGTGATGCTTGTCCAGTTTAGGAGCATTGACTATTGTTTGGTAATTTATGCTCGGCTAGTTTATGAGCATTCGTTGTTTAATTGAATTAGATATGAA
Source organism: Allium fistulosum (assembly GCA_030737815.1). Taxonomy (NCBI): domain Eukaryota; kingdom Viridiplantae; phylum Streptophyta; class Magnoliopsida; order Asparagales; family Amaryllidaceae; genus Allium; species Allium fistulosum. The sequence goes on along the minus strand of CM060901.1, from coordinate 516,267,064 downwards.
CAACTTGTGAATTCATTTTCACAATTTGACTATAGGACGCTCGTTAATAATATAGGTTTAACGGGTTTATTTAGATACAAGAAGGAATGATTTTATATAAAGATGATTTTATAATTTGGGTTTATAAATTATGTTTTATAAAATAAAGAGAATATTTGAGAATATAAATCCTGGTGTCTTTGTAAAGGGATTTCAAATGATTTTTGGAAAATGCAATAACAGTTCTACTTTAAATTATTTATATTGTAAATATTTCTAAGAGAATTTTAAGTAAGATGCATTTTCTTTTGGATAGTTAGGGGAATGAGTCTCGATTTGTTTTATGGTGATCTGAATAATCATCTAAATGATGATCGAATGCTTGCTTAAGCGAATGTTTTAGAGCACTTACTTTTGTCATTATACGATTGAAATGAATTTGAATCCAAACGAACCCAAAGCAAGTAGTAATAAATATTTTGTTCAAACTATTTATATAGGAATATATATAATACCGTTTCAAAATGAGATTCAAAAGAGAAGAAGAATTTTTATGCTAACTAGTTTGAGTGGCTCGAAAATGGCTAAAAATGGGCAAGAGATGTGTTTGAATGGTAAGGACTTCTATTGAGTATTTCCCTTCTTGGTAAAGTGATGTATGATACTATTTGGTACGTCGCAGTTCCTTGGTATCATTTTGGTATTACTCAGTCTATATGTATATTTTCTACAGATTCAAATATATGGTATCATTTCAAAATGAAGTTTTAAAATTAAAAAAAACCGGGTATTTAGTTCTTAAGTTTCTTTAAAGGAAACGGATTCAAAATAAAAAGGTATTTCGAAAAAGGAATGTGTTGATAAATGAAATTTATAATATGGATTTATACCACTCTTGGTTAAAAAAGAAATAATTTAACACAAATTTTAATGGGTTAAATTTAATAAGAAGGTTTTAACAATCTTTGTGTTATTAAATTATGTCTTTTATTTTAACATCTAAGTTATGAAAACTATTTGATGTTATTGGGCTGATTAATAAACGTATTTACCTTAGATATGTCTAAGAAAAAGTAGAATCTAGGACTGAGTTTGGATACCAGCATCCTACTCTTCTTAGCTACTTACCAAGCTGGGTGGATAAAGAGGTCGAAGTGGTCGACTCAATTTTTAAGACCCAGATTTATTTTAGGACCGCATCTGAATTTAAGGAAAAAGAAAAGGTAAAGGATTAAATCAGATAGTTGTATACACTCTCAGAATATAGTAGGGTATTATACAAGTTTAATACTTAAGTAATATTTTGTGAAATATTTTCATAAATAATTTTAAAAGTAAAAAGAATTGAATTAGTATATTATTAAGTTATCCTAAAGGGATAAAACCATGAGTTGGACTTGGATCATTTTATTCGCATGACCATTCTAGATCCAGAGTTCAGGTGTAGGATTTCTAGGTGATATACACCAGTCCGAACTAAGCATTTTCACTCGATTTCTCGATGGCGAGTGCTTGAGATGGATTCTTGGGATAATGTGAGTGTTTTATATTATAATTTAAGACTAAGTAAGGAAAATGTAAGTATTAGATCAAGATTCCACAATGAAGAAGTTAAGTGATCTATATTAGTTTGGATGAGAGATTTATGTATCCAAGTAAGTGATTGGATATTACTTACAGATGATTCATGCACATCGTATGGGCTTAAGTATATTTTCCTTTAATGTTTATGGTTTACGAGGAGTTGGGTAGACGACTCTTCGATTTGTGATAAGGTAGTGTGAATAATCGATTGAGTAATAATATATGGTTGTTGAGCATGAGGTATGCTCAGTAGATTGTTTATCATCCTTGTTTGATAAGAAGGTTGTTAACCTGGACAAACTCTAAGTTGGTTTGTTAACAATTATGGGAAATGTTAAGAATTAGTATGGCTGGTTTCTGAATTGTTTGTTTGTACTGAAATTTCGAGGTCGAAATTCTTTTAAAGGGGGAAGAATGTAACGACCCGAAATTTTGTTGCTTTAATTGAGAATATTTAATTAATTTTAAATATTTAAATAATTGCTTTTATAAGCTTAAATTACTCATTTTTATTATTTAATAATGATGGTAAACTCATTTTGAAAATTTGTTTACATAAATAAATAGTTCGATGAAAAATTGAAAATGTGACCGAAATTCGTTTTTCGGATTTTTATCGAACGAAAGTTGTTGTAACATTGTTGCACACATATACACATTTTTGTATCATACACTTATACATATAATAAATGGCTTAATAATGTAAAAAGAATTAGTAAAAGTAAGTGTACTTAAAGTGTTTAAAAATAATAATTAATTAAGGCAATAAAGCAAGGAAGACTTTTCCTTTCTTATTTAAGTGTTAATGTACTAAGTTGTACGCTAATGGAGTGTGATGTAATGAAATGCACATGGGTTGGCATAAAATGAGGAAGTGTGCGAATAAGCTAATAAAGTGTAGTAGAAAAATAAAAAGGAAAGGTGTAGTTTGATTTAAGGAAGGGTATGTTGATCTTTTTCCATCTTAAAATTTCTATAAAAGAACCACCTTTCAATTCTTTTTTTCGTCTTTGTTTCGTTTTCTTTTTTCATCTTTACTTCCATTTTCTTCATCTTCTTTTCCATGTCTTCCTCCTTAGTTCATAACTCAAAGCCACTTCAAAACAACTTCTTTTCTCCTTAAAATTCTTCCTTAGCCTTGAAATAATATTTCAAACACCATCACCACCTCAAAGATTTAAAATTTGGAGCATAACACCCCTTTTTTGCCATGGCCATGAGCACTAAGAGGCCATGGGGCCTTGGGCCGTGAGCATGAGGAAAGGAGGGGGTCAGGAGGACTTGGCCGTGTGCAAATGGAATGGTAGGAGGGTTTGGGTGTTGTTTTGATTGGTGAAAGGAAGATGGTTGCTTATGGTAGAGGTTGGTCGTGACAAATGTCAGATATCTCACTTTAAAATAGCTTTAAAAATTGACTAATATTTGTAAAATATAAGTTGTTGTTTATGTTGTTTATACTTGTTTATATTGTTGTTTGGATTTGATTCCCATTTGAAAGCGGATGACATAAATAACCATTGTTTTGCAGGGGATTAAAGCAAAAGGAAGTCAGAGTGTTCCGTAGTGAATAGGTCGATATGGAAGCACTTCGAAGAATAAATTTACTGTAGAGGGATCATAAAAGATTCCTAGCCTTGTTGATTTTCATTTACACATATTCTTATTTATGTAAATGTTCGTGTATGTGGAAAGTGAATGCTGCTTAGTTATAGTCGACCTTTTTATTGTTGGTTTTGCGACATTGAAATCCTATGCTTGGTTTTAAGTGGTTTACCACTTTGTTTTCAAAAACTATTTTGAAATGTTTTTCGAACTTGACTTTTGTTTTTCAAACCCTTTTGGCAAAGGTATTTAAAGCGGTATAAAATATAGAAAGAAAATGGAGTTTAAAATTTATTTGATTTATAAAACAAAGTTTTAAATGTTACGACCCATGTAACGATAGTCGCTATGGATGCGCTTTGAAAATTTATGATTTTAGTAAAGTTTATCTACTTTAGATATTTTGTAAGTTCCTTTCAAATATGGTTTACAAAAGTTTTATAAGTATTTTTAAATGTGGTTTGGATTTAAATATATTTCTTAAAGCATTTGTTTGAAATATTTAAGTAAGGGTTTATTTTATATAAAGGAAGCGCCTTTATCTTCTAAAGTCAAATTCTATTCCAAAAGTGGTGACTTATAAGTGATGTTTGAATGAAGATTTTAAATGGTGGTTAATTTTTTTAAAATATGATCGTAAGTAATAAAAAAATATAGATTACAACACTATTGTTGTAATAAATGTTTCCGAGAAAAAAAAAGAGATCGTGGACTGTAACATTTTTGTTATAGGAAATAGTTTCAAAAAATTAGAAAGAAGTTTTGATTTATGACACTTAGTTATTATTAAATAATTATTACTTTATATAAAGAAAGGATGTTGTCATTTGAAATCAAGCTTTGGTTTAGATAAATTAGTTTGGAAAATGTTCCAATAACTAGTTAGAAATCAAAGGCTAGAAATAAGTTTATGGAGTTAGTTTTCCGATTGTCTTAAAAAGATTTTGTTTTATGTAAGAGATTTAGATTTCTTTGTTGGTACAATTAAGTAACATAAAAAATATTATAAGTAGTGCTAAAATACTGACATGTTTATGAAAAATAAATCATCTTATATTTAGCACTAAATCCCAAGAGTAGTCTTTCCTCTAATTGTGAGATCCAGAATCATGGTGCTTTAACTAAGGCAAGGCCGGGTGCCACCAGTGCCCTTGCCTTACCTGGCTTCAATTTTGGGCGAGGGATAGAGAAGTCGAAATGTTGGAAGTGTGATAAGTATAAGAGGGTTAATTTCTATAAATAAGTCATGATTAATTAAGTATATGTAAGGTACTTCATCTTATACTCAACACTAAATTTCGAGGTATGGAAGCCCATTTCTATCTGTGAGAGTTTAAGAATGTACATCGAGGCAAGGATAGTTCTCTAACTTGTCCGACTTCATTGTTAATCGAGGGATAGCATGGGGTTGAAGTCGAAAAGTTGTGATAAGCATATAATATTTGATTTTCCATATGCAAACTATATACTTACATCAGATATGGTTTGTCCACTATCGATAACTTGGCCTATTTTGACTTAGGAAGTATATGAAAGCTTCGTGATTTCACACGGTTTGAGATTTTCTTGGTAAAACTCATTTCGATGAAATGTTTCTCGCTTTAAGGGCGGACATTCAAGATCCACTTGGGACTCTTATATTGTCCGCTTACTTCTAAAAGAACTAGGATCGAGTCAATTGGAAAGCTATTGTTTGTAGGTTCGGAGATACCAAGATCAGATAAGCATGAGTTATCGGAAAACTACTTCGAACCGACATAAGTGTTCGAATTGGGGACATCTTGAAGATGATAGAAATCGAAGTCGGAGTTCTTTGAGGTGTAAAGGATACTTGTTGCTAATCCCGAGGGTGATTCTAAAAAGGATGTAGTAGAAGTGGTACCTTTGGTCTGTTCATGTCTTGAACAACTTGTATGGATGAATGCTGCCATTGCATTGTTCCTTGGAGGACAGTGTTAGAATTTCAAGTGGGATTGCTATATAAAAGGTAAACATATCCTCAAGCCTCATACTCGAGAATAACTAAAACATGGGATATGCGGTAGGGCCATGTGGTTCGCTACCATTATGGTATGATCATCACCTTTCTAGATCACTATTTATAGATTTGATATGTGCATATGAGTTCATGAGAAAAAGGTTGGAAAGCTACCAGGATGATGACATATTCGAAACTATCTAGGAAAGTGTAGGCCGATTCTGTGTTGGCAGGGGTCCATGTGCGGCCCTCGGTACATTTTATCCAGAGGTGTATAGTGGTAGGTGGTACCCCGACGCCTTTTTATTGTATTGAATCCATTTTCCAATACATGACTTTACAGACTTAGTGGTATACTAAATATGTTGTTGAATGTAATTAATGTAAGCATTCCGACTATGATTCTTTATTTATTTTAACCCCTAGACATTATTATGATGTTACTAGATTTTCTAATAAAAATGGCTTGGTTATCGCAAGGTAAAGACACATTTGTGTTTATGTACGGTATGGTCTTACAAGATACCTTTAATTTTAAAGGTTTTATAACATTAAAAATCCATATGATTTGAGTTTTTCACGCTGGTTTACCAGATTAATCCGGGTGTTATTTTCTTATAATACTTAGATCAGGCCCATTTAGTTTTCCAAAGTCACCTTTGGACGATTTGGAGCTTTCAGAAGATGAACTAGATAACTCCAAGGCGCATTCTTGTACTTTTATGTTCCTCTACATTACATATTTGTATTTATCAGCATTTGCGAGGGCAGACTTTTATAACTGTCTAGGCTAATGATAGGCTAGACTCCGATTTGTTGTATGTATATTAAAGCCTTCTTTTGTAAAGATCGTTTGGATATTATATATTACTTGTCACGATGTGAGATTATATTCTATCTTTTCATTTCTTTCATTTCAACGAGCTGTCTTTTCGACACTCGAATGCTCGGCATGTGAATACTGTGGATGTATTGGTGACAAATTTTGAGGATCGAAAAGACGGGTCATCACATGCACCCAAAATAAGTATAGAGTTTGAACCAACTTGGTTGAATTTGTAACCGATTACAAAATGTATACTCTTCTTGGAGAGATATTTGGGGTTACATATTACATTTTGAAGTATGTATACTCGATTGTCAGAGATGCTCTTATGACACAACCATTTACTCAAGAGCATTATAACTTAGCCTTGAATGGAAACCTTAAACCGAGTGTCACTTTTACTTTAAAAACTAGTGCAAAACCATGCTACGCACACATTTTGTAAATGTTGGATTATTGAAACAATTAGACATTATTGTGATAATTGCAAGTTAGATTGTAGGCAACGCTAGAAAAAGTATTGAATAACATGCAATGAATTTGTCGCATTGAAAGTGTAGAATGAAATGAACAAAATTATACGTTACAATACAACCAAATTATAAAATGACATACTTTTTCTTTATGATTTGATTCATTTACAAAATCCCAAGTTGCATTCCTATTCTAAGAATGAGATATCAAAGCGGTAACAAAACGGATAGGGGTAAAAAGAAAAAAATCATATGTCTTACAGAGCATCACATTATGGTATTTGTTAAATTTTCAATAAATAATCTAATCTCTAACTCTAAGTATATGCCAAAACATGCTATAATAAAATAATAATAATAAATCCACACATATGCCAAAACAAGTCTATAAGCGACTATGGATAGAACTCCTTCAAACTGCCTCTATCTTCTTGGCACCACCCCGAGCTTTCTTACGCCATAGTACTTCTAACCTTAACAAGGGAACATGCACACAAATACTCAAATAGTATTTACAATTACTAGCAAACAATACTCATGGTTCGCCCAAGCTCAAAACTCTCCCATCATCCAAGGACGATAAACAATCTACTAAACATACCTTACACTTAACAACCTCAGTCATTAATTAGACGATTATTCATGCTACCTCATAATAAATCGAAGAGTCATCCCCCATACTCTTCATAAGCTAATAAACATAATACTCAAATGTATTAAAACCCGTACGATGCACATGAACCATCTGTATGCAATATCCGATCCGATCACTTACTCGATCACATAAATTTCACTTACAAACCAATATAAATCACTTGACCTCTCTAGTGCGGACTCTAATTTGGTTCCTTGATTAAAAACCTCTGTTCTTCTTGCATAGCCATATACTATGACAGAAAACATCGGGATTGTATCATGAATCTATATCAAGTGTTCGCCCTCAGGAATCGAGTGAAAAAATATTTTTCAGACAGGTGTAAACCATTTCGAAAACATGTACTCGAATACTAAATTAAGAACAGTCGTGCGAATAAAATGATCTACTTACAACTTATGTATTTATCCTATTGGTTTCTTAACTACACCAATTTCTTCGTAATCACATTCAGTTATCCAATTAGTATTTCACTCAATACTAAAATCATTTATGAATCATCTCATAACTTCATGTTTATCCACATTTTATAACTTAAGTTCATACTCGTATAATATTCCATTACATCTTAAGAGCATATACAAAACATCACTTTGTTTTACTTAGCAAGTATGTTATACAAATTTAAACTTGTTTTAACTTACTACCTTCTCAATTTAAGTGTTTTATAAACTCAACTTTATACTTTCAAAAACACTTAATTACAAGTTCTATAATGCTTCGGAAGTTTTCGACTATCCAAAACCATCAAAAAATTCCATTTCATTTTAACAATTGAAAACTATCAAATGACATATCATATCATGATGCACATACCATACTTTCCTAATGCGTAGGCTACATATGTCCATGAAATAACTTAACAAGAAAACTTTAGAACTAAAAACCATTTTTCATTTCAAATCATTTTGAAATAATATATACATATAAATTTTCTTTATCAAATCTTACTTTGAGATTAAATCAAAATCTGTTTTACCAAAATAACTTTGTAGCATCCTACACTTAGAAATCCAAAAATGAACACCGATGTTGCTGCAACCATCATGAAATTATTTTCAAGCGACAAAAGTGAGTTTAGTACACTCAAACCATACTTTTGGTATTTAACCAAAATCATTTTAAAACGGCATCAAATACTTTGTATAATAATACTAATTATCATGACCACAATCTCCTAAACCAATTTCCCAAATATTTACTTTCACATAATACTATTATTGTTTTCTCTAAAAATTAAAAAACATTTTAAAAATACCGGGATTTAAGTCCTCGAATTCTCTATTTGAATCCTTTTTCATTGGTAAACCATATTTTATAAACCATACTTACATAAAATTACTTTCTTATAGAATTCTTTTCAACATATTTATTTCTAAAATATTCTATTTTTCCTTTTGTTTATAGTAAACATATTTTACTAAATTTGAACTTCTAACTCTATATAATTACCGAACACCTTATAGTCAAACCGTAAAACTTAATTCACAGGTATTCATTTCAATGTACTCACAATTACTGTCTACCCACCCCATGATGTAAAAAGGTAAAGCTGCTCATAAACTGGTTAAGCACAAATCAATAACAAACCATTCTTAATGTTCCTAAGATGCAGAGCATGACTAAACAATCAAGGTTACGAGATATTAAACTATGAGAAGCACTAGAGTCAAACAAACACGAATAGGAAAGCTGTAATATATAGTATACCCTTAAGAACCTGCCCCTCATTCTTAGCTGTAGAAATAGCAAAGACCCTTGGCTACTCCCTTTCCTGAGCATAGGATGATGTCTGCCAATATGACCAGGCTGATGGCAATTGTAACAACCCTCCGGTGCAAGCTGTGCACCAAACTTTAGTACCTTAGCAATCGGTGCCCCCACTAATGGCACCTTCGCTACTTGTCCTCCCTCCAGACCTACACTTATCAGAAAAGAAACCATTCTTTCCACACTTGTAGCAAACGAGGGTAGGCCTATTCTTTGGCGAATGAAATTTACGATTATTGTCCCCCACCAATGTAGATATGGACGGCTTTGGAACCAAGCTCTCAAACCTCAAAGCCATGTTCACCAAACCCACAAAAGACCCCATTATGTAATTAGTTATATCCCTCTAGAACTCAGGGTACATACCCACGATGAACATCTCGTTCTTCTTTAGTGGTGTGTCTATTAACCCAAACCCAAACCAGGACAATGCAATGAACCGATTCTCATACTTCGCTACGGTCATGGCCCCCACTTCAGATCCAAGAAGCTCCTAAATAACAAAGTCTTTCTGGCTTCCAGAACAAACTTCATCTCAAACTCATATTTGAATTGGTCCCTAGAGAAGTCGTTCTCTTAGACAACAGCTGTAATAGAACTCCACCAATCCTTGCTGCATTTGTCACATGTCGCGATGCCAACCTACACTTTATTGCATCATTTAGCACCATATCTTCAAATATCTGATCACACAATTTGATCCAAGTCTGGACTTCTATAATCGTCTCTATGCCACTAAACCTCTTACCCCCAGCTTCTCATAATCGCAGCAAAGCGAAGCAACACTAATCTGAGTCCCAACCTGCACGATCTCCTTATGACATTCATTCTCGGTTCCTCAACTGAAAAAACATTCCTCGTTGCTCGATCCCTGCCATTCATGATAGTACTACCCCGACTACCTCTAGCATTGGTAACACTGGTACTCATAGTTCTTACTACATAACCAAAGCAAAAACTTCTTTAGGACCCGAAAGGATTGAGTTATTTCAAAGAGAAGGTAACTGAGAAAGAGATATTCCAAAGGGAAATTTTAAAAGTCTAGTTTTCAAATACTAATACCCTCTCATATGTACATTACACATGACTCATTCTAGGGTGTCGCTTACCTATCTCTAATGAGTCATGTCCAACCAAAGCCAAGGCGTTCGCTCAACCTTGTGCTTTGATACCAAATGTAACGACCCAACTTTTTGACCCTTGAATGTCGACACTAAATGCATCCACGATATTCGTGTGCCGAGCACCTAAGTGCCGAAAAGTTAGAAAGTTAGGGTAAAAAAAATAGAATAAGGAAGAAAGACCAAAACATCAGAATCTCACAATAGAATGATAATATATAATATCAAAGGAATAGGACAAAGGGTTACTCTGAATACAGAAATTTCAAAGTTACTAAAACCTAAGTACTATCATCAGCCTGCACAATTATAACTGCCTATCCTCACAATGTTGATATATACAATAAAGAAATGCAGTGAAAATAAGAATACTATGATATGCAATCATCCAGCTCTTCTCCATAAGCTTTGAAGCATCCGTGGCTAAATCTAGAAACATACATAGGGCTGACTAGAGCATTATAAGAAATAACACCTGGATTAGTTTGGTAAACCAGCGTGAAAAAACTCAAGAAATAAGAGTGACATATAATAGATCCTTTTTGAGACCGTACGGATTACCATAATGGTTTTCACCTCAAATGAAATGAACTATTCATTAAGTTTAACATATAGTGGTATGATAGACAATGCCTAGTGTGTAGCACATAAATCATCTCAAAAAGCCACTGTGTGAACGCCACAACAATAATAAGCATAAAATCAATACCACTAAGGCGCGTTCGTATATGGATTGTTTTCTACGGAGATGCCCCAGTATACTGAAGCGGATCTCTATGGCAAGGATCGGAACTACCTTTCGGGCATCGTATTTCTATATATGATATACTATAAGGTAAACACAACTAGCCCAACGATAAACTGCATGGCACCAAGTATAACTAACTCCCGACGCCCAATAATCGAAAGCATACTCTAGATCTGGAGTTGACATACTCTCATGGGTAAGCTAAACACGAGATTGTGCATCCTACTCTAGTTTTAGTCATTCCTAAAGTCAACGCTACGTTCGGCATCTCTCACATGAGTCTACATCACTCGAGCAGCATAGAATCCCCAATTTGATTCCTTCATCTCGAACAGATCATGAATTACTACATGGATTCGAGCATCTTGAATACATCTTGAACCTCCATATAGGTTCCCCGCATAAGTCCTCCAATGAATGCTAATGTTGTTCTCTCTCTTAGAATACTCCTCAAGATAGACTGTCCTCCACGATAGCACCGTTCAAAATATTAACGCTGAACTTTCCCTTGGACTTAATCTTAGGATAGATAGTTCAATTCTATAACATTCCACTTCACAACCGCTTCCAGAACATAGATCATGTATATGATTTTGAAGTGATTATGGGTTTGAGTCATATTATATAAGTAGACTCTTCCCGCTTACCGGACCCTTCAAAACCAATCGATGAATTTCCGGTTAGCTCAATTTCGGTTCTCTTAGCAGTAAGCGAAAGCTAGAGATGTTTCATACCAATACTCCTCCCTGGGGGTTCTTATTTGTAACGACCCGTAAATTTTAACTGTTTTAATAACGTAATTAGTTGAAATTTTGTGAAATTTTAAACGATAAAATTTTGAAATAAAAATTTGATATTTGGAATGCGTCTAATTAATCATAGCAACTGGTAAATTTTCATCAGATAATTTGGAAGTTTATTTTCTAGTGTAATTTTATTCCAATTTATATCAGTTAAAATTGATGATAATAAAATGTTTTCCAAACCTGAATATTTTTACATAGAAAAATTCTAATTCATCCTCTGACTAAGACGCCATTTTTCGTTTTTCCAAATTCGGACTTCTTTAGCTCCGTCGATCTTATTTTTCTGCGTTTTTGCTGCATTTTCCGCTAGTAGAAAATTCGAATTTTTATAATTCGATTGTATCACTGATATCTGTACGCCGTTTTGATCGTCTCATCGTACTGATCTCAACAGTGTATACATTTGTGCATCTCGGAATCCGGTACGCGTTGAAACCGTGAAACGGTAAATTGTATCGGTACCACTTTTTACACTTTTTGATAACTGTGCCCATTCGAATTTCAAACGTAAATTGATGGCAACTAGCATTTATTATAACTTATTATTTACTGGAATTCAGCCGTTGCCATCTCATACATCTCAAAAGGCTAAACGTGTGAAACTGATTCACGTTTTGAACGGTCCTTTTTTTTTATTTAATAACTTCGTTCTGTACCTCTCCCTTTCTCTATCATTTTCTTTCCTCCTCCTTTTCTTTTTATTTTTCCTCTCCATTATCAGCCTTCAACCAAAACTCATCACCCAGCTTCAAAAAAAATAAAATCATCATCACCTTCCTTGGATTCCGGCCTTCACCACTTGACAACCCTCCTTCCGACTTCCTCCACAGCCCCACCCTCGACCTCACCCTCCAAAGCCTGTAGCAGCTTCACCGTTCCCAGATCTCGCCTTCCACCTTATGGCCACGACAGCTACGCGCACCTCACATCGGCCATACACGAAACAACCAAGCTCGCATCTTGTACCCCACGGACTTGTGCCTCCTCACCCCAAGTCCAGCAACTCGAGCTCGTTTTTTTTCCTCCACCACTCCTCCCCTCCATAGCCGAGCAAACTTCCTCTAGCCGAACAGCCCTGTCGTCCAAAAATCTGCTACCTTCTTCACTTTTTCTTTCCTACCAGAGGTATATATATATATATATATACGTTGTTTATATAAATGTATATAGTCTGTATATAATTAATTAATAGATATTTTATGATAAAGGAAGTTATAGATTATATATATAAGTTTATTTTGCATAGTTGGATTTGTTGTTCGTTGATATATAAGTTATAAAGGAAATAGATGTTTACAGTAATATATAGTTACATTCTTACTTGATTTATATTGGTGAGTTAGTTGTACATATATATTTAGTTGCGTGTATATGAATGTTCTGTTGTATATATATCATATAAAGCATGTTTAACAATGTTTGTTTATAAAGAAAGGCTTCAGATATATGTTTTTTTAGGGTGCTACGTTGTAATATGACTTAAAGTATATATCACATAAAATATGTTCTGTTATTTTAATATATATATATATATATATATATTATATAGAGTACTTTATAATTGGATTTGATGCTATAATATAATTTTGTTGTAAAGTATTCTGTTTTGATTATGGTCTGGAAAAGATATATGAAGTTCATTTATATTCATACATTTTGGAAGAAAAAAAGGGGTTAGTATGTATTGTTTCGGCTGTTGCTTTATATAATGGAAGTTGAATTGTTAGAGTTTTTCTAAAGCTATAACAGTGTCGCATATGTATATTATACTATATTAAGAAGTATGAAATATATGAATAATATAACAACGGTTTTCATATGCTTATTTGAAAGCAGCAATGTGCGCGTGGGTTATATATTAATTATACAGGGGTGCCGTGTATGTTGCTTATATAAAATGTGTAGATCTAATATTGTGTCAGATTATATAATTGTTATTTTCCAACCTGTCGATTTACATGCATATAATAATGTACATTCATATATAAAGTAAACTATTTTGTTTGCTTATAAAGTTTATAATATTATATTTTTACGCATATTATATATAATAGCATACATATGTTCATTTGAAGATGATATATGGGTTATGTAACAAAATATATCACAAAGCATGTTTGCATATAAAGTCCCTTTAATAAAGTTATTTGCCTATATATATACGTATAAAAAAAACTAAAATAAGATTTGTATAGGATATGTGCACCTCGGTTTACATGTTATATAAGTTATAATGTATCTAGTATATAGTAGGCAAGCTATACAAGTGGGTATTTTTCTACTGAGCATTATGCGAAACTGGTTGTTGCATTAAGGCATACATAAGTTACAACATGTATAATATATGATTTTTTTATAGTTATATATAACTTCACTTATACCAATTATCATCATCGATCCAGTTCTGATTCGATTTATTCTATTTCGTATCTATCAGCTTCGTCGAATTCGTGTCAATCTCGCTTTGCTTTAGAATTCGTGCTTGGGTTCGTTACTCAATTCTGTGTCATATTCTGTATTCTCTTGCCTCGAAAGGTGAGCAATCACTCACAATTAATGTTCTTATATTTATTAAATTTGATTTCAATTGAGACGATAATTGAAATATGCTGCTGTTAGTTATTTACATTTGCTATATATATGCCATTATCTGTATCTGTTCATCTGTGACATCTGACACCATTATCTGTTATTTATATTGCTATATATATGCCATTATCTGTATCTGTTCACCTGTGACACCTGACACCGTTATCTGTTATTTATATTGATGATATATTTCTGTTATATTATTATCATATCTGTTATCACTCTGCAAGTTCCCTGTTAGTATAGAATTCACTATGGGTTGAAATGATACATACCCGAACGATCGGCAGAATAGGAGAAAATCATTATGGGTTGAAATGATAAACCCAAGCGATTTTCATTGAATTGAATTTGGGATTGTGGGTTGAAAAGATATATACCCGTATATATATAAATTACGGATTGAAATGATAAATATCCGTATCACTTGACCACAAGGTAGAAAATTTTATACAGACACCGTTGGTCTATATATATAAATACTTTGAAAAATGATTTCTATGGTTTTGAAAGAAATATATGGTTTTAATAAATATTGATTTTAAAGATTTATTAAAGTTGATTTAATAAAGTTGATTTGAATCAATATAAAATATGTTTAAGTATTTATGTAAAATTTATATTTCAAATATAGAGTTTATAATGTTTCAGGTTGAAAGATAAATTTGAAATTGATTTGGAATTCTTAATTATTTAAGAATTATACTTAAATAAGTTTGATTTGAAACCTATTAAATTTGAAAGTTTAAGATATGTTTTATAACTTGAATTTGAATAAAAAGTGGCTTAAATGAATATTTCAAACTTATATAAATTTAAATGGGTTATTTTGTTTATATAAATTTGTAAATTAAAGTTGTATTTAGATGTATTGAAATGATTAAAGAAATATCTCAGAAACTAAATGTAATGAAATTAAATTGAGATATAAATGGAATTATCAAATTTAGTTTTGAAATGTGGAATATTTAAAGCTTTGAAATATATTGAAATTTAATGGTTTATTTTGTGTTTCAAATCTGTATTTGAAATCGTTATAATTCGAAATGATTTATTGAGAAATTGAATTGAGTTGAAATTTATGAATTGAGATTGAATTAAGTTGAATTTGGAAGTCGAGTTAATTTGAATTGATTTGTGAATTTGTGGAAGCTATTTATTTATAAAGTATTTTTAAACTAAATCTACAACTATTTATATTTTACTTTATAAATTATTTTAATATAAACTATTTTATATAAATCATTTTCAATATATATTATTTTATTATAAACTATTTTAACTTACAACTATTGTATATAAACTATTTTTATTTTATAAACTATTTTATTATATACACTAATTTTAATATCTAAACTGTTAAGAGGAAAGTGTTATGAATTCCAAAATGTTATGATTTCAAACTATAGTTTCAAAGTGTTGTGAATTTCAAGGTTTTGATTTCCGAAGTGTTTTGATTTTAAAAGACTTACGATTTCGAAAGCGATATAACTTTGGAAAGTGATATGATTTTGGAAATGGATTTATTTGAAGTGAACTTGATATCGTATGGATATGGTTTTGAAATGGCAATGATATTTGGTTTTGAAATATAAACTATTTTGAAAGTTTATTAAATGACCAATCGGTGTAATAATTACGTAGTTATTAAAGAGTCTGGGATCGGTTAGGGACATACTCTCTGTCCAAACCGAAAACCACTTTAATAACTATTATACGCGGAGTGTGATCTAGAATGAAGTGGTTGGAATGATGACATTGCTAGATTTGAAGAAAGAGAACGATAATGGATAGCCTGGACACTTGTGTCAAATTGGAAATGACTTAAACAGGAGTCGTGCCGGGCCAGTGAGGTTAGCTACCTTTAGCGGACACACTTCTTTGTAAACTACTCATTACTTGTTTTTGATTGGTGCGCACCCTTGAATTTGGAGTGTTGTTTCGCGGTGTTGCGATCGTTGCGGCGATGCGTTCTCACCAGTCCAGATCAGGCAAACCGTAGTTTCACTACCTTGGGTATTGCCTCATGTGCCTTGTCATACTTGTATCCCTATACGCGACCACTACGATTTGTTTTGTGTTATACCTATGGAGCACTCCCTGATAGCCCACCAGTTTACGGTGGAGTTTACAGTGCTGTATAGACTGTGACGCTTATATAAAATGTGTTAAGGGGGATAATGGTAACGCCTTAACGCTATTTTGATACTTTATATTACTGATAGACATTATCTACTTAGCGTACACTACTGCATAGTAGATAGTTTAACGGATCCTTAGAGGATGGTTATCCCAAACATCCCTTGAGTTACTTGTATTTCAGTTGTTATTTCACTTGAGTTGGATTTATTGATATAAGAATGTTAACCCTGACTCGAGTGTTTTGTGTTTTGCTTTATGCTCGGGTCAGACTGAGTGTACCAGTGTTCGAGACTCACCTTTGGAGTTGGAGCTTCGCTTGGAGATCCAGCTATCTATCGATTCTACTATTAGTTATCCAGTTGATTCCAATGATGTATTCAGATCTTGTATTCGACTATTGTATTTAGATATCTATGTATTCGAGACTTCTGTTGTATCTTGTTTAACTCTGCTATATATATATAGTAGCTTCATGAACTACTATTCTTTTGTTTCCGCTGCATTATTGTTATATTACTCTGTGTCTGTGATTATTTTATTTACTGTATATGCTGAGTTTTGCCAAATTTAATTTACAATCCATTGTTTTGAATTATTCAAGTCCGGCATGTGCGGATTTATTGTTGACTTGAATGGTCCAAAATAGTGGGTCGTTACAGTTGGTATCAGAGCTCTGGTTTTAGGCAAAACTCAGCATATTTAGTAAATATAATTACGGAATCACTTTCGTTCGTGCTTGAATTCTTTCCTTTTGATTCGGTTTCCTTTGGATTTTGGAACGTTCCCCTCGGTTCCACAATCCATTCGTATCTCTCCCTATTCGTATTCCCTTAATTCTGGAGTATCCCATAGCTCCATTGAATGATTGTAAAGGGTGAAACTCCTTTACAATAAGCATCGACTCACCGAAGATTTCTGTATCATGCTGCTATCTTTTGTTATACCCGAATTCTATCTCTGGCGATCGGATGTCGATTTGCTTCAGAATTCTGCATCGATCTTATCTATGAAGTCACGGTTGACCGGTTAAGGTTGCCCACGATTTATACAAGTTTATCCATCTTCCTGTTTGAAATTCAATCATCTTATCTCCCTATCAAGTCTATCTTTTAGTTGAATTCTATTTGATTAGAGTTCCTCCACTTTGAATCCCATCTTTGCTTTGAAATCCATTCTTGAATTATCGAGTAAGGGAGTGTATTTGTAATTAATAATAAAATGTTATATATTGTGTTGTTTGAGTTGTTGATGCTGATTTGGGTTTCCGATCAATTCGTCTGATCAACGCTATCGATAGGATTTCCAAAACACTTGAACAGAGCAAACCGACACAATATGGTTTTCAAAATGAAATAAATTGTATGATTATATTATAAATATATAAGTAAATTTTTTCTAGAATTTAATAAGATAATTAAAAATTGGTTGTTTGAATGATAATATTTGATTATCATTTATTGTTCTATAAATGAATTTATAAACATGGTTTATAAATTGATTTGGAATTGAAATGAATTTAAATTGAGAATTTAAGAATTTAATTTCTAGTGATTTCAAACTTTATTTTAAAGTCTTAAAATGTATATTATTTAAAGTATTTTCGAATAAAATTGGTTTTCAAAGAATTTTAAATGTTTAAATCAGTGCTCTTCTCTTTGTCGCTGGAAAATAATTTCGGTGATGACGGCCGCATCATCGACATTCATTTTCGAGTTTCGAAGTAAAGAGACCATTCAGTAGCTTTGCTACACTTTTTTGGAAATTTAATTTGATTTGAATTTCTGTGGTATGACCTGATTTATTATATATATAAAGATTTAATTTTGATTTGATATATACTATATATATTTATCTCAAAATTGTTTGAAGTAAATCGGAGATTTAAATTCTTAAGTTTATGATTTAAAGATGCTTTCAATTATAAACTGAAGTCAAAATTTTTGGATAAATATGTAAACTTGAAATAATTGAATTTGAAAATTTTATTTGTATAGTACTAAATTGCATTTCAATATAACTTACCTAAATTATTCAGAAGTTAAAATGTAATTGGATAATATACAATATAAAATGATTTTATAAATAAAATTTGAATGTTTATAATAAATGTTATACACTTAGATTTTAATTATATAAAAAAATGCTAATAAAGATGATAGAATAATAGGTTAATTGAATGAGATGAATATAATAAATTTTGTTCTGAAAGAATTAACAAATTGAAATTAGATCAACTTATGGAAATACCTTAAATTTAAACCAATTATTGAATATAAATTAATATAAATTGAAATTTATATGGTTTAAATTAATTTATATGGTTTAAATATATGTAATAAGATATATTAAGTGGAATAAACTTAATAATAATTTGGAATAAAAGAATTAAATTTGTTGAATAAAATATGAGTACAATAAATGATTATACAAATTAATGATTTAGAAATTGTTAATTGAGGACAACTAGATAATAAGATAATGAATTCAGAAATAGATAGATTGATTTAACTTAAGTGAACTCAAAGGGATTTAACCAAATTGTTAAATATTAATTAATTTAAATTGAAATTTATATGGTTTAAATTAATTGTTTTACTTTTATTCCAATCTATTTTCTTTCTAGTTGTTTCTATTCTCCTACCTCCTTCCTTTTCGGGGACAAAAAGTTTTGAGTGGGGGAGAGTGTAACGACCCGTAAATTTTAACTGTTTTAATAACGTAATTAGTTGAAATTTTGTGAAATTTTAAACGATAAATTTTGAAATAAAAATTTGATATTTGGAATGCGTCTAATTAATCATAGCAACTGGTAAATTTTCATCAGATAATTTGGAAGTTTATTTTCTAGTGTAATTTTATTCCAATTTATATCAGTTAAAATTGATGATAATAAAATGTTTTCCAAACCTGAATATTTTTACATAGAAAAATTCTAATTCATCCTCTGACTAAGACGTCATTTTTCGTTTTTCCAAATTCGGACTTCTTTAGCTCCGTCGATCTTATTTTACTACGTTTTTGCTGCATTTTCCGCTAGTAGAAAATTTGAATTTTTATAATTCGATCGTATCATTGATATCTGTACGCCGTTTTGATCGTCTCATCGTACTGATCTCAACAGTGTATACATTTGTGCATCTCGGAATCCGGTACGCGTTGAAACCGTGAAACGGTTAATTGTATCGGTACCACTTTTTACACTTTTTGATAACTGTGCCCATTCGAATTTCAAACGTAAATTGACGGCAACTAGCATTTATTATAACTTATTATTTACTGGAATTCAGCCGTTGCCATCTCATACATCTCGAAAGGCTAAACGTGTGAAACTGATTCACGTTTTGAACGGTCCTTTCTTTAATTTAATAACTTCGTTCTGTACCTCTCTCTTTCTCTATCATTTTCTTTCCTCCTCCTTTTCTTTTTATTTTTCCTCACCATTATCAGCCTTCAACCAAAACTCATCACCCAGCTTCAAAAAAATAAATTCATCATCACCTTCCCTTGGATTCCGGCCTTCACCACTTGACAACCCTCCTTCCGACTTCCTCCACAGCCCCACCCCTCGACCTCACCCTCCAAAGCCTGTAGCAGCTTCACCGTTCCTAGATCTCGCCTTCCACCTTATGGCCACGACAGCTACGCGCACCTCACATCGGCCATACACGAAACAACCAAGCTTGCATCTTGTACCCCACGGCCTTGTTCCTCCTCACCCCAAGTCTAACAGCTCGAGCTCGTTTTTTTCCTCCACCACTCCTCCCCTCCATAGCCGAGCAAACTTCCTCCAGCCGAACAGCCCTATCGTCCAAAAATCTGCTACCTTCTTCACTTTTTCTTTCGTACCACTGGTATATATATATATATATATACATTGTTTATATAAATGTATATAGTCTGTATATAATTAATTAATAGATATTTTATGATAAAGGAAGTTATAGATTATATATATAAGTTTATTTTGCATAGTTGGATTTGCTGTTCGTTGATATATAAGTTATAAAGGAAATAGATGTTTACAGTAATATATAGTTACATTCTTACTTGATTTATATTGGTGAGTTAGTTGTACATATATATTTAGTTGCGTGTATATGAATGTTCTGTTGTATATATATCATATAAAGCATGTTTAACAATGTTTGTTTATAAAGAAAGGCTTCAGATATATGTTTTTTTAGGGTGCTACGTTGTAATATGACTTAAAGTATATAGCACATAAAATATGTTCTGTTATTTTAATATATATATATATAGAGTACTTTATAATTGGATTTGATGCTATAATATAATTTTGTTGTAAAGTATTCTGTTTTGATTATGGTCTGGAAAAGATACATGAAGTTCATTTATATTCATACATTTTGGAAGAAAAAAAGGGGTTAGTATGTATTGTTTCGGCTGTTGCTTTATATAATGGAAGTTGAACTGTTAGAGTTTTTCTAAAGCTATAACAGTGTCGCACATGTATATTATACTATATTAAGAAGTATGAAATATATGAATAATATAACAATGGTTTTCATATGCTTATTTGAAAGCAGCAATGTGCGCGTGGGTTATATATTAATTATACAGGGGTGCCGTGTATGTTGCTTATATAAAATGTGTAGATCTAATATTGTGTCAGATTATATAATTGTTATTTGCCAACCTGTCGATTTACACGCATATAATAATGTACATTCATATATAAAGTAAACTATTTTGTTTGCTTATAAAGTTTATAATATTATATTTATATGCATATTATATATAATAGCATACATATGTTCATTTGAAGATGATATATGAGTTATGTAACAAAATATATCACAAAGCATGTTCGCATATAAAGTCCTATTAATAAAGTTATCTACCTATATATATACGTATAAAAAAAACTAAAATAAGATTTGTATAGGATATGTGCACCTCAGTTTACATGTTATATAAGTTATAATGTATCTGGTATATAGTAGGCAAGCTATACAAGTGGGTATTTTTCTACTGAGCATTATGCGAAACTGGTTGTTGCATTAAGGCATACATAAGTTACAACATGTATAATATATGATCTTTTTATAGTTATATATAACTTCACTTATACCAATTATCATCATCGATCCAGTTCTGATTCGATTTATTCTATTTCGTATCTATCAGCTTTGTCGAATTCGTGTCAATCTCGCTTTGCTTCAGAATTTGTGCTTGGGTTCGTTACTCAATTCTGTGTCATATTCTGTATTCCTCGAAAGGTGAGCAATCACTCACGATTAATGTTCTTATATTTATTAAATTTGATTTCAATTGAAACGACAATTGAAATATGCTGTTGTTAGTTATTTACATTTGCTATATATATGCCATTATCTGTATCTGTTCATCTGTGACATCTGACACCATTATCTGTTATTTATATTGCTATATATATGCCATTATCTGTATCTGTTCACCTGTGACACCTGACACCATTATCTGTTATTTATATTGATGATATATGTCCGTTATATTATTATCATATCTGTTATCACTCTGCAAGTTCTCTGTTAGTATAGAATTCACTATGGGTTGAAATGATACATACCCGAACGATCTGTAGAATAGGAGAAAATCGTTATGGGTTGAAATGATAAACCTAAGCGATTTTCATTGAATTGAATTTGGGATTGCGGGCTGAAAAGATATATACCCGTATATATATAAATTACGGATTGAAATGATAAATATCTGTATCACTTGACCACATGGTAGAAAATTTTATACAGACACCGTTGGTCCATATATATAAATATTTTGAAAAATGATTTCTGTAGTTTTGAAAGAAATATATGGTTTTAATAAATATTGATTTTAAAGATTTATTAAAGTTGATTTAATAAAGTTGATTTGAATCAATATAAAATATGTTTAAGTATTTATGTAAAATTTATATTTCAAATATAGAGTTTATGATGTTTCAGGTTGAAAGATAAATTTGAAATTGATTTGGAATTCTTAATTATTTAAGAATTATACTTAAATAAGTTTGATTTGAAACCTATTAAATTTGAAAGTTTAAGATATGTTTTATAACTTGAATTTGATTAAAAAGTGGCTTAAATGAATATTTCAAACTTATATAAATTTAAATGGGATATTTTGTTTATATAAATTTGTAAATTGAAGTTGTATTTAGATGTATTGAAATGAT
Organism: Allium fistulosum; assembly: GCA_030737815.1. NCBI lineage: Eukaryota > Viridiplantae > Streptophyta > Magnoliopsida > Asparagales > Amaryllidaceae > Allium > Allium fistulosum. The sequence continues at coordinate 516,244,616 of CM060901.1, read as the reverse complement.
TAAAGAAATATCTCAGAAACTAAATGTAATGAAATTAAATTGAGATATAAATGGAATTAGTAGTTTTTGAAATGTGGAATATTTAAAGCTTTGAAATATATTGAAATTTAATGGTTTATTTTGTGTTTCAAATCTGTATTTGAAATCGTTATAATTCGAAATGATTTATTGAGAAATTGAATTGAGTTGAAATTTATGAATTGAGATTGAATTAAGTTGAATTTGGAAGTCGAGTTAATTTGAATTGATTTGTGAATTTGTGGAAGCTATTTATTTATAAAGTATTTTTAAACTAAATCTACAACTATTTATATTTTACTTTATAAATTATTTAATATAAACTATTTTATATAAATCATTTTCAATATATATTATTTTATTATAAACTATTTTAACTTATAACTATTGTATATAAACTATTTTTATTTTATAAACTATTTTATTATATACACTAATTTTAATATCTAAACTGTTAAGAGGAAAGTGTTATGAATTCCAAAATGTTATGATTTCAAACTATAGTTTCAAAGTGTTGTGAATTTCAAGGTTTTGATTTCCGAAGTGTTTTGATTTTAAAAGACTTACGATTTCGAAAGCGATATAACTTTGGAAAGTGATATGATTTTGGAAATGGATTTATTTGAAGTGAACTTGATATCGTATGGATATGGTTTTGAAATGGCAATGATATTTGGTTTTGAAATATAAACTATTTTGAAAGTTTATTAAATGACCAATCAGTGTAATAATTACGAAGTTATTAAAGAGTCCGGGATCGGTTAGGGACATACTCTCTGTCCAAACTGAAAACCACTTTAATAACTACTATACGCGGAGTGTGATCCAGAATGAAGTGGTTGGAATGATGACGTTGCTGGATTTGAAGAAAGAGAACGATAATGGATAGCCTGGACACTTGTGTCAAATTGGAAATGTCTTAAACAAGAGCCGTGCCAGGCCAGTGAGGTTAGCTACCTCTAGCGGACACACTTCTTTGTAAACTACTCATTACTTGTTTTTGATTGGTGCACATCCTTGAATTTGGAGTGTTGTTTCGCAGTGTTGTGATCGTTGTGGCGATGCGTTCTCACCAGTCCGGATCAGGCAAACGGTAGTTTCACTACGTTGGGTATTGCCTCATGTGCCTTGTCATACTTGTATCCCTATACGCGACCTCTACGATTTGTTTTGTGTTATACCTATGGAGTACTCCCTGATAGCCCACCAGTTTACAGTGGAGTTTACAGTGCTGTATAGACTATGACGCTTATATAAAATGTGTTAAGGGGGATAATGGTAACGCCTTAACGCTATTTTGATACTTTATATTACTGATAGGCATTATCTACTTAGCGTACACTACTACATAGTAGATAGTTTAACAGATCCTTAGAGGATGGTTATCCCAAACATCCCTTGAGTTACTTGTATTTCAGTTGTTATTTCACTTGAGTTGGATTTATTGATATAAGAATGTTAATCCTGACTAGAGTGTTTTGTGTTTTGCTTTACGCTCGGGTCAGACTGAGTGTACCAGTGTTCGAGACCCACCTTTGGAGTTGGAGCTTCGCTTGGAGATCCAGCTATCTATCGATTCTACTATCAGTTATCCAGTTGATTCCAATGATGTATTCTGCTCTTGTATTTTACTATTGTATTGAGATATCTATGTATTCGAGACTTCTGTTGTATCTTGTTTAACTCTGTTATATATATATAGTAGCTTCATGAACTACTATTCTTTTGTTTCCGCTGCATATTGTTATATTACTCTGTGTCTGTGATCTGTGATTATTTTATTTACTGTATATGCTGAGTTTTGCCAAATTTAATTTACAATCCATTATTTTGAATTATTCAAGTCCGGCATATGTGGATTTATTGTCGACTTGAATGGTCCAAAATAGTGGGTCGTTACATTATTGGTATGAAATTTCAAATCCTTTCGATAACTTCTTAAGTTAATATTTGGTCAAGTTCGATAATCGATTAATCGATTATCTAGTCAAAACGATTGCTTATACAAATCAATATTCATACACTTAACTCATTTTTGACATTCCAACTTAACTATTCCTCACCCAAGAGTAAAGCCAGGTAAGTTAGAGTACCACTTGCATCAAAGCCTTGCCTAAACACTTCATTCTTGAATCTTATAAATAGATAAGTCTACCTCGTCGGGTTTTAGTGTTAAGTATAATATTAATGATTTCCATAAACAAGTTAGAAATCAACACGATTAACACGTTTTCGAAATTTTTCGACTTACTATTCCTTGGTCAAGAAGGAAGCTGGTAGGTTAGAGCTCTATTGCTCCATCCCTACTCGAACATCAATCTTAACTCTCATAAAATAGATAAGCCTTACTTCGTCAGCTTTTAGCGTTAAACATAGTTAATTACTTTTTAATAAGTAATTAAACAATTATCTATTTGTCCATTAAGAAATTCCTAACCACTTTCGAAACCTTTTGTCTATACTTTTAAAACCATTTTTAGAATGATATATAAGTATAGTAATTTACTTGTAAAACTTGATATTTAATTAAACAAGTCAAAAGATATTTTATTCCATAAGATATAAAATAGTCAACATAATTTCACAAAACTATATATGCTTAAAAATGCTTTTAAAATACTTTATAATACTTATAATAGGTTTTAAAACATTTAGTCAAAATATTACTTGAAAATAACAAGTTTTTATTATAAAGTCACATTCTTTAAATATTTAAACTGATTCTTAGAAGTTCATAATTGTCTCAAACAACTTTTGAAATAATCTAATATGAGTTAGTAAACATTTGTACAAAGGAATGAAACAAAATACTTAAATTTAAATATCTTTTCAAACATTTAAAGTCCAAAATCAAGGCTAAACGGGGCAGTTTTGCATAAGTGAAGTTTTGACCACTTTTCAAGATGTTACTTAACTTTTTACTATCCAAGCTTTTAATAGCAACAAGTATACAAAACATTATAAATATGACAAGAAACCCCTATGGATCTCTCTACCAAAATCCATAGAAATTGCTAAAAATAAGGCAATTCAAAACTGCATCTATAGCAAATATAGCAATAAGTGCACTTTCAAATCCGAGTCTGATCTAAACTAAAGTCCATTCATAACCTATGTACTTTGTTCCAAGGTCTCATCACAAGTCATACAAGTCCGTTCAAGTTTATTCCAAGTCCATAGACATGGATCACATATGCTTCTTGTTTTCAAAACGAGAATCAAACCAATATCTTTAACAATGTCAATAACAATTCAACAACTTAAACACAATCAAAACACAACATAAATATGTTTTATTTTCCATTCAAAGAGGTGTGTTAACTCACCTTTAATCCAAAAAACATCCAAGATCCAAGCTCCAAAGTCAAACCTCCACCTTGCAACCACCTTTCCTTCCTACCTCGACCTTGCCTTCACTCTTACTTTGCCTCCTCCTCTCTAATATTTCTCACGGCCATTGCCTAGAGGGAGATCATGGCTTTATTTCTTCAAGTTTTGACAAGGTGGAAGGTGTTCTAATATTTTCCCAAGGCTTCACTCCAAGTTTGAGTTGATTTGGACAAGATTTGCAAATATTTTTTTAGAACATTTAGAGGAGGAGAAGAAGAAGAGTCATTGAAGAAGCTTGGTTTTAGTTTGTGAATTTGTGATTTATTCCTAAGGGTGTGCCCCTCCTTTTATAAGCTTCATATAATGTTGCCTAAGCTTGCCTTCACCCCCCACTATGCCATGGAAGACTCACCTCCCATCACTTCTCCTTTACATCACTTCTCCTTTATGCTAATTACACTTATACCCTTCTCATGATAATATCTCTTATCCTAATGGAAGCTTATAGAACCTTCCATGCTTTATGAAGATGAAAGTGTGTTAATTAGTTGCTAATGTGTTCATTTGATCATTAGACAAGTGCACAAGAGTTCGAGCAATGTATATCGATTTAATAGCTGTTTATCAATAAATCGATTTTCGGTCACATTATTGATTTCTCTTTGAAGAATATATTTTTGTAAATAATTTTCAAAAAAAAGTTTCTTATATTTATTCATTAATTAAATGATGTCTAACAAGGTTATAAAATTATATTTCTAACATTTAATTATATTTCAAAACGTTACGATATACGAAGACGAAGTGTTCTAATTTTAGGGTCGCTACAAATCAGGTGGTCGACCCTAGTTTAATAAAGAAATCTTATAATTGAACAAAGATTGGATCGGGCATTATATATTATGTTGGGTGATCTTTACTCATTGTAAAAATTATTTATTGTATAATATTGTTAAGGTAGCTTGGGATAGTTTAGGGAAGGACTCCTCGACTAGTTTCGTGATGATTCAGATAATCTTCTAAGTGACGATATAATACTTTTCTGGACGAGCCTCACGGTACACTTAATATAATATCCATATTATCATTGTGCGGTTGAGGTGAGCTTGAACCCAAACAAGGCAATCTTTTGCAGATTGTAATTTTATAATATTTAATTAGCAAAATTTTCTCCTTTGGAGAATGTGTTTTGTTCGAAAGGAAAAGAAAAGTTGAGACTAAGATTGTTGGGCTTATTCAAGAGTTTTGAGGATCGATGATCTAGTAGAGCATATAAGTTTTCCTTTTCTAAGCGGGAGGTGTGATAGTATTTCATGTATTATATTCATGAAGGGGAGTTTTACCACTTAAAAATTTGCAAATCTTGTCCAAATCTTCCTACCTCGACTTTGCCTTCACTCGCGCTTTGCCTCCTCCTCTCTAATATTTCTCTTAGCCATTACCTAGGGGAGAATATGGCTTTATTTCTTCAAGTTTTGACAAGGTGGAAGGTGTTCTAATATTCTTCCAAGGCTTCACTCCAAGTTTGAGTTGATTTGGCATGCATGCTATGACTTTATTGGATACTTTGTGTATTTTAGAATTATTGGTTGTTTTTATGGTAATCAATGTTGACTGTTGTTGCCTATTGTTGCTTGTAGTTGTTTATTATCATTTGTTATTGCTTATTGTTGCTTATTGATTTCATATTGTTGCTTGATTATTGATTGATCATTTGTTTTTGTTGCTTCTTAATTGCTTGCTATTACTTGACTGTTTGGGTTGTTGATTGAATTATGCTGCTTCTTGATTTCTTGTTGTTGGTTGATTATCGATTGATTGTTTATTTTTATTAGTTGATTTTTGTTGCTTATTGATTGTTTGTTTATATAAGTTTGAAATTATAGTGGCATCGCCGAGAGGAGCCAACTTAAGAAAGACCTATTCATATTTATAAAATTATGGCTATATGGCTTCAGACCGATGGGATTAAGCTTGTCCATGTTTGGTGGAGCTTTGTATTGGTATGCCTCTAATTACTTAAAGGGAATTTTTATTTTACTTTTAGTTTGTGTTTTAACATATAAGAAAGAATAGCGTAGAGCTGGCTTTGTTGTTGCTTATATTTTACAAGTGTGTGTGTTGTTTACAGTGTTAACATGTTCATTAGAGATGCATGTTGCATAGTTTGCTATAACACATATATTTGAGATGCTTGTTGCATTATATGTGTTTGTTGCATAGATAATTGTAATATATTTATTTGAGATGCTTTGTTGCATTGAATGTGTTTATTGCACAGATAGTTATAACATATTTATTTGAGATGCTTATTGCATTAGATGTGTTTGTTGCATAGTATATGGTAACATGTTTATTTGAAATGCTATTGCATTGAGATGTTTGTTGTATTAAATGGGTTTGTTGCATAGTTTTTTGTAACATATTTATTTGAGACACATGTTGCATGGTTTGATGTAGCGTACTTATTTGAGATGATTGTTATATATGATTTAACATGCTTAAATCCATGGTTTAATGTTGCAATTGTATTTAGTCCTCTTTGTTGAGTAGATTAGGTACATAGAAGTAGTTATATGCTATTGGGATGCTTATTAGCTCGGATTCGTATCTAAATGACATTCTCTTGTTGCGAATGATGTACATAAGGTTTGTAGTGTAGATGGTTTGGATATATATGGTTGTATGACTTCGAAAATGAGATGCCTTAGGTATGAGATGTGCACGTGTGCACGTTGTTTTGGGATTATCGGAGCTAGCCACGCAAATGAGGTGGTGGCAAATTTTTCTAGAACAAGAGGAGTTTTGAAATCCTAAGAGTTAGGAGTTTCATTTTGTGCTTTGGAAGTTTTGATCAGTTGGGTTGCAATGTCTTACTTATAGAAATTTTGAAGACGAAGTTCTTTTAAGGAGGAAAGAATGTAATAACCCACATTTTAAGGATTGGTTACTTAAATAGTTAATTTAAATATTGAATCGTTAATTAATTGAAGGTCCAAAATCTGACTTTTCGCATATGGTCGAATTAGGACTTGAGGCCCCTTCCATTGGGTTCAAATCGACATTGCAAATCAAAATGAGTATAAATATCACTATATCTAAAGTCATAGCATTTTTAGATTTACTTATTATCATATATATTTTGTAAAAATACATGCATAGTTGAGTCTAGTGGAATCACGACAGATTACGTGTGTTTCTGGGATAAGGACTTTGTTATGAGACGTAGAATTGAGGAATTTTTGGAATTGGGCTATCAGATGGGTAGAATGACCTCGAAATGCATGAAATTACCATTCCGGAGTGCTGCCTCAGATAGCAATGAAATATATATCATTGGGACCGAAAAATAAGGAGATGTGCGGTTTGAGAGTTTCGTAGCGATCCAATGTACTATGTGATTGTACGAGCTGAAAACTTGTGGCGCTTTAGTTGAGAAATTGAATTATACACACACAGATACACATACACACCCCTACATAGACACTCTTTTTCTTCCTTTTCGTTATATTCTCCTTTTTCTGCAAAAGATAAAAGGCTGCACCTCCTTTCTGAATTAAATTAAGGCTTTGGTCCATGAAAGTGGATGAGGTCAGATCCGTTGAGATGGTGGTGAGGAGAGCATCAAATCTATGCAGTCATTAATAGGTGAGATGAATCATGGCCGAGCTCTACTCTTTTCACAGTCGACTAGGGGCTTACATGAAAATTAATGGGGAGATAGGTGAAGCAAAGATCGTTGTTGTGATACTCTTATCGAGGAGCACTTTCCCATAGAGTTGCGGCAACTCTGGCCTTGGATTAAGGGGTGTAACAATATAAAGCCGTGGTGCTACGTTTAGGTTGTAATCTTATTGGTGAAGCCAGAGTTATCAAGGCAGGTACCATCATAGAGAGAATGTGTAGAGGAGAACGCTTGACCTGGCGACATTGCGATTCATTGAGAGTTGAGGGAGAAATAGTGGTGAGATATGCGGCGTTAATAGGTTGTGCATATCTCATGCATAGGAAATATTATTTGGGGAAGATGATTAAAGTGGTATTAAGATAATTAATTTAATTAAATATTTTTAATTAATGTTGTTCCATATTTAATTCGTATCTCTTAGATACGAGGTCCAGTTGAGACGTGAACTGCGCAGCTTTGCTCCTAGTGGGATTATCTACGACATGGTATGGACATGGACTGGATTAGGACACTCGTGAATCTATAGTTTATGTGAGCGGAATTATAACTCTAAATTTATATTGTAGTATAAATCCCCGTAATTATATATGTGAAAAAATATTACCTAGAAGAGGTACGATAGTATATATATTGGTAATTATTCCCTTGTTTGGTTGGATTCGTTTGAGTAGATATTCGAGATAATTGATTAAAATCATATATATATATATATATATTGTGTTATATTTGTATTGAATAGAGTTAGATGGAGTTAATATTGATTTATAATAGTGGAAATTGGTGTGAAGGGCCTAATTATACGACCTAATTTTTTTCTAGGACACGGGTTTGAAATTATTTTTTTCCAGGACAAATATCTAGGCGGCGTGCGTCTTCATCTTCTCAAACCAATCGTATATTCTGAAATCTAGTGCTCAGGGAAATTAGGAAAAAGTAGGCCGTCTTTTCTTGTGCAATCGAAGCGCTCGTTGCTTTTTTTGAAAAATATTAGGCGTTAGTTTCTTCTGAATCAAATTCGACTTTAATTGTGGGAAATCGTGAGGCAATTTTCTTCATTTGGATATGCTAATCGATTTTCTCTATTGGATTGCTTGTTCTTTGGCGAGTCTCGATTTTATTTTGTGGTTATCATTGTCAATTCGATGTTTTCTGATGCTCATGATGTTATTCTATTTTTCTTATCAGGGGAGGCAGTTTTGATCTATTGGAGGAAGGTTTTGTTTGATGTAGTTGGAATAATGGCCTCTGAATGGTATTCTTTTATTCCGATAACACAAGAATTGTGTATTTAGCCTGGTTGCATCATTCACTTTAGATTATAATTTTAGTATTTAGAGTATCACTTCAGATTTGGTTTGAGCAATCAAAGTATTTATTTTTGTCAGTCAATTCTGTTTGTACTCACTTTGGGTATGAAATTGGATCTGAAATAATATTAGTTGAAGTTGTTTATTCTTTAGTTCTTGTTGATTTGTGATCTTTAAAAGATAAATTGTTTTATCGTTTTTCGAAAAGTAGGATAGAAAATGATTTTTTATGTAGTATTTTTTGCTATTAGTTTCTAATTCAGATCAATTTCACATACTTATTTTTTTGTTTACATTTTTTTGCAGGTGTGATTCATCTGTTATAGTTGTGTTTGATTTCGATAACAATTGTTTTAGTGCTCGTTTTTGATTGGATGCTTCTATTTCTTCTGTTAGGAATAGGATTTGCGAGGAGTGGATTAATTTTAGTCCATTAAGCTTTGATATTTTTTATATTCGAGAATCAAAGACTACCTTTGTTGAAACAGATAGTGATCTTCAAGCTGTATTGTGTTTGTATTGGTTTAAAAAGGAAGAATTTTTGGTATATTTTCTACGGTTGAAGATTGATTCAACGGATAATTATGTTGTTGAAAGTAGCAAGTCTGGTTCAGTAGTTGGTGGTGAGTCAAGTAATAATATGTTAGGTTATGATGATGATTTAGATTCTGGTTTTACTCAACAAAAGGATTTACATGAGTTATTGAAGAAGAATTCAAATATGGAATTTTTTACTGGGGTTAGTCAACAGTTTGATTCTGCTATTGGATTCCGTAGAACGGTTAGTGCTTATTGTTTGAAGAATGGGTTTAAAGTACAATATATTAAGAATTGTAAAGAATGATTGACAGCTCGATGTGCTATAGATAGTTGTCCTTTTAGGATTCATGCTTCTTGCAAACTGAAGCAATTGGACCAACTGTTTGTTAAAAACATTCAGCTGATTCATACTTGTGGTGGTGGATTTCGTTCACTTGGTAGTCCAACTATTAATAGTGATCTTGTGAAAAGTCTAATCTTCAATCAAATTCGTGATGAGCCAAAAAGAAAAACCAAGGATATCATTAAAAGTTTTAGAAGAGATTATGATATGGAGCTGAGCTATTATTTTGCTTATAAGGGTAAGAAATTGGCTATGAATGATATTTACGGTGATGAAAAGAAATCTTACAATGAATTAGTTTGGTATTTGAAGGCATTGGAAAGAAATAACCCGAATAGTTATTCAAGTATGGATGTGGATTCTGACACTAATCAATTTGAGAGAGTTTTTGTATGTTATGAGGCATGTATATTTGGATTCAGCTATTGTCGTCCTATGGTGTTTTTAGATGCTACCTTTTTGAAAGGGCGAAGTGGTATTTTGATGGCTGCCACTGCAAAAAATGGGAATCAAGGTACTGATTTTGATCTTTTTTTTTGCAATTGTATTTACTTTGTACTGTGTGCATTAATTCCTTGTTATAAATTTATGTAACATATTACTGTTTCTTTAAGTGATTGTTCTAGTGAATTTTGTTATGTACATACTGCATTTTGGTTAAGTGATTAGTCTACTGTTATATAGTACTGATTCAAATATAGTGCATTTGGTTGTTTCAAATGTAGTAATATCCAGTTCAATTCATTATAGTTTCTTTTGCGTTAGGGATTAGCATGTGAAATTATTGCAGAAATGAATTTATGTAAATTTGATCCAGAACAAACTCTGTTAAAGATTTAATGTTATTTAATTTGATGTACAAAATGTTACTGTATACAGGAGTTAAAAAAGATAAATGCATTTATCTTTTAAGATAAAGAATTAAATAACATATTAAGCCGTACTTATATATCATAGTTACTACTACATGTTAAACATATTTATCATTTTTCTCATTATTTGAAGTTCTTACATAACGTATACAAATGATTTAAACAGCATATAGAAAAGTTAAAAGCATATATCTTTTAGAAGTTCGAATATAAGTCTTTGTATTGTATGCATTGAAAGTGTGTACGCTTGTGCACACTAATTACGGATCGTGTAATATGGACTGATAAATGCGGAATGTTATTTACAATTCATATACAAGTAAATATTCAATAAACTAACTATATAGCAATTCACAGATATAGAATAGTAAATGCAGTAAACTGTAAAAATCACACCAGGGATTTTTATACTGGTTCGGACCTCCCGTCCTACGTCCAGTCCCAGACTCCTATCTGGATTTTCACTACCAACTACCTCGCTTCACCCGGAGGAACAGGTTTATAACACCCGAACAGCCGAACGGGATTTCGTGCCTCTTACAACACCGAGGACTTCAACAAAAATAAATACAATTGTCGTTGACAACTTGTGCTCTTAACAACACTGATTTGTCACTTGTAGTACACCCTTCCTATAATCTTATCCTCAAAATATGTGAATGATGTTTGTGAAGATTGAAGGAAGTATATTACTTATTTGAATCAAAAGATATGAAATAATTTCAATGATTCAATAAGCAATTTTGAAGTAGAAAGCTTTTTGAATGCAAGAGTATTTAGAAATTAAGATCAGAATTTTAAAGCAAAGAATTGTTGTATTTCAATCAATGATTTAGATATGTTTATATAGAGAATAAATGGTTGTAACTCTTTGTGAAGAGTAGCCATTAACAGATGTGATCATTGATGAAAGGAAAGAGAAGCAACCATTGAAGAAGGAAGTGTCTTTTGGGAAAGGTTGCTTTCTGTTTAAAAACGGTCGACAGGTCAAAAATGACCAGTAGACGAAAATTTCAAATATATAGACGTTATGTGCATGTGTGCACGTTCATTGTGCAATTTATACAGGAACGGTCGACCGCCTGGTTTTGGACCGGTCGACCGGTCGCTGTTAAATTGCACAGTGAATGTGCGCTGTCATCCAAAACGTTTATACATCGATTCTTTTGAGATGCATGATTATTTTGAGGATAGATTTTAACATAACTAATATTACTAACATACCAAAAAATCCACCTCTAATGTATGAAGCTCGTTGTGTCTCAATGAATGACTTCTTTTTGACGATCACGGTTTAACCCTTTGTCAGAAATCAAAACTATATAAAAATCTTGACTCAACATTCTCCCCCTTTTTGATTGATGACAACATAGTTATGAATCTCCCCCTGTATTTGATCTCCCCCTGAGATTGTGCCTGTAACTCTATATTTTCCTGCATATATACTGTTAGCACAATTTTCTCCCCCTTTGTCATCGACAAAAAGGAGTTTATTAAAATATAGGATATAAAATATATAATTCAGAGTATAAGCAAAATAAGACTACTACCATAGATCAAGAGTTAAGAGTCACATAATATGATAATGCCAAAGAGTCTAGTACGAATTAAAATGCGACACTATTTAGTACAAGTGCCAGATAATGTCTTAAAGCAAGAACTAAGTCATAATTTACACATAATAGTAAATAAAGACATAGACTAAAAGGATTTAATCTGAATCTGTCTCACCCTCCTCTTCTTCCTCTTCTTCTTCTTCAACAAGCTGAGATTTTCCGTATCCACGTCCATGACTCGTTCCCGAGCTTGTACCCTCCTCCGAGGATGTCCAAGCAAAGGTAGGAGGAGCTGGGCGCTTGCCAGGGTCTTGAGTTGGCATGGATGAGGATGATGCTCCACATGATATTGCTTCCCATATAGAACTGAAGAACGACTTAAGTTTGTTAAATCGTTTATCCATTTTGGTGTCCATGCGCTTAAGTCGGGCTTCTAGAAGAAATTGATTTTGAGCAATAGTGTTAAGTGATTCTTTTGTTGAGGAAGATGATCTTAAAAGTTTAACTTCTCCAGGTTTAGATCGGGATGAACGGGAGGAAGCCTCTCTATGTCCTTGGTCTTTCCATTGTTCAAAAGGCATAATATTGAAGTATGGAGCTGGAAGCTTCATTCTTGCAATCGAAGCTTTGTTGATGGCTTTTGGTTTGGAAATAGAAGACTTTGGTGGTTCAATGCCACAATCGAGCAAGAGACGCATAATGTACTCGTTATAAAACAAGTGAGGTCTAGAGCTATCATTTACTTTCAAGATCTCATCGAAGATCATACCAATCCAGTTTATACGAATACCCCCATAAATTGCGTATAATGCCTTGAAATTTTCTTTATAGACGGCATCAAAATTTCCAGTTCTTGGGAAGAGGGAGTGCATAAGAGTATGATGAAGAATTCTTGCAGACGGCCTTAAGCCAATAGACTTAGTGCTATCCTTGTCATCTTCAGTAAATTGATGACTAATTTGATTACGGATATGAATATTGCAAAAGTCATTTGAGAATTTTTCACCAATAAACCTAGAACCAAGAACACTTGCCATCCTATCACATGAGATAAACACTTCTTTGCCACATACAACAGACCAAAGACAATAATTGGGATTTGCGGGTTTGTTTTTCTCTATATTTAGATTAGCATAGAATAACTTGATCATGACATGGTTAATTTCCACATTGTTTTGATCATAGTCAATAAGGTTTTCAATGTCGGTATCCCTTGCTAAATCTAAAATACGATAACTAGAGAAATCTGAGAATTTAACAAACGAACCCGGATGGATAGTAAAATCTTTCATTTCATTCCACCTTTTGAGTGAAATTGGATCCACAAGCCATTTCTTGATAGAGAGATCAATGGGTTGAGTCTCTGAGGTAGAGGCTTGCTTAAATTTCTTTTGTTGAGGAGCCATTAGGGATAAGTTTGAAGGAAGAAAGTTAATAAGAGAAAGTAGGGTTTCTTTGATTTGGGGGAAGAAGACTGGTTATGAAGAAGAAAAGAGTGATAGGGGTAAAAAAGAACGGACGGATATATTAAAAAAAACAAGAATGCTCGTAACCGGTCGACCGGTGAAAATGGGGCGGTCGACCGTTTTTATCCAGAGAGCAAAACGGTCGACCGGTCCATTTTGAGCTGTCGACCGGTGCTGTTCTGGAAGCTCAGTTCAGCCTGTTTTCAATATAGTTGTGTCCTATAAATTGTATATCACTCTTATTATAATATTTAATTGTTATTAAATGAGTGATTACAAAAGAAAATAAACAACGGTACAATATAAAAATAAAATTAATGAAGAGTGGGAGAAGGAAGATCGGTTGAATCTTCGTTAATATCATCAATGCGAGCCTTCCAAGATGACCATTTTTCAGTTGCCCCTTCATTCTGAGCATAGTTTCTGTCCCATGAGTTTGGGGTTCTAGAAGATGAAGGTGCATTTGGCATTGGCTCATGAACATCTCGTTTGTTTGATCCACAGAAGAAGAATGCCATTCTTTCTAAAATAGATAATCGTGCCGAAGTCTGCTGTTGTTCATGATGAAGCTGTTGTTGTCCATAATGAAGCTGACGTTGAAGATCTATTTGATGTTTTTGATAGTGATGAATTTCATCGATCTTCTCTTTGGTTTGAGGAGAATAGAATAGCACTTTCTTTGCCTTTTTTGATTTAGGCGTACTTCCAGGTGTACGAGAGCATTGATGATGGCACTTTGGTTTATATTTTGGTGTTTCAGGAGAAAGATATTCTTCTGATTCAGAACTTGTAATGGAAATGTGAGTTTTTTGAGCACACTCATCACAAATATGTGCCATAGAAAAATTTGTATTTATGATTAGATAAGGGAAGATGAATAGAACGAATGTTTTTGACAGCTTATATAGATAGTTTTTATATATAAGCCTATGATTAAGAGTAAAAAGAGGAATTTGATGGTGTAAAATAATCAGAGACTCAAATAGCTTAAAATAGCTATAATCAAACGAAAGAACTAAAAAGTTTAACATCAGTAATTATTAGACAAGGTCTTTTAAAGAAATTAAACCAAGCTCTCTTCGTAATTTAATAAAACTAGATTCGAGCAAAGGCTTAGTAAAAATGTCCGCTAATTGATTTTCAGTTTGGACATATTCAAGACATATATTTCCTTTTTCAATATTATCTCTAAGGAAATGATGACGGATATCAATGTGCTTGGTTCTAGAATGATTCACTGGATTTTTAGAAAGATTTATAGCACTCGTGTTATCACAGTATATAATAGAATTTGATAAATGAATATCAAAATCTTGAAGTGTTTGTTGCATATATAATACTTGAGTACAAGCGAGAGCCGCTGATATATATTCAGCTTCACATGTTGATAGTGAAACACAATTCTGTTTCTTACTAAACCAAGAGACAAGTGATTTTCCAATAAAATGGCACGTACCACTTGTACTCTTTCTATCCGTTCGAGAACCTCCAAAATCAGCATCACTATATGAAACTAATTCGAATGAACATTCTGTTGGATAAAAAAGACCGAAATCTTTTGTATTATTAAGATAACGAATTATACGCTTCACTGCTCGTAAATGCGATTCCTTTGGATTTGCTTGAAAACGAGCACATAGACAAACACTCATCATTATATCTGGACGACTAGCTGAAAGATAAAGAAGAGAACCAATCATGCTTCGATATAATTTCTGGTCAACACTCTTACCATTATCATCTTTTTCAAGATGTGTAGTTGTACTCATAGGAGTTGGTTTACCAGATGTATTTTCTAATCCGAAGCGCTTGATAAGATTTCCGCAGTATTTTTCTTGATTAATAAAAATACCATTCGGAAGTTGTTTGATTTGAAGTCCAAGAAAGTATGACAGTTCTCCCATATGAGACATTTCGAATTCTTTGGTCATAATACTTGCAAATTCCTTACAGAGTTTATCATTTGTTGAACCAAAGATGATGTCGTCTACATATATCTGAATAACTAGAATATCCTTTTGAGAATGTTTGATAAACAAAGTTTGATCGACTCTGCCTATTTGAAATCCTGAGTCAATAAGATAGCTACGTAATCGTTCATACCAAGCACGAGGTGCTTGTTTTAAACCATAAAGAGCTTTCTTTAGTTTGAACACATGATCAGGATATTTTTCATGTACAAACAAAGGAGGTTGTTCGACATATACATTCTCTTTGATAAATCCATTAAGAAATGCACTCTTGACATCCATCTGATAAAGTTTGAAATTATGGTGACAAGCAAAAGATAAAAGGATTCTAATAGCTTCTAGTCGAGCAACTGGTGCAAAAGTTTCTTCATAATCGATACCTTCTTCCTGATTATATCCCTGTGCTACTAACCTTGCTTTATTTCTGGTGATATTCCCTTGTTCATCAGCCTTATTTTTATAGACCCATTTAGTACCAATCACTGACTGATCAGTTGGTCTTGGAACAAGTTCCCAGACGTCATTGCGCACGAACTGATTTAGTTCTTCTTGCATGGCAATGATCCAATATTCGTCGGTAGCTGCTTCTTTAGGATTCTTAGGTTCGATATTTGATAGAAATGCAACATGTCCCATTTGATGTAATTGACTCCTAGTTCTTACTTGTGAGTCGACCTCCCCAATTACATTTTGAACCGGATGGTGTCTCAATAATCTTGGAGGGGAACGTATTTCACAAGCTGGATGTTGTTGAGAAGTATTTTCAACAATATTTTCAGAGTCAGAGTCATAATTTGTGATGATAGGAGTGTCAGAAAGTATAGTTTCGTCATCATCAGATTTTGGTTGAGAGGGCTGAAAGATTTCATCGAAGGAAACATGAAGAGATTCCTCAATAGTTTTGGTTCGTTTATTAAAAATACGATATGCCTTGCTTCTTTCCGAATAACCGACAAATATACCTTCATCAGCTTTCGGATCAAACTTCCCGAGTTGGTCTTTCGTATTTAAAATGAAACATTTTGAACCAAATACTTTGAAGTAAGATATATTTGGCTTCCTTTCGTTAAATAATTCATAAGATGTATTCTTGGTGAGTGGTCGAATGGACACACGATTCAAAACATAACACGCAGTGGCTACGGCTTCTGCCCAGAAATGTTTTGGTAAAGTAGATCCATTTAATAACGTTCTTGCACATTCTTGTAATGTTCGATTTTTTCGTTCTACAACTCCGTTTTGTTGTGGAGTTCTAGGAAACGAAAAATTGTGGTTAATACCTTTCTTTGTACAAAAATGTTCAAATTCGTTATTTTCGAATTCACCACCATGATCACTCCTTATGTTTTTAACTTTTAGCCCTTTCGATTTTTGAATTCTTTTGACGAAAGATTTAAAATGTTCAAAAGTGTCACTCTTGTTTTTCAGGAAAATAGACCATGTATACCGAGAATAGTCATCAACTATTACAAATACATATCGATTATGGTTTATCGACTGAACTTGTGTTGGTCCGAATAAATCCATATGTAGTAACTCAAGTGGTTGTAGTGTTGATATGACTTTCTTGGATTTAAAAGATGATTTGGTTAATTTTCCTAATTGACATGCATCACAGATATTGTTGACCTTAAAACTCATTTTGGGTAATCCTCTAACTAGATTGTTTTTGGCTAGCTTGTCAATAGTTCTGAAGTTTATATGACAGAAGCGTTTGTGCCATAGCCATGGATCATTATCATTAGCTATAAGACACATATCTGAGTTATGATTAATATTCATATTCAGAATATATATATTTCTGTCTCTATAACCTTCGAAAATTAAATTATGATCTTTATCTAGAATACTACAATTATTATTTGAAAAAGAAATTGTAAAACCCTTGTCACATAATTGACTGATACTAAGTAAATTGTGTTTTAAATTTCTAACTAGCATGACATTTGTAATAAGAGGTAAGTTAGATGTACCGCAATTGCTCACATCGCCTTTGCCGATGATATAGCCTTTTGAATTATCTCCAAAAGTGACGGAGCCACCATCTGAGTATGTAATATTTGTTAATAAGCTCTTGTCTCCAGTCATGTGCTTCGAGCAACCACTGTCCAATATCCACTTTCCTCTTTTCTTAAGTGGGACCTGCAAAAAATAAAATTAAGTCCATGGTACCCACTTTTTATGGGGTCCTAAGAGTTAGGTCTTAGGAGTCCAAACCCATACGGGTCCGGTATCCCCTTTATATATATAATTAGTATTAAGATGTACAGTATTCATGAAATTCTGAATATATTTATTCCTAATCAAATTGTTATTTGTTTTAGGAACCCATATTTTGATAGTCTTGACATTTTTCTTCTGAAATTTCACAACTGGTTTTGGTTTGGAATATAATACACTAAGATTTTTCTTAGTTTCAGTCTTTTGTACTTTCTTTTTCCTTCCATTACCAAGATGTTTCTTGGTTTCTGGTTTCCTATATCCCAAACCTTGTTTATTTGAAACAGATTGTGAACTTTCAATGATTTTTGTCAAATTTTCTCGACCTTTGTTAAAGTTAGAAACATTTTGAGTTATATCATCTAACTTAGTTTGTAAGCTCGCCTTTTCTAGGTCCAGATTTTTGACTTTTGCCTTAAGCTCATGATTTTCAGTAGCGAGAGCATCATTTTTCTCTTTTTGAGTTTCAATTTCTTGACTCAAAAGAGATAATTGAGAGTCAACATTAGATGATGATTCTTGAAGTTTTTCAAGTTCTTCTTCTAATATTTTCTTCTCGTCTTTTAACATATCTCGTTCAAACTCTACTCTACTCAAATCTGCTTTGGCTACTTTTAATTGACGTTTTATGTCTTTATATTTGACTATCAACTCAGAATTTATATCAAGTAATTCATCAAATGTAGGAATTTGTACCTCATCTTCTGTTGCCATAAAACAAACATTAGCTTGTTCATTTTCCTGATCACTTTCACTTTCAGATGAGGATGAGTCTGAATCATCCCATGTTACTGAGAAGGCTCGTTTCTTTGACTTGTCCTTCTTATGTTTGAATTTATCATTTTCTGACTTCTTCTTCTGTTCTGGACAATCCTTCTGCATGTGCCCCTTTTTGTGACAGTTGAAACATTCTATAGTTGATGAAGATGGTTTGCTTGATCCAGGTTTCCTTTTGTTGTAGCGACTGGCTTTTCGATATTTTAGGAATTTTTTGAATCCTTTTGCAATGAATGCCAAATCTTCATCTTCAGAATCTGATTCATTTTCATCTTTCTCAGCATGAAATGCTACATTTTTCTTCTCTTCTTTCTGTTCTTTTCTAGCCTGCAAATTTGCTTCATAGGACATTAAATTTCCTATCAATTCATCTGGCTTCATGATGGAAAGGTCATTAGCTTCTTCAATTGCTAATACTTTTCCTTCCCATTCACTAGTCAGAGAATGTAGGACTGTTGAAACAACATCAAAATCTGAATATTTTTGCCCTAATCCGATAAGTGCATGATGAATAGTTTGAAACCTTGAATACATATCATTGATTGTCTCATTCGGTTTCATTTTGAAATTTTGAAACTGACTCTTCAGCATGGCTATTTTGGCTTGTTTAACCTTGTTAGTACCTTCATGAGTGGTTTTCAGCGTTTGCCAAATTTGATATGCAGTAGTGCAGATACTAACACGGTTATATTCATTTTGGTCTAATGCACAAAACAACATATTTATTGCCTTTGCATTTACAGCTGCTGCTGTTTTCTCAGCCGTTGTCCATTCTGAATATTCAGTTGTTGGATTTACTATTTCTTTTTGAGTAGCATTCCAAGCATCATAGCTATTTGATTGCATGAAAAATGACATACGTGTAGCCCAATAGCTATAGTTGAGACCATTAAAGAATGGAGGTCTTTGTGTTGATTGACCTTCCGTGTAAGTGCTAGAGCTAGTGCTTGCGTTATTTGCCATATTACAAGAATATATCAAATAACGGTGTTACGGTTATATGATAACCTTGCTCTGATACCAAATGAAAGTGTGTACGCTTGTGCACACTAATTACGGATCGTGTAATATGGACTGATAAATGCGGAATGTTATTTACAATTCATATACAAGTAAATATTCAATAAACTAACTATATAGCAATTCACAGATATAGAATAGTAAATGCAGTAAACTGTAAAAATCACACCAGGGATTTTTATACTGGTTCGGACCTCCCGTCCTACGTCCAGTCCCAGACTCCTATCTGGATTTTCACTACCAACTACCTCGCTTCACCCGGAGGAACAGGTTTATAACACCCGAACAGCCGAACGGGATTTCGTGCCTCTTACAACACCGAGGACTTCAACAAAAATAAATACAATTGTCGTTGACAACTTGTGCTCTTAACAACACTGATTTGTCACTTGTAGTACACCCTTCCTATAATCTTATCCTCAAAATATGTGAATGATGTTTGTGAAGATTGAAGGAAGTATATTACTTATTTGAATCAAAAGATATGAAATAATTTCAATGATTCAATAAGCAATTTTGAAGTAGAAAGCTTTTTGAATGCAAGAGTATTTAGAAATTAAGATCAGAATTTTAAAGCAAAGAATTGTTGTATTTCAATCAATGATTTAGATATGTTTATATAGAGAATAAATGGTTGTAACTCTTTGTGAAGAGTAGCCATTAACAGATGTGATCATTGATGAAAGGAAAGAGAAGCAACCATTGAAGAAGGAAGTGTCTTTTGGGAAAGGTTGCTTTCTGTTTAAAAACGGTCGACAGGTCAAAAATGACCAGTAGACGAAAATTTCAAATATATAGACGTTATGTGCATGTGTGCACGTTCATTGTGCAATTTATACAGGAACGGTCGACCGCCTGGTTTTGGACCGGTCGACCGGTCGCTGTTAAATTGCACAGTGAATGTGCGCTGTCATCCAAAACGTTTATACATCGATTCTTTTGAGATGCATGATTATTTTGAGGATAGATTTTAACATAACTAATATTACTAACATACCAAAAAATCCACCTCTAATGTATGAAGCTCGTTGTGTCTCAATGAATGACTTCTTTTTGACGATCACGGTTTAACCCTTTGTCAGAAATCAAAACTATATAAAAATCTTGACTCAACATGCATGAATTATGTATCATATCTTTGCAATTTCTACCCTTCCTGCATAGACTACACATTCAAGTAGCAAAATTTAAAAAACAAAAGAAAAAAAGGATGAATTGCCTCTAGCAAAATTATTTTTCCTTTTTTATTTGGGCCAAGGGCATAGCGTTCACGTGATTGTCTACTATTAGATAATAATGTTTCAAACATAGTGCATTTTGTTGTTTCAAATGCACATTAATAAACGGTGAATTTTTTTTCCAGGTTTTTTCCCATTAGCAATGGCTCTTGTTCCCAAAGAAAATGAAGAGTGTTGGAGTTGGTTTTTGAAACACCTAAAGAATGCTCTTAGTTGTGATAGAATATTAACTTTTTTAAGTGATAGACACTGGAGTTTATTGTTAAGTATTCCAATTTTTTTTCCAAATAGTCATCATTCTTATTGTTTGCATCATATGCAAAATAATATTGCTAGCATTGTGAAAAGTGAAAGGGGTGTTTGGGTAGCTCATTTACTTGAGCGTTGTGCTATAGCTTCTAATCATCATGATTTTGAAAAAGCCATGTCCAAGTACAAAGAAATTGGAGGTGCCAAAGCTATAGAGTACTTGAATTGTGACGCCCCACCTCTATGCTCATAATAACAAAGAGTATTAAAAGAAATACCGTCTATTATTACGAAGAATAAGGCTGGATAGGAGCGACCATCCGTAATTGGCCTTACACTAATATTGGTTATCTCGATAGGAGTGGTATATACTTTTTGTTTTTCATCTATTATTTATTTACTCCCATCGACATATCAAATTATCAGTATAAAACAAACTACGATAGTTCATACTAGTTTAGGACATTAGATATAACAATAACACAGATAATAGAATTGCGGAACACAGATTTACAAAAATATCATATATATATATAACCGATGTCGGTTACAATATAGTTGACACGATACATATGATACAACTACAACTGTCGATTCTAGAAGTTATATATACAAGTACATTATCGACTAATATACATGAATACATATCGTTCTATACAATGACCCGACTACTATAAAATGACACTGACAACTTCAGAAGATGTGAAAAGTCTTCAAATCCCGAACAGCAACTCAAAGAAGAAAATCTACAACCTGAAATAACTCGGGTCTGACCCGAGTATTACATTCAAAAGAAAATAATACCCAGGTCAGTCTAATTCAAACCAGTTTATGAGTGCATAGAGGCAATAAGAATTTAAATAGATGACAGTCACAATAATTCTCGTCTATCCGACTCTTTTAACAAAGAAATCGGATAACGGAAATATATAACACTAAACAGTGTTAAACAATAAATCAGCAGATTTAAATCATCAACAGAGATAAATAAACAATTTATCAAATCGACTAAATCAATTTAAAACAATTGAAATTGTCACTTTAAAACCATCAGAGTTCGATTGGCTGCCGTACACGCATGCGTGTACGGCCTCGCCAATACAGCATAAAAGATCAATGCATCACGACGCAAAGAAATATCAATTCAAACTGTCGAGTTTGGGTGGCTGCAGTGCACGCACACGTGCACCGCCTCACCACCATTGCAAGAGATACGCAAAAGCTCAGTGGAAGTCACAGGTGATCACCAGGTCAAACCCCGAAGTGCCGGATTCAACTCAAGTGAATTCAGAAACAATTCCCAACAGGGGAAAAACTGCAAAACACATGCAACTGCAGACAGAAACGAATACACAGCAACCACCACGATGAAACTGCGATGGCAAACAGTTGTAAAGACAAGGGCAGACTGCAACTACAAAGAAGACAGTGGCAGCAAGTGAAACAAGTTCGACCAATATCAAAGAGCATGTGCAAGAGGCAACAAAACTCAAACTAGCAACTGCAGCAAGACTAAATGGAGAAACAAGGCCATCAAGAGGCAACTGCAGTGGCAACACAGCAGTTTGAAACTGCACCTTCAACTCAGACTCGAGTGGGCAAGAAACAAATATATATACACCATGTAGAAGTGTAAACACCACTATGAACAGGCAAGCAAGTGATGGACACAAAATGAATCAACAAGCACTACAAAGGCTACAGGTCAGCAGTTCAACTCATTGCACAGCAACATGGGTCAGAATCAAACAAGTCAAGATGAATACAAGTTCATCGTGTAGTAGTGGAATTCGAAGTTAAGAACAACAGCTACAAGTATGCTACAGGTCGCAAATGACCAGAAACAGAAAGTCAATGCCTTAGATCAACAGTGATCAAGACAAGGCCAGGAAATCACAAGATCGAAGACGAGATGACCAGAACCAGAAAACAAACCCACTAATATATGCATACACACATATATATGTATATATGCACGTATATACGAACTTATAAATCAAATGGCACAGACATATGCAGATGTACCAGACTCAAATGCCTTCAAGCATGTGCAGACATGCTATCAAACAAAATCAACTAAACAAGCAGCAGGTACACATAAGTGCAGCAGTGCCAACGAAAACGAGGGATAGTTCAATTCGAGAGAACCTACTGCAGTTTAAGCTAATACCACGAAATCAAGAATGGAACTCAAAATTCAACTGTACATTGAAACAGTAATTGGAAAAAAATACTAGACTACAAATTAGTGTACAACTGGATACCAGACTCAATCAACTGGACCAAAAAGGGAAATACAAACGTGCACAGCAACTAGCGACGACAAAATACGAGTATAGTGAGCCTCAATGCAATCACGAATGCAGCTGTACACCAAAGTGCCAGACTCCAGACTAGGGAAGACTAAATACAATACAACAACTCGACTGGTTCGACATGTCATGTGCAACTGGAAAACAAGTAAAGAAATACAACAGACTTAATGGAGACTGCCATATTCGAAGTGCAACCGGATTGAAATGAAGATCACGAAATGTACAAACAAAGGACAGTGGATGCATTCAAGTGTCAACCAGTGTGAATGCAAGGTGCAGCAGTAGGATGGAAATGGTACAGCAATCTCGACCTCAAAGAGGTATCCAAATTTCATAAGCAAAGTGTGCAGTCTAAACAAATACAAGGTCAGGGAAAATGGACTAAGCGGCCTCACATCTAGACTAGACGTAACATGCATCAGTAAATGCACGTACACGACTGCAAGAGTATACAATACTCAAAAACCAAAGCTACACTTTAAACAAAGAATTAAACCATACTTGTAAAAACAGAGAAACAACAATGCAATCTCCACATAAATATATACATATGTATATACATATGTATACACCTATATAGGAAGCACAATTACAAGTTAACAGTTTTAACAAAGCCAAAGTCAGATGGTCAGAATGAACAAATACAAAGACCAGTGAAGTATAACAGTGAACATTACCAGGAGCAAATGCAACCAGCAATATAAACATGTAACAGTTTCAAACTAATGATGTGCAACAGGTAGTGCAAGTTAAAACCTACAACAATATGACTGGAACAAAATGCACAGTCGAATTCCAACAAATTGTGGATAACAATTTCACGATCAAAATAAAGGCCGAAGTCAACAATGAAAAATCCATCCGTGATAGCCACGAAATCCAGCAACAAAAGTCATGAGTAGCAAACTCGAATCGAACAAAACAGGAATTTAAAACTAGATATGAGGGAATAATTCACTCAAACGACAGCTCAAAGTCAGTTCGAGAAGCAGTATCAACATATATGAAACAAACAGTCGAAGTAAAGCACTTGGAAGAATTAGATGTGAGTGAGGGGGGTCACTCACCTTTGTTTGAAGAGGCTGCGAGCGAAAGGGAGATGGAGACGAATCCCTAGTTTACAGATCGGAGGCGAACGATAACGAAGAACGAAGCCAAGCAACATCAATATCTCGGACAAAGCCGTAGCTTCAATTCCAGACTAAAGGAAGACGTCAAGCCAGGACGACCAGCAAACGATCGAAGCCCCAATTCAAAGCGACAAAGAATCAAAGAGCCAAAGCCCTAATTTTTCAGATCGAATGAGACGAGATCAAAGCCGCCATTTTTTTTCTTTTTTTTTCTTTCGTTTGTTCGATCTGAAGAGGGAAGGGGGTGCGACGTGTTTTAGCAGAAGAAAGGGGTAAGGGGATGGCAGAAGAAACGTGGGTGGAGTATGGGTTTAAACGTGAGAAGGGTATGGGTTTTCTCGAGTGAACGAATAAAAGGGGAAAGGTACCGATAAACGTCACGACAACAACGAGTGGGCCAAAACAATTTTTCTTTAAAGCCCGCTTCAATATTTACAAATTCAAAAGAATTTTAATCCGATTTGAAAAGAATTTCGCTTGGTTAAACGCCAAAAACAACCAGCAACCCAATTAAATCGTCACATGACGATAATAATAATACTGTGAAATCTCGGGTTGTTACAGACTCCCCTCCTTATAAAAATTGCGTCCACGCAATCATAGGGAATAAATGGATAAAAGGTAACAACCAAAAGAGCATGGCAATGTCGAATGTATAAGCAAAGCAAGTGTCAGCGGGGAGGTATTAGATAAGAAATCAAAAGGTTCGACTGCTTCAAATCAAAAGAATCAACATCGTGGGAATCAGGGATCAAAATCAGACGACTAACAAAAGCAAGAACAATCGAGTTCCAACAACTAAAAGAGGAGGAAAAACAGAGCAGAAATCCCATACAGAGCACGAATTGAATGTGAGTAAATCAAATTACTCACCTGAATCGTCAGAGAAAAAGACGAAGCTCAAATCTCAAAAATCGCAATATTTACTTATCTCAACGATAGTCAGAAGACAAATCAAATATCTGATTATCTCAAACGATAATCAGAAAACAAATATTCAATTATCCAAAACGATAATCAAATTTCTCAAATCAACAAATATTTAATTATCACAAGCGATAATTAGAAACAACAAATTTCCGATTATCTAAAACGATAATCAAATTTCTCAAATCAACAAATATTTAATTATCACAAGCGATAATTAGAAACAACAAATATCCGATTATCAAAAACGATAATCAGAATCAATAAATATCTAATTATCACAAGCGATAATTAGAAACAACAAATATCCGATTATCAAAAACGATAATCAGAACTCATATCAACAATTATCTAATTATCACAAGCGATAATTAGAAACAACAAATTTCCGATTATCAAAAACGATAATCAGAACTCATATCAACAAATATCCAATTACCTGCAGATAATTGGAAACAACAAATATCTAGAAATCAATTAAGAAGACTAGAAAATCAACATAAAAGCTTGGATCGATCCCATCAGATGGCGAGTTTTTAATTCGCCGCACGTGCATCTCAGAGTGGCCGAAGCCTACCAAGTACTCAACATAATTTTGGCGCCCATCAGATTGACCCGGAGGTCCGCAGAGTGACCCGAAGGTCTAGTACTGGTATTTGACCCGAAGGTCCGCAGAGTGGCCCGAAAGCCCAACAAATGACCCGAAGGTCCAACAAATGACCCGAAGGTCCTCATAGTGGCTCGAAAGCACACGAAAGCATCAAAATGTTTCAATTAACGAGTCCGGAATTAACCAAAATAGCAAACGCACATGTCCCATAACCACGAGTTTTACTAAATTGTTTAATTCTCTTCATCGTTTCCTTGAAAGTGTAAAATCATCAAAACGACAGATATTTCAATTAACGAGTCCGGAATTAACCGAAATAGTAAAAGTGTGGTTCCATACTCCGCACTTTTGCTAAATCGTTTAAATCGCTTCATCGTTTCCTTGAAAGTGCAAAATTGTGTATTTTGTAAAAATACACTTTACATTCTCAAACGGACAAGTCCGGAATTAAGCGAATCAGTAAAAGAAAGGGGTCATAGTCCTCGATTTTGCTGAAACGTTTAAATCTCTTCCTCATTCTTTTGAAATCGCAAACTGTAAAATTTTTGAAAACAATTTTATTTATTTTGTAAAAATAACAATTCGCATTCTCAACTGAACAAGTCCGGAGTTAAGCGAAACAGTAAAAGAAAGGGGTCATAATCCTCGATTTTGCTGAATCGTTTAAGTCGCTTTCTCATTCTTTTGAAAACGCAAACTGCTAAAATTTTATAAAACAATTTTCATTCTAAAACGTTTTTCCAATCACGTGATTAAAGCAGCAATATTAGTAACAATTTCGATAAGGAAATTGTACTTCTCAAAATACCGTAAAAACGGTCACAATCAGTATTGCGGAATAACCGCTTGAAAATCCACTTTTAAAATTTGGCGGTTACTGAAGCCAAAGCGACAGTAGTTTTAAAACGTCAAAATCACATCAAAACAATTTACATCAAAATGTAATATCAGAGAATTTTCATTCATCAAAATGCCATAAAACACCGTGCTTCAAGAATTTAGCATTGGTGTAAAAATCCCGTTATAAAAATAACGGCAACAAAATACGTTTCATAACCAAGCATCGGTTCAACGTAAAATAATTGCAATAACGTGCAATTCAAATTTTGCGCGTATTATAAAATGAGCAAAGAAATCATTCGAATGTATCTTCAATAAAGATAATTCAAAACAGCAAAATCTAATCAATAGATGATTAGTACAAAAGAAAGCCAGCATAAATTTCAACAAAAATCACATATCTGCAATTTCTTCGAATCCTCAATTCGGATTCGAAATTCTCAAAGAAATAAAATAATTACTGTTATGTAAACAACAAATGAAATTCATATCAATTTCGTATTTCGATTTTTTTTTTTAAATCAAAAAAGATTATCAGTTGTACTCAGCGAAGACAGTTTCACTGTTTCCGCTGCGCACTCTGATAAATAGAACACAAATCAATCAAATCATCAGAACACAATTTCATCCAAACAACAAAACACAATTCCACTTTTATTTTTAAATAACGATATTTAAAAATTTCATCAAAATTTCAAAACTTTAGTTTTGACTCAAATCACAGATAAAACGTCGACTAATAGTTGTAACATATGTTCCATCCAAGTTATGTTTTATATTATGTCCATAAACCCCAAGCTCTGATACCAACTGTGACGCCCCACCTCTATGCTCATAATAACAAAGAGTATTAAAAGAAATACCGTCTATTATTACGAAGAATAAGGCTGGATAGGAGCGACCATCCGTAATTGGCCTTACACTAATATTGGTTATCTCGATAGGAGTGGTATATACTTTTTGTTTTTCATCTATTATTTATTTACTCCCATCGACATATCAAATTATCAGTATAAAACAAACTACGATAGTTCATACTAGTTTAGGACATTAGATATAACAATAACACAGATAATAGAATTGCGGAACACAGATTTACAAAAATCTCATATATATATATATAACCGATGTCAGTTACAATATAGTTGGCACGATACATATGATACAACTACAACTGTCGATTCTAGAAGTTATATATACAAGTACATTATCGACTAATATACATGAATACATATCGTTCTATACAATGACCCGACTACTATAAAATGACACTGACAACTTCAGAAGATGTGAAAAGTCTTCAAATCCCGAACAGCAACTCAAAGAAGAAAATCTACAACCTGAAATAACTCGGGTCTGACCCGAGTATTACATTCAAAAGAAAATAATACCCAGGTCAGTCTAATTCAAACCAGTTTATGAGTGCATAGAGGCAATAAGAATTTAAATAGACGACAGTCACAATAATTCTCGTCTATCCGACTCTTTTAACAAAGAAATCGGATAACGGAAATATATAACACTAAACAGTGTTAAACAATAAATCAGCAGATTTAAATCATCAACAGAGATAAATAAACAATTTATCAAATCGACTAAATCAATTTAAAACAATTGAAATTGTCACTTTAAAACCATCAGAGTTCGATTGGCTGCCGTACACGCATGCGTGTACGGCCTCGCCAATACAGCATAAAAGATCAATGCATCACGACGCAAAGAAATATCAATTCAAACTGTCGAGTTTGGGTGGCTGCAGTGCACGCACACGTGCACCGCCTCACCACCATTGCAAGAGATACGCAAAAGCTCAGTGGAAGTCACAGGTGATCACCAGGTCAAACCCCGAAGTGCCGGATTCAACTCAAGTGAATTCAGAAACAATTCCCAACAGGGGAAAAAACTGCAAAACACATGCAACTGCAGACAGAAACGAATACACAGCAACCACCACGATGAAACTGCGATGGCAAACAGTTGTAAAGACAAGGGCAGACTGCAACTACAAAGAAGACAGTGGCAGCAAGTGAAACAAGTTCGACCAATATCAAAGAGCATGTGCAAGAGGCAACAAAACTCAAACTAGCAACTGCAGCAAGACTAAATAGAGAAACAAGGCCATCAAGAGGCAACTGCAGTGGCAACACAGCAGTTTGAAACTGCACCTTCAACTCAGACTCGAGTGGGCAAGAAACAAATATATATACACCATGTAGAAGTGTAAACACCACTATGAACAGGCAAGCAAGTGATGGACACAAAATGAATCAACAAGCACTACAAAGGCTACAGGTCAGCAGTTCAACTCATTGCACAGCAACATGGGTCAGAATCAAACAAGTCAAGATGAATACAAGTTCATCGTGTAGCAGTGGAATTCGAAGTTAAGAACAACAGCTACAAGTATGCTACAGGTCGCAAATGACCAGAAACAGAAAGTCAATGCCTTAGATCAACAGTGATCAAGACAAGGCCAGGAAATCACAAGATCGAAGACGAGATGACCAGAACCAGAAAACAAACCCACTAATATATGCATACACACATATATATGTATATATGCACGTATATACGAACTTATAAATCAAATGGCACAGACATATGCAGATGTACCAGACTCAAATGCCTTCAAGCATGTGCAGACATGCTATCAAACAAAATCAACTAAACAAGCAGCAGGTACACATAAGTGCAGCAGTGCCAACGAAAACGAGGGATAGTTCAATTCGAGAGAACCTACTGCAGTTTAAGCTAATACCACGAAATCAAAAATGGAACTCAAAATTCAACTGTACATTGAAACAGTAATTGGAAAAAAATACTAGACTACAAATTAGTGTACAACTGGATACCAGACTCAATCAACTGGACCAAAAAGGGAAATACAAACGTGCACAGCAACTAGTGACGACAAAATACGAGTATAGTAAGCCTCAATGCAATCACGAATGCAGCTGTACACCAAAGTGCCAGACTCCAGACTAGGGAAGACTAAATACAATACAACAACTCGACTGGTTCGACATGTCATGTGCAACTGGAAAACAAGTAAAGAAATACAACAGACTCAATGGAGACTGCCATATTCGAAGTGCAACCGGATTGAAATGAAGATCATGAAATGTACAAACAAAGGACAGTGGATGCATTCAAGTGTCAACCAGTGTGAATGCAAGGTGCAGCAGTAGGATGGAAATGGTACAGCAATCTCGACCTCAAAGAGGTATCCAAATTTCATAAGCAAAGTGTGCAGTCTAAACAAATACAAGGTCAGGGAAAATGGACTAAGCGGCCTCACATCTAGACTAGACGTAACATGCATCAGTAAATGCACGTACACGACTGCAAGAGTATACAATACTCAAAAAACAAAGCTACACTTTAAACAAAGAATTAAACCATACTTGTAAAAACAGAGAAACAACAATGCAATCTCCACATAAATATATACATATGTATATACATATGTATACACCTATATAGGAAGCACAATTACAAGTTAACAGTTTTAACAAAGCCAAAGTCAGATGGTCAGAATGAACAAATACAAAGACCAGTGAAGTATAACAGTGAACATTACCAGGAGCAAATGCAACCAGCAATATAAACATGTAACAGTTTCAAACTAATGATGTGCAACAGGTAGTGCAAGTTAAAACCTACAACAATATGACTGGAACAAAATGCACAGTCGAATTCCAACAAATTGTGGATAACAATTTCACGATCAAAATAAAGGCCGAAGTCAACAATGAAAAATCCATCCGTGATAGCCACGAAATCCAGCAACAAAAGTCATGAGTAGCAAACTCGAATCGAACAAAACAGGAATTTAAAACTAGATATGAGGGAATAATTCACTCAAACGACAGCTCAAAGTCAGTTCGAGAAGCAGTATCAACATATATGAAACAAACAGTCGAAGTAAAGCACTTGGAAGAATTAGATGTGAGTGAGGGGGGTCACTCACCTTTGTTTGAAGAGGCTGCGAGCGAAAGGGAGATGGAGACGAATCCCTAGTTTACAGATCGGAGGCGAACGATAACGAAGAACGAAGCCAAGCAACATCAATATCTCGGAAAAAGCCGTAGCTTCAATTCCAGACTAAAGGAAGACGTCAAGCCAGGACGACCAGCAAACGATCGAAGCCTCAATTCAAAGCGACAAAGAATCAAAGAGCCAAAGCACTAATTTTTCAGATCGAATGAAACGAGATCAAAGCCGCCATTTTTTTTCTTTTTTTTTCTTTCGTTTGTTCGATCTGAAGAGGGAAGGGGGTGCGACGTGTTTTAGCAGAAGAAAGGGGTAAGGGGATGGCAGAAGAAACGTGGGTGGAGTATGGGTTTAAACGTGAGAAGGGTATGGGTTTTCTCGAGTGAACGAATAAAAGGGGAAAGGTACCGATAAACGTCACGGCAACAACGAGTGGGCCAAAACAATTTTTCTTTAAAGCCCGCTTCAATATTTACAAATTCAAAAGAATTTTAATCCGATTTGAAAAGAATTTCGCTTGGTTAAACGCCAAAAACAACCAGCAACCCAATTAAATCGTCACATGACGATAATAATAATACTGTGAAATCTCGGGTTGTTACAGAAACCATATGATCATTGGGATGATTTGTTTTTTCCAGGGAAGCAATATGGTGAAAATAAATCCAATGTAGTTGAGAGTTTTAATTCTTGGATTTTGGATGAAAGAAGTTTGCCTGTTACTACTTGTCTTGATGGAATTAGGGTAAAACTTATGATGCAAATGTCTAATCGTAGAGAAGAGGCATTAAAGTGGACTAGTGTGCTATGTCCGAAAATGGAAGCTCGTTTGTTAAAATTGAAGGAAGAAGGATTTGGGTGGAGTGTTTCTAAATCATCTAGGTATGTATTTATATTTTTTTACATGATGTTCACAGTTTCTGAAAAATGATAAATGCATTTATCTTTTTTCAACCTGCTATGTAGCCTGTGTTATGATTTCATTTTGTTGGTGTCGCTTGCTACATATTTTCTCTTTGTCTGCATTGAGGCTTATGATAATATGAATAATGTAAGGACCAAGTAATATAAAGCAAGTATCATTGTGGTGTTTTATTTTTGAGATATTGCTATGGTAAAAAATAATGTTGTGCATAGGAGTATGATGCATTAGTGTGTCTTCTTAGGGTTTATTCACATGCATGAGTGTTATATTTTTGAGAGTATTTATGGTTTTTGGTATAACTGAAAGCCGTGACAAGATATTTTCAAGTTTATAAATTTAAACCTTAATAGTAAATATATAATGGAAATATTGAGCAATGCTCACATGCAGAATTCATGAGCAAACATACATTATAGCTTCTGTGATCTTTAAGAATACGAATAGTATGACTGTTGTTAATTTTTTGGGATTATGAGTCTTATTTTTCACTATTAGTTCACTGCACATGAATTAGGTCTTATTTATTAGATAGATTAGAGAGAATATATATAGTGGTAATAATCCTTTTTTGGAAATGCAATCTGTTTTTACCTGTTTTTAATTTTACATTTTGTAGGTATATTTTTGAAGTTCATTCTCCAACATCTCAAAAGGTTGATCTTCAAAATCGCATTTGCAGTTGCAATCAATGGAAAGTGACAAGTTTTCCTTGTGTGCATGCTTTGAAGTGTATTTCTTTAACCAGAAATTCTGTTTATGAATATATTGAGAATTACTTTACTGTTGAGTATTATCGAGCTTCGTATTCACATTTGATCAATCCTATTCCAACTTTTGATAAGGAAGAAATTGAAGCTGAAGAATCATCTATTGTTCTTCCTCCTAAGCCTGTTCGTGGAGCTGGTAGGCCTAGGATGAATATGATTGAAGGGGTTGATTTTCATGCTAAGCAAAACAGATGTGGAAAGTGTAAAAAACTAGGACATAATAGAAGGGGGTGTTCTTTTGAATAATTGAGTTGATTGTTTTAGTTCAATGTATTTGATTGGTTGTTCTATGAATACTTTGAGTTGAATAATTGAGTTGATTGTTTTATTCCAAAGTATTTGATTGGTTGTTCTATGAATACTTGGTTGTTGTATGAATACTTTGAGTTGAATATTTGAATAATTGCATATGTTGAATTGGTTATGATCTGATTTTGATTATTTTTGGTTGTATGCAATTATTTATGTTTAACTGTTATTTGGAATACAATGTTGTTAGTTCTGTTAAAAAAGATAAATTGATATTTCTTTTTAATTCTTATGTATAGTTTGTTTTTTGTTATTATATGTTACTGTAGTTATTATGTTTATTCTTAAAATATAGTCTTTTCTATTCATGAACTCCAGCCCCGACGCTGGTCACTATAAGAAAATCAAAGTGGTATCAAATAGGACCAGTTTTAATAGCATAATCCAAATCTGCAATGAGATATTCTATATCCTCAATGCCAACGGATATTCGAACCAAATCATCTGTAAATCCACGAGTTTCACGCACAACAGTAGGAATACAAATCAAACAGAACAACTGGAGATAAGTATGAGTAGTATATTGCTACCCGAAACATACTATCAATAAAAGTGATGTTCTTATGTATAGACTTTTTAAAAGAGCATACGCAGAATTATCAATAAAAGTGATAGAACATACTGTCAATAAAACATTAATGCGTTTATCTTTTTAAAAGAGCATTAAAACATTAGCCATTACAAATTCACTATCAATTACCATAATGAAATTATCAAATTTAAAATCAGTTGTGTAAGTACTTGCCAGTTAACAATATACAAAAGCAACATAGACTGAAGTGATTATGTACTTAATATTTCATTTGACAGATGCATTGGTTTTAGACAGTATTGCCTTCTTGGTTCACAATATCATAACAGTTTGACAATACATCCCATGGAACTTGGCGGACTGGAGATCGATAGCCTCTACAATCAGGGTCGTAGCATTTCTGATAGTAGCCACCCCTTTGGAAATCAACAATGTACATAACATGATTACTTTTATGTTCTCTTCCAATTCGTTCACAATATCGACTTCTGGACATGCTATAAATTATGTAGCCATGTACAGAAAACCAGTACCACCTTCTGATTTTACCCGAAACATTTCCATGAGAGGCAAAAGATGAAATTTTATCATCCAAACCTAGAAAGGGAGATTTTCCTGAACAATAGGACTTAGGTATATTGCTTCCATAATCATGTAATGACTTATCTCCCTCGGTGCAGGTGCTATTATCATTGACCTCAGATTCAAAATAAAGAATTTTGCAATAGTCCAGATCCATTTTGCACTATAATAGCTTATCAAAATCGGCATCTATTCTGCAATAAGTGATTTGATAAACACTTGTTCCTCATTCAAATTCTTACATCCAAAGCGTCCGCTTGGCAGGAGTAAAGCATTCTTCCCTGCTTTTGATGAGAAAGGAAGACGAAAACAACGATTACGGGTATAAACTCCAGTATCAACAAAAAGAAGCTCCGTATTGTTTGATGAGCTTGAATCTTTCTTGATGTACAGTTTTTCAAACTGTGGATCACTTACTCTTTAATTTATTAGACATGAGCATACCTCAGAGATGAATGCTCCAACATGCGAGTTGTCTTTGAAGGAAATATTTGGGATATGAATGATCACATGTCGAGAGAACTTTTCTTCAGTAGATGAATCAATCTCTATAACCCAATCTTGATTTCCCTGGATTTTGTATTTGTCATTTAGCACTTTGAAGGTGATAGATATCAGAATATCTACCATTTCATCGGCATTTTTTCTAGTGTTAATCTTTTTATTGAACTCCAGATCATAATACAAGTGGCAAGGCAGTCCGACTTGAATAACCTCATAATGGTGGCGTAACTTAGGATTTATGGTTTTGTACCTTCTCCAGAACTCATCATATGTAGAAACAAGGAACCTTCTTTGTGCAGTCAAATGATCTTGGTAGCAAAAAACGTAAGTGTTTGCATGTGTTTGGACAAATCTTAAAGCTTCTTCTTGTTTAGGAAAAGTATCCCATACTACATCCTTTTGCTGTGTAGAACAACGGAATTAGAAAACATAATAATAAATATAAAACTATAAATTATCAATAAAAGATAAAAGGATTTATCTTTGTTAAAAGAGCAATAGAATCATATTTTGGATTACAAATTCATGATCCATATTTATCTGAATAACATCATCAAATCAACAAAGCCATTAGAAATTCATTATCAAATTCATCATCAAATTTTCAATATCAGTTACTACAAATTCATCATGTAATTCATCAGTAAATTCAAATATACTCC
Organism: Allium fistulosum; assembly: GCA_030737815.1. Lineage (NCBI taxonomy): Eukaryota > Viridiplantae > Streptophyta > Magnoliopsida > Asparagales > Amaryllidaceae > Allium > Allium fistulosum. The sequence continues at coordinate 516,209,926 of CM060901.1, read as the reverse complement.
CTAAAATCTATGATCAATTTAGTATCATCCATTACAAATTCATCACCAAATTCATTATCTAATTTTTAACATCACCCATTACAAATTCATCATCTCATTCATCAGCCATTACATTTTTATGGGCTGAAGAAGAGTTGCAAAACTCGTCAAGCCAGCAGTATGGTTCGTCCGAGAGTATTTCTGCAGCTATCTGTGCTCTGAATGCATTAACTTGTTCAAGACTAATTTTTTCCGTAGTCTGCATTCCTTGTGCTATTTTTTGCATGAACATCATCACAAAAAGTCCACAGTCGTACCTGTATTTCTGAAGTTGAGTACTTTGAATATAATGATAAAACAGATTATCTTTTCTTTATTTTGATAATGAATTGTAATTAGTATTATGTTTATCCAAGTAATTGTATGTGAGTAAATAATATTATCTAATTGGTAATATGTGTGTAGGTAGTTATTGTGTATCGTGAATTTTTGTATAAAATTCTGAACTATCTTCAAAATTACCCAGTGCTTTGTTGAGCACAGTCAACATGTTTAAGCACTGAATTTTTCCTGAGAATTGTTTTGTGCCCTTCTTCTTGTAGCTCTTTGTTTAGGTAGTTTACTGCTGATTTCTGCAAATAGTGAAGGAAAATTAGAATAAATATAAACACATTTATCATTTTTACCTTTTGTGTATTTTTACTTACCACATTAATGGCAAATTTTGTATGTCCACTTCTGCAGGTTTTTGATCTCGTGGTCAAGTGCAGAGAGTCGTAGTGGTTCCAAGTGCATTCTCCAACAACTAGTTCAAGCAGGCTCCAATGTTCATTGCCATGTATTGGGAATAATATGTTGCAACATACTGGATCTAAAAGTGTTCTTTTCATAAAAGGATTGAACATTTTTTTCTTGATATTTTCCAAGCTTCCATCCGTTGCGCTTTTCTGTAAAAAATTTGTTGTAGAAAATTTATGTTGTATAAAAAAATGTTAATTTGAGAATATAGTTCACTTACTATCATAGTTGTGTTAACATAGATAATGCTATTGCTTTTTTCTAGTTGCTTTGTTTTTCGGAACCAAAACCAATCAATGATCTACATTTGAAAAATAATATGGATAAAGTATATAATTTATAATGAAGGAAAGTTTAGTTTGTTGTACTTACTTGACCACAAATACTTTGTTGATAGAGGAGGTCTTCTATCATGAATTTTGTTATGGTGATGAAGTTTTCATCATCACAACTAAATGCTTCATCGCTGGAAAATTGGACGGTTGTTAATAAAAGAAATTAAGTTTAGTACATACTATGTTGTTTGCATTTGGTAGTAAAACAAAATAGAAGCCTTTATGAAAGTATGTATTAAAAGTTAAAGATAAATTAATTTATCCTTTTTAGTTTTGTTTAGCTTTTTGTTTATTTTTGAGCAAGTGTGTGAGTGTACAGTAGTTGACAGATATACTGATAGTTGACCAAACTAAAACAGAACCAAAACAGTACTAATAATTAATCTAACAAATTGTTGATATATAGTTTGTGTGAGTGAAAAGTAGTTTAATTACTTACTTGTTTCCTCCCAAAACTTTGAAAAAAAGTTTTACATTTTGTTGCTGTTCTTCAGTTAGATGCTTCATGAGTGGACACTTTTCAACATTCTTTTGCTTCTTCTTTTTTTGTTCTTTAGGACAGACATCTTCAACAACAATTGGTTTGTCTGCAGCAATTCCTTCACTATCTTGTTTGATATTTTCATATTTTAAACCATCTTCGGTTTGTATAATGCAATCTTGAGTTTCCATCAAATCAAAAGATGGAAAGTTAGCAGAACTATTTATGTGCATCATACCAACTATCTTTCTTTTATTCGTACCTTTTTCAGCTTCACTTTTTTCTTTGAAATCGTTTTTTCTCGCCACATTATGCTCTTCAAAATTTTCCAGCTTTTGAAGTTTCATTTCAAGATTGTGGATTCTTTGTTCAGCCAGTTGCCTTGAATTTGTTCCTCATTCAGTTGGTCTGCCATACTTTTCATCTCAGCAGACAAAAAGTTCACTTTCCTCTCTAACTCTTTTATGCTACTAGAGCAGTCCATAGCATATTTGTCATCTTCCAACCCAGTATATTTTTTAAAAAAAATGTCTTTTTCCTCTTTAGTTACATTTGCAAATTTCTTTAAAATCTGCATGGAAGGTATTTGAAATTAAATTTGGACATGTAATATCATTGAATTACTATGAAGTTAGAAATCAGAAATTATTAAAAATATACAGGTAAGAAAATTTCAAACGCTTGATAAATGGATACAATATGTAAGCACATTCATATGGGAAGGAGAGAAGACTAGGAAAATCTATAATGCACACACAATAGTCATTACGTATAAATATAGATATGTAATTAACTAACCTACAAACTACATAAATTTAGAACACTATCCCTATTAAATAACACACATATGTATTAGCACATTCTTTGGCATATTTTTTCAGACTTGTGTCTTCCTGGCACTCATTTAATTTTCTTTTTTTGTTTTGGTCTTCTTCCACCTCAATAGCTATTATTTTATTGGAAAGAAATTCTTTCTCTTCTTTTGTTACAGTTGCAATTTTTTTTCAAATCTGCAATGAATATATTTAAAGTTAAGCTTGCACATACACTGTCGTTGAAGTACTAGACAAGTTAAGCTTGCACATATACTTTCTATACTCATTTGGTTTTCTTTTATTTAGGCTACTAACATTCCAAAAAATTGCATTCCAAGAAATCAAAAAAATATACAGTTAAAAAAAAATAGCATACTTTGTCATTGTCAACTTCAGTGAGTTCCAAATATTTCAGTTTTGATAAATCCCATTTTCTCATTCTTGGGATTTTGGTTTGCAAATTTTCCTTCTCAGCAATTATTTGTGTTCGTTCACAAATCCAGTACTGCAAGAAAAAGATAAATACATTTATATTTTTTTAATAAATATAAATTTGAATATATTTGTATTTAGTTAAAGTTATGAAAGCATACCAGTAACACCATAGTACAGCCTGGTGTACTTCTAGGGTCAGCATGATACTTTTTAACATTTTTCAAAACATTTTCACATATTTCCCATGGCCAAGAGATTGAATTTAATTTTTTTAAATTCAGCAACTTCGGCAAGAAACCCCATTGCATATAGCTTTGGTTGTTTGGAAAAAGGAAAGTTATAACCAGCAACAATAATACCAATTTCACTAAATCTTCATTTCCTTTTTCCTCTTCTAACAGTGTATTCAATCTTTTTGTTACTGTTTTTGGCTGATTACGTCTTCTTCTTGAAAATTGGCAGTTAAAAAATTGGAGAAACTTTCCATGGCTGAGGCTTTGTTAGAAGCTGGTATAGGAAATAAGTCTTCTCCAGCTAATGACATTCCAAATATTAGACTGACTTCTTCAGGACTTATTTTGAGTAATTTGTTTCCAATTTTGAAAGCATTTTCTTTTACATCAAAAGAAGTAATGATGTCATCTAAATTTGAAGCACTTTTCCTTAAATCTTGTCGTGCTATTAAATCTCTAAGAAAAACATTGAAGAAGTTTTTGAATGGTGTTTTTTCTATAAAAGCTTTTGCTTCAGGTGAAAGAATGTGTTTCTCCTTTATAATTGACATCACTTTATAGATTGCATCCAAATTACATCTATATGTACCTGTGTACTGTTGCCTTTTTTGCTTCTTCGATATTTTTTTAATTTCATACTGATCAACATCATCTGAATCAGTACTTTCTTCAACCAGCTGTTGTGAAATTGTTTTTTCATCATCAGAGTTTTCTAATTGTTTATGTCTGAAGTCCTTATCTGTGAAGTCTTCTTTTTCATCAGCATCAGGTAATTCTTGTGTTGGTCCAGTCTGATTCTACATTTATGAAAATCAAAAAATCAATTAGGAGGTAAAAACAACAAGTTTATGAATAAAATATCTTACTACACAAAAATTTGAATAAAAAGATAATATGGTTTATCTTTTTAATTATTTTTTATTTTTTTGGGATTAAGATATTTTTTAGTGTATAAAGTACCCCTATTTAAAAAAATAAAAGATAAAGCGCTTTTTTAGTATATAAAGTACCTATTTTTTTTTAAAAAGTACAAATTAAATCAAACAGGTTTTTTTGTAAAGAACAAATGTTTGAATTTTTTTTAGACCAATTTCAATTTTCACAATTTCAAATTTTCACATTTTCAAAATTTTATTTTAGACCAATAAAAGATAAATGAACATTCACAACTGAAAATCAACAAGAATTATTTAATGAAATGAAAATTTACAATTAGAAAGTTTCAAAGTATAGAAAGATAATATGCTTTATCTTTTTTAGTTGTTTAAGTAATGGTTAATTAGAAATCTGAAAACTTAAAGAGAATGAAACACAAAATAGCCATCAGAATATTATGTATAAAAAAGATAAATGCTTTTAGCTTTTTTAACAGAGCATTAGAAACAAATTAGCCATTACAAATTAGTGATCAGTTATTAGAATTTCATCATCACAATAGCCTCGAAGTAATAACAGGTACAACATGTATGAATGCAGTGCACAGTGCAGACTCATATGGTGAGAGAATCAAGCTACAACATTAACGAATAGTCAGATTCAAAAGTGACAGTGCAAACAAGTGCACAACATACACATAAACAAATGCAACATGAAAAAAACTCAAGATCAATGCAAATGAAGCAACCAAACCTGACTAAAGTGTTCAGACATTACATATATACATGTGTGTAACATCAAGTGAATATGCAACATCATACACATTGAAACCAGAGTCCAACACAAACATGTCGACAAGATGAGAATGCAAGTGCAGACAAGCTACATGATCACTAACTGCATATAAAGCAACAACTCAAGTCAGTGCACATCAACCCAATACAAACTACATGAAGTGAATGCACAAACATATATATATATATACATATGTATATACACATGTATACATACATGTAGTGACAACATAGCAGACTAACCAAGGTAAACAATGCAAGCTCAAAAAATTTAGCTATTTTTTTATTTAAAATATGGAATCTAGATTTCAATTTAATATGTATATACAAATTGAAGAGTACAACTAAATATTATAGGAAACATAAGTAGGAAAACAGTTACCAATGGAGTTGAAGATAATGATGATCTCTGGCTATGTTCATTGCAGAAAGGACTAGATATAGGTCTTATGTTTATGCATTGAGTTCCACCTTTATTTATGAATATGCAAGTAGTTTTTCGGATGAATAACTTTGATTTAGAAGACCTTGTGTGTATCTTTACGCTGCATAAAAATTGTCATACATAATGAAATGTTAGAAAGAGTGAAGAATAATTTTTAATTTTGTGCTTAAAAGTTGATTAAGTATGTTTATTTCGCATAAATCCTTCAGGACAACTGCAATTGACTTAAATTCCGTATTTATTATGTTACATGTAGTAGCTGATATAAAAATTTGTCTAGGATTTATTCTGTATTTTAATGTTTGACATAAAAACATAAATACTTTTATCTTTTCCAACTAGGGTTTAAATTAGTTGTATATTTTTTCTAATAACTTTAAATCATGATAAAAACAAAATCCTATCTAATAAGTAATTGTAATTATCAAACACAACTAGGGTTTAACATGTAGTCTAAATATTTTACATTAATAGATAGATACGTTTATCTTTTTTAACAGCTAAACAATAACTTGTTCAGTTTAACACCTAGGGTTTAGTATCATCTGCCATTGAATATTAAGGTATGCTTAATTAAACAAATGTCAATTATGTTAAATTATAACAAGAACTAAAATACCTTAAATCTATTATAAGAGCTATTATCAGCATCGTTAAGAATGAATATTTAACTACAATTTATCATCTAACTAAAACATTTACATCAAAATAAATATAGCTTACTTGTTCCGCATTTAAGTTTAAGGTGATTGTAGAAATTGCTCGATGAAAGTATTTTAGTTTAAACTGAAATCGATGAAGCATGAATCGATGATGCTGAAGCAGAAATATTGGGAAGAGAAAATGGAATGAAAATTGATATAGAAGAAATCGATTTTGTTTCTAAGCCCTACTTTGTTTTTTCGAATTGGTAGTAGATATGGATTAGCGAGAAGTAGCGGGTTTATTTTCGACCCGTGTCCTGGAAACTAATAATTTTGAACACGTGTCCTAGAAAATAATTAGTTGATGCTAAGAAGCCCTTATAGTGAAAATTCCCTTTATAATATGGTTATAATTTAATTAAACTCAAATTTGTTGTTATATTAGTGATAGAAATATTGTTATATATTTTACTATTAATCAAAAGTTAAAAAGTATACATCCTTGGTTTGTTATAGGAGACTTTAACTGCTCATTCCTCTCCTCACATAAATCTTGTGGTAATCCCCTTACTGCTAGAGACGTCTCTCCACTCCACATTGCCCTTCACAACTCCTCTTTAATTGAAATTCACTACTTTGGCTCCCTCTTCACTTGGTCAAATAAAAGTAGGTCTGGTGTGAGAACCCTAACTTTAAATTCATGTCTTGCTGGCCTAATGCCCACATTAATATTCTAATGCCAAACCTTTCAGACCATTGCCCACTCATTCTTTCTTTTAGGGATAGTGACATTAAAAATAAATCAAATTTAAACCTTTTTGACTCTTGTTTAAAGAGTCCTATTTTTTGCAGATTCTTCATTAGGCTTGGAGCATAAGAGTTAATGGGAATCCTATGGTCAAGTTATGGCAAAAAGTCAAAAAACAAAAGAATAGTCTTAAAATCTGGGTTAAGGATAGATTTGGTGTTGGTTCTAAGTTATCCTCCATTAGAAGTGAACTTGTTATTGTTCAACAGTAGATCATGAATAGTCCTTTAGGCCCCTCATTGACTCAGCTTGAAACCGAGCTCTCCAACAAGCTTGTTGAAGCGCTCACTTCAGAATTAAGCATGTTGAGGCAAAAATTAAGGGAGCAGTGGTCTGTTAATGGTGATAGGAATTCCAAGTAATATCATGCTTCCCTTAAAATTAAACAATCCAAATCCTGCATAACTCAAGTAATTGATTAGCATGCTAACACTCATACAACTCCTAATACTATTGATGATGCTTTCCTTGAGTACTATACTTCTCTTTTGGGCAATCAAGAAGATGACCTCACTGATGATTCATTTATATCCTCTCTCTCCCTCCCTAAGGTAAATTCCGCTCAGTAAGAGTATCTAATCTCGCCGGTCACAAATGATGGAATAAAGCTCACTGTCTTCATTATAAGGAAGGATACCTGTGGGGGTCCTGATGGCTTCAATGCCACCTTCTTCACTCACTGCTGGAAGATAATAAGTAAGGATTTCTTCAATGCTGTTCATAACTTCTTCACTCAGTAAGAAGACCGATGGCAAGGGTGATTATCACTACTGCTACAAGAAAGGTCATTGGAAAAGAAACCATCCTGACTAATTAAGGTTGTTAGGGAAAAGAAGCAGAATGGTTCTGCAGCTCTATCAGGTGCATTTGTAATTCACAATTATTTTGTAATCAATAAAATGTCATGGGCTTTAGATACTATATCTGGTACTCATATATGTAATTCGTTATAGAGGCTTAGGTACTGGCATCGCATGACAAAAGGGGAAATGAGGCTCCAATTACTGATGGATTTATGGTAGATGTAACAACAGCAGAAAACTATCATTTATTTTTGCCTAGTGGATAAGCATTAGTATTAAATAATTGCTATTTTGTAAAAGACTTTATTTGTGGGATTATTTATGTTTCTAGATTGTCTGAGACTGAATATATATTTCATTATGCAAATAATGTTATGAACATTAGTTTGGATGGAAATAAAGTCTACGAAGTTGTTCTTGAAAATGGTATTTATGCGATTAATACTAACTGTGTGTTCTGCGAATTATGTTTCTAACAATATAAATGCTGGTTATCTTTGGTATTGTAGGCAAGGTCGTATTAGTGAGAAATGATTACACAAACTGAAAACTGAAGATCTTCTATCGTCAATTGATTTTGAATCATTTGACGCGTATGAGTCGTGTCTCAAAGGTAAAATGGCCAAGAACCCCTTTAGTGGGCGCAATGAAAGAGCTGATGAACTCTTAAGGTTAGTACATAGTGATGCATGTGGCCTGATGCTTATAGTTTCCAAAGATAACAGTTCTTACTTTGTTACCTTCACTAATGATTTCTAGAGACTAGGATATGCATATCTTATGAAAAACAAATCCGATGTCTATGATAAATTTGTTGAATATAAAAATGTAGTAGAAAATCAAACCGGCCGTAAGATTAAGATCCTTCGAAGTTTGATCAGATTGAGAAGGCGAGTATGCTGGATATGATTTCCAACGATACTTAAAAAGATAATAGGATTATCTCTCAGGTTACTCCACCCTATACTCTGCAGCACAATAGGGTGTCAGAGCGAAGAAACAAAACCCTATTAGATATGATTTCTTCCGTGATGAGTAAGGCTAAGTTAGCTCCGTTCTATTGGGGATATGCTCTAGAAACCGCGGTGCATATGTTGAATTTGTTACCCACTAAATCTATGCATCAAACATCATATGAGATGTGGTATGGTAAGAAACCCCAGCTCAAATATTTGAAGGTGTGGGTTTTTGTAACATCCCCTACTTAGAGGCCCAAAACTAATGGCCACGGATGCTGCAGTCATCCATAGTTATTAATCATCGACGACCAAATACGGCAGTGTTAGATTCATTGATACACAAAAACATATGAATATGAAAAAAAATTAAAACACCAAACAAGATCACATTCCATTTCAAAACATTTCCAATTCATTACATAATCCCACACTCGTTAGCCACGTTCAGAGAAAATAAATTTATTACAACATACACCAAGAGCGACATATGAAGATGCCTCCTTGGATGATCAGAGTATATACAGGCAATATAGGAACTTTGCCATTAGAAACAACACAGCAGAATCAAAATAAAAGAGAACTCTAGATAACTATCATCCCTCCTGCATGTCTTCGGAAGCTTTATTCGTCTAATGAATTAACGGATTCAGTAAATGATAATTTAACATTTGAAATCGGGTAAATATGGGAATCTGGAGTTAAAATGTGAATAGAAATGATTTCTAAGTTGATTTAAAACTCTATTTGAATTAGAGTGATGGTAATAGACGTTGAATGGAATTAAAAGTCGATAAATTTAAAGTTGGAATTTTATATATTAATTTAATAGTGGAATTTAATATATAGAAATAGTGTAAATAACTGAAATTTTGATTTAATATAAATCGGAATGATTTCTAATATGGATATAAATTCTATTTGAAATATAATAGAGTTGGTAGGTTTTAAAATTTAAAATTTAAACGATTTCGACGATTTTGAAAATCGCTTGATTTAATCGACGAGTTAAAATTGCCTTCCGGGGCATAGTCTCGGAATTCAACGAAACTAGTTCCATTGGATCCATAATAGTTTATTATTATTGGATTTCAAATTTCGTAATATTTGGAGTTACCGTTTGGTTGTACGGGATAGAAACACGTTGAATTAAATATTGAAAATTTAATATTTTAATTCGATTCAAAAAGCTATCTTCCACATACGATCGAATTAGGCCCCGAAACATGTTCCATTATGTTCGGAATAGGGGTAAAATATTATAAATGCCAGGCGGCACACCTTCGATTGGAGTTCGTTCGAAAAAGCACGTTAATTTTGAAAATAATATTAAAATAATATATATACGCTTATATATACACGTTTAACAGTAAACCCTAGGCCTTGTTCACATAGCCTCCAGTTTACTTTTCAATGGACGATATTTCATGACCTTCCTTCCTCAAATCCTCCTCATCCAAGCATTTTCAAGCCGAGACTCCAACTAGGAAGTGGTAGAGCTCATCGAGACGAGGCTATCCAACGGTGGATTTACATTATCATCTTCGTTTGGAGGCCAGATAGGGCCGCGTTCATGCTGCCATCGTGGGGGTTTTTGAGGCAAATTATGGGGCCGAGCGCCACATGCTTCTGGCCGAAGGTGGAGCCCGCGACGAGCTTTCGAGGGGTGGTCGCCGGTCGAGTTCTAGGGCAGCGATATGGAGGCGGCTGTCAACGTTTTGAAGCGGTGATGGGTTCGAACGTGATATCAGCTTGGTGTACATGAGAAGGAAGAGGGAAAAGAAGGTGTGGCTTTGATTTCTTGTTACCGGAATTAACGACCGATCTAGATTATATAGAAAAAATTTAATTTATTTATATAAATTATATTCCAATCTTTAAAAATCCGTATCTTTGTCATAAGAGGTCGAAATTGGACGAAACAGGTGGCGACGGGATCGTGGCGACGAGCACTATGCTTTGAAATAGATCTGGAGATGTTTGGAGCAAGTTTAAATTTTGGATTAAATCGAACGGGTTTGATTTAATTTAAAATTGGAACGTTTGGAAAGTTAAAACCCAAGGTGGGTTAATCTCACCCAATTTTGAACTACCGGTTTTAATTTTAAATAGTTAAAATTAATTAATGATTTATTGGTTGAATAGATAAATTATTGTAAGTTGAATGTGATATTATATCTAATAGTATATATATATATATATTGGAATGATTGATATTCTCGCATATATATAGCGGATGAGACCCTATGCGCCCCGCATAATAGCGGATGACCCTATATACCGCGATATTCCGCCTCGAAGCGGAATTGGTATTTTTATGTTATGCTAACATCTGTGGATGCAGAGAAAACAGGTTGGAGGGATCCAACTAAATTCCTCAAAATGTTGAATTTAATTTCATATATAGTGATATATGTTTGTTTGAATAATTCTGTGATAGATTATCATGTGATTTGGATTAATTGGATGCTATGGTAGTTTTGACCTAGATTTTGGTACTTTAAAATATCAATAAAATATGGTTGAATTGGAAAAGGATTTTAAAGAGGGATTTTGAAGTAAAACATTTATATAGAATTTTAGGTAAATTAATTGGGTAAAATAAGGGTTTTGAAGTTTGTACTTAACAAATTCGGGATATTGTAAATATAGATTTTGGGATAAAAGTATATAAAAAGGATTTTAAATAATAAATTCTCAAGTGGCACTTGTTTAAACATAAAGGAGGTTTTTAAATCAAGATTTTTAATAGATCGAAAGAATAGAAGTGAATTTGGAAATAAGTATTAAATTGGTTATACCGGACTCAAGTAAGATTTCCAAATTTACGGAAATGAAATTAGAATCGAGAAATTGGGCTTGTTTTAAAAAGAGGATTTTTTAATTATTAACTAGGTAATTTTAAAAGTGTTAAAATATTCTAGAAACTAGTTATTTAATTATTTTAAATTGGTTTTAAGCATATTTAATTATTAGTTAGTTACTTTATAAAGATTGTTAAAGATTTACTATTATTTCAGCATTATTATTTTAAAAGATAAATTATTAAATATTAATATGGCTTTGTATAACAACTTTTATTTAAGTAAATTAACCTAGATAAAACTTGGAAATTTATTTGAGAAACTTATAAGCATTATATTGATATAATTTTTAAATAAAGTTTCGGGAAGTAATGGTATATTCGCATGGCGTAATCGAAGGCAGTGAGTGCCTGCAGTTAAGTCTTGGATTTCTTTGGGATAGAGACGTAACCATTGAGCTATGAATCCATGGTTTGATACCGCAGTGGTACTTTCCATATTATTTTAAAAGGTTTTTTTTCAAATATTTTTGAAAAGGATAAATTGGGAATATACCGAATTCGATAAGATAAGTACACACTTTTGGAATTAAGGGATTTAACTTATTTGAAATTTTTAATTAAATAAGACTTGGGGTTTTTCAGTGGAAATGAAAATATTTGGTTGAATGCTTTTTATTTGATAGTTAAATAACTGACTATCAAATCTGGACCTAAATATAACTTTGGAAATATCTAGAAGAAGCACGGGGATTATATGGTATAGTTACCGTTCGAGGTGCTATACTGTATGTATAAACTCATTTCGTTCTTCTCGGATGATGTTAAGGAAATCCATCCACTAACGGTTAAGAGGTGGTCTCCGATCTTACTTCGTTTGTTTATTTCCAAAATAACCGGGGTTGAGTTTACCGGAAATAGCGAACGTTGTTTCGAAGAGACCGGGATCGGGTAGGTTATCCGAAAACCACTTCGATCCAACGAGTCCGTTTTTCGAAATGAAGACAAGGGCTTGGAGTCGAAGATGGAGCAGTGAAGTGCAAGGGCTAATCGCTACTAATTCTGAGGGTGATTCCAAAATGAATGTAGTAGGAATAGTGCCTTCGGTTCCGTTCAGACCTAGAACAGACTTGTATGGATGAATGCTATCAAAACATTGTCATTGGAAGACAATGAGCATTCTAAGTGAAAATTCCTTAAAAAGGTAATCATAGCCATTAGCCTCATCAACCGGGAATGACTGAAAAGTAGGGGAGATGCAGCAAGGCTAAGTGGGTAGCACCCAATTAGGGTATGTTTATCACTTTTCTAGATACCCTCGGATATTATTACTACGATTTATGGAAGGAGCTCGGAAAGGGTGGGAACCCCTGGGATGATAGCATATTCGGTCTATCCAGGTTAGGGATAGTCCGGTCTTGTGTAGCAGGGGATCCCGGCGTGGTCCTCGGTACATTGTTTCTAGACATGTACTGTGACAGGTGATACCCCAGTACCCAGTCATTCGTATGGAATCCATTCACCAATAAGCGTCGTACGGTTTTGATTGTGGCCAACTATGCTAAAACGTGAGATGCAAGCATTTCAGCTATTTGAATAAGTATTTGTGTTTAGACACTATTATAATACCAGAGGATTTTGATATGAAATGTTTTGGTTATCGTACGGTAAAAATCTATCGTGTTTATTTGTGGCGTGGTCTTACGAGATACCTTTGAATTTCAAAGGATTTTGAAAACTTTAATAATTCAAATTGAGTGTGTTTTCTCACGCTGAATTTCCAGACTTGCTCGGGTGTTATTTTATTATAATGCTCAGGTCAGACCGAGTATTACAGTTCAGGTAGGATGCTATGGAGCTCAGAAGACGAGCTGGATGGCGAAGATGTATTACTCGTATTTGATTTTATTCCGCTACAGTGTTTTGTTTGAAATTATCAGCGAATTGTGAGGGCAGGTTGTTATAACTGTCCGGGCTGGTAATTATTGTTTTGTGTACTCTGATGTGAGATATGTATATTACTGTTTTGATTTGTGTAAAGAACTATTCATATTATATGTTATTCAGTCCGCTGTGAGATTCTATTTTGTTTGGTTTCTTCTCTCATCTACCTACTTTCTTTCCCCTCAATAATCTTTCTTTCCGGCACTCGATCGTTCGACATGTTATATAATTAGCGTATTTATGTCAATTTTCGAGGGTCGAAAAGGCAGGTCGTCACAGTTGGTATCAGAGCTTAGGTTGGCAGTATACCTAGGCTTTGGTGGGGATTACTCATTAGAGATAGAGTCAGTATTACTCTAGAATGAGTTTGAATGTATTGATAGATTTGAGCGTGTAATTGTTAGTGAATATAAAATGTTTTTATACTGTGCTGACTTATCGGTTGAGTGTTTATGAATTTTGGTCGGTACGGGAAGTACAACCATATCGATAAAGGTTTCTAAACTCTTAAACAAGGTAAACCGATATAGTATTGTTTTAAAGTGGGTAAATGAAATAATTTTACCCAAACTATATTTTGTTATGAAAGAAATAATTTTCTGAAATTATTATATATATTTGGATGTTTGGTTGTTAACATTATAAACAAAATAGATTATAAAATTTGGAATGGTTTTATATATAACCAAATAGAAATTGTATAAGAATGATTTATACAAAGGAGTATAACTAAAATTGGATTCAAACCAGAATTTAAATCTCGGAAATTTTGGAAAATGTTTTAAATTTTGGTTTGAACTAAATGTTTGGCAATTTTTAAATCTTGGAATTTTTGAAAATGTTTTCCAAAGTGTTCAAAAGGAAGAATGTGGTATTATTTTTGGAGATATTTTGGGAATAGAAATTGTTTTTAAATGAATTTTGGAAGTAAGGAAGCATTGAACTCACTTTAGTCGCTGGAAAGTAATCCTGGTGATGACGACCGCATCATCGGTATTCATTTTTGGGTTTCTAATTGATGGATTGCTACCAGAGTGATTGACTATGATTATTTGCTTTGGGCTTGTTGATAAACAAGTTTTGTTTTAGAAATTTGTAACGACCCACTATTTTGGACCATTCAAATCGACAATAATCCACACATGTCGGACTTGAATTGCTCAAATAACAGATTGTAATAAAATTTTGGAGCAAATAAAATCAAATACAGAATCACAGACATAGAATATCAGAATAACTCGCAGCGGAAATAAAATACCATAGTAGTTCATGAAGCTACTATATACAAACTCTCAAAACATATACAAAATATCATAGTTTAAAAATGGATACAATAGAAGTCAGGATACATAAATCACTAATGCAGAAGCAATACCGAATAGTAAATAACTGGATTAGAAGATAAGAAATAACAGATGGACATATAAGCTCCAGCAAATCTCTAGCTCCAGAAGATAAATTCCAAAGCTGTGATTCTCAGGCTGACCCGAGCGTAAAGTAAAACACAAAACACTCGAGTCAGGACATATATACTTATACAATGTAAACCAAATCAAGTGAACTGTAATAGCAATGCATAATAACTTAGAGGATGCTTGGGATCGCCCATCCTTTAAGGATCCATAAAACCATCAATTAAATAGTAGTGACAATATCACAGAAATGTCCATATCAAAGTAAACCATGCAACTAACGGTGTTAATGTGCATCAAACCATCACTAGGAAATCAAATGACATACAGCGAAGTATACCCGTGGTTATAAAATTACAAAATAATATTTTATACTTCAAAACAAAATATCATTTCAAATTCAAATCTTTATCAAATTAAAGGTTAAATCATTTCTAAACCATTTAAATTTCTAAACCATATTTAACTTTAAATACCTTTTAAATTCCAAGATATCATTCATTTATTCTCATTTCAAATCACCTTTTTAATAGTTTATATTCCAATCAAATTAATTCCTCTAAACCATCTAAAAGTGAAGTTATTATACTTTCAACTCAAGTATTCAATTTCCAAAGTTTAGACCATTCTGAGTTCATTTACTTAGTTAAAAACCATAAACATTGAAAATTTCAGCCTTTCCCAACATTTAGAAAATGCTGTTATAAGTTATACTTGAAAACATTTTAATTCAACAAAGACAGCATTTTAAAACTGCTGTTAAATCTCAGTTTTAGTTGAAATTTAGTTTAAAACAGCAAAGACAGCATTTCCAGAAATGCTGCAATAGCTCAGGTTTCAAATGAAGGTTTTTATTTATTTCAGCAAAGACAACAGACCACTACAGCATTCACAAAAATGCTAAAATAGGCCTTTATTAAGTTTTTAGCCTTTAGTTCATTGCATCTACTGCAGCATTTACAGAAATGTTGTAATAGCTCTTTTATTAAGTATTTAGTTCATTTCAGAAACCATAGCATTTCTGAATGCTATTAAAAATATTTTTCAAATTTTAGTGTATTTCCAACAAACAATAAACTTTGATTTAAACCTTTTTGACATTATAAAAATCATATTTTAACATTCAAAAATGTTTATTAACAACCCTTTTTACATATGATTTTTATAAAGTAAACTTTACAATAAAATACAATTTTTTTTAGTTTTACTTAACAATTCAAATATACAATTTTCCCATTTTTACCTTTTACAATTTTATTAACACTTACATTTTCAAATTACCATTTCACACATTAACTAAATTTCCAATTTATTTAACTAATTTAAACCTTTAATTAGAACCAAATTTCCCATTTCCAAGTCAAGTTATATTTAAAATTTCACATTTAAGCATTTATTCATTTAACCATTTTAGTTCATAGAAAAATCAATAATACTTAATTAAATCATTTAAATTCAAATTTAAATCAAATTATCATATTTCCCATTTTCCAAATAAAATTAAATTTCCATTTTATTCGTAACTTATAGAAAAAATCATAATTTCTTTATTTAAACAAATTTAAAATCCAATTTAAATCAAATTAGCATAAATTTACACTTTTAAACATATTTAAAATATTCAAAATACTTTATAAAATAACCACGGGCCTGTATATAGTTTTCTAACCTAGGTCAAGTGATACAGATATATATCATTTCAATCCGTAGTTTACAAAGAAAAATCTGGGTTCTATCATTTCAAACCCGCAATCCCAAGTAAAATAAAATAAATAAAAATCGTTCAAGCCTATCAGTTTAGCACATAACGATTTTTCCCTATTCTAAAGTCCGTTCGGGTATGTATCATTTCAACCCATAGTGATCTAATCTACAGGGAACTTGTAGTATGATAAACAGATATAAATGAACAGTTTAACAACATATATTAGTAACAGATGAGATGACAGGTAAATAAACAGGTTTAACATCATATAATTAATAATCACAGACAGGGATAACATAACATAATAGTACTACACATTCAATTGTTGTCAATTCACATTTGCATAAGTATAAATGTCAAGTGAGATTTACTCACCTTTTTACGCTGGAGTTAACGATTCAAGCACAAAGATAATTTCCAGAAAGCACGATACAACACAATTAGATTCAAGTGGAGAGAGAGAGCCAAGATGTTAAATCTTGTATTCACAAATAAAACAAAGCAAAATATAAATATAAATACAATACAAAAGATTATATTAAAACAATTTGAAAATAGAAACGACAAATGACATCACCTAGCTTCAAACAAGTTTTGCTTGCTCTTGACTCAACATATGCTCGGTCTTAAGGCTATAGTGGTTCAGCTATGACATGTTTCAGGTGGTAAAGATCAGGTTTGGATCAGAAAATGCAAGGCTTGGTCAAGAAGGCAAAAGGTTTGGAAGTTATAAACAATGGAAGTGCAAAAGGCAAGGTAAAAGAGGCTTTGATTGCAACATTTTGGCTCGGCCACAAGCACACTTGGCTCGGCCAGGGGCTAGTTCAGGTCTGGACAGAGGAGAGGTTGATGTTTAGTGGTCAGGTCATGGTGGTGGTGGAGGCTTAAGGAGGTGGCCGTGGTCAAAGATGAAGGGGGTTGCATATATAGGGGCTCGGCTATGAAGATTTCAAGGTGTTTTCATTGTTTTTGTGGATTTTGCATCATAGGGAGGTCATGGCACTTTCAGGTCAGAGAAGAGAGATGGTTAGGCCGTGGATTAAGTGGAGAAAGAGGTGGTGGTAGTCGGTGGAGGAGATGGTGGAGGTAGAGGCCTAGAAACATGTGAAGAGGCAAGGCAAAACATTGAAAAAAATGAGGAAGATGATGAGAAAAGAGGCCATTGCTTACCAAAATTTCAGAAATGGCTTTTGGCCGTGACTTTGCTGAAATGAGAAGCTTTTCTCACGTGAAAAATAATTAAAACTCACGGCTACAGCTGAAGGAAAGAACGGCCAAAGTTAGACAATGAAAAGGCAAGCAAATGAAGAGACTAGCTAACCAAAAGTCATTGTTTATAAGCTTAAGTCTCTTCAAATTTCCACTATCTTTTATATACAAAATAAATAAAATAAAACTCAGTAAATAACATAAAATAAACTGAAATAAATTGAAGAAAATAAAATAAATAATTTGTTTTAGGAAAAATAGGAAAATAAATAAAGAAAATAGCTTAATATATTGAAACCAGCTTTAAAAATTGCAAACAAAAATACAATTAACTTAGGAAAATTATAACTCAACAAATTCACATAATTAAATTCAAAGTCCAAAACAAAATAAAATGAGAATGAAAATAATAATTTGTCCTAGGAAAAATAGAAAATAAATAAAGAAAATGCTTTATTAAATTGAAATTAGAATTTAAAATTGTAAACAAAAATACAGTTGACATTAGAAAATTTCAATAGCACTTTTAAAAATGTTTTAAAACTAAAATATATACATAACATGTTAATTTACCTATGAAAACATGAATTAGAACATTACATGACCAAATAAAATATTATTTTTATAATTTAAAATAAACAATTTTGTTAAATACAGCAAATTTCACACAATAGTTAAAAAGGCATAACTTTCACAATGTAATTCTGATTTCAACGAAACGAAAAGCAGTATTCTTGAAATTTAATTTATTTTCATAATAAAAGATAAAATTCAAAATTCAAAAATTTAAATTTTAAATTTAAAAGTCAAAGTTTGACCATATTGACCAAAATTCACTTTTCTGGAAAATATTCTATTTAGTCATGTTTGGAATTCTAATTCACATCAAAATCAAAATTTATATTTAAAATAACAAATTTTATTCATTTTAATAAATAAAATAGTTTTCAAATCAGGAAATTCAATTTAAAAATAATTAAAATATATAATTAAAATAATCATAAAAATACAGGGCTGTTACACTCTCCCCCACTCAAAACTTTTCGTCCTCGAAAAGGAATGAGGTATGGAAAACACAGAAAAAGATATAATGGAATAGGATTAAGACAAGATGACAAGAAGATTAAAATTATACCTGATAACTGTTGTTATAGGTAAGTTTAACAAGGTGGAGAATATGAATAGCTAGAAGGGAAAATAGGACGAAAGACAAGGATGAGCCATTAATTAAAATTGTTGGTTAAAGAGGAAAAAATATATTTAAAATACTTTAAAATCCTTTAGAAAGGAAATAACTGATCAAAGTATCCTTTATATAATATTTTATTAAAAATACTTTTATAACTCGATGTCTTAACAAGTTTATCCTCGTTCCTGCAGACTTTGGCAGTGCGTTGATCAGGCGCAAAGCTAGAATTCTCCAGGTACTTAGTAGACTTGTTTCAACCCCCAGTGAAAATACTGGAAAACTTTTAAAAACCGATATGTAAAGTACAATCTAAACAAAAAACAAACAAAACCTTTGTCTAACCATGGATCGCAGATACACAAAGGTTACGCCTGGGTCCCCAAGGAAACATTCGTATCCGTAAGCTTTCTCAGCCCTGCGAATTGCGCCATGATGACTAGTAGACCGCAGATACACAATGGTTACGCCTGAATCCCCCAGGAAACATCCGTATTCGTAAGCTTTCTCAGCCCTGCGGATTTCGCTACTAATACGACCTACATAGATCACAGGATACACAATGGTTACGCCTGAATCCCCCAGGAAACATCCGTACCCCCTGGGCCATCCAGCCAGGTGAATTACGCTATGCAGTCGCGCTCGTAAGACCATGGATAACGCCATGGAATTCGATGGACACTCGAGTATCATATTCGGAAAACCAAAAATCAGAGAAATATCGATAGAATGAATCCACAATGTGGCCACAAAGCGGATATCAAGCAGAAGGCACTTTCCATATCTTTACTTCGAAAATATGTATCATATAGTACCTTTTCAAATCACTTTCAAATATCATACTTATATAAAGTCCATTATATATAAGATTTCATTTTCAAATCAAATACTTTCCAAAATCAATAGTATATCAAATCACACTTTTATAGACTTCAATTATATAAGATTTCACTTTTCAAATTGAGTACCTTTTCAAATCCATAGTTTTCGAATCAACATCATACTTATACAAACCAAATTTTTATATAAGTTCGATAACTCCCAAATCAAGTATTTAGTAACACAAGGTTCTCAAATCTCAATTTGTTTCAATATCAATATAATTTTCAAAATCATATACGCTTTCACCAAATTATTCTTCCAAATCAAATATCTTTAGTTCCAAAGTTTTCGAAATAATAAATTTAGAAAAATAAATCCAAATTTCCAAATCAATATAATTTAAGTCAAACAATTCATTTCCAAAATCATCTTATATTTACATAAAGTCTATCTTATATAAGGATCAAAAAATTTTCAAAAAAAAAAAACAATTTCGCTCCATGAAGAGTCATATGGGATTGAACATCTTTGCTTTATAAAAGATTTTTAATTTAGAATAGTTCTGTATATAAAATAGTTTGTAAAATAGTGTGCATATAAAATAGTTTTGAAAAAAAGAAAAAAAATATAGTTTTGTATATAAAATAATTTTTTTGGAAAATGGTTTTAAATAAAATAGTTTTGTATGTAAAATAGAATAAAATAGTTTGTTTAAGAAGAACAAAAGGAAAATTAGTTTTGAAAAATGGTTTTAAATTGATAGTAGTTTTGCATAAAAGAAAAACTCCAATTAAATTACAAAGATATCCAACCCAACAACTTCCAATTTCAGCGTCAAGTATATCAATGATATTAGAATATAAGATGTACATATGTCATCATTTCGAAAAATCACATTCGATCACTCGCTCGATCACACAAGTTCACTTTCGAACTAGTATTGTCCATTCGACTTCCCTAATGCGGATTTCGATATGGTTTCTCGACTAGAAACCATCGGTCTCCTTGCATAGCCATATACTATGATAGAGAATTCTAGAATCAAGCCCAAAATCCATATCAAATATTCGCCATCAAGAATCAAATGAAAAATCCTAACACGAAATGGTGTAATTCACCTCGAACTTGTGTACCCAAACTTGGATCAATTTAATTATGCGAATAAAACAGCTTACGTACAACTTATGTATCTATTCCAACTTTTTAAATATATAGTTTCATAAAGATGTTACTAAGTTAAACATTTAAACTAAATTTTATTCAAAATATTTTGAAGACCAAATTCTTTTCAAAACATTTCAAATCTAAATTTCATATTAGAAAAATTCAAAATAGCCTTATTCATTTACTTAACAAAACAGTTTCAACTTATTTAAATCATATTACTACATATTTTTAACATAAATACCAAACTTATATACTTTATACTTTTCAAAATTACTTAGCATTGAAAAGTTAACCTTGATTTGGAAGTACTCGAACCTGCAAAATAGTCGAAGAAATCATATTTCAATCCAAGAGTTGGAAATCACCAACAAATCAGTAAATCAATTCCAAAAGATAGGGTTATATCAAATCAAATACAAAACTCAAGGACTGAACATCGGCTCATTTCAAATTGTTCAAATATATATACATATATCTTTCGAATATCACATCACACTTCAGAATTTGAAATCAAAATTGGTTTCACAAATCAATCGCATAGCAAAGTTACCGAAGTGGCCTCTCCCCTTCTCTGAAACTCGAAAATCAATGTCGATGATGCATGTATTCATCACCGAAATTATTTTCCAGCGACATAAGTGGGTTCTGGACTTCTATTTCTCAAACTTCTTTTGAAATTTCTTCGAAATCATTTGAAACTCATTAAAATCATTTGAAACATTACATATTCGGAAAATACTTTCAAATCATATTATTTATTATTTCAAAATCTTAAAACCAGTTCCAAAATGCCGGAGTTCAGTCACTCAAATTCAGATTCAAAACCTTCAGTTATAAATTATTTTATATGAAACCATTCCTTATAAATTTTCAAAATTTCAAATCCTTTCGAAACTTCAAATTCTCATTTTTAAAAGGTATATAATCCTTATCGAAAACATTTCATCTTTATATAAAAATATGGCCATCCTTATCAAAATAACAACTACGATGAATACAAAAATTTCAAAAGACAATCAACCACAAATTTTCCAATGGATGATTCAAGGATGGATTTCAAAACAAAAAAGAGATTCAAATTTAGAGGAACTCTAATCAAATAGAATTTTGATTCAAAGATAAGCTCAAACGAAGATAAGATAATTAAATTACCAAATAGAAGATGGATAAGCCTATATAAATCGCGGGCGACCTTAATAAGGTCAACCGTGACTTCAGGAATATAATCGATGCGAAAATCTAAGGCAAATCGACCTTCGATCGCCAGAGATAGAATCCAGGTATAGCAGAAGATAGATAAACATCGTAAACCGAGGATACGGAAATCTCCGGTGAATCAATGCCAATTGTAAAGGAGTTTCACCCCTTTACAAATCATTCAAAGTTTGGCGAAATCGCCTGTCTTTATAGAGGTCATTCAAAGTGGAGTTATGGAATGCTCCAAAAATCAAAAGAATACAATTAGGGGAGACAGGAATGGATTTCAGAACAAGTGGGAGCGTTCCAAAATTCAAAGGAATCCTAATCGAAGAAATCCCAACTAAGATAGAAGTTCAGAATTTTAAGGAAACCCTAATCAAAGAAATTACTAACAAGGTGGATACGAAAGGGATAAAGTCCAGAAAATTTTCTTTCAAAACAAGAAAATTTTATACCAAAATAATCTTTAAAAATCCTTTAAAAATCATTTGAAAATCATTTTATACTTCGAAAATTCGTTCTCTTACAAAGAAATGATTTTGAGATTGATTTCACTCATTCTAGGGTATTTCTACCCTATCTCTAATGAGTTTTTGCTCCGTAGGCTAAGGTTTGCCTAAAACCAAAGCTCTGATACCAAATGTAACGACCTACTATTTTGGACCATTCAAATCGACAATAATCCACACATGTCGGACTTGAATTGCTCAAATAACAGATTGTAATAAAATTTTGGAGCAAATAAAATCAAATACAGAATCACAGACACAGAATATCAGAATAACTCACAGCGGAATAAAATACCATAGTAGTTCATGAAGCTACTATATACAAACTCTCAAAACATATACAAAATATCATAGTTTAAAAATGGATACAATAGAAGTTAGGAACGAGGTAGGAGAATAGAACAACCAGGTAGAAAAACAGATTTGAAATACAAAATAACAATTAATTTAAACCATATAAATTTAAATTTAATTGATATTCAATAATTGATTTAATCCATTTGATTTCACTAACATCAATCTCAACTATTTCTAAATTCATTATCTTATTATCCCATTTTCTTAAATTTTCAATTTCTAAAACCATAAATTTTAATAGTCTTTTATTATAATCATATTATTTTTTTTCAGCAATTTTAAATTCTTCTTTATTCCAAATTACTGTTAAATTTATTCTACTTAATATATCTACTCACATATATTTAACCCATATAAATTAATTTAAACCATAAATGTTTCGATTTAAATTAATTTACATCTATTAATTTCTTTTAAATTCAAGGTATTTTCATATGTTGATCAAATTTCAATTTATTAATTCTTTCAAAACAAATTTATTAATTCTTTCAAAACAATTTATTTCATTATTAACTGAGGTTTACTTATTATCCTATCTAACTCTATTAACATCTTTATAATCAAAATTTAGTGTATAACATTTATTTTAAACACTCAAAATTTATTTATAAATTCAATTTATATTATATATTATCCAATTACATATTCAACTTCTGAATGATTTAGGTAAGTTGTATTAGAATGCGGTTGAACAATATACAAATAAAATTTTCCCAATCCAATTATTCAAGTTTAAATATTTATTCCAAATTTGGTTTTATTTATAATTAAAATCATCCTTCAACAAAATTTAAGAATTAGATTTCCGATTAACTTTGATCAATTTAGAGATATATATAACATATTTATATCAAATCCAATTAAATTTTAAAATAAGATACCCATATATATATAAATCAAATTATACTGAAGAAATTCAAAACAAAATATTTTTCAAAACAAAACCGTAGCAAAGCTACAGAATAGTATCTCCACTTCGAGACTCGAAAATGAATGTCGATGATGCGGCCGCCATCACCGAAATTATTTTCCAGCGACAAAGAGAAGAGCACTAATTTCAACATTTAAGAAAAATTCTTTGAAACGATTTCTATTCGAAAATACTTCCAATAATATATACTTTAAAATTTTAAAACCAAAGTTCGAAATCACCGGAAACTAAATTCTCAAATTTCTGAATTAAATTCATTCCAAATCAATTTATAAACCGTAATTATAAATTTATTTAGAACAATAAATGAAAATCAAATATTATCATTTCAAACAAACAATTTAATTAACCTATTAAATTCCAGAAAATTTTACTTATATTTTCACAATATAATCAAACAAGTTTATTTCATTTTCCAAATTTGAAAATAATATTGTGTCAGTTTGCTCTGTTCAAGTGTTTTGGAAATCCTATCGATAACGTTGATCAGACGAATCGATCGGAAACCCAAATCAACATCAACAACTCAAACAACACAATATACAAAACATTTTAAATATTAATTTACAAATACACTTCCTCGCTCGACTATATAAGAATAGATTTCAAAGCAAAGATAGAGATTCAAATTTGATGGACTCAAACCAAAGAGAATTTTGATTCGGAAAAATAGTTTGAAACAGAAGATAAGATAATTCAATTTCCACAATCGGGAGATGGATGAATTTACTTAATTCACGGGCAACCTTAACCGGGTCGTCCGTAACTTCAAGAATAATGTCGATGCAGAATTTCGAGGCAAATCTACATTCGATTTCAAGAAATAGAATTCAGGTATAGTAGGTAAAAGATAGCATCGTAAACCGAGGATACAGAAATCTCCGGTAAATCGATGCCTATTATAAAGGAGTTTTGCTCCTTTACGAATCATTCGAAGATTGGCGAGACCGCCGATCTATTATAGATATCGTTCAAAATGGAGTTATGAGGTGCTCCAGAATTGAAAGAAGACGAATAGTGAGGGACACGAATGAATTTCGGAACCGAGGGGAACGTTCCAAAATTCAAAGGAATTGAGTCGAAAGTAAGAGATTGAAACTCGAATGAGAGTGATTCTGTAAATACATTTACCATATATGTTGAGTTTTGCCTAGAGCTACCAAAGCTCTGATACCAACTATAACGACCCGCCATTTTGGACCATTCGCATCCATTATAAGTGTATAGGTGGACACTCATGCCGGAGTTGAATTGCTCAAAATACCGCGTTGTTAATTTAAATTTGGCAAAACTGAGCATATACAGTAAATAAAATAATCACTGATCACAGACACAGAGTAATAAGTGCAGCGGAAATAAAAGAGATAGTAGTTCATGAAGCTACTATATGAATATATAAAATACATCAGAGTTTACAACAGAAGAGTAATACGATACATCAGATACAAATCAGAATACATCACTGGAATCATAGAATACTGAAAGTAGAATAGATGGCTGGATCTTCAAGCAAAGCTCCAACTCCAAAGGTGAGTCTCGAATACTGGTACACTCAGTCTGACCCGAGCGTAAAGCAAAAACACAAGACACTCGAGTCAGGATTAACATTCTTATATTAATAAATCCAACTCAAGTGAAATAGCAATTGAAATACAAGTAACTCAAAGGATGTTTGGAATAACCATCCTTCAAGGATCCGTTAAACTATCTACTAGGTAGTAATGTACGCTAAGTAGATAATGTCTATCAGTAATATAAAAAGATATCAAAATAGCGTTAAGTCATGGCCCATTCCACCCTTAACACATTTTTATTCCCACAAGCATATACAAGACCGTAGTTTCCCCAAAACCGGAAGTCACCAGAGGGCAATCCATATACTCAAGGTACAAAACAAATTCGTAGTGGTCGCGCATAAATGGAATACAAGTATGACAAGGCACATGAGGCTATACCCAAGGTAGTGATACTACCGTTCGCCTGATCCGGGCTGGTGAGAACGTAACGCCGCAGCGCCCGCAACACCGTGAGACAACACTCCCAAAATCAAGGGTGCACCAATCGACAACAAGTATAAGTAGTTCGAAGAAGTGTGTCCACTTGAGGTATCAATCCTCCATTGGCCCGGCACAGCTCCTGTTTTAGTCATTTCCAATTTGACACAAGTGTCAAGGCTATCCATTATCGTTCTCTTTCTTCAGTCAACACGTACATCATTCCAACCACTTCATTCTGGATCATCACTCCGCGCATAGTTATTAAAGTGGGTTTCGGTTTAGATAGAGAGTATACCCATAACCGAATTCCGGTCTCTTTAATAACTTCCGTAATTATTTCACCGATTGGTCGTTAATATATTTCAAAACCAAATCAATTTCAATTTCAATCAGAGTTTATAAACCAACATTTCATTTGTCTTTCCAAATCAATTTCCATAATTTACGTTTCAAACTTCCAAATTCAAAATTTCAAAATCTTAAAATTAAATTTCAATTTCGATTTAAACAATCCAAATATCGATTCAAGTTCGCAAATAAGTTTCCTTCCAAATTATTTGAATTAACTAAATTTAACATTCGAATCAATTTAAACTTATTTATCGATTTCATTCAATATTCATTAAGTTACTTTATCATTCAAAACAATTTCTATTAAATTTCCAATTCATTAAACCCATTATTTAAATTCAACTTCATTAAATCAAAACTTACAATTTTGAATTAAATTAAATTCATCAAATCGAATTCTTTCAATTACAAGTCTTACATTAATTCCAAAAATATCACATTTTCATTTCTTGTTAAAGAAATTCCATTTCACTTATTTACTTCCTTAAATAATTTTCCAAAACTTAATTAATAAAGAAACTCAATTTCAATTATTTACGAAGCAAAATTCACTTATTCAAAAGTTCAATTTTCTTATTAAAGAATTTCAATTCAATTTAATCATTAAATAATTTAATCTTATTTAAGTATTAAATAATTCAAAACTTAATTATCCAATAATTTCAAGGTTTAACAATTTCAAACTTAATTATAATTTCGAACTTAATTATTAAATCATTTCAACTTAATTGAATCATTTCTCAAATTAAACATTTTCCTTTCAATAAAAATTCAAATTTCAATTTCATTTCAAAACCGTATTATTTATTCAAAAAAAATCCTTATTTTATTTTTAAATCAAATTATTGACCAATCGGGTTTTTATTTAGTTTTCTATCCTAGGTCAAAGTTCAATTTGGGTATTTATCATTTCAACCCGATTCCAATTCAATTCAAAATCAAAGTATAACAAAGGGAACTTGCAGTGTGATAACTGGGATGGTGTCAAAGTAAATAAACAAACAATAACAACAATAATAACAATCCAATAATCAATTCAAATAATCCCGAAATAACCGTATTAATTCGCATTGTTATTTATACGAATTAATATAATTATTTCTAGAATCTACACTATCATTTCATGTAGATTAAAGATTATTACATTACGGTTTTCACTTGTCATTCGATTTCAATTTCATCCATTATCAATTTAACAACATACATTCAGTGGTTCAAGATGTAATTAAACAAATCCTACGTGTCAATAAATTCAACAGTTAAAGGGTCATATTATACAAATGTCAGTTAATCAAATGTAACATTTAATTATCCTATATCAAATTCAATTTCATACTATTTATCATTTTAACATTAACAATTTAACGTCCAATATAAACATCAACAATCAATCAATTATCAGCCAAACTGTATTATCATCGCATAAATAATTAACAGATAATGGTGTCAGATGTCATAGGTGAACTGATACAGGTGATAACAGTGCAAATATCAAACAGCAGCATATTTCAATTGTCGTTTCAATTGAAATCAAATTTAATAAATAAAAGAACGTTAATCGTGAGTGAGTGCTCACCTTTCGAGATTAGAGCGGTAGACAATTGAAGATGAGCTACGAATCCAAGGACGAATTCTACAGCGAGGTAAGATTTGCATGAATTTGACAGTAGAGCTGAAAGTTTGGAATCGATGAACTGAATCAGAATCAGTTTGATATAAACAACAATTATATTATTTTCATTATGAAGTCAATCACATTTTTTATATATATTTTTTATTTTAAAACAAATATTAGAATATCATCTTTAATAAAAATCAATGTTTTAAATAATATATTGCCTATCTACAACAAAATTGAAATATTTCTATGTTACATATATATATTTGAAAAGCTAAGTTCACAAATACTTACATATAAATTAATATATATATATAAACTGCCCATATATGCGACATATATCATATGTATTACATTTTTACCAAGAGAAGCACTATACACAGTTAAACACCCAGTATACAACATAATGAAAACGTCTAAAACGCATATCTGAAATAATCTATCTATACTATATTTTCTTTTAAAATCAAAATTTACATTGAATCACTTATCAAATAAACTCTATATAATTCAACAAAATCTAATGTGTATAAATATGATACAATTTACTGTAACTTGTATAAAGAATAGTAACATTGTCCCAGACTAAAATCTGATATGTATATACAACTAATATTTACAAACATAAGTAAACTATACGGCTGAAACTACCCTACAAAACACTTTATATATACAGATCCATATAAACTCACATAAACATATATAAACTAACGTATTACGTTATAAATATATATAAAATACTACTTAACTATATATATAACACAAATTATATAAGTTTAACCTTTATGATCTTATGCATAAACCACAGCAAACGTTCAGCGAACTAAAGTTACATAGGTAAGGAGCTGGTTAGATCTGGAAGGCCAAATAAGAATCATTATGAAAAGTTTACTCAAAAGAAATGTAAGCACATAAATATATATGCTTGAAGCTTACATATACTAATATATACAACATTGTATACTAACCTATATTATATGCATATATATATATATTTTTAAATCTTTGTACATTTTGAAATCAAATGTCGATCCATATAATATAATAAAATACATAAGTATGCAAACATATATTTGTACCAGCAAATATATATATGAGCCTACAGCATACTATATAACTTTTCTTACATTTCATATAAGAATAGAACCATCTGGCAAAATCTTATAATATGATATAATATATCAAATAGTACTTTTAAAAAGCAAGAGAACAAGATCAACAGCACCTAGATGAAACGTTATATGCACGCATCCCTTTCAGATAAAAGGAATAAAGCTGCAGCTCATCACCAGGGTAGATGTTGCACGCGGGATGGCTTGCTGAGGCGAAGTCTTGGATTGGAGGAGGGTAAAGTGGTGGATCTCGGCTGAGGGGTTGCGGTGGAATGGTGGGCTCGGTGGAAGGAGAGGTGATTGCAAAGAACCGTAGACCAAGACTTGGTCGTTTCAAGGGGAAGGAAGTCTCACGGTTGGAGAAGGGCAGGTGGTGGCGAGTTGCGGGGCTGATGGCAGGCGGTGCTTGGGGCACCGGGCAGCTGAGCAAGATGGGCGGAGGCTCGGTCTCGCGTGGGGTTGTGGAAGGATGGTGCTGGGCTTCGAGTGGTCGCGCGCTCTCTTCGGCATGGCGGGGAGGAGATGGATGGCCGCATGGGTTGGTGGTTTGATGTCTGGAGGGGTGAGGTGTGTTGAAATGGAGGAGTGGTTGGGTTCTTGCTTCTGGTTTTGAAAGGAAAGGGAAGACATGAGAAAGATCACTGCAAATATATACTTTGGTTACAAAAATTTTTCTAAAAGAAATGAAGTAGATCTCACCAAGTGGAGAGGATGTTAAACAGTGGCTTCATATCTTAAATTTTATTTACGTTTGCCTTGGGAAAATAAGGGGACAGGCTGGAGTGAATGACGTGGCGGAGCCAGTTGTTGGAACGTGGGTGGGGAAAGCCAAGGAACGAAAAAATGAAAGGAAGAGGAAACGAACGAACTAATAAAAATAAAATCAAAAACCAAAGTATATGAAACGAACAATATGACATTGAATTAGTGGGATAACAGAAGGTCACACGTTGGATGCCGTGAAGTAATAAAAGCAATTGGCTGCAGAAATTCAACGACAATATATGAAAGGTCACAAGAACAAAAAAGGCACAAAAACCCAGTACCGATACGGTTACCGTTTATGCGGATTCCGCCGCGTACCGGACTCCGAGACGCACGAATGAATATACCGTAGAGATTAGCACGACGAGACGGTCAAAACGGCATACGAATATCAGTGGTACGATCATCCGATAAAAATCGATATCGGTACCAGAATGCTGCTATTTTGCAGAAAATAAGAACGACGGAGCAATAGATGTCCGAATTTGGAAAAATGACGAACTGATATTTTGCTCAGAAGATGGTTTAGAATTTTTCTATGTAAAAATATTTTGGTTTTGAAAACGTTTTATTTTCATCGTTTTTTAACTGATTAAATTGAAGTGAATTTACGCGCGAAATAAACTTCCATATTTTCGGACGAAAATTTAACAGTCGCTATGATTAACTAGACGTATTCCAAATATTAAATTTTTATTTCAAAATTTTATCGTTTAAAATTTCACAAAATTTCAACTAATTATGTTATTAAAACAGTTGAAATTTTACGGGTCGTTACACTCTCTCCCACTCAAAACTTTTCGTCCCCGAAAAGGAACGAGGTAGGAGAATAGAACAACCAGGTAGAAAAACAGATTTGAAATACAAAATAACAATTAATTTAAACCATATAAATTTAAATTTAATTGATATTCAATAATTGATTTAATCCATTTGATTTCACTAACATCAATCTCAACTATTTCTAAATTCATTATCTTATTATCCCATTTTCTTAAATTTTCAATTTCTAAAACCATAAATTTTAATAGTCTTTTATTATAATCATATTATTTTTTTTCAGCAATTTTAAATTCTTCTTTATTCCAAATTACTGTTAAATTTATTCTACTTAATATATCTACTCACATATATTTAACCCATATAAATTAATTTAAACCATAAATGTTTCGATTTAAATTAATTTACATCTATTAATTTCTTTTAAATTCAAGGTATTTTCATATGTTGATCAAATTTCAATTTATTAATTCTTTCAAAACAAATTTATTAATTCTTTCAAAACAATTTATTTCATTATTAACTGAGGTTTACTTATTATCCTATCTAACTCTATTAACATCTTTATAATCAAAATTTAGTGTATAACATTTATTTTAAACACTCAAAATTTATTTATAAATTCAATTTATATTATATATTATCCAATTACATATTCAACTTCTGAATGATTTAGGTAAGTTGTATTAGAATGCGGTTGAACAATATACAAATAAAATTTTCCCAATCCAATTATTCAAGTTTAAATATTTATTCCAAATTTGGTTTTATTTATAATTAAAATCATCCTTCAACAAAATTTAAGAATTAGATTTCCGATTAACTTTGATCAATTTAGAGATATATATAACATATTTATATCAAATCCAATTAAATTTTAAAATAAGATACCCATATATATATAAATCAAATTATACTGAAGAAATTCAAAACAAAATATTTTTCAAAACAAAACCGTAGCAAAGCTACAGAATAGTATCTCCACTTCGAGACTCGAAAATGAATGTCGATGATGCGGCCGCCATCACCGAAATTATTTTCCAGCGACAAAGAGAAGAGCACTAATTTCAACATTTAAGAAAAATTCTTTGAAACGATTTCTATTCGAAAATACTTCCAATAATATATACTTTAAAATTTTAAAACCAAAGTTCGAAATCACCGGAAACTAAATTCTCAAATTTCTGAATTAAATTCATTCCAAATCAATTTATAAACCGTAATTATAAATTTATTTAGAACAATAAATGAAAATCAAATATTATCATTTCAAACAAACAATTTAATTAACCTATTAAATTCCAGAAAATTTTACTTATATTTTCACAATATAATCAAACAAGTTTATTTGATTTTCCAAATTTGAAAATAATATTGTGTCAGTTTGCTCTGTTCAAGTGTTTTGGAAATCCTATCGATAACGTTGATCAGACGAATCGATCGGAAACCCAAATCAACATCAACAACTCAAACAACACAATATACAAAACATTTTAAATATTAATTTACAAATACACTTCCTCGCTCGACTATATAAGAATAGATTTCAAAGCAAAGATAGAGATTCAAATTTGATGGACTCAAACCAAAGAGAATTTTGATTCGGAAAAATAGTTTGAAACAGAAGATAAGATAATTCAATTTCCACAATCGGGAGATGGATGAATTTACTTAATTCACGGGCAACCTTAACCGGGTCGTCCGTAACTTCAAGAATAATGTCGATGCAGAATTTCGAGGCAAATCTACATTCGATTTCAAGAAATAGAATTCAGGTATAGTAGGTAAAAGATAGCATCGTAAACCGAGGATACAGAAATCTCCGGTAAATCGATGCCTATTATAAAGGAGTTTTGCTCCTTTACGAATCATTCGAAGATTGGCGAGACCGCCGATCTATTATAGATATCGTTCAAAATGGAGTTATGGGGTGCTCCAGAATTGAAAGAAGACGAATAGTGAGGGACACGAATGAATTTCGGAACCGAGGGGAACGTTCCAAAATTCAAAGGAATTGAGTCGAAAGTAAGAGATTGAAACTCGAATGAGAGTGATTCTGTAAATACATTTACCATATATGTTGAGTTTTGCCTAGAGCTACCAAAGCTCTGATACCAACTATAACGACCCGCCATTTTGGACCATTCGCATCCATTATAAGTGTATAGGTGGACACTCATGCCGGAGTTGAATTGCTCAAAATATCGCGTTGTTAATTTAAATTTGGCAAAACTGAGCATATACAGTAAATAAAATAATCACTGATCACAGACACAGAGTAATAAGTGCAGCGGAAATAAAAGAGATAGTAGTTCATGAAGCTACTATATGAATATATAAAATACATCAGAGTTTACAACAGAAGAGTAATACGATACATCAGATACAAATCAGAATACATCACTGGAATCATAGAATACTGAAAGTAGAATAGATGGCTGGATCTTCAAGCAAAGCTCCAACTCCAAAGGTGAGTCTCGAATACTGGTACACTCAGTCTGACCCGAGCGTAAAGCAAAAACACAAGACACTCGAGTCAGGATTAACATTCTTATATTAATAAATCCAACTCAAGTGAAATAGCAATTGAAATACAAGTAACTCAAAGGATGTTTGGAATAACCATCCTTCAAGGATCCGTTAAACTATCTACTAGGTAGTAATGTACGCTAAGTAGATAATGTCTATCAGTAATATAAAAAGATATCAAAATAGCGTTAAGTCATGGCCCATTCCACCCTTAACACATTTTTATTCCCACAAGCATATACAAGACCGTAGTTTCCCCAAAACCGGAAGTCACCAGAGGGCAATCCATATACTCAAGGTACAAAACAAATTCGTAGTGGTCGCGCATAAATGGAATACAAGTATGACAAGGCACATGAGGCTATACCCAAGGTAGTGATACTACCGTTCGCCTGATCCGGGCTGGTGAGAACGCAACGCCGCAGCGCCCGCAACACCGTGAGACAACACTCCCAAAATCAAGGGTGCACCAATCGACAACAAGTATAAGTAGTTCGAAGAAGTGTGTCCACTTGAGGTATCAATCCTCCATTGGCCCGGCACAGCTCCTGTTTTAGTCATTTCCAATTTGACACAAGTGTCAAGGCTATCCATTATCGTTCTCTTTCTTCAGTCAACACGTACATCATTCCAACCACTTCATTCTGGATCATCACTCCGCGCATAGTTATTAAAGTGGGTTTCGGTTTAGATAGAGAGTATACCCATAACCGAATTCCGGTCTCTTTAATAACTTCCGTAATTATTTCACCGATTGGTCGTTAATATATTTCAAAACCAAATCAATTTCAATTTCAATCAGAGTTTATAAACCAACATTTCATTTGTCTTTCCAAATCAATTTCCATAATTTACGTTTCAAACTTCCAAATTCAAAATTTCAAAATCTTAAAATTAAATTTCAATTTCGATTTAAACAATCCAAATATCGATTCAAGTTCGCAAATAAGTTTCCTTCCAAATTATTTGAATTAACTAAATTTAACATTCGAATCAATTTAAACTTATTTATCGATTTCATTCAATATTCATTAAGTTACTTTATCATTCAAAACAATTTCTATTAAATTTCCAATTCATTAAACCCATTATTTAAATTCAACTTCATTAAATCAAAACTTACAATTTTGAATTAAATTAAATTCATCAAATCGAATTCTTTCAATTACAAGTCTTACATTAATTCCAAAAATATCACATTTTCATTTCTTGTTAAAGAAATTCCATTTCACTTATTTACTTCCTTAAATAATTTTCCAAAACTTAATTAATAAAGAAACTCAATTTCAATTATTTACGAAGCAAAATTCACTTATTCAAAAGTTCAATTTTCTTATTAAAGAATTTCAATTCAATTTAATCATTAAATAATTTAATCTTATTTAAGTATTAAATAATTCAAAACTTAATTATCCAATAATTTCAAGGTTTAACAATTTCAAACTTAATTATAATTTCGAACTTAATTATTAAATCATTTCAACTTAATTGAATCATTTCTCAAATTAAACATTTTCCTTTCAATAAAAATTCAAATTTCAATTTCATTTCAAAACCGTATTATTTATTCAAAAAAAATCCTTATTTTATTTTTAAATCAAATTATTGACCAATCGGGTTTTTATTTAGTTTTCTATCCTAGGTCAAAGTTCAATTTGGGTATTTATCATTTCAACCCGATTCCAATTCAATTCAAAATCAAAGTATAACAAAGGGAACTTGCAGTGTGATAACTGGGATGGTGTCAAAGTAAATAAACAAACAATAACAACAATAATAACAATCCAATAATCAATTCAAATAATCCCGAAATAACCGTATTAATTCGCATTGTTATTTATACGAATTAATATAATTATTTCTAGAATCTACACTATCATTTCATGTAGATTAAAGATTATTACATTACGGTTTTCACTTGTCATTCGATTTCAATTTCATCCATTATCAATTTAACAACATACATTCAGTGGTTCAAGATGTAATTAAACAAATCCTACGTGTCAATAAATTCAACAGTTAAAGGGTCATATTATACAAATGTCAGTTAATCAAATGTAACATTTAATTATCCTATATCAAATTCAATTTCATACTATTTATCATTTTAACATTAACAATTTAACGTCCAATATAAACATCAACAATCAATCAATTATCAGCCAAACTGTATTATCATCGCATAAATAATTAACAGATAATGGTGTCAGATGTCATAGGTGAACTGATACAGGTGATAACAGTGCAAATATCAAACAACAGCATATTTCAATTGTCGTTTCAATTGAAATCAAATTTAATAAATAAAAGAACGTTAATCGTGAGTGAGTGCTCACCTTTCGAGATTAGAGCGGTAGACAATTGAAGATGAGCTACGAATCCAAGGACGAATTCTACAGCGAGGTAAGATTTGCATGAATTTGACAGTAGAGCTGAAAGTTTGGAATCGATGAACTGAATCAGAATCAGTTTGATATAAATAACAATTATATTATTTTCATTATGAAGTCAATCACATTTTTTATATATATTTTTTATTTTAAAACAAATATTAGAATATCATCTTTAATAAAAATCAATGTTTTAAATAATATATTGCCTATCTACAACAAAATTGAAATATTTCTATGTTACATATATATATTTGAAAAGCTAAGTTCACAAATACTTACATATAAATTAATATATATATATATAAACTGCCCATATATGCGACATATATCATATGTATTACATTTTTACCAAGAGAA
The DNA here is from genome assembly GCA_030737815.1 of Allium fistulosum. Lineage (NCBI taxonomy): Eukaryota > Viridiplantae > Streptophyta > Magnoliopsida > Asparagales > Amaryllidaceae > Allium > Allium fistulosum. Next base: position 516,174,377 of record CM060901.1, on the reverse strand, counting down.
GCACTATACACAGTTAAACACCCAGTATACAACATAATGAAAACGTCTAAAACGCATATCTGAAATAATCTATCTATACTATATTTTCTTTTAAAATCAAAATTTACATTGAATCACTTATCAAATAAACTCTATATAATTCAACAAAATCTAATGTGTATAAATATGATACAATTTACTGTAACTTGTATAAAGAATAGTAACATTGTCCCAGACTAAAATCTGATATGTATATACAACTAATATTTACAAACATAAGTAAACTATACGGCTGAAACTACCCTACAAAACACTTTATATATACAGATCCATATAAACTCACATAAACATATATAAACTAACGTATTACGTTATAAATATATATAAAATACTACTTAACTATATATATAACACAAATTATATAAGTTTAACCTTTATGATCTTATGCATAAACCACAGCAAACGTTCAGCGAACTAAAGTTACATAGGTAAGGAGCTGGTTAGATCTGGAAGGCCAAATAAGAATCATTATGAAAAGTTTACTCAAAAGAAATGTAAGCACATAAATATATATGCTTGAAGCTTACATATACTAATATATACAACATTGTATACTAACCTATATTATATGCATATATATATATATATATATATTTTTAAATCTTTGTACATTTTGAAATCAAATGTCGATCCATATAATATAATAAAATACATAAGTATGCAAACATATATTTGTACCAGCAAATATATATATGAGCCTACAGCATACTATATAACTTTTCTTACATTTCATATAAGAATAGAACCATCTGGCAAAATCTTATAATATGATATAATATATCAAATAGTACTTTTAAAAAGCAAGAGAACAAGATCAACAGCACCTAGATGAAACGTTATATGCACGCATCCCTTTTAGATAAAAGGAATAAAGCTGCAGCTCATCACCAGGGTAGATGTTGCACGCGGGATGGCTTGCTGAGGCGAAGTCTTGGATTGGAGGAGGGTAAAGTGGTGGATCTCGGCTGAGGGGTTGCGGTGGAATGGTGGGCTCGGTGGAAGGAGAGGTGATTGCAAAGAACCGTAGACCAAGACTTGGTCGTTTCAAGGGGAAGGAAGTCTCACGGTTGGAGAAGGGCAGGTGGTGGCGAGTTGCGGGGCTGATGGCAGGCGGTGCTTGGGGCACCGGGCAGCTGAGCAAGATGGGCGGAGGCTCGGTCTCGCGTGGGGTTGTGGAAGGATGGTGCTGGGCTTCGAGTGGTCGCACGCTCTCTTCGGCATGGCGGGGAGGAGATGGATGGCCGCATGGGTTGGTGGTTTGATGTCTGGAGGGGTGAGGTGTGTTGAAATGGAGGAGTGGTTGGGTTCTTGCTTCTGGTTTTGAAAGGAAAGGGAAGACATGAGAAAGATCACTGCAAATATATACTTTGGTTACAAAAATTTTTCTAAAAGAAATGAAGTAGATCTCACCAAGTGGAGAGGATGTTAAACAGTGGCTTCATATCTTAAATTTTATTTACGTTTGCCTTGGGAAAATAAGGGGACAGGCTGGAGTGAATGACGTGGCGGAGCCAGTTGTTGGAACGTGGGTGGGGAAAGCCAAGGAACGAAAAAATGAAAGGAAGAGGAAACGAACGAACTAATAAAAATAAAATCAAAAACCAAAGTATATGAAACGAACAATATGACATTGAATTAGTGGGATAACAGAAGGTCACACGTTGGATGCCGTGAAGTAATAAAAGCAATTGGCTGCAGAAATTCAACGACAATATATGAAAGGCCACAAGAACAAAAAAGGCACAAAAACCCAGTACCGATACGGTTACCGTTTATGCGGATTCCGCCGCGTACCGGACTCCGAGACGCACGAATGAATATACCGTAGAGATTAGCACGACGAGACGGTCAAAACGGCATACGAATATCAGTGGTACGATCATCCGATAAAAATCGATATCGGTACCAGAATGCTGCTATTTTGCAGAAAATAAGAACGACGGAGCAATAGATGTCCGAATTTGGAAAAATGACGAACTGATATTTTGCTCAGAAGATGGTTTAGAATTTTTCTATGTAAAAATATTTTGGTTTTGAAAACGTTTTATTTTCATCGTTTTTTAACTGATTAAATTGAAGTGAATTTACGCGCGAAATAAACTTCCATATTTTCGGACGAAAATTTACCAGTCGCTATGATTAACTAGACGTATTCCAAATATTAAATTTTTATTTCAAAATTTTATCGTTTAAAATTTCACAAAATTTCAACTAATTATGTTATTAAAACAGTTGAAATTTTACGGGTCGTTACAAATAGAAATTAAATAAAGAAAATGCTTTATTAAATTGAAACTAGAATTTAAAATTGTAAACAAAAATACAGTTGACATTAGAAAATTTCAATAGCATTTTAAAAATGTTTTAAAACTAAAATATATACATAACATGTTATTTTACCCATGAAAACATGAATTAGAACATTACATGACCAAATAAAATATTATTTTTATAATTTAAAATAAACAATTTTGTTAAATACAGCCAATTTCACACAATAGTTAAAAAGGCATAACTTTCACAATATAATTCTGATTTCAACGAAACGAAAAGCAGTATTCTTGAAATTTAATTTATTTTCATAATAAAAGATAAAATTCAAAATTCAAATATTTAAATTTAAAATTTAAAAGTCAAAGTTTGACCATATTGACCAAAATTCACTTTTCTAGAAAATATTCTATTTAGTCATGTTTGGAATTCTAATTCACATCAAAATCAAAATTTATATTTAAAATAACAAAATTTATTCATTTTAATAAATAAAATAGTTTTCAAATCAGGAAATTCAATTTAAAAATAATTAAAATATATAATTAAAATAATCACAAAAATACAGGGTTGTTACAAAATTCCAAAGGGGAATTATTTTGGGCAAAACCAAGTTGTTTGAAAATCCGAAAATGATTCGAGATATACAAAAGTGAATGAATGTATATTATGATTTCAAAATGATTTGAAATAAAACTAGGTGATTGAATTCTGGGATTTCCATCTAAATGACTTGTAAAGTCAGAGAAATCAGTTAATTCAACTTATAAATTGGAGTTGGTATAGAAGAGCAAAGGAAAGTGTGAATTTTAATCCTAGAATTAAAATTTGATCTGATTAAGTTAAAATGAATATTATGAATTGAAATTTAACTTAAGATAAGTTAAATAAAATTGAAGTTGGATTTGAATTGAATGGAATATAAAGCTGAAATGTAAAATGATTATGTAATTATAAGTTATAATTGTTAAATGGGATGGATAAACTTAAGCTATTAAGTGATGTATATAATCCAGAGTTATGGTTATAAAATGTAAATGAACTCAAGTAAGTAAAATGGGATTTTAAGTAAATAAGTTTTTGAACTTATGAATTGAGAAATGAAATGGTAGAGCCTAAATGAAAATGTTTTGATATTATGGTAAAAGGAATGGAAATTCCAAATTTGAATTTTAAATGGAGGGTGAATTGAAATTTAGTAAATTAAATATAAACATGAATTGTGAAGTGATTATATAACTATATGTTATAAATATTGAATGTGAATAAACTTAAGTGGAAATTCAGGGGATTGTGAATAAATAAGTTGTATAACTTATTAAACTGAGGAAGTGGAAAAATATGACCAAGTTAAATAGTTAAGCAATTGATAACAAGGAATGAATTCAATTTAAGAGTAAATGAATTGAATGTGTTTTTGAAATATGATTTTGGAGTACAGATTGGAAAGATTGGGTATGAACTTAAGTTTTAAAGCTGAATATAACTTAAGCAGTGATACAGAATGTTTATAATAAACCTTAGAAATAATTTTGTGAAATGGGTTAGAAATAAATTAGCATGGAATGAAATGTTGTTCGCTATAAAATGAAGTGAATAAATCTATGTGAAGTAAATGAAAGTGAATGGAAAAGATGTAATATAAGTTGGAAGTAAAGTTAATAGAAATGCAAGTGCAGGAACCATGTTATGATATAATAAATTGGTCAAGAATCGATTACATGGAATGATTCCCAAGTGATAGTATAAATTGGATATACTAAGTAGATGAAAACTAATAAATTGAATGAGATTCAATTTAAAAGGAATTAGAATTTGATTGCCATGGAAACTTAACTTAAGTGATTATTTATGAAATGAACTCATCAATAAATTAACATGGATTGGAATGTTGTGTAATATAACATAAAGCAAACAAAGTTTGGTGGATAACTTAAATGGGGTCAAATGGAAAATAGAAAAGATTGATTTAGAGTCAATTTAAAAAGGATTAAATTGAAGCTTAATAAGATGGATGAGAATATAATAAGTGTGAATGTGAATTGAATGAAATTGAATGGATTGCGAATCAAGTTAAAATTAAATAAATGGTATGGAAATCAATTTGGAAGTGTATAATTGAGTGTTTGAACCCTGTAAATTGCATATGCATTCTAAAACACATGCTATGACATGTTTGTGTATGAAATCTTAATAAAATGTATTTGCATATAATGAAAGTCAATAATGAATGGAATGCAAATAAATTGTTTATGAATCAATTTGAAATTGAATAGAAGTGAAATTATGCAAGTAAAGCACATACAAATCAATTTGGAATGGATATGAGTTTGTTTGTTGTAAATATGAATTGAATGCAATAAATTTGGTTGTAAATCATTTCGAATTGAGTGAAATGATATATGGGTCCATGGAAAAAAAATTAAATTAGTGTTGGAACCTTATAAATGCTTGTAATATATGATTGACATGTTCGGGTTAGGAAGGTTATGTGTTTGGCTAGTTAAAGAAATGAAATGTTTAAAATTTCATGGTTATGAATCTTATGTGCTTATTTTGAGTATGTACAGGTACAGAGAGCTGTTTGATAGATTATGGCTGCGTAAATGCATATTAAATAAGCCGCTCGCTTAAAAACGCTAAATAAAGGTACGCCTATGCAATAAAATAAAGAAATGATAATATATTGATATATATTTTGTTTTTCTGACCGTGTGGGTCGATGTATATATTTTTATCATATTTGTGATATTGTAAAAGGCTCTCCGTACAAAGGATACTCTGTCGAAATTTTTCGAAAATTTAGGGTGTTAGAAATTTTTTGAAATTTTTTGAAAATCTTTGTTAACTAGAAAAGTTGTTTTTTGAATCGTATTAGAAATCAAGGCTTTTGAAATAGAAACGAATCTGATTGTTTAGGATAAAACTAAAAAGGGTAGGGAAGTGAATGTAGGATTGTAACTAAGTGGGTTTTAGAAAAGTTAATGGGTTAGGTAGCATTTTTCATACCTTAGCAATTTCGAGGACGAAATTCTTATAAGGGCGGAAGTATGCAACGACTCGAAATTTTGGTCGTTTAGTTTTGAACATCTAATATATTTTTAAATGTTGAATTTGAATTATTAATTGGTTTTGAATATGGAAGAATCGGTGAAATAGTTTAAAATTTCAAATATAGCGATCAACAGATTCAGTAAATGGTAATTTAACATTTGAAATTGGGTAAATATGGGAATTTGGAGTTAAATGTGAATAGAAATGATTTCAAAGTTGATTTAAAACTCTATTTGAATTAGAGTGATGGTATTAAACTTTGAATGGAATAAAAAATCGATAAATTTAAAGTTGGAATTTTATATATTAATTTAATAGTGGAATTTAATATATATAGAAATAGTGTAAATAACTGAAATTTTGATTTAATATAAATCAGAATGATTTCTAATATGGATATAAATTCTATTTGAAATATAATAGAGTTAGTAATTTTAAAATTTTAAATTTTAAACGATTTCGACGATTTTGAAAATCGCTCGATTTAATCGACGAGTTAAAATAGCCTTCTGGGGCACCATCTCAGAATTCGACGAAATTAGTTCCATTGAATCCGCAATAGTTTATTATTATCGGATTTCAAATTTCGTAACGTTTGGAGTTACAGTTTGGTCGTACGGGATAGAAACGCGTTGAATTAAATATCGAAAATTTAATATTTTAATTCGATTCAAAAAGCTATCTTCCACATACGATCGAATTAGGCCTCAAAACATGTTCCATTGTGTTGGAATAGGGTAAAACATAATAAATGCCAGGCGGCATGCTTCGATTGGAGTTCGTTCGAAAAAGCACGTTAATTTTGAAAATAATATTAAAATAATATATATATACGCCTATATATACACGTTCAACAGTAAACCCTAGGCCTTGTTCACGTAGCCGCCTGTAACGACCCACTATTTTGGACCATTCAAATCAACAATAATCCACACATGTTTGACTTGAATAATTCAAAATAACAGATTGTAATAAAAGTTGGAGCAAATAAAATCAAATACACAGAATCACAGACACAGAACATATCAGAATAACTCGCAGCGGAATATAAAAACCATAGTAGTTCATGAAGCTACTATAACAAACTCTCAAAACATAATACATAATATCTGTTTGAAAACATATACAATAGAAATCTCAAATAAATATAAGTTTATGAATACCAGAACTGAAATAGAACAACTGAACTGAAAGGAACAGATAACTAAACAAGTAGAATCTCCAGCGATTCCTAGCTCCAGAAAAGAAATCCAAAGCTAAGCTGTAAATACTCAGGCTGACCCGAGCATAAAGTAAAACACAAAACACTCGAGTCAGGACAATATATACTTATATAATGTAAACCAACTCAAGTGAACTGTAGTAGAAATGCACAATAACTCAAAGGATGCTTGGGACCGCCCATCCTCTAAGGATCAGTTAAACCATAAATTAAATACATCCCGTGGTTAAAATTTCAAAATGGTATTTTATACTTCGAAATCAAATATCATTTCAAAATTCAATATCATTCAAAAAAATCCATTTCAAAATATCAAAATATCATATTTTAAAATAGTTTATATTTCGAAACAAATTACTTCATTTTAAATCATAAAAATGAAGTTATTATATTTAATAATTAAATTATTAAATTTCCAAAATTTTAATCTTTCAAAGTTCATTTGTTCACTTAAATTAATTAAAACAATGAAAATTCAACTTTCGCAGCATTTAGAAAATGCTACGGAAAGTCACATTTAAAACAGTTCAATTTAACAGAAGACAGCATTTAAAATGTTGTAATAGGGTTACATTAGTTTCAAATAAACTTAGTTAAATTCAACCATTATAACATTTACAAAAATGCTATAATAGCCTTTAATTAAATTTAGCCATTTGGTTCATTATTATCAACTACATCATTTACAAATGTTGTATTATCATTTACATTAGAATTAATAGCATTTCAGAAATGCAGTTAATTAACTTCAAATATTCAGTATAATTTCACAAACAATTATATTTTTATATAAATCATTTTTAACTTATAAAATCATATAATTTCACTTTTAAAATAATCATTCAAATACCCTTATATTCATGATTTTATAAATTTAAACCTCCATTCTAAAATCAAAATTTAATAATAATTCACTTATTAAATTCCAATATTAAATTATAAAGTCATTAAATTAAATTAACTTAACACTTAAGTTTAAATTTTCAAATATAACTTAATTCCATTTTTATTTACTTAACTTAAAATTCACCTTTAAGCCAAATTCACAAATTTCCAATTTTAGTTATATTTCAAAATTTCAACTTAAATATTCATTCATTTCACATTTTAACTTTATTCAAAATCATAAATATAATATAAAAATCATTTAAATTCACTTTAATCCAAATTATCATGAATTTATCACATTTCATATTTAATTTAAATTCCAATGATCACCAAATTAAAATTTCCCAAAATAACTTACATTTCAAATTTTCTAATTTTACCATTAATTTACTTCACTTATAAATTTTCAGAAAATCAATAATGCTTTACAAAAATCATTTTTATTTAGTTTAAACCAAAAATATTATAATATTTACATTTCTAAAATATTTTTAAAAAATTTATACAAACATATTTTAACAACGGGTCTGTATTTCATTTTATAGCCTAGGTAAAGTGATACGGGTAATTTATCATTTCAACCCGTAATTTACAAAGATACCCGGGTTTGATCATTTCAAACCCGCAATCCCAAGTAAATGAAAATAATTGAAAATCATTCAGGCCTATCATTTCAGCCCATAACGATTTTCTCCTATTCTAAAGTCCGTTCGGGTATGTATCATTTCAACCCATAGTGATTCTAATCTAAAGGGAACTTGCAGTGTGATAAACTGATAAAAATAATAGAACAACATAATATAACAGTAACATATAATATAATAGGTGTTTAAGCATGGGTGAACATCATAAAATCATAACATAGCAAGTGTAACATGATAATGCATTTTACAGATTCAAAAGGGGTCAATTCACTAGTTATATATGTACATATTGTCTGGTGAGAATAACTCACCTGTATAAGCTGGAGATGACAACCAAATGCAAAAATAAGGAACTTCAAAAGCACGATAACACAACAATGATTTGAGAGTGGGAGAGCCAAGGCTAATTGCCTTGTTAAATATCAAACAAAACAAAAACAAACATGAATTACAAACCAAAATATTTCAAACAATGCTAGGAATAACTATACAATTCAAAGCTAGAGCTTTTGCACTTGCATTCAACCACTTTTACTTCAGCTATGGCCTGGAAAGATACTGTAATGGGATTGTTTTGGATCAGGTTTGGATCAGGTTCAGGTCATATAGGGGTCGCCATAGCAATATAAAGAGGAGATGAAGGATATGTGCTTGAATTTCAAAACAAGACAACACAACTACAAGCAACAACAAGATTTCAAGGCCTAAATGGGTTCGACCATGGGACTATTGGGCATGGCCTGATCTGGAAGGATAAACTACATGTGCTACAGAGGTCCAAGGCTCAGGTTGTGGCTGGTGGTGGTGGTGTTTGGCCGGCCAAAGTGGAGGAGAGAGGTGGTGGAACAAGTTAGGCTAGGCTATGAACATTAAGGTGGAGTTTTGTTTATTTTTAGGTGGATCTTCTTCATCAAGGGGCATGGCCATGGCTTGGGGCTGGGCTGGAGGAGGTGTTGACCAGATGTGGTGGTGGTGGAGGAGGCCAAGGTGGAGGAGGAAGGAGGAGCTGAGCATAGAAGGTGAGAAAACAAGTGTAAAATCATTATCAAAAATCAATAAAAGTAAACAAAAAGAAAACGAAGTTCACCAAAATCTTTCACAAGCTATGGCCCAAATTTTCTTTTAGGAAATGAGAAACAAAATTTTACGTGAATGACAAAATGATAGTCGGCTGAAAGAAGTGAGAAGTAATGGCCAATTGAATGAAAAGTTAAGTTACAAATATGAAAAGGTGGAAGATAAAAGGCCATAGGAAAATCAAAAGTCATAACCTTTTCAAATTTCTTTAATTTCATTATATAAATTTAAATAACTGAAGATACTTATAAATTCAGTTAAAATTCGAAAATATAACAGATAAACAAAATATAAATAAATAAATATTAATTATATATGATTAAAATAAGAAAATAGTACAGGAAATGAAAACTAGTCTAGAAAATTTGAAAATAAATGAAATAAACTTAGGGAAAATTGTATGGACTTGGAAAAATATTTATAAATAAAGATAATAACATAAAATAAAAATTAATTCACAAAAATAAATAAATATATTTTAATTAAATATAATTTAAATGAAGAATATAGCAAAAAAATAGAAACTAGTCTTTAATAAATGCAATAAATTTTGGAAAAGTTTTATTATCACTTCAAAAATATTAAAAGACAAAAATATACATAAAATAACATATTAACACATTTTAAAATAAAATATGACAAAGAAAATATGATTTATATAATTTTTAAAATTTTTAAAATAAACAAAATTGCTAAATAAAACAAATTGCATTCAATATTGAAATACACATAACTTTCACATTTTAACTCCGTTTTCAACGAAACGAAAAGTAGTATTCATGTTATTAAATCTATTTTCATAATAAAAGATAAAATTTAAGAATTTAAATACTTTAAATTTGAAGTTTAAAAGTCAAAGTTTTGAACAGTTTGACCAGAAATTCACTTTACAGTAAAATATTCAAATTATACTAGTTTGAACTATAAATCACTTAATAATCAACATTTATATTTAAAAATGAAATATTTGAAATAAACCATTTTAAAAATAATTTAAATAAAAGAAAGTCAAATTTAAAATATATACAAAAATCTAGGGTTGTTACACTCTCCTCCACTCAAATCTTTTCGTCCTCGAAAAGGAATGGAGCGGAGAAACAACTAGAAAGAACAATAGGTTGGAAGACATCCCGAAAGAAGGTAGGGAAGAAAAGTAGCTAGGAGGGAAAGCAGGTTGAAAGAGAAGGATGAACCATTATTTTAAATTGTTGGTTAAAGAGGTAAAATATTTAAAACACTTTAAAATCCTTTAAAAAGGAAATAACTGATCAAAGTATCATTTATATAATATTTTATCAAAATACTTTTATAACTCGGTGTCTTAACAAGTTTATCCTCGTTCCTGCAGACTCTGGTAGTGCGTTGATCAGGCGCAAAGCTAGAATTCTCCAGGTACTTAGTAGACTTGTTTCAACACCCAGTGAAAATACTGGAAAACTTTTTAAAAACAGATATGGAAAGTACAATCCAAACAAAAACAAACAAAACCTTTGTCTAACCATGGTTCGCAGATACACAATGGTTACGCCTGTATCCCCCAGGAAACAATCCATATCCGTAAGCTTTCTCAGCCCTGCGAGTTACGCCATGATGACTAGTAGAATGCAGGATACACAATGGTTACGCCTGGATCCCCCAGGAAATAATCCGTACCCCTAGGTCATCTCAGCCAGGCGGTTTCGCTACTAATGCGACCTACATAGATGCAGGATACACAATGGTTACGCCTGGATCCCCCAGGAAACAATCCATACCCCTAGGCCATCTCAGCCAGGCAGTTGCGCTATGCAGTCGCGCTTGTAAGACCATGGGTAACGCCATGGAATTCGATGGAAACTCGAGTAACATATCTGGAAAACCAAAAATCAAAGAAATATCGATAGAATGAATCCACAATGTGGCCACAAAGCGGATATCAAGCAGAAGGCACTTTCCATATCTTTACTTCGAAAATATGTATCATATAGTACCTTTTCAAATCACTTTCAAATATCGTACTTATATAAAGTCCATTATATATAAGATTTTATTTTCAAATCAAATACTTTCCAAAATCAATAGTATATCAAATCACACTTATATAGACTTCAATTATATAAGATTTCACTTTTCAAATTGAGTACCTTTTCAAATCCATAGTTTTCGAATCAACATCATACTTATACAAACCAAATTTTTATATAAGTTTGATAACTCCCAAATCAAAGTATTTAAATAAACAAAGTTCTCAATTTCAAACCATTTCAATATCAATTCAGCTTCAAAATCATATATGATTTCACCAAATCATTTCTTCCAAATTACATAAATTTAGTTTCAAAGTTTCTTAAACAATAGATTTAGAAAATAATCCAAATTTTCAAATCAACAAAATTTAGGTCAAACAAATTCATTTCCATTTCAAACATATATTCACTTCAAAAATCATAATACTTTCAAAGTTGTAAATCTTTCGAAACCAAATACTTGAAATCATTTCACTTTGAAAATCATAACAATTTGAAATCATACATTTGAAATCATAAAACATTCCCTTAATTCTTTACATTTCACAAATTTATTCAATTAAACCAAAATCTAAAATTTCCAATTTTAATTCAATTCAAACCATCGGTTTCAATTCAATTTAGTTTTCCAACAAAACCATTTCAAATATTATCAAATTTCAAATATAGATATGATTTACAAAATAAACTAATAAGTCTTAAATATGTTTCAAGGCTTAAATATACCATATTTCAAAACTAATTTTTTTTAATTTCATATATCTCAAATTTTACTTCATTATTACTTAGTGTTGAAATATTTGTTTCATAAATCCATTATTTTTAAATAAACTCAAATTACAGGTAAACCAAATATCCTTTCATACTAATATAAGCTTCAATTATTCATTTATCAAAATCAATGGTTTTCAAAATCATCTTATACTTACATAAAGTTTATCTTATATAAGGATCAAAATTTTCAAAAATAAATTTCGTTGCATGAAAAGCCATATGGGATTGAACATTTTTGCTTACTAAAAGATTTTTAATTAAGAATAGTTTTGTATATAAAATAGTTTGTATGAAAAATAGAATAAAATAGTTAGTTTAAGAAGAATAAAAGAAAAATAGTTTTGAAAAATGGTTTTAAATTTGATAGTAGTTTTCATATAAAAAAATTCCAATTAAATTACAAAGATATCCAACCCAACAACTTCCAATTTCAGCGTCAAGTATATCAGTGATATTAGAATATAATATGTACATATGTCATCATTTCGCAAAATCACATTTGATCGCTCACTCGATCACACAAGTTCGCTTTCGAACTAGTATTGTCCATTCGACTTCCCTAGTGCGGATTTCGATATGGTTTCTCGACTAAAAGCCATCAATCTCCTTGCATAGCCATATACTATGATAAAGAAATCTAGAATCCAGCCCAAAATCCATATTAAATATTCGCCATTAAGAATCAAATAAAAATCCTAACACGAAATGGTGAAATTCACCTCGAACTTGTGTACTCAAACTTGGATCAAATTAATTATGCGAATAAAACAGCATACGTACAACTTATGTATCTATTCCAACATTTTAAATATATAGTTTCATAAAGATGTTACTAAGTTAAACATTTAAACTAAATTTTATTCAAAATATTTTGAAGACCAAATTCTTTTCAAAACATTTAAAATCTAAATTGCATATTAGAAAAATTCAAAATAGCCTTATTCATTTACTTAAAAAAACAGTTTCAACCTATTTAAATCATATTACTACATACTTTAAACATACATACCAAACTTATATACTTTATACTTTTCAAAATTACTTAGCTTTGAAAAGTTAACCTTGATTTGGAAGTGCTCGAACCTTCAAAATAGTTGAAGAAATCATATTTCAATCCAAGAGTTGGAAATAACCAACAAATCAGTAAATCAATTCCAAAAGATAGGGTTATATCAAATCAAATCCAAAACTCAAGGACTGAACACCGGCTCAATTCAAATTGTTCAAATATATACACATATATCTTTCGAATATCACATCACACTTTGGAATTTGAAATCAAAATTGGTTTCACAAATCAATCGCATAGCAAAGCTACCGAAGTGGCCTCTCCCCCACTCAGAAACTCGAAAATCAATGTCGATGATGCATGCATTCATCATCGAAATTATTTTCCAGCGACATAAGTGGGTTCTGGACTTCCATTTTCTCGAAAACTTCTTTTGAAATTTCTTCGAAATCATTTTAAACTCATTAAAATCATTTGAAACATTTCTTATTCGGAAAATACTTTCAAATCGTATTATTTTTATTTCAAATATTAAAACCAGTTTCAAAAATGTCGGAGTCCAATCACTCAAATTTAGATTCAAAACCTTCAGTTATAAATTATTTTATATAAAACCATTTCTTATATAAATTTCAAAATTTCAAATCCATTCAAAACTTTAAATTATCAATTAAAAGGTATATAGATCCTTATAGAAAACATTTCACCTTTATATATAAAATATGGTCATCCTTATCAAAATAATAACTTCGATGAATACACAATTTTCAAAAGACAATCAATCACAAATTTTCCAAAGAATGATTCAAGGATGGATTTCAAAACAAACAGAGATTCAAATTAGAGGAACTCTAATTAAATAGAATTCTGATTCGAAGATAAGCTCGAATGAAGATGAGATAATTAAATTACCAAATAGAAGATGAACAAGCCTATATGAATCGCGGGCAACCTTAACCGGTCAACCGTGACTTTAGGAATATAATCGATGCGAAAATCTAAGGCAAATCGACCTTCGATCGCCAGAGATAGAATCTAAATATAGCAGAAGATAGAAAACATCGTAAACCGAGGATACAGAAATCTCCGGTGAATCAATGCCAATTATAAGGGAGTTTCACCCCTTTACAAATCATTCAAAGATTGGCGGAATCGCCACCCTATAAAGGTCATTCAAAGTGGAGTTATGGAATGCTCCAAAATCAAAAGAATACTATTAGGGGAGACAGGAATGGATTTCAGAACAAGTGGGAGCGTTCTAAAATTCAAAGGAATCCTAATCGAAGAAATCCCGACTAAGATAGAAGTTCAGAATTTGAAGAAAATCCTAATCAAAGAAATTACTAACAAGGTGGATACGAAAGGGATAAAGTACATAAAATTTTCTTTCAAAACAAGAAAATTTTATATCAAAATAATCTTTAAAAATCCTTTAAAATCATTTGAAAATCATTTTATACTTCGAAAATACGTTCTCTCACAAAGGAATGATTCTGAGATTGATTTCACTCATTCTAGGGTATTTCTACCCTATCTCTAATGAGTTTTTGCTCCGCAGGCTATGGTTTGCCTAAAAACCAAAGCTCTGATACCAACTGTAATGGGACGTCGCCAGTGGGGTAACGCCCACCGTAGCATACAGCTGTACCTGTGTTCTGCCTTTACAGCCAGCCTCTCGACTGCACCAACCCCGCAGGGACATGTAGGAGTAAGAGTCACCCGCTCGCTACCAAACCAAATGCGAGAACCCCCTATCATGCTGCACCCTCTAAGTGCATAGGCAAACACACATGTCTGACTTGAATAATTCAAAATAACAGATTGTAATAAAAGTTGGAGCAAATAAAATCAAATACACAGAATCACAGACACAGAACATATCAGAATAACTCGCAGCGGAATATAAAAACCATAGTAGTTCATGAAGCTACTATAACAAACTCTCAAAACATAATACATAATATCTGTTTGAAAACATATACAATAGAAATCTCAAATAAATATAAGTTTATGAATACCAGAACTGAAATAGAACAACTGAACTGAAAGGAACAGATAACTAAACAAGTAGAATCTCCAGCGATTCCTAGCTCCAGAAAAGAAATCCAAAGCTAAGCTGTAAATACTCAGGCTGACCCGAGCATAAAGTAAAACACAAAACACTCGAGTCAGGACAATATATACTTATATAATGTAAACCAACTCAAGTGAACTGTAGTAGAAATGCACAATAACTCAAAGGATGCTTGGGACCGCCCATCCTCTAAGGATCAGTTAAACCATAAATTAAATACATCCCGTGGTTAAAATTTCAAAATGGTATTTTATACTTCGAAATCAAATATCATTTCAAAATTCAATATCATTCAAAAAAATCCATTTCAAAATATCAAAATATCATATTTTAAAATAGTTTATATTTCGAAACAAATTACTTCATTTTAAATCATAAAAATGAAGTTATTATATTTAATAATTAAATTATTAAATTTCCAAAATTTTAATCTTTCAAAGTTCATTTGTTCACTTAAATTAATTCAAACAATGAAAATTCAACTTTCGCAGCATTTAGAAAATGCTACGGAAAGTCACATTTAAAACAGTTCAATTTAACAGAAGACAGCATTTAAAATGCTGTAATAGGGTTACATTAGTTTCAAATAAACTTAGTTAAATTCAACCATTATAACATTTACAAAAATGCTATAATAGCCTTTAATTAAATTTAGCCATTTGGTTCATTATTATCAACTACAGCATTTACAAATGTTGAATTATCATTTACATTAGAATTAATAGCATTTCAGAAATGCAGTTAATTAACTTCAAATATTCAGTATAATTTCACAAACAATTATATTTTTATATAAATCATTTTTAACTTATAAAATCATATAATTTCACTTTTAAAATAATCATTCAAATACCCTTATATTCATGATTTTATAAATTTAAACCTCCATTCTAAAATCAAAATTTAATAATAATTAACTTATTAAATTCCAATATTAAATTATAAAGTCATTAAATTAAATTAACTTAACACTTAAGTTTAAATTTTCAAATATAACTTAATTCCATTTTTATTTATTTAACTTAAAATTCACCTTTAAGCCAAATTCACAAATTTCCAATTTTAGTTATATTTCAAAATTTCAACTTAAATATTCATTCATTTCACATTTTAACTTTATTCAAAATCATAAATATAATATGTTATCCCACCTTTTGGCAAGACCGTGACACCAAGGACTAGACTAGAAACCAGTGACAGATTGTCTCGGAGATCAGTTACACACAAGGATCGCTATGGATATTGATGAAATTTGTCCGAGTCCAGATCGGGCTGCAATCGATAAGGCACGTCAAGCAGAGTAGTAGAAACCAACATTTCGAATTTCAAGTCAATCCGAGTTCGTGCACCCAAGATATCATCGACGCAATTGAAGGGCATAGCCCTAAGTTCGCCTCCGTTTGGTTCGAATCGACTAAGGGTCGAATCCATCAAAATCGATGCCAACAAGTTCGACTCGGTCTACTTCGAATCCCTTTTGAACACACGTTGGTCCCAAAAGCCTTCTTATTCGAATCCATCGGACGGCTAAGCTTCGTATCCACCATCCAAGGCAGCATGTTCGACTCGATGGAAGTTTCCCCTGGTTACCTCGAATCCACGAGGGGAACTTTGGCTTCGACTCCATCAAGCGGGGCCTAGTTCGAATCCATTAGGCTATCACTTCCTTCGAATCCACAGAGCTGCAGATACTTCGAATCCACACTGCTTGAAGCAACTTCGAATCGATCGACTTTAACGCACCTAGATCGATTCGAACAGACCTTCGTTCATTCGATTCGAAGAGGGATGTCTTCGAATCCACTACCACAAATCCACCCAGTCAAAGCAGCGAAGAACATGGAGTCGACCCAGTCAATCCGGAGTGAGAAGCGGATCGATGCGAAGCATGCGCACCATGCCGTAGTCTTCGCATACAGGAGGATCGATTCGAACGAATCGATTCGAACGTATCGATTCGAACGACTCCAGGAAGCGAAAAACACCTACTTGAATCGATCATAACTCGAGTTCTACAAGTCCAAATGCCATGAAATTTTCACAGAAGCTTAAGCACATGATGAAGAATGTCCACACCAAATTTCAGCTCGATTGGATGATTTCTTGATCGATTCGAACCAAGGGTCGAATCGATCCCAAAGTGGGCCCGGATCTCCAGATTTCGGCCATGTGGGCCCCCTGACATACCAGAACTGGTCTCCCCTCATTTTAGGCGAAATATCAGCCTCCTACACCTATAAATAGAGCCCCTAGTCATTCAGAAAAGGGGTCGGATAATTCTAAGAACTAAAGAGCGCCCAGATTCTGCCAGATTTACTCCAGAACACCACCGCTACTTTAGATTGAGACTTAGGATTTAAATTCAGTTGTACAACAGTATAAAGAATTGTAATCTTCAAGTATCGAGCAATAAAATCATCAAACTTCATAGTGGACGTAGGCTACAAAGCCGAACCACTCTAAATCGCTTGTCTTTGCACTTTACATTTTTTGTTTGGAGTTTTTGTTAGATAATCCACAGCGTTAACTTTCATTCTTCGCGTTTATCTCTTCAAAGACTTCCGAAGAGTGTTGTGCCCATTTTTGGTACAAACACTTTGGTGCTTTCACTGAGAAAAAACCTGCTTTTTTCTCCTGCTCCTTGGATCTACCATCGATACCGGATTGCACAAATCCAAGAGGAAGATCCAGATCTCTAATTCATAATCCTTCCATTCTATTCAGATTTGCATAAAGTCTAGGAAAAGGATTTATCATCCAAAATGGTTAGCACAAGAACCACTTCTACAGCTGCTGGACAAGAAGGAAGGGATGGCCCGAATCCTGCTCAACAGCAGCCATCCAACCAAGACAACATCGCTCATTCAGAACCGTTTGGACCAGTCACCAGACAAGAATTCCATATGTTGCTTCAAGAGCTGACTCAAAGTCGGCAACAGTTGGCCGAACAGTTGCGTGCTAATGTTGAATTAACAAACCAACTGAACCGCCAGGGCCGTAGGAGGTCCAGAAGGGATGATGTTTCCCGCTCTACCACTGAAAGCTCTGCCTCATCTGACTATCATCATAGATCTACCCGTCCCCGATTGGACGGAAGTCATGCTCAGGCTGCTGGATATCAACCCGCCCTGACTGTCGGACAGTTGAGAGCAGGACCGTCAACCAGCTTCCAGGCTGGGCCATCAGCACGAGGTGGTCGTACCCCACAATATACTACGGACAATCATGTCATGGCTGCCACAGTAGAAACAAGGATTGATACCCGACATCTTCCAGATTCAGGTAATCAACAGCAGGAACGTACTTCTGAACCATACGTCCCAGAAGATGCTGAGCCAAGGAGGCGAAACTTGGACCGTCGACAGCGCCCGGTCCAAACTCGCACTGTGGAACCCGACCACACCTTAGCTCAGCATGCTCAAAACGTAGCAATGCCAGACATCTCGACTATGATACGTCAGATGATCCGCGAAAGCCAAGGTCTTACCAACGACGATTGGGGGATTTCTCGAAGTCATACTCCTTTCACGGACGAGATACTATACTCTGAACCTCCTCGGCGATTCAGAATGCCAACTCTCCCTATGTACGAAGGAAATTCTGATCCCAATCAGCACATATTGAAATATGAATGGTCAATGAGCGCCGCAAGGGCCGACGACGCAGTGAAATGTCGAAGTTTCCCCATCTCACTGGGAGGAATTGCAACAATGTGGTTTACAAGATTACCTCCAAGATCTATCTCTTCATTTGACCAATTGGCTAAGAAATTTGTTGAACAATTTTGCATGCATGTCGCTAGACCCAAAGATGTTAACACCCTGTCCAGTGTTACCCAAGCTCGTGGGGAAACACTAAGGCGTTACTTGGAGAGATTTCATGCGACATGTGTGGAGATTAGTAATCCCAACGACAACTCGATTTTAATGGCATTAACAAAGGGAATTGATCCTGATTCCGAATTTGGAAACTGGTTAGCCGGAAAACCACCCGCATCGTTGGACCGTTTCTATTCCAAAGCCGCTCAATTCTTACGGCAAGAGGACGCAAAACAGTCTAGGAAGCAGGACGATGCGAAGCCCAGAAGTGAGGGAATACAGAGCAATGTAGCAGTTAAACAGTCCGGTGACAATTCCGGAAAAGTTCAGTTAAACATACAGAACAAACAAACTCAGCCAAAAGGTAGCAATGGTCAAGATAAGAAAAGAGACTCAAATCGAGGCCCACGGCGTGAGGCTCCAATGTTCGATAATTACACACCGTTGAATACATCGTTGGAAAATGTGTACCTACAGACTTGCAATACTATGCAATACAAGAAGCCGGCTCCGAAGCAATCGTCGGAGAGGCAGATTCAAACGGGGAAGTTCTGTAGATTCCACGAAAGTTATGGCCACAACACCAATGAATGTCGACACTTGCAGGACCTCATCGAGAAGTTGATCAGGGAGAGGAAGTTAGACCAGTTTGTGCGGGCACCGCAGTCTGAGGGGGCGGGCCCCTCAAATCAAAATCATGTACAGAATCCAGAAAGACAGGAAGAACCAGGTCGTGTCGGAGGAAGACTGGTAATTAATGTTGTAAGTGATAATCCTCGTCCAGCGAAGCGAAGCTGGGAAGAAATGAAATCATATAACAACTTAGCTAGACGAACAGACTTTGAGTATGATGATAACTTGGACAATAAACCTACGACCAAACGAAAGAGAGTGATAATTAACGACATCACTTTCCGAGACAACGATACTGATTATGTCGGAAGCCCGACTACTGACCCACTCGTGATATCGGCACAAGTAGGTCCAGCTTGGATGAAGAGGATACTAATTGACTGCGGGAGCTCTGTGAATATCCTTTTTATACATGCTTATAATCAAATGAGGATGAAAGCCAGGGATTTGGAACCTTGCCAAACTCACCTCCATGGATTCAACGGTAGCGCTACCATACCTATTGGGATGGTGAAGTTACCAGTTAAGTTGGGATCCGAGGAACATAGGAGAGTTCGGACATTACAGTTCGCTGTACTGAACATAGTCTCGCCATACAACGCTTTCTTAGGACGACCTGCCCTTGCTTAATTCAGAGCCGTAATTGCCCCATGGTGCTTAACCTTAAAGTTCCCTACCGTCAACGGAGTAGGAGTCGTCCAGGGCGACCAGGTTGACTTGAGAACAATCATACGCCGAAATCGAGTCGCCCGATTACGCAATGCCGAGGACCGACTTAAAACTTTTGAAAACAATGAGATTGTCATTAAAAAAGAATACCCGGAATTCCCACACATGAAACCAACATGGAAGGGGTCACACGAGATTAAGCAGGAGCTCGGGGATGGTATATATGAGTTAACGACCGCTGATGGTCTAGCTTCACCAAAGGCCTTGGATAGCGAAAGTCTTCGTCGCTATTGCACATAACAGGCTATGTTTATCTATTTAGTTTAAATTCTGTTTTAGAATTTGTTTCTGCATTTCGAAATTAGAATTTGTAATAAGGCAACTGACTTTGCCACGTTTTCTTATTTCAGCAATAAAATGCAATCTCTTCGAGCCAGAGCTGTGATTCATTAAATACAATGCACAACATCACGATGCACGAAGAGTTAAATTCCATCACACTATGGAATTTATTCAAGTAGGGAGTGGATATGAAGCAATCAACCACTCGCTAAATGAAACCCGAGCTCGGGGGCAAGCCATCACATCCGGCCAGAAACGGGTTGATACACGACAACCCTTTACTCAACTCCGTACTCCCAGAGCGCGAGGCGGAGTATAAACATTTACAAAATCCCAGAGTACTCCAAGAGCGCGAGCTGGGTACAAAACTTTTTACTTAACTCCGTACTCCCAGAGTGCGAGGCGGAGTATAAACATTTTCCTAAATCCCAGAGTACTCCGAGAGCGCGAGCTGGGTGCAAACTTTTTACTTAACTCCGTGCTCCCAGAGTGCGAGGCGGAGTATAAACATTTACTTAACTCCGTACTCCCAGAGTGCGAGGCGGAGTATAAACATTTTCCTAAATCCCAGAGTACTCCGAGAGCGCGAGCTGGGTACAAACTTTTACATAACTCCGTACTCCCAGAGTGCGAGGCGGAGTATAAACATTTTCCTAAAACCCCAGAGTACTCCGAGAGCGCGAGCTGGGTATAAATATCAACAAACTCCAGACTCCGAGAGCACGAACTGGAATATAAACATTACTCAACTCCGTACTCCTAGTGTGCGAGACAGAGTATAAACATACGTCAACTCCACGCTTATCCCCAATACTGGGGGCAGAACCATAACGCATAACAGGTTGAAGATAGAAAGGGAATAAATTTTCATTTCCACTATCAACAAAAAGAATCTGATTACAAAGTGTTTCAAAAAATTCTGCTAGTGGGAGCCGAATCCACATCTATACACGGCTATAGAAAAATCAACAAAATGCTACCCTACGCAACAGAGATTTAAAGAAAGAGTTCAATCTTTCTTCTTCCTTATCTTCTTCTTCGGGGTAGCTCCACCAGATCCGCTGCTTGATTTTCTCCTCACCCGCTTACTCTTTTCAGGCTTGCCCTCCGGCAGCGATATAATGTCAACGTCTTCCTCAGAACTGGAGGCGACGAAAATTCTTCTAGGAGGTCGAGCTGGAGGCATAGGAGTAGTAGCAGGAGGAGGGACAGGAGCAGTTTCAATCACTACAGTACCGCCCGGTGAAATCATCATTAACGGGGCAGGCCCGGGCGGATTCATACCAGCATTCCCTGCTGCCATCTCGGCATCAATCTCAGCAATAATGTCGTCCTCACGGGATACTTGGGCCGCATCGGATGTGCCAATAGTTGGCATAGATGAACTAACGGCCAGAGCATCCCCACTCACAGCATCGGACGGGTTGACGGAGGGATCGATGGGCTCATTAAGAAGCTCCTCAATCATTTGAGCGCTGAAAGAAAACATATTTGCATCTCCCTCTTCGCCGATAAAGGTAGAAGTCGTGATGGCTTCAGTAAAAACAACCCCTTGTGTTTGATGTGGAACTGATAGAGCAAGAGGCGCAGAAACAACGACTTCAGTCACTGAAATACGACAAAACGAAGATTGTTAGCCAAGTGTCTTGCTTAAGGTTCTTCACCACTAAACTACGAGAAGCGTTCAAATACCTTCCTTAGTCTGGACCGAAACGTGGGCAGAATCATCGACAGAAGATAATAACTGTTGGTCAGGATTATATGCAGGAACAGACTGGGGATCTACCGCACCAGTGGTTTCGGGCAATGTTGGAATTACAGCTCCAACACTTGCCTCGTGATGCGCGATCCCCGAGCCTTCGCCTGTCTCTAGAGATTGAACGCCAAGCTTTTCTTTCGCCATAAAGATCACCGCCTCATGAAGGATCTTCCTCTCATCCTCGGTGAGCAAACGCATCTCCAGCTCAAAGTCGTCAAGTGTTTCATCTGGATGCGCTGCTCTCTTCTCATCCACCAGCCGGGTCCAGGCATTGTACAAGATCATGGAGTCATCTCCCAGCCATGTTAAATTTCTGTGTTCCAGCACATTAGCGTTGTACGTGACTATGAGATCATCAAACTCAGCATCTAGCCTAGACCTCTCCTCCAAGATCTTTTCTTGAATTTTTGCTTCCGCAGACTTAGCCTTGACCGCCACCGCAGCAAGTTCGGCCCTGAGAGATACTGCTTGGTCGCAAGCCTCTTGAGCAGTGGCGTTTGCATCGTCCTTCTCCTTCACCATTTCAGTAAATTTGGCCTTGAGCTCGTTCAGCTCTTTAACGGCTAAGTCTCGCTCAGCTGCAATGGTGGTGTTGCGGTGGCCCATCTCTTCTACCGTAGCGCAGTGTTCCTGTTGCATCCTCGCCAATTTGGCCACGACATCCTCATGTTTCTGAAGTGTTTCTAGTTCTGACTTCCGGGACGTCTCCACTTCGGATTGAAGAACCTGAATGATGCGTTTCTGTTTAACAATGTCAGCATCACGTTCAACAATAATCTTCGCCCGGTCAAAAGCTACTCTAGAAGCCTTCACGGCTGCCTTGTACCACTCCTTATACTGAGCGTAGAAGTCGCGGATATAACTATGAGCAGTGGTCTCAATGTCCAAAGGAATTCTTTTAAAGTTAGGAGGGAAGACATAGCCATCCATGCAAATTTCAGGGTAGTCATTTTTCATTTGGGCGAGTTTAGCAGCTCCCTCACTTGTCAACTCAGCCGGAGCTTGTTCTATTATAGCGGCTGCTGTCGGTTCCATTCTTGGCCGCTGAGCATCAGGCCGAGATGATTGAGAAGGCAGCTGCTGCTGATGAGAAGGCCCTGGGAGGTCTACTGGGGCCCTGGGAGGCGGAGGAGAGCGAGATCGGGGTCGGTACTGGTATCCCCGGTCTCTGTCAGAATAATCATAGCCAGAACGGCCACGCGAGTAATCTCTATCTCTATCATAACGTTCTTGACTTGAATAGCCTCGCCCATGATCTCTATCTGTCTCTCTCCTGCGGGAATCGTAAAATGGAGAAGATTGGCGCACGTTCCGGAGCCTATCCAGAGTGGAGCCTCGTCCTGACATCTCACCTGCGATAAGAAAGAATTACGGATTAAGATCCCATAAAGCAATGTTTACTATGCGAAAGTCATGAAGTGCTGTGGAAGTGTGGGTAAATGTGTAAACCCCCAAACCGACCGGAAGTGTTGGCCGCACTTAAAGGAAAGGGCTCGTTCATGTTTAGGACATCTTGAAATTCCTCCAACCCAGGATTATGAGAAATCGATATATAATCTGGGATGGGAATATCGTCAAGCCCTTTGAAAATGTCTCTCGAATGAGAAGGGACGGCCTCAAAAATCATAACTCCGGAAATGGGAGGAGTCACATCCACAGATTTCCACCCCTTAGACTTAAGTTTTTTGGAAACGGCGGCCTTGCCTTTCCGTCTTTCTCCCGACTCCTCCAAGTTTCCCGAGAGGTCAGCCATCGGCTCTGAATCCGTGTGGGTTCTTTCTTCGTCACTCGCCTCGATTATTCTAATTCCGAATGACTTCTTCACCTTTCTCTTCTTAGTATTCTTCTTATCTTCCTTCTTGGAGGCGGGCTTTGCCAATCCCTCGACGACTATACTTTGATTGATGTCGATCAAACCAAGAATTCTTAAGTTATAATCGTTCAGCACCGAGTCAATATGTCTCAACTCGCTTGGAACTTCTTGAAGACTTCGGACGATACCCTTGAAATGCCCTCCATCGGGTCTGGAGATAATGGCTTAAAGGGAATGAAATGTCAATTTTAATACCAAGGAGCTATTGGTCAAGAAAACAGGTTAAGGCGCTTACGTCTAGACAACCATCGCCTAGCGAAACCCGGAGGGCACCGAACATAGAACCACTCGTTCTTGAAATAACTCAGTCGGATCCAAGCTCCAACTACAACTTGGCAATTCCTAACTGCCTCTAGAAATGTAAAAGACGGGCTATCACCCCTACTCTTGAAGTTAAATATGTGTCTGATCTCGGTGGGCCTTGGCGGGCGAAAGAGACAGTCCATAAATATGACAAAGGCACTGTTCAGCAATGCGTGCCCGTTGGGATGAAGTTGCGAAGGAGAAATTCCTAGGTAGGATAGCATCCCTCTGATATATTGATTGAAAGGAGGGAGAGTTCCGGCCGCGCAAGCATGGCGATAGAATGCTGTATATCCTTCAGGCGGATTATGCGGCCTATCAGCGGCACTGGGCAATAATACATCACCTAGAGATATGTTATGTCTCAAGCAAATTCGGCCCAATAGGGATTCAGAAATGTTAGATTGGACAGAGTCAGCGGGGTCCTCAACAAATATAGCATCCGGCAATTCATCTGGAGCTGGATCGATTACATCGGCAGGAATATCGGGAATCTCAAGCACCGGAGGAGTCGAGCTCTGTACCTCTTGTTGTTGGGAACTCGAAGATTCCATAATTAACTAACTCATCAGAAAGCAACGTTAAGTTCGTAAACAGCCCATGCATGCCCCAGTGTAGTGTGTATGAAAGTGTCGTGCAGTGCAAGTGCTGTGCATTACTTAAGCAGATTTTACAGATTAAAGCAAGATGTCCGTATGATAAAAACTTGAGGATTTGAGAACAAAGATGACCGTCATCGCTGACCGTCACTTCCACACCATCCAGAGGCTACTGACCACTTCAAGCATAAATCTTTCAGTTGTATTATTGGTTAAGTCATAGTTCCATCGACGAGCCTCAAAGGAAGTTCAAGTATGATCTTTCAGTCAAGTTTGATTATGCAAGGCCAAAGCTCGTCGGAGTCAAGTATGCTAAAGTTCATTATGTTCGTCAGAGTACGAACTTGAAGTTGGTCGTAGTTCAGATAATGGAGCAAATCAAAAGAGCAATGGTATCAGAGGACGAAGATGTTCGAATCCATCGACTTCGAATCGATAAGGGTCGAATCGATGGAGTTCGATTCCAGGTACTTCGAATCCATATGGTTCGACTCGATGTAACTTTGTGATAGAGGAGCGCTTCGAATCCATGGGCTCCACATTACTTCGAATCAATCAGTATTCAATTCCTTCGAATCGATCTAGATAACATCACTTCGAATCGATCAAATCGATACCCTTTCCCTCCAAGTCATCGATTCGAAACCTTGCCCTCGAGATCGATTCGAACCGGTCATTCCTGGATCGATGCGAAGCAACGGGAGACGACCCACTCCATTCAGATCTCATCACTCCTCGACTCCATCGAGTCGACCCATTTCATTCATATCTCGTCACTTCTCAGAATTTTCTAAGGCGAAGATAGTTCTATTTTCCTCATCTCGAATCGATCCCTTGAGTACCTGATTTGATTACGAGTGGAAGCGTGGACAAGTTCGATCGATTCGTGGTAGGCACGTCAGTTATAGCTCTGGGAAATCGATTCGAAGAAACAGCTGAAGCAATGGTAGAAAGTAAAAAGTGAGAAGTGAATAGGACCCCGGTATATATAGGGGAAATATGACGATTCGCCTCCCGGTATACCTGACCGGCTTCTACAGGTGAGAAAATCGAATCGAATCGATTCGTTGCGACAAGTACGAATCCATTGTAACTCACTGCTTCGAATCCATCACAACACAGAGTCGTTCCACTGCTTCGAATCCATCACAACACAGAGTCGTTCCACTGCTTCGAATCCACCCCTTAGTTCGAATCCATCTGGTTTCGAACCCTTTACAACGTCGAATCCATTCATGCAAGTATCGATGCAAAGCATCATCGATTCGAAGCTACATCGATTCGAAGCTTTCAGCAAAAGTTAGATTGGAGTCGTTGTGTCCTATCGACTCGAAGTACCGACTTCACGACCGTTAGCGTGCAATAATTCTGAAACTATCGCTTCGAATCGAACATCCAAGATTGCTTGTCTACCCTTTACACCGATTCAGGAGAGGATCGATACAAGAGGATGGCCATAAACAATCATGAAAGCAATGTTTTAACTCGAGTCTCAAATCGATTCAGGAGAGGATCGATGCAGAATTCGATAACAAACCGAACTGACAACGACTTGCAATCACGCAACGTTAAACAAGGGATCAAATGTTCGTCTCGTCATAACCCAAACAACTTACAGCCTATCACTATTGGACGACAATCGGCTATAGCAATACATAGTACAACTTTCAACAAAAGGTATGATAATTGTTCAAAGAGAAACTGCAGCTTTTCAAAGCACGTCATGTTTCCACAAGACGTACTTTGGGGGGCAAATGTTATCCCGCCTTTTGGCAAGACCGTGACACCAAGGACTAGACTAGAAACCAGTGACAGATTGTCTCGGAGATCAGTTACACACAAGGATCGCTATGGATATTGATGAAATTTGTCCGAGTCCAGATCGGGCTGCAATCGATAAGACACGTCAAGCAGAGTAGTAGAAACCAACGTTCCGAATTTCAAGTCAATCCGAGTTCGTGCGCCCAAGATATCATCGACGCAATTGAAGGGCATAGCCCTAAGTTCGCCTCCGTTTGGTTCGAATCGACTAAGGGTCGAATCCATCAAAATCGATGCCAACAAGTTCGACTCGGTCTACTTCGAATCCCTTTTGAACACACGTTGGTCCCAAAAGCTTTCTTATTCGAATCCATCGGACGACTAAGCTTCGTATCCACCATCCAAGGCAGCATGTTCGACTCGATGGAAGTTTCCCCTGGTTACCTCGAATCCACGAGGGGAACTTTGGCTTCGACTCCATCAAGCGGGGCCTAGTTCGAATCCATTAGGCTATCACTTCCTTCGAATCCACAGAGCTGCAGATACTTCAAATCCACACTGCTTGAAGCAACTTCGAATCGATCGACATTAACGCACCTAGATCGATTCGAACAGACCTTCGTTCATTCGATTTGAAGAGGGATGTCTTCGAATCCACTACCACGAATCCACCCAGTCAAAGCGGCGAAGAACATGGAGTCGACCCAGTCAATCCGGAGTGAGAAGCGGATCGATGCGAAGCATGCGCACCACGCCGTAGTCTTCGCATACAGGAGGATCGATTCGAACGAATCGATTCGAACGTATCGATTCGAACGACTCCAGGAAGCGAAAAACACCTACTTGAATCGATCATAACTTGAGTTCTACAAGTCCAAATGCCATGAAATTTTCACAGAAGCTTAAGCACATGATGAAGAATGTCCACACCAAATTTCAGCTCGATTGGATGATTTCTTGATCGATTCGAACCAAGGGTCGAGTCGATCCCAAAGTGGGCCCGGATCTCCAGATTTCGGCCATGTGGGCCCCCTGACGTACCAGAACTGGTCTCCCCTCATTTTAGGCGAAATATCAGCCTCCTACACCTATAAATAGAGCCCCTAGTCATTCAGAAAAGGGGTCGGATAATTCTAAGTACTAAAGAGCGCCTAGATTCTGCCAGATTTACTCCAGAACACCACCGCTACTTTAGATTGAGACTTAGCATTTAAATTCAGTTGTACAACAGTATAAAGAATTGTAATCTTCAATTATCGAGCAATAAAATCATCAAACTTCATAGTGGACGTAGGCTACAAAGCCGAACCACTCTAAATCGCTTGTCTTTGCACTTTACATTTTTTGTTTGGAGTTTTTGTTAGATAATCCACAGCGTTAACTTTCATTCTTCGCGTTTATCTCTTCAAAGACTTCCGAAGAGTGTTGTGCCCATTTTTGGTACAAACATAATATAAAAATCATTTAAATTCACTTTAATCCAAATTATCATGAATTTATCACATTTCATATTTAATTTAAATTCCAATGATCACCAAATTAAAATTTCCCAAAATAACTTACATTTCAAATTTTCTAATTTTACCATTAATTTACTTCACTTATAAATTTTCAGAAAATCAATAATGCTTTACAAAAATCATTTTTATTTAGTTTAAACCAAAAATATTATAATATTTACATTTCTAAAATATTTTTAAAAAATTTATACAAACATATTTTAACAACGGGTCTGTATTTCATTTTCTAGCCTAGGTAAAGTGATACGGGTAATTTATCATTTCAACCCGTAATTTACAAAGATACCCGGGTTTGATCATTTCAAACCCGCAATCCCAAGTAAATGAAAATAATTGAAAATCATTCAGGCCTATCATTTCAGCCCATAACGATTTTCTCCTATTCTAAAGTCCATTCGGGTATGTATCATTTCAACCCATAGTGATTCTAATCTAAAGGGAACTTGCAGTGTGATAAACTGATAAAAATAATAGAACAACATAATATAACAGTAACATATAATATAATAGGTGTTTAAGCATGGGTGAACATCATAAAATCATAACATAGCAAGTGTAACATGATAATGCATTTTACAGATTCAAAAGGGGTCAATTCACTAGTTATATATGTACATATTGTCTGGTGAGAATAACTCACCTGTATAAGCTGGAGATGACAACCAAATGCACAAATAAGGAACTTCAAAAGCACGATAACACAACAATGATTTGAGAGTGGGAGAGCCAAGGCTAATTGCCTTGTTAAATATCAAACAAAACAAAAACAAACATGAATTACAAACCAAAATATTTCAAACAATGCTAGGAATAACTATACAATTCAAAGCTAGAGCTTTTGCACTTGCATTCAACCACTTTTACTTCAGCTATGGCCTGGAAAGACACTGTAATGGGATTGTTTTAGATCAGGTTTGGATCAGGTTCAGGTCATATAGGGGTGGCCATAGCAATATAAAGAGGAGATGAAGGATATGTGCTTGAATTTCAAAACAAGACAACACAACTACAAGCAACAACAAGATTTCAAGGCCTAAATGGGTTCGACCAAGGGACTATTGGGCATGGCCTGATCTGGAAGGATAAACTACATGTGCTACAGAGGTCCAAGGCTCAGGTTGTGGCTGGTGGTGGTGGTGTTTGGCCGGCCAAAGTGGAGGAGAGAGGTGGTGGAACAAGTTAGGCTAGGCTATGAACATTAAGGTGGAGTTTTGTTTATTTTTAGGTGGATCTTCTTCATCAAGGGGCATGGCCATGGCTTGGGGCTGGGCTGGAGGAGGTGTTGACCAGATGAGGCCATGGTGGAGGAGGCCAAGGTGGAGGAGGAAGGAGGAGCTGAGCATAGAAGGTGAGAAAACAAGTGTAAAATCATTATCAAAAATCAATAAAAGTGAACAAAAAGAAAACGAAGTTCACCAAAATCTTTCACAAGCTATTGCCCAAATTTTCTTTTAGGAAATGAGAAACAAAATTTTACGTGAATGACAAAATGATAGTCGGCTGAAAGAAGTGAGAAGTAATGACCAATTGAATGAAAAGTTAAGTTACAAATATGAAAAGGTGGAAGATAAAAGGCCATAGGAAAATCAAAAGTCATAACCTTTTCAAATTTCTTTAATTTCATTATATAAATTTAAATAACTGAAGATACTTATAAATTCAGTTAAAATTCGAAAATATAACAGATAAACAAAATATAAATAAATAAATATTAATTCTATATGATTAAAATAAGAAAATAGTACAGGAAATGAAAACTAGTCTAGAAAATTTGAAAATAAATGAAATAAACTTAGGGAAAATTGTATGGACTTGGAAAAATATTTATAAATAAAGATAATAACATAAAATAAAAATTAATTCACAAAAATAAATAAATAAATTTTAATTAAATATAATTTAAATGAAGAATATAGCAGAAAAATAGAAACTAGTCTTTAATAAATGCAATAAATTTTGGAAAAGTTTTATTATCACTTCAAAAATATTAAAAGACAGAAATATACATAAAATAACATATTAACACATTTTAAAATAAAATATGACAAAGAAAATATGATTTATATAATTTTTAAAATTTTTAAAATAAACAAAATTGTTAAATAAAACAAATTGCATTCAATATTGAAATACACATAACTTTCACATTTTAACTCCGTTTTCAACGAAACGAAAAGCAGTATTCATGTTATTAAATCTATTTTCATAATAAAAGATAAAATTTAAGAATTTAAATAATTTAAATTTGAAGTTTAAAAGTCAAAGTTTTGAACAGTTTGACCAGAAACTCACTTTACAGTAAAATATTCAAATTATACTAGTTTGAACTATAAATCACTTAATAATCAACATTTATATTTAAAAATGAAATATTTTAAATAAACCATTTTAAAAATAATTTAAATAAAAGAAAGTCAAATTTAAAAATATATACAAAATTCTAGGGCTGTTACACCGCCAGTTTAGTTTTCAATGGCCGATATTTCATGACCTTCCTCCCTCAAATCCTCCTCATCCAAGCATTTTCAGGCCGAGACTCCAACTAGGAAGTGGTAGAGCTCATCAAGACGAGGCTATCCAACGATGGATTTACGTTATCATCTTCGTTTGGAGGCCAGATAGGGCCACGTTCATGCTGCCATCATGGGGGTTTTCGAGGCAAATTATGGGGTCGAGCGCCACGCTCTTCTGGCCGAAGGTGGAGCTCGCGACGAACTTTCGAGGGGTGGTCGCCGATCGAGTTCTAGGGCAGCGATGTGGAGGCGGCTGCCAACGTTTTGAAGCGGTGATGGGTTCGAACGTGATATCGGCCTAGTGTACGTGAGAAGGAAGATGGAAAAGAAGGTGCGACTCTGATTTCTTGTTGCTGGAATTAACGGCCAATCTAGATTATAAAAAAAAAGTAAATTTATTTATATAAATTATATTCTAATTTTTAAAAATCCGTATCTTTGTCATATAAGGTCGAAATTGGACGAAACAAGCGGCTACAGGATCATGGCGACGAGCACTACGTTTAAAACAGATCTGGAGATGTTTGGAGCAAGTTAAAATTTTGGATTAAATCGAACAGTTTCGATTTAATTTAAAATTGGAACGTTTGGAAAGTTAAAACTCAAGGTGAGTTAATCTCACTCAATTCTGGACTGCTCGTTTTAATTTTAAATAGTTAAAATTAATTAACGATTTATTGGTTGAATTGATAAATTATTGTTAGTTGAATGTGATATTATATCTAGTAGTGTATATATTGGAGTGATTGATATTCTCGCATATATATAGTGGATGAGATACTATGCGCCCCGCATAATAGCGGATGACCCTATATACCGCGATATTCCGCCTCGA
The DNA here is from genome assembly GCA_030737815.1 of Allium fistulosum. Taxonomy (NCBI): domain Eukaryota; kingdom Viridiplantae; phylum Streptophyta; class Magnoliopsida; order Asparagales; family Amaryllidaceae; genus Allium; species Allium fistulosum. Next base: position 516,142,694 of record CM060901.1, on the reverse strand, counting down.
AGCGGAATTGGTATTTTTATGTTGTGCTACCATTTTTCGCTGCAGGGAAAACAGGTTGGTGGGATCCAACTGGATTCCTCAAAATGTTGAATTTAATTTCATATATAGTGATATATGTTTGTTTGAATAATTCTGTGATAGATTATCATGTGATTTGGATTGATTGGATGCTATGGCAGTTTTGATCTAGATTTTGGTACTTTTAAATATCAATAAAATATGGTTGAATTGGAAAAGGATTTTAAATAGGGATTTTGAAGTAAAACATTTATATAGAATTTTCAGTAAATTAATTGGGTAAAATAAGGGTTTTGAAGTTTGTACTTAACAAATTCGGGATATTGTAAATAGAGATTTTGGGACAAAAGTATATAAAAAGGATTTAAAATAATAAATTCTCAAGTGGCACTTGTTTAAACATAAAGGAGGTTTTTAAATCGAGACTTTTAATAGATCGGAAGGATAGAAGTGAATTTGGAAATAAGTATTAAATTGGTTATACCGGACTCAAGTAAGGTTTCCAAATTTACGGAAATGAAATTAGAATCGAGAATTGGGCTTGTTTCAAAAAGAGGATTTTTTAATTATTAACTAGGTAATTTTAAAAGTGTTAAAATATTCCAGAAACTAGTTATTTAATTATTTTAAATTGGTTTTAAGCATATTTAATTATTAATTAGTTACCTTATAAAGATTGTTAAAGATTTACTATTATTTAAGAATTAGTCAGCATTATTATTTTAAAAGATAAATTATTAAATATTAATATGGCTTTGTATAACAACTTTTATTTAAGTAAATTAACCTAGATAAAACTTGGAAATTTATTTGAGAAACGTATAAGCATTATTTTGAGATAATTTTTAAATAAAGTTTCGGGAAGTAATGGTATATTCGCATGGCGTAATCGGAGGCAGTGAGTGCCTGCAGTTAAGTCTTGGATTTCTCTAGGATAGAGACGTAACCATTGAGCTGTGAATCCATGGTTTGATATCGCAGTGGTACTTTCCATATTATTTTAAAAGGTTTTTTTTTTCAAATATTTTTGAAAAGGATAATTGGGAATATACCGAATTCGATAAGATAAATACACACTTTTGGAATTAAGGGATTTAACTTATTTGAAATTTTAAATTAAATAAGACTTGGTGTTTTTCAGTGGAAATGAAAATATTTGGTTGAATGATTGTTATTTGATAGTTAAATAATCGACTATCAAATCTGGACCTAAATATAACTTTGGAAATATCTAGAAGAAGCACGGGGATTATATGGTACAGTTACCGTTCGAGGTGCTATACTGTACGTATAAACTCGTTTCGTTCTTCTAGGATGATGTTAAGGAAATCCATCCACTAACGGTTAGGAGGTGGTATACTGTACGTAGAAGCATTTCAGCTATTTGAATAAGTATTTGTGTTTAGACACTATTATAATACTAGAGGATTTTGATATGAAATGTTTTGGTTATCGTAAGGTAAAAACCCATCGTGTTTATTTGTGGCGTGGTCTTACGAGATACCTTTAATTTTCAAAGGATTTTGAAAATTTTTATAATTCAAATTGAGTGTGTTTTCTCACGCTGGTTTTCCAGACTGACCCAGGTGTTATTTAATTATAATGCTCGGGTTAGACCGAGTATTACATGTTCAGGTTAGGATGCTATGGAGCTTAGGAGACGAGCTGGATGGCGAAGACGTATTACTCGTATTTGATTTTATTCCGCTGCAGTGTTTTGTTTGAAATTATCAGCGAATTCTGAGGGCAGGTTGTTATAACTGTCCAAGCTGGTAATTATTGTTTTGTTTACTCTGATGTGAGATATGTATGTTACAGTTTTGATTTGTGCAAAGAACTATTCATATTATATGTTATTCAGTCCGCAGTGAGATTCTATTTTGTTTGGTTTCTTCTCTTATCTACCTACTTTCTTTCCCCTCAACGATCTGTCTTTCCGGCACTCGATCGTTCGGCATGTTATATAATGAGCGTATTTATGTTGATTTCGAGCGTCGAAAAGGCGGGTCGTCACATAATAAATATAAAACGTTAATTTTTATTATTTAATTATTTTCGTTTCGAATTCGTTTTTCGTCCATAACTTCTTCATTTGGACTCAGATCGCAAAACTCCAAATATGAAAGTTGCTCAGAATTTTGCCATGAACGCAATGGTGCAAGTTTTGTGGTTAAATCCCATCTTTTACACAAATTCCATTTTCAGAGCCTAATTAATTAACTAACCAACTAATTAAATAACTAGCATCAAATTACGGGGTGTTACAGAATTTAAATAAGATTTCGAAACAATTTGATTAACATTAAATCGAAGATTGAATTATTTAAATATTCCAATCATTTAAATCCACTATTCAAACAAATCCTTATATTTGAAATTTTAAGCTGTTTGGCTTCTAAACTAACATTTCAATATTTAAAATAAATTAAGTATTCTAAAATCAGATGTCTAAAATTTCCGGGTCATTGCATTCTTCGCCCTTAAAAGAATTTCGTCCCCGAAACTACTAAGTTAAGAAAAATGACCCAAACTCATTAACTTTTCAAAACCAATTAGTTGAAACAGGTTACTAATTTCTTTTAAGTCTATAACTTTCCAAAATCAATTTCTTAAAACTTTGTTATCACCTTTTCTAAGTCTTTATATTCATTCATAGTTACTAACTAACACCATTCCAAATTATAACATAAACATCAAATTTTAGTTATCAATTTTTTTTTCGAAATTCTCAAAATTTTCAATAGCTTAAATTTTCAAAAAATTTCGTCAGCGTTTCCTTTGTGCGGTTCGATCAAAAAAATTGACAATATATATATATATACACATATATAATCACAAATATACATCTCATCTTCAAGGATGAGGCATCTCGTGGGGTAAAATATAAAAATACAACATGTAATCCGAGATGTGTACCTTTTATTAGCATATACAATCAATATAATGAGAAAGCGAGCTCCAAATGCGAAGCAACTCCATCTGCACCTACTAATCACTCAACAACCAATGAGAATAAGTATAGGGAAGGTAGTATGAATATTTAACATAGACAATACAATAGCTATATGCAAATGTAGCAAATGTAACAAGAGAAACCATCAAACAAATGACGTTCATCCAATTAATTCATAACCATATTAATTTACATTTTCCAATGTCAAAATTTAATTTACTTAAGCCCACACGAGGTAGCTTAATATCAAATCTGATCGCTCACTCGATCACACAATTTCACTTCCAAAGTAGTATCGTTCACATGACCACTCTAATATGGACTCAGATCCAGCTTCATGATTAGAAACCACCATCCTCCTTGCACAGCCATGTATAAGAATCCAATCAAAAATCCATATCTAGTGTTTTCCATCAAGAATCGAGTGAAAAATTATATATCAAACCGATTTAAATCATCTCGAAATCGTATATTTGAATCTGGATCTAACAGTTATGCAAATAAAATAATATACGCACAAATTACGTATTTATTTCAATTGGCTTCTCATTATTCAGATTCTTTTATTTACATTCATTTACTCATAATTATTATTCACGTTGCTTAATTCACATTCATTTATTACTTAGTATATTTCTTTTAACGCCAATGGCACTTAAGAACCATTCCATCAAATTTTACTTAAGTTTATTATAAACATTTTATTTAATACTACTATAATTTATAAACATTCCATAAAACCATTAGTTAAGCTTACGTTCAATTTACTAATTCATTTCAAATTAAATTAAATTTCATTTGACTCATTTCATTGATTCACTTCATTTAACCTTACTTGAGTCAAATTTCTTTTCAAAATTCATTTTATTTAACTTAACTTAAAGTTCAATTTCATTTCATAGTTCAATTTCAAATTTACTTTCCTTAACATTTATAGTCAACAAATTTTAAAATTTTGTTTTAACTTATTAATTCTCAAAATTTATAAGTTATAAAACTTATTTTCTCATATTTTCATAAAACACTTAAATGAAAATTTTTAGAGTTTAAACACTCTATTCTTATTTCAAATTATTTTGAAATAATACTATAAATAATTCCTTTGTATTTCAAATCATACTTTTGAGTTTAAAAAGAAAAAGTAGTTTTACCAAAACAAAACTCCAATGGTAGCAATCCATCACTTAGAAACTCAAAAATGAATGCCGATGATGCTACAGTCATCATTAAAATTATTTTCCAGTGACCGAAGTGAGTTTAGTGCTTTCTATCTCTTTTAAACCTCATTTAAAAATATTCACATTCAAAAATATTTTCCAAATAATAATATTATTATTTTCAAAAACCTTGAAAAAACAATTTTCAAAACCACCGAGATTTAAATTCTTAATTTCTTGTTTTAAACCCATTTTTATTTATAAGCCATATTTATAAATATACTTATACAATTTCATTCCCTTTTCATTTATAAATCACATTTATAGATTATACTTATATAATCTCACTTCCTATATAATATCACTACACAAATGTTGATTATTTTAATTATAACCGATACTCTATAATTAATATTTATACATTTTCCTTATATATAATTTCACTTTGGTTATATAAAACCATTTTCTAAATTGTTTATCTTTGTTTTCGTTATAATAAAAACTTTTATTAGAACACAAAAAACAACCAACAAAAGATAATAATCAAATATTATCATTCATTAACAACCAAACACACCATATATACTATAATAATTTCTGAAAATTATTCCTTTATGTATAAAAAAAATTCAAGGTAAAATTATTTCATTTACCCAATTTCAAAATAATACTATGTCGAATTGCTCTGTTTAAGTGTTTAGAGATCCCTATCGATAACGTTAATAACTTGTATTGACCAGAATCCATAAGCCACTCAACTGATCAATCAACATAATATAAAACATTTTTATATCACAAGCAAATATGCGTTCATATATATACACTCAAGCTTAGAATAAGGCATTCCAATACCTTATCTCTTAATGAGTTACCCTACCAAAGCCAAGGTTCTCGCTTAACCTTGCGCTCTTATACCTCTAACAACCCACTTTTCCGTATAGTTTAAGTAGACAATCAACCACACATGACCTGCTCAAATTGAACGGAAAGGCGGATAGCTAGGGAAAAGAAGAAGGAAGGAAGAAGAAAACTAAACAATACAAAATCTCATCGCAGAACGAATAATCTATAATATAAAACAAATCTTTACACAAAGAAATATGTAATATACATACACCAATCAGAGTACACCAACCTATTTCAGCCTGGAAAGTTATAATAGCCTGTCCTAACAATTGCTGATAAATACAACAATGCACAATATAGCGGAACACAAAGAAATACGTAGATACGTCTTGGACCTCTAGCTCGTCTCCTGAGCTCCAATGCATCCAAAGCAATCTATAAATATGCTCAGTCTGACTTGAGCATTATAATAAAATAACAATCGAGTTAGTCTGGTAAACCAATGTGAGAAAAACACACCTCAAATGAAATTTAAGTGTTTATCAAAAACCTTACAAATAAAGGTATCTCGTAAGACCACACCGCACATAAACACGGATGGGTTTTTACCTTACGATAACCACAACATTTTCTATAGAAAATTCATTTATATAATAATAATGTCTAGAGTACAAATACATATTAATCATAGCCAAAATTATTACATTATTAAATTCCAGTATAATAGGTATATGACTAAATCTGTAAAGGCTCGTATTGGAGAATGGATTCCATACCATTACAAGGTAAGGAACTACTTTCCGATGGTACATCTGTAGATAAAATGTAACGGGGTCTGACAACAACATCCCGTACCCCTGCCACACAGGACTGGCCTACCACTTGACTAGTAGTACCGAATATGATCACCCCTTGTTTAATGGGTCCCCAAGCATACATTAGTAGATAGTAATCGATCTAGATTTGGAATGACCATACCCTAAAGAGCGACACACATGGCCCAGCTGCATGCCCGATTTTTGTCATTTCCCGGTTGATGAGGCTTAAGGCTAGTTTTACCTTTATATAACACCCACTTGGAATGATACACTGCCCGCTAGGCATTATCGCAATGCTAACATTCATTCATACAAGTTCATTCTAGGACTGAACGAAACCGATGACACTAGTTCTATTACGTTCGTTATGGGAATCCCTCCCAAGGAAAATCGATATTTGTCCTTGCACTTCAAAACTTCATCTTCGATTCCATGGTCTTCAAGATGCTTTTGCTTCGAAACGCTTGGGTTGGATCAAAGTGGTTTTCAGATAACATATCTTATCCTGATCTCTTTGAAAAAACATTCAATATTTTTTGGTAAACTCAACCCCGGTTATTTAGGAAATAAACAGTTAAAGATAAGAGCGGAGATCACCTCCTAACCGTTAATTGATAGATTTCCTTATCATTTGTCCTAGGAGAATGCCGAGATTTATACGCATGGTACTGCATCATCGGAGATGGCTGTACCATATAACTCACGTGTTTCTCCTAGATATTTCCAAAGTTACGTTTTGGATCCATATTTAATAGTCTGTTATTTAACTATAAACGAACACATATCCAAATCAAGAATTTATTTCGAAAGGGAAAACTAACATTAGTTAAGCACATAAGCAACCACTAACCTCTTTAATAAATCCTTTCATATGTTAAAATTACTTTGTAAATTATTTGTATAAAAATACCTTTTCAAAGATATACCCACAAATCCCTTTTTCCAATACTTGGAAAATATCCATATACTTATCTCAACATTATAAGTATATTCACAGATATTACAGTTCACAACTTAGAAAATTACTCATATATTTATCTCAATGATATAAGTATATTTATAGAAACTGAGAAAGATTTTCTTTTCATTCAATTCTAAAATCATTTATAAATCCCTTTATAAATCTCTAAAACCCATTTATAAACTATTTCGTAAATCTCTAAAAAACCATTTATAAACATCCTTAAATCATTCCTCAAATCATTTATAACTCTTTATAAATCCATAAAACTAGTTATAGAACTTCTCTTATAAATCTAGAAACCCATTTCTGAAATTTGTTTATAAATATCTAAAACCATTTACAAAGCTCTCTTTATACATTGTAAATAGTTTTCTTTTAAGTCTCCAAACCATTTTATAAAACTCCTCTTATAAAACCTAAGTCAGTTTATAAAACTCTATTTATAAATCTCGAAATCATTTATAAATAAATAATAATCATTTACTTCAAAACACTATTATATAATAACAATTATTAACAATAAACATTACAAATAAATAATTATTATTAACTTCAAAACATCTTGAAAATAATAATTAATAATTTCAAAACATTATAAAATAAACAATAATAATTAATTTTTACCATTATTATAATAGTAATAATTTATTCCCAAAACATATTAATAAATCATTATTATTAATTTCAAGCCGTATTAATTCTTTAAATAATTAACTTTTCAAAATATTAAAATATTGATAAATAACTTTAAAACAACATTAAATGTAAATAAAAAATCTCAGAAAAGATAAAAGGTTAGAGCAAAATAGAAATTATATCCTTTAAAACAGAATACTTTCGAAACCAAATTTCAGATTTAAAATCATTTCCTGTCTCAAAAACCAACTTCAACCCAAATGGCGATTTATAGTATTTTAAAATACTAATTTGAGACCAATAGCTACCCAACGTTTGGCCAATATCGACATTGGTTTCCTATCACTACAGGGTTTAAGTTTTGAACATATACAATGTCATAACCAATAATATCAAACAATCAGCTTTGATATTCAATGATTCATATAACAGGAATATTATTGAAAACAATTCAACAATGGCAAGGAATCCCGTTGCATCCCTCCAACCCGTCCCCCTGCATCACAACTCACACACACATATATATAAATATATTGACACATATATATAAATAAAATTCAAAAGTGGTGAGGAATCCTGTTGGATCCCTCCAACCTATCCCCCCGCATCACAACTTAATATATAATCATATAATATGGGTTATTCGCTACTAGATGGATATATATAAAAGGTCATATGCTCCAAGGGTGGGAATAAAACCAAACCAACTAATAAAAACAGTAAATCATCCAAACATTCAATCAACAATTTTTATCAACTATAAAACATTACTGGTTAACCAAAAAGGTGAGTTTAACTCATCGAAATCCCAGTTGCCGCTTTCGCGTTCTGGTTCCGTCTTAATCCAAACGACGTTCGAATTCAGCGTTAAAATCCCACTAGCTCTAATCTCCGCCAAATTAATTTCATAACATAGTATTCGTCGATACAATCCTAACGCGACCGACCACATTCAATTCCGACCTAGTATTATCAAGTTATCGCGTTTATAAGTATTTAAAATTTAATAACATATATATAATCACTAATTACATCATTAATTTGTTAATCACCTAGGTTAATCACTAATCCATCCCCTTAATCCTTTGTCTCCCTCTCTCGTTATTAGGCACGAAACACAGAAAAAGATGCAACCTTTAATCGATCGATGTCGCTGCTACACTACAGCTCCGATCACCATGACCTGCTAAGGGGTAGCCCCACCTCCTCCTCATCTTTTTCCTTTGGTCCGGCCCCCTAATTCGTCATCTCCATCTCATAATCCCTTACAAAACTCAAGCACATCGAATGCCATTTTCCTGCCCCCGTGGGTCATGGCCAATCACCACACTTCACCTGAACCTTACCCACGTCTTGCTCTTCCCATCGACACCCACCATGACTATTAACTTCGCCTGAGTCACTGGAACGAACCCTAAAACTCCTTCTCTGTTCATCCTCCAATCGCGCCCACCACGATGCGACCTAGCCTAATCCAACCGTTGAACCTCATCAGCTCAATGTCGCGAACATTTTGCTAATTTGTTGCCTCGCCTGAAACAGCACGTGGTGGATCCGACCAATATCAATCGTTGGATGAAGAGGGGAGTTTTAAATTCTTGAACACCAGAAACAAGAGGGGGAGGAAGCATATTTTATTAGAGATGGAATATGGGCTAAATAGTGCTTGACATGCGGAGAGTATGGCCTGGTATGGTCTATGGTGATGGGTAGGGTATCAGCTAACATTATTTTATTTAAAATATCTGGCTCTACACATTCGAAAAATCTCAAATTCCTATCGAGGCATGCCACTTGGCGTTTAACACTAAATACCCCTATTCTGAACCCAATAGAACTAGTTTCGAGACCTAATTCAATCATATGCAGAAGTTAACTTTTCAAACCCAATCATATTATATTAATTTCTACAATTTAGTTTTATGCATTCCGAGCTCGCACGACAGTACACTAGTCCACTCATCATGAAATTTGTTAACATATAATAATACACTATTACAGATCCAATGAAATTGGTTTCGTCCAAATCCGAGGCAGTGCCCCGGAAGGCTATTTTCACATGTTAATTTAAACAAATTATTTTGTTATAACCAAATAAATCACTTTTAAATCTAAATTTTAAAAGTTTAGTATTCCATCCTTATTTATACTGAATTTGTAATAACCCACACCTTAATGGGTCCAAATTTCGATAAAAATCGAAACCCAAGTCCATCAAAGCACAAATAGTTGGATTTGGTGCCTGAAAATAAGCGTGAGCATTATCAGAGATTGATAGAAATCTAAACTCGCAGTGAAAACAATGATAGGATAAGTATACTGACTATGACTACTACCTTGGAATTAAGGGTATTTCTTTCATAGTAGATTGTCACATCATCATCGAGTATGAGAGAAAGAAGACTCACTAATAACAAAGCACATCCAGCTCTAGTGACTTGTTCCTCTAATCTATCATGTGGGTTGTAATGAGGAGGGGGTTGGATCAACGTTCCGATGACTGAAAAAATAATATAAACAGTCCATAACATAAACTTATACCGATAGGTTTCCATTTAACTTTTATGTCCATCAAAGTTAGCAATTTTAATCTAACCTTGCATTGCACACACGATTTCATACTTACCCCTTCCCAAGGTACGAAATATTAATGAATCCATATACTTCCAAACCCATTAGCCACTAAATAGTTCAAAATATGAAGCAGACTTCTATAATACTTTTAAAAGAAATAGATAGACTCTGTCATTTACAACCTTAATTGATGCAGACCCCATCATTTAAGACCTATTTTATAATGACCCTAATTTTTAGTAATATTATTTGGTAACATTTAATTAGGTAAAGTAAACGAAATAATGTAAAATGGATAAGGGATCAAGATTTGTGATTAGTAAGGGTAGCCGTGCCATGCACCCAAATGAACTAAGTAAATTGAAATGAAACACAATGTTAGGAAATAGACAAGGGAAAAATAGGAATAAATATTATTCATATACCCTAAACCCCTTAAGCCATATTCTATATGTTCATTTCATATTCACAAAAAAATAAGCTTGAGGTCAGCCACCATTAAGGGAAAACTAGAGAAGATAAAGCTAGGATCAAGAGGAAAGCTTAAGCAACAAAATCAAAGATCAAATATCAAATCCTTAATCTCAAATCTAAGGTGAATAATGATTACATCTCATGTTTTCTTATTGCTTTCGGTTTTAGAATGAAATCCGAATTATTTTGCAAAATTTGCCATTTTTAATTGTTATGGATATATATGCTTGTTAATGATTTATGATATTTCATATGGATTTTATGATATGTTTTAATGTGAAAGTCCTATTAAATGACATTCAAATGCTTTGTGATTTTAGATTTAGATCGGAAATGATATTTTAGAGATGGGTTTCAATTTTCATAATTTTTTAATTAATGTGGATTTTATATTAATTTTCTAATGAGGAAAATGGATATTTGGGTTTAAAATTATTTACGGCCAAATAATATAGGTTTTGGGTCTGAAATATATATATGTTAGAAAACATAGTAAAAATGATTTATGGGAATTTTTATAGAATTTTCCTAAGTGAATTAATAGATATATAAAATTATTTAAGGTAAGGACTTAAATGATTTATATATTTATAAAAGGAGAAGTGGTATTTTGTAAATAAATTATTTTGTTTATTTCTAAAATATTGGCAGCACTTTTAGAAAATAAATTAGCAACCCATAATATTTTGACAAACAAGGCAGGTTGAAAAGATTACTTCAAAAAGCTACAAATCAGTTTAAACATGCTTTTTACACGTTTCACCACTTTCGGCACCCTCCTTTCGACGCCTTACTTTCGCCTCCATTACCATCGAAACCAATGCACCCAGTATCAACACTTGGTATGTAGTGAATTGGACTAAGGCGGAAGGTACGAAGTCGAATAATGGGGTTCTGAAGGGGTTAAGCGCTACTTTGCTTTCAAATGGAAATGCGCCTGCTTTGCTTTCGATAGTAATGCTTTCGACTTGGTTGGCTTCCGACTAGGACAAATTGATTTAAAGAATGATTTCGAATGAGGTTACGTCTTTTGTTTTAAGTAAATGCTTTTGAAGGGGCCGAAGCCCCTTGCTGCGCTTTCTACCTTTTGAAGAAAATGGTTTCAAAATGATACTTTGTTTTTAAAACCTAGCCACTTCTCTAATACTTTCGAAGGTTTGGTTTCAACACCATCACTTCTTTACTTAGGAATTACTTTCGAAAGAGTGCTTTTGGCTTAAATGTTTTATGGCCCTTTTTTTTCCGTTGAAGGTAGAATCCAAAGGTTTCGAAGAAGGTAGTTTTAAATGGTTTCAAAAGGTTTTCCACATGTTTTACTTGAACCCAAAATGGTTTCGAAAGGTTTGATGTTTTAATGCTTTCAAAAGGTTTTAATGAAGGTTTCGAAGGGGTGGTTCCCCAATGGTTATGAAAGGTTTGAAAGGAAAGATTTTCCAATGTTTTCGAAAGGCAATGTTTAAGTGTTTTAAAGATATGATGTCCATGGTTTTATAGCTTTCGAAGGAAAGGTTTTTCAATGGTTGCAAAAGGTTTATATGAATGGTTTCGAAAGGAATGTTTTGGCTTTTCGGCCTAGGTTATAAAGGGTTTACTTGGTTTCGAAAGGGATACTTTCAATGGGAGCAAAAGGGGTACTTTCAAAGGTTTAAAATGGTTTCATCAACAAAGATTTATGTAAAGTATACATATAACATGGCAAGGTGGTTTGAGTAAAGCATAGAATTTATTTTCCTTGTTTAAAGTATGATTTAAAGGTTTAAATAAATTTAGGAAGAAAAGGTTTTCAAGGAAAATTTAAGGGAAGATTACCCTAAGTAAAATGACTTGAATATTTGTATACTAGATGGGACTGGTATAGGGTCGTGCCATATACATTAGCTATTAGCCCCTACCTAATTTAGTCCAAAATTCCAGTGTGTAGGACTTTGTCACAGGTAAGACTAAAATGATGTTACACACAGAAGGAATATATTTGTACGGAGGTAGATTATTGTGAGCCCGCAAAACCATTAGGATCAGTTAACCTGGAGAAAGTAAGTTAGGGATAGACCATCCAAAAGAGGAGTATCTAACAGATATTAGATTATTTGTTTATATTGTCTGGTAGGCCCGAGTCAGCCAAAGGTTAGTAGTTAGCCAAATAAAACTTAGTCTTCGGACATATGGTCCATTTGTTACCTGATATGTATATTTACATGATAATACTTTATAGTTTTAACCAGTTTTGGTTGCAGGATTATGATTTGCAAAAGATATGTTTTAAGAAGATATTAGTTAGGGGAAATCCGTTCCACTAAGCGGTGTGGTCTCACTTAATATCAAATAACCAAGATGTATAGTATTATTCACACCAGACTTTATGTCCGACTCGAAGTTTATGTTTTTCCCTTTAAACTCTTGGGTGCTCAAAATTGATTTGAGTAGGCCGAGGATTAAGGATTTACAGGTTTTAGTAGGTTGACGAATAAAGCTTCTGAAGACGAGCATGAGGCTGATGGTTAGCTATGTAGAAGTTATTTTGTTTGTTTTATTCCTCTACGTTGTATTAAATCGATTATGACTATTTAGTACTCTAGTCAACCAAGGGGCATCTTCATATGTCGCTCTTGGCGTATTTTGTAATAATTATATTTGATCTGAACCTGAGAAATGATTGAGATTATGTAATGAAATATGAAACATGTTTTGTGAAATGTAATTAGAAAAGTTGTTTTTGAAATCTGTGATTCTATTTCATATTCAAGTGCTTCTGATATTATGGATACCATTAACATTATCATATTTGGTCACCGAAAGTTAATACTGTGGATGACTGCACCATCTATAGCGCTTAGCTTCGGGCTTCCAGATAGGGGATGTTACATATTCCCAAGGTGGTTTCCTAACAATGTTTCAATGGTCAATAGGTCCTAACAATGCAACCCTCACATTTTGAAATTTACTCACATCACCATAAGATCTTAAAAAATCAAGAATGCTAATTGATTTTGTTACTTCCAATGGTAAAATCATTTTCAATTTTTTTAGCTCAAGGAATAATCCCTTTCCACAAATATCACTCTCTTGATTGTGTTCCAAAAATCTTTCAAGTTTCAAGCATTACTCTTTCAATTGTTTATCATCAAAATCTTAAATTTTGCATTTAATAAAAAAAAATCTCTTCATAAAGCTTAATTGTTCAAATCAATATGTAAGTGAGGTTAGAGCTTGATCTATTATATAAAGAAGTAAGTGACTCTAAATTTATCTTTCAAAGATTGACTTTATTAACATCAACTTCTTTATCCTCGTAAATTGCTTCTTTCTACAAACAATATTTTTTCTTTGGAAATTTAGGTTCTATCCCAACTTCTTCCGCAAGTTTTTTAGTTTCATTCATCATTTCATCACATCCAACTTCTCTAAAATTCTCAATAAATGCAATAAGTCCACTTACTTTATTAATTACATCCTCGATATTTATTTCCTGCGCTTGAAGTATTTTTCTACCCCAATTAGTATTGTCCAATATAGTATACCAAATAAATAAACTAATCAAGAATTCAAAATCCTCAAGCATTTTGGCATAAAGCTTTAGCACCCACCCTCATAGTATCATCATTGGAATTATTAGCAAAATCTATCAAAGCATCCCTTAGCTTCGATGGTTGAGTTCTTATTGCCTTGACACTTTATATATGACTTTCCCAACGAGTTGTAGACAAAGCCTTAGTAGTCAATCCCTTTAAATATTTTCTAAGTATTTCCCATCGATGTGTTGATCCGGAAAATAAAGTATAATTTTTTTGCACATAGGCAAAAAAAAATTCTAGCTTTAATATATGATTTGGCCATATCACATAAAGCAAGTTTCAAGTTATGACATCTACGTAAGATATAAAATGCTCTAGGATTTCTGTCGAGAAGCCTCTTTTATACACCTTGATGTTTACCTATATAATTATTAAGTTACCATTCATAAATATGTTAAAATAATAAATGATCATATATAGTTATTTATCTGTTTTGAAAAAGAACACACCTTTCATATTTAATCCATTATCATAACTTTGTCATCTTACATCATTAATATTTTGTTTAAAATCAATTAAAATATCTTCAAGCTTTTTGAAAAGGCCAAGTCCCGGTATGTCATCAACCTCAATGAATCCAAGAAAAATCTCCTCCACCTTAATGTTACTTGCATGTTCAACATCTACACATCTTACAACAGTTGACATTTATTACTCATGGCTTAAATCCGGCATATAATCAAGAATGGTCGAAAAGAATTTTGCTTTTGATATTTTCATAAGCAATATTTCTTTAATCCTTTTGGCCAATAGAATAATTAGTTCATTTTGTATTTTATGGTTAAGATAATGATTCTTTATTTCTTTATTTACCACACATCTAAGGCGATCCTTCATAATTGATCAAATTCGGCAACAAATTCTATGAGTTGGCAAAAAAGCCCATTGTTCTTCTCATAGATTTTTCATTAGATCCACGAAATGGTAAATTATTTCGGAGAGAGTATTCACAACACCAATAATACGAACTAATACTTTTTTCCCATTGTTTTCTCACTTAGTCGATTAGTGACTCCATTTATTTGTCAATTGTTTCTTCTAGTTGAAGGCCTCTGTACAAATCTACCCATTTGATAAGACTTGCGGTAAGTTCCAGATTACATTCATGCCCTCAAAGTTTTGTCGAAATATTATGCCAATCATTAAATCCTTCTTCTCCTAATTTGAATGTATTTTGTAGATTTTTGAATAACTAGCAACAAAAACAAAAAAACTCTATTCACCTCATTTGAGTAGACAAGCCACTTTTGTTCTGCTCCTCTCCATATGGATAATAACCAATATAATATTTAGAA
The DNA here is from genome assembly GCA_030737815.1 of Allium fistulosum. Classification (NCBI taxonomy): domain Eukaryota; kingdom Viridiplantae; phylum Streptophyta; class Magnoliopsida; order Asparagales; family Amaryllidaceae; genus Allium; species Allium fistulosum. Next base: position 516,127,387 of record CM060901.1, on the reverse strand, counting down.
GAAAAATTTCTTCCGTCACTTTCATGTTTAGGAAACCTATCATTCCCTTTTAAAATTTTAATATATCCCTTTCAAACTAACATCACACTTTTACTATCCGTAATTTTTTCTCATAATCCCGAATCATAGTTGACATCATTATCTTTCTCAAGCTCAAGCTCAATGGTATCATGAACAACAACTTCATCAATATTATTAACTCCTTCATTGTCGTTACTTTCTTCACTACTACATTCATTAATAACATCTTCATTTGATATGTCAATATTTTCACTTATCAACGCTTCATGAGTCTCAACATTCTCATTGATGACATGATCTTTACCACTAATTTATTCCACCATACATGAAGTTGAAGGTTAAGATTTTTGAATTTTTGCTTTATATAAGTTGGAAATTGAGCCAACAAGTGATTTTGTGAGTTCATCTCTTTTTTTGCTTAACTTTTCTATTGTAAGCTCCGGAATTTTGTTTTCGAAACTGAATCCTATTTTTGTTATCTTTATTTTTTGTCATATTTCCTAAACTTTAGAAAATGATATACATTGACTTTTGAAGTGAATTTAAAAAAATAAATTCACTTTACAAATATTATCAACCAACTATTTCATATTGTTACTTAGTTTCTAAATTAATATTCAGTAATAAAAGTGAAATATTTACAATAAAATAAGATATACAATAAGAAAATAGTTATTTTAGGTTAAAGAAACAGCTCTATAAATTGCAATACTATCAAATCTGCAAATTGGGGATTTTTAATTAGCAATTAAAAGTATATAAAACTAAAGGAAAAGCTTGAAAATTATACACATATATTAGCCGATGAGAGAATTTGTAGCTATAGAGGGAGGAAGACGTAGATGTATGATGTAGCAGGTCTAGGGTTTCAGGCTTTCAGTGTCGCACGAGGCATCAGGCAGAAGAAGAAACAAACGCATCTTTTTACTTCTGCAGAGTGATTGAAATTTTATTGTCCCTTGTTGAGGAATGCCCAGTTCCTTTGCCCGATAGGCCTTGACTAATGGCCAGGCCTGAATAGTGGAAAATAGGCACAAGGACAAATTTTCATAAAATTTTTGGCTGAAGGGCAACAAGTTTCATTTTTAGGCTGAAGGACAAATTAAGACAATGCTAATACAGCTAGCATTTTGTACAATATAAAACTGGATATAATGCTAGTTATAATTAGCATTTTGTACAATGTTTGCACTGTACAAAATGCTAACTATATTTAGCATTGTCCTTCAGCCTAATTTTCTTTCAAAGTTTGTCCTTCAGCCCAAAAATGAAACTTTGTGTCCTTCAACCTAAATTTTTTTCAAAGTTTGTCCTTGTGCCTAATTCCCTCGCCTGAATATTGATTAGATATGCACATTAGCCCCTCAATGATTAAATATTGCGAGAAATAAAACTTTGCTCACAATTATCTCCATTGTCTTTTGGTTTCTTTGTATAAAAAAGTGGTGGTATATTTATTGAATTTTACGACACGTTTTACAACTAATACAATTTTTGAACCATCAGCTTCAAACTACGCTCAAAAGATTTTTCATTCTCATCTGCAAATCCAATTTCGTTGCAACACTCACATAGCTTCCAACATAGCCTTGTTCAATTTCCACGGTCATGTTGACATCTAATTAATGAGTAAATTTTATCTCAAAGATTCGTTTTGTTATAGTTTTAGGCCTTACTAGTGCATAAGAATTAAAAAATAACTCAAATTCAGTGCTGCAACATACTATCTGAAGTGGATCTTTTGTCAAAATGATACGATTGAATTATACAACAATTGAATGAATATATATAAACACACACACGAGCGTTATGGTACGCGCTTTGCGCGTGATGATGGCATGTGATTCACATGTGAATTGTTTCTATAATTTATATATGATTAACACATTAAAAGAAAATGATCTGCAAAAATATTTAGCTATGTTTTTACGTTGAAATCTTGTGTAGTTAATTTAAATTTTTATTTCTAAGTTGCAACATTTAATTTTTTGTTAGTTTGAATTTTATTTATATTATTAATTAATAAACAACGAATTTGTAAATAATGTTTATTTGTTTAAATGATATTTATTTGTTAGATCATATTTTTAAGCGTAGAGAAATACTTTAAATTTGTAAAGAAATTTAACAGTTTTAACTTAGTTTGAATAGTTATAGTCTAGTCTAGAAATAATAGGTTAAAAATAATAGGAATAACATCATCATTTGATTAGGATTTTACCGATTCTTTTTAGGTATTTGTACATGGAATAAGAGATAGTAATTAAATTATATACGAGTAAAAGGTATTTTGGGAAGTTCACGGTCGGACCAAAAGATTGTGTTTCTATTCCAAATATTAATAAAGATATAATGAGCGTTCAGTGACACCTCAAATAGTGCAACATTTCAAATGTCCCCTGATTTCCACCACAAATTCTGGTTTAAATAATAGTTTATTCACTTTCTTCCTACTACCACTCTTATTTAAATCAGAACTTATGATGGAAATCAAAGTGAATTTTAGATGTTGTACTGTTTGAGATGTTATTGGACGCTCCTGTATATACATGGAGTGCTCCTATATAGTGCCGGTCCAAGGGCAAGATGAGCAAGACCACCGCCTAGGGCAAGCGACATAAAGATAGCAACAAACTAAAATTTTATATAGCTAATAATAGGGCTGTCAATGGGTCGGGTCGGGTTTGGGTCGGGTTAAGTCGGGTTCGGGTTGATTTTAAATGGGTCGGGTCAACCCGTTTATTAAACGGGTTAGAAAAAGCTCAACCCGAACCCGACCCGTTTATAAACGGGTTGACCCGACCCGACCCGTGTAACCCGATTATAAATGGGTCGGGTCGGGTCGGGTCATAAATGGGTCGGGTCAACCTGTATAAGGTGTAAACGGGTTGTAAACGACTCGTAAATGGGTCGGGTCAACCCATATAAGGTATAATTGGGTCGTAAACGGGTCGGAACGGGTCGTAAACAGGTCGGGTCAACCCGTATAACCTGTATAAGGTACAAACGGGTCATAAACGGGTCGGGTCGGGTCGTAAACGGGTCGGGTCAACTTATATAAGTATAAACGGGTTGTTAACGGGTCAATTTCGGGTTAGCGGGCCAACCCGAAACCCACTCGTTTATAAACGGGTCAAATTCGGGTTGACCCGAAAATGACCCGCCAAATTAATGGGTCGGGGTAACCCGCTAATTTCCGTGCGGGTTTCGGGTCGTGTAGGAAATTGATAGCCCTAGCTAATAATATATGACGGTGGAAATTTTTCTAGAGCAATAACCACAAATGATTCCCTAATTAAGCTTTGCTGTGATGGTTTTTGTTTAATTGTAGTGTATGAACACCAAAGATCAACTTACACCTCCCTTAAAAGTTAATTTCTATTACAGTTTTCTCCCTTTTTTTTATTTCGTCTAGGGCAACCCAAAGGGTTGGGCCATTTCTGCTTCTACACACACAATTACACAACAAAATACCCGTATTGTAACTTATCCAAACCACTCTCCTAGACATAAGACAATAGATTTGAAAAAGTCATATTAGAGGAAATTGTAATAGAGTCAAGCTTTTTACAGTTGTTTTTACTGTTGCAAGGGATTGTTGTCAAAAAAAAATCACAACTATTTTTGTTCATTGTAATAGATCTTTTACAACTGTTTTTTATGTTGTAATAGGTCTTTTACAACTGTTTTTGACTGTTATTAAGAAAACAAAAACTGAAACAATTCAGGACGTTGCCATACCATACGCCTGTAGATTAACATTATTTTGCAATGGAAACTAACTTTGTGCCAATAACAACCAAAATCATTCATTTACTAAAATTAACAAGAAAGATTCGCATTACAAAAGGTCAAAATGATTCATACATTCATCGTGATTGGTCTTTGATATATTTGAGAAATTGCATCAAAATATTTTTTATTTACTTCCATGTGGATAAAATCAAGTATTTTATTGGTTAAACACCTCCAGTTCATAAAACACGCTAATACAACTTCAACTTACACTGAAAACAGTGTAGTAGGAATGAGATATTGATCTATAGAGTACTAGAGAGAATAGCTACACGCCTACACAAATCATTTTTGTGTGTAAAGCCCATCTAGAACTGGAAGTGATTCATAGCAATTAAAGAAACCTTCCACATACTCGTGACCAACTACTTCAATCATCTTACTGCAAATATAGTTGAAGTAACTAATTAATTGTGCTTTATGACTAAATTTTGAAAAACTAGGATATGTATATTTGTGTACATTATGCAATATAAAGGCATTGATATGAATTTGTGATAATACATGATCGTTAACTAATGATGTCTAACATCATATGTGCATATACCTTTTTGGGTTAAATTTATTAATAACATGGAGTTGATCTACGATACACTTGGTTGCTAAATATAGGGACTGATGGATTTGACCTATGACATCAGAAACGAAGTAGATATTTACAATGTTGTTGTTGCAGGAAGCTTTTAGAAGTGGGTATGCCAGTTGGCAAAAATGGAAGGCTGCTTCAAAATTTGTAGATGTGAAGAATGAGAATTCCTCGTCTGTCTATTGAATGCTAAAGGTTATATTTTGGTTCAAATGATGTTGAAAATAACAGTTTGATCTCACCTCTCTTTTTATCTTGACTTGTCACAACATTTACTATGGTTACTAAGAAAATTGTTCCATTATTAATCATGACCACAATTGTTGTATTGGTTTAGCTAACAAAAATTTAATCAGATGCACACTTAGATACTGGTGCACATATCAAAATCTAACATACTAAGAATTCGAACATGAAAATTTAATTCAAAAAGCCCATTCATTTTTTTGGTTACAATTCTTGCTGGAAATTGTTTTAATAAAATAGGTTTGTGAATTGTTTAAAAATTAAAGATCTTAGAATAAGTGCATTTATTGTTTGAGTCTCACACTATAGGGATTATTAAAAGATACTCATATATATATATATATATGAGTTTCTTAGCTTCTAAATTGGGCCTTTTGGGCACCCAAATTTTGCTTTTGTGTTGAGGGGGGAGTGCATGCATGACCATCATGCACGCATGTTGGTAGACCGACCGACCCGACTCGGGGTTGGGCTTGTTGTGCTGTAACATTTATATTTTTGGATGAAATTTGTTTAGCGTTTTCTGACCGTTATTGTGACGCCCCACCTTTATGCTCACAATAACAAAGAGTATTAAAAGAAATACTGTCTGATATTACGAAGAATAAGGCTGGATAGGAGCGGCCATCCGTAGTTGGGACTTACACTAGTATTGGTTACCTCGATAGGAGTGGTATATATTTTTATTTTTCATCTCTTATTTATTCACTCCCATCGACATACCCAATTCCAATATAAAACGAAATACGATGGTTCATATAGTTTAGGACAATATATATAATAATAACACAGATACTAAAATGCGGAACACAGATAACAAAAGTCTCATATATATATATAACTGATGTCAGTTACAATACATTTGACGCAATACATATGATACAACTACAACTGTCGACTCTGGAAGTTATATATACAAGTACATTATCGATTAATATACACGAATACTGTAACAACCCGCATATTTATCGATTTTATATTTAGATATTTTATTTAAATATTTCATCGTTCGTCGGATTTTGGTCCGAAAAGCTACTTTTTGCAAACAGTCGAATTGGGACTCGAGACCACCTCCATTGAGTTCAAAATGTCGTTTGCGATCTTTTTGAGTGTAAGCTTCGATATGTTTGGAGCTAGTCAAAATTTGACCATTTTCACTTTGGGTTTGGTTTTGGGTTCAGCCCCTTTGCCAACTTAAACCCCAAACTGAACCATCCCTCCCCATTCACTCTCACTTCCTCCTCTTGCTCAGTTCTAAAGCAAAAATGGTGGGAGAGATGGGAAATTAGAAATTCCAAACCCTAGTTCCTCTTGCAAACTCAAGTCCTTGCTCCAAATTCGAAGAGAACCCATTGGTAAGCATCTCCTTCTTCTTCTCCTCTTCAATTTCAGTTTATTCCTAAACCTAACTTTGGGAATGTTCTTCTTTTAAGCTTTGATTCAAGCTTGTTGTGTTGGAATTGAAGAGTGATTGCCATTGCCATTGCTTTCAAGCTTCTTCTTCATTGATTTGGGTTCAAAGGTGAGATTTTTATCTCACATCTTAATCTATATTTATCTTCGATTGTTAGGTATGAATTCCTAACACTTATTCTTGTGCAATTGCTTTTGGTTTGGATTGATTTGGTGAATATTCCAATTTTTAGTGTTTTGAGTTCAATTCTTTAAAAATCCAAACTTTGATCATGATTTTTGTGATGCATTGAAGAGCGTATATGGCCGGGTAGTCGATTGGCGTAAACCCTTAGTGCCGTTGCTCGACCGATTGCATTTCGGAAGTGTTTGGCATTCATTTGATTGGCATGGGAGTGCTGGAAACAGGCTCCGGTCGACCGACCTCAGAGTCCGGTCGACCGACCTACTACTCTAGCATCTCCCTGCCTCTGTTTGGAAGTGCAGGTTACAGGCTTCGGCCGACCGACCTCAGAGTCCGGTCGACCGACTTGCTACCCGAGCACTTCTGTCTCTGGTCCGGTCAACCGACTCAGGGAGTCCGGTTGACCGACCTGCTCCTATTTGCCAGTTTTTCCTATATTGCTTATTTGTTTGAATTTCCAACTTTAATCGATTCGTGTGGTCTCCTATTTGTTGTTATCATTTCTTAAGACTTTGATGACTCCTCTTTCGGGATGGTACCTTGTTAGGTCGCTCGACCCTATCTCCCTTAGGTCGTTAGACCTCATTTTGTCCTCTCTAGGTCGTACCGTTTAGACGGGGCGCTGCCCCCTGGACCCCGCGACCTGACCGGGCAGGTCGAACCCCGTATACCTCTGCGTAGGCGATCTTATCTAAAAAACATTCAACATAACTTCCTACTTTGATGGTTTTGAGAATTGATTTCTTTGGACTTTTCTCACGTCTTCGAACGTGAATTTATGTGATTCGATTTGTTTCAACAATCGTTTTGTGACTTGTCACTTTAAAAATATAAAGGTTTCAATACTAGTAGTAAATATTCAAAACTCTTTCATCAAAACGATTTCAACTCTATTTTCAATATCAAACTCATTTATAAAACCGTTTTCCAATCTATTAGTATATACAAACCTTTACCTCATTCGTACGAGAAAATCTAATTATACGGCTTAGCAAAACAAGTGGTATGAAACGCTTGCGTTTACTTCGTCGGTTAATTTATGGACTTGTTCGATTGAACCTCTTGTGACAATTTTCTAGTGGAGATTTACAGCTTGTTCGTAAATATTTAAGTTAAGCAAGTGGTTATGGGACATGAAGCTAAACTCATATATTTACTAGCTTGGTGTGATTGACACTTCCTGTTGATCATGACGATCATTCTTATGATTTAGACTAGCAATTGTGCGATGTCTCTTTGTTTGCAAGGTTAGACTAGACACCATTTGTGTGATTCCACTCACACATTCCTTTTTGCTTTTTGGTTAGTCTAGACACCACTTGTGTGATTCCACTCACACATACCTTTTTGTTTGCGAGGTTAGACTAGACACCATTTGTGTGATTTCGATTCACACACATCTCTTTATCTTCAAGGTTAGTCTATACCTCATTGGTGTGATTTCGATTCACACATATTGAAACTCTTGTGACAATTTTCTAGTGTAGATCTACAGTTTGTTCGTAAATATTTGAGTTAAGCAAGTGGTTATGGGACATGAAGCTAAACTCTTATATTTACTAGCTTAGTGTAATTGACACTTCCTTATGATCATGACGATCATTCTTGTGATTTAGACTAGCAATGTGCGATGTCTCTTTGATTCGGTCCATCGGACGTTACGCTGTACGACGTCGTTGTTCCGTTTTATCGTGATTTGGTTCATCGGACGTTACGCTGTACGACGTCGTTGTTCCATTTTACTACGTGTTGGTTCATCGGACGTTACGCTGTACGACGTCGTTGTTCCATTTTCCTATGTGTTGGTTCATCGGATGTTACGCTGTACGACATCGTTGTTCCTTTTTATTTTGCTTCGGTTCATCGGACGTTACGCTGTACGACGTCGTTGTTCCATTTTCCTATGTGTTGGTTCATCGGATGTTACGCTGTACGACATCGTTGTTCCTTTTTATTTTGCTTCGGTTCATCGGACGTTACGCTGTACGACGTCGTTGTTCCATTTTCCTATGCTTTGGTTCACCGGATGTTACGCTGTACGACATCGTTGTTCCTTTTATTTGTGCTTTGGTTCATCGGACGTTACACTGTACGACGTCATTGTTCCTATTTATTTTTGTCTCTGGATCATCGGACGTTACGCTGTACGACGTCGTTGCTTCGGATTATTTGATTTCTGGATATTGATTTCTGGAATTTATGTTTCACCAGCATTTACGATGGGCATTGATATGTATGTCATTTATTGTGGCTTGGTGAATTAAATAGAGAATATGACATTCTTTTTAATCTTTGAGAAGATTCTTGTGATATTGATTAATCTCTTGTTGATTTTCAATCACGTACTTATCACAGTATGGTATTATGGTTATGATACGTTTTTGTCATACCTCTTATTCTATATCACTTTATCTGATATTTATAGCTAGACTGATCCGTTTATTATTTTCTTCTTAAATAATACTCGGGTCGGACTGAGATTTACAGGTGCTTCCTCATGACTTCTTATCTGGAGCCATCTTCTGACTTTTGGTTAACTACTCTAGTTTAGTAGTTTTTGTTTGTATACATGTGAGATTAGACTCCTTGATGTATACATATTCTTTTGGTTAGCACTTGTATCTATTCTTTTGTGTTATTGTGGATCTTATTTGACCACTACTCTGATGTACACTTTCATGTGTTATATTCATATCTATTTCCACCTTTGTGATATGAATTGTCTGTGACTGATTTGTGTTACGTTTATTTCTATGTTTGTTTCCGAAGATTATATATAGCCACCGTGTGATAGCTTTGTGTTTGTATCGGTATGTCGGATTTCCTCCTTAAAAGATATGCATTCTATTATATCTGACATATCGGTGCTCGCACAAAGAAGTTACATGGATGGTCGCCCCTCAACAGCCTTATTCTCCGTACCAATTGACAGCACTACACCGTAGTGTTCTTGGTTAGCGTGGGTATAGAGGTGGGGCGTCACAGCTTGGTATCAGAGCCAAACTTCGGAACAATGTAGAATTATCTAGCAAGGATCATGTCCTAAGTCTTTCTTAGGAGTTGTGCCTTAGGATTTTATTCGTGTCTTCGTACCGTTCTATCCTATTTTCTTTTTATGATTCCTTGTTTTATCAATCAAGTTTGTTTGATATTCATTTTGAGATTAACCTTTTTCTCTTTTCTTTCTTTCTTAAAGAAAAGAAATGGTTAGATCTGGCCGTACCAACGTCGGTCAATCCAGTGCTACTCCTCAGGAGGGAGCATTTATGTCTGCCCAGCAGCTTCTAGATCTTGTTAAGAATGCTCAAGCTATCAGACCTGTTCCAGAGCCAACTCATCCTAGATCTGGATTTGCACGCTTGTGCAGAGACTATACCGATTTGGGTGGAAGGCCATTCAAGGGATCCGAGAGTGTTATCGAAATTCAAGCTTGGCTCAAATCATGCGATCGCATCTTTTCTCGCATGAACCTTATTGATCTCCACCGAGTCCAAGTGGCTTCTAGCATGCTCCAAGAAAGAGCATTGGATTGGTATGAACTCCTTATTTCAGAGATTACCGAAGCGGATCTCACCTGGGAGCAATTCCGGAAACGCTTCGAATTGAAATTTGTGCCGGAAGCTGAAAAAGTAACTTTAGCCCTGCGCTTCATAGACCTTGTTCAAGGTGAATCTTCTGTGACAGACTATGTCGCATCTTTCGAATCTCTTTCTAAATACGGGGTTGAGTATATTAATACCCCGATGAAGAAAATTCAGAGGTTCGTCTATGGCTTGAATAAGAATCTTAAGAAGCCATTGCTCCTGAAACTCGAAGTTTCATTTGATCAGCTTATTGACATCGCTCTTCGTCTTGAAGAGGCCGATAGAGAAAGCGATATTGAAGTTGTGCGTGCCAAACAGAACTTCAACGACAACATGAAAAGGCCTATTAAATTCACAGGCCCCAATCCCATCAAGAAAGGGAAGCAAAAAATTCCGGTAGCAAAGACTCCTACCTCTAGTCATGGACGATGCTACAATTGTGGTCTTACGGACCACTATGCAAGGGAGTGCCCGAAACCTCTCTTCTGTCATTATTGCAAAGGTTCGGGTCATCTTATATCTACATGTCCCATTCTTAAAAGTAGGAGAGAGGGAGAGCTAAATGTTGTTCAAGCCTCCGGTGACACTTCTCTTGGTTAAGGTAATTCTCCTTCTATCTTTGGCGATATTTTTTTTGAGATTATCTTATTCGAGTTCTTTTTGATATGGGTTTCATCTCATTATTTTTATATCAAAAGAACTTGTGATTCTTTTTCTTTAAACATTTCTGGGCTTGATGATTTCATTGAGGATTGCGAATCTGGATTGGTGGATCTGCAACACTCAATTTGTTTTTTTATTGATGTCGAAATTATTTTATGTGATTTATCTTTCCGAGCTGATTTTTTACTTAGGCTTCGGAATTGATTTTTGTAAGGATTGACTTAATTTTTATATAGCCATATCCTATATCTCGAGTGGACTATTCATTTTCGACATTTTCAATCTGTTAGGCAGATTGCTATTCTCTTTGTGATTCCAATTTCAAATTTTTGGTGGCATCAATTTTTATTCTTTAAGCCCTCATGATGAGGAAAGCGTTGTTTCTCTCATTCAAGTAGTTTGACAATTTCCGGTATTTTTGAGCTTGTCTTAGGATTATCACCTAAGCAATATCTTGAGTGGTGATAAGGTCTTTTTAGCTCGACCTTACCATCGGTTTTCTTTAGCTACGAGTTGCGAAAGTCAGCATCCACTTACCGCATTCCACACTCGTTATAATTCTTATGAATGACCTGTTATGTCATTCAGTTTATCCAGTTTATTTCATCTATTTTTGTAAATCGAGTATTCTATGAATATTTCGATGAGACCATTCTCGTATTCATTGACTTTGGGTGAAAATAGCAATTTAAAATTTTGCAAATCTTTTTCATAAGATTTATTTATAAGTACAATTGGATTTTTGTTCTTTAAGCAAACAAAGAATATTCTTAAAGGTTTTTAAGAAACATGTTTATTATATAGAAAATTGATTTTGTGATTGTATTGCCCATTTGGTATTTTAAGAGTTCTGGTCGATGCGCTTGATCAACGTTATCAATAGGAATTTCCTAAACGCTTTGATGAGACAATCAGACACAGTAAATTGACTTGTAAAATGCAAATTTTTCTAGAAAGATTTTTATATAAAGATAATCGTGATTTTGAAAGTTTTAGCTTTTCGGGAAAGAAGATTATTTGAAAGAATTCTTTTCCTATACTTCCATTCTTGTGATTCCCGATGGGAACCAAGACTTTATCTTTTGTACCAATGCTTATCGTATTGGTTTTTATGTCGTTCCCTTGTGAAAGAGAACGTGCTATCACTTATGTTTCTGAACCATTAAAGCCTATCGAGACTAGGTATGCCACCCATGATCTAGTGCTCGCGGCTATTGTTTTTGCTTTTAGAGTTTGGCATCATCACTTTTGGGTGAGAAATTTGTTCTCACCCCCGATCATAAATCTTTGGAATATTTATTTTCTCATAAGGACTTACTATTGGCTCGAGTTCCTTACATCTTATGGTCTTTAATTCTTTATACTCCCGGAAGGGAAATCGTGTTGCCAATCCACTTTGTCATAAGCAACAAGTGGTTATTTCTTTGATGATGTCCGTATGGAATACCAAGTTCATCGGACGTTTCGATATACTTTGTTTTATTGGGCTTCATCTCATTTCTTTTCTGGATTAGCGTCCGATGTTCTTTTATGGTGTTCGGTTCATTTGACGCACCGTTTGCACTACGTCGATATTCTGAATTGTTTGAGCTTTGGTTCATCTGGCGTACCGTTATTGTACTACGCCGTTGTTCCAAATTATTCGAGTTTCTCGTTTCTCTGGCATACTGTTTTTGTACTACGCCGTTGCACCGGCTCAATTTTATGTTATTCATGACATTTTCCACGTCTTTTATTTACGAAAATGCCTTTGGGATTCCGATTTTATTCTTGAGCCTAGTGTTATTGTGGAAATTGAAGTTTCGCCTATTTGACTTTTGAGCAACATTTTATTCGCATCATTGCTTCGGAGGTTGAGCGCCTTCGAAATAAAGATGTTCTTCTTGTGAAAGTTCTATGGTTCTCAAAACCCAAGGATTGTTCTTGGGAAATCTAGAGAATTCATTGAGAGAACTCGTCCGGGTTTACTCTTTCGTGCTCTTTATGGTGAACTTCTCATTTCAAATTTTATTTTGTATTGATATGCTTTTATGGTTGTTACTATTTATTTTCTTCTTAAGTATTGCGAGGACGCAATTTCTTTAAGGAGGGGAGTCTGTAACAACCCGCATATTTATCGATTTTATATTTAGATATTTTATTTAAATATTTCATCGTTCGTCGGATTTTGGTCCGAAAAGCTACTTTTTGCAAACAGTCGAATTGGGACTCGAGACCACCTCCATTGAGTTCAAAATGTCGTTTGCGATCTTTTTGAGTGTAAGCTTCGATATGTTTGGAGCTAGTCAAAATTTGACCATTTTCACTTTGGGTTTGGTTTTGGGTTCAGCCCCTTTGCCAACTTAAACCCCAAACTGAACCATCCCTCCCCATTCACTCTCACTTCCTCCTCTTGCTCAGTTCTAAAGCAAAAATGGTGGGAGAGATGGGAAATTAAAAATTCCAAACCCTAGTTCCTCTTGCAAACTCAAGTCCTTGCTCCAAATTCGAAGAGAACCCATTGGTAAGCATCTCCTTCTTCTTCTCCTCTTCAATTTCAGTTTATTCCTAAACCTAACTTTGGGAATGTTCTTCTTTTAAGCTTTGATTCAAGCTTGTTGTGTTGGAATTGAAGAGTGATTGCCATTGCCATTGCTTTCAAGCTTCTTCTTCATTGATTTGGGTTCAAAGGTGAGATTTTTATCTCACATCTTAATCTATATTTATCTTCGATTGTTAGGTATGAATTCCTAACACTTATTCTTGTGCAATTGCTTTTGGTTTGGATTGATTTGGTGAATATTCCAATTTTTAGTGTTTTGAGTTCAATTCTTTAAAAATCCAAACTTTGATCTTTGATCATGATTTTTGTGATGCATTGAAGAGCGTATATGGCCGGGTAGTCGATTGGCGTAAACCCTTAGTGCCGTTGCTCGACCGATTGCATTTTGGAAGTGTTTGGCATTCATTTGATTGGCATGGGAGTGCTGGAAACAGGCTCCGGTCGACCGACCTTAGAGTCCGGTCGACCGACCTGCTACTCTAGCATCTCCCTGCCTTTGTTTGGAAGTGCAGGTTACAGGCTTCGGCCGACCGACCTCAGAGTCCGGTCGACCGACCTGCTACCCGAGCACTTTTGTCTCTGGTCCGGTCAACCGACTCAGGGAGTCCGGTTGACCGACCTGCTCCTATTTGCCAGTTTTTCCTATATTGCTTATTTGTTTGAATTTCCAACTTTAATCGATTCGTGTGGTCTCCTATTTGTTGTTATCATTTCTTAAGACTTTGATGACTCCTCTTTCGGGATGGTACCTTGTTAGGTCGCTCGACCCTATCTCCCTTAGGTCGTTAGACCTCATTTTGTCCTCTCTAGGTCGTACCGTTTAGACGAGGCGCTGCCCCTGGACCCCGCGACCTGATCGGGCAGGTCGAACCCCGTATACCTCTGCGTAGGCGATCTTATCTGAAAAACATTCAACATAACTTCCTACTTTGATGGTTTTGAGAATTGATTTCTTTGGACTTATCTCACATCTTCGAACGTGAATTTATGTGATTCGATTTGTTTCAACAATCGTTTTGTGACTTATCACTTTAAAAATATAAAGGTTTCAATACTAGTAGTAAATATTCAAAACTCTTTCATCAAAACGATTTCAACTCTATTTTCAATATCAAACTCATTTATAAAACCGTTTTCCAATCTATTAGTATATACAAATCTTTACCTCATTCGTACGAGAAAATCTAATTAAACGGCTTAGCAAAACAAGTGGTATGAAACGCTTGCGTTTACTTCGTCGGTTAATTTATGGACTTGTTCGATTGAACCTCTTGTGACAATTTTCTAGTGGAGATTTACAGCTTGTTCGTAAATATTTAAGTTAAGAAAGTGGTTATGGGACATGAAGCTAAACTCATATATTTACTAGCTTGGTGTGATTGACACTTCCTGTTGATCATGACGATCATTCTTATGATTTAGACTAGCAATTGTGCGATGTCTCTTTGTTTGCAAGGTTAGACTAGACACCATTTGTGTGATTCCACTCACACATTCCTTTTTGCTTTTTGGTTAGTCTAGACACCACTTGTGTGATTCCACTCACACATACCTTTTTGTTTGCGAGGTTAGACTAGACACCATTTGTGTGATTTCGATTCACACATATCTCTTTATCTTCAAGGTTAGTCTATACCTCATTGGTGTGATTTCGATTCACACATATTGAAACTCTTGTGACAATTTTCTAGTGTAGATCTACAGTTTGTTCGTAAATATTTGAGTTAAGCAAGTGGTTATGGGACATGAAGCTAAACTCTTATATTTACTAGCTTAGTGTAATTGACACTTCCTTATGATCATGATGATCATTCTTGTGATTTAGACTAGCAATGTGCGATGTCTCTTTGATTCGGTCCATCGGACGTTACGCTGTACGACGTCGTTGTTCCGTTTTATCGTGATTTGGTTCATCGGACGTTACGCTGTACGACGTCGTTGTTCCATTTTACTACGTGTTGGTTCATCGGACGTTACGCTGTACGACGTCGTTGTTTCATTTTCCTATGTGTTGGTTCATCGGATGTTACGCTGTACGACATCGTTGTTCCTTTTTATTTTGCTTCGGTTCATCGGACGTTACGCTGTACGACGTCGTTGTTCCATTTTCCTATGTGTTGGTTCATCGGATGTTACGCTGTACGACATCGTTGTTCCTTTTTATTTTGCTTCGGTTCATCGGACGTTACGCTGTACGACGTCGTTGTTCCATTTTCCTATGTGTTGGTTCATCGGATGTTACGCTGTACGACATCGTTGTTCCTTTTTATTTTGCTTCGGTTCATCGGACGTTACGCTGTACGACGTCGTTGTTCCATTTTCCTATGCTTTGGTTCACCGGATGTTACGCTGTACGACATCGTTGTTCCTTTTATTTGTGCTTTGGTTCATCGGACGTTACGCTGTACGACGTCGTTGTTCCTATTTATTTTTGTCTCTGGATCATCGGACGTTACGCTGTACGACGTCGTTGCTTCGGATTATTTGATTTCTGGATATTGATTTCTGGAATTTATGTTTCACCAGCATTTACGATGGGCATTGATATGTATGTCATTTATTGTGGCTTGGTGAATTAAATAGAGAATATGACATTCATTTTTAATCTTTGAGAAGATTCTTGTGATATTGATTAATCTCTTGTTGATTTTCAATCACGTACTTATCACAGTATGGTATTATGGTTATGATACGTTTTTGTCATACCTCTTATTCTATATCACTTTATCTGATATTTATAGCTAGACTGATCCGTTTATTATTTTCTTCTTAAATAATACTCGGGTCAGATTGAGATTTACAGGTGCTTCCTCATGACTTCTTATCTGGAGCCATCTTCTGACTTTTGGTTAACTACTCTAGTTTAGTAGTTTTTGTTTGTATACATTTGAGATTAGACTCCTTGATGTATACATATTCTTTTGGTTAGCACTTGTATCTATTCTTTTGTGTTATTGTGGATCTTATTTGACCACTACTCTGATGTACACTTTCATGTGTTATATTCATATCTATTTCCGCCTTTGTGATATGAATTGTCTGTGACTGATTTGTGTTACGTTTATTTCTATGTTTGTTTCCGAAGATTATATATAGCCACCGTGTGATAGCTTTGTGTTTGTATCGGTATGTCGGATTTCCTCCTTAAAAGATATGCATTCTATTCTATCTGACATATCGGTGCTCGCACAAAGAAGTTACATGGATGGTCGCCCCTCAACAGCCTTATTCTCCGTGCTAATTGACAGCACTACACCGTAGTGTTCTTGGTTAGCGTGGGTATAGAGGTGGGGCATCACAAATACATATCAACCTAAATCAGATATACTGACTACTACAAAACGACAAAGACTACTTCAAAAGATATGAAAAGACTTCAAAGCTCAAGCAGCAACCCAAAGCAGGATATCTACAACCTGTAATAACTCGGTCTGACCCGAGTATTAAATTCAAAAGAAAATAATACACGGGTCAGTCTAATTCAAACTCAGTTATTAATGCACGGAAGCAATAATAATCAAATAACAAATAGACGACAGTCACAAAAATCTCGTCTATCCAATCCTTTAACAAGGAAATCGGATAACGGTAGATATAACACTAAACAGTGTTAAACAACAAGTCAGCAAATTCAAATCATTAACCAGGATAAATAAAAAGATTATCAATGAAGATAATATGGAAACCGCAGAATTGCCCAAATAGCAATTAACAACAAAATCTAATTATTAATAAATAATTAGAAACTCATAATCTAATTATCAAATAGATAATTAGACAAGTCTCAAAATGATCAGACAAATCTCAAAATGATCAATTCAAACCAAATCCTGTGTGGCTGCAGTACTCACATGCGTGCACTGCCTCACCACTACAGTAAGTCAAAACTGCAAAGGTTAAGTCACGACTAGCATGACTCAACACAATTGCAAACCAAAGCAAACTAGTATGCAACTGCCTCGATGAATCGAAAGCATATGGCACCAACATAATTCAAAATGAAAAGTGACATGCACTAGAATGCACACATCAATGCTACATATGAACCAAGTTCATATATACAACAAACCCAAAGTCAACAGAGTGGAAATAAAACAATGTCAACGACTGCAGTGCTACGACACTACAAATGATCAAGCATCGGGTCAAAAGAAATGTCGAAGTCACAGCAGTTTCAAGCAAAGAATCGAATAAGTCAAAACATCGAAGCCGAGGAAAACAAATAAAAATGCACTCTGATTCAAAGAGTGATACCAGAAACCAGTTGCATGAGAACTGCATCAATTTCGCAATTCAGATGCAAGCATACCCATATACAACAGCTCGAATACAATGCAAACTCAAATGAATACAAAGCCTCAATGCAATGCAAACCAACAAAGGCAAAACTGCAACACTACTGTTACAAGTAACCACAACCCAAAACATAGCAATGTCAAATACCAGAAACCCAACAGATGCCAAAGCCAAACAATTCAACCCAAATAAATGAAACGAGGTAGAGACTGGCATCAAAACCAGTTCAAATGCAACAAAAATACACCAAGTCGAAGTCAACGAGGTCAACAACATGTACAGGTCAATGAAGAATCCAGACTACATGAACCAGATTCAAATACATATGGTCAAACCACAGTTCTGAAAACAATGCAACAGTGCCAAGCTCATGTATACAACTGTGAAATGCACCAGACTTCAAAATTATGAACAACAAGTATGAAGTACAAAGGAAATGCACATGTCAACAGTCAAAGGCATGCACCAATGAACCAAGCTACTACATAATGAAACAAGCTACTGTGCAACAGCCCTGATATGCAACTCACTAAAATGTGGACAATGGAGTACATAGCTACATGAAGTCCAACAGCAATGAATATCAAAAATGCAACCTTGAACACACATGTGAACAGTGTCCAGAGAAAGCTCGAACAAATGAGCTTCAACTAAATACCAATGCAAACCCAGATGTATAAGACTCGAAGACAATAGCATGTATACAACGAGCAAATGGAACTAGACTCAAGTCAACAATATCAATAAAGCAGTGCAGTAGTGAATGGCAGCAACACAAGTGTAAACTGGAACAATTAAATCAAAGAACTAAAGTCCATCAAGCAATACAAAACTGTCAGGTATATAGGAACCAAATCGCATGAAGACATGGAACCACAAGCAGAAATCGAACATGTCAAGTATATTCCAGGAATGAATATCAATTAACCGAAATCAATTCTCAAAGCCAATCAAAGGTCAAGTATGCTACAAAAATTATCAAAGCAGCAGTATTTAAAATCAATGCTACAGGGATAAACACAAATGGCCAGAGTCGAACACAAAAATGGAACGAAGTCCAGAAATCAAATTAACTTCAATTGGCCAAATTCGATCAAATTCAACATTGGCTAAATCAATTCAAAGCCGAAAGCACAAGATCAAAATCATCATCAGCAAAACCTAAATTAAGTTCGCATAGCAAACGGGGGCCGAAGCCAAAAATACTACCACAAATCAAAGTGACCGAAGTCAAAGTACCAGGGGATTCGAAGCCGTGGAATCACAAAATCACAAATACATGAAGTATGAATTAGATGTGAGTAATTAAAAATCACTCACCTTGCTCGATGCGGTTCGAAGTAGCCGAGCGGAGCTTAAAGAACCAAACGATCGACGAAGGCAACGAACGAGAAACCAACATTCACAAGCCCTAATTTTTGCAAAGGGGACGAGGCCGCCATTTCTAATTCTTTTTCGTTCGTTTCGTTTAGGGTTGCGACGAAAATGAATAAGGGGGAACGGGTTATTACTTCGATAGTTATCATGGCAAAAAACAAGCAAATGAAAACGTGGGCCAAAACTAAGTTTTAAAGCCCGCATAATTCCTTAACAAATTTATCAAAGAATTTCATCCGATTCAAAACTTCTAACAGCAATCAGTTCTCACCATTAATTGTTTAATGACGGTTCTAAACCGGTGCCAAAACCCCGGGTTGTTATAGATATTTTATTTGAAACGGTAAAAGTTCAGATCCAAATTTTGAGCCAATGTCACCCTACTATTCAGTAACACATTCGATTTGGTATTCCATCTATTTAATTATTAGGACGATGCTGCCCCGACGCCAATATTCCAGGTCCCCACGGTGTTTACTACACCCTTCAGGTTCGAGGGCCTCCATTTCAAGCACTGAAGGCAGAAGATGGAGTTCTTTGATGAGAGCCTGGACAGAGAAATTAAAGGAGTTGTATAACTGGACAGAGCAAGATTACTTGTGCAAGAACTTCATCCTCAACGAACTCAGTGACGATCTCTATAACTGTTACAACTCTGACAAAACAGCAAGGAAGATATGAAAAGCATTGCAGAAAAAGTACGACATAGAGGAAGCAGGAGCAAAGAAGTATGCCGTCAGCCGCTACCTCAAGTATCAGATGACGGATAACAGGTTAGTAGAGATGCAGTCTCATGAGCTTCAGAAAATAACTCATGAGATCATCTCCGAAGGTATGAGTTTGGATGAACAGTTTCAAGTAGCCATTTTGATTGATAAATTACCTCCCAGTTGGAAGGATTCTAAGAATAACCTTAGACATTAAACTCTGGACAGTTGTTTCTTTGTTATAACTGTGGAAAACTAGGTCATATGGCACACAAGTGTCGGAACAGGCCAAGCTCTACACCACAGGCTAACCTGACCGAGGAGCCTCTTACGGCTATGACTTCTGATGAGATTCACCTTGTTGGGGGATCATAAGGTTGGTGGGTAGATACCGGCGCTACACATCATGTCTGCTATGACCGTGCTATGTTCAAAACATACACAGAGACCGAGGACAAGAAAGTGTTGTTGGGAGACTCTCACACCACTATTGTTGCTGGGATTGGAAGCGTGGAGCTGACCTTTGGAAAGACCATCGTTCTAAAAGACGTCATGCACACTCCAGAGATGAGAAAGAATCTTGTTTCGGTTTATCTTCTTAATAAGGCCGGGTTTAGATAGATTATTGGGGATGATATGTACACCATCAGTATGAATAATATATTTGTGTGTAGGGGTTATGCAACTGATGGAATGATTAAACTAAATTTTGAATGTAATAAAATGTCTGCTTCTGCTTATATGTTGTGTGATTTTAATATCTGGCACTCTAGACTATGTCATGTAAATAAACGAATAATAAAGAACATGAGTAGCTTATGTATAATCCCTAATATGTCACCAAATGATTTTGAAAAATATGATTTTTGTAGTGAAGCAAAATAACAAAACCCCACATAAATCTGTAATTAGAGAATCAGAACGCTTAGACTTGATTCATTCTGATATATGTGAGCTTAATGGCACTCTGACTAGAAATGGGCAACGCTACTTTATCGCTTTCATTGATGATTCTCTGATTTTACTTATATATACCTTATGGAAAAATAAAAGTGATGCATTTGAGATGTTTAAATCTTTCATAATTGAAATTGAAAATTAGTCTAAAAAGAAAGTTAAAAGATTGCATAGTGATAGAGGAACTGAATATGAATCAAGTTTGTTTATTGAATTTTACAACTTACATGGAATAATACATGAAAGAACTGCACCATATTCACCTGAAATGAATGGTAAAGCTGAAAGGAAAAATAGAACATTAACTGAATTAGTAGTTGCTATTTTACTTAATTCTGGTGCATCATCACTTTGGTGGGAGGAAATTTTATTGACTGTATGTTATGTTTTGAATAGGATCCCTAAGTCGAAAAAGTAAAATTTCACCTTTTGAAATCTTAAGAAATTATAAATCGAATGTTTCTTATTTTAGAACATGGGGACGTCTAGCATATGTTCATATACCTGACCCTAAGAGAATAAAATTAGCAAGTAAAGCATATGAATGTGTATATATTGGCTATGCTATTAATAACAAAGCATACAGATTTTATGGTTTGAATACACACAATATAATAGAATCTAATAATGATGATTTTTATAAATTAAGATTTCCTTTTAAATTGAGGAATAGTGGGGACACATCAAGTAACACTATGCCTATTAGAACACAACAAAATGAATCTTCTGAAAACGAATCTAGAAGAAGTAAAAGAGCAAGAATTACAAAAGATCATGGTTCAGATTTTTGCACTTTTACTATAGAGGAGGATCCTTTAAACCTCCAAGAAGCCTTATCTTCTTTAGATGCCGTAAGAGGTTATAAATGAAGAGATGGATTCTTTGCAATCCAATAAGATTTGGTACTCAGTAGATTTATCACCTGGTTGTAAGTCTATAGGCTATAAATTGGTACTTAAAAATAAATTAAAACCTAATAGCATGGTTGATAAATATAAAGCCCGTTTAGTAGCTAAAGGTTTTAAGCAAAGAGAAAATATAGACTTTTGGACTAATTTCACTAGCATCTATTCATAATTTAATAATACACCAATGGAAACTGCATTTTTAAATGGTGAATTAGAAGAGGATATACGGACCAACCTGAAGGCTTTGTAATGAAAATTTCAAAATGTTTGAAACTGTTAATTTCAAAATCTAAAATTTATTAATAAGATTGATAAAATAAATTAATTAAATGAGTTAATTAATTGATACTTATATGCATGTATTATATATGTTAATATATGTTATGTTATTTTAAAGTGTTAAGATAACATAAGTATACATGCATGTAAGATAAATTTTGAAATTGATACAATTTAATTAAAATTGTTTAATTAAATAAATTAATTAAAGATTAATTAACTAAATAAAAAAATACGTATATATAATATATATGTGTTATACTATAAAGGTTGTAGTATACACTATAAAGGTTATAATAGATATGTCCAATATAAAAGTTGTATTGAAAGATTAATTTAAAATTAATTAAAGAGTTAATTAATTAAAATTAATTAAATAAAATTTAATTAATAAAATATCATACATAAGACTATCATATAAGTAATATGAAATATAAAAGTTATATAACAATAAAAATTATATGATAAGAATGTATAAACTAAAGATGGAACATTAAAGAAACCCAAATAGACTTAAGGAATAAATATATACGTAAATGTACGTATACTGTGATTTCTGATGTGTTTGACACTTGAATCACGAGGGTATTTCATAATAAATACATTATTCCATAAGTCGATATCACTCAATACAATATATTAATGAAGATTATGTGTCTTCAATATAATGTTGTTCTGTCTGCAAGTAGTGGCGCAGTGGTTAAGGCACTTGCTTCCTATTAACGAGGTCGCGAGTTTGATACCCGTCTGCCCTACTCCCCTCAAGGCGTGGAGGTGGATTCCTATAAAACCAATAACTCGGTTGGGAACATCATACCTCTATGTTGGCTGGCTTAAGTCCCTCCTAAGGTTGGCGGACTCACTAGGTAGGGGCTCTTCCCTTCGGGGTTGATTTTTTAAAAATATAATGTTGTCCTCTACCATATATATATATATTAATATATTACTTGCATAATCCTTAGTTGTTGAGCAAACTCAAGCTGAGGATGTTATGTGTAGTATTATTAATATATTGAACAGATGAGGTAAGATAACTATATGTATTTATTAAGCAAACTCAAGGTACATACGCCATACTTAGCCATCATGATATGGTAGGTACGAGTGAATAATCTCTTTCGATTTGTTGAGCAAACTCAAGATCGAAATGAGATTAGGACAAGGAAAAATGAGTTAGGATTTGTATGTGATACAACCGATAAA
Source organism: Allium fistulosum (assembly GCA_030737815.1). NCBI lineage: Eukaryota > Viridiplantae > Streptophyta > Magnoliopsida > Asparagales > Amaryllidaceae > Allium > Allium fistulosum. Next base: position 516,104,626 of record CM060901.1, on the reverse strand, counting down.
GAGTTATCCATTGTTTGTGGGGCTATGATTTGTTGAGCAAACTTAAGGTCAGAATACCGAGACAGATGAGTCCTAACACCCATTAGTGAATTTGAAAGACTTCTATGTTTCATCTTAGGGTTTGAAGAAACATAAAAGACTTGTAGGAGCCTTACTAGGAAAATGAAATGGTAACATTTAACGTTTCTAATATTGTAAGAACATATGCTAAATAATGTTATAGTTATCTACAATGATAAATTTGTGCATTTAATATGATTGATAAAATGTTTGTCAATTAACATATACAAACGTACTGAATTGAAAGTTGATAAATGGAAATATAACACCCACTATTAAATGCCTATTACATGTTAATGTTTTCTATACCCATGTAAGTGTCTAATTTTACAACTACTTAATACATTCGTAAAATGGTCACTTATGTGTTGAGACCATGTATTGCACTTTGTGAGTTTCGAACTCTAAAAGCAATACAAGGCTATGGATATTTGATCCAAATACTATCATTTATAAATGTTATATGGTGAACGTTCACAGTTCGTGATGTACGATACTTTAATGAATATAGTTCATTGGAAATAATCCAATAAATAATATTTTGAGATCATGTATCCAACTTGATTGATTACAAAATAGATCATATTGTGTTAATGTAGCATAAGACCAAAAACTATAAGATGGATCTAAGAATTCAATCGCTGAAATGTTATTTTGATCGGTTTACATAAAGTGCAACAAATTTGTTATCCTTAAATGTTAAGGATAATCGAATGATCTTTTGTAAAGAGTTTGTTATGATATTGTAGTAAGGTTTTCTTTTGTATAGTTTGACCATTTGAAGGGAAAATGAATGTATAAGAATAGATGTAATTTAAGGTACAATTAGGGATGAAGAGAAAGAATAGTCACTTCTGCTTCATAGAGAAACATTGGAAAGGAGAATTGAAATAATAATTAATACTTAATATTGGAATAAGAAATATGATTTCTATTCCGAAATGTATTTTCATATAGAAAATTGTTTTCTATGAGGTTTATTTCTTTCAGCTCAAGATATTTGATCAACGAACTCTCCATTGTAAATAGTTGCAGTGTATGAAATAAATAAATTGTATTAAGTGAATGATGGACCTCCGAATTTAGTACACTGTTATAGCAATGGTGGAAATAGTGGGAGCATGCCATATAACACTTATTAATTGCATCATAGTACGAAAATTGTTTCTGTAAAATTTACCATACATTATTTATGAAATAATGATTATTTTTCGGTATCGATTGAAAAAAATAGACATACTTATATTTCAATATGAATATTATGAATATTCTTGTGAAACAAAATTATAATGTGGTAATTTTTTTATAACAAAAGTATGCGTTGGAAAATACAAAAGTATCTAATATTATTTATGGTTGTTTTGGAATTATAGACTAAGCCGTAGTTTTGAGAAATAATTTTATTGTATAATTTTGAATCATATGATAGTTGTTAATTATATCTCAAACAATAAAGGGCTATACACCCATTTAGTGGGAGTATCATAAGAGTTGATGAACTCTTCAGATTGATACATATAGATGTATGGAATCATAATTCTATAAATACCAAAACAGTTCCATGTACTTCGTCATATTCACAGATAAGTTATCGTCGACATGAACATATGTATTTGATACACATGTAGTATGTATATGGTAAACTTATAGAATATAAAATAGAAGTAAATTAAATAACATGCGATGGAAATGGTTTGATTAGATCGAATAAATGAGTATATTGGAAAATGTTCCGAATGTACCTAAAATGAATAAATATTCAATCTTAAAATTACTCCTCCATGTGATACATAAAAATTCATCGATATTGAGTAATTGAACTTTGTTGGACAATGTACGATTAATTGTGAGTGAAGTTGAGTTAGTTTCTTTCTATAAGGTAATGTACATAAGGGTATTACACAAGGCTAATATTATTTCATTTGAATAACAGTTTATAAAAATTTACAAGATATGGGTTTATAAGAAACTCTCCAAAAGGATTTTGAAAAGACTATCATTGGATGACATATTTATGTTTCGAACATAATTTTATGTAAACTAAAACCAAATCAGTTTATAAACAAAGAAATTCATAAAACATTTATGAATACCTATTTTATTGCATTGAGAAACAATTGTTGTTTCAAGATATAGCAATTTTATTGTAAAGAAATTTCTTTGAGGAATTATTGGTAGTAAAATGGAATTGGATATGATCCATTGATAGAATCGATTATATGAGATGAAATGAAATTAACTAACCTAAAAAAACACATAGCATTAGAATGTCTTATAAATATTCTCGCACATCGAAGAGAAACTATGAGTTTCTTATTAATGTTAAAAATATATAATCCTAGATTGTTTAATTAAACCATTGTGAATGTTGACTCTATATGGTATGATGCGCAAATCCAAAAGAATTCCAAGTACGCTATCAAAATATAGATTTTTGTGGTCGAAACTGAAGGGATATGATCCGTCGATCTTGACTGTGTCTTTATAAGTAAGACTACTGTAGTTGGAATTAAATGAGCAATGTTGATAAGAATAATATCGCAAATTTCAATTGTTGAAATTAACGTAATAGATTCGATATTCAACATGTTCAAGTCAATTTGGATTTACTCACAAAATTATCGCTTGATAAGTCCTAGTGTTTTGGTACATATGTATTGAAACAGAAAATTCTAAATAAAAATTTAGAGTAAGCTGTTTACACATATTAACCAAAAATGTCTTAAGGTCAGTAGGAGCGAGATTGAGTTTGTGATTCTTTGGATATGATCTAAGAAATGATACGAATGTATCATTTTGTAAGCATCAAGGCTGAACAAATATTTTAATAGAAATATCAAGTAGTTTGATTTTTAATCAAAATGAAGAGGAAGCGTGTGTTCATAAGAAAGAACGTTAAGAGGTACATTGATATTTCCAAACTATAAGTAAATAATACATTGTTGATTTTAACGATGTACTTGTGTTAAAATCAGCCTTAATTGTTTTAATACTCAACATTCGATTAATAAATGATGACTTTTATAGTAAGTATAAAAGATGTTGGGAATGTCCCAAATAATACGCAAGGACACCTTATTAAAATGTTTAATATGGAACATGGTTTTAAATCTCCTATATATCGCCCGAGATCTCCTCCGAGATCTCCTTTTCACACTTAAACGAGACGAGACATCAAATCTCTTCCATATCTCTCTCGACACTCATCTCGTCCGAGATATTCAAATCTCACCCGAAATATGGATCAAAATCTCAATCCGAGATCTCACCCGAAATTATACATTTTTCTTATTTTGCATAATATTTTTTATTTTCATATTGATTTAAAAGAAAATACTCAATCCAATTATAATTTACCAACTTCTTGAACATATTCTTTACTTTTTATCTTAATGAGTCATAGCGAAAGGTTTCACCTCTTTATTATGTTCAACTAAAAGGATTATTCAATCATTACCAAATCAATTAAGCTAATCAAGTTACTACTCTTCTAAAAATATTCCTTTTTCCATGTAAATCAATTATGTTATCATTTTTATTTTTACTAAGAAAGTTATAACCATTAAATAAATTTTTGACACATCAATTTTAAACACATAAGTACATCCGAGATATTCCCAAGATGCATTATAAGACCCGAGATGTCAATCCGAGATGTACACCCGATATGTACTTATCTCGTCCGAGATCTCCCCTGATACGAGATAACTTGTGTACAAATTCCGAAACGAAACGTGACCGAAATCCGATATTTAAAACCTTGATATGGAATATGTAAGATTGATTCTTTTGCATTGGCAAAAGGAATTTTCATACATGTTGCGTTGTCTACGATATCATGATTTGCTTATGTATTTGATACATGAAGAAAATATCAAATCCAAATTAATATCACTAAATGGTTGTTTGAAGTGTTCTCGTGTATTTATGAAATACTAGAGAATTGTTTACAGAAACAAAACTCCTTATTAGGGAGTGTTCGGATTCAAATTTCATAAGTGATATTGAGTTTAGCATGTCAATAATAAATTCAAGTTAAGAATCTTTAAGTTGGAAATGTTCCAAATGAAAGACCATGGTTGATTCAATAAAAAGGCTAAGTACACTGCCTTGAATATTGCCGTAATAAAAATAATGTATACAAAAATATAAGTGCACAAATTTATAACTGAGTTGATTCTAAATGTTGAAAATCTCATAACATTGTTATATGATAACAATGTCATGATATGATTCGTAATAGAACTTAGAGCTCGAGTGACATACTCTGAATTGTTCCACGTGATTAAGCAGTATATCATCGTCGGAGAGAGTTGATTGATAGGGTAGATAATTGAAACATAATAACATACCCATTCACAAAGGGACCGAACCAATTGGTTTTGAGAAACCGATTGGAGATGTTGGAATAAGATTCCAAAATTGACCCCAAGTGCAAGTGGGAGATTGATAGAGTTAGGGGATGCCCTAGGGGCAATTATGTAACTTGTTACATGTATCTAACTCGTTGAACAATCTTGTTTACAATAAAAGTGTTTCTTTTTATTATATACTTGATATAATGTGGTTATATCAATTAATTAGTATAATTAAAAGTATGTTTAATAGAAAATCCATAAATGGTATATTTTGTGATAGTAGTTACAAAGTGTTGTAACCGTAAGTAATTTATGACATTAAAACAAATATACCATTTTATATGTTCCTAGTCAAGATGCATCGAGTCTGGATATCAGTGCATCTGTTGAGACTAGAATATGTAACACTCTCCAAATGTTGGGCAGTGTATTACTCATGGCTGCTGGGGGCACCTAGAGGTTACGTACTGATAGTTATTGGATAACTATGGAACGATTCACTCGATGGTTTTATGTTGGTTAATATAACTAGGGTCAAACAGAAAATATCGATGTGATGGTTTACATAGTTCTCTCAACTTGAGAATGCTGTGGATCTTCAATATGGAAGCTCCGGTTGGATTATTGTAAAATCATGGCATGACGTTCCATCGAGTGACTATAGTTGGGTCGAGTAGAAGTATTGGAAGTGAAGCACTATTAAAAAGAGGATCCGTCTCTTCAGTTATATGAGGTTAGTATCATGGTCAACTCAAGTCAACTCAAAGTCAAAGTCTCTGGCCAGAGCATTTTGGTTAATAATAACTGTTATTATTGAACCTAGAACTTTGTGTTTAGACTATAAAGTTGAATGTGGATGATATTGGAATTTTGACCATTACCAAATTCCATAAATCCAAAGTGATATAGTTTTGACGAAGAGAATTGGTGGAAATAATTGTCACTGTTAGGTACCGTTTATAATAAGTAAAAATTGGATTTTACCAAAAAATGTGCAAGCGATGAATTCAGCCAAAATGTCACACCACCTGCTAAGTGACGTGTGAACGTTAATATTTGAATTGTTCAATATTAATCGCTGATTGAATTTATACCTTTAAGTCGCACAACCGTAATGATGAATTCTCCGAAAAACCACATGATTTAATTAATTTATAAAAAGTTGTAAATTAATTAGTATTTGAGAAATATTAATTATTATTTATTTTATTTGATGTTTGAGAGTTATTTGTAATTATTTGAATGCACATATAAAAGTTATATTTGCGCGCATTGATATATGATATCATTGTAATTAAATAAAAGATAATTACATGTGTTTTATGGAATCTTATATCATTTGATGGCATGTAATTTTCAGCCATACCATGTAAAGAAATAGAAGTGAAAAGAGAAAGTTAATCAAGATAATTAATTGGTGAAGTTTCAATTAAAGAATGCGAAAGGTTTTCTTCTTTCAAATAAAACATATTCTCTAATTCATTCTATACGTACAATTGAGTTTCTCATTTTTCATTCTTCTTTCTGTAACTTTTCTAGTTCTCTCCTTCTCTAATGGCTGAAAATATGAGATCTTCCATGGCTTCAATTATTCCCAAACTCAAATAAAATTAAAATCAATTATGAAAAGTGGCTTATTCCTCTTGATCCTTGCAACATCTGGAGGCTGATTTCTGAATCTAGGAGATTTGATTCATCATTCAAGGTGCGGCTCATTGGTTACATCTAGAGGAAAAATTCAATGTTTCAAGGTGTACTTCAAGGCTTTGGAATTAAGGTATGATATTTTTATTCTAATAATTTTGATGTAATGTTTTAATGAACAAAATTGAATATCTTAATTTATATGTGTATAATATTGTCTCATTTGATTTGAAAATGGTTTATGTATTTCAAATTGTTTATTATATGAACTGATTGGTTTTTTTAGATAAATAAAAACTGAAACTTGTATATGATTAGACAATATTTTAATTTTAGATCTATGTTTAAACATTCAAATCAAAACTTAATTTTTTGATTTGGATGTTTACATGTTCTTATTGTTTGCATTTTTACTGTAATAGAAACTTACATATGATTAAATGATGCTTTGATAATAAATAGATTACAATTAATTTATAAATTTGTTACCCTATTTGACATCATAATTATCCTTCTTTAACTATTCAAAGGATTTTAACATATTTCTTAGTTCAGTATATATCACCTTTTGTTTTATAATTATTTATTCATATAGGTTGAATATCCTTAGATTTGAAAGTTTATTTGTTCTTATTATCTGCATCTTATTATAATTGAAACCCACACATGATTAAAGGATGTTTGGATAACAAATTGATTACAATAAATTTATAAATTGGTTACCCTATTTGACTTGACAAATATCTTTCGTTAAGTATTCAAAAGATTGTTAATATATTGCTCAGTTTAGTGTGTTTCACTTTTATTAACAAAAAAAATTATTGTTCTTATTATCTGCATTTTATTGTAATTGAAACTCGAACATGATTAAAGGATGTTTTAATAATAAATTGATTACAATAAACTTATAAATTTGTTACCCTATTTGACATGACTAATACTTTTTAAGTATTCAAAGGATTGTTAATATATTGCTCAGTTTAGTATGTTTCACTTTTGTAAAAAAAATTCATATAGGTTTAATCTCTTGATTTAATTGTATACATATTTTTTTTTAACTAATTTAAGTTTATATAAGTTCATAAATACATCAGAAAAATTAAAAGTCATATGGTTTATTTTAAATTAATTAAGAAGTTTTGGGTTGAACTTTACAAAGAAATGATTATATACACATATATACATATACATATATATATATACATATACATATACATATATATATATATATACATATAAAACTTAATGTTTATATTTCAAATTGTATAGTTTAAATGCTTTATTAATATCAAACAATTTTAAACGAGGCAATAGTTTATGCATATGAATTATTGTTGGTTATTCCTAATCTTATGTCATAATGATTCATTGATTGCTAATTGAATGCTGCATTAATCAAGTTTGTCTAAAAGGGGAAGATGAATCATTCATCTTTATCATCTTTATTTCTTTCCTTTTTGTCCCTTATGTCATTGCCTTTAAACTTATTCTTATTTATTCATATATATCATGTTATCAATTGATCATACTTGCCTTATGTTTAACTATTCTATCACACAATTAAGGAATAAATACATTTGATATATTGAAACCTTATTTTATATCCCATTCTTTATTGTTTTAGAATCGAATTAATAAAACAAGATATGGTATTAAATAAAATACTGATTTTATTTAAAAGAGATTTAGATAAGATATAAATACATTTAGACTTCATAGGCCCATTAATGATCCAAAATGGTAAATTTTTTGAAATTCACCCATTTCTTCTGCTACGGACTGGCCCAGTTCCTTTAATTCATGGTTAAGAACATAAAATTTGCAAGTTAGATAAATCATTATATGGTTTAAAACAAGCACCTAAGCAATGGCGTGAGAAATTTGATAACTTAATAATCTCACATGGTTTTAAAGTTAATAAAAGTGACAAATGTATTTACTATAAATCCGAGAATGAAATTTGCATTATTATATGTCTGTATGTAGATGTTCTACTTATTTTTGGGGTCAAACATTCATGCCATAAGCAATTTCAAATCTTTGTTAAGTTCCAACTTTGTTATGAAAGATCTAGGTAAAACAAGTGTAATCCTTGGAATTAAGATTACTAGATCAAGAAAGGAAATTTCTTTGGATCAATCTCATTGAGAAGATACTAAAGAAATACAATTAGTTTGACTATAAACCTGCATGTACACCTGTGCAGTTAAAGCGCTCGGCAGATTCAATGCGGTGGAGGTGCAAAAAGTCATAGCGGGGATACAGCGAGGATATAGCGGGATATATCGGATGACTCTAAAATAACATATAAAACTCATACTTAATGTTTTTATAAATATATGAATAGTAATTAAATGAAAAATTAACATTCAATTGAATTATAATTAATACATAAATAATTTTAAATAAAAACATGTGCGAATATACTGTAAGTAAACGTAAAACTATTATATAACATAATTGAATTTAGTAGAATATTAAAGTATTTTCATTTCTAAAAATATATTAAAAATTCAATTAAATAAATTAATTTCATTATTTTTATAATGTATAAATGTCATTTTTTAATTCATTTCTTTTAAAAAAGATATAGCGGAAATAGTGAAATATAGCGGGAATAACGGGATATAGCGGAAATAGCGGAGCTTAAAGCGAAAAGGCTATATTTGGGGTTATATTGAAAAATCATAGCGGTAGAAATCCGCTATGAGATATAACAGGGTTATAGCGGGGTAATAGCGGGGCATTAACTGCACAGATGTACACCATATGATCGTAGTGTAAAACTATTTAAAAACACTGGTGAAGGTGTAAGACAGTCTGAATATGCGAGCATCATTGGCAGCCTTCGGTATGCCGCTGATACTAGATCCGACATTGCCTATGTCATGGGATTATTATGCAGGTTTACTAGTAGACCTAGCATAGAGCACTGGCATGCTATCGAAAGGGTTATGAGATACCTAAAACGAACTATGAACCTTGGGTTACATTATGAAAAGTTTCCAGCTGTCCTTGAAGGATACACTGATGCAAACTCGAATACTTTATCTGGTGATTCAAAAGCAACCGGTTGCTATATCTTTAGCGTTGCTGGTGGAGCTATTTCTTGAAAATCTAAAAAGCGGACTATTTTGGCTCAGTCCACTATGGAGTCTGAGATGATAGCACTAACCAGAGCTAGTGAAGAAACAGATTACTTAAGAAATCTGCTGGTTGAAATTCCCTTATGAGACAGCTATGTTGATCCATTGTGATAGTACCGTGGCTATCGTAAAAGAACAAAACCATTATTACAACGGTAAGAGACGACAGATACGTCGTAAGCACAACACTATTAGAGAGCTACTCCATTCAGGAGCTGTTAGAGTGGATCACATACGCAGTAATGAGAATTTGGCCGATCCTTTGACGAAAGGACTAGCCAGAGAGAAAGTCTTTAGAACCTATAAAAGAATGAGACTATTGCCCTTAGATTGTTGAATCACGCACAATGGTAACCCGACCTAATAACTGGAAATCCCAAGAACTAGGTTCAATGGGTAAGAACAAGTTTTGAGGTGATATGAGTTCAACATATGCTATTTTTACATATTTAGAAGCATGTATTCCTGAAGTGATTAGAGGATGAGTTAATAGAAACTCTTAATGAGATCTATACTCTATACATAGTGGAGTACCTACCTTTAAGGGTACTCTTGATAGACTCACCTATATGGATGTGGAAATGTGGCTGTTTCTATGGAATTTTGGGCAAAATTCTTATAGCATTTACTAAACTGGGATAGATGTGCATGACCATAAATGCATGGACTTATTTGATTGCACTCTAGAAATATTGTGTGGTTTGATGTCAGGAATAGAGTTGAAGACTACGTGTCACTCTAGTAAAAACTGAATCTTATCCACTATGCAAAGGTTCAAGTCGAAAGACATCTTTGTTTATACACAATCTTATGCTTTCAGGAACTGTTCAAAAAATATTTAAAAACTCAAGTAGGGGATTGTTGGAAATTGTTTTAAAAAAATAGGTTTGTGAATTGTTTAAAAATCAAAGATCTTGAAATAAGTGCATTTATTGTTTGAGTCTCACACTATAGGGATTGTTGAAAGATGCTCATATATGTATGAGTTTCTTAACTTTTAAATTGGCCCTTTGGGCACTCAAATGTTGCTTTTGTGTTGAGGAGGAAGCGCATGCATGACCATCACGTGCGCTGGTCGATCGACTCGATCCGGGCCGGGCTCGGACTCGGGCTTGTTGTGGTGTAACACTTATATTTTTGGACGAAATTTGTTCTGCGCTTTCTGATCGTTATTTTATTTGAAACGGTAAAATTTCAGATCCGAATTTTGAACCAACGTCACACCACTATTCAGTAATACGTTCGCTTTGATATTCCGTCTATTTAATTAATTTTTAGAAATGATTAAAGAATAACGATATTTTTTTACCTCTGCAAAACCTATCTTCTCCACGAAGCCATCTTCTTGAAATCATAAGATGAGCAGTTGTTTTTTAGTGCAACTGAGTCGGTTTCGTATGTGCAAGCGAATCGATATCAAATCATAAAGAAGATGCTGTTTTATCCTAGAGACGGCAGCGTTGGTTAAACTGCTTTACACCTTTGAGCAGAACGTCGAAACGTCTTCAAGACAGTGACCTAGTAAACAATTCAACCGAAGATCATTTGTTTCCAACATGACATAAGAGATAACAAGGTTGCAATTTGCAACGTAATGCAGGAAACACATGCTCCTCGGTTTTGTGATAAGTTACGGTTAGCTATATGAACACAAGACATTCAACTTGACTGTGTTAGGCAGAGTCTAACATTATTATAGATAAGTATCAATATTACATCTGGGTACAAAAACTCTTTGCTGGGACATGGTACTTGTGGATACCTTGCTACCCGACAATGATCTCAAAGAATTGGCTTGTTCACCTTCAGAAGCTGCTTCTTTATATCGATTTAACCGTGATTCATCGATACCATTTCCAAGTTTAATGCAGACGCCATGACATGAACATCATCCTTGATATCTTTTCTACCTTAGTAGAATAATGTTACTGCACATTTCATAGGTAAATGTAAGCTTAAAATGATGAGTCTAAATTGCACCTGAATCCTGCATAACTTCCTATACTTTGATTTCAAGATCATTATTTTCATATATGGTTTTCTGAATCTGAAACTCCAATTCTTATATCTTGGCCTCAAAGTTGCTAAATGATAGTTTCACAGCATCGGTAGATTCTGCTTTACCTTTTAACTTAGCCTCCTTCCATAGCTTGTGATTTCATAAACATAGGCTACTGAAATGGTACATAAACTCAAATTATCATCTCTAATATAATCATGAGTTCAAAATTGAGATGCAGCCAACTTCGTGTTTGTTTACGAATAAGACTCAACAAGCAATGCACACCGCTTAAAATGTATTTTGTTCAAAAGCAAACATAAAGTATGGTAGTCAAGAAAAACACAATCCCAAAACTGTTACATCTTTCCCACCGTCTTTTTCATCAAATCATTAAGTTTACTAAAACAACCGATATCACAATCAATACTATATTTTTGAGTTATATCACATTAACATGCATGACAAGAGAAGTTTTTTGTGATAGTTTAGAAGTTCAAAGGAATCCAATCTTAATGCTTCTGTATTTTCTAAATAAACATAATGTTAGAAATTGATAACTTAAGGGGAAAACACAAGCTGCTGGTAGTGTGTCAAGAGAAGAAGTGGAAAATGTTAACGAAGAACTTGAGATGAGAGTCTACTAGGAGCAAGATTTCAGATAAACAGCACACACATTCACATAATCATCACCATTAGACAGTCGGTTTGCATACATTGACATTAACTTGCAGCAAATGAAAGTGATATGATGATGATATGCAACAAGCATGTATAACCAATATGCATCTTAAGCCTAAACATATCACAAAAGAATCCAAGATATCAAGAGTGGCACGATAAATATGACAAGCAAAATTAACATGGCTAGAGCCAAATTATCATGACTAGAGACAACAATTAGTTACAAGATTCTCTCTTTTATTATTGATCATATAATCATTACAATGGTATCCTAGGTAGTTACAAAATAGTTGTTTCTAAAATGCCATGTGGAATAATTTATGGTAGCAAATCTTGTATTGATATGACAAAAGATAATGGAAATGTAGGCATGAATTGAATATTATCTTCTCTTCCTAAAATTCCTCTTCTTCTTCACTCATTGTTCCTCTTGTCTACCTTTTTTCTTATGTAATTCTTATGCAGCTCCAACAACAATGATCAATGCTGTATCAGAAAGCCAATGGAATAATGTGCCACATATAGTTGATCTACGTTATGAGTAGGGTGTACGGCTATTACGTTTGTCGATTTCCAAAATTTTAACTGAAAATGAATTATCTCTCAAATATGGATAGGCCTGTCAATGGTACGGGTTTCGGCCCGAGCCCGGTCCGAACCCGCCCTATTTATACGGGTACGGGTTTTGCTTTTTACTACCCAAGCCCGATCCGGATCGGGTACGGTTTTATCAAAACCCGGCCCGGTTAGGGCCCGATCCAACTAGTAGTTTTTCGTCGTATCAAAACATGAGTGCGTATGTTATTTATTTACCATTTTTTTTGTTTACATGTAGATATTTTTGCATACTTTTGGCTTGACTACATCACCGTCCAATTTATATGTTAACATTTTTTGTATACAATTTTTACCAAAGTTTCAGTTTTAAAATATGGTTTTAATATAAATATTCTGGGTTAGGTATTCGGTTATTACCCAGCGGGTTCAAAAAACCCGACGGGCCGGGCTCGGATATTGGGTTGAAATACCCTGCGGGTTCGGGCTGGCCTTGGGTTTAAATTATTGTAATTGGACTCGGGTCTGGGTTTTATAATACCCGGACCGAACCCTACCCATTGACAGGCCTAAATATGGATATCACGTTAGGTGATGCGCTTGTATTGTTGTGTACACATTAAGTCAGTAACATGCAAGAATGCATAATCAATCCCATGTTTCCTCAAGCCAGAGTCCATCTGTTTAAATTTACATTTATTTTACCGCATACACTTACATTCCCAATTTAACCATATGAACAACCAGTCAGTGTTGTGTCTAACCAAGAGCAAACGTTAACTGGTATAATCCTTTCCATGGCCATAAGCTCAAATATGTCCGTTAGATTAGGTATAATAACTCTGCGTCTTCTGCTTGATTATGTGTACTGTAATTTGAAAATCCTCAACATTGTCTATCATCGCAGTATAACAACAATTTTCCAAAATATGAACAAGAGAATTTACATTCAACGCAAATTACACAAATGCAACATAGGGAATAATTCACATCGATCCAAATTGTTGCCAAGAGCAGAGAACAATCCAAGTCTTACACAAACAAAATACCGCTGGATCCAAATTTCTCACATATGTCTCAACTTTTTATGTAACTAAGTCAGTAGTCAATCAATACTTAATCAACACACGATACAAAAAGCGAAAAAACAAAAGGAAGCTAAGGTAGATGTCAGATATCAGAAAGTAAAACATAAAAGCTGTAATTTAAGAACGTAACCCAGATGAACGCTATCCAATTGGGATTTAAGTTGGTAAAGGGATTCTATGTCGTCGACTTTGGATGAACTGATACGGCAATTTAGGCAGCTAAATGGATTGATGTCGTTGACGTGGGAAGAAGAGATATGTTGGCGAGGTTTTATGAAGAAGGAGGCGAAACACAACGTACAACACGGTGGAGGAGAGGTAGTATGGAACGAAGTACTTTACGGAGGAAAGGGTTTATGCTGAAATATTACCTTAAATTGAAATCGAATATTATGGCATTGTTGACCCTCCACAATTTGATACAAGCGGTCATTTTGTTGCCAGGAAGGGTGCTACTGAAATCAGTTTTCTCTTAAAATTTTAATCAACTTGATCAAATTGTCTTTTTTACTTTTTACCCCAATCATCCCTTTAATGTTTATAAATATCTAATTTAAAAACTGTAACTAAAATGAAGAATTCAAGCTCACCTGATGATGAGAAGAAAACATTGATTCATACTCAAGAAAACATTCATGGTGCACATATGAACGAAGAAATTAACCAAGTGAGTTAGCAAGATAACTGAATTCTTAGGGTTCTAAGTTATTGGTGAGAAACGAGTTTAAAAATCAACTTTGTTAACAAAACCAATGAATTTCAAAACCAACATATCCAAAAAAAATAAAAAATCCACATCAACAGGCGGAACTAAAGTGCAAATCACGGTAATCTTTCGCCGTACTAAATTCAATAACTCAAAATTCTTCCGCCAAACAATATTTTTTATTCTTAAACCCTACCTTTTCTTAATCGAACGCCAACGGCCGAATAAACACAAATAAACGGCAACTTGTCGGCTGAACATGGCGATGATAAGATTGCCCTAACTGCCAGACTAATGAATCAAATTAAATTACACTAAACCCTAGTTTGAACGCGGTAAAAAAAAAGTTACCTAGTCAAAGCACGATCAACAAATCCTGGATTTGGCATCAACGAGCAAGAGAAATTCTTCGTTCTCACCATTTTTCTTTTTACCGAAGATGGAAGAATGGAAATAAGGGGAAGAAGTAAAAACTTTGGTGAAAAAGTGAAATAAGAGTAGAGTTGGTAAAAGTAAATTTTTATTTAAATTTTTTTTTTGAAATGGTACTTTATATACAACATGTCACTGAGACAACATATCACATGTCAATAAACATTCGAATCACGCTACACAAGTTTCGGACTTGTGATCTCTCGCACCAAAGTCGAATCACTTAATCACTTGGACAATGGTGCTTGTCTTTTATTTAATATTGTTATACCCCTCGTAGTAATTTTATTTTCTATGTAGTCCTTTTAAAATTTGACCCCCTCTTAACCAAAAGTGGGGCATCGTTAACAATGCTCGAATATTAAGGCTTTGCTAGGGAGTTTTGTACTACCGGTTATAAGAGGTTTTGAGAGTACTGGGTTTAATCGTAAATGATCGTAGTAGTTTTGATTGGTTTACATGAAGTGTTGTTATAACCTTTCAATACATACTTGAGAGTTTAACATACACCGGTTTTAAGAGTTTTCCATTAAATTAATATTACATGTATACCCTTATATTTATTCTTTAGTTTTATGAAAATTAATTTTCCAATACGATTAGTATGAGTATAATTGTGAAAAAAAGTTAGAACCCCTAAACAATCCAATTTGATGGGTTGAGAATTACCATTAAAATTATACTACATTGGTTTTCATTGGTTTTATAACCAACAATAATCGGTGTTAAAAAAATTACAAGCAAAGGTTATCACAACAGTTGCAATACATAACTGTCCAAAACCAGTCAAAACCGACAGAAAAAAAAACTCCCAAGAGGAGCCTAAAGCGGTTTCGCAAAGACCACTTTCATACCTGCTTTATTAATTTTATTGTTTCAAAATTGTCCATATATTCAAACCACAACAGATCACGTTGAAGAGAAACAGTCGTAATAATAAAATTTAGTAGAGTGAGGTTCATGTAAAATTCTCGCTCGGTCCAAGCGAGATTTGTGTAAAAACCTCGCTCCAACCAAACTAGGTTCATATAATAACATAGTATCGAGTAAGTTTTGTATAATAATCTCTTTTGGATCGAGCGAGGTTCATGAACGAACTACATCATATTTGAATATAATTTAAAAAATAATAATGAAATTTTCAGTACGAATTGGGGGCAAAGGTTAAAAAGCGGAGTATGACAATTATTTCAAACCGATTAGGGTGTGAAAGAAGGAAAATGAGGTAAGAATAGAACCAGCCTTAAACCATAAAACCGATAAGGAAAAGAATGACAAATTGGAGGGTAATCTTGGTAATAAGGATTTTTACTATTTATTTTTATAGGTTGCTGTGAAATGTTAGCGGTAAATAATGTGTAAAGGCAGATTGGGTGAAAAGGAGTGAGTATTTAGTAAGAAAATAAAATTAAGTTTGATGGGTTAGCTTTTAAAAGACTTAAAACAAACAAAATCTTCTAAAATTTCCAAAATCTTAAATGTTTAAATTTAAGTTCTTTTTTGCCCTTTTTTACATTTCTTCAATTTGTTGCACGAACATTAAAATTTTCGAACAGAAATCTTTGTTTACTCGGAACTTTCGCTTGTTGTTAACATATTTTATATTATAAAACCTCATTACTTTGAAAATACATATATATAATTATTAAATATATATTTAAACTTTAAACCAGCTATAAAATACTATAAAATGTGTTTGAAAACATCTCTAACATGATTAGAAAAAATGCCAAATTTAAATATCATTTTTAAACACTTAAAACCATAACCAACTTACTAAAATATTTATAAATGCCGTTAAAAGTATTTATTAAAGAACAATATTGAAAAGCACAATCTTTGCGACCAGTTTCACCATTTTAACAAGTGACTTAAGACTTGAAATTTGTACAACAAGTACTACCTTTGGGTACTCCGTGAAAAGGAACCCCTAAGAATATCTTCCAATTTATTTTTAGAAGTTCTTGAAAATAGGCTATATTTACAAAGCGTATTTATAACACATTTTTGTTTCAATTTTAGCCATTTTGTTTCACAATTTCCATAACTTTCCAAACCATTTTTTTTACTGTCTACTATACCAAAATATGTGTAAAAAAACAACCAAATCAAATTATTCAAGTTAAGTTCATGAACTTCCATTTACACAAGATAAAGTTATGGGATATCAAAGTGCACTTATAGCTACTATTCTCACTTCAAACACTTCTAAACATACTTCAATTTAACACACAATCCAAAAAACCATTTAGACATCAAGTCAAGGTCATGCTACATGTTTAAGAGGGTAATAGAAGTGATGTTATACAATATAAAGTTGTTATTTGCTTTCAAAAGAAAGAGGGATCCAAAGTTTATAACTTTACTTAGTTAATGCCACTTTAATTTTATATTCAAGCACACAACATATATATACAATACATACAAACAAAATAGTGAGATAAATCACTTAGATCCAAAGTAAACACATGCTCATGCACAATCAAACTCAAGAACACTTCCTACCATCTTCAAACGCATAAAGATCCGACCTTTAGCACCAAAATCACGAAACCATGCTCTCTTCCTCCTTCCACGCTCACGACCCAAGCTAGATCCCCCTTCCTCTTCACTTTTCTTCCACTTTAACTTTAGATCTAATCTTCCTAAGCTGTTGGTGAAGGTTTGTTGGAGTTTGGAGAAGATTTGAGTGAATTAGAGAAAGTTAGTGAAGAACAAAATGAATTAGTATTAATCCACTTCCACCATTTTCAAGTTTTTATTACGTTTCAATTTTTTGTAAATTATGAAACCTTTAAGGGTGTATTTAATAGGTTTTCACAAGAGGTCATTATCACCTTCTACCTTCCATGAAAGGTCACAAAGGAGTCTTCCTCTCGCATGTTACTTTTACACCTTTTCACAAGATAATGAAGCATGCCACACATTAGCTGGTATTTGTAACGTATTACTTTTGAGAGCAAATCGTCTTACGTCCGCAGTTTCATAATTTGTGTGTTCTGGATGATCAATCGCACTCTAACAGCCTAACTATCCCTGAATTATTAAGTTAATAAAAAGTAGAAATGAAGGATATCATTAGTTTGCACCATGCGGCTGTTAATTTCTTAGGGGAAATGCTCTTGGTAACCATTTACGCATAAGCATAGTGTCTGTGCCAAATTATTCGCCAGCAATCTTCCAAGTTTCTGTTCAACTGTAATTCTATACAGTATACCCCTTGCTTACGAAGAAAGTGCTATTCGTGTTGCATATAGTGGCTGCCAGTGGATTTGTTTTCCCCCAGAAAATCTTGCATTATTATTTTACATGTTCATTACATTAGTGCTCGACTTGTTTGTCCTATAATTTGTTCGCATTGATTTTTAGTGGCTGGCTCTCCGAGATTTCAATTACACCGTTTGACTTTCTGTCTGCTACCAAATATGACGATTATATTGCTGCTACTTGGTTACTTCTTTTATTTTCCTTCTTTTTCAGAGCTTATTTGAGGACGTTGGACCACTTCCAGGTTTTAATAATTGAACATAGCAATGCATAAATTTGAATTGCTGAATCTTGAATCTTAGCTGTTAAGTAAGGTCGCGACCACACATTATTTAATGTAAGCTAAATTCATTTTTGTTTTTTTTTTCCACATTCAAGTTATTTGCAATGTAGCACTTACGAGGCATCTTGTGCAGTGCAGTCGAGTGGAAATAAGGGACGTTGGTTCCTCCCATTTCTGTAGCAATCGAGTGAAAGGAAATGCTATTTTTTAAATAACAATAACAATAATATGTAAATGGTTTTCAAAAAACCATTTATAGATATAAACATTGTTCTGAAAACCGTTTATACTTTAAAAGTTTTAGTAAACCATTTATAGCACATAAGAGTTTAATAATCCTGTAAACACTTTTTCGGGAGTTCATTACCTCTTAGCCATTCTTTTATTTTCATATCGACTTGAAAATCCACTTTCAAAAATTTCAATTTCTCATATCACACTAAATTCAAAATTAAAACATATACTTCGATCACTCCAAATCCATAATCCCTAATTTCTAGGGTTAAAAAAAAATATTCTACCAATTTTGATGATGGAGAATGTAAATGAAGGGTCTAGTTCCACCGTTTTTGTGCGCAGAAGGAAAACATCAAGAAGGAATAAAAAAACTTTCGGCAGCGACGAAGACGAATCTGGAATGGATGTATCGAATATAATTTCACCAACATTCCCGTTCAGGTCGGTCATAAAGCTTCGAGAAGAGCTCACGCGATATTGTTTATTATCATTAAATATTAGTGCATAATTTTTTTTATATATATTACAAATTTATGTTAAAACCGTATTATAAATAGAATCAAAATAGAATAAGATGTCATGAAACTTTCACGTGAATGTTGAAACGGTGAAAAAAATTAAATGTACATCCATAGATTACAGATCCAGTAGCTAAGATATTTAGTAGATTCATGGATACCAAGCTAAAAAATTCAGATAATAAGTGTGTTCATGCTATAGTTGGGTGATGGTGGCCGACAATACATGCATTTTTATTTTCGAATGTTGAGATCGATTTTACACCATTGGATCTTACCATGTTGGCATAAATACTTATTGGGTTGAATACACTTAATATTCGATATTACGAGAGTTGAAGTCGGTTTGGCAATGCAAGCCAATTTTTACTTTTACTTGCCGAGTCCGATATCAAGGTAGGAAATATGGCTTTATCTCATCAAATTGAAGAAAAATTCTGAGAATTATACAGTGCAAAATTTGAATAACCTCGACCATATTAGTAGAATATTTTTGTTGGGGACTTTTTTTGGTAACACTCCGAAAATTTAAATATAAAAATTGGATTTAAATATAATAAGGCAAAAATGGAATTTTCATAAACTTTCGAATTTGGCTACGAAACTTTCACCGTTGCATTCTTTGCAATTTTCAAGACAATTTTCATATATAATATTTTGAAATCGCAACTAGTATGAAAAAATTATTAACATTTGAAAATTCGCAGTTGAAAATAATTAAATAATTATAATAGAAAATAAATATATTTTTTATATAAGGAAACCCACCAGTGGACACTTGAGATTTGACCAGCCGAGCTCTAGCGGTCGACCGCTCCAATCTAAACGATAGACCGATCGACATTATAGGGTTAGGATTTTGAGCAGCTGAACGGTCCAAATTTTATAATATTATATCTAATGGTTCAGATTAGTTTCCACCCCTATAAATAGAGGCATGGACTAATTGTCAGATACCTAATTAATTAATAGAGTCCAAACTAAGTCAAAATTTTCTTTCTCATCAAATCATAAGTTTCTTCAAAACAATTTAAAATTCAGTTAGAGAAATTGAAGAAGAGATTAAATAAAGCGAATCAAGAGGAGATCTGGAACAAGCGGAGGAGATTCCTAAGCTTTATACATAGGGGAAAGCTTTTTTAGGTGGGTGAGTTTATGATTAACAAGATGATTTACATGTAATTAACCTTGTTATACCTTGTCCGATCGAATTGTAAAATTTAAATTGGAAATACTGCTTATTTAGATGGAGAATTTCACAAGTAATTATAACGCATATGAATATGATTCATTTCTCTTAATCTAGACATGGTTAGTTTAAACCCGTCAGATAAGAATTGATTCAAGTTTACTACACCTTTTTTGTCAAATTAATACAAATTGGAATAATCATGTTGATGATAAACCTAAATTGAATATGAAATTGGAACAATTATAAAGTGAGATTCACAAATTTGGATAAACTATAATTATGGTTAATGTATGTCAATTGGTAATTGAAGTTACTGCAATTGATAACGATAATAATTAACAAATAAACGACGATATTCCATAAATAAAAATACAGTAAACAACGACGGCCGATCGACGGGCTTACTAGAGTCGGTCGACAGCAAGCGGTCGACCGCTCCAGTGACCAGCGATCGACCGGTTGCCGCATTTTGAGTACGGCCTGAACCTCAGCCTATGCCCCAAGTTAAAAATTAATTTATATTGTATATATATATATATTATAATATATATGTATATATGTTATTATAAGTAGAAAAATTAGTTCCCTATGTTGGCGATGCTTGGATGTTACAGGACTGGATAAATTCCATTTATCCAACATGATCGATATTCGAATGGGCGATTCTATCGCAAATCAGGAGGTTCTACGGTAGACGCGCAACGCTGATGATGATGCTTGGAGAAGTTTGTGGCTCGACACTAACGAGAGTTCCTTGGTATTCGTGAACGCGGAGTGATACTGTATTGTTGATGAACTCTGACGTGGTGCAATAAGAGACCTTACGTTACCAATGAGAGGTGGACACGGAGGCAGCGGCCTTAAACATCTTTGGTGCGAGTCGGCATTGCGGACTCCCCCTCGATGCGTAAATACAATACGTGTAGTCGTAATTTGGGAAACATAGTCCTAAGTTTAAAATTGTAGGTAATCCTATGTCGAGATAGTTCTAGTAGCTATTGGTCGATCTTTAGTTGTTTTGAGCTTCGACTAGTTGTTCGATCCTATGTGTAAGCCTTCACAAGATGTCAGTGTAGGTGCATTTAAAACTTTACTTCTTAGACAAATGAAAAGAGTAATTCAAAGATGATAGTAGGACACTCTAGGTCACATAGAGTATCAATGAAGTCAATTGCATGTGATCACAATACATTTATCATGTAACCCATTCACCAGACTTTTGTCTGACCCACTCCTTTTCTTTCTTTCCCCCCACCACAGGAGGACTAAGCAGCATGTGGCATGCCCATAGATTAGTACGTGGAGAGACGAGCTTGGCATTGGAGTTGCTATCTATTTTCTATTACTCTCCATATAACTGTTTATCGTACTTTGTATTTATTGGACCATTTGTTGTATTTCTATGTACCCTGGATTATGACTACATACTGCTTTAAGACTGTTTTTATCTAAGATATTTTTCTTAGATGGTTATTTTATGTACT
The DNA here is from genome assembly GCA_030737815.1 of Allium fistulosum. NCBI lineage: Eukaryota > Viridiplantae > Streptophyta > Magnoliopsida > Asparagales > Amaryllidaceae > Allium > Allium fistulosum. The sequence goes on along the minus strand of CM060901.1, from coordinate 516,082,973 downwards.
TATATGTTGTTGCCTTCCGCTATGAAATATAGAAGTGTAAAATGTCTTAGATCTTATCTGTATATTCTTAGCCTTTGTACTGTTTAAAAACCCGATTGCTCGTACTTATCGATGTCGATGCGAGTCTAAAAGTAACCCTAGGCTTTGGATCGGTGTGTCAGGAGGTGCGGGTTGTCACATTTGGTATCAGAGCTAGGTTTAAAATTCCTTAAGAGCTAGGTACGTATTAAGAGAATGTACTTGAAAAGTTTTTAAAGAAAAAAAGAAGAATCTTCCAAAATGGTTTTCAAAAAGTTTTTCATAAAAAGGTTTTTCACAGGATTTATATATAAATATAATATGAAGACGCTTTCACTTATTCTTGCCAATACTTTCTAAGGAAAAGTTGCTAATAAATTCCTAAATCATAAACAGAGAGGATCAACAATCCCGCTAGTTGTGGCTCAGGTGATGCAGCTGAGATTCTAGGCGTGAACGTCCCAATTTGTTTCTATTGATATCTGCAAGCGAGAGGACAAGCCAAGCTAAACCTTAATAGGTGACTCATATAGCATGCACCAAGTGTAGTTCCAGCTCATCCACCTACCGTCTATTTCGCCAAGCCATGTACGGACTTTGCCAGTCTATGAGGGAAGCCATGTTTGGGAACTGAGTCGTATGTGGACTCAAAGGTGTGGATCCGCACTTGTGAGACGGTTTTTGGATTGATGGGTCTTAGAGATGAAGTTAGGAGATAGCTTGCTACTTGGCATTTACAGGAAGAGGCCCCTGAATTGGTGGGATGTAGTAGTGGCGGAGACTGACGATGGAGAGATGAAATAGGGAGAGTGTAGGAGACATTTTTAGATGAAGTTTCTTTTTAGGGTCGAAGAAGGAGTGCAATTAGAGAAGTTCATGTGTTTGCAGCAAGGAGAGATGTTAGTGAAGGAGTGTGAATTAGTTCATTGAGCTGGAAAGATTTGGAATGAAGTTGATGAATACCCTTCACAAGAAGGCTTTGAGGTTTGCTAAAGAGCTTAATCAAGCTCTTCAAGATTTGGCCCTTAGTCATATTTCTATGAGCATAACTTTCAAGGTTTTAGTGGAGATGGACTTGTTGAATACCATCTCCAAGGAGGAAGTGAACGATGAGCCCAAGAAGTCAGGAGGGAAGACATCACAGTAGAATCAATGCAAGAGCAGAAAGGGACCCAAAGGGAAGTTTAAGAAGCAATGGATGCACTATAGGAGATATGGTAAGAAGGGAAATTTTACTAAGGAGTGCAATACGAAGAGCTCAAAGATCAAGTGTTATAACTACAATCAATTCAGGCATATGAAGCGAGAGTGTCCAGCACCACAGAAGACCTCTACCTAAGTGGTTTCAGCTTACGCACTGGATGTAGCTCAAGTATGCCTCCAATAATGGACAAGGGAAAGAAGGTCATTATTGAAGGTGTGTTAACTTTATCAGATGTACCTGTTCGTACCTTGTTTGACACGGGGGCATCACACTCTTTTATCTCGAGTAGACTTATAGATGAGTTTCTGTAACAACCCTGAGATTGCAATTACCGAATAATGAATTAAAATTATGATTTTAAGTTGAAAAGGGAGCTAAACAAAATTTTGGGAATTTAAATTTGCAATTGGTTTGCAAATTAAAGTATTTTGGGTTTAAAATGGGGAAATTAATATTTTTGGAATTTAATATTTAAAAGGGGAATTTTTAAATGTGATAATGGGTTTAATTGGCTAATGAGACAATTATATGGTTTTAATTAAAACTAGGATGCCACTTAGGATTTTGTTCACATGATAACCTTAGAAATTAAACTAAGTCCTAAAGGGTTTAAAAACCTCCTAACATAGCCCATTAACCAACCCACTCCTATATAATATCTCAAACCCCTTCCATAAACCCTAACCCTCCTCTTCATAATTCCTAAACCTAGATCTAAACATAATTAATGGCCTCCCTTTAGAAGACTTATCTCCTTCTCTTCATAATTAGACTAGTTTAATCTTTGAAAGGTAATGCAATCTCCCTTATTCTCTAATCCATCTTAATCCCTATTTTATCTCTACCATCTTGTTGTAATCTTTGTTTTGTTTTTTTTTCTTCTCGATTTTTTGGGTCCTTGAAGTTGCTTGATCTTTTGCTTTGGGGTTGAGAATTTTGGTTTGCTTTGGTTGTTGCACACAAACTATTTGATCCTTTGCTTCATTGAGGTAATTACTATTTATTAGTAATTATTGCTAGTTATAATATTGGTGAAAAATTGATGCCAAAAACTGAAAAAAAACACCCCAAAATCATCAAAACTAGTTGGCTGGAAATGTTCAGCCTGAAAACAGGCTGAAACAGAGATCTGGGTGCACCAGGACAGGCCTGGGCTGCACCCAAGCTGCTGCTCCCCAGCCCAGACGGGCTGGGGTAGAACCCCCCAGCCCAGCCCAGGCGGGCTGGGCCGAATCTCCCCCTCCCCAGCCCAGGCAGGCTGGGGCAGAACCCCCCAGCCCAGGCGGGCTGGGGCGGAGCCACACCCCAGCCCGCTTGGGTTGGGGATCCCCAGCCCAGGCGGGCTGGGGCCGAAGCACACCCCAGCCCGCTTGGGCTGGGGCGGAATCAGACCCCAGCCCGCGTGGGCTGGGGCCTGAAGAACCCCAGCCCGCGTGGGCTGGGGCTTCCCCAGCCCAGGCGGGCTGGGGCTCCCCTTCCACCCAGCCCAGACGGGCTGGGCTCCCCCTTACATCCCCAGCCCAGGCGGGCTGGGGGCTCCCCTTACCTCCCCAGCCCAGGCGGGCTGGGGGCTTCCCACCACATCCCAGCCCAGGCAGGCTGGGCCTGCTTCCACCTCCCCAGCCCAGGCGGGCTGGGCCTGCTCCCATCTCCCCAGCCCAGGCGGGCTGAGGGCCTGCTCCCACCTCCCCAGCCCAGGCTGGGGGCTTGCTCCCACTTTCTCAATCCAGACGGGCTGGGCTTGTTTGTTTCCAGATTTTTATCTCCACTTCGCGATGCCGCCACAATCGCATCCAAAGTCGGAATTCGACGTTTTTGGTCTCGTTGGAAAGGTGGAGTTTGGAACTCCATCTCTGGAAAGTTTGGGCAACATCGGAGTTCGTTTGGTACTTCGAATTTCGTGTCGAAGTTGAACTCTGGACGCTGTTGGTAAACAGTGTGAATCTTTTCTGGGTCCAACTTTGAGATGTCGGTGCCTCTTCGTCTCAACTCGGAATCCAGAAATTCTTTTTGCATCTTAAAGTAGGGATGTTGGACTACATGTCTGCAAATTGTCATGACATTTGGACACAGTTTGCTGGTCCAAATAAATTGCCGAACTTGGGTTCGCAGCTGTTTTTGAATGCTTACAAACACTTGGAAAATTTTTCAGTGATTTTCTGGTTTTATTGATTTCTTTGAGATTTGTCTCTAGATTTCGTACACGGATTTTATAAATCATTTTCAAAAGATTTTCCACTCCTAAATGGCTTTAGAAATTATTATATAATATTATTTTTAATTATTAAATTAATTACTCCATAATAGGAGAGTTTTCAAAAGCCGTTTTAAAGTGTTTCAAAATCAATTATAAATCCGTTTCGCACCATTATTTTCTATAATAAAAATCCCACACTCACTTTTTAGCACGTCGAGCGAAGTGGAAAGGTGCTTAAACGGTTAGGAAATCTCTGTCCTATGAAACCGTGTGTATTTTCTTTCCGGTTAATCCCCGACCTATTCGATTGATCGGTTTGACCTTTGGGTCTAGTTTACCGATGATACGAGGTGGACTTTTTATTGTTTGGAGTGTGAGCTTGCTATTGGTTAGTAAACCGTTAGGGCGAACGTGGGGTATGGGACTCATTGTTAACACTTTACGGGTTCCTCTCCAAGAAGTTGGTGACACATTAGCCTTTGGGCGGCCAGTACTGGACCTCTGGGTCACCACGCCTCTAGGCAACCGTCTCTGGACACCTGCTCTATGGAGCAGTTTATTTTTCGGCATGCGCCTCTGGGCCTTTATCCTTCTGGGAAGGATCTTGCCGTCTCGCGCGTTCCGCATCTGTGCGAGTGATCGATCACAACTCTACAGTACTTGGCAACAACGACTCTGGTCGGTGCACATGCAATATTGGTATTATTTGATGATTTTTATACCCATTCGAGTACCGCCATTCGGTGTTGGTTCTATGGAACCATACGATGTAAGTGCGATTGCCTTGTGGATTCACAGTGTCTCTGGACACTGCTTTTCAGTGTTGGATTTCATTGACTTTTCAGTATATCCCCATTGCTCTTTGGAGCATCGATCTTTGCTTGGGCATTGATTACAGACTCTGGTCACTCTTGGGATTATTGCCTATGGGCATCTTGTTATAGCTTTGGCTACGCCGATGATATGAGGCGATTTTATTTATTCTACACTTTGGTGTTGATTTCTCTTTGGAGATTTTTATTGTTTATTAATGATTAGGGATCGTCATTATATTCATGTGGTTCATAATATACTTCTCTTTGGATAAGTACTGTTTTATTTATGTACCGCATTATTATATATCTCAGTTATTACTGATTGTTTAGCTAGCCTGACCCGAGTGTTTTCGCTCGGGTCAGACCGAGTTATTTCAGGTTAGGTCTCTGGACTTAGCTGCTCTATGCTTTCTCTTTGGACTTATCTGCTATGCTTTTGAGATAGCTTATCTTAGTGTCCGCCTTATGTTATTATTCAGACTTTGCTATGTACATATTTTTGACTCACATGTGTGAGCAGTGGCTTTGTACCCACTTACGATATTTGGATCTGTATTAACGTTGTATTGTCCTGAGATTTTATATCTGTCATGTGATTCTGTTCTATGATGTTTTATCATTTATTATTATGCTTTGTCCTGATAGATCTTTAGCCATTTGTAATTTCGTTATAAGTATTTACCGAATATGTCGAACCACTTGAAAAATATATATAGATACCATCCTTTCGACGTATTCAGTAGATAGTTATAGCTTGATTACAAATGGTCGCTTCCACTATAATCTATTCTCCGCTTTAACAGACAGTATTACTCCCGTAATACTCTTTGTTACAGTGGGTCTCAGAGTGGGGCGTTACAGCTTCACTTAGACACTAGCATAGTTATAGAGCCTGTAGTTACATCAAACTCTGTTGGAGGATCAACTTATTTATCTATGATATATAGGGTTTTGAAATTGTTTATTCTAGGGGTCGAGTTTGATTGCGATGCTTTTGTCTTATGATTTATGTATTTTGATTGATTTTGACTAGATGACCATGTATAGGGAGATTTTAGATTGTGATAGGAAGGTTATTAGGTTGGGTACTCATAGTGGACGCAGTCTGGAGGTTTATTGTGACCTTAGAGGTTCAGTTATGTTGAGTTACCTATATTTAGACCTATCACGTGATGAGTCGGATTTAGTGCCTATAATTATAGACTATCCAGATGTCTTTTTCGAGGTTACCGGTCTTCCACCCCAAAGAGAGATTGAGTTTCAAATTTATCTTGTAGAGAACGACAGATCTGTTGCCTTACCTTTGAGGATATGTCTCCTAAAAAAGCGCAAGCTAAATAACCAAGAGAATTTTTTTCATTAGAAGGAGTATATTAGAATGGAGAGATCTAATTGCCTTTGCCACTAAGGCAGATGGTCCCCTCAGGCTTTGCATTGATTATCATGAGCCGAGTAAACTAATAAAGAAGAATCGTTACCCATTTCCCCGCATAGACGATTTCTTTCTTTGATCAATTGGTTGGAGTGATGGTGTTCTCTCAGCTTGACCTGGCTATCTGATTCCATCAGTTGCATGTGGCTGAAGATAGTATACAGAAGACTGTTTTTCATACATCCGATGGACTGTATGAGTTGTTAGTCATGCCCTTTTGACTGATCAACGCACCTGCCTACTTTGTTGATCTGATGAGCCAAGTTTTTAGAGGGTTACTTAATAAGTTCGTAGGGGAATTTGTGGATGATATATTAGTTTACTCGAAGAGCGAGGATGAGCCTAGGTTGCATTTAAAAGAAGTGTTCAGTACACTCTGTAGGCATAAGTTTAAGGCGAAGTTTTCCAAAAGTCACTTTTGGAGCAAGGAAGTATAATTTTTGAGACACTTTGTCTTTGAAAGTGGGTCGGCGGTCGATCGTAGTAAAATTGCTATGGTACAGGATTAGCAGGTGCCAAAGCATGCTACAAAATCGAAGAGTTTCCTTGGTTTGGCGGGCTATTATTGGAAGTTCATTAAGGACTTTGCCAAGATCTTTTCCCTTCTAACCTGCCTACCCAAGAAGAATTTGGTATTCTCATAAGATATGAAGTATGAGGATCTTTATCAAGCTGAGGTGGCATTGACTAGTGCACCTGGTTTAGTATTACCCGATGTCACGAAGCCATTCATAGTGTATACCGACGTGTGTGGTACATGATTGGGTGCAGTTTTGATGCAGGATGGGAGAGTGGTAAGCTATGCTAGTTGATAGTTGAAAGTCTACGAGAGAAACTATCCTACCCATGATCTTGAGTTGGAATCCATTGTCTTTGCTCTCAAGCCATAGAGACATTATCTATTAGGATATCGGTTTGGGCTGTATACGGATCATAAGTCTTTAAAGTATTTATTCTTCCGAAAGGATTTGAATCTAAGGCAGGAGAGGTGGATAGAATTTTTTGCATCGTATGACTTCGATATCTCCTATACTCCAGGCAAGGGAAATTTTATAGCCAATTCCTTGAGTAGGAAGCGTGTGATGTTGAGTTCTATGTTCTTAGAGTGGAAACACCTGGAGTTTATTTCTATGTTCGATTTTTGACCATCATCAGACATTACTCCGGGATTCTTAGCAACTTTGAATATGCATCCTACACTTATGGATTGCATTGGGTTAAGTCATAAAAGTCAAGAAACTATTGGATATTTTGAAAGGCTTAGTAGAGGAGAACAATCGAGTCATTTGAGGTGTTATGCTATTGACTTGAATAAGTGGTTACAGAGATATGGTAGATTATGTGTTCGTCTCACTGTGGATTTAGTTGACATGATACTAGCCGAGTCTCATCATTCTAGGATAACATTCATCCCGGTGGAGATAAAATATCACATGACATGAAGAGTCTTTTCTTGGCATAATATAAAGAAGCATGTGGAAGAGTATGTGGCCCGATGTATGACTTGCCAGAGGGTAAAGGTGGAGCAGAAGAAACCGGGAGAATTTTTATAGCCATTGGATATTCCACGGTGGAAGTGGGAGAGTGTTTCAATGGATTTCATTGATAGCTACCTAGGAGTAGAAGGGAGAATGAGAGTATTTGGGTCATAGTCGACCGACTGACCAAATGCGCTCATTTCATTCTAGTTAGGAGTACGAGGACCGCTGCGTCTTTAGCAACACTTTACGTGAGGGAGATAATTAAATTACATAGAGTTTGTTAGAATCGTGACCGAGATCCCTTTTCACCGGCAAGTTTTGGAGGAGTCTTCAGGAGGCGTTAGGCATCGAGTTGAGTTTGAGTACCGCATATCATCCATAGATGAATGGACAGACGGAGAGGGTGAACCAGGTGTTGGAGGAATTAATTTGGATGTGTATCTTAGATTTTGGAGACTCTTGGGAGGACCACTTGCTGCTAGTGGAGTTTACCTACAATAACAAATATCAGACGAGTATTGGGATTACCCCGTTTGAGACGTTATATGGGAGGCTTTATAGATCACCGTCTTGTTGATGGGACATTACAAATAGGATTATTCTTGGACCAAGTATGGCGAGGGAGACATCAAAGAAGGTAGACTTGATCCATAGAAGGATGAAAACTGCACAGTATAGGCAGAAGCCCTACGTTGATAGGAGATGCATAGAGTTGAAGTTTGCAATGGTTGACATGGTTTTTGTGAAGGTCTCACAACTTAAGCATGCCATGAAATGTGGTAGTCCTAGAAAGCTAGCACTGAGGTGTGTACAGCCTTTTTCGATCACAGGTATAGTTATGAAGTTAGCTTATATGGTGGAACTTTCTAGGAAGTTGGTGGGAGTACATGACGTCTTCATGTGCCACACTTGCGAAAGTATCTACATGATACAACTGCTGAAGTTGAGCCGAGTCAGCTTGAGGAGGTGGAAGTAGAGAGTGAGTCACTTGTTCATCATGCACCCACTCGTATTCTTTAGCATGGTACCAAGCGACACCACAATAAATTTATCAAGCTTGTTAAGGTCTAGTGGGGATACGATCCAACGTAGAGTACATGAAAGCCTTAGGACAAGATCCGAGCTACCCATCCAGAACTCTTTTCTGGTATGTTTCCATTTTAGTTAAATAAGTATAAACTACTTATGTGTTTAGGTTATGGATTAGTATACCCCATAGGTAGGGACAATTGGATGATTGGAATAGTTGCGAACGTGTCATCAAGACATATTTTGGATGATGGATGCTAACTGATCTATTTATTAAATTAATCTTTGCACATGTAGGCAAGTATATTCTTAAGTTTGCATACACTCACACCATAAATTGTTTTGTTTTACTGAGTTATATGCGTATGTTTGTTGCGTATGGATTGAATGGTTGCACATATATGTAGAATTGCCAGTATATTTTCAAAGGATGTTACAAACATTTTGGATACGTCGCATAAGCACTTGCATTTTCGGAGGTCGACTAGATCAGGAAACCACCTAATTTTTGCATTAATATAAGTTCATATGGATTCCATACCTATATTTACATATTGCATTAGAATTTTAACTAAGGACAATGGTTGCCAATGTTTAATGGATGAGTATATGGTTGTAATTATTCATTTTTGTATGTACGAGTTACATTTTTTCGTCCTTAAGAAGGGAGAATGTAACACCCCGAAAATTTAATAGGAAATTTAAATAAAAGAATTGGATTTAAATATAATAAGGGAAAAAATGAAATTTTCACAAAAGTTCGAATTTGGCTATAAAAGTTACACCGTTTCGTTCGTAGCGATTTTCTGGATAATTTTCATATATAATATTTTAAAATCGGAGCTAGTACAAAAAAGTTATCAACGTTTGAAAATTCGTACTAGAAAATAATTAAAATTGAAAATAAATGTATTTTTATTTATGGAAACCCACTAGTCGAACCCTAGCGGTCCACCGCTCCAATCTAAGCAGTCGACTGGTCGATGTTATAGGGTTAGGTTTTTGAGCGGTCGAACGGGCCAAAATTTTATGATATTGAATTTAATGGTTCAAATTAGTTTATACCCCTATAAATAGAAGCCTGGGCTAATTGTCAGAACCCTAATTCTTTAACTATATTTCCAACTCTATCAAAATTTTCTTTCTTCTCAAAACAAAGTTTCTTCAAATCAAAATAAAATAAGTTAGAGAAATTGAAGAAGAGATTAAATCAAAGCGAATCAACAGGAGATCTAAAACAAGTGAAGGAGATTCTAAGCATATTACAAAGTGGATGGCTTTTTCAGGTGAGTGGGTTCATTATTAGTAAGGTGATTTACATGTAATTAACCTTGTTGTATCCTATCTAACCTAGAATCGTTAAATTTAATTTGGAAATGCTGTTTATTTAGATTGAGAATTTCATAAGTAATTATAACCCATATAAATATGATTCCTTTCTCTTAATCTAGATCTGCTTAATATAAATCCATTAGATAAGAATTGATTCTAGTTTAATACACCCTTTTTGTTATATTAAATTCAAATTGGAATAATCTCGTTGATGGTAAACCTAAATTAAACATGAAATTGGAACAATTATAAAGTGTAGATTAAAATTTTAGATTAACTGTAATTGGGATTACTGTTGCCAATTGGTAATTGAAGCTACTGCAATTTATCACGATAATAACTAGAAAACAAATGATGATAATCCATAATTAAAAATATAGTGAACAATGACGACCGGTCGATAGGCTCATTGGAGCCGGTCGACAAGAAGCAGTCAACCGCTCTAGTGACCAATGGTTGATCGGATACTGCTTTCTGGCATGGCCTGAACCTCGGCCTAATGCCCAAGTTATAAATTAAATTATATTGTATATCATATATACATATATATATGTGTGTGTGTTTTTATAGGTAGAGAAATTATTTCCCAATGCTGGTGATGCTTGGACGTTACAAGACTAGATAAATTCTATTTATCCAACATGATCGATATTCGATTGGGCGACTCTATCGCAAATTGCACTCATAGGAAGTTCTATGGTGGATGCGCAACACTGACGATGATTCCCAAAGAAGTGTGTGCCCTAGCACTAATGGAAATTCCTTGGTATTCACGGAAGCAGTGTGATACTGCGTTGTTGATGGATCCCGATGAGGTGCGATAAGAGACGTTACGTTACCACTATGATACTTTTGTCTGATCCACTCCTTTTCTTTCTTTTTTCCCTACCATTGGAGGACATGGAATTAGGCGATAGGCCTAGAGATTAGTATGTGGAGGGGCGAGCTTGGCATTGGAGTTGCTATTTATTTTCTACCACTTTTCATGTAACTATTTACCGTACTTAGTATTTATTAGACCATTTGTTGTGTTTCTGTGTACTCTGGATTATGACTACTTATTATTTTAAGACCGTTTTTACTTGAGATAGTTTTTTTGAGATGGTTATTTTCTGTACATATATTTTTTGCCTTTCACTATGAGATCTAAAAGTGTAGAATGTCTTAGTTCTTTTCTGTATATTCTTCGTCTCTATAATATTTAAAAACTCGATAGCTCATACTTCTCAGCACCGACACGAGTTTGAAAGTCACCCTATGCTTTGGATTGCTATGTTGGGAGGTGCGGGTTGTCACATTTTTTCACAATAACAAATGATACAATCAGCCTTAGGTATTTAGAGTTGGTTATGGGTTTGGAATTAGCTTAATAATTTGATTAAGGTTTAGTTATTCTTGGGTATCTATACCAAAGCCTGGATTTAACTGTGACCAAGAAAGGTCATATCACTGTTTTGCAGGTACATTAACTTGTCGTATAATAGAATTCTTATATCTTACTTGAAAAGTTATTCATTTGTTTAACATAATAGTATTTTTATTTCCAGTACTGGTTCTTCAAGTATATGACTGTTTGCTGCTATACTTGAAAGAAAACATGAAGCAGTCGGCTTATCTATGACTAAAAGCGTGGAAAAAAGAAATAAATCCAAAACACATGATACTGCAACTCATTTGTTTTCCTGCGCTCGTTATCATATTGATCATTGGCATGCTAGTCATATCAATTGGAATCCATGGAACACCTCAGTCACATATGATCTAAATGAGGTGGCAGTTGCTCATAACCTATCGATGAAACAATTGCCTCTACTTGTTCTTCCATGAGACTTTTATAGTTTATTTCAAGGAGAGAGGTGCTTATGGTAGCTGACCGACCTTATAGCTTTTCTTATATATCCTCCTCTACACCTGACTTATTGAATGCAAAATGAGTTATATCAATATAACTCCTAGTAGTATATCTATCAGGGACATGAGATAGGCTTTGGAAGTTAATTTCTAAAGATGTCGGCCCATTACTAGATGTTGTGCTTCGAATTGGGAATATGGATTTTTCGGTCCTTCTACTCTTAAGTTAGGTATTCAAGCCCCCATTATTATGCCTTTAGAAGTTAATTATTCATCTAGTTTTATCCTTCATCCGTGCAAGCAGATTGGGCAAATGATTCTGGTTGGTATGTGCAATGGACTGGGAGGGATCCAATACCTATCCTTTATTTTCCCGACTTACCTCCAGTTCTGTCCCACTACGCAGTCGATGATTTATAAAAGAAGAACATGGGTATATGTCATCTAGTTCTTCAAGAATCACAGTATTATGAGGATGGGTTATGGAGCATAAACGAAGTGGCAATGATTTCGTAAGTTAACAATCTCTGATTCCAAATACGTTCTACATTCCTCTATTTACATTCATAAATTTATTCCTTTGGTCATTATTTTATATATAACATGGTGATTCGGAGGGAACCCAAATTGTTTCTTTCCATCAAAGCAATGGGTCGATCTAAATCCCCTACAAAAAAGAAAAACAATTCATCAAATGCACTTGAAATAACCTGCACCTTAATGGGTCCAATTTCGACTAAATCCAAACGCAAGTCCATTAGGACACAAATTGTTGGTTTTGGTAACCTGTAATAAAAATAATTATATCAAAGAATGAGCTCATGGAAAAATTGTAAAATATAATAAAACATATATACTAAGGCTACTGCTACGAAATCAATATTATTTCTTTAGTATCTGATTGCCTTGCCAGCACCGAGCATGAATGTGAAGACTTAACCATTTATAGTTCCCATATTGCACCAGTTGCTTGTCCCTATAAATCTATCCTATGGGCTGTAATGAGGAGGATGTCAGAATAACGTTCTAGTGACAAGAAAATTACATGCTTTACCCATAACACTAATTTATGGCGATTGATTTCCATTTAAGTATTATGTCTATTATTCACGGCTAATCCGTTCAATCCTATATGCGCGTACGATGTGTCTAACTTCCTCCAAGGTATAACTATATATACATCGCTATATACATATATATCTAAATGTTGTACTATCCAAAAACCCCGATCACTTATCACTTCATAAATAGGGAGGTGGTAGACCCAATAGCCATTTAATACCTCAATCCTGAAGCGGGCCCTCAATAACCTAATCGCCAGTCAATCGGCCTTAGCTACAAAGGCCTATGACCCCTAGATATTAATTTATGACTTAATTGTTGTACTATTAGGACATCTCAAAGACTCATCTAAGGTTAACTAGCCCACCTTCGACAAACAATCAACCAACTAATTAAAATTTGAGGTTTGTGTGCGGATTCTACATTTGTAGGAAGTGAAATCCATCGGGGCATAAATCGAGTCTTTGCTACCGACCGTTCGAGACCGCTGGTGGTCATAGTCTATATGCCAGCCCTACTACTAAATACCGGCTCAACAACAATACTGACATAGTCCGCCGACCTCCCACAGCCAAAATCCTGTTTGGACTAACCTAATGAAAGTCAAGGAAAATGCACATTCCAATACTCAATACCTCTTATCAGAAATGAAGCAGATCCCATTTCCTTAAAAAGTATCGGTCCATTTAATACTTCAAATCTGAGATGAACCCTTGGTATATTTTCCCCTACCTATATGCAAATGCATATCACCTCCCTATGCGTCCTATGATTAGAGATGTCTCCCATCAGTAGTGGGTATACCCAACTACTGGTAGTCTCTAAGTGAAGGGCAGACTTCTGTTGTGTAACCTCTACCGACCTCGCATATAACCCCATACTAAGTCAAACCAATTATCTAGGCCTAATTATTGAGCTAGACCCACTAATTTGTGCTTATCCTAAACGTATCATTAAGGCTATATAATTTCCCACTATGGAAATTGTACTGTCTTCTAGTATTTAATTCCTATCTTATATGCTTATTTACTATATTCAATAAATGTCAATTTTCTGTAATAAATGGCCATTATTATTCTATTTGGACAATCTCTAATAACATTTATTTATTCTTTCTAGTTTAACCCATCATGCCTATTTCATTTCCCCATAACACCTTAGATCATTTAATCAGTTCAATTAAACACATTTATGTCCCATTTAATTCCTGCAACTCCCTATTAATAGCATATTTATTGCCCTATTAATTTTGGAGTTGCTATTTTTTTTCCATATACATCTCCCGATCCTATAATTTACTATGCTATTAATAACTAGACATCCTAATTTTAACTAATGTAAATATCGACGTATATTATGCTAATATATATTCCTATTTCTAACTAAATTCCTAAATCGGAACATTTCTTTCCACGCTTTAATTTACCAGAGCTATCCTTCCAAAAAGGATTATCGTTATAACTTTTCATAATTAATCAAAAGTGAGACTTTTGTTCCGTTTAAAATTACAAGGAATTATTTCTTTTCCTTTTATTAAAATAGATAGTGCAAACTACAGAGAAGAACATCCGTACTTTGCACATCTCTTTCCTTTTTTGTATATTATTTATTATTTCAAACAACGCACTTTTATACATAATTGTGGAATTGGATAATTTATGGAGATTACATGGAAATAGATACAACTAAATTGTACCCCAGCCCCAATAAATTAAAAATATAGAAAATTCACACTCCAAGTCAAATTAGGGCAATCTAAACCAATACTAACATTTTACAATCCAACTATAGATCCGAATAAACTTTATAACTTTATCAACATTCAAATTTTAAGGACAGATTTCCAATTTCCAAATTAGGGTGTATACTCTATTCCAATTACCTAAATTACGAAGTATGTATGCAAGGTTTCAATTAAATACGTTCATTTTAAGCCTACAACTCATCCGACCTTATATAGGCATAATAGTTAAATAAAATTCAATGATACAAATTTCAATGTTATAAATAAATCATACAATTTCCCACTCACCTTCCTAACTTTCCAAATCTCTAAATTCGAATTCATCCCTTTAATTTGACTCCTTTCCATTCCAATCCTAAAGTATATATATAACAAAATATATACATACTATTTACAGGTTTGAGAAGAGATTTGTTGTTAAAGGAATATAGATTTATAATTATAAAATTTACCTTTTTCCAAAGTATTGATTTGCTCCTTCTTTTCTTCTCTTTTATTTTTTGCCCTTCTCCAATTATATATATATATTATAATTTATAGAAATAATGGAGAAGGGAAAATGGAAGAGCTTCGCTGCTTTAATAAGAAAATATAAAAAGAGAAGTGAGGGGTTAGACATGTATTTATAGGCACTCGAATCAATCATATCAGTTAGCTTTAAATAACTAATTTTGGAACATTCGGCCAAGGTTCAACCCTAGTTGCCGCCATCAAAACCGATCGACCGCTAGTAGTCGACTGGCCCAAAGAGGGGGTCGACTGGTGGGGTTCCACATTTATTACTATTATTATTTATTACCTTATTTTTAATTATTTTGTTTCAAAAACTTCAAACACTGATAACTTCTTTGTTTGAACTCTGATCACAAAACTCCAAATATAAAAGTTACTCGGAAAATCACCATGGATGCAATGGAGAAAGTTTCATGGCTAAATTCTGATATTTGCTCAATTTCATTTGAGCCTTTATAGTTATTTATAAATAACCGTTTATTTTACGAGGTGTTACAACGATCCAGTGTCGACGATGAAGAAGATGACGATGAAGACAACGATGATGACGTTGATAATGATGTTGATGAAAATGATGACGTCAGTGGTGATAATGAAGCCGATGATGACAGAGTTAATAATGTGGTTGTCCGCACTAATAAATACGATGTTATGTTCACTCCTTCATCTTCTACTCTAAGTATATTGTTAATTTATATTCAAAATCAAACATGAATGAATATATTTAGTTCTATATTTGATTGTTTTTTTATATGTTCGAACCATGGTAAGGAGGTAGAGAAAGGTAAACAGAAGAGTGGTGCAATTGTTAGCACGATGACATCTTTATTCAAAAGGGAAAGGAAAAAAAGTGGAAAGGCAAAGAAAACATTAGGTTTGAAGGATTTTTAGTGGCTGTTGTGTTTCATTATAGCATAGATTATATGACTTGATATTTGAATACTTTGTGATGTAATCTATTGATTTTGATCCCGATGTACTTATGTCATACGGTTGTGGTTGAATTTTAGGGGTAGCTGCTGTTATATATGCTTCAAGTTGTGTATATATATACCTCTCTATGTATGCTTTAGGTTGTGATTGTACTTGTGCTTTAGTTTATATGTATGTATTTGTTTTTCAGTGTGGTTTGACAAAAAAATAAATAAATCCCTAAATGGAAAAAAGAATACCATATAGGGTTATAAGAATATTTCGGTTAACCATTTAAACCATAAATAGTTTTCTATTTACCATTTTATATAATTTTATGTTTCCCGTTTATGGTAAAGCATATGAAAATAATATGATTATTTCCAACAACGACTATATTTTCTTCCATAAATTCATTCTTCAAACAATACTTAATCCTTTAAACATTTCAACTTCTTAAAAATGTCACCACACAACTACAGCTATGAAGAATTTGAAAATGAAAATCCGAAGTTCCAAGGCTCGATCAACACTACCGGTAACGACATGGAGGAAAGTTAAATCGATTCTAATGAATATGATGAGATATATAAACTAAGATATTTTCTTTAGTTATCATCAAAAACCACTACTAATAGTGATGAACTAAAGCTACTGATGCAAGTGGTAACCATACACCAACAAAGGGTCCAAAAATTCATATTCGGAGGATCTTATAGTGGATCTTATGAAGGAAGTGTATTTGGCCGTATATATAAAAGGAAGATGCATGACTATAATGGTGGAACTGCTCAACTACTTAAAGACTATTTTAACACTCCTTCATATGGCTATGAAGATTTTCGTCATCGCTTTCGAATGTGTAAGAATATGTTTATGCATATTTTTCATAGAGTCATTGTTCATGATAATTATTTTGTTCAAAAATGCAATAACACTAAGACCTTTGAATGTTCACCTTATCAAAAAATTATATAAGCATTACGTGTTATAGCTTATGGGATAGCTCCCGATGCATTTGATAAGGTGGTCCGAATAGGTGAGAGTACCATACACTTAAGTCTAGAATGGTTTTGTATAACTATCATCGAATTATATGGTGAAGAATATTTACGATTACTAATGCAACTTGATGTCAACAAGCTAATAAAGTTACGAGCTAAAAGAGGTTATCTTGGAATGTTAGATAGTCTTGACTGTATGCACTACGAATGGAAAAATTGCCCCAAAGCTTAGCACGGTCAATTTATTGGTCATTACCCAAAACAACAAAGATACTAGAAGCAGTTCCTTCACATGATCTTTGGTTTTGGCACGCGTACTGTGGATGTCCTGGTTTCGTAAATGATATTAATGTGTTACACCAATCACATCTATTTAAAAATATCACACATAGAAATACCCAGACATGCAATTACAGTATTGCTAGAAATTCATATGGCCTGAGAAATTATTAGCAGATAGAATATATCCATCGTAGGGTACCTAATCTAAAAAATTATAGGCCAAAAAACAAAGAAACATAAGTATTGTGCTAATAGACAAGAAATTGCATGAAAAGACATCGAGCGTATTTTTGGGGTTTTACAAGAAAAATTTATCAGAATGAAATATTCTATTAAACTATGGAAGCAAAAGGCATTAAGCAATGTCATGAGGGTATGTGTTATACTACATCATATGGTTACTAAGGAAGAAAGAAGCGAGTTTCCATCTTATTTAGGCTACGATCCGAATCACATAGCTATGGTTGTTATTGAGAGAGATCGTGACTCTATTAAGGTATTCTTAGGATGTTTGAATAGAATTAGACCTAGAGAGATACATGCAAAGCTTCAAGATGATCTGGTTGAGCATTTGTGGCATTTGAAGGGAAATTGTTGATATAATCCTTTGTATTAACTATGTTCTAGTTTATTATGTCATGTAATGTATTAGATAATCGCTATTATATTGTTTATGTTGTGTAACATTATGGACTATTATTTATGTTATTTATCATATTGTTTATTCAATTCAATTATTACATACATTCAACTATTAGATTTTCTAACATTGTAATGTTCGGTCACCTTTATGGACAGTGACCAGTCCCATCAACATATCTTGTATTATTTAGTCAATTCAACTAATAAATTTCCCAACATTTTAATGTCCAATCTCATTTATGAACAGTGATATGTTCCATTGAGATATTTTTTAGCTGCGCAACATTATGGAGTGTGTGTGAGTATATTCACCATAAATAACATCTCTCCATACTATTTTACAGCAACATAAATCTATTCAACCATGGTGGATCATAGTTATATTTCACTCCCTTCAACATATGACTATCAAGGTCCTCTTAAGCATCTGATGCCTGCTAATCCATCATCGTCAGAAACTGACATTGATTTCTACATTGAAATGCAAGAAAGACACTATAAATATTTTCAAGAGTGTGAAAGAGAATAAGAAGAACTTCAAAGGTAAGTAAGAGAATAGAGATGTCATGAAGAAAGACTAAGACGACAACATAGATGTGATTCAATACAACAACAACAATGAAACATACTTCTTGGAATCATGCAAGAAGTTGACTCACCTCCTATAATCTATGAATGTGGATATGTTGCTATAGAATATGTCATCCAAAAAGGAAATGATATTGCCATCGTCATTTCAGATGCCACATGTATCCAAATGGATGTGGCTTTTGGGAGTGGATCGACAATCCTTTTCCTAATAAGCCATTGGGTATGTTAATTCGAGTATCAAATAACAGTGTTGCAAAATCAATTTGTTAGGTGATAAAATGAAATAGTTGACTTTAAAATCAGCTTCATGGGCTAAATATTCGTAGATAAAACTAAAATAGAAGAGATGATATTGTTTATGTTTAATAATGCAAGGTAATGATTTTTTTATGTAAGATGTAGGATGATGATTTGTGACATTTTATCATTATTTTAGTACTCTTCTTGGTTTCTACGAATAGAGATTTATATTTTGATAAATAACTCATATATATGAGCATTTAGAATACAAATGTCGCAGAATACAAACATAGAGAATAGATACTATGCATAATCGACACTCTTGAGGTTGTTACTCAAATTGCAACATATAGTTGTTCCTGCTAACAAATTTCTTTGTTAATCTCGGAATGTGAAGAATATGCTAAACTTAGTTAGGAGTTGGTTAAAGAAGCCTTACGACCATTTTATAGGAGGTGTGTGCATCCCATGATGAAACCAAAGTCATGTCATATGTATGAGAGTCCAACATAAGTCAAAAGTCAGGTCTCTTCATTGATATGTTATACAATTGTTAATTATACAAGCCTTTATTTGCATAAAGGTCACAAGATTACAATAGACACTAAAATCCCTAAATTGATTTAAGGTTACAAACTTTTAAAAATATAAGAGAGAGTAGAGAATGAATCGCCCCTTTACAATGCCATGGGGTCCGTATTCATAGGGGTTAGAGCTATAAATATGGCTACCATGTGGTACTTCGAGATGCCTAACATTCAGAATCATTCATTATGTTGATGACATGCAACATCCCCTTGTTCATTGTTGATTTTCGGCAACCTTTAGTAGCCTCTTGACATGCGACGTCCTGCTTCATTGGTAATCTACGCTATTATCTTTGAGTTCTAATTATCTTTAACATCCATGTCACATTGATGACTTGCGACATCCCTCAAGATATGACACCTTATTCATAAGTTTGCATTTCGACTTCCTTTGAAGGCTGATGATCTATGACATTATCTGATATTCAATATCCTTTGCCGAATTGATGGCATGCGACAAGCTTCTTTTTCTATTGATATGCGGCAACCTCCTTCATTTACATTGATGGAATGCGACATCCAATACCCCAAATGAATGATTGAAATTCGACATCGTTTATGTTGATAGCATATGACATCCTTGAGTATATAACAGAATTACGATATCTTTCTTTACATTGCTATCATTCGAGATCCTCTCACATATTGTCTCATGAAGCTTGGAGTCCTTCCACTTGTTTATATTTGACATCAGCTTTTATATTAATAAAGTGCAGCATCCTACCTTATAAATAATCTATGACATCAGCACTCATATAACCCTCCTATTTTGTCCATAATATACGATATCTATGCTGCTTATGCTGATGGTATTCGACGTCATTGCTTTCTATCGTTTACATTCGATAATCTTTGCAGTTTTTCATTCTTATGGACCCGATATCCTTGTGCGACATGATTTTCATACTTTCAACGTCATGGTTTATAGTAACATTTTCCCCCTAATGTAGAGAAAATATTGACTTTTCAACTAAATCCCTCGATATTAGCACTTGCCGCCTATTGATATTCCTCTCAAATCTGGCCGTCTATTTGAATATAGATCAATGGCTCTTGTGCTTCTTCTTTCTCTCTATAATTACTCATCCTTCTTCTTCATTCTCCCTTTACCTACAACATCAAACTCGACACAAATTTTTTAATTTTCCAAATTTTATTCAAAATCCTCCCATCCTTAGGCATCCCAGCTTAAATCAAGATATGATTTTCATTTTAACCGATTGAATCGACAAATTAGATTAAGAAATTTTGAATTTGAATATAGCTAGGGTTTTATTTGGGAATTTTTGATTTCAAATCGATATTAGGGTTTATTAACTAGGTTTTGGTTGTTGATCTTTGAATTATAAGTTAAATCATGGATTTATTATGCTTATGGGTGAATTTAACCATCAAATTATTATATCATTTAGGGGTTAACTGATTAATTAAAGATTGTTGGCATCAATTTAAAAACCTGGGACCTTCTAGTTTAGTTAAAAGTGGGTTATTTATGAGAAACCTGAAACTCGCTCTAGAATTCAATAATTTTTTTGATTTCGAACCTATTGCCCTATAGAATCTAATATTTAACTTGATGTTGATAATCATTATTTCGACAACTAGTTCAGAGCTTAGAAACTATTAGAATATGATATCCTTATAATGTCGGTAACCGATTAGGAGTGTGTGACTATTCAGGAATTCAGCATGTATTTTAAAGTGTTGTTGTATAGATTCGATAATTCTATAGTGAGTTGTTATCCCTTTTCGACAACTACTTAAAGTGTTGATAATTCAATATTCTTGTTTAAATCTTATACGACATCACTAGTTTTCCATGTATTTATCGCATAGCAGACTTATAAATTACTTGTATATTTGATATCTTTATGAGTTTAACAATTGGTTAGAGTATTTCTAAATCATTCGACATTATTTACTGATTTTGACCATTTCCCAATTAGATATTAGGTCATTGTTTTGATATCTAATTATAGTTTTCATAAGAAGCTATTAATGCGACATCCCATGAATTCGATATCAAATTATTGATTCGACATTCCATTTAAGATGCTCTTAGCATGATATTTGAATTAGACCTTTTTAACTAGTTGCGAACTTACCATTTCACCATAAATTTAATAGCTGTTTATGTACCCTCAATTGCTTATAAACTACCCATGTATTTTATCAGTTACATGAGCTATTTAATGGGTTATTGACTTATTGAAAGTCCAATAGCTATTTATGAATTTTAACGCTTTATTATTAGGCCTTGGGTAATTTCTAATTAAGTAACTACCTTTTATTTAGGCATTTAATTGTCTATTTTGCATATATGAGCATCCTAAAATGTGTAGTACTTCCCTGACTTTGTGTAATATCACCTAGTAGGCAATTGAAAAGTAAGAAATTAAGTAAGAGCTCTAAACCATCTCCTTCTACAAAGAAAAGGGACTTCCGGCTCAACCAATCTTACACTGTTACTCGGAGGAAGTAGACGCGATTCTCCTACAATTTGGGATTATAAACATAGAGGCCATGCCTGCCGGTCACTCGAGCAGGATAGACAACCCTCCAGAGAGGTTCTTTGCCTTTACTCCTATCCATATATGGCATTCGGGGTATTTTCCTTTTCCAGATTTCCTCTTGTAATTCCTCGAACATTTGAACATTGCTTCGATCCAGCTAAACCGTAATTCATACACTTATCTGAGCTGCCTAGAAATCCTTGCTAGGAAGGCTAAACTCTCTTCTTCGAGCGTTGAGACTCTTCATATCTTGGCAAATCCTGTAAGGATTAGCGAACAACTAGATAGTCCATTGTACCATCTCTGTCCTTTCCCAAAAGCTTAATTACTTATCCTATTAACAAGACAAAGGAGTGGGAGAAACAATTTTTCTACATTAAATGCTACACCCCTAAGATCAGGGGAACCTCTTTTGTAGTCGGTAAGTTTCTGTTTTCCATAACTTATGTTATATTTGTCATTCTCTTACCTTGAATGCTTACTTTTAGATTCTGCTTCCAAAAAAACTAACCCTTATGTCAATGATACCATTAAGTCCTTGACTCGGACGTCTAAGAGTATGGGTGATAGGCTTACACTCTTGATGGAGGCGAATCTCTACAATTATTCTTTGATTCTAGATCATCATAAGATATTGGGAAAACCCCCGATGATGAAGGGGAATGCTCGAGGAAAACGATCATTGGTCATTGGTAACCAGAAGGCTTTCTCTATCTACTCTCCTATCTAACTTGAACTTCTGGTAAGTTTTCATTACAACTAAAATGGAATTTATTATGTTGTTATCTCATAAAACTTCTCTTTTGATTTGGGCTCATCTGTACTCGTTGTTGCTTCCAAGGATAAGAAGGCCAAAGCCATTTCTTGCCCTAACTGCCAACTAAACATGCTCCTGTTAAGGACTCTATTGCTAAGGTGGTTGATGAGCTAAAAAGAAAAGCGAGCATTGGTGCTCTAGTTGATATTTCGATTCCTCCCCTGAGTATGAAGTCTAAGCTTGAGGAGAACTAGACTTTCGATGTTGTTGCTGAGAAGTCGAGTGTGGATGTTTCCTTGACTACTCCAAATCCTATCATGATTGATTTAGGATCTTCAGATCGGGATGTGCAAGGACACATAGAGGAGGTTCATACCCCGACCCCTTGCTAAACATCTTGCTTCCCATTTCAGCTTTGGGTTTTCAACGCTTATTTGAGGAGCTAGGTCTATCTCCCCTTCCCAATGATTCTCTTCCTTCAGAGACTTAAGCTCAAACTACTCCAATGGACTTCAATGGTCTTATTCATTTGGTTGTCCAATCCCTAACCGTGGCTTCTCATATGTCACTATAGTCGTTATCCTTTTCAACGGATCATCTTTATGTTATTTTCTGACAACTTTTGCTAATATTTATCTTCTCGTGTTTAGCTATCTTAAAATTTTAACTTTGTATATCCCCACTTAACTTATGCCCGTTGTATGTTTTAGGCAGCCAAGCACATGTTCTTTCTCCAATAGATCTCTTGAGGGCCTTCTACTCAAATTACTAAATTCAAAGAGAAAGTCCCTTCGCTTATTATGGAAAAAGATAATGCTATTATTGAGAAGGGAAAATTTGCCTCCTCCCTTGATGAGGAGAATAAATTCAAATTATTGCTCCTAGAGAATATGAAGGTTTTAGAAAAGGAGAAGGTCAAAATGGCCGAGAAGATAAAAACACTGGAAAGCCAGCTGGAAACTAAAGATGCCACTCTAACTTATGCCAATAACATTGTGAAGGATTCCGAGAAGAAGGTCACTTTCTTTCTTAATCAAGCTCTCACCACTATTACAGAAAAGTGTTATGAAGATGCTCTTTCATAGCATATAGCAACAATATTGGCAAATGTCTAGATTTGGATTTTCCTTCTCTTCCAAAACTAAATAACAAATTCAAGAGAAAGTTTGATATCATACCGAAGAGAGTCGAGGGATCGCTTCAAGATGAATTCCTTGAAGAAGCGGCTGTCGATCTAAGGAAGTTCTTATCTTCTGATGACCCCTCACTTAAAGGAGATGGAGATTCAGATGAAGAGGAAGATGCTAATGGAAATAATGATAATGATGGTGATAAGAATGACAACAATCAAGATGGTGGTGGTAGTGGGAAGGGTTCAAAAGGACTAAGAGATGGGGGCAACAGATCAGGCAGTCACAACTTAGACTTGTTTGCTCATGATGCAAATCCTTTTGACTTTCCTAATCCTTAGGATGCTTCACAGGAAAATATTTCCCCAAAATATGCTACACAGCAAAGTCAACAGCTAAAGGAAAAGGCTCAAGACCTAGCTCCTCAGATTCCAGTTGCACAAATATGGAACTTATTGTTTAAACATTAAAACTATCTATTGGCCTCTAGTTGATAGATTTATCACTTTTAGCCAAGGAAAAGATCATAATATTACTATGAGACTCTTTATGAAAAGAGCGAAAGAAAGGTGCATTAGTTGAATAGGAAGGTAAAAAGGCTAGTCAAGGAGCATAATGAATTATCTAAAAAGTACAGGCGCCTTGACCTTCACACCAAACGATTAAAAAATTTCAAGGAAAAACGTGATGCCTGACTCTTAATAGGATCTCTTCTTCATAGAGAAAGAGTTTTAAGAGAAAATGTAGAATTGACTACATTCTTCTAGATGCTCATCGAAGATAGAAATGCCTTAGTAGAATTTCTTAACAAAGTTTACTGTAGAAGTCTTATTGTTGATTTTATTTATTAGGGGAGAAGAGTGGAGGTTTGATTAGATATCTCCATAGAAGATATTTAAACAAGCATAGATCTGATCCCCATCCTGGGGCATGTTAGAATCTTCCCTGGGTTGCAACTATTTCCCTTACCACAAATACTCTTTCTCCTGAGAAAGTCAAATTTAACAAGGAGAGATTTATTTCTGAATTCTACAAAGGATCAATATTGTATAAACCCAAGTAATCTTGTTTTCGATGTGTAATCCAGACAGTTTTATGAATTTCAGTATTCTCATTTCATGTTTCTTTGTAACTTAGTTAATTTCTCATAAATTATACAGATGATGGAATCATTAAGTAGTCCCATCCCCATGGAACTCCTAAGTAAATTTATCAGATTAAAGAGAGATTTTAAAGAGAAATCATTAATTATCAAAACCTCTCAATTAGCAAAATATTGCTTCCTTAGAGATTTCCAAGATGTTTACATAAGGTTTCTGCACTTTCGGTTTGATTTCTTGGGTAACGAAGAGGACAGCTTACTTAGCAAGATACGAGCTAACCACACTAAATTATTATGTGGTGGGATCAACCCTTCAGTTGGAAATGGAATTATCATCAATTCCCACTTGTCACGTACCGAAATTTTCGACTTTCGAAAATTCGACATCGATACTCCCTTTATCGACTGTCGAGCAATCGAGTGCCGGAAACTCCAATAGTGAGGGTTTAAGAAAGAAGAAAAAGACAGAAGAAGGAGAAAACAGAAGAAGAAGGAAGAAGAAAGAAGAAAATAGAGAAGAATAACAGAACAATATCAGAAACAGAAAACAATATCAGCATCTTACACATCGCAGCGGAACAATATATAATAGATAAATGAATAATCTTTAAAACAAAGAACTATATCATTTTATACATACATCAATCATCAGAGTCAATATACAACAATGGACAGTTATATAACTTGTCCTCATACAGGATACACAGCGGAATAAATACTATCAGATACAAATACTACGTCTCGTCATCCAGCTTATCTCCAAAGCTCCAGAATATCCTGATAACATAACTCTAGGCTGCCCGTGTGAAAATTGGTGGGCACCCAGAGTTTAGAAGGGAACAATAAACTCCGAGTCAGTCATGGTGACTGGTGTGAGATCGTAAAACAGTTATTCTTTAAAACAACAACAGTAAATTTTAAAGTCAGTTCGAAATGCTTTTGGAAAAATGAAACTACCATAAGACCTCCCACCACACACACAATGCAAACGCAGAATTGGAGGAGATTTCTTCTTATGATAGTCAAAGATGCTTACTACGCAAAATCAAATCATTTTTGATATTATTATTAGTGCATAGTGTAGAAAACATTTCGAAAGTATAATATTAATCTTAGCCAGCATAGACATTTCGAACTATGCCTACTATAGCTACCATCCAAACAGTGGGGCGCCACCATAAGTGAATGATAGGTTCTACAACTAAAACCGTACAAGGCTCGTATTGTTTCTTTGGATTTCCAACAAATGGTCAGGCTAAGGAACTTCCTTTTCCACGATGGGTACGTCCCTAGAATAGACGACCCGAGAAATAACCTAACATTACGGTTAGATCTCTGCCAACACAAGGCCGGGTTACCTCTGCAAAAATAGGTAACTACTGACACGCGTATGCCATCCCCTGATCGTAACCGATCTTCCTGAGGATCCCCGATTTCCAACAAACCACATAGATAATAATGCAGCAACCACATAGGTTAAGTATCTGGGCTCCATACCATGATACCACCTCTATCCAGAAGGAATGACATACACTAAGGGGCGCTACTCCCTAGAACCTTGCCGCATCCTTCCTGTTTCGACCATTTCCGGGGTGTGAGGCTCGACGAAGTCTCGTCCACAAAGCTACGCTTTCTACAAAGCCATGCTTCGGGTCAAACAAATGATCAACCTATGATCACAAAGATATAAGATCAAACAAATGATCATATCACAAATGATCAAACACTGATCATTTCACAGCAACACTTAGCATGCCACGTTACCAAATTGGGATATATCGCTGATGAATTTCAACTACATAACCTTTGAGCTCGTACGTCTCAGAGAAGGGTGTTAAGCTAAGAGAATAAATTCTCCGCCACCAACAGAAATGTATTTGAAAGAAATCAGCTTTATATCTCAAATTGTAACGTCAGACACACAATCCATACAAGTCTGTTCCGGGATCGAACAGAACCGAAGGCACTTCTCACGAAGCCCTTGCATATCCGGATAAATTTCTAATCACGTCCGGACTTCCCGTCACTAAGGGTGATAAAAACCTCTAAACCGGAGATCAGCCGATGTAGAGTAACTCGACGGTAATCCTTCCGTTTTCAAAAATATCCGGTCTTCAATACCGGTCTTCGAATGCAATTCATAACGACGTATCACATATTCGGAATGGGTTATACGACCCCATGGTCCTTTCCCGGCTAACCCGAATAGTGAGCGTTAATTCAAAAATAAGTGTGGCATTCAAATTCATCCAATTCACAACAAATACCATTCAAGGTAATTATTGATAGTCGGTTATTTAACTATCAATAAAGATGCGCAACATCATCAGATTCCAAATAATTTTCCAAATTATTTATTTTCAAAAATATCTTTACTAGATATAGAATTTCCACACTTAACCGTTTGAAAACAATTTCAAATCAATTCCCACATTTCTTTTTATCTTTGAAGATAAAATCTCAAAACAGTTCATTTCATATTGGAAAAGCATTTCCACACTTATTTAAAAATAAGTGTTTCACAAATCATTTATTTTCAACGTTTGAAAATATTCGATATACTTAAATCAAATTAAGTATATATTCATTCTTTTAAGGAAAACATTCTCTTAAGCACATTTATTTGAGTCAAAACGAATGTTACGTAAAACATCGTTACGAACGACTCAAAATCACTAGTATAGGGATTCGAATTTTAAGATAGATATGTAAATCCCAATACTATATAAAACATTTCCTTTTGGAAATCATTTACTATAACAACAGTGTTATAGTCCGCCATTTCCTTATTTTTCGAAATCGTCTATTTCAACAATAAATGTTGAAATATATGGTTTCGATATTTAACACGTTTTAAAACATCTTTTAAAACAATTAACTTCATTTAAAATATCGCTTTCCCAAACATAACCATTTTCACTTAAAAATATATTCACTGTCCAAAATCGTGAATATACTTCATTTAACCCAATTCCAATCATTTCTACACAATTTCATTTCAATAGAAATTCGCTATCCAAAATCGCGAATATATCTACTTTAATAACCTTCTATATTTAAATTTATCAAATTCAATTGATTTTGAATTTATAAAACAACGTTTATAAATTCTATTCCTACTTTATAACAACTTCGATTTGTAAATCTCCTTTATTAACAAATTTGATCAATATTTCATTTGAAGGCAAAAATCCAATCTATAAGTTAATTTCTTATAAATCTTCTATTCTACAATTTCATTCATTTTAACTTCCCGATTTATACATCTATAAATTTCATCCTTTTTAACTTCACAATTTATACATCTATAAATTTCATTCTTTTTCCAAATTCGTTTCAATTTGCAATTAAATTTCTAATTGGACTTCCCACTTATTTCTTTTTTAAATAAATTCCTTTTAAAGAAAATAAATTTCTTTATTTCTTTCAATCTATTTAAAAATCCAAATTTAAATTAAATTCTTCAATTTATAATCACTGTTTTATGAAATCCATTTATTTAGCATTTTCACTTTATTCTGGAATTTATTCAATAAGATTATAAAAATCAGCTTTTATACTTTTAAATTCTTTTCTTCGAATTTATTCAATTTCTAAAAATTTATTTACTTAAAAATTTCTATTTTGATTTCAAAAATCCAATTTCATTTATTTTTGGAATCCAATGATATCAAACATCCATTCAGCTAAATTTTAGCTTCAAACAATTTCCAGATATCAATATGATTAATAACATCAATATAATCATTCACAGATTCATATCACAGTATAAATAAATTCAATCAATGTGAGGGGTCCAGTTGGATCCCTCCAACCTGTTTCCCTGCATCCAAAGATGTTAGCACAATACCAATTCCGCTCCAGTACGGAATTATCGCGGTATATGGGTTTTATAAAAAATCCGCTTACTAACGGCGCAATAGGGTCTCATCCGCTATACGAGGCGGGAAATCAATCAATCCAATATATACATATGCCAATATGTATATATTGCTATATATAGATATATATCCTACTATATCTAATATCACATCCAAGCAGTCAATCAATCAATCAATAACTGTAAAAGAAAATCCACTTTTATTTGAGTGAGAAGATCTCACCTTAGCCCTTTTAATTTTTGCCATCCCATTTTTCCATTCTTGACTCGATTTTTTCTTGATTTATACCTTGTATAAATATTTACATAGTTCATCAATATTCGAATTAAATCGAACACTTAAATTATCGTCCTATTTATTTACTTAACCAAAATTTGATTTTTAACCAATTTTCCTTTTAAAATTAATTTACTAGAATTTCAAATTGAACTAAATTTCCTTTTAAAACTACCTATGTAAATCTCTATTTAAAAATCTATATATTTACAAATCTAATTTATATAACTTCCAACATTTAAATCTTTCTGTTATATATACTAATATATATTTTCTTTTGAAACCATATATATATATATATACTTATAAAAATAAACTATATTAAGAATCTAATCTTCTATAAATCCTTATATTAATTTTCTGTTTACTGTAAATGTACATATCGTAAATATCTAGAATTTTCCAACATGCGTATATATATTTTCCTATATTGAACGAGGCTAAACAAGTGATTACCTCACTGCAGATTTAAGAACTCAGGCCTTCACGCGCACGACCACCAACGCGAATCCATCGCGTGCTCGACTTCGAAAACATCGCCTCCGATCCCTGCCTGAGTGCGCGCGCGCTTGCCCAGCTCCCCATCGATAACCCCATCACCGAAGATCCACAGAAATCGCCATCGCGACTTCGTTCGTCGCCGCCGTATCTCGCGACAGTCGTCGCTCACGTCGACCCTCCTAAGGTCGCGATCTACTACATGCCATCTGCTTCCCCTATCGACCGCGCATCCCCTTCCTCCCATCGCGAATCGCTCGCGGCTATTTTTTTTTGTTTTTTCTGAATGAATTCGAACGAGAGGGGAAAGGAGTGTGGTTTTGATTTTGAAGAGAACGAGCGGCCACGAATTTCTTTCTGGCAATGGAAATTTGATTTCGAGATTTAACAGAGGAACGCGGCCATTTTTTTATCTCGTTTGATTTGAATCCGAGAGGAATGTTTCACACGATTATTATCGTGATTTTCTACGTGATGCTCGACGTGTTTAAAGGCTGAAACAAAGGGAACGAGATGATGTTGTTTTGTACGAGAGGAGACACTTTAGTGGCTGATTGTTGACTAATTTTAAAATTGAAAATTAAATTTGAATTCGATTAAATCTCGATGCGTTTACACGTCGTGTGCACACATATAAACACCGAAAAATACGATATTTGAAATCCGACAATAATACAATATTACGGATCTAATAGAACTGGTTTCGTCGAATTCCGAGACTGTGCCTCGGACGGCTATTTTTAAATTCGATTTAAACGATTAAATTTCAAAACTGAACAGAACAGTTTCAAATTCAATTCTGAAAATTCTATTTCCCTCAGAATTATCAATACGAATTTTAAAAGCTTTTGAAATATTTTTCTTCAGCTTAAAATTGAAGATTTAAATTTTTATTCAACTTTCAATCGATTAAATTTTAAAGTTTAATCGCAAATTTCAAAATTATATTCGGGATTCAAATTAAATTATCGTTCAAATATTTAAAATTAATTAAATATTTTCAATTTAATTTGTTCGAAATTCTAGGTCGTTACACCACTAGTTAATGCCCCTTAATGTTCCTTTTGATTCTACCCTCTCTTTGTTCACATGGTCGCTTAAAATCCATATTGTTGATGTATTCTGAGTTTGCTTATGCTCTTAATCCTTTTGTTAATAAAGAAAACATTCCTTTCATATTGATTTCTTTTTCTCTTTATTTATGTTTATTAGGAAAATCAATTAACACTTACGTCTTGTGGTAAGGAGATTCTTGTTCAATTGTTACAATTAAAGCTAGATTCAAGTTGAAATACGAGAAGAGGCTTTCTTCTCAATATGCTTCAACTTTGATGTTTCTGGATAATCCAAAGGCTCAAAAATGGCATGACATATACTATCGATTACGATCCACAAGTAGTAGCTTAAAGGAGATGAATTCCAATTTGGAAGAACATGTTAAAGAAAAGGGTAGAGGAATTCAAGAATTGAAAGAGAAAATAAATGCAATTGCTCAATCTGGACCTTCGGTCCAAGGAAAAGAAGCTGATGTAGAAATCGCTCGATTACATCAAAGGATAATGGATCTCAAACTAGACTTGTTGAAAAGCTAAGTTTCCTGATAATCCTTAGAACTTATTGCAAGCGAAGGTGATTCCAGCCTTCCTACTACTACTCATTTAATTGGCCAAGAAAAATTTTCTGCTTTGTTAAACCTACCCTTGAGTTTAGATAAAGGGGAAATCTCAGATGGAGTCAAAGAGTTAGATACAACTGCATTCAATTTTTAAACAAACAATGGGAGGATAAAGTTTCTTCATATCTTAATAACTATCAGATCCAGGTGGACAAACTTGAGCATGAAAAATACACTCTTGAACAGGAGACTAAGAAATTAAAGAGAAAAATTCAGACTCTCAAGGGAGCCAATAAGGCGCTCAACCATGCACTGGAAATTCAAATTGATTCGATTGATGATGCAGGTAACATTTGCAAGAAAGAAAAAAGCTTAAGAAACTTTTAGACACAGCAATTCATCACATCACTGAACCTTCTTTGGCCGTTGAAATTTTGAGAGGAGAGATACAGAAACTCGATACTTTATGAAAAACTGCTCATGAGTTTTGAGGCAAATTTCCCTTTTGACACCTGTAATTTTGTATATAATATGTAAAATGAACAAATTTGTACCTGAATATTTGTTACCTTGAATGAAATTTGTATTCTCATTTTGAATTTGTTGAATTGTCCGAGATTTACAATTATTTTCCGGAGCTTTAATTTTGATGCACTACAATATGTTGCCTTTGATTGAGTATTGGTTTGCCTTCTCAATGCAAAC
The DNA here is from genome assembly GCA_030737815.1 of Allium fistulosum. Taxonomy (NCBI): domain Eukaryota; kingdom Viridiplantae; phylum Streptophyta; class Magnoliopsida; order Asparagales; family Amaryllidaceae; genus Allium; species Allium fistulosum. The sequence goes on along the minus strand of CM060901.1, from coordinate 516,051,560 downwards.
CCGATCATTAGAATCTAAAATCTGTTTTGATAAAAAGATTAGTAACTTATTTAGTCGGAAGAACCTGTCCTTCATTTAATAGAAAATTAGTAATCTGACTAATGACTAAAATTCTATTCGTTAGAAAATTTGAACTCCGTTCTAGGAGAACTTAATTTAGCAATTTAAGGGATGAGGCTTTTTATACTGTTTTCCTTTGGCTTTATCACCCAAATCTTTGATGTTTTATTTCTAAAGGAGTATATATCTATAAATCCGTTTGATAATCGACCAGAAATCCTTTGGCAATAATGTCATTAGATTAAGAGGTCGGAAAGTAGTATGGCAACAACTTTGAAACAGAAGACGAAGAAACCACCCAGTAAAGATATTTCTTAAATAGAAGACCAGAAATCCATCTGGCAATTATCCGGTAATAGCTTGAACGGAAGACCAGAAAACTATTTGATTTCAACCAGTATGAGACCAGATAACGAAGATTCTTGTTATTTGATAATTTGAATTATTTAAATTTTTGCTTCTGCGTCATAGATAACTTTTGAACCTTCCTCTAAAGGTTTCCTTAACCTGTCTTGGTACACAAATAAATGTGTTTAACTATTCTTCCTCTAGAAGATTGTTTTTGCATTTGAATGATCTTCCTCCAGAAAATTGCCTTAATCCTTCTTTAAGATTGAGTTTGGTTTATTTTTTTGAATTTGATTGATCTTTCTCTAGAAGACTGCCTCAATCCTTCTTTAGGATTAATTTGATTTGCTTTTGTATTTGATCTTCCTCTAGAATACTGCCTTTTCCTACTCTTCAGGTAGTGATTTAGGCTTTGATTGATTCTTCATTACCATCTTTAGGTAATGATCTCAACTTGGATCGAACCCCTTATCACCCTCTTAGGTGATGATTTAGGTCTTTTGTCCGGTGCATTTGGTTAGCTCTCTTAAGCTAAACCACAGTCTTAACCGACCTTCATCTAGAATGCGCTTTAGACATTCCTTTTAGGCGGGACTGAAGGCCGATTCGGTGCTCTGGTCAGGCCATCTTAGGCAGGACCACATGCTTACTCCGCTCTTCCTCTAGGATGCACTCCGGCCTGGCCACGTAGGCGAGACCGAAGGCTTGTAGTGCTTTGACTATGCCATCTTAGGCCAAACCAAAGGCTTACTCTGACCTCTATCTAGGAGGTGCTTTGACCAGGCCCTTATGACAGAATCAAAGTCTTTATTTTGCCCCTTGCTGCCATCTTAGGTATTGATTTAGGCTTTTCCTTTTATTTTATGAATCCTTTCCATCAAGAATTTTACTTTATTGAGGATTTGCTACAAACTCATTGAGCTTTGCCTTTCTCAAGAAACCTCCAATCATTCCCTTTATGGCCCGACATTGATTGGTTTCATGTCCATTCACTTGATGATATTGGCAATAAGCACCTTCAAGGTTCCTTTCATTTTTAGGCTGCTTCCTCTTCGAAGGACAATAATTTAGTTTTCTCTTGGTTAGAAGATAGATATATTTGTAAGAAGTAGTGAGAGAATGGATCCAAGAGTTCTTAGAATATAGTGCCTTTTGTTCCCTTTGACTCTTTTGTGGCATCAGATTAACATATTAGCATCATCCATAAACTTTTTCATTTGAATTTTGACTGGTGCGGAAGAATGATCAATTATTCTTTTCCATTTTTGAGAAAAATTATCGAAATCTCTTATTATTTCCTTTTTAAAGATTGTTCCCTTGGATTGAAATTGTATGGTTCTCCTTATCTTTAAGAAATATCTATCTTTTTCGGGTTTTCTTCTCCTAAAGTAAAGATTGGGGTACGCCTATACTCCACTTATCGGGATCATAAGGAACCACTAATTTCTGTTTTCCATGATTTGTAGGGCCGATATTCTTAACATTTGCTCTTCATGAAATCGAGGATCAGAAGTGATTTGATAATTTGGTCTAATCTCTTGTGGTTCAAAAGACCCTTGTTCGGAAATAGTAACCATGTAGTCTAATAGGCTATGCTGGATTTAAAAGGTTCTTTGTATCCCTTATATGCAAGTTAGGAGAGTCCTTTATATGTAAGGCAAGGAAAGTCAAATATAGGATATGTGGGGTAATGGAGGTTCAAGCCCTCCTTCTGGCCCCAAAATGTTCAAAAATTTCTTTGTTAACCCCAGAATGTGAAGAATAAGCAATTGATTAAAGAAGCTTTACGACCATTTTGTATGAGGTGTGTGCATCCCATGATGAAACCAAAGTCATGTCGTATGTATGAGAATCCAACATAAGTCAAAAGTCAGGTCTCTTTATTGATATGTTATGCAATTGTTAATCGTACAAGCCCTTATTTGCAAAATGGTCACAAAATTACAATATACACTAAAATCTTCAAATTGATTTAGGGTTAAAAACTTTTAAAAACGCAAGAGAGAGATGAGAATGAATTGCCCTTTTTACAATGCCATAGGGTCCATATTTATTAGGGTTGGAGCTGGTGGCATGGCTGCCACCTGGCACTTCGAGATGCTTGATATTCGGAATCATTCATCATGTTGATGGCATGCGACATCCCCTTGTTTATTGATGATTTTCGGCAACCTTTAGTAGACTGTTGACATGTGGCATCCTACTTCATTGGTAATCTACGCTATTATCTTTGAGTCCTGATTATCTTTGACATCCATGTTGCATTGATGACTTGCGACATCCCTCGAGATATGACACCTTATTCATAAGGTTTCATTTCGACTTCCTTTGAAGGCTGATGATATATGATATCCCCTAATATTCGATATCCTTTGCTGAATTGATGGCATGCGGCAAGCTTCTGTGTGCTGTTAGTATGCGGCAATCTCCTTTATTTACATTGATGAAAGGAGACATTCCTCATAACCCCCGACACCCAATACTCAAATGCATTATTGAGATTCAACATTATTTGTTATGTTGATAGCATACGACATCCTTGGGTATATAGAAGAATTCCAATATCTTTCTTTACATTGCTATCATTCGAGATCCTCCCACATATTGTCTCATGAAGCTTGGAGTCCTTCCATTTATTAATATTTGACATCAGCTTTTATATTAATGAATTGAGGCATCCTGCCTTGTAGACAATCTATGACATCAACACTCATATAACCCTTTTGCTTTGCTGATAATATACGATATCTATGCCACTTGTACTGATGGTATTCGAAATCATTGCTTTCTATTGTTTATGTTCGATAATCTTTGTAGTTCATCATCTTTAGGGACCCTATATCCTTGTATAACATGCTTCTCATAATTTCCACATCATGGTTTGTAGTAACAGTTCCAAAAATCATTTGCACCATATCCAACAAAGCTAGTTTGGTATTCGAAGACGTAACATGGGTCGTAGATTAAACGAGACAAGTGAAAATTTTCATCCCCTTTTACCTTAGCATTATTTTATGGTATCTTCTACATGACCTACTAAATGTCATGAACATTCTTCTTGTTTTCAGAACCCTATGCTTTGTTGACAGTAACCACGTGAAGACTATATGCTTTATCGTATGCTTTTATCAGTACTAAGTATTCCATTGGAGTCCATGCTTCATTTGTTATTATGAAATTTTATAGCTCAAATTTGCATTCATACACACATACATATATATATATATATATATACACACATATGCGATATATATAACACTCTTAAAACATAATAAATGATATTAAAGAGCAAAGAAACACTATCTTCACAAATTTCTGTCCAATTTATGCTTAAAGTTGATAAGACTAGTCAATTCCAAAAAAAGTTGAAATGATATTAAAGCAAACAAACAATTTCTGCCCAATTTCCACTAAAAGTTGATAAGATTAGTCAATGAAAAAATAGTTGTAATGATATTAAAGAGCATATAGACATTTTCTGCTTAATGTTGATAAGACTAGTCAGTACATAAAAGGTTGAAATAATATTAAATAGTGAAGAAAAAATTTCTGCTAAAAGTTAATAGACTAGTCAATGCATAATTTTTTTTAAATGATATTAAAGAGCAAAGAAATTTTTTTGCATAATTTATGCACAAAGCTGATAAGACTAGACACTGCAAAAATCAACTGAAATTACTTATAAAGCAAAGGACAAAAGACAATTTATGCTATAAAGTGAAGCATCAAATTCAGTTGATAAGACTAGACACTGCAAAATCAACCGATAAGACTGGACTTTGCAAAGATTAGTTGCATAAAATCTTTATATATATGGTGTACAACATATTAAATACAGTCTTCATCCTCAAACAAATCCATCTCTGCTAACTAAAACAACAAAGTAATGTCAAACACAAACAATAGCAATATCCCTAAAATGAACTTGTATGATGATAGTCTGACAAACTTTGCTGAATGACTATCGCAGTCTGAAGTTTCACAAGTTCCACCGACACAATTCCTTACTCCATAACAAAATCAATTACTTGCCCAACTGAACTTTGCACAAAAGTTTAGAAACCTTCTTAATCAAATCCCTCTAAAACCAAACATGTTTGGTTCACAACTGATAATTCCTCCTTCCGAAACAACCCAAGACACCCTTTCAGAGGTGCTAAAAGCGATAAGGGGAAAGGCAAGAATAAAAGAGCTTACAACAAATGAAAACCCAAGCATCCTCAAACCAAAGATTCGGTTGATGCAAACAGTGATAGTGGTAAGACATGAAGACCTTATGACTATAAGTTGTTGACTAGTGCCTGTGTTGACGCATCCGAAGTTCCTTTAGAACGTTTTAGTGGAAGGTTCTTCTATATGAGAGTGAATGAGAACTACAACCAATACCCAAAATGCCTAAAAGCGATCGTTTGAAAGCACAAAGATAACATGATATAACTTGAATACTACATGCACTAAATACAAAGGTATAATAACACAAAGAGGAGACAAACTAAGAAGTGGACAATCATTTAGAGACTTGAACGACAATCGTGGCAAAATATATCATGATACTTACAACAATGATTTTAAAGCTCATGAAGCATTTGAAATTCTTCAATTGAGGCCGTGTTGGGAAACTTTCAACGAAGAAGTTGTTGATAAAAGAGACACCGAAGAAGTTAATTTTAGAAATGTATCTTCCAGACTCTCAGTAGATTCATCTCCTGACCAATTGAATGAATCTCCAATATCACTAGATGCAGAGGGGAATGATAGCAATCCATTGACTCCTACTTCAAGTATGTTATATAGCGGGATTGAAAATCGTCCTAAAGGAATAAAATCAAGCAAGAGATTTTTCTTGAGAAATGAGGAAGCAACTAACTTAACAATGGTTAGTGATAAGCTAATTGCACTCCTAAGTGTATATCAGTTGCAACTTCCTTAATAAAGGAGGAAAGTTTGAGGCTGAAAGAGTACATGTTGAAAATCTTGGAAGTGCAGGTTCAACAAGATGCAGACAGAACTAGTGCTTTGAGAGAAAGAACTGAAATAAAGAAGGCCCATGAGTGACATTTACAGGATAAAGAAGAGGAAGAGCACTTAGCAATAGATATTTCTTGTCTATATGGGGAGGTGTTGGAGTACATTTTGGCCAGAAGATGTGCATTTTAATGGCACAATGACACAGGTACCAGGATAAAGAAGGAAGCTCTAGAATTGGAAGAACGTAATGTTAGTGTTTGTATTAGTAATTAAGTATTTTTTTCATTTTCCATCAGAATGGTTAGTGTTTCTATGGTTTGTTACGTTTTTATAGGGTTTCTTTTTTGTTTTATTAAATGATCCACTAGTCTATTATTATAAATTTTCCGAATTTGAGTGACATTGTGCGCGCACGCACGCACGCGCGCGCACACACACACACACACACATATATATTAAAAACCCTAAATGGCTAACTAAAAACCATTTACGTGGTAAGTTGGTTTTTAAAACCTTTTGATTTGAATGGCAATCTAAAACTAGTTTATGGTATAAACAATATCATAAATGGTTTTCAATTTGCAATTTACAAACCCATGCTTAAAAAATAGGGCAAACCCCAACTTCTTTCCTTTCCCCATGCTCAAATCGATACTGCTGCAGCGTGGGGAAAGAAAAAAGTGGCTATTTTTGCAATTTTTTAATTAAAATCGTCCTTCTAGAGATGCTTTAGCAAGCAGGTTCTAGGGAAACTAAAATTTGTATCAAAGTATAAGCTAAATTTCAAGCTTTAACCTTGATGTAAACTCATTTTCTTCTTAGACAACAAACTCAACCGGAGAGGTTAAAAATATAAAAACTTAAAATTAACGACATTGAAAAATAAATGAAACTTTCAAATAATCAAATTTTGATGATATGTATTGCGTGTCGTTTTGCAAAAATGTTTATAATATTTGACATTATGAAGAAGGTAAGGTTGTTGGGGTTAGAAATTAATTTTGATTTTGTGTAATATTTATTTTGGTTTTAATTAAACATGGGCTACAACTACAGAGTTGTTTTGAAGTGGACTAAAGTTTAAAGGACAAAGAGTTATTTAGAAATAAATTGTCAAGGTGGAAAGGATTTTAGAGTTCTCTTATTTAGAATATTAGTAAGTAAATTTAAACATATTATAGATATTTGTTAATATATTTATGAAAAGTCAAGTACACATAATTTATTTTAAGAAAATATGCCGAGTGAATTAAGGAGATATATGGAAATGTATTTATATTCTAAAAAATGATTTGGACTAACCATATCCAAATGACTCTCTACTATACATTTGAGATGTGAAATAATATAAACAGCGGTGGAGTTATGGGTGTAAATAGGTCTGACCAAATCGAACTAAGGTGTGTCCATGTCTTGTCCTATAAGAGACTTGGAATGACAAAATTGAACAAGGTTTAAGTTCAAACATTGTTAATACGAGCCAAACAATGAACGGATTGTATATAAACAATAGAAAGCATCAGACAATTTCATATTAATATATTTTTATACATTTTTTCTTGTCATAATTCATGTCCTAAATGAGAACCTGATAGAGTCGGACTGATCACTTTATAGCTTCGTACTGAACCGATGTTAGATCGGACAATTACACAACTAGGTTGGACATTCTATTATATTTCTTCTTCTTCTTCTTGTATTTGAATTATGTTGGGTGTGTTTCGACCGGTCTAACACCACCAAACCAACTTCCTTCCTATGCATAGCCGAACCAGCCTCCACCGATCCAAGCTCCAACCAACCACTACCGAACCACTCACCACCGATCCAAGCTCCATCCAACCACTGTCGAACCACTCACCACCGGACCAAGCCACGCCCTCACCACCGAATCAACCTTCACCGAATCAGCCACACCGAACCAATTCCCTCTTCACTCATCACTAGACCAAAGCCCCACCGGACCAAGTGCTACCGGACCAAGACTACAACCCAACCATCACCGGACCAAGTGCTACCGGACCAAGGCATACCAGACCAACTCTGCCAGGCCAGATTGCATCAGCCCAGGCCCACCAGCAGCTATATACATCCAAGACCCCTGCCCCCAGCCTCACTCTATAAATAGAGGGGCAGGGGTACAACAATAGGGGACAAGTTTGAGAGCTCAAACACGGAGAGAACTTTCAAACAACTTTCATATACTTGTATCAAAGCTTTGTACTTGTAATCTGAACAAGAAAGGAGAAATAATATATAAAGTGGACATAGGCACATTCTGGCTGAACCACTATAAATCTGCGTGTCTTTTACAGTTTAGTCCCTACTTTTCATATATTTGCATAAATCACCCAAATCACAAAGAACAACATAAAATCAATTAAATCATACGACTTTGAGGTGTTTGTCCATTTTTTGTGCAAACAAATTATAACTATTGTACACATTTCTGTTGCATATAAAAATGAGTGCTACTATTTGCACTACAAAATAGACTAGAAAATACCGAAACCAAAAAATAAAATACAACCAATTAAAATTCTTAATACTACCACCCACTAATTACCTTCCCTATACCATTACTCACGTCATCTTCCTCTTAATCCCTAAACCCTAATCTCTTGCACTAATCATCTTTCAATCGCAAATCAATTGGTAGAAGTAAAAGGAAGAAAGATTAATCATTAGCTAACATGGATAACAGATAGCAGACAGAGAATAAAACAAAAAATTTAAGGTTTTTTCAATTTTTTTCAACAATCGAATTAAAGAATTATAATCGATAAACAAACGTTTTTCTATATATATTTAATAAACTTCACTAATGACGTGGCAATTTTTATATAGAAAAATTATAATGGTTTGTTTTAGGTTATTTTTTCAAAAATACTTTCGTCGGACGGTTTACAACCGCTAAACTAGGCTTAATTGAGTTGGTTATCATATGTCGTTCTATTTTTTTTTGAAACTCATGAGGTTTCGGACGATTTAAAACCAACAAACACTATAGTAACCATTCATCTGTAGCATGCTGTATGAATTTGAACATTTTTTAATCTGAGTGGTGAGTATTGGTAATATTAAGTGCTTTTGGGTATTATTCGAAATTGAGTTTTTTTTCAAATGGATTTTATGGTGTTAATAGTAGCGCTCTTTATTAAAATAGATAGCTTCCATAGCTACATAGAAATCCAAACCAAGTCCAAGACAACTATGGTGAAAATTGCCGCACAACGATGTTTGATAACCAAGACTTGAAACCAATCGATCATTCAAGAGCACCTCGAGAATACATAAGAACCTTAACCAACCTATCATATCGGATTGCACTAGCCCAACTTTAAAGTGTAACATCCTGCTTTTCCTTGTTTATTCAAGGTAGTTTACCATTAGAAAGCACATAGAATGTAGCATTAAACTTGCTGCCACCATTGTTCTTAATCCCTTTGAGCTATAATTGATTTTTTTCCTCATGCACAAATTAGTAAAGATACAAAGTATTAGTACATATCATTTGAGCATAAGTAATTAGAAACCCTATAAAATAATATCTTTACAATCCAATTCATGCATAGTAACGTAAAATACACTATATCTTTAAACCTTACACTAGTGTATGATTGTAGGGTAAAAGCGGTAAATTTCAAAATAATTTCTTTCGATTTATTATGCACTAGATATTTAATAGCGTAATCATGAATAATGTTGTCAACATTACGTTGTATTTAGTGTTTTATTGAATGCATACAATTTGATATTAATTTTTAATTATATTATTATTACACTAGCATTATTAGTATAATACAATATTATTATTTATCCAAAATATTTAATAAGGTAATTTTTTATCCATTTAAATATCATTTATCTAATTATAAATTAATAATAAATTAATTTTCATGTCTAATGATATGTGCATAATTTTGATTTTGAGTAATGATTAATTGAGTGATAATAATTATTAAAATAATTTTATTTTGATTCAAAAAGTACTAGTTCAAACATAATATTTTTGAAACTAATGTTATAAATTTAAATGGTTATAGTTTGTCATAATTCAAATATCAAAAATTACAAAATATGAACAATATTAATACATATGCATACATAAATTTCATTTCAGTGATATCAATACTTAATTTATTTTGATATCGTATATAAGTTTATAATATACAATTAGATATCGTCAGTGAGTTCAGAATCGTAACCTAATGACATAAATCGTGTGCAAAATGGAGTTCATATGTGAGTTATTCGTGTTTGAAAATATAAGGTTCTAAATATAATTTTAATTTTCTATAAGAGTTAGTAGTATGTCCCATGGAAAATCGCTATACCATAAAGTGAATTAGACAATAGTGATCACACAACATATGGTAAATTTTCCGTTATCCCATTTTTTCACACAACAGATGAACAAATGGAAAAATCATCTGTTGTGTGACACAACAATGATCAGACAACATTTGTTTTCAAACAATATTTATCTGTTATTTGATTAAGTTATTAAAAAATGTAATTTTGGCTCCATATCAATATTTTGGTTTCCCTCTCAATATTTTTGTGGTCCTGTATTCATTAATTATTTCCATCCTCTTTCTTTCCATTTCATTTTTTCCTCATCTACCAAATTAGAGAATCAAAATTTTAAACCTTATCCATCCCGTTCTCTTCTCTCATTCTCAAAACCAAATTCGATTGTCTTCTTTAATTTCCTTTAAGCCTGATTTCATTTCCACGCCGTCTTTCTTTTGTCTTTGTTCTAATATAGGGTTTCTAGATCAAAAGATGCCGCTTGGAATTTGAAGTGCGAATGGTACTCCTTCTTCTCTGATGCTCACCCACTTTGATTAGCAATGATTGATTATGCGGTTGCTTTCTTTGTTGAGTTTATTGCTATCTATTTGGTATGTTTAACAATTTTGTCCATTTTCAATTTTATGCTCGAACTCAATTAATTTTACTGATGATGATACAAGTTAATTTACAGGGTTTGAATCCCTATATTTTCATTTTGAATATTTGATTTGCCTATAATGATTTGGGTGTTTATATAGGAATCAATTTCCTATATATTCGTATATACTTTTGGTTTGAATTTTTTTAGAGTTTGATTAGCATTCTAACTTGTTCATTGATATATATATATATATATATATATTTGAGATTCTTGAATATATTTCAAATATATTTTGTCCATTATTTGGTTTCTGCTTCGATTTCTTGTCTATAGTTTGATTACCTTTCAGAGTTAGTGATGGTGAAAACTTGAACTTGGTTTCTTTGCTAAACACTATTTTGTTGTGATGGTGAAAACTCGAACTTAGTTGCTGCTTTGATGAGTTCATGTCTGAGTTAGTGGATGCTTTGAACTTCCATGTATATACATACATATGTATGTATATATGCGTGAATGTTGGTGGTTGATGATTCTTTTGGATGTTGGAGTGATACATTTTGCTATGTAACTTGTATTTGTGTTTCTGGTGATTGATGCTATACACGTATGCTTTAGTTCGATCCATACCAGCTGCCCTTTGAGAACTTGTGGTTGTGCACTCGTGTACTTGTATATACTTGATGCCCTTTGAGAACTTATGGTTGTACACCCATGTACTTGTATATAATTTCATATACTCTTACACTTGCACCTGGTTTTCATCTTAGTACATGTTGCTCATCTTGTACTATGTTCGTATGTAGTTATATGTTCATATGTACACTCGAATTGCCTTGAGCTTCTTCTATGTGCACTATATACTCTTGAGTTATAATCTGAACTTGTACTGGTTTTGCTGCATTATATGCTTGATGGTTTGGTTCCTTCCCATGTTGTCTATGTGTGTGCACTAAGTTTCTGGTGCACTCGAATCTGTTTTTGGTTATGCTCATGTTTTGTTTGTTGTACTTACTTTTGGCCTTTTCCATTGTTGATCCGGTTATGGAATTGCTGAAACTTGTTGAATTGCTGAAACGTGTTTGGTGCCACTATGCACATGTATACATGTATATATGTATGTTAGTGTGTTTGTATTGAGTCATCTAGTTATCCCTTGAGTTTGTACTTGTACTTATGTATTCTTGAGTTGTTTCAGTTTGTATCCTTACTATGTTTGCACCATGCTGCATCTAGTTTCAAATCTAGACCAATGTGTTGCACTTGAACTTGTGTGTTCACTGTATACATGTATATGCATATAGTATACATACATATGCATATATGTATACATGTATATTAGTGTGTTTACTGCCTTGTTGCTTTAATCTTGTGAGAACTTGGACTTCCTTGAGTTGTTGTTGTATACTTGTGTGCACTTATGCCCACTGCTGCTATGATGTATACTTGACAATATGATGCTATGATGCATTGTTTAGTTCATGCTTCTTATAGTGCTTGTGTTTGAGCGCATGAGTTCATCTGCCTGAACTTGTGCACTTCAGCCTTGTTCCTGAGTGCACTGTGTGGTTTCTCCGAGTTGAGCCCGAACCTGTGCACTTTATCCTTGTTCATGCTTTTTAAAACTGATTTATGTTGCACCTGATTTGACCCCGAGCCTATGACCTTGTGCACACTTGCATTGAGTTGAGCCTTTGGCTTGACCTTTGCATTTGTCCCTCAGAGATAATCGATCCTCAGCCTTGTGATATTCACAGTGATACACTACGCATATCATAAGCTGTTCGTGCACAATTAATTTTTGTCCCTGTCTAAAATATGAAAACAAACAACCCAAATAACTTAGGCAATATTAAATCACAATTATAATTCTATTTTTTTCCGTTTTTATTTGTTTCTTTTTCCATTTTACTGCATTGTTTATTTGACAGGTTTAGCAGACGACTGGACATAGGCTGGAGCAATAAGATATCAAAAAAAATTCGAGTGAGAGTAAAAATGTTGTATATGAGAGTGTGAAGTAGAGTATGATGATAGTTATATTGTATTTGAAAATGTAAATATAGTGGAAGCTAAATGTGTACTATTTGAATTTGAATTGAAATAAAATATTTGTTTAAATAAAATTGTGATTCATTTATTTCATTCTGCAAGTATTTATTTCAATCTGTGAACATATAAGTGTAATTGTATTCATATTAATCGATTTTTATATGTTATCTAATAGGAAATTCTAGGAATGATACTATAACATCAAACAACATATAGTTTTTTGTTATTGTGTTAGTGCATATCAGATGATGTGGCATATCTGTGGTCTGATGTGTAATGAGACAACACCAAATTTAACGATAGATAGATATGCTTTCAGAAAAAGGAGCATATTTGTGATCTGATGCATTTTTGGCATAGTGAATTATCTAATTTGTTGCATATATATAATTTGGTAATCTATCCTGTGCATAATAAATGTGTTAGTTTTCTTATATATACTTTGTTATATTGTGATATAATTAATCATGTAATAAATTTAATGTAACGACCTGTATTTTTAACACTTTAAAAATACGAATTAAAATAAAAAATTTGGATAAAAATCCGAAGGAAATAAAATTTTGTGTTGTTAAATGTGAATTACAAGTTAAAATGCAAAACTGAATTCTGAAATAACTTATTTGTAAATTAAATATGGATTTTAACCTGTATTGAATGTAAGCAATAAATTGAGTTTGATTGTAAACCAAATTGGTTATGATTGTAAACAAAGAATAAATAAAACGGTAGATTTAATAGTGGAAGTTTATGTTATTGAAACTAATATAAATAAATGTAACTTAATATTACAGTTGATTGAAATCAAATAATAACCGAAACTGTAATTTGATAAAGATGTTAACTGGTAATTGAACGTAAGTAAAGATTTAAATTTGAATGTAACAAGTAATTGAATTGAATTGAATTTGATTGTAAACAACGAAATAAATAAAATGTACATTTAATATTGAAGTTATAATATGGAAATCAACGTAAATGAATGTAATTTAATATTACTGTGAATTTAAATAAGATGATAGCTGAAGAAAATGAAAGTAAATGAATTATAAACTATTGATAATAATGTATAAGTAAATGGTTGATTCAATAATGAAAGTGTAAATCGAAATAAAAGAATTCAATTGGAATTAAATAACTTGAATTTGAATTACAATATAATTGAACGCTGAATCCAATGTAATCTTTTATACTGGATTTATAATGGAAAACTGCATTGTAAAAGATTGTTAATTACTGTGAAATTAAAAATAAAATTTGTGAACAATTGAAATTTGATTTAAAAGTTAATAGTTTAAAATTGGGAATTTTATATTGAAATTAAACAGTAAAAATTGTCATTTTTACAACTGTCTCGGATTTCGACGAAACTAGTTTCATCGGATCCGTAACAGTGAATTATTGTAAGGTTTCAATTTTCGTAGCAATCGGACTTGTCGTTTGATCGTACGGACTCGAAACGCCTTGAAATAAATGCAATTATAATCAATTAAAATCAATTTGAAATTTTGATTTTAGCATAACTTCTTCATACGATGGAATTTGGACTTGAAACCTTTTCCATTGCGTTTAAAATATTTTAAAACACCTATTTTGATATATGGGTTTACCCAATTCCGTTCCGGAGTCAGAACGGGCTTTTCGGGCCATAGTTTGTTCTGCACGTTCATCTATCCAGTCTATCTACTCTATCTCTAACATACCTAGTTATAAACCCTAGCCTCCCTAATCTTCATTTGTCTATACGTACAATTCAACTTCTTCTTAGCTTCTCATTCCAATGACAGACAAAACCTAATTCCCAAATTCCAAAATCTAAAAAAAAAAAAATCGAGATTTACGCGCTTCGGGTCGCGCTTGGGGTTTCAGTGGGAAAAACCCTGGAGCTACTTCGAGTCGGGAAGAAAACTACTCGGGTCATCGGGTCGTTTTCGCAAAAACTCCAAGCAGGCATCGGGTATTTGAGGTGGGAACTCGAAGTCGACTCAGCACCAGAATTTTCCAATCTTCAAATTTTCATAACTTTTGCATACGGACTCGGATTTGGGCGAGGTTTCTTTTGTTAGGATCGTATCGAAATTCCGGACACTTTGACGCTGGTTTGGATGGATTTGGAGACTATAAAAATTTTGGGTTTAAATTGAATTTAAATTCAATTTAAATTCAAAAGGTGAGTGTTTTATAACGCTCACAATGTACTGAATATTTTTATGGTAGTTAAATTTGACATTATGAAGTGATATGAATTTATTTGTCGTTGTTTGATAAATTTTAATTGTCATATAGATTGTCGTGTGAATTCACCGTTGAAAATTTAAATTGACAGTAAATTGAAATTAGGATTTAATTGAAATCAAATTTCCCGATATTGATAACTATGAAATTGCCGTGAATTGTATTGACTATTGGATGATTTATTTCGATGGATGCTATTGGTTGATATTTAAATGTTTGGATGTTTATTTGCTTATATATATCCTGTTATAAATGCACATGACACTGTGATTGGTTTAAGTAATATATATTCATCCCTGACATTTAATTGAAATAACTAACCACTTGGCCATAGGTTAGAGAATTATATACGGACACCGGGTTGGTTAAATTAAATGATTTTAAAGTTGTTTTGAAATTATTTAAATGAATTGATTTTAAGAATAAAAATCCAATTTATGGAAATTGAATTATTTTGAATTGAAGCTCAAGATGTTGGAATTTAAACTTGGTAAATGAAATTGTTTAATTATTTGAAGTTTAGATTTTTTTTAAAAAAAAGAAAAAAAAAATTTTGAAATACAGCGTAAAGTTTCGAAAGTTGATTTGTTTTAAAAGATTGGACTTTTAATCGAACTCTGAATATTTCTAAGAAAATTTTTATGAAATGATATTTCAAGTTTGAGTTTGGAATTGAAAATTTATTTAAAATTGAGATTTAATTAATTTGGAATTTAATTGAAATTCAAAGAAATTTGTGAATTGGACTAAATTGAAACTATTGAATTATTTAATAATTAAATAAGGTTAAATTATTTAATGATTAAATTGAATTGAAATTCTTTAATAAGAAAATTTTGAACTTTTGAATAAGTGAATTTTTACTTCGTAAATAATTGAAATTGAGTTTCTTTATTAATTAAGTTTTGGAAAATTATTTAAGGAAGTAAATAAGTGAAATTGAATTTTTTTTAACAAGAAATGAAAATGTGATATTTTTGGAATTAATGTAAGACTTGTAATTGAAAGAATTGATTTGATGAATTTAATTTAATTCAAAATTGTAAGTTTTGATTTAATGAAGTTGAACTTAAAAAGGTAGTGTAATGGATTTGAAATTTAATAGAAATTGTTTTGAATGATAAAGTACCTTAACGGATATTAAATGAAATCGATAAATGAATTTAAATTGATTTGAATGTTGAATTAAATTAATTTAAATGATTTCGGAATGAAACTTATATACGAACTTGAATCAATATTTGAATTGTTTAAATTGAAATTGAAATTGAATTATAAGATTTTGAAATTTTGATTTGGAAGTTTTGAAACGTAAATTGTGGAAATTGATTTAGAAAGACAAATGAAATGTTGATTTATAAATTCTAATTGAATTGAAATTGATTTGGTTTTGAAATAAATAAACGACCAATCGGTGAAATAATTACGGAAGTTATTAAAGAGACCGGAATTCGGTTATGGATATACTCTCTATCTAAATCGAAAACCACTTTAATAACTATACGCGGAGTGATGATCCAGAATGAAGTGGTTGGAATTATGTTCGTTGATGACTGAAGAAAGTGAACGATGATGGATAGCCTTGACACTTGTGTCAAATTGGAAATGACTAAAACAGGAGCTGTGCCGGGCCAATGGAGGATTTTCTACCTCAAGTGGACACACTTCTTCGAACTACTCATTATATGTTGTCGATTGGTGCACCCTTGATTTTGGGAGTGTTGTTTCACGGTGTTGCGGGCGCTGCGGCGTTGCATTCTCACCAGTCCGGATCAGGCGAACGGTAGTATCACTACCTTGGGTATTGCCTCATGTGCCTTGTCATACTTGTATTCCATTTATACGCGACCACTACGATTTTGATTTGTACCTTTAGTATATGGATTGCCCTCTGGTGACTTCCGGTTTTGGGGAAACTACGGTCTTGTATATGCTTTTGGGAATAAAAATGTGTTAAGGGTGGAATGGGCCATGGCTTAACGCTATTTTAATACTTTTACTTTAATGTAGACATATTATAATAGCGTATTGTACTACATAGTAGATAGTTTAACGGATCCTTGAGAGATGGAAAATCCCGTAACATCTCTTAAGTTATTGCACTCACGTTGACACTGGATAGGAGATGTCAAAACCCGTAAACATCTCTGACGCCGTCACACTCATATTTTCTTATTCGATTTGACTTGCATGAGATATTTTAGTCCTGACTCGAGTGTTTTGCCCTTTTATTACGCTCGGGTCAGCCTGAGCATTTCAGATAAGGTTGAAGATCTATTCTGGAGGGCGAAGACGGAGTTTGGTATTACATCATTTGTATTCTACTACTGTATTATTTTTCCGCTGCATTGTTGTATTATCTCTGATATGTATGTAACTCTGATTTATGATGTATAATAATAATCAAATTTATTTATTTAACAGCTTCATGAACTGTTATTTTATTATTATATCTTGTTCCTTCCGCTGCGAGATTCTGAGTTTGTTTCTGTTCTTTCTTTTCTTTCTTTTATTATTTACCCCAATAACTATCCGTATTTCGGATTGTTTGAGTCGACATGTGTGTCTGCCTATGCACTTAGAGGGTGCAGCATGATAGGGGGTTCTCGCATTTGGTTTGGTAGCGAGCGGGTGACTCTTACTCCTACATGTCCCTGCGGGGTTGGTGTAGTCGAGAGGCTGGCCGTAAAGGCAGAACACAGGTACTGCTGTATGCTACGGTGGGCGTTACCCCACTGACGCGGTCCGTTACAGTTGGTATCAGAGCTTTGGTTTAGATTACCTTGGCTCTAGTGGAGAATAACTCATTGAAATAGGGTTAAACCTTATGAATGAGTTCGAGTGTATATGAGAGAGCGTATTTGTAATTTTGATATAAAAATGATTTTATATTGTGTTAAATTGTTCCGTTGAGTATTTATGAATTCTGGTTGGTACTTGGGACGCCAAGTCATCGATAGGAATTTCTAAACACTCGAATAGGACAGATTGACATAATATTGTTTTGGACTATATTTTTATATAAAAGAACTATCTTGAAAATTTATAAATTTTGATTGTATTGGTTGTTAGGAGATGATAATATTAGATTATCATCGTTTATTGTTGATTAGTCAATATTTCTAACTATTGACTATTGGACGATTTTAAGAAATGAAACTTGTAAATATGATTGACAATGAATATAAATGGTAAATAAAATAAAATAAAAATGAATTTAAATTAAGATGGAGAATTTAAATTCCGGTGTTTTGAAAATTTATTAACAAAAATTCGAAATGTATAATATAAGTATTATATGATAGTATATTCGATTAGAAATTGTTTTCAAAGGATTTTCAAATGAAGTAAGTGTTATACTCCCCTCTTGACACTAGAGAATGATTTCGGTGATGAGTGCACGCATCATCGACGTTTATTTTCGAGAGTCCAAGTGGGGGAGATCACTTAATAGCTTTTTCTAAACCCTGTTTTGATTAAAGTTGAATTTTATTTTGTATTCTCTATAGTATGACTTGATACACATTAATATAAGTATATATTATTTCAAACTTGATTTGAAATGAAACCGGAGATGAAATTCTTAAGTTCTTTAATATTTAATGACTTTAAACTATTGAGATAAACAAATACTTGAATCATTACGGAACTTCTAAATTGTGAAATGAGAAATGAACCTAAGAGCTAAGTGAAAATATCAATTGAAGTAGAAATCCTTAAAATTAGGAAATTATGAATTTAAAATAAAATTGAAACTGTAAAACTCGCATAGTATTAAATTTCATGCTATAGCATAAATATAACTTACCAAAATATTTAAGAAGTTCGAAAATATTATATGAATTGTTAATTGGATAATATACAAGTTTAGGTTTGAATAATGAAATATGCATTTAATTAATGGTTTGCAAATATAAATAAAATTGTTAGTAAATAATTGGAATTTAAAGTAACATTTAAAGGTGATTCACCATTATGTTAATATAAAATGGAAATACTATATGTGAATGTAAATGTGAAATTAAATTATAGTGAAATTTAAGTAATGACTTAAGAATTAATTAATTGAAAATTCAACTTTGAATGGAAAGGGGTTGTATGTTGTTTAACTACATTCTATTTGCATAACAAAAACATACCAAATACTTAAAAAAGTTTAAAATGCTTATAAGGATAAGTAGAGGAATAATATACCAGTGTGAGAGTGAATAATAAAATGTGAAGATTTATTGATAGTTGTAAATATAAAAGAAATTTAAGCTGTAAAATGAATGATATATACAAGAGAATGAATAAATTTAAAATTCATGAAATATAAAATTTGTAAATGGAAACTAATTAAAGTTGAATATAACTAAATGTCAATAAACTTGGAAGTGTATGAAATAAAAAATTTTGACTTGGAAATGTATAATTGATTTAGTGTAGATTCTGGATGGATGGTAATGTTTGATATGCATTGGTTGTTAGATGGATGATAATTGATTAAATAGAATTCATTAGTGTTAATGGAATTGAATAAACGGAATAATTTTTTTTAATAATTAAATTCAAATTTGAAGCAAAGTGGAATTAAATATAATTGAATTCAAATTAAATTGAAGCAAATTGACTTGAATTAAAATTATGAATGAAACAAACTTGAATAAATCGGAAACAAATCGAATGTAAACTTATTTCATGGATAAATAAGAAAATAAACGACTTTGGGTTTGTGATTGATCTTTAGAAATTTGAAGTTTGATGGTTTGTACTTTGAAATAATAAAAGCAAAATTTTGGAAAAAAAAAAATCCAAAATTGTCCAATATATGCTGAAACGGAAATAAGCATAACTTTTAAATGGATGGACGAAATTCAACGATATTAGACTTTTCGGAAAGCTTAGAAACTGTAGCACGACTTTTGTTTAGATTGTCTTGAGAAATTCCTTCATTTACTTAGTTAAAAATTTGAATCTTCTCGCTGGCCTGTGTAAAAGGGAAGCAAAATCAGTAGCATATACTCTTAGTATTTTTGCCATAACTTTTTACTGGTGTATCGGATTTTGATGATCTTGCACTTTCTGGAAATCTAAGAACTTAAGTTAAAACTTTTGCTTTAAGTGTTTTGTGTTTTGCTGTCATTTAGAGGGTCGAAAACGTGACCAAACGTCGCTGACCTGCGCAATTCATTGCCAGGTTGAGGCGTATCTATTTAGTAAAACGGTCTTAACTTTTGAACGGAAGGTCCGAATTTAATGATTTTGGACATTCCGGAAAGCCTGAAACGAATTCAATAACTTTTGTTTAGATTCCATTGTTAAATTTTATCGTTTAGGTGACCAAAAACTGAGATTCGTTTGCTGTCTTGAAATTGGAATTTCAGTTTTGAAGCTAAACATGTTATATGTGTGTTGTTTATGATAAGTATATCGATCTATCTTTATATGCATGGTTCTAACTTGGTTATTGAGCATTTTAGTAGGTAGCAAAGAGGTTGCGCTTCACTTGTGGAGCTCGCTTCTGCGCTTAATGCAAAATGTAAGTTAAAATGCTATTAAACGCTAAATAAAAGGTATGTTCTCGGATTACAGTTTATGTTGTGGTATATTATTGTGTTCCCCATGTTTTGGGATGCCTCATTCTTGTAATGAGATGTGTATCATGCAATTATTACCACTGTGAAATTTTTCGGTCCTAGCCGCACAAAGGAGGTGCTGCCGAAATTTTTCAAAAATCCGGGAGTTAGAAAATTTTGAGATTTTAAAAAAAAAATCCTATAACTAAATTTTGCAAATAAGTCGAATATTTTGAATGAATTATATCTAAATGATGGTTTCCCCATCTCCGTTCCTTTTCGAGGACGAAAAGTTTTAAGTGGGGGAGAATGTAACGACCTGTATTTTTAACACTTTAAAAATACGAATTAAAATAAAAAATTTGGATAAAAATCCGAAGGAAATAAATTTTTGTGTTGTTAAATGTGAATTACAAGTTAAAATGCAAAACTGAATTCTGAAATAACTTATTTGTAAATTAAATATGGATGTTAACCTGTATTGAATGTAAGCAATAAATTGAGTTTGATTGTAAACCAAATTGGTTATGATTGTAAACAAAGAATAAATAAAACGGTAGATTTAATAGTGGAAGTTTATGTTATTGAAACTAATATAAATAAATGTAACTTAATATTACAGTTGATTGAAATCAAATAATAACCGAAACTGTAATTTGATAAAGATGTTAACTGGTAATTGAACGTAAGTAAAGATTTAAATTTGAATGTAACAAGTAATTGAATTGAATTGAATTTGATTGTAAACAACGAAATAAATAAAATGTACATTTAATATTGAAGTTATAATATGGAAATCAACGTAAATGAATGTAATTTAATATTACTGTGAATTTAAATAAGATGATAGCTAAAGAAAATGAAAGTAAATGAATTATAAACTATTGATAATAATGTATAAGTAAATGGTTGATTCAATAATGAAAGTGTAAATCGAAATAAAAGAATTCAATTGGAATTAAATAACTTGAATTTGAATTACAATATAATTGAACGCTGAATCTAATGTAATCTTTTATACTGGATTTATAATGGAAAACTGCATTGTAAAAGATTGTTAATTACTGTGAAATTAAAAATAAAATTTGTGAATAATTGAAATTTGATTTAAAAGTTAATAGTTTAAAATTGGGAATTTTATATTGAAATTAAACAGTAAAAATTGTCATTTTTACAACTGTCTCGGATTTCGACGAAACTAGTTTTATCGGATCCGTAACAGTGAATTATTGTAAGGTTTCAATTTTCGTAGCAATCGGACTTGTCGTTTGATCGTACGGACTCGAAACGCCTTGAAATAAATGCAATTATAATCAATTAAAATCAATTTGAAATTTTGATTTTAGCATAACTTCTTCATACGATGGAATTTGGATTTGAAACCTTTTCCATTGCGTTTAAAATATTTTAAAACACCTATTTTGATATATGAGTTTACCCAATTCCGTTCCGGAGTCAGAACGGGCTTTTCGGGCCATAGTTTGTTCCGCACGTTCATCTATCCAGTCTATCTACTCTATCTCTAACATACCTAGTTATAAACCCTAGCCTCCCTAATCTTCATTTGTCTGTACGTACAATTCATCTTCTTCTTAGCTTCTCATTCCAATGACAGACAAAACCTAATTCCCAAATTCCAAAATCTAAAAAAAAAAAAATTCGAGATTTACGCGCTTCGGGTTTCAGGGGGAAAAACCCTGGAGCTACTTCGAGTCGGGAAGAAAACTACTCGGGTCATCGGGTCGTTTTCGCAAAAACTCCAAGCAGGCATCGGGTATTTGAGGTGGGAACTCGAAGTCGACTCAGCACCAGAATTTTCCAATCTTCAAATTTTCATAACTTTTGCATACGGACTCGGATTTGGGCGAGGTTTCTTTTGTTAGGATCGTATCGAAATTCCGAACACTTTGACGCTAGTTTGGATGGATTTGGAGACTGTCAAAATTTTGGGTTTAAATTGAATTTAAATTCAATTTAAATTCAAAAGGTGAGTGTTTTATAACGCTCACAATGTACTGAATATTTTTATGGTAGTTAAATTTGACATTATAAAGTGATATGAATTTATTTGTCGTTGTTTGATAAATTTTAATTGTCATATAGATTGTCGTGTGAATTCACCGTTGAAAATTTAAATTGACAGTAAATTGAAATTAGGATTTAATTGAAATCAAATTTCCCGATATTGATAACTATGAAATTGCCGTGAATTGTATTGACTATTGGATGATTTATTTCGATGGATGCTATTGGTTGATATTTAAATGTTTGGATGTTTATTTGCTTATATATATCCTGTTATAAATGCACATGACACTGTGATTGGTTTAAGTAATATATATTCATCTCTGACATTTAATTGAAATAACTAACCACTTGGCCATAGGTTAGAGAATTATATACGGACACCAGGTTGGTTAAATTAAATGATTTTAAAGTTGTTTTGAAATTATTTAAATGAATTGATTTTAAGAATAAAAATCCAATTTATGGAAATTGAATTATTTTGAATTGAAGCTCAAGATGTTGGAATTTAAACTTGGTAAATGAAATTGTTTAATTATTTTAAGTTTAGATTTTTTTTAAAAAAAAGAAATTTTTTTTTTGAAATACAGCGTAAATTTTCGAAAGTTGATTTGTTTTAAAAGATTGGACTTTTAATCGAACTCTGAATATTTCTAAGAAATTTTTTATGAAATGATATTTCAAGTTTGAGTTTGGAATTGAAAATTTATTTAAAATTGAGATTTAATTAATTTGGAATTTAATTGAAATTCAAAGAAATTTGTGAATTGGACTAAATTGAAACTATTGAATTATTTAATAATTAAATAAGGTTAAATTATTTAATGATTAAATTGAATTGAAATTCTTTAATAAGAAAATTTTGAACTTTTGAATAAGTGAATTTTTACTTCGTAAATAATTGAAATTGAGTTTCTTTATTAATTAAGTTTTGGAAAATTATTTAAGGAAGTAAATAAGTGAAATTGAATTTTTTTAACAAGAAATGAAAATGTGATATTTTTGGAATTAATGTAAGACTTGTAATTGAAAGAATTGATTTGACGAATTTAATTTAATTCAAAATTGTAAGTTTTGTTTTAATGAAGTTGAACTTAAAAAGGTAGTGTAATGGATTTGAAATTTAATAGAAATTGTTTTGAATGATAAAGTACCTTAACGGATATTAAATGAAATCGATAAATGAATTTAAATTGATTTGAATGTTGAATTAAATTAATTTAAATGATTTCGGAATGAAACTTATATACGAACTTGAATCAATATTTGAATTGTTTAAATTGAAATTGAAATTGAATTATAAGATTTTGAAATTTTGATTTTTGAAGTTTTGAAACGTAAATTGTGGAAATTGATTTAGAAAGACAAATGAAATGTTGATTTATAAATTCTAATTGAATTGAAATTGATTTGGTTTTGAAATAAATAAACGACCAATCGGTGAAATAATTACGGAAGTTATTAAAGAGACCGGAATTTGGTTATGGATATACTCTCTATCTAAACCGAAAACCACTTTAATAACTATACGCGGAGTGATGATCCAGAATGAAGTGGTTGGAATGATGTTCGTTGATGACTGAAGAAAGTGAACGATGATGGATAGCCTTGACACTTGTGTCAAATTGGAAATGACTAAAACAGGAGCTGTGCCGGGCCAATGGAGGATTTGCTACCTCAAGTGGACACACTTCTTCGAACTACTCATTATATGTTGTCGATTGGTGCACCCTTGATTTTGGGAGTGTTGTTTCACGGTGTTGCGGGCGCTGCGGCATTGCGTTCTCACCAGTCCGGATCAGGGGAACGGTAGTATCACTACCTTGGGTATTGCCTCATGTGCCTTGTCATACTTGTATTCCATTTATACGCGACCAGTACGATTTTGATTTGTACCTTTAGTATATGGATTGCCCTCTGGTGACTTCCGGTTTTGGGGAAACTACGGTCTTGTATATGCTTTTGGGAATAAAAATGTGTTAAGGGTGGAATGGGCCATGGCTTAACGCTATTTTAATACTTTTACTTTAATGTAGACATATTATAATAGCGTATTGTACTACATAGTAGATAGTTTAACGGATCCTTGAGAGATGGAAAATCCCGTAACATCTCTTAAGTTATTGCACTCACGTTGACACTGGATAGGAGATGTCAAAACCCGTAAACATCTCTGACGCCGTCACACTCATATTTTCTTATTCGATTTGACTTGCATGAGATATTTTAGTCCTGACTCGAGTGTTTTGCCTTTTTATTACGCTCGGGTCAGCCTGAGCATTTCAGATAAGGTTGAAGATCTATTCTGGAGGGCGAAGACGGAGTTTGGTATTACATCATTTGTATTCTACTACTGTATTATTTTTCCGCTGCATTGTTGTATTATCTCTGATATGTATGTAACTCTGATTTATGATGTATAATAATAATCAAATTTATTTATTTAACAGCTTCATGAACTGTTATTTTATTATTATATCTTGTTCCTTCCGCTGCGAGATTCTGAGTTTGTTTCTGTTCTTTCTTTTCTTTCTTTTCTTTCTTTTCTTATTTACCCCAATAACTATCCGTATTTCGGATTGTTTGAGTCGACATGTGTGTATGTTTTGTCGACTTGAACGGTCAAAAATGCGGGTTGTTACATTTAAAGTATAATATTAAGAAAATATTTAAATAAAATGTTTTGTTCTTGCAGTTGCAAATAGTTGTAATTGTGAATAATTAATCACAATAATAAATAACATTTTGTTTCGAATAATCTTAGTCAAGATGTTTTGAGAAAGGATCTAGTACATCCATTAAGACCAGAGTACGTAACACTCTCCAAATATTAGGCAGTGTATTACTCATGGCTGTTGGGGGCACCAAGGGGTTACTTACCCATAGTTATTAGATAACAATGGAATGACTCATCTGTGAGTTTCCTCTTGGTTGATACAACTAGGTCAAATAGGAAATCTCAGTATGATGATGTTACACAATTCCATTAACTTGAGAATACTGTTGAACTTCTATGTGGATACTCCACTTTGATTATAGTCAAATAATGACATATCATCCATTATACGAGTATAATTGGTCTGAGTTGAAGCACTATTTAGTAGAGAATTCCTCTCCTCGGTTGTATGAGGTTAGTATCACAATCAACAATAGTCAACTCAAAGTCAAATCCATAGCTAGAGTAGATCGCTAAATAATAAATATTATTATTGAAGCAAGGACTTTGTTTATGAACTGATCAAGTTGAATATGGATAATATTGGAGTTTTGAGCAATACCAACTTCCATACATCATAAAGTGATATAGTGTTGGCACCCAATAAATATTTATTAGCAACAAATAAGTTTCTAATAGCACTCCTAACATTTTTAGAGGCAATCCCATTTTACTAAATGTACCCCATACAATAAATATAACAAAAATAATTAATATTTCATAAATATTGGTTATTTTATAACTATTATAAATCAATTAAACCAAGTAGTAATTTAGAGGCTGAATAGATTCGATTGTGTGACATATAGGTGTAAATTTAGCTAGCAATTAATATATAGACAATTTCAATACTAATGTTCACACATCACCTTAGCTACCGGTATGGTAGTTTGACTTAATTCATTGCATATAAATCTCATCGATAAAATCCAAATTTTACAAATTCAAGTTGTCTCTTTTAATAACAATTATTCATACAGATTCTCTTCGTCAACACAATATCACTTTAGGATTTATGGAATTTGGTTTTTGGTCAAATTCCAAAACCTTCCACATACATAGTTAGTTCATAAACAAAGTCCTTGATTCAATAATAGCATTTATCATTAACTATACTACACCGGCTAAAGATTTGACTTTGAGTTATCTGTAATTGACCATGATACTAACCTCACACAAACGGGGAGACAAATTCTCTATTGAATAGTGTTTCACTTCAAATGCTTCAAACTCAGACCCAATTATAATTGTTCGATGGATGCCATGCTACGATTTAACTATAATCATAGGGGATTTTCCACATTAAAGTTTAATAATATTCTCGAGTCGAGAGAACTGTGTAATATTATCACTCGTGATTTCATGTTTGACCTAGTTGCTAATAACCAACTAGAAGCTATTAAATGAATCACCCTATAGTTATCCAATAACTATGAATATGCAACCCCCTTAGTGCCCCCAACTGCCCAACCTTTGGAGAGCGTTACGTACTCTGGCCTTCAATCGATATCCTTTCTTAAAGCATCTTGACTAGGAATACCTAAACTAATATTTTATTATACAATGTGATAAATTTTTCATGATTATAATATTTGTAACTACTATCGCATAGCATATTATTTATCGATTTTCTAATTAATATACCTTAAATTAATTATTCGTTAATTATATCAATATATAACAAAGTATATATTAGAAATTGTATATCTTTATTACGAACATGATTGGTTATCGAGTTAGATATACATAAAAAATTACATATTTTCCCATAGGACATACCCCTAACTCTATCAATCTCCCACTTGCACTTAAGTTCAGTTATGGAATCTCATTTCCATCCCTTCTTTCAATTTTCACAAAGACTAATCGATCTAGTCCCTTAGTGAAAGGATATCCTATACTGTCTTAACTATCCACTATGTCAATCAATTCTCTCCAACGCCGATAAACTACCTTTATCATGTGTATCTTTTCGAAGTATGTTCCTTGATTTCTAGGGAGCTTTAGGTTCTTTCATGATCTCTATCATGACATTGTTATCATGTAATAATAACATGGGATTTTCAACATTTGGAATCACCCCTAGCTCAATTATAAACTTATACATTTCAACGTTTGGAATCATCCCAACCGTGCCTTAAGGTACATACACTCTCGTACATTCACATTATTTTCCAGATGATTGAACCATTCAAAAGGAAACCCTTTCAAGACCATAGTGAACTCTTTACAAAATGTATTCGGTCATCCTTAACATTTAAGAATATCGAATAGGTTGCACTTTACGTAAACTGCTCAAACTGACATTCAATGATCGAGTTCTTAGGTACATCTTGTAGCTCTTGGTATGGTGCTACGTCTAACATAACAAGATCCTTATTATAATCAATTTTACTGGATATATAATCTCGCATTATGGTTTACTTTCTTATTTCCAATGAATTAATTTCGTCGAGGTTTCATACGTTACGAGTTGCGACTGTTCACTATATATAAAATTTATAAGTGATCGAATATAGATCAAATATCCATATTCTTGTAATGCTCTAAGAGTTCAAAACTCATAGAAGACAATACATAGTCAAGGAAAATAAACACCAAAGCAATCTAGGAATGTATGTTTTTAGTAGTTTTACAATTAGGAGCTAGCACGGGTCTTGACGTGACAATATGCTAAAAGTTTTGTTGGTAAGTATATATTTATATTTCTATGTCAATCTTAATTTAATTCATTTGTATATTTTAACCGGTAATCATTTTATCGATTATATTTGTTGCATAAATTTATTGAAGTAGATCATTTTAACTTTTATATCATATATTCTTATATTATTAGACAAATTAAATGTTACATTTCAATCATCTCTCCCACTAGACTTTTACTCTTCTCAAAACTATAAGAGGAAACATAGAAATCTTCTGATTTCTCTAGTGGGTGTTAGGAATTATATGCCTTAGGATTATGACCTTGAGGAAAGCTTAACAAATTGTAACGACCCTGAATTTTTGACATTTAAAATGTGAATATTTAATTGAGTTTAAATATTCGAATGATAATTTAAATTGAAATTCAAATATCAGAATGAATTTGGAGATTAAATTATTGAATTTAATTATTGAAACTGGGTAAAAATTTGAATCTTCAGTTTTAAGCAGATTAAAAATAATCTGAAGGCTTGGAAAATCCATATTGATAATTCTGAAGGTAATAGAACTTTCAGAATTGAAATTGAAACTGTTTTGTTCAGTTTTGAATTCATATCGTTTAAATTGAATTTAAAAATAGCGTTCCGGGGCACAATCTCGGAATTCGACGAAACCAGTTCCATTGGATCCGTAATATTGTATTATTATCGGATTTCAATTTTCGTAATATTTGGAGTGATCGTTTGGCCGTACGATAAACAAACGCGTTGAAATTAAATCGAAAACTTAATATTTTAACTGGTCCAAAAAGCTATCTTCTCCATACGATTGGATTTGGACTCGAAACCTTTTCCATTGTGTTCGGAATAGGCGTATAACATTACGAACGCCTAGCGGCACGCCTCGATAGGAAGTCAAAATTTTTGGTTAACTTTATCGAATGATTTGAATTTGAAATTTAAATTGGGTATTTATATTAGTCCAATCACAGTTGAATTTCTTTCATTTCGTTATCACTGTAGCCTGTTAACTTCAGCACGCAAACGTCTACTCTTGTCCCCTTCTGTTTCTCTATCACGCGAGCAGTTCAAAAGAATATCATTTCATTCAAAATCAAAGAACAATGGCTGAATGAATAAATGCTTCTCGTTCGAAATCTTATTTCTCCTCTTCAATCAAATTCGCGATTTTCCCTTCCTCGTTCAAATTCAAAATCGCGAGCCGGTTAAAAATAAAAATCTCGATTCCTTCCATCTGCATAAATCAAAACGAGAATTCATTCAAATCAGTTGTAATCGAAGAGGCTCGTCTCGTCCATCGCGATGCTCGAACTACTCGAGCTAAGGGATTCGCGAATCATCGCCTTAAGTAGTGGAGTCGTTCGAGAGGGCTACTCGAGATCGCGATCGACCTAGGTGCCCTAGGCGTGTCGACGTGGGTGAGAAGAAGTCGCGTATGCGTACGCGGCTGCGTGGGAGTCTAGTAGCATGGCAAGGTAGTCGCGACTTGGATTTGTGGTTGCCTGAAGCGTGAGGTCAGGCGAGCGTAAGGATGTCGAGTTCGTGGGATTGCAGATGGCACGCGTGGCGACTTCGTTGCGGCGTCAGGCGAGGCGGCGACTCGATGGGAGGGTTTCGATCTGGGTTCACGATTTTGCTTTTGTGAGGTATATTTACCATTTATATTTTCGATTTAATATCCAAGTATGTATGAATGCATATTCACAGAAAAAAAAGGGGTACTGTAAGAACATGTATAGTTTTGATTTTTGAAAATATTGAGGTTTTGGATTTGGAAAAGTTCACTTAGAAATTAGTTTTACAGTAAAGTTATTTGTGAATAAGCAAGTTGTTTTATTTAAGAAATGAGTTGTATATATTTGACAGAAAGGGAAAGGAGATTGTTTTAATATGTAAAAAAAAATATACCAGTAAGGAAATTGTACAGTAGGTCAAGCTTTATGAAAAACATATATATACAAGATGGAAAAGAAGAATTTAGAGAATTTACAGTAAAGAAAATTTGTTTAAAACTGAGTTATTAGTTGAATTAAAATTTTAGTTTCAAATGAAAAATATTTTGTAAAGGGAGATTTGTTAGAAATTTAAATCATTGAATAATTAAAATTACCAAATGAAAATTTATTATTCGATCTGTTCGAATATTAATAGAATTGTATAATTATTTATACAAGGTTAATACAATGAAGAAATGATCGGAATGGAAATGGATTGCAAAATTAAAAGCAAAGGTGAGATCTTCTCACTCAAATGAAAGTGGATTTTATTTTTGCAGTTATTGATTTGATTGTCTGTTTGGTTGTGATATTAGATATAGTAGGATATATCTATATATATATATAGCAATATATACATATTGGCATATGTATATATTGGATTGATGATTTCTCGCCTCGTATAGCGGATGAGACCCTATTGCGCCGTTAGTAAGCGGATGATATTTTTATAAAACCCATATACCGCGATATTCCACCTCGAAGTGGAATTGGTATTGTGCTAACATCTGTGGATGCAGGGAAACAGGTTGGAGGGATCCAACAGGATTCCTCAAAACATTTGAATTGATTTCATATGTTGTTTAATTGGTTATTTATAATCTGTGTATGATTATATCTGTGATTGAATTTGTTGAGAGCTATAATTTAGCCGAATGTGTTTTTGGTATCGTTGGATACCAGAAATAAATGAAATTGGATTTCTGAAATTAAAATTGAATTTGTGATGGTTTGGGAAAATAAAAGAATTTATTTTAAAGGAGATAAATTTATTTGAAATCAAAGTGATAATTGATTGGGTATTTAAAATAAATCTTTGAGGAATCCATATGAAAACTTATTTAATATTGAATGAAAAATTGATTTTTGTGTTGAGAATAAATTTGGGAATCGATTTGTAAAATGATTTGGTAATTGGGATTAAAGTTAGAATCAATTTGAAATGTGATTCAGTGTTGAAGTAAATGCAGAAATCAATATGAAATTCGATTTGGGATTTGAAATAAAATTTAGAAATCAATTTTTAAAGTTGATTCGGGGTTGAAAATGAATATTTGGAAAACGATTTAAAAATCGTGTAAAAGTGGATTTTTTGGGAATGTAAATTCCGAATAGAATTGGTAAAGGAAAGGGAAATTTGGTTTTAAAAAAAAATATTGATTTATTTTTGAAGTGTGGAAAATATGATTTGAAATTGATTTTCAAACGTGAAGTATGAAATATGATTTGAAATTGATTTTCAAACGTGAAGTATGAAATATGATTTGAAATTGATTTTCAAATGTGAAGGGTGGAAGAATATATATCTTGTGAAAAGATTTGAAATTTAATAAATAATTTGGGAAAAATTATTTGAATTGGATGTTTGTTATGAATGTTATTGATAGTTAAAGAACCAACTATCAATATTTGCCTTTGAAATGACACTTGATTTGTTTTTAAAACAAACGCTCATTATTCGGTTAAGCCGGGAGAGGACCTTTGTGTCATATAACCCATTCCGAATAGTGATACGTCGCGAATGGATAGCATTTGAAGACCGGTGTGAAGACCGGATATTTGTGAAAATGAAAGGACAACCTATCGAATGTCTCTGCACCGAGTTGCTCCGGTATAGAGATTTATATCACTCTTTTTGTGATGGGAAGTCCGGACGTGATTAGTGAATATCCGGATTGCAAGGACTTCTTTGGAAGTGCCTTCGGTTCCGTTCGATCCCGGAACGGACTTGTATGGATGTGTGTCTGACGTTACACTTTGAGATGTAAAGCTGGTTTCTATCAAATACATTTCTGTTGGTGGCGGAGAATTTATTCTCTTAGCTTAACACCCTTCTCTGAGACGTACGAGCTCAGAGGTTATGTAGTTGATGGTTACTAGTGATACATTCCCAATTTGGTAATGTGGCACACGAAGTGCTGATGATCATTTGTGGATCAAAGCGTGGCTTTGTGAAAAAGCATGGCTTTGTGGACGAGTCTTCGTCGAGCCTCACAACCCGGTAATGGTCGAAACAGGAATGTTGCGGCAAAGGTTTGTAGGGGTAGCGCCCCTAGGGTATGCCATTTCCTTCTGGATAAAAGGTGATATCATGGTATGGAGCCCAGATATTTTACCTATGTTGATTATACTTTGTGGCTGTTGCTTTGTGATTGAGGATCCTCGGATAAAGGTTGGTTACGACCGGGGGATGGCATATTTGTGTGTTAGTTACCTAGTTACAGCTGTACAGCGTGAGGTAGCGTCAGTGTGTTAGTTACCTAGTTACAGCTGTACAGCGTGAGGTAGCGTCGGCCTTTGTTTGCAGAGATCCGGTTAGGATCCGGGGCGTCTTTCCAGAGGCGTTTCTATTTCGATAAGGAAGTTCCTTAGCCTGATCATTTGTTGGAAATCCAAAGAAACAATACAAACCCTGTACGGTTTTTTAATTGTATTACCTGCTATGGAATGTGGCGGTAACCTGCTATTGAACGTAGTAGCTATAGTAGGCATACAACAATAGTTGTATGCTGGCTAAGATTGATATTATACTTTCGAAATGTTTTCCACACTAGACATTGATAATAATATCAACTGTTTTTGCGTAGTAAGCATTTTTGACTATCATAAGGAGAAATCTCCTCCAATTCTGCGTTTGCATTGTGTGTGTGGCGGGAGGCCTTATGGTAGTTTCATTTTCCAAAAGCATTGCGAAGTTGTTTTATTTTCTTTGCGAAAATAACTGTTTTACGATTTCACACCAGTCACCATGACTGACCTGGAGTTTATTGTTCCCTTTCTAAACTCTGGGTGCCCATAATTTTCCACACGGGCAGCCTAGAGTTATGTTATCAGGATATTCTAGATATTCTGGAGCTTTGGAGATGAGCTGGATGGCGAAGCGTACTATCGTACTTGTTATTTATTCCGCTGTGTATTCTGTATGAGGACAAGTTTATATAACTGTCCATTGTTGTAAACTATGATGATTGATGTATGTATAAACTGATATAGTCTTTTGTTTTAAAGATTATTGATTTATCTATTGTATATTATTCCGCTGTGAAATGTGAGATTCTGATAATTGTTTCTGATTCTGTTTCTGTTCTTTCTTTTTCTTCTATCTTTTCTTCTACCTCTTCTTTTAACCCTAAAGTTTCGCGTTTTCGCCATTCGATTTTTCGACATTTGGTACAGTGGACGTATCGGTGTCGAGTTTTCGGAAGACGGATTTGCGGGTCTTTACAAGTGGTATCAGAGCATCCGGTTAAGCGACAACCCTGTTCTGTTGGGTGTTACTCATTAGAGATAGAGTCAGTAGTACTCTAGAATGAGTGTGAGTGTAATAATAAATATGAGTGCGTATTTGTTAGTGAATAAAAAAATTTGTTTTGTATTGTGTTGACTTATCGGTTGATTGTTTATAGATTCTGGTCGGTGCAGGGTGGCCAACTGTAATCGATAGGGGTTTCTAAACTCTTAAACAAGATAAACCGACACAGTATTGTTTTAAATAGGGTAAATGAAATAATTTTGCCCAAAACTATTTTTGTATAGAAAAGAAATGATTTTCTATGAATTATTATTGTATATGGATGCTTGGTTGTTAGAAAAAGATAATATTGAAGTATTATCATTGATATATGGAATTGAATAAGAAATTCAAATAATAACCAAAGATTTGGAGATAAACTCATTTAACAAATGAAATTTATAAATATGAATTGAAAGATAAGGAAATAAATCCATATACAAATGAGATTTGGAAATGTGAATTGTAAAGGTAATTTATAAATTGAAATACAATTTCAGAAAGAATATTTGAAATAAATTCATTAATGGAATGTAAATAAGTTGATAACTTATGAAATATTTGAAATCTGATTGGAATAAGATTCAAATTGAAAAATGAATGAATTTATGAATGAACAAATGAAACTACATTTGTAAATAAATGAATTGGAATTGAAAAATGAAATGAGATTGATTTGAATCGAGTTGAATAGAAATCCAAACTTGGAATAAAATGAAATGGATTGAATTCAAGTAAACTAACTTGATAAATTATTAATTCATGAAATAATGAATTGGAGGTTTAATTGGTTAAATTGAAGTTGAATAAAATGGTTTGAATTTGTATATAAATTCAAGTAAGTAAGAAAGAAAAATAAATTGAAATTTCCTTGTTATTGATAAAGTAAATTCGAGACGAATTGAATATGGAAATTTGAAATTTAAATTGGATGAGTGAATATACTAATTAAATTAGTAGATGGAATAAATTTGAATGGTTTTCAATGAGATTTGATTTATGGAATGTCATTTAAAATCGAATGGAATCAATTGGAAATGAAGTACTATACATATATGACATATGTTTTCCAAACTAAGGATATGAAAAAGTACCTTCCATTGAAAATTTTGAAGGTCTTGGAACTCAGTATGAGTATCCATTTGATCGGGATGTGATCATATTGATTGATCACGATGTATGCTAGCGTAATTCGAGGGGTGCGATACCTACAGTTACAAGCGATTCCACTGAGATAGTGGCGCAGCCGCCGCGTAAACTGCGATCTAGATGCCACAGCGAAATTCGAGGGGCGAGATGCCTACGGTTACAAGCGATTCCACTGGGATAGTGGTGTAACCGCCGTGTGAACTACGATCTATGGCAACAACCATGGCGAAATTTAAGAGATGAGAAATCTACGGTTACAAGCGACTCTACTGGGATAGTAGCGTAACCGCCGGGTAAACTGTAATCCATGGGGGAACGTGCTTTCCATATCCATTTTTGAAAAAAAAAAGAATTTTTAAGTGTTTTCACTGGGAGGTAGAAAAATTTGGAATTTATCAAAATGTTCACTTAACGACAAGTGATTTCAAATTGAATTGAGATAAAGGTAAATGAAACCCAATATTCAGAATTAGAATATGAATCGAATTCAAGTAAAATTCGAAATGAAAATCTGAATGAAAATCTGAAGATAAAATGAATTCCAAATAGAATTGAAATTGTCAATTGAATTCAAATGGAATTGAAATGCAAAGTTGAACGAAAATGAATGTATAACTTTGTTTGTGAAGTGAAAACGAATATAAGAAGTATGTAATACTTATATTGAACTTAAGAAATGAATGAATGAAATTCTTAAGTAAAACGGGTATTGAGAATCCAATAAGTAAATTTGGCCATTGTTGTTAGGTAAAACATACAGGGTATATGGAATTGGATTAAATTTTGAAGATAAATTGAATTTGTTCGGCAAAGGTATGTATTTAAATTTCAGTATGAAATTTGATGAGTTTCTGATTTTGCCACTTGGCATTTTGTTTTCTTTTGAGATCTGAGAGTTCGTAGGGACGTTTTGTAGTCGTGCCGTATTAGCCGCGCAAAGGAGACGCTGGCAAAATTTTTCGAAAATTTCGAGTGTTAGAAAATTTTAGAGAAATTTTGAAAGTTTAAAATCTGGATTTAAACTCGAATTTGAATTGAGAAGTTAAACAAGGTTGTTTGAAACTTATAATTGAAGTTGGAAGTTTAGTTGAATTAATAACGAATCTTTAGTAGAAAGATTTGTTTGGATAAATTGATAAAACTATTTAGATTATGGAAAATAGTAGATGAGTTAAGGACCATTTTTCCTAACTTGTAATTTCGGGACGAAATTCTTTTAAGGGGGGAAGATTGTAACGACCCTGAATTTTTGACATTTAAAATGTGAATATTTAATTGAGTTTAAATATTCGAATGATAATTTAAATTGAAATTCAAATATCAGAATGAATTTGGAGATTAAATTATTGAATTTAATTATTGAAACTGGGTAAAAATTTGAATCTTCAGTTTTAAGCAGATTAAAAATAATCTGAAGGCTTGGAAAATCTATATTGATAATTCTGAAGGTAATAGAACTTTCAGAATTGAAATTGAAACTGTTTTGTTCAGTTTTGAATTCATATCGTTTAAATTGAATTTAAAAATAGCGTTCCGGGGCACAATCTCGGAATTCGACGAAACCAGTTCCATTGGATCCGTAATATTGTATTATTATCGGATTTCAATTTTCGTAATATTTGGAGTGATCGTTTGGCCGTACGATAAACAAACGCGTTGAATTTAAATCGAAAATTTAATATTTTAACTGGTCCAAAAAGCTATCTTCTCCATACGATTGGATTTGGACTCGAAACCTTTTCCATTGTGTTCGGAATAGGCGTATAACATTACGAACGCCTAGCGGCACGCCTCGATAGGAAGTCAAAATTTTTGGTTAACTTTATCGAACGATTTGAATTTGAAATTTAAATTAGGTATTTATATTAGTCCAATCACAGTTGAATTTCTTTCATTTCGTTATCACTGTAGCCTGTTAACTTCAGCACGCAAACGTCTACTCTTGTCCCCTTCTGTTTCTCTATCACGCGAGCAGTTCAAAAGAATATCATTTCGTTCAAAATCAAAGAACAATGGCTGAATGAATAAATGCTTCTCGTTCGAAATCTTATTTCTCCTCTTCAATCAAATTCGCGATTTTCCCTTCCTCGTTCAAATTCAAAATCGCGAGCCGGTTAAAAATAAAAATCTCGATTCCTTCCATCTGCATAAATCAAAACGAGAATTCATTCAAATCAGTTGTAATCGAAGAGGCTCGTCTCGTCCATCGCGATGCTCGAACAACTCGAGCTAAGGGATTCGCGAATCATTGCCTTAAGTAGTGGAGTCGTTCGAGAGGGCTACTCGAGATCGCGATCGACCTAGGTGCCCTAGGCGTGTCGACGTGGGTGAGAAGAAGTCGCGTACGCGTACGCGGCTGCGTGGGAGTCTAGTAGCATGGCAAGGCAGTCACGACTTGGATTTGTGGTTGCCTGAAGCGTGAGGTCAGGCGAGCGTAAGGATGTCGAGTTCGTGGGATTGCAGACGGCACGCGTGGCGACTTCGTCGCGGCGTCAAGCGAGGCGGCGACTCGATGGGAGGGTTTCGATCTGGGTTCACGATTTTGCTTTTGTGAGGTATATTTACCATTTATATTTTCGATTTAATATCCAAGTATGTATGAATGCATATTCACAGAAAAAAAAGGGGTACTGTAAGAACATGTATAGTTTTGATTTTTGAAAATATTGAGGTTTTGGATTTGGAAAAGTTCACTTAGAAATTAGTTTTACAGTAAAGTTATTTGTGAATAAGCAAGTTGTTTTATTTAAGAAATGAGTTGTATATATTTGACAGAAAGGGAAAGGAGATTGTTTTAATATGTAAAAAAATATATATACCAGTAAGGAAATTGTACAGTAGGTCAAGCTTTATGAAAAACATATATATACAAGATGGAAAAGAAGAATTTAGAGAATTTACAGTAAAGAAAATTTGTTTAAAACTGAGTTATTAGTTGAATTAAAATTTTAGTTTCAAATGAAAAATATTTTGTAAAGGGAGATTTGTTAGAAATTTAAATCATTGAATAATTAAAATTACCAAATGAAAATTTATTATTCGATCTGTTCGAATATTAATAGAATTGTATAATTATTTATACAAGGTTAATACAATGAAGAAATGATCGGAATGGAAATGGATTGCAAAATTAAAAGCAAAGGTGAGATCTTCTCACTCAAATGAAAGTGGATTTTATTTTTGCAGTTATTGATTTGATTGTCTGTTTGGTTGTGATATTAGATATAGTAGGATATATCTATATATATATAGCAATATATACATATTGGCATATGTATATATTGGATTGATGATTTCCCGCCTCGTATAGTGGATGAGACCCTATTGCGCCGTTAGTAAGCGGATGATATTTTTATAAAACCCATATACCGCGATATTCCACCTCGAAGTGGAATTGGTATTGTGCTAACGTCTGTGGATGCAGGGAAACAGGTTGGAGGGATCCAACAGGATTCCTCAAAACATTTGAATTGATTTCATATGTTGTTTAATTGGTTATTTATAATCTGTGTATGATTATATCTGTGATTGAATTTGTTGAGAGCTATAATTTAGCCGAATGTGTTTTTGGTATCGTTGGATACCAGAAATAAATGAAATTGGATTTCTGAAATTAAAATTGAATTTGTGATGGTTTGGGAAAATAAAAGAATTTATTTTAAAGGAGATAAATTTATTTGAAATCAAAGTGATAATTGATTGGGTATTTAAAATAAATCTTTGAGGAATCCATATGAAAACTTATTTAATATTGAATGAAAAATTGATTTTTGTGTTGAGAATAAATTTGGGAATCGATTTGTAAAATGATTTGGTAATTGGGATTAAAGTTAGAATTAATTTGAAATGTGATTCAGTGTTGAAGTAAATGCAGAAATCAATATGAAATTCGATTTGGGATTTGAAATAAAATTTAGAAATCAATTTTTAAAGTTGATTCGGGGTTGAAAATGAATATTTGGAAAACGATTTAAAAATCGTGTAAAAGTGGATTTTTTGGGAATGTAAATTCCGAATAGAATTGGTAAAGGAAAGGGAAATTTGGTTTTAAAAATAAATATTGATTTATTTTTGAAGTGTGGAAAATATGATTTGAAATTGATTTTCAAACGTGAAGTATGAAATATGATTTGAAATTGATTTTCAAACGTGAAGTATGAAATATGATTTGAAATTGATTTTCAAACGTGAAGTATGAAATATGATTTGAAATTGATTTTCAAATGTGAAGGGTGGAAGAATATATATCTTGTGAAAAGATTTGAAATTTAATAAATAATTTGGGAAAAATTATTTGAATTGGATGTTTGTTATGAATGTTATTGATAGTTAAAGAACCAACTATCAATATTTGCCTTTGAAATGACACTTGATTTGTTTTTAAAACAAACGCTCATTATTCGGTTAAGCCGGGAGAGGACCTTTGTGTCATATAACCCATTCCGAATAGTGATACGTCGCGAATGGATAGCATTTGAAGACCGGTGTGAAGACCGGATATTTGTGAAAATGAAAGGACAACCTGTCGAATGTCTCTGCACCGAGTTGCTCCGGTATAGAGATTTATATCACTCTTTTTGTGATGGGAAGTCCGGACGTGATTAGTGAATATCCGGATTGCAAGGACTTCTTTGGAAGTGCCTTCGGTTCCGTTCGATCCCGGAACGGACTTGTATGGATGTGTGTCTGACGTTACACTTTGAGATGTAAAGCTGGTTTCTATCAAATACATTTCTGTTGGTGGCGGAGAATTTATTCTCTTAGCTTAACACCCTTCTCTGAGACGTACGAGCTCAGAGGTTATGTAGTTGATGGTTACTAGTGATACATTCCCAATTTGGTAATGTGGCACACGAAGTGCCGATGATCATTTGTGGATCAAAGCGTGGCTTTGTGAAAAAGCGTGGCTTTGTGGACGAGTCTTCGTCGAGCCTCACAACCCGGTAATGGTCGAAACAGGAATGTTGCGGCAAAGGTTTGTAGGGGTAGCGCCCCTAGGGTATGCCATTTCCTTCTGGATAAAAGGTGATATCATGGTATGGAGCCCAGATATTTTACCTATGTTGATTATACTTTGTGGCTGTTGCTTTGTGATTGAGGATCCTCGGATAAAGGTTGGTTACGACCAGGGGATGGCATATTTGTGTGTTAGTTACCTAGTTACAGCTGTACAGCGTGAGGTAGCGTCAGTGTGTTAGTTACCTAGTTACAGCTGAACAGCGTGAGGTAGCGTCGGCCTTTGTTTGCAGAGATCCGGTTAGGATCCGGGGCGTCTTTCCAGAGGCGTTTCTATTTCGGTAAGGAAGTTCCTTAGCCTGATCATTTGTTGGAAATCCAAAGAAACAATACGAACCCTGTACGGTTTTTTAATTGTATTACCTGCTATGGAATGTGGCGGTAACCTGCTATTGAACGTAGTAGCTATAGTAGGCATACAACAATAGTTGTATGCTGGCTAAGATTGATATTATACTTTCGAAATGTTTTCCACACTAGACATTGATAATAATATCAACTGTTTTTGCATAGTAAGCATTTTTGACTATCATAAGGAGAAATCTCCTCCAATTCTGCGTTTGCATTGTGTGTGTGGCGGGAGGCCTTATGGTAGTTTCATTTTCCAAAAGCATTGCGAAGTTGTTTTATTTTCTTTGCGAAAATAACTGTTTTACGATCTCACACCAGTCACCATGACTGACCTGGAGTTTATTGTTCCTTTTCTAAACTCTGGGTGCCCATAATTTTCCACACGGGCAGCCTAGAGTTATGTTATCAGGATATTCTGGATATTCTGGAGCATTGGAGATGAGCTGGATGGCGAAGCGTACTATCGTACTTGTTATTTATTCCGCTGTGTATTCTGTATGAGGACAAGTTTATATAACTGTCCATTGTTGTAAACTCTGATGATTGATGTATGTATAAACTGATATAGTCTTTTGTTTTAAAGATTATTGATTTATCTATTGTATATTATTCCGCTGCGAAATATGAGATTCTGATAATTGTTTCTGATTCTGTTTCTGTTCTTTCCTTTTCTTCTATCTTTTCTTCTACCTCTTCTTTTAACCCTAAAGTTTCGCGTTTTCGCCATTCGATTTTTCGACATTTGGTACAGTGGACGTATCGGTGTCGAGTTTTCGGAAGATGGATTTGCGGGTCTTTACACAAATCATTGGCCTACACGCGATGGATAACACTTTATTTATTGTATCATATACAACTCCCAAACTATGGTCATTGCCCTAATCTCATCTCGACCTTGAGGAAAGTTCAATAAATCAAGGGAAATTATTCACTCGTACCTACCATTTCGCGATGGACTAAGTATAATGCATGTACCTTGAGGGAAGCACAACAAATACGTGCATGTATCTTACCTTGTCAATTTAATATATTAATAGCACTATATATAACATCTCTAGCTTAAGGAATGCTCAATAATTAAAGAGTATGCAAGTAATGTATTAATATATAAATGGTAGAGGAAAAAATTTATAGTAGAGATTCATAATCTATAATGTATTTATTTGATTAATATCGATTTATAGAATAATGTATTTCTAGTGAAATACCCTCGAAATTCAAGTGTCGAACACATATGAAATCATGGTACATGCACTATACGTTTGTTCCTTAAACCTAATTAGGATTTCTAATAGTTCCACTCTATTCAATTAAATCATATTTAATTTAATTTTAATTTTACTAAATAAATCATATTTAATTAATTTAATATTTAATTAACATTTTAATTAATTTAATTATTTTATTCATCTCAAAAATGATTATTGACTATAACATTTATATTAATTATATGCATATATCATTATAAATGTATATTATTTGTTAACTAACATTTAATTAACTTAATTGATTAAAACAATTTTAATTAAATACAATTAATTTTGAAATTTTATTATTATTTCCTTAAACATTTCAAGATATATATATATATATGTTTTAATTTAGTTAATTAACTTTTAATTATTTAGTTAGTCCAATTAATTATAATAATTTTTTTAAAATAATTAATTAATTTTCAAAATAATATTGAAAAACATTTTATAACATTTGTAAATTTTATTTCATATTTTAAACTTAACCCTTTAAATTTAAAATATTATTTATATTTTCAAAACATATTTTTAAAATTAACCCAAGGCTCAAAATTAATTCAGGCCTTTATATCGGGGATAATGTAACGACCCGTAAATTTCAACTGTTTTAATAACGTAATTAGTTGAAATTTTGTGAAATTTTAAACGATAAAATTTTGAAATAAAAATTTAATATTTGGAATACGTCTAGTTAAGCATAGCGACTGGTAAATTTTCGTCCGAAAATACGAAAGTTTATTTCGCGCGTAAATTCACTTCAATTTAATCAGTTAAAAAGCGATGAAAATAAAATGTTTTCTAAACCAAATATTTTTACATAGAAAAATTCTAAATCATCTTC
This sequence comes from Allium fistulosum, assembly GCA_030737815.1. Lineage (NCBI taxonomy): Eukaryota > Viridiplantae > Streptophyta > Magnoliopsida > Asparagales > Amaryllidaceae > Allium > Allium fistulosum. The sequence goes on along the minus strand of CM060901.1, from coordinate 516,010,139 downwards.
TGAGCAAGATTTCAGTTTGTCGTTTTTCCAAATTCGGACATCTTTGGCTCCGTCGTTCTTATTTTCTGCAAAATAGCAGTATTCTGATACCGATATCGATTTTTATCGGATGATCGTACCACTGATATCTTTATACCGTTGTGATCGTCTCGACGTGCTGAGTTCCATGGTATTTTCGTACGTGCGTTTCGACGTCCGAAGGATGGCGAAATTTGTAAACGTTGTATCGTATCGGTACGTTTCGTGAGACTTTTGGTTTCTTTGTGTTCTTTTACCCTACAAATCCAACGGTCACTAATATTTAGTATCTACCGAATCTCGTAATCAGTTGCCATAAATAATTTCGAAATTTTAAAGTTTTAAATGTTTGCTATTTTCTGGTGCAAATCTATAATCGGTTCATTTCTTAATGGTACGTAACCTTTCCCCTACCCCTCTTTTCCTTCATCTTGCTCTGTCACTTTATACATCTTTTTCCCCTTCCCAGATCTATTCCCATGGCCGTGAAATGAAAACAAGACCAAATATCTTATTCCCATTTTTCACGTTCCACTTTCCACCCCATTTCCCACAAACGAAACCCACTGCCATGCCTCGTCCAACCCTCTCCTCCACCTCGAAATCTCCCCCTCGACCTTGGGCGCAACCCAAAAACCATCCTCCGACCGAAGCCTAGCAGTCGCACGCACTCAAGCCCCACCACCTGTCCTCGTACACCCACGAAGCCACCATCCACCTTGACCTTCTCCCCTGACCACTCGATTGCCTGCTCGCACTCCATTGCTCCTCTACTTTCATGTGTACGAGCAACCACCACAGCAGGCAAGCAAGTTCGGTGTGTGTACGTATGTTTCCAAACTTATATTTTGCATAACGGTCCAAACGTGTATACGTGAGTCTATATGTTTAAGTCTTTTTTTGTTGTTTTCGTATGAGTTTACTTTGGTTTATATATTATTATATATAGTTGTTTATAAGTCTATGTAACATGTTGTTTACAGCATATATCCACTCACAGTAATAATATGTGTACAAGTATATTATAAAAACCATGCATATATATTAGTTGCGTCTACTTTACATGTAGGTTTGAGATAGTGTTATATAGCTTATAAGTTGTAGAGATATATTTAGTTAAAATTTACATGTTGGTACCAAGTTGTATTAGTGCAATATGTTTGTTTATGCTTATGTGGTATATATGTTATATAGTTTATAAAGTTATAAAGGTTTATAAAGTATACATCTGTTTGGTTTGTATTGGTATAAAAAAAAATATACAATGTTTATATATAATTGTATATATAAAGCTGTTCTAAATATATAGGTTGTATTAGTTTATATGGGCGGTTCTATTTGTTAAGGATATAAAGTTTATGTAATCTGTGTGTAGTTTGTTATATGGCTTGATAGGTCATTTATATAAACTGGGTGTTGTGTATTATACATGTGTTTACTGAGATATGCATTAGTTATATGTAAGTTTAAATATATTTTTATATAGTATTTTATAATCTGTTTTTATTTAAACAGATTTCTGTAATATTGATATAAATATCTATGTTTATATAACTTAACTTTGACCCGCTTGTACACCTAAGTTTATATATATATATATATATATAAGTTTGTACCTGACCTATTTGAATTTAAATGTGTGTATTATAATAAAGAAAGGTTATATTGAATTTTTATATCAGATGAATATAAGTATATATGTTTGTTCTTTTTAAAAGTAGTTCGCATATTTTGGGAAAGCATGCATGCAGCAGCATCGTCTCTTTTGGGAAAAAGTATATACATATTGGTTTTAAATGTAACAATACAATTTTTTTAGGTTGTATAGATAAGCATTGTTTGGCTATAGTTTACATATTAGTTATGTATAATTGAATATACACATTAGTGTTGATATTTTGTTGTTTGACCGTGCATTTTTAAAAAAAATGTGTATCAATGTCAGTGTGGATATTAAATTTAAAATATTGATTTCAGGAAAATAATAATAATAATAATAATAATATATATTTTATAATATGTTTATGATATGTAAATTTTATACATATAATTTATATTTTCTGTTTGCATGCTTTTATAGTTTACACATATATATATATCTTATTTTGAATTTGAATATATGTTTATAATGTGGTTTTAGAGTAAATTATAAGTTGTATTTTGGTTTCAAATTTATATCAAGTCGGTTCTGATTTCATTTTTTCATCGATTCCTCATTATCAGCTTCGTTCGTCGATTCGAGTTCTATCTTTCCTTGTTTGGGATTCGTGCCAGGATTTTGTAACTCAATCTCATCGTCTATTTCTCTAGCCTCGAAAGGTGAGCACTCACTCACGATTAACGTTCTTTTATTTATTAAATTTGATTTCAATTGAAACGACAATTGAAATATGCTGCTGTTAGTTAAGTACACTGTTATATATGTTATTGCCTATATCAGTTCACCTGTGACATTTGACACCATTTTCTGTTAATTACTTATGTGATGATAATACAGTTTGGCTGATAATTGATTGATTGTTGATGTTTATATTGGACGTTAAATTGTTAATGATGTAAGTGAATAATTTGAAATTGAATTGACGTAGAATAGTTAGATTTGATATATGTGTTAAAATTGATTAAATGACATTTGTATAATATGACCCCTTTAACTGTTGAATTTATTGACACGTAGAATTTGTTTAATTACATTTTGAACCACTGAATGTATGTTGTTAAATTGATGATGTATGAAATTGTAAATAGATGACAAGTGAAAAACTGTAATGTAATAATCTTTAATCTACATGAAATGATAGTGTAGATTCTAGAAATAATTATATTAATTCGTACAAATAACAATGCGAATTAATACGGTTATTTCGGGATTATTTAAATTGATTATTGGATTGTTATTGATTGTGTTATTGCTTGTTTATTTACTTTGACAATCATCCCAGCTATCACACTGCAAGTTCCCTTTGATATGTTTTGATTTTGAATTGAATTGGAATCGGGTTGAAATGATAAATACCCAAATTGAACTTTGACTTAGGATAGAAAATTTAATAAAAACCCGATTGGTCAATAATTTGATTTGAAATTAAACGAAGATTTTATTTGAATAAAGAATATGGTTTTGAAATGAAGTTGAAATTTGAAATTTTGATGAAAGGAAAATGGTAATATTTAATAATCTGAAACAAAAGATTAACAATGTAATCAATGAAAGAATGTTGTTTAGTTTGAGAAATGATTGAATTAAGTTTGAAATGATTTAATAATAAGTTTGAAATTATAATTAAGTTTGAAATTATTAAACTTTGAAATTATTTAATAATTAAGTTTTGAACTATTTAATAATGAATTATTAAGTGATTAAATTGAATTGAAATTCTTTAATAAGAAAAATTGAACTTTTGAATAAGTGAATTTTACTTCGTAATAATTGAAATTAAGTTTCTTTATTAATTAAGTTTGGAAATCATTTAAGTAAGTAAATAGGTGAAATTGAATTTCTTTAACAAGAAATAAAATGTGATATTTTTGGAATTAATGTAAGACTTGTAATTGAAAGAAATGATTTGACGAATTTAATTTAATTCAAAATTGTAAGTTTTGATTTGATGAAGTTGAACTTAAGAATTGATTTAATGAATTGGAAATTTAATAGAAATTGTTTTGAATGATAAAGTAACTTAACGAATATTGAATGAAATCGATTTAATCCTTTTAAATTGATTTGAATGTTAATTAGAATTTATTTAAATGATTTCGGAATGAAACTTATATACGAACTTGAATCAATATTTGAATTGTTTTAAATAGAAATTGAAATTGAATTATAAGATTTTGAAACGGAAAATTGGAAGTTTTGAAACGAAAATTTGGAAATTGTTTTAGAAAGACAAATGAATGTTGATTTACGAATTCTAATTGAAATTGTAATTGATTTGGTTTTTGAAATATATAAACGACCAATCGGTGTAATAATTACGAAAGTTATTAAAGAGACCGGAATTCGGTTATGGATATACTCTCTATCTAAACCGAAAACCACTTTAATAACTATACGCGGAGTGATGATCCAGAATGAAGTGGATGGTTTGGTGAACGCGTTGACTGAAGAAAGAGAACGATAATGGATGACCCCTGACATGACTAAAACAGGAGCCGCGCCGGGCCATTGAGGTTCGCCATCTCTAGCGGACACACTTCTTCGATACCATATCTATTACTTTTGTGATTCGATTTGGGTGCACCCCTCGATTATGGGAGTGTTGTTTCGCGGTGTTGGGGTAGTAGCTGCTATGCCCAACATCAGTCCGGATCACGCAACTACTAGTATCCTAGTTGGTATCGCCTCATGTACCTTGTCATACTGATTATCCTATTCGCGACCACTACGATTTTGATTTGTACCTTTAGTATATGGATTGCCCTCTGGTGACTTCCGGTTTTGGGGAAACTACGGTCTTGTATATGCTTTTGGGAATAAACAGGTTAAGAGGTGTATGGGCCCTGCTTAACCCTACTTTGATATCTTTATATTACTGATAGACATTATCTACTTAGCGTACATTACTACCTAGTAGATAGTTTGACGGATCCTTAAAGGATGGTTATTCCAAACATCCTTTGAGTTACTTGTATTTCAATTGCTATTTCACTTGAGTTGGATTTATTAATATAAGAATGTTAATCCTGACTCGAGTGTTTTGTATTTTGCTTTACGCTCGGGTCAGACTGAGTGGTTCAGCTTTCGAGACTCACCTTTGAAGTTGGAGCTTTGCTTGAAGATCCAGCCTTCTATTCTGCTTCAGTATTCGATGATTCCAGTGATGTATTCTGATTTGTATCTGATGTATCGTATTACTCTTCTGTTGCAAACTCTGATGTATTTTATATATTCATATAGTAGCTTCATGAACTACTATCTCTTTTATTTCCGCTGCATTTATTACTCTGTGTCTGTGATCTGTGATTATATCTATTTACTGTATATGTTCAGTTTTGCCAAATTTAAATTAACAACGCGGTATTTTGAGCAATTCAACTCCGGCATGAGTGTCTACCTATACACTTATAATGGACGCGAATGGTCCAAAATGGCGGGTCGTTACAGATAACATTTGGGCTTAATTCATTCTTCGGGCTAGGCTAGTAGTCAGATAAGGCAGAGTACTTAGCTACCTAAACCCAATTTTAGACACCACCTTTCTGGACACCATACTAATGAGTATGCTTTAACAACTTAGCCCTAATATTGTTAATTTAGATTGCATAGGCTATCGGGCTGTAATACCATTGAAGAAACTTGGCCAGCACACAATAGGTTAAAATGGGTAAATTTCAATTTTTTTACCATTAAGGATCTTTGTTTGGCCTATGAAGTTTAAAGTTAGAATTAGATCCAATCTAATTAATTAAAATAAAATCATATTTAATTTAACTTATTTCATTTAATTAATTGATAAATATAATTAAATGGATTTAATATAATTTATAAGTAACCCACTATATATTTATTTGTGTATAACGTGCACGTACAATATAGCATATGGTGTGCTTGGTTAAATATATACATAGATGAATGTTGGGATTTACATTAACTATGTATATACTTGTATTTTAAAATATTTATATATACACTTAAATTGATTTAATGATAGATACATAAATAGATGTTTTTGTGTGTGTGTATATATGTAAATATATATATTTAAATATATATATAATATTTATAAATATGTTTTGGCCAAAATAAAAAATCATTTTTAAAGCCAAAAGTAAATTTTTTATTGTTTATAAAATATATATTTTAAGCGACATATTAGTCTAATATATTAGTCGAATCATTTTTTCATGACTTTTCGCATAATGGGCGCAATTAGCTTCAGCAAGCCGATTTCCTAAACACCTCTCCCATCGTCCACTCCGTCTATTGCCTCTTTTCCTTTGCCGCCTCTCGCATCGACCTCGTCCCTTTATGTCTTTACCCCCATCAAGATTCCGACGCCATAGCTGTCCTCCTCTGTCACGAGATTTGGTAGCCCCTTTTTGGCCAATCTCTCCCTATCTCCGCCAACACTTGTGATTTTCGATGGTAATTTTCCTTCTCTATCCATGGCTCCTTCATCTCGCTTGTTAGCTTCGCTTGTTTATTTTGAGCCACCATTAGTGATTGTGAACCTTTTTCTATTCTGGAAAATTCAATGCTTGCTCTTGAAAAGACCTTGCTAGTAATTGATCCAGCAAACCCGCCTATTTCGGGTGCTGTAGTACCTCGTGAAGGTACGGTTTCTCCTATTTCTCCCTTATCGACTGCCTCAACTATGGGTTGTCATTGGCAGACCCCTGTTGTTGGTGAAGTGGTTATGCTTAAGGATATTAGGCTGGAGGAGGTGAGTGCAGTGGTTAACCTTGATGCATTTCAGAAGGTTGGTTGCACGCAACAAGCTTGTTTAAATTTTAATAAAAAAAAGCTCAGGTTTAGGTGCTGAGTCTGCTAAAATCCATGCCACTAAAGCTTTAAAATCCAGCCACAAGTGGTCCTCCTTCTTTGCTGCTTTGCCTAGAAATGCTGGCATTTATGTTCCTCGCTCCTTTATAAATGAGGAGATCGAGAGTGCAATGGTTCCTCCAATCGCAGTCCTAGAAGCCAGTACTAATTCTTGGTCGGAGTATTTAGTGGGATTTTATCATGATTCCAAACCTTTGTATCAAGAAGTCAAGGATCACGATAGGCAATTTTTGAAGCTTAAGGCTGGACTTTAGGTCCACTTCAATAACTCACTGTTCGTTTTCAAGTTCTCCAAGAAAGAATAAAGGCTGCATGTTCTTGAGGCAAATCCATTATTGCTAGCCAACATTTCATCATCACCACTTGGATGTTTTGATGCATATTCCTGTCTAGGCACATTTTATGCATATTTCATATGTGTTGCAACCTTTGATTGGACTGAATTGGTTGGTTAGTGTTGTTGGTCTTCTTAGATGTTTTGATGCTAACATGGTAGCGTGCAATAAGCTTGTTTATGCCAAGGCCGCTATCAAAATATCCTCTGATAAGCCTACGCCTTCCAAGATTTCTGTTCATATTGCGAAAGGGCACATTGTAGTTGTTGACGTCCATAATAGGTGGAAACGTGATATATGCACGAGTTTTCACTCCTTTGGTCACCTTTCAGAAGCTTGTTCTCATCGGCCTATTGGTGTCCCTGTTCCATTGTCTGATAAGATCCTACTCCCTCGTCCTTCGATCATGAAGTGGTTCCTAAAGATTCATCCTGCTACTGGTGCTTCTCTTCCCCATTTTGTGCCTCCACACACTACTATCGATCTTGATCCTTCCCAAGTCTATGCCTTCGGGCATTAATGATCCCCCCTATTGTGTGGGATGCAACATATCATACTTGGTATCATGCGCCTTCAGAAATGAGGTATAACCCCTTGGAAGGTTGTTATTTCAAGTATGTTGGTGGTGATGAAGAAGAAAGACGTTTATTTTATCATGTGGAAGGTGATGGACTTACTCTCATAGTTCTTGGTTACTTTAGTTATTTGAATTGCTATACTCTTTTGGGTAGCTATTGAGATAGAAAATTCCTTTACTATTCATAGTTTATGGATTTTGTTCCTTCCTTAGGTTCTTTATTTTCAAGGATTTTGCATGTTAGTGGTCCTGTTTCTTCGAATGTTAGGAGTGGTTCCTTCTCCTCTGAGGGTGACTAGGTTTTTTGTTTAGTAGTCTGATATTTGGTCGAACTCCTATGCTTTTATTGTCGTTTTTAACTATTCTGGCACAACTGCCAAATGGCTGTTCAATTTCATTTGTATATGTGGATGGCCCATGATAAGTGTTAGCTAGCTTTGCTAAAAAATACAATTTAGTGAATTTTCTTTTAATTTCCGAATACAACCAAAGAATAAAATTTATTAACATAATATTTAATTTTTAATTCATAAACAAGTCATTTAAATACTAAATAATGTTTAAAATAAATAAATAATTTTATATATATATATAGATTTACACATATAAATTTAATTTAATTTAAAAAATGGGTTTTTCTGTTTGTCCAAAAACAAATAAGCACAATTTTTTTATCAATAGGTTATAATGATGATAATATAAACTATATAGATTAAAGTAAAAAATTAAACAGATGTAATATAACAAGCAATGATATGTGTGCTGTGTGTGTGTATCTGTGTGTGTGTGCACGTGCGAGCATGCGTGTGTAGGTGTGTGCTTGTGCGATATATAACATGTAATATATTAATACCAATATATAAAATAAATATAGTTTATCTACAAAGCTTTGCCACTGATTTATACCTAGATCTAGAAAGCCTCCTTGATCTCTCAGATTTGCACCCTTATTTACAAGAGGCGGACGTGCAACACCGAATAAATAATATTTATTTATTTGGATGCGACCTAAATGGAAAAATGGAGGTGGGGAGGATTTGTTTTTTGGACTAAATGGAGAAAAAGGCTAAAAAAGATTCAAAGCCATGATGCCTTGGTTCACTTTATAGTGAGAGTTTGACCTCAATACTCGCCATAACAAGTCAACAATTAACCTACTCTTCCATCTATATTTGGTTGGCCATACCAAAACCATTTAATGGATCAAAACTCATTTAAACCCACTAGTAAATTATATTATTTAAATCAAATTTACATCCTTATCAACATTATATATAGATACACACATATATAACATTTTTTATATACACCCAATAAATTACTAATACCACCCAAAACATTTTTGGAGGCATCCTCATTTTACAAAACATACCCCATAAAATAAATACAACAATAATAATAGTTAATATTTCATAAATATTAAGTATTTAATTAATCTAAAACTATTATAAATTGATTAAATCAAACTTGTGTTTCAGAGACTAAATAGATTCAATTATGTAACTCATGGGTGTGAATTTTACCGACGATTAATATTTAAACAATTTAAATACAAATGTTCACATGTCATCCTAGCTAGTGGTGTGACAGTTTGACTTAATTCAGTGCTTACAAATCTCATCATTAAAATCCAAATTTTACAAATTCAAGCGGTACCTTTTAGTAACGATTATTTACACCAATTCATTTCATCAACATTATATCACTTTAGGATTTATGGAATTTGTTTATTGGTCAAAATTCCATTATCATCCATGTTCAACTTGGTTAGTTCACAAACAAAATCCTTGGTTTAATAATAACATTTATTATTAACCGTACCACTCTAGCTAGAGATTTTGACCTTGAGTTGACTACAGTTGACCGTGATACTAACCTCATACAACCAAGAAGTTGAATTCTCTATTGAATAGTGTTTCACTTCCAATGCTTCAAACTTAGAACCAACTATAGTCATTTGATGGATGCCATACCACGATTTAACAATAATCAAAGTAGGGTTTCCACATTGAAGTTCAATAGTATTATCAAGTCGAGAGAACTATGTAATATCATTACTCGAGATTTCTTGTATGACATAGTTGTTATTAACTAATATGAAATTTTCAGAAGAGTCATTCCATTATTATCCAAAAACCATCAGTACGTAAACCTTTGGTACCCGCAGCAGAAATGAGTAATACCATGCCCAACATTTGAAGAGCGTTACGTGAACTCTTTAAATTGATAAATATATATGTATGTAGTCGAATGTCTAATAATACCAAAACATATCCACTTACTTCATTAGAAATCACTAATGAATTATTATAGAATTTAGCACATATATTTTGATACACAAGTAGGGTGTCTATGATACGTTCATATAATATAGAACAGAATTTGAAAACATTACATGCAAAAGAAATATAAGAATTTGCTTTGATTGAATAGATGAGTGTATTGAAAAAGAGTTCCATTGATCATAAATTTATCCAACATTGAAATTAAGATATTACATTTGTATAAGCAAAGGTTACTTGCTATTGTTAGGCTTAAAAATTGAAAATGAGTAACTAAAGTGAATAACAAAAGATATAAAGTGGTTCCGCAAAGCTTGCCTACATTTACTATAAAGCTTTCTTACTATATTAATTACATAAAACTATAGAGAATTACAAGAGAATAATAAGAAATTAAGAGCACTTAACATTATAATAGCTAGCTTAAGAACTCTTGTCTATTTTCTATGTTGGAGGAGTGAATTCCAAGTAAGAAAATCAACCACTTTGATGTTAAATGGCAAGGGGTATTTATACCAGCTGAGATTGAGTAGTTTATAGGTGGGAATCGCTCCTAGCTACCGATCTGGTCGCATGGGCTGATGGAGGATAGCTAGAAAGGCGGTACAGTTATGTGGTCAAGATGCATGCTAGTTGGCTTTCCATATAGAGGGCATGCTTGAATAGGGCTAAACGGCATGCTACAAAATTTGGTGCATTTTTTAGTAGATATGCCATTGTAGTTGATATACCTAGCTGTACTATTTGTTGTGTATTATGCATTTTCAAGGTACAAGGCTAAAGAGAAGCTTCGCATGCATAGTTATGATCAGCTACTTGTTGCAATGATTGCTGAGACCAAACCTAAATATTGCTAAAGACAAAGCTGTAGGGGATGGGTCGAGTCGGTCATGTAATGATAAGATGGGCTGCATGGGATCGATCGTAGGTAGGTTAAGATGGTGTCGGGCCAAAGAATGGTCACTTTTAAACCAGACTTAGTCAAATGGGTTGGCTATGTGTCATCTTGAGATGAGTTGGGTGACTGTAGCTCAAGAGTGTGCTGTGGATAGGCTTGGACTGGGTCGAGTGTTAGAGCATGGGCTGACTTGGACTAGGCTAGACTTGGAAGTGTGAGCCGGCTTGGATTGGGTCGGGCTTAGGTGTGTTGCCAGGCTAATCTTTTACTTGCAAGAAATTTGAGCAAAATTTTTCCACCTAAGCCTATCTCTATAAGCAGAAGCGGGCTTGTCAAGTCAAAAAGATCCTGCCAATTGGGCCTTCTGCTTTGTATTAATGCGTGAGCCATGTGTCAACATACAATATGTCAAGACGATTCCTTTTCAAGGCGATAATGTGATGATTCAGTAGTGGGCACCCTTGACATGATAACATCATTAATTATACCTAGATGGCTAGGATTCTTTGCCTTTTGAATTCGATGGTTGTAATTGGGGAGATGAACATATAAATACCCCTCCTCTTCTTCTTTTTCAAGCCGCGATACATTAACTCTTCTTTCTTTGTAAATAGACATTCCTTTATCTCTTTGACGTTGTTTCATCTCTAAATGAATGTTAGTTACATTGGCCATCGAATTTTTTAGTTTTGTGGTTTGAAGAATTTTGATTTTGAGTAGTTGGAGAATTTGTGTTTTTTGATCATCTTTTGAACGTCGATCGACTGTTGCCACCATGTCAGTGGCAGTCAATAACCGTTGTCCATTTATAAGGTCCTATGAATTTATCAAATGCATTAATATATCGAGTCATAGTGTTAGGCATAAACGGATAGCCTTGGGCTTTAAGTTTAAAAATAGTAGTGGATATAGGCCGTAAGGCCTACAACATAGGTTAGGAGAGTAGTTAAAGTTGTGAGCCATCCTTCATGGGGTGTCTAGCATGGACATGCCATGGAGTCTGTCGTCGAACCTCCCCCGGGGGTTTCCCTTGGGTTTTGCTAGACTTAGGTGTAGGTTACTATAGTTTAACTAGGCCGCTTGTATTTCAGGTAGCTACTTTGGGATCAACCTTTGTTGGCGCTTCTAGTCTAAAAGCTTTTGAGATAGTTGAAGGAACAGTGAACTTGAATGAGTGCCTAACTAGGCATGGAATGGGATAGTAAGATACCCCATAGCCACCGTCCTATCAGATTGCCCTCCACCGGGCTTCTTCACTTGGTCCTTAGGTTACTTCAAGGTCGGGGCCATTTTGCCACTCTACCCCTTCTTCATTTATGTTTTTATTGTTTTGGTCTTGTTCCCATTTAACTCACCCCCAATAACTAACTATTCTTATGCAGGGTTTACATCGCTTGCATGTACCTCCAACTTCTAGAGCGGACTGCGCACCTAACCTATATGATATTTCGGCTGTACTGGGAAGATATCCAGTCGGCACCTAATATCACTTTCAATTCTCCTATTAGCTCATGAGAAAGGAATTAATATTGTGATGGAAGGTGTGTTGTTATTATCTGATTCTTCTGTTTGTATTTTGTTTAATACTAGCACATGTCATTCATTCACAACAAGTGCATTGGTTGATAGTTTAGCTTTAATACCTACAACCATACATAATTCTATTTCGGTGTTGAATCCTATTGGGGGACTGACCCATCTACTAATGACATGCCATAATTTATAGCTGGTTGCACGTTGTGTGCTATTCTCATGTAATACATACGTACCGGTTTTTTGGGGTATGGGTTGATTTTGGGAATGGATTAGATATCATGCTATGGGGTGGTATTAAATTATGATAAGAGGATGGTTCGATTAAAGAATGACAAAGGTCGCGACTTGATTTTACGTTGTGAGCCTGATATTTTATTGTGGAGACTTATTTGTGTTCGCTTGACCTGTCATAAGAAGAGTTGTCATCTATCACCATAGTGAAATATTTTCTGGATGTATTCGAAGAATTTAAAAGTCCTCCTTCCCAAAGAGAAATTGAATTCAGAATTGACCTCGAGAAAGATGCTAGACCAGTTGTAATGCCTCTTAGGCATATAGCTCCGAAGGAGATGAGAGAGTTGGATAAGTAAGTCTTATAGTTATTACAGAAAGGATTTATTAGGAGAAGTTATTTAGAGTGGGAAGCGCTTGTTGTTTTTCAATTGAGGTAGATGGTTCCCTTAGGTTATGCTTTTATCGAGAGCTAAATAAGCTGACGAGAAAAACCGCTATCCCTTGCCACTCATTTGCAACTAGTTCGATTAACTTATTAGGGTAAAAGTTTTCTCTTAGCTTGTCTTGGCCACACATTTCATCAGTTGAGAGTGGATGAGGATAGTATCCCGAAGACTGTTTTTCATACACCGGACGGATTATTTTAGTAGATAGTCATGTAGTTCAGCTAACTAATGCTTAGACTTATTTTCTTGAATTAATTAGTATAACATTTTGAGAGAAATTAAATAAGTGCTACAATAGTCTTCATGGATGATATACTTATATATTCCAGCTGTGAGAAGGAGCATGAGCTTCATAGGAGAGAAGCATTGGATGTTTTGAGAAGGAATCAATTAAAGGTGAAATTTTCACAATGTCACTTTTAGGGGAAGAAGATTTGTTTTCTTGAGCATGTTGTATCTATAGATGGTTTGGCGTAGACCAAGGGAAAATAGTAGTGGCTAGAGATTGGAAGATGCTGAAGAATGCTTTAGAGGTCCGTAGCATTTTGGGATTGGCAAGGTTCAATATAAAGTATATTAAAGACTTTGCAAAGAGTTCGACATCTTTGACTCATTTGGCTAAGAATAATTTGATTTATACTTGGAGCCCAAAGTGTAAGCACTGTTTATTAGGTTGAAGGAATTACTGATGAGTGCTCTAGTTTTGACTATTCCTGATGGTATCAAACCTTTCACGATGTATACTAATGCATGTTATATTGGTCCTGGTATTTTCCTTATGCAAGAAGGAAGGTGGTGGCATATGTGAGCCATCGGCTTAACTCATGAGAGAAATTACCCAACGCATGACCTTGAGCTAGCTGCTATTGTGTTCGAATTGAAATCATGGAGGAATTATCAATTAGGAGAAAGATTCGAGCTATTTACCGATCACAAATCCCTTAAGTACCTATTCTTTCAGAAGGACCTGAATTTGAGATGGCAAAGATGGATGGAATTCTTATCATCATATGATTTTGGGATTGCTTATACTCCAAGGAGGGGCATTGTAGTGGTTGATAACTTATGTGGGAGAAATGCCAAGTCGAATGCTATGCTTTTAGAGTGGAAGCAATTAGAGTTCATATATGATATTGAATTTCATCCTTCATTAGAACATACCTCTGTCTTTGTTGACAGTGATAGAGGTTAGGCCAGTATTGATGAATCAAATTGGGCTAACCCAAGGGTGGGATACATCTTTAGTTAGTATCATAGAGTAGTTAGCGAGGGATGATCAATTGAGCCATTTGAATTGTTACTCCAAGGATTAGAAGGGTTACCTAAGGCAATATAGGAGATTGTGTGTGTCGTGGGTCAAGGAATTAATAAAGGGGGTTTGGGTGAGTGTCATCATTCTAGAATGACTATTCATCCAGAAGGAGACAAGATATATCGAGATGTGAAAAGGATATTCTACTTGCATAGGATGATGGGGCATGTGGTGAGGTACATAGCGAAGTGTATGACATTCTAAAGGATAACGGCTAAGCAGAGGAAGCCGAGTGGGCTATTACTTCCGATAAACATACCATATTGGAATTGGGAATGCATATCTATGGATTTTGTGGATTGACTACCTAAGAGTAGGAGAGGAAATGAAAGTATTTAGGTTATAGTAGATCAGCTTATGAAAATCACACATTTTATTTCAGTGAAGAGTACGAGGACCACAACGGCACTAGCGGCATGATATATCAAGGAAGTAATTTGACTTCATGTAGTGCTGACGAATATAACAAGCGACCGGGACCCACTTTTCATAAGTGAATTCTAGAGAAGCCTACAAGATGCATTAGGGACTGAATTGAATTTGAGTATGGCTTATCACTAGCAAATCAATGGATGGACCGAGAGGGTGAACCATGTGTTGGAAGATTTTTTGAGGCCCATATATTGGATTTTGGATGATCTTTGGAGGATAACCTATCTATAGTGGATTTCATGTATAATAACAAATACCAGACTAGTATACGCATGACACTATTCGAAGCATTGTATGGAAGGCCATACAAGTTGCCTCCAAGTTAGTGGGAATCAACAGATAAGATCATACTTGGGCTAGAGATGGTTGTTAAGGATATTACAAAGAAGGTAGAACTTATTAGGAAGAGGATGAATGCTGCACATGATCGGCAAAAGTCATAATCTGATAAGAGACGAATAGATTTGAAGTTTGATGTTGGAAATTTTGTTTTTGTGAAGGTGTCGTCTTTGAAGAGGATAGTAAGATTTGGATGTTCAGAAAAACTAACACCCTAATTTGTCGGTCCATTTCCAGTGTTAAAGAGGATAAGAAGTTTGGCATATACAGTAGAGCTTTCAGAGAAGATGGTCGAAGTCCATAATATATTTCATATATCATTTTGCAAAAATGTGTACATGTTCCAACCACTGTAGTTGAGCTTATTCGACTGAAGGAGGTAGAGTTAGAACCTGAGTCGAGTTCATCATGTGTTCCAGCTCGCATAATCAAACATAAGGTGAAACGAATTAGTAGTAAAGTGGTAAAGCTATCGAAAGTGTAGTGGGGAAATGGCTCGGGTGAGAGTACATGGGAGCCCAAAGAGAAGATGAAAGCTTTCTATTCTCAATTCTTTTCCGATAAGTTCCTTGATTTAGTATAATTTCTTAGGATTAGAATATTCTTAGGTTAGATTTGGATACAATGAGTGATTTGATTGCTAGGATAGGTTACCATGGGATTTAGGATTACCCGATATGTGATTAATGGTTCTGACATGACGGTTGCATTCATATAGAACAATGTGCTCATATTAGGGTGTTACACATTCATGCTAGATATGTCATCTTATCGCATTCATAGAGGATGCATTAACTGCATTTCTGCATTGTAAGTATAGAATTGCAAGTTACATGGCATCATTTATATCTACGGTTATACATGTTATTATGATCGACTCATTTATATTTATTGGAAACACTACATGCTACGGTTGTTTACTTGGTTGTAATATGCTCGATAATACATAAAGCGAGCATAATATTACATTTTCTGTTCTAGAGGTATTTCGAGGACGAAATTATTGTAAAGGGAGAGAATGTAATACCCTGAAAATTTGAGTCATATTATTATTAAAATTAAATAACATAACAATAATAATTAATTGGATTATGTTAGTAAATAATCTTATTTAACTTAAGGAGGTACAAAATTTGGAAGGACTATAGCAAAGTCAGATCTAAAGAGTGGCACTTCTTTGGTTCATCATTTTGGTGTAGAGATCTATTTAGATCTGATTGCAAGGAGTGTGTTTTCAGGGTGAAAATAAGATTTTGTTATAGAGTTTCCGAGAATGGAAGTATGCCACCATTAAAGAATGTTCAAGGTCTAGAAAAGGAAAGTTTGAAGGTTGTTGATCTAGAAAGGGAAAAATGAGTTGTATTGTATATTTCGTATGTAGAAATGGGACAAAGTCAGGTGGGAGGACACTTTGCACATGATAGTCGAGAAGTTTTTTTCTTGGGTGGATTATAAAGAGAAGGGTGTGGGTCTTAAACTCGTAATGAGCTATGTATTTTGTTTAGTGGGCTGGATTTCCAGACTGTGTGGGCATTTTAATTTTATTTCTTTAATGGATGTAAATTATCGGGTGCATATGTTTTCTTTTTTATACTTTTTTAAACATGATAAAGAAAGTTGAATCTGGTTCAAAAATGGTCATTTTTCCAACTTTGGAATTGGATAATGGGACTTGTGCCATTACGACCATATTATTTTTCTAAGCTATGAGGTATATAAGTTTGTTTGGTTTGGAAGTCGTATGAAGAAGATACATGCAAACTAATATGGCCTCAATAATAATAATATAATAATAAAAAAAAGAGAAGAGAAATCAGGTATGTATGTTGGCATACATAAAATGATATGTTGACATATTATCCATATATCATCCATATGTCGACATATCAACGACAATTTAAGTTTTAAAATTTCAAATAAAAGCTGGTTATTTAAATTGGTGGGAACATATTCTTAACCTAATTTAAACCTATAAAATCACTATTTTTGGCTTGAAAAATGAATCTATCTTTTCATCACAATTCTTCTTCTTTCATTTCACAACTTTAAAGTGGCATAATTCTCTTAATTTCCAAACGGATTTTGATGCTCTACCATTAAAACAATCATGGAGATTAATACTACGATATATTGAAAATTTTGAGCAAAATTACAAAGGATTTGGCGCATAAAAGGGATAGGACCGTGAAAGACAAAATTAGTTTGGAGCATTTCGAGTGATTTTGTGAGTAATTCATTCCTTAGTTGAAATATAATTCATAGATAGTACCTTGATAATGATTCGTGATATATAATCTAAGTAAGTAAACAATAAATATCGAAACTAAGAGATTAAATCATGAGTTTGGGTAGAAACATGATAAAAAGAAAGTAAAATTAACATATATGAATATACTTACAATATGAGTGATTCTTTCGCTATTCGCCATATAACCTTTGCTAATGCCTTAACGATGATTAGGAATCTATATTGAAGTAAATGAAATATTTATTACTAATTAAATAACCTTCAAAAGCTATGAGGATGGACCCTTAAACTAAAATATACTTGAAGTAATATAAACTAAGAACGGAGGCTAAAAAGCCAAGAAGGAATATATGGATCTTGATTATTGTATAAAGATGGATTGATATATTTGTGTTGTGATAGAATTGTTGAATGTCAACATGTTCATATAGGAATCTATGGCGTAAGTAAGTGACATAGGATATGATGCTCCCCTATAGCCCATGAATTGATTCCATGAGGAGGACTAAATGTTAAGCGACCCTATCGGGCTTCTAGCTAGTCCAGGGCGTGAATCCAATTTTGTGCTTGAGACTGGATGGTAAGCGTTCCTTTAGGGCCTCGGGCTAGTCCAGGATCTAAGTCAAAAGTTAGATAGATGATGGTAATACAATCTTATAGGGCCTCGGGCTAGTCCAAGATGTACCAATTCACGTATTAGATAGCCAACTGTGGCACGATCCTAGGCCTAGTACAGGATGTATCTACTTATGTATTAGGTAGATGATTATAACACCAATCTACAGCGCATGAAGTGAGTCTAGGATTTTTTATATACACTTTAGACACTGATCATATTATAGTAGTATCTTTGTAATATATCTGGAGTACGTATGACTTGTTGGAACTGCGCCAATTTGTAGTGGAAGTTATGAGTGAATTTAAAAAAATAATTTCCTTCATTAGATCTATATTGGCCCTGTGAAGTCTAATTCATTCAGAACATTTCTAAATATTATTTAAATAAAATCTCTTATTTTATTTAAATTTGCAATTTATATATATGTGTGTGTGCACGTGTTATATACACATATATATGTATGTGCATGTGTAACATGTCAACCCGTGCAAAGTATAACATGTCCGTGTATAGAAGTTGGGATTGCATCGCAATGAACATGTTAGCTCCTCCAATATGAAAATATATATTGTCCAAATATACGTATGTATATAAACTATTACTTTATATAAATATTATATATATATATATGTACACATTAAGTTTGTTCAAATAATTTTATGTAAATGTATATAATATCTAAATATATATATATGTATGTATGTATATAGAAAATTTTATAAATAAAATATTAATAATACACATATATAAATGCATATTATTATAATATATCTATTTAAATGTAAATGGATTATTTAAATATTAAAAATTAATATTTTTTTATAAAACTGTGAATAAAATATGTACTAGTATATGCATAATTATAAAATAATATTTTATATTTATTTTGATATATACATATACATAAATATATTTATAATATATGAATATATATTAATAAAATTAAATTTTTTATTCCAAATTGTGTGTACTGCACAGGAAAATTTTATTATTTTAAAACATATTTTAATTGAATATTCATTCAAAATTACATAAAATATAATAAAAATTACTTTTAAAACTTTTTCCAAATTTTAAATTTACACTAAATCACAAATAATATTTTAAATTTTGGAAAAACATTTCATAATTTTTTCAGTTAAATTTTATTTTTAATTAATTTATTAATTTTTGGTCGATTTGAATAATAATTTTTTGAAAATAATAAAAAATGGCTTTTAATTTTTATTTTCTAGCCGAGAGTTTATTTGATGTTAAAATAATTTTACAAAATTAAAAAAAAATTCATAACATATTTGATTTTATAAGATTTATTTATATAGTATATTAATTTAAATAATATTAAATAATAATAAATTATTATAAAGTTATTATTTTTTCATCGAAAATTTCTATTACCATAAATTTACATATATAAAATTATATGATCAATTTTATCCATAGTATAATGTTGTAATTAAATATGAATCGTATATATATGTAATTAATAATATATACACAGTTTAATAAAATATTAATTAGTACATATATATTATGCTATTGTACTTATCTGATATGGTTATTTTATAAGTATATACATACATATAACTAAAACAATTTGTGACAACATTAATTCATATTAGAACTGTCACCTAACTAATAATATAATAATATATATACACATAATAAAACATTATTCAAAGAATTATAAATTATAATTTGATAAAACATACCTAGGAACCAAAGGCTTGAAGCACACTTTGAAAGGACGAACTCTCCCATTTGAAACCTTTTTCGATTCGGTAGATTGCCAGTCCTTGAACCACCGACTACTATCGGATAGTAGTCGACTTCGAGTTGACTTGAACTTAATATAATGGAGCACCAATGAAGTAATTTCAACCAGCAAGATACGATGGAGATGGCAGCAAAATGTCCTAATCAAAATAGTTTAGGTTTGCTTATATAGTGGATAGAAAAGAGAAAAAAGTGGATCTCATCCCATACTAATTCTCCCTTGATCCAAGCCATCCAAAATCTAGCATCTAAATCCTATTTTGAGCCGCCCTCATGTCATGTTGCTGTCAAAAAATATACCCATCTTGATGGGCCAAAAATCCATTTAAGCCCAAAGAAAATATTATTTAATTAAATCCAATTTAATCGCTTATCGATATCGTGTATCGATTAGAATATTCACAACTATTATAAATATATTTAATAATATTTATTCCTCAAATTATAATCAAAATTTTATAATTAATAATTCATAAATATTAATTAATTTAACTAATTTATAACAATTATAAACTACTTAAATCGTTTGGTCAAAGGAGAACCAGTCGTTTCAATTGTGTGACAAATTTGATCAGCGATTAATATCGAACTATTCGAATATTAATGTTCACACATCACTAGTAGGTGGCATGACATTTTGTCCAAATATATCACTTACTAGGTTTTGATAAAATCCAATTTCACTTTGTTAAGCGTTACCCGGTTGTGACTTTTATTTACACCAATTCTCTTCGTTAATACTATATCACTTTGGACTTATGAAATTTAGTAATGGTAAAAATTCCAATATCGTCCATATTCAAATATATAGTCCAAACACAAAGTCCTCGGTTCAATAATAACAATTATTATTAACCATAATACTTTGGCCAAATATTTTTACTTTGAGTTGACTTGAGTTGACCGTGATACTAACCCTCTATAACCAAAGAGACGAATCCTCTCTTAAATAGTGCTTCACTTCAAATACTTCCACTCAACCCAACTATAGTCATTCGATGGACGCTGTCCCATGATTTGAATATAATCAATGTGGAGCTTTCATATTGAAGATCGATGGTATTCAAAAGTCGAGAGAACTGTGTAAATTAGTCACATCGATATTTTCTGTTCGACCTTAGTTATATTAACCAACATGTAGTTATCGAGTGAGCCGTTCTATAGTTATCCAATAACTATCCGTATGTAACCCGTCGGTGTCCTCAGCAGTCATGAGTAATCCACTGCCCAACATTTGGAGGGCGTTACGTACTTTAGTCTCAACAGATACATCAATATCCAGTCCCGATGCATCTTGACTAGGAACATTTAAAATGATGCATTTTATAAAATTGTGATACAAATACTCATGATTACAATTATTTGTAATTACTATCACAAACACACCGTTTATGGATTTTCTGTTAAATATATTTTAATTAAGATTTTAATTATTTATAACACATTATAACAAATATATAATAGAAAGAAAAACACCTTTATTACAAACGAGAATTGATTACAGAGCTAATTAATTTACAATAAATTACAGAATTGTCTCTAGGCCATACCCTTAACTCTATTAATCTCCCACTTGCACTTGGGGCCAATTATGGAATCTCAATCCCATCCCTCTAATCAGCTTCTCGAACCGATCGAGCTGGACCTTTAGTGAATGGATCTGCTATGTTGTCCTTGGTATCTACCCTTTAAATCACGACTTCTTTCTTCTCAACGAATTCCCTAATCAGGTGGAACTTTTGAAGAATGTGCCACGACTTCTTGTGCACTCTTAGCTCCTTTGCGATCTGTGTTGCTGCATTGTTATCACTAAACAATGCATAGGATTCTCAGTATCGAAAATCACTCCAAGCTTACTCAAAAACTTGCACTTCCAAATTCCTCTTTTGCTGCTTCATTGAGGGCGATGTACTCGACCTCCATTATGGAATCAACAACTATTTATTGCTTGGAACTTTTCCAACTAATAGCTCCGCCATTAAGCATAAAGACATAACCAGACACTAACTTACAATCAACTACAGCACTTTGAAAACACAAATCTTTATACTCCTTCATAAGGAGGTCTCAATGCCCGTATATGAGGAATAAGTCCATAGCATTTCTCAAATACTTAAGTATACATTTCACGGCTGCCTAATGTTTTTCTCCAGGATTAGACTGGTATTGGCTTTCACATCCTAATGCATATGCCACATTTGGTCTGGTACATAGCATAACATACATTATAGATCATATGGCTAAAGCATAAGGAATCCTTTTCATACGCTCCTTCTCCTCATCGGTAGGAGTGTCCTTCTCAAAAAGGATGATTCCAGATTGCATTGGAACGTTTGGACGCTTGAAAATATCCATTCTAAACCTTTTCAATATGTATCTATGTAGGACAATCTCGACAGCCTCTTAGATCTATCTTTATAGATCTTTATACCAAGTATATAGGTTATTTCTCCTAAATCCTTTATGGAATTTTTTTTGGAAAGCCAAGCTTTCACTGATTGCAACAACGAAGTGTCATTGCCTATCAATAATAGATCATCGACGTAAATTACTAAGAATATGACAGCATTTCCATGTTCCTTTCTGTATACGCACGCTTCCTCTGTGTTCTGACAAAAACCAAACAATTTGATTACTTTATCAAAACACTTGTTCCAACTCCTTGAAGCTTGCTTAAGTTCATAAATGGGATTTAACAACTTGAAAGCCTTAGCCTCACTCCCACCAACCAAAAAACTGTCAGGCTATGGCATATAAATGGTTTCTTCTAAATCACCATTTAGAAAAGCTATCTTTACATCCATTTGCCCTATTTCATAGTCATAGAATGCAGCGATGGCTAGCATAATCCGAATGGACTTCAGCATGGCTACGGGTGAAAAAGTCTCGTTATATAATTAACATCTTGAATTTAACAAAATCCTTTCACAACTAGCCTTGCCTTATAAGTCTCTACTTCCTCATATGCATTTATCTTTTTCTTAAAAATCCATTTGCAGCCAGTGGGTTGTATCCCTTCGGGTAAGTCTGACAAAGTCCAAACTTTGTTTTCGTAATGGAATCCATCTCGGATTTCATAGCTCCAAGCTAGAGTGCAGATTTTTTTAGTCTACAGTGCTTGTTGGAAAGATGGAGGAGTGTCATCATCTAAGACACAATCCTCCTTCTCGCCATCAATGAGAAAACCATATTATCTCTCTAGTGCATGAGATTCCTTATTAGACCGTCTAATAGGTTGTGTGTTTTCGTATACTAGTAAACTTGGTTCTCCCACTAGTTCGTCACCGGTGTTAATTTCTTGAATCTCATCAAAGTCTACAACCTTGCTATTAATTTCCTTTGATGGAAATTCCTTTTCTAAAAAGACAACGTGTCGAGAAACTATGACCCTTTGTTCCTTGATATTGTAGAATACATATTCGACTGAGTTTTTTGGATATCCTACAGATTTACGTAGTAGCGATCTTGCCTCTAGTTTATTCAAGCCAACATTCTTAATGTACGTCGGACAATCCCAGCCCTTTAAATATTGAGTTGGGGTTCTTACCATACTACATCTCATATGATGTTTTAGGCATAAATTTAATGGGTAACAAGTTTAACATATGTGATGCGATTTCTAGTGCGTATCACTAATAGAACATAGGTAACTCGGTATTACTCATCATGGAACAAACCATATCTAATATGGTTCAATTGCTTTGCTCCGATACACTATTGTGTTTCAGATTATAGGATGGAGTAATATAAGAGATAATACCGTTATCTTTTGTATATTGTTGGAAATCCTGTCCAACATACTCACCTCCTCAATTTGATCGAAGAATTTAAATCTTACGGCCCATTTGATTTTCAACTACATTTTTATACTCAACAAATTTCTTATAGATGTTAGATTTGTTCTTCATAAGAAACATATATCCTAGTCTCAGGGAATTATCATTGAATGTAACAAAGTAAGAACTATTATCTTTGGTAATTACAAGCATCAGGCCACATACAACACTATGC
Source organism: Allium fistulosum (assembly GCA_030737815.1). Classification (NCBI taxonomy): domain Eukaryota; kingdom Viridiplantae; phylum Streptophyta; class Magnoliopsida; order Asparagales; family Amaryllidaceae; genus Allium; species Allium fistulosum. Next base: position 515,986,571 of record CM060901.1, on the reverse strand, counting down.
ACAAACCCTAAGAGTTCATTAACTCTTTCATTGCTCTAATTGTAGGGGTGCTTGGTCAATTTACTTTTGAGACACGACTCACACATGTCAAATGTTTTAGAATAAATTGATAGTAGAAAACCTTCAGTTTTCAATTTGTGTAGTCGTTTCTCGCTAATATGACCTATCCTACAATACCAAAATTAAATATCATTTATATTGTTAGAAGCATTGTTGACAGAACATACATAATTAGTATTAATCACATAAATTCCATTTTTAAGTATACCATCGTAGACTTTATTTCCATCCAAACTAATGTTCATAACATTATTTGCAATGAGATATATATCAAGTCTTAGGCAATCTAGAAGCAGAAATAATCCCACAAATAAATTATTTTACAAAATGTTAATTATTTAATACTAATACTAATCCACTAGGAAAAACTAAATGATAATCTCCTACTGTCATTGCATCTAGTATAGATCCAGCGATAACTTGGAGTCTCATCTTTCCTTTTGCCATGCGATGCCAATTCTTGAGCCCCTATAACAAATTACATATATGAGTACCAGATCCAATATCTTAAACCCATGATATTTTATTGATTACAAACAATTTTAATCATAAATATACCTGATGGAGCCGTGGAACCATTCTGCTTCCTTTCCCTAACAATCTTCAAGTAGTCAGGACAATTCCTTTTCCAGTTGCCTTTCTTGTAGTAGTGGTGACATTCACCAACGTCATCGATCTTCTTACTTTTCTTATTCATTTTACCATCTCTTTTCCACTTCTTCGAACTCTTCGAAGATGATACATGATCCTTAATAGCAAGTACAACCCCTTGATACTTAGATTGTGACTCAGTCGACCTTAACATATTGAGGAGCTCTACAAGATTCACATTAAATTGGTTCATGTTATAATTTAGTATGAACGGTTCATACTAAGGAGTAAGTGAACCAAGGATAAAATCTACTTGCAATTCGTTGCTTATTTGTACATGTAACTGCGTAAGCCTATCAATATAGCCCTTCATCATCAGTAAGTAATCGTCCACTTTCCATCCTTTGGTCATTTTGGTATTGAACAACTTCTTCGTAAGCATATACCTTACGGAACATGATTGTTCACTAGACGGTGCCTTGATACTATAAAATATTTCATGGACAGAGATATTTTCATGCTACATCCACAAAGTCTTGTCTAATGTAGACAACATACAAACTTGGGCGATCTCTAGGTCCGACACCCATTTTTCATAAGAAAGTCATAGTTTGGGGTCTGCATCATCGATGGGTTATTGTTTAGGTTTATGTGTAATTGCAGTCCAAAGGCGCTAGTAAATCAATGCTACTTTAATTACTCTTAGCCAGTCGGTATAATTAGGTCTGGTAAGTTTGTCGGTTTCAAAAAATAATTTTGGAGTTGTCATTTTCTGCTATTTTAAGTGGTAGATCATTTGGTCAAATCATAGTAGATGATCTTATAATATTAGTAATGTTAAACTTTATGCTTCATTTTGCTAATAAGCTCCCACTAGTATTTTATGTTTTGCCAAACCCTACGTCAAAGCATAGAAGTCTTTTGACTTTACTAGTAGGTGTTAGGACTCGTCCGCATTGGAATTCCATCCTTAAGTTTGCTTAACAAATCACAGCTCCATGGACGATGGATAACTCCTTACCAGATGTAACGTATACAACTCCTAACCCTTGATAGCTTGTCCTAATTTCACCTCGACCACGAGTTTGGTTAAAAATCAAAATGTAATTATTCACTCGTACCTACCATATCACGATGGCCTAAGTATACTATATGTACCTTGACTTTGCTCAACAAATACTTATAGTTATCTTACATCGTCATTTCAATATATTAATAATACTACACAAAACATCCCCATCTTTAGTTTGCTCAAAAACTAAAAAGTATGTAAGTAATTTATAATTTATATATATGGTAGAGGACAATATTATATTAAAGATTCATAATCTTCAATATATAATATAGAGTGATATAGACTTATGGAATAATATAATTCTTATGAATTACTCTCGTGCTTCAAGTGTCGGACACATCAAAAATAACGATATGCATACATTTATGTATGTATTTATTCCTTAAGTCGATTTGGATTTCTTTAAAGTTCCACCTTTAGTATATGCATTTATATTATATAAGTGTTATTGTTATATAACTTTTATATTTTATACTACTTATATAACAGTCTTATGTATAACATTATATTAATTAAATATTATTTAATTAATTTTAACAAATTAACATTTTAATTAATTACATATTAATATTACATTTATATTCATTAATTATTATATACTATAACTTTTATAGTATAACACATATATCATATACATGTGTATATTATTTATTTAATTAACCTTTTAATTAATTTATTTAATTAAACTATTTTAATTAAATTACATTAATTTCCTAATTTAATTCATATACATATATGTATAATTATGTTATTTTAAACAATTTAAAATAACATAACATATATCATAATATATAACACAAGTATTCATTTATTAAATAACTTATTTAATTAATTTATTCTATTAATCTTATTATTAATATTTTTTTAAATTTGGAAATCAATTTGAATTATTTTCTAACATTTTGAAAAATCTATCATATTATAACTTTATAATATATTTATATCTTATTTTAAATTTAACTTTTAAATTTGAAATATTTATTCTTAATTTTCAAACAATTACAAAAATTAGCCCAAGGCCAAATTCAAATTGGACTTCTTCTATTAGGGGCAACCTTTGGGCTCACATATCTGTTCAGGCCAAGCGGTAGCCAGGTCGGGTAGAGTACTTGATTACCCAAACCCAATCCTTCGACTCTACCTTTCTAGACACCCTACTACCTATGTTGTGAGCTTAATAGTTAACCCTAACATGACCAATTTAGACTGCATAGGCTATTGGATTCTAATACCATTGTCGGAATTGGGTCAGCCTGCAGCGGAAGTTATGGGTGAATTTCAAAAAAAAAATTCCCTTATTAGATCCATATTGGGCCTATGAAGTCTAATTCATTTAGAACATTTCTAAATATTATTTAAATAAAATATTTTATTTTATTTAAATTTATAAATTTTTTATAATTTGGTTTAATATATATATATATATATATTTGTGTGTGTATCCTATGCATATATATATATATGTGTGTGAAACTGTAACATGTCAACCTGTGTAAGATATAACATGCCCATGTATAGACATTTGGATTTACATCGCAACAGACACGTTAACTCATCCAATATGCAATTATATGTTGTCCAAATATATGTATGTATATAAACTATTACTTATATATATATATATATTAGCAAGGCTAGCCAGCTTTATATTGGGCCTTGCCACTATTATTAATAAAATGATAATATGTGTTCTGCACGTGCTCTGAATAGCTATGATGGTTTTATAGTGGCTATACCACTTAAAATAAAAATACAGCACAGGAGTTAGGCAACATGCCTAAACTACTAACGACCATGACTACCCCCTTAGAAGAGGTGGAACTACTACTATCATCAGCCAAGTCAGGACCAATGACAAGTACAAACCTAGAGAAAAGATGAGCAAGGTTAGGGACAAATCCAATGGAGGCATTGCTATAAATGAATTTCCTATCCCAAGTGGTATCCCAAAACAAATTCTTGTTCACTTCACCAATTTCGCCCTCCCTAGTAAGGGTTAGACCCTTCCCCTCAATATGATAGTAGAGTCAACTACTCTCACCAACATCATCACTCACAAACCTGTGGTAAGTATAACTCTTAGGAGAGTATCTCATGTTAGAAGAAACATGAATCCAAGATTACTCATCAGATTTCCAAATTATAGAATCATAAGGAAGCACCATGACCGATGAAGCAACTGGAGTGTCAACCACCTCTTGAACCACAGGAGGTGAAAGAGATCTTTCTATAGGAGGAACTTTCTGGACCTACTTCCTGATCGAGGGTCGAGGAAGTGGGATCCTACCTAAAAAATGGAATTGGAGAAACAATAGATAGAGAGAACAAGCTTCCATAAGGTGTCCAAAAGATTGACAAGATGTGCAAATATCAGGTTTCCAATAATACCGAACAATAACATCGACTTCATGACCCTCAGTAATTCTGACCTTAAGCGCAGAAGGCAATGGCTTCTTAGGACTGATTTCGATTAAGGCTTTGCATACACCAATTTTTTCCTGGCTACGGTATTAGAATCAAAACAAATCACCTTGCCAACTAGGCTGGCAAGCTAGTCAAGCCCAGTCTTGGGTTGCAAAATAAAAGGAATGTTAGAGAAGTTCGCCAAGATAGGAACAGATAATACCAGAGCCTTTGCTTGTGTGATGCCCCACCCCGAGACCTACATTAACAAAGAGCATTACTAGGTAATACTGTTTACTAATGCGGAGAATAGGGTTGGTGAGGAGCGACCATCTATAGCCTTGTCTTAAATATCTATTGAATACGTCGATAAATGCTCTATTTTTTTTTCTAATTCAAGTGGATCAACATATCCAATAAATACTTAATACAAAGCCATAAGTGGCTATAGGATCTATCAAAACAAAATACAATAACTCAAATGCAAAACACATCAGAGAACAGCAGATAATCAGATATATACACATATACAGATACATCACAGAGTATACAAAATGATACATCACGTATGTGGTATGACGACCATAATATACATGAATCAAAACAATATACGTATCAGAGTGGCAACAAAAAGGACTACAACAAAAAGGGAAGTAGAAAAGTCCATGCGGAAGCAGAATAGGCTAAGTCCATAAGGGTACCTAACCTGAAGCACCTCGGTCTGACCCGAGTATAAAATACACGGGTCAATCTAGCTAAACAAATCAGTTTAAGAGGATAATCGATAACATAAGCATAAGGCAAGATGATAATCTTCTCAAGTGAGAAGGAATAATTCAAGGGTATATGGTTACTTCACAAGGCATAATTAAATAGGTATAGTAATTTCAAGTGATATAAGGATATCACTAAATATGAATGCAACTCAAAGATGATAAAACTTCATAACAAATCTCACAATAAAAGCATGCCTTATCTCATCGGCGTATCACAAAACATCTAATATGGTTTAAGAGAAAAACATAACTCCAAAGAGGAAAAATCCCAAACCCGCCATATTGGAAAACTCAAAACAATCTCAAAGAAATCACCATCTCAAAATACGCCATAAGGCAGTCACATATAAATCTCCAACATAGGAGAATATAATCCCAAATAAACGCCAAAAGACAAATCTCATATAATAACGCCAATAGGAAAATCTCAAATAATAACGCCAAAAGCAAATCTCATATAATAACGCCAATAGGCAACTCAAATTCCCATAAGGTAATCGCCATATATATATATATATAATGGCTCGAATGGCCAACCATGAAAAAGGCGATACACTTGGGAAATCACAATAATCAATGAAATCATCTCAAAAAATTTGCACGTGCTTTTAGCCGAAGCCTGCCAAGTATTGATCTCTCAAAATAGGTACCTCGCCCGAAGGCAAATACATCACAATGACAAATACGCCGCAATGGCAAATACGCCGCAATGACAAACGCTGCAATGGCAAACGTCTCGAAGGCAAATACATCGCAATGGCATACGCCGCAATGGCAATGACCCGAAGGTCCAGTACTGGCAATACGCTGCAATGGCAAATGTTTCACAAACTCTTAGATAGGAACCCGAATAGTGTTAACGTGCGTCCCATACCACACATTTGCACTAAACAGTTTACTAACCGCCAGTAAATTTCAGACTCAAAACAATAAAAATTTTACCTCATCTCATCGGTAAACTCGACCCGAAGGTCAAAACGATCAAACGGACAAGTCAGGAATTAACCGATAAGATAAATGCACGTGTCCCATACCACGTGTTTTACCAAACCATTTAATTCTCCTTCTCATTTGTTAGAATAGTGCAAAAATGTGTATTTTATATGTAAAATAATTTTCTTTGGAAAACAAGCTTTTAAAACCAATTTTCGAAATCAGTTTAAAAACCGTATTTGAAAATTCCCTTATTATAGAGAATAAATAGATTTTATAGCTTAAAATAATTTAAATTTTTTATATAATAATTATTTTAAATGCCAATTTATTTTAAAAATTATTTCAAAATCGTTTGGAAAAATCCGTGCTCGAAATCAAAGAAATCACTCAAAACCGTCATTCAAATTCAATTCAAATTTGAATTTCAAATTCATCGAAACTTGGCTAGCCTATTGATAGACATCATAGCCCTCAAAAAATTTCAGAAATATCACAAAAATATGAAGTAAAAGTCAAAAGTAGGATGGAAAAAGAACATAGAAATGCATAGGCAAAACAATACCCAGGTCTGAAATCTTCTCTGGGTTCAACTTTCGGACATAATTTGAAAGGATTAATGACCTTGGAATGACCTAAAATTTGATACACATAAAGTAGAACAATTTATCTATGAACTGTAAAATGATTCGCTAAATTTTGATATGAAATGCTAGAGATATGAAATCTCAAATATGGACTCACCCCATGTTGAATTCTGCCCAGGTCTAAAACCCTCTCAGGTTCAACTTACAAACATGGAACAAGTGGTCAAGTTACCACTGATTGAACTGACAATTGGTGTGCACATAGTAGAAAACTCAGCTTTCAAAAAAAAGAATCAATGAATTCCGATTGAAAATGAAAATGTTACGCTGTCTCAAACATGGACTCAGGCCATGTTTGCAACAGTTCAAAAACAAAAAAGTGCCCAGACCTGAAAACCATCTTGGGTTCAACTTACAGGCCTGAAACAGAGGAACAAACGACCTCATATTAAGCTGAAAATTGGTATGCATATACTAAAAAACTTCATCTTTCAAACAAAAAAAGAATCGATAAATTCCAACAAGAATTGAAAGAGATAGGCTGTCTCAAACATGAACTCAGACCATGTTTTTAGCAACAGGTGATTTCGAGGCTGCGCTTAGATTTTGTAGCAAAGTTTTCAGGTATCAAAAGAAAGAGCTTTGCTATGAAATTTTGCACACTTATAATACAACACATGGAATATGAATTGAAGAAAATCAAGCAGCATTTCGTTGTCGGAATTGGAAGATATTAGCATGCAAAGAGACAAACCAAAACAGTTTTAACAGAAACGAAAATATCAACAGAAAATCAAATATTAAAGCTATTTTACAATAATTTTTGGCATTTTGAAGCTTTGTTTTGCTAGAATATGTGAGTTAATCAACTCACCTTGCTGTAGTGAAGATAAAAACTTAAATTTGCGCTGAAAGAAGCAAGCTTTGAGGTAGAATTGGCTCCTAGAACTTGTAGAAACTTAGAAACAGCACATGCAAAGGAAAATATATAGTAAATCAAAAAACCCTCTTCTCAAACAAAGATTTTGATGAAATAGTGATGTTTTGGAGTTGATTACCTTTTAATTACATCTTAGATTGAAGAAATTCTCAGTTTGTTGAAGTAATTTGAAGATTTTAGCTTGGAATTTGAAAATAGGTAGAGTTGGGTTTCATTTTTTCTTTACTGGTTAGAAGGAGAAGATGAGTTAAATTGAACGTACATGAATTATTTTTCTCACCTTCTCATTTGATTAATGGGCACTAATGGGCCTATGGATCCATTAATTAAAAGAAAATTAAATGGCCTAGAGAATTTATTTAACTCTAACACCAAATGCACACATATTTACACTATTTTATATAAAACCAATGTTATTTTCTTCCTAGTTTTTACCCAAACAATGTATGTAAACTTACATACACATGAAATAAAATATTTTTCATCATATAAAAAGATTAATTTTTATTTTTAAAACATTTTTTATTATTAAAATCCTTTATTTTACAATAATACACAATTTTCACAAATAAATGAATAAAACCATATTTTTAACTTCTAAAATTCAAAAAAAAATATTTTTCTTGCTTAGAAAAATATAACTAACCATTATAAACTCAAATTTATAATTAAAACTTATTTTTAAACCAAATCACATCTTTTTATTCAATTAAACACCCTTTTAAAAAATCAAATACCTCTTTTAAAAATTATTAAAAGAAGTAATTGGCAATAATTAATAAAATTATTGTATTTTCTTTAAATAAAAATCCTTTTCCATTCATTATTAATCCAAACAAGATAAAATAAAGTTCGAAACTTTATTTTCTCAATTTTAATTCCAAAATTCATTGTTTATTTCCAATAAACATTCTCCAATTTTATTTTAATTTACAATTTAATAGGTAATCTCCAAAAATAGGGTTGTTACAGCTTGTCCACTAACGGACTCCAGGTAACGAAAATGAAAGGCTTCCCATCTATAATAATCAGATCAGATTCTAAAACATGTTGTCTTTCATCACTTCTTGAAAATTTAAAATAGAACATAACATTATCGAAATGCACACTAAGACCACCTCTAGGCTTCCAAACTTGACTACAATGCAATTTGACCAGATGATGGGATGGATTAGAATCCAAGGAAAAACTAATTAAATAATCAGACCAATAATCAACGCCCGCTTGTAAAACTTCGACGGATGGAACCGTCACTCCGTCGATCTCAATATTGTCAAACAGACAGGGAGTATATACCCCAGCATTTTTCGGCAGTTCAGAAAATAAAGATGACCACTTAAGAGCCTCAACTGAGGGAGAGGCATGAACTCCGAAAAGAACAAGAGAAACCTGCACCTGTTTAATATGTTCAGCATTTCCACAACTATCACCAAAGCAAATAGTTTCCCCAACAACATCATGCTTAGCAAAATTTCTCCGCACATGAGCCTTTTCAGAATAACCGTGCACAACAACAGGTGCAACAGTCGTATCAATTCCAACAACAGATTCAATTTTAGAATTTACATCACTAAAGACAATTCTATCCAATTAAGACCATAGACGAACATCACTAGAGGTGGCAGCCCTAGTAAAAGGATAAAGACGGGTAACCTAAGAGCACCAGTTAGCAATGCAGGAGAGAAGGGAAGCTAATGTCGTTGACTTTGAATTGATCAAATCTGAAACCAACACTTGCAAGGGAGAAGCAGCACTCAATCGTGAAACTAGAGGATGCGACTTTGTCGATGGCAAGGATGGGCGAACGAACGCAGATCTAGAAGGTTGACGACCAGAGGCGGCAAAGGATGGGGCATTGAAAGAATGGCCAGATCTAGTTATCGAAGCAGGTGTATCAGGCGCACCAAAACTTCACGAGAGCGTGACATGGATGGATTAGTAAGCGAGGCGGAGCGATGGAGACGAAGGAAGACAAACGACGGAGAAGAAGGAGAGAGAGCGGAGGCGCAGGAAGGTCGAAAACGATTCAACAGAGGAGGCCATTAACGCTTTTCATATTGAGGATTGATGGTTTATGCACATACATTTATATATGATATATATATATATAATATTTATATATAATGTACGTGCATAAAATTTTATAAATAAAATATTAATAATACGAATATATAACCGCATATTATCATAATATATCTATTTAAATGTAAATGAGTTATTTAAATATTAAATAAATAATATATTTTTTATAAAACCGTGAATAAAATGTGTTCTAGTATAAACATATTAATAATATAATATTTTATATTCATAAGTATATCTGTGTATATGTATATATTAATTAACTAATTATTTTTTAATCAAGATTCTATGTACAGCTCATAAAATTTTATTACTAATTTTATTATTTAAAAATATATTTTAATTGAATATTCATTCAAAACTACATAAAATATTAATATAAATTATTGTCAAAACCTTTTTTCAAATTTTAAATTTCTATTAAGTCAAAAATGATATTTTGAAGTTTGAAAAAAAATTCATAATTTTTTGGGTAAAATTTTATTTTTAATAAATTTATTAATTTTCGGTTGATTTGAATAATAATTTTTAAAAATAACTAAATTTTATTTATAATTTTTATTTTATGGTCGAGAGCGTATCTAATCTTAAAACAATTTACAAAATTAAGAGAAATATTTGTCATAATATATTTGATTTTATATGATTTATTTATGTAGTATATTGATTTAAATAATAATAAAAAATTTAAAAAATTATATTTTTCTATCAAAAATTACTATTCTCGTAAATTTACATATATAAAATTATATGATCAATTTTAACCATAGTATAATGTTGTAATTAACTATAAACCATATATATTTAATTAAATAATATACATACATACATATATTTGAATATACATATATAAATAAATATATATATATACACATAATTTAATAAAATATTAATTAGTATATATACGATGTTGTTGTATTTATCTAATATGAAAAAATGGCTTTTATATAAGTATATACATACATATAACCAAACTAATTTGTGACAACATTAATTCATATCAGAATCGTAACCTAACAAATAATATAATAATATAAACGCGCACACATAATAAAACATAATTCAAAGAATTATAAATTATATTGATAAAACATACCTAAGAACCAAAGCCTTGAAACACACCTTAAAAGGATGAACTCTCCCCTTTGGAACCTTTTCAGATTCAGCAGATTGCTAGTCCATGAACGTTGACCTTTGACTATCGAATAGTGATCGACTTTGAGTTGATTTGAACTTGATATAAGGGAGCACTAATGGAGCAATTTTGTCTAGCAATATACGGTGGAGATGGCGGCAAAAAGTCCTAATCAAAATAGTTTAGGTTTCCTTATGTAGTTGATAGAAAGGAGGAAAAAGTAGATCTCATCCCATACTAATTCTCCCTTGATATGTGTCATCCAAAATCTAGAATCTAAACCTTATTTTGAGATGCCCCCATGTCATGTTGCTGTCAAAAATTTCACCCATCACGATGGGCCAAAAGTCCATTTGTTACTTCCATCATTGTCGTTGAAGGAGTTTAACGTGCTACCTAAACTCGACGCCGCTTCAATAAGCAGTGGCAAAGTAATAGTGTTGACACCAATGTAAGAGTTATAATGGACGAAGCTAAAGAATCACGGGATGACATGAATACCATCATTGCCAATGAAGCTCAGCACTTTAGAGCATTTTCGTCGCCTTTCATGATGTAGAACTGCTCTTTGGTCACATCGTCTGCCATCATTATTATCGATGATGTGTAATTAGTGATACATTAATGACGGTAATGACCTCTTCCTTAGACTTAACCTTAGGATAGACTATTCAACTCTATAACATTTGTATGAAATGATAACGCTGACCTCTCCGTTGGACTTAACCTTAGGATGGACAATTTAACTCTATAACATTTCACTCTACAACCGCTTCCAAAACATAGAACTAGTATATCATTTTTGAAGTGGTTTTCGGAAAGTAATACATAAGTATTCCTTTCCGATTCTGGACTCTTTAAAACTAAATCGGTGAATTTTTGGTTAGCTCAATTTCGGTTCTTTAAAAGTAAGCAAATGATATATAAGGGACCTCCCTAAGGGATCTTGTATATATAAGTTCTTAAAGCGAGAGACGTTTTATACCAATAAGTCCTCCTTGGGGGATCTCAAACCATATAAAGTCACAAAGCTTTTATATAATTCCTAAGTTAATTTAAAGCTTTTATATACTTTCTAAATTAATTTGGTCAAGTTTGATAGAAATAAAATGTTCACATACGGAAATAAGTTTTGTATACTTATCACCATTTCCGAACTTCTCAACTTATGTTATCCCTCGATCAAGAGTCAAGCAAGGCGGGTTAGAGCACTGGTTGCATCAAAGCCCTACCTTGACACTTCATTCTTAACTCTTATAGATAGAACAAGTGTACTTTATCGGCTTTTAGTGCTAAGTATATGATTAAATACTTTCCATAAACTAGTAGACACACAAAGCACGATTAAGTCACATAAGAAACTTCTAATCCCTGTATTCAAATAATTATTATTTGTAAATACTTGTATCTACATATATATATATATTTAAATACCTTGACAAAAGATATATACATGTATACAACTACTTCACTATTCATTTCTACTCTTCACATGCTTAAAAATGAATTCATATTCTTATCTCAAAGGTATAAGAATATTCACAATCACTTAACAAGATTTTATACTTTAATGTAAAATTAAAAGGGTGAAAAACAATTGAAAACATGTTTACTATAAACCCAAAACACTTTATACTTTTCATTATCTTTAAAATATTATATTTATAGATCTACCTATATTCTAAAGTATATGCAAACGGGTTAAAAATAAATGTCACCTAAACATCATTTACCATAAACCCAAACCATTTTATACTTATAATTATCTTTAAAATATCTTACTTAAAGATCTAAGTATATCCACACTTATTTAACAAAGCAATATATTTTTAATTAACTTCTCAAAACGATTCATTTCAGCTTAATGTTATATATATACAATAAATTAAAAATATTTATAAATTTCTTTTAAATATCTATATAAAATTTTACTTATAAATAACTAATTTAGAATTTAACAAAAAATATGTTTTATATTTAAAACCCCTTACTTTAAAAATTCATAAATAATCATTAAAACTATATTTAAACTTGAAACCACTTTTAAAATACTTTAAACCTATTATCAAACTTCACTAAAAAGTTCTCATAAAGATAATTAATTTAAACATTGTTTTAAACTCATTTAAAATAACAAAATAGGTTAAACAACATTACACCAAAAAAAGGCCAGAAGTGAGGTTGTAGCTGAAAGACAAAAGTTGTAAGTGTTGTATAACATACCGGACATAGAGCATTTTAGAAAAATCATGAAATTAGTGGCAGTTTTCACTTTCCAAATAATGATTTAAGATATACTTTTCAGAACTATGTTAAAAATTCTCAAAATAAGACTTTTCAAAATTCATTTATAGCGACTATTTCGCTTCTAACTTTTACCACTTTGTTCTTCCTCGAACCACTTCCTTACTTCCACATACAGTATTATAAGTGTAGAGAAAAACCAATATATATACTTTCATAATTTATTTACATATCACCAATTTAAAGCAAGTTAAAACACAAGCGATTCATAGTGCACTTATAGCGACCTTTCTCACTTCAAACACTTTCAACACCCTTTAATGCCACACACAACAAACCAAACATGTAAACACAAAGTCAAGGCCACATTACATGTCATAGAGGGTAATATAAGTGACAATATTACATATAAAGTTATCACTTGCTTTCTAAAGCAAGGTGGTCCAAAAGTTATAACTTGCATAGTTTATTAACTTTATATTTCGACACAACATACACACACACACAATATATACATTCAATGGTGAGTTAACCAAAACCAAGCCTACAACCAAGCACAAGTCACTAGAATCGCATGAACACTTCCTACCATGTAACACCCTGTAAAATTAACGGTAATTAATAAATAATTACTAAGGCTCAAAAATGGAATTTGGGAAAACTTTAGAATCTGGCTATGAAACTTGTACAATTGTAATTGTGATGATTTTCTAAGCAACTTTCGTATTTGGAGTTTTGTGATCGGCGTTCAAACAAAGAAATTGTTACCATTTGAAGTTTTTAGAACGAAAATTATCAAATAGAAATAAAAAGAAATAAATACTATTAATCACGTGGACTCCACCGGTCGACCCCTTCCTTGGACTGGTCGAATGCTAGCAATCGACCACCTATAGGGGAACGGTCAATCGGTTAAAGGCTAGTAGCTATGTTTGAACCTTGACCGAATGACCTGGATTTAATTAATTTAAATACAATGGATATGATTGATTCGAGGGCCTATAAATATAGGCCTAGCCCCTCACTTTTCTTCTTATATTTTCTGATCAATGCAGTGGATCTCTACCATTTTCCCTTCTACACTATTTCTGTTACTTATAAAATATATTATATATACAGTCCGAGAACGACATAAAACAAAAGAGAAGAAGAGAAGGAGCGAATTGATGCTGCGGAAAAAGGAAAATTTTATAGTTATAAATCTATATTCCACTTATCCCAAATATCTTATCAGATCTATAATTCTAATGGTATGTATATATCTTGTTATACATATTTTTGGATTGGAAAGAAAAAGGATTCAATTAAAGGGATGGATTCAGATTTAGGAGAATTTGAAAGTTAGAAAGGTGAGTGGGAAGTTATATGATTTATATATAACAATGAAATTTATATCATTAAATTTTATTTAATTATTATGCCTATGCAAGATCTGTGGAGTTGTGTGCTTAGTAAGAACGTATGCACTTTAAATCTCACCTACATATTGTATGAGTTAGGTAATTGAAATAGGAATGATATTTACGCCCTAATATGGAAATCTGAAAATCAGTCTCTAAGTTTGTTAATGTAGAATGTTGATAACATTGTAAGATTTATTCAAAATTTATGATAATTGGGTTCTAAATGGTTAGCATAACTATATATTGCCCTAATTTGACTTAGAATGTCACTTTCAATATTTTAATTTATTGGGGGCGTTGTGGGTGTAATTTAGTTGTATCTATTTCCATATAATTTCCATAAATTATCCAATTCTACAACTATGCATAAAAATGTATCATTTGAAATAATAAGGAATGTATCAAAAAGAAAAGAGATGTGTAAAGTACGGATGTTCTCTTTTATAGTTTGCACCATCTATTAAATAAAAGAAAAGAGATAATTCCTTATAATTTTAAATGGAGCAAAAGTCTCATTTTTGGTGAATTTATGGAAAGTTATAATGGTAATCCTTTTCGGGAAGGATGGCTCTAATATATTAAAATGTGGAAATAAATTTTCTTTACAGAATGTACATATAAGTGTATATTCTAAAATTCCTAAGTATATGAATTAATGAGTTAGAAATAAGAATAGATACACATACATGCACATATAACTACGTCTGCTGATTGAAAATATCAAAATAGAATAATAAATAAATATACGACGGTATTCATATTAGTTATAAATAGGATGACTAGTTACTAATAACATAGTAAATCATAGGACTAGGAGGTTGAAAAGGAAAGGGGATAGTAACTCCAAAATTTGGAATGATGATTGCAAAATTAGCACGGTAATAAATGTGTAGTTAATAGATAGTTACAGGAATTAAATGGGAACATGATTGCGGTTAATGAAACTGATTAAAGGATTTATTATGGCACTTATGGGGAAATGAAATAGGCATAATAGGTTGAACTAAAATGAATGATTAAATGTCATTAATTATTGCCCAATTTTAATAATAATGACCCTTTATTATGGACAATTGATATTTATGTGACGTAAGAGGAAAATAGAGAATATATGTAATAAGCATGCGAGATAAGAATAGGTTTGCAGCGAATAAGTGAATTAAATACTAGGAGGTAGTATAATTTTCATTGTAGGAAATTATATAGTCTTAATAATATGTTTAGGATGAGCATGAGTTTATGGGTCTAGCCTAATATTTAGGCCTAATTGGTTTGGTTTAGAATGGGTTGGGATGCGAGGTAAGTAGAGTTACATAATAAAAGTCCTCTCTTCACCTAGAGGCTACTAGCAGTTGTGTATACTTACTACTGATGTGGGACATCTCTAACCATAGGACCCAGGGGAAGTGATATATGTTTGGGAAAATATATTGAGGGTTCACTTCAGATTTGAAGTATTAAATGATCTCGGTACCTTTTGGGATATCAAGGGGTTTACTTCAGGGTGGAAGGTATTATATGGTTGGGTCTTCCTCCTCCCTATATAAGAAGTCTTAAATAACCTATGATGGTACCTAATAGGAAAATATGGTCTGCTTCATTTCTAACAAGAGGTATTAAGTAACTAGGATGGGTTTTTTTCCTTGACTTACATTAGGTTAGTCTAAGCGAGATTGCAGCTTTGGGAGTTTGGTGGGCCATGTTAGTGTTGTTGTCGGACCAATATTTAGTAGTAGGGATGGCATATAGGCTTTGTGTAACAACCCTGTATTTTTCAAATATTTTTAAATTGATTTTTCCAGATTCAAAAGCTTTATTTATGGAAAAGAATAAATTTTGTTATTTTAAGTATAAACTTTGATTTTGATGTGGATTAGAATTCCAAATATGACTAAATTTAATATTTCCTGAAATTGTGAATTTTGGTCAAATAGTCAAACTTTGACTTTTAAATTTAAATTTTAAATATTTGAAATTATAAATTTTATCTTTTATTATGACAATATATTTAATAACTTGAATACTGCTTTTCGTTTCGTTGGAAACAGAGTTAAAATGTAAAAGTTATGTACATTTCAATTTTTAGTATAATTTGTTTTATTGTGCAATTTTGCCTATTTTAAATTTTATAAATCATATTTTTCTTTCTTATATTTTATTTAATATGTGTCAATATGTTAATTTATGTATATTTTCATCTCTAAATATTTCAAAAATAATAATAGAATTTTTCCAATGTTTACTGTGTTGATTTCCTATTTTTAAAGGCTATTTTCTTATTTTCTGCTATTTTCTTCATTAAAATTATATTTAAATTAAATTTTATATATTTATTTTGTGAATATATTTTTATTTTATGTTATTATTTATGTTTAGAAATATATTACAAGCTCATATGAATTTTTCTAAAATTTATTCTATTCAATTTCAAATTTTCTAGACTAGTTTACTATTTTTAGCTATTTTCTTAATTTAACTTTATATGATTGATAAATATTTATATAAACTATTATATTTTGATAAAATTTCGAAATTTTTATCTGGGAATTTTTTTCTTCCAGAAATATAAAGTTATAAAAATAAAATAAAGTAATATGAAAGGCCCTAAACCTTCTATCTTCCTATGGGCTTTTATAGTCCACTGTTTTTACGTTTTAACCTAACCTTTCACCAATTAACCCTAACTATTCCTCATTCCTTTTTTTCCAGCCGTCTTCCTCCTGTTATTCACGAATTTTCAAGCTCCAAAACTCTAAAAAAAGTCATGGCCTCCATCTTGAAAAAAGTAGGTAAATCCCTCTTTTCTTTCTACTTTTTTTTTCTTACTTTTTCTATGCAATTTTGCCTTGTTTTCTCCCTTGTTTAGATCGGCCTCTCCCCCTTGTTCCACGGCCACCACCTCCTTCCATCTCTTCCAGACCACCACCACCATCTACCCCACCAGATCTGACCATGGCCGAACCCCCTTGATGGCCAAACCCCTCAAACAACAACCTAGATGCCTAGATCCATGCTTATTTCACCTCTACATGCTCATCCACTTCAACCACCACCCAAACCACCACCATAGCCGCCACCACTCCCCTGACCTGACCTCGACACACCCCTCCCCACCTCTGTCCAGTCATGACACACCACAGGCCAAGCCCAATCCCCATGGCCGAGCCCTTGTTTTGACCAAAAACCACCTAGTTGCCTTCAAAATCACATCACCTCCTCATGTACAAACTCCACCTTGTCTTGCCTTGAACCCGAGCTATGTTAGCCCAAACCTGACCCAAAACTTGACCACATCTGAACCACATCAGACCCCAAAGCCATACCAAACAATAGAAAGGCAAAGCAAAAGACTGCGTAGTCGTATCTCCTTTTATTTCAATGATATTGCATTTTAAAGTCGTATTGAATTTTGCTGTTTTGATTGTTTGTTTTGGGTTGTACACAAGAGTTGTAGATTGGATTCGCTCTCCACTCAAGTCCGTAGTCTTGTCATCGTGCTTTTGTTTCCATTGTGTCATTGGTTTTGATATCTCCAGCACAAACAGGTGAGTTATTCTCACCAGACAATATGTACCTATATAACTAGTAAATTGACACCCTTGAATCTGTAGAAATATATTATCATGTTATACTTGACTATGTTATGATCATATGATGTTTATACACCTGTTATATCATATGTTACTGTTATTTAATGTTATTCTGTTATTTATATTAGTTATCACCATTGCAAGTTCCCTGTAGACTAGAATCACTATGGGTTGAAATGATACATACCCGAACGGACTTTAGAATAGGGAAAAATCGTTATGGGCTGAAATGATAGGCATGAATGGTTTTTATTTAATTTATTTTAACTTGGGATTGCGGGTTTGAAATGATAGAACCCGGATTTTTCTTTTTAAACTACGGATTGAAATGATACATATCCGTATCACTTGACCTAGGCTAGAAAACTATATACATGCCCGTGGTTATTTTATAAAGTGTTTTGAATATTTTTAAGTATTTTAAAAATATAAATTTATGAAATTTGATTTAAACAGATTTTGAATTAAAGAAATTATGATTTTTCTATGTGTTAAAAATGTAATTAATGAATGGTTTAACTGGATTTTTGAAATATAACTTAAGTTGGAAATTTGGAATTTTGGTTAAAAATGATATTTAAGTTATATAAATAAAATGAAATTTAATTATATTTGGAAGATGGTAAATATGATAATTTGATTAAATTTGAATTTAAGCGATTTATTAAAGTATTATTGATTTTTCTATGAGTTTAAGTGGTTAAATAAATGAATGTTTAAAAGTGATCTTTTAAAATATAACTTGACTAGGAAATGTGAAATTTGGTTTTAATTAAAGGTTTAAGTTAATTAAATAAAATTGGAAATTTAGTTAAATTGTGAAATGGTAATTTAAATTTGAAGTGTTAAGTTTATTTGTTGAAATGTGAAGAATTGGACACTTTTACACTAAAATTTATTAAGTAAATTGTTGAAAATTGGATTTGATTATAAGAAATTTATTGTGAAAAGATATATGTTAAATGATATGTAAATGAACATTTTAAATGTTAAAATATGATTTTAAAAAATGTTTATGTGTTTTAAATTAAAGTTATTTAATTGCTGGAAATACACTAACACCTGAAATTAACTTTTAATAGCATTCAGAAATGCTATAGATTCTGTTTTGAACTAAAATTGTGTAAAAAGGACCTATTACAGCATTTCTGGAATGCTGTAGTTGCTGTAGTTGAACTTATAGGCTAATATTGAACTCAGGCCTATTATAGCATTCTCTGGAAATGCTATAATGGTCTGCAGTCTATGTTGAAATCAAATTTAACCCTTGTTTTGAAATCTGAACTACCGCAGCACTTCTGAAATGCTGTCTTTTCTGTTTTGAACTATAATTCAACTAAAACTGAGTTTTAACAGCAGTTTTAAGTGCTGTCTTTGCTGAATTAAAAATGTTTTCAAATATAACTTATAGCAGTTGTTTTTAAATGCTGTGAAATGCTGAAATTTTAATAATTAGGGTTTTTGACTTAGTAAACGAACTCAGAATGGTTTGAAACTTTGGAAATTTAATACTTGATTTGAAAATATAATAATTACACCTTTAAAAGGTTTAAATGAATTATTTTGATTGGAATATAAACTATTTAAAGGTGATTTGAAATGATAGTAAATGAATGATATCTTTGAATTTAAAAGGTATTTAAAGTTGAATATTTGGATTTGAACTGATAGGATATTTTATTTTATTAAAATGATTTGAAATGAAGTTTTGTAAGGATATGATATTTTATTTTATTAAAACGATTTGAAATGAAGTTTTGTAAGGATATGATATTTTATTATATTAAAATGATTTGAAATGAAGTCCCGAGCGGTCGTTGGCAAAGACTTGGGTTATGCCCTGATGGATTGCGCTTCCTACTAGAGTAGAATCTTTATGGGTTACGCAAAGACCTCAAAGTTTAATTAGTTAGTTATTTGTGTGTCATAGGTGGGCTAGTTAACCCTTTGATAAGTCTTTGAGATGCGTTAGTATTACGACAAATTAAATTATAAAGCCATATCTAGGAGTCACCGGTCTCTATAACTAGGGCTGGATTGATAAGCGATTACGTTATGGAGGACCCACTTCGGGGTTGAGGTATTTAATGTTTGTTGCGTCTGCCTCCTTCGTATTTAAGAAGTGCTAAGAAGATGGGGTTTTCTTTTAGGTTGTATAATGCTTATATATATAGGTATATATATAGTTATACCTTGAAGAAGGTTGGACACATAGTACGCATAAGTGGAATTAAATGGAATAGCCATGAATAATAGACAAAACACTTAAATAGAAATATATTGACATATATTAGTGTTATGGATAAGTATGTAATTTCCAGTCACCATTATATTGTTCTAACCCCCTCCTCATTACAACCCACAAGAAAGATTTAGAGGGACTTTCTACTAATGTAAGATGGGAATGGCAGACAGTGAAGTCTTCTCGTTCATGCTCGACGCTGGCAAGGAAACTAAATACCAAAGGAATAATATTGATTCCAAGGTAGTAGCCTTAGTCAATATATATATATATATATATATATATATTCTATTATATTTTACAATTTCACCGTGAGTTCTTTCTCTAACATACTTATGTTTACTACAGGTTACCAAAACGAACGATCTATATGCTGACGGACTGGGGTTTCCATGTAGCCAAAATTCAGGCCCATTAAGGTGCGGGTTGTTACATACCATCACCAAACATGTTAAAGTTTCCACCTTTAGCTCATTTTAGCTCTTGGCCTCCTTCCCACTCTTCAAATTGCTCATAGCCAGAACAAGATGACCAATTTTTCATCCTTTTCCACCTTTAAGCTTCTTTTTCATGTTGCTATGTTTCTCTAAGCCCTTTGCCAAAGTTTGAGAGGAGTTCGAGTTGATTTGCTATGGTTTTGAAGATTAAAGAAGAGAGAAAGAGGCATGAAGACTTGCATTTTTGTTCATAAATGTGTAAAGTGGTTTATGTGGGCTTAAGGGTGTATTTGTAGAGTTTATTAAAAAGGTCATTACTACCTGTAAGCCTCCTTGGAAGGTCAACAAGCATCCTCCTCTCCATGTGCTAAAATTTCCACCTTATCTCCTAAAAACACATATTTTTTACTATTCACCAAAATATCTTCTTCTTAATCACTTGCTTATCATTCACTATTCATATTTAGTTAACCATAACACACAAAATATTTTTAGTTTCTAATCAATTACACATTAATATGTTAGGCAAGCCTAAAAGGTTCAAACAACTTTTACTGAGTAAAAGACCATTTATCAATAAAACGATTTTCGATCAAATTACCATTATTTATTCAAACTATTTATTTTTGTAAACGCATGGCAAAAACAAGATTCTTATCTAATTAAAAGGACAATGTTATAAATCCAATTTAATCACATTTAACCAAGATTCAAATATCTAAATAATTTAGATTTTCAAATACGAAGTGTTTCGAATTTCGGGTCATTACATTCTACCCACTTAAACATTTCATCCTCGAAATTCTAGCACGACCCATTAACAAAAGAAACAAGCATACTAAAATACTCAACAATATTCAAAATCGATAATAGCCAAAGCTCATGGTGTGCTCAGGTTCAAAAGCCCTCTTATCTCACATGGACGATAATAATTTACTAAGCGTACCTTATGCTCAACGGCCTCAAGTTATTACTTAGATCGTTATTTAAGCTTCCCCAAAACAAATCGAAGAGTCATTTCTTGAACTCTCTATAAGCTAACAGAACATAGTATACATATACTTAAGTCCATGCGATATGCGTGGATCATCTTTATGCAATATCTGATTTAATCACTTGCTCGGTTACATAAATTCCACTTCCAAACTAGTATAGGTCACTTGACCTTTCTAGTTCGGACTCCAATCATGTTCCTTGATTAGAAATATTTGTTTCTCTTACATAGCCATATACTATGATAGAATACTTCAAGATCATATCAACAACCCGTTTCAAGTGTTCGCGGTCGAGAATCAAGTGAAAAATCCTTGTCCGAACCGGTGTAAATCACCTAGAAATCATGTACTCGAATCTTGGATCAAGAACCGTCATGCGAATAAAATATTCAATGTGCAACTTACATTTTAATCCTATTGGTTTCTTAACTACACCAATTTCTTTCTATATCACATTCATTTACATAAATAGTATATCATTTAATACTAAAATCATTTATGAAGCATTCATAAAAGACATAACTTTAATTCGTACTTGTATAATAATCTACAACATCCTAAGAGTATATACAAAATAACAAATTTAGCTTACTTTTCAAATTCAGATGAAGGCCCAAAATAAATCTAGGTCTTAAAGTTGAGTCAACCTTTTAGACTTTTTTATCTATTGGGTTAGGCAAGTAACTAGGAAGAGTAGGACACCGTTATCCAAACTTAGGCCTAGAGTCTACTTTCCTCAGACAACCCTAAGTAAAGACGTTTATTAGTTGGCCCACCAATATCGAATGAATTACTTAACATAAATGTTCAAACCTTAAAAACTTGTTTTAGCTTTCTACCTTCTCAATTTAAGAGTTACAAAAACTCATTTTTATATTTTCAAAAACACTTAGCTTCAAGATGTATAATGCTCCAGAAGTTTCATGCTGTCTAAACCCGTCAAAAAATCCATTTCATTCTAATAAATGAAGCTATTAAACAATCATGTCATAACAAGACGAACATACCACACTACCCTAATGCATAGATACATGCATCACTAAAACAACTTATCAAAGTTACACTTATCTATTAGGCACACTTTACTAAAAAGGGAAAAAAGAAAAGATTTTGCAATTATTTGGGCTATGCCTCTACCACTTTGGCACCCTACATAGCATACAGACAAATCCTTTCTACAAAAAGATCATATCAAAACTTCTATTACCAGAACACCCTATAGAAAACTACTCTGCATTTTATCTAAAATTTCTTTAAAGAAAACTTTAGAACTAAACTCTTGGGTTTTTATTTCAAATCATTCAAAATAATAATACATACATATACCTTTTGTATATCAAATCATACTTTCGAGATTAAACTGAAATCATTTTCAAAGCTGTATCAAATACTTTGGATATATTTTTGAGTATCATGATCTCAATTTATAAACCAAGTTCTCAAATATTTACTTAAAATCCATAGAAAAAAAATAGATCGATTAACACTAATATGAAACCAAAGAAATAGGTCCTACCAAGTAGTATAATAAATCCACTTACTAAGAAGAGTAATATTCACGATAAGTTCTTACCAACCGAACACACCCCTTGCACATTTTCAGTCACTTTTGAGCCACTCGAACTAGCTAACATAAAAATACTTTATTCTCAAAATTAACTCATCGATTTCAAGAGCAATCTCAAACTCGAACAAACTTTAAAACTCTTTACAAAATATTAGTATTCATAGATACTTTCAAATAATACTATTACTATTTTCACCAAAATCTTAGAAACCATTTTTAAAAATACCGGGACTTAAGTTCTCAAAATATCAGTTTAAATCATCTTCATTTATAAACCATACATATAAAATCACTACTTAGAAAATTTATACTAAACTTCTTTTTATTAAAATAAATTTCTAACCCAACATTATCACCAAACGCCTTATAGTCAAACTATGAAATTCAATTCACAAGATGTTCATTTCAATGCATATACGAATGTCGTCTACCTAACCTATGCAGTAAAAAGTTAAACTTCTCATAAACTGGTTGAGCATAAATCATCAATTAATAAGAGATAATCTATGCTCATAAACTAGCCAAGCATGACAAATTAATCGACAAAGGATAATAGTGCTCATAAACTGGCCGAGCATGACTAAAATCATCAATGAGGGATAATAAATGAACATCATTAATCCCTACATGGATTAAAATACACCTACAAATCATAGTTATATAATTACCTATATATAAGATCTTTAATTTTCATGGTTGGAATTACCTTTAAGGCATACGTTTATAACAAATACCAATACGCTCATATATGTATAATACACTCAACTCATTTCAGTGCACTGCTTACCCCATCTCTAATGAGTTATACCCAACCAAAGCCAAGCTTCTTGCTTAACCTTAAGTTATGATACCAAATGCAACAACTCGCCTTTTCAACCCCCATATGTCGGCACTAATACATTCATGGTATTAACGTGTCGAGCACTTAGTGCCAGAAAGACATATTTTTAGGGTAAAAAGAAAAGGAAAAAAGAAAAGAACAAGAATGAAGAGAACAAAACATCTAAATCTCATAATGAAACGATAATATATAATATCAAAAGATAATACAAAGCGCTATTATAAGATACATAGCATGTTAGAGTTATATCCCGAAACTATCATCGGCTTGGACAGTTATGATAGCTTGTCCTCACAAATGCTTATATATTCATACTAGTAGTGCAGTGGAAATAAGAATACTATGGTAGGTGAAACACCCAGCTCGTCTCCTTGAGCTCCAAAAAATATGAACGAAAACTTATCTTTCTCAAACTGCCTGAAAGAGCGCTCGAGGAATTAAGGAAAAGATAAAACCATAAGTCAAACATAAGTCTGGAGTGAGAAACTCAAGAAATATGTAGCTATCATATAACCATATCTTTTGAGACCGTCCAAATCACTGTAATTGTATTCCCCTAAATAAACCAAACCATCTAATGTAACGACTCGAATTTTTCGCGTTCGAAAATCAACATCCGTACTTCATATTGTACTAGAATGCCGCAGATTCGACCGTTCAAATCCGATTCGCCGGAGCTTATAACACAATTAAGTAAATAACACAGCGGAAGAAAAAGAAATAATGATATCATATACAATTCCAATGAATACAATATCCAGAATGATATACAACAATGATATCAATATGATACAACAATATCAGAGATATGATACAAGAAATAGCAGCGGAAAGAAAATAGATAACACCAGCAGCGGATAGAATGTCTCCAATAGAATGCTCCAAGATAAGCAACGTCAATCCATGAACTCCAAGAACGGAACTAGCTCCAGA
This sequence comes from Allium fistulosum, assembly GCA_030737815.1. Lineage (NCBI taxonomy): Eukaryota > Viridiplantae > Streptophyta > Magnoliopsida > Asparagales > Amaryllidaceae > Allium > Allium fistulosum. The sequence goes on along the minus strand of CM060901.1, from coordinate 515,961,737 downwards.
TAATCTACTAAACCTGAATATCTGAAAAACCCAACTCTAGACTGCCCGTGTGGAAAATGATGGGCACCCAGAGTTTAGGAAGGGAACAATAAACTCCGGATCAGTCATGGGACTGGTATGAGCAAACAAAAACAGTTTATCTTTAAACAAACACAAAAGACTCTTAAACATTGAAATCCGCCGTGCTTTTCGAAAATGAAACTACCATAAGACCTCCCACCACACACACACAATGCAAACGCAGAATTGGAGGAGATTTCTTCTTATGATAGTCAAAAATGCTTACTACGCAAAATGATTCGATATTATTATCATTAGTGCATAGTGTCGAAAACCATTTCGAAAATATAATATTAATCTTAGCCAGCATACAACCATTGTTGTATGCCTACTATAGCTACTACATTCAATAGCAGTGTAACGACCCGCCCTTCTCTGTCCAGAAAGACGCATCATTATGAAGAAAGAAAGGGATAGAAGAAGAAAAGAAAAGAAGAAAGAACAACAACACATCAGAGATCTCACAGCGGAACGAGAAATATATTATATCACATAAGATATTACATAGTATCATATACATCACAGTATACAATTTATACAACACAGAATAGACAGTTATAAACTTCTGTCTACTATACATCACAAGTACAACAGTACAATACAGACTAATACAAACACAGCGGAAACTCTATATATCTACACGCTGAAGCCTCCTGCTCCACAGCTCCTCCAGTATTCGTCAAGACTAACCTGAATCCCCTTGACTACTCATACAAATTTGAGTACCCAAGAGTTTAATAAAACAGAAAATAAACACTTGGGTCAGACATGGGTCTGGTGTGAGTAAACGGTTAAATTGCTTAACTTTGAAAACCTTTGGAAACAAAAGTGTCACGTAAGACTCCCCACAAATAAACATGGGTAAGTTTTTACCTTACGCTAACTAAAACATTTGATAGGAAATCTGATTGTATTATAATAGGGTCTAGGGTTTTCAAGTAAATATGAAATAGCTGAAATTGTTACATTATTAAATTCCAGCATACTAGCCACAAAGTGGGTTATACAATCAAGTCCGTTGGCACTTATTGGATTTTGGATTCCATACAATGGCAGGGCTACTGGGGTACCTCCCGTCACAGCACGTGGCCTAGATCACCGTACCGAGGAGTACGCCCGCTCCCCTGCAACACAAAGCCGGAACCATCCCTTACTGGATAATCCCGAACAAGACAACCCCGTAGTTGGCTGCAGTTCCAACTACCCACTAAGCCGAAATATAGAAAGGGACCTCTAGACAGGGATCTATCTTGCTCTCAGTGGGCGCTACCCACGAAGCCTTGCTGCACCTCCCCTGTTTTAGCCATTCCCGGTTGATGAGGCTTGAGGTTACGATTACCTTTAATCAGAACATATCACTTAGAATGCTCATCGTCCGCCTGATGATGTGCTGAAAGCATTCAATCCATACAAGTTCGTTCCGGGTTCGAACGAAACCGAAGGCATTATCTCGTTACACTCGTTTTGGAATCACCCTCAGAGTTAACGTCAATAACCCTTGCACTCTGAATCTTCATCTTCACTTGAGATTCACGACCTATCGTTAATTTGGATCGATGTGGTATTCGGGTCTCCAGACCTGGAATACCGGTATACGGAAACCCGATCCCGGTCTCATCGAAATCCAAAACATATCTTTTAAGGCCAAGTTGTTTTAAAGGTTTAAACAATTTAACTTATCTATACAGATAGATAATTCACAAGTTACAATTGATAATCACATTATCATTTAAACAGATGATTCATAACCAAATAGGTAATCCATATCAACATCACAATAGTTAATCTATATTACCATTATAATGCAACCAAGTATTCATATCACCCAACATCTTATCTCATTTCTGAGATTACATCCATTCAATTCAAATCAATGCCATTCATTCTTATATAAGCAATGGTTTACTTAATCATAAGATAATTAATTTAAAATTTATTTAAATTAACTATCTCTATCTTTAATTAATTTAAAGTGAATTAAATTAATTACTTCATCTCTTAATTAATTTAAAATAAATTAAATTAATTACTTCATTATAAATCTTACTTATATAATCATTAATTAATTACAAATAAATTAATTAATCTTTCTCTAATTATCCACTTTAATTAATCACCTTGATTAATCATTCTTTAATTACATTTAAGTAATTATCTTAATTAATTTCACAAATTAATTATCCTTAACCAAATACAGTAATTAACCTTTAATTACTTCATTAATTAATTAATTATAATTAATTACTTTAATCCTTAATTAATTACAATTATTCACTTATCATTTGATAAATTAATCTTAATTAATTAACTCTTAATTACATCATTAATTAATTATAAACTAATGATTCCTAATTACAATCTTTAATTATTTATTTATATTTAAATTAATTAAATAATTAATCTTAATTAAACCATAATTATTAATCATGTTTGATTAATCTAATCCAGTAATTAACTTCCCTTAATTACTTCCCTTAATTAATTACCTTTAATTAATTACCTTAACAAATAATTAATTACCTTATTAATTAATCTTAATCCTTTAATTAACTTAATTAAATAATTTATTTAATTAATAACACTAAGTAATTAACTCTTAATCACTTCTTATTTAATTACTTTCATAAAATAATTATCCTCTAATTACTTTATTAAATATTTTATCTTTACTAAATTACATCCAGTAATTATTTCTTAGTTACTTTATCAAGTAATTATACTAAATTAATTTATAAATGATTATCTCTAATTAATCACAAATTAATTAATTAATTTAACTTAATCATTTAAATTTAATTAAATGATTCTTAACTTACTATATTAAAGGTTCTTAATTAAGAAACTATTATCTTAATTAAATCAATTATTTACCAATACCACTTTATAATTAAAATAATTTAATTATCTAAATTCTCTTTTCAAATTTAATTATCTTTATTTAAATCAACATTCTAAATACTTAAGAAAATTCTTATTTTAATTGATTACTAAATCTTAACCATTAAACCTTACTTAAATTAAAATATAAGATTTAGAAATCAATAAATCATTAAACACATTTTAACTTGAACCTTTAAATCTTTAAAACTTTCCCAAGTTATTAAATATAATTAAGTACAAATTTATTTCAAAATCTACTTATTTTATTTTGAAACTGAATATTATAAAATATATAATCTTGTTTAAACTTTTGTTTTAACTCAGAAAATATTACCAAACAAAATTTTCTTTGTTTAAACTTTAAAAACATTTCCTTGATTAATTTCTTAAATCTGCTCTCATCAAAACCCAAGTAAAACAATCAAAAACTCGAAGCGAACGCGAGACCAACCCACGTAACCCCTTCCCTCGAGTAAAACTCCATTTCTCTCGAATGAAACCCGAGCAGAGCTTCTTCCCCCAAACCCATATCTTCCCTGATACACGCGAACGTGCACGTTAACGTGCACACCACGACTGAACGTCGACGAACTCCGATCAGTCCTCCGGCAAGTCGCTCTCGACCTCGTCATCCCATCGCGCAACCCAGAAACCCAAACACGATCAAAAGTCGATTTCTAACCATCGAACCCAACATTTCGAAACCACCTTCGCCAGGAAATTCGACCACCACGGCAACCCCCGACCTCGAGCAAACCCACCATCTTCACCGTAGCTCCATCACGACCCCTGGCACCCACGGCAACCCCTGCAATCGCCTCTGGTAGCCTCTAGTCGACGCGGAAACCAGACGAACAGGACGTCAAAACTACAGGGAGTTAAACCCTACATTCTCGAATTCCGACCAACCTCCACAACAATAAATTCTCGAATGATTTTTCTGATGAACTTCATCGTCCCCTCATCCTCCATGCTCAACCCCGGCACCCAGATCACCATGGTTCGCCTCAAATTGCCAATTAAACCCAAAACAGAAAATTCGAAAATTCTCTTTAATTTCCGATCTAAAAATCATGATACAAGTTTCATAAATCATGGTTTACTATTTGCAATTCAATGATGAAATCAAAATTAAAAATTGAAATCATAAAATTTTGACCCAAATTAGGATTCACTGTAATTTCAAATATTTATATCAAATTATTCAATTTAAAAACCTGAAATCATTTTTAGATAATAGCCTACTTGATTACAGACAACTTCTATTTACAATTCATAAGCTAATTCGAATTTAAAATCAAGTTATTGAATTTATTATAAAATCTGAAACTGTTTTTATAAACACAGTAATCATTTTATTTATATACAAGCATTCAACACTCATATACAACATGCATACAATTTCATTCAACATTTCAGATAATAAAACATCCCATATTAAAAACTTAAATCTGTTTTTAAGATAAAATTTTCTCACCAGAACTTATAAACAGAGAGACAGATTTTGTGTATATACAGACATACATACATTTCAGATATTTAAGCATGCATTCATATCATATACTAAGTAACACAATTTACACAAAACATCCATCACATGCATCCATCATAACAGATTTTTAAAACTGTTTTTAAGTTTAAAGTTTACTCACCAGTTTATGCAGAGAACAGAGACAGAGAACAGTTTTGGTTTCCAGGCTTTTCCCAGATTTTTGAATTTGATTTCCTTTTGCTTTGTTGAATTATAAACTTGCAATTTGATTCTTGTATTTAGTTGTTTGTTGATTTATTTGGAACTGCTACTGAATTTGCCTTTGATCACCTTTTGCTTTGCATTTGAATTTCCAGACTTCTCTTCTTGTTTCATTTGAAATTTCCAGATTTTGCTTTGCTTTGCTTTCAATTTAAATTTCCAGTTCTTCATTTTCTTATCATTTGATTTCCAGACTTTTTACTTTATCTTTAGATTCGAATTGTATTTTAGTGGAGAAAGAAATGAAGATAATCTTAACTGAAAATGAAAACAGATTTTTCTTCTTACATAAATTTTTACAACTTGGAGAAAAGAAAATAAAATAGATAAAGCCACTTGTCCTTTTAATTAGCTTACACATAGGTTTGAAAATTACAAATGTCACTAAACTACTCTAATATGCCAACAAGTGTTATTCTTGTTTTTAATAAATTTATTTAAGACATTTATATGTTTTTATGAAATATTTATAAGTATATAATGTATTTATCTCTTTTTATAATTTAAGCTTTTAGATTTTAATAAATATACAAATGTGAAAAACAATTATTTAAAATAACTTATGCTTATATCAATTAAATATAACATACTTATATATGCTTGAGAAATTGAGTTTAATTCTCTATATATTTTTACAAACCCATTTTGACTTATATTTGAATATTAAAAGAGAAAAGATTATTAAAACAAATAAACTTCTTAATTTAAACCTTATTTAAACTTAAGCTTACATATATATTTTTAAATAAGAAATTATTCTTGTTATTTAAATCTCAAATATCATTTCCAAAAGTATTAAAACAAATTACAAATTTCCAAATTAAAAATTATATATATTAAAGTTTGAAAACATTTTATTAAATTCAAATTCAATATTCTTTCCATCTTAATATATACAATATATATATTCTAAATGGAAAATACTTTTAACATTAGTTTTGATAAATACTTTATTGAATTTTATAACATAACTTCAAATAACAATATATATATATTCATATATATTATAAATTTGAAAACATAGTTTTATTAAATTAAAAGATTCCCTATTCATAATATATATATACCAATATATATATACATTATAAATATAAAACATTTATATAAGTTTTAGAAAGATAAATCTTCCCAATTTTAAGTTGTTAGAAAAGATATTCCCAAATTAAAATGTTATTAGTTTTCAAAAGAAATAAACTTGCCAATTTAAAATATTATTAACCTTTAAAATGAATAAACTTGTCAATTTATAAAATAAAATCATCAAATCAATTTAATTATTTATAAAGATTATTAAATTGATATTGCCAAAATTCCGGGATATCACATTCCTCCCCCCTTAAAATAATTTCGTCCCCGAAATTTAAAAGCAAAGATAATTTAATAACCCAGCAAAATTTTAATTTTAATTTCAAACAGCAAGCATACATATCAATCATATTCTAACAATCATAGCAAACAATTTAGTCAAACAAATTTAACTATCCAGACAAATTCTGGATAGAATTTCCTCGAGTTTCCCCAAGTATATATATATACCGGGATACTCGTTCTACAGGATCTTAACTAACTATCTACAATAATCTAGAACTCCTTCCCATCTAGATTACAAATCTGAACAAAATATCAGACTAAACTCAAAACCATCTCAACTACCAAATCCTTCTGAACTGCTGATCCCACAACCAATGACAGATCAAACACGTATTCCCTCAGAGATACGTGAAATAAAATGAATTCCAGTTATCCGAACTGGCCATTTAATCCTATAGATCAAAGAACTAATCCTCTTGGGAACATAGGAAAAATCTCATAATACTTTTGGAGCTCACTCTCCAATTTTTCCAAATCTTATATCTCCTTTGATTGGAGAAAACTTAAACAATATCCAAATTTCAACTTCAAATTCCAAATTCCATCCATTCTTAACTGTTTAACTCTTTTGACGATCCTGAGTCACTTCATCCTTCCTGATCAGCTTAACTCTTGCTGATGCCTCTTGAAATAATCTAGACCAACATCAAATCAATTTCTGGATCCTACTCAACAAAATGGTTTCCAAAAATACACCAAAATCCAGAACACAACTCTACTCCACAAACCTTAGAGAACTACGAACTACTTCTCCTTTCTGGAATATCCAAACAGTTGTACTTGACAACCTTACCTCCCAATCCTGAAAATTCCTTCACACTTAGAGGTACACTTGAATTTCCTATAGAAATCCTCTACTCCAAGAAAATTACAACTCCCGGTTGCTCCCACTCTAGAATAGCTGCTATCTTGCTTCCGCTGCACAACTCTGATCTGAAACAGATGAGAATGCCGTCGGAGAAACTCGAGCACAAACTTGATCATCCACAGTTCACCATACCATAAAATCTTAGCGACTCCATTCCATTTGGTCAAAACATCCTAGCAGAATCCCCTCTAGAAAATTAGGTATGATCAATCCCTCTCCAAAGAATCCTTAGCTGCTTCACCAAATTCTTCTCTCAACCAATTTGAACTACAGTACAGCGTGATAGGGGGTTCTCGCTTTGCGTTAGGTGGCGAACGGGAGACTCTTACCCCTACATGTCCCCGGGGGTAGTATAAGGCCTTGCGGGGTTGGTTGCGACTCGAGAGGGTGGCCGTAAAAGCAAACCCGAGGTATCACTGTGAGCCACAGCGGGGCTGGGATGGTTGAAAAGCCTACCGGTCGTGAACCGTTGCTGAAGGTTGAAAAGCCTAGGACGTTACAAGTGGTATCAGAGCATAGGTTGAGCGAATGCCTAAGCTTTTGGTTAAGTGAATATCAGAACACTAGGTTGAGTGAATACCTAGGTTCGGGAGGGTTGTTCATTAGAGATAGGATCTGTAACAACCTGTTTGAGTCTGAGTGTATATATATACGAGAGCGCGTATTTGTTAGTTATATAAAATGGTTTTATATTGTGTTAATTGATCGGTTGAGTGGTATATGGATTCTGGTCAATACGAGTAGCTAACGTTATTGATAGGGATCTCTAAACACTTGGACCAGGCCAACAGACACAATATTGTTTTAAAAAGGTAGATGAAATAATTTTACCCAGATATAATTTCTATATAAAAAAAATATCATTTTAAATGTATATGGTATTTGTAATGATTGGTTGAGATGATAATAATTTATCATCTAGGATTAGGAGTCTGAGTGTTGAGGTTGGAAGTGTATTTGTCGAGACTGTAGACCTAATACCGTCTCGAGTGAACTTTGCAATTGTAAGGATTTCACAATCTCTGAAGGAAACCTGTTAAGGTTCGGAGTTTATTTTTGAAGTTTGGATCTGTCGGTTGGGCAGAAGCGAGTGATGGTATCTTGATACCTCAGGTAATAGTAGCTGTGTGATGAGACGCAGTGACTATGGATGTTCCCGAAGATGTTTTCTTTGGAATGAGTATAAGGAAGTGTGTCTGCTTCGGTGTTGTGGCTGAGTTCAGCATGGTGTTTCTGCTTTGTTTGGGTTCGAGTTTCTCGAAAATCTTTGGTAAGGAAGTCTTTAGCATCTGTGGCAGCGGTGCAGCTCGGAGTATTCTGTGTGTTGGCAGTAAGTTTTCCTGGATGAGCAGTTTTCTGAAGAAGGAGTTCAGAAGCAGCAGAGTGGATCCATTTCTTCGATAGATTGGATAGTTAAGTATAAGCTGTTCTGATTGGTAAAGAGAGAACAGTTTTCTTTGCAGTTAGGCTGGGTTGATCGCAAAAGTGACTTGCGATTGCTGAGTGTTCTCTTGAGTTATCTGAGATTTTCTGGGATGTGTTGTCCAGTTTGTGCTTGTGTTCTTCATCAGCATTCTACTCCAGATCAGAGTGGTGCAGCAGAAGCAGTTTGGGAGTGCATTTCTGGATAGAAGAGGTAAGTTTGGAATCTACTGATGGAGTAGAGTTGTGTTTTGGATTATGGGTAGATCTTGGAGAGATCATTCTATTGAGTTATCTTTGGTCCTGTTTGTTTCAAGAAGCATCAGCGAAGGTTGAGTTGATCAGGAAGGATTTGTAGTCAGCACAAGATCATCTGAAGGATTTTGTAGATAAGAGACGGAGGAATTTGGAATTCGAAGTTGGAGACTTCGTTGTTGTGAAGTTTTTCTCTGGTTAAAGGGAGCTATAAGATTGGGTAAGTCTGGGAAGTTAGCTCCGAGTTATTTTGGATCTTTTCTGTGATCTAATTTGGATAAGTACTTTGATCTACAAGGTTGAATTGTCAGTTTGGATAACTGGAGTTCGATGAATTTTACGTATCTCTGAAGGAGTACGTATTTGATCTATCTCTGATTTTGGAACCAGCAGTTCTGGAGGAATTGGTTGTTGAGTCAGACTCATTTGTAATCTGATATCCTGTTTAGTTCTGTAGATCTAGATGAGTAGGAGCTCTATAGCTTAGTAGTATTGATGGTTTAGATTGTTTGTAGAACGAGTATCCCGGTATATATATATTTGGGGAAACTCGAGTATCTAGAATTTAGTCTAGATAATTAAAATTGTTTGATTGGATGATTGGCTGCTATGGTTGCTAGCATATGGATGATAGTATATGCTTGTGAATTAAAATTAAAATCTTAAATAGATTATTAAATTACCTTTGTTTAAATTTCGGGGACGAAATTATTTTAAGGGGGGAGGAATGTAATATCCCGGAAATTTGAGCAATATCAATTTAATAATCTGTTAAATAATTAAATTGATATTGATGATCTTTGATAACAAAATTTGAATTTAATTTAATAATCTAATTAAATAAGTATCAAATATGTTATTTCCAAATAATAAGTATAATGTATTATTTTTATAAATATGAATGGATTTTAAAAGACTATGGAATTGTTATATTTTTAAATTGATAAGTAGTTGTATATGAATATATATATAACTTAATTTTTAAATTGAATCTTAGGATTTAATTTAATTGAATTTAATTTAAAGTTTTGAAATTCAAAAGAATAAATATTTAAATTGTTATGGATTTTAGAATATTTGTATAAGCTTTTATTTATAAATATAATTAGTTTTTGTTTCTTTAAAAAGAAATAATATATATAGATAAGTGTTTAAATAAATAAGAAAAAGGCTTTTTATTTACTTTTAAAAATAAATATAAATATGTAAAAATTACTTAAAGGACAAGTGTCATTTTCCTAAAGCCTTGTTTTAACATGTGTAATTTAAGTAATCAATGTAATGACAAGTGTCTTAATTAATTTCATTTTCTTTTATTTTATAAAATCACAATTTACTTACATATAAACATTAGCCTATCTTCATTTCATTTCTTTCCATTTCCTTTTAAAAACCCAAGATACAAACAAGTCAGTAAACCTTCTCTAAAACAAATCTGTAATCAGTAACCAGATTTCCAAATCCTAAAGCAAAAGCATGTAAATCTTCTTCAACAAAAATCAAAGATTTGTAATCAACTCCTCAAACCAGAAGTTTTCAAAAATCAAAAGTCTTCTTCAACCAGAAAATTCAATACCCTGAAACCATTTTCAAATCTGAAGCAAGTCTTCAGCCTGATTTCTTTGCAAATCTGAAATCAAAAAGCCTGCATTCTTTTTCAAGTCAGTAGCTGTCTGCATTCTTCTCAAACCTGGAAACCAGCATGCATGTAATTCAAAGCAAAGTAAAGCTTCAATAACTCAAGTTTTTAAATCAAATAAAGGCATTCAGATTTTAGAGTTTCAAAAGCTAAGGAATTCAAGTTCCCAGTTTCAAGATTTTCAAAATATAAGGCTCTGTCTCTGTTTTGCCTGGTGAGTAACACTTTTCTAGTAAACATTATAAAGTTTAAGTTTAAGTAAATTTAAATCTGTGCTTGTGCATTTCTGAGGTGAATGATGATTCTGCATGTGTATTTATAAGTGTAGTATCTAGATATATGTATGTGATCAAGTGTGCATGTCTGATGTTTTCTTGCTCTTCTCTGTTCTGGTTATAGATTGTTAAAGTTTAGATAAAATTTCATTTCTCTTCCTCTGATTTCTGATAAGGTTTAGTTTTCAAACAATAAATGTTTGTTTAGTCATAGATTTTATCTTAAAAATGAATTAAAGTAAGTTAATTGGATGTTATCTGGAAAAATAGAAAGACAGTGAAAACTCTTTAAATCTTGTTAAAATCAAATCTTGTAAATTGCTATTCCACGAATGTAACATAAATCTACACTGTGAAATATGATTTTTAAAATGAATATTAAGAATTTTAGTTGGGTTTTGAGTTTGCATTTCTCAGTTGACCAGAAAATGGGTTTTAAGTGGTGGTGGGTGATCGGAGTGACGAGGAGAGTCGGGATTACTTCTGGAGGTGGCGTAGGGGTTGACAAGTTTGGAAAAAATAGTGATTGATTTTATTCGTGGTTGTGGCGGCTCTGCGATGTCGATCTAGGGCTTAATGGGTTGTTTCAGTCGATGATGTTGACGAGGTAAATTCATCGTCATGGGCGCATCGGGGTCAATCGGACCCAGGCGAATCGAAGCAGAAGAATGAGTTGCTGGTTCAGGCGAGATCGTTTGACCTCTGGTGGTCGGAATGGGTGGCACGAGGAGTTTCCTGATGATGGCTGCTGAGCATTTTGATCGAGATAACTCGATTTCGATCTCGAGTATAGATCGAAGATTGGATGATCGTAGTTTGGTTTATGGTCGATCGTCGTCATGTGGGGATGCTCGGCGATGGTCGGAGTTGACGCTGGTGGATGTGCATGTGCACGAGATCGTGGATGTGTCTGATGAAGTCTGGGTGTTTACAGAGGAGTATGGCTCGAGTTTTTCATAGTCTTAACCAATAGCTTAGGTATTCGCTCAACCTATGCTCTGATACCACTTAATTTATGAATTATCAAAAATCAAAGAAAAATAAAATACAAAATGACATTTGTCATCTTCCTATATTAACATGTTGACACATGTGCTTAGATGGTTTTACTAATTTACACATATAATTTTACATGCAAAAATGAATTTTATAAATGGATAAAGCTTTAATTAACAAATTTCTAATAACTATATACTTATTCAAATTTAAATCAAAGAAAATCAATCAACTTATATATATTCAAGTTTTTCAAAACAAATCTGGAGGCTCTGTTCTTCATATTAAATCAAGTGAGTAAACTTTCCTTTTAAAAACAGTTTATTTTGGATTTAACTCTAATGCATGAGATAATATTGGTTTGGTATGAAAGTTCTTCAGTTTGAATTTATTTAAATTGATATATATGTTGTGTGAGCATGTCTCTTTATATATATATAAAGATCTTGTTCTCTGTTTTATAATCTTGTGAGTAAATCTTCTAGTTAAAAACAGCTTTTATAATTTGATATTATGCTGATATATATGATCTTTGTCGAAGTAGTTGGAGCTGGAGAGTTGGACTCAAGTGACAGAGAAGGACTCGAGATTTTCGAGTGTTTTTGCGGGTGAGACTCGGGGAATTTAGGGTTGCGACTCGAAGTGGTTAGTGGGACTCGAGTACTTTTAGTGTTGCCAGGTTTTTATACCTGTCAGTTTGAAATTTAAATCTAATTTAAATTTTGAAGCAATAGTTAATCAGTAAATCAAAGTTTGATATATGAAGACAAGTTTAGTTTAAAATTTTAATATTAGATAAATAAGTTTTATAAATTCAAATGTTTTAATAAGTTTAAATGTTTGTTATATTTAAATGTTTGAATTTTAAAGGATTGATTTAAACTCTTTTAGAAATTCTTTTATAAGATGAGTAATTCTTTAACATGAAAAATAAAAGAGTTTTATAAATGTTGTTTAAAATGTTGTTAAAAATAATTTGTATTCATTTTAAATCTTTAAATTTAAAATGAAATTTTGAAGATAAAATTTAAGTAAATTGATTTAAAAATACTTTGTAAAGGTTAATTTGATTATTAATAAGAACAAAGTTATCTTAAAGTAATTAGAAATATGTGTTCATTAAATTATAAGGAAATTTAATGGATAATTAAATTGTTTGATTAATTAATCATTTGGATTAATTAATTAAATAATTAAAGGTTTAAACTAATTTATTTATGATTAAGATAAATTAATTAGGAATGATTAATTTATAATTGAGGGTTATAAATTAGAGTATTAATTAATGGTTAAGAATTAATTAATAGAGTAATTAAATATTAATTTAGTTATGGTTAACACTTAATTAATTTAGTAATTAGGGATTAATAAATTGGTTATTAAGATTTATTAATTTAGAATAATAATAATTAATATTAGTTAATTAATTAAGGAAAGTAATTAAATAATAGTTAATGAGGTCATTAACTATGGATGGTTAAATAATTAATTAATAGGATTAATTTTAATAGTTAATTAGATTAATTAATTTAAAGATAATCAATTATAGAATTTGTTTAAATGTAATTACTTATTGGAAGTAATTAAGAATTAATTACTTATTGTAATTAATTGAAGTTAATTTGATTTAGTTAAATTAATTAATTAAGTTTAATTAATTTAGAATAATCAAGAGATGATTTGATAATAATTACTTAATGTAATTATTAAAATAAGATTATTTAGGGAAGTAAATAATATGATAATTACTGGAAGTAATTAGTTGAATAATGATTTTATTAATAGAAGTAATTTGAGTTAATTACTTTGAATAATTAATCAAGGGATTAATTAAGAAATTAATTAAGGAAGTAATTAATTTAGTTAGTGAAAGTAATTAAGGGTAGTTAATTACTGATTGAAGATTAATCAAGGTGATTAATAAATGTTGTTTAATTAAAAATTAATTACTTAATGTAATTAATTTAATTGAGAAATTAATAATTAAGTTGTAATTAAGGATCATTAATTAATATCATTAATGATATAATTAAGATTGATTAATTTAGTAATAATTAATAATGAAGTGATTAATTAATGTAATTAATTAAGTATTAATGTAATTAATTATAGTGATTAATTTAATTAATTTTAGTTAATAAATTAATGATGTAATTAAAGGTTAATTACTATAAGTGGTTAAGAATAATTAAGTTAAGTAATTAATTGAAATAAAATTACTTGGATGTAATTAAAAGATAATTAATCAAGATGATTAATTGAAATGAATTATTAGAGGATAATTAATTAATTGATTGTAATTTATTAATGGTTAAGTAAGAAGGATTTATAAAATGAAGTAATTAATTTAATTTAATTTAAATTAAGATGATATAAATCATTACTTATGAATGGGTGTTAGTATTGGATACTTGACTTTGATTGATATCTCTGATGAGATATATGCTGTCTGATATGGATGTTAGTTGAATTGTATGGATTATCTGATAATGTTGATTATCTGTTATCTTCCTTTGTGAATAAAGATAATGAATTAAATTGTTTTAACCTTTAAAACAACTTGGCCTTAAAAGATACGCTTTGGATTTCGATGAGACCGGGATCGGGTTTCCGTATACCGGATTTCCAGGTCTGGAGACCCGAATACCACATCGATCCAAATTAACGATAGGTCGTGAATAAAGTGAAGATGAAGATTCAGAGTGCAAGGGTTATTGTCGTTAACTCTGAGGGTGATTCCAAAACGAGTGTAACGAGATAATGCCTTCGGTTTCGTTCGAACCCGGAACGAACTTGTATGGATTGAATGCTTTCAGCACATCGTCAGGTGGACGATGAGCATTCTAAGATAGATGTGTTCTATTTAAAGGTAATCGTGACCTCAAGCCTCATCAACCGGGAATGGCTAAAACAGGGGAGGTGCAGCAAGGTTAGTGGGTAGCACCCAAGTAGGACAAGGTTACCTCTGTCTAGATGTCCCTTTCTATTTTCGACTTAGTGGTGCGGTTGCTGATCCCAACCATGAGGTATCTTGTGCGGGAATTATCCAGTAAGGGATGTTCCGGCCTTGTGTTGCAGGGAATTGGGAGTGATCCTCGTCTTAACCAATAGCTTAGGTATTCGCTCAACCTATGCTCTGATACCACTTAATTTATGAATTATCAAAAATCAAAGAAAAATAAAATACAAAATGACATTTGTCATCTTCCTATATTAACATGTTGACACATGTGCTTAGATGGTTTTACTAATTTACACATATAATTTTACATGCAAAAATGAATTTTATAAATGGATAAAGCTTTAATTAACAAATTTCTAATAACTATATACTTATTCAAATTTAAATCAAAGAAAATCAATCAACTTATATATATTCAAATAGAAATTTGTTAATTAAAGCTTTATCCATTTATAAAATTCATTTTTGCATGTAAAATTATATGTGTAAATTAGTAAAACCATCTAAGCACATGTGTCAACATGTTAATATAGGAAGATGACAAATGTCATTTTGTATTTTATTTTTCTTTGATTTTTGATAATTCATAAATTAAGTGGTATCAGAGCATAGGTTGAGCGAATACCTAAGCTATTGGTTAAGTGGTATCAGAGCTTTAATTTGAAAACTTCTTTTGAAAACTTTAAAACTGGAATACTTTAAAAATATAACAATTCCATAGTCTTTTAAAATCCATTCATATTTATAAAAATAATACATTATACTTATTATTTGGAAATAACATATTTGATACTTATTTAATTAGATTATTAAATTAAATTCAAATTTTGTTATCAAAGATCATCAATATCAATTTAATTATTTAACAGATTATTAAATTGATATTGCTCAAATTTCCGGGATATTACATTCCTCCCCCCTTAAAATAATTTCGTCCCCGAAATTTAAACAAAGGTAATTTAATAATCTATTTAAGATTTTAATTTTAATTCACAAGCATATACTATCATCCATATGCTAGCAACCATAGCAGCCAATCATCCAATCAAACAATTTTAATTATCTAGACTAAATTCTAGATACTCGAGTTTCCCCAAATATATATATACCGGGATACTCGTTCTACAAACAATCTAAACCATCAATACTACTAAGCTATAGAGCTCCTACTCATCTAGATCTACAGAACTAAACAGGATATCAGATTACAAATGAGTCTGACTCAACAACCAATTCCTCCAGAACTGCTGGTTCCAAAATCAGAGATAGATCAAATACGTACTCCTTCAGAGATACGTAAAATTCATCGAACTCCAGTTATCCAAACTGACAATTCAACCTTGTAGATCAAAGTACTTATCCAAATTAGATCACAGAAAAGATCCAAAATAACTCGGAGCTAACTTCCCAGACTTACCCAATCTTATAGCTCCCTTTAACCAGAGAAACACTTCACAACAACGAAGTCTCCAACTTCGAATTCCAAATTCCTCCGTCTCTTATCTACAAAATCCTTCAGATGATCCTGTGCTGACTACAAATCCTTCCTGATCAACTCAACCTTCGCTGATGCTTCTTGAAACAAACAGGACCAAAGATAACTCAATAGAATGATCTCTCCAAGATCTACCCATAATCCAAAACACAACTCTACTCCATCAGTAGATTCCAAACTTACCTCTTCTATCCAGAAATGCACTCCCAAACTGCTTCTGCTGCACCACTCTGATCTGGAGTAGAATGCTGATGAAGAACACAAGCACAAACTGGACAACACATCCCAGAAAATCTCAGATAACTCAAGAGAACACTCAGCAATCGCAAGTCACTTTTGCGATCAACCCAGCCTAACTGCAAAGAAAACTGTTCTCTCTTTACCAATCAGAACAGCTTATACTTAACTATCCAATCTATCGAAGAAATGGATCCACTCTGCTGCTTCTGAACTCCTTCTTCAGAAAACTGCTCATCCAGGAAAACTTACTGCCAACACACAGAATACTCCACACACAGAATACTCCGAGCTGCACCGCTGCCACAGATGCCAAAGACTTCCTTACCAAAGATTTTCGAGAAACTCGAACCCAAACAAAGCAGAAACACCATGCTGAACTCAGCCACAACACCGAAGCAGACACACTTCCTTATACTCATTCCAAAGAAAACATCTTCGGGAACATCCATAGTCACTGCGTCTCATCACACAGCTACTATTACCTGAGGTATCAAGATACCATCACTCGCTTCTGCCCAACCGACAGATCCAAACTTCAAAAATAAACTCCGAACCTTAATAGGTTTCCTTCAGAGATTGTGAAATCCTTACAATTGCAAAGTTCACTCGAGACGGTATTAGGTCTACAGTCTCGACAAATACACTTCCAACCTCAACACTCAGACTCCTAATCCTAGATGATAAATTATTATCATCTCAACCAATCATTACAAATACCATATACATTTAAAATGATATATTTTTTTTTATATAGAAATTATATCTGGGTAAAATTATTTCATCTACCTTTTTAAAACAATATTGTGTCTGTTGGCCTGGTCCAAGTGTTTAGAGATCCCTATCAATAACGTTAGCTACTCGTATTGACCAGAATCCATATACCACTCAACCGATCAATTAACACAATATAAAACCATTTTATATAACTAACAAATACGCGCTCTCGTATATATATACACTCAGACTCAAACAGGTTGTTACAGATCCTATCTCTAATGAACAACCCTCCCGAACCTAGGTATTCACTCAACCTAGTGTTCTGATATTCACTTAACCAAAAGCTTAGGCATTCGCTCAACCTATGCTTTGATACCACTTGTAACGACCCGACTTCCTATGCCCAGAAAGTCGCATCATTATGAAGAAAGAAAGGGGTGAGAAAATAGAAAAGAAGAGAAGAAAGAAACAACAACAACGATCTCACAGCGGAACGAATAAATTATATTAATAACATAAACTATTACATAGTATACAACAATTTACAGAGTTACACAGCATATACATCACTTACTAGATAGTTATAAACATCTGTCTAGATATTACAACTCAATACAATACAAACACTTTCACAGATATCAACACAGCGGAATACTATATCTACGAACGCCGAAGCCTCCTGCTCCATTGCTCCTCCAGAATATTCGTCAAAGCTAAACCTGAATCCCTTGGCTACTCGTAAAAATTTGAGTACCCAAGAGTTTATATAAAACAGAAATAAACACTTGGGTCAGACATGGGTCTGGTGTTAGTAACAGGTTAAACTTGCTTAACTTCAAAACCTTTAGAAAGAAAAGGTATCACGTAAGACTCCCCATAAATAAACATGGGTAAGTTTTTACCTTACGCTAACCAAAACATTTGATAGGAAATCTGATTTTATTATAATAGGGTCTAGGGTTTTCAAATAAATATGAAATAGCTGAAATTGTTACATTATTAAATTCCAGCATACTAGCCACAAAGTGGGTTATACAATCAAAACCGTAAGGGCACGTAGGAAGAATGGGTTTCCATCAATGGCAGGGCTACTGGGGTACCGCCCGTCACAGTACGTGGCCTAGATCACCGTACCGAGGAGTACGCCCGCTCCCCTGCAACACAAAGCCGGAACCATCCCTTACTGGATAATTCCGAACAAGATAACCCCGTAGTTGGCGCGACCAACCACACACTAAGCCGAATAAAAAGAAAAGGGACCTCTAGACAGGGATCTATCTTGCTCTCAGTGGGTGCTACCCACGAAGCCTTGCTGCACCTCCCCTGTTTTAGCCATTCCCGGTTGATGAGGCTTGAGGTTACGATTACCTTTAATCAGAACATATCACTTAGAATGCTCATCGTCCGCCTGACGATGTGCTGAAAGCATTCAATCCATACAAGTTCGTTCCGGGTTCGAACGAAACCGAAGGCATTATCTCGTTACACTCGTTTTGGAATCACCCTCAGAGTTAACGACAATAACCCTTGCACTCTGAATCTTCATCTTCACTTGAGATTCACGACCTATCGTAAATTTGGATCGATGTGGTATTCGGGTCTCCAGACCTGGAATTCTGGTATACGGAAACCCGATCCCGGTCTCATCGAAATCCAAAACGTATCTTTTAAGGCCAAGTTGTTTTAAGGTTAAAACAATTCAACTTATCTATATACACAAAGATAGATAATTCAATAGATAATCTACATTATCATCCCAAACAGATAATTCACATTATCATTATAATTCAACCAAACATCCATATCATATATCAATCATATCTCATCAGAGATATCAAACAATGAAATACATTCAATCTCATTCATCCATCCTTAAGCAATGATTTATCTCATCTAATTAATTTAAAGTGAATTAAACTAATTACTTCATTCTATAAATCCTGCTCACTTAATTATTAATTAAACCAATTAATTAATCATTACTCTAAGTATCCATCTTAATTAATCATTCCTGATTAAAAATCCTTTAATTACTTTAAGTAATTAATACTTAATTAATTCACAAATTAATTATCTTAAACCATTCAGTAATTAATCTTTAATTACTTCATTTATTAATTAACTGTACTTAATTACATTACTCCTTAATTAATTATAATTAATTAATTACTTTAATCACTTATTATTAATTAATCTTAATTGATCAATCCCTAATTACATCATTAATTATATTAATTAATGATCCTTAATTACTTCATTTAAATGAATTATATTTAATAATTAATATTTAATTAAACCATATTTATTAGTCACCTTTGATTAATCACATTTAGTAATTAACTACCCTTAATTACTCTTCCATAAATTAATTACTCATTAATTAATTATCTTTTAATTAATCCCTTGATTAATTATTCTAAGTAATTAAACTCAAATTACTTCCATTAATAAAATCATTATTCACTTAATTACTTCCAGTAATTATTTATTATTAACTTCCCTAAATAATCTTACCTTAATAATTACATTAAGTAATTATTTATCAAATCAACTCTTGATTATTCTAAATTAATTAAACTTAATTAATTAACTTAACTAATCAAATTAACTTCAATTAATTACAATAAGTAATTAATTCTTAATTACTTCCATTAAGTAATTCCATTTAAACAATTTCACAAATGATTATCTTTAAATTAATTAATCTAATTAATTATTAAAATTAATTACATAAATTAATTATTTAATAATCCATAGTTAATGACCTTCATTAACAATTATTTAATTACTTTTCTTAAATAATTAACTTATATTAATTATTATTAATTTCAAATTAATAAATCTTAATAACCAATTAATTAAACTTTAATTACTTAATTAATTAAGTGTTAACCATAACTTAATTAATATTTAATTACTCTATTAATTAATTCTTAACCATTAATTAATATCCTAATTCATAATCCTTAATTACAAATTAATTATCCCCAATTAATAAATCTTAATCATAAATAAATTAGTTTAAACCTTTAATTACTTATTTAATTAATCCAAATGATTAATTAATCAAACAAATTAATTATCCATTAAATTTCCTAATTAATTCAATGAACACAAATCTCTAATTACTTTAAGATAAACTTTGTTCTTATTGAAAATCAAGTTATCATTTACAAAGTATTTTAAATCAATTTACATAAATTTTATCTTCAAAATTCATTTTAAATTTAAAGATTTAAAATGAATACAAATGATCTTTAACCCGTTTTAAACATCATTTCTAAAACTCTTTTATTTTACAAGTTAAAGAAATACTCATTCAATAAAGAAGTTTAAAAGGTTCTAAACAAATTCATATTTAAATTTATAAAACTTATTTATTTCTCAATCTAAAATTCAAAACTAAACCTGACTCCAAATAATAAAACTTTGATTTCAATTCCTGCCTTAATATTTCTTCATAATTTAAATTCAGTTTAAATTTAAACTGACAGGCTTTTAAAAACCTGGCAACACATAATTACCCGAGCCACTCAAATTAGCTTCGAGTCGCACAGCCAAAATCCTCGAACATCACTCGAAAAATCTCGAGAAATACTGAAAATACATGTATAAGATATATTTGAATTATAATTAGTTTTAGAATAATTTCTTTTAAAAGTAATTTATTTATACATATGTAAATTTTATTTATTAAGAGAATTAAAGTATGTAAGTTTATCTTTACATTTAAATTAAATAAAAATTTATTAAAAATACTTAAGTAACATGTGTAACCATATTAGCCATCTTAACAACATTTGTAAGATAATGAAACATGCATTAACATTTGTATATGCATGCAATAAAACAAGTGGCAACATTATCTTCATTTAAAATTTAATTTATAAATAATGTAGTGGAAGAAGAAATCTGGTCTTCATTTTTCTCAGTTCAAACATATTTCCTCTCTTCTTCTAAAATATAAACTGAAAACCAAACTCAAAATCAAAGAAAAATCAAAAGAAACAAGCAGTAGAATAAATTCAATACAACATCAGTTTTCAATCTTCAACCTGCTTTCCAAATGAAGTTCAACTGCAAGTCATCTGCAGTTCAACACTTTTAAGCAAAAGCAGATCTACAACTTCACTGATTTCAAATTTAAAGACAAGATACAGAAAATCAAAAGCTTTTTTGCCAGATCAAAAATATTCAAGCCTGGAAGTAATAAAACTGTCCTCTGTTTTAAGGTGAGTAAACACCATTTTAAAAACAGTTAAAATCTATTTCTATGTTTGTTATGTGAGATTAATGTTGTGGTAATATGGTTTACATGAATGATTAGGATGAATGCATGTGGATAGAATGATATACTGGTGAAATGTTTATATGTTCATATCTTCTTCTCTGTTCTTATCCTAGTTTCCAATTTCATAAGAAAATTCATATCTACCCAAATAATCATATTCAGGCTATGATTACTGAAGAAGGAATAATCATAACAATGTAATATAGATTTTAAAAATAGTTACCAGTATTTAAATTTAGCAATTATATTTAAAAATAGGAAATTACAGTGGTAAACATTTTATATCAGAAATTCAAGTATTACAATTTCTAGCTTCAGTTATATATTTGAATTCGTATCTGAAATCTATGAATTTTAGTAATAATATTGGAATTTTTAAACTTGAAATTGATGGTAATTGTCGAGTTGATCAATATTGGGAATTTTGGCATTTTCTGGCAATTGGAGTGGTAATGTTTGTCGAGTTTTGGCGTGAAGGTAGCCGATGAGTTGAGGGTCATAGGAAAAATGCTCGATGAATTTTTAGATAGCTGTGGTGGTCGGGGGGACGGTGAACTAGGGTTTAAACTGTGTTTGGTTCATCGTTGTCGACGAGGAGAATGGTGGCATCGATGGCTCGTTGTTGTCGAACGCGAGGGGTGGAATCGATGGAGGGGTTCGAGGCGAAGCTTCGGTCAGGTCGGCATGGCTTCTCGAGGCGGAGTTCGTCGATGATGGGTGGTTTTCTGATTGATGTGGGTTCCAGTTTTTGATCGTTGGGTCGATTTTGAATTGATGACGTTTCCAGTGATATGGGTTCTCGTATGGGTCAATGAGATGGTCGATGACGTGTTGATGATCGGGAAGTTGATCGGAGAAGAGCGGAGTTGCCGTGCACGTGCACGTGCACGTTTGGGATATCTAGGATTTGAGGGCTTTGGGAAAGAAGGAAGCAACTCGGGGAAAGTCTCGTGTTATTTGCAGTTCGACTCGAAGTAGTGATGTTCGAGAGTTTTTCTCGCGAGTGACTCGGGGTTTTAGTGGAGTTTACTCGGGTTGTTCTGGGTTTTAAAACTGGAAGCTTGATTTTAATTGTTTTCGAGTTCAAAGCAAAGTAAACAAGTTTAAGTTATGAAAATAATCTTGTTTTCAAAGATAAATGTTTAACAAGTTTTAAAATATAATTAAGTAAATAAGTTTTAAAGAATATGATAATCAAGTTTCAAAGATGAATATTTGGTTAATTTAATTAAACATGTTTGTTTAAATGTATATAAAATTATGGGTTTAAATTGTTTTGTTTAAAGGTAAAATTTTATTCAAATATAAAATTATTTCTAAATGTTTAAATGGAGTTTAATGATAGAAATTAATATGTAATTTAAATGAAAAGTTTATCTTTAAAGAGTGAATTTTATTAAGGATAATTAATAAATAAATTGAATTAAAGCTTAATTACTATTTGTAATTAAGAATAATTACTTAATGAAGTAATTAGTGAAAATGAATGTAATTAAGAAATAAATTAATTTAAGATTAAGTGATGATTAATTAAGTAATTAATTAATGTAATTAATTTTAGGTTAATTAATTAGTCTAATTAATTAAAGATAATCACTTGTGATTAATTTAGTATAATTACTTAGTGAAGTAATAAATGGGTAATTACTGAATGTAATTAAATTAAGAAGAATTACTTATGGAAGTAATTAAATGTAATTGATTAAGGTAAATCACTTGATGTTATTAATTAAAAGATTAATTAATATAATTGATTTGAAGTTAATTAATTAAAGAGTAATTAATTAATTAAAGGATTAAGGTTAATTAATAATGTGATTAATTACTAGTTAAGGTAATTAATTAAAAGAGAGTAATTAATTAAGGATCATTAATTAAATAAATGATGTAATTAAGGGTTGATTAATTAAGATTAATTAATCAATAATAAGTGATTAAAGAATAATTAATTAAGAAGTTAATTAATTTAGATAAGTAATTACAAATTGTTAATTACTATTTATGATTAATGAGATAATTAATTACAAGTTAATTATTTAATTAAAAGGTTAATAAATTAATAAGGATTATTTAATTAATGAATTAATCAAGTTTGATTAATAAAAGTAATTAATTTAAGTATGATTAATTAATTGTAATTAATTGAAGATTAATATAATTAATTATAGTTAATTAATTAATAAAGGATCATTAATTATTGTAATTAAATGATAGTAATTAAAGGTTAATTACTGTATATGGTTAAGGATAATTACTTGAATGTAATTAAAGTATAATTAATCAAAGAAGATTAATTAAGGAAGATCATTTAGATGTTTAATTAATTAATTTGTAATTAATTAATGATAATAAGCAGGATTAAGATAATCCAAGTAATTAAAGGATAGTAATTAATTTAATTAAAGGTTAATTAAATTGATTAGAGTTAATCAATTCTGTTTAGATAATTGATTAATACTGGATGTTTGATATTGGGTGATTGGTTGATATTGGATGATTTGAATATCTCTGATATATATATGATATATGCTGCTTTGTGAGATGAATGTTGATATGAATTATCAATTGTGATAATATGATTTATCTATCTGTTTATATCATCCTGAATAAGTTTAAATGTTTAAACCTTTAAACAACTTGGCCTTAAAAGATACGTTTTGGATTTCGATGAGACCGGGATCGGGTTTTCGTATACCGGAATTCCAGGTCTGGAGACCCGAATACCACATCGATCCAAATTTACGATAGGTCGTGAATCTCAAGTGAAGATGAAGATTCAGAGTGCAAGGGTTATTGTCGTTAACTCTGAGGGTGATTCCAAAACGAGTGTAACGAGATAATGCCTTCGGTTTCGTTCGAACCCGGAACGAACTTGTATGGATTGAATGCTTTCAGCACATCGTCAGGCGGATGATGAGCATTCTAAGTGATATGTTCTGATTAAAGGTAATCGTAACCTCAAGCCTCATCAACCGGGAATGGCTAAAACAGGGGAGGTGCAGCAAGGCTTCGTGGGTAGCACCCACTGAGAGCAAGATAGATCCCTGTCTAGAGGTCCCTTTTCTTTTTATTCGGCTTAGTGTGTGGTTGGTCGCGCCAACTACAGGGTTATCTTGTTCGGAATTATCCAGTAAGGGATGGTTCCGGCTTTGTGTTGCAGGGGAGCGGGCGTACTCCTCGGTACGGTGATCTAGGCCACGTACTGTGACGGGCGGTACCCCAGTAGCCCTGCCATTGTATGGAAACCCATTCTTCCTACGTGCCCTTACGGTTTTGATTGTATAACCCACTTTGTGGCTAGTATGCTGGAATTTAATAATGTAACAATTTCAGCTATTTCATATTTATTTGAAAACCCTAGACCCTATTATAATATAACTGGATTTCCTATCAAATGTTTTGGTTAGCGTAAGGTAAAAACTTACCCATGTTTATTTATGGGGAGTCTTACGTGATACCTTTTCTTTCTAAAGGTTTTGAAGTTAAGCAAGTTTAACCTGTTACTCACACCAGACCCATGTCTGACCCAAGTGTTTATTTCTGTTTTATATAAACTCTTGGGTACTCAAATTTTTACGAGTAGCCAAGGGATTCAGGTTTAGCTTTGACGAATATTCTGGAGGAGCAATGGAGCAGGAGGCTTCGGCGTTCGTAGATATAGTATTCCGCTGTGTTGATATCTGTGAAAGTGTTTGTATTGTATTGAGTTGTAATATCTAGACAGATGTTTATAACTGTCTAGTAAGTGATGTATATGCTGTGTAACTCTGTAAATTGTTGTATACTATGTAATAGTTTATGTTATTAATATAATTTATTCGTTCCGCTGTGAGATCGTTGTTGTTGTTTCTTTCTTCTCTTCTTTTCTATTTTCTCACCCCTTTCTTTCTTCATAATGATGCGACTTTCTGGGCATAGGAAGTCGGGTCGTTACATGATGTCCTAGGCTTTTCAACCTTCAGCAACGGTTCACGACCGGTAGGCTTTTCAACCATCCCAGCCCCGCTGTGGCTCACAGTGATACCTCGGGTTTGCTTTTACGGCCACCCTCTCGAGTCGCAACCAACCCCAAAAGGCCTTATACTACCCCCAGGGACATGTAGGGGTAAGAGTCTCCCGTTCGCCACCTAACGCAAAGCGAGAACCCCCTATCACGCTGTACTGTAGCAAACCCGATCCCGGTCTCATCGAAATCCAAAACATATCTTTTAAGGGCCAAGTTGTTTTAAGGTTAAAACAATTCAATTCTTATCTATATACACAAAGATAGATAATTCAATAGATAATCTACATTATCATCCCAAACAGATAATTCACATTATCATTATAATTCAACCAAACATCCATATCATATATCAATCATATCTCATCAGAGATATCAAACAATGAAATACATTCAATCTCATTCATCCATCCTTAAGCAATGATTTATATCATCTAATTAATTTAAAGTGAATTAAACTAATTACTTCAATCTATAAATCCTGCTTACTTAATTATTAATTAAACCAATTAATTAATCATTACTCTTAGTATCCATCTTAATTAATCATTCCTGATTAATAATCCTTTAATTACTTTAAGTAATTAATTCTTAATTAATTTCACAAATTAATTAACTTAAACCATTACAGTAATTAATCTTTAATTACATCATTAATTAATTAACTATATTTAATTACATTAATCCTTAATTAATTAGTTAAATGTGTTTAATTTAAGATTAATTACTAAGTGTAATTAATTTAAAAGTAATTAATTAATAAAGTAATTAATTAAGGATTATTTGTTAATTTAAATTGATTAATAATTACTTAATGGAGTAATTAAAGATTAATTAATTAGATTAATTAATCAAGGTTAATATAATTAATTAAGGAGTTAATTAATTAAGATAAGTAATTACAAGTTATTAATTACTGTTTATGATTAATTAAGGTAAATTAATGAATGTAGTTGATTAAAGATTAATTATTTAATTAACTAAAAGGTAATTAATTAATGAAGCAATTAAAAGATCATTAATTAATATAATTAATGGAATTAATCAAGGTTGATTAATAAAAGTGATTAATTAAAGTATGATTAATTAATTATAATTAATTGAGGATTAATGCAAATAATTAATTAATTAATTATGGAAGTAAATGAAGAATCATTAAGTATTGTAATTTAATAATAGTAATTAAAGGTTAATTACTGTATATGGTTTAAGGATAATTACTTGAATGTAATTAAAATAATTAATCAAGGAGATTAATTAAAAGAAGATCATTAGGAGATGATTAGTTAATTAATTTGTAATTAATTAATGATAGTAAGCAGGATTTTGATAATCCAAGTAATTAAATTAATATGGAGTTAATCAATTCTGTTTAGATGATTGGTTAATATTGGATGATTGATATTGGGGAATTGGATGATATGTATATGTTGTGTCTGTATCTGTGATACTTGAGTTGTATGAATTAGACAGATGTTTATAACTGTCTAATATGTGTTGTATAAGTTGTGTACTCTGATGTAATATGATACTATGCAATATTTTATGTGATATATTATATTTTATTCGTTCCGCTGTGAGATTCTGATGTGTTGTTCTTTCTTCTTTTCTATCTTTTCTTTTTCTATCCCTTTCTTTCTTAATTAACGATGCGACTTTCTGTGGAGAAAAAGTCGGGTCGTCACATTTGGTATTAATTGCCTTAATAAAATTTCCATCTTTAAAAATAAACTTTTCATTTAAATCATAATTCATACATATATAAATTATTAATAGATTAAATAAATTTCAAACAATATCAAATTATAACGTATACATACATATATATTACAATTTGAAAATACAATCTTTAATTTAAAACAAAAGATATTTCCATTCACAATATATATCAAATATATATATTATAAATAGAATAAAATTTATTAGCTTTGGCAAACAAATCTTATCAATATTTCCAGATTATAATTGATTAACCTTTAAAATATTAAATTAACCAATTTAAATTAAAATTATAAAGGAAAATTATCAATGCAATTAAATTATCAATAAAGATTATTAAATTAACTTTGTTTTTAATTTCGGGGACGAAATTATTTTAGCAGGTTACTGCCACATTCCATAGTAGGTAATACAACTAAAACCGTACTGGGTTCGTACTGTTTCTTTGGATTTCCAACAAATGATCAGGCTAAGGAACTTCCTTTCCGAAATAGAAACTCCTTTGGAAAGACGCCTCGGATCCTAACCGGATCTCTGCAAACAAAAGGCCGACGCTACCTCACGCTGTACAGCTGTAACTAGGTAACTAACACACTGACGCTACCTCACGCTGTACAGCTGTAACTAGGTAACTAACACACGAGTCATGTCATCCCCCGGTCGTTACCGACCTTTATCCGAGGTACCTCGATCATAAAGCAACAGCCACAAAATATAATCAACATAGATAAAATATCTGGGCTCCATACCATGATATCACCTTTTATCCAGAAGGAAATGACATACCCTAGGGGCGCTACCCCTACAAACCTTTGCCGCAACATTCCTGTTTCGACCATTACCGGGTTGTGAGGCTCGACGAAGTCTCGTCCACAAAGCTACGCTTTTTCACAAAGAAACGCTTTTTCACAAAGCAACACTTTGACCAACAAATGATCATCAGCACTTCGTATGCCACATTACCAAATTGGGAATGTATCACTAATAACCATCAACTACATAACCTCTGAGCTCATACGTCTCAGAGAAGGGTGTTAAGCTAAGAGAATAAATTCTCCGCCACCAACAGAAATGTATTTGATATAAACCAGCTTTACATCTCAAAGTGTAACGTCAGACACACATCCATACAAGTCTGTTCCAGGTTCGAACAGAACCGAAGGCACTTCCAAAGAAGCCCTTGCAAATCCGGGTATTCACAATCCTGATCGGACTTCCCATCACTTAGGGAATCTCTATACCGTAGCTACTCGGTGCAGAGACAATCGATAGGTCATCCTATCGCTCTCGCAAATACCCGGTCTTCACCACCGGTCTTCAAATGCTATCCATATCGTCGTATCACTATTCGGAATGGGATATATGACACAAAGGTCCTCTCCCGGCTAAACCGAATAACGAGCGCAATTAAAAATCATATGGATACTGGGGTCTCAGTTAAATCACAGCTTAAAGCCCAAAACTTTTCATTCGAATGGTAAAACAAATTACCATTTCCAATCTTTTAAACAAAAAGATTCATTTCAAAAACCTTCAATGGTTTAAACAATTTTCCACACTTTTAATCTTTTAAACAAAAGATTTAATTCACAAAGTTAACCCCATTCACAAAGATCCATTCATGGATTTTCAAATCGATTTCCATTTTAATTGAATTAACTCGTTAAATCTTTAAATCAAGATTTAACTTATATCTTTCAAAACAATTCTATTTCAAGTTGGATTAACTCATCCGGTCTTTGAAATCAAAGACTCATTTCATAGTTTTCAAAACATTTCAATTCCATTTCAAACTTGAAATTCTTTCAACACAAATTGGAAGTTCATTACTTTTGTGAAAGCTTTTACTATTTGAAAACAAATAGTTTCGTTTTCAGAAAAATCCAGTTATATTTACACGAGTTAAAACCCTTGAATTAAATTCAAATTCCCAAATCAATACCTTTAAAATGGTTTAACCCAGATATAACTTATACAACATCTTTAATCCCTAGTTTCAAATCATAGAATTCAATTTCAAATTTGAATTCAAATTTAAATCAAATTATTTGCATTTTCAAAACTCGATTAAGTTATTCAAAATAACTTTTATCTTTGAAATTCCATTTCAAAAGCTTTTTACTTTAAACCCAAATTTCTAATTTCAAAATCAATTGAAATTAAAATTTCAATTTCAAAAACATCAAATTTAAATTATCTGTGACTTAACCGATTTCCACGTGAAATCCATATTTGTGTGTGTAAAGGTGTGGTCCAGGGGTTTTACACACAATATGCAACATCAATCATTACAGATATATCGATAAGCGGTATAATCGATAACGCTTATCTCCATTCACAGATTCATAGATAAAATAAATTTATCAGTCACAAAGATTCACAATTATAATTCGATGTGGGTTTCGGATATCCAACCAGAATCCGACTCCCTGTCGCATCGAAATTCAAATGTCATTCTGTGGGTCAAGGGTTTCATATTCACATAGTAATATATCATAGAAATAGAAATCACAGCTACGTAAATTACAAATCACAGCATAAATCAGGGTATATCACAAAGCATCAAATATCAGGGATATTAAACAATTCAACATTCAATACAATTCAAATATCCAAAAGTAGGACCAATTAAATTATCTGATTTATTCAAATTAAATTAATTACTTATGAATTTCTAAACCCGGTTAATTAACATTCATTAATTACAAATCATTTTAATTAATTATTCTTTAATCATTTAATTAATCAATTTTAATTATTTAATTACTTTTAATTAAGTAATTATCTTCACGTAATTAATTACCTTTAATTACTTATATTAATTTATCTTAATTAATAAATCAACCTTTAATAAATCACATAAATTAATTAATTATTAATTAATTATCATTCCTTAACCACCTTCATTTATTAACCTTCAATTAATTAATCATCCTCAAATTAATTACCATAATTAATTTACCTTTTAACTAATTACATCATTTCATTACATTTGAAACACCCAAGAATTTAGTTACAAAATTAAACCAACATATTATTACATACTCAAAACAATATTTAAACATTTCCTTTAAAATTTAATCTTCAAAATTTGTCAAAAACTTGTTAACACTTTGCTTGGAAACTTGTCTATATATTTTGTTATTAAAACTTTATTTTTTCCAAAACCTGGTTACAAAAGTTCTACACGTTATTAAAACTTGAGAACAAAACGACTACTCGAGCAAACACTCCATATTCCCAAGCCAGATTCAAAAATACCCGAGCAAACTAACTAAAACTCCGAGCAACTTCACGTCGCCTCCTAACTTCGAGTCACTCACGAGTCTTCCCCGAGCTACAACCCTTTTTCCCCGAGCGTCACCCTAGTGCTTTCTTCTTCTTCTACTGACCCTATCTTCTTCTCCCCTTTCCCTTTTTATTTATAAGCTGCAGATAAACCCACATACCTGCGCACGCACCCAGGTAACCCGAAGCATCTCTCCATCCTACTTGAGCATCGCTCGAGTCGAACCAACCATGTCCTCACTGACACGCTCACGCCACCGTGCACGTGCACGGTGGTTCGCCGATCCTACGGCATCTCGCACCATCGCCAACAACCCACAAATTCCCTCGATAATCGAAACACGAGCCCAGATCAACACGAATCGACCCATTTGTTCGAGCCAGCTATAACGAACACTTCACACCAAAACGCCTCGTCCCCCAAATGTCGACCCTGCGGCGACGTAGCTCCGCCTGCATCTCGGCCAAACCTTGTTCGAGCAATTCCCGAACTCGCGAGGCACTCGATCATGCAACGGTGACGGAAACGAAGATATGCCGAGCATCGAAAATCATATGAACTAAACCCTACTCTCGATCCAAACCCAAAATCTATGCATTCAAAAAATTTTCTAACATTTTTCTGGTGATCTCACATCAACACTCTAGCTTCATGTCAAATTTCATCAACAATAATTGATTGAATCATATGTTATTCATATAAAAGTATTTTCGGTTCACTAACAAACTGCTCTGTGAATAGTTAATTAAAAATTATGATTTTTGTCTTAAAATCATAGCTTTGTATGTTGTTTTAACATATAAACTCAAATTTACAAATCAAGTTATTCGAATTTTGATCCTTACTTTACTTTTACTGGTAACTTGAATAAACAGTATTTATAAAATACTGTCAAACTCCACTCAAGGTTGCAGGCCTTTGATTTAAGGTAAACAACTTGAATTAGCAACAGTACCTAAGTTTAAAACATTTATATGAAGAAGTGTTTACAAATTTCTTTGCTTTACTTTGTTCAGATACTCAAAATTTCTGAAGAACAGCTACATATGCTACCAGAGCAACAGAAAGTACTAAGGGCTACTTATTTAAGCAAATATCAAAGAACATACCATTTGCAAACTAAAGATACAAGTTTAACTTGAAAATAGTAAGTTTACTCACATGTAAATAAGAAGAGTTGCTCACCGGTTTATACTTAGAACAAAGAAGATGGACAGAGAACTGAAATTGTTGAAACTGGAAATAGATTTAGTTGCCTAAACTTGCATGCTTGAATTTGCTAGGTTCTTTTTAACTGCTTCAGGTTTGAATCCTTGGTTTTATTTTAATTTTTTCTTTCTTTCCTGGCTTTCATTTTTGCTGAGTTTTTGATGGATGAAGTGAAGAGGTTGATATGTAGAAAGAAGATTACAGGGTGTTATCATGGGTTATGTACTGAAAACCCTTTGTTTATACCTTAGCCAGAGATCTTTTCCTTGTTTTGGCCAGCATAAATCTTGCTTTGCCATGCTAGAGATGCAAACATTAAATGCATATGTACCCTATGCCAGAGATTTTCATGTTTTTTGGAGGCTGATGAACACATTTTGTATGATTTCGAATTGACCAAAATACTTTGAGCTGTGAAAGCATTTAATGCTAAGTACTTTATGTCTATACTTAACCTCTTTGAACAAAGATATTTCATCTTTCTTTTGCCTAGCATATCTATCCTACAGGTAACATACATTATATTATTTTTTACTTTCCTATAGATATATATTTTGTTTCTTTCTTTAGCTAGTGTTCATGAAAGCATATTTTTGTTTGCTGTTTTACTCGGCTGAGATAATAATGTTGTTATGTACAATATCAAAGACATTTTTTTTCTATTTATAGTTTGATTTTCAAATATTACATTTATACCATATAATTTTCTTTTATATCTTACACTTACATTTTTATATTGAAAGGATAAAATTTTATACTTCTTATAACTTCATAAAGAAAAACGGATTAAAAATACAATCTATACCTTTAATAAATAATTATACATTTTATTTTATCTTTCCCAAGTATAACCTTTTAAAGAAAATGCATTTTGAATTTCCAAATCAAAAACTTATTTATATCCAATTTAATTTGAAAATATTCAATTCGAGTTCAAATCCAAAAATTCAAATAAATCCACAATTTAACCCAAAATTTTAATCTAATTACAAATTAAATTCGTCTTTAAAACTGGGATCGTTACAGACTTCCCCCCTTAAAAGAATTTCGTCCTCGAAATTACCAAGGAGACAAAAAGATAGATGAAGAACATTTCATCAAATCAAATGAATATCTATTCTGCATTTGGTTTACCAAATCAGAATATCGATAACAGATACAAGAACGAATCTGTTTGACACTTCACAAAATACTCGGGTTATCCAGATCTACGAAATATTTAGTGGCATCGGTTAGTTCGAAAGGAATAACTAACCATTCGTAGAACATATCGGGACCCAAAGAAATAGATATATATATATATATGGATACAATTTCAAAGCTTTCAGTTTAGAAACCAAATTATACCTATCCATAGCAACCAAGGCAAACAATTCATCCAACAAACAATTTTGGCCTATTTGGAGTTTACGTCCCATATCAAATATATCGAATTTCTTCTTCCTGGATCTACCAAAAACTATCGAAGAATTGAGAAGAGATGACGAACAAAAGAGATGAATAGAGAAAAGATTGTTTCCTTGTTGTTACAGAGTATCGACCATTTATAGTCGTATTCCCCTATCCTCTATCTCATCCTCTTCTTGCACTCATACTTACTATCAGTGGATAGCAAGAGAATTTACTGAGGCATATGGACGGATATCTGAGAATTACTCATTCTAGGGTATACTTCACCCTGTCTCTAATGAGCTACTTAATGTGTTACACTCCTGAGCTAAAGTTCAACCTTAGCTCTGATACCAAATGTAACGACTCGAATTTTTCGCGTTTGAAAATCAACATCCGTACTTCATATTGTACTAGAATGCCGCAGATTCGACCGTTCAAATCCGATTCGCCGGAGCTTATAACACAATTAAGTAAATAACACAGCGGAAGAAAAAGAAAACAATGATATCATATACAATTCCAATGAATACAATATCCAGAATGATATACAACAATGATATCAATATGATACAACAATATCAGAGATATGATACAAGAAATAGCAGCGGAAAGAAAATAGATAACACCAGCAGCGGATAGAATGTCTCCAATAGAATGCTCCAAGATAAGCAACGTCAATCCATGAACTCCAAGAACGGAACTAGCTCCAGATAATCTACTAAACCTGAATATCTGAAAAACCCAACTCTAGACTGCCCGTGTGGAAAATGATGGGCACCCAGAGTTTAGGAAGGGAACAGTAAACTCCGGATCAGTCATGGGACTGGTATGAGCAAACAAAAACAGTTTATCTTTAAACAAACACAAAAGACTCTTAAACATTGAAATCCGCAGTGCTTTTCGAAAATGAAACTACCATAAGACCTCCCACCACACACACAATGCAAACGCAGAATTGGAGGAGATTTCTTCTTATGATAGTCAAAAATGCTTACTACGCAAAATCATTCGATATTATTATCATTAGTGCATAGTGTAGAAAACCATTTCGAAAATATAATATTAATCTTAGCCAGCATACAACCATTGTTGTATGCCTACTATAGCTACTACGTTCAATAGCAGGTTACTGCCACATTCCATAGCAGATAATACAACTAAAACTGTACTGGGTTCGTACTGTTTCTTTGGATTTCCAACAAATGATCAGGCTAAGGAACTTCCTTCCCGAAATAGAAACGCCTCTCACTACAACAAACTGGGGCTTCTATAGCGTTTGAAAAACGCTATTATAGTTTACCATAGCGTTTCAGAGAATGCTCTGGAACGACATGCTATGGTAGACCATAAACTTTAAATAGCATGAATGAAAACGCTATGCAAAATAAATTTTCTATAGCGTTTTCTCAGTGCTAGTAAGCAAAAACGCTATAGAAAATATTATCTCATGTTACTTCCTATAGCGTTTAAACTGCACATTTCTATAGCGTTTTCCTTGCATATTTTATAGCGTTTGGTATGCATTTTTTAGCATTGGTTTACATATTTCTATAGCGTTTTTTTGCATATTACTATAGCGTTTTTTAGTTATATTATAGCGTTTGTTATTCATATTCCTATGGTTATAGCGTTTTTTAAACGCTATTAAATGTAATATTAATTTATAGATTTTATCTATTGCTGTTTCAATTTGTCCCATATATAATATCAATTTACCCATTTTTTCTTTGCATATAAGCATAAAAGATTTTCACTGACAAAAAATATATGAATTAAAGCACAATATTTCATACATATCATTCAAAGAACTTTTGGCATGTTCATACAGTAGTTCATACATATCATTCGAACAATTTTTCCCATATCCATACATAGTATTTCATGCATATCGTTCGAGCTACTTTTCTAATGTCCATACATATATTTCATATATATTTGTATCAACAACTTACTTATAGCTATGGCCAGTCAAACAATTGAGTTCATCTTGCTTTGCTTTTGATATTTTCTTCTAACATCTGCAATAATCAAATAAGCAATTAGGACATAAAAAATAATGTAGAAATATCATGGTTTGCTTGATATAAGACAGAATAATAGAATAACAATTTATTCTTTTTCTTGTTCCAAACCTAAATGAAAAAACTAAGAAAAAGACACTCTAAGGGAAAATACCGTTAGATTATAATATTTGTGTGTATGTGTAGAGTTATATGATATGATATATATATATATGTATCATTTATACAATATTTATTTATTATATATATATAATTTTTATTAATTCATATACTTATTATATACATTTACTATGCTATTTGTTATATATTGATTCATATGTAATTTATATTAATTTATATTGATTAATACACATAATTCTATAATAACTTTTCAAGCTTTGGTTAAGTTCATCAAGATATTATTATTACTCCTCCTACCACTATTGCTATTTACAATACACACACATACACGCACGCTATTTATAATATGTGTGTGTGTGATTTAAATGTATAATTATATGATTTACATATAAATATGTAATTTATATTTATTCATATATAAAATTTATATAATATATACATGTTAATTTACAAAGATATACTCTATGTAACATGATTTATAATAGTATATATTTTCATACATAAACTTAATTATTTTTCATATACTTATTTAATATAAGTATATGTATATGTGTGTGTATGCAATTTACATATATAAGTTATATGATTTGCGTTTATATGTACAGATATATGATATAATATATATGTATCGTTTATACAATATTTATTTATTATATATTTAATTTGTATTAGTTCATATACTTTTATATACATTTATTATATTATTTTTAATATATTAATTCATATGTAATTTATGTTAATTAATATGTATAAATAATACGTTTTCAAGCTTTAGTTAAGTTTATCAAGATATTAATACTGCTCCTACTATTGCTACTATTACTATTTACAATATGTGTGTGGATTTATCATATTTGTGAAACCAAAACCTAAAACGTCACAAATGCATTATCTTGTTAGCAAAGCCTAACTTGTGCCTCATTTGATTTAAAACTAAGTCGCTAAAAACATTACCCGAACAACTACTTAAATTTTCAGCCTGAGCAAATCACTTTTCTCCCATAATCTCCCCATCCTAGTGATGGGTGCTAATATGTATAATATTGCCTTATAACAATACATTTTAACTATTCAGATTATAACCAGTACATAATGTATTGGCTACAACAGTTGAAACCAAGAGTATTTATCATAAATGAGGATTGTTCTATGGTCACAAGTGATGGAGACTTGTAAAAAATCTCAATCTTTTGCATGTTTATGCTTATTTTGCATGCTCAACAACATGGTCAATTGCAAACTAAGCTTAGTTTGAATTCTCAGTTGCAAACTGAGCTTGCAAACTAAGCTTGCACAGTTTCAAACTGGCAACTTTAATGTATTTATATGTTCATAAATAAAGGCAGTTGGAACTGATGGAAAAGTACCCCATATCAATCTACTGTAGTGCAATCTAACAGATTATAACAAGGGTCATGTAATATAGTTCCATTTGAACCTTGAAATAAGATCAACTTGAATACTTTGTAAAAGTTCAAACATAGTATTACCAAAGCAGCAGCCCAAAGTTGCTTCATCATCAACAGGACTTCAACGATCGAATGAGGATGTTCATGCAACCCAGAGCACCTTTGTTGAGAAGGCAATGGTAATCTATATTTTCAATAAGTAATTGCAGTAACTGGTCAGATGCTCAACTGGATAGGCAACGATCAGAAAGTGCAAGTGCATCCGTAAATTTTCCTTTATTAATTAACATGTAAACAGGAAAAAGGGAAGATTGGGTATAACTCTGTTGTGAAGTGCACAAGCAAAATAAATATATATATTTTTGTACTCCTTAAATTATAAGACTGGCAAATGGTTAGTATTTAGAGATACCTTTCAACTTCTTTTTTGTAAGGTCCTTCATTTTCCCAGTTAAATGAAAGAAAAGCAGTTGTATTAACTTCTGCAAATTCTATTTTTGGTGACTCTTGCAAAGGTATAATTAAAACCTAAAGATAAACTCCCACCTAAAGATAAACGACCATATACAATAAGTGGATTTCAGTATATCAGTTATTTGTGTTCAATATCTTATGAATAAACTCATTGTGCAAATTCTTAAGAATTTCTTTAGCACCTACATACCCGTGTAGTTAAAATGAGGATGCAGCAAAAAGAGCTGTACGATTTGTTATTCGTAGCTAGTCACTGCCCGACTTTATTCCAAATAGTAGATGAGCCTGACTCAGGTACATGATTATTCCATTGCATATAATTGTAAAGACATACATAATCATAACTTTTGACACGTAATAAATATGCTAGACATTTAGAAAAGGCTTATATGCTTACAAAACTTTATTTTCTCTGTCAGTCCCAAACAACAAAAAATGATGTATGTATAGAAAGAAATTGAGGAAGAAATCAAAGAATATGCAGGATGGATTAACAGGTGAATATTTATTCCTCGGCCATGATGGTATAGTACGAATAATGGATGTAGTAGTTTTAATTAACAGTACAACAACCAATTGGTTGAGAATGAGTAACAAGGAATGCAAAAGATAGCCGACATTAAGAAAACCCAGTAACTTTTATGTTTTTTCACTGACCAAGATTTGTGTTGGGTGCATGCATATGTAAAATAGTGTAAAGTAAATTAAATAACTGAGGTCTCATACTTTTAGTAATGGGATCCCTCTAATGCAAAACAATACAAAATTATCAAACCGTTCATTTAGCTCTAACATCTCCCCAATCAAAACAAAGCATGGGCAACCAGTTCCTTTAAATCAATCTAATTCTAGGAGTCAAAAGGAAAAAACCATAATTAACATAGTAACGATGTATGCTAGCAAAAAATATGAAATACAAACTTTTGAAATTTTTCTTGATAGTTGATAATGAGAGTGACACTTAATTTAAGCACAACATTTATTTATTTATTTATTACTTTTGTTTAAGTTAGCTTTTGCCTATCCAAATTTACTTTATGAGCTTTTGAATAACAGGTCGATTTAAGCTATCCAAATCATCCTTTAATTGAGATTGGAATCAACTGCCTAAAAGGAGGATACATGCTTAGGACAGGATCCAATTTGTCCTAAATCCTAGTCAGGGGATCAAGTTAACAAAGATAAAAAACTTACACTCAAACTAAGCTATGTTAAACTACAAAATCTTCATGCATTTACAAAAACAAAAACAATTACCTTCAACCCAGGTACATTGTCTCCACGCATATAATATGCTGGACTCTTGGTTGATCTTCATTCAGCAGTTCCCATGCCATCTACAATATCAGTCAAACCATTTCATCAGACAACACCAATGCAAATCAAAAATAAAAACAACTTAATTTAATTTTCATAACAAACTGCATGCCCAAAATCAACTTAACATACAGTGGTTATTCTCGCAAACCAAGATAACCGGCAAGTTCCACAATGCGCTCATGTTCAAAGCTTCAAACAACTGCCCCTGATTCATAGCTCCATCCCCATACATGTTTAACTTCTTCAAATGTATGCAATCAGTTAAATATTCAACTTCTTTAATTGTGAATAAAGTTATATACACTTAAAAGTTTCATATTAAACATAGATGTTTCCACTTCAATGTAGTTCAGTTTGTTGTAAACTTGTAGTTATTCTCAAATCTGAATTCACTCTAATTGGAATAGTTGTTACTGTGTGCACTTACTGTATAACACCTACTTTTATGATGTGTTTAATGGCAATTATATTTCAGTTTTTGAACATATTCAGTGCAGATCTGTTGTTTATACTACAAAGCTGATTCTGTTCCCTAAATGAATGCCACTACACAAGACATCTTCCTCATCCACCCGAACAAATGCAAACCCTTCCCCTTTGAATTCATTCACCTCATCCTCGATGTTGGTCTCTATCGACCATGCATTCATATGTTCAAGCATAGCTCAATCAAGTTGAACAAGTATATCTTATCTTATCATGAAGTCATACAAACAGATTGGATTTATATATGCGCATTTCATTTGCGAGATGAAGCACTTCTATGGTTTAATTGGTATTCAACCAATATAGACCACGCATTCATATGTGCAGTGCTTAATTAGTTAGACCAATTGATTCATTGGCTAGTTTTAAACAAACAACATCAGTATGTCAGTACTAATAAATTTGAACATCCAGATGTTACCAATTTCATATTTTTAAAGATGCAAAAGTAAATGAATGGATAAGATTTAGTGGCTACATGAGTTCACAAACGTTTAGTGATAGGTGGTCTCATCCCATAAAACCAAACATTCAGAAAATCTAACAAACAAAATGAACATATCTCAAGGTAAAAGTGAACGATTTCAAATGCATTTGGTTTTTCCTTTTACTGGGATATCCAATTTTCTTTTGTTGTTTTTTCCAACTCGGATTAAAGGTAATTGGTATGTTAGCATTCGAATATTGGATATGCAAAAGCCGTAACAGATATATAAATCTATAAAAATAGAAATACAGTCATACTGCCATAGAAAAAATCATACATCTAGAAGTGTTTTTTTCCATCTAGTTCACTTCAAATTGTAGTGTTTTTTCATTTATTTTTCATATAGCTCATATAATTGTGTATATATTAAACACAACCCAAATTAATAGGTGATCTATTCATTTAATGTAGCAACAACAATTTTATCATCAAAGGAAATTAATGCTTACATTTTTTATCTCATTTTTTGGATAAGCTCCCTCCTTAGAATTTTACCAGTAGTAGACCTCGAGATGCTTTCAAGAAAAGTTACTCTCCTCAATCTCTTGAATGGAGCAACCTGTAAAAGATAAATGTAGAGTGGTAAGGCACTAATTATCCTGCCAGCATAATGTTTGGACTACAGATGCAACAAGTATTTTTATTCAAATCGTAAAAACAAGTATTTCAAGATAATGAAAAACAAAGATGAAATAAAAATCGAATCGAAGACATACCTATGGCAATGAGATTCAGGCGACAACGAAGTTGCCTCAATCTGTGTCTCTAACTAACCAAAAATACAGTACCTATTGCCAATTAGGTTGTCTAATCTTATAGATGAGTAGGCGAGAAATCCCCATATTGGGACAACAAAAGGATTTAAGCAGGTTAAGCAAAAGAATCTTCAACTAAGGGACGATAAAGGATTGATTCAATTAACTAACATAAGTAGTTACATAAAAATAATTGAAAAAAAATTCTTTAGTTTTGAAATATTTACACTTCCTACAAATGCAATAAGTTTACTCATTCAATAAATATAAGAAGATGTAGAAAGGAAAGGGGAAAATAATGAAGTTTTCCACCTAAATTATGTTATTTAAAATCCATTTGAGTTCAAATTGGTGAAGTAATTTTACATCATATACTGCCTGAAATTAGTCTTGTAAAACTAACATGTGAAAATAGTTTTTTTTAAGTGGTGCCATGATACATTATTCATAGCTTTCTTGCAATAGATATATAGTATATGAAACTTAGCTACAAATATATGCTTATTTGATTTTTACCATTCTGTATTGTTAACACCATCACTTATGATTGGAATATATCATATGTAATAGATGCAGCTGATTTTGGACCATTTTATATGCAGTGTATAATTTACAAAACAACAAAACTTGCAACTTATCTGATTTCTTCTATTCTGGTTTATAGGGTAGGTGTCGAAACTCTGAATTTCCCCATCCTTTATTTGGGACACTACTGTGAGACAAACGACAGGGAAGGGTAACAACTTTACTTGAATTTAAATTAGAAAAATCACCTATTAAATATGATTTATACTCTCACGCAGCAGCAACGACACTCATTATCGCTATTACAGTGAACCGCTCTACTCCATCCAGTCTCTTTTACAGTGAACTTGCTTCCGATCTTATGCAATAGCGTCCCTCGATTACAGTGAACAGCAAACGCAACAGCATATGCAATAGCAACTTGCAACTTCAGACCTCACGCATCAGCTCCTCTGGTCTCTATTATAGTGAACAACATTGATTTCACACAACAGCACCCCTCGATTATTGCATGTCCCCTTCATGGCTCCCGCATACTCTGTTTTAAGAATCATGAATATGAGCAATGAAAAATATATAATAAAGGTTGTAGTACCTCTCATGCCCGTTCAAATTGGAGAGCGGGATCGACTGTTGATGACAGGGGTGATTTGGCGATCCACGATTTTGCAATTTGGGGATTTGTGATTTAATGTTACAGTTTAGGGATTTTGCGATTTAGGATTTTTGTTGTATTTTGGAGGTGATGAAGTGAAAGAAGGGCTGTTTTCTGAAGGAGTCGATAAGGCAACAAGCGCTTATTTTTAGTTCCCGCACAAAATAATTTTGTTTGCCGCCTTTTTCCTTGTATAGCGTTGAGTGCACGAAAATTACTTCTGTGATAGCGTTGGAAACCCTACTTTTCATAGCGGTTAAAGAGGATAGGCAGAAACGCTATGTATTATTGCTATCAAATGTCCATTTCTTTGTAGTGTCTGGAAAGACGCCTCGGATCATAACCGGATCTCTGCAAACAAAAGGCCGACGCTACCTCACGCTGTACAGCTGTAACTAGGTAACTAACACACTGACGCTACCTCACACTGTACAGCTGTAACTAGGTAACTAACACACGAGTCATGTCATCCCCCGGTCATTACCGACCTTTATCCGAGGTACCTCGATCATAAAGAAACAGCCACAAAATATAATCAACATAGGTAAAATATCTGGGCTCCATATCATGATATCACCTTTTATCCAGAAGGAAATGACATACCCTAGGGGCGCTACCCCTACAAACCTTTGCCGCAACATTCCTGTTTCGACCATTACTGGGTTGTGAGGCTCGACGAAGTCTCGTCCACAAAGCTACGCTTTTTCACAAAGCAACGCTTTGACCAACAAATGATCATCAGCACTTCGTATGCCACATTACCAAATTGGGAATGTATCACTAATAACCATCAACTACATAACCTCTGAGCTCATACGTCTCAGAGAAGGGTGTTAAGCTAAGAGAATAAATTCTCCGCCACCAACAGAAATGTATTTGATAGAAACCAGCTTTACATCTCAAAGTGTAACGTCAGACACACATCCATACAAGTCTGTTCCAGGTTCGAACAGAACCGAAGGCACTTCCAAAGAAGCCCTTGCAAATCCGGGTATTCACAATCCTGATCGGACTTCCCATCACTTAGGGAATCTCTATACCGTAGCTACTCAGTGCAGAGACAATCGATAGGTCATCCTATCACTCTCGCAAATACCCGGTCTTCACCACCGGTCTTCAAATGCTATCCATATCGTCGTATCACTATTCGGAATGGGATATATGACACAAAGGTCCTCTCCTGGCTAAACCGAATAACGAGGCAATTAAAAATCATATGGATACTGGGGTCTCAGTTAAATCACAGCTTAAAGCCCAAAACTTTTCATTCGAATGGTAAAACAAATTACCATTTCCAATCTTTTAAACAAAAAGATTCATTTCAAAAACCTTCAATGGTTTAAACAATTTTCCACACTTTTAATCTTTTAAACAAAAGATTTAATTCACAAAGTTAACCCCATTCACAAAGATCCATTCATGGATTTTCAAATCGATTTCCCTTTTAATTGAATTAACTTGTTAAATCTTTAAATCAAGATTTAACTTATATCTTTCAAAACAATTCTATTTCAAGTTGGATTAACTCATCCGGTCTTTGAAATCAAAGACTCATTTCATAGTTTTCAAAACATTTCAATTCCATTTCAAACTTGAAATTCTTTCAACACAAATTGGAAGTTCATTACTTTTGTAAAAGCTTTTACTATTTGAAAACAAATAGTTTCGTATTCAGAAAAATCCAGTTATATTTACACGAGTTAAAACCCTTGAATTAAATTCAAATTCCCAAATCAATACCTTTAAAATGGTTTAACCTAGATATAACTTATACAACATCTTTAATCCCTAGTTTCAAATCATAGAATTCAATTTCAAATTTGAATTCAAATTTAAATCAAATTATTTACATTTTCAAAACTCGATTAAGTTATTCAAAATAACTTTTATCTTTGAAATTCCATTTCAAAAGCTTTTTACTTTAAACCCAAATTTCTAATTTCAAAATCAATTGAAATTAAAATTTCAATTTCAAAAACATCAAATTTAAATTATCTGTGACTTAACCGATTTCCACGTGAAATCCATATTTGTGTGTGTAAAGGTGTGGTCCAGGGGTTTTACACACAATAGTGCAACATCAATCATTACAGATATATCGATAAGCGGTATAATCGATAACGCTTATCTCCATTCATAGATTCATAGATAAAATAAATTTATCAGTCACAAAGATTCACAATTATAATTCGATGTGGGTTTCGGATATCCAACCGGAATCCGACTCCCTGTCGCATCGAAATTCAAATGTCATTCTATGGGTCAAGGGTTTCATATTCACATAGTAATATATCACAGAAATAGAAATCACAGCTACGTAAATTACAAATCACAGCATAAATCAGGGTATATCACAAAGCATCAAATATCAGGGATATTAAACAATTCAACATTCAATACAATTCAAATATCCAAAAGTAGGACCAATTAAATTATCTGATTTATTCAAATTAAATTAATTACTTATGAATTTCTAAACCCGGTTAATTAACATTCATTAATTACAAATCATTTTAATTAATTATTATTTAATCATTTAATTAATCAATTTTAATTATTTAATTACTTTTAATTAAGTAATTATCTTCACGTAATTAATTACCTTTAATTACTTATATTAATTTATCTTAATTAATAAATCAACCTTTAATAAATCACATAAATTAATTAATTATTAATTAATTATCATTCCGTAACCACCTTCATTTATTAACCTTCAATTAATTAATCATCCTCAAATTAATTACCATAATTAATTTACCTTTTAACTAATTACATCATTTCATTACATTTGAAACACCCAAGAATTTAGTTACAAAATTAAACCAACATATTATTACATACTCAAAACAATATTTAAACATTTCCTTTAAAATTTAATCTTCAAAATTTATCAAAAACTTGTTAACACTTTGCTTGGAAACTTTTCTATATATTTTGTTATTAAAACTTTATTTTTTCCAAAACCTGGTTACAAAAGTTCTACACGTTATTAAAACTTGAGAACAAAATGACTACTCGAGCAAACACTCCAGATTCCCAAGCTAGATTCTGTTAGCGCCAAAATTGGTCACTAACCCCCAAATGCAAATGAAAGCACCAAATAACAATCACCGCTCACAGATGGAATGTATGTAGAGGATGTTAATATGAAGAATAACAGAAATTAAAATGAAAGCAGTAAAGACAAAGAATTTATAGTGGTTCGGCTGACTCCGGCCTACGTCCACTCTAGAAATTTCCTTTTTATTGATGTTCGAATCAATTACAGTTACAAACTGGTAGGATAGCCTTAGCCTTAGGAAATAGAAAGTTAGAGAGTAGGAGAGAGGATCCCCTTTTACTGTGCCCCTGCCTCTCTATTTATAGACAAAGATGGGTTGGACTTCCCTAGTGGGCCTGGTAGCCGAGTACCTCAGCCCAAATGGAGTGGTCTCCATATGCCGAACCATGGATGCCGAACGCTGAATGCCGAACGTTGGGAGGTGCGAGGTACCGAGATATGGAGGT
This sequence comes from Allium fistulosum, assembly GCA_030737815.1. Taxonomy (NCBI): domain Eukaryota; kingdom Viridiplantae; phylum Streptophyta; class Magnoliopsida; order Asparagales; family Amaryllidaceae; genus Allium; species Allium fistulosum. The sequence continues at coordinate 515,917,139 of CM060901.1, read as the reverse complement.
GCGAGGTACTGAGGTATGGAGGTGGGAGGTGCAATGCCGAGCGATCCTTAGTGCCGAACCTCCATCATGCCGAACGTCTCCAGATGCCGAACGATACTGGGGTGAGGTGTGCCGAACGGTCTTGGAGTGGAGGTATGCCGAACGACATTAGAGTGAGGTGCGCCGAACGGCATTAGAGTGGAGGTATGCCGAACGGTCTTGGAGTGGAGGTATGCCGAACGATACTGGGGTGAGGTATGCCGAACGGTCTTGGAGTGGAGGTATGCCGAACGACATTAGAGTGAGGTGTGCCGAACGATACTGGGGTGAGGTATGCCAAACGGTCTTGGAGTGGAGGTATGCCGAACGACATTAGAGTGAGGTGTGCCGAACGATACTGGGGTGAGGTGTGTCGAACGGTCTTGGAGTGAGGCCGGACGCTCTGCATGCCGAACGACCTTAAATACCAGTTGACCCATTCGTGTCGAATCGTAGAATAGCCGAACGTTCATGGATGCCGAACGTTCCTTATATGCCGAACAAAGCAGTTGTGCCGAACGTCATTTGAGTGAGGTGTGTCAAGCGACACCCGGGTGAGGTGTGATAAGCGACACCCGAGTGAGGTGTGCTAAGCGACACCCGAGTGAGGTGTGCTAAGCGACACCCGAGCGAGGTTGATTCCTGAAATTTGTATCGATCATAACTTGAGCATATGAAGTCCGATTGACTTGAAACTTGCAACTTTGGCTTCCTCCTCTTTGATCGTCGTGTCATATCAATTCTAACTTGATTTGGACTTGGAAAAAATTCATCGATGTCCATAGTGAACCTGCGGTATACAACTAATATTTGGAACAAGTAATCATTGATTTTTTGCTAATTCCTTGATATCTCGACCTTGCCAAAAAGTGGGTTAACACTTTGCCCCCCAAAACATGCCTTTTGATAAAAGGCGTGTTTTGAATAGCTTCAGATTGAATGCAGTGAGCTTATGTTCTATTTATTTCTTTAGTATTGTCAATCAGATTTATGGCTATTCGAAGCCGAATCAGTATCTACTTCCACTTACGGAAGTCAGTAACCAAATTCTATAGCCTCTCTGAACTATCGATGGTCACTCCGGACCCTTGCTAAGTCCATTCCAGACTTAACGATTGAATAGAAAGATCATGTTGCACTCCGGCGTTGCTTTCTATCCCTTGCACTCCGACCCCAGTTAGGGCATATAGCGATGTCTTGGTTGTTCTAAACCGATCATAGCCTCTTCGAGCTCTTGCTGGATCCCATCCTGTCACTCTCCGGTGAAGGGGAAACAACGTTGAGTGAGCCGATCCTGTCGCTTTTCGGCGAAGCGACTCACTTCTTGCACTCTGGTTCAGTGTGTCTGAACATTAAGCGATATCTTGGCCTAAATCGTCGGTCGATCATAGCCTCTCCGGGCCCTTGCTGGATCCCATCCTATCACTCTTCGGTGAAGGGGAAACAGCGCTTAAGCAAGTCGATTCTGTCGCTCTCCGGCGAAGTGACTCACTTCCTGCACTCCGGTTCAGCGTTTCTGAACATTAAGCGATGTCATGGCCAAAATCTTTAAGCCGATCATAGCCTCTCCGGGCTCTTGCTAGATCCCATCCCGTCACTCTCCGGTGAAGGGGGAAACAGCGCTCAAGTGAGTCGATCCTGTCGCTTTTCGGCGAAGTGACTCACTTCTTGCACTCCGGACCCCGTCTCTCCGGGTAGGGTCATAAAGCGATCATCATTTTGTATCAGTACGTAATTTTCGTCCTTTAACTCTCCGGTCAAAGGCTTATTCAGGAAATTCAAGTTTATTTATTAAATTCAGACCCTAGATGTTCAATCTCAAACATCAGGGAAAAACTAAACAACGCCTCTCCGGGCTGAACGGTCTATACCATCTCAGAGCATGCCTAGGGATCTCTCTGGTTCCCATACATGAGTGAGTGGAATAGCCGTTTTATTTTGAAATCAAATCTAAGAAAAGTGATTGACCAGAGTTCATATCTTGAACTTGGCCCTTGCCATCATGATCAGTTGATGACGAGTCGTGATCCCGATCCTGGATCGTTCCTGTTACGTGGAGGCGGTGGCTGTTCAGGCCTTACCGCTGCTGTCGGTTCTCTGACATATTGTGGCAATCTACCACTCCTAGCATGTTCTTCCACCTCATCCTTTAGGTGGCGGCATTCATCGGTCGTGTGCCCATCCAGCTCATGGAATAGGCAATATTTTCCAGTTCTGCGTTCCCGCTCTGTGGGATCTCTTCTCGGTGGCTTTCGATAAGGGAGCTGCCCCCGAGTTTCAGTGTAAATTCGTTCCAGGCTTGCCGTCAAACCGGTGTATTGCCTGAATCTGGGTTCCCGAAATTTCTTCCGTTTATCAGGACCGTCCTGTGCATCGTCCTGCTTTCTCTTTCCTTTGTCTGCTCCAGACTGTCCTCCTGCGGTTCCTTCGCTTCGTGTAGTGTTATTTCCTGCCTCTCGGCTCGTGATTCCTCTAGTCGAATGAATTTTTCAGCTTCATGATAAAACTCTCCTAGATCTTGCGGTGGGTCTCTGGTCAGAGAATCTTTGAATTCGGTGCCTTCTGCAATTCCTGCTACTGCCGCCATCAAAATCATTGATGGATCCGAGCGATCTACAGAAGCCACCGTTGCATTGAATCGCAATAGAAAATCTTTTATGGACTCTCCGGTCCTTTGCTTTATCGAGGCTAAAGTCATCACACTCTTGGGTCGCATCACATGGACCCTAAACTGTCTCATGAAGCATTCCACTATCTCACCCCATGTCCTGATTGATCCAGTCTCTAGTTGTCTGAACCAAAGCGCAGCCAAATCTGATAAAAATAAAGGGAAGCATCGTGCCATCACTTCCTCGGATGCCCCCAGCACTTCCATATGCCTGATGTATCTGGTAATGTGCATGGTCGGGTCTGACTTTCCATCATAAGTATCCAGCGTGGGTAACTTGAACTTCGGAGGATTCCTCGCATTCCTGATATTCGGAGTGAACGGGCTCCGACTGACATCCTCTAAGCCTCCGCTTGACAATCCTCCTCTCATTATTCACCGCAATAATCCAGCCATCCTTTCATCTCCATCAAGGGGTTATCCCCTCAACATGCCTCTATCCTACCCCCCAGGTCTCGAAGGGTATTCTGGGTAATATTCTTCATGTGGTTCATTAATGTTGGCGTTAGCTCTAGCCTGCTGAGCTCCGTTCGTGGGTCTTCCAATGTCAGATCCTGAGGGTCTGCCCCCAAGCCCTTGTTGATTGCCTTCGGGCACTGCATTCTGTTCTTGGTTCTGACCTTCAGCGTTCTCTATATCTCTAGTCTCCTGCCCCATATCGGCAGCAACTGCAGCCGGTCCTAAGTTCTATGCTCCGGCTGTTCTCATCTGTTCAAAGAAGCTCTGCATCGCTTCTTGTTGGCTCTTCATCAATCTTTCGTGAATCGAGTCCATCATTGCCTCCATCTCGTTTCGAGTGATGTAGATCGAGGCTTGGCCCTCTCCAGCTCCAGAGGAAGCTTCTTGACTCCCTTCTTGATTGCTCCTTCCTGTCGCTTGCTTCCTAGTTGATGGCCTGGCCATTGCTTTCTAGAATCCGAGTTCCTAGCTCCAAAATTCCCAAGTGTTTGCGTTCTCAGTGAAAGCACCAAAGTGTTAGCGCCAAAATTGGTCACTAACCCCCAAATGCAAATGAAAGCACCAAATAACAATCACCGCTCACAGATGGAATGTATGTAGAGGATGTTAATATGAAGAATAACAGAAATTAAAATGAAAGCAGTAAAGACAAAGAATTTATAGTGGTTCGGCTGACTCCGGCCTACGTCCACTCTAGAAATTTCCTTTTTATTGATGTTCGAATCAATTACAGTTACAAACTGGTAGGATAGCCTTAGCCTTAGGAAATAGAAAGTTAGAGAGTAGGAGAGAGGATCCCCTTTTACTGTGCCCCTGCCTCTCTATTTATAGACAAAGATGGGTTGGACTTCCCTGGTGGGCCTGGTAGCCGAGTACCTCAGCCCAAATGGAGTGGTCTCCATATGCCGAACCATGGATGCCGAACGCTGAATGCCGAACGTTGGGAGGTGCGAGGTACCGAGGTATGGAGGTGCGAGGTACTGAGGTATGGAGGTGCGAGGTGCAATGCCGAGCGATCCTTAGTGCCGAACCTCCATCATGCCGAACGTCTCCAGATGCCGAACGATACTGGGGTGAGGTGTGCCGAACGGTCTTGGAGTGGAGGTATGCCGAACGACATTAGAGTGAGGTGTGCCGAACGGCATTGGAGTGGAGGTATGCCGAACGGTCTTGGAGTGGAGGTATGCCGAACGATACTGGGGTGAGGTATGCCGAACGGTCTTGGAGTGGAGGTATGCCGAACGACATTAGAGTGAGGTGTGCCGAACGATACTGGGGTGAGGTATGCCGAACGGTCTTAGAGTGGAGGTATGCCGAACGACATTAGAGTGAGGTGTGCCGAACGATACTGGGGTGAGGTGTGTCGAACGGTCTTGGAGTGAGGCCGGACGCTCTGCATGCCGAACGACCTTAAATACCAGTTGACCCATTCGTGTCGAATCGTAGAATAGCCGAACGTTCATGGATGTCGAACGTTCCTTATATGCCGAACAAAGCAGTTGTGCCGAACGTCATTTGAGTGAGGTGTGTCAAGCGACACCCGGGTGAGGTGTGCTAAGCGACACCCGAGTGAGGCGTGCTAAGCGACACCCGAGTGAGGTGTGCTAAGCGACACCCGAGCGAGGTTGATTCCTGAAATTTGTATCGATCATAACTTGAGCATATGAAGTCCGATTGACTTGAAACTTGCAACTTTGGCTTCCTCCTCTTTGATCGTCGTGTCATATCAATTCTAACTTGATTTGGACTTGGACAAAATTCATCGATGTCCATAGTGAACCTGCGATATACAACTAATATTCGGAACAAGTAATCATTGATTTTTTGCTAATTCCTTGATATCTCGACCTTGCCAAAAAGTGGGTTAACAGATTCAAAAATACCCGAGCAAACTAACTAAAACTCCGAGCAACTTCACGTCGCCTCCTAACTTCGAGTCACTCACGAGTCTTCCCCGAGCTACAACCCTTTTTCCCCGAGCGTCACCCTAGTGCTTTCTTCTTCTTCTACTGACCCTATCTTCTTCTCCCCTTTCCCTTTTTATTTATAAGCTGCAGATAAACCCACATACTCGCGCACGCACCCAGGTAACCCGAAGCATCTCTCCATCCTACTCGAGCATCGCTCGAGTCGAACCAACCATGTCCACACTGACACGCTCACGCCACCGTGCACGTGCACGGTGGTTCGCCGATCCTCCGGCATCTCGCACCATCGCCAACAACCCACAAATTCCCTCGATAATCGAAACACGAGCCCAGATCAACACGAATCGACCCAAAACAAAATCGACCCATCTGTTCGAGCCAGCTATAACGAACACTTCACACCAAAACGCCTCGTCCCCCAAATGTCGACCCTGCGGCGACGTAGCTCCGCCTACATCTCGGCCAGACCTTGTTCGAGCATTTCCCAAACTCGCGAGGCACTCGATTATGCAACGGTGACGGAAACGAAGATATGCCGAGCATCGAAAATCATATGAACTAAACCCTACTCTCGATCCAAACCCAAAATCTATGCATTCGAATTTTTTTTTAACATTTTTCTGGTGATCTCACATCAACACTCTAGCTTCATGTCAAATTTCATCAACAATAATTGATTGAATCATCTGTTATTCATATAAAAGTATTTTCGGTTCACTAACAAACTGCTCTGTGAATAGTTAATTAAAAATTATGATTTTTGTCTTAAAAATCATAGCTTTGTATGTTGTTTTAACATATAAATTCAAATTTACAAATCAAGTTATTCGAATTTTGATCCTTACTTTACTTTTACTGGTAACTTGAATAAACAGTATTTATAAAATACTGTCAAACTCCAATCAAGGTTGCAGGCCTTTGATTTAAGGTAAACAACTTGAATTAGCAACAGTGCCTAAGTTTAAAACATTTATATGAAGAAGTGTTTACAAATTTCTTTGCTTTACTTTGTTCAGATACTCAAAATTTCTGAAGAACAGCTACATATGCTACCAGAGCAACAGAAAGTACTAAGGGCTACTTATTTAAGCAGATATCAAAGCACATACCATTTGCAAACTAAAGATACAAGTTTAACTTGAAAATAGTAAGTTTACTCACATGTAAATAAGAAGAGTTGCTCACCGGTTTATACTTAGAACAGAGAAGATGGACAGAGAACTGAAATTGTTGAAATTGGAAATAGATTTAGTTGCCTAAACTTGCATGCTTGAATTTGCTAGGTTCTTTTTAACTGCTTCAGGTTTGAATCCTTGGTTTTATTTTAATTTTTTCTTTCTTTCCTGGCTTTCATTTTTGCTGAGTTTTTGATGGATGAAGTGAAGAGGTTGATATGCAGAAAGAAGATTACAGGGTGTTATCATGGGTTATGTACTGAAAACCCTTTGTTTATACCTTAGCCAGAGATCTTTTCCTTGTTTTGGCCGGCATAAATCTTGCTTTGCCATGCTAGAGATGCAAACATTAAATGCATATGTACCCTATGCCAGAGATTTTCATGTTTTTTGGAGGCTGATGAACACATTTTGTATGATTTCGAATTAACCAAAATACTTTGAGCTGTGAAAGCATTTAATGCTAAGTACTTTATGTCTATACTTAACCTCTTTGAACAAAGATATTTCATCTTTCTTCTGCCTAGCATATCTATCCTACAGGTAACATACATTATATTATTTTTTACTTGCCTATAGATATATATTTTGTTTCTTTCTTTAGCTAGTGTTCATGAAAGCATATTTTTGTTTGCTATTTTACTCGGCTGAGATAATAATGTTGTTATGTACAATATCAAAGACATTTTTATTTCTATTTATAGTTTGATTTTCAAATATTACATTTATACCATATATTTTTCTTTTATATCTTACACTTACATTTTTATATTGAAAGGATAAAATTTTATACTTCTTATAACTTCATAAAGAAAAATGGATTAAAAATAAAATCTATACCTTTAATAAATAATTATACATATTTTATTTTATCTTTCCCAAGTATAACCTTTTAAAGAAAATGCATTTTGAATTTCCAAATCAAAAACTTATTTATATCCAATTTAATTTGAAAATATTCAATTCGAGTTCCAAATCCAAAAATTCAAATAAATCCACAATTTAACCCAAAATTTTAATCTAATTACAAATTAAATTCGTCTTTAAAACTGGGATCGTTACATCTAATAAGTACAAATGGCAATATAATATATAATGTCTAGGTTGTAGAATACAAATAAAAAAATAGTTGTCCTACCTGCATCTCACAACAAACAATATTAGAAGTATAACTAAAACCACTATCGTAGGTTTGCATATGAATTTACATGGAGGTGTTCTCGTTACACTGAGGCCGACCCCAGAAGAGGGTTAGAAACTACCTTCCGAGCATCATATATCTCAAGGTAGAATATACCAATAAGGTAAACACAACTGAAACATGCCCGAACATATGATGCCAGATATCAACTCCCACTAGCAACATCAATAAGCATATAGAGATATGTAGTTCATATTACTTTGGGTTAGCTAAACCCACTGGCTATGCAACCTACTCTATTTTCTATCATTTTTGATGGTGAAGTCAAGTACAACATCTCTTACACAAGTCTACATCACTCGAATAGATCACGAATCTCTCTATGGATTCTAACATAAGTCATCTGACGAATGCTAACAATGACCTCTCCCTGAGGCTAAACCTTGGGATAGACAGTTCAACTCTATAGCATTTGTCCCAAATGTTAACATTGACCTCTCTCTTAGACTTAAACTTAGGATAGACAGTTTAACTCTATAACATCTCACTCCACAACCGCTTCTAAAACATAGAACTTGTATATCAGTTTTTAAGTGGTTTTAGGTAAATAATACATAAGTTTACTTATCCAACCCCGGACTCTTCAAAACTAAATCGATGAATTTTCAGTTAACTCAATTATGGTTCTTTTAGAAGTAAGCGAACAATATAAGGGGTCCCCCGCACGATCTTGTATATATGCATTCTTAAAGTGAGAGGCATTTCATACCAATGAGTCCTCCTCCCTAGGGGATCTCAAATTGTATGAAACCCAAAGCTTTGTATACTTCCTAAGTTAATTTGGTCAAGTTAATAGAAATAAAATGATCGCAAATGGAAGTCAAGTCTCATATACTTATCACTATTTCTGACCTTCTCAACTCACATTATCCCTTGGTCAAGAGTGAAGCCAAGTGGATTAGAGCACTAGTTGCATCAAAGCCCTACCTTGATAATTCATTCTTAACTCTCATAATATAACAAGTCTACCTTGTCCGATTTTAGTGCTGAGTATAGGATTAAATAGTTTTCATAAACTAGTAAACACACAAACCACGATTAAGTAACATGACCGACTTCTAATCCCCGTATTCAGATAATACTGATTTGTATATACTTGTATATACATATTTAAATAACTTTACAAAAGATATATACATGTATACTACTACTTCACTATTCATTTCTACTCTTTACATTCTTCAAAATATATAAATATTCTTATCACAAAGGTATAAGAATATTTTCAAATCACTTAACAAGAGTTTATACTTTAACATATAATCGAAATGGCTAAAAACAAATGTTACTAAAACATTGTTTACTATAAACCAAAAGCACTTTATACATGTCATTGTCTTTAATATATTATATTAATTGGTCTACTTATATTCTAAAGTATATTCAAATGTGTTAAAAACAAATATTACTTTAACATCATTTGTTATAAACCCAAAATCATTTTATACTTATAATTACCTTTAAAATATCATATTTAAAAAACTAAATATATCCACAATTATTTAATAGAGTAGTATACTTTTAATTAACTTCTCAAAACCATTCATTTTAGATCAATGTTTAACAAAACCACTTATCCTTTTATAAAATACTTAACTTACTTTTCCAAACTTATATTTATAAATTACTTAAAAGATACTTATAAATATGTTTTAAATATCTATATAAAATATTACTTATAAATAACTAATTTAAACTTCAACAAAAAAACATGTTTTATATTTAAAACCCTTTACTTTAAAAATTCATAAATAATTATTAAAAATATATTTAACTTGGAACCACTTTTAAAATACTTAAGATCTACTACTGAAATTCAATAAAAAGATCTCATAAAATAATTAATTTAAACAACATTTTAAACTTATTTAAGATCAAAAAATAGCTTAAAACAACACTACGCCAATTGAAGGCCTAAAGTGCTGTTATAGCTCAAAGATAACAGTTGTACGTGCTATAAAAGATACTGACAAACAACATTTTAGAAAAACCATGAAATTTGTGGCCAGTTTTCTCTACCAAATTAATGTACATTTATAGCGACTATTTTGCTTCTAACTTTTACAACTTTGTTGTACAATTTCTATAATTTTCCAAAAAAATTCCTTGCTGCCCTATACCCTGTTATAAGTGTAGAGAACAACCAAATTATTTACTTTCATAATATATTTACATATCACCAATTCAAAGCAAGTTAAAACACAAGGGATTCAAAGTGCATTTATAGCCACCTTTCTCACTTCAAACACTTTCAACACACTTCAAAACCACACACAACCAAACCAAACATGTAAACACAAAGTTATGGTCATGTTATATGTTGTACAGGGTAATAGTTGTGACAATTTTACATATAAATTTATCACTTGTATTAACCGTGTTTTTAACCCATTAGAATTCGAAAGGAGTTCGAACATTTCGATTAAGCTAGAACGACTCGAAACTTGACCGAAAGACCTAAAAGAGTATCATAAAAGTCTCCATGAAGTATGGGCTAAAAATAGCCTAACCTTTTGGATCAGCATAAATCCAATCCAATTGGATCGGTACCGATCCGAATTGGTTGATTATTGGTCTTCCAAATCTCTTGCATCATAATCTTATGACTCCACTAAGCTCACCCAACAAGTTTGGTAACATTCCAAGCAACTCAGTTTAAGAAATGAAGACTCATCTGATCCATTCAAATATATACCCGCTTTTGGACTAGAGCAACTTAAAATGGACCTATCGAACTCATACAGGCTCGTATTGACTTGAAATTTGGAGAGAACGCTTAGAAGATAAAAAAGAAGGCAAAGCGGCTTTGGCCCAAGTGCTCTCCAACCCGTATAAATACCATCCCATCTGCAACATGAAAGGGAACTGATCTCTACTGAACTATCGGCAACAACTCTACCATTATTAATTCACTCTTCTTCTCCCACACAATAGCCATTAAGGGGCAACTGAGATCTTTTCGGTTGTCTGTAACAATAGTGGCTTGATCTAACTTAGGAAAGAAGAATCATACGGTAATCCAAACTCCTTTGTAGCAGCAGTTGATCAATAAAAACTATAAAGTGGACGTAGGCTTCATTAACAGCCGAACCACTATAAAAATCTCGTCTCTTTACTATTTCTGCTCTTTTTACATTTCTATATTATTTGCTCTAAGAAACAGGGCCGGTGCTTTCACACTCAAATCAGGCTGTTGATTCATTTTTTGGGTTAACAACCTGCTTTCTAAAGTAATGAGTACCAAAAGTTATAACTTGCATAGTTAATTAAATTTATATTTCAGCGCAACAAATATACACATAATATATACACTCAAAGGTGAGTTAACTTACTCAAAACTAAGCCTACTACAAAGCATAAGTCACTAGAATCATATGATCACTTCCTACCATGACCAAACATGCCGAAGCTTCCAGCTTCAGCTCATTTTAGCTCTCGACCTCCTTCCCCATCTTCAAGTTGCTTATGGCCAGAACAAGGTGCCCGATTTTATCATCTCATTCCACCTTTGAGTTTCTTTTCCATGTTGATATGTTTCTCTAAGTCCTTTGCCAATTTTTGGGAGGATTTGAAGTTGATTTGCGATGGCTTTGAAGATTAAAGAAGAGAGAAAGAGGCATAAAGACTTACATTTTGTTCTTAAATTTGTAAATTGATTTATTGTGGGTTAAGGGTGTATTTTTAGAGTTTATCCAAAAGGTCACTACCATCTGCAAACCTCTTTGGAAGGTCACCAAGCGTCCTCCTTTTCATGTGCTAAACTTTTCACCTAATCTCCTAAAAACAAATATCTTTCACTACTCATCAAAACATTTTCTTCTTAATCACTTGCTAATATTTCACTATTCATATTTAGTAAACCATAACACTCAAAATATTTTTAGTTTCTAATTAATTACACATTATTATGTTAGGCAAGCCGAAAAAGATCGAACAACTTTTACCGAGTAAAACCGTTTATTGATAAAACGATTTTCAGTAACGTTATATATATTTAAACTATTTATTTTCAAAATACATTTCGAAAACAAGTTTATTATCATCAGTTACTAATTAAAATAGGTTAAGAAGGCAATAAATCCAATTTAATCACATTTATCCAAGATTCAAATATTTAAATAATTTAGATATTTAAATACGAAGTGTTCAAAATTCTGGGTTGTAACAAGGGGTACTAATAATCAATTTTTTTTTGAAAAAACTATAAAAGGTAATGATTTTGATGAATGGATTAATTAATATGAAGAAATAAAATCTACGTATAGCAATAAAGTTTAAAAGATGTTCAAATTGCTAGAAGAAAAAGGTTGATTCAAAGGAAAGTGAATCTTTAAACCCAAGCTTAACTCAAAAGGTAATATCGAATGATATGTAGCCAAACTTGTCCCAAAAGGTTTTAATCAAAGGAAGCAATTGACTATAATGTGACTTTACTTCCAGTTTAAGAGGGACTCATTAAAATTCATATTAACATTGGTTGCTCATTACGGTCTGGTACTAGACCTGATGTATGTAAAACAACTTTTCAAAATAGGATTTTAGAAGAAAAAATATACAAGGATCAACCCTAAGGCTTCACTAAAGAACGAATGGATGACATGGCATTATGTTAAAGAAGTCAATATTTTGTCTAAAGCAAGCTTCTAATCAATGGTGCATTAAGTTTCACAATACTATTACATCCTTTGAGTTCAAAGAAAACGTAACTATTGATACACACACATATGTATGTGTGTGTATACACATACATACATATACACACACAATTTATGACCAATGAGAGAAGTTTTTGTTTTTTGTAACATAGGTTGATGTCTTAATTATCATCATTAGTGATCTTTAGTTGTTATATGTAACAAAGAAATACCTTTTTGAAAATTTCCAAATGAAATATTCAAATGAGACATATATCATGGTTGGAATAGAAATATTTCATAATAGATCACCAGGATGTTGAGATTATTTGAAAAGGCTTATATTGATAATGTTTTAGAAAGTTTCAACATGCAAACTGCAATCCTATTAATGTTCCACTTCAAAATGGGATAAACTCAGCTTATCTCAATGTTTTAGAAGGGATTTTGAATAGGAATAACTAAAAGCCATAACTTATGCTCTGCTTGTAGGAAAATTATTACATGCATAAGCATACACTCATCAAACATCAGTTTTTCCAATGTGATACTAGAAAGATATCAAAGAAATCTAGTAAATGATCATTGGAAATATTTAAAGAAAATATCAAGGTGTTTATGAAATGTACCAAGTACTATATTCTCACATATAGGAAAACTAACCACCTTGAGATCATGAGATGATTGGTTATTCAAACTTACATTTTGGAGGATGCGTTGATAGTAGGAAGGGCAATCTATTTTATGTTTTCCTTCTTTCTACAGGAGCATGTTTCTTGTTTTTCTCGCAAAAGTGCAATCGAGGCCAATAAGTATGAATTCCAATAGCAAAGGCCTGCAAAGCGCATGCCGATCAATATCTTCTTAACTTGCAAAAATCAATCTACTCCCATCATGCTTCTCCAAGACCTTGCCCACTATTTTCCCAGATCAATAAAGTTATCCAAGCCTGGCAGACAACATTACCATGTATCATCCCTAGGTGGAACAACCCACAAATTTGACTAAGTTAATTCAAATGGATTTTTAATGAAAGGATAATTTAGGTGTTGTATTATAACCGTTGCATAGGACATGATGAGCAGATCTATTTAGAGTATAAGTTTGATAGATTTAGAGTTACGGTTTGCGAAATAGTTGCATTATAGTATTAAAATAAGGTACGTAACCCTTTGTTGGCCAAAACGATTATAAATAGCCAAACTAGCATTATTATCAGTATAAGTGAATATAAAACACTAAGGGATGGCTGTGACATTAGAATTTTACCCTAATCTCGAAAATTTTCTTAATCACCTTATAATGGTGAACAATTTTCTCTAATTACAAATTGTTTCGAAATTCACAGTGTCCAAACCCCATCTTATGATCGAAGCTCTTAATGAGACAAAAAGATGGGCATGATTCTTTTTCCATCAGGTGCTCTAGTTGACCAGAAATCGAAATTTCTCTCGACTATCCATATTATCAATTTTGATTCAATGATGAAATGATGATCGAATGATTATTAGCGGGCACCATTGCATAGAGAACGACAAGTGGAACACATCCATGGTTTTCGATTATCTCAAATCAACCCGAGTTGGCCAAAATAATTTAACAAAGGTGAAAAATAGCGGCAGCGGTGGAGATGGCCGTGCAATGTCGACGACGTAAGTGGCGATGAGGGGAGGCCAATGCTAGTCCAGGATCGATGAATGGAGGCTCCCAGCAGTGGCAATGGTTGGTCAAACATGGGAAAGATATGGGCTATGAGAGTAGTCAGCTACTGTACCTAGTAATGCTTTTTTCATCTAAATCCCTATAAATTATTACAAATTAAACCCTTGATCTTTTAAACGTTATAACTTTTGCAAAAAGCCTTCGTTTAATGCGTGGTTTGTTATGTTGGCTTCATAATAAGATTTTAGATATTTTGACATATGGCTTGCTAGGTTTTGAAATATTTTCTAAAATGCCTTGGTAGATTTCAAAGGTTGTAAGTATCTACATTTTTAAATATTAAAATATCAACAAATATTCATTATTGATACATATATCCTTTTGATACATAGTTATGTTCATTTGAAGATAATTTGCATATTTTAACATTTTGTTTACAAAATACGACTGGATTGGATTTGATTGCATTATTTTGTATTAATCATTATATTGACTGGATGAGTGTTTACATATCAAACTATTAAAAAATATATAGTTATACGTGTTAGTCATAATAAGGTATAGTTGGTTAAATAGTATAGTCCATATCCTATAAGCTGGTAGTAGATTATTTGAATCTACATGTAGAACTATCACAGAAAGAACCACCTACAATATTTATAAATAAAGCTTAAAATACAAGTACTAGTATTTGAAAAGTAAGTTTCCTTAATATTATTATTTATGAATTTCTAGTACAATTTATATACAATAATAGTAATGTTATAATATATGTATATTATAAGAGTGAATATGCAAAAACTGTGATACAATATTTTTTATGCTTTTGTTTAGTCCCACACCATGGGATAAGTTCAATCCCAAGCTCCAAAGCCTATATATAAAGGAACCTATGTAATGGAAATGAATGTACTATTCTCTGTAATGAAAAAGTCTCTCCTTTCTCTTTCTCTAGTGCTTCTCATCATCTTTTATATAGTTTATAACATGTTATCAGCACGAGATTCTATTAGAGCTATTTTAATTTTTCATATTCAGGTTTAAAATCTTCTAGATCTACATTTGTGGATTTGTTCTGTAATTAATTTTTATTTGAGTATTCTTGATTCACAGTTTTAGATCTATTTTCTAGTTTCTCCAGATTTATATTTGAGCTTTAATGGATCTACTTTTTCAGATCTATTTTTTATTAACTCCAGATATGATTTTAGATGTATTTTTTCAATCCTTTTTCGAATCTAGTTTTGAGTTTTTCCAAATTTAATTTTATGAACCCTTGATTATATATAAATATATATATATATATATATATAATTTTCTTCACTGAAGATAAAAAGGATACAAGTTCATTTTGACTACTAAGATTAAATATTTGTCAACATAACAAATGACGCAAAATATTAAGTAACTTGAATGAATTATGTATAATTTCCCTAGTAAACTTTCTCCAATATAAATTTAAATATAAAGATGTCTAATAAAGAGGGTGAGTGTTCTTGAAGAAACAGTTAAGGTGCTCTAGAAGAGACCCATGACATGATTGTCAAATAACCCTAGAAGTGGTTTAGGTACCTAAAACATGAAAAATAATGAGATCTCAATAAATCATGTATACAACCAATAAGAAATAATCATTGATGATAAATTTGTAAATAATAAAGCACTTATGTTTATAAATAGACTAAAGATTTTGAGTTAGAGAAAACATGATTGACTATCATGAAATCTTCCGTAACTGAGAAATGTGGACCTATAGTCTGAAATATATAATAAGATATACATGCATACATATATATATATATATAAAGTGGCAAAAGCATAATGAAATTATTGAAGCACATATAGTGTCAACAATATGTTAAATGCCTAAGGCATGATAATTTGAGAAATAATTGATGTAATGAAAGTGTTTGAAACCTTGAAATACCCTGAAGGTATAAATATTATTTAAATCATACTAAATGATGAAAGTATACAATTTCCTGAAGAGTATAAATAACTTTGTTGGTTATAAAGAATGCAAAGAACAAGGAGCGTACATAAGTATATCATAATGTACTCTTTTTCCTTCACCAAGATTTTTTTACCCATTGAGTTTTTCTTAATATGGTTTTAACGAGGCATTGCTTTGATCCTGAAGTATCAAACTCTAAATAAGGAATATCATTTTAACATGATTATATGATTTTACAAGTTGCACACTTTTTCTCGTTCAAGGTTTTTCCTATTGGGTTTTTCTAACAGAGGTTTTTAATGAAACAACATACAATATCTATATCGACAGAATGGATATATGCAAGCAAGATAATAATAAGGGGGAGCAATCACCATATATGTTTCAAAATGAACAACTTCAAGTTACCAGAGCATTCAAGATTTTGAAGATGCATATTGAAGGGGGAGCGTTATAATATATGTAAATGATATGAGTGAATGTGCTAAAAATGTGATACAATGTTTTTTATGTTTTTGTTTAATCCCACATCGTGGGATAAGTTCAATCCCAAGCTCCAAAGCCTATATATAAAGGAGCCTATGTAATGGAAATGAATGTACCAATCTCTGTAATTAAAAAGTCTCCCCTATCTCTTTCTCTAATGTCTCTCACCATCTTTTATATAGTTTACAACAAATAATGAAAATTTATTAAGTATAAATTAATGTATACATTAGGTTGTTAGAACTAAATAATAGAATATTAATAAAAAGGCCTTATTATTGTTAGAAATATAATATATATCAAATATATAATAGTAAAATACATTCAAGTAGGTTAAATAAACTTATATCGAATAAGTGATCTTTTTATTATTAAATGATCTATTAAAATAAAGGGAATTAAAACCTTTGAAAAGATATTAATAATAATGTAAACTCTAAAAATATAACATAATATTATGGCCATTATTACTGCTGTTAAGAAGGTAGTAATGCTATGGTTGAGAAGAAGTGACAAATTGTAATAGAATGATCTACTGTATAGAAAATGAAGTGATACCACTTATTATGGGTTATTGGTCATGTGATTTGACATTTATTGATATGGGCGTGCCATTTGGAAGAAGATTACCATTTGTTAGCAATTGGATGGGTAATCGCTATTTATTGATAATGGCATATATAGGATTATTGGGATTTATCATTCATTGGCATTTATGTTGTTGGTATCACTGATGGTTGTTATCATTGGTAGATATGCGACTATAGTAATTATTATTTCAATTTTATATGGTCACTTGTATGGTTGTGTTTGGTTGACACTTGATTGTATTTTGTATTAATATGGGTTTGATAGCCTTTGCATGTGTATGTGTGTGAAGATATTGTAACCGATTTTATATAGCCATGTAATGGATGATATGATGGACATGCATACATGATTGTGTTGATATGTTAGTAATATTGTCATCTACCAATATTATCGGTTGTAAGATATGAGCAGGTTTAGATATGAAAAGTAAAACCATGTGGGCTTGATCCCAAAGAGTACATATGTAGTATTTTTTTATGCAATAGTCACCAGATCCCTTTGGTTAGGTTGGGCTGCATAGAGTTAGGCACAGTCCAAACTAGTTGACACGTTATTCACTTATATATGTATATATATATGATCTTTAAGCTTATAGGTGAAGACGAAAAGGGAAAGGAAGCTGGGTGTAAGCAACAACTACATGTTGATGATCTACTACGTTCATTATATATGATATTAGCATTGTTTTGTAAACTTAGAGATGATTGGTTTACTATGTTCATTCTGTATGATATATGATATTAGCATTGTTTTGTAAACTTAGAGATGATTGATTTGCTATGTTCATTCTATATGATATTAGCATTGTTTTGTAAACTTAGTGATGATTGGTGTATTTCGATATAATTCTGATTGTAGATATTTTATTTGTTGTATTGCTATTTTATGTTGTACACTATTGAAGTAATGGATAATTGTTTGTTTCTGCTATGATGTTCAATTAACTATATTTAAAACTAGTACTCTAAATTATTCACTTAACGACATGAGGTTGTGTACATATGAGATTAATGTTCAATTTTATTTTATCCAATTTCAACACTAATTTTGGATGTTAAAAACTAAGGTTGTTACATTTGGTATCAGAGCTTAGGTGACAATTTCCTGATCCTTGGGAGGGTTTAAACTTTCTAGAATAGGTTACAACCTGGTTTAGGTTAAAATAAAATGAGAGTGTGTACTTGTTAATTTTTTATGCTTTGGTTGTACATATAACCTCCATTATCCCACACTTGGATGATGCTTTTTTACGATAACCTATATTTTGAAAGAAGTAGGGTAAAATAGACACTTATATGAGGGGTTGGGTGCCAATTAAAATTTTAATCATACACATATGATGTTAAAATTTGCAAATGGTTAAATGAAAAGTAATTCATCAACGTATATATACACATATTTCTAAATTTAAATCGATTCTCTGAAAAAGAATTTTTATGCATGAAATAGAGATAAAGTATTTAATTTGAGGAATAAGTATTTAAAAGTGGTTGGCATATGAAATAACTTATTTAAAATCATTTTGTAAACATACCCGGTTTAGAATATTTGGGAAATATTTTGTTTAAAAAAATTTGTTTGGGCTTAGAAACATTTTTTTGGAAATTGTTTCATAAGAAATAGTATGACTTGGGACATCTTGTTTAACATATTTTTATCATGGTAATTTGGAAGAAACCTTATTGAAAAATGAAAACCTTTATTTGGAGATCTTTTAAACAAATACTATGTTATATATGAGAAAAGTTGGTTTTAATAAAGTTTTATAGGGAAAATACTTTGCTTTGTTTGGAAAGTTGTATTATTTTAGAAAAGATATTTTGTAAGTATTTTACCTTAAATAATATTTAAAGATATTTTGATTTGAGAAACAAAAGTTTAGTAAAATGGAATTTGTATTGATAACTACGGTTAATGATATTTTATTCAAAAGTATTTTTCTTTGTGAAATATTTGTCTAGAAACACTTTCAAGGAAAAATATATATGCTATTGGACAATGTTTTTACCCTTGTTGGAAAAAAAATAGTATGATATAATATAAAGCACCCCAAATTAGTACAAAATGAATGTTGCACCTAATAAAATTAAGATATAAGTGGTACACCTGACTAAAGTGTACAATAATTCATGTTGTTACTGTAGAGGAAAGAGGTAGAGACATCTACCTGTATGGGTAATGGTAGCCAATGAGGTGTCAATATTATTCACTATAGCCTAGGGAGATTGAAATATGAATAAATTTTCTAATTGCTATAGTGAGTCGGATGATAGATTAAAGGATGGACAACACGGTAGTATAATAAATGAGCACAATAAATTTGACTAGTTTGTATTTTACACCATTTATTTGCCTACTTATAAACAAATTCATTTTAAGTAGGTATTATTATTGATTTATAGGTGGAACTATATTGATTATATGATTACCACTTATATGGATTCCATTTGATTGTTTTGGTTGTGTTGGTTGCAATGTTCTAGTGTTTGTTTAGCGATTAGTAAGTTTAGGAAAACTATTTTGCTTGGTTTGGCTATGGGATTTTTATAGTTTATGACTTGTTCGGTTGATTTATTTTGTTTGTGTTGTTTTATTGTCGTTTACCTGTTGATTGTATTCTCATTTTTGTATGTTTTATCTGGTTATATCTTGTTTATATTGTTTTTTGGTATGTTAAGCTTATCTGCTTGTTTTGTATGGTAATTATGGGCGCTGTAGTTTTAAAAATTGGTTTTTAGCAAGGCATGCATTGGAAAGACTATGAGAGGTTAGGGACAAAATTTTTTAGTCATAGTGGTATGGCGTAGCTGTAGAAGATAAGGAAGACTATATATTTTGAATGACTGGTTATGTGTCAGGGTTCCTAAAGGATGGGTAAGGGTACATAAAGGGTCGAATTAAGTCAATGGTAGCAGTAGAAAATTTACTTTGCATTTACAAGTGTCCATGCATGCTCACATTGATGTACATTAGTAATAAAATTTTAATTCATATATTGCTATGCTCTTTGTCATATATTGAAGTGTATGTTTGGTTATACAACGCAAGTTGTAGAACAATTAATATTCACTTAAATAGTTTAAGTAATGTGGTTACGGATTTAATTGACCATGTTTGATTATTTAATAAAAAAGTCAATTGAATATGAATAATTAATAAAATGATTTGTTGGCACATATAGATTGATGAATTTACCGAGTTAACAACTTGATATTAATATGACTTTCCCCATGGAACTTTTAAATTTAAGTAGTTAGTCAATTTGACATATGTAACATTTTTTATTATAAAAAGGTCAATTGAATATGAATAATTAATAATATGGTTTGTCGGCACATATAGATTGATGAATTTACCGAGTTAACAACTTGACATTAATATGACTTTCCCCATGAATTTTTAAATTTAAGTAGTTGGTCAATTTGACATATGGAACATTTTTTTTCATCTGCTCATAATTTTTATTATTTAGTAAGCCAATATTTTACACTAAACTGAAGAGGGATTAATAAACATTATAACGAGATGATAAAGAAAAATGAAAAAAAAGGGCGTAGACTAAACAAGATAATATTATGATTATAATTAAAATGAATTGGATATGGGTATAACATGGAAGAATTGATGAAATAAGTCACTAAATGTGTACATTGTACTTGAACAATACATCGTGAAATAGAGGCATAACTTAATGAAGGTTGATGTATGTACTTAACTAAATATTTACAAATTGGTGAAAAAGTAGAGATATATCGTCAAGCAGATGTCTGAAACAACGAAAATTCAAAAGCTTATTCAATTTAAGGAAAACCAGACGTCTAATTATCTAGTAAGACAACTGAATTAGTAGGTCGGATGTTTGATTGTTTGAATTGAGACCCTGTTGAATCTTGACCCCAAAAGACCTATATAAATGGATGTAATGTATATGCTAGGAAAGGTACATTTTGTGATTATTGTGAACACACGTGTAGATGATACCTAAAGATAATTATTATTGTAAACGTCAAGTAACTGGGGAATAAAACTGCGAAGGTATGTTAATACTGTAAAGCATATTAGCAGGAATATGATATGTTAGTATCATAAAGCTTATCAATACGAAAGTAAAGCTATAAGAGTATGTTAATATTGTAAAGTATATCAACAGGAACATGGTACATTAATATAGTAAAGTGTATCAATATGAACATAAAGCTATGAGGATATGTTAATATTGTAATATATATTGGTAGGAACATATTATGTTAATAATTGTAAAGTGTATCAATAGTAAAGAAAAGCTGCAGGAGTATATTAATATTGTAAATCATGTTAGTAGAAACACGGTACATTAGATAGTTGTAAAAGATATCCGCCTAATGAAAGTAAAACTTTGAGGGTATGTTAATATTGTAAAGCATATCAGCAGAAACTTAATTATTGTGTTTTTTACCAACTTCTATAAGGCTGTTTATTGTGTTTTACTTTATTATTGATGGCGATATTCTACACATTTTGGCATATGGTTTAACTGTTGTTTAAAGCACGTAAGAGGATTTAAAAGGTCGTAAGTATCTACATTTTAAAATATTAAAATATTAAATTAATATCCATTATTGATATGTATATGCCTTCAATACGTAGTTGTGCTCATTTTATGATAATTTGCATGTTTTGACATTATGTTTGTGAAATATGATTGAATTTAATTTGATTGCATTGTTTATTATTTAAGAATTATATTGATTGGATGGATGTTTACATAATAAACTGTTAAATAAATAAAATTGTATAATTATATATGATAGCCGCAATAGGATAAAGTTGGCTTAGTATAGTACATACCCTATAAATTTATAGTAGATTATTTGAATCACATGTAGAACTATCATAGAAAGACCCACTTATAATTATTTATAAATAACACTTAAAATATAGATATTTAAAGAGCAAGTTTCCTTAATTTCTGGTAAAATTCATATATATTATAATAATAAATATTTATTAAGTATAAGTTAATAAGTTATAATAATAACAAAAATGGTTTATATAAGCAAAGAGATCATATGTATTAAATATATATAATAGTAAATATCTTTAAGTAGGTTAATGGACTGTTATCAAATAAATGATCTACTTATTAATAAATAAGATTTAATTGGAATTAAAATAAAGGAAATTAATATCTTTGAAAAGATATTAATAATAACGTAAACTCGGAAATATAACGTAAAACATTATGGTCAATACTATTACTATTAAGAAGATAGTAATGATATAGTTGAGAAGAACTCATAAATTGTAATAAAATGACTTATTCTATTGGAAATGAAGTGATAGAACTTATTATGAGTTCTTAGTCATGTGATTCGATGTTTATTGTTAAAGACATGTCGTTCGGGAGACGATTACCATTTTTTAGCATTTAGATAGGTAATTGCTATTTATTTATATGTATTCGTTGATGGTATATATATGATTATTGGGATTTACCATTTGCTGACATGTATTGTTGTAGGTATCACCAATGGTTAAAATCATTGGTTGATGTGTGACTATAATAACTATTATTTATAAGTTTATATAGTCACTTGTATAATTTTATGATTGTGTTTGATTGACACTTGATTGTATACAGTAAGAATATTGGTTTGATGGCAGTTGCATATGTATGCATGTTAAGGTATTGTCTATTTTATATGGTCATGTTGTGGATGATATGGTGGATGTGCATACATGACTGTGTTGATGTGTTAGTGATATTGTTATGTACTAACATATGTGATTGTGGGAGAAGAGTGGGTTTAGGTATGAAAAATAAAACTACATGGGCTTGATCCTAATTGGGTACGCAAGTAGTCTTTTCTCTGACGCAATAACCACCGAATCTTTTTAATTGGGCTGGAAACATAGAGTTAGGCATAGTCCATACTAGTTGACACCATTTTCCCTTTACTTATATATATATATATGTATATGTATGTATGCATGCATATGTACGTACGTACGTATGTATGTATATGTATATGTATATGTATATGTATGTGTATGTGTATGTGTGTGTGTGTTTAAGCTTACAGGTGAAAGTGACCAAAAAGGAAAGGAAGCTGGATGTAAGCAACAACTACAAGTTGATTCTATACTATGTTCATTCTATATAATATTAGCATTAGTTTGTAAACTTAGAGATGATTGGTGTACCTGAATATAAGTCTAATCGTGGATATTCTATTTTTTGTATTGTTATTTTACATTGTACATTATTGAAGTAATTGATAATTGTATATTTCCACTGTGAGATATATTTTACTGTATTTAAAATTAGCACTCTAATTATTCACCTAACGACTTGACGTTTTTAACATATAAGATTAGTGTTTGCGTTTATTTTATTTGAGCTTGACACCCAGGGTTATTACACTCGACGACCAAGTCACAAACAAATGACACCAACTCATGAGTTCACCTTATCACCCATTGATCTCGTATTTACTCCCCGGTCGCCACTGATGTCTCGCCAAATAGCCTCTCTAGCTGTCATGTTTTCTTGCGACTAGACAAACTTCTCGCAAAGGTTCATGGTTGCCCTTACAAAAAGAGGTGGCGACCCTATACTATTCCTCTGATAAAAGAGGCTTAACAAACCTATTCATCTAACAAAAGCGCCACTATCCATTAACCATTATCTATATTTCATTGCCTATCTGGTAAAGGCACCACTATACAACAACCACTCCTCATGTCATATTGTCTTTTTGACACAAGCACACGATAAGGCTCACCAGCTAGCATGCATATAAACCATCCTCTCCATGCAGAGTCCTAACTGTCCACCATCTAGATCGTAGAATGCAATCAACGGTCATAAGGAAACTTTGCATTCAAGGAATCAGTCTAACCCCTCAAGACATGATCTCTTTAAATATAAAATAACATATCACATGCACTTCTATAAGGGTCGAATGTTCTACTATTAAGAGACATATTTAAACTCTTGTAATAGCTATTAAAATTCCTTTTGTAATCGAAATCACTAAGAAATAAGAAAATTAACCATAATGGATATAGATCATTGTTAAGATCGAATCACTATACATCTTATGTCATTTACTTAAATTGCACTGCTTGTTACTCTCTTAATTATTTCTCATTTTACATTTTTAACCATGATTAAAGCAAGTAGACTTTGTTAACATATACCTCAAATCATTATTTCGAGGTGGGCTTAGTTAAAATTTTAGTGGTAGATTGAGGACCACCCCAAAAAGCTCTCAACTTTCATCGCTTTCCCTTGAAAAAGAACTCACCATGCAACCTAAAAATGGTAAAACTAAGGCCGATACCTCTAATAGCCATAACAACAATGATGGCACCGAGGCTAGTGCCATCAGCCCTATTCCTAGGACAAACAATTACATATGGCTCGGCCAGGTGAATTCGATCATAAACATTGGATGAATGGCTCATGATTTGAATGATATTCATGCTCGGGTAGAAGTCCAAGAAACCATCAATTATAGTCCAAGAGTCCCGATGGTTATCGACATGACCCCTATCCTACCAATGGTACCTAGTGCTTTCAACATCATGTATGATGCTAGGGAGAGGTTTGTACTAAATTCTCTGACCGGGGTTGCTCCCGCCCAGGATTGAAATGTGGATGTTGAAAGAGTGTATGGATCGTGTATTCATATCTAATATGCAAGTGTAATAAAAATATAACTTAAAACTAACAGAGTAAAATAAATAAAGGTAAAGAAACAATCACACCAGAGCTTTTATACTAGTTCGGACCTCTCATCCTACGTCCAGTCCCGAAGCTCCTCTTTGGCTTTAACTAGTAAACAACCCCCACTTTACCCGGAGGAATAGGCTTGATACAAAAATTCTTTCTAAGACAAGTATTTGTTCTGGGAAACACTGATTTTGACTGCACGGTACAAATCTTCCTATAATCTCCTATGAGTAGTATGTATACATTAAGCTTTGCATTTAGGAAGTGATAAATACTGATATATTGTTTACTTTTTGAAATCAGAATAGGCAAAGAATATAGATATGAGATTCAGAAAATTCAAGTAAGTTGTTTCTTAGAATCTTTACATATTTATAGATGTTGAAGAGTTTTCCTGAGGAGTAGCATCCATTAGTATTTTCTATTTCAGTCTAAAGGTTGCAATCATTGAGGAGGAGAGATGCGGTGAAGAGTTATGGAAGCAATCGTTAGAATGAAGCAGGTGACTATTCATTGTTTATGGCCGTTACCCAGCACAGACGTCTGTCCATAACGTTCAAACGTCTATGTGTATTTTTTTTAAATAGTGGCTAGTGTCAGACATCTGAATGTATTGACAGACATCTGATATGTATGTGTTGTTTAAAATCAGAGACTATAGTCAGACGTCTGATATATAACGTCAGACGTCTGACATATGTTGTTTTCTACAATTCAGCCTATTTAATATATATAAAGTTGAAAACTTTTGTCGTGCAATGTTTGTGTTGAAAACTACTAAAGGAGATTTTACAAGCTATATATCTATGACAATAACACACTATATTAGCTTTTCTAATATCGATGATTCTTCTCCTTTGTTGGTCGTCTTCAAGTTGAATTTTGAAATCTTTTACCTACAAGTAGATGGAATATATATTGTATGTGTATGATTGTATAGTTGTTGTCATCGAAATCATAGAATAGAGGTTCTAATATTCTCCCTCTTTTTGATGACAGCAACTATAGAATCACTTTATCAAATAAAACATATAACTCCCCCTGAATGTGACTCCTCCACCTATATACATGTAGTATGATATTTATCCCCCTTTGGAATTATCAAAAAGAAATATAGATGGAACAAAATATGGAAAAGTCGAAGAACATAAGTCCACATACAATCACAGACAAGTTGTAACAGTTCATACAGGCACATTGTTTTGAACTAATCAAAATAACGATACATAAGTACTACCAGATTTTCAAATAAAAGAAAAGCTTACTGATAGTGGTAGTAACCCCAGAAGCTAGACGAGTCTTCATCATATGCACTTTGTTGCCATTGAGATTGGTCTCATCATCCTCTTGAATAGAGAGTCCCTAGAATGAGGTGTCGTAACTATAGCCTAGGGGGTCTTGCGGAGCCTGAGGATCTTCAAAAGGAAATGATATACCTTCACTCTCTTTGGTATCAAGACAAATTGGTGCTTTTCCATGATGAGAATGCTGTGGTGGTTCTTGTGAAGGCCCCTGCGCCTGAAGATGGTCCTGTGTGAAACACTGCCGGTGGTTGTGGTGTTGGGGACAAAGAAGATGAAGAGAGAGAGGAGGAACGACCGCGAACCTTTCGTAGAACTTTTCCCAAAGTTGAAACAACTTTTTCTGACGTCTTTTCTACTTTAGTCATACGAGTAGAAAAAGATCGTTCCAAACGAGACATCTTTTTATCTAACACCTGTTGGTTTAAGGATAAGAGACGTTGATTTTGAAGTGCAACATCTCGATAGTTCTCTCCTAGGCCTGTTGCAATTCTGGGTTCTTGTATTTCGGAATCGGAGTAATACTCTGTAGGTGCTAAAGCTCTAGCAGGTTGGGATGGTCGAGTTTGAGGTGCTTGTTGATGTTGTTGAGGTTGTTGGTACTAAGAAAATGGAACTATGTTTGGCGGTGTTTCTGGGAGATGCATCAAGAAGTGAAATCTTATGCCACTATCTTTTATGGAGATTTCTTCATATTATGAGAGATATGAAGAAATCCCTAATGACTGTAGAATCCTCATTATGTAGGGAGCGTAAACAATGCTACGATGGGTAGGTGTCCAAAAGCTTTTAATTTGGTCAAAAATATATTGTGCCCAATTAACTTTAATTTGACCAAAAATAGCATATAAAGCTTTAAGATCGTCTTCATAGACTTGTTCGTGACTACCTAACCTAGGGATGACTGTGTTTATCGGCATTCGATTAAGAAGTCAAGCTCGTGGACGGAAACTAGATGGTTTTCATTTCCGCATGCCGTCTTCCCAGATAAGATGAGTAATAGCATCTTTGGAGGCATAGCGTGTATTAGGAACTTCTTGTAATCGATGCCCCTCATAAGTACAGTTAAGGATTTTCCCAAGCATTTAAACATTAAATTTTATCAAGTGACCATAGACACTAGTCCAAATCCAATTATCCTCATCGGAAGGATTCTAAAGCCTCAATGAACAAAGATTAACTAAAAAGAGAAATACCGCTAATTGGTCAATCTTCCCAATATTTTCGTCGTAGTTGATCTAGTGGTAGAGCCGAGCATTCTCAAGTAGATCCATTGCATCGTAGTGGATGAAACGGCGAATATGATAGAATGGTCTGGTGTGGAAAGGCTTCTTATCCAATTCTTGTAACCTCTGTTTGCCATTTTCCTTCTGCACAATCCAAGCCTCTATGTGGTGGTCGGTGACAAATTATTGAGAAGGTGGTTGTGAGCTTTGACATGCGGAAGCTTTGCGATGTTTTGCAACTAGAGTTTTAGCCTTAAGGGCCATTGATTTGGTAATTTAAAAGGGAAAATTGAATTGAGAATTAGGGTTTTTGAGGGTTTGGATATAAAGAACGGTGAAAAAATGAAGAAAGGGTAAAAGATAATATATAGGAGGATGAAAAAGTGGGGTATCAATTGAATTCAGACGTCTGTTAGTAGGGGATCAAACGTCTGAGCATGGACATTTTTGTAGATCGAGACGCTATACAGACGTCTGAGAAGAAATTCAGACGTCTATCTTCGTAAACTTATTTTTCCAGAGAGTTCCGGCAGACGTCTGACTATGAATTCAAACGTCTATGCTGAAACTATAAGGTTTTTTGTTTGACAGAGAGATATCACAATTGACTGATATTTGGTTCAGACGTTTATGCTAAAGAATAAACTTTTGTTCCATTTTTTTAGACGACAGAAGTTACGGTGGATGTCTGAGATGAAAAAATATTCTGATGCATGTTTTCAGATGTCTGGCTATTGTTATCAGACGTCTGATCGTATATTATTTTTCTTATTGCCTCTGTGTTCTTTGCGTTTTAATTTTTTTTATTAAAAACGAAAGAATTACAACTGATTATAAATGAACATATTTATTTAATATATATTAATCGTCGTTGTTTACGAAAAATATTTCTTCAATTGTCAGCCGGCGAATCAAGAGAATGATAGTTTTGTTTCTCCCATGAATTCGGTTCGATCTTGGTGTGCTCAGTTGACGGCCTAAATGGAGACCGGTAAGGACGAGCAGGACTATGTTTTGTGTTCGATGTCCCTTCTCCCTATAACTTTTGTGGAGTGATATTGTGTGCTCTTGAAGGAGTTTCTCGTGCACGTGGAGACCTCTGATGTAAGCAGTCTTTCATCGGTGAATGACCACATATGGCGAGGATACATTTTTCAAGAAAGTTTAGATGAGCTCCTTGACGGCGTTGTGCATAATACATTTCTCTTTGAACCCCTATCATTTCCAGTTGATAATGATGAATATCGTCAACTTTGTCGGAGAGAGAGGCTTATTGTAGGTTGACTAAGGTGCATATATATACTCAATTTATATGCAATGTTAAGAAAACAAAACTAAGGTTGTTAATAGTCAGAGAATGTCAGCCATAAGTGAAAGAATAAGAGGTTAGTAAGTATTAGTAAATTTTAGGCAGAAGAATATAGGAAAGGTTTTTAAAAGCTATGGTTGTGACATCCTGGAATTTCTGACAATATCAATTTAATAATCTGCATTTAAAATTAAATTGATTTGATGATTTTTGTTAATAAAATTTGAATTGATTTAATAATCTTCTTTTAATAAATATGAAATGGGTGATTTTATCTTTTAAAAAAGCTAAATAAATTATTTTCTATTTATAATGTATATAAATTTATATATATTGTAAATAGATAAGCTTTGTTTAAAATTTAAGAAATAAGTAAATCTTGTTTTCTAATTTTAACGTTTGTGGTAATTTGGAAATTAGGATATAATTTAAAATATATAGTTTTAAATGTTTAAGATAAATATTTAATTGATTTAGAATTAATCTTAGCTTAAGTTCAAGAATTTATTAAAAGGGATTGTTTTAAAATATTGTTTAATAAATATGATAATTAATTCATTTAATAATAATAGGAATTTATAATCTCTTTTATAACTTATTTAAATGTGACAACTTATTATTTCTAATAACATTATTTATGTATTGTTCTATATATATATATATAAATAGTTTATTTTATATTCTCTAAAAAGTAATTCATAAGAATAAAGTTTTAACTTAAAAATAAAATATGTATATAAAGTAAATGTTTGATACTTAAACTTTAAACAGAAATAACAATACATAAATATATATGGGAATAGAAATATATAAGATAAATTATATGGATTATATAGTATAAAGTAAAACTCATAGCTAAAATATAACAACATAATAAATATAGAATTTCATTTCTATTATAAAGTAATAAGACCATAGCAAAGGAATATATTTAAATACGAACAAATAAGATAAGTATGAAATGTGTAGCAAAACAATAACAATTAATACATGCATAAACAAATTTATAGATAGGATAAGTTTTATAATATAAAGTAGACACATTCAAACAAGAATATAAAAATCTATGGCTTGCTTAAGAAGACAATAAGATATGTTAAGTAAAGTATGAGTGTAGGCAGAGAAACAAAGTATAAAAGGAAAAAGATATCTTTATGTTTCATGCTGTACAGGAAAATAAAGAAAGATATCATATAGTACATTCGAAATGTAAATTAAAAGATAAGTTTGGTAGACATAAGGACAACTTCTTAAATGCTATACCTCTGGTACACATCATATAGGATCATATCAGCCACCATGAGGAATAAAATATCAGGCTAATTAATTATAGAATACAAAAATCTCTGACTCGATTTAATAAGCTTGTACCAGGGAAGTAAACAACCCTGTAAAACATCTATCTATTTATCAATCTCCTCTATCTTCTTCATTTCATTTCGTTTAAAAAAAAGAAACTTAGCATTCTAGTAAAGTAAATACATTAACAAATGAAGCTTCAGTTCTACTCAACAAAACATGGAGATTTAACAAGTTCCAGTTGCAACTTTCAAAAGCATCACCAGTTTTCAAAATACAAAGCTGTTTTCAAAATAAAAGGGGCTCTGTTCTTCCTTTTTAAATCTGGTGAGTAACAGCACTTTTAACAAATTTTAAATATAATGAGTATGGTTGCTTGGTAATCTCTGTTATAAGTATGTATATGTGAGTATCTGAATATATATATATATGAATATATTGGTGTGCATGTTGCTGTGTATCTGGATTCTCTCTGATCTTTATTTCCAGGCTTAAGTTTAAATCAAAATCCATTACCTCATTTGCTAATCTAAGTTAGGGTATTGTTTTCAAACAAAAATTTGTTTGTTTAGTTATGAATTAAGGTTTAAAAATTTAATCAAGTCAAAGTAAACCCCAGTATCTCTGTAAAGCTAAAAGTAACTGTGAATGTCAAAATAAGTGAAAATATAAAGTGTGTAATCTATAAATCCAGGGTTATAATCTAAATACATAAATAAAAATATGATTTTTAACACTTGAACCATAATTTATAGTTTGGGATTAAGGTGTAGTTCTGGTTTGAACTGAATTTGGTAATGAGATGATTTCTGGTGATCCAAGTATTAGGAGAGGTCGGGATTGGTTCGGTGGTTAGAGGACTAATCATTGAAGCTAGGAAAAATATTAGATCGAGGATTTAAGCTATGTGGATTTTGGGGTTTGGATTTAAGATCTGTAAACCTAGTTTTTAGCTATGATGGAAATTTGATCACCTCGGCCTCAATGATGGATCGAGTGTTTTGATACTTCGGGTGGTAGAAGTTTGGGTGATGTCGAAGTCAAGGCCGGAGGTGGGAGCTCGCATATGGTCGGCACGGCGTGGACGAGGCGATGTTGACAGGTTGGTGGCAGCAGAATTCCAGTGTTGCCAGGTTTTGCAGGTAAGCATCTCGATTTCGATTTCGAGAAGTCTGGGTAGTTCAGGTGATCGGGAATGGAGGCGAGGATGAACGTCGACTTGTTCGATGATGTGGGGTCGGCTGGAAGTGATCGTTGGCGAAGTACACGTGCACGTTTTATCGACTCTGGTATTTTTGGGGAAGACGAAGTTTTACTCGGGTTTTACTCGAGTCATTCGAGCAAGTTACTCAAAGTAGGGGAGGAAATGACTCGAAGCAGTTTTAGTTTGATTCGAGTATAATGTTGTTCCAGGCTTTTGAAAAGTATAACCTGGCAGTGAGTTGAGTCTAAATTAAATTCAAATGAAGTTAGTTTATGTAGTAGATTTAAACCCAAGTTTAAATCCAGTTGAAGTGTGGATTCAAATTTATTTTTGAATCCTAATCCGGAATTAAATAAAAGTTTAAAAATATTTAAAAAAGGGGTTTTCAGGATTAAAAACAAGCCTGGCAGTTTTCTTGATTTTAGAATTTAATATAAAATCTGAATAGAATTTAAAACTAAGTTTAAATCAGCATTTTAAATCTGAATTCAAATTGAAATTTGAATCTTAGGTTTTGAAAATAGAATAAAGTTTATAACTTTAAATGATGTAAATAAGTTTAAAGTTTAAAGTATACTTTAATGATTTGAAATTTAAAAACGGAATTTAGTTTAAAATCTTAAATTCAAATTTAATAATTTGGATTCATTAAATTATTAAGTTAATTAAAATGGATTAATAAATTTAATTAATAACTAGACTAATTAAGTAATTATGAGTTTAAACCAATTAATTAAGGTTTAAGTTAATTATTAATTAGGAAAAATTAATCGGAATTAAAGATCATTAATTTGATATGATTAGATTTTAAACTAATGGTTAAATGTTATTAAATCAAGTAATTAAAGGTTAATTAAGTTACAGTTAAAAACTTAAATTAATTAAATAATTAGTGGTTAATGAATAAGGGGTTAAGGATAAATTAAATTGTAATTAATATTGATTAATTAAGTTTAATTTCTTGAGAAAAGAAATTAAGAATTGTAATTAATAGTTAATGAAGGTCATTAACTTAAGACTATTTAACAATTAATATATTAATGTGATTAATTTTAATAATTAATTAGATAAATTAATTAAAGATAAACATTTGTGAAAATGTTTAAGTGTAATTACTTAATGGAATTAATTAAGGAATTAATTACTTAATGTAATTAATTGAGTTTAATTTGGTTTGTTTGAGTTAATTAATTAAGTTTAATTAATTTAAATTAATCATTGGATGATTTGATAAGTATAATTACTTAAATGTAATCAATATAGCATAATTACTTAGTAAAGTAATTAACGGGAAATTACAGGATGTAATTGATTGAAGAATGGAAGTAATTTGAGTTTAAATTACTTTGTGAAATTAATCAAGGGATTAATTTAGGAAATTAATTAAGGAGTAATTAATTTATTAAGTGAAGTAATTAAGGGTAGTTAATTACTGATTGGGATTAATCAAGGATGATTAATAATTATGGTTAAGTAAAGATTAATAACTCAATGTAATTGATTTAAATAGAATAGTTAATTAAAATGTAATTAGGGATCATTAATTTATATAATTAATGATGTAATTAAGGTTGATTAATTAAGACTAATTAATCGATAATAAATGACTTTGAGTAATTAATTAATATAATTAATTAAGGATTAATGTAATCAATTATAGTTAATTAATTTATGAAGTAATTAAAGAGTAATTACTATATTTGGTTATAGATAATTAATTTGTGAAATTAATTAATGGATAATTACTTGAATGTAATTAAAGGTCAGTTAATCAAAGATGATTAATTAAGAAGGAAATTTGAGAATGACTAATTAATTGATTGTAATTAATTAGTGGTTATGTAAGCAGGATTTATAATGATGAAGTAATTAATTTAATTTACTTTAAATTAATTAGAGATAAGTGATTAATTTAATTCATTTTAAATTAATTTTAAATGGTGTGATTATTAATCCTTGTTTATATCTGAATTGGATGATATCTATTGGATGATATGTTGTGATATTCTGTGATGTGATATTGGATATATCTGTGATAAATGTGTGATATTTATCTGTGTTAAATGCTGTGTGAATTCAAAGTAATGAATTGTTTTAACTTTAAAACAACTTGGCCTTAAAAGATACGGTTTGGATTTCGATGAGTCCGGGATCGGATTTCCATATTTGGACATCCGAAAACCACATCAATCCAAATTAACGATAGGTCGTGAATCTCAAGTGAAGATGAAGATTCAGAGTGCAAGGGTTATTGTCGTTAACTCTGAGGGTGATTCCAAAATGAGTGTAACGAAATAATGCCTTCAGTTTCGTTCGAACCCGGAACGAACTTGTAAGGATTGAATGCTTCCAGAACATCGTCAGGTGGACGATGAGCATTCTAAGTGATGAGTTCTGTTAAGGTAATCGTGACCTCAAGCCTCATCAACCGGGAATGGCTAAAACATGGGAGGTGCAGCAAGGTTAGTGGTTAGCACCCAAGTAGGATGAGATTTCCCCTGTCTAGAGTCCCTTTTTATTCGGCTTAGTGTGTGGTTGGTCGCGCCAACCGCGGGGTTTCTTATCCGAGAATTATCCAGTAAGGGATGTTCCGGCCTTGTGTTGCAGGGGAGCGGGCGTATTCCTCGGTATTCTGATCTAGGCCAGGTACTATGACGGGCGGTACCCTAGTAGCCCTGCCATTGTATGGAACCAAAAATCCAATAAGTGCCAACAGATTTGATTGTATACATATGTATGCTGGAATTTAATAGATGTAACAATTTCAGCTATTTCTTATTTACTTGAAAACCCTAGACCTATTATAATATCACTGAATTTCCTATCAAAGTTTTGGTTAGCGTAAGGGAAAAACTTTTCCATGTTTATGTGTGGGAAGTCTTACGTGATACCTTTTGTTTTCAAAGGATTTCCAAAGTTAAGCAACTTTCACCTGTTACTCATACCAGACCCATGTCTGACCCGGAGTTTATTTCTGTTTTCCCTAAACTCTCGGGTACCCAAATTTTTACGGGTAGCCAAGGGATTCAGGTTAGCTTTGACGAATTGTGGAGGAGCAATGGAGCAGGAGGCTTCAGCGTTGTAGACATATATATAGTGTTCCGCTGTGTTGGTATCTTTGTGTTGTATTTGTGTTGTATCGAGTTGTATTAACTAGATAGGTGTTTATAACTGTCTAGTATGTGTTGTATTATCTGTGTAACTCTGAAGTATATGTTACTATGTAATCTCTTATGTGATATTATATTTTATTCGTTTCGCCGTTGAGATTTTGATGTTGTTTTCTGCTTTCTTCTTTATCTTTTCTATTTCTCACCCCTTTCTTTCTTTAAGATGATGCGACTTCCTGGTAGTAGGAAGTTGGGTCGTTTCACTTGGTATCAGAGCATAGGTTGAGTGAATACCTAAGCTCTGGAGTGGTGTCTATCTTGAGAGAGCGTATTTGTAATTTTGATATATATATATATTTATTTATTTATATACTTCTACCTATCTGTTGGGTTACCTGTTCAGGTTTTCCAATATAAATTATAAAGGTAGATGAGGTAGTGGTGTGTGTAGCACGACTACCAATGGTTGGAGTTTGTTGAGGTTGGAAGTGTATATGTCGACACTGTAGACCTAATACCGTCTCGAGTGAATTTTTGTTGTGGTGTAAGGATTTCACCAAGTCTCTGAAGGAAATCTGTTAGGGTTCGGAGTCCATTTTTTGAAGTGCAGGTTGGATCTGCAGAATTTGGATTCTGACAGTTGAACAGAAGCTAGTGATGGTATCTTGATACCTCAGGAATTAGTAGCTGTGTGATGAGACACAGTGATTATGGATGTCTCCAAAGATTTTTCTTTGGAACAAGTATAAGGAAGTGTGTCTGCTTCGGTGTTGTGGCTGTGTTCAGCTGGGTGTTTTGCTTGGCTTTGAGGCCTGAGTTTCTCGAGGAGTTTGGATTTGAAAGTCTTTGGCATCAGTGGCAGCGTTTGCAGTTCTGATTTGTTCTGTGTGCAGGCAAGGAGGTCATCTGTCAGTAGTTTTCTAGTGGTGAAGTTCAGTAGCAGCAAAGTGTATCCATTTTCTTTGATGGATTGGCTAGATAAGCATAAGCTGTTCTGATTGGTAAAGAGAGAACAGTTTTCTTTGGATATTAGATTGGGTTGATCGCAAAATTGACTTGCGATAGTGGAGTGTTCTCTTGGTTTGTCAAAGATCTTTCAGGATTTCTGAGTTTTCTCTTTATGGATCGGTTGAACCATATTTCTGGAATGTGTTATCCAGTTTGTGCTCGTGTGTATCATCGGCATTTTCATCTACTCAGATCAGAGTTGTGCAGCGGAAGCAGTTTGGGAGTGCATCCGTTTTTCTTTTCCGGATAGGAGAAGTTGTTTTCTACTGATGATAGTAGAGGCTGTGTTCTTGATTGTTTGGTCTGAGTTGTTTTGAGGCATCAGCGAAGGTTGAGCTGATCAGTAGAGATGGAGGCAGCCCAGGATCGTCAGATGAGTTTTATGGATAAGAGACAGAGGAATTTGGATTTCAAAGTCGGGATTTGGTTTTGAGTAAGTTTTCTCCGATCAAAGGAGCTGTATAGTTTGGTAAGATTGGGAAGATAGCTCCGAGATATTTTGGATTTTCTGTTGTTCTTCTGAGGATAAGTGTTGGTCTTTTGGATTGAATGTCAGTTTGGATAACTGGGATTCGTTGTGTTTCACGTATCTCTGAGGGAGTACGTGTAAGATTCTATCTCTGGTTGTAGAACTAGCAGTTCAGAGAGTTTTGGTTGTTGAGTCAGACTTGTCTATAGTCTGATATCCTGTCTAGTTTTGTAGATCTAGATGAGTAGGAGCTCTGTAGCTCAGTAGTATAGTTTTGTTTAGATTCTGTAGAGCGAGTATCCCGGTATTTATACTTGGGAAACTCGAGAGAACTCTATCTAGAATTTTGTCTGGATAGTTAGATTTGTTTGATTGGATGAGTTGGTTGCTATGGTTGTTAGCATATGATTAATATATGCTTGTGTTTTAGAATTAAATCCTTAATGAGATTATTAAATTACCTTTGTTTTAAATTTCGAGGACGAAATTCTTTTAAGGGGGGAGGAATGTGACATCCCGGAATTTCTGACAATATCAATTTAATAATCTGCATTTAAAATTAAATTGATTTGATGATTTTTGTTAATAAAATTTGAATTGATTTAATAATCTTCTTTTAATAAATATGAAATGGGTGATTTTATCTTTTAAAAAATCTAAATAAATTATTTTCTATTTATAATGTATATAAATTTATATATATTGTAAATAGATAAGCTTTGTTTAAAATTTAAGAAATAAGTAAATCTTGTTTTCTAATTTTAATGTTTGTGGTAATTTGGAAATTAGGATATAATTTAAAATATATAGTTTTAAATGTTTAAGATAAATGTTTAATTGATTTAGAATTAATCTTAGCTTAAGTTCAAGAATTTATTAAAAGGGATTGTTTTAAAATATTGTTTAATAAGTATGATAATTAATTCATTTAATAATAATAGGAATTTATAATCTCTTTTATAACTTATTTAAATATGACAACTTATTATTTCTAATAACATTATTTATGTATTGTTCTATATATATAAATAGTTTATTTTATATTCTCTAAAAAGTAATTCATAAGAATAAAGTTTTAACTTAAAAATAAAATATGTATATAAAGTAAATGTTTGATACTTAAACTTTAAATGGAAATAACAATACATAAATATATATGGGAATAGAAATATATAAGATAAATTATATGGATTATATAGTATAAAGTAAAACTCATAGCTAAAATATAACAACATAATAAATATAGAATTTCATTTCTATTATAAAGTAATAAGACCATAGCAAAGGAATATATTTAAATACGAACAAATAAGATAAGTATGAAATGTGTAGCAAAACAATAACAATTAATACACGCATAAACAAATTTATAGATAGGATAAGTTTTATAATATAAAGTAGACACATTCAAACAAGAATATAAAAATCTATGGCTTGCTTAAGAAGACAGTAAGATATGTTAAGTAAAGTATGAGTGTAGGCTGAGAAACAAAGTATAAAAGGAAAAAGATATCTTTATGTTTCATGTTGTACAGGAAAATAAAGGAAGATATCATATAGTACATTCGAAATGTAAATTAAAAGATAAGTTTGGTAGACATAAGGACAACTTCTTAAATGCTATACCTCTGGTACACATCATATAGGATCATATCAGCCACCATGGGGAATAAAATATCAGGCTAATTAATTGTAGAATACAAAAATCTCTGACTCGATTTAATAAGCTTGTACCAGGGAAGTAAACAACCCTGTAAAACATCTATCTATTTATCAATCTCCTCTATCTTCTTCATTTCATTTCGTTTAAAAAAAAGAAACTTAGCATTCTAGTAAAGTAAATACATTAACAAATGAAGCTTCAGTTCTACTCAACAAAACATGGAGATTTAACAAGTTCCAGTTGCAACTTTCAAAAGCATCACCAGTTTTCAAAATACAAAGCTGTTTTCAAAATAAAAGGGGCTCTGTTCTTCCTTTTTAAATCTGGTGAGTAACACCACTTTTAACAAATTTTAAATATAATGAGTATGGTTGCTTGGTAGTCTCTGTTATAAGTATGTATATGTGAGTATCTGAATATATATATGTGAATATATTGGTGTGCATGTTGCTGTGTATCTGGATTCTTTCTGATCTTTGTTTCCAGGCTTAAGTTTAAATCAAAATCCATTACCTCATTTCCTAATCTAAGTTAGGGTATTGTTTTCAAACAAAAATTTGTTTGTTTAGTTATGAATTAAGGTTTAAAAATTTAATCAAGTCAAAGTAAACCCCAATATCTCTGTAAAGCTAAAAGTAGCTGTGAATGTCAAAATAAGTGAAAATATAAAGTGTGTAATCTATAAATCCAGGGTTATAATCTAAATACATAAATAAAAATATAATTTTTAACACTGGAACCATAATTTATAGTTTGGGATTAAGGGTGTAGTTCTGGTTTGAACTGAATTTGGTAATGAGATGATTTCTGGTGATCCAAGTATTAGGAGAGGTCGGGATTGGTTCAGTGGTTAGAGGAGTGATCATTGAAGCTAGGAAAAATATTGTATCGAGGATTTAAGCTATGTGGATTTTGGGGTTTGGATTTAAGATCTGTAAACCTAGTTTTTAGCTATGATGGAAATTTGATCACCTCGGCCTCAATGATGGATCGAGTGTTTTGATACTTCGGGTGGTAGAAGTTTGGGTGATGTCGAAGTCAAGGCCGGAGGTGGGAGCTTGCAGATGTACCACACGGCGTGGACGAGGCGATGTTGACAGGTTGGTGGCAGCAAAATTCCAGTGTTGCCAGGTTTTGCAGGTAAGCATCTCGATTTCGATTTCGAGAAGTCTGGGTAGTTCAGGTGATCGGGAATGGATGCGAGGATGAATGTCGACTTGTTCGACGACGTGGGGTCGGCTGGAAGTGATCGTTGGCGAAGTACACGTGCACGTGCACGTTTTATCGACTTTTGTATTTTTGGGGAAGACGAAGTTTTACTCGGGTTTTACTCGAGTCATTCGAGCATGTTACTCGAAGTAGGGGAGGAAATGACTCGAAGCAGTTTTAGTTTGATTCGAGTATAATGTTGTTCCAGGCTTTTGAAAAGTATAACCTGGCAGTGAGTTGAGTCTAAATTAAATTCAAATGAAGTTAGTTTATGTAGTAGATTTAAACCCAAGTTTAAATCCAGTTGAAGTGTGGATTCAAATTTATTTTTGAATCCTAATCCGAAATGAAATAAAAGTTTAAAAATATTTAAAAAAGGGGTTTTCAGGATTAAAAACAAGCCTGGCAGTTTTCTTGATTTTAGAATTTAATATAAAATCTGAACAGAATTTAAAACCAAGTTTAAATCAGAATTTTAAATCTGAATTCAAATTGAAATTTGAATCTTAGGTTTTGAAAATAAAATAAAGTTTATAACTTTAAATGATGTAAATAAGTTTAAAGGTTAAAGTATACTTTAATGATTTGAAATTTAAAAAGGGAATTTAGTTTAAAATCTTAAATTCGAATTTAATAATTTGGATTCATTAAATTATTAAGTTAATTAAAATGGATTAATAAATTTAATTAATAACTGGATTAATTAAGTAATTATGAGTTTAAACCAATTAATTAAGGTTTAAGTTAATTATTAATTAGGAAAAATTAATTGGAATTAAAGATCATTAATTTGATAAGATTAGATTTTAAACTAATGGTTAAATGTTAATAAATCAAGTAATTAAAGGTTAATTAAGTTACAGTTAAAAACTTAAATTAATTAAATAATTAGTGGTTAATGAATAGGGGGTTAAGGATAAATTAAATTGTAATTAATATTGATTAATTAAGTTTAATTTCTCCAGAAAAGAAATTAAGAATTGTAATTAATAGTTAATGAAGGTCATTAACTTAAGACTATTTAACAATTAATATATTAATGTGATTAATTTTAATAATTAATTAGATAAATTAATTAAAGATAAACATTTGTGAAAATGTTTAAGTGTAATTACTGAATGGAATTAATTAAGGAATTAATTACTTAATGTAATTAATTGAGTTTAATTTGGTTTGTTTGAGTTAATTAATTAAGTTTAATTAATTTAAATTAATCATTGGATGATTTGATAAGTATAATTACTTAAATGTAATCAATATAGCATAATTACTTAGTAAAGTAATTAACGGGAAATTACAGGATGTAATTGATTGAAGAATGGAAGTAATTTGAGTTTAAATTACTTTGTGAAATTAATCAAGGGATTAATTTAGGAAATTAATTAAGGAGTAATTAATTTATTAAGTGAAGTAATTAAGGGTAGTTAATTACTGAATGGGATTAATCAAGGATGAATAATAATTATGGTTAAGTAAAGATTAATAACTCAATGTAATTGATTTAAATAGAATAGTTAATTAAAATGTAATTAGGGATCATTAATTTATATAATTAATGATGTAATTAAGGTTGATTAATTAAGACTAATTAATCGATAATAAATGACTTTGAGTAATTAATTAATATAATTCATTAAGGATTAATGTAATTAATTATAGTTAATTAATTTATGAAGTAATTAAAGAGTAATTACTATATTTGGTTATAGATAATTAATTTGTGAAATTAATTAATGGATAATTACTTGAATGTAATTAAAGGTCAGTTAATCAAAGATGATTAATTAAGAAGGAAATTTGAGAATGACTATTTAATTGATTGTAATTAATTAGTGGTTATGTAAGCAGGATTTATAATGATGAAGTAATTAATTTAATTTACTTTAAATTAATTAGAGATAAGTGATTAATTTAATTCATTTTAAATTAATTATAAATGGTGTGATTATTAATCCTTGTTTATATCTGAATTGGATGATATCTATTGGATGATATGTTGTGATATTCTGTGATGTGATATTATTGGATATATCTGTGATAAATGTGTGATATTTATCTGTGTTAAATGCTGTGTGAATTCAAAGTAATGAATTGTTTTAACTTTAAAACAACTTGGCCTTAAAAGATACGGTTTGGATTTCGATGAGTCCGGGATCGGGTTTCCATATTTGGACATCCGAAAACCACATCAATCCAAATTAACGATAGGTCGTGAATCTCAAGTGAAGATGAAGATTCAGAGTGCAAGGGTTATTGTCGTTAACTCTGAGGGTGATTCCAAAATGAGTGTAACGAAATAATGCCTTCGGTTTCGTTCGAACCCGGAACGAACTTGTAAGGATTGAATGCTTCCAGAACATCGTCAGGTGGACGATGAGCATTCTAAGTGATGAGTTCTGTTAAGGTAATCGTGACCTCAAGCCTCATCAACCGAGAATGGCTAAAACAGGGGAGGTGCAGCAAGGTTAGTGGGTAGCACCCAAGTGGGATGAGATTTCCCATGTCTAGAGTCCCTTTTTATTCGGCTTAGTG
This sequence comes from Allium fistulosum, assembly GCA_030737815.1. NCBI lineage: Eukaryota > Viridiplantae > Streptophyta > Magnoliopsida > Asparagales > Amaryllidaceae > Allium > Allium fistulosum. The sequence goes on along the minus strand of CM060901.1, from coordinate 515,876,316 downwards.
TGTGGTTGGTCGCGCCAACCGCGGGGTTTCTTATCCGGGAATTATCCAGTAAGGGATGTTCCGGCCTTGTGTTGCAGGGGAGAGGGCGTACTCCTCGCTATTCTGATCTAGGCCAGGTACTGTGACGGGCGGTACCCCAGTAGCCCTGCCACTGTATGGAATCCAAAATCCAATAAGTGCCAACAGATTTGATTGTATACATATGTATGCTGGAATTTAATAGATGTAACAATTTCAGCTATTTCTTATTTACTTGAAAACCCTAGACCTATTATAATATCACTGAATTTCCTATTAAAGTTTTGGTTAGCGTAAGGGAAAAACTTTTCCATGTTTATGTGTGGGAAGTCTTACGTGATACCATTTGTTTTCAAAGGATTTCCAAAGTTAAGCAACTTTAACCTGTTACTCATACCAGACCCATGTCTGACCTGGAGTTTATTTCTGTTTTCCCTAAACTCTCGGGTACCCAAATTTTTACGGGTAGCCAAGGGATTCAGGTTAGCTTTGACGAATTGTGGAGGAGCAATGGAGCAGGAGGCTTCAGCGTTGTAGACATATATATAGTGTTCCGCTGTGTTGGTATCTCTGTGTTGTATTTGTGTTGTATCGAGTTGTATTAACTAGACAGGTGTTTATAACTGTCTAGTATGTGTTGTATTATCTGTGTAACTTTGATGTATATGTTACTATGTAATCTCTTATGTGATATTATATTTTATTCGTTCCGCCGTTGAGATTCTGATGTTGTTTTCTGCTTTCTTCTTTATCTTTTCTATTTCTCACCCCTTTCTTTCTTTAAGATGATGCGACTTCCTGGTAGTAGGAAGTTGGGTCGTTTCAATGGCTGCCAAAGAAAAAGGAAAAAAATTATATTGTACTATAAATCGTGTAAAGATATAATACCAAGTTCACGTCTTAACTTAATAAAAGTTTTTTCACTTAGAGGTTTTGTAAAAATATCGGCTATTTGATTTTCAGTATTTACAAATTCTAAGTTATTATTTCTTTTTCAACATTATCTCTTAAAAAGTGATGACGAATATCTATATGTTTTGTTCGAGAATGATTTATTGGATTTTAGATAGGTTTATAGCACTAGTGTTATCGTAATATATTGGAGATTTGTTTATAATTTTTCCAAAGTTTTTAAGTGTTTGTTGCATGTATATTACTTGTGTGCAAGCTAAGGTGGCAGCAATATATTCTGCTTCACAGGTTGAAAGAGATACACAATATTTTTTTACTAAACCAAGAGACTAGAGACTGACCGATAAAGTGACAGGTGCCACTTGTACTTTTCCTATTGATTTTGCAGCCGCCATAATCCGCATCGCTATAGGATACAAGTTCAAAGGAGCTATCTTTAGGATAGAAAAGAACGTAATTTGTAGTGTTGGTTAAGTAACGCAAAATACATTTAACTGCCCGATGGTATGAATCTTTAGGTTGTGCTTGAAATCTTGCATACAGACACACACTCATCATGATATTGGGTCTACTAGCCGTTAAGTATAATAGTGATCCTATTATACTTCGATATAATTTTTGATCAAAATCCTTTCCGTTTTCATCTTTATCTAAATGGGTACTTGTGCTCATGGAGGTTGGTTTACTTGATGTTTTTTCCATTCCAAAACGTTTTAACAAATTCTGACAATATTTTTCTTGATTTATAAAAATACCATTCTCTAACTGTTTAATCTGTAATCCTAAGAAAAAAAATTAATTTTCCATATGGGACATTTCAAATTCATTTTTCATGATATTTTCAAACTCGTTACATAGATTTTCATTAGTTGATCCAAATATTATGTCATCTACATATATTTGAACAACTAAAATATCAATATAATTTCTTTTTGTAAATAAGGTTAAATAAGGTTGTATCTATTTTTCCAACTTGAAAACCAAAATTTATTAAATGAGATTTTAGTCTATCATACCAAGCACGAGGTGCTTGTTTTAAACCATATAAAGCTTTCTTTAGTTTATATACATGTTTAGGGAATTTTTCATGTGTGAACAATGGAGGTTGTTATCCCAACTTTTGGCAAAGCCGAGATACCCAAAGATTAACTAAAAATCAATGATTATTAGTCATGAACATCGATTGTGCATCGTAGGTTCACCATGGATATCGATGAATTTTTTTCGAGTCCGGATCGGGCTACAATTGATAAAGACATGTCAAGCAAGGGCAGATAAAACAACATTCCAAATTTCGAGTCAATCCGAGTTCGTACGCTCAAGATATCATCGATGCAAGTTGGAGGAAATAGCCCTAGGTTCGAATCCATAAGCCCAGCCTTGGGTTCGAATCCCTCGAGAATAGCATAGGCTCGAATCGATCAGAAGAAAGCCATGCTCCGAATCCATCGACCACACATTGGTTCGAATCCATCCACGAGGCCTTGGTTCGAATCCATCAGCACCGAGCTTTAGTTCGAATTCATCAAAGGGAAGATCTTCGAATCCATGAACTGGATTCAATTCGACTCCATCCCATGAGTGATTTCGAACTCATCAAGACACCATGCTTCGTATCCATCGACACGCAACGCTTTGTGTCTATCAGCCAAAGAAAGTAGTTCGAATCCACCAGTATTCGTATTCAATAAGGTGTCTTACTTCGCATCCGTCCAGTACTTAGCTTCGAACCCATCCTGCTATGATGGCTTCGAATCGATGGGCTACAGTGCAACACAATCGATTCGAACAAGCACACGTTCGAGTGCATGAGCGAAGGAGCATGCCTTCGAATCCATTACCTCGAACCCACCAAGTCAAAGCGGCTAGAATCATGGAGTCGACCCAGTCAACTCGGCATAGAAGTCGGATCGATACGAAGGAGGCGCTCCACGTCATCATAGAAGCGCATGCTTGGATCGATTCGAACGTAATCGATTCGAGCAGAGCACTGCAACCAGACAAGCGACCTTGAATCGATCATAACTCGAGATCTACGAGTCCAAATGCTACGAAATTTTCACAGTAGCTTGAGTACATGATGAAGAATGTTCACACAAAATTTCAGCTCGATTGGACAATTTCTTGATCGATTCGAATATAGCTTCGAATCGATCCCAAAGTGGGCCCGGATTTCCAGAAAGCGGGCATGTGGGCTCCCTCACGTGCCAGAACTGGTCTCCCTTCAATTTAGACGAAATATCATCGTCCTACACCTATAAATAGAGCCCCTGGTCATTTAGAAAAGGGGTCGGACTATTTTGAGAGCTAAAGAGCGCCCAGACTCTGCCAGATTTACTCCAGATCACCATTCCTGCCTTAGATTCAGAATTAGCTCAGAAAATCAGTTGTAATACAAGACACGAAATTGTAATCTTCAAGCATAGAGCAATAAAATCATAAAAACCTTGAAGTGGACGTAGGCCGGAGATAGCCGAACCACTATAAATTGTGTGTCACTGTTCATTATTTCTGGATTGTTGTTTGTTGCTTGCTTAGATCTGATATTTGTGTTTGAATATTGCTGATCTGTATTCATATACTGGTGCTTTCACAACACTTGGGGTTTGTGACCATTTTTGGCACAAACACTTTGGTGCTTTCACTGAGAAGAACTAGCACCCGCTACACCAGATTCAAAGTTTAGATTTGAAATTTTAAGGATTCAGATTTGGCTCTACAATGACTCGACAAACAAGACAAAGAGCTGAGAGGAGCCAACAGGGAGGAAGTCAAGAGGCATCCTCTGGCGCTGGAGAAGGACAAGCTTCGATCTACATTACTAGAGATGAGATGGAAGTTATGAATAACCTAATGCAGGAAAGAATGATGAAAAGCCAACAAGAGATGCTGCAGAATTTCTTCGAGCAGATGAGAGCTGTAGGGACACAGAACCTTGGACCAGCTACAGCGGCTGTGAATGTGGAACAAGGAGCTAGGGCTATGGAACCCAACGGAGGACAGAATACAGAACCAGAAGGAAATCAACAAGGGCTTGGGGGCAGGCCCGCAGGATCCAACGCAGAAGGACCTTTGGAAGGAGCTCAACCGGCTAGGGCCAACACAAATGCTAACGAGCCACCCGAAGAGTACGTACCAGAATTCCCTACAAGGCTCGGAGGGCAAGACAGAGACATGACAAGGGGGCAACCCCTGGATGGAGATGAAAGAATGATTGGCCTAGTGAGACGGATCATGAGAGGGGGATTGTCAGGCGGAGGATTGGAAGAGGTTAGGCGAAGTCCATTCGCTCCGAATATCCGAAATGCAAGGAACCCTCCAAAGTTCAAACTACCAATGCTGGATCCTTATGACGGAAAGTCAGACCCGACCATGCATATCACCAGATATATCAGACACATGGAAGTGCTGGGAGCATCCGAGGAAGTAATGGCACGATGTTTCCCCTTATTCTTATCAGATTTGGCTGCGCTTTGGTTTAGACAGCTAGAGACAGGATCAATCAGGACATGGGGCGAGCTTGTGGATTGCTTCATGAAGCAGTTTAGGGTTCACATAACGCGACCAAGAGCGTGATGACTTTGGCATCAATAAAGCAAAGGACCGGAGAGTCCATAAAAGATTTTCTGTTACGATTTAATGCAACGGTGGCTTCTGTAGATCACCCGGACCCATCGATGGTTTTGATGGCGGCAGTGGCAGGAGTTGGAGAAGGCACCGAATTCAAAGACTCTTTAACAAGAGACCCACCGCAAGATCTTGGAGAGTTTTACCATGAAGCTGAACGATTCATTCGATTAGAAGAATCGCGAGCCGAGAGGCAGGTGATAAACGCTGTACAAGGCGAAGGAACCGCCAGGGAACAGCCCACGGCGGACAAAGGAAAGAGAAAGCAGGATGACGCACATGATGGTCCTGATAAACGGAAGAAATTCCGAGAGCCCAGATTCAGGCAATACACAGACTTGGTGGCAGGACTGGAACGAATTTACACCGAAACTCGGGGGCAACTCCCCTATCGAAAACCACCGAGGAGAGATCCCACAGAACGGGAACGTAGAACCGGAAAATATTGCCTATTCCATGAGTTAGATGGGCACACAACCGACGAATGCCGCCACCTAAAGGATGAGGTGGAAGAACATGCCAGGAGTGGTAGATTGCCACAATATGTCAAAGAACGGGTAGCGGCAGTAAGGCCTGAACAACTACCGCCTCCACCTAACAGAAACGATCCTGGATCAGGATCACGACTCGTCATCCACTGATTAAGATGGCAAGGGCCAAGTTCAGGATTTGGACTTCGGTCAAATAATTTCATTAGATTTGCTTTCCAAAATAAAACGGCTATCCCACTTACTCATGTACGGGAACCGGAGAGATCCCTAGGCATGCTCTAAGATGGTAATGGACCGCTCCGCCCGAAGAGGCATTGTCTTGTTTTTCCTGGTGTTTGAGATTGAACATCAAGGATTCGAATGTAATAAAGAATTAAAATAAACCTTTTAACCGGAGAGTTAAAGGATGAACATTAAATATCAAAATAAACATGATCGCTTTATGACCTTACCCGGAGAGGCGGGGTCCGGAGTGCAAGAAGTGAGTTGCTTCGCCGGAGAGCGACAGGATCGACTCACTTAAGCATCGTTTCCTATTCACCGGAGAGTGATTGGATCGGGATTCGATAAGAGCCCAGAGAGGCTATGATCGGCCCACGATTTAGGCCATGACATCGCTTAATGTTCAGATACACTGAACCGGAGTGCAAGAAGTGAGTCGCTTCGCCGGAGAGCGACAGGATTGACTCACTCAACGCTGTTTCCCCTTCACCGGAAAGTGATAGGATGGGATCCAGAAGGAGCCCGGAGAGGCTACGATCGGTCCAGTACAACCAAGACATCGCTTTACGCCCTAACTGGGGCCAGAGTGCAAGGTAGAAAGCAACACCGGAGTGCAATAGGATCTTTCTATTCGATCGCTAAGTCTAGAATGGGCTTGGCAAGGGTCCGGAGTGACCATCGATAGTACGGAGAGACTGGAGAGTTTCATTCTTAACTCCTACTGGAAGAAATTGATAACAATTCGGCTTTGAACAGCCATGGACTTGATTAAAAATGCTATAAGCTCTGAGTAAAACATGAACTCACTGCATTTGACTTGAGAATGATCAAAACACGCCTTTTAACAAAAGGCATGTTTTGGGGGCAAAATGTTATCCCAACTTTTGGCAAAGCCGAGATACCCAAAGATTACTAAAAATCAATGATTATTAGTCATAAACATCGATTGTGCATCGCAAGTTCACCATGGATATCGATGAATTTTTTCCGAGTCCGGATCGGGCTACAATTGATAAAGACATGTCAAGCAAGGCCAGATAAAACAACATTCCAAATTTCGACTCAATCCGAGTTCGTACGCTCAAGATATCATCGATGCAAGTTGGAGGAAATAGCCCTAGGTTCGAATCCATAAGCCCAGCCTTGGGTTCGAATCCCTCGAGAATAGCATAGGCTCGAATCGATCAGAAGAAAGTCATGCTCCGAATCCATCGACCACACATTGGTTCGAATCCATCCACGAGGCCTTGGTTCGAATCCATCAGCACCGAGCTTTAGTTCGAATTCATCAAAGGGAAGATCTTCGAATCCATGAACTGGATTCAATTCGACTCCATCCCATGAGTGATTTCGAACCCATCAAGACACCATGCTTCGTATCCATCGACACGCAACACTTTGTGTCTATCAGCCAAAGAAAGTAGTTCGAATCCACCAGTATTCGTATTCAATAAGGTGTCTTACTTCGCATCCGTCCAGTGACTTAGCTTCGAACCCATCCTGCTATGATGGCTTCGAATCGATGGGCTACAGTGCAACACAATCGATTCGAACAAGCACACGTTCGAGTCCATGAGCGAAGGAGCATGCCTTCGAATCCATTACCTCGAACCCACCAAGTCAAAGCGGCTAGAATCATGGAGTCGACCCAGTCAACTCGGCATAGAAGTCGGATCGATACGAAGGAGGCGCTCCACGTCATCACAGAAGCACATGCTTGGATCGATTCGAAGCAATCGATTCGAACGTAATCGATTCGAGCAGAGCACTGCAACCAGACAAGCGACCTTGAATCGATCATAACTCGAGATCTATGAGTCCAAATGCTACGAAATTTTCACAGTAGCTTGAGTACATGATGAAGAATGTTCACACAAAATTTCAGCTCGATTGGACAATTTCTTAATCGATTCGAACATAGCTTCGAATCGATCCCAAAGTGGGCCCGGATTTCCAGAAAGCGGGCATGTGGGCTCCCTCACGTGCCAGAACTGGTCTTCCTTCAATTTAGGCGAAATATCAGCCTCCTACACCTATAAATTGAGCCCCTGGTCATTCAGAAAAGGGGTCGGACTATTTTGAGAGCTAAAGAGCGCCCAGACTCTGCCAGATTTACTCCAGATCACCATTCCTGCCTTAGATTCAGACTTAGCTCAGAAAATCAGTTGTAATACAACACACGAAATTGTAATCTTCAAGCATCGAGCAATAAAATCATAAAAACCTTGAAGTGGACGTAGGCCGGAGATAGCCGAACCACTATAAATTGTGTGTCACTGTTCATTATTTCTGGATTGCTGTTTGTTGCTTGCTTAGATCTGATATTTGTGTTTGAATATTGCTGATCTGTATTCATATACTGGTGCTTTCACAACACTTGGGGTTTGTGACCATTTTTGGCACAAACAGAGGTTGCTCAACATAAACTTGTTATTTTATAAAACCATTTAAAAGGCACTTTTTACGTCCATTTGAAAAGGTTTAAAGTTACGATGACATGCAAAAGCAAGTAACTTTCGGATAGCTTCTAGACGTGTGACTGGGGCAAACGTTTCTTCATAGTCAATGCCTTCCTCTTGATTATACCCTTGTGCTACTAACCTTGCTTTGTTACGAACAATGTTTCCGTTTTCATCGGTTTTATTTTTATATACCCATTTTGTCCCGATTACGGATCGATCCGTAGGTCTCGGTACAAGTTCCTATACTTCATTTCTCTCGAATTGATTGAGTTTTTCTCGCATCGCGATAATCCATGTTTCGTCATTTGAAGCTTCTTTATAGTTTTTAGGTTCAAAATTTTAAATAAACGCAACGTGACTCATTTGATTCAATTGATGTCTGGTAGAAACTTTTGCATTTAAATCACCAATTATATTGTTAATTGGATGGTTTTTCAAAATATGAGGTGGTGATCTTAATGTATTGTCATTGTTAACGATATTCTCATTATTTTTATGTATAGTTGTGTTATTTTCAGAAAGTTTTATTAAAACCTCATCATCATCACTGTTCTTATTAATGGAAAAGTTTTCATCAAAAGAAACATGTAGACTTTCTTCTATAGTACTAGTACGTTTATTAAATACTATAAAAGCTTTGCTACGATCTGAGTATCCGATAAAGATTCCTTCAACGGCTTTTGAATCAAAATTTCCAAGATTATCTATAGTATTTAGTATAAAACATTTTGAACCGAATATTCGAAAGTATGATACTTTGGGTTTTTTACCAAAAAACATTTCATAATAGGTATTCTTTGTTAAAGGACGTAATGTTACACGATTCAATACATAACAAGCAGTAGCTACAGCTTCTGCCCAAAAAAATTTTGGTAGACTACTACTGTTAAGCATAATTCGTGCACATTCTTGGAGTGTACGATTTTTTCTTTTCACAACGCCATTTTGTTGTGGTGTTCGTGGAAATGAGAAATTATGTGTAATTCCCTTTTTGTTACAAAAATTTTCAAAAATTTCATTTTCAAATTCACCTCCGCGATCACTTCTTATACTCTTTATTTTAAGATTCATTAAATTTTTAATTCTTTTAGATAAAATTTTAAACATTTCAAAAGTATCGCTTTTATGTTTTAGGAATAGTGTCCATGTATATAGTGAAAAATCATCTACAATAACAAAATACATACTTGTTATGATTTATTGACCGTAGTTGAGTAGGTCCAAATAAATCATGGTGTAATAATTCTAATGGTTGTTTGGTAGAAATATCCTTTTTATATTTAAAATAACTCTTTTTTAATTTTCCATATTGACATGCATCACATAAAATTTTAACTTTATAATTTATTTTAGGAAGACCTCTGACCAAATTGTGTTTAGCTAGTTTATTTAAAGACCTAAAGTTTATGTGACATAATCATTTGTGCCATATCCATGGATCATTAAAATCTGGGGCTAGGCTTAAATCACTTGAGTTATTAAATTTCATATTTAAGACATAGATGTTTATTTTCCTTAATCCTTCAAAAATCATATTTTTATTTTGATCAAATATATTGCATTTATTCTTTTCAAAATCAATTTTAAATCCTTTGTCACAAAGTTGACTAATGCTTAAAAGGTTATGTTTTAAATTTTTAACTATAAGAACATTTGTAATAACATGTGAAGTGGACATACCAACATTGATGACATCTCCAATTCCAATGACAAATCCTTTTGAATTATCTTCGAAAGTTACAGTACCACCATCTTTGTATGTTAAATTTGATAACATTTATGCATTTTCAGTCATGTGTTTGGAGCATCCGCTATCGAGTATCCATTTCTCCTTGTTATTTGATTTTCTTTTGGGTACCTACAAGATAAAAACAGTTTAATTGGTACCCACTTCCTTTGCTAGGGTCCTAAGTATTAGAAAAAGAAGGTTGCCATACCCAAGAGGGTTTAGGACCTTTAAAAAAATAATTTTTATTATGAACAACATTTTTCAGATAGTTATCTATGTGTTTTTGTCTAATTAGTTTGTTAATGGATTTTGGAATCCATATTTTAATTATTTTGGTGTTAGACATCTTTTCTTTAGTATCTGAATTCTTGAGCCTGTTATATAGTGAGCTATAGTTTATGTATTTTGAAGTTTTCTTAAATCCTAATCCATTGCGATTTCTAGATGGTTTAGAAATTTTGATCAAGTTATCCAAGTTCTGCTTTCCTTTATTGTATTTCGAAACATTGTTAGTAATCTTGTCTAACTTATCATTAAGATGATAAAATTTGGATTTTAATGCTTTTAAATCGTTTTTTTAATACAACGTTTTATATTCTAATATCATCATTTTCTAATTTAACTTTTCCTATTTCACATAATAATGAATCATTTTGAATAGATAGATTCTTATATTTCTCTTGTGTAGTTTCTAATTCTTCTTCTAAAATGGTTTTCTCATCTTTTAATAATTCTATTTAAAGTTCCATTCGATTAATTTTAGCAACATATTCTTTATTTAACTTTAGTTTCTCTTATTTGTCATCTAACTCCATGCTGAGTTCTAAAATTTCATTATAAGTAAGATCAGAACATACCTCCTCAGTGTTTGCCATGAAGCATACATTTGCCTACATAGAATCCACTATTGTTGTCACTGTCTGATGATGAAGATGAATCTGAGTCACCCTAAGTTACTTGAAAAGCCCGTTTTCTTTTCTTGAAATTCTCGAACTTGCTTTTCTTTTTGTCATTATTGAATTCTGGGCATTGTTTCTTCATGTGTCTGAACTTGTCACACCCAAAACATTTGATTGAAGTTTGGTTGGATGAATTTGAATTACCTCCATTTTGGGATCTCGTCATCTTTTTGAATTTTTTGAACTTGTTTTAATTTTTGGCAATAAATACGATCTCATCTTCATCTAAGTCTGAATTATTATCATTGTTTTGAAAGGCTATATTTTTCTTTTCATTGATTTTTTTTTCTTGCTTGCAAATTTGCTTCATACGATATTAAATTTCCTATCAATTCTTCAACTTTTAGTTGAGATAAGTCATTTGCCTCTTCAATGGTGACCACTTTCCATTACCATTCATTAGTTAAGGAATTTAAAATACGTGTAAGTAAATCAAAATCTGTAAATTTGACTCCATATGTCATGAGATCGTGTTGGATAGTTTGAAATCTAGCATACATATCACCAATAGATTCATTCACTTTCATTTTAAATGAAGAAAACTGATTTTGTAAAATTGAAATCTTTGTTTGATTAACTTTGTTAGTACCTTCATAAGTGATTTGTAGTGTATGCCATATATAATATGCAGTAGTGCACAATATGACACGTGAGAATTCATTTTTGTCAAGTGAACAGAATAAAACATTCATGGCTTTAGCATTGTTTGTTGCTGTGTTCTTCTGAGCATCTGTCCAAGTGCTTATATCTGTTTCTGGTGCTACATATCTAACTTGTGTTGCTTGCCAAATTTCTAAACCATTTGCTTCCATAAAAATACACATACGCGTAGACCAATAAGCATAATAAGATCCAGTGAATAGTGGAGGACTTGCAGTTGATTGTCCTTCTTGAAATGTACTTGCCATATTAAATATGTTTCAATTACGTGTTACTGTGAATTGAGATAACTGTGCCCTGATACCAAATGAAACAATGTATGGATTGTGTATTTATATCTAATATGCAAGTGTAATAAAAAGCTAACTTAAAACTAACAGAGTAAAATAAATAAACGTAAAGAAACAATCACACTAGAGTTTTTATTCTGGTTTGGATCTCCAGTCCTACGTCCAATCCTGAAGCTCCTCTTCGGCTTTAACTAGTAAAAAAACCTCGCTTTTCCCGAAGGAATAAGCTTGATACAAAATTTCTTTCTAAGACAAGTATGTGTACTGGGAAACACTGATTTTGACTACACAGTACAAATCATCCTGTAATCTCCTTTAAGTGGTATGTGTACACGAAGCTTTGCTTCTAGGAAGTGATAAAGACTGATATATTGTTTGCTTTTTGAAATCAGAATATGCAAAGAATATAGATATGAGATTCAGAAAATTCAAATAAGTTGTTTCTTAGAATCTTTACATATTTGTAGATGTTGAAGAGTTTTCCTGAGGAGTAGCATCCATTAGTGTTTTCTATTTCAGTCTAAAGGTTGCAATCATTGAGGAGGAAGAGATGAGGTGAAGAGTTATGTAAGCAACCGTTAGAATGAAGCAGGTGACTATTCATTGTTTGTGGCTGTTACCCAGCACATACGTCTTTCCATAATGTTCAGACGTCTGTATGTATATTTTTTTTAAATGGTGGCCAGTGTCAGACATCTGAATGTATTGACATACGTCTGATATGTATGCATTGTTTAAAATCAGCAGACGTCTGATATATAACGTCAAACGTCTGACATATGTTGTTTTCTACAATTCAGCCTGTTTGATATATGAAGAGTTGAAAACTTTTGTCATGCAATGTTTGTGCTGAAAACTACTAAAGGAGATTTTACAAGCTATATATCTATGACAATAACACACTATATTAGCTTTTCTAATACCGATGATTCTTCTCCTTTACAGGTCATCTTCAAGTTGAATTTTGAAAGCTTTAACCTGCAAGTAGATGGAATATATATTGTATGTGTATGATTGCATAGTTGTTGTCATCGAAATCATAGAATAGAGGTTCTAACACATGTCACACCTACTCATGAGTTTTCCCATGATCTTCCAATGCCCGAGTCAATTCCACCACACAGGGTTCATGTCACTCGTCACACCCCTCCCCTGAAAGGCTATCCTCCTTTGTACGACTTAGAGTAGTGGATGGGGTGAATAATTTGCATTTCGACTACATAAGCAGTGATGAGTGAGCAAGGCATGATGGGCCCAGGGAATTCTCTGTTCCCTTCTAAACAAAATGGGAAGTTCCAAGATCTTGCTAACATGAGAGACAAGGCCATTTCTCTAGGTCTTTCTCCTTACTGACATCAAAGATCTCCTTCCCATATAATACAAGGGCCTTGCATCATCCAATGGGGTAGACACGGGTCTTAGGGAGGGAATGGAATTGCTCATATAGTAGATGCTCAGACGACAAATGGTTAGAATTCAGACCAGAAACTATGATAGAGAAGGCTTCTCAAATGACTAGAATGGGAAGTCATTCTCGGAAGTGATATTAAAAACTAATATTCAGTAGATATATGTATTACCTACAATTAAGAATAACGATGGGAGCACTGACCCATTCGATCATGTTACGACTTTCAACTCCCACTCGAGCCAGCCAACTCTCCAACAATGCCTAATGCCTCATATTTTCCTCTACCCTAACCGAACCATCCTCTCGTTGGTTCTTGCATCTACATGCAGGCAGCATCCACTCTTGGGCCCAGCTATGCACTAACATAAAAAGTCACTTCTTCGCTCATCGAACACAGACTATAATAGCTAGCAAGCTTTACAACATACGACGAGGATGACTGAGTCACCCCGCTCCTACTTTAACTATTTAAACAAGGAGTCATCTCGAGCAACAGAGGTGGATAAGAATAGCCTGGTATTCGACCTGTTTCTAGGGAAAGGTAACATTCCAAGATATGGAAGGAACTACGTAAACAATTTGCATCATCACTAGCAAACTTCTTTCAAGGCCAGCAATATTATGAGGGTAGAGGTGTAGGGATGGCAATGGGATGGGTCTAGGATCCTAACTCGGTAGACTCGTCCCTATTTTGAGCAATAAAGACTTGCCTTATTGGGTCATGGAGACGGGCAGACCCATGACCCATTCCCAAGGGCTTTGGGTCTAGGGTTGGGTCAGGGCTCACCTGTCCTAACCTAACCCACATTACTAAGATATCATAAAATCTCTTTATTACTATAATATAATGATAATTTGTTAACCTTTTTAGATATAAGTGATTATGACATAGATAATATAATGTTTCATTCGGTAAGCTATAATTTTTTATAGTATTAAGTTGTGTCACTGGTAATTATACAATAACATCTGCATATTTTTTAATTGTTTTTACATATGACATTTTTATTATCATTTTATCATTGTAAACACATTGTTATTTATTTAATGTATCATTTAACGATAGTCCCTCTTACAAATAATATAAATAACTATATATACATTAGTACACAACATTGAATCAATACATAGAGCCTCACTATGTCTTGGGGCGGGGTGGGTCTACCCTGACCCGTATGGGTTTCGGTTTTGGGGCAAAAATCCGGACCCGCACCGGGTCTACGAAGCGGGTCTGAGGCGAGGTTTAAAAAACCAGAAGCAGGTCTGGGGCATAAAAAACTACCCCAACCCGCCCCATTGCCCTTCTATGGGGGAGACAGAATTATCCAATAGCAACGAAAAGGATGGGCGAAGATACAAACACAAATAAAAAGTAAATGCAACTGTGGAAGAAATGGCCGCCAAGAACACAATAAAAAATTCTTAGTAGATGAACTTAACTCAAGTACTAGTATGAAAATGGCTTACTAATTCATGACAAACCATATATCTCACCACTAGGGATCATGCCCCTTACCATATGCCTCCTGTTACCTAAAGAAAAAGAAGGAACCCTACAGTAATGAGAAATATTGCGCTTCCATCAACTTAATGATCATGCCACCAATGAATGCATCACTTAAAAGATGAGATCTACGAAGGTATAATTATACAATATGTCAGGCAACAAGTGGATCAAAGAGTTGAGTGGTAAATCTCTCTTTCTAACCTCAATGGGCAGATGGAAACAACATTGCCACCATCAACATGGAAATATTTCCAATATATGGTGCCCCGCATGTGGTAGAAAGCAGAAGAGGGGCAAGTCGAATATGAAAGGGAGCTTACCCCTACCAATCAAGTGTACTCGATGGAGCCGTAGGCCTCGAAAGCATTGAAAGTGGAGGAAGACAAAGACGACGTTACCTTCATTGTCGAAGACAAATGAGGCATCAATTATCCACATCATTACCCCATGTCTATCTCCAACAACATCACCAACACCAAAATGCGTCGGATCTTCACCGACGGGGGCAGCTCTGTGAATGTCATGTTTAAAATTGTCTTTGACCAAATGAAGCTCCCATCATCAAGTCTCACCTCATGTGCCTTACCTATTTATGGCTTCGGTAGTGTCGAGATTGTTCCTTTGGGGTCGACCTCACATGTAGCCACCTTTAAGGGGGAACCCCGCTTCTCCAAGATTCGGGTAAATTTTGTAAGGTGAACTACTCATTCACCTATTTATTATAGGTAGGCCTATTTTGGCCGATCTGGTCACATTCGTTGCACAATGAAATTCCTCATCAAGGGGGAGCCAGCTACATCTACAGTAATCAATAAGTCGCCAGATCTAATATAATATCATTCTACAACATGCCAAAAAAAGAAGTGCTCTTACTACAATAAGAGGTGGAAACCCACGATAATGGCTACCGTAAGAGAGTATGAGATTACTTAATTGTTCGTACCCATGCAGAGGCAGAGACCAGTACATTAACTCCCTTTGATAGAGTGGGAGAGCTCCCACTCATGCTGAGGATGCCAAACAAGTTGAAGCGTCTGACTGAGTTCGCAAATCCCTTAAGGTTCCCGCTCATACTAGATCCTAACAATCAGTAGTTTCCAGAGGATACGTGAGTAGATCAATGCTCCTCCATGCTGGAAATAAATATCAAATCGAAACATTCGAGAGATTGCATGAACTCCTTAAGGTTCCCACTCGTGCCGGATCCATGTAGTCCAACAAGTTTGAGAGGATGTGAGAGCTGACCAACATTTCTATCCATGCCAGAACAATTAATCAAATTAAAGAAAACTCATCGCCACTCCATAAAGAGTTGACCCTAGAGAAGTTGCGAGCCACTCAATGCTCCAATTTATGTCGATGCTGAAGACATCAAAAATCAGGTCATTCTGACTAGTCAATCTAGAACCAAATAACTCATTGCCCCATGGAATTAACAAGTCTACCCCCACTGGCAAACAAAAATAAGTGACACCTTAACAACCTCCCTCTCAATGCTAGAGTACTCATTTGTAAGAGTCAGGAGAGATCAGATTCCTCACACTTACTCATGAATATTCATCCCAGTCGAAGAATTTATAAAGCACATGGTCTACACCTTAGACTAATGCGAGCTCAGTGCGAAGAGTGTTAATGATGAACCCCTAGATCTTGCATGGGTTGCATCAATCGTGATGGCGACTTAGCCACAAAGCTTGAGACAATCATCTTAGACAGTGGAGACTCAAGTTGGACCATCTAGATCGGTGCAGAACTAGATCAAATGGTGAGAACAGAGTTGATAGAATTCCTTAAGCGAGGCACAAATGTGTTCATTTGAGGGCACATAGATATGAGTGGTATAGATCCCTCCGTTATATGCCAATCCTTAAACATCAACCCCCCCCCCCCACACACACAACATAAACAACTTACAATAACATAGGAAAAATGTTGTAAAAGCCTATTATAGTGGTTCAGAAAACCCTGTATGTCAACACATTTAAAAAACAATGGTTTATTTATAGCACAAAATAAACCGCTATAAAAAAATCAACTTTTATATCGCTTTTTATTTGTTATTGTAAGTTATTTTATAGCTATTAATAAACAATGTATATCAACATGTTATATTAGATATTGAGCTATTTATAACACAAAAAAGCAGTATAATTTTTTTTGCTTTGACAACGCTTTCCTTATAAGTATTTATAGCGTTTTCTAAGTGCTATGGTTTATTATTTTTCTAAAATTTGCTACATTCCTATAAATCATGATAGTCAACATATATCAAAATGTTGTATTAAGAATATTTCTAAAACATAAATCCATTTAAATAATGAAAAATAATAGAAAATACTAAACACAAAGATATAACACATTATATTAAACATAAACAAATATTCACACACATAATATCCCATAGTTTAGCCATATAATATTCCATTATATATGTAAGCATAAACCATAAAGTAGTAGTGAATGTTACACCAAAAATAAGTAGCTAGCTATTTGTATTAAAAAGAAGAAATACACCCAATCTTTCATTCGCTCACCTGTAAATAAAGTGAATATCTAGATTAGAAATGAATACAGATACGAATATGAATAAAATTGGAAATTGAATGTATCTGCAATAGAAAAAACTTTTTGTTACAAATTTCTTATCAAAAATATTCTAAGTGTCTAAAATTTGTCAAAATTTCCTTTGCGAGGCTAGCATCGGGGAAGATTCCAACCACAAGAAATATATAACACAATCGAAACATGATCGGAATTACAGCATATCAATCAAAAACGCCCACACAGGTAGAATATCCAAATATTTACTTATATATACCTCATAAAGTGTGTACATTACATAGTATATACACTTATTAAGCATTAAAACGTACATTTTAGCAATATTAGCGAGTTCACTAACATTTCCAAAGAAACATGAGCATGAAAAAACCAAAAGCAAGTCAAGAGCCATCGAATAGCTACATTTAACTCAAACAAGCAAATGAGCGTATATATTTATGAATTTATACAACTAATCCCGTACAAGAAAGATTATGAATTTTAACCAGCAATAATTTTGTCAGGAAAGAATAAAATTCTAAACAAGAGCTAGTTTCCTAACAAAAGCAGTGAATCAGAATGGTAGTGTGCATTATCATTTACTAGAATAAGACTTAAGGCATTATTAGTTCTATTATTAACAACAATTTTCTCCCTTAAGACATCGATAAGAGATTTTAATTTTTTAAGGAACTCTTTAAACTGTTGTTTTTAGCTAATTTATAGTTAAGCTTCGAAATCCAATTGAAACAAAATAAAGTGGCTATATAGGTCAAATTATCCATTATAGTGGTACTACTATTATTAAAGAATCTTTGATCTCAATCATAATAATTTTAAAAAAGGGGTTTTGGACCAAAGGTCCCTATTTTCAAAGCCCATGTACAAAAAGTCCCTACTCATAAACTCATGTAAATTAAGTCCATATTTTGTTATTTTTTACCAAATTGTCCCCTCCCAAAAAATCGGCCCAGCATTGAAATCAAGGGCAAAAGTGGCATAAATTAGCCAAAAGCTAAAAATAGGGACCTAATTTTCCCAACTTTTTTAGGAGGGACTTTTCTTCCATCATCTTTCAATTCTGGGGAGTTGGCAGCCATTCCTTGTTTAAAAAAATTAGTTAATATTTATGAAACCTAATTAACGATGTTAATTTTTATAAACTTAGTGAAATTTTTTTATTGTATAAATTTAGTTAATTTTTATAAAACTTAGTTAATATGGTTAATATTTTATAATTTATTATAAGTATTATTATTATTTTAAACTTAGTTAATTTTTATAAAATTTAATTTATTTATTGTTATTATTGCTATTATGGTTGTTGTTGTTAATTTATATTATTATTATAAACTTAGTAAATTTTCATAAACATTAGTGAAATTATTATTATTATTATTATTATTATTACTGTTATTATTATCATCAACAAGCTAATTATTATAAGCTTATTTAATTTTTATATAACTTAATAAACAAAGTTAATTTTTATAATCTTAGTTAATTATCATTATTATTATATAAATTTAGTTAATTTTTATAAAACTTAGATAACTTGATTAATATTTTGTAATTCATTATTATTGTTGTTGTTGTTATAGACTTAGTTAATTTTTATAAAACTTATAGTTAATGTATTCTTACTATTATTTATTATTATCACTATAAACTTAGTTAATTTTTATACAACTTGGTTAACTTGGTTAACACTTTATTATTATTATTATCCTAAATTTAGTTAATTATTATGAAACTTAGTTAACTTTTTATAAACTTAGTTAACAAAGTTAATGTAATGAACTTAGTTAATTTACTTTGGTTATTATTATTTTATTTATTATATAGATTTAGTTAATTTATATAAAAGTTAGATAACTTGGTTAATATTTTATAATTTATTATTATAATTTGCATTATTATTATTCTAAGCATAGTTAAATTGTATAAAACTTGGTTAATTTTTATAAACTTAGTTTATTTATTGTTTCTATTGCTCTTATGATTTTATGTGTATTAACAGAACAAAGCTACACAGCTACATATTTTGTATACACACACAAACTTTAGCTTACAAAATTTAGAAAATAAATCGTGCTTTAAAAAATTCTATTAATTAGATGTAAAGTTGTAAAATATTTGTAGATACCATTGATACAATTAATTAAATGTAAATTTGTAAAATATTTTATAAACTTAGTTATTTTTTTATAAAACTTAGTTAACTTGACTAATATTTCATAATTTATCACTTTTTTGTAATTATTGTAAACTTAGTTAATTGTTTTGATACTTAGTTCATTTTTATAAACTTAGTTTATTTATTATTATTATTGTTATTATTATGATTTTTCTTATTGTTGCTGTTATTAGTAGTAGCTTTATTATAAACTGAATTAATTTTCATAAATATATTAGTTTAATTATTATTATCACTTAGTTAATTTTTATAATTTTTTTTAATTTTTACAAAACTTAATTAATGAAGTTAATTTTTATAATCTTAGTTAATTTATTTTGATTATTATTATATATAAATTTATTATTTAATTTTTAAAATTTAGTTAATTTGGTTAGTATTTTATAATTTATTATTAGTAGCAGTATTATATTATTATTATTATAAACTTAGTTAATTTTTATAAAACTTATAATTAGTTGTTTATTATTATTGTTGTTACTATTACTATTTTTATTATATGAACATAGTTAACCTGCTTAATATTTTATATAATTTTTATTATTGTTTTTATTATAATTATAAACTTTGTTAATATTCGTAAACTTAGTTAATATTAATTTATTTAATTAGGCATCATCAACCATGAAAAAGTCCACAAATCACTAATAACTAACCATCAATACGACTCGACATCAACCCAACAGTATATAACATGACTAAAGGATATTTTTATATGTACCCAAGTGGAAAGTATGTAACAAGGGATATTAAGTCAAATAACAACCCATACCTAAATCAGTAAGTGTAATTAGTAAACAAACATACCCATAAATTAGCCTATAAACTAGGTTCGGACTTGGGAGCAACTGCTGCCACATTTGACGCATTTCGCAGCAAGAATGATGTCACTGCTCTATCGTATGGTAACCCACAAGTCTCTTATGTCGGATGACTTTAAATAATGCAAACTATCAAAGAGCCGAACTGGAAAATCAGCAATCTATTACTTATATAGGAAAAGAGAAACCAAATTATTAATATTGCAACACCTGTCCTATTTGTAAAATACAATTTCTCAAAAGCAGATCCATCAATTTGTAAATACAGATATTATTTTAATTTCACTACGACAAATTAACCCCTCTTAACTCCTTTTTTCTCAACTTCCCAATTTCATATAATCGTCGATCTGGATACCCCACTATAGCCACTATCTCCTTTTGTTTTGTATCTTAACGATGTATGCATTCTTGGTCTCCAACCATTAGTTTAAATACATAATCATAATCTAGGGTTTTGAAGCTTAGTGATTTGGTAATATTTTAAGCGTAATCTGGGAATCTGTTTAGATTTTAGGGCTTACTGGGTAGGATGTGTGGTAACCATAATTTCATGATATGATGTTATTGTCCTATTATCGCATGCATGGTTTTTTTCATTTAAATGTAAAATTGTTCCTAAACCTGAAGACATGGTTGTTAGGGTTTTTTTGGGTAGATAGGATGGTGATTTATTATATGGATATATTTCAATCTCCAACTAAGTAGCTTCACATATCATTCAAAACTTTTATTTTCTGCAAATTTATTTATTTTTAATTTTAAAAGTGGCTATTTCAAGTGATCAGCCATGGTTATTTAAACCCTTAATCTTTAAAAATATATTCATTGTCTTTGAAGGTTGCGTTATTGTGAAATTCTCTTTTATCTTAAATCTCATATGGTTGTAACCATTTCTCATATTCATGTAATAAATGGTACAGTTTAGGCCAATCATGTTAGATTACGATTAAATTCAATACACGTAGTTGATCAAATGCTATTATGTTTGGTAGGCATAATTGTTTTACTATGTTTCCAAACAATCTTTTTAGGCCTATCTTATTGCTTGATCGATAACATCCGTGCATTTTACATCCATATATTTTTTATACTCTCAAGCTTATACTTCATGTCAATGTAAGTTTGTTAAAAAACATATCAATTTACATTTTGAAATAAATTTATTTAAGTATATGATGGATTAATTTTAAATGCAATTCATATGCGGGCATTATCTCGGAAATCTATTTACGGGCAACTAAGAAAAAATAAACGGTACTTTTAGTCAGAAATTGGGAATGAAAATGATTCATAGTACAATCAAGCAACTAATTCTAATACCAATTCTAGTTATCTATCAAATTTCTTACTGATCATTTTGGGTTGGTTTGTTTTAGAAATTGTTTATTTAGGTTTATGTTGTAGTAGTATTTAATTTGCTGACTTAATAGCAAAACATATGTTCATAATAAGGGGAGAAAATCACCTACAATTAAAGTCGTTAATTTGCTTGCTATATGGTGTTTAATTTCCCTACCAGTTTTATGTGTTATTCAACATTTATATCAGATAATTCTTTTACCAAAAAGTTTAATTTCACTACATATTAGTGGTATTATATTTTCTATGTTTTTTAATTAATTTATGCTTTTTTCCTATTTAAAATATATTAAAATTAATTCATTTATTTTCTACTACTAATTAATATCTTTTTATGCGCTGCATAGCCATTGCCATAATAGGCTTGTGGAGGATGAACTAAATACCATTTTTCCTTTCTGTAACTGTAGCTTGAATATATGAACCATCTTCGATTTATGTTTCTATTAATATGCATTGTAAACCAAATCTGAATAATACATCATGATATAGTAGTTTTTTCTAAATGTTTTTTGTTACTTCACTGGATTTTGCTTGCTTGCAGTCAACCAAGTAATTATTAAATTTATACCTTAAAATTACATTAATAATCCAACTAAATATTATTTTTCACATGCATCTTACTCCTTGGTATTACGAATAGTAACATTCAGAGCCCTCGTAGATGTTATAGTCATTGTTATACGGTCTTTTGACCCAGCTATATCCAGATTGATTGGAAAAGTTAAACTCGACGGTATATATGGCAAGTAGCCCAGAGGGATGATAATGGAGTCCAGAGGTCAAGCACAAACAGAGGTATGAAGCAATGATCAAGCGAGATCAAGAGAGACTCTCTGGAATATTCAAAGTATGGATTAGTGCCTCCCTTAGATAGGGGCGGTACCTATCCCTTCTCCTATGTGGGGGATCAGATCGAATCACTTTGGCTATGAACAACTTAAACCAACAATTCAACTCAATGGAAATCAATCGAAGTCCACAAAACATATAGGTGACTATGCAAAACAACTTTAAAAACATGAAGCTAGCATGGAGGAAGACCTACAGGAGAGATCGCAAAAGCCCATAAGGCCATCTAGACCTATCGGCACCAATCGCCTATCCTTAGCAGTTGGGCCATGAAACTTTTTGGGTGACTCGTTTACATCGCGAGAGTCCATCGACGAAATTTCATGAAGATATTTGGTCGTTTACACCTATAAACATACAAGTTCATTATTCATTCGAAGAATCTTTACGCTACTGTTTTACTTCGACTCTATTGTAATCAAGGATCTATTACGATCTGATCCCTCCTTAACCAAAAGAGCAACTATTTAATAAAGCATTTCCTTTAAGTGGATGTAGGTAATCAACGTCGAACCACTATAAATTTGTTTGTTTTTGTTTCTCATTGTTTACTCTCCATTTTAAGTTTAATTCTTCACTTTATTTCTCTACTTTCCATCTATTGGATGTTTGTTCCAACTTTTGGTACAAACATTTTGGTGCTTTCACTGAGAAACGATTCTTAGCTTGATTGGATCTCACCATCAACTAGTGGATTCCCATATCCATGAGATAGATCTAGATTTCTATCGATAAGTATTCATTTCTACTCGGATTTGAAGAAGATCTACAAGAAAGCTTTTAGCCATGGTCAGAGGAAACAAGTCCACTACTTCCCGCACTATCAAAGGTACTAAAGATACCAGCATTCAATAGATTAACCAGAAAATATGCAACCGGGGGCTACCGATGCTCCATATGTAGCCGATTACATCATCACAACCGACTTTGAAGTCCCAATGAAGAAACTGTTAGATAGCCGTCAGCAGCTCAATCAGCAAATTTAGGGCAATATCGACTTGATGAACCAGTTAAAAGACCAACGTGGAAAGATAGGGAGGGAGCCTACTCTATACTTAGGATCTGAGAATTCGTCTTCAACTGATGACTATCATAAGAGCAGACGGTGCAAGATAGATGTGTATGATTTTGGAACATCGAAGGGGAACTATGTGATCGACTATCTCCAAACTACTCGAATGGGCACCGAACCCTCCAGGAGGATTGGCACCAAACCCTCCAACCTAGAGGGAATCTTCATGCTAGTGGAAGGGCCAACTCTAGACATGTCACGACTAACAAAGGCGCTGGAACCCAGGCGAATGTGATTGAACCACAGCCGAGAGGTAATGATAGGATTGCTGCTCAGGAGGTACATAAGAAGCACACTGAGCCACGACAACATGGTGCTGCCCAAAGGTATGGATCGGGTCATTCACATGAGGTGGAACATGACCACCGCCAGGCACCGACTCTCTAGACACCAGACCTAACAGCTATGGTGAGACAGCTTGTGAAAGAAAGTCAAGGCCTGACCAATGATGATTAGGGACAATCCAGCAGTCATACTCCATTGATTGACAACATCCTACACGTAGAGTATCTACGAAGGTTTAATAAGCCTATGATGCCTCTTATGCTAGAAAAATCAACCCCAGGTAGCATCTCATGAAGTACAAGTGGCACATGGACTCCACACGAGCCATTGATGCAGTCAAATGCAGTTGTTTTTACATTTTTATGGAAAGGGTTGTGACCATGTGGTTCACCAAGCTACCACAATGGTCAATTTCTTTGTTTGATGAGTTAGTAAGGAAGTTCATGGAGCAATTCTGCCTGCACGTGGCTCGCCCCAAAGATGTCATGTCCCTTTCCAACTTGATTCATGCTCTAGGGGAGTCACTGAATGATTATTTGGAAAGGTTTAATACGGCTATTATAGAAGTTAGTAATCCAAAAGATAATGCAATACCGATAGCACTGACCAAGGCAGTCGATCTTGATTTTGATTTTGGCGATTAGTTGGTATGAAAGTCTCCTTCTACGTTGGATTGTTTTTATGAGAAGGCAGCTTAGTACCTGAGGAAGGAGGAGGCAAAGCAGACCAGGAAGAGAGATGTTGCAGGCCAGAGTACCAAGGGGGTACAAACTAACATGGCGGTGAAACAATCCGAAGAGAGTTCCAGGAAAATTGAAGTTAATGTTCAAAACAAAGAAAATGAACAAAGGAGAGGGGTGATAGAAACTGCAATTGAAGACAAGATTCTGGAAGAGGGAAGCCAAGGATCCCGACATTTGACACCTATATACCGTTGAATATGTCATTAGAGAACATATATCTACCGACTTGTAATACTATGGAGTACAAAAAGCCACCTCCGAAAGAACCAACGGAGAAGCAAGACGGACAGGGAAGTACTGTAGATTCCATGAAAGTTATGGTTATACCACGGACAAGTGCCGCCACCTTCGTCATGTCATTGAAAAGTTGATTCATAAAAGAAAGTTGCAATATGTATAACGACCCACCTTTTTGGACGGTTTAAATCAACAATAATCCACACATGTCAAACTCAAACCATTCAAATGGGAGGATTGTTAATGTGGTAAATAAGAAAATAAGAGAAAGGAGGAAAAGCAAAACATAGAATCTCACAGCGGAATGACGAAATATATAACAATCAAATAAATAGTTCATGAAGTTGTTTTACAAATACATTTGATTAAACTTTTACAATACAATCAAAGTTATACATATAATAGGTATAATAGGATAATGCAGCAGAACAACATGATGCAGTGGAATATATATATAAATAGTATACAAATCTCCATCTTCGTCCTCCAGAAATAAAGTCTTCAACATTGAAATGCTCAGGCTAACCGGAGCGTAATGAAAAGACAAAACACTCTAGTCAAAACTAAAAGATCTTATGTAAGTTAAATCAATAGTAAATAAATATGAGTGTATTGGCTGCAGAGATGTTTACGGGATTTTACATCTCCTATCCAATGTATAACATACGTGCAATAACTTAATAGATGTTTCAGGATTTCCATCTCCTAAGGATCCGTTAAACTATTTATATGTAGTAATATACGCTATATATGTAATGTCTATCTGTAAAGTAAAGTATTAAAATAGAGTTAAGGCGTTACCCATATCCCCCTTAACACATTTTTATAAATGTCGTAGTTTATACAGTACTGTAAACTCCAACAAACTAGTGGGCTATCAGGGAGCAATCCATAGGTAAGACAAACCAAAATCGTAGTAGGCTCGATAAGGCATGTGACATGGCACACGAGGCTAAACCCATGGTAGGATTCTACCGGATTGCGGAACCAGGCTGGTGGTAACGCATAGCAGTTACTACCACCTACCTCGAACAACACTCCCATAATCAAATCAAAGTGGCCACCAATCAATCACAAAGTAACAGATATGATATCGAAGAAGCTTGTTCGATCGGAGGAGCGACCTCACTGGGCCTGGTTATGGCTCCTGATTTTATTTATATCAAGCTGACCGAAGGGGATCAGGGCTGCGTTCTTATCTTATACCAGTAGTGTTCGCCAACCAGGCTAGTTTGTTTCGGATTCTCCACCACATGCATAGTTGTTAAAGTGGTTTCGGAATTGGTAGAGAGTATGACAATATCCGACCCCGGTCTCTTTAACAACCAATTGTTATATTTTCCACACCATGGTCATTTTATAAATCATTTATAATAATAAATCCAGAAAACAGTTCATACTTTCATATCAAGATATCTATATACTTATTCCAAAAGTATAAATATATTCTTAAATACCGAGGAAGATTTCTTTTAATCAACTTCGAAAATAATTTATAAATCTCTCTTAAAACATTTATAAACTATTTATATGCTTTAGAACCTATTATAAAGCTATTTATAAATTCCAAAACAGTTTACAACTCTTTCCTTTTTCATAAACTTTTACGCAAATTCCTTTAAAACGCTTCCAAATCCTTTATACAAGATCTTTATAAAACCCCTTTATAAAATCCTTTATAAAAGCATTATAAAATCCCTTATAAAATCTTTATAAAATCCATTATAAAATCTCTTACAAAACTTTTTTTACAAAATTCTAAAATCTTTTACAAAAATCTTTAATCTATTAAAGTTATTATAAAAGTCTATATTTATTATCTTAAATCAAAACTATATTTATTGTATTAAATTAAATTTAAAATATATAAATTAAAACTATATTAAATATTTTATTAAATTAAAATTTTAAACTATTTAAATTATATATTTAAAACTGAATAAAATTATAAGTTAAAACTTAAAATTACATTTAACCATATATTAACTTATAATTTGAAACTTTAAAACATATAAAATAAATTATTTTCCAAATATAAATTTTCAAATAAAATCACTAAACTAAATTAAAAAATCAAATTTATAAATCAAGCATACTTTACCATTTTGAAAATAATTTAAAATCGACCAACGGTGTCCGTATATAATTTTCTACCTTATGATCAAGTATTGGGTATGTATCATTTCAGCCCAAATAGTTAAATTTCTTGGGTATATATCATTTCAACCCATATCTCGAATCAACAATTTTCAAATCAGTAAAATCACTCGGGTTTATCATTTCAACCCAAAACGATTTTCCCTAATCTATAAAAACATTCGGGTATGTATCATTTCAACCCATAGTGATAACAGGGATATAAACATCCAATCATCCAAAATGTCAACAAATAAACATCCATCACAATCAACATCTAAATCAGCCAATAAATCACAACAATTAACTGGTTATCATTATCAGGTATTTAACAAACAATTTAAATTCAATATTAATTTAAATGATAATTTAATTCAATATAAATTCAAATTAAATTAAAATGTCAAATTAAACTACCAAACAGCAACCAATGATATTCTTATCACATCATTAATTTGATTTAACTAACATAAGAAAGTTTAGTATTTGTGAGTAGGTTAAATCACTCACCTTTTATTTATTGTCGATTTAAAATCCAAATAAGGCCCAAAATTTGAACAGTCTTAAAATTTAGCCAAATCAGTTTTAGATTGTTCGAAATTCCTATACGATCCCAATAGAAGAAACCACGTCCATATACGAGCTAGTATGAAAAAGTTATTGAAGTTAGAACGTTTAAATTTTAAATTAAAATAAACAAAGGGCAGGATTGTAAATATGCTCACCTTCACTAAACCCTAGCCGCTCTCGTTCAACTCACATACGCAATCAAACCCATATACAGTAGCAGCTACCATCTCCCATCGACCAAACATCGCCCATCCACACCACTGCACCCTGATATGGCTACTCATTCGCACTCGAACCTCCACGCTGCATCTGCTAGTGCCGCCGCGACCTCCTACGGTCGTCACAAGAGCCAGTGCCACCGCACCATTAAAACGCCAATTTCTGGCGATCTTCGATCAAACTTCGACAAACGGAGACCATAGATGCACTCCCCTTCATCTCCTCTACCAGCAGCAACTTTTCGATCGTCAAACGGGTGAAGATCCACCGTTGAATTGACAACCCTATTTTCAATGGCCGAGACTTCTTCGACGATTTCTGGCCAAACCGAAGCTCAATTGCAAAAATGAATTGCAGAAGTAGATTACGCTCGTCGAGAGCTTTCCAACGATATATAATTTGATATAGTTTGAGGAGTTTGAATTTTCGATTTTGATTTGTAATTGAAATTAGGGTTTCTACCATTGGGAAGGAAGAAAGGAGCAGAAATTTTTACGTACAACAAATGAAATCAGAAAGCTGCTAGGGTTTCAGGAAGTATCTATTTATATAGACCGATGGATAAGAACGAATGGACAGATCGAATTTGGTCGAAACGATAACAACGACCCGAAAAGCCTGTTTCGTTTCTGAAACGAAATTAGGTCATCCGATATATCAAAATATAGGTTTTCGATAATTTTTAACTCAATGGAACTAATTTCAAACCCTAATTCCATTGTATATAGAAGTTGGATTTGAAATTCAAATTATATTCATTTAAATCCTATTAATTTATTTCTACGCGTTTCGAGCTCGCACGATCAGACGATAAGTCTGATCGCTACGAAACTTGAAATCTTATAATAATTCACTGATATGGATCCGATGAAACTGGTTTCATAGAGTCTAAGATATTGGCCAAAATGGCTAATTTTCACGTTAATTAAATAAAATATTATTAAATTGATTTAATCACTTTTAAATTCTAAGTTAAAAGTTAACAATTTCATCATTTCTAATTACACAGAAATTAATAATCTTTAAAATAAATTTTCGATGTTAAATCCAATAATTAAATATTGCACTAGTTTCAGCGTTCCATTACAACTGTATTAAAGCCCCAGTTAATAATATTTTAATTTCAGTCAAATTCTTTTATTTCGATTTACACTCTTATTATTGAATCAACTATTACCCTATGAATATAATTAACATTAGTTTACATTTTATTACATTAATATTCTACAGTTATCTTTTTTTACCATATTAATTATAATATTTCAATTGCATAAATTCCATTAATTACCAATTTAATTCCTTATTTACAATTATAACCAAATCAACTTTACAATTATTTCAATTGATTGAAATTACATTAAAATAGTTATCAATAACATTCAAACAACATTATTAAATCATATTCTAATTATTTTCTCACTAATAAATCATAAATTTTAATTTCTCACAATATTAAATTTAAAAATCATATTTAACTTAATAGTTTTAAATTATCAAAAATACGGTTCGTTACACTCTCCCCTACTCAAAACTTTTCGTCCTCGAAAAAGAACAAGAAGGAATTAAGGAACTTGATATAATTTTATTCAAATTATTCAATTTAGAAACAATTTAAATTTACATCATTAAGTTTTAATAAGAATTTGAAAATAACTCAACTTTCACAAAATTTCTAAGTCATAAATTCATGAAAATTTTTAGCAGAGTCTCCTTTGCGCGGTTAGGTCCGGAAAAATAATAATATCAATAATTACAATATATATTATATTTCAATAATAAAACATCCCAAGCCATGGGAAAAACAATAAAATATCATTGCAAAACCATAATCTGAAAACGTACCTATTTGTCGGGCAAACAAACTTTATTTACGAAACCAAAAGCAGTAGCTATTGCTTCGATAAACCTGTATCACACTTATATAATCCAAAGAGTTAAAATTATGCATAAGAGAAATATTTAGTTGTTTCAGTTAGTAACAAATGCAAATCAACACAAAACATATACAAACAAAATAGCACAACCATTATATATGCAACAAAGGAAACTATCAAACATCTATAGCAACCAAACTCATGGTTTGTTTAGTTAGAAACTTTTCATCGTACAAGGGTGATAAATAAACTATTAAGTGTACCTTACGCTCAACAGCCTTGGATAATTACTTAATATATTATTCATACAACCTTGAACAATTTGAAGTATCCTTTCCCAAACTTCCCATTAGCCAAACAATACAGAATTTAAATGTTATTTAAGTTTATTCAATCGGTTTCCCTTTTACACATTATTTACTTTCATTTATTTTTAGTTCCCATTCAATATTTGAAATCATCATTGAATACATTGTTAAAGTATTACATACATTTTATTTATTTTCAATTTATTCATGCAAGGTTATCTCTTATTAATTTACATTCATTTATTCACATGGATTATTTCAAACCCAATTATTTAGAACATCAATAAATCAATTCTTAAAATACTATATAAGTTTCTTGCAGTTTAATTCACATTTATTATTTATATAGCTTGATTTCAATTGAATATTAATATTCATTACTGAATCATTTCAACTATTTCTTAACTTTATAATCATTTACTTAAACAATATTCACTTTTTTCCATTTAATTTAATCACTAGCATTTCAAAATATTAACTTATGTTTAAAATATTTCTTGTACATCATAATTCTTATTTGTAAACATAACTCCATTACTTAAGTTTTACTTGTATAAAATTCTATTACATATTCATATTAACATTTTAGCTTTTAAATATCTCTGGTAAGTTTTATATATGTTTTTAGAATGTAATTGAATGTTATACAAATTTATCTTATTCATTTTAGTTAGCCAAAAATATTCAATAATTTACATCTTCTAAATTTTCATTGTCTTTTGATTTACACGTGACAAATCTCCAATTTCTTTATAGTTTCATTAATCACTTTGCTTCTAATTTCTTATTTTTCATTATAGAAGTTTCTAACTATTAAAATTTCACTTTATTTCCACAACCGAAAATCATTAACTTAACAGGAACTTAAGGACTAAATACCGGGTTCATTTCAAATCATTTTTAAATAATATATATATATATTCATATCTTTTATATATATTAAATCATACATAGAAATTTTAAATCAAAATCTGTTTATCGAACCAAATGCGTAGCAAAGCTACTAAGTGGCCTCCCCCACTTTGAGACTCGAAAATGAATGTCGATGATGCGGCCGTCATCAATGAAATTATTTTCCAACAATAGAAAAGGGAAGTACATAACTTATTTCCTTTTAAAATTCCTTTAAAACATTTCTTTCAAATCACATTGAAAATATTTATATCCGGAAATACTTCCAAATAATACTAATATTATATTCCAATATTTATAAAATTTCACTTCCTAACAAACAAACATATCAGATACAACTATATCCATTTATGAAAATTATTCTTTTTATACAAAATATAATACTAGGTAAAATTATTTCATTTACCTACATTTCAAAACAATATTGTGTTGGTCTGCCTTATTAAGTGTTAAGAAATCCCTATCGATGTCATAATGTCCTATGTACCGACCAGAATTCATAAATACTCAACAGAAAAAATTAACACAACACAAAATATTTTTATAACACTAACAAGTACGTTCTCTCGTATATATACTCTCAAACTCATTCTAGGGTATTAATAACCCTATCTCTAATGAGTTAACCCCGAACATGCTAAGGTATCCATAAACCAAAGCTCTGATACCAACTGTAACGACCCACTTTTTTGGACGGTTTAAATCGACAATAATCCACACATGTCAAACTCAAACCATTCAAAAGGGAGGATTGTTAATGGGGTAAATAAGAAAATAAGAGAAAGGAAAGAAAAGCAAAACACAAAATCTCACCGTGGAATAACAAAATGTAATAATCAAATAAACAGTTCATGAAGCTGTTTTACAAATACATTTGATTACACTTTTACAATACAATCAGATTTATACATACAGCAGGTATAATAGGATAATGCAGCGGAACAACATGATGCAGTGGAATATATATATAAATATATATATATATATACATACACATATATAGTATACAAATCTCCGTCTTCGTCCTCCAGAAATAATGTCTTCAACACTGAAATGCTCAAGCTGACCCAAGCGTAATGAAAAGACAAAACACTCGAGTCAGAACTAAAAGATCTTATGTAAGTTAAATCAACAGTAAATAAATATGAGTGTAATGGCTTTAGAGATGTTTATAGGATTTTACATCTCCTATCCAGTGTATAATGTGCGTGCAATAACTTAAGAGATGTTTCAGCATTTCAATCTCCTAAGGATCCGTTAAACCATTTATATGTAGTAATATACGCTATATATGTAATGTCTATCAGTAAAGTAAAGTATTAAAATAGCATTAAGGCGTTACTCATATCCCCCTTAACACATTTTTATAAATGCCATAGTCTATACAGTACTGTAAACACCACCAAACCGGTGGGTTATTAGGGAGCACTCCATAGCTACGACACAAACCAAAATCGTAGTGGGCTCGATAAGGCATATGACAGGGCACACGAGGCTATACTCATGGTAGGATTCTACTGGATTGCGGAACCAAGCTGGTAGTAACGCATAGCAGCTACTACCGCCTACCTCGAACAACACTCCCATATTCAAATCGAAGTGACCACCAATCAATCACAAAGTAATAGATATGGTATCGAAGAAGCATGTCCGGTCGGAGGAGCGACCTCACTTAGCCTGGTTATGGCTCCTGATTTTAGTCATATCAAGCTGACCCGAGGGGATCAGGGCTGCGTTCTTACCTCACACCAGTAGCGTTCGCCAACCATCCTACTTCGTTCTGGATTCTGCACCACGTGCATAGTTGTTAAAGTGGTTTCGAAATTGGCAGAGAGTATGACAATATCCGACCTCGGTCTCTTTAACAACTAATCGTTATATTTTTCACACCGTGGTCATGTTATAAAACATTTATAGTAATAAATCCAGAAAATAGTTCATACTTTCATATCAAGATATCTATATACTTATTCCAAAAGTATAAATATATTCACAAATACCGAGGAAGATTTCTTTTAATCAATTTCAAAAATAATTTATAAATCTCTCTTAAACCATTTATAAACTATTTATATGCTTTAGAACCCATTATAAAGCTATTTATAAATTCCAAAACAGTTTACAACTCTTCCTTTTTTCATAAACTTCTACGCAAATTCCTTTAAAACGCTTCCAAATCCTTTATACAAGGTCTTTATAAAACCCCTTTATAAAATACTTTATAAAACTATTATAGAATCCTTTATAAAATATTTATATAATCCAGTATAAAATCTCTTACAAAACTCCTTTTCACAAAATTCTAAAATCTTTTACAAAAATCTTTTATCTATTAAAGTTATTATAAAAGTCTATATTTATTATCTTAAATCAAAACTATATTTATTGTATTAAATTAAATTTAAAATATACATATTAAAACTATATTAAAAATTTTATTAAATTAAATTTTTATTAAATTAAAATTTTAAACTATTTAAATTATATATTTAAAACTAAATAAAATTATAAGTTAAAACTTAAAATTACATTTAACCATATATTAACTTATAATTTGAAACTTTAAAACATATAAATTATTTTCCAAATATAAATTTTTAAATAAAATCATTAAACTAACCTAAAAAATCAAATTTATAAACCAAGCATACTTTACCGTTTTGAAAATAATTTAAAACCGACCAACGGTGTCCGTATATAATTTTCTACCTTACGGTCAAGTGATTGGGTATGTATCATTTCAACCCAAATAGTTAAATTTCACGGGTATATATCATTTCAACTCATATCCCGAATCAACAATTTCTAAATCAATAAAATCACTCGGATTTATCATTTTAACTCATAACGATTTTCCCTAATTTATAAAATCATTCGGGTATGTATCATTTCAACCCATAGTGATAACAGGGATATAAACATCCAATCATCCAAAATGTCAACAAATAAACATCCATCACAATCAACATCCAAATCAGCCAATAAATCACAACAATTAACTGGTTATAATTATTAGGTATTTAACTAACAATTTAAATTCAATATTAATTTAAATGGAAATTTAATTCAATATCAATTCAAATTAAATTAAAATGTCAAATTAAACTACCAAACAACAACCAATAATATTCTTATCACATCACAAATTTAATTTAACTAACATAAGAAAGTTTAGTATTTGTGAGTGGGTTAAATCACTCACCTTTGATTTACCGTCGATTTAAAATCTAAACCAGGCCCAAAATTTGAGCAGGCTTAGAATTTAGCCAAACCAGTTTCAGATTGTCCGGAATTCCAATACAATCCCAATAGAAGAAACCGCGTCCAAACCCGAACTCGTATGAAAATGGTATTGAACTTAGAACTTTTAGATTTTAAATTTTAATTAAAATAAATAAAGGGCGGGATTGTAAATATGCTCACCTTCACTAAAACCTAGCCGCTCTCATTCAATTCACGTACGCGATCAAACCCATATATAGTAGGAGCCACCATCTCCCATCGACCATACGAAGCCCATCCACAATGTTGCACCCAGATCTGGTGTAACAACCCACCGTTCCGTACTCATTGAGCTGACATTTAATCACACTTATCCAACCCAAATTGTACGAAAGGATGAATAACTAAGAGAAAGAAGAGGTTAGAAGAAGAAACAGAAACAACACATAGAATCTTACAAATCGTAGCAGAACAATATATAATAGATAATAGCAGATTTTTATACAAAAGAATTTATAGCTGTTAATACACACACAATCATCAGAGTACAACAATCAACGATCAATCTGGATAGTTATAATAACTTGTCCTCTCAAATACTGAATATACAGCATGACTCACATAGCGAAAATAACCAAGTACGTATAATACGCCTGAGAATCCTCCAGCTCGTCTCTTGAGCTCCATAGCATCCTAACTTGAATCTGTAATACTCGGTCTGACCCGAGCATTTTAATAAAATAACACCCGAGTCAGTCTGGAAAACTAGCGTGAGAAAACTCACTCAATTTGAATTTTAATTATTTCCAAAAATCTTTTTTTAAACAAAAGTATCTCGTAAGACCACGTCAGATATAAATACGACGGGGTTTTACCTTACGATAACCAAAACAGTTTATACCAAAATCAACTGATATTATAACAGGGTCAATAGAAATAAACTATAAAATAGCTGAAATGCTTGCATCTCATGTTTCAGCATATTTGGTATACAACTAAAACCTTACAGGCTCGTATTGGATATTGGATTCCATACAATGATAGAGCTACTAGGGTACCGCCCGCCACAGTACACCTCTAGAAAAATGTACCGAAATCGCACCTATCGATCCCTGCCAACACAAGACCGGCCTACCCCTTACTGGAGAGTACCGAATATGATCACCACTAATGGGCCCCGTAACATGACAACTGACAAATATTGCTGATGATAAATGTCCACTCTAGATGAGTGATAATCATACCCTAATGGGAGCGACCCACATAGCCTTGCTGCAGCTCCCATGTTTTAGTCATTCCCGATTGATGAGGCTTGAGGCTACATATTACCTTAAGAAATAACATTCATTCTTGAAATGCTAACACTGCCTTTTAGGAAACGATGCAATGATAACATTCATCCATACAAGTTGTTCTGGAACTGAACAAATCAAATCTCCAAGAACTCCGTCTTTATTACCTTCACGATATCACAATTCGTAACACACAAATCGGATCGAAGTGGTTTTCGGATAATTAAATCTGATCCCGGTATCTTCGAAATGATTAACGAATTTGGCCAGATTTGATAGTCGGTTATTTAACTATCAAATTACACACATAAATAGTCATTAGGCCCAATTTTATAAATCTTTCAAAATATTTATTTCAAAATATTTTTACACAGATATATATTCAAATCTCTTCTAGTATTCCAGCATTTGAAAACAATTTCCAATCCTTATATTGTAACAACCCTGTATTTTGTGATTATTTTAATTGTGTATTTTAATTATTTTAAATTGAATTTCCTGATTTAGAAACTTTATTTTATTTATTAAAATGGATAATTTTTGTTATTTTAAATATAAATTTTCATTTGTATGTGAATTATAATTCCAAACATAAATAAATAGAGTATTTTCCAGAATTGTGAATTTTGGTCAATATGGTCAAACTTTGACTTTTAAATTTAAATTTAAATATTTGAATTTTTGAATTTTATCTTTTATTATAAAAATAGATTTAATTTCAAGAATACTGCTTTTCGTTTCGTTGAAATTGGATTTAAATTGT
This sequence comes from Allium fistulosum, assembly GCA_030737815.1. Classification (NCBI taxonomy): domain Eukaryota; kingdom Viridiplantae; phylum Streptophyta; class Magnoliopsida; order Asparagales; family Amaryllidaceae; genus Allium; species Allium fistulosum. Next base: position 515,840,622 of record CM060901.1, on the reverse strand, counting down.
GAAAGTTATACTGTTTTCAATATTGTGTGTATATTGAGTTATTTAACAATATTATTTATTTTAATTTATATAAATGATATTTTTATTTGACATATCTTATTCTAATTTGTATATGTATGTTATATTATATTTTTTTTCCTTTTAAATATTTTTAAAGTGATTATAAAATTTTTCCAAAGCTTATGGAATTTATTTCAAAATTTTAAAGCCTAGTTTGCATTTTTTGTAGCTATTTTCTTAATTTAATTCTATTTAATTAAAATTTAATTATTTATTTTATACATTATTTTTATTTCTGAGTTTTATCTTTATTTATCAGTATTTTACATGTATTTAAATTTGCAAACAGAAATAATATAAATTTGAAAGGTTTGTGACCTTTTATTTGCTTAAGGCTCTTTGTTTTCTCACCTTTTCATTTCCTAACTCTTGCATTCATTTTGAGCCGACCCTATCTCCTTTCTTTCAGCCGTTATCTTCTCATTTTTCATGTAAGAAAATGTTTCTCATCCTCAAAAACTCCGGCCTCCATTTCTGAAGCAAAGTTTGGTAATCATTTTCTTCTTTTTCTACTCAATTTCTTCCTTATTTTCTTATTCTATTTGCATTTGCTTCACCTATATAGCTCAACCACTTGCTCCTCCATCACCACCACCTCCACCACCATTATTCTCAGCTACAAACACCTCTATCTCCTCTGATCTACCAGGCCATGGCCATCCCAAAGTTGAAACTCCACCAAAATGCAACCAATGCCTTAAAAACAATGCTAGCCGAGCTCCCCTTGACCATACCTTCATTTTCCACCACCACCACCACCTTTGGCTGCCACCACCACCTTGTCCAGACCCTACCTCATCACTCCAGCTACTGACTTGAGATGTACACCCTCTGACCGAACCAAATTGCCCATGGCCGAGCCTTAGTCTGGACCATTTTCCACCTATTTGCCTAGAAACCCTTCACTTATCCTATGTTGTAACTTCCTTCATCATGTTCTACCTTGTAGCCTTACCTTTTCCAGACCCATACCTGATCCAAACCAAGTACAAACCTGACCTAATTGATCCCCTAGGCCATGCAAACAAGTAGAGAAAGAAAGGCAAAAAGTTTCGTATTCAAACTGCTTTTTGTTTCAAAGTTATTCAAATTCAATCGTATTGATTTTTAACTATTATTTTGGTTTTGTTTTGGGTTGTAACACAAGATCTATAACTTGGATCTTGCTCTCCACTCAAGTTCATAGCTTTGTCATTGTGTTCTGGTTTGTGTTGTGTCATTTGAACTTGCATCTCCAGCAAAAGAGGTGAGTAAATCTCACACGACATTTTATACTTATACTAATGTGAAACAACAACAACTGAATGTGTAGAATATTATGATATGTTATAACTACCTGTGATTATTTATTTATATAATGTTAAACCTGATAATTTACCTGTCATCTCATCTGTTACTGTTATATATTGTTAACTGTTCATTTTTATCTGTAAATCACACTACAAGTTCCATATAGATTAGAATCACTGTGGGTTGAAATGATACATACCCAAATGGACTTTAGAATAGGGTAAAATCATTACGGGCTGAAATGATAAGCCTGGGTGATTTTCAAATTATTTATTTTACTTGGGATTGCGGGTTTGAAATGATAAAACCTGGATTTTTTTGTATATTATGGATTGAAATGATATATAATCCGTATCACTTGAATTAGGCTAGAAAACTATATACATGCCCGTGGTTATTTTTAAGGTTTTGAAAAATGTTTAAATAATTTTTAAAAGTGTAAAAATATGAAAATTTGATTTAAATTGAATTCTTATAAGTTTAAATAGTGAAATTAGGAATTTTCTATAAGTTAAAAATGTTGAAAATGAATAGAAATGGAATTTTTGAAAATATAACTTAAGTTAGAAAATTTTGGAATTTCGGTTAAAATGAGAAAATAAGTTATATAAATAAAAATGGAAATTTGAAATTTATTCGAGAATGGAAATAAAATTTAAGTGTTAAGTTTATTTATTAAAAATGTGAAGAAAAGAAATTTACACTTGAATTTGTTAAATAATTCATTGAAATTTGATTTAACTATAACGAATTTATTTAATAAAAATAATGTGTTAAATGATATATTATATAAACATTTTTAAATGTTAAAACATGATTTTTAGAATATTAAAAGGGTTTAAAAATGAATTTTATTATTGGCTAGAAATGCACTAAAATCTGAAAAATACTTTTACTATCATTCAGAAATGCTATGATTTCAGAATTGAACTAAAACTTAGTAAAAAGAGGCTATTACAGCATTTCTGAAATGCCGTAGTTGCTGTAGTAAATGTAAAGGCTAAAGAACTTAATAAAGGGCTATTACAGTAGTTCTGTAAACTGTTGTAGCTGTCTGCTGTCTTTGCTGAAATTAAGTAAAACCCTTGTTTTTGAACCTGAGGTATTACTGCATTTCTGGAAATGCTGTCTTTGCTGTTTTAAAGTAAATTTCAACAAAAATGAGATATAACAGCAGTTTTAAAGTGTTGTCTTTGCTGAAATAAAATGTTTTCAAATATAACTTATAACAGCTTTTTCTAAATGCTGTGAAAGGCTGAAATTTTCAATGTTTATGGATTTTGACCTAGTAAATGAACTCAGAATGATTTGAAACTTTGGAAATTGAATACTTGACTTGAAAGAATAATAATTTCACTTTTAAATGGTTTAAATGGAAAACTATTTAAAGGGTGATTTGATAAGATAATAAATGAATGATATTTTGGAATTTTAAAGGGTATTAAATTTGATAATTGAATTTGAATTCAAATAATGATTTGAAAGGAAGTTTTGAAAGGATATGATATTGTAATATATTGAAATGGTTTGTAAATGATTTAATCTTTATTTTGATAAAGATTTGGATTTGAAATGATATTAAATTTTTGAAATATAAAATATTATTTTGAAATACTATAACCACGGGTATACTTCTCTGTATGTCATTTGATTTCCTGATGATGGCTGTGATGCACATTAACACTGTTAGTTGCATGGTTTATTTCGACATGGACATTTCTATGATATTGATATTACTGTTTAATTGATGGTTTTATGGATCCTTAAAGGATGGGCGATCCCAAGCATCCTCTAAGTTATTATGCATTGCTATTACAGTTCACTTGAGTTGGTTTACATTGTATAAGTATATATGTCATGACTCGAGTGTTTTGTGTTTTACTTTATGCTCGGGTCAACCTGAGAATCACAGCTTTGGAATTTATCTTCTGGAGCTAGAGATTTGCTGGAGATTATCTGTCCATCTGTTATTTCTTATCTTCTAATCCAGTTATTTACTATTGGGTATCGTCTCTGTATTATTGATTTATGTATCCTAACTTATATTGTATCTATTTTGACTATGAGATTTTTTATATGTTTTGAGAGTTTGTATATAGTTGCTTCATCAACTACTATGGTATTTTGTTTCCGCTGCGAGTTATTCTGATATTCTGTGTCTGTGATTCTGTATTTGACTTTATTTGCTCCAAATTTTATTACAATCTGTTATTTTGAATTATTTAAGTCAGACATGTGTGGATTATTGTCGATTTGAATGGTCCAAAATAGTGAGTCGTTACATTTGGTATCAGAGCTTTGGTTTTAGGCAAACCTTAGCCTGCGGAGCAAAAACTCATTAGAGATAGGGTAGAAATACCCTAGAATGTGTGAAATCAATCTCAGATTCATTCCTTTGTGAGAGAACGTATTTTCGAAGTATAAAATGATTTTCAAATGATTTTAAAGGATTTTTAAAGATTATTTTGATATAAAATTTTCTTGTTTTGAAAGAAAATTTTCTGGACTTTATCCCTTTCATATCCACCTTGTTAGTAATTTCTTTGATTAGGATTTCCTTAAAATTCTGAACTTCTATCTTAGTTGGGATTTCTTCAATTAGGATTCCTTTGAATTTTGGAAAGCTCCCACTTGTTCTGAAATCCATTCCTGTCTCCCCTAATTGTATTCTTTTGATTTTTAGAGCATTCCATAACTCCACTTTGAATGACCTCTATAAAGATCAGTGATTCCGCCAACCTTTGAATGATTTGTAAAAGGGTGAAACTCCCTTATAATTGGCATTGATTCACCGGAGATTTCTGTATCCTCGATTTACGATGTTTTCTATCTTCTGCTATATTTAGATTCTATCTCTGGCGATCGAAGGTCGATTTGCCTTAGATTTTCGCATCGATTATATTCCTGAAGTCACGGTTGACCGGTTAAGGTCACCCGCGATTTACATGAGCTTATCCATCTTCTATTTGGTAATTTAATTATCTCATCTTCTTTCGAGCTTATCTTCGAATCAGAATTCTATTTAATTGGAGTTCCTCTAAATTTGAATCTCTGTTTTGTTTTGAAATCCATCCTTGAATCATCCCTTGAAAAATTTGAGGTTGATTGTATTTTGGAATTTGTGTATACATCAAAATTGTTATTTTGATAAGGGTGGCCATATTTTATATATATATGTGAAATGTTTTAGATAAAGATTATTTACCCTTTTAAAACGAGAATTTGAAGTTTTGAAAGGATTTTAAATTGTGAAAATTTTATAAGGAATGGTTTCATATAAAATAATTTATAACTGAAGGTTTTGAATCTTAATTTGAGTGATTGAACTTCGGCATTTTTGAAACTGGTTTTAAGATTTTGGAATAATAAATAATATGATTTGAAAGTATTTTCTGAATATGGAATGTTTCAAATGATTTTAATGAGTTTCAAATGATTTTGAAGAAATTTTCAAAAGAAGTTGAGAAAATAGAAGTCCAGAACCCATTTATGTCGCTGGAAAATAATTTCGCGATGAATGCATGCATCATCGACATGGATTTTCGAGTTTTAGAGTGGGGGAGAGGCCACTCGGTAGCTTTGCTATGCGATTGATTTGTGAAACTAATTTTGATTTCAAATTCCGAAGTGTGATGTGATATTCGAAAGATATATGTATATATATTTGAACAAGTTGAAATAAGCCGGTGTTCAGTCCTTGAGTTTTGGATCTGATTTGAAATAACCCTATCTTTTGGAATTGATTTACTGATTTGTTGGTAATTTCCAACTCTTGGATTGAAATATGATTTCTTCGACTATTTGAAGGTTCGAGCACTTCCAAATCAAGGTTAACTTTTCAAAAGCTAAGAAATTTTGAAGTATAAAGTATATAAGTTTGGTATATATGTTTAAAGTATGTAGTAATCTGATTTAAATAAGTTGAAACTGTTTTGTTAAGTAAACGAATAAGGCTATTTTGAATTTTCTAATATGAAATTTAGATTTGAAATGTTTGAAAAAAAATTGGTCTTCAAATATTTTGAAAAAAATGTATAATTTAGTTTAAATGTTTAACTTAGTAACATCTTTATGAAACTATATATTGAACAAGTTGGAATAGATACATAAGTTGTACGTATGTTGTTTTATTCGCATGATTAAATTGATCCAAGTTTGAGTACACAAGTTCGAGGTGAATTACACCATTTCATGTTAGGATTATTCATTTGATTCTTGATGGCCAATATTTGATGTGGATTTTGGGCTTGATTCTAGAATTCTCTATCATAGTATATGGCAATGCAAGGAGACTAATGGTTTCTAGTCGAGAAACCATATCGAAATCCGCATTAGGGAAGTCGAATGGACAATACTAGCTCGAAAGCGAACTTGTGTGATCGAGCGAGCGATCGAATGTGACTTTGCGAAATGATGACATATGTACATCTTATATTCTACTATCATTGATATACTTGACGCTGAAATTGGAAGTTGTTGGGTTGGATATCTTTGTAATTTAATTGGAATTTTTCCTTTATGAAAAACTACTATCAATTTAAAACCATTTTTTTAACTATTTTCTTTTATTTTCTTAAACAAACTATTTTATTCTATTTTATATACAAAACTATTTTATGTACAAAACTATTTCACAAACTAATTTGTATACAAAACTATTCTAAACTCAAAAGCTTTTAGTAAGCAAAGATGTTCAATCCCATATAGCTCTTCGTACAGCGAAATTTATTTTTGAAAATTTTGATCCTTATATAAGATGGACTTTATGTAAATATAAGATAATTTTGGAAATGAATTGTTTGACTTAAACTATATTGATTTGGAAATTGGATTTATTTTCTAAATTTATTATTTTGGAAACTTTGGAACTGAAGATATTTGATTTGGGAGGATAATTTGGTGAAAGCGTATATGATTTTGAAAATTATATTGATATTGAAACAAATTGAAATTTGAAAACCTTATGTTACTAAATACTTGATTTGGGAGTTATCGAACTTATATAAAATTTGGTTTGTATAAGTATGATGTTGATTCGAAAACTATTGATTTGAAAAGGTACTCAATTTGAAAAGTGAAATCTTATATAATTGAAGTCTATATAAGTGTGATTTGATATACTATTGATTTTGGAAAGTATTTGATTTGAAAATGAAATCTTATATATAATGGACTTTATATAAGTATGATATTTGAAAGTGATTTGAAAAGGTACTATATGATACATATTTTCGAAGTAAAGATATGGAAAGTGCCTTCTGCTTGATATCCGCTTTGTGGCCACATTGTGGATTCATTCTATCGATATTTCTCTGATTTTTGGTTTTCCGGATATGATACTCGAGTTTCCATCGAGTTCCATGGCAATCTCCATGGTCTTACGAGCGCGACTTCATGGGGTAATTGCAGGGTTGGAGGGTGGCCTACGGGTACAGATGTTTCCTGGGGGATCCAGGCATAACCATTGTGTATCTGCGATCTATTGGGTTGCTTGGTAGCGTAATCAGCAGGGGCTGCGAGAGCCTAGGGTACAGATGTTTCTTGGGGGATCCAGGCGTAACCATTGTGTATCCACGATCCATGATCGACATGTTTTGTTTTTTTTGGATTGTACTTTCCATATCTGTTTTTAAAAGTTTTCCAGTATTTTCACTGGATGTTGAAACAAGTCTAATAAGTACCTGGAGAATTCTAGCTTTGCGCCTGATCAACGCACTGCCAGAGTCTGCAGGAACGAGGATAAACTTGTTAAGACATCGAGTTATAAAAGTATTTTGATAAAATATTATATAAAGGATATTTTGATCAGTTATTTTCCTTTCTAAAGGATTTTAAAGTGTTTTAAATATTTTTACCTCTTTAACCAACAATTTTAATTAATGGCTCATCCTTGTCTTTCATCCTATTTTCCCTTCTAGCTATTCCTATTCTCCACCTTGTTAAACTTACCTGTAACAACAGTTATCAGGTATAATTTTAATCTTCTTGTCATCTTGTCTTAATCCTATTCCATTCTATTTTTTCTGTGTTTTCCGTACCTCATTCTTTTTCGAGGACGAAAAGATTTGAGTGGAGGAGAGTGTAACAACCCTGTATTTTGTGATTATTTTAATTGTGTATTTTAATTATTTTAAATTGAATTTCCTGATTTAGAAACTTTATTTTATTTATTAAAATGGATAATTTTTGTTATTTTAAATATAAATTTTGATTTGTATGTGAATTATAATTCCAAACATAAATAAATAGAGTATTTTCCAGAATTGTGAATTTTGGTCAATATGGTCAAACTTTGACTTTTAAATTTAAATTTAAATATTTGAATTTTTGAATTTTATCTTTTATTATAAAAATAGATTTAATTTCAAGAATACTGCTTTTCGTTTCGTTGAAATTGGATTTAAATTGTGAAAGTTATACTGTTTTCAATATTGTGTGTATATTGAGTTATTTAACAATATTATTTATTTTAATTTATATAAATGATATTTTTATTTGACATATCTTATTCTAATTTGTATATGTATGTTATATTATATTTATTTTTCCTTTTAAATATTTTTAAAGTGATTATAAAAATTTTCCAAAGCTTATGGAATTTATTTCAAATTTTTAAAGCCTAGTTTGCATTTTTGTAGCTATTTTCTTAATTTAACTCTATTTAATTAAAATTTAATTATTTATTTTATACATTTATTTTTATTTCTTAGTTTTATCTTTATTTATCAGTATTTTACATGTATTTAAATTTGCAAAAAGAAATAATAGAAATTTGAAAGGTTTGTGACCTTTTATTTGCTTAAGGCTCTTTGTTTTCTCACCTTTTCATTTCCTAACTCTTGCATTCATTTTGAGCCGACCCTATCTCCTTTCTTACAGCCGTTCTCTTCTCATTTTTCACGTAAGAAAATGTTTCTCATCCTCAAAAACTTCGGTCTCCATTTCTGAAGCAAAGTTTGGTAATCATTTTCTTCTTTTTCTACTCAATTTCTTCCTTGTTTTCTTATTCTATTTGCATTTGCTTCACCTATATAGCTCAGCCACTTTCTCCTCCATCACCACCACCTCCACCACCATCATTCTCAACTGCAAACACCTCCACCTCCTATGACCTACTAGGCCATGGCCATCCCAAAGTTGAAACTATACCAAAATGCAAACAATGCCTTAAAAACAATGCTAGCCGAGCTCCCCTTGACCATACCTTAATTTTCCACCACCACCACCACCTTTGGCCGCCACCACCACCTTTTCCAGACCCTACCTCATCACTCCAGCTACTGACCTGAGATGTACACCCTCTGGCCGAACCAAATTGCCCATGGCCGAGCCTTAGTTTGGACCATTTTCCACCTATTTGCCTACAAACCCTTCACTTACCCTATGTTGTAACTTCCTCCATCATGTTCTACCTTGTAGCCTTACCTTTTCTAGACCCATACCTGATCCAAACCAAGTACAAACATGACCTAATTGATCCCCTAGGCCATGCAAACAAGTAGAGAAAGCAAGGCAAAAAATTTCGTATTCAAACTGCTTTTTGTTTCAAAGTTATTCAAATTCAATCGTATTGATTTTTAACTATTATTTTGGTTTTGTTTTGGGTTGTAACACAAGATCTATAACTTGGATCTCGCTCTCCACTCAAGTTCATAGCTTTGTCATTGTGTTCTGGTTTGTGTTGTGAAATTTGAACTTGCATCTCCAGCAAAAGATGTGAGTAAATCTTACACGACATTTTATACTTATACCAATGTGAAACAACAACAACTGAATGTGTAGAATATTATGATATGTCATAACTGCCTGTGATTATTAATTTATATAATGTTAAACCTGATAATTTACCTGTCATCTCGTCTGTTACTGTTATATATTGTTAACTGTTCATTTTTATCTGTTAATCACACTGCAAGTTCTCTGTAGATTAGAATCATTATGGGTTGAAATGATACATACCCAAATAGACTTTAGAATAGGGGAAAATCGTTACGGGCTGAAATGATAAGCCTGGGTGATTTTCAATTATTTAGTTTACTTGGGATTGCGGGTTTGAAATGATAAAACCCGGATTTTTTTGTATATTATGGATTGAAATGATATATTATCCGTATCACTTGAATTAGGCTAGAAAACTATATATAGGCCCGTGGTTATTTTTAAGGTTTTGAAAAATGTTTAAATAATTTTTAAAAGTTTAAAAATATGAAAATTTGATTTAAATTGAATTCTTATAAGTTTAAATAGTGAAATTAGGAATTTTCTATAAGTTAAAAATGTTGAAAATGAATAGAAATGGAATTTTTGAAAATATAACTTAAGTTAGAAAATTTTGGAATTTCGGTTAAAATGAGAAAATAAGTTATATAAATAAAAATGAAAATAAAAATGGAAATTTGAAATTTATTGGAGAATGGAAATAAAATTTAAGTGTTAAGTTTATTTATTAAAAATGAGAAGAAAAGAAATTTACACTTGAATTTGTTAAATAATTCATTATTACAATCTGTTATTTTGAATTATTCAAGTCAGACATGTGTGGATTATTGTCGATTTGAATGGTCCAAAATAGTGGGTGGTTACATATATCCTTAACGGGGTATTTTCAAACTATATTAACACTTAGAAATATGTCCGTATAACCCTCCCATAGCCAAAACATTACTAAATTATTTTATTCCAATACTTAGAAAAATATTTATAAATATATTTTCCAAAATCACTTACTTCTCAACACTTAGGAAATATTTATAACTTATTGATTTTATAGATATATTCACAAACGTGGAAATTCCCCCATATTCCGACTTCATAAAACCATTTACAACCCTTTTTCTAAAGTCACAACTCATTATAACTCATTTCATAAATCCCCGGAATTTATATTAATTCCTTTTACAATTCCCAAAATCAATTATACTCACTTATAATCTCATCTAACCATTTATAACTTCTTTAGGAATTCAAATTTATTCTCGAAGTTCTCGTATCTAAACATTTTGGATATTTCCTCAAGTTTCCAAAATTCTGTTATAAGATTTCTACTATAAAATCACATCCACTAAATAAAACCCGATTTACAAATCTCAAGAGTATTTAGAAATAACTCCAATTGATTTCCAAAACTCTATATTATAAAATAAGTATTTTTTTTAAAGGATAGTAATAAAATTTCAAACCATTTAAGTGATTATTAAAATATCAAACATTTTTAAGCAGGCAACGATAACAAATTTCCAATTTATAAATAAAACTAATAGATTTACAAGCTTATTTTAAAATTAGAATTCATTTCAATTAAGATTAAATATCTGAATAATCAACTTCCCGAAATATTTCAATGCTAAAAACAGTTTTTAAAATACATAGTTTAATAAATAAAATCTCTTCTTAAAACAAAACTTAACTTCTCGATAAAAAATTTATTTTTAAAATTCAATCATAACCATTTTACAGTTATAAATCTCTCTCGATTTATCACAAATCGATTTTCATTACCAATTTCACAACTATTTCCAATTTCCAAACAAGATTCACTATCTCTTTCTAAACCAATTCTCATAACTTGATATAAATTCATATTGTGAATTTATATTCTCAATTCATCGAGTGATAATCACTTCACTTTATTTAGACCATCGTTTATAAATTTTATAAACTCATTTCTAGTTTCACTTGTTTATAAAATAATTTCATTTATAAGATTTCATTTATAAACCCATCATAATCCCTTTTATTTTTCAACCTATTTTAAATATCCATTTCGACCCCTTCTCCATATTTCAAAAATACCACTTTAAATCCATTTTTCAAATTTTCTTATATAAATTATTTTAAAACCTCTATTTTAAATATCTTCCAAAATAGATAAGTACAAATCCCAAAATCAAATCATTTATTTTATCCAAATCAAATCCTTTTTAAATAATCAAAAATTCAATATAAAAATTATCGATTCTAAAATCGCCTTTGAATTTCCCTTTTAAATTCAAAAATATTATTGATGGTATTTAAAACACAAAAATTAGGGCCAGTGTACTATAGCATCTGATATATCAAATCACACAACAATCCATAACAGATTATTCAATCACACCATATATTACTATATATGAAACAATCAATATATTTTTGAGGAACCAGTTGGATCCCTTCAACCTGTTTCCCTGCATCCACAGAAGTTATACAACATAAAATACCAATACCACTTCGAGGTGGGATATCGCGATAATATAGGGTCATCCACTATTCTGCGGGGCGCATAGTGTCTCATCCGCTCCAATCGGCGGGAATATACTCAAATACTAATATATATATACTACTATATATATAACATCCAACTGATAAATATTTTATCAATCATCCAATCAATCAATAAATAATTTTAATTTCTATAAATTAAAACTAGTTATCCAAAATGAGTGAGATTTACTCACCTTGATTTTTCGAATTCGTTAATCGTTCCAATTCCAAATTTATTCCATTGCGTAGTGTTTGTCTCTACGATCCAACATGACTTGTTACATTAATTTTGGACCTCGCACGAATAATTTACGAATATTATAAGCTAAACAATTTTATACTTAACTAATTATATATTAATTAAAATTAATTAAAACTAATCCTTTATACCTTCTTCTTCAACACTAATCCATTTCTTGGAAACGAACTCGTGCACCTATTGGACATCAAAACCTCATCTCTGCATTGCCCAGCCAAATCGCAACCTCGTGCTTCGATTCCAGTCGCCCCATCCACCACAGTTCCATCGCAACCCACCTCAACCGCTCCATCGCCTTAGATCACCAGTAAACTGGCCACAATCTATTTACGCATGATTTTTTTTCTTCTCGTTCACGCCTCGCGCAATCCAGAACCCAATTCGATCCATCACCGCACCTTCTCTGGCCACTTCAGGTGACCGCACTCCACTAGCGTCTCGCCCAAAATCCCCAATTTCGAAGCCTTAATCGTCGCTGTCAAATCCTCAAATGTAGCTGCGCCTCACCAACGACCCACCAGACATCTTCGCCACTAACTGGAGTGGGTAGGAAGACCCATGCGATGAGTCTAAGCCCCATTCTTGATTTTTAATTCGCGACCTTGAATTTGCTTCCTTCATTTTTTCATTTCACTTTCTGTTATAAACGAAGGGAAAGAGGGAGAAGACGGGTTTTAAACTGAAAAGGAGCTGGTTTTGTATACGTAGGGGTGGTCATAGGGTGGCGCATGCAGATGGTTAGGCAGCTCGAGTTTGACATTTGATTTGATTTTATGATTTTATATTCAAAATATTTCGCTTTGCATATCTTGAAATCCTGAACCTCTATCGAGGCGTGCCGCTAGCGTTTTATATGTTATACTCCTATTCCGAACCCAAAGGAACTAGTCTCGAGGCCTGATTCGATCGTATGTGGAAGATAGCTTTTTAAATCGACTATTTTTTATTAAATTAATCTTGTGCATTTTCAGCTCGCATGACCAAACGGTAAATCCAATCGCTATAAAATTGGAAATATGATATTAATACACTATTACGGATCCAATGAAATTAGTTTTGTCAAATTCCGAGACTGTGCCCCGGATCGTTATTTTAACGCGTCAATAAAATCGATGAGTTCAAAAATTGACAAAATTACTTGAAATTTCACTTTTAAAAATTTACTAATTCAATTCTAGTTCAAATAGAATTTATAGTCATATTGGAAGTCATTTCGATTCATATTAAATTCAAAATCCAATTATTTACCGTTTCCGTATTACGATAAATCGCTATATTTGAAATTTTAAATTCACTCTGCAATTTCAACTAAAATTTTCATATTCAGAATCCATTTTATTCCAAACCCAATATTTAAAACTATTTAAATATTCAAAATCAAACGACGGAAAAATCTGGGTCGTTACATTCCTTCTCCCTTAAAAGAATTTCGTCCCCGAAATTGCTAAGGTGGGAAAAATGCTCCAAGCCCATTAACTTTTTACAACCCACTTGTTAAAACTCTACATTTCACTTTATAAATCTTTTAGACTTACATTCACTAACTAGTTTCCAAACATTCATCCAAACCCTTTTTTTCTTAGTTAAATTCAAAAATCAAATTTCAGTTAACAAAAATTTTCAAAATTTTTCTAACACCCTAAATTTTCGAAAATTATTGGCAGAGTCTCCCTTGTACGGAAGGTCTTTTGAAATTTCAAAAATATGATAAAAAGATATACATTGGCTCTCATGACCGGAAAACGCAATATACAATAATATTTTTATTTTTCGCATGCTAATTTTGTATACGTACCTTAATTTAGCAATTATTAAGCGAGTTCGCTTAATTTATATGCAATTGCACAAACAAATCTAGCCTAATAGTCTTCTGGTACCTGTAGTTACTTAAATAAACCCCATAAGTACCAAAAAGAGGAAGTTTAATAGCATTTCATGCATTTAACTAGTTAAACACATTATTTTCATAACCAACATGTTATATCATGGATGTATAACCAATTTTATAAACAAAACATGCTATAATATGTATATCTAGCATGTACATGCAAATATTAGGTTCCAACATTTAATCATTTACTTCCAAATTGATTTACATATCATTTATTCGATTTTAAATTTATTCACAACAATACAATTGCATCCGATATATATTTACACCCATTACATACATTTCCATTTCTTTAAGATTCCATTTATTCGTTTAAATTGATGTTCATCAATTTATTCACTTAAATGATTCCCAACAAATTTTATTTGCGCTCCATTTCATATTCACATTCAATTTATTCACTTAATTTGTATCCATTCATTTCATTTAATGCTTAACAACATTCCATTATTATCAAATCAAAATTTCCAACCTATATTCATTTTAAATTTGATTCATATTCAAATTAAAATCGATTCCATTTCACTCAACAACGTTCCAAACACCTACAATCCATTTTAAATCCATATACAATTTACATCTTATTCTCTCATTCACTTTTCATTTGATTCACTAAGTTTTGTTCACTTTACTTTCTAACAAACGACAATTCCATGCCATGTTAATTTATGTATGAATCGTTTCATAAAATTAACACTTAGGTTAATTATAACCTTTTATTCAACATTCATATCATTTCACATCAAACTTAAGTTCATTTCCAATGAAATCCAAATTCGGATTTTCATTTCTTTTAAACAATCAATTAACCATTCAACCTGGTTTTCTTTTCCATTTCTATTTTATTCGACAAGATTTCGAAATATATATTAGTCGAGCTCCATTTAGAACTTAAGTTCCATTTTTTTCCAATTTATAAGTTACACAACTTATTTTTCACATTTTCATAAATTCTATTCTTGAGTTGATTCCATTCAAAATTTATAACGCATAGTTATACAATCATTTGTAACTTAACTTAAATATGGATATTATTTCAACTCAAATTAGATATTTTTAATTCAATTTGATATTATTTCAACTCCAATTCAATTTCATTTAACTTAGCTTAAGTTAAATCTCAATTCATTCAATCCATTTAAACTTACTCAAGTTAAATTTTAATTCCAGAATTCAATTTTCACACTTCCTTTCTATATTAATATCATTCTCAACTTATAAGTTCAAACTAACTATATGATTCTTCCACACACCATTTAGATAAAATTCAAGAATTTAAACACCCAGTATTTATTTCAAATCATATTGAAATCATAAATATATATAGATCTTTTGGTTTAACAAACCATTCCTTTGGAATTTCCAAAATCAACTTGGTTTTATTCAAAACAAATTTCCTTCGGAATTTCCAAATCAACACTTGTTTCCTAACAAAAATCTCTATATCAAATCACTATGGTAGCAATCCGTCACTTAGAAACTCGAAAATGAATACTGATGATGATGTAGTCATCACCAGGATTATTTTTCAACGACTGAAGTGAGATCAGTGCTTTATCACTTACAAAATCCATTTAAAATAATTTTTTATCTAAAAATATTTTCAATAAACTATTATTCTTGGCAAACACTTTGGAAAACATTTCCAATATTTTCGAGAATTAAATTTCCAGATTTTGGTTTTAATCCATTTTTAGTTTAACTTGTTTATATAAATCATATTTATATAATTTTTATTTGGTTATATAAACCATTTAGATTTATGATCTTGTCCAGATTATAAAAATATTATCCAAACACTCCAAATATACTATAATAATTTCTGAAAATTATGTCTTTCATATCAAATATAATTTGGGAAAAATTATTTCATTTACCTACTTCAAAATAATATTGTGTCGGTTTACCATGTTTAAGTGTTTAGAAACTCCTATTGATATCGTGGCGTCCCACTACTCGACCAAAATTTATAAGCCACTCAACAGATAAATCAATGTAATATAAAACATTTTGTATTCACTGACAAATACGCGCTCATATCTGTAATACACTCAAACTCATTCTAGGGTACTACTGACCTTATCTCTAATGAGTAATCCCCACCAAAGCCAAGGTTGTCGCTTAACCTCGTGCTTTGATACCAAATGTAGCGACTCGTCATTCCGTACTCTTTGAGCTGACATTTAATCACACTTGTCCAATACAAATTGTAAGAAAGGACGGATAACTAAGAAAAAGAAGATGATAGAAGAAGAAACAGAAACAACACATAGAATCTCACAAATCACAGCTGAACAATATATAATAGATAATGGCAGATTTTTATACAAAAGAATCTATAGCTGTTAATATACACACAATCATTAGAGTACAACAATCAACGATCAATCTGGACAGTTATAATAACTTGTCCTCTCAAATACTGAATATACAGCATGACTCAAATAGCGGAAATAACCAAGTACGTATAATACGCCTGAGAATCCTCCAACTCGTCTCTTGAGCTCCATAGCAACCTAACCTGAATCTGTAATACTCGGTCTGACCCGAGCATTTTAATAAAATAACACCCGAGTCAGTCTGGAAAACCAACGTGAGAAAACTCACTCAATTTTATTTAATTATTTCCAAAAATCTTATTTTTAAACAAAAGTATCTCGTAAGACCATGTCACACATAAATACGACGGGTTTTTACCTTGCGATAACCAAAAAAGTTTATACCAAAATCATCTGATATTATAATAGGGTCTATAGAAAATAAAATATAAAATAGCTTAAATGCTCGCATCTCACATTTCAGCATATTTGGTATACAACTAAAACTGTACAGGCTCCTATTGGATATTGGATTCCATACAATGATAGGGCTACTGGGGTATCGCCCGCCACAGTACACCTCTAGAAAAATGTACCGAGATCGCACCTATCGATCCCTACCAACACAAGAATGGCTTACCCCTTACTCGAAAGTACCAAATATGATCACCACTAATGGGCCCCGTAACATGACAACTGACAAATATTGATGATGATAAATGTCCACTCTAGATGAGTGATGATCATACCGTAATAGGAGCGACCCACATAGCCTTGCTGCATCTTTCATGTTTTAGTCATTCCCGATTGATGAGGCTTGAGGCTACGTATTACCTTAAGAATAGCATTCATTCTTGAAATGCTAACACTGCCTTTCAGGCAACGATGCAATGATAGCATTCATCCATACAAGTTTTTCTGGAACTAGTAAACCAAATCTCCAAGAACTCCGTCTTCATTACCTTCACGATATCACAATTCGTAACGCACAAATCGGATCGAAGTGTTTTCGGATAATTTAATCCGATCCCGGTCTCTTCGAAATGATTAACGAATTTGGCCAGATTTGATAGTCAGTTATTTAACTATCAAATTACACACATAAATAGTCACTAGGCTAAATTTTATAAATCTTTCAAAATATTTATTTCAAAATATTTTTACACAGATATATATTCAAATCTCTTCCAGTATTCCAACGTTTGAAAACAATTTCAAATCCTTATATCCTTAACGGGGTATTTTCAAACCATATTAATGAAAGTTACTATGCTATAGGATCGTGTAATATGGATGTATTTATAAACTACTTGTGCGGAATATAAAACAAGTAAGTAAATCAATAAAGTAGTAAATTAAAAGACACTAGAGATTTTTATACCGGTTCGAACTTTCCGTTCTACGTCCAGTCCCAGACTCCTTCTGGGATTAAACTAGCGACCCTCACTTAACCCGGAGGAATAGGTTTACACTGCCTGAGCAACCGAACAGTACTTTTACCGCCTGAGCAACTGAATAGGACTTCTACCGCCTAAGCAACCGAATAGGACTTCTTTACAAATAAACAAAAGTATCTGACTGCAATATGCTCTTTAAATAGCACTGATAAGTCAGTAAAGTACAATCTTCCTATAATCTTCTCTTTTATGATATATAGTGTAATGTGCTTGAAGAATGTGGAAGATAGAGTGATCAACGATGAAACATCCCACACCCCTTAATATACCCAAAAGGACACATTAAGGGGCATGGTGCGTTTATAACTGAAACTAACAGAGACTAAGATTCATAAGACAAAAATAGGTAAAAACAGCAGAAACTAAAATAATAACTTAATTAAAACAAAGCTTCATAATTACTTCATAAATAAGTCAAATACCAAATACAACATCCACGTCTCAAAACCCATCATGTCTTATGAAATAAAAATTCATAGTCTCAAAATTAGAGTACATAATATCTCTCATAATAAGCCAGTACACAAAAAGAACTAAAGTTGAAATAAAAGAAATACATAGTAGAGAACTCCTCCAACAAAAATCCAAGCAACATCAATCTACTAACTTCTCCCTTGATTGCTTATAGAAGGGTAAAGGGGAAAATAGAGGAATGGGTCAGACTTAAAGTCTGATGAATGATAGTAATTACTAGAGTCTTTAAGCAAGATAAAAGTAATAGACTCTACAACAGTTCTAGCATAAATAAGGATAATAAAAGGAAATGGGAATGAGATAAACTGGAAATAAGTATGATTAAATATTGCTCAATTTATAAAATAGGTTAACTTTGATTGCTTGCACTTGTCCTTGATTTCCGCTTTGATTAGGCTGAATTCCTAATTTGTAATTAGGATGTAACCTTAATTCTACCCTTTTTGATCGGCCTGCTACTCCATAGACCTTACTGCGGACCGGCCGCTGTATAACTCTCTACACAGCAACCAATGGTATCTACGAAAGATGCACAGAGCAACCACTGTGGATCCAGACGACATATATAGCTCCCTACATAGAAGGCAATAGTGTCTACTAAAGGCACCCATACTAAGCGCTTGGAACTCATAGCTATTACTGAGCACCTGAATGGAAGTCGCACGTGTAACTGCCGCCATGCCCATGCTACCTTTTTCTCCACCTATTGGGTCTTCTTATTACCTCAACCTCCAGTATAAGCGCGCCCCTCATCTCACTTCAGGCTAATGTGAGATCACCGTGTGTCCATAGAAAATAGGGGAAATGCTGTTGGTACTGGCCCTTCATCCAAACAATATCTAGTCGCGCCCCTTATCCAAATTTCCCGTGATTTGGACTTCTAATTGACCAATTACTACCATTTTTAGCATAAGCGTGCCCTCGTCTCACTTCAGGCTAATGTGGGACCACCATTTTATATAATAGGGAATGTTGTTTGGTACAGATCCTACATTCATCTTTGCTTATTGACTTTGGTAAATTATTTAAATAAGCCTTTACACTTTTCTCTACTATCAGTGCTTATTAATTTATCCTAAGTCTTAAGATAAGCCTTATTCTGTTCTTTTTCTTATTATAACCTACGTTATAATCATGCTTATTACTTAACCCAAGGTCTAAGTGTGAAAATAAGCTTCTTTCATCTTTTACTCTATTTAGTTATAATTCTAAGTCATAACTATGCCAATTATCTTTAATTAGTCCAATTCTAATTATAATTAGGCGTAATTTCAGTCCAATTCCATTATTTATTACAGTCCAATTCTATTGTTTATTACAGTCCAATTCCATTATTTATTAAAGTCTTTATAATTTACATCTTATTTTCTTCATTCAACATTTAACTTATATAATCCATATGTGAAGAAAAGGTGGATGAAGAGAATAGACGCTTGCATAAAATCCAAAATGTCGAAAAGATGTAAATAAGAAATAAATAACAGTAAATAAACTTAAATACTGTAAATAAACTATAAATCAATAAAAAAGCTATGCTAAACAGTAATAAATTATATTTAACAGAAATAAACTAAAATTACTGAAAAGAATAGCTGGAAGGAAATAGACTGAAAATAATTCTAATAACTTTAAATAAACTGCTGAAAAGGCTATTCCAAAAATCATAGTAAAACTATAACTATTGGAAACCCTATTATATTAAATTACTTAAAGAAATCTGAAAATAATTACAATCACTCACCTCTGGTCCTAAGCACTTCCCTTGGTCTTCCCAGATCCACTTGGAGTTATAAAATAATTTAATTTATAACGATTTTTTCCTTTGGAAAAATTATTTCGTTTAGGGTCCTTCCTAGAAAGGTGAACCAAATTGGAGAAAACCTAGAATGAGAAAAAGTGTTAGGTCTAGGGTCTATTTATAAGGGTAGAAGTGGATCTCGGACCATTGGATTTGGGGATGAATAGGATGCAACCACGTCATAGGCTGAATAGGAGCCATCGAATGCAAAACTGGAAGGGCCAGATTGAAATAAAGGATGCAAATCTAGTCTAGTGTCCTAAATGTGGTCTTATCAATGTTATCATCATGGACCCTAAGCTGATAAAATCCAGTGGCTAAATCAAGCTGGGAGAATAATTAAAAGCCAACTAACTGGTTGAAAAGATCATATAACCTAGAGAGTGGATAATGGTTCTTCTTTGTGAGCTTATTCATCTATAGTCAATGCAAAGTCGAAGAGAACCACCTGCTTTGATAGCAAAGACGACTGGATCTCCCTATTCCGATATGTTTCTTCTTATGAAACCTTTCTCAAAAGCTCACGGATATGCTTGCTCAATCCCTTCCTTTTCCTATGCGCCATATGCCCTACGGGTAATGCTACTGGCTAGCAAAATAAATCTTGAAGTCAATATCTCTCTTAGGGGATAGTCCCTTAACCTCCTCAAAGACATTTGGAAAATCTTTAACGATAGGAACCGAATCTAACTTCGATGATGATCAATCAAGGGAATAAAGGAAGCTCAACATGACTGACCCTTGCGGGTCGCAAGAAATCTCGAGAGTCCTACTGATGCATGTTTCTAGTCTAATGACTCTCCTCTCACAATCTAATATAGCTCCATATGTTGATAGCCAATCCATTCCCAAAATCATCCCATACCCCGAAAATCCCAAAATATAGGCGTCATAGTCAAATTCTACGCGTAGGATATAAATTTTCAAACCACTACAAACCATAGTCAAGTGTGCCGATCCTCCTATGGAGTTTCAAACAACAGTGGGGTCTATTAAAGAAATATCTAAGTGCAAACAATCTACCAAAGAACTAAAGATGAAAAGGGTGTGATGCTCTAGTATTGAAAAGAGTCTGAATGGGAAAATCATAAATAGTAACCAAATTTCCCTACCTCGATCCGGTCCGCTGCTGGAAGGTGTTGCATCCAAAGCCTGAATCTGCGCTGCGAGTAAACTCGCTGCCTGCCCCATCTTCTGAGGACAAAACTTACTAAGATGACCGGCTTGTTCACAGCTGTAACACTTCTTCACCTTCTATCTCTTGCAATCTCTTGCGTAATGACCAGTCATTCTACAACGGTTACATCTCCCACTTTTCTTAATTCGCTTCTGAGGGCCTTCCCTTTTCCTCTTATCCTTCTTGCCCTTCCACCATGGCTTCTTAGAGCTTGTAGGAACCACCCTAAGCTCTTCTTCCAACTACCAAGATATAGGTTGACCATTCTATCGGTCCTCCAAACCTAACCTCCTAAACTTTCGCTCCATATCTTCTAACCTAGCTTGTGTCTCCTTGAAATCCTTTGTGCCAGAAAACGTTCCACCCCCTATGCTAGTGAAGTCCTTGCATAGCTTAGAAAAATCGGCTGGTGTAGATGGGTTAAAGGGATTTCCATCTATTGATGTTGTATTGGGCGCTTGTCCTTGCACCTCTGGTACTGTAGCTCTACGGAACCAGTCAGTCATACTATGCAAAGAAAAGGAAACTTAGGCTCGAAAAAATCGAAAGAAGGTTGAACTGGACTTTGAGGGGATTTTTTTAAAAACTCTTTTATACCCATAAATTATTTCTAAGAGTTCTTTTTTGAAAAATACTTTTAGAACAAGTTATTTTGGAAAATAATTTACTTTTAAAATAAACTTTTAGGAATCCTGTAACATTAGGCTCTTATACCAAGTGAAACACCCCGCACCCCTTAATATACCCAAAAGGACACATTAAGGAGCGTGGTGCATTGTAGGTACAACAGAAACTAATTGAGACTAAGATTCACAAGACAAAAATAGGTAAAAACAACAGAAACTAAAATAATAACTTAATTAAAACAAAGCTTCATAATTACTTCATAAATAAGTCAAATACCAAATACAACATCCATATCTCAAAACCCATCATGTCTTATGAAATAAAAATTCATAGTCTCAAAATCAGAGTACATAATATCCCTTATAATAAGCCAGTACACAAAAATATCTAAAGCTGAAATAAAAGAAATACATAGTAGAGAACTCCTTCAAGAAAACTCCAAGCAATAGCAAGCTACTGACTTCTCCCTTGATTGCCTATGGGGGTAAAAGGGGAAAATAGAGGAGTGAGTCAGACTAAAAGTCTGGTGAATGATAGTAATTACTAAAGTCTTTAAGCAAGATAAAAGTAATAGACTCTACAACAGTTCTAGCATAAATAAGGATAATAAAAGGAAATGGAAAAGAGATAAACTGGAAATAAGTACGATTAAATATTGCTCAATTTATAAGATAGGTTAACTTTGATTGCTTGCACTTGCCCTTGATTTCTGCTTTGATTAGGCTGAATTCCTAATCCTGTTTATTACAGTCCAATTCCATTATTTATTATAGTCCAATTCCATTATTTATTACAGTCTTTATAATTTACATCTTATTTCTTCATTCAATATTCTTACTAATATAATACATATTCACGTTTAATTTATTCTAATCCATACGCGAAGAAATGGGGGATGAAGAGAATAGACGCTTGCATAAAATCCAAAACGTCGAAAAATATGTAAATAAGAAATAAATAACAGTAAATAAACTTAAATACTGTAAATAAACTATAAATCAATAAAAAGCTATGCTTAACAGTAATAAATTATAATTAACAGAAATAAACTAAAATTACTGAAAAGAATAGCTGGAAGGAAATAGACTGAAAATAATTCTAAAAACTGTAAATAAACTACTAAAAAGGCTATTCCAAAAATCGTAGTAAAACTACAACTATTGGAAACCCTATTATTTTAAACTACTTAAAGAAATCTTAAAATAATTACAATCAATCACCTCTGGTCCTAAGCTCTTCCTTTGGTCTTCCCGGATCCACTTGGAGTTGTAAAATAATTTAATTTATAACGAGTTTCTACTTTGAAAAAATTATTCCGTTTAGGGTCCTTCCTAGAAAGGTGAATCCAATTGGAGAAAATCTAGAATGAGAAAAAGTGTTAGGTCTAGGGATCTATTTATAGGGGTAGAAGTGGATCTCGGATCGTTGGATTTGGGGATTGAATAGAATGCAACCACGTCATAGGCTGAATAGGAGCCATCGGATGCAAAACTGGAAGGACTAGATTGAAATAAAGGATGCAAATGACGTGCAAAAGGTTCATTAGAACATACTAGAATGAACGAACGATTCTTCGTTCCTTCACCTGAGGCGGGTCGACCAGGAAGTCGACCGCCTCTTGCCCTGGTCGACCTGACCATATTATTTTTTTCTTGTTTGTCTCATATCTTGCTCATATTAGCTCGGTTTCTGACGTTCTATATATGGAAATTGACCAGAAAATTACCGCGGACACAATGGTGCAACTCTCGTGGCTAAATTATGATAATTTCACATAGTTATTTTATCATTTCATTTATTCGTTAATTAATTATTATAGTTTAAATTTTGGGTTGTTACATTCGATCAGAGATTGTATGTATTTTGAGTGCAAATGGTAAATAGAGAATTAGAGTTACGAAATCAAGAAAACTAATAATCAGTCGTAGTGAAATGTTTGTTGGATTCTAGACTTTATTTATAGAGTTTTAAGAGTTGTAATCTTTGATGAATAAGGCCGATGAAAAGGAACAGATGCAACCCTTAAATTAAAAGATGTTTCTCTTCGTTGAAAAGAAGCATCCCTTTAGAAAAATAGTTGTTATCGATAACCAGCCGTTTGAATTTTTCAATTCAGCCATCTGAATCGATTTAAATTCGATGCAACAAGTAAATTGGCCAATTTAGGTCTAATTCATCCATCTGAATGTCTTCATTCAGCTGGATGAATCTTCATAAAAATTTATAATTTGATTCAGCAGTCAACCGTCCGAATGGGGACATTCAACCGACTGATTTAAGCCTAAAATGAGCATTTGCAGTTTTGTGCATGTGTCGGTGTATATATCATATCAAAGAGATTTTAACATAATTCTAATATAATATATAGACTCTAAACAACATATATATGAACCATACTTCATATTGTTGAGTCCGGTCTTCGTAGTTCTTTGTCGTAGATTCATGAATCTTCGTATCGATTGAATTTCTTGTCATTAATCAAAACATAAGATCCAACATTCTCCCCTTTTTTGATGATGACAGCTCCATTTGTGGTATGAATGAATCTCGACAATATTTCTCCGTAGTTCTATATCTCCCCGTGAATATATGCTAGCCTTATCTTTCAGTTTCTCCCCTTGAATCTGTGCTTACATCATTTATTCCTACAAATAGTGTTAGAGCAATATCTATCTCCCCCTTTGTCATCGACAAATAGGAGAGTTTATATGACGACTTAATTATATTAAATATATGGAACATCCTTTAAAATTTCAAAATCTACAATTTTCCTTTTGTTTCTCTAAGTACCTGCAATAAATAATAATCATTTTGGTACCCCCCCTACTATGTTAAGGTCCAAGGGTTAGGGTTTGGGAAACCTTATCCATTTGAGTGTGGTTGAACCTTTATAAATATAATTTTCATTATTAACTATCATATCAAAATAATCATCAATGTATTTTTCCAATTAACAGGAACCCAAATACTTAGATAATTTTTATTCATATTTCCCATCAATGATTTCGTACTTCGAGAGATATTATAAATATTATTGGTCATATCAGTATTTGAATTTCTATAAAAATTGGATTTAGACTTTACTCGAAATCTAGTACTAGCACTAACATTTTTACTATACATGATAGTGTATCTAGTGCTATTTCTACGATCAGTTTTATTATATCCTAAACCGCTTTTATCATGTAAAGGTCTAGAACTGGATAAAATCGTGTTTAAATCGTTTTTACCTTTATTAAATTTTACGACTTCAGTGTTAAGTTTATCAAATTTATCTTTAAAGTCACAATTATTATTTCCAAAAGTTACTGTTTTTCAAAATATCAATTTGCTGGTTTAATTCAGAATTCTCCTTTTTTAACACACAATTCTCATTTTTGAGAAGAAAACTTTGAGATTCTGAGTTATCTAAAGATGATTGTAATAAATTATTTTATCTTTTCAAATCCGTAATTTCTTTTGAAAGATTTTCTTTTTCTTTTTCAAACATAGTATTTTGTTCATCTAGAAAATCTTTAAGAGCCTCAAAATTATTTTTCAAAACACCATGTTGATTTTCTAAATCTAATTTCTCATTTTCAATTTTGATTGATTTCATCTTTTCTAAAATAAGAAAATTATGCTTTGAGATTTTATCGCATATACTAACTAATTCATTATTACCATTTACTAAAATTTGTAAATCAGAAAGTACCTTTTTGTAGTCCTCATTAGTGGCTTTCACAGGGATTTTGCTTGTTGTATTTCAATTGGATCTTTTTCTAGCCATTATTCTATGATGTTGTGACGATTGATAGAATTCCAGGCTCTGATACCGAATGAAGGTTACTATGCCATAGGATCGTGTAATATGGATGTATCTATAAACTACTTGTACGGAATATAAAATAAGTAAGTAAATAAATAATGCAGTAAAGTAAAAGACACCAAAGATTTTTATACTAGTTCGAACTTATCGTTTTACGTCCAATCCCAGACTAATTCTGGAATTAAACTAGCGACCCTCACTTAACCCGGAGGAATAGGTTTACACTACCTAAGCAACCGAACAGGACTTTTACCGCCTGAGCAACCGAATAGGACTTCTACCGCCTGAGCAACCGAACATGACTTCTTTACAAATAAACAAAAGTATCTGATTGTAATAGCACTGATAAGTCAATAAAGTACAATCTTCCTATAATCTTCTCCTTTATGATATATAGTGTAATGTGCTTGAAGAATGTGGAAGATATAGTGATCAACGATCAAAGATTGTATGTATTTTGAGTGCAAATGGTAAATAGAGAATTAGAGTTAAGAAATCAAGAAAACTAATAATCAGTTGTAGTGAAATGTTTGTTGGATTCTAGACTCTATTTATAGATTTTTAAGAGTTGCAATCTTTGATGAATAAGAGCGATGAAAAGGAATAGATGCAACCCTTAAATTAGAAGATGTTTCTCTTCGTTGAAAAAAAACATCCCTTTGGAAAAATAGCCGTGATCGATAACCAACCGTCTAAATTTTTCAATTCAGCCGTCTGAATCGATTTAAATTTGATGCAGCAAGTAAATAAGCCAATTTAGGTCTAATTCAGCCGTCTGAATGTCTTCATTCAACCGGTTGAATCTTCATAAAAAATTATGATTTGATTCAGCAGTCAGCCGTCTGAATGGGGACATTCAGCCTGCCGATTTAAGCCTAAAATGAGCATTTGCATAGTGTTGTGCATTTGTCGGTGTATATATATCATATCGGAGAGATTTTAACGTAATTCTAATATAATATACAGACTCTAAACAACATATATATGAACCATACTTCATATTGTTGATTATGGTCTTCGTAGTTCTTTGTCGTAGATTCATGAATCTTTGTGTCGCTTGAATTTCTTGTTATTAATCAAAACATAAGATCCAACAATTAACACTTAGAAATATTTCCGTATAACCCTCCCATAGTCAAAACATTCCCAAATTATTTTATTCCAACATTAAGAAAAATATTTATAAATATATTTTCCAAAATCACTTACTTCTCAACACTTAGGAAATATTTATAACTTATCGATTTTATAGGTATATTCATAAACGAGGAAATACCCCATATTCTGACTTCATAAAACCATTTACAACCCTTTTTGTAAAGTCACAACTTATAATAACTAATTTCATAAATCTCCAGAATTTATATTAAGTCCTTTTACAATTTCCAAAATCGATTATATTCAATTATAATCTTGTTTAACCATTTATAACTTCTTTATGAATTCAGATTCATTCTCAAAGTTCTCATATCTAAACATTTTGGATATTTCCTCAAGTTTCCAAAATTCCGTTATAAGATTTCTCTTATGAAATCACATCCATTAAATAAAACACGATTTACAAATCTCGAGAGTATTTATAAATAGCTCCAATCGATCTCCAAAACTCTATATTATAAAATAAGTATTTCTTTTAAAGGATAGTAATAAAATTTCAAACCATTTAAGTGATTATTAAAATATCAAACATTTTTAAATAGACAACGATAACAAATTTCTAATGTAAAAATAAAACTAATCAATTTACAAGCTTATTTTAAAATTAGAATTCATTTTAATTAAGGTTAAATATCTGAATAATCAACTTCTCGAAATATTTCAGTGCTAAAAACAGTTTTTAAAATACACAGTTTAATAAATAAATAAAATCTCTTTTTAAAACAAAACTTAACTTCTCGATAAAAATTTATTTTAAAATTTTAATCATAACCATTTTACATTTATAAATTTCTCTCGATTTATCACAAATCGATTTTCATTACCAATTTCACAACTATTTCCAATTTCCAAACAAGATTCACTATCTCTTTCTAAACCAATTTTCATAACTTGATATAAATTCATATTGTGAATTTATATTCTCAATTCATAGAGTGATAATCACTTCAATTTATTTATACCATCGTTTATAAATTTTATTAACTCATTTCCAGTTTCACTTATTTATAAAATAATTTCATTTATAAATCCATCCCTTCATAAATCCCTTTTATTTTTCAACCTATTTTAAATATCGATTTCGACTCCTTTTCCATATTTCAAAAATACCACTTTAAATCCATTGTTCAAATTTTCTTAGATAAATTATTTTAAAATCTCTATTTAAAATATCTTCTGAAATAGATAAGTACAAATCCCAAATTCAAATCATTTATTTTATCCAAATCAAATCCTTTTTAAATAATCCAAAATTCAATATAAAAATTATCAATTCCAAAATCGCCTTTGAATTTCCCTTTTAAATTCAAAAATACTATTGATTGTAACGACCTGAAATTTTCAACCATTCGCATCCATACATATCGGATTTGAATTGCTCAAAATATCAGATTGTTAATTTAAATTTGGTAAAACTCAGCATATACAGTAAATAAAATAATCATAGATCACAGATACAGAGTAATATAACAATAATGCAGCGGAAAAAAAAAGAATAGTAGTTCATGAAGCTATAATGTATATATATAACAGAGTTAAACAAGATACAACAGAAGCCTTGAATACATAGATGTCTCAATACAATAGTCAAATACAAGATCTGAATACATCACTGGAATCAACTGAATAACTGATAGCAGAATCGATAAATAGCTGGATCTCCAAGCGAAGCTCCAACTCCAAAGGTGAGTCTCAAATGCTGTATCACTCAGTCTGACCCGTGCATAAAGCAAAACACAAAACACTCGAGTCAGGATTAACATTCTTATATCAATAAATCCAACTCAAGTGAAATATCAATTGAAATACAATTAACTTAAAGGATGTTTGGGATAACCATCCTCTAAGGATCCGTTAAACTATCTACTATGTAGTAGTATTCGCTATTATAATAATGTCTAATAGTAAAATAATCTTACTTTTAAATAGCGTTAAGGGGTTACCCATATAGCCCTTAACACATAATAGTCCCAGTAGTCTATCCAGTATTAGCAAACTCCCAGATCGGAGGCTACCCTCAATACTCCATAGGCTACGGCACAAATCCAGATTCGTAGTAAAGCTCGATATGGTAGGTGACATGGCACAACAAGGCAATGCCAGGGTAAATATACCAATTACGCATCCGGGCAGGTGGAAACGCATAGCAGCCACTACTGCCCACCTCGAAACACACTCCCAAATCAAAAATCGAAGGGTGGCCACCAAATCAAATCACAAAGTAATGGAATAGTATCGAAGAAATGCGTCCGATCAGAGGTGCTACCTCATTGGCCCGAGAATCGCTTCTGTTTTAGCCACCTTATGCCAACTCAAGGGAGTCAGGTCCACGTTCATACCTCAATAGGATCGTCGCCACCATCCTACTTCATTCTGGAATCTCCACTGCGTATACGGTTGTTAAAGTGGTTTTCGGTATCGACAGAGAGTATGCCCATATCCGATCCCGGTCTCTTTAACAACTAAACGTTATTATAACACCGCGGTCATTTCAAAATAGTTTATACTTAAAAAACCATAATATCATTTTCTTTTCAAAACCAAATCAATACGATATCAATTTCACTTCAAATATATCCATTTCCAAAAATCAAATCACTTTCCAAAGTTACAACGCTTTCGAAATCATAAGTCTTTTAAAATCAAACACTCTGGAAATCACAGCTCTGAAATCATAGTATTTTGGAAATCATAACACTTTTGAAATTATAGCATTTTGGAAATCATAACACTTTCCTCTTAAACAGTTTAGATATTAAAATTAGATTATATCATAAAATAGTTTATATAAATAGTTATAAGTTAAGATAGTTTATAAATAAAAATAGTTTATATGAATAGTTATAGTTAAAATAGTTTATAATAAAATAAGGGGATTTTTACTATAAGGGCCTCTTAGAATCAACTAATTATTTTCTAGGACACGTGTTCAAAATAATTAGTTTCCAGGACACGGGTCGAAAATAAACCCGCTACTTCTCGCTAATCCATATCTGCCGCCAATTCGAAACAAAAATAGGGCTTAGAAACAAAATCAATTTCTTCTGTATCAATTTCAATTCCATTTCCTCTTCCCAATATTTCTACTTCAGCATCATCGATTTCAGCTTCATCGATTTCAGCTTAAACTAAAATACTTTCATCCAGCAATTTCTACAATCACCTTAAACTTAAATGCGGAACAAGTAAGTTGTATTTTATTTTAATGTAAATGTTTTAGTTATATGATAAATCGTACTTAAATATTCATTGTTACTGATGCTGTTAATAACTTTTATAATGGATTTAAGGTATTTTAGTTCTTGTTATAATTTAACATAATCGACATTTGTTTAATCAAGCATACCTAAATATTCAATTGCAGATGATACTAAAAACCCTAGGTGTTAAACTGAACAAGTTATTGTTTAGCTGTTAAAAAGATAAACGTATCTATCTATTAATGTAAAATATTTAGACTACATGCTAAACCCTAGTTGTGTCTGATATTTACAATTACTTATTAGATAGGATTTTGTTTTTATCATGATTTAAAGTTATTAGAAAAAATATAAAACTAATTTAAACCCTAGTTGGAAAAGATAAAATGATTTATGTTTTTATGTCAAACATTAAAATACAGAATGAATCCTAGATAATTTTATAGATCAGCTACTACACATAACATAATAAATACTTAATTTAAGTCAATTGCAGTTGTCCTGAAGGATTTATGCAAAATAAACATACTTGATCAACTTTTAAGTACAAAAAAATTATTCTTCACTCTTTCTAACATTTCATTATGTATGACAATTTTTATGCAGCGTAAAGATGCACACTAGGTCTTCTAAATCAAAGTTATTCATACGAAAAACAACTTGCATATTCATAAATGAAGGTGGAACGCAATGCATAAATATTAGACCTATATCTAGTCCATTCTGCAATGAACACAGCCAGAGATCATCATTATCTTCAACTCCATTGGTAACTGTTTTCCTACTTATGTTTCCTATAATATTTAGTTGTACTCTTCAATTTGTATATACATATTAAATTGGAATCTAGATTCCATATTTTAAATAAAAAATAGCTAAATTTTTTGAGCTTGCATTGTTTATCTTGGTTAGTCTGCTATGCTGTCACTACATGTAAGTATACATGTGTATATACATATGTATATATATATATATATGTTTGTGCATTCACTTCATGTAGTTTGTATTGGGTTGATGTGCATTGACTTGAGTTGTTGCTTTATATGCAGTCTGTGATAATGTAGCTTGTCTGCACTTGTATTATCATCTTGTTGACATGTCTGCGTTGGACTCTGGATTCAATGTGTATGATGTTGCATATTCACTTGATGTTACACACATGTATATATGTAATATCTGAACACTTCAGTCAGGTTTGGTTGCTTCATTTGCATTGATCTTGAGTTGTTTTCATGTTGCATTTGTTTATGTGTATGTTGTGCACTTGTTTGCCCTGTCACTTTTGAATTTGACTATTCGTTAATGTTGTAGCTTGATTCGTTGACCATATGAGTCTGCACTGTGCACTGCATTCATACATGTTGTACATGTTATTACTTCGAGGCTATTGTGATGATGAAATTCTAATAACTGATCACTAATTTGTAATGGCTAATTTGTTGCTAATGCTCTGTTATAAAAGATAAAAGAATTTATATTTTTTACACATAATATTCTGATGGCTATTTTGTGTTTCATTCTCTTTAAGTTTTCAGATTTCTAAATGACCATTACTTAAACAACTAAAAAAGATAAAACAGATTATCTTTCTATACTTTGAAAAAAAATAGCCATCAGTACTACATATTTACTCAACAAAAGGGTTTATTATACTTTATGTGCATTATGATTCTTGAGCAAAATGATATTATCTTGATGAATATGCAGAAATAAATTTAGGATCCCAATTAATGATATTATTTTCATGAATGTAGGATGAAGCTAAACCAACACAGCAAATCTCACAAATGACTGAAAAAGAACATCTAACAAACTCAGATGACGAAGGAACAATTTCAGAAAAACTAATTGAAGCAAGTTATGATTCTGAAGAAATAAATATTGAAACAGATGAGTCAGATGATGTTGACAAATATGAGATTCAAAACAGAATGAAAAGACAGAAAAAACATCTGTACAGTGGAACATACAGATGTAATTTAGATGCTGTGTACAAAGTTATGATGACGGTAAAGGAAAAAACATTCTATCTTCAGAAGCAAAAAGTTATATCAACAAAACGCCATTCAAAAACATTTTTAATATGTTTCTCACCAATGGCATAGAACGACAAAACATACGGAAAAGTGCTTCAAATTTAGACCAACTAATTACTTCTTTCAATATTAAAGAAAAAGCTTTCAAATTGGAAACAAACTGCTGAAAATCACACCTGAAGAAGTTAGCCTTATATTTGGAATGAATTTATCTGGAGAGGATTTGTTTCCAATACCAACTTCAAATAAGGCCACAGCAATGGAAAGTTTTTCAGAGTTTCTGACTACAAATTTCGAAGAAAATGACATAATTAGCTAGAAGACAGTCACAAGAAGGTTGAAAAAAATGATAGAGGAAGAAAACGGGAATGTAGATTTAGTCAAATTGTTGTTGCTCTTGTTGATTATTACTTATTTCTTTCCTAACAATCAGAACTACATGCAGTGGGGCTTCTTATCAAAGCTGTTAAACTTAAAAAAATTGAACTCAATCTCTTGGCCGAGAGCAATATGCGAAAATGTCATGAAAAATGTTCAAAAATACTATGCTAATCCAAGAAGCACACCTGGATGTACTATGTTCTTACTGGTATGATTTAAAAACTTTAAGTAAATATAAATAAATTTATACTAATGCTTTTTACAAAAATGTTAAATGTTAATGCTTATTTGCATGGTCTTATTGGCAGTATTGGTTTTGTGAAAGGACGCAAATCATCGATGAAAAAGAAAATTTGGAAAGCAAAATCCCAAGGATGAGAAAATGGGACTTGTCAAAATTAAAAGATTTGGACCTTGATGAAATAGACAATGATAAGGTATGCTACTTTTATATACATAAGTACATAATGATTTATGTACAATTCAGTTTCTGCCCAACTCCACAGTTCATCATTAATTTTACCATGCTTAAAAGCTATAAAAGATAAAAACATTTATCTGTTAATGTAAATGATTTAATAACAACTTAGGCATTACTTATATTTGATATATAGTTATACATATTAAACATTTTTCTTGATTTATCATATTTAAATTTATTACAGAAAATATACAACTAAATTAAACCTTAGTTAAAAAAGATATATGCATATATGTTTTTATAGAAAATGATTTAAGTACATAATGAACTATATATATTTGTTGATAAACAAAATTATATTAGTACATATGTTTATATGTGTCTTATTTAATAGGGATAGTGTTAAAAATTTATGTAGTTTGTAGGCTATTTAATTACATATCTATATTTATATGTAACGACTATTGTGTGTGCATTATAGATTTTCCTGGTCTTCTCTCCTTCCCATATGAATGTGCCTGCATGTTGTATCCATTTATCAAGTGTCTGAAATTTTCTTACCTGTATATTTTTAATAATTTCTGATTTCTAACTTCATAGAATTTCAATGATATTACATGTCCAAATTTAATTTCAAATACCTTCCATGTAGATTTTAAAGAAATTTGCAAATGTAACTAAAGAGGAAAAAGACTTTTTTTTCAAAAATAATATATACTGGGTTGGAATATGACAAATATGCTACGGACTGCTCTAGTAGCATAAAAGAGTTAGAGAGGAAAGTGAACTTTTTATCTGCTGAGATGAAAAGTATGGGAAAACAACTGAATGAGGAACAACATTCAAGACAACTGGCTGAACAAAGACTCCACAATCTTGAAATGAAATTTCAAAAGCTGGAAAATTTTGAAGAGCATAATGTGGAGAAAAAAAAACGATTTCAAAGAAAAAAGTGAAGCTGAAAAAGGTACGAATAAAAGAAAGATAGTTGGTATGATGCATATAAATAGTTCTGCTAACTTTCCATGTTTTGATTTGATGGAAACTCAAGATTGCATTCTAGAAACCGAACATGGTTTAAAATCTGAAAATATCAAACAACATAGTCAAGAAATTACTGCAGAAAATCCAATTGTTGTTGAAGATGTCATTTCTAAAGAACAAAAAAAGAAGAAGCAAAAGAATGTTGAAAAGTGTCCACTCATGAAGCATCTAACTGATGAACAGCAACAAAATGTGAAACTTTTTTTCAAAGTTTTGGGAGGAAACAAGTAAGTAATTAAACTACTTTTCACTCACACAAACTATATATCAACAATCTGTTAGATTAATTATTAGTACTGTTTTGGTTCTGTTTTAGTTTGGTCACCTATCAGTATATCTGTCAACTACTGTACACTCACACACTTGCTCAAAAATAAACAAAAACTAAACAAAACTAAAAAAGATAAATTAATTTATCTTTAACTTTTAATAAATACTTCCATAAAGGCTTCTATTTTGTTTTACTATCAAATGCAAACAACATAATACGTACTAAACTTAATTTCTTTTATTAACAACCGTCCAATTTTCCAGTGATGAAGCATTTAGTTGTGATGATGAAAACTTCATCACCATAACAAAAATGATGATAGAAGACCTCCTCTATCAACAAAGTATTTGTGGTCAAGTAAGTACAACAAACTAAACTTTCCTTCATTATAATTTATATACTTTATCCATATTATTTTTCAAATGTAGATCATTGATTGGTTTTGGTTCCGAAAAACAAAGCAACTAGAAAAAAGCAATAGAATTATCTATGTTAACACAACTATGACAGTAAGTGAACTATATTCTCAAATTAACATTTTTTTATACAACATAAATTTTCTAAAACAATTTTTTTTACAGAAAAGCGCAACGGATGGAAGCTTGGAAAATATCAAGTAAAAAATGTTCAATCCTTTTATGAAAAGAACACTTTTAGATCCATTATGTTGCAACATATTATTCCCAATACATGGCAATGAACATTGGAGCCTGCTAGTACTAGTTGTTGGAGAATGCACTTGGAACCACTACGACTCTCTGCACTTGACCACGAGATCAAAAACCTACAGAAGTGGACATACAAAATTTGTCATTAATGTGGTAAGTAAAAATACACAAAAAGTAAAAATGATAAATGTGTTTATATTTATTCTAATTTTCCTTCACTGTTTGCAGAAATCAGCAGTGAACTACCTAAACAAAGAGTTACAAGAAGAAGGGCACAAAACAATTCTCAGGAAAAATTCAGTGCTTAAGAATGTTGACTGTGCTCAACAAAGCAATGGGTAATTTTGAAGATAATTTAGAATTTTATACAAAAAATCACGATACACAATAACTACCTACACACATATTACCAATTAGATAATATTATTTTCTCACATACAATTACTTAGATAAACATAATACTAATTACAATTCATTATCAAAATAAAGAAAAGATAATCTGTTTTATCATTATATTCAAAGTACTAAACTTCAGAAATACAGGTACGACTGTGGAATTTTTGTGATGATGTTCATGGAAAAAATAGCACAAGGAATGCAGACTACAGAAAAAATTAGTCTTGAACAAGTTAATGCATTCAGAGCATAGATAGTTGCACAAATACTATCCGACGAACCATACTGCTGGCTTGACAAGTTTTGCAGCTCTTCTTCAGCCCATAAAAATGTAATGGCTGATGAATGAGATGATGAATTTGTAATGGGTGATGTTAAAAATTAGATAATGAATTTGGTGATGAATTTGTAAACGCTGATACTAAATTGATCATAGATTTTAGGGAGTATATTTGAATTTACTGATGAATTACATGATGAATTTGTAGTAACTGATATTGAAAATTTGATGTGAATTTGTAGTAATTGATAGTGAATTTGTAGTAACTGATATTGAAAATTTGAAGTGAATTTGTAGTAATTGATAGTGAATTTGTAGTAACTGATCTTAAAAATATGTTTCTACTGCTCTTTTAAGAAATATAAATCCTTTTATCTGTTATTGATAATTTATAGTTTTATATTTATTATTATATTTTCTAATTTCATTGTTCTACACAGCAAAAAGATGTAGTATGGGATACTTTTCCTAGACAAGAAGAAGCTTTAAGATTTGTCCAAACACATGCAAACACTTACGTTTTTTTTACCAAGATCATTTGACTTCACAAAGAAGGTTCCTTGTTTCTACATATGATGAGTTCTGGAGAAGGTACAAAACCATGAATCCTAAGTTACGTCACCATTATGAGGTTATTCAAGTCGGACTGCCTTGCCACTTGTATTATGATCTGGAGTTCAATAAAAAGATTAACATTGGAAAAAATGCCGATGAAATGGTAGATATTCTAATATCTATCACCTTCAAACTACTAAATGACAAATACAAAATCCAGGGAAATCAAGATTGGGTTTTAAGCTTGATTCATCTACTGAAGAAAAGTTCTCTCGACATGTGATCATTCATATCCCAAATATTGCCTTCAAAGACAACTCGCATGTTGGAACATTCATCTCTGAGGTATGCTCACGTATAATAAATTTACGAGTAAGTGATCCACAGTTTGAAAAACTGTACATCAAAAAAGATTCAAGCTCATCAGACAATACGGAGCTTCTTTTTGTTGATACTAGAGTTTATACCCGTAATCGTTGTTTTCATCTTCCTTTCTCATCAAAAGCAGGGAAGAATGCTTTACTCCTGCCAAGCGGACGCTTTGGATGTAAGAATCTGAATGAGGAACAAGTGTTTATCAAATCACTTATTTGCAGAATAGTTGCTGATTTTGATAAGCTATTAGAGTGCAAAATGGATCTAGACTGTTGCGAAATTCTTCATTTTGAATCTGAGGTCAATGATAATAGCACCTACACCGAGGGAGATAAGTCATTACATGATTATGGAAGCAATATACCTAAGTCCTATTGTTATGGAAAATCTCCCTTTCCAGCTTTGGATGATAAAATTTCATATTTTGCCTCTCATGGAAATGTTTCGGGTAAAATAAGAAGGTGGTACTGGTTTTCTACACATGGCTACATAATTTATAGCATGTCCAAAAGTCGATATTGTGAACGAATTGGAAGAGAACATAAAAGTAATCATGTTATGTACATTGTTGATTTCCAGAGGGGTGGCTACTATCAGAAATGCTACGACCCCGATTGTAGAGGATATCGATCTCCAGTCCGCCAAGTACCATGGGATGTATTGTCAAACTGTTATGATATTGTGAACCAAGAAGGCAAGACTGTCTAGAACCAATGCATCTGTCAAATGAAATATTAACTACATAATCACTTCAGTCTATGTTGCTTTTGTATATTGTTAACTAGCATGTACTTACACAATTGATTTTAAATTTGATAATGAAATTATGGTAATTGATAGTGAATTTGTAATGGCTAATGTTTTTAATGCTCTGTTAAAAAGATAAACGAATTTATGTTTTATTGACAGTATGTTTTGGGTAGCAATATACTAGTCATACTTATCTCCAGTTGTTCTGTTTGAGTTGTATTCCTACTGCTATGCGTGAAAATCGTGGATTTACAGATGATTTGGTTCAAAATGGGCTCGTTCCCATTGTCGAACCTGAGATTCTTGTTGATGGATCCCATAACATTGACAGGTTAGTTCTCTGTTAATTTTACTTGTTAAACAAAATCAATGGGTCAAAATGAAGCAAGAATGCTACTGTTAATTAGCAATAAATCAGCTCATGAGAGAACATGATTTACCTTTTTATGCTGTACTCAACACTCATTAATGAGAAAAACTTCATGCGTGAAATGCTAGCAAAGAGTAACCTGTTCCTGTTTTTGGATTGTTCATTTGGAACCTTAATATTGTTTGTTCCAAAAAGTTAATTAACATATTGAATGGCCTTGAAATTGGCAGATGTGCAGATGTGACTGAAAGAGTGCTTGCTGCATGCTACAAGGCCCTAAACGAGCACAAAGTCCTATTGGAAGGTACTTTGTTGAAGCCTAACATGGTTACACCTGGATCAGACTCTACTAAAGTGAAACCTGAGGTCATAGCCGAGTACACTGTGCGAGCTCTTCTCAGGACTGTGTTTTAAAAACAGACTATACACAACAATTAAAAAGAAATATCAATTTATCTTTTTTAACAGAACTAACAACATTGTATTCCAAATAACAGTTAAACATAAATAATTGCATACAACCAAAAATAATCAAAATCAGATCATAACCAATTCAACATATGCAACTATTCAAATATTCAACTCAAAGTATTCATACAACAACCAAGTATTCAAACAACAACAAATCAAATACTTTGGACTAAAACAATCAACTCAATTATTCAACTCAAAGTATTCATAGAACAACCAATCAAATACATTGAACTAAAACAATCAACTCAATTATTCAAAAGAACACCCCCTTCTATTATGTCCTATTTTTTTACACTTTCCACATCTATTTTGCTTAGCATGAAAATCAGCCCCTTCAATCCTATTCATCCTAGGCCTACCAGCTCCACGAACAGGCTTAGGAGGAAGAACAATAGATGATTCTTCAGCTTCAATTGCTTCCTTATCAAAAGTTGGAATATGATTGATCAAATGTGAATATGAAGCTAGATAATACTCAACAGTAAAGTAATTCTCAATATATTCATAAACAGAATTTCTGGTTAAAGAAATACACTTCAAAGCATGCACACAAGGAAAACCTGTCACTTTCCATTGATTGCAACTGCAAATGCGATTGTTAAGATCAACCTTTTGAGATGTCAGAGAATGAACTTCAAAAATATACCTACAAAATGTAAAATTAAAAACAGGTAAAATATATAAACAGATTGCATTTCCAAAAAAGGATTATTAGCACTATATATATTCTCTCTAATCTATCTAATAAATAAGACCCAATTCATGTGCAGTGAACTAATAGTGAAAAATAAGACTCATAAACCAAAAAAATTAACAATCATACTGTTCATATTCTTAAAGATCACAGAAGCTATGCTATAAGGGAAGAAAAAAAAGATAATGTATGTTTGCTCATGAATTCTGCATGTGAGCGTTGCTCAATATTTCCAGTATATATTATGCATGTCACTTTTGACTCTGACTATGCATCTGTCAAATGAAATATCAAGTAAATTATTCATATTATCATAAGCCTCAATGCAGACAGAGAGAAAATACGTAGCAAGCGACACCACAAAATGAAATCATAACACAGGCTACATAGCAGGTTGAAAAAAGATAAATGCATTTATCATTTTTCAGAAACTGTGAACATCATGTAAATAAATATAAATACATACCTAGATGATTTAGAAACACTCCACCCAAATCCTTCTTCCTTCAATTTTAACAAACGAGCTTCCATTTTCGGACATAGCACACTAGTCCACTTTAATGCCTCTTCTCTACGATTAGACATTTGCATCATAAGTTTTACCCTAATTCCATCAAGACAAGTAGTAACAGGCAAACTTCTTTCATCCAAAATCTAAGAATTAAAACTCTCAGCTACATTGGACTTATTTTCACCATATCGCTTCCCTGGAAAAAACAAATCGGCCCAATGATCATATGGTTTATCATTCAAATACTCTATAGCTTTGGCACCTCCAATTTCTTTGTACTTGGACATGGCTTTTTCAAACTCATGATGATTAGAAGCTATAGCACAATGCTCAAGTAAATGAGCTACCCAAACACCCCTTCCACTTTTCACAATGCTAGCAATATTATTTTGCATATGATGCAAACAATAAGAATGATGACTATTTGGAAAAAATTTTGGAACACTTAACAATAAACCCCAATGTCTATCACTTAAAAAAGTTAATATTCTATCACAACTAAGAGCATTCTTTAGGTGATTCGAAAACCAACTCCAACACTCTTCATTTTCTTTGGGAACAAGAACCATTGCTAATGGGAAAAAACCTGGAAAAAATAATAATAATAATTCACTGTTTATTAATGTACATTTGAAACAACAAAATGCACTCTGTTTGAAACAGTATTATCTAATAGTAAACAATCACATGAACACTATGCCCTTGGACCAAATAAAAAAGGAAAAATAAATTTGCTAGAGACAATTCATCCTTTTTTTCTTTTGTTTTTTAAATTTTGCTACTTGAATGTGTAGTCTATGCAGCAAGGGTAGAAATTGCAAAGATATGATACTTAATTCATGCATACAATACAAAGACTTATATTCGAACTTCTAAAAGATATATGCTATTATCTTTTCTATATGCTGTTTAAATCATTTGTATACGTTATGTAAGAATTTCAAATAATGAGAAAAATGATAAATATGTTTAACATGTAGTAGTAACTATGATATGTAAGTAAGGCTTAATATGTTATTTAATTCTTTATCTTAAAAGATAAATGCATTTATCTTTTTTAACTCCTGTATACAGTAACATTTTGTACATCAAATTAAATAA
Organism: Allium fistulosum; assembly: GCA_030737815.1. Taxonomy (NCBI): domain Eukaryota; kingdom Viridiplantae; phylum Streptophyta; class Magnoliopsida; order Asparagales; family Amaryllidaceae; genus Allium; species Allium fistulosum. The sequence goes on along the minus strand of CM060901.1, from coordinate 515,800,536 downwards.
CATTAAATCTTTTACAGTGTTTGTTCTAGATCAAATTTACATAAATTTATTTCTGCAATAATTTCACATGCTAAGCCCTAACGCAAAAGAAACTATAATGAATTGAACTGGATATTACTACATTTGAAACAACCAAATGCACTATATTTGAATCAGTACTATATAACAGTAGACTAATCACTTAACCAAAATGCAGTATGTACATAACAAAATTCACTAGAACAATCACTTAAAGAAACAGTACTATGTTACATAAATTTATAACAAGGAACTAATGCACAAAGTACAAAGTAAATATAACAGCCAAAAAAAAGATCAAAATCAGTACCTTGATTCCCATTTTTTGCAGTGGTAGCCATCAAAATACCACTTCGCCCTTTCAAAAAGGTAGCATCTAAAAACACCATAGGACGACAATAGCTGAATCCAAATATACATGCCTCATAACATACAAAAACTCTCTCAAATTGATTAGTGTCAGAATCCACATCCATACTTGAATAACTATTCGGGTTATTTCTTTCCAATGCCTTCAAATACCAAACTAATTCATTGTAAGATTTCTTTTCATCACCGTAAATATCATTCATAGCCAATTTCTTACCCTTATAAGCAAAATAATAGCTCAGCTCCACATCATAATCTCTTCTAAAACTTTTAATGATATCCTTGGTTTTTCTTTTGGGCTCATCACGAATTTGATTGAAGATTAGACTTTTCAAAAGATCACTATTAATAGTTGGACTACCAAGTGAACGAAATCCACCACCACAAGTATGATTCAGCTGAATGTTTTTAACAAACAGTTGGTCCAATTGCTTCAGTTTGCAAGAAGCATGAATCCTAAAAGGACAACTATCTATAGCACATCGAACTGTCAATCGTTCTTTACAATTCTTAATATATTGTACTTTAAACCCATTCTTCAAACAATAAGCACTAACCGTTCTACGGAATCCAATAGCAGAATCAAACTGTTGACCAACCCCAGTAAAAAATTCCATATTTGAATTCTTCTTCAACAACTCATGTAAATCCTTTTGTTGAGCAAAACCAGAATCTAAATCATCATCATAACCTAACATATTATTACTTGACTCACCACCAACTACTGAACCAGACTTGCTACTTTCAACAACAAAATTATCCGTTGAATCAATCTTCAAACGTAGAAAAAATACCAAAAATTCTTCCTTTTTAAACCAAGACAAACACAATACAGCTTGAAGATCACTATCCGTTTCAACAAAGGTAGTCTTTGATTCTCGAATATAAAAAATATCAAAGCATAATGGACTAAAATTAATCCACTCCTCGCAAATCCTATTCCTAACAGAAGAAATAGAAGCATCCAATCCAAAACGAGCACTAAAACAATTGTTATTGAAATCAAACAAAACTATAACAGATGAATCACACCTGCAAAAAAAATGTAAACAAAAATATAAGTATGTGAAATTGATTGCTCGGCACATCGAACTGTCAACTGTAAATAAAAAGAATAATTGCTTTAATTTGAAGCATGAATCCTAAGAGGACAACCATCTATAGCAGATCGAACTGTCAACTGTTCCTTACAATTCTTAATATACTGTACTTTAAACCCATTCTTCAAATAATAAGCACTAACTGTTCGACAAAATCCAAGAGCAGAATCAAATTGTTGACCAGATCTTAATTAATATATGTAAAAATGTTTTACTACATCAACTCTTAATTAATATATGCCATATCCTTTTTTAGCCCAGTATTCAAAAAAAAGATAAAACCATTTATATTTTGCATAATACTTTACATGCATCCATATTGAATTAAAAAGGACAATATAATCCATATTAAAAATGACCGGTGCATCCTATAAAGTAACCAAAATTTCTTTATAGACAATAATTTGTCAGCGAACAACATAAAATAATAACATAAAATAATGAATTTTTATCACAAACAAACAAAACAGATCCTTAAAATCAACAAAAATAAAAAATAGTACCTTTGACCACCATGATCCATTAACTGATTGCTTGAAATTTGAGTTTCAGATCCCATAGATAGAACTAAAGAAATCGAAGAACAAAATCATAAGCAGCAATCGACACTTTCTTCCGACGCGATATGAAATCTTGAATGTAACCAATTCGATTTGGGCAAATCTCCTGATCGATTTGGGAAAAACGCGCCTCCCTGATCGATTTAAGAATATCGCGCCTGATCGATTAGCAAAAAATTGCACCTACCTGGTCGCCTGATCGATTTTGAAAAACAGCGAGACGTTTGGATTTGAGAATGAACTAAAACTCAACCGTATTTGTGTTTTTGTCCTCGAAAATTATTATTCCAAACTCGAGTCCTACAAAATAATTGGACTTGGCTACGAGGCCCTCCTCGCTAATTTCCACATAAAATAATTTATATTAAAAATGATTTATATTAATATAGTTTATATTAAAATAATTTATAAAGTAAAATATCCATAGTTTAAATATAATTTAAAATTACTTTATAAAATAAAATAGTTTCCTCGACTTTCACAAATCAATTCGAATTCCAAATTCAAATTTAAATCAAATCTAAATCCTCAATTCCAATTCCAATTTAATTTAAACATTTCCAAGTTATATTGATTTTAAATACTGATTTGAACCACAAATAAACCATTTCAATTTCAAAGTATTTCAAGGTTTCAAATATTCCACATTTCAAAACTAAATTTAAAAATCTTATATATATATATCGAATTCCCTTTCATATTATTTAGCTTTGGAATATTCACATAATAAAATACAATATCATTTAAATAAACCCCAAATTTCAAATCATTGGATATTTCCTTAAATTTATTAAACTTGAAATATTCCTTTAAATCATCTTAAATCAAAACCACGTTATAACGTCAAATCTTTAAATCTCCAATTCAATAAGTTTCAAATCAATTTAATTAAAGCGAATTCTTAATTAAATACAAATTCAATAAATTTCAAATCCACTTTAATTCAAAACTTATTTATAAAATAATTTCAATATCTGATAAAACCATATATATATATCTTTCCAAAACCACAGAAATCATTTTTTAAATATTTATATATAGACCAACGGTGTCTGTATAAAATTTTCTATCCTATGGTCAAGTGATACGGATATTTATCATTTCAATCCGCAATTTAAAATATATACGGATATATATCATTTCAACCTGCAATCCCAAATTCAATTCAAATAAAACTCGCTTGGGTCTATCATTTCAACCCATAACGATTTTCTCCTATTCTAAAGTCCGTTCGGGTATGTATCATTTCAACCCATAGTGATTTCTATACTAACAGGGAACTTGCAGAGTGATAACAAATATGATAATAATATAACAGGCATATATCATCAATATAAATAATAGATAATGGTGTCAGAATGTCACAGGTGAACTGATATAGATATCAACATATATATAGCAATGTAAATAACTAGCAGCAGCATATTTCAATTGTCGTTTCAATTAAAATCAAATTTAATAAATAAAAGAACGTTAATCGTGAGTGATTGCTCACCTTTCGAGACTAGAGAATAGACAACGGAATGAGATGAGATATGAATCCAAGCATGGATTTCGAGGCAAAGTAAGATTGGCACGAATTCGATGAACAAAGCTGATAGCAAGGAATTGGTGAAATAAATCAAAATCATCTAACTGAAACAAAATATATTAATATTATTTCTCTGAAATCATTATTTAAAACACGTATATTTTTTCCAATCAAATATATATATATATAATTAAAAGATCAACCATATAATTTAAAATAATACATATATATAATTATTTCCAAATCAATGTTATTATGAACCTATATACATGTATACTGACCAACACCTAACTTACATATAAAACTATATATAAATCTGTAGCATATATGTGAGAAAATATATCCCAAAATGCATCATATATGAACTGTATATAGATAAAACTCATATATACCTTTATATAAAATATACACATGATAGTATAACACATATATTACTAACTTAATAATATGTCAGGTTAAACAGATGGTAATATAATGTAAACAGGTAAAGCTAGATTATGCAGACTATATATATATATATATATGTGTGTGTGTGTGTGTATAGATTATACATATCAAAACAAAGTATCAATGAAACTTATAACTATATATATACATTTAAATAAAACATGTAAACAAGATGTAACTGTAACGACCCGGAATTTTCGAACCCGAAAATTCCAGATAGTTATGAAAAAGAAGAAAGAGATAGAAGAAGAAGTAGAAGATCAGAAACATCAACATCTCACATTCGCAGCGGATAAAATATAATAATAAATAATAACAGTTTACAAAACAATATTATATCTGTCGATTACATTTTAATACATCAGAGTTACACATTTATACAGACACTGGATATACACAATTATCAAGTCTCAGATATACAATAATATAACACAGTAGAAACACTCCATACATTCCTGCCATCCAGCTCGACTCCTGAGCTCCAGAACGTCCTTACCTGAAAATCTGTAATACTCGGTCTGACCCGAGCATTACAACAAAGTAACACCCGGGTCAGGCTGGAAACCAGCGTGAGTAAACTCATCTAACATGAAATTTCAATTCATAGAACTTATTTAAACCCGGGGTAACTCGTACTTTTCTATAAGTAAACAACTTATATAGTCAACACTTATTTCACAAAACAATGTCTAAGTATCCAACTTAGTTCAAATGGTCCATATTATCCCAAACCGGCCTATTTGATTTCACATATCAATCTATAAAAATTTATAGAAGATTTCAAATTGAAGTGGTTTCGGGTATTTACTGATACCCGACCCCGGTCTCTTCGAATCCAATGTTATTTATTAAACCAAAAGTTTAAGTTTAAACAATACAATTTATACACAACAATTTATCTCATATCACAAAGCAGCACATATCACATATAGGAGATATCACATAATCCAAGGCATTCAATATCATTCAATCTTCCATAAGCAAGATAAATCAACCACACCATCTCTAATTAATTTAATTAACCACCAATGAATTAAATTAATTGCTTTAATTACTTTTAAATCCTGCATACTTAACATTAATTACAAACCATTTGAATTAATTAACCCTTAATCACTTATTAATTATCCTTTAATTATTAATTAATCAACTTTAATTAATAAATCAATCAACCTTTAACCATTAAATAATTTACCTTTAATTAATTATCTTTAATTAATTACATAATTAATTGACCCTTAATTAATAAATCATCCCTTAATTAATTAACCTTTAAATTAATTAATTATCCTCAAATTAATTATTCTTAATTACTTTCATTAAGTAATTATCTTTAAGTAATTAATTACCCTTAATTACTTACATTAATTAACATAAACTTAAATTTAACTTAATTAATTTAAGTTAAATAAATTATACCACTTTTCTTTAACCAAACCTTTAAAACATTTATTTTATAGAGAAAATAGTTTAAAAACTTGATTAAACTTTATTATGTTTTAAATTTTAAAACTGTCGTCCCAGTTAAACACTCGCGTATGACTTGATAACAAACTCGAGTCATTTTCCTCCTTCCCCGAGTTCCCTCCCGAGCATGCTTCCCTCTTCTTCCACTAAATTAATTAACCATCCTTTAGTTACTAATTAATTATTCTTAATTTATCAAGACCTTAATTAATTAAAGATTAACCCCTTTATCTTAATTAATTACTTAATTACTTACGCTAAGAAATCATCCTTTAAATTGATTAATTACTTGTTAATACTTGAAAACTTGATTCATTTTTACATACTTAAAACTTGATCTTCTATTTAAACCTGATTATTACTTCATAAAACATGCTCTTACTTTTGTTTTTAAATCTGGATTCTGTTTCATTTTAAATTTTAAAAATCTGAACATGTTTTATTTTTTTTAAAATTTAAATCTGGAAACAAAAACAAAAACGACCCAAGCCCTAACTATCAAAACCCGAGCCAACTACAAACTTACCCCGAGCCATCCTCGTGACACTCGCGAACCATCTTCTACTTCGAGACAAACACGCAAACGACACGAGAAAACTCGCTCTTCCCCGAAGCCTTCAACAACACCAGATATTGTTTGTGCACGTGTACACATGCACGTCCACTCCGACCACTTCCGATCATCTTTGTGACCATCCTCCAGTCGCCTACGACCTCGCAGAAGGTTCTGACCACCTAGAACTCCTCACGACCCCGCAAATCAAAATCGAGCAAGCCAAACCACCACACTGGAACGAAACTCGATCACTGATTATCTCGCATCGCCCATCTCCGACCACTGGAAACTTCGCCACCGCTTCCAGACCTTCGCCTCCCGACCACGCTTCTTCTCCCCCCACTCCGGTCCATCCCGATGCCACGGCGACAACGCATTCGCTTCGACCACCAACTCGACCAAACTGAAGCCCTAAACCCTATTCCTCCTTCGCCGTGCCACCACGGCGATCAGAAAAATCGCCTACCAATTTTCCTGTACTCCCTAACCCACAAGCTACCTGCAACCTCGACCTCGACTCACGATCTTCCTCAAATCGCCACAAATCGACAAAAATCCATAATTCGTTCAACTCGAAATTCCTTCCCAATTACAAGCTTTAAAATCATTAAGTTTTTACCAAAAATCATCATTTTTAAAAACAAAACTAGTTATATAATTAAATCTTGAAATCGTGTGGGTCGAATTCCTGAGGTGTTTTGATTTTTACTGTAATTTCTTGTTTTCCAAATAATTACTTAATAATTTCACTTGAAACTATTTTTAAATAAGGTATCATGTTTACAAACAAAATTCCTTTAATCATCAATGCCTGAAAGTATTTGAGTGAATAAAAATTGAAATCTGAATGATTTTAGAGCCTGTTAACAAGAACAGAGGCCATAACTTGTTTACACAGACATGCACACACATACACAGCAAATCAAATCTTTATACCAGGCACACACATTTATACAACCATGCAAAACATGTTTGAATCATTCCTATGATTAATTGTTGCATGCACAGGTATGATAGATGTTTTAGCTTTAAAAGATTTTTGTTTACTCACCTTTGAAAGTAGAGACAGGTTTTGGAATTTTACTTTTCTTTTGAATCTGAAAATTTATATTGAACTTGAATCTTTGTTTGCTTTGATCTGGAACTCGAATCCATGTTGAGTTGATTCTTTGATTTGAACTGTTCTTGTTCTTGAATCAGGTTGGAGATTGCTTGATCAGGCTCTGTCCATATTTTCCTTTTCCAATTTTTCTTGATTTTGAACTGCTGTTTTGATTTCTTTGATTTGTAGTTTGGTTTGATTACATTTCGATCTCAGGTTTTCGTTTTCAGGTTTACTTTGATCTGTCTTCAGGTCTGAAGGCTTTGCATTTTATCTCTGGTTTGAGATTTTAGTTTGCTAGGTTTGATTTTCAGTTTAGGGAAGAGGTAAGTGAGGAGTTTTGGAAAATAGCCTGATTTTCTTTCATATACATGTTTCTACGATTTTCAAATTAAAAGAATTTTGTGAGATGCCACTTGTTATCATAAGTTTACAAGTGTTTATTTCTTATATTCATAGTTTTACAAATGTCATTTGTTATTTAAATTGTGTTTAAGTCCTTGTTTAAATTAATTTTATAACTTGTTTTAAACCCTTACTTAAATTTATTAAATTTTTATACTTAACCCCTTTCATTTAATTAATTTATGAATCATGTTTTCTTTAATAGCTTTTGAAAATCATCATGTTGAACTCAAAACAATAGCTTCCTAATCATAATATAAATATATATATATATACACTTGTATATATGTATAAGTACACACTTAAAATTCTCAATATTATAAAGTTTGCATATGTCTATTTTCAAATTTGTAATAATAATTTTATTTAATATATATATATATACAACACATTATTATTATTGGTTTGAAATTAACAATTTTGTCAAATTTTAAATAATTTATACTGGAGATTATCACATCTAAATTTGTTCAATTTATAAATCAGTATTTTTTTTAAAAGTTAAATCAGATAACTATCCAATTATCTGATGCCCGAAAATCCGAGATATCACACAAGATGTGTATACACCTTTAAATTTATATACACAGGTTTATAGAAATAAATTTAGAAACATATACTAAAATAAAAATCTATGTATAGACTTTCAAATAGAATATATAATATTGACCTGAACTTATAAAATACACATATGATAACAATATATTATATAACAACTTATTATATATTCGAACCCAGGTATATGTATTTTGTCATCAGATTGCAGATAAACCATATGGGAAACAAATCTCACAAATGCAACTTTTATAAACTAATATATATAACACTTTAAAATATCATAAATATACCTCATATATATATCTCGGTTTAACAAAATATATCTCGGTTTAACAAAAACTTTGGGTATGCTTGCATATAAATACAGAACAGCAAACCAAAGTATGAACTCATAAATATATGCTGTAACACAAACTATAAATATAAAGCTATATAAACGTTGATATCTTATAAATAAATATACTACATATATATACTAACATCAATGACTATAATATTAAAACTAGATCTTATATATAAATATATTCGCATATTTTAAAACTATAAAAGTCAATGGACCAAAAATACGAAAGTTTACATATCTAATTAATATATATAACTTACAGACTAACATATTACAAAATATACACTATATATATAGATTCTACAGATATGTAAAAAGTCAAAGTGTATATGTTATAACTTTCAACCTGCTTCAAAATATACAATAGATTTAACATATGATATGTATATATAACACTAAACCATATAAATGCTAATATACAAATAAATCAAATATATATATAGATCGAAAACACTATCAATCCTATAGCGTACATTCAATATAACAGACCTCTGCATACTTATTTTAAAAATAAATACATACTAAACAAATACATTACTTTCAAATTATTATATAAACACACAACACGAACATACATACTCATGCAAAAGAGGACTTACGGCTGTTCTAGGCGGAGGATGAGAAGGAGAAGGCACGTGGCCGTGACAGGCTGGAGAGGCTCGACCGCGTGAAGAAAAGAAGCAGGTGGCCGTGAAGAGGGAAGGCCGGTTGAAGTGATGATGGTGGAGACATGGGGTTGAGTTGGATAGGTGGTGGATCTCGGTGGACTGTTCGGTGGTTGTGTCGGTGATAAGCAACTGTGTAGTCGGATCGGCCATTAATGAGGGAAGATGGAAGGTGTAACGACCCAGAATTTATATTAAATTAAAATTTGAATATTTAATTTATTTTAAATATTAATAAGAAGGATTGGTAAGTCGAATTAAATTTAATTCGAATAATTGGATTTAATTGGATAATTAAATCGATAATTTAATAGTGAAATTCCAGAAATAATTGAAATCTGAATTTAATGTGAATGAAAATGATTTATAAAGTTATATTAAATCATATTGAAGTTATAATGATGTTATAGAACTTTTAAAATTGAATTAAAAGTTAATCTGTGAAAATTGAATATTTTAATATTTAATCGACTAGTGAAATTAGCCATTTTTTCGAACAGTCTCAGAATTGGACGAAACTAGTTCCATTGGATCCATAATAGTTCGTTATTATCGGATTTAAATTTTCGTAGCAATCGGAGTTGTCGTTTGACCGTGGCAGCTACAAACGCATCGAAATTGTTTTAATATTAATTTGGCGAGTTAAAATAGTCATTTTTCAAAAATTCTTGGATTTCGACGAAACCAGTTTCATCGGATCCGTAATATGATATTATTGTAAGATTTCAAATTTCGTGTCAATCGGATTTATCGTTTGTCCGGGGCAAGCCAAAACGCCTAGAAATCTGTTTAATCGGTTTAATTTAAAATCGATCGTTTAATTCCGTAAGTCGCACAAATGACAGAATTAGCTCCCGAAACATGTTCCATTGTGTTCAAAACGCAGGGTAAACCTTAGAAACGCCAGCCGGCACGCTCGATTTGGAGTTCGGAAATTTTTCGGTGAATAGTGTTTTTTGCAATTTTCTATATAAGGACCTAGTTATTTCCATTTGCAACACAACAAAACCCTAGCCCTAATTTCTTGCTTCAGCCGCCACTATCATTTACACGGCCAGAAATTCATCTCCTTCTCCCTCAATTATCTTCAAATCCATCAGCTTTTAGCAAAAATCATCAACTACAAACTTGTAGAGCTAGGTGAGATCTAGCTATTCAACGGTTATGATCGAAATCAAAGTCATGAATCAACGGCAATACGTGTTCAAAGTTGCTGCTATCATCACGTTCTTCAAGGCACATAGGGTGGCTGAGCTCCTTCATATTCATGGAGATGGTGGCTCACATGATGGTCTTCAGCCTGGTGGTGGAGTGATGGAGTTTCGAGCGAAGTGGAGGGAGCGGCCTTAAGCCCTAGAACGTGATGTTGGGTTCTTTGTTCACGTGAATTGAACGTAGAGGAGGAAGAAGGATTCGAACGGCCTGATGATGAGATGGTAGAACGTGAGGCCCAGATCTGATTTAGGTTTAAAGTTAAATAAATATGTAAATTTAATTGTATTATAATTTGTACAAACTTTAAAATGCGATAACTATTTCATACGAGGTCGAAAACGCACGAAACCAGTTGCGTTGGAATCGTACTGTCGAGCACTACGCTATGAAACTGGATTGGAAGCGATTGGAATCAGTGAAAATTTTGGGTAAAATTAAACGCGTGTTTAATTTTATTAGAAATAAAACGCTGAAACTGAATCGAAATCAAGGTGAGAACTTCTCACTCAATCAAAATTGTTCGATGTTAATTTTAAATAGTTAGATTTAAAATTGCTTGAATGTATGTTTGAATGATGATTGTTATATGTTGATTGAAATAGACATTATACGCCGTTAGTAAGCGGAGGTTATTTATTAAAAACATATACCGCGATAATTTCACATTGAAGTGGAATTGGTATTATTTATGTATATAGCAATATATATATATTGGAATATGTATATATTGGAGTTGATTTCCCGCATTGTATAGCGGATGAGACCCTATTGCGCCACATAATAGCGGATAATATTTATTAAACCCATATACCACGATATTCCGTACTGGAGTGGAATTGGTATTGTGCTAACATCTGTGGATGCAGGGAAACAGGTTGGAGGGATCCGACTGGATTCCTCACCGTATTGATTTATTTACAGATATTGTGATATATTCTGTTATCATATGATGATATGTGATGTTTGATTGTCGTGATTGATGATTGGTGCTGTTGCATCATCGGATCCATTTTTGAAGTTTAAAAATAACGATTTTGATTTATAAAGGATTTTTAAAGTGATTTTTGAAAGTATACGTTTTATTGAATTTGGAATTGATTCATTTTAAATAAATAAATGTTATAATTTTAAAGTTATAAAAATTATGAGATTTGTGAAATATAAGCGAAAAGTGATTTTTGAAATAAATAGTTGATTAATTTATAAAATGGTTTAAATTGGGATTTTTGAATTATTATGAACGATTTATATAAAAGATGTATAAAATTGATATTTTATAAATTAAGAATACTGGAATTATAAAACGAGTTTTTATAAGTGTTAAAATGGAAAAAAATGGATTTCATAAGTGAACGAAATTTATAGACTTATGATTTGTGAAGTTATAAAATGAATAGATGTTGTAAATAAATGGATTATAAGTTCTTAACTTATAATATAGACTTCCGGTATATAATTGAGTTATATAAATTGAATTGGATAATAAAGGAGATTTATAAATCGAAGTTTTATAAATGGAAATGGGATTTATAAACATTATTTTATAAATTCGAAACCAATTGAATTTGATAAATCAAACATAAAAGTTATTAAAGGAGATATATTCGTGATTTTGGACAGCGAATTATCCTTTAAGTTAAATGTTGTAATAATAAGAGTTTGGTTGGGAACTTTATCCACGATTTTGGACAGTGGATAATCTTTTAAGTAAAATGCGTAGAAATGTTGAAATTGGTTAATGAAGTATATTCACGATTTTGGACAGTGAATACATTATTGAATAAAATGGTTATGTTTTGGGAAAGCGATATTATAAAATGAAGTTAATTATTTTAAAAGATGTTTTAAAATGTATTAACTATCGAAACCATAGATTTCAACATTCATTGTTGAAATAGACGTTTTCGAGAAATAAGGAAATGGTGGACTATAACACTGTTGTTATAGTAAATGGTTTCCGAAAGGAAATGTTTTATATAGTATTGGGATTTATATATCTATCTAAATTTCGAATCCCTATACTAGTGATTTTGAGTTGTCGTAACGATGTTTTACGTAACATTCATTTTGACTCAAATAAAATTTGTGAAAGAGAATGATTTCCTTAAAGAATGAAATATATACTTAATTATGATTTAAGTATATCGAATATTTTCAAATGTTGAAAATAATTGATTTGTGAATTACTTATTATTAAATAAGTATGGAAATGTTTTCCAATATGAAATGAAAGGTTTGAAATTTTATCTTTTAAAGATAAATTGAAAAGTGAATATTTGAAATTTGGTTTCAAATGGTTGAAGTGTGGAAATTATATATCTTGTAAAGTTATTTTTGGAAAATAAATAATTTGGAAAATTATTTGGAATCTGATGATGCTGTGCAGACCTATTGATGGTTAATTAACAACTATCAATAATTACCTTAAATGGGTATTTGTTGTGAATTGAATGAATTTGAATGTCACACTTATTTTTGAATAAGCGCTCACTATTCGGGTTAGCCGGGAAATGATCTTTGGGTCGTATAACCCATTCCGAATATGTGATACGTCGTTATGGATTGCATTTGATGACCGGTGTTGAAGGCCGGATATTTTTGAAAATGGAAGGATTACCGTCGAGTTACTCTACATCGGCTGATCTCCGATATAGAGGTTTTATCACCCTTAGTGACGGGAAGTCCGGACGTGATTAGAAAATTATCCAGATTTGCAAGGGCTTCGTAAGAAGTGCCTTCAGTTCTGTTCGATCCCGGAACAGACTTGTATGGTTGTATGTTTGACGTTACAAATTGAGATATAAAGCTGGTTTCTTTCAAATACATATCTGTTGGTGGCGGAGAATTTATTCTCTTAGCTTAACACCCTTCTCTGAGACGTCCGGGCTCAGAGGTTATGTAGTTGAAATTTACTAGTGATATATTCCCAATTTGGTAACGTGGCATGCTGAGTGTTGCTGTGAAATGATCATTGTTTGATCATTTGCGATAGGATCATTTGTTTGATCATTTATCTTTGTGATAATTACTTTGATCATTTGTTGACCCAAGGCATGGCTTTGTACCAAAGCGTAGCTTTGTGGACGAGACTTCGTCGGACCTCACACCCCGAAAATGGTCAAAACAGGAAGGATGCAGCAAGGTTATTAGGGGGTAGCGCCCCTTTAGTGTATGTCATTCCTTCTGGATAAAGGTGGTATCATGGTATGGAGCCCAGATATTTAACCTATGTTGTTGCTGCAAATTTATTTCTTTGTGGTTGTTGGAATCGAGGATCCTCGGGAAGATCGATTACGATCGGGGGATGACATATTCGTGTCAGTAGTTACCCAGTTAGGGGTAACCCGGCCTTGTGTTGGCAGAGATCTAACCGTAATGTTAGGTTATTTCTCGGGTCCTCTTTCCAGAGGCGTACCTATGTGGCAATGGGAAGTTCCTTGGCCTGACTATTTGTTGGAAATCCAAACTCCAATACGAACTTTGTACGGTATTAGTTGTAGAACCTGCCATTTACTTATGGTGGTCACCACTGTTTAGATGGTAGCTATAGTAGGCATAAGTGCGGAATGCCTATGCTAGCTAAGATTTATATTATACTTTCGAAATGATTTTTCTACACTATGCACTAATAATAATATCAAAAAGGATTTGATTTTGCGTAGTAAGCATCTTTGACTATCATAAGAAGAAATCTCCTCCAATTCTGCGTTTGCATTGTGTGTGTGGCGGGAGGTCTTATGGTAGTTTCATTTTCCAAAAGCATTGCGAAATTGACTTTAAAATCTTCCTGTTGTTTGTTTTAAAGATAAAATGTTTTAAGTTCTCACACCAGTCACCATGACTGACCTGGAGTTTATTGTTTCCTTCCTAAACTCTGGGTGCCCACAAATTTCCACACGGGCAGTCTAGAGTCAGGTTATCAGGTCATTCTGGATTCGGGATGCTGTGGAGCTTAGTGGCGAGCCGAATGGCGAGACGTACCACTTGTATATGATATTATTTATTCCGCTGTGTATTCTGTATGAGGACAAGTTTATATAACTGTCCAGTGTTGTATTGTTGTTGTAAACTCTATTGATGATGTAATGTATAAAATGATATAGTTCTTTGTTTAAAGATTATTCATTTATCTATTATATGTTGTTCCGCTGCGAATGTGAGTTTCTGATATTGTTTCTGTTTCTGATGTTGTTCTGTTGTTCTTCTTTCTTTTTCTTCTATCTTTTCTTCTACCTCTTCTTTCTTAAAACCCTAAGTATTCCGTTTTCCGGCATTTGATGGCTCGACAGTCGATACAGTGGACGTATTGATGTCGATATTCGAAACTCGAAGAATCGGGTCCTTACAGAAGGGAACAGGCGATGTCAAAAGAAAATAAAAAAAGAATGCAGGTGATAGCTTACATGAGGAAGAAGGATGAGCTAGATTCTCAAACAAAACGAAACTTAACTATGTTATTATGTCAAAAGGAATGGACAGATCAAATATTAATATGAATTTTAATCCACGGTGAAAAAGTAGCCGAGCACAACAAAAATGAACCGAGATGCAATTGAGAAATCCAAAAGTCAAATCTGTTGGAAACCGAAATATCAACAACTAGAGGCTATTAGTATTACCGATGGACAAACGAATGGTCAAGGGGTATCCAAAGGTCGAACTACGGAACCGATACGAAAATCATTCTGTAGATTTCGTTGTCCTCCTGACTTTGAAATGCATAAACGAATATACCGTAGAGATCGGCACGAAGAGACGATCAAAACGGTATACAAATATCAGTGGTACGATCATTTTATCAAAAGTCGATACAGACACTGATATACGTTGCTATTTCGTATGGAAAAATCCAAACGGAGCTAGAAACGTCCGAAATTTGTGAAACGAATTACACAGCCTTATTCAAAGTGTTCTAAATAAATTTTCTCATGTTGACATATTTAGGTTTTGGAACACTTTAAATTCAACTGTTATTAACTGATTTAAATTGAAATAAAATTACACTAGAAAATAAACTTCCATATTTTCTGATGAAAATTTACCAATTGCTATGTTTAAATGGACGTATTTCAAATATCAAATTTTTATTTAAAATATTATTATTTAAAATTTCACAAAATTCAATTAATTAATTAAATAAAACCATTAAAATTTACACTCTCCCCCACTCAAAACTTTTTGCCCCCAAAAAGGAACGAGGTAGGAGAATAGAAACAACTAGAAAGAAAATAGATTGAAACAAATAAAATAATTAATTTAAAACCATATAAATTCCAATTTAAATTAATTAATATTCAACGATTAATTTTAAATTCAAGGTATTTCACTAGGTTGATTTAATTTCAATTTATAGATTTCTTCAAAACAAAGTTTATTTTATCTATTTCATTTATTCATAATCTTATTATTATTCAATTTTATTTCAGTTATCATTTCTATAATCATAAATTAAGTATAAAATATTTATTATAACCACTCAAATTTATTTATGAATTCCTTTAGCATCAATTTACATTGTAAATTAATCAATTACATTTCACTTCTGAATGATTAAGGTAAGTTGTATTAGAATGCAATTGAGTATTATACAAATAAAATTTTCTAATTCAATTATTCCAAATTTTAGATGTTTATTCAAGAATTTTAGCTTTATTTTTAATTGAAATCATCCTTTAACAAAATTTAAGAATTAAATTTCCGATTAACTTCAAACAATTTAGAGATAAATACATGTATACTACATATATATCGAATCAAATTTATAAATATATATTAAATCAGGTTATACTTCAGAAATTCAAATCAAATTCAATTTCCAAAACAAAAGTGTAGCAAAGCTACCAATTGGTCTCTACTCTTCGAAACTCGAAAATGAATGTCGATGATGCGGCCGTCATCACCGAAATTATTTTCCAGCGACAAAGAGAAGAGTATTGATTTAAACTTCTTTAAATTCCTTTGGAAATGATTTATACTCAGAAATACTTTATATAATATACATTTAAAACTTTAAAAACAAAGTTTGAAATCACCGGAAATTCAATTCTCAAATTCTTTATTTAAATTCATTTAAACTCTAAATCGATTTATAAACCATATTATAAATTCATTTATAAAACAATAAATGATAATCAAATATTATCATTTCAAACAACCATTTTAATTAACTTATTAAATTTCATAAAATTATACTTATATATATGATATAATCATACCAATTTATTTCATTTACCAAATTAAAACAATATTGTGTCAGTTTGCTCTGTTTAAGTGTTTTGGAAATCCTATCGATATCGTTGATCAGACGAATCGATCGAAAACCCAAATCAACATCAACAACTCAAACAACACAATATATAAAACATTTTAATATTAATTACAAATACACTCCCTCACTCGATAATTAAAGAATGGATTTCAAAGCAAAGATAAGATTCAAAGTAGAGGAACTCTAATCAAATAGAATCCAACTAAAAGATAGACTCGATAGGGAGATAAGATGATTGAATTTCAAATTGGAAGATGGATAAATTTATATAAATCGCGGGTAACCTTAACCGGGTCAACCGTGACTTCAAGAATACGATCGATGCGGAATTATGAATCAAATCGACATCAGATCACAAGAGATAGAATTTGGGTAAAGCAAAAGATAGCAGCATCTAAACTGAGGATACATAAATCTCTGGTGAATCAATGCCTGTTGTAAAGGAGTTTCACCCCTTTACAAATTATTCAAAGATTGGCGAGACCGCCGATTTATTATAGAGATTATTCGAAGTGGAGTTATGGGCAGTGTTTTAAATCTCGGATTTTGACCAATATCTCGAGAAAATATCTCGGCTATCTCGGGCGATATTTAAAACACTTATAACTAAATAGGCTGCCAAATCTCGGATTTTGGCTGATATCTCGGATTTTTCATCTCGGCCATCTCGGGGAGATTTAAAAGCCTGGTTATGGGATACTCCAAAATCAAGAAGACACGAATAGGGTAGACAAGAGTGGACTTTGGAACCGAAGTGAACGTTAATTCAAAGGAAACCGAGTCAAAGAAGAAGGAATTCAGGCTCGACGAAAGTGATTCTGTAATTGAATTTTACTCTATATGCTGAGTTTTGCCCAAAACCAGAGCTTTGATACCACATGTAACGACCTGAAATTTTCAACCATTCGCATCCACACATGTCGGATTTGAATTGCTCAAAATATCAGATTGTTAATTTAAATTTGGCAAAACTCAGCATATACAGTAAATAAAATAATCACATATCACAGACACAGAGTAATATAACAATAATGCAGGAGAAACAAAAGAATAGTAGTTCATGAAGCTACTATGTATATATATATATAATAGAGTTAAACAAGATACAATAGAAGCCTCGAATACATAGATGTCTCAATACAATAGTCAAATACAAGATCTGAATACATCACTGGAATCAACTGAATAACTAATAGCAGAATCGATAGATAGCTGGATCTCCAAGCAAAGCTCCAACTCCAAAGGTGAGTCTCAAATGTTGTATCACTCAGTGTGACCCGAGCGTAAAGCAAAACACAAAACACTCGAGTCAGGATTAACATTCTTATATCAATAAATCCAACTCAAGTGAAATCTCAACTGAAATACAAGTAACTTAAAGGATGTTTGGGATAACCATCCTCTAAGGATCCGTTAAACTATCTACTATGTAGTAATATTCGCTATTATAATAATGTCTAATAGTAAAATCATCTTACTTTTAAATAGCGTTAATGGGTTACCCATATAGCCCTTAACACATAATAGTCCCAGTAGTCTATCGAGTATTAGCATACTCCCAGATCGGTGGCTACCCTCAATACTCCACAGGCTACGACACAAATCCAAACTCGTAGTAAAGCTCGATTTGGTAGGTAACACGGCACAACAAGGCAATGCAAGGGTAGATATACCAATTACGCATCCGGGCTGGTGGAAACGCATAGCAGCCACTACCGCCCACCTCAAAACACACTCCCAAATCAAAAATCGAAGGGTGGCCACCAAATCAAATCACAAAGTAATGGAATAGTATCGAAGAAATGCGTCCGATCAGAGGTGCTACCTCATTGGCCCGAGAATCGCTCCTGTTTTAGCCACCTTATGCCAACTCACAGGAGTCGGGTCCACGTTCATACCTCAATAGGATCGTCGCCACCATCCTACTTCATTCTGGAATCTCCACCGCATACACGGTTGTTAAAGTGGTTTTCGGTATCGACAGAGAGTATGCCCATATCCGATCCCGGTCTCTTTAACAACCAAACGTTATTATAACACCGCGGTCATTTCAAAATAGTTTATACTTCAAAAACCAAAATATCATTTTCATTTCAAAACCAAATCAATACGATATCAATTTCACTTCAAATATATCCATATCCAAAAATCAAATCACTTTCCAAAGTTACAACGCTTTCGAAATCATAAGTCTTTTAAAATAAACACTCTGGAAATCATAGCTCTGAAATCATAGTATTTTGGAAATCATAACACTTTTGAAATTATAGCGTTTTGGAAATCATAACACTTTCCTCTTAAACAATTTAGATATTAAAATTAGTATATATAATAAAATAGTTTATAAATAAAATTGTTTATATAAATAGTTATAAGTTAAGATAGTTTATAAATAAAAATAGTTTATATGAATAGTTATAGTTAAAATAGTTTATAATAAAATAATTTATATTAAAAATGATTTATATTAAAATAGTTTATATTAAAATAATTTATAAAGTAAAATATCCATAGTTTAAATATAATTTAAAATTACTTTATAAAATAAAATAGTTTCCTCGACTTTCACAAATCGATTCAAATCAATTCGAATTCCAAATTCAAATTTAAATCAAATCTAAATCCTCAATTCCAATTCCAATTTAATTTAAACATTTCCAAGTTATATCGATTTCAAATACTGATTTGAACCACAAATAAACCATTTCAATTTCAAAGTATTTCAAGGTTTCAAATATTCCACATTTCAAAACTAAATTTAAAAATCTTATATATATGTATATCGAATTCCCTTTCATATTATTTAGCTTTGGAATATTCACATAATAAAATACAATATCATTTAAATAAACCCCAAATTTCAAATCATTGGATATTTCCTTAAATTTATTAAACTTGAAATATTCCTTTAAATCATCTTAAATAAAACCATGTTATAACGTCAAATCTTTAAATCTCTAATTCAGTAAGTTTCAAATCAATTTAATTAAAGCGAATTCTTAATTAAATACAAATTCAATAAATTTCAAATCCACTTTAATTCAAAACTTATTTATAAAATAATTTCAATATCTGATAAAACCATATATATATATATATATATATATCATTCCAAAACCACAGAAATCATTTTAAAAATATTTATATATAGACCAACGGTGTCTATATAAAATTTTCTATCCTATGGTCAAGTGGTACAGATATTTATCATTTCAATCCGCAATTTAAAATATATACGAATATATATCATTTCAACCCGCAATCCCAAATTCAATTCAAATGAAAATCGCTTGGGTCTATCATTTCAACCCATAACGATTTTCTCCTATTCTAAAGTCCGTTCGGGTATGTATCATTTCAACCCATAGTGATTTCTATACTAACAGGGAACTTGCAGAGTGATAACAGATATGATAATAATATAACTGGCATATATTATCAATATAAATAACAGATAATGGTGTCAGAATGTCACAGGTGAACTGATACAGATATCAACATATATAACAATGTAAATAACTAGCAGCAGCATATTTCAATTGTCGTTTCAATTGAAATCAAATTTAATAAATAAAAGAACGTTAATCGTGAGTGATTGCTCACCTTTCAAGGCTAGAGAATAGACAACGGAATGAGATGAGATATGAATCCAAGCACGGATTTCGAGGCAAAGCAAGATTGGCACGAATTCGATGAACAAAGCTGATAACAAGGAATTGATGAAATAAATCAGAATCATCTAACTGAAACAAAATATATTAATATTATTTCTCTGAAATCAATATTTAAAACACGTATATTTTTTCCAATCAAATATATATATATATATATAATTAAAAGATCAACCATATAATTTAAAATAATACATATATATACTTATTTCCAAATCAATGTTATTATAAACCTATATACATGTATACTGACCAACACCTAACTTACATATAAAACTATATATAAATCTGTAGCATATATGTGAGAAAATATATCCCAAAATGCATCATATATGAACTGTATATTGATAAAACTCAAATATACCTTTATATAAAATATACATGAAACGACCTGCTTTTCATTCCATAGAAAGACGTATCATCAATAAGAAAGAAAGGGATAGAAAAGAGAAAAGATAGAAAAGAAAGAAGAAACAACATCAGAATCTCAATAGCGGAACGAATAAATTATATTAATCACATAAGTATTACATAATATACAATTATCAGAGTTACACAGATTATACATCACATACTAGACAGTTATAAACACCTATCTAGTTATTACAACTCAATACAATTCGGAGAAACCAACACAGCGGAACACTATATATATCTACAACGTAGAAGCCTCCTGCTCCATTGCTCCTCCCGTAATTCGTCAAAGCTAACCTGAATCCCTTGGCTACTCGTAAAAATTTGAGTACCCAAGTGTTTATAAAACAGAAAATAAACACTTGGGTTAGACATGGGTCTGGTGTGAGTAAACAGTTAAAGTTGCTTAACTTTAAAAACCTTTGAAAATAAAAGTATCACGTAAGACTTCCCACACATAAACATGGAAAAGTTTTTACCTTACACTAACCAAAACTTTGATTGGAAATTCAGTGATATTATAATAGGGTCTAGGGTTTCTAAGTAAAATAGAAAATATCAGAAATTGTTACATTCATTAAATTCCAACATACATAGGTTTACAATCAAATTCGATGGTACTTATTGGAGATTGGATTCCATACAATGGCAGGGCTACTGGGGTACCGCCCATCACAGTACGTGGCCTAGATCAATGTACCGAGGATCACTACCGACCCCCTGCAACACAAAGCCGGAACTATCCCTTACTGGATAGTTCGAATAAGACAACCCCGCGGTTGTAGCTAGCAACCGCCCACACAGCCGAATAAAAAGGAACCTCTAGACAAGGGAAAATCTTATCCTACTTGGGTGCTACCCACTTAACCTTGCGTGCACCTCCCCTGTTTTAGCCATTCCCGGTTGATGAGGCTTGAGGCTACGATTACCTTTAAAGAACACATCTTGGAATGCTCATCGTCCTCTATTTGACGATGGTCTGATAACATTCATCCATACAAGTTTGTTCCGGGTTCGAATGAAACCGAAGGCATTACCTCGTTACACTCATTTTGGAATCACCCTCAGAGTTAACGACAATAACCCTTGCACTCTGAATCTTCATCTTCACTTGAGATTCATGACCTATCGTTTAACTTGGATCGATGTGGTTTTCGGATAATCAAAACTGATATCCGATCCCGGTCTCATCGAAATCCAAACGTATCTTAAAGGCCAAGTTGTTTAAGGTTAAAACAATTTAATTCAATTCAATACTTGAATTCACACAGCATTAACACAGATAAATATCACCCATTTATCACTGATATATCCAATATCACATCACAGAATAACATAGATTATCATACAATAGATATCAATCAATCCAGACATTCTACTCAAACAATCATCCACAAGTAAGAATTATTAATCCATATCATAATTAATTTAATTAACTTAAATTAATTACTTAAGAATTAATCACCTAATCCTACTTAATCAATCATTAATTAATTACAAACCATTTAATTAATTAATCATTCCTTAGTTACCTTATAAACCAATTAATTAATCTTTAATTACAAATTAATTATTCTTTAATAATTAATTAATAGACCTTAATTATTAATTAATATCCCTTAATAACAAATTAATCAATCCTTAATTACCATTTGATTAATCCTTAATTGACAGTTAACCAATCCTTAATTAATCTTTAATTACAGATTAATTACCCCTTAATTATTAATTAATTAAACCTAATTATTAATTAATAAAACTTAATTACAAATTAAGTACTTCTTAATTACCAATTAATTTACCTCTAATTACTTAATTAATTAATCTCTAATTACAAAATTAATTAATCTCTAATCATTAATTAATCAATCTTAATTGCTTAATTAATAATCCTTAATTATAATTAATCAACCTTTAATTAATTAATTAATTATAACCCTCAATTATAAATTAATTAATCCTTAATCATTAGTTAATTAAATTAATTAATTTCTTAATTAATCCTTTATCATTAATTAATTAAATTAATTATACTTAAATTTTCTTAATTAACTCAATTAATCTCAAATCATTAAAACCTTAATTATTCTTTTTAAGGTAAACCATTATCTTTATTAATGACTTAATTATCATTAAAAAACATTTTTTACCTTTATAATTAACTTCCTTAATTAAATCATTTAATTAAGTTTTAAAATAAAATAATCATTTAACTTAACAAATTAAAGTTAACGAAACATAACTTCCTTCAATTAAATAACTTAAAACATTTATCAAGTAATAGTTTTAAACTAGATTCAAATTAAATTTAAAACTTACTTTTATAAGATTTTTAAAACTGTTTAACCCTTGCTTCGGGTTTAACCCGAAGATCACTCGAGTCATGCCCAAGAAAAATCTCCCTAACTCTTTTTTTTTCAAAATTTAAGTTTAAAACTTGATAAATCTTTTAAAACCTGAAACAAGATTCACACTCACGTTCTACTCGAGTTTTTACTCGAGTCACCTTTCCATATGCCCGAGCTTACCTTCGAGTCAATTCCACAACCCAACCCACTGACACACCAAAACTCCACCGTGCACATGCACCATCGCCAGAATCATCTCCGACCTCTGACGAACCCTTCGGCACGTCACCATACGTCGCAGCAACCGACTCCGATCATCAAAACATTAGTACGTGCCTCAAATCGAAATCGAACCACTCAGATGAAACAGAAACCCATCACCATGGTTAAAAGCTCTCGAACTCACAACGCCGACCACCGGACATTGCGTCTCCACGGTCACACCATCTCCGATCATCCACGAAGCCATCCCCAAAGTCCCATTGATCTCGATGCACCAAAGAAGTAGCAGTGATCCTGTAACAACCCGCATATTTATCGATTTTATATTTAAATATTTTATTTAAATATTTCATCGTTAGTCGAATTTTAGTCCGAAAAGCTACTTTTTGCAAACAGTCGAATTAGGACTCGAGACCACTTCCATTGAGTTCAAAATGCCGTTTGCGACCTTTTTGATTATAAACTTCGATATGTTTGGAGTTAGTAGAATTTTGCTACTTTTTCACTTTGGGTTTGGGTTTGGGTTTCAGCCCTATATCCTAACACAAGCCTCTAGCTTCACCTCCACTTATCTTCATTCACTTCATTTTCCTAATACAACTCAAGCTTCATCAAAAATGGGGGAAGAGAAAAAGAATTAGGAATTCCTAAACCCTAGTTCTATTAGCAAATCCAAGTTCTAGCTCCAAATTCGAAGAGAAGCTATTGGTAAGCATCCTCTTCTTCTTCTCCAATTCTTTCTCCTTCCAATTTCAGAAATGTCCTAAACCTAATTTAGGAAATGTTTCTCTTTTAAGCTTAGATTCAAGCTTGTTGAGTTGGAATTGAAGAGTGATTGTCCTTGCCATTGCTCTATAGCTTCTTCTTCATTGTTTTCGTGTATAAAGGTGAGATTTTTATCTCACATCTACGTCTATAGCTATCATTGTTGTTAGGTATGAATTCCTAATACTTGTGCATATTCATTTGCTTTTGATTTGAATTGATTTGGTGAATTTTCCAAATTTTGGTGTTTTGGTCCAATTTTATAAAAGTCCTTCAATGGACATTTGGACATTGATATTCGGGGTGTATCGAAGAGCCTTTAAGAACGGGTTGTCGCTTGGCGTAAATCCTTAGTCGCCATTACTCATCCGATCGCTTCCGAATTGTTTTGGTGTAAAGACCCATAAATTCTCACCCTTTGAATTGACTAAAATGTATACAAGTCCAACTCAAAAGATAAGGATTCACGTCTTTCCTAGCGATTAGGATTATCGACCCTTCAAAATCGACACCTGAATATAATTGAATGTATTCAAATGTCGTAAATCAAATGATCGGAATCCTTGATCGTTAGGGGTTGGGATAATAAACATATCAGAAAAATCAGAACACAGCGGAAGTGAAACAACCTCTCTTTTATTCATATACAAAAGAGTTTACATTTCAGAGTTTACATAAATACAGCGGAATAACAACTACAGCGGAAAATAAAGCAAAATCTCCAAATGCTCCATCTTCAAGTCTTACATCCATAATTGCTCCAAATATCCTAGCTCCGGATCTAACTGACAAACCTAACTCTAGACTGCCCGTGTGGAAAATTATGGGCACCCAGAGTTTAGGGGAAAACAATAAACTCCAGGTCAGTCATGGGACTGGTGTGATAACTTAAAAATATAGTTGCTTTTGAAAACAATTTCCGTATATGTTTTTGGAAAATGAAACTATCATAAGGTCTCGATCCGCACAAGATGCAAACACACACATGGTCGAGGTTTCTCCTTATGACAATCAAACATGCCTTTGATACGTTAAAAATATCCTTTAAATATTATTATAGTGCTTAGTGATTGAAAACCATTTTCAAAATAAACTTATTAATTTAGCCAGCATACGTTACATGATGGTATGCCTACTATAGCCACTGTATTAAATAGTGGGTAATACACTCAAAACCGTACAAGGTTCGTATTGGAGAATGGGTTTCCAATAATGACCAGGCAAAGGAACTTCCTCATCCACGATTGGGTACGCCTCTAGAGGGACGTCCCGAGAAACTACTGTTTCTCTGCCAACACAAGGCCGGGTTACCACTCAATGGTAACTACTTACTCAAGTCTATCCATCCCCCGGTTGTTACCAACCTTTAAAACGGGGCCCCGATCTTTTCCAACATCCACATCAAGCAAATACTGGGCGTGTAAGACCACAGTACAACTATATAAATATATAATCCACAAAGTGAATACCTGGGCTCCATACCATGGTATCACTATATATATCTAGAAGGGAATAGACATCCTACACCTTGCCACATCCATTCCTGTTTCGGCCATTCCCGGGGTGTGAGGTTCGTGAAGTCTCGTACCCACAAGGCTCTGCTTTTCAACAAAAGCCTTGATCCATCCATAGCATTCTTCGGAATGTCACATTACCAATCCAAAATTACATAACTGATTTCTACCAACGCATAACCTTTGAGCTCATACGTCTCAAGGAAGGGTGTTAAGCTAAGAGAATAAATTCTCCGCCACCAAGCAGATATACGTTAATAAAGATCAATCATATAAAATTAGAATGTAATGTCAGACAATCCATCCATTCACAAGTTCGTTCTAGGACTGAACGAAATCGAAGGCACCTTATTCCTCAACCTTCGCCCAAAAGGTGAGAGGTCCTTGTATATCCGGTAAATCCCCAAACATTGTCAGGACCACTGCTAAAAATATAGGGTTCTGTTCTCTAGACAGGAGCAACTCTGTAAAGAGAAATCAACAAGCAGTCCTTTCAATGAGAAGATCCCGGTCTTCATCACTGCCTTCTTATCCATCATTCTCTTCATAACGTCGTATTATTATTCGAAATGGGAAAATCCCGGTCTTTCCGAATAATAAGCGCTATTTCCAAACCATATGGATATACAGGATTGTATAAGTCTCTTCCTTAAAATTTGGTAAATAAAACCAATTATTAGACTTAACGTAAATCCGAATCGTATTCCTTTAAATCTTTAAAAGATTTCACCATTCCATTTAAATCTTAATTAAAATATTATATCATTCCATTCAAATCTTAATTAAAAGATTAATCCAATCAATTTCCAATTAAAACGACGTTACTTAATTTGTTAAGTAAGGTCTAAGATTAGTGTCGCAAATATAGTGTGTTTGTACAACTAAAACTATTCAAATATGATTTAAATTACTTCTATTATCTTTTAAATCATATATATACTTCATATATACTATAAAAACTTCATTTCTCAATTCATAACCTTTTTATTCAATTTAATTGATTTAATTGAATATTTAAATAATATAATAATATTATTTTTCTAATTTTCATCCGATTTAATCCAAACTTTCCAGAAATCAAAATAAACTATATATAATACTATTGGAATCATTTAAGTGATTATAAACCTTTACTTATATAGCGAACTTAACTTCACTTTTCTAAAATCGATTTAAATTATTATTTATATTTCCAAAGTTGAACATGCCATTTTATATTTAAAATGATTTCAAATAAATAACTTCTTTTACAAAAGTTTTTCAATATATCTCCAATATCATTTCCAAATAGTTTAAATTATAAAATTCGAATATTCAAATTTCCACTCAAATTTGAATATTATATTATTATTATTTTAAATCGAGACTTAACCAATATTCGTTTAAATCCAAATGGGTGTGTATAATAAGTGTAACGTGCAGTGTTATCACTATTAACATCCATATATACATTCATATCATCCAAACAAGCAGTATATGGTATAACTGAATATTTAACAATTAAATACTGATATAACTATCATATAGTTAAAACATCCATAACTATCAACCCATTCATCCAATCACAACCAATATAAACACTATATTAAGTGATATAGTTTCTCACCATGGGATCCACTCCTCCTTTCTTTATATTGTGAATGAAATAAAATGAGATATGGATTTGGCTATTTATAGGTGAAGAGAAGGGTACTTTAGTCATTTCCTATAGCCTAACCAGATTCGACCATATTTTGGTCCAATAGAAACCAGCCTTATGGCCTAATTTGATTCGACCACATTTTGGTCCAATAGAAAACACCTTGATGGCCAAATTTGATTCGGCCACATTTTGGTCCAATAGAAAACACCTTGATGGCTTAATTTGATTCGACCACATTTTTGTCCAATAGAAATTCTCCTTATCAACTATGGCATAACATGATTCGACCAGATTTTGGTCCAATGGAAACCATCCGCATGGCAGAACCTGATTTGACCAGATTATGGTCCAATAACAACCATCCGCATGGCAGAACCTGATTCGACCAGATTTTGGTCCAATGGCAACCATCCGCATGGAATATAATAATCATTATGCTATTTTGTTTCATTAGGCAAGTAATTATACTGTTTTGTTTTTATTAGGCAAGTAATTATACTATTCTGTTTTATTAGGCAAGGTTAATAATTCTCTCTTGTTTTATTAGGCAAGTAATTATACTATTCTGTTTTATTAGGCACGGTTAATAATTCTAGATATAAAATCCATTATTTAATCATTTAAAAACATATTAACTATTCATGTTCAAAGTGATTAAATTATGGGTTGTTACATTTTAAATATTCGAATTTGATGATCCAAAAATACGGGTCGTTACATTTGGCCACTTTGGCCTAGGCAAAATGTTGCCCAGACCAGGTGACCAGACGTCTGGTGACCAAGTCCAGACGTCTGGTTTGGACCTGGAGAGAAAAATGTATGCACGGGTTTTATTAAAAAAATGCCAGAGACTAATTTCAGACGTCTGGAATTCAAGATCAGACGTCTGGACGAGTCTCAGACGTCTGACTTGAAGTTTCAGACGTCTGGGGTTTCTCTGGAGAATTTCCAGAGAATGAAACCAGATGTCTGGATTCAAAACCAGACGTCTGGCCATGGCTCAGACGTCTGTTTTGGCTATTCCAGACGTCTGGGTGACTTTCTAAACTATTTCCAGAAAACAAATCCAGACGTCTGGATTCCAAATCAGACGTCTGGAAACGTGCATTTTTGCCTGTTTAAGCTTTTCTTGATTGAATTTCCATTGTTTATCGATTTTAGTTGATCCGATTAGTTGTTATCACTTTTATCGACTTTGATGACCTTTTCTTCAGATATTTTTGAGAATGTCCATTTTGATGGATTTGGAATCGATTTCTTTGGATTTTATTCACGTCTTCGAATGTGAATTTTTATGATTGATTGTTTCTACATTCACTCCTATGATTTGTCACTTTAAAATATAAAGGTTTTCTATACTAGTAGTAAATATTCTGAACGACTTATCAACAATGCAACCAATTGTTAATTATTTTACGATGTTTCGATCCGTAAAATACGGGTCGTTACATTCTCTCCTCCTTAGGAATTTCGCCCCCGAAATTCCAAGCAAACAAAGCAATCAAAGACTATTCTGTACGCCTATCATCCATAACAATCAACAAACCATGCATCCAATTCTAGCTTAGCATACAGAATTCTAAAACTGGAACAAGTTACAATATCGCGAGATGACACGACACCTTAGGGCCATACCTTGAAGAGTTCAGGATGAGCTGCCTTCATCCTCTCTTCCACCTCCCACATGCAGTCGTTATCATCATCACTCCATTGTATCTTGAGCAACTTAACTACCTTCCTCCTAAGCTATTTTGTGTTGGTTCCAACAACACAAAGCGGCTTACGAGGTCTTCGATCGACTGGATCAACTTCGAAATCTTCACAGCTATCAGCAGAAACCACCGTACTCGAGTCGTGCACATACTTCCGTAGATATGATACGTGAAAAACATTGTGCACACTCGACATCTTCTCCGGTAACTCCAATCTATAGGCGAGCTTTCCAATTCGCTCGATGATCGGGAATGGTCCAACAAATCTCGGAGTCAGTTTTCCTTTCTTCCCGAATCGAATAACATTCTTCAGTGGAGAAATCTTCACAAAAACCATATCACCTACGTTGAACTCCAAATCCTCACGACGCTTATCAGCATAACTCTTCTGACGGTCTTGGGCTGCCTTCATTCGTTGCCGAATGATCTCTATACAATCTGAAGTCTGTCGAATCATCTCTGGCCTAAGTATCAGCTTTTCTCCTTCCTCTATCCAACATGTCGGAGAGTTACAGGTCTCCCATACAATGCCTCATACGGTGCCATACCAATGCTTGACTGGTAACTGTTGTTGTATGCAAACTCCACCAAATGAAGGTGATCTTCCCATGATCCTCCGAAGTCCAAAACACATGCTCTAAGAAGATCTTCCAAAACTCGGTTGACTCTCTCGGTCTGACCATCTGTTTGAGGGTGATAAGCTGTACTCAAACACAACTCGGTTCCCAAAACTTCCTGGAAGCTCTTCCAAAATCCACTAGTGAACAATGGGTCTCGATCGCTCACTATACTCTTCGGAATACCATGGAATCGAACTATCCACTTAACATACAACTCAGCCAACTTTGATGCAGTCCTAGTCGATCGAACAGGAATGAATCTTGCACTCTTGGTCAAACGATCAACGATGACCCAAATCCCTTCATTTCCCGTTCTTGTTCTAGGTAATCCATCAATAAAATCCATCGATATCTGCTCCCACTTCCATGTAGGAACTCCCAATGGCTGAAGTAATCCACTTGGCTTCTTCTGTTCGGCTTTTACCAACTGGCAGTTCATACACTTGGAAATAAAATTTCCAACATCCTTCTTCATACCTTCCCAGTAGTAGGTTCTCTTCATATCCCGATACATCTTATTTCTACCTGGATGATTTGTCAACTTCGAGTGATGACTTTCCTTCAGAACCTCACTCCTCAATTCATCTATATCGGGAACAACTAGTCGTCCTTGCTTCCGAAGCCAACCCTCTCGATCGACCTCGAATCCTTTATCCTTTTCTGGATCCAATCCAGATTCCAAATCACGGATAATCTTGACAAGCTTATCATCTCGCTTTTGGCTCTCGCCAATTATTTCCACAAGAGTGGGTCTTATCGATAAGTTTGCCAACATCTCAGGTTCCAATTCACATCTAGGCTTGAAGTCAAATCCAGCTAAATACTCGAGATTCTTCCATTCTGAAAACATGGCTCCCAATCCTGCATGTCTTTGACTTAACGCATCTGCCACTGCGTTACCTTTTCCCGGAGTATAAGCTATACCAAAATCATATGATGCCAAAAACTCTAGCCAACGTTGCTACCGAAGATTCAAATCTTTTTGGGAGAAAAGATACTTCAACGACTTATGATTCGTAAACAACTCAAATCGAACTGCCAACAGATAATGTCTCCACATCTTCAGAGCAAATACAATCGCCGCTAACTCCAAATCATGAGTCAGGTAATTCCTTTCATGCGGCTTCAGTTGTCGACTTGCATACGCAACAACTTTATCCCTCTGCATTAGCACTGCTCCAAGTCCAGTACCACATGCGTCGGTGTAAACCACCATCTCATCATTCCCACTTGGAATAGTCAAAACAGGAGCACTCGTCAAACGCTCTTTCAGGATTCCAAAAGCTTGCTCACACTTATCATTCCATCTGAACACTAGGTTCTTCTTTGTCAATCCTGTTAACGGTGCAGCTATCTTGGAGAAGTCTTTGATAAACCGTCGATAATATCCTGTTAATCCAAGAAAACTTCTCACATCAGATGCATTCTTAGGTCTAACCCAATCCTGGATTGCTACCACCTTAGCGGGATCAACCGCTATCCCATTTCCAGAAATCACATGGCCTAAGAACCTCACTTCACTCTTCCAGAAGTGACACTTTGAAAACTTAGCCTTCAGTTGATGTTTCCGTAAGATTTCCAAAACAATACGCAAGTGCGTCTTATGCTCTTCTTCAGTTCTGGAATAAATCAGAATATCATCCACGAACACAAGTACGAACTTGTTCAACTGATCTCTGAACACTCTATTCATAAGATCCACAAAATATGCTGGTGCGTTAGTCAATCCAAACGGCATTACCAGCCACTCAAAGAAACCAGATGGTGTCAGAAAAGCAGTCTTCGGCACACTATCCTTAGCTACTCTCAACTGGTGAAATCCCGTTGCCAAATCCATTTGAGAAAACACCTTAGCGTCGTGAAGCTGATCAAACAAGTCGTCTATCCTCGGCAATGGATACTTGTTCTTCTTAGTCACCTTATTCAACTCACGATAATCCACACACAATCTCAACGATCCATCTGCCTTGGTTGCAAAGACAACTGGTGCACCCCACTCGGACACACTACGCCGAATGAATCCTTTCTGTAAAAGGTCATCAACTTGCACCCTTAACTCCTGCTGTTCCCTAGGCGCCATCCGCCTAAGAGGCATCACAACAGGTCTGGCTCCTTCAACTAGATCTATACGAAACTCGATCTCTCTATGCGGCGGCAACCCTTTGACTTCGTCAAAGACATCCTCGAATCCATTAGCGATTGGCACCGATGACAGTCCGTCCCGTGGAACAACCAGCGAATACATGAAGCTCATGAAGACGCCTTCCTCATGCTTACATCGTATTACAACCTTTCGCCCCTCCACATTCTCGACTGTCACTTCCAACCTCTCGCAATCAACCTTTGTCGCATACTTCCTAAGCCAGTCCATACCCAAAATAATTCTGAACCCCGCAAAGTTCAGAACAAAGCAATCACAAACAAAAGAGCAACCATGACTCGATACAACTAGACCACGGCATAACATACACAAATAAGACGAACCCCCAACTGGATTAGTCACAACCAATGGCCTATCGACAATATCCGGCTTCAAATATAACCGACCTACGAGTTCATTACAAACAAACGAATGCGACGCTCCAGTATCAAACAAAACTCTAACTGGAACACCACATAGGAAAAGTGTACCTTGAACAACCACACTCTTTCCTTTCTCTTCAGCAGTAGGAGCTTTCGAAGACGACGGAACAGCTCCCAAAGCATAAGCTTGCACAATCTGCTTGTCCCTCCTCGGTTCTGGACAATTCTTCCTGAAATGCCCCGGCTTGTCACAGTTGTGACACTTCATCGGCACCTTCGGATTCTTACAATCCTTCGAGAAATGGCCCTTCTGCTGACAATTGTAGCGAGTCACCTCGCCTTTCGGCTTCTTCTGGCCATCCTTACCCTTCTACTGCTGCTGCTTCCTCTTCTTGTTTCCACCCTGCTGGGGTTTAGACTCTTCCCTGGTCACAGCAACAACAGATCCTTCCTTAGGAAACAAACTCTCATGCCTAAGAGCTTTCTCCACAAGCTTCTCAAATGAATCGTCCAAATGATCCACCAACTGTCTCCCAAGATAATTGTCCAAGCCTGTCACAAACTTCTCATTCTTCTGATATGCAGATTCAATATATGACCGGGCATACTTGGACAAAGCTTCAAACTCAGAAACATACTCAAGGACTGATCTTCCACCTTGCTTGAGCTCCACAAACTTCTTGAACAGAACAGACTTCTGAGCTGTAGAAATGAACTTAGCTTCAAATCTAGCTTGGAATTGCTCCCAAGTAATCTCCTCCTCCGCAGTATTGATGGTAATAGAGTTCCACCAATCAGAGGCTCTCCCTTGAAGTTGCCTTGATGCCAACTTCCTCTTAGTTGCATCATCAATTCCCAAATCACCAAAGATCCTTCTACAAGCATCGATCCACCTCTGGACTTCAATAGTTGATTCTGTTCCCAAGAAAACCTTTCCTCCAAGAGCAGTATAATCCTTGCACAACTTAGCAAAATCCACCGGTTTCGGAGTTTGGACTTGAACTCCAACATCTACTGCTGCCCCCGGAACTGGTATCCATCTCATGATCGAAGTCATCATAGCTTCGAACATGGCTGCATAATCAGCAGTCCCATCAGTAGCACGGCCTTCCCTAGCAGCTGGTCTCCCTCTTCGACTCATTCTCAATATCTATAAAAAAGAATGATTAGAACATCTAGAGAAACAACTGCATAAAGGACTCAAACTCAACTAAACTACTATATTATGTATAGTATTCATCCATCAAAATACAATTACGTCTCTCATACGTAGTTACGTTAGCAAGCTTGGGTAAAATCGATTAACCTGGGCTCTGATACCAAATGTGACGACCGCCCATGACCCCTGCACCGAATCTAGAGATAGTGCGCTGTAAAGTGTGCCAGGCGACCATGGACGATTGTCAGGGTAGATCAAAACAACAGAATCTATCGTATTACTCACAGTGCATGGACAAAATACAATAGAACATATATATAGTGAAGCTTTACAGAATAAAATGCCATCATATAAAACTTCATAATAGTTGAATACAAGCATCCAAATAGCCAATACATCAAGCCTCACTACATAACACTCAGAGAATACAAAACAGCGGAACATCCAGTACATATAATAAGAAGATAATATGCAACCCTCTAGCTCGTCTTCGATATCAGCATCGTGAGAAGAGAACAGCACCTGTCACCTGCTACCTAGTCTGCCCGTCCCAAAGATGGACGAACAGCCCAAGGCAATAAGAATTAAAAACATAAAGCCTTGAGTCAGACAACAGTCTTAGTGAGCAGTAAATTAACTAACAACATACCAAAAGAGCATAAAGGAAAAGGAATAGGAATACAACCCTCCCACTCCACCTCTTTCTACAGTGATAGCCCCCCAGACACACACTAAGCAGAAGCAACACAGCAGAGCATACAATTTAAAATAAAGTAATAATCATTCGAGTCAAGGGCGATGTTTTCCAAGTACCAAGGCCTAAATCAGATAAGCACCCAGAAAACACTGCTCTTGAGACCGAATGACGATACAACCAAACATCCATGACTCTGGCTATCACTGTTATCGTTGCTTCGATACCACCGTTAATTGAATGACCGGCACATTCTTTCAGCCGTCCGTCAAGGGCCAATGGAAACCCCGGTTCTAGACATAACTCCCGCACGTCGTCGCAGCCCGTGCCTAGGACTATCGAATCTGCCCAGAGTACTCGACCATCAACAGTTGGCCGTTGGGACTATCGAATCTGCCCAAACGTACTCTTGCTTAGAGCATGCTAGAACCTTCAACAACGATGCTATCCAAGCCTCCTAGTCATCCTCCTCGACAACTATTCTCATATCCATTCACTATCCTCAACTCGAATCATATCACCGAGTTATCAACATGCTTGGAATGATCCCGTCTGGATTAGACCAAGTCTTCATCACATGATTGCCTCGCTTCATCACATCCTCGCAAAGCCTCATCTCAACATCACATCATCAAATCTACGCATAAGAGCTTCATCATCCCGCTACATATGCCACGAGCAGCTTACCCAATTCAAGAGCCTTTCTCCTAGCTTTTGAATCATCTTCGGTCTAAATCAAACCATCAATCATCTAATTCATAACAATCAATCAAACCAAACATTAATCCAAGCAATCAAGCATTCAAATATGATCTAAGTAGATAATTATAACAATAATGGCATTTTCGTAATTAAAGATTTGAAAGTCTAACATGCATGAAATCATAAGAAATATCTCTACAATCTTAATGAATGAACTTGCATAGGTTAACACTTAGTAAAATGGTTGTCAAATCATCATGAACAATGGATCTACATGGATCTACACTTAGGATGAAGAAAATGCATGGAAATCACTATTTTAACACCAAATCGAGCCAACAATCTGATATACTCCTTTGGATCCGTGTGAGAGATAATCACCACTCACCAAATCACCTAAACAACCCCAAATCAACACGCTTCAGATCTGGACAGCGAAGGATCAAGCTTGATCTATCACGAATCCGCTTCAAACGAAGAAATCTCTCTTGAAAAGATGAAGATCTTCAATCTAAGCTCTTGAATCTTCAATCTTGATCTTCGATATGGATGGAAGGAATCACTAGATTAGAGTGGAGAAAAAAAGTGAAGAAGTGTAGAAGTCGAGCTCTGAAAATGGCAGCACTTCGTCGCTTCGAAATCCGGATCCCAAAAATGAAGCCAACCCCCTTCTATTTATATGCAAAATTTCCCTAAGTCGCTCGGAGTTAGGTCGTCCACGACCTACGACCTAAAACCTACCGACCTAAAGACTTACCAACCTACGAATTAACAAAGCCCCCAGCCTCTACGACCTAACCTAACGCACAGCTGCGACCTAGCGCTTAAGCACATCTTCGACCTAACTGAGAAGCGACCTAACAACATAACACCTCAGCGACCTATCTATTATGTCCTTACGCGACCTAACATAAGTCGCAAACAACTGGACTGCGACCTAACTACTAAGCCAAAGCCCAGCGACCTAACAATTCGCGCGACCTACGACTTAGAAATCACGCGACCTAACACTTAAACTATTTCCTGCGACCTAACAACCCGTACTACAAAACTACTCACGCGACCTAACTGGGTTATGTTCTAACTCCTTAAGTCGCCTAACTCTTAGGTCGCTAACACGCTAACCTTCTTAGGTCGCTAACCCATAGGTCGCTCCAAGATACTAAGTCGCTAACCCGGTAACCACTAGGTCGCTAACTCGCCCTGCCGACCTAACACTTAACTCACCAAAGCTCTTAGGTCACCAACTTCCTTAAGTCGCTGCTGACCTACCCCTTAGATCGCCAATCCTATAAGTCGGTCACGACCTATCACTTAGGTCATTCATGACCTAGGACTTAGAAAAATTCTGAACGACTTATCAACAATGCAACCAATTGTTAATTATTTTACGATGTTTCGATCCGTAAAATACGGGTCGTTACAGCACCTTATTCCTCAACCTTCGCCCAAAAGGTGAGAGGTCCTTGTATATCCGGTAAATCCCCAAACATTGTCAGGACCACTGCTAAAAATATAGGGTTCTGTTCTCTAGACAGGAGCAACTCTGTAAAGAGAAATCAACAAGCAGTCCTTTCAATGAGAAGATCCCGGTCTTCATCATTGCCTTCTTATCCATCATTCTCTTCATAATGTCGTATTATTATTCGAAATGGGAAAATCCCGGTCTTTCCGAATAATAAGCGCTATTTCCAAACCATATGGACATACAGGATTGTATAAGTCTCTTCCTTAAAATTTGGTAAATAAAACCAATTATTAGACTTAACGTAAATCTGAATCGTATTCCTTTAAATCTTTAAAAGATTTCACCATTCCATTTAAATCTTAATTAAAATATTATATCATTCCATTCAAATCTTAATTAAAAGATTAATCCAATCAATTTCCAATTAAAACGACGTTACTTAATTTGTTAAGTAAGGTCTAAGATTAGTGTCGCAAATATAGTGTGCTTGTACAACTAAAACTATTCAAATATGATTTAAATTACTTCTATTATCTTTTAAATCATATATATACTTCATATATACTATAAAAACTTCATTTCTCAATTCATAACCTTTTTATTCAATTTAATTGATTTAATTGAATATTTAAATAATATAATAATATTATTTTTCTAATTTTCATCCGATTTAATCCAAACTTTCCAGAAATCAAAATAAACTATATATAATACTATTGGAATCATTTAATTGATTATAAACCTTTACTTATATAGCGAACTTAACTTCACTTTTCTAAAATCGATTTAAATTATTATTTATATTTCCAAAGTTGAACATGCCATTTTATATTTAAAATGATTTCAAATAAATAACTTCTTTTACAAAAGTTTTTCAATATATCTCCAATATCATTTCCAAATAGTTTAAATTATAAAATTCGAATATTCAAATTTCCACTCAAATTTGAATATTATATTATTATTATTTTAAATCGAGACTTTACCAATATTCGTTTAAATCCAAATGGGTGTGTATAATAAGTGTAACGTGCAGTGTTATCATTATTAACATCCATATATACATTCATATCATCCAAACAAGCAGTATATGGTATAACTGAATATTTAACAATTAAATACTGATATAACTATCATATAGTTAAAACATCCATAACTATCAATCCATTCATCCAATCACAACCAATATAAACACTATATTAAGTGATATAGTTTCTCATCGTGGGATCCACTCCTCCTTTCTTTAGTTTGTGAATGAAATAAAATGAGATATGGATTTGGCTATTTATAGGTGAAGAGAAGGGTACTTTAGTCATTTCCTATAGCCTAACCAGATTCGACCATATTTTGGTCCAATAGAAACCAGCCTTATGGCCTAATTTGATTCGACCACATTTTGGTCCAATAGAAAACACCTTGATGGCCAAATTTGATTCGGCCACATTTTGGTCCAATAGAAAACACCTTGATGGCTTAATTTGATTCGACCACATTTTTGTCCAATAGAAATTCTCCTTATCAACTATGGCATAACATGATTCGACCAGATTTTGGTCCAATGGAAACCATCCGCATGGCAGAACCTGATTTGACCAGATTATGGTCCAATAACAACCATCCGCATGGCAGAACCTGATTCGACCAGATTTTGGTCCAATGGCAACCATCCGCATGGAATATAATAATCATTATGCTATTTTGTTTCATTAGGCAAGTAATTATACTGTTTTGTTTTTATTAGGCAAGTAATTATACTATTCTGTTTTATTAGGCAAGGTTAATAATTCTCTCTTGTTTTATTAGGCAAGTAATTATACTATTCTGTTTTATTAGGCACGGTTAATAATTCTAGATATAAAATCCATTATTTAATCATTTAAAAACATATTAACTATTCATGTTCAAAGTGATTAAATTATGGGTTGTTACATTTTAAATATTCGAATTTGATGATCCAAAAATACGGGTCGTTACATTTGGCCACTTTGGCCTAGGCAAAATGTTGCCCAGACCAGGTGACCAGACGTCTGGTGACCAAGTCCAGACGTCTGGTTTGGACCTGGAGAGAAAAATGTATGCACGGGTTTTATTAAAAAAATGCCAGAGACTAATTTCAGACGTCTGGAATTCAAGATCAGACGTCTGGATGAGTCTCAGACGTCTGACTTGAAGTTTCAGACGTCTGGGGTTTCTCTGGAGAATTTCCAGAGAATGAAACCAGATGTCTGGATTCAAAACCAGACGTCTGGCCATGGCTCAGACGTCTGTTTTGGCTATTCCAGACGTCTGGGTGACTTTCTAAACTATTTCCAGAAAACAAATCCAGACGTCTGGATTCCAAATCAGACGTCTGGAAACGTGCATTTTTGCCTGTTTAAGCTTTTCTTGATTGAATTTCCATTGTTTATCGATTTTAGTTGATCCGATTAGTTGTTATCACTTTTATCGACTTTGATGACCTTTTCTTCAGATATTTTTGAGAATGTCCATTTTGATGGATTTGGAATCGATTTCTTTGGATTTTATTCACGTCTTCGAATGTGAATTTTTATGATTGATTGTTTCTACATTCACTCCTATGATTTGTCACTTTAAAATATAAAGGTTTTCTATACTAGTAGTAAATATTCAAACTCTTTCACAAAGATGATTTCAACACTATTTTATTACAAAGCTCGTTTCTTAAACCGTTTTCCAACCTATCTGTATATACAAACCTTTACCTCACTCGTATGAGAAATCTAATTAAACGTCTTAGTAAAATAAGTGGTATGAAACGCTTGCTTTTACTTCATCGGTTAATTCTTGGACTTGTTCGATTGAATCTCTTGTGACAATTTTCTAGTGGAGATCTACAATTCGTTCGTAAATATTTAAGTTAAGCTAGTGGTTATGGGACATGATGCTAAACTCATATATTTACTAGCTTATTGTGATTGACACTTCTTGATCGATGATGATCATTTTATGGTTTAGACTAGCGATGTGCGATATCTCTTTGTCCATGTGGGGAGGGGGGACTATACCCTGTCATGAGGAGCTTCGGCTCACCAGGAGGAGATTCGGCTCAAAGTCCGCAATGGGGGACTATACCCTGTCATGAGGAGCTTCGGCTCACTAGGAGGAGCTTCAGCTCACCAGGAGGAGCTTCGGCTCAAAGTCCGCAATGGGGGACTATACCCTGTCATGAGGAGCTTCGGCTCACCAGGAGGAGCTTCGGCTCAAAGTCCGCAATGGGGGACTATACCCTGTCCAGAGGAGCTTCGGCTCACCAGGAGGAGCTTCGGCTCACCGGGAGGTGCTTCGGCTCAAAGTCCGCAATGGGGGACTATACCCTGTCAGGAGGAGCTCCGACTCATTTTTATGGGATTGGCCATCCTCTTTCTTGTGTTTTCTGGATTTCTTGTTGATGATTTCTAGAATTTGTGTGTCGTTAACTTTTGTGATTTCTGGATATTGATTTTTGGAATTTATGTTTCACCAGCATTTACGATGGGCATTGATATGTATGTCATTATTTTTGGCTTGGTGAATTAAATTAAGAATATGATGTTCTTTTCTATGTTTTGAGACTTTTGAGATATTGTATGACTTTTGTGGGTTTTCTAATGTATACTTATCATAGTATGACATCTTTTTGTTATCATACGTTTTATTATCATATCTCATATTCTATCTCATTTTATCTGATAATTATAGCTAGACTGATCCGTTTATTATTTTCTTCTTAAATAATACTCGGGTCAGACTGAGATATTACAGGTGCTTCCTCATGACTTCCTATCTGGAACCATCATCTGACTTTTGGCTAACTACTCTAGTTTAGTAGTTTTTGTTGTATACATTTTAGATTTAGACTCCATGATGTATACATATTCTTTTGCCTTGCACTTGTATCTATTCTTTTGTGTTATTGTGGATCTTATTTGACCACTACTCTGATGTACACTTTCATGTGTTATATTCATATCTATTTCCGCCTTTGTGATATGAATTGTCTGTGACTGATTTGTGTTATTTTTATTTCTATATTTGTTTCCGAAGTCCATATAGCCACTGTGTAGTAGCTTTGAGTTTGTATCGGTATGTCGGATTTTCTCTTGAGATGAAAAGTTATATTTTTATCTGGCATATCGGTACTCGCACAAAGAAATTATACAGATGGTCGCTCCTCAATAGCCTTATTCTTCGTGCTAGTTGACGGCATTACCCCGTAGTGTCCTTGGCTAGCGTGGGTATAGAGGTGGGGCGTCACAGCATGGTATCGGAGCCAAACTTCTGAACAATGTAGAATAATCTAACAAGGATCATTGTCCTAAGTCTTTCTTAGGAGTCGTGCCTTAGGATTTTATTCGAGTCAATTGGACCCGTTCTATCCTATTTTCTTTTATGATTCCTTGTTTTATCAATCAAGTTTGATTGAAATTCATTCTGTGAATAACTTTTTCTTCTTCTTTTCTTTCTTTTTTAAAGAAAAGAAATGGTTGGTTCTGGCAGTCCTAGCGCTGGTCAATCCAGTAGTCCTTCTCTGGATGGCGTATTCATGTCGGTCCAACAACTTTTGGATCTTGTAAAGAATCAAAGGTTTATCTGTGCTTTGGGTAAGAACCCCGAAAAGATTTTACCTTTGAAACTTGAAGTTCCTTTCCATCAGCTTGTGGATATCACTCTTCGACATGAAGAGGTTGGTAAAGGAAGTGATAGTGATATTGGGATTTCCAAGAAGAGGCATATTAAGTTCAAGATCCTTAATCCCAATAAGAGAGTGAAGCAAACTACTTTGGTGGCAAAGGCCCCAATCCCTAATCGTGGAGGATGCTACAATTGTGGTTCCACGGACCACTATGCAAAGGAGTGTCCAGAGCCACTCTTTTGTCGTTATTGCAAAAATTCAGGTCATCATATTTCTGCATGCTCCAAACTTCTAAGCAAGAAAGAAACTTCGGTAGCAAAGACTCCTACCTCTAGTCGTGGACGATGCTACAATTGTGGTCTTACGGACCACTATGCAAATGAGTGCCCGAAACCATTTTTTTGTTGTTATTGCAAAAGTTCGGGCCATCTTATATCTACATGTCCACTACTCCAAAGTAGGAGAGAGGGAGAGCTAAATGTTGTTCAAGCCCCTTGTGACACTTCTCTTGGTCAAGGTAATTCTCCTTCTATCCTTGACGATATTTCTTTTGTGATTATCTTATTCGAGTTCTTTTTGATATGGGTTTCATCTCATTATTATTATATCAAAAGAACTCATGATTCTATTTCTTTAAACATTTCTAGGCTTGATGACTTCTTTGAGGATTGCGAATCCGGATTGGTGGATCCGCAACACTCAATTTGCTTTTTATTGATGTCGAAATTATTTTATTTGATTTTTTCTTTCCGAGCCGATTTTTACTTATGCTTCGGAATTGTCTTTTGTAAGGATTGGCTTAATTATTATGAAGCCATATCCTTTGTCTCGTGTGGGCTATTCACCTTCGACATTTTCAATCTGTTAAGCAGATTTCTGTTTTTCCTTTGTGATTTTGATTCCAAATTTGGTGGCATCATTAAATTCTTTAAGCCCTCATGATGAGGAAAGTATCATTTCTCTCATTCATGTATTTTGAGAATTTTCCGGTATTTTTGAGTTTGTCTTAGGATTATCACCTAAGCAATCTTTTGAGTGGTGTTAAGGTCTTTTTAGCTCGACCTTGCCATCGATTTTCATTGGCTACAAGTTGCGGGAGTTAGCATTCCATTTATCGCATTCCACATTCGTTATGAAACTTATGAATGACTTATTATGTCATTCAGTTTGTCCGGCTTAATTCATCCATTTCATAAATCGAGTATTCTACGATCTCGATGACTTCATTTTTGTATTTATTGATTTTGGATGGAAATAGCAACTTAAAAATTTTCAAATCTTTTTCATAAGATTTATCTATAAGTATAATTGGATTTTGTTCTTCAATGAACAAAGAATATTCTTAAAACTTCTAAGAGATATTTTCATCATATGGAAGATGATTTTGTGATTGTATTGCCCATTGAGTGCTTTAAGAATTCTAGTCGATGCGCCTGATCAACGTTATCGATAGGAATCTCCTAAACTCTTTAATGAGACAATTTGACACAATAAATTGACTTATAAAAAGTAAAAATTTCTAGAAAGATTGTTAAATAAAGATAAATGTAATTTTGAAAGTTTTAGCTTTTCGGGAAAGAAGACTATTTAAAAGAAATTCTTTCTTTTCGATACTCTTATTCTTGTGATTCCCGAAGGAAACCAAGATTTTATCTTTTGTACCAATGCTAATCGTATTGGTTTCGATGCCGTTCCCTTGCGAAAGAGAACGTGCTATCACTTACGTTTCTAAACCATTAAAGCCTATCGAGACTAGGTATGCCACTCATGATCTAGTGCTCGCGGCTATTGATTTTGCTTTTAGAGTTTGGCATCATCATTTTTGGGGGAGAAATTTGTTCTCCACCTTGATCATAAATCTTTGGAATATTTATTTTCTTATAAGGAACTTAATATTGGCTTGAGTTCCTTGCGTCTTATGATCTTAATATTCTTTATACTCCCAAAAGGGGAAATCGTGTTGCTAATATCCTTGGTTGCAAGCAACAAGTGGTTGATTCTTAGATGATGTCTGAATGGAATTATCTTTTTTATCAAGTTCATCGGATGTTTTGATATTGTAACGACCCAGAATTTCTAACATTTCAAATTCGTATATTTAATTGATTTTAAATATTAACAAATGGAATTAATAAGTCGAATAATTTATTTTTCGAATATCTGGATTTAATTGGGTAATTTAAATCGATAATTTAATAGTTGAAATTCCAGAAACAATTGGAAATTGGGTTTAATGTGATTGAAAATGATTTATAAAGTTATATTAAATCATATTGAAGTTATAATGATGTTATAGAACTTTTAAAATTAAATTTAAAGTTAATCTGTGAAAATTGAATATTTTAATATTTAATCGACTAGTGAAATTAGCCATTTTAGGGACAGTCTCAGAATTGGATGAAACTTGTTCCATTGGATCCATAATAGTTTGTTATTATTGGATTTCAATTTTCATAGCAATCGGAGTTGTCGTTTGATCATGGCAGCTCGAAACGCATCGAAATTGTTTAATATTAATTTAGCGAGTTAAAATAGTCATTTTTCAAAAAGTCTCGGATTTTGATGAAACTAGTTTCATCGGATCCGTAATGTTATATTATTGTAAGATTTCAAATTTCAAGTCAATCGGATTTACCGTTTGTCCGGGGCAAGCCAAAACGCATCGAAATCGGTTTAAATAGGTTTAATTTAAAAATCGATCGTTTAATTCCGTAACTCGCACAGATGATCGAATTAGCTCCCGAAACATGTTCCATTGTGTTCGGAACGTGGGGTAAACCTTATGAACGCCAGGCGGCACGTGTGATTTGGAGATCGTTTGAAAAAGTCGTTTTAAAATAAATTTAATATCATTTATATACGTATATATATACGTTCAAAAGAAAACCCTAGGGTTTCATCTCAAAGCCAGCCGCCACCTACAAAATTAATGGCCAGAAACTCATATCATTCTCCCTCAATTTTCATCCAATCCGTCGACAATTTTCAAAACCTTTCAACTAGAAGATTGTAGTGTTCGATGAGACGAAGATATCCAACGGCTGTGATGGAGAATAGAGCGATGGATCGACAGGGAATTGGCCGCGTTCTTCACGTGTTCATGCACGTTTTTCGAAGTGAAAGCTCGACCGAGCTCTATGATATTTATGCCATAGGTAGGCGTGATGATGGGCTTCAAAACCCCGGTGTTCGATCGTCGTCTAGGCAAGTATATGGATCGCGTGATTTAGGGTTAGATGGCGGCTATGATGGGTTCGTTCGAAATGAAATGTCGCGTGTTCATACCTGGGAAGAAGATCACGTGAACGACCTTGATCTGGAGATGCAAAGATCTACGGTCCAGAAAAATAGTGGGTTTTATAAAAGAAATTTGTAAATTTATTAATTTTATTAAAGATTGTACAATGTTTAAAATGCAATAACTTTTTGTTACGAGGTCGAAAACGCACGAAACGAATTGCGTTAGCTTCGTTTTGTCAAGCAATACGCAATGGAGCTAGATTGGAAGAAATTGGAGTCAGTGAAAATTTTGGGTAAAATTAAACGCACGTTTAATTTTATTCGAAATAAAACGCTGGAACGAAATTAAAAGCAAAGGTAAGAACTCCTCACTCAATCGAATGTTTTGTTTCGATTTAAATTTTAAATAGTTGAGATTTAAAATTGTTGATAGTGTTGATTGTGTGAATTGAATGATGATTGCTATTTATTGTGATAAATAGACATTATACGCCGTTATTAAGTGGAGGTTATTTATTAAAAACATATACCACGAATATTCCACTGTGAAGTGGAATTGGTATTATATATGTATATAGCAATATATATATATTGGAATATGTATATATTGGAGTTGATTTCCCGCATTGTATA
Source organism: Allium fistulosum (assembly GCA_030737815.1). Taxonomy (NCBI): domain Eukaryota; kingdom Viridiplantae; phylum Streptophyta; class Magnoliopsida; order Asparagales; family Amaryllidaceae; genus Allium; species Allium fistulosum. Next base: position 515,755,972 of record CM060901.1, on the reverse strand, counting down.
GCGGATGAGACCCTATTGCGCCGCATAATAGCGGATAATATTTATAAATCCCATATACCGCGATAATTTCACTGTGAAGTGAAATTGGTATTATGCTAACATCTGTGGATGCAGGGAAACATGTTGGAGGGATCCGACTGGATTCCTCACCGTAGTGATTTATTTACAGATATTGTTGTATATTCTGTTATCATATGATGATATATGATGTTTGGATGCTGTGATTGACTATTTGGTGATGTTGCATCATCGGATCCATTTTTTGAAGTTTAAAAATAACGATTTTGATTTTAAATTGGGATTTTTGAATTATTATGAACGATTTATATAAAAGATGTACAAAAATGGATATTTTATAAATTAAGAATACTGGAATTATAAAATAAGTTTTTATAAGTGTTAAAATCGAAATAATGGAATTCTAAAAGGAGATCTGTTAATGTTGAAAATAAGGTTATAAATAAAATCTTATAAGTAATAAGATTTATAATTTGTGAAGTTTTAAAAGAACGATTTTGTAAATAAATGGATTATAAGTTCTTAACTTATAATATGGATTTCCGGTATATAATTGAGTTATATAATTTGAATTTGATAATAAAGGAGATTTATAAATCGAAGTTTTATAAATAGATTTGTAAATCCGAGAAACGACTTATTTTGATAAATTAAGTTTTTATAGCTTATTAAAGGAAGTATATTCACGATTTTGGATAGTGAATATTCTTTTAAATAAAATGTGTAGAAATGTTGAATTTGGATAATGAAGTATATTCACGATTTTGGATAGTGAATATATTATTAAATAAAATGGATATGTTTTGGGAGAAGTGATATTACGAAATGAAGTAATTGTTTTAAAAAGATGTTTTAAAACGTGTTAAGTATCGAAAACATAGATTTCAACATTTATTGTTGAAATAGACGTTTCGAGGAATAAGGAAATGGTGGACTATAACATTGTTGTTATAGTAAATGGTTTCCGAAAGGAAATGTTTTATATAGTATTGGGATTTATATATCTATCTAAATTTCGAATCCCTATACTAGTGATTTTGAGTTGTCGTAACAATGTTTTACGTAACAAATTCGTTTTGACTCAAATAAATATTTAAGAGAATGTTTCCTTAAAGAATAAATATATACTTAACTGGATTTAAGTATATCGAATATTTTCAAATGTCGAAAATAAATAAGATTTGAGGATTACTTATTATTAAATGAGTATGGAAATGCTTTTGCAATATGAAGTGAAATGTTTTGAGATTTATCTTTAAAGATAAATTGAAATGTGGAAATTGATTTGAAATTGTTTTCAAATAGTTAAAGTGTGGAAAATGATATATCTCGTAAAGATATTTTTGAAAGATAAATAATTTGGAAAATTAAATGGAATCTGATGATGTTGTGCAGACCTATTGATAGTTAAATAACCGACTATCAATAATTACCTTGAATGGGTATTTGTTGTGATTTGCTTGAATTTGAATGCCACACTTATTTTTGAAATGTTGCGCTCACTATTCGGGTTAGCCGAGAAAGGACCTTTGTGTCGTATAACCCATTCTGAATTTGTGATATGACGATATGGATCGTATTAAAGACCGGTGGTGAAGACCGGGTATTTGTGAAAACGATAGGATGACCTATCGATTGTCTCTGCACCGTTAGCTACGGTATTGAGATTTCCTTTGTGATGGGAAGTTTTATCGGGATTGTGAATATCCGGATTGCAAGGGCTTCTTTGGAAGTGCCTTCGGTTCTGTCCGAACCAGAAACAGACTTGTATGGTTACGTGTCCGACATTACGTTTTGAGATATAAAGCTGATTTCTTTCAAATACATTTCTGTTGGTGGCGGAGAATTTATTCTCTTAGCTTAACACCCTTCTCTGAGACGTACGAGCTCAGAGGTTATGTAGTTGAAATTTATCAGCGATATATTCCCAATTTGGTAATGTGACATGCTGAGTGTTGCTGTGAAATGATCATTGTTTGATCATTTGTGATATGATCATTTATCTTTGTGATCATTACTTTGATCATTTGTTTGACCCAAAGCATAGCTTTTGTATAAAGCGTAGCTTTGTGGATGATACTTCGTTAGGGCCTCAACAATCCGGAAATGGTCGAAACAGGAATGTTGCGGCAAGGTTATGAGGGTCGCGCCCTTTAGGGTATGTCATTTTCTTCTGGAAAGGGGTGGTATCATGGTATGGAGCCCAGATACTTACTCATGTGGACACACTTTATTTATTATGTGTGATGATGTTACCGAGCGCTCGGATAAAGGTCCCAAAGGACCGGGGAATGGCATATTCGTGAGTTACCTAGTTACAGGGGTAACCCGGCTTTGTTGGCAGAGAGCAGTTTGTCTCTCGGGACGTCCAGCCAGAGGCGATCCCATTCGGCAGTAGGAAAGGAAGTTCCTTAGCCTGACCATTTGTTGGAAAATCCAAAGAAACAATACGAACCTTGTACGGTTTTATTTGTATTACCTGCTATGGAATGTGGCGGTAACTTGCTATTGAACATAGTAGCTATAGTAGGCATAACGTGAAATGCCTATGCTGGCTAAGATTAATATTATACTTTCGAAATGTTTTCTTCACTATGCACTAATAATAAAAATCCAATGATTTTGCGTAGTAAGCATGTTTGATTATCATAAGAAGAAATCTCCTCCAATTCTGCGTTTGCATTGTGTGTGTGGCGGGAGGTCTTATGGTAGTTTCATTTTCCAAAAGCATTGTCGGTTTCAATGTTAAAATTCTATTGTTGTTTGTTTCTAAAGATAAACTGTTTTAGTTCTCACACCAGTCACCATGACTGACATGGAGTTTATTGCTCCCTTCCTAAACTCTGGGTGCCCACCAATTTCCACACGGGCAGTCTAGAGTTAGGTTATCAGGTCATTCTGGATTTAGGATATGCTATGGAGCTCAGTGGCGAGCTGGATGGCGAGACGTATCACTTGTATATGATATTATTTACTCCGCTGTGTATTCTGTATGAGGACAAGTTTATATAACTGTCCAGTGTGTTGTATATTGTTGTTGTAAACTCTGATGACGATGTAATGTATAAAATGATATAGTTCTTTGATTTAAAGATTATTCATTTATCTATTATATGTTGTTCCGCTGCGGATGTGAGATTCTGATATTGTCTCTGTTTCTGTTGTTTCTTCTTTCTTTTTCTTCTGTTTTCTTCTACCTCTTCTTTTTCTCCATAACAATTCGGTTTTTCGGCATTCGATTGCTCGGCAGTTGATACAGTGAATGTATTAATGTCGATTTTCGAGCGTCGAAAAATCGCGTTCGTTACATTTGGTATCAGAGCGTATGGTTAAGCGACAACCCTGCTCTGTTGGGTATTACTCATTAGAGATAGAGTCAGTAGTACTCTAGAATGAGTTGAGTGTAATAATAGATATGAGCGCGTATTTGTTAGTGAATATAAAATTGATTTATATTGTGATGATTGGTTTGTTGAGTGGTATATGGATTCTGGTCCGTATAGTCAGTACAACTCTATCGATAGGGATCTCTAAACACTTGTTCAGAACAATTCGACACGATATTGTTTTAAATTGGGTAAATGAAATAATTTTACCTCGATTATATTTTGTATATAAAGAAATAATTTTTCTGAAATTATTAAAGTGTATATGATTGATTGTTTGGATGTTGAAAATATAAATATATATAAGTTAATAAAAGTTGTTTGAATGAGTCAAATAAAAACAACAGTTGTAAAAGAATGAAGTGTATAAGAAAATGAATTATAATATATGGAATTATAATTAAAATGATTTACAATGGTAAAAATAATCTTATATATAAAAGTGAAATTTTATAAGTAAAAGATTTGTAAATGTGATTTATAATCTAAAATAAAATTCCAGAGAAGTGTTTTGAAAGGATTTGATATTTTGAAGAAAAAAAATTGTTTTGGAGAGATGAAAGCTCTAAACTCTTTTCAGGTTGCTGGAAAATAATTCCGATGATGACCGCGGCATCATTGGTGTTCATTTTCGGGTTTCCAAGGGAGGAATTGCTGCCAGATTATTTTAAATGGAAGTTGTTTTGGAAAATTTGGATTTGGTTTTAGAAATTCAAAAGATAATTGAATTGATTTCAAAATGGTTTTGAAAGGTTGAAAAGACTCTGGAATCCTTTTTAAAATATTTATGGGAATGATAAATGAGTTGATACTTGTACAAATTGAATTTTTGATAGAATAAATTTAACTTAAGGATGGAGTTAAAATAAAGTAAGTATAAGTGAATCAATTGAATCTAAGTTGTAATTGTTGAATATAAGTAATTAAGTTTTGAACTTATAATATGAGATAATAAATTTGACTTTGGTAAAAGTTAAATAAAATTGGAATCTGAATTTGATTAATAAGTGGAAACTTAAGTTAATTTGAACAAATGATGTTTGAAATGGAAAATAACTTAAGTAATGTTGAATGAATTTGATTTTGATATCAAAGTAAATTAATAAAGTGAATTTATTAAATGAATGTGAACTTGAGTTATATAAATGAAATTTAACTTTATTTATAAAATGAATTAGCAATTGAATTAATAAATGGCTTGAATGTTAATCAATCGAATGTGAGTAAATTGATATGGAATAATGGATATAAGTGTTAATTCATTAAAGCTAATTAAAAGTATGGAACCAAATGAAAAGTAAATTTAATAATTTAGTTGTGTTGAATATACATTGGATGTTATATGATTGTTGATTGATTGTAGTATAATTCATTAGTGTTAATGAAATTGAATAAATGGAATTGGAAGCTATGTAATTTGATTTAAATTGAAGGTGAAGTAAATTTAAATAGAAATTGATTTGAATTGGAAGTGAACCAACTTGAATGTAAATTAGTGAATGTAAACTAATTGAAAATGAATAATTGAATGTCATTGTATATGAATTGTTTGTAAACAATTGCAAGTAATGTTGAAATTTTATAAGTTGCTTATAAACCTTGTTTAGTATGCATTTCTTTGATATGCAAGTGTTGTAGTTGTTTAAAAGAGTAAAATGTTAATAACTCTATATATATGTTACTTACATATTTAAATTGAGTAAGTACAGGTGCGGTGGCTACCGTTCGGTTGATTGGGTTGCGCTAAAATGCTAAATAAATAACTGCTTTGCTTAAAAATGCTAAAAAGGTACGTCTACGCAATAAAAAAATAGGAAATATGAACTGTTTTTCTGCTTTTCCGACCGGGTGGGTCGATGTATACATATTTATGTCAATTGTGATCCTACTACGATCGAACCGCGCAAAGGAGACGTTGGCGAATTTTTCTGGAAATTTAAGGTGTTAGAAAATTTTCGAGAAATTTTGGAAATTTTTGTTAATGAAAAGTTGATTTCTAAATTGTAATGAAAATATACGAATTGAACTAGAAAATGGAAACCATTGTTTTGGTTGAAGTTAAAGGTTTTGAAAAAGGTGAATATAAAATTTTCACTAAGTGAATTGTTTGAAAAATAAATGGATTTTGTGAATTTTTCTTACTTGGTAATTTCGAGAACGAAATTCTTTTAAGGGGGGAAGTTTGTAACGACCTAGAATTTCTGACATTTGAAATTCGTATATTTAATTGATTTTAAATATTAACAAGTGGAATTAATAAGTCGAATATTTTTTTTTCGAATATCTGGATTTAATTGGGTAATTTAAATCGATAATTTAATAGTTGAAATTCCAGAAACAATTGGAAATTGGGTTTAATGTGATTGAAAATGATTTATAAAGTTATATTAAATCATATTGAAGTTATAATGATGTTATAGAACTTTTAAAATTAAATTTAAAGTTAATCTGTGAAAATTGAATATTTTAATATTTAATCGACTAGTGAAATTAGCCATTTTTGGGACAGTCTCAGAATTGGACGAAACTTGTTCCATTGGATCCGTAATAGTTTGTTATTATCGGATTTCAATTTTCATAGCAATCGGAGTTGTCGTTTGACCGTGGCAGCTCGAAACGCATCGAAATTGTTTTAATATTAATTTAGCGAGTTAAAATAGTCATTTTTCAAAAAGTCTCGGATATCGACGAAACCAGTTTCATCGGATCCGTAATGTTATATTATTGTAATATTTCAAATTTCAAGTCAATCGGATTTACCATTTGTCCGGGGCAAGCCAAAACGCATCGAAATTGGTTTAAATCGGTTTAATTTAAAATCAATCGTTTAATTCCGTAACTCGCACAGATGATCGAATTCGCTCCCGAAACACGTTCCATTGTGTTCGGAACGCGGGGTAAACCTTACGAACACCAGGCGGCACGTGTGATTTGGAGATCGTTTGAAAAAGTCGTTTTAAAATAAATTTAATATCATTTATATACGTATATATATACGTTCAAAAGAAAACCCTAGGGTTTCATCTCAAAGCCAGCCGCCACCTACAAAATTAATGGCCAGAAACTCATATCATTCTCCCTCGATTTTCATCCAATCCGTCGACAATTTTCAAAACCTTTCAACTAGAAGATTGTGGTGTTCGATGAGACGAAGATATCCAACGGCTGTGATGGAGAATAGAGCGATGGATCGACAGGGAATTGGCCGCGTTCTTCACGTGTTCATGCACGTTTTTCAAAGTGAAACCTCGACCGAGCTCTATGATATTTATGCCGTATGTAGGCGTGATGATGGGCTTCAAAACCCCGGTGTTCGATCGTCGTCTAGGCAAGTATATGGATCGCGTGATTTAGGGTTAGATGGCGGCTATGATGGGTTCGTTCGAAACGAAATGTCGCGTGTTCATACCTGGGAAGAAGATCGCGTGAACGGCCTTGATCTGGAGATGCAAAGATCAACGGTCCAGAAAAATAGTGGGTTTTATAAAAGAAATTTGTAAATTTATTAATTTTATTAAAGATTGTACAATGTTTAAAATGCAATAACTCTTTGTTACGAGGTCGAAAACGCACGAAACGAATTGCGTTAGCTTCGTTTTGTCGAGCACTATGCAATGGAGCTGGATTGGAAGCAATTTGAGTCAATGAAAATTTTGGGTAAAATTAAACGCACGTTTAATTTTATTCGAAATAAAACGCTGGAACAGAATTAAAAGCAAAGGTGAGAACTCCTCACTCAATCGAATGCTTTGTTTCGATTTAAATTTTAAATAGTTGAGATTTAAAATTGTTGATAGTGTTGATTGTGTGAATTGAATGATGATTGCTATTTATTGTGATAAGTAGACATTATACGCCGTTATTAAGCGGAGGTTATTTATTTAAAACATATACCGCGAATATTCCACTGTGAAGTGGAATTGGTATTATATATGTATATAGCAATATATATATATATATATTGGAATATGTATATATTGGAGTTGATTTCCCGCATTGTATAGCGGATGAGACCCTATTGCGCCGCATAATAGCGGATAATATTTATAAATCCCATATACCATGATAATTTCACTGAGAAGTGAAATTGGTATTGTGCTAACATCTGTGGATGCATGGAAACAAGTTGGAGGGATCCGACTGGATTCCTCACCGTAGTGATTTATTTACAGACATTGTTGTATATTCTGTTATCATATGATGATATATGGTGTTTGGATGCTGTGATTGACTATTTGGTGCTGTTGCATCATCAGATCCATTTTTTGAAGTTTAAAAATAATAATTTTGATTTTAAATTGGGATTTTTGAATTATTATGAACGATTTATATAAAAGATGTACAAAAATGGATATTTTATAAATTAAGAATACTGGAATTATAAAACGAGTTTTTATAAGTGTTAAAATCGAAATAATGGAATTCTAAAAGGAGTTCTGTTATTAATGTTGAAAATAAGGTTATAAATAAAATCTTATAAGTAATAAGATTTATAATTTGTGAAGTTTTAAAAGAACGATTTTGTAAATAAATGGATTATAAGTTCTTAACTTATAATATGGATTTTCGGTATATAACTGAGTTATATAATTTGAATTGGATAATAAAGGAGATTCATAAATCGAAGTTTTATAAATAGATTTGTAAATCCGAGAAACGACTTATTTTGATAAGTTAAGTTTTTATAGCTTATTAAAGGAAGTATATTCACGATTTTGGACAGTGGATAATCCTTTAAATAAAATGTGTAGAAATGTTGAATTTGGATAACGAAGTATATTCACGATTTTGGATAGTGAATATATTATTAAATAAAATGGATATGTTTTGGGAGAAGTGATATTACGAAATGAAGTAATTGTTTTAAAAAGATGTTTTAAAACGTGTTAAGTATCGAAAACATAGATTTCAACATTTATTGTTGAAATAGACGTTTCGAGGAATAAGGAAATGGTGGACTATAACACTGTTGTTATAGTAAATGGTTTCTGAAAGGAAATGGTTTATATAGTATTGGGATTTATATATCTATCTAAATTTCGAATCCCTATACTAGTGATTTTGAGTTGTCGTAACAATGTTTTACGTAACATTCGTTTTGACTCAAATAAATGTTTAAGAGAATGTTTCCTTAAAGAATAAATATATACTTAACTGGATTTAAGTATATCGAATATTTTCAAATGTCGAAAATAAATAAGATTTGAGGATTACTTATTATTAAATAAGTATGGAAATGCTTTTCCAATATGAAGTGAAATGTTTTGAGATTTATCTTTAAAGATAAATTGAAATGTGGAAATTGATTTGAAATTGTTTTCAAATAGTTAAAGTGTGGAAAATGATATATCTCGTAAAGATATTTTTGAAAGATAAATAATTTGGAAAATTATTTGGAATCTGATGATGCTGTGCAGACCTATTGATAGTTAAATAACCGACTATCAATAATTACCTTGAATGGGTATTTGTTGTGATTTGCTTGAATTTGAATGCCACACTTATTTTTGAAATGTTGCGCTCACTATTCGGGTTAGCCGGGAAAGGACCTTTGTGTCGTATAACCCATTTCGAATTTGTGATACGACGATATGGATCGTATTGAAGACCGGTGGTGAAGACCGGGTATTTGTGAAAACGATAGGATGACCTATCGATTGTCACTGCACCGTTAGCTACGGTATTGAGATTTCCTTTGTGATGGGAAGTTTTATCGGGATTGTGAATATTCGGATTGCAAGGGCTTCTTTGGAAGTGCCTTCGGTTCTGTTCGAACCCGGAACAGACTTGTATGGTTACGTGTCTAACATTACGTTTTGAGATATAAAGCTGATTTCTTTCAAATACATTTCTGTTGGTGGCGGAGAATTTATTCTCTTAGCTTAACACCCTTCTCTGAGACGTACGAGCTCAGAGGTTATGTAGTTGAAATTTATCAGCGATATATTCCCAATTTGGTAATGTGACATGCTGAGTGTTGCTGTGAAATGATCATTGTTTGATCATTTGTGATATGATCATTTGTTTGATCATTTATCTTTGTGATCATTACTTTGATCATTTGTTTGACCCAAAGCATAGCTTTTGTATAAAGCGTAGCTTTGTGGACAAGACTTCGTCAGGGCCTCAACAACCCGGAAATGGTCGAAACAGGAATGTTACGGCAAGGTTATTAGGGTCGCGCCCTTTAGGGTATGTCATTTTCTTCTGGAAAGGGGTGGTATCATGATATGGAGCCCAAATACTTACTCATGTGGACACACTTTATTTATTATGTGTGATGATGTTACCGAGCGCTCAGATAAAGGTCCCAAAGGACCGGGGAATGGCATATTCGTGAGTTACCTAGTTACAGGGGTAACCCGGCTTTGTTGGCAGAGAGCAGTTTGTCTCTCGGGACGTCGAGCCAGAGGCGATCCCATTCGGCAGTAGGAAAGGATGTTCCTTAGCCTGACCATTTGTTGGAAAATCCAAAGAAACAATACGAACCTTGTACGGTTTTATTTGTATTACCTGCTATGGAATGTGGCAGTAACCTGCTATTGAACATAGTAGCTATAGTAGGCATAACGTGAAATGCCTATGCTGGCTAAGATTAATATTATACTTTCGAAATGTTTTCTGCACTATGCACTAATAATAAAAATCCAATGATTTTGCGTATTAAGCATGTTTGATTATCATAAGAAGAAATCTCCTCCAATTCTGCGTTTGCATTGTGTGTGTGGCGGGAGGTCTTATGGTAGTTTCATTTTCCAAAAGCATTGCGGGTTTCAATGTTAAAATTCTATTGTTGTTTGTTTCTAAAGATAAACTGTTTTAGTTCTCACACCAGTCACCATGACTGACATGGAGTTTATTGTTCCCTTCCTAAACTCTGGGTGCCCACCAATTTCCACACGGGCAGTCTAGAGTTAGGTTATCAGGTCATTCTGGATTCAGGAGATGCTATGGAGCTCAGTGGCGAGCTGGATGGCGAGACGTATCACTTGTATATGATATTATTTACTCCGCTGTGTATTCTGTATGAGGACAAGTTTATATAACTGTCCAGTGTGTTGTATATTGTTGTTGTAAACTCTAATGATGATGTAATGTATAAAATGATATAGTTCTTTGATTTAAAGATTATTCATTTATCTATTATATGTTGTTCCGCTGCGGATGTGAGATTCTGATATTGTCTCTGTTTCTGTTGTTTCTTCTTTCTTTTTCTTCTGTTTTCTTCTACCTCTTCTTTTTCTCCATAACTATTCGGTTTTTCGGCATTCGATTGCTCGGCAGTTGATACAGGTATGTATTAATGTCGATTTTCGAGCGTCGAAAAATCGCGTTCGTTACAGATATACTTCGTTTTATTGAGCTTTATCTCCTTTCTTTTATGGACTAGCGTCCGATGTTCTTTTATGGTGTTCGGTTCATCGGACGTACTATTATTTTACTACATCGATGTCCCGGATTTTCGGTTCATTGGACGTACCGTTTTTGTACTGCGTCGGTGTTCTGAATTATTTGAGCTTTGGTTCATCTGGCGTACCGTTATTGTACTACGCCGTTGTTCCAAATTATTCGAGTTTCTCGTTTCTCGGGCGTACCGTTATTGTACTACGCCGTTGTTCCAAATTATTCGAGTTTCTCGTTTCTCGGGCGTACCGTTTTTGTGCTACGTCGTTGCACCGGCTCAATTTTCTGCCATTCTTGAAGTTTTCCATGTCTTTTAACTATGGAAATAATTTTAGGTTTCCGATTTTATTCTTGAGTCTGGTGTCATAGTAAGGATTGAAGTTTCACCAGATTTGACTTTTGAGCAACATTCTATTCGCATCATTTCTTCGGGGGTTGAGTACCTTCGGAATAAAGATGTTCTTTTTGTGAAAGTCCGATGGTTCTTAAATCCTAAGGATTTCTTTTGGGAATCCAGAGGATTCATTGAGCGAACACGTTCGGGCTAACTCTTTCGTGCTCTTTATGGTGAACTTATTATTTCAAATTTTCTTTTGTGTTGATATGCCTATATGGTTGTTACTATTTATTTTCTTCTTAAGATTGCGAGGACGTAATTTCTTTAAGGAGGGGAGTCTGTAACAACCCGCATATTTATCGATTTTATATTTAAATATTTCATCGTTAGTCGGATTTTAGTCCGAAAAGCTACTTTTTGCAAACAGTCGAATTAGGACTCGAGACCACTTCCATTGAGTTCAAAATGCCGTTTGCGACCTTTTTGATTATAAACTTCGATATGTTTGGAGTTAGTAGAATTTTGCTACTTTTTCACTTTGGGTTTGGGTTTGGGTTTCAGCCCTATATCCTAACACAAGCCTCTAGCTTCACCCCCACTTATCTTCATTCACTTCATTTTCCTAATACAACTCAAGCTTCATCAAAAATGGGGGAAGAGAAAAAGAATTAGGAATTCCTAAACCCTAGTTCTATTAGCAAATCCAAGTTCTAGCTCCAAATTCGAAGAGAAGCTATTGGTAAGCATCCTCTTCTTCTTCTCCAATTATTTCTCCTTCCAATTTCAGAAATTTCCTAAACCTAATTTAGGAAATGTTTCTCTTTTAAGCTTAGATTCAAGCTTGTTGAGTTGGAATTGAAGAGTGATTGTCCTTGCCATTGCTCTATAGCTTCTTCTTTATTGTTTTCGTGTATAAAGGTGAGATTTTTATCTCACATCTACGTCTATAGCTATCATTGTTGTTAGGTATGAATTCCTAATAATTGTGCATATTCATTTGCTTTTGATTTGAATTGATTTGGTGAATTTTCCAAATTTTGGTGTTTTGGTCCAATTTTATAAAAGTCCTTCAATGGACATTTGGACATTGATATTCGGGGTGTATCGAAGAGCCTTAAAGGCCAGGTTGTTGCTTGGCGTAAATCCTTAGTTGCCATTGCTCATCCGATCGCTTCCGAATTGTTTTGGCCACTTTGGCCTAGGCAAAATGTTGCCCAGACCAGGTGACCAGACGTCTGGTGACCAAGTCCAGACGTCTAGTTTGGACCTAGAGAGAAAAATGTATGCACGCGTTTTATTAAAAAAATGCCAGAGACTAATTTCAGACGTTTGGAATTCAAGATTAGACGTCTGGATGAGTCTCAGACGTCTGACTTGAAGTTTCAGACGTCTGGGGTTTCTCTAGAGAATTTCCAGATGTAACGACCCCAATTTTGAATTTAATTTAAATTTATAGTTAATGTAAATTTTGAACAAATTTTGGAATAAAATTTGAATTCGACTTTGGAGTTTGACTTTGGATTCTTGAAATTGAAATACGAAATGTAAATTTAAAATAATTAGCATTAAAGTTTAAAATAAATATTTAAGCTAGAAAATGAATTTGACAAATTCAAATAGATATATATTAAGATAAATTATAAAATATAAAATATGAAGTCAAGTAACATAGTTATAAAATTATGTAAAATATAAGTAGACGTATTAACTAAAATCTAACATTATAGAACTCATGCATATTTCAAAATATAAAACAAAAGAAAGAAACAAAATAAAAATATATTTGTACATAAGTTAAAAACTATAACCAATAACTAAACAAATATATAAGTATGCCAGGCAAATAAATGTTTGTATGTAGGCCTATAAAGTATAAGGACAAAGGCAAGATAATAGAACAAAAGCATAGAAAATAAGCAAAGGAAATAAATATACTCAAGTATAGATAAACAAAGCCAAGTTAAATATGTACACTTGCGAAATGAAGAAGCAAGGATATCATCAGCCGAAGTCAATACAAAGAAGAAGAAAAAAACAAATATATTAGCATATAAACAAGGACAAGTAGGTATGGAATGAAGTAAGGCAAAAGCAATATGTATACAAGTATGTAAAAGCAAGATCTCAACCGAAATGCAAAGATATCAGCCACCATATGTAGATCAAAATATCTAGAAAACAAAACAAAAGTACCTGCTCCTATCATTTCAGCCGAGACCAACAATACCAAAACATATAAAAGATAAGCATAGATTTGTACAAAGCAATAAATGCAAATCTCCTTAGCCACCGAAAACAACATATCAGCCATGCTTATTGAATAAACAAACACATCACTCTGTACACTTTTCTTTTATATACATCACGTTCTTCTCCTCAGTTTCATTTCTAAAAGTTGAGAAAAATCTAAAGTAAATAAGCAAATCTGGAAAAAAAAACAAAGATTATCAACAATTTCAACTAGATTCAACAAAGCAAGGAGGCAAGTTTTAGCTAACAATTCAAAGCCTGGTTCAAAGTAGTTCTCTGTTCTTTCTCCTCTGTTCTTCAAAAATAAGGTGAGCAACTTTGTTTTTCTTCCAGACCTCTTTGTTTTCACCAGTGAGTAATTTTAATTCTCCTTTAAAAAAGCTTTAAATCTGAATAAATTTCTTTGCTAACTGTGAAAATCTATGAAGTGATATTATGAAAAATGATTACTTAAATGTTTTGTAAAAGAATACATATACATATGCATGTGATAGCCTATATATGTCTAGAAGCGAGTAAACATAATTTTAAAAGTTTTAAGTTTATTAAGAACAGTTCAAACTTCATTGATAATATGCTTCAGTTTGCATATGATTGGTGATACTCTATGCTTCCCTGTAATTGATATATAGTACCTATTTGTATTCAAACTCAAATTATTTCAACAAAACATTGTTAATCAGTAAGCTTTCAACTGAAGATACATGTTTAAACTAAATTTAGATTTGTAAAAGCTGATTTAACCATGTTGTAAGAATATAATCTTTGTAATCTTGATTTACAGGCTTCAAGGGATAATTTGAAGAAGAAAAAATTAATTGTTGTAAAATATTGATTCAAGATCATATATTGAATTTATACAGCAAGACATGATTTTCAAAACAAAAATCAAGATTTTTAGATTAATATTTAAAGAGCAGTTTGTAAATAAACAAAGATTGCATTTTTGCAAATTTCTGGTTATCGATTTAATTTAAATTGTTGAAGTTTGATTTGGAGCTGGTATGAACATATATGATGTTGAGAAAAATGTTGAATAATTTTTCAAATTCAAGAATTGGTCGAAAGAATTCAATCTAGGGCTTTGTTCGAGTTTTTTTGGGCATGTCTGTAACGAGGCATGATCGTCTCCTATAGGCGATCGAGTTTTACGAGAGTTTGGAGAATGGTAGTAGGGGGTGTTGCCGTGGTGTGGATGGATTCTGAACGTCTCCGGTGGTCTAGGCGGCGTAGACGAAGTGATTTGACAGATCGATGATGGTTTCAGCGATGTCTTCCAGGTTGCGACTTCGAACTCGAATTTCGATTTCGAGGTGACAATGAAGTTCTGATGGTCGGGGAAGGGTTTGTGGATGGTGGTCGACTTGTTCGACGTGGCGATGAAGACCGGAGGCGAACGGCTGTGTTGTGCACGTGCATGCGATGGGTTCGTGTATCTGTTGTTATTATCATTTTGGGGAAGACGATGTTGTCTCGGGTTGTTCCCGCGTTTCCATGCGGGTTTACTCGAAGACGAGACGAGACGCGAGTAGTCTTGGGGAGTTACTCGGGGAAAAATTGAAGTTAACTCGAGTTTTTATTTGATGGGCTCGGGTTTTTTGTTTAAATTACTCGAGTATGTTTTAATTGACTGGTTTTACCTTAACAACTATGTTAACAGATTTTTAAAACAAAGCAGGAACAAGTTTTTTAAAGAATGCTAAAAAAATAAATTAAATTTCAAGGTAATTTAATAAGATTTTAAAGATAAGCGGGTTATCTTAAATAATGATTTCGATTACCAATTAACCTTAAGGGTTTAAGTTAAATTTTATGACTTTGTTAATTTGTTTCAAAGGTTATTTAAAATAAGAGTTTAATGATAATTATTTTTAATTAATTAAAGATAATTAATTATTGGTAATTAATTTAAAGGATAAATAATTAATATGATTTATTAATTAAGGATAATTTATAAATTAAAGGTTAATTAATTTATGAAGGTGATTAAGGAATGATAAATTGAGGAATAATTAATTTAAGTAATTAATTAAAGATAATTAATTAAATAGTGAATTAAATAATTAAAGGTTAGTTATTTAAATAATTAAAGGTTGATGAATTATAATTAAAGGTTAATTAATTATTGATGGTTAATTAATAAATGATTAAAGAATAATTAATCAAAATGATCTGTAATTTATTAATGTTAATTAACGAGGATTAGTAATTTTCGTAAGTAATTAAAACTGATTTGGATTACTCAAACAATTAACTGATCTTACTTATAGATGTTTGATATTTTATTACATGCTATGTGATGGATTGATATATTAGTTATGTGATGCGATGCTATGTTATGTTTTGTGCTAAGCTGATATATCTGTGATGTATATATTGTTATATGAATATGCAACCCCTTGGCCCGTAAAACAGCACTTGAATTTCGATGCGACAGGGAGTCGGATTCCAGTTGGTTATCCGAAACCCACATCGAATTGTAATGATGAATCTTCGTGATTGATAAATTTATTTTATCTATGAATCTGTGAATGAAGATAAGCGTTATGAGTTATACCGCTTATCGATATTGATATATCTATGTTGATTTATGCTGTGCACTATTGTGTAAAACCTCTGGACCACACTTTTACACACAAATATGGATTTCACGTGGAAATCAGCTAAGTCACAGATAATTTAAATTTGATGCTTTTAAAATTGAAATTTTAATTTCAATTGATTTTGAAATTGGAAATTGGGGTTTAAAAGTGAAAAGCTTTTGAAATGTAATTTCAAAGATGAAATTTATTTTGAATAATTTGATAAAGTTTTGAAGTTTAAATAAGTTGATTTAAACTTAAATTCAAGATTTGAAATTGAATTTTATGATTTGAAACTAGGGATTAAAGATGTTATACCCGTTATATAAGGGTTAAACTATTTTAAAAAAGGTGTTGATTTTGGAATGTGAATATAATCCAAGGGCTTTAATTCGTGCAAATATAACTGGATTTTTCTTAAACGAATACTATTTGTTTTCAAATAATAACAGCTTTCATATGATAAGTGAACTTCCAATTTGTGTTGAAAGGTTTCAAATTTAAAATGAAATTGAAATGTTTTGAAAGGCTATGAATGAATTCTTTTTGAAAGCTATGAATTGAATCTATTTATTTTTAACAGATTTAAAATGATGATTTGTTTAAACCATTCGAAATGAAATTGTTTTGAAAGCTATAAGTTGAATCTTTGTTTTAAAGATTTAACGAGATTAATCCAATTAAAACGGAAATTGTTTTGAAATCTATGAATGGATTTTGTTGAAACTGAGTGAACTTTGTGAATTAAATCTTTTATTTAAAAGATTAAAATGGTAATCGATTGAAACCATTTAAAAAGAAGTTGAATTATTAAGTTGTGACTTAATTGAAATCACATATCCATATGTTTTTAAATATTGCGCTCGTTATTTGGGTTAGCCGGGAAAAGACATTTATGTTATATAACCCATTCCGAATAGTGATACGACGTATAAGGATAGCATTTGAAGACCGGTGGTGAAGACCGGATATTTTCGAAAACAAAAGGACAACTCGTCGAATGTCTCTACATCGACTGGCCCCGATATAGAGATTTTATCACCCTTTGTGATGGGAAGTCCGGACGGGATTGTGAATACCCGAAATTGCAAGGGCTTCGTAAGAAGTGCCTTCGGTTCTGTTCGAACCCGGAACAGACTTGTATGGATTGTATGTCTGACATTACACTTTGAGATATAAAGCCGATTTCTTTCAAATACATTTCTGTTTGGTGGCGGAGAATTTATTCTCTTAGCTTAACACCCTTCTCTGAGACGTACGAGCTCAGAGGTTATGTAACTGAAGGTTATCAGCGATATATTCCCAATTTGGTAATGTGACATGCTGAGTGTTGCTGTGTGATGATCATTGTTTGATCATTTGTGATATGATCATTTGTTTGATCATTTATCTTGGTAATCATTGCTTTGATCATCTGTTGACCCAAAGCATGGCTTTGTGACAAAGCGTAGCTTTGTGGACGAGACTTCGTCGAACCTCACAACCCGGTAATGGTCGAAACAGGAATTGTGCGGCAAGGTTTCAGGGGTAGCTTCCCTAGGGTATGACCATTCCTTCTGGAAAAGGGTAGTATCATGGTATGGAGCCCAGATACTTACTCATGTGGACACACTTTATTTATTATGTGTGATGTTGGTTATCGAGAGCTCTCGAATAAAGGTCCCAAAGGACCGGGGGTGGCATATCTGAGGTTTTGTATATTCCCTGAGAAAGGGGGTAGCCGGCCTTGTTTGGCAGAGAGCAGTTTGTCTCTCGGAGCGTCCCGCCAGAGGCATTCTTTCGTGGCATAGGAAGTTCCTTAGCCTGACCATTTGTTGGAAATCCAAACAAAACAATACGAGCCCTATACGGTTTTAGTTGGATTACCTGCCATGGAATGTGGCGGTAACCTGCTATTGAACCTGGTAGCTATAGTAGGCATACGATAATGGTCGTATGTTGGCTAAGATTGATATTCTATTTTCGAAATGTTTTCTACACTATGCACTAATAATAATATCAAAAATGATTTGATTTTGCGTAGTAAGCATCTTTGACTATCATAAGAAGAAATATCCTCCAATTTTGCGTTTGCATTGTGTGTGTGGCGGGAGGTCTTATGGTAGTTTCATTTTCTAAAAGCATTGCGAATTGACTTTAAAATTCTCTGCTATTTGTTTTAAAGATAAACTGTTTTTGTTGCTCACACCAGTCCCATGACTGATCCGGAGTTTATTGTTTCTTTCCTAAACTGGATGCTCAAAATTTTCTACACGAGCAGTCTAGAGTTGGGTTTTTCAGATAGTCAGAATTAGTAGATTTTCTGGAGCTAGTTCAGTCTTTGGATATGGACTGCACTTGCTTATCTTTGTGCATCGTTATTGGGAGTTCGAGCTATTTCTGGATTAGTGCTTTGAAGATGGAGATTATCCGCTGCTGATGTTATCGTTTTCTTTTCCGCTGCTATTCCTTGTATCATATCTCTGATGTATATTGATATTCATTGTATCACTCTGTTGTATCAGATATTGTATCAGATATTGTATATCAATGTATTATTCTTTTTCTTCCGCTGTGTTGTTATACTTAATTGTGTTATAAGCTCCGGCGACTCGGATTTGAACGGTCGAATCTATGGCATTCGAGTACGATGTAAAGTATGGATGTCGATTTTCGAGCGGGCAAAATGCGACTCGTTGCATTTGGTATCAGAGCTAAGGTTGAACTTTAGCTCAGGAGTATAACACGTTAGGTAGCTCATTATAGATAGGGTGAAGTATCCCTAGAATGAGTGTATCCCTAAGATATCAGTCTGAATGTCTCAGTAAATTCTCTTGCTATCCACTGATAGTGAGTATGAGTGCAAGAAGAGGACGCGATAGGGGACAAGGAAATACGACTATAAATGGTCAATACCCCGCAACAGTGGAACCAACTTTCTTATCAATCTCCTTTGATTCGTTTCCAAATTCTTTTCATTTCTTCGTACCAGCTACAAGAAGAAGTTTCGGTATAATGATGGCTCTACGAATCGTTGTAGAAAATCCTTACTTCGTATCTTCATCGATTTCTTATCAGTTTTTGATTTAAACGTTAATGAATATGAATTTGAAATTGAAAATTTTGAATAAATTGGAAAATTTTAAATTGAGTTTGCTTGATTAATAGAATATGAAGCTAAATTTGAATTGTAGCAATAAAATGATTCTGTGTAATTGCTTGGGTAGATCGAAGTCCGAAGAGGGACAAATGGGTATATATTTTGAGGTATTCCGACTTGAATTTGGAATCCATATCTTCTGCTTAAGAAATTGTAAAGATTGAACTTATTTATTCTTTGGGTCCGGATATGTTCTACGAATGGTTAGTCATCCCTTTGAACTGACCGATGCCATTGTATATTTCGTAGATCTGGATAACCCGAGTATTTTGTGAAGTGTTAAGCAGATTCGTTCTTATATCTGTTATTGATATTCTGATTTGGTAAGCCAAATGCAGAATAAATATTCAGTTTGAGTTGATGAAATATTCTTCATCTATCTTAGTGTCCCCTTGTCAATTTCGAGTACGAAATTCTTTTAAGGGGGGGAGTTTGTAACGACCCCAATTTTGAATTTAATTTAAATTTATAGTTAATGTAAATTTTGAACAAATTTTGGAATAAAATTTGAATTCGACTTTGGAGTTTGACTTTGGATTCTTGAAATTGAAATACGAAATGTAAATTTAAAACAATTAGCATTAAAGTTTAAAATAAATATTTAAGCTAGAAAATGAATTTGACAAATTCAAATAGATATATATTAAGATAAATTATAAAATATAAAATATGAAGTCAAGTAACATAGTTATAAAATTATGTAAAATATAAGTAGACGTATTAACTAAAATCTAACATTATAGAACTCATGCATATTTAAAAATATAAAACAAAAGAAAGAAACAAAATAAAAATATATTTGTCCATAAGTTAAAAACTATAACCAATAACTAAACAAATACATAAGTATGCCAGGCAAATAAATGTTTGTATGTAGGCCTGTAAAGTATAAGGACAAAGGCAAGATAATAGAACAAAAGCATAGAAAATAAGCAAAGGAAATAAATATACTCAAGTATAGATAAACAAAGCCAAGTTAAATATGTACACTTGCGAAATGAAGAAGCAAGGATATCATCAGCCGAAGTCAATACAAAGAAGAAGAAAAAAACAAATATATTAGCATATAAACAAGGACAAGTAGGTATGGAATGAAGTAAGGCAAAAGCAAAATGTATACAAGTATGTAAAAGCAAGATCTCAACCGAAATGCAAAGATATCAGCCACCATATGTAGATTAAAATATCTAGAAAACAAAACAAAAGTACCTGCTCCTATCATTTCAGCCGAGACCAACAATACCAAAACATATAAAAGATAAGCATAGATTTGTACAAAGCAATAAACGCAAATCTCCTTAGCCACTGAAAACAACATATCAGCCATGCTTATTGAATAAACAAACACATCACTCTGTACACTTTTCTTTTATATACATCACGTTCTTCTCCTCAGTTTCATTTCTAAAAGTTGAGAAAAATCTAAAGTAAATAAGAAAATCTGAAGAAAAAAAACAAAGATTATCAACAATTTCAACTAGATTCAACAAAGCAAGGAGGCAAGTTTTAGCTAACAATTCAAAGCCTGGTTCAAAGTAGTTCTCTGTTCTTTCTCCTCTGTTCTTCAAAAATAAGGTGAGAAACTTTGTTTTTCTTCCAGACTTCTTTGTTTTCACCAGTGAGTAATTTTAATTCTCCTTTAAAAAAGCTTTAAATCTGAATAAATTTCTTTGCTAACTGTGAAAATCTATGAAGTGATATTATGAAAAATGATTACTTAAATGTTTTGTAAAAGAATACATATACATATGCATGTGAAAGCCTATATATGTCTAGAAGCGAGTAAACATAATTTTAAAAGTTTTAAGTTTATTAAGAACAGTTCAAACTTCATTGATAATATGCTTCAGTTTGCATATGATTGGTGATACTCTGTGCTTCTCTGTAATTGATATATAGTACCTATTTGTATTCAAACTCAAATTATTTCAACAAAACATTGTTAATCAGTAAGTTTTCAACTGAAGATACATGTTTAAACTAAATTTAGATTTGTAAAAGCTGATTTAACCATGTTGTAAGAATATAATCTCTGTAATCTTGATTTACAGGCTTCAAGGGATAATTTGAAAAAAAAAAAATTGTTGTAAAATATTTATTCAAGATCATATATTGAATTTATACAGCAAGACATGATTTTTAAAACAAAAATCAAGATTTTTAGATTAATATTTAAAGAGCAGTTTGTAAATAAACAAAGATTGCATTTTTGCAAATTTCTGGTTATCGATTTAATTTAAATTGTTGAAATTTGATTTGGAGCTAGTATGAACATATATGATGTTGAGAAAAATGTTGAATAATTTTTCAAATTCAAGAATTGGTCGAACGAATTCAATTTAGGGCTTTGTTCGAGTTTTTTTGGGCATGTCTGTAACGAAGCATAATCGTCTCCTATACGCGATCGAGTTTTACGAGAGTTTGGAGAATGGTAGTAGGGGGTGTTGCCGTGGTGTGGATGGATTCTGAACGTCTCCGGTGGTCTAGGCGGCGTAGACGAAGCGATTTGACAGATCGATGATGGTTTCAGCGATGTATTCCAGGTTGCGACTTCGAACTCGAATTTCGATTTCGAGGTGACGATGAAGTTCTGATGGTCGGGGAAGGGTTTGTGGATGGTGGTCGACTTGTTCGACGTGGCGATGAAGACCGGAGGCGAACGGCTGTGTTGTGCACGTGCACGCGATGGGTTCGTGTATCTGTTGTTATTATCGTTTTGGGGAAGACAATGTTGTCTCGGGTTGTTCTCACTTTTCCATGCGGGTTTACTTGAAGACGAGACGAGAGGCGAGTAGTCTTGGGGAGTTACTCGGGGAAAAATTGAAGTTAACTCGAGTTTTTATTTGATGGGCTCGGCTTTTTTGTTTAAATTACTCGAGTATGTTTTAATTGACTGGTTTTACCTTAACAACTATGTTAACAGATTTTTAAAACAAAGCAGGAACAAGTTTTTTAAAGAATGCTAAAAAAATAAATTAAATTTCAAGGTAATTTAATAAGATTTTAAAGATAAGCGGGTTATCTTAAATAATGATTTCGATTACCAATTAACCTTAAGGGTTTAAGTTAAATTTTATGACTTTGTTAATTTGTTTCAAAGGTTATTTAAAATAAGAGTTTAATGATAATTATTTTTAATTAATTAAAGATAATTAATTATTGGTAATTAATTTAAAGGATAAATAATTAATATGATTTATTAATTAAGGATAATTTATAAATTAAAGGTTAATTAATTTATGAAGGTGATTAAGGAATGATAAATTGAGGAATAATTAATTTAAGTAATTAATTAAAGATAATTAATTAAATAGTGAATTAAATAATTAAAGGTTAGTTATTTAAATAATTAAAGGTTGATGAATTATAATTAAAGGTTAATTAATTATTGATGGTTAATTAATAAATGATTAAAGAATAATTAATCAAAATGATCTGTAATTTATTAATGTTAATTAACGAGGATTAGTAATTTTCGTAAGTAATTAAAACTGATTTGGATTACTCAAACAATTAACTGATCTTACTTATAGATGTTTGATATTTTATTACATGCTATGTGATGGATTGATATATTAGTTATGTGATGCGATGCTATGTTATGTTTTGTGCTAAGCTGATATATCTGTGATGTATATATTGTTATATGAATATCCAACCCCTTGGCCTATAAAACGACACTTGAATTTCGATGCGACAGGGAGTCGAATTCCAGTTGGTTATCCGAAACCCACATCGAATTGTAATGATGAATCTTCGTGATTGATAAATTTATTTTATCTATGAATCTGTGAATGAAGATAAGCGTTATGAGTTATACCGCTTATCGATATTGATATATCTATGTTGATTTATGCTGTGCACTATTGTGTAAAACCTCTGGACCACACTTTTACACACACAAATATGGATTTCACGTGGAAATCAGCTATGTCACAGATAATTTAAATTTGATGTTTTTGAAATTGAAATTTTAATTTCAATTGATTTTGAAATTGGAAATTGGGGTTTAAAAGTGAAAAGCTTTTGAAATGTAATTTCAAAGATGAAATTTATTTTGAATAATTTGATAAATTTTTGAAGTTTAAATAAGTTGATTTAAACTTAAATTCAAGATTTGAAATTGAATTTTATGATTTGAAACTAGGGATTAAAGATGTTATACCCGTTATATAAGGGTTAAACTATTTTAAAAAAGGTGTTGATTTTGGAATGTGAATATAATCCAAGGGCTTTAATTCGTGCAAATATAACTGGATTTTTCTTAAACGAAAACTATTTGTTTTCAAATAATAACAGCTTTCATATGATAAGTGAACTTCCAATTTGTGTTGAAAGGTTTCAAATTTAAAATGAAATTGAAATGTTTTGAAAGGCTATGAATGAATTCTTTTTGAAAGCTATGAATTGAATCTATTTATTTTTAACAGATTTAAAATGATGATTTGTTTAAACCATTCGAAATGAAATTGTTTTGAAAGCTATAAGTTGAATCTTTGTTTTAAAGATTTAACGAGATTAATCCAATTGAAACGGAAATTGTTTTGAAATCTATGAAGGGATTTTGTTGAAACTGAGTGAACTTTGTGAATTAAATCTTTTATTTAAAAGATTAAAATGGTAATCGATTGAAACCATTTAAAAAGAAGTTGAATTATTAAGTTGTGACTTAATTGAAATCACATATCTATATGTTTTTAAATATTGCGCTCGTTATTCGGGTTAGCTGGGAAAAGACATTTGTGTCATATAACCCATTCCGAATAGTGATACGACGTATATGGATAGCATTTGAAGACCGGTAGTGAAGACCGGATATTTTCGAAAATGAAAGGACAACTCGTCAAATGTCTCTGCATCGACTGGCCCCGATATAGAGATTTTATCACCCTTTGTGATGGGAAGTCCGGACGGGATTGTGAATACCCGGAATTGCAAGGGCTTCGTAAGAAGTGCCACCGGTTCTGTTCGAACCCGGAACAGACTTGTATGGATTGTATGTCTGACATTACACTTTGAGATATAAAGCCGATTTCTTTCAAATACATTTCTGTTTGGTGGAGGAGAATTTATTCTCTTAGCTTAACACCCTTCTCTGAGACGTACGAGCTCAGAGGTTATGTAACTGAAGGTTATCAGCGATATATTCCCAATTTGGTAATGTGACATGCTGAGTGTTGCTGTGTGATGATCATTGTTTGATCATTTGTGATATGATCATTTGTTTGATCATTTATCTTGGTGATCATTGCTTTGATCATCTGTTGACCCAAAGCATGTCTTTGTGACAAAGCGTAGCTTTGTGGACGAGACTTCGTCGAACCTCACAACCAGGTAATGGTCGAAACAGGAATTGTGCGGCAAGGTTTCAGGGGTAGCTTCCCTAGGGTATGACCATTCCTTCTGGAAAAGGGTAGTATCATGGTATGGAGCCCAGATACTTACTCATGTGGACACACTTTATTTATTATGTGTGATGTTGGTTATCGAGAGCTCTCGGATAAGGGTCCCAAAGGACCGGGGGTGGCATATATGAGGTTTTGTATATTCCCTGGGAAAAGGGGTAGCCGGCCTTGTTTGGCAGAGAGCAGTTTGTCTCTCGGAGTGTCCCGCCAGAGGCGTTCTTTCGTGGCATAGGAAGTTCCTTAGCCTGACCATTTGTTGGAAATCCAAACAAAACAATACGAGCCCTGTACGGTTTTAGTTGTATTACCTGCCATGGAATGTGGCGGTAACCTGCTATTGAACATGGTAGCTATAGTAGGCATACGATAATGGTCGTATGTTGGCTAAGATTGATATTCTATTTTCGAAATGTTTTCTACACTATGCACTAATAATAATATCAAAAATGATTTGATTTTGCGTAGTAAGCATCTTTGACTATCATAAGAAGAAATCTCCTCCAATTCTGCGTTTGCATTGTGTGTGTGGCGGGAGGTCTTATGGTAGTTTCATTTTCTAAAAGCATTGCGAATTGACTTTAAAATTCTCTGCTATTTGTTTTAAAGATAAACTGTTTTTGTTGCTCACACCAGTCCCATGACTGATCCGGAGTTTATTGTTTCTTTCCTAAACTCTGGATGCTCAAAATTTTCTACACGAGCAGTCTAGAGTTGGGTTTTTCAGATAGTCAGAATTAGTAGATTTTCTAGAGCTAGTTCAGTCTTTGGATATGGACTGCACTTGCTTATCTTTGTGCATCGTTATTGGGAGTTCGAGCTATTTCTGGATTAGTGCTTTGAAGATGGAGATTATCCGCTGCTGATGTTATCGTTTTCTTTTCCGCTGCTATTTCTTGTATCATATCTCTGATGTATATTGATATTCATTGTATCACTCTGTTGTATCAGATATTGTATATCAATGTATTATTCTTTTTCTTCCGCTGTGTTGTTATACTTAATTGTGTTATAAGCTCCGGCGACTCGGATTTGAACGGTCGAATCTACGGCATTCGAGTACGATGTAAAGTATGGATGTCGATTTTCGAGCGGGCAAAATGCGACTCGTTACACCAGAGAATGAAACCAGACGTTTGGATTCAAAACCAGACATCTGGCCATGGCTCAGACGTCTGTTTTGGCTATTCCAGACATCTGGGTGACTTTCTGAACTATTTCCGGAAAACAAATCCAGACGTCTGGATTCCAAATCAGACGTCTGGAAACGTGCATTTTTGCCTGTTTAGGCTTTTCTTGATTGAATTTCCATTGTTTATCGATTTTAGTTGATCTGATTAGTTGTTATCACTTTTATCGAGTTTGATGACCTTTTCTTCAGATATTTTTGAGAATGTCCATTTTGATGGATTTGGAATCGATTTCTTTGGATTTTATTCACGTCTTCGAATGTGAATTTTTATGATTGATTGTTTCTACATTCACTCATATGATTTGTCACTTTAAAATATAAAGGTTTTCTATACTAGTAGTAAATATTCAAAATCTTTCGCAAAGATGATTTCAACACTATTTTATTACAAAGCTCATTTCTTAAACCGTTTTCCAATCTATTAGTATATACAAACCTTTACCTCACTCGTATGAGAAATCTAATTAAACGGCTTAGTAAAACAAGTGGTATGAAACGCTTGCGTTTACTTCGTCGGTTAATTCTTGGACTTGTTCGATTGAATCTCTTGTGACAATTTTCTAGTGGAGATCTACAATTCGTTCGTAAATATTTAAGTTAAGCTAGTGGTTATGGGACATGATGCTAAACTCATATATTTACTAGCTTATTGTGATTGACACTTCTTGATGATCGATGATGATCATTTTATGGTTTATACTAGCGATGTGCGATGTCTCTTTGTCCATGTGGGGGGGGGGACTATACCCTGTCATGAGGAGCTTCGGCTCACCAGGAGGAGCTTCGGCTCAAAGTCCGCAATGGGGGACTATACCCTGTCATGAGGAGCTTCGGCTCACCAGGAGGAGCTTCGGCTCAAAGTCCGCAATGGGGGACTATACCCTGTCATGAGGAGCTTCGGCTCACCAGG
Organism: Allium fistulosum; assembly: GCA_030737815.1. Classification (NCBI taxonomy): domain Eukaryota; kingdom Viridiplantae; phylum Streptophyta; class Magnoliopsida; order Asparagales; family Amaryllidaceae; genus Allium; species Allium fistulosum. Next base: position 515,729,352 of record CM060901.1, on the reverse strand, counting down.
AGGAGCTTCGGCTCAAAGTCCGCAATGGGGGACTATACCCTGTCCGGAGGAGCTTCGGCTCACCAGGAGGAGCTTCGGCTCAAAGTCCGCAATGGGGGACTATACCCTGTCAGGAGGAGCTCCGGCTCATTTTTATGGGATTGGCCATCCTCTTTCTTGTGTTTTCTGGATTACTTGTTGATGATTTCTAGAATTTGTGTGTCGTTAACTTTTGTGATTTCTGGATATTGATTTTTGGAATTTATGTTTCACCAGCATTTACGATGGGCATTGATATGTATGTCATTATTTGTGGCTTGGTGAATTAAATTAAGAATATGACGTTCTTTTCTGTGTTTTGAGACCCTTGAGATATTGTATGACTTTTGTGGGTTTTCTAATGTATACTAATCATAGTATGACATCTTTTTGTTATCATACGTTTTATTATCATATCTCATATTCTATCTCATTTTATCTGATAATTATAGCTAGACTGATCCGTTTATTATTTTCTTCTTAAATAATACTCGAGTCAGACTGAGATATTACAGGTGCTTCCTCATGACTTCCTATCAGGAACCATCATCTGACTTTTGGCTAACTACTCTAGTTTAGTAGTTTTTGTTGTATACATTTGAGATTTAGACTCCATGATGTATACATATTCTTTTGCCTTGCACTTGTATCTATTCTTTTGTGTTATTGTGGATCTTATTTGACCACTACTCTGATGTACACTTTCATGTGTTATATTCATATCTATTTCCGCCTTTGTGATATGAATTGTCTGTGACTGATTTGTGTTATGTTTATTTCTATATTTGTTTCCGAAGTCCATATAGCCACTGTGTAGTAGCTTTGAGTTTGTATCGGTATGTCGGATTTCCTCTTGAGATGAAAAGTTATATTTTTATCTGGCATATCGGTACTCGCACAAAGCAATTATACAGATGGTCGCTCCTCAACAGCCTTATTCTCCATTCTAGTTGATGGCATTACCCCGTAGTGTCTTTGGCTAGCGTGGGTATAGAGGTAGGGCGTCACAGATCCCATTTTCCTAGTTCGACCAAATTAGGTTTAAAATCTAAATCAGCTCGCCACCGACGCCATGACCATCTGGCACCCCACCAGCCATTTTTGCCGTACACCCTGAACCTTCACCTAGCTCTAGCCAAGATCCCGACCATCCCAGACCTTGTGGCCATCAGAATTTGCTCAGAAACTCAATTTCAGACAGCACCCAAATTCTCATTCATTTAAATGTTAAAAATTCTGTTTTTTCTCTTAAAAATCCTAACTTTTAAATTGGATTCAAGTTATAATCTTAAAACAGTAAATTAGAGTGATTGATTTTAGCATGTATAAAAGAATTTCTACTAAATTCCATTTCCCAGATAAGCTACTAAATATTTTTACTTAATTCATTTTTTAATATTAAATTTAGGCCTAAACAAACATTTAATGTTTGAAGAACAAACCCTATATGAAATCAGAGGAAGAGCAAAATGAAATTTGGTTTAAACTTAATAATCCTGTAACAAGAACATGGAAGATACCATACACAGACATGCACCTCTCATCACAATCATATAAACACCGATACTACACTTATATATACATAAACATGCAAAGCATCTTCATCACAGAATTTCACAAGCAACCTTTATTTACCTACTTAACTTTTAATTAAAAAGTTTACTCACCTTTTGAAAATGCAAAGAGTTTTGAAACTGGATGAAAACCGAAGCTTTGAAAATTTGAATATCACTGTTGTTTTGATTTCTGAAGGCTTTGTACTGCTTGAAACTTTAAAACTGAAAAGCTTTGATATTTGAAAATTTGAAGTTGTAATGCTTGATCTTGTTTACTGGACACTTGAATTGCTTGAGAAGGTTGAAAATTTGAAACTGAGATGATTTTAAGACTTTGATAATTTGTTTGATTCAAGGTTGTATTTTGAAACTTGTTACAGGCTTGAATGACAGTGCTTTGATGATTTCTTGTTTGCATTTGTTTTAGAAGGGATTACAGGCTTTTGTTTTTGAGAATGCTTTTAGACTTGAATTTGTTTTTAGATTTTGGGATTGTGGAGGGGAAACTGTTTACTGGTTTGAGAAATGAATTATAGGGTTTTTGATTCTAAGATTTCTGGTTTGAAGTAGTTTACAGGTGAAGTTCTTACCTTTTTAAAAAGAAGATAGAAAAAGGAAATGTGAAGAGGAAGATATATGTTTATATAAGTTTAAATTAGGATTTATTAAAAATTAAAGAAAAAGAAAATAAAAGAAGGACACTTGTTCAATTTGTTTACATTTGTCAAATTTCATCTTTAATTAAACTACACATGTTAATCAATAAGCTTTAAAAATTAACACTTGTAATAATTTATATTTATATTCTTTTAAATGGATTTAAAAGCTTTTATTATTAAATTTCCTAATAAATAAGTACTTTTATAAATTTATAAATGCTTTCTAAATTTTACATAAATACAATCTTTAAAGAAAATAGAATATAAACCAATTATGATTTAAATAAAAATCATATAAAATATTTTAAACTCATTTTTAAATGCTAATTTAAAAGCTTTTGTATTTATTCCTATTAAATAAATACTTTTCCAAATTTCTATAAACAAATTTCTTTAAAGAGAATAATATAAAAAACAAATCTTATTTTTAAATAAAAACCTTATTCATATATTTTAAATCCAAACTATATTATTATTTTTATTTTAAGATATATATTCCTTTAAATTAAATTTTTAAATTCAAATTCAAAGTCAATTTAAAATCCAAATTTAAAATCAATTCAAATAAATATAGATATTAAATTTAAACAAACACATTATAAATTGTAAATAATTATCCTATTTAAAATCAATTTAAATACACACATTTAAATAACACTTATTAAATTTGAAATAATAGGTCTATTTAAAATCTATTTATAAAATAACACAAATTAAATTTGTAACTAATTATTCCATTCAAAAATCTATTTATATCTATATTTAAAAACAACTTATTATTAAATTGTTTTGAAAATATCAAACTTTACAAATTTTAATTAATTTAATTAAAGAGATTATCACATTTTAAACTCCTTGAAATTCCGGGATATCACAATACACATGATAGTATAACACATATATTACTAACTTAATAATATGTCAGGTTAAACAGATGGTAATATAATGTAAATAGGTAAAGCTAGATTATGCAGACTATATATATATATATATATAGATTATACATATCAAAACAAAGTATCAATGAAACTTATAACTATATATATACATTTAAATAAAACATGTAAACAAGATGTGTATACACCTTTAAATTTATATACACAGGTTTATAGAAATAAATTTAGAAACATATACTAAAATAAAAATCTATGTATAAACTTTCAAATAGAATATATAATATTGACCTGAACTTATGAAATACACATATGATAACAATATATTATATAACAACTTATTATATATTCGAACCCAGGTATATGTATTTTGTCATCGGATTGCAGACAAACCATGTGGGAAACAAATCTCACAAATGCAACTTTTATAAACTAATATATATATATATAACACTTTAAAATATTATAAATTTACCTCATATATATCTTGGTTTAACAAAAACTTTGGGTATGCTTGCATATAAATACAGAACAGCAAACCAAAGTATGAACTCATAAATATATGCTGTAACACAAACTATAAATATAAAGCTATATAAACGTTGATATCTTATAAATAAATATACTACATATATATGCTAACATCAATGAAATACCTTTATACTATAATATTAAAACTAGATCTTATATATAAATATATTCGCATATTTTAAAACTATAAAAGTCAATGGACCAAAAATATGAAAGTTTACATATCTAATTAATATATATAACTTACAGACTAACATATTACAAAATATACACTATATATATAGATACTACAGATATGTAAAAAGTCAAAGTGTATACGTTATAAATTTCAACCTGCTTCAAAATATACAATAGATTTAACATATGATATGTATATATAACACTAAACCATATATATGCTAATATACAAATAAATCAAATATATATATAGATCGAAAACACTATCAATCCTATAGCATACATTCAATATAACAGACCCCTGCATACTTATTTTAAAAATAAATACATACTAAACAAATACATTACTTTCAAATTATCATATATACACACAACACGAACATACATACTCATGCAAAAGAGGACTTATGGCTGATCTAGGCGGAGGATGAGGAGGAGAAGGCACGTGGCCATGACAGGCTGGAGAGGCTCGGCCGCGTGAAGAAAAGAAGCAGGTGGCCGTGAAGAGGGAAGGCCGGTTGAAGTGTTGATGGTGGAGACGTGGGGTCGAGTTGGATAGGCGGTGGATCTCGATGGACTGTTCGGTGGTTGTGCTGGTGATAAGTAGTTGTGTAGTCGGATCGGCCATTAAGGAGGGAAGATGGAAGGGAACAGGCGATGGCAAAAGAAAATAAAAAAAGAATACAGGTGATAGCTTGCATGAGGAAGAAGGATGAGCTGGATTCTCAAACAAAACGAAACTTAACTATGTTATTATGTCAAAAGGAATGGACAGATCAAACGTTAATATGAATTTTAATCCACGGTGAAAAAGTCGCCGAGCACAACAAAAACGAACCGAGATGCAATTGAGAAATCCAAAAGTCAAATATGTTGGAAATCGGAATGTCAACAGCTAGAGGCTATTAGTATTACCGATGGACAAACGAATGGTCATGGGGTATCCAAAGGTCGAATTATGAAACCGATACAAAAATCATTCTGTAGATTTCGTTGTCCTCCTGACTTCGAAAAGCATAAACGAATATATCATAGAGATCAACAGGAAGAGACGATCAAAACGGTATAGAGATATCAGTGGTATGATCATTTTATCAAAAGTCGATACAGACACTGATATACGTTACTATTCCGTATGGAAAAATCCAAACAGAGCTAGAAACGTCCGAAATTTGCGAAACGAATTACGTAGTCTTATTCAAAGTGTTCTAAATAAATTTTCTCATGTTGACATATTTAGGTTTCGGAACACTTTTAAATTCAACTGTTATTAACTGATTTAAATTGAAATAAAATTACACAAGAAAATAAATTTCCATATTTTCCGATGAAAATTTACCAGTGGCTATGTTTAAATGGACGTATTTCAAATATCAATTTTTTTTTAAAATATTATTATTTAAAATTTCACAAAATTCAATTAGTTAAATAAATAAAACCACTAAAATTTACGGGTTGTTACACTGATGGTATTTAAAATACCAAAATTAGGGCTAGTGCTACTATAGCATCCAATATATCAAATCACACAACAATCCATAACAAATTATTCAATCACACCATAAATCGCTATATATGAAACAATCAATATATTTTTGAGGAATCCAGTTGGATCCCTCCAACCTGTTTCCCTGCATCCACAGATGTTATACAACATAAAATACCAATCCCGCTTTAAGGCGGGATATCGCAGTAATATTGGGTCATCCGCTATTATGCGGGGCACATAGTGTCTCATCCACTCCAATCGGCAGGAATATACCTAAATACTAATATATATACTACTATTATATATATAACATCCAACTGATAAATATTTTATAAATCATCCAATCAATCAATAAATAATTTTAATTTCTATAAATTAAAACTAGTTATCTAAAATGAGTGAGATTTACTCAACTTGATTTTCGAATTCGTTTAATCGTTCCAATTCCAAATTTATTCCATTGCGCAGTGTTTGTCTCTACGATCCAACATGACTCGTTACGTTAATTTTGGACCTCGCACGAATAATTTATGAATTTTATAAGCTAACAAATTTTATACTTAACTAATTATATATTAGTTAAAATTAATTAAAACTAATCACTTTATACCTTCTTCTTCAACACTGATCCCTTTCCTGGAAATGAACTCGTGCACCCGTTGGACATCGAAACCTCATCTCTGCATTGCCCAGCCAAATTGCGACCTCGTGCTTTGATTCCAGTCGCCCCATCCACCACAGTTCCATCGCAACCCACCTCAACTGCTCCGTCGCCTCAGATCACCAGAAAACTGACCGTTTTCGTATTACGATAAATCACTATATTTGAAATTTTAAATTCATTCTGGAATTTCAGCTAAAATTTTCATATTCAGAATCCATTTATATTGCAAATCTTACATTTAAAACCATTTAAATATTCAAAATCAAACGATGGAAAAATACGGGTCGTTACATCTGCCACTCCTTCGCACTCGAACCTCTACGCCGCACCTGCTAGTGCCGCTACGACCTCCTACGGTCATCACGAGAGCCAATGCCGCCGCGCCATTAAAACGCCAATTTCTGGCGATCTCCGACCAAACTACGACAAACAGAGACCATGGATGCACTCGCATTCATCTCCTCTACCAGCAACAACTTTCCGATCGTCAAACGAGTGAAGATCCACCGTTGAATAGACAACCCTAGTTTCAACGGCCGAGACTTCTTCGATGATTTCTGGCCAAACTGAAGATCGATTGCAAAAATGAATTGCAGAATTAGATTACTGTAATGACCGGGATTTTCGACCCTCGAAAATCGACACTAATATGTACACTATATTTCATGCCGAGAAATCGAATGCTGGAAAACCTGATTGGTAGGGGAAAGAAAGAAGAAAGAAGATAAGAAGAAAACTAAACAACATAGAATCTCACAGCGGAACGAATAATCTATAATATACCATAAATCTTTACACAAAAACAAAATTGTAATATATATATATATATATATATACAGACATCAATCAAAGTATACTAACCTATTTCAGCATGGACAGTTATAACAGTCTGTCCTCACAATTGCTGATAACACACCAATGAATACAGTGGAAGAATAACCATCTAGTGAATACATCTCTGAGCCTCCAACTCGTCTCTTGGAGCTCCAAGCATCCAAACTAATTTGTAATGTACTCGGTCCGACCCGAGCATTATAATAAAATAACACCCGAGTCAGTCTGGAAAACCAGCGTGAGGAAACACACCCAATTTGATTTAAAGTTATAAAAAAATCTTTGAAATCAAAAGGTATCTCGTAAGACCACGTCCCACGTAAACACGACGGGTTTTTACCTTACGATAACCAAAACACTTTTATAGAAAATCCAGTGATATTATAATAGTTTCTAAGTACAAATACTTATTATAATAGCCAAAATTGTTACATTAATTAAATTCCAGCATCCTAGGCTCAACAATCAAAACCGTAAAGGCACGTATTAGAGAATGGATTCCATACTATGACCAGGTAAGGAAATACCTCCGATGGGTACATCTCTAGATCAATGCACCCGGGACTGACAAGAACATCTTGTACCCTCCATAGAGAACCGACCTACCACTTGACTAGTAGTACCGAATATGTCATCATCCCGGTCTTCCAACCTTAATCGAGATCTCTCATGCATAACCAAATCCATAAAAAACGGTAATCTAGAAAGATGATAACATACCCTAATGGGAGCGACCCACTTAGCCCTGCTACATGCCCTATTTTAGTCATTTCCCGGTTGATGAGGCTTGAGGCTACGTTTACCTTTATGAATTGCAGTCCCACTTGGAATGCCAACACTGCCTTCCAAGCAATAATGCAATGATAGCATTCATCCATACAAGTTATTCTGGTCTGAACAAACCAATTTCAAAAATCACCGTTTTCATTATCTTCACGATATCACAATTCGCAACGCTCAAATCAGATCGAAGTGGTTTTCGGATAATTAAATCTGATCCCGGTCTCTTCGAAACGATCAATGAATTTGGCCAGATTTGATAGTTGGTTATTTAACTATCAAATTACACACATAAGCAGTCACTAGGCCTGATTTTATAAATCCTCAAAACATTTCTGTCAAAATATCTTTACAAAAGTATATATTCAAATCTCTTTCAACATTCCAACATTTTGAAAACAATTTCAAATACTTACCCTTACAGGATATTTTTAAACCATTTCAACACTTAGAAATATTTCCAAATCCAACTTATAATTCATTACATTGAAAAACATTCTATATATATATCATTTCGTCGCTAAAATATCTCCAAAACTCTTAATTCCAATACTTAGGAAAATATAACAAGTCTTTTTCCCAAAACCATTTCTAATATCCATACTTAGGAAATATTCCATACTTATCTCATAATCTACTAAATTTTTATTAATTCCCTTAAAATTTCCAAAAAAAATTATCGATTATACTTATTTACAATCCAACTAACAATTTATAACTCCTTTAATGAATTCAGATTCATTCTGAAGTTTCTGTATCTAATCAATTTGGAAATTTTCTTTCTCAAATTTTCTTAAATACCCGAATTCCATTATAAGATTTTCTCTTATAAAATCACATCCATTACATAACTTGGTTTACAAATCTCGAGAGCATTTATAAATAAATTTCAATCACTTACTTTTAAACTATATATATAATAATAAATTTCAAAAGCATGGTTAAATAATTATTTAAAATATCAAGGCACTTTTTTTAAAATAAACGTCAACAACTAATTCTAATTCATTTATAAAATTTCTAATCGATTTACAAAATTTGTTTATAAAACTTAGAATTCATTTCAACAAATTTAATTATTTAAATAACTAACTTCTGAAATATTTTAATCCAATTAATAGTTTTTAAAACTACGTAGTTTTAATAAATAAAAATCCTTTTCTAAAAAAAAACCTTAACTTCTTGAGAAAAACCATTTTAAAAATTCAACATACCCATTTTCATACTTATAAATCTCTCTCGATTTATCGCAAATTGATTCACATTTCCAATTTCATAACTATTCCCAAATTCTAAAATAGAATTTACTATTTCTTTCTAAGCCGATTTCCATATCTCATTTTAAATTCACACTATGAATTTTATATTCCCAATTTATCAAACGATAATCATTCCACTTTTAAACATTGTTTTAAAAATTCATAAACTCATTTCCAATTTATAACACGTTCATATTGCTAAAATCCATTTATAAATCGATTTCTAATTAAAATTCCAGCAGAAACTTCGTCACGTTGAAGATTGAAGCAAAATTAGATCATCACAAATGCGAACAAAGTCAAACCTCACCAAATGTGACGACCCGCCATTCATTACACAGAATGGCGCATCATTAATAAGAAAGAAAGGGATAGAAAAGAGAAAAGATAGAGAAGAAAGAACTAAACAACATCAGAATCTCACAGCGGAACGAATAAATTATATTAATCACATAAGATATTACATAGTATACAACAACTATCAAAGTTACACAACTTATTCAAAACACAAACTAGACAGTTATAAACACCTGTCTAGTTATTACAATTCAATACAACATAGAGATACAGATAAACACTAACACAGCGGAACCAATATATATCTATACGCTGAAGCCTCCTACTCCATTGCTCCTTCAGAATTCGTCAAAGCTAACCTGAATCCCTTGGATACTCGTAAAAATTTGAGTACCCAAGAGTTTAAGAAAAACAGAAATAAACTCCGGGTCAGACATGGGTCCGGTGTGAGTAAATAGTTAAAGTTGCTTAACTTTAAAAACCTTTTGAAAACAAAGGTATCACGTAAGACTCCCCACACATAAACATGGGTAAGTTTTTACCTTACGCTAACCAAAACATTTGATAGGAAATCCACTGATATTATAATAGGGTCTAGGGTTTTCAAGTAAATAAGAAATAGCTGAAATTGTTACATGATTAAATTCTAGCATACTAGCCACAAAGTGGGTAATACAATCAAATCCGATGGCACTTATTGGAGTTTGGATTCCATACAATGGCAGGGCTACTGTGGTACCGCCCGTCACAATACGGGGCCTAGATCACCGTATCGAGGATTACTCCCAATCCCCTGTAACACAAAGCTGGAACTGTTATCCCGCCATTTGCAAGGCCAGGACACCAAGGAACCAACTAGAGAATAAGCATGGCTTGTCATGGATATCGCTGGATTTTGTCCAAATCCGGATCAAGCTACAATTGATAGGACATGACTAGGAGAGCAAGGTGAACCAACGTTCCGATTTTCAAGTCAATCCGAGTTCATAGGTTCAAGTTGTGATGGATACAAAGTTGGAAAGAGCAGCGTGTTTTCGTATCCATCAGAAGGCTCTATTTCGTATCCATTCGGAGCAGTGGTTCATAGCGGTGATGTTAGTCATGTTTCGAATCCATCGAGTTCGTATCGATGGACTTCGTGTCCTTCAATAGTCCTCACTTCGTATCCATCTGTTTCGTATCGATCAGAGTGGCCAGGTCCACGTGTATATGAACTCCGCATCGATCAATCTCCAGCCAGAGAGGCTCGTTCGAACCCATCGGAGAAACGTCTGCTTCGTTACGATCGCCCCGCGTCGACTTCGTATCCATCAGTCCATGACCATTTCGTATCCACCAGAAGACAATGCTTTGAACCCGTAACCGCTGACTTACTCTTATCCAACGAGTCAATTAGCCAAGGTGACGTGTCTTCCATCGAAGTAAGCAGGGCGAGATATGTGGAGTCGAAACAGTCAATGCGGCACAAAGACCGGATCGAGACGAAGCGCGCGCGCCACCTCACTTCAAGATCACGTGCAGCCAGCGAGGCGAACGGATGGAGTCGAATTCATGGAGACGAACCAGACAGCCTATGATGAATCTCAGTTCGTATCGACGATATCTCGTGATCTAATAATTCAAATCCAATGAAATTTTGAGGGAAGCTTGCATGCACACTGAAGGATGTCCATGCCAAATTTCAGCTCAATTGGACATCATCTTGATCGATACGAAATGGATTCGTACCGATCGCAGATCGAGGCGAAACTTTCTGGAAACGGTCGCGTGGGCCCCCTCACGTGCCAGACCAAGTCTCCCGAAGTTTAGGCGAGATCTGAGCCTCCTACGCCTATAAATAGAGCCCCTGAATCAACATGAAAAGGATCTTTTTGGCTCTGAAGCGTCCAGACTCTGCCGGATTGAGATTTTCATCCTACTTTTGCTGTCAATTTCGAATTCTAAACTGTAATCCGCTGTTCATTGCTGTAACCGCTTGTAATCATTGAAAGAGAATCAATAAAATCATCAAAACTTCATAGTGGACGTATGCTACACGCCGAACCACTCTAAATTGCTTGTCTGTGCATTTTACATTTCTGTTTGTTGGAGTTTTTGTTAGATAACCTCTGTTTTACATTTATAATCTTCACTTTATCTCTTCAAACAACTACCGAAAAGTGTTGAGCCCATTTTTGGTACAAACACTTTGGTGCTTTCACTGAGAGAACCAGTTTTTTCTCCTACTCTTTGGATCTGCCATCGATACCGGATTGCACAAATCCAAGAGGAAGATTCAGATATCCAGTCCGGAATCCTTCCGTTCTATTCAGATTTGCCCAAAATCTAGGAGAGGACTCCACCACCGAGAATGGTCAGCACAAGAACTGGCGCTACCGCTACAGAGCAAGAAGTCCGAGATGGGCAGAATCCCACACAGCCGCCTTCTTCTAACCAAGACAATACCGCTCACTCGGATTCAACGGGGCTAGTCACCCGACAGGAGTTTCAAGTATTGCTCCAGGAGCTGACCCAAAGCGGTCAGCAGTTGGCGGAACAGTTGCGCGCCAATATCGAGCTGACCAACCAGCTAAATCGCCGGGGCCACAGGAGATCCAGGAGAGATGATGCCTCCAGAGCATCTACCGAAAGCTCAGCTTCATCTGACTATCACCACCGGACTACTCGTCCTCGGTTAGAGGGGAGTCGCGCTCAAGCTGCTGGATATCAACCCACCGTAACTGTTGGGCAACTGAGGGTAGGACCATCGACCAGCTTCCAAACGGGACCCTCGACACGAGGAGGCACTGCCCCACAGTACACTACTGCCCCACAGTACACTACTGCCCCACAGTACACCACGGATAACCACACCGCAACCGCCGCAGCAGAAACAAGGGTTGATGCCCGAAATCAATCGGAACCGATGAATCAACAGCGTGGACATACTCCTGAACCATATGTCCCAGAAGATGCTGAGCCGAGGAGGCGAGATACGGATCGTCGACAGCGCCCGATCCATACTCGCACCGTGGAACCCGACCACGCCTTAGCTCATCATACTCAGAATCTGCCAGTGTCGGATATATCAACCATGATACGTCAAATGATACGCGAGAGTCAGGGGCTCACTAATGATGATTGGGGGATTTCTCGTAGTCATACCCCTTTCACAGACGAAGTGTTGCACGCAGAACCCCCTAGGCGATTCAGAATGCCAACTCTCCAGATGTATGAAGGAAATAGTGACCCCAACCAGCATATTTTGAAATATGAATGGTCGATGAGCACTACAAGGGCCGATGATGCAGTGAAGTGTCGAAGTTTCCCCTTCTCTCTGGGGGAATCGCGACAATGTGGTTTACACACCTACCACCTAGATCAATTTCTTCGTTCGATCAATTGGCCAAGAGGTTTGTAGAACAATTCCGTATGCATGTTGCTAGGCCAAAAGATGTTAACACCCTGTCCAGCGTCACTCAAGCTCATGGAGAAACGCTCAGACGTTACCTGGAGAGGTTCCACGCAGCATGCGTTGAGATCACCAATCCTAACGATAATTCAATCTTGATGGCTCTGACCAAGGGAATTGATCCTGATTCTGAATTCGGGAACTGGCTAGCTGGAAAACCGCCCGCATCGTTGGACCGTTTTTACTCCAAGGCCGCTCAATTCTTGCGGCAAGAGGACGCAAAACAGTCTAGGAAGCAGGACGATGCGAGGCCCAGCATTGAGGGAATACAGAGCAATGTAGCAGTTAAACAGTCCGGTGAGAGTTCCGGGAAAGTTCAACTGAATATACAAAACAAACAAACCCAGCAGAGAGGAAATAATGGCCAGAATAAGAAGAGAGATGAGAACTGAGGTCCACGACGTAGAGCTCAGATGTTCGACAGTTATACACCGCTAAACACGTCATTGGAAAACATATACTTACAGACTTGTAACACTGTACAGTATAAGAAACCTGCTCCGAAGCCCTCATCGGAGAGGCAGGTTCAGACAGGGAAATTCTGTAGGTTCCATGAAAGCTATGGACACAATACCAATGAGTGTCGGCATTTACAGGACCTCATCGAGAAGTTGATTAGAGAGAGGAAGCTAGATCAGTTTGTACGGGCGCCGCAGTCTGGCGGAGCGGGCCCTTCGAATCAAAATCGTTCACAAAATCAGGAAAGAGAGGAGGAACCCGCCTGTGCGGGCGGGAGATTAGTTATCAACACAATAAGTGGTGGTCCTCATCCGGCAGACAGAAGCTGGGGGGAAATGGAGTCGTATGCTAGTTCTATCAGGCATGCGGACTTCGAATGTTGTAGTAATTGCGAAGACGGAACCCCGGCGAAACAACAAAAGATAATATCTGATGATATCGTGTTCAGGAGCCGAGACGCCGATAAGGTCGAAGCCCCTACTATCGATCCACTAGTCATATCTGCCCAGGTAGGTCCTGCTTGGATGAAGAGGATCCTGGTTGATAGTGGAAGCTCTGTGAATATCTTGCTTAAACGGGCTTACGACTTAATGAAGATGGAGACAAAGGATTTGAAACCCTGTTTATCCAGAATCCACGGTTTCAACGGAAGTGCCACGATACCCGTCGGAATAACTGAACTCCCAGTTGAGTTAGGCGTTGGAGAACGCCGGAGGGTCCGAGTGTTACAGTTTGTTGTGCTAGAAATTGATTCGCCATATAATGCGTTTCTGGGTCGACCAGCCCTAGCTGAGTTCAGGGCGGCCATCGCCCCATGGTGTCTGACTTTGAAGTTCCCCACTGATCATGGGATTGGAGTTGTTCAAGGAGATCAGGCCACGGGAAGGGCCTGTTATGTTGCTGAGCTGCGCGGGGCGCAACGTAAAGAGAAGGGAAAGGGCGTAGAGGAATCTCTCTGCGTCCGATCTATTGATAATTGACAATTGATGCCTGGGCCTCGGCCCGGGCACCACGACCAATTCCTGAAAGACCTGGACCCCAGGGACAACGAGGATAAAGACGAATCTACGGAGAGTCAAGCTTCTCCAGCCGAACTGACTGTGGATGTCCCAATCAGTGAGGATGATGATTCAAAGATGCTGAAAGTTGGGTCTCAACTGAACAAGCAGACACAGCAGGAATTGGTCGAATTTCTTCGGGCGAATCTCGACGTCTTCGCTTGGACACACTCTGACATGTGCGGAATCTCACCGAGCATTGCAAGTCACTCCCTGAATATAGACCCGCGACATGTCCCAGTAAAGCAGAAAAGGCGCGGTATGGATCCAGAGAGATCTGCCGCCCTTAAGGAGGAGGTTGATAAACTACAATCAAACGGGTTCATTCGAGATGCCTTGTATCCAGAATGGGTGTCCAACCCTGTACTAGTTCGGAAACCAAACGGGAAGTGGAGAACCTGGGTTGATTACTCTGACCTAAACAAGGCCTGTCCAAAAGATAGCTTCCCACTTCCGCGAATCGATCAGCTCGTAGATTCAACGGCCGGACATGAGCTACTATCCTTTATGGATGTTTATTCCGGCTACAACCAAATACCCATGCATTTACCTGATCAGGAACATACCAGCTTCGTGACCGACCTGGGACTCTATTGTTACAAAGTCATGCCGTTTGGTCTAAAGAACGCTGGAGCAACATACCAACGCTTAGTCAACCGGATGTTCGCTGATCAGATCGGGAAGATCATGGAGGTTTACGTGGATGACATGCTGGTGAAGTCCCGATTCTCCACAGATCACGTCAGAGATTTGAATTCAATGTTCAGCATCCTCCGGGAGTATACGGAATGAAGCTCAACCCGCTCAAGTGTCACTTTGGCGTTGCATCTGGAAAATTCCTTGGGTTCATCGTCAACGCTCGAGGGATAGAAGCGAATCCTGAGAAGATCTGGGCTATTAGAAATTTGCAAACCCCTAGAACCATAAAGCAAGTCCAGAGTCTTAACGGAAAGGTCGCAGCATTGAGCAGGTTCATTTCAAAGTCCACCGATAAATGCATTCCTTTCTTCGACCTGATCCGGAAGGGCAAACGGAACTTTGAATGGACCACGGAGTGTGAAGGCGCGTTCCGATCATTAGTTCAACATCTCTCCACACCTCCGATCTTGTCAAAACCGGTTGACCACGAGCAACTATATCTCTACCTGGCAGTATCAGAACATGCGATCAGCGCTGCTCTAGTTCGGGAAGAAGACAAAGTGCAAAACCCGGTCTACTATGTTAGTAAGCGGCTAACAGGAGCTGAAAGAAATTATCCGAGACTGGAGAAACTGGCCTATTGCTTGGTCATTGCCTCAAGGAAGCTCCGCCCTTACTTCCAAACTCATCCGCTTACTGTGTACACCGACCAGCCGTTACGACAGGTCCTCACATGGCCTGAGACGTCCGGTAGGTTACTCAAGTGGAACATTGAGCTAAGCCAATTTGATATCGCATACGCTCCGCGGAGAGCCATTCAAGGACAAGACTTGGCAGATTTCATAGCTGAATTCACCGTTCCAGAAGACTTGCCTGAGACCAGTAAATCTCCCGAATACATCTGGAAGCTGTATACTGACGGCGCGTCAAATGACCGGTGTTCGGGCGCTGGGGTTGTACTTGAGACTCCCGAGGGCCGATCCATATGTTATGCTCTGAAGTTCGACTTTCATGCAACTAATAACGAAGCCGAATATGAAGCCCTCCTAATCGGCTTAAAACTTGCCAGAGACTTGAGAATTATCGCTGTGGAAATTTATTGCGATTCGCAGTTAGTGGTATGTCAAGTACGAGGAGAATATCAGGCAAGAGACCGAAGACTGGCTGCTTACTTGGCTCGAGTTCAGGAAATACTAAACTAGTTTGATTATTATGCCATCTATTATGTGCCTCGGGAGCACAATCAGAAAGCCGATTTACTGGCAAAGTTAGCTAGCACAGGTGAAGCGCAGCAAATGGGACTTGTCCCTGTTGAAACTTTGGCCTCCCCAAGCATCGATCGGATAGAAATGAACTCTGTGTTTGAAACCGCTCCCAGTAGAGAATCTTGGATGACTCCGTATCAGAATTACATTGAGAATGGGACGTTGCCTGAACCTAGAAATGAGAAGAGACAAATTCAGCGAAAAGCTTCGCGGTTCGTCATCCAAAATGGAGTCATGTACAGGAGTGGTTATTCCGTACCTCTCCTCAGATGTATCGCCCACGAGTAAATCAAACGAGTGTTACATGACGTGCACGAAGGAGAGTGTGGCGATCATACCGGAGGACAAGCTCTCGCTAAGAAGATACTCCGATATGGGTACTACTGGCCGACAGTAAACCGAGATGCGGCAAACTATGCCCGGAAGTGCGATAAATGCCAGATACATGCCCGAATTCCGAGGGCTCCGCCTACTGAAATAACCCAAATGGTCAGTCCCTGGCCATTCGCAATGTGGGGCATCGACATCATCGGCGCTTTACCTTTAGCAAAAGGCGGTGCGAAATACGCCATCGTCGCCGTTGACTACTTCACAAAGTGGGCTGAGGCCGAAGCCCTTGCAACCATTACGACAAAGAAAGTGATAAATTTCATAGTTCGCAACATCATCTGTCGATTTGGACTCCCGCATACTATCATCACTGATAACGGAGCCAAATTCGAGAGTGCGGAATTCAAGAATTTCTGTCAACGGTTTCATATCCACAAAAAGTTCTCGGCTGTCGCACACCCCCAAGCGAATGGACAGGTTGAAGTTGTCAATAAAGTTATAAAATCAATCCTGAAGAAACGATTGGAGAAGGCTGGGGGCAAGTGGGTCGATGAACTTCCTATGGCGTTATGGGCCTATCGAACGACCCACAAAACCGCGACCGGACACACTCCGTTTTCCCTATCTTATGGCTCAGAGGCTGTTATTCCGGTCGAGACAGAAGTGTTCTCTCATCGCGTGACTTACTATGATCCGAAAACAAACGCTATACTCCTGGCCGAATCTTTGGATCTATTGGATGAAAAACGGGAAGAGGCTGATTTGAGAGCAGCCGCACATCGAAGTCGGGTCGCCCGGTTGTACAAGACCAAAGTTAGACCTCGAACCTTTGAACTCGGCGACCTCGTGCTCAAGAGAATCTACCCAGTCCCTTCACACATGAAGCCGAACTGGGGAGGACCGTATGTAATTACAAGAAAGCTCGGAGATGGCACGTTCAAGCTGTCGACCGTTGACGGTCTCGATTTGCCAAGGGCTTGGAACAGCAAAAGCCTCCGTCGCTATTACATATGACAGGCTTTATTTATTTCATTCTATTTAGCAATTTGTTTTTGCATTTCGAAATTTGAATTTTGTAATAAGGCAACTGACTTTGCCGCATTTTCTTATTTCAGCAATAAAATGCCACTTCTTCGAGCCAGAGCTGTGATTCATTAAGCACGATATACAACATCACGATGCACGAAGTGCTAAATCCCATCATGCAATGGGACTTATTCAAATGGAGAGTGGCTGTGATACGACCGGCCACTCACTAGGTGAAACCCGAGCTCGGGGGCAAGCCATGACACCGATATTGATAGGGTTGACACACGACAATCCTGCAATTAACTCTGTATTCCCAAAGTGCGAAGCGGAGTATAAACATTCGACTCCGTATTCCCAGAGTGCGAAGCGGAGTATAAACATCCAACTCCGTATTCCCAGAGTGCGACGCGGAGAATAAACATTCGACTCCGTGTTCCCAAAGTGCGAAGCGGAGTATAAACATTCGACTCCGTATTCCCAGAGTGCGAAGCGGAGTATAAACATCCAACTCCGTATTCCCAGAGTGCGAAGCGGAGAATAAACATTCGACTCCGTATTCCCAGAGTGCGAAGCGGAGTATAAACATTCGACTCCGTATTCCCAGAGTGCGAAGCGGAGTATAAACATCCAACTCCGTATCCCCAGAGTGCGAAGCGGAGAATAAACATTCGACTCCGTGTTCCCAGAGTGCGAAGCGGAGTATAAACATTCGACTCCGTATTCCCAAAGTGCGAAGCGGAGTATAAACATTCGACTCCGTATTCCCAGAGTGCGAGACGGAGTATAAACATCAGTCAACTCCGTGTTCCCAGAGTGTGAACAACCGCTTGCGAGATGACTTATATCCCCGGAGTGTGGATGAAACAATTCATAAGAGAACAAGTGTAGTTCGACCTCTCGGTCCTCGCTTAATGCAATCACAAGCTGATCATCACAACTTAACCCTGGAACTGGGGGCAGAGGCAAATGTCAATCGTTACCCGAAACTGTACGATGTTCAGCTCCGATGCGATCCCCTATCACAACTCAAGTCCGAGATTTCCATACTTAACAAGCAAAATGAGCTATTCTTGAAACAATAAGATAATGCAAGTACACCGGACCAAAGTTCGAACACTGCAATATTCAAGCATAGAAAGGAACATAAGCTGAAACTAGAAGACAAAATTTTATTTTCAACTAAATCAAAAGCTGCGGTTCATACATGAGCCTTTCCAAAATACTCCTACTTGCAGGGGCCGAACCCGCATCTAAACACGGCCTACAAAAAAAAGGAAAATGACAAAATCCTTGACTACCAAAGAAAAGTATGCCTAAAAGGAGTGTCTAATCCTTCTGCTTCCTCAACTTCTTCTTCCTCGAGGAGCTACTGGAACCACCAGTACCCTTTCGCTTGGAGCCTTTCTCCTTAGGCAGGCTCTCTTCGGGTGAAGGCATAATGTCAACGTCCTCGTCCGAGCTGGACTCTATGGGGATGCTTCCCACAGGAGGAGTTAGAGGAACAGACTCCGCAGCCGGAGGAGGGACTGGTACATTAGTATCAATAAGCGTGCCCCCAGGAGATACAACCATAAGAGGAGTGGGGCACTGTGTTGATGCTCCGCCACGCGCCGTGGCCGCCATCTCGGCATTAATCTCGGCCAACATCGCCGCTTCCCGTTGCACTCTGGCCTCGCTGTGAGCTGTAATAGTCTGAGTTGAAGTGCCAGGAGTAGACGAGAATCCACCCAGGCCAAACGGCAGGCCCGCAAAGGGATCACTCTGACGGCCGAGAAGCTCGTCTATCATCTGCTCATCGAAAGAAAGTGAGCTCCCCTGCGTTACTCCGACTGGTGCCATTGCCACGATGGAGGTCGCCTCAGAAACGATGGCTTCTGGCGATTGGCCTGATTCTTGGGCGGTGAAAGGCGCAGCTGGTGCAACTTCTGTCACTGATCAAAGAAAAGGGACATGTCATTAGTGTACACTTCAACACAAACTCTTCAATCCAAATATACAAGAAGTTAGTTCAGAGTACCTTCCTCAGTTTGGCTCGGGGTCGTCTGAACGACTTCGGAAGGATGCTCCTTAACAGGAGATAGATGCGGTCGGTCTGGATCATATGCCGGGATATGCTGCGAGTCGATCATCGGAGTTGGCTCAGATTGAGATGACACGATTATCTCAGAACTCATAACATGGTGCTCTGCACCAGAGCTTTCTCCGACTTCCTGGGTCTAGGCACCAAGCCTCTCCTTATCGTGGGAAATCATGGAGTCATGGAGAACCTTCTTTTCGTCATCATTGAGGATGCGGTTCTCCAGCTCGAATTCATCAAGGGCTTCATCAGGGTGCCCGGACTTCTCCTCATCAACCAGTAAGTTCCAGGCGTTGTAGAGATGCGTGGGGTAATCGTCAAGCCATGTCAAATCTCGGTGCCTTAGCACATTGGCGTTATAAGTGACGAGTAGCTCTTCTACCTCGGCCTCAATCCTGGCCTCCGCCTGCTGTACCTTCTCGTCAACCCCAGTTTCAGCTTCACGAGCTTGTTGCATAGCCGCTTCCTTCTCCTTTCGGAGCGCCACTGCCTGATCACAGGCCTCCTGCGCAGAGACATTAGCTGCGTCTTTCTCCTTCGCCATCTCGGAAAACTTTGATTTCAGCTCATTAAGCTCCTTAAGAGCGGCATCCCTCTCGGCGGTAATGGTGGTGTTCCTATGACCCATGTCCTTGATGGCGGTATAATGCTCTTGCTTCATCCTGGTCATGGCAGCATTTACTTCATCCACCTTTTTTAAGGCCTCCATTTCAGATTTACGGGAAGACTCAGCCTCCGCGTTGAGCGCTTTTATGATTCGGTCATTGTGACCCAACTCCTTCTCGAGCTTCTCAATAGTGACGTCCCGATCGAATGCCACTTTGGACGCTTTCTTCGCGGCCCGTCCCCATTCCCTGTACTGGAAAAAGATGTCCGCAACATAATCATGGATAGTGGTTTCAGCGGTTGGCGGAATTCTCCACAAGTGCGGAGGGAAGACATAACCATCAAAGCAGATGTCGGGAAACTCCTTCCTCATCTGTGCCAATTTAAGCGCTCCTTCACTGGACTCTTCAGTCAGGACCGGTGCAGAAGCCGAAGAGGTGGCTATTTCAGTTCTGCGCGGAGGATCGGGCCTCGAAGCTTGAGAAGGTGGCCTAGGCCGAGAAATTTCAGGAGGACGAGTAACTACTGCCGTAGGAGGTGCGGAGGTCCTGGGGGGAGGAGAGCGAGATCGGGATCGGCGAACGTATCCCCTATCTCTGTAAGACTTCTCCTGACCAGAATGTCCTAAGTCGTAATCCCTCTCGCCCTCTCTCCTGCGTGGCTCATGATAACGACGCTTGTTGCGCAAACTACCGAGCACAGAACTTTGCCCAGACATCGTACCTGAAAAGCAAACCACGAAGAATCAGTAGCCGTTTGCAATATGTTGTTTACGGTTAGGAAAATGTGTTGTGCCGTGAAGAGTGTGTGAATGTGTAGTTTAACCCCCCGGACCAACCAGAAGTGTCAATCGCACTGGCAGGAAGAGACTCGCTAACATCGACGATATGTCGCGGTCCACCCAATTCAACGTCGTGTTGCTCGGGCTCGATGTCCGGGATTGGAGGGTCAGCAGGCCCTTCGAATTGATTCTCAGCTTGCAGGGGGGGTGCTTCCGTAATCCTAACTCCTGGCAGAGGACGGTGCAAAACCACAGACTTCCGCCTCCCGGACTTAGGCTATTTTGAGGCCACTGCTTTGCCTTTCCTCTTTGCATCGGATTCCGGGGTTGCATTAGCGGGTCCGACCAACGGTTCCTCGTCGGTATGAGTTCTCTCGGAATCGGGTTCCTCAATTATCACATCCCTGGGTTTCTTCCGCTTGACCTTTTCTCTGGAGACGGTCTTTAATGCACCATCGAGCCTTATGCTCTGCCTCCGCCCGATCAACCCAAGAACTCTAAGGTTCTGGTCCGTCAGTAGCAACTCGATATTCCTTTCTTCACTAGGGACTTCTTGAAGGACACAAACTATCTCTTTATAGTAGCCGCCTTCAGGTCGCTAGATTATTGCTGAAAGAAAGAGAATAGGAGATATGAGTTTAGTTTCATTCAAAAATTGCCCCGTTAATTACTTGGGAAAAAGACAATGCTTACGTCTAAACAGCCATCTTCTGGCAAACCCCGGCGGACATCGGACATAGAACCACTCTGACTTGAAGTAGCTCAGCCTAGTCCACGACCCCATGACAACTTGGCAGTTTCTTACAGACTCCAAGAATGTAAAAGATGGGCTATCAGTTCGACTTTTGAAGTTGAAGAGGTATCTTATCTCGGTCGGGTGGGGAGGTCGGTAGAGGTATTCCATAAATGCGATGAACAAGCCATTGAGTGAAGCATATCCATTCGGATGGAGCTGAGACGGAGCAATATCCAGGTAAGCCAACACCTCTCTTATATAATCGTTGAACGGAGGAAGTGTACCGGCTGCACATGCATGTCGATTAAAGGCAGTATATCCCTCTGGGGGATTGTGTGGTCTGTCATCCGGCCGAGGCAACATTACATCGTCCAGCGATAAGCCATGCCTTAAGCATATTCTCCCTAGCGTATCTTCTGAGATATTGGACGGAACAGAGTCCAGTGGATTGTTTATGAAAGATGCGTCAGGTAACTCGTCCGGAGCTGGACCGATGACTTCAGCCTCAATGTCCGGAATCTCAAGTCTGGGAGTTTCTTGCTGCTGTGAACTTGAAGGTCCCATGGCTAGCTAACTCACGAGAAGTCATCATTAGACGATAAAAAGCCCGTGCATCCCTCAGTGTAAAGTGTATGGATATGTTGTGCAGTGCAAGTGTTATGCATATCTTGAACAAATAAATTTTTATGAAATAAGCCTAAGTGTGTGAACAACAAAACTCTGAGAGTCAGGCTGGAAATGACCGTCATCGCTGACCGTCACAACCGCGCCGTCCGGATACTGACATTCGATTCAGATTAAAGTTCGTTATACTTTGTTAGGTTGCAGTTCCATCTACGAGCTTCAAAAAGGCAGTCAGGCGTGCAGAGTTGTGATCAAGTTCTATTATGCAAAGCAGGAGCTCGTAGGAATCAGGTATGTAGTTTTATTATCAAGTCCAGATATGCAGGAATGAAGTTCATCGGAATCATGTTTTCAAGTGCTCAAAATTTCGCATCCATCAAAGGGAAAGTAATAATCGATCCTGAAAGGCTCGTTCGAATCCATCAGGTTACAAGTTCGAACTGATGCCAAGCATCGTGTTTCGAATCGATCATCAGGGGTTGAGTTCGTATCGATCAAGATGAGACGATTTCGTATCGATCATTGGTGGCCCGGTTCGTATCAAACGAGAAGACCCTAGCTTAACATCGCTAGCCCATATCAATCGTAATGGCAAAGTTCGTATCGATCTAAAGCTAAGGGCTCCAGAGCGATCATTGACTATTTTTTCGTATCGATTACTTCATGACGGTACGATCCATCTCCGCACCTATCGATAAGAATCGCCCCATCTCCACGGAGAAATCCCTTTTATCGATACTAGATCTGGGAAGTGATATCACTGCCTTCATCGATTCGAACGCAAGCCCTAGATTGATCCAGACTTCTTGTTTCTCCCACTCGCTCTTCTTCAATTCATCGAAACGCTGCTATGGTCGTTTATGACCAAGCTTTGGCCCAGATCTGGTTTTGCCAACTACCAGAATCAGTGATCGATGAAGAGGAAGTGGATCGGAGATAGATTCATTGTTTAGATTTATGGTTAATTACCTAAATTGAGGGCGAAATTCGAAGAATTGGAAGGACAAATCTGGTCGATTCGAGAATAGGTTACAGGCTTTCTTCTTTCCCAAATCTAAGCGAAAAGTAAGAGGCTGCAGTAAAAGAGTAAAAGTGAAAAAATGGCGAAGTCCAGAGTATTTATATGGAGCCTAGGGGAAAACTGGGTCGGTTCGACTCCCAGTCCACGCGACCGGTCGCAACCGATTAACCTCACGAATCGAGTCGAAATGCTCTGATTCGTATGCATCTAGCCGAGATTCCCATCGATTCGAAATGGACAGCGCGCATATCGATTCGAAGCCCTTATTCGTATCAACGAGCTCACAACTCCGTCCACCGCATGTCAATACGAATAATGAATTCGTATCCATTAAAGATCATCGATGCGAATCAGAATCCGACCCGGATTGTGTAACTCAGTGCGAATTATCATTTCGTGTCCATCCAGTCTACCTGCATCAATACGAAGAAAAGATTTCCAGCTTTCAAACGATGATTCATAAGGGGATCAACACAAATCGTGGGCTCAGGGCAGTCACCAGACATCGTTTCAACACGAGTTTCGAATCGATTCGAGAGAAACTCGATGCGAGATTCAACAACGACCTAGACTAACGACGAGTCGCAAACTTACAGCTTTTCAAAGCACGTCATGTTTTCACAAGACGTACTTTGGGGGGAAAATGTTATCCCGCCATTTGGCAAGGCCAGGACACCAAGGAACCAACTAGAGAATAAGCATGGCTTGTCATGGATATCGCTGGAATTTGTCCAAATCCGGATCAAGCTACAATTGATAGGACATGACTAGGAGAGCAAGGTGAACCAACGTTCCGATTTTCAAGTCAATCTGAGTTCATAGGCTCAAGTTGTGATGGATACAAAGTTGGAAAGAGCAGCGTGTTTTCGTATCCATCAAAAGGCTCTATTTCGTATCCATCCGGAGCAGTGGTTCATAGCGGTGATGTTAGTCATGTTTCGAATCCATCAAGTTCGTATCGATGGACTTCGTGTCCTTCAATAGTCCTCACTTCGTATCCATCTGTTTCGTATCGATCAGAGTGGCCAGGTCCACGTGTATATGAACTCCGCATCGATCAATCTCCAGCCAGAGAGGCTCGTTCGAACCCATCGGAGAAACGTCTGCTTCGTTACGATCGCCCCGCGTCGACTTCGTATCCATCAGTCCATGACCATTTCGTATCCACCAGAAGACAATGCTTCGAACCCGTAACCGCTGACTTACTCTTATCCAACGAGTCAATTAGCCAAGGTGACGTGTCTTCCATCGAAGTAAGCAGGGCGAGATATGTGGAGTCGAAACAGTCAATGCGGCACAAAGATCGGATCGAGACGAAGCGCGTGCGCCACCTCACTTCAAGATCACGTGCAGCCAGCGAGGCGAACGGATGGAGTCGAATTCATGGAGACGAACCAGACAGCCTATGATGAATCTCAGTTCGTATCGACGATATCTCATGATCTAATAATCCAAATCCAATGAAATTTTGAGGGAAGCTTGCATGCACACTGAAGGATGTCCATGCCAAATTTCAGCTCAATTGGACATCATCTTGATCGATACGAAATGGATTCGTACCGATCGCAGATCGAGGCGAAACTTTCTGGAAACGGTCGCGTGGCCCCCCTCACGTGCCAGACCAAGTCTCCCAAAGTTTAGGCGAGATCTGAGCCTCCTACGCCTATAAATAGAGCCCCAGAATCAACAGAAGAAGGATCTTTTTGGCTCTGAAGCGTCCGGACTCTGCCGGATTGAGATTTGCATCCTACTTTTGCTGTCAATTTCGAATTCTAAACTGTAATCCGCTGTTCATTGCTGTAACCGCTTGTAATCATTGAAAGAGAATCAATAAAATCATCAAAACTTCATAGTGGACGTAGGCTACACGCCGAACCACTCTGTTTGTTGGAGTTTTTGTTAGATAACCTCTGTTTTACATTTATAATCTTCACTTTATCTCTTCAAACAACTCCCGAAAAGTGTTGTGCCCATTTTTGGTACAAACAGGAACCATCCCTTACTGGACAGTCTCGAATAAGATAACCCCGCGGTTGTAGCTAGCAACCGCCCACACAGCCGAATAAAAAGGGACATCTAGACAGGGGTTCATCTCATCCTACTTGGGTATGACCCACTTAGCCTTGCTGCACCTCCCTTATTTTAGCCATTCCCGGTTGATGAGGCTTGAGGCTGCGATTACCTTTATAGAACACATCTATCTTAGAATGCTCATCGTCCACCTGACGATGTGCTGAAAGCATTCAATCCATACAAGTTTGTTCTGGGTTCGAATGAAACCGAAGGCATTATCTCGTTACACTCATTTTGGAATCACCCTCAGAGTTAACGACAATAACCCTTGCACTCTGAATCTTCATCTTCACTTGAGATTCACGACCTATCGTTAATTTGGATCGATGTGGTTTTCGGATATCCAAATCTTGAAACTCGATCCCGGTCTCATCGAAATCCAAAACGCCATCTTTTAGGTCCAAGTTGTTTTAAAGTTAAAACAATTCAATTCTATTAT
The DNA here is from genome assembly GCA_030737815.1 of Allium fistulosum. Classification (NCBI taxonomy): domain Eukaryota; kingdom Viridiplantae; phylum Streptophyta; class Magnoliopsida; order Asparagales; family Amaryllidaceae; genus Allium; species Allium fistulosum. The sequence goes on along the minus strand of CM060901.1, from coordinate 515,703,607 downwards.
CTATATACACACAGATAGATAATTCATATCATCATCACAAACAGATAATTCGCATTATCATCATAAACAGATAATTCACATTATCATCACATTTCAACCAAAGCATCCATATCACACAGCATCACTTATCTCATATCTGAGATCTCAAACCATTCAAGGCAATCAATATCATTCAACATCCATAAGCAATGATTTATTAATCACCATCTATAATTAATTTAAAGTGAATTAAATTAATTATTTTTCATCACATAAATCTTGTTTACTTAATCATTAATTAATTACAAATCAATTAATTGATCATCCTTTAATTATCCATCTTAATTAATCATCCTGATTAGTTATTCTTATTTACCTTAAGTAATTAGCCTTTAATTAATTACACAAATTAATTATCCTTAACCATTCACAGTAATTAACCATTAATTACTTCATTAATTACATTAATTAATGATCCTTAATTAATTACTTCCATTAATTAATTAACTATAATTAATTACATTAATCCTTAATTAATTACATTAATTAATTAAACTTTTTACTAATCACTTCCATTAATCAACCTTAATTGATCATAAACAGTAATTACCATCCTGTAATTACTTACCTTAATTAATTAACTCCTTAATTAATTATATAAATCCTTTGATTGATTACACTAAGTAATTAATCTTTAATTACTTCTTCCAAGTAATTACCCTTTAATTACTTCCCAATAAGTAATTCCCTTTAATTAATTACATCCAGTAATTATACATTAATTACTTCACTAAGTAATTCCACTATTCAATCTCATTAAGTAATTTTACTTAATCAACCATCAAATGATTATCTTTAATTAATTAACAAATTAATTAACTAAAATTTATCACATTCACTTCCTTAATTACAATTGGTAATTCATCCCTTAATTACCTTTAAAACAAATTAATTAATCTTTAATTGTAGATTAATTATCCCTTAATTATCAAGTAATAAAACTTAATTATCAATTAATAAAACTTAATAACAAATTAATTAATCCTTAATAATCAGTTAATCAATCCTTAATTACAAGTAATTAACCCTCAATAATAGTTAATTAATTGTTAATTAACTTTAATTATAGATTAATTATTTCTTAATTATTAATTAATAAAACTTAATTATTAATTAATAAACTTAATTAAGTACTTCTTAATTACCAGTTAATCAACCTTTAATTACTTAATTAATAAATTTCTAATTCATTAATCGCTAATCATTAGTTAATCAATCATAATCATTAGTTAATTAAATTAATTAATTATTCTTAATGAATTACTTAATTAATTCTTTATCTTTAATTAATTAATTAAATAAATTATACTTAAATCCTTAATTAACTTAATTAATTCCCAAATCATTAAAACTTTAATTATCTTAAGATAAATCATTATCTTAATAAATGACATAATTATCAATTCATTTTAAAACATTTTATCATTACAATTAACCTTACTTAATTGAATCATTAATTAAGATTGAATAAAATAAACATTTAATCTTGATAAATTAAAGTTACCATATCATAACTTCTTTGAATACTTTAAACATTATCAAGTAATAGTTTAAAACTATTATCAATTTAAATTTAAAACTTGCTTAAAAATTTCATTTCTAATTTAAGTTTAAAATAACTTTAAATTTTATTTAACAAAATTTAAATCAAACCAATTTCAAAACTTCTTAACCAATTGTTAAAGAAAACAATCATTATTTATATAAAGCAATTTATGCAAGAAAACTTAAACTAAATTTGTTTTTAAATTTCAAAAACCTTGTTTTAAAATCTTTTTAAAACTATTCAGTTTTTACTTCGGGTCAAACCCGAGTTTCCCTTGCTTCTCTTCCATTACCAAAAACTTTGCTTATTTATATTTTCTTTTTAGTTTAAAACCTATAGGAATAATCACCACAACTACTCGAGTTTACACTCGAGTCATCTACCCCAAATCCCGACCCTATCTTCGAGAAATCACACAACACAAAACAACTGACATAACTCCTCCTCCTCCCTGTGCACATGCACCATCGCCGGAGTCACTCTTCACCTCCGATGAGCTCTCCTGCATATCGAACATCAATGCAGCAACCATCTCCAATCCTTAAAACACCATCACCAGTTTCGAATCAAAATCGAGCTACCCAGAAGGCCTAGAACCCAAAACAGCCTCCGGCAAAACCTACTCGTCCACACTTCTCCGACCACCAGAGATCGAGAGATTCTGACCACACCCTGCCGACACATCATGCCATCCCACCCCTGAGTTTCAAGCAACTCGCATCACCAGTGACGATGCGACGACCCCAAACTCAACCCAGTCAAAAACTAGGGTTAAAAACTTGCCTCGACCACCGTCGACGCCTCTGCAACTTATTCACCCTCCAAATATTTTTGCCTGGACCACTAGACCTCACTCCATCTCCAATGATGATTTCGAACATCCCAGACCTTGTGGCCAACAGAAATCACCCAAAAACCAAATTCCAGACCACCCCAAAATTCACATTCATAACTTCGTTTAAAATTTTGATTTTGATTTTAAAAATCATATTTTCCCAGGCCAATTCAAGTTATATACTTGAATTAGAGAATTTCAACCATTAGTTTTTAACATGTTTGTAATTTAATTTCTTATTTTACTGTAAATCTTGATTTCCAGACACTATATATATATAAACATGTTTAAACTATTTTTAGATCCAAGTTCAAGTTTAAACAAACTAAATTTGTTTGAAAACTAAGGCCTATCACAGATCAGAGGAGAAGAAAGTGGAATTTGAATTAAATTTAAACTCTGTAATATAAAACAGAGAAGATCATGAATATAACAGACATGTACACATGAATACAATCATATATACAGAATTCTACACTTATTTATACACATGCAGGCATCATTATCATAGAGATTTCATAAGCAACCTTTATTTACCTACTTAACTTTTAAATTAAAAAGTTTACTCACCTTTTGAAAATGCAGAGAGTTTTGAAACTGGATGAAAACTGAAGCTTTGAAAATTTGAATATCACTGTTGTTTTGATTTCTGAAACTTTGTCTTGCTTGAAACTTAAAAACTGAAAAGCTTTGATACTTGATTGTTTAACTGGAACATGATGATGATGACTCAAGACTTTGATAATCTGTTTGGTTCCAGATTGCAGTCTTGAAAAATGCTACAGGCTTTTAGAAAATGCTTACAAGGTTTGATATAAAATGGTTATAGATTTTGATTTCAGTTTCTTCTTGAGGAAAAGGTTACAGGTTTGAGAATGTTTTGAGGAGATGTTTTCAGGTTTGATGATTTTCTGGTTTGCATTTGTTTTATGAACGAAAATAGAATAAGAAGAATATATAGAAATGAGTTTTACAGGGACATGTATTAACTGGTACAAAATGTTTCTTTGATCAGAGATTTTTTCTTATCTTTCCAGGGAAGATTTATAAACTGAAATGATTTTTGAACAATTCAAAGTGACCTGTTTTTGGGCTAGAAATGAAAGCATTTAATGCATGTGTCCTTACCAGTTTGCATACTTATCCCCTTGCTGTTGTATGTACAAAGATATTATTTTTCTTGCCTTGCATACAGGTATTTCCATAGGATATATATTTCTAGAATTTACCTTATGTGTTTACTTTAAAATTGCTATAGTTATTGTTATTATGTTAACTTGTGTATTTATTTCTATTTTTACATAACTACTTATTTTTATTTCTTAACTATCCAACACTTAATTTATATTCTTATATTTTGTTATACTTATATTTAATATTGATAAGATTTTATTTCAAGCATTATTATCTATATTACATCTCTATATATATATATATATTTAGATCAAAAGTTAATAAGGTAAAGCTTACTTTAATTTAAGATAGATTTTATTGTAATTATATTGGAACACTTTTATTTTAAATTCTCAAATCATAATTTTCTTCCAAAATACACATATATATATATATATATATATTCGTTTTTAAATAATACTTATTAAAATTGAAATAATAGGTCTATTTAAAATCTATTTATAAAATAACACAAATTAAATTTGTAACTAATTATTCCATTTAAAAATCTATTTATAACTATATTTTAAAACAACTCATTATTAAATTGTTTGAAAAAAAATAAACTTACCAATTTTAATTAATTAATTAAGGAGATTATCACATTTTAAATTCCTTGAAATTCCGGGATATCACATTCCTCCTCCCTTAAAAAAATTTCGTCCTCGAAATTTAAAACAAAAGATAATCCAAAGTTTTATTTTATTTCAACCAATTCAGGCATACATATCAGCCATACACAACCAAACAAACAATTTCATCCAAACAAACTATTTAGTCAAACAAACAACACTAGCTATTCGGACACAAATCCGGATAAGCTTCCAAAAAAATTCCCGAGTTTCCCAGGTACAGACACCGAAATACTCGCTTTACTGAATCCAAACTAGCTACTGAGCTCCTACTCATCTAGATCTACAATCTATACAAGAGATCTAACCACAGTCAAGATCTGATCAACAACCAAACCCTTCTGAACTACTGGTTCCAAAACCAGTGATGGATCATACACGTACTTCCTTCAGAGGTACGTGAAACACATCGAATCCCAGTCTTCCAAATTGGCAATTCACTCTTGTAATCCAAAACACTTATCCTTACAAGAATACAGAAAGATCCAATATACTTCGGAGCTAACCTCACAGACTTACCCCATCTTATGCTCCTTAGATCAGAGAAAACTTATCCAAAATAAAATCTCCAACTTTGAAATCCAAATTCTTCCGTCTCTTATCCTCAAAATCTTCTGATGATCCCGGGCTGCCTACATCCTTCCTGATCAGCTCAACCCTCGCTGATGCCTCTCAAAACAAACTGGACCAAAAACAATCCAACAGAATAATCCCCTTAAGATCAACCAAAACTAAGAACAAACTCTACTCTACCAACATTAGTAGATTACAACTTACTTCTCCTATCCGGAAAAGACAAACAAAAACACTTTCCAATCTGGCCTCAAATCTAGAAAAATTTCCTGTAGAAATTCTCTAATCCCAAAACACTACAACTTCCGGTTGCTTCCACTCTGGAACAGCTGCCACCTTGCTTCTGCTGCACAACTCTGATCTGGAGTAGATGGGCATGTCGATGAATTAGAGCAAAATCTTAACCAACACCTTCTGGACACATAGTTCATCAAATCCACCACAATCGAAAACGTTGGTTATCTCAAAGACATAACCAACTGCTCAAAGAAACAGATGAGTCCTCAGTCAAGGGTACTGTCTTCAGCTACCCTTAGCTGGAAGAAACTCGAAACAAGATACAGAAGAGAAAACACAAATGCTCCACCAAATCTTCTTTAAAAACCATCCATCTCGTTAGCTGAACCACCGGTATCTCTTCCAGACCCAGGTCAATGGAAATTAAACTTCCTAATGTGGACGAACTGCTGGCTTCCTTGAAAACTTCTGGACAAATCTTTGACAACTCTATAACTCATACATCCTCTAGGGATGCCACAAATCCATGCAAAAGATTATCCAAGAGAATCACTCAAACTATCGCAAGTCGCTTTTGCGATCCCATCCAGACCAATATCCACAGATACTATTCTCTCTTCACAAATCAGAACAGCTTGTCGTTGACTAACCAATCCACCGAAGAAATGGATCCACTCTGCTGCTTCTGAATTCCACCACTAGGGTACTATTAAGCCAAAAGATCTTCCTACAGGCACAAAACATCTCCCAGCTGCACTGCTGCCACGGATGCCAAAAACTTCCTAATCCAAATCTCCTTTGAGAAACTCGGACCTCAAACCAAACACAACATCCAGCTGAAACTCGGTCTCATCATCGATGCAGACACACTCCCTCAAACTTTTTCCGAAGAAAACATCTTCGAAAACATCCAAAGTCACTGCGTCTCACCACACAACTACTACTTCCTGAGGTTGCCAACATACCATCACTTGTTTTTGCCTAACCGACAGATCCAAACTCTCAAAAATCCGCTCACACGAGCGCGATCAAACTTGCACTTTAATGATGAACTCTGAACCTTAACAAGTTTCCTTCAGAGATCAATGAAATTATTACACCATAGCAAAGCTTACTCGGGACGATATTGGGTCTGTAGTCTCGACAGATACACTTCCAACTCAACATTTAAACTCCAACCATTGGTAGTCGTGCTACACACACCACTACCCCATCTACCTTTATAACTTATGTTGGAAAACCCGAACAGGTAACCCAACAGATAGGTAGAAATATAGATATACATATGTGATAACCCTGATTTTTGTGAGTAATTTCATGATTTAATTTAGTTTGTGTTTGTTTGAAATTGCATTGAAAAAAAATAGGAATAGGAAATTGATTTACAGATACATGGTTTAAAACATGTACATGTGCACAAGACGATTTACACACATGCACACAGATTTCTGTGTAATAAGAATTTAGCAGAAATCAATAGATAAATTAAAATAACTGATTTAGAAATACATATGCATGAAGATAGAATTTTATCTTTAAATAAAATAGGGTACAAAGAAAATAAAAGCTAGGCAGAAATAAACTTAAAATTATGTAAGGAAAGAAAGAAAAATAAAAGACTTAGGTATGCATGTGTTATACATGTATACAGTCAACCAATTTCTGGAAGAAAACAGAAGTTACATAGCAATGGCATGAGTCCTTAAACAAACATTTTATCCATTTCTAGTAATTTCTTTAATTTAGGAAATAAGAAGTCATGGATATAACATGACCCGGGACAAGATTAAAAAAATGAGGCTTATTTCTGAAAATGAAGACAAGGACCACATACCCTCTTATTTCTTGAAGGCAGGCTATGTTATGTATGGGGTAGAACTGACATTGGGTAAATACCATAAACCCTAGTAACAGCCAGGATTTATATAAAGAGGCTTGGGGTAGTGAGATCATACCCATTTGTTCCTCACCACTTAAAGAAAATAATATACAAGACATAAACCAGAGAAAATAGGAGAAGGCAGAAGACTAAAAGGGGTTCATAAGGCATAGGAAGAAGAAGGATTAAAGTGAGTAACCTCACTGAAAGCTTTGGCATTAAGTCCTGAAGATTGAGGCAGCCTATTTGAACTAATCATTCATTTTCTTTTTACAAGTTATGTTTTATGATTTGATGACCTTGGTTTGTTAATGTTCTGCTTAAGTGTAAAACCCCTCACTGTGATTTACCCAGAATGATAAGAGTCATGGGTTCATGTTTTAAAAATATTCATCTGAGATATGGGTTAGCTTTGAGATGGAGTGATTTCTTTTATAAGTTTTCTTTATAAAGTGGCTTATAAAAAAATCCCCGGAGTCATGTGGTAGACATATGGTCTGAAGATAGAAAGAAATATGGGGCTGCAACATTGTGTTGTTGCTTATGTCTCATATTAATTAAAACAAAAGAAAATATAGGAGTGCAATGTTGTACATGTGCTGAGCTTCTATGTTTTTATGAATTACCCAAATCAAAATATACTTATGGTTTAGCCAGATCATGAATCTGATTGAACCAGAGGTAAGAAAAGATAACTAGTAAACTACTTAGGACCATATGTGTGCAACTGGACCCATTGTAACCCATGGGAGAAATGATATACTAAGAAATCACATCTGTTTTCATGATTAAATGATTTCTTCTGAGAATATAACTTACCAGACCCTGAATGAATACATATTGGTTGAATTGTTTATTTTTCTCTGATTGAAAAAGTGAGATGCAGAAGGGATTAGCTCAGTTAAAAAAAAAAGGGAAAAACACTTAGTAATTTAACTAAGGACTTGGGATCTTAGGGCTACAAAATATAGCTTGGCAAGGGGAACATTGCAAGCTCACACATGGTATGTTTATACCCAGGGGCCTGAGTGTGCTGGGTTAACAGAGAGATGTCCCAGGCAGTGTGTGTTTAAAAAGAGAAAGTAGCTAAAGAACCTATTATATTTGATAATGAACTTTAGAAATAGGTTCATGAGAGGCCTGGGAAAAATCCCTGATGGCCAGTAAAGTTGAAAAGGGCATGCTGACTGAATTGATGATTGCATTTGGTTGGCTTATGATGTTTTTATTGATGAATCTTATGATTGTTTTCTATGAATTAAGTCATTGTGATCACATATATATAATCTGTTTAACACTGATATGAATGCACATGCCTCACAAAAACATGTACAAAGAAGATACTGAGTTTCTTATTCATACAAAACACTGGAATATAAATGGAATTGAATATGATCATGTTTTCAGTTAGATTATTCATACCAGACAATTAGTCTGACCCTTTTGTGTTTGTGCACCATTGGGTGTCTCATATTTGTATGAGGCAGTTCATGGTGATTATGCAGGTAAATAAGAACTTGGTTGATCAGGAATTGGATGAGTTAACTACTTAAAGATTTGGATGCTATGTTTAAAAAGACTTTGCTGAAGTAAATCAAACATTCATGAGGAACTAGATTAAGACCTTTTGTTTAAGTTACTTTGAGAAACCAATGTATTGTTAATTGCTGTTTTGTAGTTGTTGAACTTATATATATCAGCTGAGACTATGTGCTTTGTTTTTACAAGATGTTTTGCTAAGAAAAATGAATTTTAAGCTTCAAGAACAGTCAGGCTAATGGTAGAAAATTTGAGAATAAAGGATTTATGGATTGAATGTATATACAAAGAACTAATATAAGAAAATCCATGTATAAGTTAAGAAATAATTTTTAGACACTCTGAGACGTCCGTCATAAAGATTTAGACGTCTGAGATCAAATTTAGACGTCTGTCATAAAAATTTAGATGTCTGAATTTAGTTCAAAATGTTTTTCACTCTCTGTTTCAATTTTAGACACTCTGAGACGTCCGTCATAAAGATTTAGACGTCTGAGATCAAATTTAGACGTCTGTCATAAAAATTTAGATATCTGAATTTAGTTCAAAATGTTTTTCACTCTTTGTTTCAATTTTAGACACTCTGAGACGTCTGTCATAAAGATTTAGACGTCTGAGATCAAATTTAGACGTCTGTCATAAAAATTTTAGACGTCTAAACTGCTGATTTTGCCTAATTTGCCTATTGAGGAAAAGAAGTGTTAAAAATTACTAAGTTGCAACTGCATATGATTATGGGATTAATTCCCCTGACTTAAAAATCAAAAGGTATGGAAAATGAGCTATGTGCTGGTTGATTTGAAATTCAAAATTCAATCAGGATACACTCTTGCTAAACAACACTCTGATCCAAGCAAGACGGTCACATACATCTTCATATGTATGTGAATATATTTATTGATGAACTGATATAAATATATTAGTAGAAAAGGAGGATCCTGGATTATTTAGTAAGAAGGCTAAATGACTCTAAGAGATTTATTGATGTAAAAAAAAATCCTAGTAAAAAAAATTAGGTGGAATTAGTTAGGGTCATTTCATTTGGTATCAGAGCTATGTTGTTAAATAACATAGCAAAATTTTGTATGAACTTGTTTGCATTGGATGTATAGAAGTGTTGATTGCTTTGGATGTTTTGATTGTTAATGTTACACTATTGATATCTATTATGACAGAATAAGTGATAGATTAAAATGAGTTAATCTATAGAATATTAGACAAAACAGACTAACCTAAGTATTATATCCATAGAGTTATGGTAGGACCCAGACATCAAAATGTAGGAACAAGTGAACCACCCATGGTGAATGTGCAAGAATTCATGAGAGCCCTAAGGGATGGAGTAGGCAACAGGCAGGAAAATCCACATGAGGAACTTTCCAAACTACTCAAGACTTTTACCAATCTTGGAGGCAAAACTTTTGATGGCACAGAAGGAGTTATGGGAGTTCAAAATTGGCTCAGAATTTTGGAAAGAATCTTTGCAGACATGCAAGTTGAAGACCAAAGGAAGAGGCAAATTGCATCCAGGCAATTGAGAGGAGCAGCTTTGGATTGGTGGGAGGTTATCATAGCTGGAAGACCTGAAGGGGAAGTGACATGGGATCAATTTAAAGCAATGTTGGAGGGTAGATTTGTCCCTGCATCAGCCAAGGAATCTTTGCTAGAAGAATTTATCAAATTAAGGCAAGGGGCTATGAGTGTCACTGAGTACACTCAGAGGTTTGAATCATTGGCAAAGTATGGTGCAGTGCTCATCACTACTGGGGAGGCTAAGAATGGCAGATATATTCAAGGGTTGAACCCTAGCCTTAGTAGAGCCATGCTGCCATACAAGGACAAGACTTTTGATCAAGTTTTGGATTTGACTCTGAGCATTGAACAACATGATAAAGTCAGAGAGAATTTCAGGGCATTCAAGAATAACCAAAACAAGAAGGGAAAGGGTAAATTTCACCCATATGATAAGAAGAAAACAGACATAGCTTCCACCAAGAAACCAGAAGAAGTCAGGGCTACTGAAGTAAAGAAGAAGATCACTTGTTATAACTGTGGCCAAGAGGGGCATATGAAGAATAGATGCACAAATGTTAGGCCTGCATCCTTCAATTGTCACCATTGTGGGAAGGAAGGTCACATAAAGAGGAATTGTCCAGAATTTAAGCAAGGAAGATTAGGGGCTTTGGAAGGGAAAGGCAAGGCAGCTGAGGGATCAAGTGTTGAAAAGCATGGTCAAGTTGAAGGTACTTTGCTTATTCACTCAATACCTTTAGCAGTAGTGTATGATAGTGGGGCTACACACTCATTGATCTCTCATGATATTGCACAACAATTAAAATTGAATTGTATGATTGTTGATAAGCCACTGTTAATTAGGAGCCCTATAGGTAGTTCATGTGTTATGGGTATGATGTGCATGCAACTGGGACTAAATATAGGAGGACATGTGTTTGAGTCAAACCTATGTGTTGCAATATCCGGACATAGGGATTATTTTAGGAGTTGATTGGTTGAGTAGATATAAGGCTATCATAAATATGGAGACATCCACCATATCATTGAAAGTTTCAGATGGACAAAGAATAGTTGGTCTTTGTGAGGCAAACAATAATAGAGGTATAGCCAACCTTTCTACATTGTCTAATGAAAAACCCATGCCTGCCTTAGAAGAAATCCTCATAGTAAATCAATATGGTGATGTGTTTGGTGAAGTAAGGGGAGTTCCAAACCACAGAGCAGTTGAATTTTCAATTAGAATAATTCCAGGAGCTAGCCCAGTGGTTAAAAGACCAACTAGAATGGGGCCTAAGGAGTTGATGGAGCTGAAAAAGCAATTAGTTGAACTAGAAGAAAAAGGTTTTATTAGACCTAGTAGCTCATCATGGGGAGCACCAGTAGTCTTTGTTAAGAAACAAGATGGATCCCTTAGGTTATCTATTGACTATAGGGAATTAAACAAAGTCACAGTTAAAAATAAATACCCCTTACCAAGAATTGACGATCTCTTTGATCAATTGAGTGGTGCAAAAATATTTTCTAGACTTGATTTAGCTTCAGGCTTTCATCAGATGAAAGTAGAAGAGGAAAGTATAAAGTATACAGCCTTTAACACCAGATATGGACTTTATGAATTTTTAGTAATGCCATTTGGTTTGACAAATGCTCCTTCCTATTTTGTTGATTTGATGAATAGGATTTTTAGAGAATACTTGGATAAGTTTGTATTAATATTTATTGATGATATACTAATTTATTCTAAGTCAGTTAGAGAGCATGAAAACCATTTGCACATGGTATTTGAGAAATTGAGACAGGAAGACTTGAAAGCAAAGTTTTCAAAATGCACTTTTTGGCAAAATGAAGTGAATTTTCTAGGCCATATCATATCAGAAAAAGGAATAGCTGTGGATTCCAATAAAGTCATTGCAGTACAAGCTTGGAAAAGGCCTACTAATGTCACTGAAGTCAGATCATTCATGGGAATGGCTGGTTACTATAGAAGATTTATAAAAGATTTTGCAAAAATCTCAATTCCATTAACCAGATTGACTAAGAAAAATCAAGTGTTCACTTGGACTGAGGAGTGTGAAAAAGCCTTTGGGAAATTAAAAGAAGCACTGGTACAAGCTCCAATTCTTAAGGTACCTGAGGGAAATGAAAACTTGGTGGTGTATACTGATGCAAGTGGACAAGGGCTTGGGGCAGTGTTGATGCAACAAGATCAGGTAATAGCTTATGCTTCTAGGCAGTTGAAATCAAGTGAGGTAAGGTATGCTACTCATGACCTTGAATTGGCTGCTATAGTGTATGCTCTTAAGTTATGGAGACACTACTTGTTAGGAACAAAATTTGAAGTGTATACAGACCATAAATCACTTAAATATTTATTTTCACAAAAAGAATTAAATATGAGGCAGCAAAGATGGATTGAACTCTTAGCCTCATATGTATTTTGAAATACTATACACACCTGGTAAAGCTAATAAAGTAGCAGATGCCCTAAGTAGACAACATGCTAAAGTGGCTAGATTAATGATAGAAGAGTTTAACCTTTATCATTATTAATTGATTCAGAGATAGAAAGTGATAATATAGAAAACATGAGCTTATGCAGTGAGAATGTAGAAATGGGAAAATTAAGTTTTATTACTCTGGGATCAGAATTGAAAAATAAAGTTGTAAAGCTACAAGACCAAGATCCATTTTTATTTGAAAGGAAGACTCAAATATTAAATGGTAAGGCAGTGGAAGGTTTTCAGTTGAATGATCAAGGCCATTTGAGGAAAGGAGGAAGAATATGTGTTCCAACAGTTGATGAGTTGAAGCAAGAAATCTTGGATGCTTACCACAAAAGTAAATATACTATACACCCAGGAAGCACAAGAATGTATCACAACCTCAAGAGAGATTATTGGTGGAGTGGTATGAAGAGAGCAGTGGCAACTTATGTATCTAAATGTATGGTTTGCCAACGGGTGAAGGCTGAGTATCAAAAACCCTCAGGGATGCTTCAACCTTTACAAACACCACAGTGGAAATGGGAAGACATATCAATGGATTTCATTGATGGTTTGCCTAGAACTAGGAGAGGAAATGATAGTATTTGGGTAGTGGTTGATAGGCTAACCAAGTCAGCCCACTTTATACCAGTGAAATCAGAAAGAAATGCAAATACCTTAGCCCAGTTATTTATTAAAGAAGTAGTCAGGCTGCATGGTATACCAAAGACTATAGTAAGTGATAGAGATACCATCTTCACTTCAAAGTTTTGGCAGAGTTTTCACAATGCAATGGGGACTGATTTATGCTTAAGCACAGCATACCATCCTCAAACTGATGGCCAAACAGAAATTGTGAACAAATTGCTTGAAGACATGTTAAGAGCTTGTGTATTGGATTGGGGAGGAAGTTGGGAGGATCATATCTTTTTAGCTGAATTTGCATACAACAATAACCATCATAGTAGTATAGGCATGGCCCCCTTTGAAGCTCTTTATGGGAGACCATGTTTATCACCCTCAAGTTGGCTTGAATCTGGAGAAAAAGTGGTCTTAGGACCAGAAAATGTGAAGGAGACTTCTGAAAAGATAACTTTGATCAGAAGAAGAATTGCTTCTGTCCAAGATAGGCAAAAGAAATATGCAGATCAAAGAAGGAAGGCAGTACAATATGATGTTGGGGATTATGTATTCATCAAGATATCACCCATGAAAAAGGTTCTAAGGTTTGGGAAACAAGGGAAGTTGATTCCTAGGTATATAGGACCATATAAAATCCTAGAAAGAATAGGAACAATAGCCTATAAATTAGAGTTGCCAGAAGAAATGAGAGCAATGCATGCTGTTTTTCATGTGTCTCAACTTAGAAGATGGGTTCATGATAAGGAGGCAATCCTAGAATCCTCTAAGGATGTGCAGATTGATCCTAGAATGATCTACGAAAAGGAACCAGTGGGCATAATTTCTAAAGAAACCAAGAAATTGAGAAATAAAGAAATTAAATTAGTAAAAGTGCAGTGGAGTCTTGACCCAAACGATTGCACATGGGAAGTGGAAGATAAAATCAGAAATGATTATCCACAACTGTTTGATTAAATGAAAGGTAAATTTATTTATATTAATGAATGTTTTGATTGAAATATGCATTATGATTTTTGTTTTAATATGCATAGTGTTTAATTAAGTGATTGGCTTGAGAATGGTTTTGAGATCAGAAGTTGATTTTCTGGAGTAATGGTACTTAAGTTAAGTATGAAAGAATTGTGGGACACAATTCCTAAAAGGAGGGGTAAATGTGATAACCCTGATTTTTGTGAGTAATTTCATGATTTAATTTAGTTTGTGTTTGTTTGAAATTGCATTGAAAAAAAATAGGAATAGGAAATTGATTTACAGATACATGGTTTAAAACATGTACATGTGCACAAGACGATGTACACACATGCACACAGATTTCTGTGTAATAAGAATTTAGCAGAAATCAATAGATAAATTAAAATAACTGATTTAGAAATACATATGCATGAAGATAGAATTTTATCTTTAAATAAAATAGGGTACAAAGAAAATAAAAGCTAGGCAGAAATAAACTTAAAATTATGTAAGGAAAGAAAGAAAAATAAAAGACCTAGGTATGCATGTGTTATACATGTATATAGTCAACCAATTTCTGGAAGAAAACAGAAGTTACATAGAAATGGCATGAGTCCTTAAACAAACACTTTATCCATTTCTAGTAATTTCTTTAATTTAGGAAATAAGAAGTCATGGATATAACATGACCCGGGAAAAGATTAAAAGAATGAGGCTTATTTCTGAAAATGAATACAAGGACCACATACCCTCTTATTTCTTGAAGGCAGGCTATGTTATGTATGGGGTAGAACTGACATTGGGTAAATTCCATAAACCCTAGTAACAGCCAGGATTTATATAAAGAGGCTTGGGGTAGTGAGATCATACCCATTTGTTCCTCACCACTTAAAGAAAATAATATACAAGACATAAACCAGAGAAAATAGGAGAAGGCAGAAGACTAAAAGGGGTTCATAAGGCATAGGAAGAAGAAGGATTAAAGTGATTAACCTCGCTGAAAGCTTTGGCATTAAGTCCTGAAGATTGAGGCAGCCTATTTGAACTAATCATTCATTTTCTTTTTACAAGTTATGTTTTATGATTTGATGACCATGGTTTGTTAATGTTCTGCTTAAGTGTAAAACCCCTCACTATGATTTACCCAGAATGATAAGAGTCATGGGTTCATGTTTTAAAAATATTCATCTGAGATATGGGTTAGCTTTGAGATGGAGTGATTTCTTTTATAAGTTTTCTTTATAAAGTTGCTTATAAAAAAATCCCCGGAGTCATGTGGTAGACATATGGTCTGAAGATAGAAAGAAATATGGGGCTGCAACATTGTGTTGTTGCTTATGTCTCATATTAATTAAAACAAAAGAAAATATAGGAGTGCAATGTTGTACATGTGCTGAGCTTCTATGTTTTTATGAATTACCCAAATCAAAATATACTTATGGTTTAGCCAGATCATGAATCTGATTGAACCAAAGGTAAGAAAAGATAACTAGTAAACTACTTAGGACCATATGTGTGCAACTGGACCCATTGTAACCCATGGGAGAAATGATATACTAAGAAATCACATCTGTTTTCAAGATTAAATGATTGCTTCTGAGAATATAACTTACCAGACCCTGAATGAATACATATTGGTTGAATTGTTTATTTTTCTCTGATTGAAAAAGTGAGATGCAGAAGGGATTAGCTCAGTTAAAAAAAAGGGAAAAACACTTAGTAATTTAACTAAGGACTTGGGATCTTAGGGCTACAAAATATAGCTTGGCAAGGGGAACATTGCAAGCTCACACATGGTATGTTTATACCCAGGGGCCTGAGTGTGCTGGGTTAACAGAGAGATGTCCTAGGCAGTGTGTGTTTAAAAAGAGAAAGTAGCTAAAGAACCTATTATATTTGATAATGAACTTTAGAAATAGGTTCAGGAGAGGCCTGGGCAAAATCCCTGATGGCCAGTAAAGTTGAAAAGGGCATGATGACTGAATTGATGATTGCATTTGGTTGGCTTATGATGATTTTATTGATGAATCTTAAGATTGTTTTCTATGAATTAAGTCATTGTGATCACATATATATAATCTGTTTAACACTGATATGAATGCACATGCCTCACAAAAACATGTACAAAGAAGATACTGAGTTTCTTATTCATACAAAGCACTGGAATATAAATGGAATTGAATATGATCATGTTTTCAGTTAGATTATTCATACCAGACAATTAGTCTGACCCTTTTGTGTTTGTGCACCATTGGGTGTCTCATATTTGTATGAGGCAGTTCATGGTGATTATGCAGGTAAATAAGAACTTGGTTGATCAGGAATTGGATGAGTTAACTACTTAAAGATTTGGATGCTATGTTTAAAAAGACTTTGCTGAAGTAAATCAAACATTCATGAGGAACTAGATTAAGACCTTTTGTTTAAGTTACTTTGAGAAACCAATGTATTGTTAATTGCTGTTTTGTAGTTGTTGAACTTATATATATCAGCTGAGACTATGTGCTTTGTTTTTACAAGATGTTTTGCTAAGAAAAATGAATTTTAAGCTTCAAGAACAGTCAGGCTAATGGTAGAAAATTTGAGAATAAAGGATTTATGGATTGAATGTATATACAAAGAACTGACATAAGAAAATCCATGTATAAGTTAAGAAATAATTTTTAGACACTCTGAGACGTCCGTCATAATGATTTAGACGTCTGAGATCAAATTTAGACGTCTGTCATAAAAATTTAGATGTCTGAATTTAGTTCAAAATGTTTTTCACTCTCTGTTTCAATTTTAGACACTCTGAGACGTCTGTCATAAAGATTTAGACGTCTGAGATCAAATTTAGACGTCTGTCATAAAAATTTAGATGTCTGAATTTAGTTCAAAATGTTTTTCACTCTCTGTTTCAATTTTAGACACTCTGAGACGTCTGTCATAAAGATTTAGACGTCTGAGATCAAATTTAGACGTCTGTCATAAAAATTTTAGACGTCTAAACTGCTGATTTTGCCTAATTTGCCTATTGAGGAAAAGAAGTGTTAAAAATTACTAAGTAGCAACTACATATGATTATGGGATTAATTCCCCTGACTTAAAAATCAAAAGGTATGGAAAATGAGCTATGTGCTGGTTGATTTGAAATTCAAAATTCAATCAGGATACACTCTTGCTAAACAACACTCTGATCCAAGCAAGAGGGTCACATACATCTTCATATGTATGTGAATATATTTATTGATGAACTGATATAAATATATTAGTAGAAAAGGAGGATCCTGGATTATTTAGTAAGAAGGCTAAATGACTCTAAGAGATTTATTGATGTAAAAAAAATCCTAGTAAAAAAAAATTAGGTGGAATTAGTTAGGGTCATTTCAACATATATATATATATATATATATTCAAAATTACAAATACGCTCTCTCAAGATAGACACCACTCCAGAGCCTAGGTATTATCTCAACCTATGCTTTGATACCAACTGTGACGACCCACCATTCATTCCAAAGAATGACGCATCATTAATAAGAAAGAAAGGGATAGAAAAGAGAAAAGATAGAGAAGAAAGAACTAAGCAACATCAGAATCTCACAGCGGAACGAATAAATTATATTAATCACATAAGATATTACATAGTATACAACAACTATCATAGTTACATAACTTATTCAAACACAAACTAGACAGTTATAAACACCTGTCTAGTTATTACAATTCAATACAACACAGAGATACAGATAAACACTAACACAGCGGAACCAATATATATTTATACGCTGAAGCCTCCTGCTCCATTGCTCCTCCAGAATTCGTCAAAGCTAACCTGAATCCCTTGGCTACTCGTAAAAATTTGAGTACCCAAGAGTTTAAGAAAAACAGAAATAAACTCAAGGTTAGACATGGGTCTGGTGTGAGTAAACGGTTAAAGTTGCTTAACTTTAAAAACCTTTTGAAAACAAAGGTATCACGTAAGACTCCCCACACATAAACATGGGTAAGTTTTTACCTTACGCTAACCAAAACATTTGATAGGAAATCCACTGATATTATAATAGGGTCTAGGGTTTTCAAGTAAATAAGAAATAGCTGAAATTGTTACATGATTAAATTCCAGCATACTAGCCACAAAGTGGGTAATACAATCAAATTCGATGGCACTTATTGGAGTTTGGATTCCATATAATGGCAGGGCTACTGGGGTACCGCCCGTCACAGTACGGGGCCTAGATCACCGTACCGAGGATTACTCCCAATCCCCTGCAACACAAAGCCGGAACCATCCCTTACTGGACAGTCCCGAATAAGATAACCCCGCGGTTGTAGCTAGCAACCGCCCACACAGCCGAATAAAAAGGGACAACTAGACAGGGGTTCATCTCATCCTACTTGGGTATGACCCACTTAGCCTTGCTGCACCTCCCCTATTTTAGCCATTCCCGGTTGATGAGGCTTGAGGCTACGATTACCTTTATAGAACACATCTATCTTAGAATGCTCATCGTCCACCTGACGATGTGTTGAAAGCATTCAATCCATACAAGTTTGTTCCGGGTTCGAACGAAACCGAAGGCATTATCTCGTTACACTCATTTTGGAATCACCCTCAGAGTTAACGACAATAACCCTTGCACTCTGAATCTTCATCTTCACTTGAGATTCACGACCTATCATTAATTTGGATCGATGTGGTTTTCGGATATCCAAATCTGGAAACCCGATCCCGGTCTCATCGAAATTCAAAATGCCATCTTTTAGGTCCAAGTTGTTTTAAAGTTAAAACAATTCAATTCTATTATCTATATACACATAGATAGATAATTCATATCATCATCACAAACAGATAATTCACATTATCATCATAAACAGATAATTCACATTATCATCACATTTCAACCAAAGCATCCATATCACACAGCATCACTTATCTCATATATGAGATCTCAAACCATTCAAGGCATCATTCAACATCCATAAGCAATGATTTATTAATCACCATCTATAATTATTTAAAGTGAATTAAATTAATTACTTTTCATCACATAAACCTTGTTTACTTAATCATTAATTAATTACAAATCAATTAATTGATCATCCTCTAATTATCCATCTTAATTAATCATCCTGATTAGTTATTCTTAATTACCTTAAGTAATTAGCCTTTAATTAATTACACAAATTAATTATCCTTAACCATTCACAGTAATTAACCATTAATTACTTCATTAATTACATTAATTAATGATCCTTAATTAATTACTTCCATTAATTAATTAACTATAATTAATTACATTAATCCTTAATTAATTACATTAATTAATTAAACTTTTAATTAATCACTTCCATTAATCAACCTTAATTGATCATAAACAGTAATTACCATCCTATAATTACTTACCTTAATTAATTAACTCCTTAATTAATTATATAAATCCTTTGATTGATTACACTATGTAATTAATCTTTAATTACTTCTTCCAAGTAATTACCCTTTAATTACTTCCCATTAAGTAATTCCCTTTAATTAATTACATCCAGTAATTATACATTAATTACTTCACTAAGTAATTCCACTATTCAATCTCATTAAGTAATTTTACTTAATCAACCATCAAATGATTATCTTTAATTAATTAACAAATTAATTAACTAAAATTTATCA
This sequence comes from Allium fistulosum, assembly GCA_030737815.1. NCBI lineage: Eukaryota > Viridiplantae > Streptophyta > Magnoliopsida > Asparagales > Amaryllidaceae > Allium > Allium fistulosum. The sequence goes on along the minus strand of CM060901.1, from coordinate 515,683,910 downwards.
CATTCACTTCCTTAATTACAATTGGTAATTCATCCCTTAATTACCTCTAAAACAAATTAATTAATCTTTAATTGTAGATTAATTATCCCTTAATTATCAATTAATAAAACTTAATAACAAATTAATTAATCCATAATTAATCAGTTAATTAATCCTTAATTACAATTAATTAACCCTCAATAATAGTTAATTAATCCTTAATTAACTTTAATTATAAATTAATTATTTCTTAATTATTAATTAATAAAACTTAATTATTAATTAATAAACTTAATTAAGTACTTCTTAATTACTAGTTAATCAACCTTTAATTACTTAATTAATAAATTTCTAATTCATTAATCTCTAATCATTAGTTAATCAATCATAATCATTAGTTAATTAAATTAATTAATTATTATTAATTAATTACTTAATTAATTCTTTATACTTAATTAATTAAATAAATAAATATACTTAAATCCTTAATTAACTTAATTAATTCCCAAATCATTAAAACTTTAATTATCTTAAGATAAATCATTATCTTAATAAATGACATAATTATCATTTCATTTTAAAACATTTTATCATTACAATTAACCTTACTTAATTGAATCATTAATTAAGATTGAATAAAATAAACATTTAATCTTGATAAATTAAAGTTACCATATCATAACTTCTTTGAATACTTTAAACACTATCAAGTAATAGTTTAAAACTATTATCAATTTAAATTTAAAACTAGCTTAAAAATTTCATTTCTAATTTAAGTTTAAAATAACTTTAAATTTTACTTAACAAAATTTAAATCAAACCAATTTCAAAACTTCTTAACCAACTGTTAAAGAAAACAATCATTATTTATATAAAGCAATTTATGCAAGAAAACTTAAACTAAATTTATTTTTAAATCAAAAACCTTGTTTTAAAATCTTTTTAAAACTGTTCAGTTTTTACTTCGGGTCAAACCCAAAGATTTCTCGGGTCAAACCCGAGTTTCCCCTGCTTCTCTTCCATTACCAAAATCTTTGCTTATTTATATTTTCTTTTTAGTTTAAAACCTATAGGAATAATCACCACAACTACTCGAGTTTACACTCGAGTCATCTACCCCAAATCCCGACCTTATCTTTGAGAAATCTCACAACACAAAACAACTGACACAACTCCTCCTCCTTGTGCACATGCACCATCGCCAGAGTCACTCTTCACCTCCGATGAACTCTCCTACATATCGAACATCAATGCAGCAACCAATTCCAATCCTTAAAACACCATCACCAGTTTCGAATCAAAATCGAGCTACCTAGAAGGCCTGGAACCCAAAACAGCCTCCAGCAAAACCTACTCGTCCACACTTCTCCGACCACCAGAGATCGAGAGATTCTGACCACACCCTGCCGACACATCATGCCATCCCACCCCTGAGTATCAAGCAACTCGCATCACCAGTGACGATGCGACGACCCCAAACTCAACCCAGTCAAAAACTAGGGTTAAAAACTTGCCTCGACCACCGCCGACGCCTATGCAACTTATCTACCCTCCAAATATTTTTGCCTGGACCACCAGACCTCACTCCATCTCCAATGATGATTTCGAACATCCCAGACCTTGTGGCCAACAGAAATCACCCAAAAACAAAATTCTAGACAACCCCAAAATTCACATTCATAACTTTGTTTAAAATTTTGATTTTGATTTTAAAAATCATATTTTCCCAGGCCAATTCAAGTTATATACTTGAATTAGAGAATTTCAACCATTAGTTTTTAACATGTTTGTAATTTAATTTCTTATTTTACTGTAAAGCTTGATTTCCAAACACTATATATATATAAACATGTTTAAACTATTTTTAGATCCAAGTTCAAGTTTAAACAAACTAAATATGTTTGAAAACTAAGGCCTATCACAGATCAGAGGAGAAGAAAGTGGAATTTGAATTAAATTTAAACTCTGTAATGTAAAACAGAGAAGAACATGAATATAACAGACATGTACACATGAATACAATCATATATACAGAATTCTACACTTATTTATACACATGCAGGCATCATTATCATAGAGATTTCATAAGCAACCTTTATTTACCTACTTAACTTTTAAATTAAAAAGTATACTCACCTTTTGAAAATGCAGAGAGTTTTGAAACTGGATGAAAACTGAAGCTTTGAAAATTTGAATATCACTGTTGTTTTGATTTCTGAAACTTTGTCTTGCTTGAAACTTAAAAACTGAAAAGCTTTGATACTTGATTGTTTAACTGGAACATGATGATGACGATGACTCAAGACTTTGATAATCTGTTTGGTTCCAGGTTGCAGTCTTGAAAAATGCTACAGGCTTTTAGAAAATACTTATAGGGTTTGATATAAAATGGTTACAGATTTTGATTTCAGTTTCTTCTTGAGGAAAAGGATACAGGTTTGAGAATGTTTTGAGGAGATGTTTTTAGGTTTGATGATTTTCTGGTTTGCATTTGTTTTATGAACGAAAATAGAATAAGAAGAATATATAGAAATGAGTTTTACAGGGACAGGTATTAACTGGTACAAAATGTTTCTTTGATCAGAGATTATTTCTTATCTTTCCAGGCAAGATTTATAAACTGAAATGATTTTTCAACAATTCAAAGTGACCTGTTTTTGGGCTTGAAATGAAAGCATTTAATGCATGTGTCCTTACCAGTTTGCATACTTATCCCCTTGCTGTTGTATGTACAAAGATATTATTTTTCTTGCCTTGCATACAAGTATTTCCATAGGATATATATTTCTAGAATTTACCTTATGTGTTTACTTTAAAATTGTTATAGTTATTGTTATTATGTTAACTTGTGTATTTATTTCTATTTTTACATAGCTACTTATTTTTATTTCTTAACTATCCAACACTTAATTTATATTCGTATATTTTGTTATACTTATATTTAATATTGATAAGATTTTATTTCAAGCATTATTATCTATATTACATCTCTATGTATATATTTAGATCAAAAGTTAATAAGGTAAAGCTTACTTTAATTTAAGATAGATTTTATTGTAATTATATTGGAACACTTTTATTTTAAATTCTCAAATCATAATTTGTTATCCTGCATTTTGGTCAAAGCCGGAATACCAAACAAATCGACAAGAAAGGATGGATATCAGGATTGGAGTTCACTTGGAAACAAGGCTGCAATGGATATCGTCAAAATTTGGCCGAGCTCCGATCAGGACGGAATCGATTGGAGATGATGATGAGGACTAGGAGAGGCTACGTTTCAAATTTCAGGTTAATCAGAGTTTATACGGAGGAGATACGATCGATACAAGGTAGGAAGGATATACAGTTCGAATCCATCAAAGAGTTGAGGTGATGGCAGTTTCGAATCCATCTGGTTCGCATCCATCGGGATTGACATACTTCGAATCGATCATTCTCATCATGCTCGACTCAATCAAGTTCGACTGAATCTACTTCGTACCCTTCGGTGAACACTCTCTCGAATCCACAAAGGCTGGTCACTTCGTATCCATCTGGGACTGTTACTTCGAATCCATGCAATTAAAGGTGCTTCGAATCCATAGCCTTCGAATCCCCAGGATGAGACAACTCCGAATCGATCCACAGCAGCACGTCTTGATCGATTCGAACCAGCACCAGTTCCATCGATTCGAAGGAAGCAAACCATCGAATCCAACGTATCGAGTCCACCAGGTAAGCGCGGCTAAAACCAAGGATTCGACCCGGTCAACTCGGAGAAAAAGGAGGATCGACTCAAAGATTGCGCGCCACATCACCACGAGCGCGCGTGCCATGATCGATTCGACCTAATCGATTCGAAGGAAGATCGATTCGAAGGGAGCTTATCAACCAGAAACATGATCTCGAATCGGTCATATCTTGAGATCTATAAGTCCAAATGCTATGAAATTTTCACAGATGCTTACATACACATTGAAGAATGTTCTCACCAAATTTCAGCTCGATTGGACGATTTCTTGATCGATTCGAACATAGCTTCGAATCGATCCCAAAGTGGGCCCGGATTTCCAAAAAGCGGGCATGTGGGCCCCCTGACGTACTGGAACTGGTCTCCCTTCAGTTTAGGCAAAATATCAGCCTCCTACACCTATAAATAGAGCCCCTAGTCATTCAGAAAAGGGGTCGGACAATTTGGAGAACTAAAGAGCGCCCAGACTCTGCCAGATTTACTCCAGATCACCATTGCTGCCTTAGATTCAGATTATAATCATAAAATCTGTTGTACTACGCAGTAGGAAATTGTAATCTTCAAACATCAAGCAATAAAACCATAAAAACCTTGGAGTGGTGTGACGTCCTAGGCTTTTCAACCTTCAGCAACGGTTCACGACCGGTAGGCTTTTCAACCATCCCAGCCCCACCGTGGCTTACAGTGATACCTCGGGTTTGCTTTTACGGCCACCCTCTCGAGTCGCAACCAACCCCAAAAGGCCTTATACTACCCCCGGGGACATGTAGGGGTAAGAGTCTCCCGTTCGCCACCTAACGCAAAGCGAGAACCCCCTATCACGCTGTAATGTAGCAAACCCGAGGTATCACTGTAAGCCACGGTGGGGCTGGGATGGTTGAAAAGCCTACCGGTCGTGAACCGTTGCTGAAGGTTGAAAAGCCTAGGACGTCACAGTTGGTATCAGAGCATAGGTTGAGATAATACCTAGGCTCTGGAGTAATATCTATCTTGAGAGTGCGTAGTTGTAATTTTTATAACTATATATATATACACCTATCTAAATTTGTTGGGTTACCTGTCCAGGTTGCCAACATGAGTTCTCGAGGAAGAAGAGGCGTGAAGGGCTTTGGAAGTTATTGCCGGAGTTTCAAGTGGAATGGTGATCGGAGACGTGGTGGCGAAACGTTCGTCCCAGGCGATGTCGAACTGCTGTTCGAATTGATGTCTCGTTTTCGATTTAGGCTAGATGTTTGCAATTTGATGCTCGAAGTTGAATGGCGAGTTGATTTACGATTTGCCGGAGATGAGCGAGTTCGTCGGAGTTGGCTGGAATCACCGTGCACGTGCACCACGGTGAAGTGTGTGTCAGGAATAATGGAGACATGGGCGACTCGAAGGAGCTCTCAGGAATTAGATGGCCAGACTCGAAGTTTCTCTCGTGTGCGTGTAGTATAGTTTAGCAGTTTAGTTTAAAGAACTGAGGGGAGAAGAAGTAGACGCGGGAAAATCTCGAGTCGATCTCGAGTAAAATACGTGGATGACTCGGAGCAGGAATCAGAGAAGTGTAGCACGTTTTAAAGTTTTAAAAATAATAAAAGCTTGGAATTTTAAAATGTTTCTATGTTTAAACTTTTCTAAACTTCTTTTTAATTGCTTTTAAACTCTATTTTATTGGTAGGTTTGTTAAATTTAAGTTTGTTAAAAACTTAAATAAAATGTTTTAAAACTAAATCATTTTATAGTTATAATTAAATGTTAATTAAAGGTTAAACTTAATAATGTGATTAAGTAATTAACAAAAGAAAATGATTTGTTAAAAGATATTTAAGAGTTTGATAATTTAATAAAGAGTAATTAATTAATTTTAATTATTAATTAAATAATAATAAATCAATAGTTAAAGATTATAATTAATTAGAGTTTAATTAATTTGTAATTAAGAATTATTAATTTGATAATTAAAGTCAATTAATTAATAAATTAATAGTTAATTAATTAAGTAATTAATTGGTAATTAGTAATAAATTAATTGATCATTAAGGGTTAAATAAATCAAGTATTAAGGATTACTTAATTTAAAATTAAGTTTTATTAATTAATAATTTAGGTTTATTAATTAATAGTTAAAGGATAATTAATCTCTGATTAAGGTTAATTAATTTACTTATAAAAGTAATTAAGGTTTGATTAATTAATTAAATGATTGTAATTAATTAATAATTGATTAAGCAGAATAAGTGATTAGTTCTTAAGTAATTAATTTAATTTAAGATAATTAAATTAATTATAATATAGATTAATAAATTCTGTTTGGATGATTGTTGAAGTAGGATGTCTGGATTGATAGATATCTATTGGGTGATATTCTGTGATACTGTGATTAGTTGAATATATCTGTAATGGATGTATGGATTATCTATGATAAATGCTATGTGAATTCAAAGTGATGAATTGAATTGTTTAACTTTAAAACAACTTGACCTTAAAAGATACGTTTTGGATTTCGATGAGACCGGGATCGGGTTTCCGTATACCGGGATACCAGGTTTGGAGACCCGAATACCACATCGATCCAAATTAACGATAGGTCGTGAATCTCAAGTGAAGATGAAGATTCAGAGTGCAAGGGTTATGGTCGTTAACTCTGAGGGTGATTCCAACACGAGTGTAACGAGATAATGCCTTCGGTTTCGTTCGAACCCGGAACGAACTTCTATGGATTGAATGCTTTCAACACATCGTCAGGAGGGCGATGAGCATTCTAAGTGATGTGTTCTGATTTAAAGGTAAATCGTAACCTCAAGCCTCATCAACCGGGAATGGCTAAAACAGGGGAGGTGCAGCAAGGCTTCGTGGGTAGCACCCACTGAGAGTAAGGTCATCCCTGTCTAGAGAAGTTCCTTTTATTTCGGCTTAGTGGTGCAGTTGGCGACGGCCATCTGTGGGGTGATTTTATTCGGGATTATCCAGTAAGGGATGGTTCCGGCTTTGTGTAGCAGGGGATTGGGAGTGATCCTCGGTACGGTGATCTAGGCCCCGTACTGTGATGAGCGGTACCCCGGTAGCTCTGCCATTGTATGGAATCCAATTTCCAATAAGTGATCTCGGACTTGATTGTATAACCCACTTTGTGGCTAGTATGCTGGAATTTAATAATGTAACAATTTCAGCTATGTGAATATTTATCTGAAAACCCTAGACCCTATTATAATATAACCAGATTTCCTATCAAATGATTTGGTTAGCATAAGATAAAAACTTACCCGTGTTTATGTGTGGGAAGTCTTATGTGATACCCTTGTTTCCAAATGATTTTCAAGATAAACAACTTAACCGTTTACTCACACCAGACCCATGTCTGACCCAGAGTTTATTTCTGTTTTTCTTAAACTCTTGGGTACTCAAATTTTTATGAGTAGCCAAGTGATCAGGTTTTGCTTAGACGAATTTTGGAAGGACCTGGAGATGGAGACTTGGCGTAGTTATATATGTATATGTATCTTTCCGCTGTGTATTAACTCTAAGATGTATTTTGTGGGTGTAATGTAATGACAGATACTTATGACTGTCTTGTTTTGGATGTTGTATATATGGGTAACTCTGATATGTGTAAAAACTATGTAATGGATATGTGATATATTATATTTTGTTCTGTTTCCGCTGTGAGATTCTGATATCTGTTAGTTCTTTCTTCTATCTTTTCTATTTCTATCTATTTCTTTCTTATTGATGATACGATTTTCTGTGGAATGAAAGTCGGGTCGTCACAAGTGGACGTAGGCCGGAGATAGCCGAACCACTATAAATCGTGTGTCACTGTTCATTATTCCTGGATTGCTGTTTGTTGCTTACTTAGATCTGATATTTGTGTTTGAATATTGCTGATTTGTATTCATACACTGGTGCTTTCACAACATTCGGGGTTTGTGACCATTTTTGGCGCAAACACTTTGGTGCTTTCATTGAGAAGAACTAGCACCCGCTACACCAATTCAAAGTTTAGCCCTGAAAGTTTGAAGGATTCGGATTGACGCTACAATGACTCGACAAACAAGACAAAGAGCTGAGAGAAGCCAACAAGGAGGAAGTCAAGATGCATCCTCCGGAGCTGGAGAAGGACGAGCTTCGATTTACATTACCAGAGACGAAATGGAAGCTATGGCAAATTCATTACATGAAAGGTTGCTGAAGAGTCAACAGGATATGATGCAGACTTTCTTCGAGCAGATGAGAGCTGCAGGAACACAGAACATTGGACCAACTACAGCGACTGCAAATGTGGAACAAGGAACTAGGGTTGCGGAACCCAATGTAGGACAGAATATAGAACCGGAAGGCAATCAACAAGGGCTTGGGGGCAGGCCCGCAGGATCCAACGCAGAAAGACCTTTGGAAGGAGTTCAGCAGGCTAGAGCCAACGTTGCAGCTAATGAGCCACATGAAGAATATGTGCCGGAGTTCCCTCGGGAGCATGGGGGGCAGCCCCTAACAGGCAACGCTGGATTAATGGAAATCATTAGGAAGACTATGCGTGGAGGTTCAACCAATAGAGACTTGGAAGGAGTGAACAAGAGTTCGTTCGCTCGGGAAATCAGGATAGCTCAGAATCCACCTAAGTTCAAGTTACCTAGCGTGGAAGTATATAATGGAAAGGCTGACCCGACTGATCACTTGATGAGATACACTAGACACATGGAAGTGCTGGGGGCATCGGAGGAAGTGATGGCCAGATGTTTCCCTTTATACTTAACAGACCTAGCGGCAATGTGGTTTAGGCAGCTGGAAGAAGGATCTATCAGGACTTGGAGAGAATTGGTGGATAGGTTTTTGGGACAGTTTCGGGTTCATATCAAAAGACCTAAGAACGTGATGACGTTAACATCGGTAAAGCAAAGAACGGATGAATCGCTTAGAGCATTTTAAACTCGATTTAATGTGGCGGTTGCTTCGGTGGATCGGCCGGATCCATCGATGGTTTTGATGGCAGCAGTATCGGGAGTCAGAGAGGATTCAGATTTTAAGGTATCTTTAGTACGAGACCCGCCACTGGATCTCGGGGAATTCTTCCATGAAGCTGAAAGGTTCCTTCGGCAAGAAGACGCATGTATGGATTTAAAGCTAAAGGAGGTGAATGTGACCGGGGGTGGAGGACCACCCGACGGAAGCTCGGATAAAGATAAAGGAAAAAGGAAGTTGGACGAAAACTCTGAAAAAGCTAGGAAGCGATGGAAGGATCCAAGGTTTTCCACATACACAGAATTAAACGAGACACTAGAGCGGATATACATGGAAACTCGGGATCGCCTTCCTTACCGGAGGCCGGCTAGGAGAGAACCATCCGAGCGGGAGAGGGCATCAGGAAAGCATTGTCTCTTCCACGATTTGGACGGGCATGATACCAACAGCTGCAGGCACCTAAAGGACATAATTGAGGAGCATGTGAGGAATGGACAGTTGAGGCAGTATGTTGGGGCTCAGAATGCAGCGGTGGAGCAGGAGCAACCACCGCCTACCTCAAACCATGAGGATATGAGGCACAGGAATAATGGTCGATTGGTCATCAATTGATCAGGATAATATGAAATAAGTAACAAACCATTGGCGAGCAACCGAGTCATTTACACATGTATGGGGACGGAGATAGCCCCTAGGCATGCTCTGAGTGATGATAACCGCAAAGCCATGGTTTGCGAAATCTGTCTTTTGTTTTTGGATTGGACACTTAGTTTTCTGGTTTGGTTTTTGGAGTTTGGATTGAACTCATGATTTTGCTCGTTTATCTGGTTTTGGCATTCATTCGGATGATTGTTCTCCGTTTTGGATGATGATTTTGATTTCTGGTATGGATTTCTAGCTTTCCGATTTGATTTGGATTTTGGATTGGATTCTGATTGGATTCTTTTTGGTTTTTGATAAACGATCGTCAGGTGTGGATTACGCCTGGCAAGGGGTGAGTCCTTTTGCCCGAACGTGGTAAATTGACTCATTCAGGTCGTCGAGTATGAACTATGCTCGGCAAGGGTCCGGAGTGACCAGGATTCAGCCTAGGACTTAGGCCCCCTATTATCGATTATTGTTTCAGGTCGTCGAGTATGGACTATGCTCGACAAGGGTCCGGAGAGACCAGGATTCGGCCTAGGACTTAGGCCTTGTATTATCAATTATCATTTTCAGGTCGTTGAGTATGGACTATGCTCAACAAGGGTCCGGAGTGACCAGGATTCGGCTTAGGGCTTAAGCCATGGCATTATTTACGTCCAGGGACACTGGACCACGGTCGTCAGGTGTGGATTGCGTTTGGCAAGAACTCGGAGAGGTTAGCTTAACGTCCAGGGACACTGGACCACGGTCGTTAGGTGTGGATTGCGCTTGGCAAGAGCCCAGAGAGGTTATGGATTTGGATATCGACCCGGAGAGGTCCTGGATTCGGTTATTGGCTATTGGATAAGGATGGATTAGGATTCGGTCGTCGGGTTCAAACGGATATGGATTTGTCTAAGGCTTTGGTTATTGGGTTTGGAGTTGGGCATCGACTCCGAGCAGTCAAGGATGATGCACTTGGATGATGTGGCTATGGACTTTGGATATCGGATACGGAACTATTCAAAACATGCCTTCTTATCACAAGGCATGTTTTGGGGGGCAAATGTTATCCCGCATTTTGGTCAAAGCCGGAATACCAAACAAATCGACAAGAAAGGATGGATATCAGGATTGGAGTTCACTTGGAAACAAGGCTGCAATGGATATCGTCAAAATTTGGCCAAGCTCCGATCAGGACGGAATCGATTTGAGATGATGATGAGGACTAGGAGAGGCTAGGTTTCAAATTTCAGGTTAATCAGAGTTTATACGGAGGAGATACGATCGATACAAGGTAGGAAGGATATACAGTTCGAATCCATCAAAGAGTTGAGGTGATGGCAGTTTCGAATCCATCTGGTTCGCATCCATCGGGATTGACATACTTCGAATCGATCATTCTCATCACGCTCGACTCCATCAAGTTCGACTGAATCTACTTCGTACCCTTCGGTGAACACTCTCTCGAATCCACAAAGGCTGGTCACTTCGTATCCATCTGGGACTGTTACTTCGAATCCATGCAATTAAAGGTGCTTCGAATTCATAGCCTTCGAATCCCCAGGATGAGACAACTCCGAATCGATCCACAGCAGCACGTCTTGATCGATTCGAACCAGCACCAGTTCCATCGATTCGAAGGAAGCAAACCATCGAATCCAACGTATCGAGTCCACCAGGTAAGCGCGGCTAAAACCAAGGATTCGACCCGGTCAACTCGGAGAAAAAGGAGGATCGACTCGAAGATTGCGCGCCACATCACCACGAGCGCGCGTGCCATGATCGATTCGACCTAATCGATTCGAAGGAAGATCGATTCGAAGGGAGCTTATCAACCAGAAACATGATCTCGAATCGGTCATATCTTGAGATCTATAAGTCCAAATGCTATGAAATTTTCACAGATGCTTACATACACATTGAAGAATGTTCTCACCAAATTTCAGCTCGATTGGACGATTTCTTGATCGATTCGAACATAGCTTCGAATCGATCTCAAAGTGGGCCCGGATTTCCAGAAAGCGGGCATGTGGGCCCCCTGACGTACTGGAACTGGTCTCCCTTCAGTTTAGGCGAAATATCAGCCTCCTACACCTATAAATAGAGCCCCTGGTCATTCAGAAAAGGGGTCGGACAATTTGGAGAACTAAAGAGCACCCAGACTCTGCCAGATTTACTCCAGATCACCATTGTTGCCTTAGATTCAGATTATAATCATAAAGTCTGTTGTACTACGCAGTAGGAAATTGTAATCTTCAAACATCAAGCAATAAAACCATAAAAACCTTGGAGTGGACGTAGGGCGAAGATAGCCGAACCACTATAAATCGTGTGTCACTGTTCATTATTCCTGGATTGCTGTTTGTTGCTTACTTAGATCTGATATTTGTGTTTGAATATTGCTGATTTGTATTCATACACTGGTGCTTTCACAACATTCGGGGTTTGTGACCATTTTTGGCGCAAACACAATTTTTTTCCAAAATACACATATATATATTCGTTTTTAAATAATACTTATTAAATTTGAAATAATAGGTCTATTTAAAATCTATTTATCAAATAACACAAATTAAATTTGTAACTAATTATTCCATTTAAAAATCTATTTATAACTATATTTTAAAACAACTCATTATTAAATTGTTTGAAAAAAAATAAACTTACCAATTTTAATTAATTAATTAAGGAGATTATCACATTTTAAATTCCTTGAAATTCTGGGATATCACACCAAACTAAGGAAGTCATATTTCCTTGAAATACAGTTGAAATTCTCAGCAACTCAGGCCAGCAGGAAAGATCTAGTGGGAAGAATGCCAATTTATACCAAATTAGCTGAACTTTTCAAACATCAAAAGCCAAACTTCATCGATTTTTGAAAACTCAGCTAGATCTTTCATCAAATCATAGTTTATACAGTAGATTGAGAAAAGAAAGAGATAATTTTTACTCAGACTTGAAGCAATTTGAGGATTGAAGAGAATCTAGACAAATTCAGAAATCACAAGAACTAGGACAAAAACTCTCGATGTTTTGAGGGGGCATATTGTGAATAAGGGTTCAGCCAGACTATAGAAATATAAATCAACAAGCAGTTGTAATAATAGCTTCAGGTATTAACCACATAGGCCCAATAGCTTATCATTTATATTATAAATACCCTGTACATCATACCGAATTGTATTATTACATTGAATCAATAAAAATATGTTTCTCCTGCTTTCATATACTATTCAAAACTCAATATTACAAATTATCAAAATCTAATAATCACTCAACTTAAGACTAAAAGATAGCCATATGCTTGTCCATAGTTCAATAATAGTCAAATGTTATAATTCAAACAAAGTATGCTATGCAAAAAGTTTATTGTCTAATTCCTTATGTGTAAAAAGACAATCGGCTTTAAAATTCCTAAATCAATTTAGGGTTAACAACTAGAAATATGAAAGAAAAAATTTGCCTCTTTAAAGTAGTGGAGGGGTTTCTATTTATAGAGGTAGTGGCAGGCGAGTTGGCTGCCACGTGTCCACTTGGCTTAACGTGTGTTACCTATTCAAACTGTTGATATTCGACATCTCCTCCTTTGTTTGAGATTTGGCATCCTATTAACGTTGGTGAAACTCGATATCACTTAGTGCTAATGAAATTTGACATCACTTGCCTTCATAAGTTTTGTAATGCAATCCTCCTTTTTGTAGCCACTCGATATCCCTCATTATGGTTAGTGCTCGATAATCATTGCTATGGCAGCAGCTTGGTGATAGTTGATGTATCATAGATTCATCATCTCTAGAAGCTCAACGTCCTTATTCTGGGACAAAATGCTCGACATCTTCCTTTTCACTTGTTCTCCAACACTCCTTTTTGTAGTGGTTTGATACCTTCCCCTTCATCTTTATCAATCTGGTTGTCTCTAGGCTCGATAGCCTTTGCATTATAAAAGCTCGATATCTATATGTGCTTGTTGATTTGGTACCTTCATTATTTTGTAAACTCGACACTTTGATTTGTGGTTGATGTTCAATATTACTTCTGTTTGTTATGTGATCGGTATCCCTTATAGTTGTTAAGACTTGACACATGTTCCGCCTTACATGCTCGACAACCTTTATCGTTGTTGAGGCTCGACACCTCCTCTTTTCATTATTCAAGCTTGACAACTCTTACATTTGTTAAATACTTGGAGCACGACATCTTTAGAGGTTTGACACCTTTTTATATCTGTTAGTTACTTAAGTATGTGACATCCTTCTTATCATAGAGGTGCGACAACCATTTGCTTTTAGACATTCAACGTCTCTTTGTAAGTGTTTGAAGCTTGCTATCCATTATTAAATGTTGACTGCTTGATGACCTAACTCTCTTCTATGTAGATGCTCCTTACTGTTGTCAAACTTGATACGTTATCTTTAGAAGCTCGGCATGTATATTTATAGTAACATTTACCCCTCCCCCCTTGTAGAAAAAGCGTAATATCCTTTAGTATAAATTGACTTTCCACATTGACGTCTTTTGATACCAGCACTGCTGCTTTTCGATATTAGCATTGCTGCCTATAGGTATTCTACTTTAATCTCATTCATTCCTTTAAATGGTAGTCAATGCTCATCATTATTTCTCTCTCCTATAGTAAATACCTTTTTCTTATTCTTCTAGAGGTCCTACTTGCAACCAAAACTCGAAACCACAATTATAATTTTCTTCTTCTCAATTTCAAAATCTTAAAGAAAGGCTTTAGATTCCTTCGGTATTCAAACACAATTTTAAGGTGCGATTTTCCTTCTCTAATCGATTTAACTATGAAAGAGGGTTTTTGATTTTAAAGTTAGGGATTCAATAATCAAGTTTCCATGAATCGTTTGGGTTAACAAGCGATTGGATTCGAACACCTATTTGATCTCGAGAATTTGGTATTCGGAATCAAGCACCGTTTGTTATTCACAACTTTAATGATTAATAGGAACCCGATATCCCATGGATTTTGACAATTATCAAAAACTTGATACCTTTTTGGAAGCTTGTTAACTTATTGGATTTTTGATAATGGTTAAAATCCAACATCTACATAGAAACTTGATACTCCACTAAGGGCTTGTTTACTAGTTATTGGTTCGCTAACTGATTGTGAACTCAATAATTAATTAAAGATTTGGCAACTAATTAGAAGCTCGATAACCAGTTATGAATCTTACAAGTACTTAAGGAATTGTTGGCTAATCATAAATTCGACAACTTTTTAATGAGTTGATAACCTTCTACAAGTTCGACAACTATTTAAAGGGTTGTTACTTAGTTACAAAATCGACATCTTATATAAGTTCGACATCTTGTTGTGGATTCGCAACTAATTAAAGCATCTTCAAATGGTTTTGAATTCACTAATTGCTTTTGAATTCGATGTCCACTATGAATTCGATAGTTATCTATGAGTTCGACACCTTTCTATGAATTCGATAACTATTCAGAGGATCCTCAACTAGTTATGAACTCACTTTTATGAGCTCGATACCTCATTTTGAACTCAATAGATAATTAATGGATATCCAATTGGTTATGAATCTGACACTATTGCAAAGTCAATAACTGGTCAAAGCACCTTTAAATAATTCCAACTCACTAACTATCCATAACCATGACACCTTGTTATGGACTCGACAATCAATCATAAGTTCGACACCTACTATGAACTCCATAATAAGATACATATTTGATACCTTATTGTGAACTCAATAAATAATTATTGAATTTTTGATTAGTTATGAATTTACTAACCATCTACAAACTTGACATCTCGTTATTGATTCGATATCTATCAATAGACTAGACAATTGTTTGGTGAATTGTCATGTAGTTATAAATTCGATAACTATTTTTGGGTTTGGCATCTCATCATAAGTTTGATAACTAGCTAAAGGATTTTTGACCAAATATGAACCTGCTAACTAATCATAGGTTTGACACTTAATCGTCCGTTTTATATTTATATTCAAGGTTTTAAATTGTCTTTGGCCTTTTTCTTTAGATATTTTAAATTTATAAAATATATGGTACTTCGCTACTTTTGCATAATGTCATCTGGCAGATAAATGGCTAGCAAGAAATATTCCAAACCCTCTTCTTTTACGCTTGAAATCTCCTATTTCAGTGAAGGGAGACTACAGGCTTAGCCAATCCTTTATAGCTTCCCAGAACCATCCTTCAACAATTTGGTATTGTAGACATAGAAGCTATGGTAGTTGGTCCATCCAGTAGTATAAATAATCCCCTGGAAGGATTTTTCACTGTCACTCCTATCCACATTTGGCATTCAGGCTATTTTCCCTTTCCAGAGTTTCTTATACAATCCTTGGAACAATTGGGTATGCTCCTAATCCCATACAACTGATTCCTAACTCTTATACCTATCTAAGTTGCTTGGAGATACTTTCTAGGGAAGCCAACCTCTCCTTACTTGATGCTGAAATCCTTCATTGATTAGTAAATCTTGTGAAAGTGGGCAAGAAATCAGAGGGTTCTATATATCGCCTTCTTCCTCATCCGAAGAGTTTAATTATTAATCTGATTAACAAAGCGAGGGATTAGGAAAATCAATTCTTTTACACTAAGTGATATACCCCTAGAATCAAAGGGTCCTTCTCTGTTCCCAGTAAGGTTTACTGCTTCTTATTGTTTATACTATATTTCACTGTTCTCTTACAATAACTATTCTCTTTCAGAATCCGCTTCCAAAGGGATAATTCTTCTGTTGCCACCACAATTAGTGCCTTGAACTTGGCTTTTAAAAATATGGGAGACATGATTAAACTTTTGACGGAAGCCAATCTCCGTAAATACTATTTGATCTTCGAAAGTTATAGAGTGCTTTGGAAACCACCAATGGTCAAGGGAGATGCTCACAGAGAATGAGCCTTTGTTGTTAGTAATCGAAAAGCTTTTCCTTCTTCCTCCCCTATTCAACGTAATTCTTCTTATACTTTCTTGTCACGACTTTAATGAGGTTTTCAATATTGTTACCTTAGTAATCGAAAAGCTTATCCTTCTTCCTCCTCTATTCAATGTAATTCTTTTGATACTTTCTTATCACGACTTTAATGAGGTTTTCAATATTGTTATCTTATGATTTTTCCCCTAACTTGGGTTCGTCTCTCACCATCTCGACCGCTAGGCCAAGGACACTAAGGCTCCCACTTCCTCTTCAGCTATGACTGCTCCCATTGAGGATTCCATTGCTAATACTCTTAGTGCTATTGAATATCACAAAAGGAAGACGGACTATAGAGACCTGTTTATTATTTCAACTCTTCCATTAGTAAAAAGGTTAAACTGGGAGAAGATCAAACTCTTCCCATTATTATTGAAGAAATGAATGAAGATATGGCCATAATTAACCAAGATTCTAGTTTTGTCGACTTAAGCATGTCAGTTTAAAATCTTTAAGGCAGAGCAGGTGCTACTCACACCCTAAGCCCTGCTATTGATATATCAATTCCTTCATCTACAAATGTTGTACTTTGCTTGTATCAAGAATTAGGGCTAACTCCTCCTCTGTTTGAATCTTTTCCTTTTGAAACTATGACTCAATCTATCCCTTTAAATTTTGGATGATTTTTTTTGCTCGGTCATTTAATCTCCCCCTATAGCCTCTTTAATGCCATTGCAGCGCTCCACATTTTCTTGGGATCATCTCCATATTCTCTTTCAATAGCCTCTTATGGTATGTATCTTTATGTGTTTGGCTAATGCAAGCTTTTGGCTTTATAAATTCTTTTTTATCACATATTTTTCCATATATTTCAAGTGCCCAAGCAAATGTTTTTCCTCCAACAAGCCTCTCAAGGAACTATTAGTCAAATTCCATATCTTAAAGAACATATTTCTTCGTTGACAACTAAAGTTGGGTTCCTTGAGGATCAAGTTTGTTATATTGCAGCGGAGAAGAATAATGCTAATTGAGAAAATGATAAACTTACCTTCAACTTAGATGAGGAGAGAATAACTAGGCCAGCGACCGAAGAGAGGGTGAAGGCCCTAGAGACAGAGCTTGAGCAAGCCGGAAAAGAAAAGGTTCATATGGCCGACGAGTTGGAAAGCAAGGATGCCACACTTGTCTATGCAAACAACATTGCTAAAGACGCCAAACAGAAAATTTTCCATTTTATCAATCAAGCCCTCCCCAAATCAGAGAATGATGCTATGAGGGTGCCCTCTTTATTGCATATTTTGACAACATAAGGAAGTATTTAGACTTTCCTTCGCTCCCAGATTTAAATGATAAATTTAAAAGGAAATTCGACCTTAAGCTAGGAAGAGTTCCTGGGTCACTTCAAGATGAATTCCTAGAAGAGGGACCTATTAATCCTCAGGAGCTATTATCTTTTGATGATCCTCTGCTTAATAAAATGAAAATGATGAAGGGGCAGATAATGAGGAAGATGAAAATGATGATGGTGATGATAAAGATGACAATGATGATGAGGATGGAGGTGATAATAATAAGGATCCTGAAGGATAAGGAGATGGTGGCGGCAGATCGGGTGGCCATGACTTAGGCTCGTCTGCCCATGATACATGCTTTCTTGATCCTCCTGGATCTCAGAACGTTCCTCGGGAAGAGATCCCATCAAAAGATGTCCCTCCTCCTATCCATCAAGTAAAAGAGAAACTCAAGTTTCAATTTCTCAAGCTCCCACAGCGTAGATATGAAATTTATCATTTCTTAAATGCCCATAATTACTTGTTAGCTTATTTTAATAAGTTCACTTATTTTAGTTAAGGATAAGAAATAAATATCATTTTGAGATTTTGCATACGAAAAGTGAAAGGGAAGTTCTGTGATTAAATAGAGAAATTGAGAAGCTAATTGAAGAGAATAACAGTTTATCTAAAAAGTATAGAAGTCTTCCCATTTATGCATGTTGATTGAATTTTTTTAAAGAAAAACGGATGGCTCAGCTCTTGAAAGGATCCGCCTTCATCGGGAAAGAGTTATAAAAGATAATACAGAGCTGACTACATGCTTTTGGATGCTGATTGAAGATAGGGACATGTTAGTGGAGTTCCTTTATAAAGTTTATTCTAGGAACCTTTTTACTGATTTTTTTTTCGGGGAAAAAGAGTGGAGGGCAACATAGGTATTTGCATAATAGATGTTTGAATGATCATGGGTCTGATCCCCATTTTGGGGGATGTTGGAACCTTCCCAAGGTTGAGGCCATTCCACTTTCCTTGTGCACAATTCTTTCTAGAAAAGTCAAGTTTAACAAAGAGAAATTTATCTCTGAATTTTATAAAGGGTCTATATTATATGAACTCGAATGATATTTTTGTTCTATTATGTAATTCAGACAATCTTTATAAGTATTGGAATTCTCGTTTCTTTGTAGCTTAGTTTGTTTTTCCTGAAATACACAGGTTAAGGAATCATTGGGCACTCCCATTTCAAAAGAATTTTTAAAAATTCATCAAGTTAAAAAGATTTTAAGGAGAAAATGTTAACACTCAAAACCTCCCGAATAGAAAAATACTGCTTCCTTAGGGATCTTCAAGAAGTTTACATGCATTTTTCCCACTTTTATTTTGACTTCTTATGTGATGAAAAGGATAACTTACTTAAAGAGATGCGATTAATTATGCAAAATTGTTATGCAGAGAAGCCATCCCCTCTTCTTGAAAAAGGGAATATCATTGGATCCCCCAACTAGTGCTCCTCAAAGATTTAATGTTTCCTTCGATTCTACTACCCCTATGTCTGTGGGTTCACTTAAAAAAGGCTCAAACTGCCATTTTTAAACTTTGAGAATCAAATGTACAAAGATTGTATTGTTAATGTAATTTGACCTTTTTCATGTTTGTAAATCTTATTACTATTAGTAAAAGAACACACTTCTTTGTGTATTGATTTCTTTTTCCTTTATTTCTTTTTAATAGGAAAGTCAATTAACGCTTACATTTAGCGATTCAGATTTCCTTTCCCGACTAGACAATATTAAAACCAAACCAATGTTAGACATCAAGAAGATGATGGAGGGGTATGTCCTAGGGGTAATTATGTAATGTTTTACTTATATCTAACTCATTGACCAATCTTGTTCGAAATAAAGATGTTTTCTTTCTATTATATACTTGATATATTACGGTTATATTAATTAATTAATTTAATAAAATGATTTAATAAAAAATCCATAAATGGTAAGTTTTGTGACAGTAGTTACAAAGTGTTGTAACCGTGAGTTATTTATCAGAATGAAAGATACATACCATTTTAAATCTTCCTAGTCAAGATACATCGAGATGTGATATTGATGTATCCATTGAGACTAGAGTACGTAATGTTCTTCAAATATTGGGCAGTGTATTACCCATGACTAGTGGAAGCACCTAGGGGTTACGTACTTAAAGTTATTGGATAACTATGGAACGACTCATTCGATACTTTTCTATTCGTTAATATAACTAAAGTCAAATAGAAAATATCGATGTGACTAATTTACATAGTTCTCTCGACTTGAGAATACTGTTGATCTTCAACGTGGAGGCTTCGCTTTGATTATAGTTAAATCATGGCACGAGGTCCATCGAACAACTATAGTTGGGTCGGGTGAAAGCATTGGAAGTGAAACATTATTCAAGAGAGGATTCGTCTCCTCGGTTATATGAGGTTAGTATCACGGTTAACTGATGCCAACACAAATTCAAAGTTTTTATCTAGAGTAGTTCTGTTAATAATAGTTATTATTATTAAACCAAGGAATTTGGATAAAGTTGAATGTGGACGATATTGGAATTTTGACCATTACCAAATTCCATAAGTCCTAATGTGATATAGCTTTGACGAAGAGAATTGATGTAAATAATTATCACTATCAGGTACCACTTACAATAACGTAAAATTGGATTTCACTAAAAGATGTGTAAGCGATAAATTTAGCCAAAATGTCACACTACCTGCTTAGTAAGGTGTGAACATTAATATTCGAATAGTTCGATATTAATCGCTTACTGAATTTACACTTTTGACTGCACAACTGTAATGATGAATACTCTGAATGAATCACACGATTTGATTAATTTATAAATTATTGTAAATTAATTAAATTAATTAATATTTATGAAATATTAATTATTAAATTTCTTTTGATTTATTTGAATTAGCACTTAATAAAGTGCGTATATTAAAGTTATAAACGCGTGTATTGATATTTGATATCAATAAAATATTTAAATTTGATTTAAACAGATTAATTGCTAGGTGTTTTTGGAATTTTTCATTGAGGCTCACATGCATGATGAAAAAGGGAGAGGTTGCAAATGTGATTTGAAAATCTAAAGGAGGAATTAAAAAAAGGAAATAAATCTCCTCTTTATGAATCACTTAAATATCATTTATGAAATAAACTTTGTCATTTTCTCCTTATTTTTTTTCTTCTACCGAAAATATAAAGAGGATGGAAGAGGATTTGGTGATTTAATTTTGGAATCAAATAGGGATGGTTTAGAAAGAGGAAATTGAAAAGATTTTAGTGCTTCCTTTAAAACGTATTCTCTCTCTTATCCTTATTCACGTTTTGTTTAGATAGACAATTTTTTTCTTTATTTCTTAAGCTCTCCTCCTATCCGTTAATGGCCTCCATGAAAATAAAAAAATTGCATAAAAACAAATTCAAACAAAATAAATAAATTCAAGGTGGTTCTTGTCTCTTTATCCTTGCAACATCTGGAGGCTGATTTCTGAATCTAGGAGATTTGATTCATTGTTCAAGGTATGATTCATTGGCTACATCTAAAGGAAGAATTCAATATTTCAAGGTGTACTTCAAGACTTTGGAATTAAGGTATGACCTTTTTATTCTAATTATTTTGATATAATGTTTTAACGAATAAAATTGAATGTCGTAATTTATATGTGTATAATATTGTGTAACGACCCACTATTTTAGACCATTCAAATCGACAATAATCCACACATGTCTGACTTGAATAATTCAAAATAACAGATTGTAAATAAATTTGGAGCAAATGAAATCAAATACACAGAATCACAGACACAGAATATCAGAATAACTCGCAGCGGAATATAAAAACCATAGTAGTTCATGAAGCTACTATAACAAACTCTCAAAACAAAATACATAATATCTGTTTGAAAACATATACAATAGAAATCTCAAATACATAGAAGTTTATAATACCAGAGCTGAAATAGAACAACTGAAACTGGAATGGATAGATAACTAGATAAGCAGAATCTCCAACGATTCCTAGCTCCAGAAAGAGATCCAAATCTAAGCTGTAAATACTCAGGCTGACCCGAGCGTAAAGCAAAATACAAAACACTCGAGTCAGGACAATATATACTTATATAATGTAAACCAACTCAAGTGAACTGTAGCAGTAATGCATAATAACTTAAAGGATGCTTGGGATCGCCCATCCTCTAAGGATCAGTTAAACCATAAATTAAATACATCCCGTGGTTAAAATTTCAAAATTGGTATTTTATATTTCGAAATCAAATATCATTTCAAAATTCAATATCATTCAAAAATGCAGTTCAAAATATCAAAATATCATATTTCAAAATAGTTTATATTACGAAACAAATTACTTCATTTTAAATCATAAAATGAAGTTATTATATTAAATAATTAAATTATTAAATTTCCAAAATTTTAATCTTTCAAAGTTCATTCGTTCACTTAAATTAATTAAAACAACGAAAATTCAACTTTCGCAACATTTAGAAAATGCTATGGAAAGTCACATTTAAAACAGTTCAATTTAACAAAAGACAGCATTTAAAATGCTGTAATAGGGTTACATTAGTTTCAAATAAACTTAGTTAAATTCAACCATTATAACATTTATAAAAATGCCATAATAGCCTTTAATTAAATTCATCCATTTGGTTCATTATTATCAACTACAACATTTACAAATGTTGTATTATCATTTACATTAGAATTAATAGCATTTTAGAAATGCAGTTAATTAACTTCAAATATTTAGTATAACTTCACAACAATTATATTTTTATATAAATCATTTTTAACTTATAAAATCATATAATTTCACTTTTAAAACAATCATTCAAATACCCTTATATTCATGATTTTATAAAGTTAAACCTCCATTCAAAAATCAAAATTTAATAATAATTCACTTATTAAATTCCAATATTAAATTATAAATTCGTTAAATTAAATTAACTTAACACTTAAGTTTAAATTTTCAAATATAACTTAATTCCATTTTTATTTACTTAACTTAAAATTCATTTTTAAGCCAAATTCACAAATTTCCAATTTTAGTTATATTTCAAAATTTCAACTTAAATATTCATTCATTTCACATTTTAACTTTATTCAAAATCATTAATATAAAATAAATCATTTAAATTCACTTTAATCCAAATTATCATGAATGTATCACATTTCATATTTAATTTAAATTCCAATTATCACCAAATTAAAATTTCCCAAAATAACTTACATTTCAAATTTTCTAATTTTACCATTAATTTATTTCACTTATAAATTTTCAGAAAATCAATAACGCTTTACAAAAATCATTTTTATTTAGTTTAAGTCAAAATATTATAATATTTACATTTCTAAAATAATTTAAAAAAAAATTATAAAACATATTTTAACAACGGGTCTGTATTTCATTTTCTAGCCTAGGTAAAGTGATACGGGTAATTTATCATTTCAACCCGTAATTTACAAAGATACCCGGGTTTGATCATTTCAAACCCGCAATCCCAAGCAAATGAAAATAATTGAAAATCATTCAGGCCTATCATTTCAGCCCATAACGATTTTCTCTTATTCTAAAGTCCGTTCGGGTATGTATCATTTCAACCCATAGTGATTCTAATCTAAAGGGAACTTGCAGTGTGATAAACTGATAAAAATAACAGAACAACATAATATAACAATAACATATGATATAACAGGTGTTTAAGCATGGGTGAACATCATATAATCATAACATAGCAGATATAATATGGTGATGCATTTTACAGATTCAAAAGTGGTCAATTTACTAGTTATATAGGTATACACTGTCTGGTGAGAATAACTCACTTGTTAAAAGCTGGAGATAGCCACAAAAGCACACAATACTGACACTACGAAGGCACGACAACACGGGAATGACTTGAGAGTGGAGAGCGAGATCCAAGTTATAGATCTTGTGTTACAACCCAAAAACAAAACCAAAATAATAGTTAAAAATCAATACGATTGAATTTGAATAACTTTGGAACAAAAAGCAGTTTGAATACGAAACTTTTTACCTTGCTTTCTCTACTTGTTTGCATGGCCTAGGGGATCAATTAGGTCAGTTTTGTACTTGGTTTGGATTAGGTATGGGTCTGGAAAAGGTAAGGCTACAAGGTAGAGCATGATGGAGGAAGTTACAACACAGGGATGTGAAGGGTTTTAGGCTAAAACATGGTTTTTGGCAACTAAAAGGGCTCGGTCATGGGGTTATATGCTTGGCCAGTCAAGCTCAGGTCTGGACAGAGGTTGGAGTGGTGTGGGGAGGTCTGGAAAAGGTGGTGGTGGCAGCCTATGGTGGTGGTGGTGGTGTAAAATGAAGGGAAGGTTGCATACATGGCTCGGGTAGGCGATAATTGTAGAGTTTTCAATGTTTTTTGTGGAGTTTTTCTCAAGGGGAGGCCATGGCACTTTCATGTCAGTGGAGAATGATGGTTTGGCCGTGGATTTAGTGGGGAGGAAGGGATGGTGGTCGATGGTGGTGATGGTGAGGCTATGGGCTGAGCAAAGCATGAAGATTTCAAGGCAATTTACAAAGGAAAATCAATAAAAGAAGGTGAAAAAGAATAGAAAAGAGGAAGACATTACAATTCTTTTTCTTCAGATCTGAAAACATATGTGAATGAGGAATGAGAAAGTCATGTTTTCACGTGAATTGCAAAATGAGATATGCAGCTGAAAGAATGAGGAGTTAAGGCCAATTGAATGAAAAGTAATGTTGAAATGTGAAAAGGTGGGAATTCAAAAGGCCTTAGGAAATAAAAAGCCACAAACCTTTCAAATCACTTTTATTTCTTTTTAATAAGTTTAAATAACTGAAAATAATTAAAAATTCAGTTTCAATTCGAAAATGTAACAAATATACAAAATATAAATAAATAAATATTAATTATATATGATTAAAATAAGAAAATAGTACAAAATGAAAACTAGTCTAGAAAATTTGAAAATAAATGAAATAAACTTAGGGAAAATTGTATGGACTTGGAAAAATATTTATAAATAAAGATAAGAACATAAAATAAAAATGCATTCACAAAAATATATAAATAAATTTTAATTAAATAAAATTTAAATGAAGAATATAGTAGAAAAATAGAAACTAGTCTTTAATAAATGCAATAAATTTTAGAAAAGTTTTATTATCACTTCAAAAATATTAAAAGACAAAAATATACATAAAATAACATATTAACACATTTTAAAATAAAATATGACAAAGAAAATATGATTTATAAAATTTAAAATAGGCAAAATTGCAAAATAAAACAAATTATACTCAAAATTGAAATGTACATAACTTTTACAATTTAATTCCGTTTTCAACGAAACAAAAAGCAGTATTCATGTTATTAAGTCTATTTTCATAATATAAGATAAAATTTAAGATTTTAAACAGTTTAAATTTGAAGTTTTAAAAGTCAAAGTTTGACCAGTTTGACCAGAAATCCCTTTTTCAGGAAATGTTCAATTTATACCAGTTTGAAATTAAAAGTTACATAATTATCAACATTTATATTTAAAAATGAAATGTTTGAAATAAAACAAGTTTAAAATAGTTTTCAAAATATAATAAAGTCAAATAAAATATATACAAAAATCTAGGGCTGTTACACTCTCCCCCACTCAAATCTTTTCGTCCTCGAAAAGGAATGAAGTATGGAAAACACAGAAAAAGATAGAATGGAATAGGATTAAGACAAGATGACAAGAATATTAAAATTATACCTGATAACTGTTGTTATAGGTAAGTTTAACAAGGTGGAGAATAGGAATAGCAAGAAGGGAAAATAGGATGAAAGACAAGGATGAGCCATTAATTTATAATTGTTGGTTGAAGAGGTAAAATATTTAAAACACTTTAAAATCGTTTAAAAAGGAAATAACTAATCAAAGTATCATTTATATAATATTTTATCAAAATACTTTTATAACTCGATGTCTTAACAAGTTTATCCTTGTTCCTGTAGACTCTGGTAGTGCGTTGATCAGGCGCAAAACTAGAATTCTCCAGGTACTTAGTAGACTTGTTTCAACACCCAGTGAAAATACTGGAAAAACTTTTAAAAACAGATATGGAAAGTACAATCCAAACAAAAACAAACAAAACCTTTGTCTAACCATGGTTCGCAGATACACAATGGTTACGCCTGGATCCCCCAGGAAACAATCCATATCCGTAAGCTTTCTCAGCCCTGCGAGTTACGCCATGATGACTAGTAGAATGCAGGATACACAATGGTTACGCCTGGATCCCCCAGGAAACAATCCGTACCCCTGGGCAAGACTCAGCCAAGCATTTGCGCTACTATTCGCGACCTACACAGATTGCAGGATACACAATGATTACGCCTGGATCCCCCAGGAAACAATCCGTACCCCTAGGCAAGACTCAGCCAGGCAGTTGCGCTATGCAGTCACGAGAGAACAATAAGACCATGGGTAACGCCATGGAATTCGAAGGACACTCGAGTATCATATCCGGAAAACCAAAAATCAGAGAGAATAATATCGATAGAATGAATCCAAGATGTGGCCACAAATCGAATATCAAGCAGAAGGCACTTTCCATATCTTTACTTCGAAAATATGTATCATATAGTACCTTTTCAAATCACTTTCAAATATCGTACTTATATAAAATCCATTATATATAAGATTTTATTTTCAAATCGAATACTTTCCAAAATCAATAGTATATCAAATCATACTTATATAGACTTCAATTATATAAGATTTCACTTTCAAATTTAGTACCTTTTCAAATCTATAGTTTTCAAATCAATTTCATACTCATACAAATCAATTTTATATAAGTTCGACAACTCCCAAATCAAGTGTTTAGTAACATAAGGTTCTCAAATTTCAATTTGTTTCAATATCAGTTCAATTTCAAAATCATATACAATTTCACCAAATTATTTCTTCTCAAATTAATTATCTTTAGTTTCAAAGTTTCCAAAATAATAGATTTAGAAAATAAATCCAAATTTCCAAATCAATATAATTTAAGTCAACCAATTCATTTCCAAAATCAAATGTTTTCAAAATCATCTTATACTTACGTAAGGTCTATCTTACATAAGGATCAAATTTTCAAAATAATTTCGCTGTATGAAGAGCCATATGGGATTGCATATCTTTGCTTTTATGGGTTATATATCTTTGTAATTTAAATTGGAAATTTCTTTTAGTAAGCAAAGATATTCTAACTCGACGGCTTTCAATTTCAGCGTCAAAATATATCAAAGATATTAGAATATAAGATGTACATATGTCATCATTTCGCAAAGTCACATTCGATCGCTCGATCGATCACACAAGTTCGCTTTCGAACTAGTATTGTCCATTCACTTCCCTAATGCGGATTTCGATATGGTTTCTCGACTAGAAGCCATCAGTCTCCTTGCATAGCCATATACTATGATAGAGAATTCTAGAATCGAGCCCAAAATCCATATCAAATATTCGTCATCAAGAATCGAATGAAAAATCCTAACACGAAATGGTGTAATTCACCTCGAACTTGTGTACTCAAACTTGGATCAAATTAATTATGCGAATAAAACAGCATACGTACAACTTATATATTTATTCCAACTTGTTACCTATATAGTTTCATAAAGATGTTACTAAGTTAAAACACTTAAAATTTATTCAAAATATTTTGAAGAACAATTTCTTTTCAAAACATTTCAAATCTAAATTTCATATTAGAAAAAAAAAATTTAAATTGCCTTATTCATTTACTTAACAAAACAGTTTCAACTTATTTAAATCATATTACTTCATACTTAAACATTCAAAACAAACTTATATACTTTATCAAAATACTTTTCAAATTTCTTAGCTTTGAAAGGTTAACCTTGATTTGGAAGTACTCGAACTTCGAAATAGTTGAAGAAATCATTTTCAAATTCAAGAGTTGGAAATTAGCAACAAATCAGTAAATCAATTTTAATAGATAGGGTTATATCAAATCCAAAACTCGAGGACTGAACACCGGTTCATTTCAAATCGTTTCAAATATATTTACATATATCTTTCGAATATCAAATCATACTTCGGAATTTGAAATCAAAAATGGTTTCACAAAATCACTCGCATAGCAAAGCTATTAAAGTGGCCTCTCCCTCACTCAGAAACTCGAAAATCAATGTCGATGATGCGTGCACTCATCACCGAAATTATTTTCTAGCGACACAAGTGAGTTCTGGACTTCCATTTACTTTGAAAACTTCTTTGAAATTCCTTCGAAATCATTAAAACCCATTAAAATCATTGAAACATTACTTATTCGGAAAAATAATTTCAAATCATATTATTTATTATTTCAAAATCCTAAAACCAGTTCCAAAATGCCGGAGTTCAATCACTTAAATTCAGATTCAAAACCTTCAGTTATAAATCATTTTATATGAAACCATTTCTTATAAAATTTTCACAATTTCAAATCCGTTCAAAACTTCAAATTCTCAATTTTTTTAAAAGGTATATAATCCTTATCAAAACATTTCATCTTTATATAAAAATATGGTCATCCTTATCAAAATAAAAACTACGATGAATACACAATTTTCAAAAGACAATCAACCACAAACTTTCCATGGGACGATTCAAGGATGGATTTCAAAGCAAAACAGAGATTCAAATTTAGAAGGACTCTAATCAAATAGAATTTTAATTCAAAGATAGGCTCAAACGAAGATAAGATAATTAAATTACCAAATAGAAGATGGATAAGCCTATATGAATCGCGGGCGACCTTAACCGGTCAACCGTAACTTCAGGAATATAATCGATGCGAAAATCTAAGGCAAATCGACCTTCGATTGCCAGAGATAGAATCTAAATATAGCAGAAGATAGAAAACATCGTAAACCGAGGATAAAGAAATATCCGATGAATCAATGCCAATTATAATCATTCAAAGATTGGCGGAATCGCCACCCTATAAAGGTCATACAAAGTGGAGTGATGCAATGCTCCAAAATCAAAAGAATACAATTATGGGAGACAGGAATGGATTTCAGAACAAGTGGGAGCGTTCCAAAATTCAAAGGAATCCTATTCGATAAGAATCCAAACGAAGATTAGAGATATATAACCTATATCGATACAGAAAAATTCCCATTCAAAATTTGGAATGACTCGAATTCATAACATACGAAAACAGAAGCATAAATATCTTTAGTTGGACAACTTTAGCTAAGCAAAAGATACAACAGAGTTTACTCAAAACAACTTAACAAACTACTGATTTTGCCATACTCAAAATAGATTCCTATCAACAATGGATCTAGATTAATCAAGAGAGAAGTTCAAAATTTTAGAGGATCCTAATCAAAGAAATTACTAACAAGGTGGATACAAAAGGAATGAAGTTTAAGAAATATTTTACTTTCAAAGCAAGGAAATTTATATCAAAATAATCTTTGAAAATTCTTTAAAAATCATTTGAAAATCATTTTATACTTCAAAAATACGTTCTCTCACAAAGAAATGATTCTGAGATTGATTTCACTTATACTAGGGTATTTCTACCCTATCTCTAATGAGTTTTTGCTCCGTAGGCTAAGGTTTGCCTAAAACCAAAGCTCTGATACCAACTGTAACGACCCACTATTTTAGACCATTCAAATCGACAATAATCCACACATGTCTGACTTGAATAATTCAAAATAACAGATTGTAAATAAATTTGGAGCAAATGAAATCAAATACACAGAATCACAGACACAGAATATCAGAATAACTCGCAGCGGAATATAAAAACCATAGTAGTTCATGAAGCTACTATAACAAACTCTCAAAACAAAATACATAATATCTGTTTGAAAACATATACAATAGAAATCTCAAATACATAGAAGTTTATAATACCAGAGCTGAAATAGAACAACTGAAACTGGAATGGATAGATAACTAGATAAGCAGAATCTCCAACGATTCCTAGCTCCAGAAAGAGATCCAAATCTAAGCTGTAAATACTCAGGCTGACCCGAGCGTAAAGCAAAATACAAAACACTCGAGTCAGGACAATATATACTTATATAATGTAAACCAACTCAAGTGAACTGTAGCAGTAATGCATAATAACTTAAAGGATGCTTGGGATCGCCCATCCTCTAAGGATCAGTTAAACCATAAATTAAATACATCCCATGGTTAAAATTTCAAAATTGGTATTTTATATTTCGAAATCAAATATCATTTCAAAATTCAATATCATTCAAAAATGCAGTTCAAAATATCAAAATATCATATTTCAAAATAGTTTATATTACGAAACAAATTACTTCATTTTAAATCATAAAATGAAGTTATTATATTAAATAATTAAATTATTAAATTTCCAAAATTTTAATCTTTCAAAGTTCATTCGTTCACTTAAATTAATTAAAACAACGAAAATTCAACTTTCGCAACATTTAGAAAATGCTATGGAAAGTCACATTTAAAACAGTTCAATTTAACAAAAGACAGCATTTAAAATGCTGTAATAGGGTTACATTAGTTTCAAATAAACTTAGTTAAATTCAACCATTATAACATTTACAAAAATGCCATAATAGCCTTTAATTAAATTCATCCATTTGGTTCATTATTATCAACTACAACATTTACAAATGTTGTATTATCATTTACATTAGAATTAATAGCATTTTAGAAATGCAGTTAATTAACTTCAAATATTTAGTATAACTTCACAACAATTATATTTTTATATAAATCATTTTTAACTTATAAAATCATATAATTTCACTTTTAAAACAATCATTCAAATACCCTTATATTCATGATTTTATAAAGTTAAACCTCCATTCAAAAATCAAAATTTAATAATAATTCACTTATTAAATTCCAATATTAAATTATAAATTCATTAAATTAAATTAACTTAACACTTAAGTTTAAATTTTCAAATATAACTTAATTCCATTTTTATTTACTTAACTTAAAATTCATTTTTAAGCCAAATTCACAAATTTCCAATTTTAGTTATATTTCAAAATTTCAACTTAAATATTCATTCATTTCACATTTTAACTTTATTCAAAATCATTAATATAAAATAAATCATTTAAATTCACTTTAATCCAAATTATCATGAATGTATCACATTTCATATTTAATTTAAATTCCAATTATCACCAAATTAAAATTTCCCAAAATAACTTACATTTCAAATTTTCTAATTTTACCATTAATTTATTTCACTTATAAATTTTCAGAAAATCAATAACGCTTTACAAAAATCATTTTTATTTAGTTTAAGTCAAAATATTATAATATTTACATTTCTAAAATAATTTAAAAAAAAATTATAAAACATATTTTAACAACGGGTCTGTATTTCATTTTCTAGCCTAGGTAAAGTGATACGGGTAATTTATCATTTCAACCCGTAATTTACAAAGATACCCGGGTTTGATCATTTCAAACCCGCAATCCCAAGCAAATGAAAATAATTGAAAATCATTCAGGCCTATCATTTCAGCCCATAACGATTTTCTCTTATTCTAAAGTCCGTTCGGGTATGTATCATTTCAACCCATAGTGATTCTAATCTAAAGGGAACTTGCAGTGTGATAAACTGATAAAAATAACAGAACAACATAATATAACAATAACATATGATATAACAGGTGTTTAAGCATGGGTGAACATCATATAATCATAACATAGCAGATATAATATGGTGATGCATTTTACAGATTCAAAAGTGGTCAATTTACTAGTTATATAGGTATACACTGTCTGGTGAGAATAACTCACTTGTTAAAAGCTGGAGATAGCCACAAAAGCACACAATACTGACACTACGAAGGCACGACAACACGGGAATGACTTGAGAGTGGAGAGCGAGATCCAAGTTATAGATCTTGTGTTACAACCCAAAAACAAAACCAAAATAATAGTTAAAAATCAATACGATTGAATTTGAATAACTTTGGAACAAAAAGCAGTTTGAATACGAAACTTTTTACCTTGCTTTCTCTACTTGTTTGCATGGCCTAGGGGATCAATTAGGTCAGTTTTGTACTTGGTTTGGATTAGGTATGGGTCTGGAAAAGGTAAGGCTACAAGGTAGAGCATGATGGAGGAAGTTACAACACAGGGATGTGAAGGGTTTTAGGCTAAAACATGGTTTTTGGCAACTAAAAGGGCTCGGTCATGGGGTTATATGCTTGGCCAGTCAAGCTCAGGTCTGGACAGAGGTTGGAGTGGTGTGGGGAGGTCTGGAAAAGGTGGTGGTGGCAGCCTATGGTGGTGGTGGTGGTGTAAAATGAAGGGAAGGTTGCATACATGGCTCGGGTAGGCGATAATTGTAGAGTTTTCAATGTTTTTTGTGGAGTTTTTCTCAAGGGGAGGCCATGGCACTTTCATGTCAGTGGAGAATGATGGTTTGGCCGTGGATTTAGTGGGGAGGAAGGGATGGTGGTCGATGGTGGTGATGGTGAGGCTATGGGCTGAGCAAAGCATGAAGATTTCAAGGCAATTTACAAAGGAAAATCAATAAAAGAAGGTGAAAAAGAATAGAAAAGAGGAAGACATTACAATTCTTTTTCTTCAGATCTGAAAACATATGTGAATGAGGAATGAGAAAGTCATGTTTTCACGTGAATTGCAAAATGAGATATGCAGCTGAAAGAATGAGGAGTTAAGGCCAATTGAATGAAAAGTAATGTTGAAATGTGAAAAGGTGGGAATTCAAAAGGCCTTAGGAAATAAAAAGCCACAAACCTTTCAAATCACTTTTATTTCTTTTTAATAAGTTTAAATAACTGAAAATAATTAAAAATTCAGTTTCAATTCGAAAATGTAACAAATATACAAAATATAAATAAATAAATATTAATTATATATGATTAAAATAAGAAAATAGTACAAAATGAAAACTAGTCTAGAAAATTTGAAAATAAATGAAATAAACTTAGGGAAAATTGTATGGACTTGGAAAAATATTTATAAATAAAGATAAGAACATAAAATAAAAATGCATTCACAAAAATATATAAATAAATTTTAATTAAATAAAATTTAAATGAAGAATATAGTAGAAAAATAGAAACTAGTCTTTAATAAATGCAATAAATTTTAGAAAAGTTTTATTATCACTTCAAAAATATTAAAAGACAAAAATATACATAAAATAACATATTAACACATTTTAAAATAAAATATGACAAAGAAAATATGATTTATAAAATTTAAAATAGGCAAAATTGCAAAATAAAACAAATTATACTCAAAATTGAAATGTACATAACTTTTACAATTTAATTCCGTTTTCAACGAAACAAAAAGCAGTATTCATGTTATTAAGTCTATTTTCATAATATAAGATAAAATTTAAGATTTTAAACAGTTTAAATTTGAAGTTTTAAAAGTCAAAGTTTGACCAGTTTGACCAGAAATCCCTTTTTCAGGAAATGTTCAATTTATACCAGTTTGAAATTAAAAGTTACATAATAATCAACATTTATATTTAAAAATGAAATGTTTGAAATAAAACAAGTTTAAAATAGTTTTCAAAATATAATAAAGTCAAATAAAATATATACAAAAATCTAGGGCTGTTACACTCTCCCCCACTCAAATCTTTTCGTCCTCGAAAAGGAATGAAGTATGGAAAACACAGAAAAAGATAGAATGGAATAGGATTAAGACAAGATGACAAGAATATTAAAATTATACCTGATAACTGTTGTTATAGGTAAGTTTAACAAGGTGGAGAATAGGAATAGCAAGAAGGGAAAATAGGATGAAAGACAAGGATGAGCCATTAATTTATAATTGTTGGTTGAAGAGGTAAAATATTTAAAACACTTTAAAATCGTTTAAAAAGGAAATAACTAATCAAAGTATCATTTATATAATATTTTATCAAAATACTTTTATAACTCGATGTCTTAACAAGTTTATCCTTGTTCCTGTAGACTCTGGTAGTGCGTTGATCAGGCGCAAAACTAGAATTCTCCAGGTACTTAGTAGACTTGTTTCAACACCCAGTGAAAATACTGGAAAAACTTTTAAAAACAGATATGGAAAGTACAATCCAAACAAAAACAAACAAAACCTTTGTCTAACCATGGTTCGCAGATACACAATGGTTACGCCTGGATCCCCCAGGAAACAATCCATATCCGTAAGCTTTCTCAGCCCTGCGAGTTACGCCATGATGACTAGTAGAATGCAGGATACACAATGGTTACGCCTGGATCCCCCAGGAAACAATCCGTACCCCTGGGCAAGACTCAGCCAAGCATTTGCGCTACTATTCGCGACCTACACAGATTGCAGGATACACAATGATTACGCCTGGATCCCCCAGGAAACAATCCGTACCCCTAGGCAAGACTCAGCCAGGCAGTTGCGCTATGCAGTCACGAGAGAACAATAAGACCATGGGTAACGCCATGGAATTCGAAGGACACTCGAGTATCATATCCGGAAAACCAAAAATCAGAGAGAATAATATCGATAGAATGAATCCAAGATGTGGCCACAAATCGAATATCAAGCAGAAGGCACTTTCCATATCTTTACTTCGAAAATATGTATCATATAGTACCTTTTCAAATCACTTTCAAATATCGTACTTATATAAAATCCATTATATATAAGATTTTATTTTCAAATCGAATACTTTCCAAAATCAATAGTATATCAAATCATACTTATATAGACTTCAATTATATAAGATTTCACTTTCAAATTTAGTACCTTTTCAAATCTATAGTTTTCAAATCAATTTCATACTCATACAAATCAATTTTATATAAGTTCGACAACTCCCAAATCAAGTGTTTAGTAACATAAGGTTCTCAAATTTCAATTTGTTTCAATATCAGTTCAATTTCAAAATCATATACAATTTCACCAAATTATTTCTTCTCAAATTAATTATCTTTAGTTTCAAAGTTTCCAAAATAATAGATTTAGAAAATAAATCCAAATTTCCAAATCAATATAATTTAAGTCAACCAATTCATTTCCAAAATCAAATGTTTTCAAAATCATCTTATACTTACGTAAGGTCTATCTTACATAAGGATCAAATTTTCAAAATAATTTCGCTGTATGAAGAGCCATATGGGATTGCATATCTTTGCTTTTATGGGTTATATATCTTTGTAATTTAAATTGGAAATTTCTTTTAGTAAGCAAAGATATTCTAACTCGACGGCTTTCAATTTCAGCGTCAAAATATATCAAAGATATTAGAATATAAGATGTACATATGTCATCATTTCGCAAAGTC
This sequence comes from Allium fistulosum, assembly GCA_030737815.1. Classification (NCBI taxonomy): domain Eukaryota; kingdom Viridiplantae; phylum Streptophyta; class Magnoliopsida; order Asparagales; family Amaryllidaceae; genus Allium; species Allium fistulosum. Next base: position 515,649,079 of record CM060901.1, on the reverse strand, counting down.
ACATTCGATCGCTCGATCGATCACACAAGTTCGCTTTCGAACTAGTATTGTCCATTCACTTCCCTAATGCGGATTTCGATATGGTTTCTCGACTAGAAGCCATCAGTCTCCTTGCATAGCCATATACTATGATAGAGAATTCTAGAATCGAGCCCAAAATCCATATCAAATATTCTTCATCAAGAATCGAATGAAAAATCCTAACACGAAATGGTGTAATTCACCTCGAACTTGTGTACTCAAACTTGGATCAAATTAATTATGCGAATAAAACAGCATACGTACAACTTATATATTTATTCCAACTTGTTACCTATATAGTTTCATAAAGATGTTACTAAGTTAAAACACTTAAAATTTATTCAAAATATTTTGAAGAACAATTTCTTTTCAAAACATTTCAAATCTAAATTTCATATTAGAAAAAAAAAAATTTAAATTGCCTTATTCATTTACTTAACAAAACAGTTTCAACTTATTTAAATCATATTACTTCATACTTAAACATTCAAAACAAACTTATATACTTTATCAAAATACTTTTCAAATTTCTTAGCTTTGAAAGGTTAACCTTGATTTGGAAGTACTCGAACTTCGAAATAGTTGAAGAAATCATTTTCAAATTCAAGAGTTGGAAATTAGCAACAAATCAGTAAATCAATTTTAATAGATAGGGTTATATCAAATCCAAAACTCGAGGACTGAACACCGGTTCATTTCAAATCGTTTCAAATATATTTACATATATCTTTCGAATATCAAATCATACTTCGGAATTTGAAATCAAAAATGGTTTCACAAAATCACTCGCATAGCAAAGCTATTAAAGTGGCCTCTCCCTCACTCAGAAACTCGAAAATCAATGTCGATGATGCGTGCACTCATCACCGAAATTATTTTCTAGCGACACAAGTGAGTTCTGGACTTCCATTTACTTTGAAAACTTCTTTGAAATTCCTTCGAAATCATTAAAACCCATTAAAATCATTGAAACATTACTTATTCGGAAAAATAATTTCAAATCATATTATTTATTATTTCAAAATCCTAAAACCAGTTCCAAAATGCCGGAGTTCAATCACTTAAATTCAGATTCAAAACCTTCAGTTATAAATCATTTTATATGAAACCATTTCTTATAAAATTTTCACAATTTCAAATCCGTTCAAAACTTCAAATTCTCAATTTTTTTAAAAGGTATATAATCCTTATCAAAACATTTCATCTTTATATAAAAATATGGTCATCCTTATCAAAATAAAAACTACGATGAATACACAATTTTCAAAAGACAATCAACCACAAACTTTCCATGGGACGATTCAAGGATGGATTTCAAAGCAAAACAGAGATTCAAATTTAGAAGGACTCTAATCAAATAGAATTTTAATTCAAAGATAGGCTCAAACGAAGATAAGATAATTAAATTACCAAATAGAAGATGGATAAGCCTATATGAATCGCGGGCGACCTTAACCGGTCAACCGTAACTTCAGGAATATAATCGATGCGAAAATCTAAGGCAAATCGACCTTCGATTGCCAGAGATAGAATCTAAATATAGCAGAAGATAGAAAACATCGTAAACCGAGGATAAAGAAATATCCGATGAATCAATGCCAATTATAATCATTCAAAGATTGGCGGAATCGCCACCCTATAAAGGTCATACAAAGTGGAGTGATGCAATGCTCCAAAATCAAAAGAATACAATTATGGGAGACAGGAATGGATTTCAGAACAAGTGGGAGCGTTCCAAAATTCAAAGGAATCCTATTCGATAAGAATCCAAACGAAGATTAGAGATATATAACCTATATCGATACAGAAAAATTCCCATTCAAAATTTGGAATGACTCGAATTCATAACATACGAAAACAGAAGCATAAATATCTTTAGTTGGACAACTTTAGCTAAGCAAAAGATACAACAGAGTTTACTCAAAACAACTTAACAAACTACTGATTTTGCCATACTCAAAATAGATTCCTATCAACAATGGATCTAGATTAATCAAGAGAGAAGTTCAAAATTTTAGAGGATCCTAATCAAAGAAATTACTAACAAGGTGGATACAAAAGGAATGAAGTTTAAGAAATATTTTACTTTCAAAGCAAGGAAATTTATATCAAAATAATCTTTGAAAATTCTTTAAAAATCATTTGAAAATCATTTTATACTTCAAAAATACGTTCTCTCACAAAGAAATGATTCTGAGATTGATTTCACTTATACTAGGGTATTTCTACCCTATCTCTAATGAGTTTTTGCTCCGTAGGCTAAGGTTTGCCTAAAACCAAAGCTCTGATACCAACTGTAACGACCCACTATTTTAGACCATTCAAATCGACAATAATCCACACATGTCTGACTTGAATAATTCAAAATAACAGATTGTAAATAAATTTGGAGCAAATGAAATCAAATACACAGAATCACAGACACAGAATATCAGAATAACTCGCAGCGGAATATAAAAACCATAGTAGTTCATGAAGCTACTATAACAAACTCTCAAAACAAAATACATAATATCTGTTTGAAAACATATACAATAGAAATCTCAAATACATAGAAGTTTATAATACCAGAGCTGAAATAGAACAACTGAAACTGGAATGGATAGATAACTAGATAAGCAGAATCTCCAACGATTCCTAGCTCCAGAAAGAGATCCAAATCTAAGCTGTAAATACTCAGGCTGACCCGAGCGTAAAGCAAAATACAAAACACTCGAGTCAGGACAATATATACTTATATAATGTAAACCAACTCAAGTGAACTGTAGCAGTAATGCATAATAACTTAAAGGATGCTTGGGATCGCCCATCCTCTAAGGATCAGTTAAACCATAAATTAAATACATCCCGTGGTTAAAATTTCAAAATTGGTATTTTATATTTCGAAATCAAATATCATTTCAAAATTCAATATCATTCAAAAATGCAGTTCAAAATATCAAAATATCATATTTCAAAATAGTTTATATTACGAAACAAATTACTTCATTTTAAATCATAAAATGAAGTTATTATATTAAATAATTAAATTATTAAATTTCCAAAATTTTAATCTTTCAAAGTTCATTCGTTCACTTAAATTAATTAAAACAACGAAAATTCAACTTTCGCAACATTTAGAAAATGCTATGGAAAGTCACATTTAAAACAGTTCAATTTAACAAAAGACAGCATTTAAAATGCTGTAATAGGGTTACATTAGTTTCAAATAAACTTAGTTAAATTCAACCATTATAACATTTACAAAAATGCCATAATAGCCTTTAATTAAATTCATCCATTTGGTTCATTATTATCAACTACAACATTTACAAATGTTGTATTATCATTTACATTAGAATTAATAGCATTTTAGAAATGCAGTTAATTAACTTCAAATATTTAGTATAACTTCACAACAATTATATTTTTATATAAATCATTTTTAACTTATAAAATCATATAATTTCACTTTTAAAACAATCATTCAAATACCCTTATATTCATGATTTTATAAAGTTAAACCTCCATTCAAAAATCAAAATTTAATAATAATTCACTTATTAAATTCCAATATTAAATTATAAATTCATTAAATTAAATTAACTTAACACTTAAGTTTAAATTTTCAAATATAACTTAATTCCATTTTTATTTACTTAACTTAAAATTCATTTTTAAGCCAAATTCACAAATTTCCAATTTTAGTTATATTTCAAAATTTCAACTTAAATATTCATTCATTTCACATTTTAACTTTATTCAAAATCATTAATATAAAATAAATCATTTAAATTCACTTTAATCCAAATTATCATGAATGTATCACATTTCATATTTAATTTAAATTCCAATTATCACCAAATTAAAATTTCCCAAAATAACTTACATTTCAAATTTTCTAATTTTACCATTAATTTATTTCACTTATAAATTTTCAGAAAATCAATAACGCTTTACAAAAATCATTTTTATTTAGTTTAAGTCAAAATATTATAATATTTACATTTCTAAAATAATTTAAAAAAAAATTATAAAACATATTTTAACAACGGGTCTGTATTTCATTTTCTAGCCTAGGTAAAGTGATACGGGTAATTTATCATTTCAACCCGTAATTTACAAAGATACCCGGGTTTGATCATTTCAAACCCGCAATCCCAAGCAAATGAAAATAATTGAAAATCATTCAGGCCTATCATTTCAGCCCATAACGATTTTCTCTTATTCTAAAGTCCGTTCGGGTATGTATCATTTCAACCCATAGTGATTCTAATCTAAAGGGAACTTGCAGTGTGATAAACTGATAAAAATAACAGAACAACATAATATAACAATAACATATGATATAACAGGTGTTTAAGCATGGGTGAACATCATATAATCATAACATAGCAGATATAATATGGTGATGCATTTTACAGATTCAAAAGTGGTCAATTTACTAGTTATATAGGTATACACTGTCTGGTGAGAATAACTCACTTGTTAAAAGCTGGAGATAGCCACAAAAGCACACAATACTGACACTACGAAGGCACGACAACACGGGAATGACTTGAGAGTGGAGAGCGAGATCCAAGTTATAGATCTTGTGTTACAACCCAAAAACAAAACCAAAATAATAGTTAAAAATCAATACGATTGAATTTGAATAACTTTGGAACAAAAAGCAGTTTGAATACGAAACTTTTTACCTTGCTTTCTCTACTTGTTTGCATGGCCTAGGGGATCAATTAGGTCAGTTTTGTACTTGGTTTGGATCAGGTATGGGTCTGGAAAAGGTAAGGCTACAAGGTAGAACATGATGGAGGAAGTTACAACACAGGGATGTGAAGGGTTTTAGGCTAAAACATGGTTTTTGGCAACTAAAAGGGCTCGGTCATGGGGTTATATGCTTGGCCAGTCAAGCTCAGGTCTGGACAGAGGTTGGAGTGGTGTGGGGAGGTCTGGAAAAGGTGGTGGTGGCAGCCTATGGTGATGGTGGTGGTGTAAAATGAAGGGAAGGTTGCATACATGGCTCGGGTAGGCGATAATTGTAGAGTTTTCAATGTTTTTTGTGGAGTTTTTCTCAAGGGGAGGCCATGGCACTTTCATGTCAGTGGAGAATGATGGTTTGGCCGTGGATTTAGTGGGGAGGAAGGGATGGTGGTCGATGGTGGTGATGGTGAGGCTATGGGCTGAGCAAAGCATGAAGATTTCAAGGCAATTTACAAAGGAAAATCAATAAAAGAAGGTGAAAAAGAATAGAAAAGAGGAAGACATTACAATTCTTTTTCTTCAGATCTGAAAACATATGTGAATGAGGAATGAGAAAGTCATGTTTTCACGTGAATTGCAAAATGAGATATGCAGCTGAAAGAATGAGGAGTTAAGGCCAATTGAATGAAAAGTAATGTTGAAATGTGAAAAGGTGGGAATTCAAAAGGCCTTAGGAAATAAAAAGCCACAAACCTTTCAAATCACTTTTATTTCTTTTTAATAAGTTTAAATAACTGAAAATAATTAAAAATTCAGTTTCAATTCGAAAATGTAACAAATATACAAAATATAAATAAATAAATATTAATTATATATGATTAAAATAAGAAAATAGTACAAAATGAAAACTAGTCTAGAAAATTTGAAAATAAATGAAATAAACTTAGGGAAAATTGTATGGACTTGGAAAAATATTTATAAATAAAGATAAGAACATAAAATAAAAATGCATTCACAAAAATATATAAATAAATTTTAATTAAATAAAATTTAAATGAAGAATATAGTAGAAAAATAGAAACTAGTCTTTAATAAATGCAATAAATTTTAGAAAAGTTTTATTATCACTTCAAAAATATTAAAAGACAAAAATATACATAAAATAACATATTAACACATTTTAAAATAAAATATGACAAAGAAAATATGATTTATAAAATTTAAAATAGGCAAAATTGCAAAATAAAACAAATTATACTCAAAATTGAAATGTACATAACTTTTACAATTTAATTCCGTTTTCAACGAAACAAAAAGCAGTATTCATGTTATTAAGTCTATTTTCATAATATAAGATAAAATTTAAGATTTTAAACAGTTTAAATTTGAAGTTTTAAAAGTCAAAGTTTGACCAGTTTGACCAGAAATCCCTTTTTCAGGAAATGTTCAATTTATACCAGTTTGAAATTAAAAGTTACATAATAATCAACATTTATATTTAAAAATGAAATGTTTGAAATAAAACAAGTTTAAAATAGTTTTCAAAATATAATAAAGTCAAATAAAATATATACAAAAATCTAGGGCTGTTACATATTGTCTCGTTTTATTTGAAACTGGTTTATATAGTTTGAATTGTTTGTTATATGAATTGATTGGATTTTTGTTTAGGTAAATCAAAACTGAAATTTTTATATGATTAAACAATATTACAATTTTAGACTATGTTTAAATATTCAATGAAAGTGTAATTCTTTTGATTTGCAAGTTTATATGTTCTTATTGTTTGCATTTAAACTATAATAGAAACATACATATGATTAAAGAATGTTTTGATAATAAATTGATTACAATAAATTTCTAAATTTGTTATCCTATTTGACGTCAAAATTATCCATCTTTAAGTATTCAAAGGATTTTTAACATATTGCTTAGTTCATTATGTATCACCTTTTATTTTATAATAATAATTAAAAAAATTATTTATTCATATAGGTTGAATCTCCTTAGATTTGAATGTTTATTTGTTCTTATTATCTACATTTTATTGTAATTGAAACCCATAGATGATTAAAGGGTGTTTTGATAATAAATTGATTGCAATAAATTTCTAAATTTGGTACCCTATTTGACATCACTAATATCTTTCTTTAAGTATTCAAATTGGGTTAATCTTTATATATAATTAATTACATCTACATGTATATGTACATATAAACTTAATGTTTATATGTCAAATTGTATAATTTAAATGCTTTATTAATATCGAACAATTTAAAATGAGGCAATGGTATATGCATATGAATTATTGTTGGCTATTCTTATTCTTATGTCATAATGATTCATTGATTGCTAATTGAATACTGCATAAATCAAGTTTGTCAAAAAGGGAAAGATGAATTAATCATCTTTGACATCTTTTATTTCTTCCCTTTGTCCCTTATGTGATTGCCTTTAAACTTATTCTTATACAACATACTATCAATTTATCATACTTGCATTATGTTTAACTACCCTATCACACAATTAAGGAATGAATATATTTGGTATATTCAAACCTTATTTTTATATCTCATTCTTGATTGTTTTAGAGTTAAAATTAATTGAACAAAATATGGTAGTAAATAAAATACTAATTTTATTTAAAAGAAATTTATATAAGATCTAAATACATTTAGACTTCATAGGCCCATTAATGATCCAAAAATGGTAAATTTTTTGAAATTCGCTCATTTCTTCCGCTGCGGGATGACCCAGTTCCAACAATGGTATCAGAGCCCAATAGCCTAAGCAATCTAAATTAGTCATATAAGGGCTAACTAATTAAGCTTGCGCACTTTGTACGGTATCTATAAAGGTAATGTGTAGGATTGAAATTGGATAATCAAGTACTCCGTCCTACCTAGTTACCTACATGGCCTGAAAGGTGAAGTGAACCCAAAAGTTTCCCTTAATAGAAAAGGCCCAATTTGAATTGAGCCTTGGGATAATTCTCAAAATAATTTTGAAAATTAAGGCAAGATTTTAAATTTAAAGTTAAATTTAAAATACAAACATGTTTATTATAAAAGGTTATAATATAACATAAATTTCCAAAATGTTTGAAAAGGTAATGAGAATTTCAAAATGTTTAAAACTATTTAAATATTAATTTTTAAATTTAAAATTTGTTAAAAATATTAAAAAATAAATTAATTAAATAAGTTAATTAATTAATACTTATATGCATGTACTATATATGTTGATATATGTTATTTTATTTTAAAGTGTTTAAGATAACATAAGTATATATATATGTATGTAACATAATTTTTGAAATTGATATAAACTAATTAAAACTGTTTAATTAAATAAATTAATTAAAGGTTAATTAATTAAATAAAAATACACATATACAAGATATATATGTTATACTGTAAATGTTATAGTATACACTATAAATGTTATAGTAGATATGTCCAATATAAAAGTTATATTGGAATACTAATATAAAATTAATTAAAGAGTTAATTAATTAAAATTAATTGAATAAGATTTAGTTATTGTAATATTTTATGTAAGATTATTATATAAGTAAATTAAAACGTAAAAATTATATAATAATGAAACTTATATAATACGAGTGATAAATTAAAGGTGGAACATTAAAGAAACCAAAATAGACTTAAGGAATAAATACATATGTAAATGTACATATATCGTGATTTTTGATGTATTTGACACTTGAATCATGAGGTTATTTCATAAGAAATACATTATTCTATAAGTCGATATCAATCAATGTAATATATTGAAGATTATGAATCTTCAATGTAATGTTGTCCTTTATCATATATATATATATATATATATATTAATAAATTACTTGCATACTCTTTAGTTGTTGAGCAGACTCAAGTTAGCGATGTTATGCATAGTATTACTAATATATTGAATTGATAAGGTAAGATAACTATATGTATTTGTTGAGTAGACTCAAGGAACATATACTATACATAGGCCATCGCGATATGGTAGGTACGAGTGAATAATTTTGTTTCGATTTGTTGAGTAGACTCAAGGTCGAAGAGGAATTAGGACAAGGTACAAATGGGTTAGGATTTGTATCTGATATAGTTGATAAGGAATTGTCTATCATTTGTGGGGGCATGATTCGTTAAGTAGACTCATGGTTAGAATCCCAAGATGAATGAGTCCTAACACCCACTAGTAAAGCCGAAAAACTTCTATGTTTCGATTAGGGTTTAGTGAAACATAAAAGACTAGTGGGAGCCTTATTAGAAAAATGAATTATAACAGTTAACCTTTCTAATATTGTAAGAACATATGTTATACAATGTTATAAATAATCTACAAATTTGTGCATTTAATACAATTGATAAAACTTTTATCAATCAAGATATGCAAATGAATTGAAGATTGACAAATAGAAATATAACATATATTTACCAACAAATGATTATTGCATGTTAACATTTCAACGCCCATGAAAGTGCCTGATTTTACATCTACTAAATACATTCGTATTTTGGTCACTTACTCATTCGGTCGAGACCGTATATTGCATTCTATGGGTATTGAACTCTAAAAGCAATATAAGACTACGAATATTTGATCCATATACAATCACATATAAATGTTATATGGTGAACGGTCAAAGTTTGTAATGTACGATATTTCGATGAAATTAGTTCATTCAAAAAACCAATTAAACCTTAGTGCAAGATCAAGTATTCAATTAATTGATTACAAAAGGATCATATTGTATTAACTGTAAAACTAGACCAAAACTATAAGATAGATCTAAGAACTCGATGGATGAGATGTCAGTTTGATCAGTTTACGTAAAGAGAAACATATTTGATGTCCTTGTATGTTAATGATGATTGAGTTCACTTTTATAAAGAGTCCGTTACGATATTGTAGTAAGAGAACTCCTTTGAATGGTTCGGCCATCTAGAAAGAATAATGAATGTACAAGAGTAAATGTGATTTAAGGTACAGTTTTGATAAAGAGAGGAATAGTCATTTCTACTTCATAAAGAAACAACGGAAATGAGAATTGTAATAATAGTGATTGATACTTAACATTGAAATAAGAAATATGATTTCTATTTTGAAATGTATTTTCATATAGAAAATTGTTTTCTATGAGATTTGTTTTTTTGAGTTCAAGATATTTGATCAAAGAATTCTCCACCATAAACTAGCTATATTGTATGAAATAAACAAATCTATATGAAGTGAATGACGGATCTCGGAATTTAGTACGCTATTATAGTAATGGTGGAAATAGTGGGAGCTACCATATAGCATTTATTGTTTGCATCAAATTACGAAAATTGTTCTCGTAAAACCTACCATACATTATTTTATGAATAATGACTATTTTTCAATATCGACCAAAAAATTAGACATTGCTATATTTCAATATGAATACTATGAATATTAGTTATTAAATAAAACTATAATATGGTATTTGTTTTTATAACAAAAGTGATGCATTGGAAAATACAGAAGTATCTTATTATTGTTTTGGAATTATATACTAAGCCCTAATTTTGAGAAATAATTTTATTATATGATTACGAATCATATGATACTGGTTAATTATATCTCAAACAGTTAAGGGCTATGCATCCGTTTAGTGGGAGCATCAAAAGAATTAAGGAACTCTTCGAATTGACACATAGAGATATATTTAATCGTAAGTCTATTAATACCATAACGGTTCCATGTACTTTCTCATATTCACTAATGAGTTATCACCAACATGGACATGTGTATTTGATACATATGTAGTATGGCTAAGAAAAATTCATAGAGTATAAAATGAAAGCAAATAATATAACTTGCAACATAAATGATTCGATTTGATCAAATGAGTAAGTATATTGGAAAGTGTTCCGAACATACCTAAAATGAATAAAGATTCAATCTCAAAATTACTCCTCCATGTGATACATAATGATACATCGATATGGAGTGATCGAACTGTGTTTGATAGTGTACGATTAATTATGAGTGAAGTTGAGTTAGTTTCTTTCTATAAGGTATTATACTTAAGAATATTACACAAGGTTAATATTATTTCATCTAAATAATAGTTTGAAAAATCACACAAGATAAGGGTTTATAAGAAACTCGAATATATCACAGGCCAAGGAGTCGGTAGGTTGTGCGAGTCGAAAGATTGCCCGTAATAATTGTTAATGAGGGATCTTGTATGATCTCCCCAAAAGGATTTTGGGAAAGACTGTCATTGGATGACATATTTAAGTTATGAACATAAGTTTTGTAAACTAAAACCAAATTAGTTTTATAAATAAGAAATTCATAAATTGTTTATGAATACCTATTTCAATACACTGAGAAACAATTGTTGTTTCAAGAAATACCAACTTCATTATGAAGGAATTTCTTTGAGAAATTATTGATCATAAAATGAAATTGGATACGATCCAAAGATAAAACTGATTATGTTTGATGAAACGAAATTAACCTAACCTATGTGAACACATCGCATTAGAATGTCTACTCAGTATTATCGCACACTGAAGAGAAACTATGAGTTTCTTATCAATGTCGAGAATAGATAATCCCCAGTTGTCAACTAAGCCATTAAGAGTATTGACTCTATGATATTGCATGATGCGCAAATCCAAAGGAATTCCAAGTATATTATCAAAATACAATTTTAGTAGTCATATCCGAAGGGATGTGATCCATCAACCTCGATTATGACTTTAAGAGAATAATGCAATTGGAATTTAATGAGCAACGTTGATAAGAATAACCTCGTAAATTTAAATTGTTGAAATTAGCATAACATATTTGTTATTCAACGTACTCAAGTTAATTCGATTCACTCACAAAACTACTGCCTGGTATGACTTTAGATTTCGGTATATATGCGTCAAAATAGAAAGTTCCAAATATAGATTTAAACTAGATTATTTGCACATAACAACCGAAGTGTCTTGAAGTCAGTGGGAGTGATACTGAGTTTATAGGATTTTGGATATAATCCAAGGATGATAGAAAGTATCCTTTTATAAGCATTAAAATTGAACAAACATTTTGATAGAAATATCAAGTAGTTTGATTATCAAGCAAGAACAGGAAGAGTGTGTTCATTAGAAAGAGCATTCAAATATACATTGATATTTCTAAACTACAAGTAAACAACATATTGCTGACCTTTAACGATGTACTTGTGTTAAAATCAGCTTTAGTTGTTTTAATACTCGTCATTGGATTGTAAATGATGTCTTTTATATTAAGTATAAAAGGTATTGGGATTGTCCCAAAATGATATGCAAGGACATCTTATTGAAATGTTTGATAGGGAATATGTAAGATGGATTCCTTATGCATTGGCAATAGGATTATCATACATGGTATGTTGTCTACGATATCGTGATTTGTTTATGCATTTGATACTTGAAGCAAATATCAAATCCAAGTTGATATCACTAAAAGTTTGTTTGAAGTGTTCTCGAGTATTTGTGAAATACTAGAGAATTGTTTACAAAACAACAACTCCTTATGAAGGAGTGTTCGGACTCAACTTCATAAGTGATATTGAGTAAAGTATGTCAAAACTAAATTCAAGTTAAGAATCTTTGAGTTGGAAATGTTCCAAATGAAAGACCATGACTGATTCAATGAAAAAGGCTAAGTGCATCACCATGAATATCGCCGCAATAAATAACAATATATATAAAAATATAAGTGCACAAATTTATAACTGATCTGATTCCACATATTGAGAATCAATATTGTTATATGATAATAATGTCCCGATATAGTTTGTAACAGCTTTTAGAGCTCACTAGAAATCAAGCTACATACTCCGAATTGTTCCACGTAATAAAGCAATTTATCACCATCGGAGAGAGTTGATTGACAGAGTAGATAAATGAAACATAGTAGCATACCCGTTCATAAAGAGACTGACGCAATTGGTTTTAACAAAACCAATTGGAGAAGTTGGAAAAAGATCGCATAATTGACCCCAAGTGCAAGTGGGAGATTTATAGAGTTAGGTGTATGCCCTAAGGGAAATTATGTAATTTGTTACATAAATCTAACTCGTTGATCAATCTTCTTCGAGATAATAATGCTTTCTTTCTATTATATACTTGATATAATGTTGTTATATTAATTAATTAATTTAATTGAAAGTATATTGAATAGAAAATCCATAAATGGTATGTTTTGCGATAGTAGCTATAAAGTGTTGTAACTGTGAGTAATTTATCACAATGAAAGAAATATACCATTTTCAATGTTCCTAGTCAAGATGCATCGAGACTGGATATCGATTTATCCGTTGAGACTAGAGTATGTAAAGCTCTCCAAATGTTGGGTAGTGTATTACACATGACTACTGGGGGGCACCTAGAGGTTACGCACTATAGTTATTAGATAACCGTGGAATGACTCACTCGATAGTTTTCTGTTGGTTAATATAACTAAAGTCAAACAGAAAATATCGATATGACTAATTTACAGAGTTCTCTTGTGTGATGCCCCACCTCTATGCTCACGTTAGCCAAGAACACTACTGGGTAATGCTGTCGACTAGCACGAAGAATAAGGCTGTTGAGGAGCGACCATCTGTGTAATTGCTTTGTGCGAGTACCGATATGTCAGATAATATAACTTACATTCCATTTCAAGAGGAAATCCGACATATCAAATACAAACTCGAAGCTACCACACAGTGGCTATATGGACCTCGGAAACAAATATAGAAATAAGCATAACACAAATCAGTCACAGATATTCATATCACAAAGGTGGAAACAGATATGAATATAACACATAGAAGTGTACATCAAAATAGTGGACATAGAAGATCCACAATATCACAAAAGAATAGGTACAAGAGCTAGACAAAAGAATACGTATACATCAAAGAGTCTCTATCTCGAATATATGACAACAAAAACTACTGACTAAAGTAGTTAGCAAAAAGTCAGATGTCGGACCCTGATAAGAAGTCAAGCAAGAGCAACTGAAATATCTCGGTCCGACCCGAGTATTATTTAAGAAGAAAATAATAAACGGATCAGTCTAGCTATAAATATCAGATAAAATGATATAGGATAAGAGACATGACCAAAAACGTATGATAACAAAAATGCCATACTTTGTCAAGTATTCATCAATTAACAACGAAAATCATACAATATCTCAAATCATCTCAAAACACCATAAATAATCTCATTCTTTAAATTATTCACCAAAACACAAATATTGATAGAGCTTATCAATGCAAACCACGAAAATTGGTGAAACACAAATTCTAGAAATCACAACCAGAAATCCAGAAATCATAAAGGGGGAAGGCCTATCACAAACGGGAACATGAAAACTCACCAGCACGTGTATCACAAACGGGTTGCTAACCCATGGTCGCTAACCATAGAGCCGGTGCCACGACGTAGTACAGCGAACGCCCGAGGAACCAAACTCAAATAATCCAGAACATCGACGTAGTACAGCGTTACACCCGATGAACCGAACTCAAATAATACGGAACAACGATGTAGTACGGCGAACGCCCGATGAACCGAACTCCAATAAACCGGAACAACGACGTAGTACAGCGTTATGCCGATGAACCAAACTCCAATAAACCATAGGTCGCTAGCCTATAAAAATGAGCCGAAGCTCAACAGAACGGGATATAGTCCCCCATGCGGACAAAGAGACATCGCTCAATCACTAGTCTAAACCATAAAATGATCATCATCGATCAATAAAAAGTGTCAATTACACTAAGCTAGTAAATAAATGAGTTTAGCTTCATGTCCCATAACCACTGGCTTAACTTAAATATTTACGAACAAATTGTAGATTTCCACTCGAAAATTGTCACAAGAGTTTCAATCGAACAAGTCCAAGAATTAACCGACGAAGTAAACGCAAGCATTTCATACCACTTGTTTTGCTAAGCCGTTTAATTAGATTTCTCATACGATTGAGGTAAAGGTTTGTATATGCTAATAGATTGGAAAACGGTTTTGACTACAAGCTTTGTATTAAAAATATTATTGAAATCATCTTTGCGAAAGAGTTGGAATATTTACTACTAGTATAGAAACCTTTGTATTTGAAAGTGACAAATCACAAAAATGATTGTAGAAACAATCAATCACCAAAAATTCACATACGAAGATGTGAATCAAATCCATAAAAATCGATACCGAATCCATCAAAATGGATATTCCCAAAAATCCTGAAAAAGAAGTCATCAAAGTCAATATAAATGATAATAATAAATCGGATCAACCCGAATCGATTAAAATTGGAGTCCCACACAAAATAGGCAAATTGGGCTAAGACAAGAAGATTCAGACGTCTGACTTGTATATTTCAGACCTCTGAACCTGGGGCTCAAGCAATACTTTTCCTAGGCCAATGATGGCCAAATCATATCGGAAGCGATCGGATGAGTGGCGATGGCTAGGGGTTTACGCCAAACGACTACCCAACCTTAAAGACTCACCAATACACTCCGACCAACATGTCCAAACATCCATATAATGATTTTTCATAGATTTTGATTTCAAACACCAAAAATTGGAATATTCATCAAACCAATTCAATTCAAAAGCAAATAGACAAGGAATAGATGTTAGGAATTACTACCTAACACTATCAAAGATATAGACGTAGATGTGAGTTTAAAAACTCACTTTTTCAATCCAAAACAACAAATGAGACGCTTAGAAATTAAAAGAAAGATCAACCACACTTCAACTTCAACTCTAGAAGCTCCAATCTAAGATTACAATGAATATTTCCTAAGCTAGGTCATAGGAAATTTCTGAAATTGGAGAGAGACTGAGATAGAGAAGAAGAAGAGGATGCTTACCTAAGCTTCTCTTTGATTTTGGAGCTAGAACTTGAATTTGCAAAGGAAATTAGGGCTTAGGATTTTAGTTTCCAATCTCTTCCCCCATTTTTCTAAAGTTCGAAGTGTTAGGAAAATAATAGAATGAATGAAGAGGAGAGGGGGTGGAGTTAGGATATAAGATGAGTTGGGTTAGTGGGCTGAAACCCAAACCCAAGCCCTAATTGAAAATGTCCAAATTCTATTCAACTCCAAACATATCGATGTTTATACTCAAAAAAGTCACAAACACCATTTTGGACTCAATGGAAGTGGTCTCAAGTCCAAATTGTTAAATCTCAATTTCATTCTTCATTCAGACGTCTGAAATTTACAAACCAGATGTCTGAATCTGGAAAAATATGAGTTGTCTTTCTTCATTCAGACGTCTGAAATTTACAATTCAGACGTCTGAATCTAGAAAAATAGATGTTGTCTAGTACAATATTCAGACGTTTGAATCGTTCATTTGAGACGTCTGAAAATGGCAATTTTAGCCTATTTCCTTTCTGGTTTGACTCGAGCAATTTCAGACGTCTGAATCATTCATTTCAGACGTCTGAATATTTGTTTGACAGTGTTTTCAAATAGATACTTCCATATCGCACGATCCACATTGTCTTTTCACTAATTCGACTGTTCTTTTTCGAAATAGTGACATTTTCGGACTTAAATCCGACTAACGATGCTATATTTAAATTAAACATTTAAATATAAGAATCATAAAATATGCGGGTTGTTACAGACTCCCCTCCTTAAAGAAATTGCGTCCTCGCAATAATTAAGAAGAAAATAAAGAGTAAGAACCATAAAAGCATATCCACACAAAGAGAAGAAATTAGAAATAAGAAGTTCACCTTAAAAGAGCACGAGAGAGTAAGTCCGGATGTGTTCGCTCGATGAACTCTCTAGATTCCTAAGAGCAATTCTTAGGATTTGAGGACCATTGAACTTTCATAAGAAGAACATCTTTATTTCGAAGGCGTTCAACCTCCAAAGCAATGATACGAATAGAATATCGCTCATAAGTTAAATTTGGTGAAACTTCAATTTCTTCAATAATACCGGGCTCAAGAATAGAATCGGAACCCCTAAGGCATTTTCGTAGTTGAGAGACGTGGAATACGTCATGAATAACAGAAAATTGAGCTGGTAATAAAAGGCGATAAGCCACGGAACCAATGAGTTCGGTGATGGGAAATGGACCAATATATCTAGGTGATAATTTTCCCGATCAACTGAAACGCACAACACCCTTCATAGGTGAAACACAACTGAACACCAATAAAATCTAGACCTAAAGCCAGCTTCTCACCTGCTTCAAGCCAACACGAAGGAGATCGGCATGGCCTTTCCGTAGAGTGCCTCGAAAGGAGCCATACCAATACAAGATTGGAAGCTATTATAGGAAGAAAACCTAACAAGAGAAATATGATCTTCCCAACTTCCACTAAAATCAAGAACACATGCATGAAGAAGATCTTCAAGAGTTTGATTCACACGCTCGATTTGTCCATTGGATTGAGGACGATAAGCGGTGCAAGAATTAAGCTTTATTCCCAAAGCTTTTGAAGACCTTACAAAAATCCACCAATAAAATAATGGATCACGATTGCTAACAATAGAAGTAGGAACTCCATGCTATTTAATTTGACATAGAGTTTAGCCAAAAGAGGTACGGTCCGATTGGACCGAACATGAATAGAATGGGTGGATTTTGTAAGTCTATCTACAATAACCCATAAACTGCCATGACCCGAATGAGAACGGGGAAGACCGTCAATGAAGTCCATGGAAATTAGATCCCACTTCCAAAATGGAATGTCCAAAGGTTGCAATAACCCACCGGGCCTTTGATGCTCGGCTTTAACGAGTTGGCAAGTCATGCAACACTTTATAAAATTAGCGACATCAGATTTCATCCTTTTAGAAAAATTTACTTTTTACAAGTCAATTTATTATGTCTGACTGTCTCATCATAGCGTTTAGGAGATTCCTATCGATAACGTTGATCAAGCGCATCGACCAGAATTTTTAAGGCACTCAATGGGCAAATCAACACAAAATCATCTTCTACATGATAAATATGTCACTTATAAAATTTACAAATATTCTTTGCTCGTTTTAAGAACAAAATACAATCATACTTATAAATATCTTATTAAAAAGATTTGAAAATTTTAAATTGTTGTTTTCATCCATAATCAATGAATACAAGGATGGTCTCATCGAGATACTCGTAGAATACTCGATTTATAAGATGGATGAAATAAGGTAGAAGGTTCGTCAAACCGAATGACATAATGAACCACTCACAAGAATCATAACGAGTGCGGAATGTGGTAAGTGGAATGCTACCCTCCGCAACTCGTAGCTACTAAAAATCGGTGGCAAGGTCGAGCTGAAAAGGCCTTAGCACCACTCAATAGATTTCTTAGGTGATAATCCTAAGACAAGCTCAAATATATTCCGAAAAATTCACAAATTACTTGAATGAGAGAAATAACATCTTCCTCATCAAGTGGGTTTAAAAAATAAAATGATGTCACCGAATTGGAAATCAAAATCATTAAGAACCATAGAAATCTGCTTAATAGATTGAGGATGTCGAAGATATATAGTCCGCTCAGGACATAGGATGTGGACTTCATAATGATCAAGCCAATCCTTTCCCAAAAATCAATTTTGAAGCCTAAGTAACGCATAACATGCAAATCGGCTCGAAAAGAATAATCACATAAAATATTCCCGACATCTTTACAAAGCAAACAGAGTGTTGCGATTCCACCAACCGGATTCGCAATTCTCAATGAAGTCATCAAGCCCGTAATATTTTAAAGAAAAAGAAGCAACAAGTTCTTTTGATATAAAATAATGAGATGAACCCGTATCAAAAGAACTCGAATAGGATAATCACAAAACAAGTCAATGCTATCAAGGATAGAATAAGAAATACCTTGACCAAGAGGAGTGACACTAGGAGCTTGCACAACATTCAACTCTCCCTCTCTCCTACTTTGGAGTACGGGACATGTAGACATAAGATGGCCCGAACTTTTGCAATAACGACAAAAAAGGGGTTTCGGACACTCATTTGCATAGTGGTCTGTAGAACCACAATTGTAGCATCGTCCACGACTAAAGGTAGGAGTCTTTACTACCGAAGTTTCTTGCTTCCCTTTCTTGTTGGGATTGGGACCTTTGAACTTAATAGGCCTCTTCATGTTATTGTTGAAGTTCTGTTTGGCACCCACAACTTCAACATCACTTTCTTTATCGGCCTCTTCAAGTCAAAGAGCGATATCTATAAGCTGATCGAAAGAAACTTCCAGTTTCAGAAGTAAGGGCTTTTTGAGGTTCTTATTCAACCCATAAACAAATCTCTGATTTTTCTTCAATGGGGTATTAATATATTCGACCCTATATTTAGAGAGAGATTCAAAAGATGCGACGTAGTCGGTCACAGAAGATTCACCTTGAACAAGGTCAATAAAGCGCCGAGCTAAAGTTACTTTTTCAGCCTCTGGCACAAACTTCAATTTGAACCTTTCCCGGAATTGCTCCCAAGTAAGATCCGCTTCGATAACCTCAGAAACCAAAAGCTCATACCAATCTAATGCTCTTTCTTGGAGCATGCTAGAAGACACTTGGACTCGATGAAGATCAATAAGATTCATGCGAGAAAAGATGCGGTCGCACGATCTAAGCCAAGCTTGGATTTCTATAACACTTTCGGATCCCTTGAATGGCCTTGCACCCAAAGCGGTATAATCTCTGCACAAGCGTGCAAACCCGGATTTAGGGTGAGTAGGCGCTGGAACGGGTCCGGTAGCTTGGGCATTATTCACAAGATCTAAAAGTTGTTGAGCTGGCATAAATACTCTGTCCTGAGGAGTAGCACTAGATTGACCGGCGCTGGGACGACCTGGTCTAACCATTTCTCTTCTTTAAGAAAGAAAGAAGAGGAAAAAGGTTATTCGCAGAATGAATATCAAACAAACTTGATTGATAAAACAAGGAATCATAAATAGAAATAGGATAGAACGGTACGAAGACTCGAATTAAATCCTATGGCACGATTCCTAAGAAAGACTTAGGACAATTATCCTTGCTAGATTATTCTACATTGTTCCGAAGTTTGGCTCTGATACCATGCTGTGACGCCCCACCTCTATGCTCACGCTAGCCAAGAACACTACTGGGTAATGCTGTCGACTAGCACGAAGAATAAGGCTGTTGAGGAGCGACCATCTGTGTAATTACTTTGTGCGAGTACCGATATGTCAGATAATATAACTTACATTCCATTTCAAGAGGAAATCCGACATATCAAATAAAAATTCGAAGCTACCACACAGTGGCTATGTGGACCTCGGAAACAAATATAGAAATAAGCATAACACAAATCAATCACAGATATTCATATCGCAATGGCGGAAACAGATATGAATATAACACATAGAAGTGTACATCAAAATAGTGGACATAGAAGATCCATAATATCACAAAAGAATAGGTACAAGAGCTAGACAAAAGAATATGTATACATTAAGGAGTCTCTATCTCGAATGTATAACAACAAAAACTACTAACTAAAGTAGTTAGCCAAAAGTCAGATGTCGGACCTGTGAGGAATGCGGATTACGGATCTTAAGGCTAGAATAAACACTAGAGGGGGGGTGAATAGTGTTTTTAAGAAATTACTAAATCTTTTTGAATTTATCTTAATTTGTTAACAATGTATACACTAATCAGACATAGATATGAACACAGAATCAAACACAGATGCAAATATAAAGTAAAAGCAGTAAAGGAAAGAACACACCGGATTTTATACTGGTTCGGAGTTACCCTACATCCAGTCCCGCAACACAAGTACAGATTTCCTTTCAAAAACAATTCTTACAAATACAACCCTCGGTTTCAAGGCTACGAGGTACACCCTCCAGAATCACAATCCTCTGGGTAGAGATACTTGGTTTACCGGGCAACAAGTTCACCCAATTGATTTCCAGGGCTACAATCACACCTTCTCTCGCTTTATTGGTTACAAAAAGTCTATAACTCAGATTAGCACTTCGATCTTGTAGAGATAGTGGAGAGAATCAAAACCAGAAATTATCTAGTTAGATTCGATATTGATTTCGGCAGAGTAATTGTGTAATTTGTAAATAAGAAAGTGGAGAAGAAGAAGAGAAGTTAAATCAGAGAAAAAAGTGATTAAAATTCGTTGAAAACGCCCTTTATTTATAGTAGATCAATAGCCATGTCCATCGGTGAAGGTATGTGGCGAATAGACACTTCTTTTAAAAAACAATTTAACTGTCACCATGTCGACAGGGGTACATGTGACCATGTCGACATGCCCTTGTATTTTTTGGTGATTTTTTTTCTTTGAAAATAATTTCTATATTATATTATATTTATATTTAAACTTTAAAATATACTTATATATAGTTATAATACATAAATAACTATAGAGAACAATATTAAAATATATATAATAATTTTCTATACTTTTATATTTAAATCTTAAGTATAAATATATATAAAACAGCTAAATATATTAATATCAGAATTATAGTTTAAA